>CM073576.1:16507562-18993812 GCA_037074715.1 Magnolia kwangsiensis | reverse complement strand
ATCAATCATTTTTTTTTATTTCTTTCTTCATTCATACCCATGATGTAGGATGTTGTCACTACCCACTTTGTCTGCCACAAGAATGCATATTCATGACCATTGGATCCCTTTGGGTTCATTCTTTTGATGATATCCATACCTCATAATGAAAAAGGGCTAAGGTGTTGCCAGGTTATAAAGATTCAAAGCATACACATGGATTTGTTATGCATGTTTTAAATACTTGAGGCACTTCCTAACATATTGTAATAACTTATCTCCATTGTTCATCAATAAGACTCCATTGCAGACTTCAAACATGATCTTGACAGCTTTGGTTAATGGGGTTGACTTCAGACTTCATAGTATATCGTGTATGATTAGTTCTTCATTTGATCTAAATAAGGCTCCATAGGAGAACCGAAAGTTAGATAACCCCGGGTCTCAGGAATTTTGCCATTGTCTACTTGTATTCAAGAGATAAGGATCTCTTGATGTATATTTTTCTAGAGAGCTCGAGGGATCCCAAGTTCACAATTTTGAAAATTTTCACAACAACATTAGCCTTTGTTTCGAAACTTTGGAGGGAATCCTCTAACTCGAGAGTCGGATCATCATTTTCCACATCCTAGGCTTCGTTCAAACTCATGAATTACAAGTCTAACTCCATATCGAAATCATATGAGTCGATTTCAAACTCAAGTGTTCCAACAAACACAACTGGCACATTATTGCTTCTGATTTTTGAAAGATTTTCTATTGTTTTTTTGTGTTTTAAGAAATTTCTTTCTTATTTTTGGATTTTGACAAATATATGATTTTTTTAGCATTTTTTAAATATTTAGTGTTTTGTCTTTCAGGAATTTTCTAATTTTTATTTTTAGATTTTGACAAGTATCTGAATTTTTTGGGATTTTAAAAATATCTAGTGTTTTCGGCTTTTAAAAATTTTTTAATTTTTTTTTTGTGAAAGACGGCGATGTAAACTATGGAATGCTTGATTAAGCTCGAGGAGCCAACCACTACTTTCTTTTATTGTGCCGTCATGGGGACTACGAACCAGCTACTGCCCTGCACTCCCTTCTCTTAGGAGGCGGGGCGAAAAGGATAAGTAGGTGGGCTCTCGTTGTCGTGCACAAATGTTGTGATGAGTTTGGGATTGGGCTCTGAGTTGGTGTTGAAAGTCACTTTTCTCAGCTCATCCCCGATGCATTGTGAGTCTTTGGATTCTTCCAACTCAAGTGAGACCCAGACTGTGGTCCAATCAATCAGGGGTAATTCTTGCCCCTTACCTGAGTCATTTTCAAATAGCTCAATTATGCTCATTTCACTTATTTGATCCTCCACAATGGATCTCGGCCTGTCAACTGGATAGATGGTCCCTTGTTTGATGGATTTGATTGACGTGTGGATGAAGAGATCATCCTCCTATTACCAATTTTGCCCTCATTTGATACATATGTGCTTTGCTATATCACCCATCGGAGGCAGATATTCTAGTCCTCTCATGCCTGCATTCTCTTGATATTTGAGCTGATAATAAAAATATTGGTGCTCAAATAGAGGAAAGGCATAGTTTGATCTGATGGGACATGCAAGTCACTGTTTCAAACTCAAGACTATGGCATTAAATGTCTGCATTGGAGCATTGTATGTCTATGATTGGGATATGTAGTTCTTGATGGTTAGTTGCTTATATCAAGGGAGTTTGTTTAGGATCATCCAGAATGGTCAGCGCGTTGTCTTTGAAAATGTGCTTGACCTTTTAGTGAAGAGTCAAAGAGATAGCCTCAATTCCATGGATTCAAATCGATCAGGGAGGAGATGAAATGAAGTTGTTGTGTCGAAGACCTGAAAAGTGATGGTCGATGTTTTGGGACTAATCAAAATCTCGACTTCAATCTCTCATCCTGTCTCATAAAGGCAGGAACCACCCATCTTAAACTCTTCTTTTGAAGGATCGAAGACCGACTAGAGCTAGTCAAAGTAGAATGTCCTTCCTGTAAAGTTACCGCATGATTGAAGTTGGGCCTTGATTTTGACAGGGGATGTGGCATGTTAATTGGGGAAGGGGCATTTTTTTAGAGCATTATGGTTTGAGTAGGGGTCATATAGGCAGATGGTGCCCCTTGCAAGATAAAGGATGTATGGACTAGTTTGATTGGGCATACCTCTTGTAGACTTGGAGGCATGGAGATTAGACTAACTGAAGATGTCCCTTGCATAGTTAAAGGTACAGATATTGGACTAGCTGGGTATGCCACTAATATTCCCCCTGGATGATATTAGTGGCAGGGGTGCCCAATGAGGTGGGGCTTACTTGATACAGTAGCAGGGGATTCTAGAGGATGTAATTGGTGGTGACAACAGCATGAGAGATATCCATAATTGTTTGGTTGTCAATTAAATCTTGAACCGTATGCTTCAGCGTGAAACAACGGTCCGTTGTGTGACCTCGGGATTGATGGTATGCATAGTACTCATTCTCATTATAGTTTGGTGGCAGCCTAGGCAGTATTGAGGTAAGTATTTGCCTTTGGACTAGCACAGCTAGTATCTCGCTGTAAGTTTGGGCTATTTATGTGAACTGTCTAGGCTCTCGAGCCATCCCCATCTGCTAACTATGATTGGGGTATTGTACATTCTATCTTGATTATTGTTGTTATTTTCATTATTAAGGGATGAATGATGCGCCTTGGGTAGAGGTGACAAGATTTTCTTCTTTCATTGGATGGAGAACAAGAACACTTTCGTTACCAGTCCCGTATCCAATAGGCCTTCTTTCCACTATCCATTGTACTAGAAAGGCCTGATGAGGCCACCAAGGGAAGATTGTCTCAGCCTTTATTCCAGCTTCTACTTGTTCCCTGGCATGGATGAGTTGTGTAAAGTTAACATATGGATACGAGACGAGCTATCCAAAGATACTCGGGTTTGTCGAATGGATGATCATGTAGATTTACTCCTCGTCATCAATAGGTTCTTTTATTCTGATGCTTATGGCCCGCCACCATCCAACGTAAGTTAATAATGGCTCATCATTCCCCTGCCTTAAGGCAGTAAGATCTGCCCTTTTGGGCGCTGCATTAAGATTGTATACAAAATGATCAATAAAGCTTGGGAAAGTTGTTCTCAAGTTTTAATTCGATGGTAGTTTAATGATGTGTACCAATCTAATACATCGCCTTTTAAGAATTTTTTAAACAAACAGATCAATGCTCCGTCATTACCTACTATAGTATTAAGCTCTCCACAAAATGCTCTTAAATGCTCTATAGGACACCCCATATCATCATACTTTTGAATTTTGGCACCTCAAAGTTTTGAAGTACCTTTGCATCAGGTAAGGGACAAAGATCCCTAAACTTGGTGGGTAGGAGATCCACCCCCTGCTGTTTCCATAGCTTCCTCCACATCTCTCGCAATTGTTCTTGGAGCTCTTCAATTTTGGAAAGACCGATCAAGAGGGATTTTGCCCCTTGGAATTGATTGGATCTCCTATTAGGATGAAGATATTGGAATATTGGTTGGGATTCCTAACTGTGGGAGGTTGTATTTAATAACGGTTCTCATCAATGAGAGGCTGTTGGAAAGGATTCTCAGTTACAGAAGATTGTCCTTAAAGGTGACTCCTGTTATGGGGAAGATGTTGGAAAGTTAAGATGACTAGGGCACTAGGTGATGACACTTATATAGTTTGGACAACCTCTCTTTAAATACATTGGGCAAGAAGGTCCTATAAAGCCTTAAGATTTTGGGTCATTTCATCCATAGATGAGGTGGTTGCAGTATTATCATCTATGAGTTTAGGTCATCCGGGGGTGTCTTTTAGGCATAATGGGTTTTTCTTTTTTAGTTTGTCATGGCAACTTTGGATCAGATAAGCATGGGGTGAGCGAAAGCCTTGAATGGGTGCAAGCCAAACATCGATGCTCATCTTTTTTATATAGCAATGTATGAATGCAAATGTTTGTATGTAAAATATCACCTAAGATTGTATTAACACACTCTTTCGAGTCAGGTATTAGCTAGTGCAAGCTAGAAAATCCATAGAGTAACATCCCGAAATTTCACGACTAGAGTTTATACTCGTGCTTGAGAAATTTGGGTGTTAATAATGTATAAATCGTACCATTTTTTTTTACATCCAGATACATTCATGAAGGTAACATTCACAAGAATAAAATCATCTATTTTGATTATATTTCATCAAAGTAAAAGAATAATCAAAGGCCTTCACAATGGAAGGTTATTATATTCATCGAGTTCGTAGCGGAAGTATACAACTAAAGAAATAAACTATCTTCGCATTTTTTTTGGTGTAGTCTTCTGTAGAAAGCTGGTTTTCTAAGTCTTCAATCCGTTCTTCACCTACAACATCTGTACAATTGGGAGAGGGTCAATGCCCTGCTCATAGTGATGGTTATCCTTTAAGATTAACAATAATTCAAAAGATTCATGAAAATAAGATAAATGTTCTGATACGTCAAGTAATCCACACTATAAGAGATCAATGCGCAAACATTTTATATGCGATACATGCCTAGCACAGTATATACGGTGTATCACCCTTAGCGATCGTTATAAGGTGGAATATGATTAAAGTTATCTGACTCGATCCGCATCATATTCACACCCCAAGTATAAGGTTGTGATGTAATAATAAACTCGATAAGATCGAGGTCAAATCCACAGAGACTGAGACTTGTACGTGATCTAAAAATAACTAGAACTATAACTAGAATAAGATGAAATCTAAATTGAATGAATATGAAAGAATAATGGTGAAATAAGAAACTAAAATTTATAGAAATCTAAGGTGAGAAACTAGGGATTCAGAGGATCTACTTGTACATATCAGCGAAATTTACGCTTGATTCATAAACTCAACTGGACTTCGAGTCTCATCTTCATCTAGTTAGAAGATATATCACTAAAACACAATCTGAACTTCTTCTGATCTAGTTTTTAAAAGATAAGACGAATATAAATTAGAATGGATTCCATCACCAAACCATGCTCATGAGACAAAGTAAACAACAGAATTAAACCAATCCACAGCCAATCTGAGAGATGAATGAATGTTAGGAAGGATTCCATTATCCAACCATGTCCAAGGGGCGATGGTGAACAACGGGGCTTCCTAACTTCATAATCATAATAAAGAAAAGGAAATAGTCAAAGCCATTGCAGATCTATTACAATTTCAGTCACAACAAACCATTAAAAACTAAAGGCATTCCTTAATCAAACTATAATTAAAATCAATTCAAAATAATAATCAAAGCCGTAGAATCAATCCCATCACTCCATGAACTTCACCTCTTAGCCCTAGCTAAGAGGTTAACTAAACATAGGCATGATTAACTAATTCTTAAAAGAAAAGAAGAAAAAATAACTAAACGAAAAAAATTAGAAGAAAAAAACTCTAATCTCCCTCTCTGCTCCACATCCAAGCTGTAAATTCCATTTTCCTTTCTTCCTCTCTCTTTTTATGGGCAGGGAGTCGATGGAGATGCGTCGCTAGCCAGAGTCGGAAGAACCGACACTATTTCTGCAGTTTACAATGGAATCGAACTACACACGCATGGACAACTGCTTTTAAAGTGCATCTAGGACAAAGGATTGCACGGTCTGGAAAATCTGACTTCTTGGATGAGGTCAGAGCCCTTTTCTTTCAACTTTGGACGGTCAGCATCGTCGATCTGATCCTCTCTATGGACATGTAACAGCCCAGAGAATCTAGGCGAATTTCGGACTTGCTATACGTGCGTAATCCATACACAGGGGAGATGCACTGAAGCTTGGTGGGGCCCATGAACGATGTCAACAGAGAAATCCGACCCGTCCATTAAATTCCTCTCGGAATTTCAGTCTGGAAGGGGTGTTTTTTCTCGGGTTTAGTGCTGCCCATCGAATTAAATCTTTCCACCGTTTATCCTACATTTGATCGATCTCTTCCTATGTGCGCCTGCATTGATGCAGCTGGTCACCATGGCTATGGTCAACACCTCTCCTTGAATGCATTGGACGGCTTGGATCATCTAATATGATGATGAAGATGGCCCAGAGATCACTTCAGCAGTCGTCCGTAAATTTTGTCTTGAAGAGGCGGGAATTAGAATTTCCAAATTGAAGTCGGTCAACAGGCGCTGACCGACTTTGGTTCTTCTAGTGCACGGCCGGTGCACTTGTGCACCATGCGCACGGGTCCCACGTAGGGTCCATTGTGATGTGGATCCAAAATTCGCTCCATTCATCCTCTTTTTCAGCTCATTTAATGAGTTGAGACCAAAATTTAAGCATATCCAGATATCAGGTGGGCCCCAAATCAGAGTTTTTGTAACGTCCCAAAAAATCAGGGGTCGTGCATACGCTCGACTCCCGAGTCCCCAAGTGTCACTTATCATCAATTTTTATGATTTTATGATTTATCAAGTTTAAATACGCAGCATGGAATTAATTAAAACATGAGGCACATCCACAATTAGTCTACTGAACTGAAAGAAATCAATATATACAGGTTCAAAAGAATATAAATGGGCCGCATAAGGCGATGCCCAATAAAATCATAAAGAGAATCATATGCCCAAAAGAATGGTGCGCTGAGCCCACGACTCAATGCTTTAAAATCCAATCTCCTAAGCCGATGGAGAACCGCTCATCAACTAGAAGTAAGATAGCTCATCCTCCTCATCGAGACTCACGCCGCTCGGCTCCTTGAATTCAGTGTCACCTGCAGGTAATAAAGTTTCTAGTTGGTGTTTTAAAACACCGTCCCAGAGTGGGAGTGAGTGATCAACTCAGTGGGTACTATTAGTCTCAAGTTATAACAGGCATCAATTATAATATGAACTTAATAAAAAATAGTCAATCATAAACATCTAGCTAATCTTATTAATACGCATGCATGCTGGATGATATGATGTATGCCCTCGCCACAACGCTCCCTCAAGCAACTTTGTCTAACGATCGCGTATATCAACACTCCCTCAGAGCGACCTCGACTTTCGAGTGGCCACTCTAACCAATGCGATGCAATGCGATCGTGTTAGCCAAGTTATTAGTTAAGTTCATTCATCCAGTGGGTTGGAGAATCTGATACACCCCACGTATCAATGTCCTAAGCTAGTTGCGAGACCAAGACCCCCCAATGTGTGAGGCCGAGACCCCACGGTCCTTGATCCCATTGGGTTCCCCATCCTCGACTTCAAGCACATGGAGAGTGCCAAGAGAAAGGGATCGCTCGCGGTCATTACGGGGAGGCAGGGCACCCCAGCGTAGGCCGACAGCTTCAACACAATGTCCCATTCCACCATGCCCAGCTCACGAGGCTGTGGACCAGTTTCAATTGGTTATTGATGAGCTAAAACAGTTGTAGGGTGTTCCAGGTTCCATATACGTGTGAGCAAATAAGGTTAACAAATAAGGTTGGTCAGACAATGGATTAAACCGCATGAGTCCAGGCAAGTACGTGGCGAAACGGTATCGGGTGCAAGCGTCCCATGTAGTCTAACTACTGTCGCCCACACACACTCGCCCATATCCATGGGTTTAGCTTCAAGGCGGTCCTACCAACAGGGCCGCCTTCGATCTCCTCGAATTACTGATCAACCGAAGGGTTTAGGAGGTAATGTATAAAATGCCAACTAACATGGGTTATCAACTAGCTTAGGTATTAACATACATTCATACTTCCCATCATATAATCTAGATTTTTACAAGGTAAATGCTAACAATATCATAAAATAAAGGTACAAGTGTTGTATGAATTAGTGTGGAAGGCAAGCATTTCATATACTCCTAATACCAAGATATATACAAGGGTTAGTGCATTAAACATGTTATGGGGAAAACATCATACATGAACCGAGCAAGGAACATACAAGAAATTATAATTAACATGCTCAATCATGTTTGAGAAACAACAAGCATTCCATCATCATTCCATATTAATTTGGGGGATCTAAAGTGTAAGGTCTTGCCTAGATTTTTGCTAGATTACTCAAATACATCATCCAACAAATAAAATTATTAGATTCATATTGAAATTGGTGCTAGGCCACCTAAGAGCAATAGTCTGCACCTATGGATCGTTGGAGACTTGAAAATCGACCTAGGAATGAGGGCTCTTGGGTCGATTGGTTGGAATCCCTAAAATAAGTTCTTGCATGTCAGAATTCCATGTCAATCCTTCCTCAATACATGGGTTTCAAGAAAGAGGGGTGAGGGATTTACCTATACAATCAACGGAAGCAGTTCTTACGGTTGTGGTGGAGGATTTCCTTGAGGGAGAGGTAGGGTTTTGCAAGACAGGACTCCCTCGGGCCCCACTTTGATCTATGGCCCACCTTCACTCTCCTTCACTCTCCCTTCCTCTCTTCTTCTTTTCTCTTTTCTCCCTTTTCTCTCTTCTCTCTTTCTTTCCTTTTGTTCCTCCTAGGGCAAATCCGTATGGGGGAGGGGGTGCCCAAATAAAGCCTTTATATAATGCCAGGTTTGATGAAAATGGCCCTAAGGGATGGGTTTTCACTATACTATACTTATGGAAGGATCTTTCTAAGCTCTAGGGCCCACAATGAGGTGTACATATTGATATACACCATAGGATAGGTGCTTCATGGCCCGATGAAGGGCCATGCAAACTTTAGAAACGATCGGATATGGGGTTTGGTCGTATAGGTCTGATTTGTGATCAACGGTCACCATTTCACGATCGGGTCCCAGATTTTGTGGACGGGCGTAAGAAAATATATTAGGCCTCTACCATAAATTTAAAAGAATTTCGACGGCTTAAATGTCTTATATCTTAGTTTCATTTACTCATGTCAGATTTCAATCCTGGCCTTGGGTGGGTTACATTTGGCAAGTGCCACTGGAACGACGCGGGTAATTAATTTCTGGCCATCCACTGAGTCCATGGTCTACGATGGACCACAAGCCCAGTGAGACAGACATTATTCTATAATTTTGTAACTCGTAGCCCACCAACGAGTGGTCTAGAGCTTGTTCGGGAAATCGGGGCATTTATAGAATGAATTAGGTAATGAAATTTCTCGTGGGCACTGATTAGGGTTTGGATTAACTATGTTTATAGTATGGCATATTTATAACTAGTGAAAGTGGAGATTTGGTCAAGATTACTCTAAGCCGTTGGTTTTAGGCTAAAAGATTACAGGGGTTCGTTTGGTCTATTAACCAAGATCCGGGCCTTATCTGACTTGGCTTTGGTTGGATCTTTAATTTAGTTATGATTTCCTTAATTTATTAGTGATGGGTCGGTTAGATTTGAGCCTCACGTGAGTAAATCATGGGGCTAAACTCGATGTTTGAGTGATCGGGCGGATTCGTTGGCTTCATACGGTTGATTGATCGGATTTTTATGGTTATTTACTGGTACCACTCCTGTATAAACTGACGTTGAATGCTAATGGTTATTAAGTGTTATTATAAGTTAATAAAAAAAAATCAAGAATTTTTGAAAATTCAAAAACAGCGAAAATTCAGGATGTTACAATCTACCCCCCTTAAAAATAATTTCATCCCCGAAATTGCCTAAAGGTAATAAGTAAAGATATTATCATTTTATTTTCTTAAGTTTTGTTGCTTTTGGGTTTATATACCTTTTAGGGTATTTCATAAATACACTAGCCTAAATCATTGTGATCTACCCCTCTTAAAAATTTTCACACTTGAGGTTTGAAAACAGATGTTAAAATCATGATTATCGTACTAAGTGTTTACTGATAAAGTTTACCTAAGTGTGGTATACTGTACTCTTTATGATCAAGCTAATACAAAAATAACGGTTATAGTAGGCTCAAATTCAATACGTTGATTGTCCGCCTGACCAGGGCAAGCAACTTGTTATATACCTTCTGAATCCTGATGGATCCTAGTCTTCTACTCGGTCAAAGCAGTGAGTCCGCTGGTAGTCGCTCAGGATTAAGAATTGGGTCAAGCCGCGAATATTTCACAAGTGTATAGTCCCGTAATTCCATAGTTCGATTATTCTTAACATTTGGAAGATATCAAAATTTATTTAAAAGTTCAAGTTTCTCATTTATAATATTTTAGTGGGTGGTGAGTCTACCACAATGCCTATGATTATATGACTATCCTAGAAAGGTTTCTAGGAACTTAAGATTCCTCTCGACATTACCATTTTGATCCTATGGTTAGTGAGTTATGGGCAAATCACGTTTTGGTTTCATAAATTTTATCAGGAAAGAAAGAATCAAAAGTTTTAAGGTATTCTGGTGGTTTACAGTGCTACTAACGCTAATATGGACGCAGTAAGGCAATTATTCATATAAGCATTCACAAGGCGACAAGAAAATTTCAAAACAATCTATACATTCATATTGAATTCAAAATGCCATTAGTATGGCTAGTTATATCCTACAGTATGGATTTACATATATTACTAGATACTTTAAACATAAAAAAAAAAAAAAACAAACAAATCAAGCAGGAGTCTTAACTATCTTCAATACATGGTAGTAGTCCTAACTAACTTCAAACAACTACTAATTTTCGTAAAGTTAAGCTATTATTCTTCTGGGTCGGACGAGGATGGGGATATTTCTTCCCCTTGAGGGAAAGGATCACTAGAATGGAGAAAAATGAGACAATGGTTGCCAAGAACGTCATTTCTTGGACAAGGAATGGATGATTGTTGAGGATGTGTTAAAAATAAATAAATGGGTCTAGCGTTGGATTTGTGGAAGGGTTTAGGGTTTAGGGTTTTAAGATGGTGTTGAGGAAATGAGGCTTGAATGAGATGATGGTTTGAGAATGGGATTGGGAATAGGAAAGATGGTGAGTTTGAGAACAATGAGGTTTAAAGAAAAATGGTAGGTTTGAAATGAGTTGAGGAAATGAGACTTGAAGAAGATGGGTTTGAGTTTTGAGATTTAAGATTGGGAGAGAGAGAGTTTCCTCCAGGGTTTAGAAGGGATGGCAGAGGGTAATGGGAGTAATAGAGCTAGGTTTTATGGACTCTAGATAGTCCTAATTATCAAGGGAAATCGACCTCACTCGTGTGTACATTGAAAGGGAGGAGGGGACCCATCTTGTAACATCTCTTATACTTTTAGAAATTGAATTATTTTTAGAATTTTTATGATGATTTACCATCAAGTTTTAAGTCATCTCACAAAATTTCATATCATTTGGAGTTGTAAATAAATTATTAAAATTCTAGGAACAACAGTTTCTGAAATTAAAATTTTTTGAATAGTTGTTAAAACATCATAATTTTATCTATATTATAATTGTATGAAGTTTCGATCCGAACAGATGGTGAGAACACTGTGATCTTGCATTCTAGACATCTTTCAGGCCACTTGAGCTTTAGTTTCTCGATTGTCTTAGAGCTCTAGCATGTAAAGCCGTCGATCTTGGTCCCTTGGGGTCTGTCCCTTGCCTTGGTGCATTCTGAGTGTTAATTTCATGCTTTTAGCACCCTTTTCTAGTCCAGGCTCGTAAATACGCCCTACATCACAAATATGATTAAATCGGGCCATTAAATAGTACAATGTTCATAAATCCATGCAATACCTGGGGTCTGATATGCAATATTTGACCCTTAACACAACCCCCAACCAGCATTTTGCTAGTCCCGAGCAAAGTATGCGAAAAATAAGTTGAGAATTATAGGACAATGTCTATAAACTCGAGTGATTCTTGAAAAATAATTCAGATATGAGAATTCTAAGATTCATGAATGTTGGGTATTACTCAACATTTATAATCAAGCGCATGGTAAACTTCATAATCAAGTTCAAAGTATTAATCCATCAATCAGAAAATTTCTGAACATTGAGTTCCATGGGTGTATAGTGTAATCTCAGCTTATCATCATTAAAATTCACTTTTCTATTTTAGGATATCATTGGTAACCTACAAGAGAATTCATTCTAATCAAGACTTAAACCAAAACTTACCTCTCAGATCATCTTTTCATTCGTACGGCTTTTGAACTTTTCATTAAAAGTAACGCCAAGAAGGGAAATCAAATCCTCACCTATAGGAAGCAAACCTATGATGAAAACTGTACACCTAACCCTTTTTACATATCATCCATGGAAAATTAAATCTACACCTATAGAGAACAAACCTATGGTGAAGATTATTCGCCCAACCCTTTTCAAAGGTAAACTGCTTTTTTTCATTTTCTTCAATTGATCATGACGGAAAAATTTTTCAAGCTGGTTCCTTACATGCTTAGTAATCATCAAGTTAACCCTTCAATATCAAACTGAAACCTTAATGTGAAAGCAAGATGTGACATGCGAAATAATGACTCAATCAATGGTTAAAACTTCTAATCATAGATTAATACTTCAGACTTAGCTGTGAAATCTAATAGTTAACTAAATTCAAGAGTCATAAATTACCAACATCACTTATCTTGTAATTCTAAATGCACGACTATCCCTCAAAATCGTTTCGAATTCACAAGAAATTTCAGAAATATTTAAAAAATTTCACAATTTTTGCTTAAGATCAAGAAAACACTGATTAGAAAACTCAATCTCCCACCCCCAACCTAAAATTTACATTGTCCTCAATGTAAAAGATATAAGCATGTAATGCACACGGGACAACGAAAGTAAAGGAAAAGTGACATAGTACTTGCATAACGAATCGAGAGAGAGATTTTTCAAGAGATAGCAGTATGAAAGCCGGTTAGCACGAGAGTGAAGATATGAAAGCAAACTATCCTAAAACAATGCAGGAAGCAAACTAACCTAATGGCATAAAACCATCTAACCTATAATAACATAAAGCAAACTACCCTAGTCCTATGAAAGCAGAGAAAAACTACTTGCTCATGTCGCAAGGTTTCTCTTCCGGCCAATATAGTGATAAGTTTCTCAGTAAGTTCTTCAACAGGATCATCTAAAAGCCCTTTTTGCAATAAGCTTGGATGCCCTGAAGCTTGACTTTCCAAATAGACTTATGTACCTCATTAAAAATTTACCATTGATTCGCCTGTGGTATCCAAAGTATATATGATTCACCTGTGTTAGAAAAAGCTTCAAAGTTAGTATCTCATGGTAAATCAGAGACTACAAGTAGATCAAATTAAGAAAAATTTTTAGGAAGTGGTGTAGTCTCGACATATTCCGAAGTAGTAGACTTCGGTTCAATTTTCAGCTCCTCCTCCCCTAATGGTAAACATTCAAGATCCGTGAAAGAAGGGACTTTAGAGTAAGGGTTCTCTCGGTCAGTGATGACTACCGAGATATTGTCTTGCAAGGCATTCACTATGTCTCTTATCATGGGATCATTTGAATCTATAAAGTGCACCACGCAATCATCAAAAGAGTTAGAAAATTCAGTTAAGTGTGACTTATGTTCCACATTAGAGCTCATGATGATCTGCCCAAGGAATTCATCGTCTTTAAAGGTAAACGGAGGTGTGCTCTCTTGCTTCAGCCTTGCACAGATAGATTGAGGGTCAGTATACAAAGCATTGATGTGCGAACTCTGTTCATTGATACTACTCAGAAGAGGCATTGAATCATCAATATTCAACAATTCAGATGGTGGCTTCAACTGTGTGGTTTCAAAATCCAGAGTCATATCGAGTAATTCGTCCATCTCCCGAATCATATCATTATTTAATTCAGGGGAGTGGTCCGAACATATCTCACAAGAGATAGAAGGGTTAGTTGTAAGGAGCTCATCTATTTTTAGATCAGACATGTCAAGTGAGTGGAGTATCTTATTATGACCATTC
Source organism: Magnolia kwangsiensis (assembly GCA_037074715.1). Taxonomy (NCBI): domain Eukaryota; kingdom Viridiplantae; phylum Streptophyta; class Magnoliopsida; order Magnoliales; family Magnoliaceae; genus Magnolia; species Magnolia kwangsiensis. The sequence continues at coordinate 18,980,083 of CM073576.1, read as the reverse complement.
TCTTCGTGTACTTCTTGATCATTGACCTGAACCAAACTTGAGATTAATTCCAGGGGAACTGTGGCTGCACATTCAGGATCGTCATCCCAATACTCATCATATTCTAGTTCAGTGCAATGCACATTTGGGATGGGATCACTTTTCTCACATTCTACACCTAAAATGGGTTGAGGTTCGCATAGACTAACCTCTTCTTCATCATTATAATCTAGTGTGTCCTGTGAGGGAAGTGTGTCATCATCATTATATTTGAAAGACACCCATGTCTCTTTCCTATTCTTTTGAACAGTCATCGAGATTGACTCTTCGAAAAATTGAACCACATGCTCATTAATGGAATCCAACTCATCATTCGTAATTCTAGAGTTCTTTAAAAGCGAGTTAGGATCACTTTTCTCACATTGTATTTCTGTAATGAATTGTGTCTGAGATAACTGAGCCTTCTCTACCTTATTAAGGCGCGAATTAAGCGCTTCCAACGATTTTCTCATTTCTGCAAGACAGGCCAGGCTACACTGAATTGAATCCTCTTGGATCGTTTCTGGTTGAATTTTAAAGGTAGTAGATTTAAGAGAATTATCACTTGAAATAAGTATTCCCAAAGTTTTAATACTTTCTCCAAAACAGGCCAAGTTATGCTGAAATGAATCCTCTTGGATTGTTTCTGGTTGGATATCAATGGTAAGGTATCCAAGAGGATAATCATTATAACATATTGTTCGTTCATTTTCCTAATTTTGATGTTTCCACTGGTTATAGTCATATTGATCATACATGGGAGAATATGATGGTTGATAATAATCCTCATTCCCATAATTACGATCATATACGGCCCTATTAATTGATGGAATAGAACGTTTTAGTCAGTTCTCAATGTCTGTTCTCGATGGAAAAAAATCTTGAGGTATATGTTAAATTCCATAACCCTTGGGCATTCCCCAATATCTCTTATCCATCTCAGCATATGCACGTACCCACGCTTCCATGGTAGAACCCTAACTCTGAGTCTAATCCTATAAGAAAGCAAAATCCTACGGCAATATAGGAAATAAGAGGAGAAGTTAGAAAGATGTTACCAGACTAGAGATATTAAGATCCTGAAAAATAAAACAAAACGAGTTAGTTTCTAAAAATAGTAAGTCTAAGATTAGAAAATTTTAAAAAATAAAACCCTTAATTCTAAAAATAAAAAAAGTAAAGAAATTAGAAATATATCACCAAATTAGAAGTTTCTATCTCAAAATCCTATAAAACAGGAAAGACATGTTAGTTTCTATAAATCAGGAAAATCTGAACCTAAAATTAAAACCTAATCTTAAACTAATCCTAAAATCAATTAATTTCAAAGAATCGTAGCCGTCAGTCCCTGGCAACGGCGTTAAAAACTTGTTCACTCCCCAAGTGCAGGGTTATGATGTAGTAATAAACTCGGTAAAATCGAGGTCGAATCCCAAGGGACTGATACTTGTACGTAATCTGAAATTAACTAGAACTAGAGCTACAATGAGATGAAATCTAACTCGAGTGTAAATTAAAGAATAATTGTGAAATAATTATCTAAAACTTAAGGATTTCAGGGGTAGGAAACTAGAGATTCAGAGGATTCACTTGTAGAGATCAGGAAGATCTTATGCCTGCATCAGAAACTCAACTAGACTTAGAGTCCATCTTCATCCAGTTGAAGGTGTAACCATAGAAATTAAACTGAACTTACTTGACTTAGTTTTCAAGAGATGAAAGGTATATGGATTATTCAAGAGATGAAAGGTATATGAATTAGAATGGATTCCATCACCAAACCATGCCCAAGAGACAAAGCTAACAACAGAATTAAACTAATTACTAACCAACCAAACAATCAATGTATGAAGGTTAGGAAGGGTATCGTCATCCGATCATGCTTAGGAGACGATGGTGAACAACAGGGCTTCCTGACGTCATAAATATAAAAAGGAAAAGAACATGCTCAAAGCTATCACAGACCCATTGTAATTTTAGTCACAACAGACCATTAAAAACTAAAAACATTCCCGTAATCAAATTATAATTAAAATCAGTTCAGTCTAAATAATAAACATAAGCAAAGGCTCTCCCATCATGCAATAAGCTTCACCTCTTAGCTCTAGCTAAAAAGTTTAGCCTAGTAACATGATTAGGCTAATCTCTAAAAAAAATATAAAAATAGAAAAAAGGAAGAAAAACTAATGAAGTTAACCACTCCATGGCTCTCTCTCGTACTCCCTTCCACTTCCCCAACCGGCTTCCCTCCTCTGTTAGGCTCTCTATCTACTTCTTTTATACATGCAATAGGCGGTGGAGTGTGTAACAAGCAACGTGCGTGGCACCTTACGCAGAAAAAAATATCAGCAAAACACAACCAACCTGTGTTTGGAACTGAAGTTCCGGCTACAGGTACTCCCAATGCAAAATCTAAACCATTCAACCTATTATATCATGGTCGGTTGGCCCAGGGAAGAATTTTGAACGGCCAAGATTGTCGAACCGATCCTGGCTACGTTTGCAAAACATCCTGCAACGTCCGAGAAAATAGAGCCTGCGTATCTGATTGCGTTGCAACGCTGGTGGGGCCTATATATCCCTATAGTTTGATGAATCCCCGACGTCCATTAGTATCTTCTCCAAAAACCATTCCAAGATGGCTGGTTTTGGAGCACTGAAAAAGTGGCCCACTTGATATCTCACTATGTCGTTTATTTTACACTCGAATGTAATCCGTCTGTGTGTGCATGCATCGGACCATAAAGAAACCTTGGCAATGGTTTTGGACACCTCTTGGATCGAATATACGGTCCTGATTAACCATATGGACAATGAGTGGGGCCCACCAGCGTTCACCCACGGACTTTGTTGCGAAACATAGCCAACGCGTTGGCGCTGTGGTGTTTGGCGAACCCCCTCAATGATGGTTTTGATAAAATCCACACTGTCTATTGAATTCCTGGATAAAATCCAGTTAGGAATGGATGGTTTTAAATTGTTGCTGACATGGTCCACTATACTAACTCAATTCGCCATTCATCTCACGTTTTCTGACGATTCACATGCTTACACGTGCATGGGCCAAAAAGGACAGCTAGGTGATGGTCACGCCCCCCTTCTGGGCACGTTGAACAGTCCAGATCATCGATATGGCTGATGGGTGGGGCCCACAAGCACCGTGCGGCGATTCCCTGGTCACAACAGAATTTAAATACGAAACAAGTCGGGTCAACGCTAGCTGACAGACTTGTTTAGTTCGGTGCATGGCGAGTGCACGGCTGTTATGCACTCCACTTGCATAAAGTGGACCCTGCCTTGATGTATATCCAAAATCCAATCCGTCCATCCACTTTTTCACCTCATGTAAGCTGTTGAGACCGAAATTGAAGCACATCCAGACATTAGGTGGGCCCATAATCATGATTATGAGGGCTGATCTGTCCGTTGGGCAACTTCTAGAGGGATCCAATCGCTGAAAATTGACTTGTACGGTTACTTTATGGTCTTCAGGCCATATATGAAGTTTCAATCCGAATGGATGGTGGAAACCCTATGATCTTGCATTCTGGACATCTTTTGGGACACTTCAGCTTAAGTTTCTCGATTGTCTTAGAGTTCTAGCATGTAAAGTCGTCAATCTTGGTCCCCTGGGGTCTGTTCCATGCTTTTAGCACCCTTTTCCAGTCCAGGCTCGTAATACACCCTGCATCACAAACACAATTAAATCGGGCTGTTAAACAGTACAATGTTTGTAAATTCATGCAATACCTGGGGTCTGATATGCAATATTTGACCCTCAATACTTCCCTTCTCTTTTATTTCTTTCCTTTCTTTCTCTTTCTCTTTATCTTCTTTCTTTTCTTTCCTTTCGCTTTCTCTTTCTCTTTCTCTTTCTTTCCTTCTTCCTTCCTTTCTGATCGTAATAAGGTCTGTACGGACTAGGATTCCAACCAAAAACGTCTCTCTCTTTCTCCCTTTTCCGTAGAGGGCTTCTCCCAACCAAGCTCTCACTGGTTTTTCCTCCCAATGTCGGATGAGGATGCATGTATAGGGATGTGGACCTTCCAGAACCTAGTTGCGTAACCTTACGTAGATTCATTTGCGCGTCGGAGAGAAACCACGTAGCTTTCTTTACACTATTTTGCGCAGCGAATCAGAAAGATGAGAGAGAAGTGGATTAATCCCTGTTGGGTTGCGTGCAGTAAGCTAGGGGTTTGGTCAGATTTAACCCCGGAATGAGATGGACAGTTCCGATTGTTTGGAACGATCAAAAAAATGGCCCACATCATCCTTCAAACGAACACTGTCGGTCGATTTCGCAGTGCAGGGGTCTTTTTTCGGTCGGGGCTCGCGATCACAATTGCAATTACTCTCACATGAGACTTCTTAGGCTTGGATGGTTTTGTCTGGTCTTCCTGATAGACGGTTCAGATCACCCCGATGGATAATCATGGTGGCCCACCATTCTCCCCAAGAAGTCTTCTTGATGGACGGTTCGGATCACCCTGATGGACGGTGGTCCATTTCCTATGCAGAAGGAAGAAACCTTTCGGCTTCAAAATTCCTCGGTCAAGAGGAGTTTGACCACTATGGTGTAGTCGGTGCACTGCGGGTGCGCACTTCTCATATATGTACACTTCCCATGATGGGGTCCACCTTGATGTTTCTGATAAATCTACACCATCCGTTCATTTTCCCATCTAATTTAAAGGGTTGAATTCAAAGATGAAGCATCCCCAATGATCAGGTGGCCCCCAAAATTGACGGTTAGTAGTTGATCTATTAATCGAGTCACTTCTACAATGATTTAAGGGTTGAGATTTGATGTGTACAGTTATTTTAGGCTAATTAAGCGTGGTATAAAGTTTCGCACTAAACGGATCGTGGGAACTGGGTGAACTAGGATTCAAGGGTCCAGGTTAGTAACATTGTCATAATTATTGATAATCTTGGAGCTTTTGTGAAATCCAATGGTTCTATATAGTTATAGCCATGTTTCTAACTAATTCTTATAAGAGAACTTACATCTAAATCCTTATGGATAAGGAATTATTCGTTTATTCATTTAAAGGAAGTACACATGTCAAAGTACATGTTGGATGGTCTTATCACCAAAATCAAGGGTCGGATGGCTTAATCTATGAATGGGGATCATTCCTAATGGTTGGGTTTGTGTCGGGACGAGGATGTAAGGCTAAGATAGATAGATTAGTATCATACACACATATATATTATTTTGAATAACACTTAAGGAACTTTCGATGCCATTGGAGTCTCCATTCTGTGAATGCTGGAATTTGACACCCACATAGATTTATGTTTGTTTTGGGGGATGATCGGGCTGATTTGGATTGATGATGCAATGTAGACTTGGAGTCGCCACTAGCCACTTAACTCAAAATCCGGCAGTCAGCTAGAATCTACAGAATATGTGAAGTTAGATAATCCGGAGACTCTCTTGCTTTAAATTGACTTCTGATCTACGATTCAGGATTCTAAGTAAGGGGTCTCGATTACAAAGAAAGAAGGTATTAAGCACCCTCTCTACCCATACGAGTATACAGTCTCTACTTCGTGTGGTAAGATGATCTTAGGGGATAAGATGATAGGATGCAAAGCATTAAAATGAGACTAGGCAGACTCGAATTTCTGATATGGCGGAGTCCAAAACTTCAGCAAGCCACGGAGCATACGTCCAGAGAATGTCTAAAATTGGAATTTAAGAAAAGATAAGAGATGTTATAATAACATGTAAAAGGACCAGACTACCATCAGTTTCTGATGTAACAAGATCTAGAGTTCAGGTAAATCACGAAGCATACATTCAATGAAAACCTAGATAAGCAAGGGGGTTTAGAAGGGAAGTAATGATGTGATTGATAAAATATGAATGCTAGTGATGATTGAATGATCTTTGACTTGCACTTGAAATGACTTGGATGTTTAGATGCACCATGGTTGGGAATGATTGACCGAAGTAGAATTGTAAGGCTAAAAGATAGCTGAAAGAGACTAAAGGGGGGCTGAAAATATGGGAGGTTGAGAACTCAAACACTCACTGTCATTCTTACCCTCTTTTAGTTGAAAGATTTTCTTGATCTTAGTCTTGGGTGTATGAAATGAAGATAAGTGAAGGTTATTTATAGCTTTTTGGGATGACATTTTGATAATTTCAGAGTTTACGGAGGATAAATGTTCACATAACAGCTTGTGATTGGTTGAGGTGAGAGTAATACCACGTAGCACTTTCTTATTGGTCTTTAAGCTTTGGTGGGATGATAAATAGTGGAAAACTTATGAGTAATTTTGTGGGAAAGTTGACTTTTAGAGGGGAGATAACTATGTGCCTGTCGAGAGAGGGCAATAATCTGATTACCGCCGACAGTAGTCAGATTACCGCCCATGGCAGTCAGACTACCGCTCGGGTACGGTTGTTCTCGTGGTTTGGTTGGTGGGCTTATTTTGGGCCATGAGTAGGGCCTGAAGCATGTTGTTAGATGTTTTGCTCAAAATGACTGGAAATGTTTTGAGAAATGGATCGACTTTTGGGCACACTCTGATTTGGATGTTGGCTTGAATTAGGGTTTATGGTAATGTAATGACTTAGGTTCGGTTAGGGTTGGAATCAGGTTTAGGGAATGGCTACGGTTGAGATTTTGGTTTAATTCCCAACGGTCATCCATGCCTTGTCAAGTTATCAATCTGGGTAGGGTATCTACAAGGTTCAACAGAGAATATTGTTATCACCGCTACTTCACGTAGTTTGGTCCATTTGACCGTTAGATCAACATAACTTTTGGTCCTAAAATGTCACCGTTAAATGAATGGGCAGTGTAGATAAAAACCCACGTATCACAGTGGTCACTCAAAGCTCTTGCTTGTTCCGAGCATTCCAAGTTGAGGACATGGAGCTTGCAATGAGTAATGCTAGAGAGATTCACCCTATTATACCGGCACGAGTCAGCACCATCCATAAACTTTTACGTATCATTCCAAGGTATAAGAACAAAAATAGGCAGATGGAAAACTTTGCTTGAAAAAGTTTTCAACGGTAACTGTTTAATGCCCGCTGTGTGGTCCACTTAAGCCTTGTGTTTGGTATTATAACCTAAAATAATGTATCAAAATGGATAAATGGTGACATTACAGTGGCCCCCTCAAGGAGGGGAGCCTGTTAGCAGTCCGCGCGTACCTGTCTGAGAGAGAAGAAGCCTGACATTCATTATAATCATCATTTGCGATAGATCATTGTATAGCTTGGGAGAAATTAGTCCCGTTCATGAGTGAGCCTTGGAAAGATTTCCAACGGTGAACATTCTACTCTGATACAATGATCCTTACTTTTGGGCTACGCCACGAAGACACTGGCCCTTTCCAATGAAAGGTCCTGGATATCCACACGCGCGACACGGTGTCACGTATACCGCAAATTCCCCAGAGCCTCTGGCGCACCTGCGTTTTGGTAGATTGAGGGAATGATGGGGAAAGAAGGAGCAAAAACAAAGAGAAAGTGAGAAAAGGGGGTCATCTCATCTCCGTTTATCTGATCTGGGACGGGAATCCTAGCGCGCACGATAGAAAAACCAAATTTACAAGAAGAAAAATTATCATTAGAGAGAGAGAGAGAGAGAGAGAGAGAGAGAGAGATCCTATCTTCCTACACATTCAAAATGGGGGATCCGAATCTGGAGCTACAGGAATCGGGTTGGGAGGAATTAAGGAAGGAAGCCAGGAAAATCGAGGGAGATCTCGACGTCAAGCTCTCTTCGTATGCCAAGCTCGGTGCAAGATACACACAAGGAGGAGGTCTCTCTCTCTCTCTCTCTCTCTCTCTCTCTCTCTCTCTCTCTCTCTCTCTCCATTTTGATCTTACATTGATGTAACGATAGAAACCTGAGAATTGTGTTTTTCTTGATCTCGCCTAAAACCCAATTTAGATGGCTTCGAAATGCATTATGGGTATGAAAGGTTAAGAGATATTTGGATCTGATATGTTAGAGATTGGCTGTGACCGTGAACACGATGCTGCAGATTCATGTGGTCAGGCATCTTTCGATTTCTACTTTCACGGTCGCGATTTGATTCTTGGATGATCAGTTTACAGCATGTTTCCATGCAGAATTTGACAATTGTGACTGTTAGTGTTGTAAGGTCGGAATCACGAAATTGTAGTTTCCTTGGTATTCATGTTGAAGGACTAGGATTCGAATTGAAAATTACATTGCTTTTGAGTTAAGAGTTGGATTCAGAAGGAACATAGCTGCGATTTGAGGGTTACTTCCTCATTGTGAATCCTTGGAACTGTCATTAAGGGTGTGTTTTGGATGTCTCATATCATGCTTCCTTGTATTTATACGAAGAAGTAGTTTTCACTAATGATGGTTTTCATATATGCACCTTTAATGATGGTTTTGATAATGAGGTAGTAGCCTTAAAATAGCATTGAGCAGAATTGGCTATCGGCCCAAACTAGAAGAACAAACTCCGTTGCCTTTTGGAGCCGGTTAGATAGACTTCATTTTGCTCAATGCCAAATGGGGTTTCCATGCTTTCTAGACAAACTGTATTTGTCAAATTAAAGTGGGCTTTCACGGCCTAAGTGCTCCCCAAGTGTAGACCATGCAGCATTTGACTCACAACCCCTTCGTAGTTGAGGCAGCCAACGACCCAAATGTAGCCAAGCTACTTGGAAAAGAGAAAAGAGCACACTAGAGAGTCTTGAGGGCAAGAGTCTTGTTTTGCATTAGAATACAAGAGAGCTCATTCTGAGGTTGGTTACAACTTACAAATGAGGACCCCTACTTATGTACACGTAAAAACCTTCTGGGGATGGCAAGGATGGCACATTCAACGATCATCCAACGGCCAGGAACACTCTAGAATCTTTCTATGTAACTATACTACTCACTCTACAATCCCTTAGATAACTATACGACTCTCTCTACAAGTCTCCCTTAGATAACTCCAGAACATTTTAGAAATCTCCATAGTACTCTACATAACTCCACCATTCTCTATGCTCTATGTACAAGACCTCTAGCGAACAGCATGAGCTGAAATTCACTGCCCCTTGAAAAGCTCTGTGTGAATCATCGTTCAGGGTGCTGCTTAGAGTGGACACAAATGCCATTTTGTGCTTTTTGGCATGGTTCCTAATTGAATCGTGAGTTTGATTTGCTTGTATGCCATAACACAGCCTTTAGCAGCTTCAGTCAGTTATGTCAGTTGCTGAGGCTAAATGCAGTCCACTTCCTCACGAGCAGGGAGAAGTGGATAAAACTGCTGATTCTTGTCAACCTTAAAAATCTCTATATTTCTTATCGAAGAGAAGGATAATCTCTCTTTTTGTTCAGTGCATAGTCTTACTTTCATAGCATGGCATTGACCCATCAGAATAGGTTTAGAGAATGGACGCTTCCATCGTAATAAGACCTGACTGGTGATAATAATTTAAATAAATAAATCTTTACTCCGTAACACTCTTTATCTACTCCCACACTCTCCTCATCATTTGCCAAAATTGCAGTGTATTTGTGGCTTCTTGTGTTGTTGACGAATTGAACCTTTTTAGCAACCTCCCTCTTGTTCTTGGACTGATGGCCAAAACATTTCCATTTTAGATGGATGGTATTCTCTTTGTAAATATCTGTGGTTGTTTTCACTACTACGGTCCCACGCCAGCTCAGAGTTGTTATTTTCAATTTATGACAAACTTCACTGTGACGTATTAGATGTGGAGAAGTTTCTTTTCCATGAATTCTAAGGGGGTGTTGGGGTGTCCTTGTAAAGGAGGAGCGACCCAATTTGATATGTTACATTTCATGTGGGACTCGAAACATAACACAATTCTTTGTGGTTAGCAGATGGAAAAACCATATACCTCATAATGTGATTTCTGTTTCTGTCCAAGCACATGGCACTATGGCAGAATAGATAGTCATCCATTCTGCCAAAAAAGTTGTTCAACCCACAATTTGCGTTACACCCCAAGCCAACATCTGATGAGTAGCTATTAGATTTTCTAGACAGTGTTTCATTTGATCCTCTAATGCCGGAAGGGTATTCAAAGCTAAAATTTCAGTTTTGAGGAGTTTCAAAATTATGGGTGTAGTAATTGGGTTAGAGGTTATAGGGGAATAGGAAATAGGAGTAACTTAAAGCACAGGTTAGGGGTTGCAAAGTAGAGATGTCAATTTAAAGAATTGTATTGCATGGGTTTGGCTAAGAACTAGAAATTAAGGCTTATAAAACTAAGGGAATTAGAACAATGGTTGGATGAAGTTATGTGCATGTGAACCAAAAGGAAAATAAGATAGAGGAAGAAATAAGGGAAGGAGATAACTATAGATTGATACACACAACCTGTGTAAAGGTTAAGGAGATGCTCCTTATCTAGATTTGAATAAGACATTGCACCGTCTTTCAAGTCTTGGAGACACACCAAAACAGAAGAAAATAATGGCCTGTTGGATTGCGAGTTACATCAGTAATGTATTGTAAAAGTGCAATGATTACAAATGACAATACCCATCTCTTGAAAACATTGCATTTGACTGACAATTCCTGTTTTTGGTTTATCATGGTAAAATTGTAATGATGGCACATGAATTGAACATAGTTTACTTGTCTTCTTGTGGTGCCCATGAACTGAACACCTGTAGTACCACCAGCCTCTTGTTCTTGGACCATTGGCCGAAAATTTTCTATTTTAGATGGATAATCTGGTCGTTGTTCTCTTTGGGAATAATGTGGTTATTTTAACTGCTAACCTGCTACTGCACAATCACCAGCTCAGACTTAATATTGCCAGTCTATGAAAAACCTAGTCTTGAAATATATATGTCTCGGATGCCCCAGCAAAATCTCAGGTGGGCAGAATATTTTTCAGCCCAATTTGATATCTATTGCATATTGTGTAGGACCTGAACCATAATGTATAATGTTTTGGGGCAAAAAAATATGGAAACCGTATCTGCATATTGTCATTTCAGTTTTCTGCCCCTCTCCAAGAACATGGCAGAATGGGAATCATCCACTCTGCAAAAATATATTGAGTAATTGGGGTACACCCTAAGCCAATAACTGATGGGTAACAATCTTCCCAAAAACAAAGGCATGTGAAATTGTACTGCATGTCGGTCATGTGCTGTCTCACTATATGCGTGTGGCAGTAATCAAACCTTAAATTGATGATTTCTTCCCTTACGGGCAATCATTTGGCTCTTTGTAAATGCATAAACAGGTATTGCTCTTTACATAGCATTCCTTTGCCACTCGGAAGACCTACCTTTGTGATTCTTTTTGTGAGCTATGGTTATACATCTTTAGTGATTGACTCGTGTATGCTACTATTCTACATGGGTTGTTTTATTCATACGAGTTCCACTGATTTAACAACTCAGTAGCAATAAATTCAAATATATAAGGAATCTGTGTGTGAACTTCCATCACTCTTTAACAGTGTCAATTAATAAGGATGGCAAATGCCCTTCTTATTAACAATTACATTATTGGTGCAGGTTATGCAGATAACGGGTCACCAACTGTTGGATCCAGCAGGTCATGGAAGTCAATGGAAATGGAAATCCAGTCCTTGCTTGAAAAGCTGCTAGATATCAATGATTCCATGAGTCGATGTGCTGCGTCTGCAACACCTACCACTTCAGTTACCCAGAAGCTAGCTAGGCACAGGGACATACTCCACGAGTTTACACAGGTTACTCTTTTCTTACTTTTACCAGATCTTTCATTGTGGTCGTGGTAACTTCATCTCTATTTTAGTTCATCATGATATATCATTCTCCTACGCTTCTCTCCATATGAGTCTCTGGCGATCCAATCTCAACAAGTGAGTTCTGCTGTATTGGCTGGTTGCACTTCCATAACACTGTTTGCTCTCACCAGGATTGTATCATCTTATTCTTTGATCTGCTTTGGTGCCACTCTCAGCCTCATTAGGTTATTTCTATTTTTTTAACAGGAATTTAGACGAACAAAAGGAAACATAAACTCCATGAGGGAACATGCTGAGCTTTTAAATTCTGTAAGGGATGATATCAGTGAATACAAGGTGAGGAAAAGTCCAGCCATAAATTTCATTTGCCCAAGTATTCTATATTTTTCTATCTGACCTGTTTCATTTTCTTATGCTTCATCTAGGCAGCTGGGAGTATGTCACCTAGAATGCATTTATTACGAGAACGAGCTTCAATTCATGGAAGCATAAATCAAGTAAGACTTCATTGCTCACAGTATCATAGTCCCTAACTTCCCAAGTTGCTTTGTAGGCTTTTGACATAGGATGTGATTGAGAGAGAAAATAAGAGCAGTAGGATCTTTGTACAAACAATTCAAAGAGGTTCATTTTTTAGGGTCTTCTTTTGCCACAAAATATTTTCTCCAAACTCATGCATCTTTTTCATTCCAACTATTATTCATCAACTCTCTCATACAATGGCCTCAGAAGTCTTTATATTGGCCAAAATACAAAAGCTAGATCCAAAGAGATCCTACAAATCTAGAGTCTGCCATTTTTAAGGTCATATTCTAAAGATCCCTCAAGATACAAATCTCCCAAAATAGAAAGCTACTAATGGCATGATAACAGATAAGATCCTATTAAACATGGAAAATGAACAGTCAAGATTGAGAGGATAAACAAAATAGGTCCAATCATCATCTTGAACCATCCATCCTGTAGATCCAACTTTGTATTGCTTATGATTCCAAAGTAGCACTTGGTTTGATTATTCTAATCATGTGATCTTGGCTCATCAAAAAAAAAAAAAAAAAAAAAAAAAAAAAAAAAAAACTGAACGTTATAACAAATTGGCCTCATTCATAGGGTAGGATCATCTGATCAGCCTGATTCTTGCACCATGGCTTGCTCCCAATGGTACTATTGAATGAATGGTCCCAATTGATGAATGGGGATCCCACACACACACACAACTTACTAACTAGACCCAACTTGACCCCATTTTAATGGGTACTAGTAGATGGACCTGACCTGAATTCGACCCGAATTTAACTGGGTCATGACAGGTGAGAACTGAATCCAACCTGATTTCTTGATAAACACGTTAATATTGGGTTGGGTCCATCTGGATAACTGGGTCAGGGTACCCATTGACAGCCATAGACTCATATGTTCATCACATGCTGTTGTGATCGTGCTTTGTTGCATTTCATCACTCTTACATACAATGGCCTTAAGCCTTTATATGGTCCAAAATACAAAAATATATCCAAGGAGATCTTGTAAATCTAAAGATGATTATTTTTTAGAGAAATCACATCTAAAGATCTACCTTTCAACCAACTTTCTTCTGAAGCAGAAGGTCTAGAAAAGCCAATTTCAATGGAAGAGGTGAAGGTGGCAGTGGTTTCATAGGAGGGGATAAAGCTCCATGTCTGGATAGTTTCCTGATGGCTTTTTTCCAAACCTTTTAGGATTTAATCAAGGTAGACCATAGCTTCCTTGCCGAATTCTAGGAAAAGGGTCGCTTCTCGACAGAATTAGGAGCTTCTTTTATTGCCATTATTCCGAAAGTTCAGGGTGCAGAATCCCTTCATGATTTCCACCCCATTAGTCTAATTAGAGGGCCATACAAGATTCTTCCGAAGATCCTAGCAACAAGGTTTCAAGTAGTTTTAAACAAAGTTATTTTGGAGACCCAGGGAGCTTTCATAGTTGGAAGATAGATTCTAGATAGTGCCTTAATAGCCATGAATGTTTGAATGCAAGCAACAGGGAAGGGGAGAAGGGGATTGTGTGTAAGTTGGACATCGAAAAGGTGCACGATCATGTAAATTGGGGGCTCTTAGACACTGTGTTAGGTAGATTGGATTATGGGTAGAAATGGAGACCGTGGATGAAAGATAGCGCTACATCTGTAAGGTTCTCAGTTATGGTGAACGGATCGCGTGAGGGCTATTTTCGGGCTTCAAGAGAGTTGAGGCAAGGGGATCTGCTCTCCCCTTTTCTATTTGTGGTGGTAGCTGAAGCATTTAGTAAAATGCTAGATAAGGGTCAGTCACTCTGGCTTATTGAAGCCTTTGGTTTGGGAAGGGTTTTAAAATAAAAATAAAAAAATAAAAAAATAAAAAAAATAAAATAAAAGAAGAAGAAGAGAGGGATGCCTTCGATCTCTTACCCTCAGTTTGTAGAAAGGAAATTATCTTGGTGGAAAAGCAAACATCTCTCTTTGGGGGATAGATTGACGTTGATAAAGTCGGTGTTGTCAAACTAACCAATTTACTCCATGTCTCTTTTCAAGTGCTTGGTGTCAGTTCTGGACAGATTGGAGAATTTGTGAAGGAAATTTTTTGTGGCAAAGAGTGGAAGTTGAGCATAAATTCCATTTATTAAAATGGGATGCGGTTTGTGAACCACATATGGAGGGGAGGAGTGGGGGTAAGGAATTTGGAGTAGATGAACCGTGCCTTTCTAGGGAAGTGGTTTTGGAGACTTGGAGTGGAGGAAGAAAGGCTATGGATGGAAACAATAGCTTGTAAATATGGCATTCGGGAAGGAGGATGGCGGGTAAAGAGCTCCTCCCTTTACAAATCTTCTAGATTGTGGAGGGGGTTTCATCAATGAAGAGTAAATTCGAGGAGATCCGTTTCTCTTGTGGCGATGGTAAAAAAGATTTGATTTTGGAAGGATGTGTGGATTGGTGAATGTCCTCTCCTATCCCTTATCGCAAGGATCGTTTGGAAGAGAAAGCAAAGGAATTTATTCACCTCTTGGAATGGCTTCATCATCTCAAGTTTTATCCAGGCGAAAAGGACTCTTTAGTGTGGCTCTTCGAAAAGTAGGTGTGTTTTTCGGTCCGATCATTTTACAAGCAGTTGTGTCATCCTTCTTCAGGGGCAGGAAGAGATTATCTTTCTTTTCTATGGTCATCAGAGGCTCCTCCCAAAGTTTCGGCGTTCACTTGGTTGATAGGTAAAAACAAGATTCTCACCATCGACAACCTCCAAAAGTGGTCATTACCAATTCCAAATTGTTGTGCAATGTGTATGAGAGATGTGGAATAGGTGAACCATCTTCTCATTCACCGTGATTTCACTTGGAAGGTTTGGATAAAAATCATTTCTTGTTTTGACTTATATTGGGTGATGTTGGGGTCCATTTCGAGCTTGTTTTAATCTTGGACAGGTGCAGGCCAAGAAGGAAGGAGATCATTTGGAGGAAACTAGTGATGACTGATGATGGCTATTTTATGGGAAATGTGAAACGAAAGGAATGATTGTTGTTTACAAAAACAAGGGGTCAGATATGGATGTAATTGGGTGGGTCTCTTGTATAAAGGGGGTAGACCCAAATGATTTGCCTTTTTGAGCTAGCATGTAGTTTTTTTTTTTTTTTTTGTTTCCTTTGACCTTTTGCTCTTTACAATAAATCGTTGTCAATTCTCCCGGAAGGAAAAAAAAAAAAAAAACAAAGAAACAAAAGAAAAGCTCCCTCAAGATACAAATCTCCCAAAATTTCTAAAACTGATTATGACTTAATGACACATAAGATCATATTAAAATTCTTCCCAAAATGTTTATTAAATAAAGATGATGAACAATCAAATTACAACCACACATGGAATCCATACCGCCTTAAAACTTTCTTTACACAACTCAATGTGTGGGGCCCACCAAATAAGCTGGGGGACCCATGAATTGGTCTTTTCATGACCCATATCTTCATCACATGCTCATGCGATCATACCTGCTTGCATTTGCTTTCTTGCATTTGCTTTCTTGGACAAAGATCATGCTCTTTTGTTGTTGTCATTATGACTTTTTTGAGATGCGGATGTTGCAAAACCCAGTAGTTGAAAATAACTTGCATTAATGGACAAATTTGTTAGGGAGATGGATTGCAAAAATAAAAAATAAAAAATCACTAATGTGAGCTGCTTGTCCCTTCACTGACTGTTGCTTTTAGGATAAACCTTTGAATGGCACAATAGCCAATATGGAATATGTTTGGTATGCATTTCTCTGAACTGCACTGATTTCTCTGGAATGGATTTACAAAGCTTGAAATGGGCAGATATTTTGTTTCCTATCATCTTTGATAACTATATTGTTCTATAGATGTGATTTTTTTGGGTCCCTATCAATAAAGTCTATTAGGGTTGGCTTCAGTGATATGGATGCTTGCAAGGTAGTGATCACATCAATAGCTGGTGCGTGGACTGAGATTGGAATTTGACATCACTAATGAAATTTGATGGCACATCATTCCCACCCAAATCTCAGAATTGGGGTTTCTATAGGGGGAGATTGCCCATCCTTATAAGGTCCATAATCAAAGTTTTGCCATGCATGATGATCTGTAGAAAAAAGTGGATGCTAGGGATTGTTCCAGTTTGATCGAATAGCCATCATGACAACGACGTAATATATAGTTTCAAAATAAGATTTCATGGAAAGATCTCTCAGCTTTGAACCTATTTATTTGTTTACTTATGTATTTATGTTGTTATTTATGTTGTCCGACCCACTTTGCATTGCAATGCATGTCATTAAGTACATTTAACAAGTCAACATATTGGTACAACAAAACCATCCATTCAAATTGATAAACTTGGTTCTTAACAACTTAGCTCTGCAGTTTTCCTGATATGTATCCACTAGACTCTCCCTATGGATCAACTTGACTCAACCCTCTCGTAGAACAAGTTACTTGATTTGAACCAGGTGACTTGGTCCAATCATTAAGTTGACCCAACATCTCATCAGGATCTGGTTGGCTCAGGTGAACCCACAAGTCTTGATAAAAGCTGAATGAAACTGAAAACGAGAATTCATTTGTCTAGCTTCTTGCAGTCCTTTCTAGGTTTTAAACATGACTGGCTTCCCATACTACTCTGGTAGTGGTTCCCCCATTGCGTCTACTTATTTCTTTTGGTGGGGCATCAGTGTCACTGCCTCTCCGAACACCATGGTAAAGGCATTCTATCCCTAGCAATGCCTCGAGGGAGAGTGGGTATGCTACCCACTCAGCTTCCAAACCAAGTGTAGAAGTACTAGACATTTTAATAAAGCCAAGCTAAATTTGAACTGGATAATTCTTTTCTGAATTTCTGTCACTGTGAAATCTTGAATTATGTAAGTGGCTTTATGCTGGCTTCATGAAATCTTGAACTGGATGATTCTTTTTTCTTTTCTTTTTTTTTTTTTTACCATCCTGCGAGTTGTATGCATAACTAGTGTTCTAATTCATCCAAGTCACTTATCTTCCTATGCCACCTTTCTTTCACATGGTTCTTTGTTTACTTGTGATTGCTTGCGACTTTACAATATCTACGACTTTCACCCTTTCTTTTCTACTCTTGGTAGAAGGGAATTTGTACTAGTGTATTACCAAAAGTAGAAGTGTGGGTGTTTCTATCAATCAATTGGGTGTAAAAAATGGCTCCCATGGTAAAATCTTGACATCAGAATTATGGAGAACTAATGTCACTCAGAGTGCAGAACACTTCCAAATTGGCACCATACCTTATGTTAACATCTCCATTCCCATGACATACCCATAGTTACTAAAACACCATTGGCAAACAATGGTAGGGAAATGTTCACATCTAATTTGGTTTCTGTCCTGTGGAACTGTCAAAATTCCATGCAAAGAAATGGAATGGTAGGGGGAAAAAAAAATCAGAGGATGAAAATTCATGTCCGATACGGTTTCAACTAAAAACATGAGTGAAAAAACTATTTATGCATGTACTTGCATAAAAAGGCAATTAGGAGGATTATTTATTACTTCTTTGTGCATACCAATTTTGACAAGCAATCAAATAGAGTTAATATCATTCATCCCTCTTCAATCCTTATTTCTGCATAATCACATATAATTTGATCCATTTCCACTGAACTTTCCTGCATTCCACTTATTCTATCAATTGATATGATGACACCTAATCATCTTTAACTCGCCCTCAATAATTAACTGTTTTAATAAAGTGAGTTTTTCTATGGAAAAAAAAGTCTCTTATTTTAAACAACCTTTGAAAACGACCTTTAAAAAAAATTGAAAGGTAACACTGTCAGGAATTGAATCCTGGATCACTCACGCACACTACTACAGTCTCTACCAGCTCATCCAATGAGACAGAGACTCGGAAATAACAGAGTTGTTTATATTAAAGAAATTACATTTTTTTTCTCAAAATATGGAATTTTACTAATTGTGTTCATAAGCACATTGGACATATTTGAGAACAAGAAAATAGGGGGAGCATTTCATGTTCTGTTTCTAGAAATGTTTCCCATGTAATGTTTTGTTTCGGTTCGGTCATTCTCTTCATTTATTGTGCCTATTTGGCTCAGCTGCTATCGCTGGCAGAAAACCAACTTGTGTAAGCTCCTCTCTGTGATTAGTGGATCTTGGAAGATGAAGTTGATTGCATTTAAGATTGTTCTTGTAGGTGATTGTGCTTTCATTCTCCAAATTGGGAGTTTTTATTATCACTCATCTGGATATACAAAATAATCTATGACTGCGGTGGCATCTTGGCAGCCTTTCTACTTTGATTAATAAAGGAGATCCATGAAAACTACAATCTATGGACTTAATTATGGATGGCATCTTGGCAGCCTTTCTACTTTGATTAATAAAGGAGATCCATGAAAACTACAATCTATGGACTTAATTATGGAATATTCCATCAACTTTCTCCTACATAATTTTTAATGTAGCACAGTTTTTTGCAGATCGATGATGTCATTAGTCAAGCTCAAACGACGAGGTTTGTGCTAGGCTCTCAGAGGACTCTGCTTGGAGATGTTCAAGGGAAGGTCAAGCAACTGAGTGACAAGTTTCCTGTAATTCGTGGCCTTCTAGGTATTTGTCATTTCCACCTTCCTTCTACGTGCTATACTTGCTTTCTTAAAGACAGCAGGGCATGACACTTCTCATGCACTTGCAGGAGCCATCAAAAGGAAGCGTTCCAGAGACACCCTTATCCTCGCTGCAGTGATTGCCGCTTGCACATTGTTCCTTATCATCTACTGGCTTTCAAAGTAAACGAAATGAAGATCTGTTTTTGTAGATTTGGCTCTGCAATTTTCTTGAAATAAAAGACTAAGACAACTCATTTTTGCAATGCCTCGACAAAGATGAATTTACAGTATATAGGGTTGCCAACAGATAGGGAACATAACAATTACACCCCTCTCTCTCTCTCTCTCTCTCTCTCTCTCTCTGCCCTGCGTCTATATACAAATTGTACTGGAATTTTGTGGTATTGAGCTCAGCTTACTTGGCATCACAGAGGCCAGTGGTTGGATCACAGAACCCATCCCGATCAAGCAGTTTCTGTGGTGGGGCACTTAGCAGTGGTGAAGAAGGGGTACCATAGGCACTACGGCGACTGTTTCCACATCCGAGACTTGTTCTTGTGCTGACCCCAGTTATGGGATTTGTCCCGCTTGCATACTTGCACAAAGCCTGCATGCATAAACATATAAACAATTTGAATGAAACTAGATAGAAATTGCTAAGCGTATGTAGTACGCTCATTCATTTAAAAGCTGCACATGTAATGGGCATTGGGTTCTCATTGGCTATAATGAAGCTAAAATACAAGAAGATAATAGGGGTGCAACTCGGCCGGGTTGGGTCGGGTCAAGCGTCAACTCAAGCTGAACCCGACCTCAAGAGGACTCCACTTGACCCGAATTTCCAACCTGAACTCCACCCGACCTGACCCAACCACAATTAATTTTTGCAGCACCACCTAACGTGGCCCAAATTTGCTCAACTTAAACCCAATCTGAATTTGAAATTGGGTTGGTGTTTCCAACCCGAGGACCTTGACAACCCGACCCAAAATCGGGTTCAGTCAATCGTGTATGGATCAACTAAGTTGCAACCTCAGTAGATGGCATTGGGTGCAAAAGTAATAAAGTCAGTTTGGCTAGAACTTGTGAAATTACTATGACCCTAAACCCTAAACTGATTTCTTAGGATAATGATTCTTCTAGATAGAACCCCTTAGGTAGGGTTGCCAATGGGCCAGGGCCAGGGCAAACAAAATCCAAATCTAAAATGGGCCTAGGCTGGCCCAGCAGGTCCAGCCATAATAATTCAAAATCCAGGACAAAGCCAACCCCAGGCCCAGCCCTGCCCTGCCCTGCCCTGCCAATAGATCTTGCTAATCAGTTAGTATCCCTACAAGCAAGTAATCCTTCAAAGGAAGCATAGTTTAGAAACTTGACAAAGCAACTCTGACTAGAAAGCTGAGTGACTTCTGAGCTTGAGAGCAATTGCATTAAAAATATTTATAGTAGGTATAAATATTAAATTGGTTATGTTGATTTTAACATATATAAAATAGCAAAATGAACAATCCTGCTCTTGGTGCGTCTGTTACAGATATTTGCCTTAGTTGCAGTTGAGAGTCCAAAACTCACAATCTCCTAGTCTTTTATTAAAGAAGAAAGAAAAGAAAAGAGTTCACCCAGCGAGGGACTTAGCTATAAGCAGCTGCAAGTATCATCGGGTCAGCCTAGTCAACAGGTCAACTCGAGAACAAGCCACACCCACCAGCAAGTTTCCTAGTGATTCAGCTAGAAATCTTGGGGAGACTAGCTGGCTCATGGAATTTCGAGTCAAAGTCACAAGTTTTAGAACTGAGTATAAGGTCTCATTTTGGCACATAACAGTGATATGCACAATGAACAGAAATTGAAACATCAACTAAGAGAAGCTTCCTATAATGCTTAGAGTGCGTTTGGTTGCACCAAATATCATGACATTTCATGATAAATCAGTCAAATTCAGTGTATCATGATATTTGGTGCAACCAACCATAGCCTAAACCACTTTAAATAATTGTGAATGATTAATATCACTAGACAATAATAAAGATAATAACATTGATTTTAAAAGATCACACTTATATTGGAAAACCATAGCATTGTAAACTGAAAGCCGCCGCCATCATCATCATCATTATTATTTTCTGTTGTCTTCCTAAATGCATGTGCACATTGTGCAGCCACTTCCCCGTATTCCATGTGCCAATGTGGCATGTGTGAGAGATCCACCCATCCATTAACTAGGCCTTGATGTTTTCATTCATTGGCTAAAGAATCAGGGTGACCTGATAAACTGTCGACCAGATGTGCATGTTGAATATGTGCCATCGGCTAATTTCTTTTTCAACCGTGGATTTGTTCCATACATTGTGGCCAGCCTACTGAGTGGACTACCCTTATTTTTTAGGCCAAGGCAAAATCCTGTCTACCTAATGGACAACTTAGATCTCTCACATGTGTATCATACTAGCATATGTAGAGGTGTGAATTGGACATGGTTTGTGCTATATGCAAGTGTGGGAAGATAAACTAAAAAAAAAAAAAAAAAAACTTTAAACTGTATTAGTGATTTACTGAAAAGCCTCGTTAAATAGGAGTACAAATGTATTAGATTTAGGGGTAAATATGTAAAGGCATATTTATTCGTTCGTGTTTTATGGAATGTATTCTCCTAAAAAAATACCTTTGATACTCCAGTAGTGTCATGGTTGAAATACAGGCACTGAAACTCAGTACACATGGTATACAAGTAACTCAATGTAAACCATCCAAACAGTGAACCTCACTTTAGAGGTACCATACATCTACACTGATATTATTATTTACCTAATTGATTGGTAGGAATTTATAGGACGGTTAAGATGAAAAATAGCTGATGGTCTGAATTCAGCAAACAAGTGCCCACGAATCAGAGGTTATGATTGTTCAATCAGTCTGATTTTCAGAAGATGACCTGTCTACAGCGGGTCCCACAATTTAGGTAGTTTAACCTGAGTTAACGAATGCCAGCTGTATAATTTCAGAGTGTTTTAGTATCAACCATCACCATTCTACAAGAGTATCAATTAACCCCCCTTTTAATGTTTTAAAAGTGATAATCTTACCCTGGTTTGCAATAAAAAAGTACCCCACAAGCACTTTGATTGGTTCAAGTAGGCCAGAGGACACACATCCCAGTAATGAACCCTGTTCTACCTGCTACTCGAGTTTGACTTAGCATGTTAACCAAACAAAGGGAACATAGTTCTGCATTCTCCACATAATACCTGCTTCTGAGGAAGGTCCAAAACAGCATCGCTGAAATCAGCACCTTCAATGATTGCACCCCCAAGATCACTCCGGGTGAGAACTGATCTAGCGAGCACAGCATTTGTGAAGTTTGCTTCATTAAGAACCTGGGAAAAAGGATTTCAAAAAATCATCTTCATGATGAAAATGTATCCTGGAAAAAAAAAATATCACAAAAATATATCATATGCAAATTTCTTCGTTCTACATTATGTAACATGCTTATTTTCTATGCCAGCTCGCCAATTTGGCTCATGATCAATGACCTATTACAATCAATATTCTAAAGTCCAAACCACAAGCAGTCAATATTTTTCTATTAAATGTTTACATCCAAGTGAATTCTGTGCTTCGAGATTGAATGTGTGCCATGCAATTGATTATTTGACTGTGACAGGAATTTGGATCTTTTGGGTACTTGGTTCTACAAAAAAACACCCCATTAAATGCATGGAGCCCACGCAGGGAGCACTAGCTCCAGTCATCTAAAGCAGAATGCTCGTGAACACCCATTTCTTTCTTTGATACAATAGATCCATGGATATATAGGCCTCAACCTAATTATACCAGACTCAGGAGGAACTATAACTTCTTGCACATCAGCATGTGTATGGTCTGCTGACCCACAGGATTATGGTTCCATGATCCAAACCATTGATCTGATGGGTGGAAGGCCCTGGAAATCTTCAAGACTGGAAGATTCCGACCCTTCAATATGGTATCCTACAAATCAATCATCTTTTCATTTCTTGCCCCTTCACTTCCAAACTGTCGCATGTCATTTCCTTCTTCATTCCATCATGGCCTATGCCTGATAATGTTAAGGATCTTCTGTGGGCTTGGCCCAGAGGAGGTTTGGTTATCAAGGACGGGGCTCACTGGCACATATCCCTCCCGGCGGAGTGGTGGGCTGTTTGGACAGAGAGGAATGATCATTGCTTTAGTAATTCTTCTTCTTCTGTCAAAATGGTTATAGCCCATATTTCGGCCCTCGTTTCTGAGTGAGCTTCTCTTTTGAAGAAATTGGCTTTATAGCCTTTCTTTTACTCTTTCTTGTATTCTTTTCTTGCCTATTTTTGTCAGTGGGCCTTTAATAAAATATCCATTAACCTTAAAAATAAAAATAAAAAATAAAAAAGAGAGAAAAATACAGCAAAATTCCTCTTTGGACATTAAAAATGGCGGGATAAAAAGGGTTAGGATCTTCTGATCTGGGAGATCTCCAGGGCATTCATTATCCAAGGTGAGGCCCACTAGCCAAAAAGTTTGGATCACCAAAGCATGGGCTACATGTACAGAATCATTTGCGTCGGCAAACCATATGCTTTGCTGATAAGCAGGACCATATAATCACTCATGCATCTAAGCCATGCAACACTTTGCTTACACAATACATGTTCTCTAAGGGCATGCTAACAAGCAAAAAAATGAGGCAACAATTTGAACTCATTTGCATGTAATATGGATGTATTAGTGTAATTTCACTTTCCTTACCATGCGATCCATCAACGTGTCGCTCAAATCCGCACCTATAAAACACAACAAAAGGTAGAAATGTTAAGGACTACTTCAGTGGGAAATAAGAAGCAACAGGAACATGGCTAGTCAACAGTTACCCAAGGGTCAGAAACGTCCCCACTTAGACAGCCAAAGAAGATGAACAATTTTTGTTACAAGCCGACTGCATGGTATGCAATATCGAATTCAACTTATATAAGATGAATAATGTCGAGGCAGCATGCAAAAAAGAAACATTGAAATGTCTTTGATGTTTGTTTTATTCTATTTTATTTATTGATAGGTAAGCTGTGTTTGAAGGTAGGATCTAAAACTTGAAATGCACCTTGTAACATGGACACCCTTTTCTTTGAAGAAAACAAAAAATTCTGCCTCCAGAAGCAATATCAGAACAGATCTGACGCACATTGGAATGGCAATTAGATTTTTATTATTATTATTTTTTTTAAAAAAAAAAAAAAAACAACCCTTAAAATCCTTTCTCTTGTAAGCATCAATTATCATATACTACCTATCTAATTTTAATCAACCTATGAGATAGATTATTGGGAGTTCTGTGCTGTCATTGCCAGTCCCAAGACCAGATTAAGGAGGGTTGCATAAAGTTGGTAGCCAGTGTGAAACTTTTGCCATAGTTTTCACCATGAATCCTGAAAATATGACATTCCAATCCCTTGATAGAGTGGAATGGCAGAACAGGATTTGTGTTGTCAACCGCAATTAGTTGGGATAAGGATTAGATGATGATGGTGGTGATGATGGTGATGCCTTATCTAATTTTAAAGTATTCATATTCATCTAGATACATGATC
Source organism: Magnolia kwangsiensis (assembly GCA_037074715.1). Classification (NCBI taxonomy): domain Eukaryota; kingdom Viridiplantae; phylum Streptophyta; class Magnoliopsida; order Magnoliales; family Magnoliaceae; genus Magnolia; species Magnolia kwangsiensis. Next base: position 18,955,640 of record CM073576.1, on the reverse strand, counting down.
TTATGCTATTGTGAACTAAAAGTTGCATATTAATATATTTTCACTACAATTATATTATCTGTACGTTTGTGTCTAAGTTACACCTAAATAGCATAGTTTTAGTTTCATAATATAAGGGCCTGTTTGGAACACGGGATTAAATGGTATGAAATTGCATTAAATGGAATTAAAACCATTACTGCACGATGATTGCATGTCTGGAAATACCATGGTATTTTAACCGTCCAATACCGCGTTTGGGATCAAGATCTTTCTTTGGAAAAAACATTGTATTAAGTAAAACCTGCATTTGGTGGACCATGGAATTGTAATAAATGGACCGGATTTCACAATTGATGCCGGTCACCTGTACACATATGCAGCTCGAATGTCACGTGTAAAGGGCGCATATGGATGGACGACATGGATAAAACATATGCATCAATGTGGGGCCCACAGATGTAGTGGATTTCGAAATCCACCAGAAAGCTGCAGTATCTACTGTTGGGACTGGATGATATGATACTTGGATTAATTCAATCCTTCCCACCGTTTCCAAATGCCGGATGGAATTTGCATGGGACCAAATGCAATTCCATACCACCTAACCCACGTTCCAAACAGGCCCTCAATAGAATGAGTTTGAGGGACTTGCATAAGCAGCAAAAGGTGTAAGAGGAATGTCGGTATGAATGGCATAGAGGACCCTTTTGTTGCATAACCACTTCAGACCTCCACCTCCATTTTCATCTGCATAACTGCACTACAAGGGTGAACTCGCGTGGGTTTCTCTGGACATTTACAATTTCCACAGACTTTTGTTTATTCAATGTGTAAAAGCAGATGATTTCCTATAGAGGATCACGGCAGGGCAAATGAATGCCAACGTAACTAAACAATAGGACACCACTGTCTAAAGAGAGTGTATTGGCTCTAAGGTTACTGAACAAATGTTGTATTTTACCATATCATATATTGCAGAACATTATATTTGAATTTAAGGAAAGCTACCTGAAATTTTTGAAATCCATCTTACTGATTAAAAGAAAAGTTACCTGAAAAGTTTGCCTTATATGCAACAGCCTTCTCAAGATAAGCACCATTGAATGTGGAACCACTGAAATCGGATTCCCTCATATCAGCAGAGGTGAAGTTGGCTCGTCTGTATTGACCGTATATTAGATTTATCAGAAACATTGCCAGAGAAAATTCTTGAAGAAGCATACAATAAAGTAGGTCAATTCATGAGAACCACCATATAGCTAAAATTTTGATGTAAAGGTAATACAGGTGAGAGATTTCATGTCTAAGTATGTTAACAGAGCTGGAATACCTCCTAAATTATCAGTTGTGAATTTATAGTTATACGGACCATTGTAAGGAACCTTCAAATTCCACCCAGTCTTTGTCATCCACATGATAAAGCAATAATTCAATTTAGGGCTGTCAACAGATCAGGTTCAGGTCTTGTTGGATCTGGGGCCCATCATGTCTAAGTCTGGTTTTTTAAGGCCCGGACCCAGATGCAGATCCAATCAGCTTCAGGTATCCATCAGGTCTTTGGACCTTGTTTCAAGTTGGGTTCTGGTCAGGTCATCATCAAATATGGACTTTTACATGGTCAGGCCTACCTAAATGGATGGAGCAGATCACACACACGTGGGCCACTTTGGCACATCTGTAGCAAACCTCATCCCGTTGCTACAATAATCAATAAATATTTAATAATATAATATTACTATTAAAATTAATTGAACTAGACCCAGCCCCAGCCCGTCCTGATTTTAACTGGGTCCAAGAATGTGGAACCAACCCAAACATGAATACAGATTTTTTTGTAAATGGGTCCAGAATGGAAGACCCGAAACCAACCTTTCTAAACCAGTCTGAGAAGTTGGAATAGCGCCCGTTAAAATTGAATCAGGTCCATCAGATACCCGCATGTCCCCATACCTATTGACAGCTCTAACTCAATCAACGTGTAGGTAATTTGAAAAGCCATCAGTTGCCTTCAGTTATTGTGAATGCTTCAAATGATGTTAAACAATAATAGTTATAGCTACAAGAAAAAGCGCTCTTAAAAGCAACAAGTGATGCTCATCAATGTCTCTGAATTCACCACCCAACAAGGATATGGGTCAGGTCAAAGACTCCAATTACTGGGAAGTATATCCACTAACACAAGATAAAAATAACATAACCCATAACCATGAAAGAGTTTCTATTTGCACACTCCTGCATCAACAAAGGATAGATGAGTTCCCAAATAATACCATGGTCTACGGTCTTTCAGTATTTTTTTTTTTCTTTGAAAATAACGGGCTTCTATTAAGGAAGAAAAGAAAGAACAAACAACGGACTCTGCCGAGATGGCAGAGCCACAAAAGAAAGCAAAGAAAACAAGCAAAAACAGAACTAAGAACCTAAGAAAAGAAAATCAAAACCCTTGAGAGAAGAAAAACTGGAGGCCCATTTGATGACAAAATTTTTTGCCCGGGTCCCCGCAGTGAAGGCCGAAGAATGGGAATTGTTGAAGCATCTCTCATTTCTTTCTTTCCATACCGCCCACCAGATAGCGACTAAGGCCATTCACCAGGCCAAGGATCTGCTCTTGCCCAACTCGAAACCGTGCCAGTAGTCCAACAAGAGACGAGCGAAAGACGGAACACACCCTTTGACATTGAATCTCAACTGAAAGTCCTCCCGAAGCTTGGTTGCGAACGGACAGTGAACTAGGAGGGGGTCAAGAGTTTCCTCATTTCCCATACAACATAGACAGATGTTGGGAAGTTGCATGCCTTTTTTCTTCAAGTTATCGATCGTGAGGATCCGATTTTTTGATGCGAGCCAAGCAAAACAAATGAATTTGGAGGGAATAGGGTATTTCCAGATAAAACCAGTGGCTCGGGGGTCAAGAGAGGGAGGGGTTAGTAGCGCATAAAGGGATTTAACAGAAAATCTTCCAGACTTATCGCTAGTCTAGATTATCCTATCCAATTCCGTCTGGTTCGGAGAAGCACTGGACAAGTACTCGAGGAGATTGGCATACTCGTTTATCTCCCAATCGTGAAGGTGCCTACGACAAGGGATGTTCCAAATAACGCCAGTATTGGAGACTGAATAGAAACTGGCTATCAGATTGTCCTTGTTGACGGTGAGACGGTACATAGCTGGAAATCTGGTCTTGAGGCTCAAGTCCCCCAGCCAATTATCTTCCCAAAAGCATATGGAATTGCCACTCCCCAATTCAAAACCCAAGTTGTTGAGAACAAGGTATTTAGATCGCAGAATGCCTCTCCAAATGTGTGATGCTTTGTAAACTGAGGAGTCCTTCGTCTACCATCCCCCCAGAGAGGTCCCGTACTTGCCTTTAATCACGCTGCACCATAATGCGTCTGGTTCCGAGCCCAGCCTCCAAGTCCATTTCCCCAAGAGGGATCTGTTCATGATCCTCAAACGCTTGATGCTCGCTCCTCCTCCTTGAAAATGGCGGCACACCTCCTTGCAGTCTAAAAGGTGAAACTTCTTCTGATTTTCCTTCCCACACCACAGAAAGTTTGTTCCCAGATTGTCGATTCGGCGGAGAACTGAACGACGGCAATTGAAAAGAGACATTAAATATAGAGAGATGTTGGATACTGGAGCTTTTATGAGGGTGAGTCTGCCCCCCATGGATAAGAATCTACATTTCCATTTGGCCAGCGATTTGTGGAATTTATTCACAACCTTATCCCACATAGATAGTGGAAGGGGGCCATAAACAAGAGGAAGGCCGACAAACGAAGTTAGGAACTGAGCAAAAGAGCACCCAAAGGATTGTGCGTACATCTGAAGATCCTGGTCCGATAGGTTCACCCCGAAAATCTTGGATTTGTCCATATTTAATCTTTGCCCGGAAACAGCTTCGAAACATCTGAGAGTTGTGTGGAGGTTGAAGATGGCTTCCTCCTTAACTTCAATCATAATGAGGGTGTCATCTGCGAATTAGATATGGGATATCAGTGTAGGGACCCTAGGCATTGAAATTCTGCTGAAGAGGGCAGCACGCTGGCCTTTTTGCAGCATGCCAGTGTAGGGACCCTAGGCATTGATATCGGCATACGGTCTTTCAGTATTAAACATCTTCAGCGCTTTTTAAAGAACTTTGCTAAAAGGATTTTGTTACGTATAGCAAATTTTTAGTAAAAACTAACACCAGCTTCCACCTTACACAGACCAAACCAGTGATTGCAGTATTATATCAGCCGATATTATCGGTATCGCACATGGGTGATATGAAACTAGGCTGTAATGTCTCAATTCCTTTATATCGCCAATATCGCAATGTATCGCAAGATATCGGCGAACTTCTCTTTGAAAAAAAAATCCTTGGTATCAACAAATATCGTCGACACCCGACAGGAGCCACACCTATTTCATCAAAAAACTCTGAATTATTTTTTTTTCACTTTTTCCTTCAATTTTCTCTCGTTGAAACAGATTGTAGGTAGATTTCGATCCAAATTTTGCAATCTTTTGGGAGAAAAATACATATTTCAAAGCCGAATCAAGATTTTTCCAGATTTTGGGTCAGTTCTCATTTAGTGAGTGTTTTTGCATTTCGATCCCTTTTTTATGTAAATCATACAAAATTAGTGTCAAAATGTTAGAAATTCTTGATTCATCATGTCTTGCATGAAAAATCAAAGTTTTGAACCTTCAATTTCGAGATTTGAGAGTAGGTGGTCCGATTTGGAGAAATTGGAGAAAATTCGAAATTTGCCCAATTTCTCTCAAACTGGTTGCAATCTTACACTCCAAACATGATATCAAACATGTATGATGCCTAATCTACTGATTCATGAAGTTTTTGTCATTATTTTTCAAAAAAAAAAAAATAAAATAAAATAAAATTTAAAAGTTATAAAAACTAATTAAATTTATTTTTTTTCGAAATTTCATTTCTAACAACGGTCAATTGAGCCAATTTTCACATTATTTAGGAGCGTTTGATGAAATTGTCATCACATACACCCTAATTTCAAAATTTGACGATAGGTAGTCCAATTTGGGAAATTTTGAAATTTCCCCAGATTCTCCCAAATTAGTTGCAATCTTACACTCCAAACATAAAATCAAACGTGTATGATCCTTGATCTAGTGATTCATGTATTTTTTTGTGATTTTTTGAAAAAAATAATTAAAAAATAAAATTTTGCCAAACTTTCTTTTCAATCAACAGCCAACTGGCTACATTTTTTTAGCATTAGTTCAGTCAGACAACATATATCGTAGGACCCTATACAAAGAAAGCCAATTATATGCACTTTTTTTTTATGATGTTAAGATTTAAAAATATGTATTAAAATCTTTTTTAACAATCCCTGAAGTTTCATTGAAAAATTCAACCAATTTCCCAATGTTTCCCAAAAAGTGTGATAAATTACCCAATACAAATCATGCGATAACCAATACATATTTGTATCCCAAGGGTGCAATACGTAACGCGATACCAATATGATAAACACTGGACCAAACAGGGGATACCCCATTAAAGAATCAATTTTGCATTTGAAAATGAAAATTCATAGAAGGATGCACCAAAGAACAAAGAAAGCCCCACAAAACGAGCTCCAGTTGATGCACCAAAAAACAAAGTGGTATAGTAGGCAAGGTTTGGCGACCGAAGCGAAATGAAGGAGCTCAATGTATGAAAGCGGACCTAAGGAGAAGGTTAAAATTAAACTCCTCTCTCGTTTATCCCATTAAAAGAAATCAAACAAAGATACAACAACCCATACAAGTGCCAAGAAACATGTTGCATCAAAGAGACAAACATATACAACCAACAATAGAGCAAGAGAAGCACACGCAAGGAATAACAAGGTGTATCCCGTAAGAGAAGACACTAAGGCGTGTTTGGCTATGCAAGCTAATCTAATCACAAACATTCTATTTTTATCAGACAGTGATGGCAAGAACCAACAACATTTACAAGTATTCATAGCCCTCAAAATTGTAGTTACGTCCAACTTGAGAGTAAGGTAATTGGAATTTGATGCCAATGATGGAAACTGCAACTTCTTTAAATTTTTTTAAGATGCGGCACCAACTCCTCAAACCTTTGAATTAGAGGTTAAGAAACCATCACATGGACCAACCTTGCAAAGAAGAGGAATAGTAACTACAACTTTAATGGCTCTTTGCTATACCAGCTGTTCCAATTCAATTCAATAGGGCATTCAAACACACCCTAGGCAAAAATAATGCTTAGAAAATATTTTGTGAATGTTGAGTTTCTATTCCCAGCAAGGAGATGAAGCTACAAGTTTATACCATCTGCGTTTCAAATATGATATAGTTTTAGTAACCATGTTTTAAGTTGTGAATAGCATGTAGCATTGCTTTCACCCCTCTGGAGCATGAGGCCTAAGCTACATACCATGTAGCCTAGTGTGTAGCATAACTTATAGATTTTGACCAAAGGTTGTGCTCGGCTACACCAATTTCATGATATTCTGCATAAAATTAGAATGATTAATAATAAAATTTAACAAAATTTATGATATTTACTGAAATGAAATGCAACCTAAAGTCATAGGAAAGGGTGAAAGTATAACAATAAAGAAAGAGCAACAAAACTGATTTAATACTATTACTTATCTTCTTCTTTTTTACCACACACTCACACCCACACACACCACACTCACTCGCGCGCGCGCGCACACACACCCCACACTGGGTACTCAAACCAATGAGCTCGGTATTAAAACTCTTGTGAGTCTACCACTAAGCCATGAGTAAGGATCTAATACTGTTACTTAACATGTTTTTACTAAAAGCATTGAAAAGATTTACTAATTTTTATTGAAAATAGAAAAATGTAACAAATCATTAAAAACATTAATTGATTTTAATGTTTTGGTGAAAAATAACTCGTAATGTGAGCTAGGTAGTGTGTGGCGTGTAGCATATGCAAATTATCATGTAGCATAGGCTACACACAACTTAAGCCATTTTCATAAGCTACGTAGAGTTAAGGCTAAGCTACGCTACATACCATAGTTATTAAAACAATGGTCATTAATTTGCTTTCTTATATTAAAAATTAATGAACCACTTCAACATCTAAGCTGAATTTGGACGTTCAATTCAGTTATCATTCAATTAGATCAAGTAAAGCTTGCCTCACCCCATTCGCAATGAGGGACGAACCTCCAGACAGCTATTCGGACCGTCTCAAGTCTGGCTTGAAACACAAGGAATTGCAATCCAGGGTTGACCATCATTATGAATTAAGATGGCCCCGCACCCATTCTGGTCACCTCCTCTATAATTAATCGAATTGTTGCAATTCGGTCCAACCAAACATCCAAATCGATGTGAATTATCTATATACAAATTAATTCAACACCAAATAGAATGTTATTTACATTTCAAGGAATGCAGCACAAAATAAAGCACGCTTCAGGCCGATTGGATGCCTATAAGTTGAGTTAGTGAGAAGTGACTTATAGAGAAGTCACTTACAGGTGGTGTTTTGGGGGAGAAAATTCACATTTAAGTCGTTTGCAGGAAAAATTGCCAAGAGACTTCTGGGGGCTGGGGGTGAGAAGTTACTTCCCTGTAAGTGACTTAAAAGCCAATGGTCTTATTTATGAACAGAGGGGAAGAGGAGGAAACGCACCTCCATTACAGCAAAGCTCCAGCGGCAGCCATTGCTCTCTCTCTCTCTCTCTCTCTCTCTCTCTCTCTGCAATGGTTTTATGCACCTCTCCCTATCCCTATCTGCAATCAGGGTTTTTGTGTGCCTTTCTCTTCCCCTCTCCCTCTCTGCAGTTAGGGTTACAATTTTTTTTTTCTTTTTCTTTTTTGAATCAATTTGATTTGGTGAGGTTGTGATAGTGGGGCCCACCTTAATATCTTTTTTCGGTATATCCACATTGTCCATCAGTTTTGCCAGCTCATTTTAGGGTTTGGGCCCAAACGTGAAGCAGATCCAAATCTCAGGTGGGCCACACCACAAGAAATAGTGGTGATTGAATGTCCACAATTAAAGACTTCCTAGGGCTGACCTTAATGTTTATTTCCCATCCAACCTGTTAATAAGTTACACATACCTGGATGAAGGGAAAACATAAATATTAGCTTGCTCCAAAACTTTTGTGGCCCACAAGAAGTTTTATTGGTGGCCATTCAATCATCGTTGTTTCCTGTGGCGTGGCCCACCTGAGATTTAGATTTGCTTCATTTTTGGGCCCAAGTCCTAAAATGAGTTGGCAAAATTGATGGACAACATGGATCTGGAACTTGGCCTTCTTTCTTGTAGCCATTGGTTTTCCCATCCATGGATGATATGTTTAGGAGTGTATAATCAAAGGGGTTGTTTACAGCCATAAGCAATCAACTATGGTCCCTCTATATGGATGTTTCAAATTCTTGTTTGGGCCTATTGTTTCCATAAACAGTCTTTATTGTCCATTTTTTTGGAATTTTTTTTGGCTATTGACTGGACGTTTACAATAATTTGCTCAGTGTGATTTTGTGATTTTTGTTTGGTGGTTCATTAATTGTGGGCTAAACTTGATGGAAATGTCTAGATCAATTGATTGGACTACCCTGTGTCCGTATGCAACCTTTGTTCTTGAAGCAATTGATCATGTCTCCTTTTACATGCCTTTTACATGGCCCCATCTAGGTGGGGGCCCTCAGATCAATAGTCTAGATTAGGAAGCCATGCATTCTATTTGTAGCATCAGGAAATTATTCATATGAACTCTAGTATACATGGCCCTATTTGATGTGCTGCATTTGTTTATTTACAAGCTACCAAAAGGAAGGCTAGGATCATTTACATTGCAGAGTTTGGTCATGATGATCAATCAGATGATCAACTTAGCTTACTGAAATTTGGGTCTCACCTGTAATATCGTGGGGTCAAATAGTGCGTGTTTATTACATGGATATGTCTAACCAGGCATCTGATTAAGTAATCCTGAGCTACTGTACAATGCTTCTCTTCTTCTTGTGAGTTGCAGATGAGTTGTATCAGGCCATTGACTTGTAATTTTTTGTTTTGGAACATCTTAGCATTACTAGGATTTCTACATTGTAGGTATTTTGAATCCTTTGACCCATTTTTATGACCCACTTGATGATTGATTTAGCCAAATGATTGGCTTAAATATTCATCTAAATGGGCTTAACAAAATGGTGGATTTGGTGTCAATATTTCTTATGTGATTATAGCATTTTGGAATGATTCCCTACTCCAAGCTCTGCTTCAGGTGAATATACAGCTTCTTACCTATTACCAACTTAACAGGTTACTAACATAAAAACCAACCTACCTGTAAGTGACTTACAGCTTTACAAGTGACTTTCACCTTTAAGTGACCTGCAACTTAAAGAACTCACAGGCATCCAAACAGGCCCTACATATTCAATCCATACTACCAGAGCACAAACCAAAAACACAATCCATCGTTACCAAAATTTTAAAAATAAATAAATAAGCAATTTGAAAATTAGAACAAACAGGTGGAACATAAAACCTGGAAAAAAAGAGGGGGGGGGGGCAGAAATTTCACCTGAAGTTCTCATTGACATGAACTGCCTTCCTGTGCTCATAAAGAACAAAAGGGTTTCGGGACAAATAGCAATTAGAGTAAGTCAGCTAAAACAGATAGGGAAAAAAATAAAAATCAATAACATAAACAAACAGAAGAAGCGTCGAAATCAAACTTGAGATCAGCAGAGCCGAATTGCGCAGCGGAGCCAATCCCGAACTCGCCGCGGGTTTCTGCTTCGTACTTGTTTAGGTCAGCAAGGGCAGGCATTCCTGAGCTGAAGCTGATAATGGCAGCCGCTAACGCCGTCGAAACGAGTGCTTGCCACTTCTTCGGCTCTGCATTGTCCACTGACGAATATGCTTCAGTTCTTTGTTTTCTTTATATAAGAACGATCTAAGAATCTGTATGTGTTTTCCCCTGTTTGGGGAATTTATAAGGATTGGATTGGATATGATTTGCGTTTTTTGAATATAAAGATAAAAAGGATTAGGTATTAGAAGTTACTGACGGAGAGATCTGTTATTGAGAGATTGGCGTGATGAACGGCAGATAACGACGAAGGACCTGGAGCCAGCTAGCTGCGGATTCCTAATCCCAGAAGAAGGAAATGAAGAAGAATAGACGGTTGGGATCTTGAAAGATAGGGGAAGCACGGATGCGAATGCCATCACGAAGGGTTTCCAAGAAAGCAGATGTGTATAGAGAGAGAGGGAGAGAGAGAGAGAGAGAGAGAGAGAGAGAGAGAGGGTGTATAGCGTGGAAATGAGAGAGAGGACTGCCGCCACAGCTTTCCGGTGGAGATGACCGGTTTTAGAAGAACGTACGTGTATGAGCATCCACCGTACATAGCAATGGGTCGAGCTTGGCCCAAGCCCGACCCATTTAACTAATGGGTCAAGAGATCCAGCCCAAACCCAACCAGTACCCATTTCTGGTTACCCGACCTAATCTGCTTAAAATTTCTAAAGCCCAACTGAAGCCCGACCTAACCCATTTAATTGCAGTCCGTCGGTATCCATCAACCTAACCCAACCCAACCCATGTATTAATCGTAATATCTCGTGTGAAGTTTTATGGCATATCTTAGAGCTTTGATGCATGTGAAGCTTACTACTCCACGCGTAGCCTATCTACGGTGGTCCAACAAACCAATGGTTTGGATACCTAGACCATGGGCTTACTTGAATACTTAAATATTTATTATTTTTCTAAATTTAATCAAAGAAAGCCAAAAAATGAAATTTTAAAAAATGCAAAGACAACAACATTTTTTTGATAGAATTAATGATAAGCGGATTTCTAAAGGATGTAATAAGAGTTTTGGGAACTAAAATTATAATAAAGATTTATTTTTGCTTAGGGTTATGGGTTTTATCAGGCCCATTGATTTAAAATATGGGTGGCTTGGGTCAGGTCGGCCTTAAACTTAAACCCAACCCATCAATTAAAATGAGTTACCTTTTTTGCCCAAGCCTAATTCTATTGAATTTAATTTAATATGGTACATAATGGAGGAGAGAGGGAAAAAAAATAAAAAAATGATGAGAGAATCAAATCTATCATATTCAAGGCTTGATTTGGAAAGTCAATTTTTCAAGATAGATTTGCTACTCTTTTTTAGTAGTTCCAACTGGTACAAAAGAAGAAAATATATAAATTGTGTTCAAGGTATACAACACGAAAATTTATACATTTAAGTGTTAAATAACTCTCTAGTTTTAACACCAATATACCTTTTAAACGTATATATATATATATATATATATATATATATATATATATATATATATATATAAGCAAGATGTCAGATTCGAGAGTATTGTACAATGGAAGGTTTTATTTGAAAAATGTAAAAAGAATATTTTTTGGATTATAGTATTTAGGATTTATAGTAATTAAATGGTCATGGTGTTCTTCTCAGAGATATGCTCATGTGCCACTTTAAGACATTTATACTCATTCACAACAAAAAATATTCTTCCATGAAAGGATATGACCATTTTTTCTCTGACAATTATTTATATACTCTTTTAGACAAAAATAGGTATTCAATGGTATAAAAATATAGCCACATGTACCACAAGACCTAATAATCCTAATTGTACCATGTGAACGACACGTGACATAGGTTTCACATGTACAACCATGTCATAGTTATTCTCAATTAACACTAAGGTTAAAATACTTTAGGATAGACCCTAATTCAATTCAAATTGTAGCATGGCTGAAAAAGGTTTGAACCACGTAGCATGTATGAGTGCAACCTTGATTGGAGAAGCAAAAACACATTCTCTAATCAAATGACTATACATTCTTTTTACGAAAAAATTTCATAATCAATATATTTATTTACTTACTAAAATAAAGTTTTATTTTTAAAACTTATTTTTATTATAAAAACATAATAATCCCCCACAATTTGAAAATTAAAATAAAGGAGTATAATGAATGGTATATTAATATAAATATGTGCATTAGTAAAGGTATCTTATGAATTTGAATTTTTCATTAGTATATATGTATAAAAAATTTATTAAAAACTTAATAATCCATTAATCTTAAATTAAGAATCTTATATGACTTACCGAACACATAACACATATCTATTCATATATAATTGGAGATTTAAAAGTTCACACATTTCTAACCATGTGTGTATCTTGATTTCATAAATATTTTAGAGATCCAACTTAACTCATACCCAAGTTAGAAACAAGTTAAGGTCAATTAACCTGTGTAACTAGTAGTTTAGCATCCAAGCCATGGACTATTGTTTTCTTAAATTGAAAACAATGAAGAGTGGGGCCATTTTCAGTTGGATGTGGACCATTCATGTATTTCTTCTCTTAACCATCCTCACCTTTGGCATGTAGAAACATTGGACACATATGACATCGAAGTTGTCACAATTTTTTTCTTTAACATTGTAGATGGTTTGTCTAAAGAATCAAGGACCTTTAACCATCAACCAAATGTATCATAAAGAATTAACGGAGGTAAGAGAATTTTGAACAAACTCTCTCTCTCTCTCTCTCTCTCTCTCTCTCTCTATATATATATATATATATATATATATATATATATAAGGAAAAGGTTCTATGCGGTTGAACTTAGGGGAACTTTTATGTAGGCCCCACCATGATGTATGTCGAATATCAACACCGTGCATTTGATGGGTCCCCTTTAAATTATGAGATATCTAAAACATTAGCCTATAAGGAACTCAGGTGGGCCATACCATCTAAAATCATGTGAAGATATGCCTAAAATATATAAAAGCACTTGGTGGGGCCCACCTAAAATTTGAATGCATTTGAAACTTGGTTTGACCCCTCATCCAAGTGGGACACACATAGTGGATGGGCCGGATTTGTGAACCACATCACGATGGGCCCAACAAATGATTATAAATGCTTTAATGAAGGATAACCCCTCTCAACTTTTGTATGTGGTGTGGCCCACACAAGTCACCGATTGACTTGATTTTTAAGCCCTATGCCCACCATGGAATGGTGCATCTAATTGATGCGGTAAATGTTCGACACATATCACAGTGGGCCTACATAGCTCCATCTCATGGGAAGTTCCATGAGCTCCACCGCATGGAACCTCTTCCGTGTGTGTGTGTGTAGAGAGAGAGAGAGAGAGTAATGCTCACACACAGCTGGTTGGACATTGCATTTTTGTCCAACTAGATATGCATTTAATAAGAAAATTTCCTCTTTTATATAATACGTATGCTTACGTCGAGGGATTTTAAAATGCCGGTCATGGTTACATAAAGTGACGCACTTGGTAAAGATTCAGGCCATTCATCAGTAACGACTCATTAAAGAAAAATTATACACCAAAAACTAAGAAACTACACTCATAAGGAAAGTACAAGTGAAAGTACATGTGCATGTTAAATCTGGATCATTGGATTGTTTTATTAACAACCAATGCTTTTCGTAAGTATTTGACTTGATTGTTCATAAGATCATCGAATTCTTTTTAGCCCTTGGCATGTTGACGTGTAATCTATCTAATGCATGGATCTGATTTTGAGCTGGATGGTCCAAATCTATAATATCATACAACCCATCCTACATTTACTCTCCCTTCATACACGCATCCGCTTTCCAAATATTAGTATAAAGTTTGCATGAACTTCCAGGGCAACGGGCATTGCTTTGGTAGACCTAGAAGGAAAGTATTCATGTGAAGTAGATCCATCCAATCTATCATGTGGGCCCCCTCATGGTTGGACAAGGGATTCAACACTCGATTGGGCTACACCACGGGAAATAGTTAAGATAGAAATTCCCATTATTCAAATCAACCAAATTGTGTTTAGCCAACTGACTTATATATATATATATATATATATGTCGTGGTGTTTTACAAAAAGTAATGCTTGTAATGGACCAACCTATTTGACAGGTTCAATGTCATATTTACAACTCGGACTTTTATTGGAAAAAACAATTTCAGGGGATGTTTTATTTTGATTTTTTATGAGGCTCACCTTGATGCGTATGTGTGACCCACTCCAAACATTAGATGTGTAATCTTACGCTGGGTACAGAATCTAAAAATCAAGCCCACTTTTGATTTATGTGGATCACACCAAGGAAAATAGTTGGAATAGAGACATTTACCCTTGATTTTTATAGGGCCATCATAGATATTATATCAAATCCACTCCAAACATTAGATGCCACACTAAAACTTAAGCTCAGGGCATAAAATTCAAGTCCATATATCTTTGAAGCAGGCCCACTCTGACATGAATGAGTTGGGAACAGGTACCACGTGGACTTCCACATCAGATTTTCCATAGGCCCACTCTGACATGTATGATCGACTCCAGCCATTATATTTATAATCCAGTTATAGACACAGCTAAGAAATTAGGCTAACCCTTGATTCAGATGGGCCACACCAATGGAGGAGGGAGACATCCACCCTTGATTTTTACAGGACCCATCATGATGAAATTGTGAAATCCATTCCATCCATTAGATGTCACACTAAAACTAAGCTTGGGTTCCAAAGGAAATAGTTTAGGAAGTGAACCTATCCATGTACAATGTTTCCAATCGTATGGTTGACCTGAACTAAGGATGGGGATGAAATTTGAGACATTGATCTAATATGGGGTGACATACTTGATGGTCGGGGTTCATTTTACATTAATACAATAATGGTGCGCACCCAAACTGTAGTCCCTTTTCCATGCCAAAATGAAATTAGTAAGCTGTGAGAGTATTTATTTTCATTAATTAAGAGGGATTGCTTTCGTTAAATGCAGCGCTAGTTGGACGAAAATTCAATGTCCAACTAGTTGTGTGTAGTGAATTTGTAGGTAAGGCATTTGTACGGAATGCCAGGTAATCAAATTGGCTTGAATTTCCACGGAAGGCATTTGTACGTAATGCCTGCTTAGTGAATGACTTGGATTTGAACGTGTGCCGCATTGCAGAGTTTCACGTGACCAAAAATGGTGCACTTAATCGATTGCACTTTACCTAGGATTAGGTGTTATCCTTACTGTGGGGTTCACCTTGATTATGTGCTGTATATCCACAGCCTCCATCTGTTTTTACAGCCCATTTTAAGACAGCCTTAAAAATTAAGTAGATCCAAATCTCAGGTGGACTATACCACAGGAAACAGTAGTGATTGAACACCTACCATTAAAACTTCCCTAGGCCCACCACAAGCAGATCCGTAATGTTTAAGGTCAACCAAACATGGATGACAGGACAATATAAATATAATCTTGATTCAAAACTTTTGTGCCACAAAAGTTTTGTAAGGCCATTCACCACTTTTTCCAGTAGTGTGAATATTTGGATCTCTTAAGTTTTGAAATAACTTCCTAAGATAAGCACCGGATAGATATATAACAAATTCATCAAGGTGGGCCCCACATAGTAAGGGTCACACCCACTGAGGTGTTGTCCGTGCAACACCTAGTCCACTTCTTCACCAGTAGGGTTGTCAACGGGCCGAGCCTAAGGTGCGTCTCAGCCTGGATTTTGAACTGTTTTGGGCCAATTGCCCGGCCTGATTTAAATTTTAAAATTTCCAGGCCGACTCTGGCCCATTAACACCCTTGCTCAACAGAGGCAGATATAGTAATGGGCCGGGAGTGGATTGCGTGCTGTGTGGGGCCGACAGAGATATCCCTGATAAATCCATTCTGTCCATCTATTTTTAAAGGCCAAAATAGGATAGGATTCTAGAAATCCGGTCCGGCAGATCCAAAACCCATGTGGGCAATACCACAAGAAACAGTAGGGATTGAATGCTTGGCAATGACAGAAGTTTTTTTTATCAGGATGATATTTGTTCCTACAGTTTATCTGAGTGATAATAATTATATGAACGGTTTGGATGGCATATAAACATCATGGTCAGCTCCATGAAGGTTTCAACAGTGGATATTGCTTTTCTTTGTTGGTGTGGCTCACCTACGTTTTTGATCCGCCTGAATTTTAAAATGCTTTCGTAATGTGATCTTTCAAAAGAGATGGACAGAGTGGATTTGTCACAGACATCTCTGTAGACCCCACACAAAGGGGTCACAGGCCCACTCCCCTAACCTAATAGGCCGGCTTGAGTCAAGTACACAACAATCGGTGCTGCACTCGTGCTCGTACCAATTCCTATTTCATGCCAGGCCTGTATTAGGCACCTATATTGGTACTTGATGATTTGAAATTTTCAAGAAAAAAAATCATTAACTTGAGATTAGATTCAATTGCAGAAATTAAAAAGAAATTGCAGTTTTTCTTTTAAAGCAAGCCGTATGGTTGTAACATGTTATTTTATATTTAAAAGATTAAAAAAGTATATTTTTCATGATTTTTTTTTTCATATGATTAAAAATAAAAAACCACTATAGTACTTAGCATAGGCTTTATTATTACTTTTTTTTTTCTTTTTTTTTTAATGTGGACCATTAAACTTTTTTCTTTTTCTCCTTTTCAAGAGGGAAGAAAGGAGATGCACAACATCTGTGGAGTTTCCAAGAATTCACTCAACCCAATGGTACTTTCGCCCAACCAGGCTTAGTTGCAGGTTTCTAATGGGATCCATGGCGTTAATGCTGGTATGACTATTGAATAGTTTTCAGGTTCAACTGCCTATTAAATGTTTGCTAATAAATACTAAAGTACTCCATGAAAATAAATATTAAAAGTTACTGAACCACTACACATTCTAGCTTACGGTCAATCTAAATTGTTGTGAATCAGGGTTGGAAATGAACTATGAATTCAGATTTCCGCTTAACACGAACAGATAAAACTTATTTGTAATTAAGTCACATTATCACAAATTGCATTCAATGCAGCCGTGCTGACAATATCAGTGATGACATAAACTAATTACAATATAAAAAAGCAAAAATATCCTATTTGAGAAAAGAAAAAGATCCAAATTCATGAACCATTGGCCTATAATGCTTTCTTGTGGTATCAAATTTTTTTCCTTTTATTATCTAGTTTCCTTTTTAAGGCATTCAACGGTGGGCCTTAAATGGTGTGCGTATCCTATCTAAACTGTGAATCAAGTGAGCCCCACCATGGTAATGGAATGCCCTGAGAATTAGGGTTATCCAATCAAGTAGACTTCACACCATAGAAAATAATAGATAAACCACCCAAAAACTTTCAAATTCACATGCAAACCACATGATGGTTGGATCAACAGTAAATTGGGGCATCAAACTTTATGGTAGACCACCCTATTAGACAAGATTATGGCTTATGCACTACACATACAATCGTGGCCCCTGTAAGTAAAGAGTTTGAACAAACTTATCACACAACAACGCGGAGGAATCAGACTCTTTTTCTCCTTTTTTTTTCTCCCGTGAATTACAAAAGGTGATAATTATTATTGTTACCCCGTCCCATAATCCATCCAGTTAGGGGCTTTGTGGGGCCATCGTGATGTATGGGTTTTGTATACGATGTCAATCCATTTTTCTATATCATTTTAAAGTTAGAGCCCAAAAATGAGGCCGAAATGCAAGTTAAGCACAGAGACAATGGCACCTAATATTGAAACCTTCTTAGGGGCTATTTTCATGTTTATTTGCCACCCAGCCTATTCATAAGGTCATATTTCAACGAAGGGGAAATACAAGCTTGATCCAAAACTTTTGTGACTCTCAAGAAAATTTCAATGGTGGGCATTCAATCTTCACTATGTGGTTCATGTGCATCTTAGATTGACCTGCCTTATTTTTGGGTTCATACCCTAAAATGACATGGAAAAAAGGATAGACAGGGTGGATAAAATCCATTCATGATGTAGAGCCCCACATGGCCCTATCTGGACGGATTATGGTCCAGGCTAGAGAAGGGCCACACAATCTACTTCCATTTTAAGTATAGGTTGTACACACATAATATAATATAATATAAATGGGATCACGCCAAGTTTGGTACGGGCAACAGTATACCTACTCCTGACCCAATTTTTCAGGCTCAAATTAATATTCAAACCTACCCCACATTCATTTAGCTACAACCACGTACAGTGATGTGTCATGCCCGTGGGACCTACTGTGCCGTTACCTCCCTTATAAATAGGTTAGGAGCGGTAATCAGTTGTGTTTGGCAATGCTCAACACAATAAGGCTCAACATCTGAGCTTTGCCTTAGCTCACCACGGGTTTAGCATAGGCTCAATCCCTATCGCAAAAAAGTTAGTTGGGCCTCTGCTTGACGTCAGCCGACTTTTTTTTTTTTTTTATTTCGGCCATATTTTCACAAATACCCTTACAAATTCAAAATAAAAATAAAAATACAAGCAAAATTAAATTCAACACAAAAGATTGAAGCCATGTAAAAGTACTAAATATATAAATAAGTAATTTTATTAATCAATTTATTAGAAAGAAATAATGGTGAGTGTTTAAACCCATTTTTAGCACACCGACATACACCAATAAAAAGTCATCACGTGTTGTCTCTACGGGTTTAATGCTGGTAGAATTGTACTCAATCACGTTCGAAGATATCTTTTACTGATCATACTTTGGCGATATGAATTTTGTTATTAACGTGATAACATAGAATCATATGCACATCTTTAGGAGAGCAAAACGTTGCGTGCCACGTGGCTTTCAGTATGATTATAAAAGACCTACCAAGAGTAGAATCCCATCACAGATCTGACAATGGTACACTAGGTAAGGTTGTCTCTTGCAATCCTTTTAAAATGTGAGATCTTCCTAAAGATGTTTGGAGGCTTTGTGGTAATCACAAAGATTTTGAATATCTGAAGATCAGATCGATACCTAAGTAAATTGGTTATAACACAGATCCAAATCAAGAGGGTAGATACCAGCGGATCAAACCTTGTCCGTACATCAATTAGAATTAAAAGAATGGGAAAGATCGATCTGGTGGATCCAGTCCCACCAGTCTATGGTCAGACAGAAGAGAGATCGTAGAAAAATGGACAACACTAATTGGGTCATTTAGATGTAATGATGATCTAATCGATTTTGATAAATGATGTAAATAGATCTGATCATTCCCAAATCTACAGGGTTAATATGAGAGAATCTATATAAAAGTGAAAATATGAAAATCAATGGTTTAAGATCTACAGAGATCTCTTTATTTAGAATACATGTTGTAGATGCGAAGGATCCTCTACCAGCAAGGAAACCCAAAAAAGATTTTGCTGCATTGAAAACTTATAAAAGGAGCATATGATAAAAAGCTGAAGGCCTACACTAAAGAAAATTTATATTCTTTTACATTTAACTAAGTAGAGTATAGTCTTGGTATAGATTGCTATTATCCAATGTTATCACTACAGTATCGTGGGATTAGATTAAACATCCACGATCATGAGTTGTTGGATCTTGATTAACTGAGTCTTTGGACAATCATATTTTCGGTCACATCCTTTGATCATCCACCTCGATCATCTATTCTTACAGACGGATCAAGTATTTATCTTTCGTTTTGTTTATTTAATACTTTGACGACTGTAATAAGTTTTATTCAAATATTAATAAAACTAGTATTATCTTAGCATTTTTTAATTTATTTGTTTATTTTTATTCCTTCGAGAAATATATTGGCTGTAATTATTAGTGAAAGAATAAGTTCTTAAATACAAGGAAAAAAGAATCAATCAGGAAGGACTTACTCCCATCTTGTCAAAAATCGTCTGATCACTGATCACAACCAGTGGCTACCTCAACCGTTAGATTTCTGAATCTAATCTTACTCAATCATTTCAGTGCTAAGGTTACCATTGTTCAATCAAACATTGAGTCGAATACGACTCTAATACACCTACACTTTTTAATCACACATGTAAATCAAATATATATAAGCCCTTGATCACCTATGTGGGTTTGATTGAATTGCCCAAATAGTGAAGACCTAAATGCAAATTATTTTTTTAAAAAAGAAGAAGAATAAAAAACAGAAAGAAAAAAAAAAAAAAAAAAAAAAAAAGACCCATCAACTACCTCCATTCAGACTAATTTGCATAAGCCCCTTTTAGACTTTTTGGACTTTTGGAATTGAAATAGTGCATGCACTAACCAAAATTAACACAGGTCCACTAATCAGGAGAGTTTTATGTATATAAGTAAACTGGACTATTATAAAAGGACTAACAGTCTATTTACATTCATGGTCTACTTGATGACTGGTCCACCTTGATTTTTGGGCTAGGGCATGTTGGTAGTGCATCTTAGTAGCAATACACCATCAGATCGAGTGAATGAGCGGGAGGGCTTGTTCACGGTGGGTCCCACCCACTAGTTAAAATTTATCAACCTACTAAATACACGTGATCCAGCACATTCATCAAGTGGTACACGTGAACAGTCCCTGCAAGAATCAAGCTGGTCCACATCTCTGCTGCTGCATATAGACTGCTGGCTGCTTCTAGCCACATTTTTTCATTAATATGCAGCTCACCTGATGAGTGTACCACAGCGTATTCACAGGTGGGCCCCACCTCATAATGTCTTAAATATTGTGCATTCATGATGCAAATCACTTGGCATTTATCAGAATACATGACGAGAAAAGCCATCAGTTGGTGGGCCATCTTCCGGATCCAATAATACAAATGCTGCATTTGCCTAGAAGGTGGACAGGAGGGATTTTGGGATGTTCAGTGGATAGTTTCCATTGTGCCTCTTGTCTGTCTAAAAATCATGGCAGCCGACTCATCACGTGGGTAAATCCCACGTAAATCATATACGTTGAATGTGGAGTGTTGGTTACCATATTTCAACCGTCCGTTTTTCGTGCATGTTCTGCCCATCAGATAAATGGATGGCCAGATTATTTTTACTGTCTGTTTGTTTATACGTGTCTGGCGCAAAGGTTTCCTATTCCTGACCAAACTCCTTCGGATAAGCTTTTGGTGTCACGTGCGTAGGATATCCAAGTTGCGTATCATGAGGCAGATGATCTGCCTCGAAACTAAGGTCGTTGTGTATCAGGTGGTAGATAATCTGCCAAAACACCAAGGTCATCCAACTGTCAGATGGGTAATACCAATCACGTGAAAAGCGCTGGATATGGTTCCCAGCTGATATATAGCTGAAATGTCCTATGAATATGGCAGGTTGGCACATGCATCTACGGACGCGGATTTACTGGGAAAACTTTTTGGAGGGAGTTTCCTGCCACTGGAATTTATGTAGGGCCGATGTGATGTTTGTAAGAAATTAACCAAAATATTCGTTCCTTTTTTTCCTTCTCATGTCATTTTAAGATGGAAAAAAGTTTAGGCAGATCCCAAACTTAAGTGGGCCACATGACAAGAAACTGTGAGAATTAAAGGTCCTGATTGAAACATCGTTGAGGGTCAAATATTACATATTAGACTCCGGTTATTACTTGATTTTACAAACACGAGACTATTTAATAGCTTATTTTAATCGTGTTTGTGTTGCAAGGTGAATTTAGGAGCTTGAACTGAAAAATGATACTAAAAGCATAAATTTAACACTTATAAATCATCAAAGTAAGGGACAGACCCAAGGAGACCGAGATCGAAGAATTTACATACCAGAGATATGAGAAAATTAAGCCATTCACACTAAAGAGGCCTTAAAATCGTTCAAAATGCAAAATCACAAGGTTCCCACCATCCATTTAGCTCGAAACTTTATATCTAGCCTCTGGACCATAAATTAGCCGTACACATCAAATTTCAGTCATTGGATCCTTGTAGAAGTGGCCCAACGGACAGATCATCCCGTAAACCATCGATCTGGGTCCCACCTGATATCTGGATATGCTTCGATTTTGGTCTCAACCTCTCAAATGAGATGGAGAAGTGAATGAATAGAGCGGATTTCTCATATACATCGTGGTGGACCCCACCCAGGATCGTGCAAATGCACATTGCGCTGCACTCCTGCCATGCACCGAACGATTAACCTGGTCAAAGCCGAGTTGACCTAAATTCTTTCACAAAGCACTCAAGCGGACGCACTATGTCTGGCCGGATGAGTGTTGTGGGCCACCATCAGGGCCCATACGTTAGATCAGAACCGTCCATTTCCTTTGTAGGGTGGCCATGACCCTGACCATGCTTTCCTTTTGGCCTTATGCATACGTACACACATGGATCACCAGAAAACGTAGGATGAATGGTGAGTTGATTTGATATAGTGGATCGCACCAAAACTCGACCAAAACTACTCATTTTCGACTGGTTTTTACTAGAATTCCAATGAACGGGGTGAATTTCGCTGGAAACACCATTACAGGGCCCTCCGAACACCTCAGAGCAATCCCTGCATAGGCTTTACGCACGTTTGACGCTGCCAGCCTTTGTGGCCCTTTCTGCGACCATGGCACTAATCGGATGATAGATCCGGACCGTCTAATGTGTCCAAAGGGTGGCCACAACCCTAGTTAAGAAGCCAGAATTGACAGATGGGTTGATTCCGCGTCGAAAATCTGCTCTAAACGTAAGACATTTTGTGCTTTTGCTGCGCATGCGTCTGTTGCTATGTAACACCATAGCAACCGATTCCACTCCTAGCTGATGTAGTCTTGGCTATAAAAGGAGAGAGATAGGGACGTAGAATGGATCCATGAAGGCAAGCCGTGGAGGCATTCAAGCTTTTGACGTGGAGATCAGTCGACGTGTAGAGTTTTTCTTTTTCTTCCTTCCTTTTTTAGTTTTTTTTTTAGTTTGCTTAAGAGAGTATAGATATATCATGATTATGCTTAGCTAAACCTCTTAGATATGGCTAAGATGTGAAGCTTGTGGCGTGATGGGGAGTTTTTAATGGTTTTGATTTATGTTTATGAACCCTCCTTGATTATATGGAATATTTTTAGTCTTTAATGGTTTATTGTGACTTAAATTACAATGGATCTGCGATGACTCTAAGCATGTTCTGTTCATTATAGGGATTGTGAACATGGGAGCCCTATTATTCGCCATCGTCTCATGGGCATGGTTAGATAATGGAACCCTTCCTAATGTTCATAAATTCTTTAGATTGAATGTGGATTGGTTAAGTTCTATTGTTCGCTTTGTCTCATGGGCATGATTTTGTGATGAAATCAATTTTAATTCTCATACCTCTCGTCTCTTGAAAACTGGATCAAAGGATGCTCAAATTGGTTTTTAGTGAAATATTTTCCAACTGGATGAAGATAGGACTTTGATTCGTTGTATTCATGAATCAAGCATAGATCTCTCTTATCTCTACAAGTGGATCCTTGGCACCCTAGTTTCCCACCTTTGAATTTTATAAGTTTAGTTTAAGATTTCACCATTATTCTCTTAAAATTTCTTGATTTAGATTACATCTTTTTCTAATTCTAATTTAAGTTATTTTCAGATTACGTACAAGGTTTAGTCCCTGTGGATTTGACCTCAGTCTTACGGAGATTATTACTACTTCACAACCCTATACTTGGGGTGTGAACAAACATTAGTAGGGCCATGAAAGTTTTGGATTAGGCTAATTAACTATATTCTTGTGTTTTCAACAATAGACATTTTCATACTCACTTTTTCTTATTATTTAGCCCACTTGAATTTTGGATACGTCTCAGTTGTAGGGTTCCACTTGACTCGGGCTTTGACACAAGTAGCAGCCCATGGGTTTCATTTATGCATTTGAAGTATAGTAGAGGCCTCTCATCTTGAAGAATTGACCATCTTAGATCCTTTTTCTGTTATGTCTGGATTAATTTAAGGAAGACTTTCTTAATGATTGACGCTAATTCGTGTTATTTCGCACATATTGTAACTAGTTAACTAGCTACTAAAAAAGTCATGTAATATGAAGCTTTTGAATTCAAAATTCAATCATTGCTGATATATTTGAATTTAGATGCAGTCATAACGCCACCTGTAAGACCCGTATCTTGGTCCGTACCTTTCCGTAGACTTCCGCGATCTTATCAGTCGAATTCCGGCAACCATCGACCCTTAATCGATATCGACGCGTGACCCTAATTCATATACCGACAACCCGAGTCGACTCAACCCGAGACCAATACCATAGCGACCGCGTCGTCGTTGCGGTTCCGATATCGCGACTCGCGCGCCGAGGCGATACCCTGGTCAAGAGATATGGGCTAACGTTCGGTGCGAGAAAACGCCGCGCGTTGTGAAATCTAAGGAAATCTCTACGATGTGTCACATCAATCACATCAATCCCATCAATCAATCAATCCATCAAGCCATCACATGTCAAGTACACATCACTTTATTCCATTTTCCCAAGCAACCACAAAAGTCTCCCAAAACCATACCTCTCTTACACAAAAAGCCACAAAAGTCATGCTTTTCTTACACCACCCATACCTCTCTTACACAAAAGCCTCAAAAGTCAAGCTTTTCTTACACAACCATCACTCACCACATCTATCTATCACTCTCTCTCTCTCCCTTTACAACTCTCTCTCTTTCTCTCTTTCTCATTTCAAATCTCCAAGGAAAATTCCAAGCTTCATACGTATGGAGTTTTCCAAACTCTCCTAAGCTCCAAGTGGCCCACCTCTTCATCCCAAAATCTCCCATCTCAACCCTCTATTCTTCATCTCATCCATTGAAGTTAAAGCTAAGGTACCAAGGAATCCCTAGGAGCAAGAAGATCGGACGGTGGGTGCCTCTATAGGATAGTTTTCTTATTTTTATGATGGGCCAAGTGAGGCCCACCGATCCATGGTGTGGATCTCACTTGGGACCCTAAAATGTGGCCGATGGCCCATTTAGATCATCATGATCGTCCCATGATGGGGCCATTCTCCATGGACCCCATTATGATGTTTATTTCATTTAGAAAGGTCATCTAGACCGTCCATATCGGTGGGGAATGGATCTCCACCGTTGATTTACATTTTTGACGATCCCATGTTCAAAGGGATCCGTTTATTATATGATTTCATTCAAGGGAGGGCTCATAGTGGCGGAGCCCTCCATCATAAGGCGTGTCCCACTCTCCATGTCTCTCTCTCTCTTTTATTTTTTTATTTTTATTTTATTTTATTTTATTTTATTTTTATGCAATAGAGTTTTGTGGCCCACTTGAATGGACCTCACCTTGAGGTATTTATTTCTGTCCAAGAGTCCTTCAAGTGGGGCCCACCTTGCATGTGGTACCCCCTAATCATCCATTAGTGGTGGCCATATATATATATAAATATTATGTAGTTTATATATATTATAGAACATATCCTATACGCTATGGTAGGCCCTCATGTGGACCCCGCCATGATGTATGTGATGCATCTGGACCATCCATCCACTTGAAAAGATCATTTTAAGGCCTATGGGATAGGCCCATTTGATTTGTAAAGGCCTATGGGTTAGGCCCATCTGATTTATTCAAGGGCTATGCGATAGGCCCATTTGAATTATAAAAGGCCTATGGGTTAGACCCATTTGAAATACATAAAGCCCATAGGACTAGGCTCATCTAAGACACATAAGACCCATGAGATTAGGCCCATTGAATGCAACCTAAGGCCCACTGGTTATGACCCATTACAATGCACATAAGGCCCATTGGAGTGATTCATTTATGTAGCTCATCTGATGAGTAAAAAGGCCCATATGTTATGGCCCATTTGATGTGTTTAAGGACCAATGGGATATACCTAAGGTCAATTGCAATGTGCGAGCCCAACACGGACTATGTAGCGATGTTTGCAACGATCGTTCCTTAGGTGCAATGTTGGTTTGACGTCCACATTGCGAGTGTAATGCTGGTTGGATGTACACATTACGACTCTCCTTAGGGCCCATTATTAGTCCCGTACTTATTATGTATAGGCCGTCCCGACCCATCTGGATTGCAAGGATAGTTCATTTCACTATAACATGTTTAGTATAGTTTCATGACTCATGATCATACGCATCATATGTATGCTTGACATGAGAATTGACTGATCATAGCATATGCCTTCGGGCAGGTCGTTTATGGGCTCCCAGTTGGGCGGTGTTGCCCTACATAAGCGCACGATATGCGCAGGATTTGTTGCATGACTGGATAGCGTGAATCATGCATTTCGCATTTGTGTGACATGGTTATTGTATGCCCTAGCGACATCAGGGCCGTAGCCTCCACAGATGCATCGTGGTTGGCAGGATTGGATACCTGAAATTTTATTCTATATGGGGTACTATAGATATCCCTGGGTGAAAGTCCCTAAACCCTTATGGTACCAAGAGATTGCTCCAACGTCTAGACCGAGTGAGTAGATGAGCGTTGAGTGCCGATTACCAGACGGTTACGCTCTCCACTGTGTCGTAGTCGGTTGGAAGGGGGTGCGGCCTTACCCGCCCGAGAGTAGGGGGCAATGCTAGGCTGAGTTTGACCAGCTCGAGGAATGGGTCCGCTATCGACGAGTCGCATCCGATATTGGCAGACGGATAGTGTGGTCTCTTCCACTTACCTTATTGCGCGCGATGTGGTGGCAATATGGTTTAGAGTGTACTAGACCCCGGTGATATCCCATATTTTGAGCTGTATTGATGTATGGACATAGATGAGGATCTGTATGCTTGAGTTGCATTGCACATCGCATGACCTTGAGATGGCCGACACCATTCATGTCTTGCATTGCATAAGCCTTGGTACGGCTCATAACATTATGGATTCATCTGCATATTCGTATTAATCTGATATTGCATGATCATATTACTACCTTGCGCACATACTTTCACCACCCTCTAAGCTTTCGGTAAGCTTATGCACGACCGTTGCATGCAGGTGACGTTGGATCGCAGCAGCGCTGAGGTAGGAGCACATTGCGGAGCGTTTTCGAGTTCTTGTTCTTTACCGTTGCATTTTCCTTTATGCTCATTGTACTTGTAAAGTTTTTGATAATAGTGGAAATGTAATGGATTTCTTGGTTGTTGTTTGTGGGTTATGCTTTTGATAATGCTTATTACGAATCAAACTGACATTGAAAATCTTCCTCGTAGCATCCCAGGATCGGAACCTGGCGAATGGGAGCTAGGAGCCGAGAATGGGGTTCTACGGAGGCTGTCGGCGCCGGATTCGGCGATCGGAAATTTTGTGAGCCCGGTTTCTGAGTTTGGGGCGTGACACCACCGCCATACATCTCTTCACTATATTTTACTTCATTGGCCTCCTTCGGCATTTCATCTGATTTTTCTCCCTTCTGAGCGTTAGGATTCCGACAATACTTCTTCATATGTTTATCTCCTATAATTCCAATACTTTATCTTCTCTTTGCCCTTAGACTCGGACCGAGATCGCAAGTTTTCATTCTCTCGATCAAAATTTTATTCCCCTACCTACTAATGCATCCGTAGAGAAACCACCATCATTGTCCTTCTTTCTCAACTACTTTGAGTAAAGGGTTAAGGTAACAGTTTCGACGTTTATGGTTTTCATACCATGCATCATAGTGTCTACAAAACTCTCGTAAGACTTTAAATGAAAATTTAATAGAATTAGGCCTTGATCTTCTTCGCCAATCATTACTTCCAAACTCGTCAATTTGCAGAGCAACTGATTAAATACGTTGATGTGTTCATTAACATCAGACCTCTTCGCTTTCTTAATATTATAATACTGCTTCTTTAGATACAAATGATTCGATAGAGATTTCATCATGCATAAGCCTTCTAACTTCTTCTAAAGCCCTGTGGTGGTCTTTTGATGAAGAACATTATAAATGACCTTGTCGGATATAGATAATGGAATCGAGATTTTCATTCTTTCATCAAGTTCTTTCCAATCTTCATCGCTCATAGTCACATGATACTTCGTTACACCAAGGAGTGCTTATTGCAATCCTTGTTGATATAAGGCCTCTCATCTTCACATTTTATAATTCAAAATTATTTTTACCAGTGAACTTTTCAGTTTCATACTTAATGTTCAATCCTTTCATCGACATGTTTTAGATTCAAACTTAAATCTCAATGAATAGCTCGGATACCACTTG
This sequence comes from Magnolia kwangsiensis, assembly GCA_037074715.1. Classification (NCBI taxonomy): domain Eukaryota; kingdom Viridiplantae; phylum Streptophyta; class Magnoliopsida; order Magnoliales; family Magnoliaceae; genus Magnolia; species Magnolia kwangsiensis. The sequence goes on along the minus strand of CM073576.1, from coordinate 18,927,670 downwards.
TTGAGAGATCGTGGAAGTAAATTCCGAATTCGAATTAAACAAGTGAAAGATAAATATAACAAAGCATACATAAGAATATATAAATTTTACATGGAAAACCCTTGCGGAAAAAAAACCATGGTACAAAATGACAACAAAATCTACTATGAAACAATACTACAAGAGATAGATTTACAGATGTGAAACCCTTCAGAAAATCATAATCTCCTTTTAAAACTCTTTTAGAAATGTTTAAGCTCTCTTAATCATACCATAATCTTGCATTATACTCATATTTATAGTGTTACACCCGAAACAATCCACACAATTACACAAAATCACATGGTCTATCAATCAAAACATCGATTGATAGTCGCATGTTCGATCGTTCGAATATGCTCAAAAGGGTTTAGAGAGTTTACAAGTGTTTTTCGAAAATCTTTCGATCGCTTCAGCTTCCAGGTTAATCGATCAAACTTGGCCAGAACTGTCTTGATACTAATATGTATAATTTAGAGCTCAATCGATCGATCAAGCATGCTGGTTAATCGCTCGATACCCCTATTTTATGTATAGATTGAAGACATCCAGATAACATTTTAGTTCTAGTTTCTCCGATAATATATTTTATTTCTTAAAAAAAATCAGAGAACTCTGGACTCTGCACAAACAAACATAGAGGGGATGATGCTGCGAGCAGAAAGAACCAGAACATGGTCGAGCCATCTATCCATAGTCAAAGTCATTCTATCGAAGCCATTCATCCAGTAATGTACAGTTTGTGGACCCTACAATTGCATAATACAACTACATTTCATACATAGACTCAACAAATGATGAATGGTTAGGAAGACACGTGAACGAGTAAAGAAGAAGTTTTGACCGAGACCTGATTTCAAGGCAACCCCAGTTAAGTTGAAGGACTAATGTGTCACAATCTCTTTCTTGTTATCTATGGTACATATCGTTTCCTATCTCAAGTGAGTCTAGACCATGTGGTCAAGCTCAAATCACTAGTGCTAGTACTATAAAAACGGACAAGTGTCTTGTTCAAACCCAAATATGCCCATTGTATGTGGAAAGTGTTTAGGCAACTAGTAAGGTCTTTTTTTTTTCTCTTGTATTTTAGGTTCAATTCTGTTAAATGCGTTCAAGATTGGGTTCATTCATAGTGTGGGGACCACCATGAATAGGCATTGGCCCAAAATGGTGGGTCCATTTTGTTCATCAGGTAAGCCATACATGTATGAAATTGGATTGCATTCCGAGTAACTTTTATCGTACTGAGTAAACTCTATTGGGCACAATGTAAATGTATGTGATTTATCTACGCCGTTCATCCATTTTTCCAGCTCATTTTAGGGGTTGTGCCCAAAATTGAAGCATATCCAAAGTTTAAGTGGACCACACCACAGGAAATAATGGGAATAATGATTTTCACTATTGAAATCTTTGTAGGGCCACATTGATGTTTATTTATCATCCAACATGTTCATAAGATCACATAGACATGGATGAAGGGAAAACACAAATATCAGCTTGATTCAAAACTTGTGTGGCCTTAAAGAAAATTTCAACCATAAACATTCAATTCACACTTTTTCCTATAGTGTGGTTCACTTGAGCTTTGGATATGCTTCAATTTTGGAAGGAAAGAGTGCATAGAATACATATATCATAGTGGGCCCCACAATTTACTCAGTACCTTAGCATATTGAGTTACTCGGTACGCAATCCGCTTCCAAGGATGATAAAAATGGATGGTAAGAAAAGACGCGAAGATTCACTATAGTCCTACAGCCCATCGGATGAGTGGGTCAATTTTGACTCTAGCACCATGGCATGTTCATCTAGACCACCTTATAAGGGACTGGAATAGTCTACGACACTTGCTTCATGAAGCACATAAAACACCCAAGCTCTTTGGGCTCACCATGTTGTATATGTGAAATCCACTCCATGCATCAGGTAATGACCCATATCTACATCATGCATAGAAAAGATCAGCTAGATAACGAAAGAAAACCACCCCTCTTGTAGGCAATGCGAGGACTTTTTAATCATATATATGCTAATCTTTTTGTATATTTTCTTCATTAGGATGTTTCTACCTTCGGAACAACTTTGAAGAAATAGCTAACACATGAACCTTTGGTTGGCATCCCATCCCCAGTGTTCATTGTGGTGTAGTCCACCATATATAGTTGTGGGTTTGGCTGATTTGGGCAGTAAGGCCTAACATCGTGGAGCACCTGATGGAGGAAGAGGATTACACAAACGCAACATGGTGTAGCTCAAGAGCTTGGTTTCATGCTTAGTGTAAAACAGGTGTGGTGGATTCTCATCCCCTTATAAGTGGCTTCGTATAGAAAATACAAATGGGTCATATTGGTACGTATTTCTAGTATATAGTAAGAACAACTTTTGAACATTATTTTCTTATAATCAATTCTATAAGGTAAAAAATATTTCAATATGCAAAGGACATGTGTAAGGTCCTGAATTTTCACTATTTGGATTTTAAAAATCCTTAAATTTGTTATTATTATTATTATTATTTTTGTATAATTAGTTTATGTTGTCACTTACTAAACATTAACACTCGATATTAACCCATACATGAATGTTATTAGTAAACAATTGCACAAATCCAATTAATTAATTATAGAAACCTAACAAATCCGAATGATCACTTAAACATCGAATTTAACCTCATGATTTATTCATTTTAGGTCTCAAATCTAGCTAAGCTAACCTATCATTGTCTAATCAAGACAGCCGTAACTAAATAAAGACCTATCGTCGAGATAACTAGAAGTTATATCTTAATTAACAAATCAAACTGATCCAATTACTTTTTCAGCTTAAGAACCAATGGTTTAGGGTGATTATGGTTGAATCGTTATTTTTTACTAATTGCGAATAGGCTACATTATGAACTTAGCTAATCTAAACTCTAATCATCACACACTAGAATTCTCGCTACCTATCCGAACAAGCTTTAAATTGCTCATTAGTGGGCATCTGAATCCGAGTCTATAGAAAGGCATTCATCTTAGTGGGATTAACGTTGATTGCAGGACATCAAGCTGAGATTACATCTCGAGTCGCTCAACTTGGACTCACAAGGGCAGTACATGAGATGTGTGAATATTTATGAAATTAATTAAGAACTTAAGTTAATTATTTGTATCCAGTCTTTGCCAAATTTGTGGCTTTCAGACCATTAGATAATTACCAAATTTAGGGCATCGATTGAGGTTACTACCCTGCTCACAACTGTATAATTATAAACCCGATCAACGCTCGGTGACTGTCAATATGATATACGGCTTTCTCGGTTGATTGACATATCTGATCATCCGATAGTTTTGTCCAAACATAGTTCTCCTAATAAGACACTGATCACATGACTTAGATTGACCCGTACACCTCCTATCAGTTCCTATTGGTTAGAAATAACTTCCTTTAGGGTTAATATAATGAAGGCCATTGGGGTCATTTATGCACAATCTGACACTATAAATACCATTTCATTTCACATCCTCTCTCCCCATATGAATTTGTCCTAGAAATTGAGGAGAAAAAGAGAAAGTGAGACAAAAAAGAAAGAAAGAGAGAAAGAGAGGGGTCATTGGTGTTTACTTACATTTAAATTTCTTCAATGAAACCCAAGGTATTACCGTTTTCCTTTATCGAATCCACACCTACACACGATCAAGAGTACGAAATACTTCTTACATCCCGGTTAAACTACCTCATGTTAGATTTTATAAATTTTACTTAAGTTTCATTTGATTTAATTTATAATTGGTGTTTTCCCCCCCAAACCTTAACCCTAAGCGTAATTAGGTCGAGTGAAACCGTTTAAGGCATGAACCATTCTTTTAGGTTTCATTTTATCAACACTTGATAATGTTAGATAATGATTTTTGATCGATTATAAGATGTCATATACTATTTGTGTTTGAATCGCTTTATTTTTATAATTCTAATGTTATTTGTTGATGATAGCTAACATGTTTGAAAAAATGCTTCAACTATATGAAACTCTTACTATTAGAACTCTTGTATATAAATTGATAAGTGATGTTGATATACATTGGATTAAATTGATATGCATTGAATTATACTGATTCATACATATGTTCGGTTGATGCATCCTATTGTGGTATTAAGTTATTTCGTGATTATGTTTATATATTTAATAATATGATTTATAGTTGTGTTGATCAAGCCATGCAAAATGTTAAGTGGCTGACTCACTTTGAGTTGGTTATCCCGGACTTATACGGTCGATCGAGGTTGAACACTTACGAACAACAATAGTTGGAGCTACACGGAATGCTTCACTCCTAATGTCAGTTTTATCTAGGAGTCCTCCGTTGTTGATCGGATCAGTCCAATGTATGGTCCAATCATTCTTATTTTTAGTGGTTGTATAATATTCAAAGAAATCTATGTACCACTATTACCAGTGAATTAAGTCCATATTCATAATCATTAGTGCATTACGATCTTACAAAGACTCATGAGCCATGCATGGTGGTATATTTTTTTTCTACTAAAATTTTCATTCATTTAATGAGAACAACCATAATTACATTTGGGTGATCTCAGGAGAAAAGGGACCTGGGAAACGCCTATTATAACAAGCCCCATAACAAAATACCAAAAAAGACCTCCAAGACACAACACCTCTCCCACTAAGTACCCCTGATAGCTCCCAGGCCCACCTTATCTAGGAATAAGAGACCTCTAACCTGGGGAGGGAGACTGAAAAAGTGGTCAACGAATAGGAGGGCTTGGTTCAAACTGCCCAAGCATGCCAAGGCATTCGCTGGAGCATTCCCTTCCCTAAATATATGGGGAAAAACCAACTAACATTTCTTCTTAAGCCTCTCGATTCTCTTTATCTAGTAATCCCACTTCCAGCCCGGCTTAGCCTCTCCATTAAGCACCTTTAAAGCCAGTTGCGAGTCCATCTTGACAGCCACGTTGTAAAAGTCCTTACAGAGATAATGGAAAATCTTGTCGAACATCGCACGGAATTCCACAAAGTTATTAGACCCAACTCCATAACCAACCGAGAAAGCAAAAATGAATTCACCCGAATCTCCTCTGCAAACTCCCTCGCCCCCTGAGCTCCCTATATGGTGGTATATGATACCGTATCTGAGTTGTCAGTCTACGTTGGGGTGACGTGGTTACTACATAGAAAAAATATTAGGTGACGAGCCCGCCATACTAGTAAAAATTGGGTGACAATCCTCTCCATAGTGATCATCGAGCACTAATGAATGTTGTAATCCTACCATGTTACTAATAGTTTTGGTGACATGTTTTCTTCATATTTAGAGTTTTGGTGATGACCTTTACCCTAGTTGTGATTGTCCTTAGGTGACAAGTCTTAATATTAACCTAATTGAGTTGTATCGACTATTGGGTGATGAACCCAAATTTATAATTTTAGAACATTAGTGAGGGGCCGCTACATACTGCCACGAGGTACGTCAATTCATTTAATAACTATTGAGATGTATCCTGACTTCGTCAACCTGCTGATTAAACCAGAAATAATAATTACTTGGCTAATCATGCATATCATACATTGTAGAGTTGTGTTATAGGCCAACCCATATTGCACATATGTTGACATCCTCCCTAGCAATAACGTTGACTTGAAAAGTTTATGATTGTTGTGTTCCCAGGCATCCATCATGCTAAACATTGTTGGGTTGTGCTGTAGGCTAACCATTACGCATATCATCGTGCTATCCATACATTTAAATAATTAACTTAGGAGTGTTTGTTTTGTGATGCTATCATTATCTATATTTAATTGCATTGATAGCATGTGTGATTTAGAAAATAAAACTATTGACTTAGTTTCTCACTGCCATTTAGAGACAGTGTTTTAAAACACTAACTATGCACTATAATCGATGCAAGTACTATCAAAATATTGTTAGAATATGTAGTTCTTTGTACACAATAGAGGATAGAAGAAAATGATAACGAAACGATCAGATTTATCGGGTTCAAGGCTTGACTTGAATAGTCAATTTCTCAAGACAGATTTGCTGCCCTTTTTCTGGAATTTCCAGCAAGTGCAAATGAAGAAAATCTGCAAATTGTCTTCAGGATACAATGAACTCTCAATCCGATTTTCAACACGAAAATTTACACATTTAAGTGTTGAACAGATCTTTAGTTTAAACACTGATATGCCGTAAGACGTTCAGAAAAAATTCAGTAAGAGATTAGATCGAGAGTAATTGATCAGAAGATGATTATAGCATCCAGAATTTATATCAATTGAAGGGTTATGAATTTCTTCCTGAAGAGGTGCTAAAGAGACTATTCAAGAAATCCACACCCATCCCCAACAAATAATTGCTTCCATGAAAGGACATGACTTTTTGTCCTATGACAGTTATTTTTGTACCCATTCAGACAGAAGCAGTTATCCAACAGGAAAAACTGTATCTACATAAGCGACACATGGTATAGGTGTCACATGTACAATCATGTCATAATTACTCTTAATCAACAAAAGATAATAAATCATCAGGGTTCAATTCCATGACCTAAAAAATTTGAACCATGTGCCAAAAAGACTAAGTTCGAAGTGCTAAGTGCGCCTAATAAAGCGCCCAAGTAGCCCTACAGCCCACGCCACGCGAACCCTAGTTGCATAAGCAAAAATCCCCCCTCTCTTACCGACAGGTTATTTATACTATTTATGGAAAGTTTTAAATAATTAATATATTTATTTACTTTCTAAAAATAACTTTATTTTTAAAATTTATTTTTATTCTAAAAAACACAACAAATATCAGATGGGTAGAATTAGATTGCTTACACCACCGTCGTCATGTTTTGGAGAATTAAATCAAAAACAAAAACTTTATACTTTAATCATTTTGGGTATATATATTGTGGCTTGTATAATTGTCATTTATGTGAACACTACTTTGTAATTATACATTTTGAATATTAATTATATATTTTTAGGTTTAATTATATTTTCTTAACTTTTGATACCGCTGATTTAAAACTGCTCTAATTTAATCATATATGAATGTTAATCTGATTGCGTGGGCATATGAGAACTCACCTACATGTATTTTCGCTAGATATCCATACCTGTGAAATTGGGATTGGAGTTTTCATACTTGGGTGTCGAATTTCAAAGTGTGACAACATGAGAAGATACTTTAAGTGAACTTGGAACATTTTAAAATTTAAAAAAATGTGATGGTCATCTGTCGTACTATAATCCAATTTTTACCAAAAAAAAAAAAACCTGCAGGGGTTCAGATTTTAAGTAATTTTAATTCTTGATGTGAGTTACTGCGGGAACTTATTTTTGTGTGTCCGCGCGCGCGCACGTATAGCCTGTATATGTACCGGAGACACTGCACAACAAAAGCTTGTGAAGTACACTACAAGGCCGTCTAAAACCCACGCCATAAATCTAATGTTCTAGATCATGCCTTAAAAACGAGACACATATAAAGCTTGATCCAGCTACACCACATGAAAAAGGGAGGATGGGTTGCCGAACAATGCCATTAGTGTCCTTTTGTAGAAAATCAGACAGGCGAGGCTACTAAGATGGTCTCGGCATACATGGTAATAAAGAAACAAAAAGACAACAAAAAAGAGCAAAACACTAAAAGACAAAATTACTATATTTAGAGGTGAGAGAGAACATTTGCACAATATTATATACGCAGTAGGCTCTTTATGCCGAAAAAGCCCTATTTTCTAATCTTCTTATCACTAAAACTCTAAAAATGAAGTTTCTTAGATAACACTTTCTTAATTTGACTTAAACCAAAATATGCTTAACAATTAACCTAATTAAATAAGAAACTGATAATAATTTTCACATTTTTATGTATGCGTGTAAGCTACACTTATATATATATATATATATATATATATATATATATATATATATATATATATATATATATATATATATATATATATATATATATATATATATGTATAGATAGATAGATAGAGAGAGAGAGAGGGGCATGCTCCCCTACGCACCTATGCACCTACGCATGTCCGCAACTTCGCATACATGTCATGTGAGTCGAATCCGAACGGTCCATAAGATGCGGAATCCTATAAAACCTTAAAAGGTGAATTTTCACCCTAATCTAAGATTTTGGTGGGCCATAGCAAAGAGAAATGCAAATCAAGGGATTATTTTAGATTCTGGTGCCCATCAAAGTTTTAAATCAAAGTAAAACTTGATCCAAAGAGATTTTACGAGGTGCTGCTTTACGTGAACGGTTCAAATTTTAGATCCACATCATGTATGATGGGTTATCAAAAAAGTTCATACGTAATACATACGAACTAGTTCACAGGTGAGCGTTTCCGTGTGTGTGTGTCCGTGTGTGTGTATATATATATATTCCCATTTTGTTCTCTTCTTTTCAGCATCTTATATCACATTTGCTACCCTAATTAATGCTGCAAACATTTCTTGAAACTCTGCCAGGCCAGACACATTAAGAGTTTGTTGATACTTAGATGGTGATTTTCATTTAAAAAACAAATGATTCTACCACCGTTATTCAAAGATAGCACTCAAAAATAAAAAACACGGCAAAGATTACCTTAAGGTAATATTAAATACACATGGAATTAATGCAACGTCACGCATGCTTCCTAATCGTAGGCCTAAATTCAGATCCATAGATGATTCCAGTTCCTACGTCAGCAGTGAACATTCATTCATTGAACTCAGACTGTTGACATTTTCATCCGACCGTCCATTACATGCACAACAATCAGCCATTTCGAACATATTCTAACTCTAGCCGTTGGTGTATGATCCATCTAAATTGGGGCCTATGTTTTGGACGATGTAATTCGAGTGATCGACAGGCCAAGTGCATATTTCCGGAGTGCGTGAGTATAAACTACCACACTCTGCCAGAGTACCAGAGATTTCTCGTCTCTCTCACTACCCGATAGATGCGCCGTACACTGGCTTAGCACACCAATACCCCGTCACAGGAGAAAAGCAGAGGCTAGATTCTCAGCCAATGTAACAAATGGATGCGAGTTCCTGACTCTAGTCTGTGCATTTGCCGCTCATCATGACAGTCTGATTATTAGGTGGGTCACACAGGTACGGAAAATGGACAGTTTATAAAAGAGAGAAGAAAGGACAACTGTTCTACGTTTCACATACACGTGGCCCACCTGATGCTGGCCCTGACCTGATTCTAAAGTAACCACACCTACATAATAGAGGCCCACCTGATGAACATTCCGGATCTAATGCATATGTCGGAGTATAGGAGGCAAAACACGGATGCGGCTGGGAGCGATTAGGTGAGACCCCGGATCTACCGAGGTGACTGTGCGGCCCACTGTGATGTATATGACTACATCCACGCCGTCCACCCTTATTGAAGGCTCATTTTAGTGAATGATCCAAAAAAGGAAGCAGTTCTAAATTTCAGATGGACCATTGTACGGGAAACAGTGATGATTGATCATTAAAAACTTCTCGTGGGACACAAAAGCTTTGGATCAAGATGATATTTGGTTAGTATCTTCATCTAGGTGTTTGTGACCTTATCAACAGGTTGGATGGAAAATAAACATTCCTGTGGAATCCATATAGTTTTTAATGGTAAGGATTCAATCATGACTGTTTCCTGTTGTTTGGTCCACCTAATATACGAGTAAGCATCATTTTATTGGATCATGACCTAAAGTGAGCTTTCAAAATGGTGGATGGTGTGGATTTAAGGAACATATATCACTGTGAGCCGGACAGTCAGGGTCCCACCCACCTCGGTCGACCAGGTCTCACCCAATCCGCTCCCGACGCGGATTGCCTGCGAGGCTTTCGCAGTAACTTCCTGTGACGGGAAGATAAGTGGGGCATGGAGATGATTGTGAGAAATCCAATCCGTTCATCCGTTTAGCCAGTTCATGTTTGAACACTGGCCCAAAACTAGGCAGATCCAAGTCTCAAGTGGGCCGCACGATAGGAAAAAGTAGGTAGGGAAATGCCTACTCTTGAAACCTCCGTAGGTCCACCGTGAGGTTTATATGCCATTCATAATGCTCATAAGATCATTCTTACTTGGATGAACTGAAATACTAGCCTGGTCCAACGCTTCCGTGACCCACAAATGTTTCAACGGTGCATGTTCAACTCTCTCTATTTGCTGCAATTTAGTTTTGTATTTGCCTTATTTTTTTGATCCATGTATTAACATGAACTTTCAAAACAGTGGACGGATGGGATTTCTCACAATCATCACGGTGGGACCCACCTCGCTTCTGTCCCACGAAATTCCTGCAAAAGGCTTTGGCAGGCAATCCCCGTCCGCAAAAAGACGAATTTCTCAAGGTCCTATTTATAAATGTATTTTCAAAGGATTGAAAAGACAGAAGAGAAAGAGGTAAGAAAAGGAGGGAGAGGGGACAAAGTGTAACTTTTCGTCCGATTTTGGCTTATATATATGAGATATCACGGGATGAAAATGAGTGAGAGATATCATGTTCACTTTGTAAGCTTGCGTTGGATGACAGTACAAAGGCACCCGGAATGCGCGACAGGCAATTCCCGTGATGCACGTCATGTTTCCAAGCTCCGCAACGCATGGGGCGCCCCTGTGTTCGTGCACTGCAGGTGGTGAGAGAATTTTCCCATTAGGAGTGAGAGATGAACAGCTGTGCATGCGGTTGCCAAGCTTTATATTTGAGTTTTTGGCATCTGTTGTATATGCCATCCAATACATGCATCAGATGCACCTAGAGTTGGGCATCGAGTTGAGTCATACTGAGTTAGGGCTGACTTGACTCGATTCGATTTTGAAATAGGCCTGACCCGAACTCGATCCGACTCAATACCAAGTCCAGCATGCTTGACTCGATCTGAGTTCGGTCTGGCCTGGACTGATCCGAACCAAGTCTAATTCGGTCAGAAGTATCAAGTTGGATATAGAGAGATGAGAGAGGGAGAGATTGAGAGAGTGGAGAAGAGAAAGAGGAGGGTGATGGTGGTGGGTGGTTGTTAGGCTTTGAAAATGAGGAGGATGAGGGAGGGAGAGAGAGAGGCCAGGCCTGGATGATGAGGAGGATGAGGGAGGGAGAGAGAGAGGCCAGGCCTGGATGATGAGGAGGATGAGGGAGGGAGAGAGAGATTTTGGGTTCGGGTGCGGCGGGTAGGGCTAAAGACTTGGGTTTCAAATCGAGTCGGGTTTGGGATTGAGTCGGGTCGAGTTACTAGGTAATTCGAACTCGATTCGGTTTGAGTTTGGATTGAGCGAAGCCAACTCGGTTTGGATTGGGCAAAGTTTACTCGGTTCGGATCGATTTGTCCATTTAGTTTAGGTCCAGTCGGATTTGAACAGTCGTGTTGTGCCCACCTCTAGATACACCCCGCCAAGATGAATGGACACCTCAAAAATAGGCGATTTTAAAACTCATGTGCCATAGTACATGATTTTATTGGCTTTATGTATGATTTTACATGGCACAGGACACCTCAATTTTGAGTCACCTAGGAGAACACAAGGGAATGCATTTGATGGATGTCATACTGTTCACTCCCCAAGTGCAGGGTTGTGATGTAGTAATAACTCGGTAAGACCGAGGTCGAATCCCAAGGGACTGAAACTTGTACGTTATCTAAAATTAAATAGAACTAGAACTAGGCTAAGATGAATTCTAAATCAATTAGCAATGGTGGAATACTTGTAGAATAATTAATCTAAATCTTAGGAAAAAAAATCAGAGATAGGAACTAGGGATTCAGAGGATCCACTTGTAGAGATCAGGGAGAATTTATGCTTGCATCAAAAATCAGAGAAATTACTGAACTGCCGTTGATCTAGTTTTCAAAGAGATGAAAGGTGTATGAATTAGAATGGATTCCATCACCAAACCATGCCCACAGACTATGGCAAACAACAGAATTAAACTAATTACCAACCAATCATATGTATGAAGGTTAAGAAGGGTACCGTCATCCAACCATGCCCAGGAGACTATGGTGAACAACGGGACGTCCTAACGTCATAAACATAAAAGGGATAAGAAAATATTCAAAGCATTGCAGACCCATTGTAATTTCAGTCACAACAGACCATTAAAGACCAAAAATATTTCCATTAAAATCAAACTAAAATCAACTTCAATTCAAAAATTAAAATTAAATTAAAAGCATATAATCTCTCATCTCACTACAAGCTTCACCTCCTAGCCCTAGCTAGGAGGATTTAGCCTGCCATGGATGGGCTCAATCCAAATAAATAAAGAGAAAAAGAAAAGGAAAAGAAAAGGGAAAGAAAAAAAAACCAAGCTCCTCTCTCTCTCCTCTGCCCACGTTGAAACCCAAGCTCGAGCCCTCTGTTCTTCCTCCCCAGACCCTGAATGAATGCTCCCCACGTCCAAAAATCTCTTTTTATAGCTGCTGGAAGGCTGGAGTCAGTGACAGAGTTGTAGCAGGACACGGAGTGCAATTTTCGCAGCCGAGTTTAGTACCATGAAACACGCCACTTTTCTCGCTCAAATTCCAAAGAAACACCGTCCCTTAGTACTTTCTTGGGTCCTCTACATGATAGACGGTTCAGATCTGCCATATGATCAAAGATGGTGGGCCAAAACCGTCCGGAAAAGTCAGTTTTCGCGGATGTGCGAAACCTTTCGCACCATTTCGCTGTTGTGGTCGGTGGGCCCCACAGAAGCATTTTCTGGAAAATCCACCCCATCCATTGGATTCAGAACGAAATTTCAGTCAAGAATGGGTGGTTTTAAACGTCCATTGACGTGGCCCAGAGAAGAAATCACAGAAAAATCAGTTTTGAACGCTACCAAGCAGCCCTTTTGTGGCCTCTGTATCTCACACGTGTGCACGAATGGGTACAAAAATTTAGTATGTTTTTGTAGTATTCGAGCCCCTCTACACGGTGAACGGATCAGATCGGCCATATGAGCAATGGGTGGGGCCCACTATCGTCCGCAAAAACAGCCGCGGTCGTGCGTTACCCAGTGGAATTTTTTTTTTTTTTTTTTTTTTTCTTTCTTTCGGTTAGACCGTCTCTGACACTTGCCATGCACTGCTAGACTACCCTCGCTGTACACGTGCAATGCACAGGTGGGTCCAGCAGTGATGTATATGTGAAATCTGCTCCGTCCATCTCTTTTCTCATCTCATTTAAGTCGTTCAGACCGATTTTAAAAAATATCCGAATAGCAGGTGGGCCCAGAATCAATGGTTTATGGGCTGATCTGTCAGTTGGAGCACTTCCCGAGATCTTCAATGGCTGAAATTTTATATGTACGGTTAATTTATGGTCCTCAGGCGACGTATGAAGTTTCGAGCCGAACGGATGGTGGGAACCTCGTGATCTTGCATTCTGGACGTCCTTCAGGCCACTTGAGCTTCAATTTCTTACTTTTCTCGGATTTCTGACCGTGTATATTTGTCAATCTTGGTCCCCTGGAGTGTGTCCCTTGCCTATGGCGTCAACAGAGTGTTAAATTCATACTTTTAGCAACTTTTTGCAGTTCATGCTTTCAACTACACCTTGTATCACAAACACGGCAAAACGGGCCATTAAACGGTATTATGTACGTAAATTCAGGTAATAAATGGGGTCTAATATGCAGTATTTGACCCTCAACACAACCCCCAACCAGCATTTTGCTAGTCCCGAGCAAAGTATGCGAAAAATAAGTTGAGAATTATAGGAGAACTTTCTATGAAATCGAGTGAGATTTTGAACAAAATACGAGAAATTTAATATTCATGAATGTTAGAAATTGTATTCTCTTGAGCTCAAGCGCACCATAGACTTCATAATCAAGTGTAAAGCATTAATCCTTCAATTAGAAAAATTTTAAACATTGAGATCCATGAATGTATAGTGTAATCTCAGCTAATCATATTAAGATTGAATTTGTTATTTCAGGATCTCATTGGTAACTAGCAAGAGAATTCATGATAACCAAACTTGCCTCATAAATTTCATCTTTTGATCTTTTCAACTTTTTATTTTTTCATTAATAGTCATGCCAAAAAGAGGAATCAAATCCTTACCAATAGGGAGCAAACCTATGGCAAAAGACCAATTACCTAAAAAATTTTTTTTTTTTTTTTTTTTAATGTTTAACCTTGGGGAATCAAACCTTCACCTGTAGGGAGCAAACTCATGGTGAAGATTAATTGCCCAACCTGTTCAATTTTTATACCATGATGGCAAGATATTTCAGACTGGTTCCCTTCGTGCTTAGTGATTACCAAGTTAATCCTTCGATATGGAACTGAAATCTTAATGTGTCAGCAAGACGTGTCCTGAAATCATGATTCAATCAATGTTTACAACTTCTAATCATGGATTAATAATTCACTTAACTATGAAATCTAACAGATCCGGAATCCAAGAGTCATAAATCCACCATTATGTACCTTGAAAATCTAAATTAGGGGTATCTGTCAAAATCACTGCGAATTCATAAAAATTTTCAGAAAAATTCAAAATTTTTTTCACAATTGTTGCTCAAGACCAAGAAAATACTGATTAGGAAACCTAATCTCCCACCCCCAACCTAAAATCTACATTGTCCTCAATGTAAAAGATATGAGCATGCAATGCACATGGGACAACGAAAGTAAATGAGAAGTGATGGGAAGATAGTACCTGAATAACGAATCAAGAGAGTTTCCAATAGATCACGGCATGGAAGCTTGTCAGCATGAGAGAGAAAGCAGAAAAAAAATAACAAAAATAAAATCCTACCTATACCACTTTCGCAGGTGCTCTCGATTGCATTTAGCATATGCAACAAGCCTTTAAACCCCTCGGTTACCCCTAGTGGACGAGTTGTAGTCTCGTGAGGGTTTGCAGTAATGTTACCCACAAACATTGAATCGATCATGCCGCAAGGTTCCTCTTCCGGCCAATATCTTGATAAGTCTCTCAGTAAGCTCCTCAACAGGATCATCCAAAAGCCCTTTTTGCAATAAGCTTGGGAGCCCTGGAGCATGACTTTCCAGAGAGACTTATGTACCTCATAAGAAATCTTCCATTGAATTGCTGGAGGTATCCGTAATATATACGATTCACCTAAGACAGAAGAAGTTTCAACGTTAGTATTGCATGGTGAATCAAAGACTACAAGTAAATAAAGTTTAGAAAACTTCTTAAAAAGTAATGTAGTCTCAACATATTCCGAAGCTCCAAACTTCGGTTTTAAATTCAGCTCCTCTTCCTTTACTAGTAGACGTTTAGGATCAGGGGAAGAGAGGGTTTCAGAATAAGGGTTCGTTCGGTCAGTGATGACTACCGAGATGTTGTCTCGCAAGGTATCCACTTTGTCTTTTAACATGGGATCGTTTGAAACCGCAAAGTGTGCCAAGCAATCCCACGAGTTGGGAAATTCAGATGAGTGTGACTCATTTTTGTGGCTTGTGATGATCTGTGCAAAGAATCCATCATCCTTGAAAGTGGATGGAGGTACGCTCTCTTGCTCTAGTTCTGCACAGATAGATTGAAAATCAGTAAGTGAAGCATTGATGTGATCACTCTGTTCATTGAAATTACTCAATTGAGGCGCTGAATTCTCAATTGTTTGCAGCTCAGATGGTGGCCTCAACTGAGTGGTTTCAAATTCTAGAGTCGTAGCGGGCAACTCCTCCTCCCGAATCATATCATCATTCAATTTAAGGGAGTGGTCTAAACATGTCTCACAAGAGTTAGAAGAGTCGGTTGTAAGAGGTTTATTCTCCACATTTAAATCAGGCATGTCAGATGAGTGGAGTAGATCTTCTTGACCGATCACTTCGTGCACGTCTTGATCGTTAACCTGGACCAGATTTGAGATTGATTCAGGGAGAATTTGGGCTGCACATTCATGATCATCATCCCAATACGCATCATTGTCTAGTCCAGTGCAGTGCACATTTGGGATGTGATCACTTTCCTCACATTCTACACCTAACATGGGTTGAGGTTCGCATAAACTAACCTCTTCCTCATCATTGAAATCTTGTGTGTCATGTAAGGAAACTGTGTTATCATCAATGTATTTAAAAGTCACCCATGTATCTTCACCATTCTTTCGAACAGTCATCGAGATTGACTCATCGGGAAATTGAACCACATGCTCATTAATGGAATCCAACTCCTCATTCCAAATTCCAGATTCTTTTAAAAGTGAGTGCGGATCACTTTCTTCGCATTGTATTTCTAAATTAGGTCGTGGCTGGGATGACCGAGCCTCCTCTATCCTATCAAGACGCGCATCGAGTTCTTTCATTATTTCCATTACTTTTCTCATTTCCACAAGACAGGCCGAAAGATTACGCTGATATGAATCCTCTTGGATCGTTTCTGGATGGATCTCAAAGGTAGGGGATCCAAGAGAATAATCATTATAACATGTAGTTGGTTCATTTTTCCAATTTTGATGTTTCCACTGGTTAGAGTTATACTGATCGTAAGTGGGAGAATCTGCTGGTTGGTAATACTTATTATCACTCATGATACAATCACGCATTGGTTTATCGGATGGGTGATAATAATTCTCACAACCATAATTATGATAACCCCAACACTCACGTACTGTTTTGTTAATCCGTGGGGTGTAATTGTTCTCCTGCATATAATCACGTAAAGACTTCTTAACCGGTGGATTTTTATATTTTGATCGGTTCTCGATGATAGTTTCAGAAAAGTTTTGAGACATAGGTTGATTTATATCATCATCATCCCAAAATAAGTTATTCTTCCCAGCATACTGACGTTGCCACTCGTGCATATACATGATGAAACCCTTAACTTGAATTTAATCCTATGAAAAATAGAAGAGAAGGTCTTACAGTAAAGTGAAAAGTAAGAGGGGGAGAAGTTAGAAAGATGTTACCATACTAGAGATTCCTATATTAAAATCCTGCAAAATAAGACAACAAGTTAGTTTCTAAAAAGAGAAAGTCTATGATTAGAAAATCTCTAAAAATAAAATCCTAATTCTAAAAATAGAAAAAATAAAGAAATTAGAAAGATATTACCAAATTAGAAGTTTCTATCTCATAATCCTACAAAACAGGAAAGACAAGTTAATTCTAAAAAAAATTAGGAAAATCTAAACCTAAAACTAGAGTTAGTAAAAATCATAATCTTAAACTAATTCTAAAACTAATTAATTTCAGAAAAACGTAGCCGTCAATCCCCGGCAACGGCGCCAAAAACTTGTTCACTCCCCAAGTGCAGGGTTGTGATGTAGTAATAACTCGGTAAGACCGAGGTCGAATCCCAAGGGACTGAAACTTGTACGTTATCTAAAATTAAATAGAACTAGAACTAGGCTAAGATGAATTCTAAATCAATTAGCAATGGTGGAATACTTGTAGAATAATTAATCTAAATCTTAGGAAAAAAAATCAGAGATAGGAACTAGGGATTCAGAGGATCCACTTGTAGAGATCAGGGAGAATTTATGCTTGCATCAAAAATCAGAGAAATTACTGAACTGCCGTTGATCTAGTTTTCAAAGAGATGAAAGGTGTATGAATTAGAATGGATTCCATCACCAAACCATGCCCACAGACTATGGCAAACAACAGAATTAAACTAATTACCAACCAATCATATGTATGAAGGTTAAGAAGGGTACCGTCATCCAACCATGCCCAGGAGACTATGGTGAACAACGGGACGTCCTAACGTCATAAACATAAAAGGGATAAGAAAATATTCAAAGCATTGCAGACCCATTGTAATTTCAGTCACAACAGACCATTAAAGACCAAAAATATTTCCATTAAAATCAAACTAAAATCAACTTCAATTCAAAAATTAAAATTAAATTAAAAGCATATAATCTCTCATCTCACTACAAGCTTCACCTCCTAGCCCTAGCTAGGAGGATTTAGCCTGCCATGGATGGGCTCAATCCAAATAAATAAAGAGAAAAAGAAAAGGAAAAGAAAAGGGAAAGAAAAAAAAACCAAGCTCCTCTCTCTCTCCTCTGCCCACGTTGAAACCCAAGCTCGAGCCCTCTGTTCTTCCTCCCCAGACCCTGAATGAATGCTCCCCACGTCCAAAAATCTCTTTTTATAGCTGCTGGAAGGCTGGAGTCAGTGACAGAGTTGTAGCAGGACACGGAGTGCAATTTTCGCAGCCGAGTTTAGTACCATGAAACACGCCACTTTTCTCGCTCAAATTCCAAAGAAACACCGTCCCTTAGTACTTTCTTGGGTCCTCTACATGATAGACGGTTCAGATCTGCCATATGATCAAAGATGGTGGGCCAAAACCGTCCGGAAAAGTCAGTTTTCGCGGATGTGCGAAACCTTTCGCACCATTTCGCTGTTGTGGTCGGTGGGCCCCACAGAAGCATTTTCTGGAAAATCCACCCCATCCATTGGATTCAGAACGAAATTTCAGTCAAGAATGGGTGGTTTTGAACGTCCATTGACGTGGCCCAGAGAAGAAATCACAGAAAAATCAGTTTTGAACGCTACCAAGCAGCCCTTTTGTGGCCTCTGTATCTCACACGTGTGCACGAATGGGTACAAAAATTTAGTATGTTTTTGTAGTATTCGAGCCCCTCTACACGGTGAACGGATCAGATCGGCCATATGAGCAATGGGTGGGGCCCACTATCGTCCGCAAAAACAGCCGCGGTCGTGCGTTACCCAGTGGAATTTTTTTTTTTTTTTTTTTCTTTCTTTCGGTCAGAGACGGTCTGACACTTGCCATGCACTGCTAGACTACCCTCGCTGTACACATGCAATGCACAGGTGGGTCCAGCAGTGATGTATATGTGAAATCTGCTCCGTCCATCTCTTTTCTCATCTCATTTAAGTCGTTCAGACCGATTTTAAAAAATATCCGAATAGCAGGTGGGCCTAGAATCAATGGTTTATGGGCTGATCTGTCAGTTGGAGCACTTCCCGAGATCTTCAATGACTGAAATTTTATATGTACGGTTAATTTATGGTCCTCAGGCGACGTATGAAGTTTCGAGCCGAACGGATGGTGGGAACCTCGTGATCTTGCATTCTGGACGTCCTTCAGGCCACTTGAGCTTCAATTTCTTACTTTTCTCGGATTTCTGACCGTGTATATTTGTCAATCTTGGTCCCCTGGAGTGTGTCCCTTGCCTGTGGCGTCAACAGAGTGTTAAATTCATACTTTTAGCAACTTTTTGCAGTTCATGCTTTCAACTACACCTTGTATCACAAACACGGCAAAACGGGCCATTAAACGGTATTATGTACGTAAATTCAGGTAATAAATGGGGTCTAATATGCAGTATTTGACCCTCAACACATACCCATCATGGTGGGCCCCACACGCTTGGCCTACAAAGCTCTATGCATCTTTTGAGAATGTAAGAGACATTTTAAGTTAAACTACTACTGAATGATATAGTAAAGCTCTTAAAAGTTGTTTCTTAAGTTAGCTATATATGACATCTATGTCTTGATATTAGGAAAATTGAAAAATGAAAATTTCACTTTTACATAATAGGATAGATTTTATACTTCTTGCAATTTTTAATCTTTTCTATTAGATTTGATTAAGAAGAAATTAGCTCATAATCAATTGTAAATTTTCTTTTTGAGGCCAATCCTTTTCTATAAATTCAGAATTATACTTTATGAAAACACAAGCACTTATAACTGTTTGTCTTTCTTTTTTTTTCTTCTTTAAAAAAAAAATAAAATCTATAACAAATTTCTCATTTTGAATAACATAGGGGTGCAACTTGATCGTGATTGAGGTCCCTCACAACTATATTATAAGTGGTATGAGTATATGAATATGGCCCATTCCTATGCTCCTTTAAGAAAGTGATCCTGCTACTTGTATCTACTTTTACCAACTTGAATGACCAACATTAGCCCTTGCTTGCTCTCCCTCTGTGTGTGAAAAGGACGCTGATAAGATGGTAAAGATCTGACTAGACAGGTTTTGGACAGCAGATGGACGGTTCCAGTTAGTAAATTATAACCTTGCCAAGTGTGGTGTTGGAAGGGATCTTACCATATACGAGTTCGTTGCATAATGTAATGTGATATTAGGTGGGATGAAATTGCATTTTATCCATACAAAATTTATCTGGCGTTTGGAAACTATCAGAAATATTAGATTAATCCAAGTATTATATCATCTAAGCTCAATAGTTAATATTACAATATTTTTGGTAGATTTCTAAATCCACTACATAAGTGAGCTCCAAATTGACACGTGTTTTATCCATACCATTTTTCGAGTTACATACATTTACAGATGACTGGCATGATCAGTTGTGAAATCAGATATATTGATTACACTTCCATGGCCCACTAAATGTAGGTTATATTCTAGAGGAAGAATATGATCTCAAGCATGAGATTGGAATATTGTCAAAATACGGTGATATTTCTAGACATGAAATCATTGTATAATAAAAATGTTAATTCCATCTATTGTAATTCCATACCATTTAATCCAACGTTCTAAACATGCCCCAAGGAATTCTAATTCCAGACGCCTCATGTATAAGCGCCCGACACAAACACCCCTAAGTGTGCATGGGTCATTATCAAATGGTCCCCCCTCAGTCCTCGTCTCAGAATGAGTCCGGCCAACTCACCACGTGAGCCTCACATGCACGTCGAATGTAGGCCATTGGTTGTATTTTTCTTACTGCCTTCTTTTTGCCTCGGTCCCAGCTTGTATGGTTTCAACTGCCCACAAGCTGAGATGTTCCAACCATCGAACCGCCAATGTCCTGGATTTGGATTTTATGCTTTGCAAGGACCTTTGTAAGAAACTCAGGAACGGATCAATCTGTATATCATTAAGTGGACTTTGTAATTCCACAGGCTTGTAAGTGTCTCAATGTGAGTGGTGACTCAGCATGTGAAATCTGAGCTTTCTATCAGATGATCTATGCTCTTTATAAGATCTGGCATAAAAATCAGTCCAATTCAAGTGCGCCACAACATATCAAAATAAATGAATGGTTAAAACAAATTAATGGCTTAGATTTTGTGAAATTGGATCTAAGCACTATTTCCAACAAATACAAGCGGGTTACTTTACATATGAAGAGCCGCTTGCGTGTAAGTTTTGATGAGATCCACCCCGTCCATCACATATGATGCCTCATTTTGACCATTGAACACAAAAGCTATGATCATTCAAAAGTCAAGTAGGCCACAACACAGGAAACAGTTGGGGTGGAACGCCAACCATTAGTTTTGTATAGGACTCACACTGATGTTTATATGCCATCCAATCCATTCATATGTTGTGCATGCCTCAACAGGATGAGGAAATTTCTCAAAAATCAGAGTATGCGAAGACTCAGGTGGGCCATGTTGGATAAAATGTTGAATTAAATAGACTATAAAAATCGAGAACCAAAAAAGGAAAATAAATTTAGAGAAAGAAAAACTTATTGAATTGAGTCGAGGCGTGACTGAGTCACTCGGCTTGAAATCGAATTTGCTCCCCTTGGACAGCGTCCCAAGTGCAACAGGTTTCCAGAGCAATCGACCTCCAGGATACAACGACTATGACCCGGTCCCAGCGGTGCACTCACTGTACACGGGCTCGAACCACTTGCAGTTTAATCCGAAAGTACTGAGTTGACTCAGCAATGAACTCAGTAACAAAACCGTATCAGAGAGAGTTTTATAAGGCAGGGAATTTTTCGTATTCGTATGTTGAAACTGGAATCGGAAGTCTTTATATAGACTCCGAAATGGTGCATAAGCACCCTTTACAAAAGGTTAGGTCCGTTGGGTTTAAACCCAACAGGGGCGACCAACCGGAAGGGAAGCATCTCTCTGGTTTAAAAACGAAAAGGCGCAAGTGCGAGTACACTCTCGCACATACAGTCCTGCGAGTACCCATACACACACACCCACGCGAGTACACTTACACCGCACCCGCACCCGCACCCGCACCCGCGCCCAGCCCAGCCCGTCCCGTCGCGTCGCGCACGCGGACGCGGACTCGGACTCGGCTCGGCTCGGCACGGCACGGCTCGGCTCGGCGCGCGCGCGCGCGTGTGTGGTTAATGGCATAGATTAGAGCTATTGGCATAGCCCCCCCACAGGACCAAATTCACATGCCCCCTGAAAGGGGCTCAAGCCCTAGGCAAAAAGTCTATCATATAAACAAGAGAATTTCTCTTGTCAAATCCGATGTGGGACAAAACCAACACCTCAAAAACACCAAAATTTAAATGTGGAGGGAAAACACCGAAATTTGAAAATTCAAATTTTTAATATTATTTTAAAACAAATACAACAATCCCCCACATGTTTTAAAATAAAATGCTTTCGGATTAAAGCGAAATAGTTGTGCAATGGTGCCGGTGTCACCATAGACTTGAACCGACATTAGAGTAAGCAAGACAGGTCTACAGGAATCAGGTGACACCATAGTCTTGAACCTGAATCCTTTTAATGTAGATCGCAAGTACATGCCACTCACACAACTCTTCCTCTGCAAGTGATTCTGTGGTTCGGTGCGTTTCGGCCATACACCATTACCTGGATTTCATGAGTGCTCTAGAGAATTCGCCTAGATTCTCATAGGAAGCGG
This sequence comes from Magnolia kwangsiensis, assembly GCA_037074715.1. Lineage (NCBI taxonomy): Eukaryota > Viridiplantae > Streptophyta > Magnoliopsida > Magnoliales > Magnoliaceae > Magnolia > Magnolia kwangsiensis. Next base: position 18,905,084 of record CM073576.1, on the reverse strand, counting down.
CCTCCACCTCCACACCCATATAGGTGAATTCCATCAAGTGTATGCAGCAACTGTATACACCACCAAATATATGGCTATGGATCCATTAAGAGTTCTAAAAACTCATCCTTCTGCGTTGCTGCTCGCACTGTACACCATAGAAGGGGCTCATATAACTCAGTGCAATCGTCTACCTCGTGTCTTGTTGTTTACCCATTGAACCTATCTCATGGGATCTCCACTTGTATAGGTTGGGTTACCGACACTGGCAGCTCATATATTAGGCTCAGCCCCATTCCCTTCGATGTATCATTGACTAACTTTTTGGATAGTCCTTTAGTCAGAGGATCTGCTAGATTCTTTTCTGACCTCACAAAGTCAATAGATATGACTCCATCACGTAACATATGTTTCACTATGTTGTGTCTGAGTCTAATATGCCTGCTTTTTCCATTATATATTTTACTTTTTGCTTTCGCTATAGCTGCTTGACAGTCACAATGAATAGATACGGCCGATACAGGCTTTGGCCACAATGGTATATCAGCTAAGAGATTTCTAAGCCATTCAGCTTCTGATCCAGCCTTTTCTAAGGCAATAAACTCAGATTCCATAGTCGACCGAGCAATACATGTCTGCTTGGTGGACTTCCAAGAGACTGCTCCTCCACCCAAAGTGAAGACATATCCACTAGTGGATTTTGTCTCATCTGAATCACTGATCCAGTTAGCATCACTATATCCTTCTAATACAGTAGGATAACCATTATAATGTAAACCATATGTCATATTACCTTTTAAGTATCGTAAAATTCTAGACAATGCATTCCAATGTTCTTTTCCAGGGTTATGTGTATATCTACTTAGCCTTCCTACTGCAAAAGCTATGTCAGGTCTAGTGCAGTTTGTTAGATACATGAGACTACCAATTATTCTGGAATATTCTAATTGAGACACACTATTTTCTGTATTCTTCATGAGAGTCACACTATAATCATAAGGAGTACTGACAGGTAAACAGTCAAAATGGTTAAACTTTCTCAATATCTTCTCAATGTAATGAGATTGTGATAATATAATAACACCATTTTTCCTGGTTACTTCAATACCCAATATTATACTTGCCTCTCCTAAGTCTTTCATGTCAAACTTAGATGACAAGAATTTCTTAGTTGCATTAACTAATTTAATATTAGTTCCAAAAATAAGCATGTCATCAACATAAAGACATATGATAACATAATCATTTCCAGAAATTTTACTATATACACATCTATCTACATCATTTATATGATAACCATTTGATTTTAAAACACCATCAAATTTTTCATGCCATTGTTTAGGAGCCTGTTTTAAACCATATAGTGATTTAATTAGTCTACATACTTTATTTTCTTTACCTAATATCTTATAACCCTCAGGTTGCTCCATATATATTTCTTCTTCTAAGTCTCCATTTAGGAAAGCAGTCTTAACATCCATCTGGTGTACCACTAGTTTATATATGGAGGCTATCGCTATTAAGACTCTAATAGTTGTAATCCTAGTTACAGGGGAATATGTATCAAAATAATCTATTCCTTCCTTTTGTTTAAAGCCTTTCGCTACCAACCTAGCCTTAAACTTATCGATAGTTCCATCTGGTTTTAGTTTCTTTCTAAACACCCATTTGCAGCCTATTGGTTTGTTACCAGGTGGTAGGTCTACAAGTTCCCAAGTATTATTTGATATAATAGATTCTAACTCATCATTTATTGCTTCCTTCCAAAAGGTTGCATCTGGAGAGTTAATAGCTTCTATATAAGTTGTAGGATCATCTTCTACTAAGAATGTGAAAAAACCATCTCCTAGGTTAGTTTCTTTTCTAACTCTAATACTTTTTCTTGGTTGTATCTCTTCTACTACTTTCTCGTAAGCATTTTTACTAGTAGACGCAATATCTGATTCATTAACTTTTTCTATTCCTATAGATTTAGATTTCATAGGGAATACGTTCTCAAAGAACTCTGCATCCCTAGCTTCTATAATTGTATTGGGATCTAGAATATTATCCTTAGTTTTTAAAACTAGAAACCTATAGGCCGCACTGTTTTGTGCATACCCTATAAATACACAATCGGTCGTTTTAGGACCTAATTTTCTTTTCTTAGTTTCAGGCAATCCTACTTTAGCAAGACACCCCCACACTTTAATATATTTATAACTAGGAATATGATTCTTCCAAAGTTCATATGGTGTTTGTTCAGAAGATTTAGATGGAATCCTGTTTAGGATATAACAAGCAGACAGAATTGCTTCTCCCCACATATTTGAGGGTAAGCCTGAACTATTTAACATGGCATTCATCATTTCTTTTAGAGTTCTGTTCTTACGTTCTGCTATTCCATTTTGTTCTGGTGTATAAGGAGCTGTAGTTTCGTGAATTATTCCATTCTTTTCACATAATTCTCTAAATTGAGAAGATTCATATTCACCTCCTCTATCTGTTCTAAGTTTTTTAATTTTTATATTTAATTGATTTTCAACTTCAATTTTGTATTTAGAAAAAGCATCTAAAGCTTCATCTTTGTTCCTTAATAGATATACTCTAGTGAACCTAGAGTAGTCATCTACAAAAGTTATATAATATCTTTTTCCTCCTCTAGACATGTGATTTCTAAAATCACCTAAATCACTATGTATCAACTCTAATAGAACAGATGATCTTTCTATTTGTTTAAAGGGTTTTCTAATAAATTTTGATTCTACACATGTTTCACATTTTTCAAACTCTTCATTAGATATATTAGGTAATAAACCTAATCTTTTCATTTTCTTTAAAGATGTCACATTCACATGACCTAATCTATTATGCCATAGATAAAAAGGTTCAACGATATAAACAGAACTAGATGTTTTCTTATTATCATTGGATACATTTACAATGAATAAACCATCGCTACAGTACCCCTTACCAACAAAGGTTCCATTTTTAGTCATTACAAGCTTATCTGAATCAAATACTAATTTGACACCAGCCTTATTGAGGAGCGAACCAGAGACCAAGTTTCTTCTAATGTCAGGCACATGGAGGACATCATTTAACATTAGAGTCTTTCCAGAAGTGAGTTTCAGAAGTACTTTCCCTTTCCCTACAACTGGAGACGTTCTAGCATTTCCCATGAACACCTGTTCATCATCTCCTGATACTTGGTAGGAGGTAAACATGCTACGATCCTTGCACACATGTCTAGTTGCACCAGTATCTAGCACCCACTCCAAGTTGTTTACAAGGAAGACTTCTGATACCACAGCCACTACTATGTCAGACTCATTGCCTGTTTCTGTAAGATTAGCTTGCGGCTTATCTTTATTTTTCTTAAGCCTGCAGGTTTTAACATGATGCCCAGGCTTTCCACAGTTGTAGCAGTTTCCCTTTTTCTTGAATTGATTGTTTGCATTCTTCTTTTTGAGCCTGCATTCATTTGCATAATGTCCAGGTTTGCCACAGTTATGACAGTTGCCCTTTTTCTTATTATTTGTTCGACTTGATTCCACAAGATTCGCTTTTGAATCTATCTCATTTTTATTTCCTTTTTGGTCCCTGATTCTATTGGCCTCCTCTATTCGTATGTGTACGATAGTGGTTTCCAAAGAAACACCGTTCTTCTTATGTTTCATTCTATTTTTATATTCTTTCCAGGAGGGCGGTAACTTTTCTATTAACGCTCCTGACAGAAACACCTCATCCAACTTAATTCCTTCTGTCGATAGTTCGTGAATTAGACTTTGAAAGTCGTGAATCTGATTTGTGACAGATTTATCGTCTGTCATTTCATAGTGAAGGAAATTAGCAATTGCATGTTTCTTAGCGCCTGCATCTTCTAATATGTATTTCTTTTCTAAAGAAATCCATATATCTTTAGCAGAGGCGTAAGAAGCATACACATCATATAATTCGTTGGATAAAGAGTTTAGAATATAATTTTTACAATTATTTTCATCTGTTACTTCATTTTGATTTGCTGGATCTATAGTAAATGATTCAGATAAAATGTATGAAACTTTCAGGGTGGTAAGAGCGAACATCAATTTCTGTTTCCACCGTTTAAAGGATTGTCCAGCGAACGGTTCGATTTTGGCTAACTCAGTAGAAGCATTTACTGTTACTGTAGTCATAGTCTATGTAATTCAACACAAAATTTCGATTTCAAGATTGTTGGATAAAATGTTGAATTAAATAGACTATAAAAATCGAGAACCAAAAAAGGAAAATAAATTTAGAGAAAGAAAAACTTATTGAATTGAGTCGAGGCGTGACTGAGTCACTCGGCTTGAAATCGAATTTGCTCCCCTTGGACAGCGTCCCAAGTGCAACAGGTTTCCAGAGCAATCGACCTCCAGGATACAACGACTATGACCCGGTCCCAGCGGTGCACTCACTGTACACGGGCTCGAACCACTTGCAGTTTAATCCGAAAGTACTGAGTTGACTCAGCAATGAACTCAGTAACAAAACCGTATCAGAGAGAGTTTTATAAGGCAGGGAATTTTTCGTATTCGTATGTTGAAACTGGAATCGGAAGTCTTTATATAGACTCCGAAATGGTGCATAAGCACCCTTTACAAAAGGTTAGGTCCGTTGGGTTTAAACCCAACAGGGGCGACCAACCGGAAGGGAAGCATCTCTCTGGTTTAAAAACGAAAAGGCGCAAGTGCGAGTACACTCTCGCACATACAGTCCTGCGAGTACCCATACACACACACCCACGCGAGTACACTTACACCGCACCCGCACCCGCACCCGCACCCGCGCCCAGCCCAGCCCGTCCCGTCGCGTCGCGCACGCGGACGCGGACTCGGACTCGGCTCGGCTCGGCACGGCACGGCTCGGCTCGGCGCGCGCGCGCGCGTGTGTGGTTAATGGCATAGATTAGAGCTATTGGCATAGCCCCCCCACAGGACCAAATTCACATGCCCCCTGAAAGGGGCTCAAGCCCTAGGCAAAAAGTCTATCATATAAACAAGAGAATTTCTCTTGTCAAATCCGATGTGGGACAAAACCAACACCTCAAAAACACCAAAATTTAAATGTGGAGGGAAAACACCGAAATTTGAAAATTCAAATTTTTAATATTATTTTAAAACAAATACAACAGGCCATGCCTAGGTAATCTAGTGTTTTCCTTTCCAACCTTAATGAAAGATGTGATCACACGAGAGTGTTTTTCGTATTTGTACGTGTGCCTAAGCGTGTATGCGTAGGCTCTGTAATAAGCAAATCTCCGTGGATGAATCTTGAATTAAAAAAAAAAAGAAATAAGAGTTTCATGGGCCCACATTCAAGCTTCAGAAATCGGAATTCAGGACGTGGCTAGGAGACCATGGATGCAGATAAGCTGCGACCCCAGAACCAGCCAGGTGGATGTGACCCTGATCGTGGCCACCTCAATGTATGCATTTTATATCCACACTGTCCATCCATTTTGCCAGCTTATTTTAGAGTGGTCCAAAAAATGGAAGAGATACAAATTTCAGGTGGACACAAAGTAGGGATTGATTCCCACCCCTAAAAGAGCTTCCAGGGAACTACAAAAGTTTTGGATCAAGCTGCTTTTTCTATTTTCCCTTCATTCATTTAGGTCTGTATGGCCTTATTAACAAGTTGGATGGCCAACAAACATGACGGCAGACCTTAAAAAGTTTTTAATGGTAGGCATTCGATAACCACTTTTCTCCCAATATTTTTATCCCTCCTTCATTTCTGAGACCATGCCTTAAAATAAGTTGACAAAATGGCTAGACTGTGTAAATATACATCTATACATTGAAGTGGACCCACACAATCAGAGTGTACCCACCTTAGCTGGATATGGGGTGGCAGCTAATCAGCATCGAGGATACCATGGCTTACTTGGGATGTGGGTTTGGTTGGATCCCCAGATGCACCGAGGTCGTGGATCAATGATTGTCTGGCTCATCATGCATGATGCATGTGTCTATCTCATTAACTCATTTTAGTGCATGATCCAAGTAACGCAGATATCTAAATCTTAGGGACCACACTAGAGGAAAAAATTGTGATTGCACATTAAAAGTTCTAATGGACTACAAAAGTTTTGGATCAAGTTGATATTCCACAGCAGCCCCAAAAAGTTTTTAATGGTGAGTGTTTAATTACCTTTGTTTAGACTTATGTCTTAAAATGAGCTAGTAAAACGGATGGATAGCATGGATGTAAGACACATGCATCATGGTGGGCACCACACTACAGGATCCACCAAAGCTGCACCTACTTAGCAGGTGGATTAGCTGTGACCCGATCCAATGAGGTGGGTGTGACTAACTGTGGGGCCCATCTTGATGATCACGGGTTGCATACTGGCACTGCTTGTAGCGATGTAGATACAGAGGGTACTTAGTAGATCCCAAATGATGTACCTGTTTTACACATGTTGTCCAGTCATTAAGCATCATTATTTTAGGACATGAGTCAAAAAATGATGCAGATCCAAGTTTCAAGTGAACCACACCATAAAAAAATAATGGTGATTGAACACCCACCAGTTAAAGCTTTTTAGGGCTCATTGTAATGCTTATTTGCCTTCAGATTAGATTATTTTTCAAAGACCTAGGTTAAGTGAAAACACAATCAAATATTTACTTAGATTCAAAACTATTACATGCCATAAGAAGTTTTTAATAGTGTCTAGGTGTTCAATTTCCATGTGGTGTGGTTCACCTAAGATTTTGATCTGCCTCATTTTGAACTTATGCCCTATAATGAGTTGAGAAAATGGATGTATAGCATACATAAAACACATATATCATAGCGGGCCATTAGGAAGTCTCTATTGGAGCTGTCAGTGGGCAATCCATGTGCCATCTTAATGCACGCATTGGTTATCCACATTGTTTATCCCTTTTGCCAGCTCATTACAAGGCAAGGTTCAAAAAATAACATCGGATCCAACTCTCAGGTGGACCATAGCACAGGAAAGGAGTGATGATTAAACACTCACCATTAAAACTTTCCATGTCCCAAAGTAATATTTATTTGTCACCTAACCTGTTGTGTTGATTAGGTAACACAAACATGTATAAAGAGAAAACACAAATAGCTGCTTATCCAAAACTTGTGTGGAAACTAATGGTGAAAATTCAATCCCTACTGTTTAGCTCCCCTTAGATTTGGATCTGCCTCATTTTTTGGACAACACAGTCAAATGAGCTGAAAAAACATATATATATATATATATATATATATATATATATATATATATATATATATATATATATATATATATCACACATGCATCAAGGTAGGCCCTAGTGAGGGCCGCACCCCTAGATGTATCTGGCGTTAGCTAATCCACGTCCATGTTTGATTTTCCACGCAAGGCATGAGCTAAAAAAATGAGGCAAATCCTTTCAAGCCATTGTTTTCTTTAATATGAGTCGCTAGAGATTTAGATCTGCTTCGTATTTTTGACTCAGACCCAGAATGTTTGGGTAAAATGGATAGACAGTGTGAATATGCCACATATAACATGGTAGGGCCCACAAATTTAAGTCACCCCTTTTGCAGTGGTTTTCAAGGTGGAAATATCATTGGATTTTCAAACAAGCTCAGGTAGCAATAATTACTCTTTGATAAAGTATTTATAGATGATCTGAAAAATCAAACGAGTTACTTATGCTCATATTGTACGGAGTAAACTCTGTTAAGACCACCCTGAATGTATGTGGTTTATCCACACCGTCCATCCATTTTTTCAGCTCATTTTAGGGGTTAACCCCAAAATCAAATCAAATCCAAAGCTCAGGTGGACCATACCATTGGAAACCGTGGCAATAATGATTTCCACTATTGAAATCTTGCTACGCCACACGCAGTGATGTTTATTTGTCAGCCAAACTGTTCATTTCATAAAATTAAAAAACATGGATGAAGGGAAACACAAATATAAGGTTGATCCAAAACTACCATGGCCCTCTAGAAATTTTCAACGGTAGTCATTCAATTCACACTGCTTCCTGTCGTGGGTTCATTTGAGCTTTGGACATGCTTTAATTTTGGGCTTAAGACCAAACATTATCCGGCAAAATGGATAGAAGGAAGGGATAAAATACATTAATCCCGGTGGACCCCACAGACTTTACTCATTATTACTCAGTACCATGTCAGCGTGTGGGACCTGGTACACAGGCTGGCGGTCCTAGTTGCAACGGGGACAAGAGGACTGGAATAGTCTACAAGACTACAACTGTCCCATGCAGCAGGTAAAAACAGATAACCTTTTTAGTGTCCTCCATATTGTATACTTTAATGATACTCTGTTTATCAGGCAATAAGTTTTATATTCACCGTACATGCAATAGATCAGCCTGAGCCTGATAAAAATCACATGGGCCACACGAATGGAAAGAAGGTGAAAGTATACCTGAACTTCTAAGTTCATGAATTGTGGTCCATGTTAGTCTTAGATCAAGCTGATTTTTGTATATCCCCTTCATCATGGTGAGTCACACCCAACCAACGGGTTTGATGAATGATATACAACAATGGTCACCCCACAATAGGACCTAAGGCTGGCGTCCCATCCCCATTGCTCCATGTGGCGTGGCCTACCTTGGTTATGGATCTGGCTTATTTTTGGCAAATTATCCTAACACCTGAGGAGATCACTTGATGGACGGGCTGGTTTTAACATATACAATGCCTTGGGACAAAAAGTGCTTCTCTCTAAGCAGCAGGGGTTTTAGAGGATTCCTGGACCATGATAACCTCATTTCAAAAAAGCCTTATTTATCATGAGGAGATATTATGTTGGCTTCTAGACAAGATTTTGAGTTTTTATTTTTTTTTAATATGAAAATGACCTACCATATGCTGTATTATATAGCCTTGCTTGCAAACAGCTTTAAAAAAAAAGGACGGTGGGACTCACAAAAATAACAATTGGGCTCATTATTTGGTCGATTTGATTTGCTCGATCCGGAGCATGCTTGGACATTGGAGACTGTTGATTTTATATTCATCTAATGCCTTTGTAGCCCCTAATAGAGAGAATGCTGGCATTTATCCGTGGACTGTTTCTTCTGATGTAGTATATCCCAAATGCCTCTTTACCCGAATCTTGGCCCTATGCCCTAAAATCATTTTCCCAACATAATGGTTGGAGGAAATTTCAATGGAGATGCACAATGGGCCTCACGATATCAATTTGTAAGCCATATATGTATAATCGGACCCACATTTCAATTCATTTTAGGATTTTCGGAGATTTGTTTTTGGAAGAGAGGGCCCACCATCACCGCCGAATCTCAAGATAGTGGAGACCACCACCACCACCATTGATTTGAGAGAGAGAGGGGGCCACCACTAGCACCACCAAATCGAGAGAGAGTGGGACACCACCATTAAACAAGGTACTTAAAATCGTTACTTACACTTTCCATGGGACCTGCTCCGACAATCCTTTGAAGACATTTTGAAAATTTTGGCGACATATTAAAGTTTTTCTTCATTCCAACAATTGATATGGCGGGTAGATATAAGAATAAGCAAGGGTAGGTGCTATTTACAATGCTCAGGGGGGATCCAACCCACTAGGTGAGATCCACACTTCTCATGAGGGATCCACATTCACCTCGACAACGACATTCACATCGACATTTACACCCATGTTTGTATTTTGTCAATTTACATCTGCATCGGCATCCGCATCAACATTTTCATCCATTTATATTCAACATTCACTTTACATGTGCATGTGGATGTGTATGTGCAAGTGAATGTGGGTGCCGAAGGGGGGTACATCCCCCCTCAGCAATGTGAATCTCACCTGCATGTGCATGTGCATGTGGAAGTGAAAGTGCATGTGCATGTGGAAGTGGATGTGTATGTGCTTGTGGAAGTATATGCACATATGTACTGTGAAGCAATTTGGATCTCACCTGGTGGGGTGGATCCTCCCTGAGCACTGTGGATCACACCTAAAAGTTCTAAGTGTGATCCACAATGGTTAGGGGGATCCACTCTACCAGGTGAGAGTCACACTGCTCAGGAGGGATCTACCCCCTCAAACACACTCCACAACAATATTCATATATTTGTTCATTTAAATTTAATTGTATGAATGTGGATGTGGAAGTGTATATAGTTGTGAATTTTGAATTGTACGAATAAAAATATGAAAGTGTATGTGGTTGTGAATGTGGATGTGAATGTTAAGTTGCATGACTTTAAATGTGGAGGTATATGTGAATGTTGAATTGTGAAAGTGCATGTAGATGTGAATGTTGAATTGTATGGAGTGTATGTGGACGTGGTTATGAATGTTGAATTGTATGAATGCAAATGTAAAAGTGCATGTGAATGTGGTTGTGAATTGTGAATATTGAATTGTATGAATGCAAATGTGAAAGTGCATGTGGATGTGGTTCTGAGTTGTGAATATTGAATTATATGAATACAAATGTAAAAGTTTATGTGAAAGTTATTGTTGTTGGGGATTTTGACCTGCGAAATCACACAGATCTAGATCTAGGATAACAATTCAATGGCACCAAGCACACAAGAAAACACAGAGAACACCCAGATTTATCATGGAAAATCCTTGCGGGAAAAAACTACGGCACAAAGCGACAGATCTCCACTATGAAAACAGAAATTACAAAGAGAAAGGACTTACCCGATTCGAACAACCTCGAATCTCACCCTTGCTACACCCTTTAATTTCTTTGGAACCCCTTTAGAAAGTTTTTCCATAACCTAGAAAAACCCTAGGAACACTTATTTATAGTTTAGACAACTTCCCTTTCACATCTTAGTTGCGAAAGGACTCAAATCCGCAGTTTCGCGCAAAATTGAGGAACAAACTGCGTAACCTACGACTAGTCCTGGAAATTTCAGGACTGGTCTTAGCCTCATTTGACTGGTCGAAGCTCACCTACGACTGGTCGAAGTCCACCTATGACTGATCGAAGCTCACCTACGACTGGTCGAAGACCGCGGAGAAAAATAACAAAAACTCGCTGGACTTTGAGTAGTGCTAGGGTTCGAACCTACGACCGGTCTAACCATCCCTGCGACCTGTCGAGCAGCTCGGATACCTAAAAACCCATGTCGCTGGACTTTGAGTCGTGCGAGCCACGACCAGTCGAACTATTCCTACGACCAGTCGTGGCTAACCCACGACCAGTCGTAGCTACAATAAAAAATATATTAAAGACTTTTTTCTCAACAATCTCCACCAAGTCTTCAATCTTCAACCGTGTAGCTCCTTGATCTCTTCTTTTATCTCTACATCACATCATAGCTTCTTGTGCACACTCCGTCTGTCTTCTCAAAAAGAAAAACATGGTCTTCTTACCATCTCACCGCTACCCAATATTGCTTGCCGGGGTACTTGCTCACTACACTGATAGCCTGTAAAATAACTGGTTTAAACCAAACTATGACATACACTGCCCAGTGCATTTGAATAAGGCTCATGAGATATCCTGCTTTTTCTCATCTGTTTTGGGACAATCCAAAGGAAAATTTGAGGAGAGAAACGTAGGGAACGCTCTCCAGCTTTTTCTGGCCTATCACATCCTGGATCAATACTTACACACAAGGATTTCCTCCTATGATTACCAAAGCCTACTCCTCCTTCAGTCTCAACGCCGATAACCATCTTTACAACCCCTCAATCCTTCATTCTCAATGTTTCAATTGACAGAGTCTTCAATACATTGATTTCAGACATGTCACAATTGGTGATCCACACGTCATCAACATACAATACCTGACCCACCATGAAGGAATCAAACCACTGCCTAGGCAACAGGCTGAACAACAACCTCCTGCAAAGTCTTTTCTCAGCCCCTTTCACTTCGAACAGCCCTGGTTGCTTCATGTAGATCTGCTCTTCACTTTCCCTTACAGAAGTGAAGACTCCACATCCTTCCTTCCAGCTCAAGATCACATTGGCCAACCAGCGCCAATCACTGATCTAATAGACACCTGCTATACCGTAGGCGCGAATATCTCTGAGAAGCCGACCCCTTCTCCCTGAGCATAACCCATCGCCACCAACCTCGCTCTGTATCTATGTTGTATCCTCCTGAAGATCCACCTACATCCAACGACTTTTTGACCCACTGAAAGCTCCACCCGCTCCCATAAGTCAGTCTGGTACAACGAATCCATCACATCACCCATAGTCACATTTCACTTTTCAGCACTAGGCTCACCTAGAGCCATCTGAATAGAAGATGAATACTTCTGCGATATTGGAGTCGTCCATGTACCTCGCCGATATCCCGCGATCATACCGTGTATTTCTTCTCATTGGTGGCTGCTCCACTTGCTCTGTATCCCTGTCTGCACGTCTCGATCTTCCTACCATGCCCGCTCATGTGGCCATGCCCAACATGTCACACATGTGCAGAGGTAGAATCCGCTACATCCACCATAGCTCCACCTTTTAAAGTGCTCTCGATTAACTTGTATAAGTTACCGAGTCATTGCGCTTTTATGGTTATCCGTGCCCCCTTGGATACTTTAAGAGCACCATCAATACCTATGTACTTACATCCTTTTACCTCAAGCACACCAAGAGAAATCAGATTCTGCTTCAAATCAGGAATGTGCCTCACATCTGTCAAGGTACGCTCCACCCCATCAAACATTCTGATGCTCACAGAACCAACAGCCACAACATTACAGGCAATGTCATTACCCATAAGTACCTATCCACCATCGTACTTCGTGTAGCTGGTGAACCAACTCCGATGAAGAGTCATGTGAAAAGATGCCCCTGTGTCTAGCATCCACTCGTCCTTACGATCATCGTATGACCGTCTGAGCGAAAACACAGATAAAACATCACTATCACATCTACTCGATCCATCTAACGTGGCAACATTAGCCTCCCTGCATGAAGCCTCAGAATCTTCTCTCTTCAATTTAGGATTTTCACAATCCCTCTTCACATGTCCTTCCTTTCCACAATTCCAACACTTTACCTTTCCTTTGTCCTTGTCCCTGGATTTGGATCTACAATCAAAAGAACCTATACCTTGTCCAAAATTCCTACCCACTGTAAATAGTGCATCAGAAGACGTCCCCATGTCACTGTTTAGTTGTCTCATAGCCTTCCCTTGAAGGGCTGAGATAACTGTGTCGACACTCAGGGTTTTATTTATGCTGCACATAGTGTCCTTGAATGCCTCATAGGACGCCGGGAGAGAATTCAGCAACATACATGCTTGTTCTTTATCCTTCATCACTTCTTCTATATCCAGCAATTTGCAAACCAATTTATTAAAGTTGCTGATGTGAGCCTCCAGATCTCCACCCTCTGCCATCTTGAAGTTATACCACTGCGGCTTCAAGTGTAGGCGATTTTTTGACGATTTCTTTACATAGACATCCTCTAACTTCACCCATAAACCAGCCGCAATTTTCTCTCTCATGATGTTGTAGAGAACCTCATCTGTGAGACATAAACGGATCGATGATAAAGCCTTCTTATCAAGAGTATTCCAATCAGTATCAGTCATAGTAGACTTCTACTCCTCAAGAGCACCATCTTCGCCTTGCTTGGTTAACAGGCTAATCATCTTAACCTTCCATAACTCAAAATTATTTTTTCCTAAGTACTTCTCAAACTCATACTTAGTGCTCGCCATTATTACTAGTCCCTCAGATTTAGATCTGTGCCCCAACGATAGCTCTGATACCACTTGTTGAGGATTTTAACCTGTGGAATCACACAGATCTAGATCTAGGATAGTAATTCAATGACACCAAGCACACAAGAGAACACAGAGAACACCCAGATTTATTGTGGAAAACCCTTGCGGGAAAAAACCACAGCACAAAGCGACAGATCTCCATTATGAAAATAGAAATTATAAAGAGAAAGGACTTACCCGATTCGAACAACTTCGAATCTCACTCTTGCTACACCCTTTAATTTCATTGTAACCCCTTTAGAAAGTTTTCCCATAACCTAGAAAAACCCTAGGAACACCTATTTATAATCTAGGCAACTTTCCTTTCGCATCCCGGTTGCAAAAGGACTCAAATCCGTAGTTTCGCGCAAAATTGCGGAACAAACTGCGTAACCTACGACTAGTTCTGGAAATTTCAGGACTGGTCTTAGCCTTCTTCAACTAGTAGAACCTCACCTACGACTGGTCGAAACGCACCTACGACTGGTCGAAGACCACAGAGAAAAATAACAAAAACTCGCTAGACTTTGAGTCGTGCCAGGGCTCGAACCTACGACTAGTCGAGCCGAGGCTACGACTGGTCGAAGGACCCCTACGACTGGTCGAGCAACTCGGATACCTAAAAACCCATGTCGCTGGACTTTGAGTCGTGTGAGCCACGACCAGTCGAACTATTCCTACGACCAGTCGTGGCTGACCCACGACCAGTCGTAGCTACAGTAAAAAACAGATTAAAGACTTTTTTTCAACAATTGTAGATTGTGAATGTTAAATTGTATAAATGAAAATATGAAAGTGTATACGAATGTGGTAATGAATTTTGAATTGTATGAATAAAATGTAGAAGTGCATGTGGAATGCAGTAATGAATGTGGATGTTGAATCCATCTTACTAAGAGTTTAATTTTCTATTTTCAGTAGTTATGTAATTATTTGTATGTGTCATTTCTGTAACTAATTATTTGTAAGAGTACTGTTCTGATTAACATTTTTAAAAAAATGAATAATGAATTGAATGACTGAGCATGCTTATCATTTTTTTAAATATGATTATTAAATTAAATAAAAGTGGATGTAGATGTAGTCGTAAATTCGTTATTTTTTATTTATCGTTTAATTAATTGTATTAGCTTATATGTTAGTCTACAGGAAGAAGTCCTCAAGTTTTAATAAACATTATTTTTCGACTATATTCAACAATGCTAATGTCTGTATACAACTGAGTCTAAAAAGTATGAAGATAAGGTATAAGTGGTGGCAAGCAAACCAGGAAGCTCATCGTCAAATAAGACAAAAAAGTCTGTATCGAAATAAATCATACGAGAGTTAGGGGTAGAGAGATTCTATTTGAGAAAGAAGAATCTATTTTAGTATGAGAATTTTAGTTTTTAATTTTTACGAGACATGTAATTAAATATATATATATATATATATATATATATATATATATATATATATATATATATATATATATATATATATATATATATATATATATATATATATCATTGGAGCAACTAATTTTTTGTATGAGTTGTGATTATTATTATTATATATGATAGATAATGAATTGAATAAACATACTCATCATTTGTTTTATTCTTGTTGAATATAATGCATGTGGATGTGAATGTATATATGAAAGATGCATCGAATGAATTTAGTTGTGGATGTGGTTGTAATTGTGAATTTTGAATTGAATGGAAGTAGATGTAGAACTGTATGAACGGATGTAAATGTGGTTGTGGTTGTGGTTGTGAATTTTGAAATGAATGAATATATATATGGATATGAATGCTAAATTGTATGAATGAAAATGTAAAAGTAAATGTAGATGTGAATATTTAACTATTTAAATAAAAATGTGGATGTTGTATTTAATGTGTAAGTGTATGCGGATGTGGAAGTAGGTGTGAATGCTGAATTGAATGAATGAAATTGTGAATGTGCATGTGTATATGAAATTAAATGAATGCAAATGTGTATGTGAATGTTGAATTGAATAAATAAAGATGTGGATATGAATATCGAATTTGAATTGAATGTATAAAGATGTGAATGTGAATGTTGAATTGAATGAATGAAAATGTGATTGTAAATGTAGATATGATTGTAAATATTGAATTGAATGAATGAAGATGTAAATATGGAGGTAAAACTAGATGTGGATGTAAATGTTGAATTGAATGAATAAGAATGTAAAATTTAGGCCCACTTTTTTTTTCTATCAAATGATATATAAATAAGATGATTCTAAATCAATTTTAAAGTTCATCAAATTATATTTTCAATGAGCATAAGATTACTCCAATTGGACTTATAACGAGAGAGTTATATTTGTTTTGGATCACTCTCGCTTGCTATTTCAAGTGTGATATATGCTATGATAGACTTTGAAGTCCACTTTTGGATAATTAAATGATATGCAGATGAGATGATTCTAAAGAAATTTAAAATTTTATCAAATTATCTTTTTAACGAGTATAGGCTCACCCAAAACAGACTTGTAATGAGGGAATTATGACCATTTTCGTGAAAAGTATCCTAAATGTGATTTACAATGGGTCCGAACATAATCGTGGGTCACACATGGGATGCGGTGGGACGCACTTGGGACACTGGGATCTCACCTATGACACTTTCTACGAAAACAGTCATAACTTTCTCGTTACAAGTCCAATTTGAATGATCTTATACTCTTTGAAAAGATAATTTGATGAATTTTCAAATGGATTTGAAATAATTTTACTTATTTTCCATTTGATTATTGAAAATTTGGGCCAAAAGTTCATTATAGCATACATTACGCATACAAAAGAAAGTAAGCATGATAAAAAAAGGTTATAAATCTCTTGTTACAAGTCTGATTGGAGTGATTTTATACTCATTAAAAAAATAATTTGATAAACTTTAAAATAGATTTGGAATCATCTCATTTGGATATCATTTAATAGGAAAAAAGTAGGTTAAAAATTTATATTTTTATTTATTTAATTCAACGTTCACATCTACGTATTCATCTATTGAATTTAACATTCACCTCCACCTCCACCTCCACCTCCACTTCCATATCTACATATTTATTCATTCAATTTAACATTTACAATCATATCCACTTCCACAATCATATTTTTATTTATTCAATTCAACATCCGCATCCACATTTTCATTCATTCAATTCAAATTCAACATTTATATCTACATTTTCATTAATTTAATTCAATATTCACATCCACAACTACATTTTTATCTATTTTTTTATTCATTTAATTCTATATCTACATCTACATCCACATTCACATTTTCATTCACTCAATCTGTCATTCACATCCACATTCGTATTTTCATTCACTCAATCTGTCATTCACATCGACTTCTACATCCGCATGCACTTACACATTCGTCATTCATGCATTTCATTATTCACATCAAATTCAATATTCACATTTTCATTCATATATTTTAATATTCACATTCGTTTTCACTTCCATATTCACTTTTATATTTTTATTCATGCAATTGAACATTCACATCCATTTTCCTATTCACATTTATTCAATTCAGAATTCACAACCACATCCACATCCACATCCACATTCATTAATACAGTTCCACACCCACATCAATTAATTCACAACTACAACCACATCAACATCTATATTCATTCAATTCATCATTCACATCCATATTTATATTCACTTGCATTT
This sequence comes from Magnolia kwangsiensis, assembly GCA_037074715.1. Lineage (NCBI taxonomy): Eukaryota > Viridiplantae > Streptophyta > Magnoliopsida > Magnoliales > Magnoliaceae > Magnolia > Magnolia kwangsiensis. Next base: position 18,887,692 of record CM073576.1, on the reverse strand, counting down.
TATTCAATAAGCATTAAAAAATGATGAGCACATTCGTTCAATTCAATAACCATTATAACCCAAAAAAAACTTTATAACACTCAGACAAAAAATTGGCTACTCGAATGACACACACACACACACACACACACACACACACACACACACACACATATATATATATATATATATATATATATATATATATATATATATATATATATAATCACATGTATCATGAAAATCGAAAACTGAAATTTCTATACTAAGATGGATTCTTTTTTCTCAAATAAAATCTCTATATCCTCAACTTTCATGTGGTTTATTTCGATATAGACTTTTTTGTCTTCTTTAACATTGAGCCTCTTGATTTTCTTGCCACTACTTGTACTTTATCTTTCACTTTTATTCAATTTAACAATCATTGAAAAATAATGAGTATATTCATTTAATTTATTATTCATTCTAAAACATTCACAAGACTCTCATAAACAATTGGCTATATGAATGACCAGTCACATTTGTAATGAATGACTAATTACGGGTTATCACAGGTGAATGACCAGACACACTTAAATGAATGACTAGTCATGGGTGATGGCGGTTCAAAATGACTACTCATATTAAATTGTACCCAAAAGGAATATTCACACTGTGGATACTTTTTGAGTAATTACCATTCTCTACATTCTTATGGGATTGATATAAATGAAACAAGTATTAACATAAATGAAAATAAATGAATATATGAATGCAAATGTTGATTTTAAATTTAATGAATGGAATTATGGGGTTGTGATATTTTAATGAATGTGCATGTGGAGATGAACATAAAAGTGTGAATATTGAATACATGTATGAATGAAAATGTTAATGGGAATGGATGTGTATTCCCCTAGGTATTATAAATCTCACTTGGTGGGTTGGATCCCCCTAAGCACTATACATCGCATATAGTGCTTAGGGGGACCATCTCACTAGATGAGATCTATCAGGCCCTAAAATTTGAGTATAGAGTGTGCACCATTAGATCCAAATTTTGAGTTGTAACTCGTATACAAAGTGTTCTAAATTTATCCCATTATATAATTATTCATAGACAAAAGTAATAATCATTTTTACATTCTAACCAGGCTCATTCACAATCATTTACACAAAATGATTTAATCACCAACATCCATTCATTCTCAACATCTAAAAACATTCAATCAACATAAATTACACATCATTCATCAGTCAATATAACTTACTAATGGGTACTTAATACAAATATATAACAATTCATTATATGTGAATCATATTATCCTAACAAGTAAAATTCTAATTAATTAAATAATTAGAAACAGTTCAAATGTGGCCATTTTTTCTTCTAGTAAGTAAGACCACATCTCATGTACCAGTTTAGTTATAACTTCTTATTTATGTGCTAATTTATTAGCTAATTACTCATTTGTACAATTTTTTCGTTAATAAAAATATAAGTTAGCCAGGCTTAGTGAGAAAATCAAGAATAGTTCATACTTATTAAAATTAAAATATAATAGAAATAGAGTATGTATAATGATATGGATGCAAATGAAGTATGAATACATTAGATGGGATGATCGTCCATCTGCTTGCGTTAAAGATCGTCAATCCACATCCACCTGTTAGGTAGGCTTCCACCTTTCGGTAGGATTGGGCATAGCCCGCATCTGGTAACACTCTACCAGGATTCATATTTCTTCCAGAGAGGGCCCATTGGATCGACCATGCATTTCAAATGTAATGAGTGATGCATGATGTATAAATATATTAATTCATAATTAGTATAATTACTTATCTTGATTAGAACATTCATGTGTGAATTTAATATATATAATTATTATAATTCATGCAATTTGACACATATTAGTCTGTGATTTACCATAACATATATCACATAACAAAATACTTTAATCAGTAAATCAATAAAATTATCATACATAATTTATTTTAATTCCAATGAATCATGGGACATGTTGAGTTACTCACCTGAGTCTAGTAGTGTAGAATCCATAAGGTAATCAGACTAGTTTGAATTCAAAAATTCTATCAATTATATCCACGACATTGTATTCATTTAGTTATATTATATGGTGATGCCCACATTTGATTAACATCTTAGGTGACCAAACTCTAAATAACCAAATAATTAATTTTTTTCATATATAATATATTCATTAAATTTAATTATCAAAATTTATATTTTTTTTTCTTTTTAAGATTCTGAAATTGAATGGTAAATGAATGATCGAGATAGCCCACCAGATGATTGGATAATTTATATTATTGAGGTCTTGACATATTTTGCCTCCACACATTGGATGAATATTATAGATCTAACTACCCATACACCGATTGTCCATCTTAACCTTTTACGGCAAGTCATACCAACACTTGCATAGAAATCTAATATTTTCTTATTAAACACTTTCATATCTGACTAGTGTGGCCCATCTAATAGTCGGATTGATATGAAAGTTAGGGTCTTCGTATATTTTAGCCTTAGGGATCATATAATCCGTACATATATAATCTGATTCAACCAGATGTACACTAATCAATCCCTGTGATAAAAAATATCGCATGAAATTTTAGATTTTCATGAACTTTACATCATATCTACCCACAGATCAATGTAATGAATGTGTAGCCAATTTACACCGGTCATTACATAGATCAAGTCAAATTATATTAAATACATAAAAAATAATGAAAAAAGGACAATAAATTTACCAGATATAAGCTCTCTAAAATCCTCTCACTCTCCCTTTCTCAGTTGTTGTAGGGTGCCTTTTTATTAATATCTGGGTTGAGAGAAACTCCTATTATGACACACTCTTTAAAAGAAAATGTTCATATATATAAGGGAGAAAAAATAGGGATAAAGATTAAATAGAGATAATAAAGATAAGATAGAGATAAAATAAATATAAGATAGAGATAAGATAAGGGATAGAGTTTTCAAATTTAAAATTTCAAGGGTGTTACAAGATCTACACTGCTAAGGGGGATCCACCCCCCTCCCACTCTACACCCATATTCACATCCAAATTCACTTCCACATGCACATGCATATGTACATCCACATGCACTTTCACATATGCATGCAAATGTAAATATTAAATATAAATAGATAAAAAATATTAATGTGGATGCGGATGTGAATTGATAAAATACAAATGTGAGTGTGGATATTGATGTAAATGTGGTTATGGAGGTGAAAATGAATGTTGAATTAAAGATGTGGATATGAATATGGATGAAGAAAGGGTAGATGAATGTGAATGCCCCCTGAGCAGTTTGGATCTCACCAGGTTGGATCCCCCTGCTAACTACGGATCTCACTTGGATCACACCTGACACTACCAGGTGAGATTCGTAGTGATTAGTGGGGATCTACACCCCTCCCCCCCTCATACCCACATATATATCCAAATTCACTTTCATATACACATGCATATCCATGTGCACTTTCACTTCCACATGTACTGTGAATCCTCCCGGCGTATTCTTATCTCTACCTGCTATATCCCCACATGCACATGCATATCCATATATACTTCAAAGGTGTTGGTCCCTCCTTTCTCTCAATTCGGTGGTGGTGGTGGTCCCCTTTCTCTCGAGCTTCAATTGTGGTGGTAGTGATGGTCCCCCCTCTCCATCGAGCTTTAGTGGTGGTAGTCCCCTTTCTCTAAAAATAAATATTTAAAAAATCTAAAATGAGTTGGAACATGGGTCCAACCCCATATTTATGGCTTACTGATTGATATTGTAGGGTTTACTATGGATGTCACGCTCCAAAATTCGGATACAGAGTGTGCACCCTTAGACCCAAGTTTCGACTCAAACTCAAACACCGAGTGTACTTAATTCCTTATTCACATAACTATCTAGAGGCACAACTTAATGAATTCTAAGTTTACATCTAAAATTTATATCCATTCATCTACATTTTTATTACATACTTATCATTTCCATCATCGTATATTCAAAACCACATTATTTGAATATGAATCATCTAGATCCACTCATTTGAAACTTATTTTAACAAAATAAAATCAAATCAAATATGATCGTATTTATAGACAACGATGAATCATATTTATGTACAGTAGGTATAATTAAAAAAATCAAACTCTTAAACAATAATTATATAAATAATTCATTAATTCAGCATAGCAAGTTCATCTTTTGTCAAATATAACAACTTGTCCCGTGACTTATTTGACAATCGATCCTCATTTTTTGGTACTTGTTTTAGATTTTTTATTTCATTCGTCTCTGTACGATTGTTAATCAACAACATTAGCTGGCCAGTTTAGTGAGAAGTTCTGACATGGTTTTGCACATCAAATTAGAATAGATTAACAATAAGCATACACAATATTGGTTCAGAAAGAAAATACAAATATAATGCAATACATGAATGCATCAAGTGAGAATCCATCCACTTTCTCAAGTTGAAAACATGTCAACATGCATCTGCCCCTTAGTAAACTTCTACCATTTGGTAGGTATAGGCAAGGCCCACATCTACTCCGTGAGTAGCTTTCCACTAGTATAGTGAGCTTCTAGTAATGATTCTACTAGGTATACTATTTATGGAGGTCCTCCAGAAATTTAGCACGTGTTGTGCATGCAAATGATAGATGCACAAGCATATCAAGTAGTCGTGAATTATGCATTGTTTATATCATTCTGATTTTCATATTTGAATTAACACAGTCACATACTATTTAGTAAAATCAGTATATCATTCAATTCATATGCAATTAGTAATTTGATATATAGGTTGCATCAACACAGTAAATCAGATCATTGATTATATACTAACACATTAATTAAATCATATTATTATTAATAGATTAATATAGAAATCACATGTTCATCTAAATTATATAAGAGCACATGACAACTACATCAGGGTAAGTATACAATATATCAAATAATTCATCTATTTTAATTTAATGAAAATGAAACACATCGGGATCACTCACCTTGATGTGGCAAATATGATTTCGTAAACTAATGGTTTAATCTGAATTAGAATTTTCTATAATCATATAAATGAAAATTATTAATTTTAAATCTTACTAATTCACATGAAGGGGCCCGCCTTTGATAGATCTAAATCCATTTAAGATGTCTCAATTAAATGAATTCATAAATTAGAAAATAATATTTTAAAAATTAAGGTATTTTTAGAATTAGCCTTCCCCTGAAATTTCTGCAGATTCGGATTGTTTTCAACAACAGTCCTAAAGGTTCAGGCGGCATTTTTTAATATTTTAAAATATTATACCATAACCCCCTGACTTTGTGAAAATTCTATTTTAACTCTGAAATTCTAATTTTTATACAGTTTGTGATAATTTACATAAATTTTGGGGGATTGATTTACTTTGATAATTTAATATTCGAATTACCTTTTGTAAATGGATCAAGGTCAATCATTGATTATCATTTAATCAATTTTAAGGGACAAACGATGATCATTTTGATTCGACCATTCATACCTTAATAAATTACAATTCTTAATGATCACATTAATTGCTCAATGCGGCCCACTAGATGGTTAGATCGATCATCAATTCTAGATGTTATCATCATCTGATATTCGGATTTTGATAGTTGGTCTAGATCAAGTTAGATCTTAACCATCTAATGTTTTCACATTATAAATCAACATATGATTCATTATCTACAATTTCTTCAGATCGATATGGCTTATCTAATAGTCCAATTGGTTTGAAATTTAAGATATTAATTTATTTTATTCTTAAAAATCTAATGAATGGTGATGATTTAATCTTACATTTTAAATTATATCATATTATTCTCTATACCAAGTTATAGCTTGCACAAAGAATTACTCTTTTGGTATTAATTCAATTTCTTTAGATCAAGGAAGAACCTTGGTAAATTTGTAATCGGTACAGTCCATTGAGATGTCGAATAAATGTACCTTTCCACATGAGAAAATTTCACATTCTGTACATTAGCCCTAAAGTTATGCACATTAATGTACCATTCCACATGGATGAATTAGATATACACAATGGATGTTTGATTAATCCAATCTATCTAATGTATATATCAATGCCTAATTAAACTATCGTAGAAAGAAAACAAAAGAAAAAATCATTATACTAATTGAAATATATGAATTGGAAAAACTCTTTCCCACTTTCTCTTTCGTTTTTTTTTTCTACGAGTTTTTTTTTTAAAAAAAATAAATAAATATTCGTAGAACTCTCACTTTCACACTCCCATTTTATGAGAGAATGTTTTTTGGGAGACTACGAGATAAGATGAAGAGTTTGGATAAAGAGAGATAAGATGAGAGATATGATGAGATTTGCCGATCTCTCTCACTCAAAATTAAATTTTAAAAATTTTAAATTAAATTTTATTTAAAAAATATGGGCGTTACAGTTGATCTTCATTGAAATCTCATTCGATTATTAGGTTGAAAAAATAATTTCATAGCATAGGCCCAAGAATCGAGGAAAAAGGCATCTGAGATGTAATGCACCAGAAGAAATAATTTAATAGAGAAAGGTCACAATTCTCTCTATTGGGGGCCACATAAGTTTTGGATGAAGAGAAATCAATGCCCTCCAATGTTTAAGTATGCCTTATATCATGTAAGTGATGAGCCTAAGCATTGTTTTATTTTTTAGTCAAAGTCGTGTGATGCAACAGGTGGTGCAGAAGGATAGTTTCAGTTGAGAAGAATAAAAATTCTCAAACCGAGGGAAAAGAAGTATCCCTCATGAAAAATATAGTCATTTTGGAATTACATCATTCCACAGGACTAATACGGTCAAAATCCCTTAGGGCCCGTTTGGACGGGCGTATTAGAGTGGAATTGGTAGTAGTAGGTTGGATAGGAGCGTCTAATCCTACAGAGTACGACCGCTAGCCTGTTTGGACGGGAGAGAGATGAGCAGGGTGGCTCGTCTTGCTGGATTGACTACCGGACTGCGTGAAATCTCTGGATATCTTGCCTCTCTCTCTCTCGTTGGATTTGCCTGGATTCGCTCCTCTCTCCGTTGGATTTGCCTCGAGCCCATCCTCGTCCTTCGTACGAACTGATGGATTGGATCGAAGGTCACTGGATATGGCGGGAGCGGTGGTGGGAAGGACCATTTTCACCCTACAATCTTATAAATCTCAGGTATTTTCAGGTTCTGAGTCTATCACAACCACCACCGTTGCTGCGCGCAGGTACTTCTTCTTCCTTCTATGGCCTTTTCTGGAAAGGGTTCATTGTAATCTTTATAGGACTAGATGGTGGGGGTTCCTTCAGATCGGGTTGGATTTGAGGTTTTTGTGGCTTGATTTGAGTTTTGTTTTTCATGTTTGGAACGGAGTAGGAATCTTTAGAGTTCCTGTAGTTTCCGTGACATTAGGGTTTTCGATAGATTTGTTCCTAACTTTAAGATTTAAACTGAAAACAATCTTTTTATGGAAACAAATGTTTGAAATTCTTTCAAATGAGACCCATTTTGAGGGCTTCTATAGCTTGATTTGAGTTTGCTCGAAGCTTTTTGATATCTTTGTTTGTGCTTATTTGAGATCCTTTTTTTCTCATGCAATTAATTGTGAAGCTTTCACTTTCTAATTAGGAAATGGTTCTTTAATGGCAGTTTTGAAAAGGAAAAGATGTTTGTTTTTTTTTTCTCTGCTTACGTTGAGTCTAGGTGGAAGGAGTTGAGCGAAAAGGTTATTTTTTCCAGGCAGTATTTGTGGAAACTCTTTCAAATGAGATGGATTTGAGCCTTTGTTTAGTTTGTTATGAGCTGATGTTGGGCTCTGTATATATCGGAAATGAGCTTTAGCCTGTAGTTTTCCTTGGGAAGTGTTACTTCAATGCTGGTTGTGAAGAAATAGAAGTTCTTTTTGTAGATTGTGTCCTAATTGCTATATTTTAGTTAAAAATTGCTTCTTTATGGAAGTTTTGGTAGAAATTCTTTCAAAATAAGCTGATTTGAGGCTTTTATGAGATTAATTTTGAGTTGATTTGTAGTTATTTTTTTGGCTTGTAAGTGACCTTTGGTGTGTAAATTTCCTGGCATGAAATAGTGTTTCGTGATGCTGTGAAGAAACTGCAGTTTTTTATCCCTAGAAGTTACCATGGTTTGAGATCATTTGAGTTTAGAGTCTTGTTTTTTTTCCTAATGTCATGGTGTAAGTTTCATTAATTGATGCTGATTCAAGGTTTTATAGCTTGAGTTTAAAGGATTTGATCCGATCAGTTATTATTATTATTATTTTTATTTGAAATTTGAGTAATTATCATTCTGCCTAGGAATTGAACTGCAAAATCGGATTTTTTTTGCCTGTTTCTTACTCGCATTTTTGAAGAAACATGGTTTTCAATGCTAGATTTAAACCGCTATAGACAGGTTTAACCTAAAAATATGTTCTTGCTGCACATTAGTTGGATTGTCTTAGTGAGATTTTAGGCTTGTATGCTTGACTTGAGTGGGAAATGAAAACTTTTGAACACATTTCCTTCTATTGTAATTCACCTTGAAGGAGATGAGATCACCATGAATCTTTATAGGAGCTGGATGATTCCAAAGTTGACTTGATTTCTTTCTTGGGTCTTTATCTGTCAAATTTCAATTGTTTGTACTTTGATCTGACTGTAATGTTTTCTGGAAAGGGTTCATTGTAATCTTCATTGTAATTGCTCATGGTCTCTGGATATTGGGGCTTAGGTAAAGATCTCTGCTAAGCTCCATATTATTTTTCTTGCCTTTCCCCTCTCTCAGTTTTTGCATTTTGTGCCTCCACAACTAAAATTGATGAAAAATTATAGTAGATCAATCTTTACTCTTTCTCATATGAGGATATACAATGCAATATCACTGGGAATATTATATATGTTATCCAATTTGCTATCTTCATGGAGTAATTGTTTTTAATTTACTTCGTAAGGACAAGCAAATTATCAAACAAGTTGGACGGTGCATTTCTGTTTGGGACCATTCTCTCTTCTGCAGTGAAACCAGATAAACGGTACATTTTAGTCGTCATTCTGTAAGCTCTCTCCCATTTATCGTGTCTTCTTCTTGTTCGTGTATGGGTATCTGATAAATAATATGTAGGGCCTGTTTGTTTGGAGAAATCTTCTCATTGTGTGCAATCAGGGCCCACGGTTCACTGAAAAACACTCAGCAGAGTCATATAATTTGCTTACGATTATCTTGTCTGCAGTGAAACTAGCTCAACGGCCACGGTATGTTTCTGTTTACATTCTGTAAGCTCTCTCCCATTTATGTTGTCTTCTTCTTGTTCCTGTATGGGTAATTGATTAAGAATATTTAGGGCCTGTTTGCATAGGATAAATCTTTTCATTGTGTGCAACCAGGGACCATGGTTCACTTATAGAAGGTTCATCTAACCTCCTTCTTAACCCCACTGGATGGGCCATAACCCATATATATATCTGCTTTTAATTTTAACATCTTCATACACAACGTTACTGAGTTTTGGTCGATTTCTGATGTGGGATTCTGAGATTGTTTGTAATTTTAAACTACGATCAGAGTTATGGTATGTTTCCCCAATACTGCTATAACAACTGCATCACAGATTATGCGACAAAATCTGCTGACGACACGACTATGATAATTCTTTTATGTACCAATTCATGTAAAACTCATATGCCTTTTGCTCTTTTGGGTGAATTTGGAAATCATTAACGCCAGATGTGCCCAACTGGGCATCGGAGTTACCCATCTTCCATTACCATGTACCATGTATGCGACATGAGTCTCATGTTCCATACTCTCCATCTGGCTTGCGCAACGCCTGTCGATCATACGACTGACGTTGATGGATTCCTAGTCACTGAATGTTAACAGTGGCCATTGATATCCCAATTCTCTCAGTCATCGTTCAGACAACACCATATAAATGAAAATGTCTGCTTCCAAATGCATTTCTAGTTTGTGTTTCAAAATTACGAAAAATCATTCCATAGGTGGGGAAACCCCACATTCCCACTGCAGCGTGTTGAATATTCAAAATCACATTTTATTTTTGTTGTTTTGAAAGAAATGTAGTCATTACACAAAATATGAGCCAGACTATGATTACCATTCATGAGGTGGGCCAAACATATACATTGAATGAACAACAAAAAGTTGGACATGGCCCACCCTTTGAACCGCTTAGATGTTCTGCTCATGTACATGTTTGATGGAAGAGAATGGAGAACAGTTTTGGCATGCTACAAACTTGAAAATATGGACAACAACTAAGTAATGGATGAGGCCATACGCAATGGAATTTGGAACACGCGTTTATGTACCAAATACTTGATGCTGTCTTCTTCTCTGTATTCAGACCTTATCAGCCTCTTATCTCATTTCTTCATGAATTTCCATACACTGTTTGTTTACAAAACTATCACAAGTTACTGTCTTTTTTACTTCCCCTATGTAAATTTCATTTCCTGTATATTTAGTCTTTTTAGACTGCCTTTTTTAAACATGGACTTTCTTGTAAACTGTGGGGCCCACACGCTTGTTTGTCTCCTATCCACTGATCTCTGAAGCCAATATCACCAGCTTATTTTTAAACAAGATCTAAACGTCACAGGAAAATCTAATAGTCGAGTGGCCCACACTATAAGAAACAGTGGGGATGGAAACCCCACGGTTGAACTCTTCAAGGGGCTATTGTGATGCATCTGTGCTATCCGAACATGTTCATAAGGTGAGAAACCTGGATGATGGAAAATAGATAGACGAAGCTAATCTAAAACATTAGTGGCCTTAAGAAGGTTAGAATGTTGGGGCATTTAATTCCCACGGGTTCTTTTGGACCTTTCTGAAAAATATATAAGAGAAAATTAGGACCCTAGAAAAGATTAAAGATGGTTTTCAGTAGAAAAATCATGCCTGCTTTTGAGTTTCTATCTCCCTTTAATTTATTCCTGGACAAAAGTTGGCTTGGAAATTCCAATTAAACAGATTAATTCCCAACATTCAGTTTTTTAGAATTATACATAGTATAATTTTATCAATTCTTTCCCCGTACCCGAACATAGCTAATTCATTGTCGATTCAATCGTAAGAGTGTAGGTTATCAGTTGACGATGGATTCTTCAGATGAGAAGTCACCATATAGTACAATTGTCTTCCAAGTGGTGACTGCTTGCGTACAAGCTGTCGAACGTACATGTTCAAGCAACCGGCGCATCATGGGGATGATGAGCGAGCAAGTTTCATCAATTCTGTTATTCGGGCTAGTGACGGAGATTGTGTAGATCAGCTTAGGATGAATCGAAATTTATTTTTTAAACTATGTACGCTCCTACGCGAGAAGACACGACTCCGTGATACACGTAATGTTAGTCTTGAAGAACAAGTAGTCATTTTCCTTTACACGCTGGGACACAATGTTCGTAACCGAGTCATAGGTCATAGATTTATTCAATCTGGTGAGACAGTCAGTCGGCACTTTCACCGTGTGCTGCAGACAATTATATCAATATGCCCTGATTTAGTTAAAGGAAAAACTCTATGATCACTTCAGTGATGCCGGTGCTAGTTCTGTCTAACAGGGTGTGGTCGTCTGGTTTGTTATGCTGATTTTTTTGATGGGCATGTAATAACTTATATCTGTCGGGCCTGTTTGTTTCCATATCTTGACTATTTTTTTTTCTTTTAATATTTTAAATTTTTGTGTGATGAAATGGTATGCCTAATGTATACCAATATGACCGCTACTTTATGTCCTAATATGTTAGTCTTATAATTCGGTATATTTACTCACAACTGGGCATTACGCACAGTAACTCAAATTGGATTAGTCAGTTCATATAATGCAGAAAGGGTACATACATACGACTTTGATATTCAGACAATAGGATCGTAAGGTTCCTTTGAACTACCGATGTTCATTCTTTGATATATCAACTAAATAATCTATGCATGCCATTGCAGATGGGTAAAGAAAAGTTTTACGTTGTCCTTGTCGGCCGACGCCCAGGGATCTATAACACTTGGGATCAAGCGCGGGCAGAAGTTGAGGGATATAGTGGCGGCAGACACCGTGCTTTTCGGAACTGGAAGGAGGCTGTAGCATGCTAGGACGAGTTTTTCCGTAAGGCATGTGAGCCATCTAGACCACTATCAGAGTCTCCGTGTTTACAGGTAGCCGCTGCATCTACTGAGATCGAGATCTAGCACGCTACGACTAGGTTTACCCATCAGTCCACCTAGACGAGACAAGAGGTGGTGGAGAGGGCGACATCGACTGATGATCTTGCTCGATCGGATAGCGAGAAAGTTGTTGCCATTTTCATGGGGTTGCTGGTTCTATTTTTTGCATTGCTTATTATAATTAAATTTTAAGTTCTCTAGTTGTAACTTTGATTATTTCTTTGACTCATGTTTATGGTTTTTGTGGACTACCCCCATGTGATGGTTTAGCATATTATAGGCTGCTTGTGGGGGAGTTGTTAGAATTCCTTTGTGGTATTGATATCTCGCGACATATGTACTTTTAATTTTGAGATGGACGGTCCCTTAGGAGTTGCTTGAAATCGTTTTGAGTACTGAGATACGCCTTACACACACTCCGACGTTTATACAGTGGGTCCCACCATAATGATACAACATGTGCCATTCCTCACGGCTTTTGTAGACAACGATTAATTTGAATATTTCAGATCCATTTTGTAGGGGAACGGATTGGCTACTCCCCCTGACACCAGCCATTGGCTGGTGGTCGGTGCTCTATGGGGCCCACCATGATGTATGTGTATCATCCTTGCAGTACATCTATTTTTATATATCATTTTATGATGTGCTAAAAAAATGAATTATATCTCAATCTCAAGTGGACCACCAAATAGGAAACTGTGTTGAATGAATTTTGACCATTAAAAATCAACAGATTGGATGTCAAATAAACAGTACAGTGGGGCTTAGGAGGATTTCAATTTAGGATATCCATTCATTATTTGTCCTGTGGTGTGGCCCACCGTGTGCTTTATATCCCTATGACTTTTTGTATTAAGCCCTAGGATGGTTAAAAACTGGATGCACGGAATGGATGAAACACGTACATCATGGTGGGGCCCATGGAGCACCGACCACCAGCCAATGGCTGGTGTCAGGGAGAGTAGCCAATCCGTTCCCATTTTGTAGATAGGCAGCGATAAAGTGGACCCCAAAGCATTGACGAGATGTCTGTACAGTCCATCTGATTGGTCTCTATATACATGGACGACCTGGGTGAGACGCTTGTTTGGTCTCTATATCTATGGACGGTCTCTATATATATGAACGGCTTGGATGAGACACAGACATCTTATTTACGTGGAGTACTCAATCCCATCGAATGCACCCTTTCTGAAAATGAGAGTGGTTCTTGGTTATTTTTTCTACACCGACCAAACACTCCAGCCGTTGGATTGCGCCCGTTTGCATGCAATCCTATGCCCAGCCAAACGTCCACTGATTCTTGGTTATTTTTTCTACACCGACCAAACACTCCAGCCGTTGGATTGCGCCCGTTTGCATGCAATCCTATGCCCAGCCAAACGTCCACTGAATCTGTTTGTGCTGGATTATGTGGACCGTCCAAACGTGCACACGGTGCGTCCACTAGATCGGCCACTCCAACTGGACAGGAGACAATCCACTGTCTTTCTTTAAATAACATCAAAATCTGTGCAATCCAAACTATTACCACGGACTCCACCCTAGTACACCCGTCCAAACGGGCCCATAAGGCCTGTTTGGCCAGGCAAATTGGATGGGATTGGATGGTATTAGAGTGAATTGCACAGATTTTAAGTTAATTATAGCTGCGTCAGGGTATTGGTGCAAGATCTATGGGATTGCTATATCAGGGCTGTTTGGCATGCTCGGCCAATCCTAGGATTAAACCTTCCAATCCCTTTCATTCCCTCGAACCAAACACATTCTAGGCAGATTAGGGTGGATTGGATGGGATTTGAAGGTAATGAGGTGATGTCAGTGGATTGTCTTAAGATCCATGAGATTGCTAATTCCCCGAATCACTAATCCTGGGATCTATCTTCCAATCCCTTTCAATCCCATCCAATCTGCCCGGCCAAACAGGCCCTTAAGGGGCTTAGGTGGCTTCACCCCATAGGGTGCGGTCCTAAACGAGGGACCCACCTTGACATATGCATTGTACATCCCACCGTCTATCCGTTTTCCCCGACCATATTAAAATAGGAGCCTAAAACTTAAGCTGATCCAAATGTCAGGTACACCACAAAGCTGGAAAATTTGGTGATTGACCGTTAAAAACTTCTCATGAGCCACAGACGGCTTGGATCGAGTTGATATTTGTCTTTTCCGTTCATCCAGGTCAGTGGGAATTTATCAAAAGTTTGGATGGCAAACAAACATTACATTCCGGTAGGCCCTCGGATGTTTTCAATAGTGGGCGTTTAATCACCACTCTTTCCCGCATGGTGTGGTCCACCTGAGATTTGGATCTACTTCATCTTTCGTCTCATACCGTAAAATGAGCTGGTAAAACGGACGGACAGCGTGGATATACAATGCATACATCAAGGTGGGCCCCACGGTCAGGCCGCACCTAATCCGCTTCCGGACGTTACTGATCGCCTCATACATGAACCGACTCGTGTAAGTGCCAAGGAATGAATGATCATGAAACAAACATCCCTGATTCTTCATACATGTGCCACGTAGTCACGTGTAGAGAACGTCTTGTGTTTGGCCCCTGAAGACAGGGGATGTGGAAACGGCGATTCTCGGAGTCCGGAACCTTCATCTCCAGCGCTTACCCGAATAATTCCGAGGGCAAAAACAAGGAAAAGAAGAAACCAACACGGAAACATCAAGGAAGAATCGTGGATTTTTGCAAAAGTCAAGGGTCATTTTCGGAAAAACGTCTCTATTTGGCAAGATTTAGCTGCAGGCTTTAGTTTCTCCCGAGACGACGCTCCCAGCAGAAGTGCCTGCATACGTCGGTGCGCGTTCCACGTTACGGAATTGGAAGGATGCTCGCTCGTTTGTGGACGGTGTTCGTTTTCCGTGATTGAGAGAGAGAGAGAGAGAGAGGGAGAGAGAGAGAGAGAGAGAGAATGGCAGCTGTATATTCGAGGGAGCTTCATGTCCCCATGGAAGAGAAACAACTTTGATACTCTGGCAGATTGGGATGGATGATACGCAGGCACTTAGAAATTGTACACGTGGCATATACTTAGTCAAAATAAACTGTCCAAATTTTGTTATCCGATGTAGGTTGATCACAAACCAAAACCTAAGTTTATTTGATTACTGAATTATCGGATTGCTGTGGACGTTTATTGGACGGTTGAAAATGAAAAATATCCAAACGTCTTATTTCCACAAAAACAAGTGTCCACGAATCAGTGGTTATGGTGGTTCAATCAATGGGATTGGGACATGAAGTCAGTGGGCTCCATTATCCAATCTAGTCAGTTTGATTTGAGTTCATGTATGACAAGTATACAAAACTGAGTACCTGTGTATCAAGCTTCATACGCAGCCGAGTAGCATAACTCCACCACGGAAACCCTAGGCATGGATGGAGAAGCATCTGGTCAGGACTTAGGATGTTAGCTAATTTCAAGACGCTTGTGGGAGACCTACACATCCACACGCCTTCATATGTGTGATAATGTTAGCGTGATATCTGACCTTTTCATCAGATGGGCTACACTATTTAGATCTTACTGAAGAGAAGGACATTCACGTCCCCCCAGGTGGGCCCCAGTTGGACCATGACACATCAAAATAATGTAATTAAAAAATAACCGTCCATTTACTTTGAAAATTGTGGCCCACCTGAAGATCTAAATTATCTTATCTTTTTATGAAGAAGATCTAAGTATTACTTTGAACCTTTTGGAAAGCACAGATATTATATACGTATTTCATAGTTGCATGTGTGCCCGCGTGTGGACGTCTAGGGCTCTTCGCGCGTGGAAGTAGAAGATACCACGTTGATTAGTATTTAAATTTTATACGGCTAGTTATTTGATGCGCTGGGATGGGGTTTCTACACACGACACTGTTGACGTGGCATATATTTGCATTGATCCAAACCGTGAAAAAAGTGGACCACAGTGTAGATTGAACAATACTGGTCCTAACTGTTGCAATGGTGGTGATCAAATCAATTGTTCAAATGGAAAATCACGGTCAGGATCACCCAATCGATTTGATTTTGGGGTGTGCCCCATCTAAAGTAGGCTCTACGATTTGATATGCGTAAATATAAGGTACTTTTTCGCCACGTGTAAGTGGCTTTCCTGAACCCGAAAGGACCGTGACATTCGCACGCATGTTAGTGTTTTTCTCAATCTAAATAGAGAAATTATACTATATTCTAAGTAAAGAAAGGTGGACCACAAACATGCAAGCATCAGTCGTGTGTTTACGTTAACCAAGACACTTTAAAACATTGGCCAGCACTAAGAATGGTACTCACCTAAAACTGGCCGAATGTTTATAACCGTTGATTCCTCACGCTTTCATTGTGGAAATTGATTGGATGGATAGGATCATGTGATCAATTTAATTAATGGTTACGCCTTGTCCATATCAGGTACGGAGATTTGGACGGTGTGGATTAGGAAAGGACATGCAATTGTATATTAGATATGTGCATGCGTATGGTCTACCATGCTCTCGTAGAACATTGCCAACCCTAAAGAAACTGTAAATTAGGAAAGGACAAAGGTGTTAAGAAGGGGCTAAAAAGGGCATCTGTGCCTGTCTTTTGTTACTGAGATAGGGTGTGGTCAAATCGGTAAATAAAAAGTTACCTCCCTTTCATTTAATACTTTCATATTTTCCCACTTCCTTGAGAACCGAGATAGCTACTCGCGGCAAACATTCAACGGAATCTTACTCTCAAATGCGTGCCAAGTCGCACGTAAGTGAATGATCCTGGTCGTTCGTGTGGTGGTGTCCAGAACGCATGTAAGTCAGAGGGGACGGTATTAAGGTGGAACACATGTACGGATAATTGAGCAACGGTTTCTATTTAAAGTAATGTTGTTGTTCATCTTAAGAACGAAGAGTGTCGATTTTTTGTGGAATGGATTTAGGATATATGGTCCATAGGATGGACGGAGGGGATTTGCAGAAGGATTAATAAGTTGGCACGTGTTAGGGATGTGGGATTGGAGTGGGTACTCACGTGAGTAGGGAGAGGAGGACGGAGGCCTTGGTCTATTGCCCGCGGGTTTAGAACAGGAGACAGGGATTCGGAAAGCAAGAAAGCCCGCCACACTCATTACTACGAAAACAACAGGTGAATGAGGGAAAGGTAATCGGCCCATGCAAACGTCCCTTTCTAGCGCCTCTCCCCCACATCTGCCGCCCCTGCTCTCTCTCTCTCTCTCTCCCCTCATAGGGAATGCCAACCACTCAACTTTCTCATCCATCTCACCTCTGGTGTATGTAAACAACCAGCTACCAAGCCTCCACATGCATATGGGTTATACATAAACATTTCACATACATCCATACAACAACCACACCAACCACTTGGGGGTAGCATTCTCTACTCCATTCCTCTAGTAGTAGCTATATCTCTCCCTTTCTCTCTCTGTCCCTCTCTCTCCCTTCAAATCATCAAGATTGGATACGAAGGTTGTTAAACAATCAATCACCAATCAAAATCATATCAAATCAAATCAAAGTCAGCCAAACATGTCCTCCTCCTCACCCTTTCAAATGGACCAACTCCCACCTTCCGAGCAGCTCTGTTACGTCCATTGCAACCTTTGCGACACAGTCCTCGCAGTACATCTTCCTCTCTTCATTTTTTTAACATGAAAAATCATCTTTAAAATTCTCTTTCCCAACTTAAACTAATTCTCTCTCTCTCTCTCTCTCTCTCTCTCTCTCTCTCTCTCTCTCTCTCTGGTTTTGTGCAATGGCAGGTGAGTGTTCCTTGCACCAGCTTGTTCAAGACGGTTACCGTTCGATGTGGACATTGTACCAACCTCCTCTCTGTCAACATGCGCGGTTTGCTTCTGCCTGCGGCGAACCAGCTTCCTCTCGGCCACTCCTTCTTCTCTCCTTCGCAGAATCTGTTGGTAAAATGGGTTAACTAAGCCATTTATCTCGGACATGGTGTGGGTATAATCAAGTAAATTTTATTAGGAAAGAAGAAAATTATCTAAAGAGCTTAACACCCAAGCAACAAATGCATATATAGACTCTTTTCGAGAGGACTCGCTATATTTCTTTTTTTTTTTAAATGTCTTTTGCCATTATCAAGAATGCACTATTTCCTTA
The DNA here is from genome assembly GCA_037074715.1 of Magnolia kwangsiensis. Classification (NCBI taxonomy): domain Eukaryota; kingdom Viridiplantae; phylum Streptophyta; class Magnoliopsida; order Magnoliales; family Magnoliaceae; genus Magnolia; species Magnolia kwangsiensis. Next base: position 18,869,381 of record CM073576.1, on the reverse strand, counting down.
GTTTTATTTTTGTTATCTTGATGGTACTGTTAATCGGTTTGTTTAGGAAGAGATCTCTACGCCGCCAACTCCAACCTTGATGCTCGAACAGAACAACCCAAGTGACTGCATGGCATCAGTTAGAGGAGGAGGCAATGAGAACCCTAAAACGCCTGCTGTTAACAGACGTAAGACGCTCTCCTCATCTCCTCTCTTCTTATTTTAATATGCTTGGAGAAATCACCTTGTCCAACTCAATTTCTTTGGTTCATCAGATTTCTGTCTTATCTCTTCTTATTTTATATAGTTTTTTCTTAAAAAATACTAGAAGAAGAAGAAATAGAAATTAAGATATATGCTTGAAAATGCTGCTGCCTAACATGGACGCAGTTTGAGTTCTGGTATTGAGGAGAAAATCATTAATGCCATAATTAGAAGTCTATCCCTCCTTTCTCTGCTTTACTAAGCTATTGTTAGGCTTGCTTCCATTTTCTTTTATTTAATAATAACACTGTCACAGTACGTGGAATTCATTTCTTTCAGTTAGTTAGCATCTTTAATATATGGAATGTCCTCACTTTCTTACATTGTGCACCAGTCCACTACTCCACGCTCCTTATTTCTTAAACAAAAGAAAAAAAGAAAAGAAAAAAGATGTTCAAGTTATCAAAAGCTGGTGCATGTTTCCATCTCTTCCTTACTACCTTACTCGTTATTTTCTTTGGAGAGAGAGAGAGAGGGTTATCTACTGTTATTTTCAGAGAGGGTTTTCTATTATTTCCTTGTCTTGTGGGGGGGGGAGGGGGGGGGGGGGAGAGAGAGAGAGAGAGAGAGAGAGAGTAATGATGAAGTGATGATGGACCGACTGAAAAGTCAGCAATGTGTTATAAAATAAATGTGTGTGGATTTGTGCAGCTCCGGAGAAGAGACAGAGAGTCCCATCCGCGTACAACCGATTCATCAAGTGAGTCATAACTCGTAACGGGAAGGAGGACCACCTCTCTCTCTCTCTCTCTCTCTCTCTCTCTCTCTCTCTCCTTTTATTTTACTTTTTATCTATCACCGAACAAACTCAAAGCCAATGGTTTCTTCTTTCTTTGCGGTGTGTGCAGGGACGAGATCCAACGCATCAAGGCCGGAAACCCCGACATAACTCACAGAGAGGCTTTCAGCGCTGCTGCTAAGAACGTGAGATCCAATACACTCCCGCCTCTTCTCTTTTCTAGGGTTTTCTTATTCCAGGAATTATATTATAGTCTACTACTGCATGACGTATCATACACATGCAAATGGCCATTCTCCAAAACCCATACGTCTACCTCAGCATAAACTAATCCAAATTGTGTAGTTGGAGCCAAACCAAAAAGGGAATCTCTCTTAACCATCAACAGCAACAAAACGAAGAGGAGCCATGGGTCTTGCTTATCCAAGATTTTATAGTTTCTGGTGTAGTTCGGCCCCTTAATTTGATGATCCAAACCGTTGGTATGACAATGCCCACCGCTATTGACGGTTTCCCAAGAGATCCACGAATTTGAATATTCCAATCATTTGACATGCGTGGTCTAAAAATACACAGTTGAGAGGAAAAAGGGTACTCCCCAATAGTAGAGGGTCATAAATTTCAGTCTAGGTGATTTATTTGGCACGTATTCTTTCACTTGTTCCTCCTTTCCCATGTTGCTTGGCAAGTTATTCCATCTTACCAAAGACTAGGTGTATCAAAAACCATAATAGATCTTCCTTTTGTCATCGACCGATCATAACATCAGAAGTTAGGATAAAGATGCTAGCGTAGGTACATTCCTCCTTCTGTCACTAGGGTCCTTTGGATCATTAAACAATAGGCAAAAGCATAAGAAATCCAACTCATTAGCGAACTATACATTTGATAGTGAGCGGGTCCCTCTAGTCCTTGTAAAAGTTAGATATTATAAAATTCAACAAGAAATATCCATTGATTGGATGATTAGATCATGTATCAATATGATTTACGGCTATAGATAGAGTTATAGGCATCCCACGTTGATATTTATGGATATAAGTTTTAAGTTGTAAGTCACTTATAAGGAAGTGACTAAGTGATTTACTTATAAATCATTTTCCACTCTTCTTTTTTTTTTTTTCGAAATATTGGAACACACCACCTGAAACTTTTACTGCAAGTCATTTATAAGGAAGTGACTAAGTGATTTACTTATAAATCACTTTTCACTTTTCTTTTTCTTTTCCTAAGGACTCTAGATCCTCGGCTTGCCACGAGTAAAGATTTCTTGCTTATTGTAATATGATTGGTCCATGTCTTTATTAATGTTATGAGCACTTCTGCATTGAATGCAGTCAATGATGATGTGGCCCAACCATACTGTAACAAGTAAGAAATTTCTACTTGTGGCAAGTAAATGATTCATATTCTTTTCAGAAAGAGAGGGGAGCACACAACCGATAACTTTGTTGATATGAAAACTGTATGTACAAGATTTAGGTCGACACCACCATATAGCTGTGCTAACAAAATAAATCACTTTCCACTTACAGGATTTATAGGCACGTTAATTAGTGTGTGCATGCATATGATCATGTCCCATAATATGGTAGATTATGGTATAATTCATCTCTATTACAATTCTTCGTTTCACAAACTAGACTAATCCATTACATCTGATTTTGCCGTCCCTGGTCTGTTGGTTTCTAGTGGGCTCACTTTCCACACATCCACTTCGGGCTTATGCCAGATCAGACCGTCAAGAAAAATAACGTGCGCCAGCAGGTAAACCTGCGCACCCCTCTCCTTTGTTACTACTAAATATTTCACATACGGGCCTACATTGGAAGTTGGCGGTGAAACATGTGTTGCCTTTGTGTAGGAAGAAGAGAACGTTCTGATGAAGGATGGATTTTTGTCTACTGCCAACATGGGTTTCACACCTTACTAAGCAATGCATCAGTTTCTAGGGTTTTCTTTTACGTCTTCTCCTTATCTACGGACCTGAGTCTCTGCTCGTTCTTTTTAAGAGACGTTATGCTAACATGTCTTTAGAAATCACTCTTTCTTGTTTGTCTAACATCTCTTAGAAATTACTCTTCTTGTTTGTCTATTTCGTACCCCTTCTCTTCTTTTATCTCGTCTGATCAGTTCATATCCAGAGTACGCTCGTTTTCAATTCTGAAAGTAAGACCCATGGTACGACAGTCAGTCTAAGCCACTGATTGTTGCGACCCACTGTAGATAGACCAATGCCCCAAAAATCTCCGAAATCGGACAAGAAAAACATTTCAATATGTGGCCACCGAATATGTAATTAAGAAGGGAGATACACCAATGGTCCACACATTCGACCGGGAAAAAAATCCCAAGATTTGGATGCTTACATCTCTCAATGTGTAAGATTTTCTGGGAATGGTTCATCATTTGCTGGATGCAACTAACCAACGGTGTGGATTACAGAATTATTGGCGCATTGGTCAGAACTGAAACCTGCATATCTTATGTAAAGATGGTTCGGGTGTGTAGGATAGAATTCCTCGCTGGTAAAATACAAAATGCCTCCTTAAAAGCATAGTTTAAAGAGGTTTGCTATAATACACCCTTATGTATGACAATAATCGGATATGTACCGTTGGATTTAGAGTCGTGTTTGGTAATCTAAACCGTCTACATGACTGATGTGACCACGCATTGAGGATAAATGCTAATGAAACTCTCGCATTGGAATATCTTAATACTTTGATTATTCAATCTTTTTTCTCTTTGAATATAGACAATATCTTAGCAGTTTTTTTATGGGCCATTGACTGAAAGTTAAGAATTTTCTAATCTTGAAGATTTTTGAGGTGGCCACTTCAGCCGGTATATATCGAATCTACCGTTTGGATTACTGCATTTGGCCTGATTTAATTGCTATAGTCCCAACGTATTCTATTACAATCTCCGAGATGTATTCTACCAAATCGTTGGTTAAAATTGAGATTCAACATGGTGACAGGCCCCAACACCACATGTGCCAGTCGTGTTGTGGGTGGTGGGATTTAATTAAGCTACCTGCTGCTGTCAGAGATGAGATCACATAAAAGGGAAGCCGATTGGCTGGTGTACCTCACACCAGCTATATAGCTGCTATAGGTACGTGTCGTAGAAAAGACGAGCAATACGCTCCTCCAGCTACAAGTTGTACGAACAGTTTAAGGGAGATCAAAGTTACACGAGTTTCACAGTGATGTATTTATTATATCTACATCGTTCATCTATATTTTAAGATCATTTTAGAGTATAATTCAAAAAATGAATCATATCAAAAGATCATCTGAACCACACTATACATAGTAGTGAAGATAATAATTTTCACTGTTAAAAAATTTATAAGGCTTAACATAACGTTTATTTTACATCCAACCCGTTCAGAAGGTCAAAAATATTTAAATGAAGAGGAAGAAAAAAATTTCATATTGATTCAAAACTTATATGACCCCAAAAAAGGTTTCAATGGTATACGTTTAATCCCTCACTGGTTTTGCAGTGTGGTTCACTTGGTAGTTAGATGTGTCTTATTTCTCATCTCAAGCCTTAAGATGAGCGTGCAAAATAAATGGATGATTTTGATATAACACATACCTCATGATCAGATCCACAAAATTTGCTGATATCAATACAGTAGCAGCTATATAGCTGGTGTGAGGCACACTAGCCAATCCGCTTCCAATAAAACATATTTAAAAGTTGCTAGTGTATTTAAAAGGTTTTAGGTCGAGGACATACCATCTTTGGCACATGCCCAATCAAACCAGATCCCGACACCACTTGGCTACTAGGTGTTGGAGTCCGTAAACCAGATCCTGATACCACTTGGCTATTGAGTGTTGGAGTCCGTCCAAGAAAACACGAAATGTGTGCAGGGCAAGGAGCTCATGGAGCATAAAACTCTGTGGGGCTACTGCGATATGTTCACGTGACATGCACTCCACTCCACCCATCAGTCCATCTCACGATAGGATACGATTTCAAAAATGAGCCAAATTCAAAATTCAAGTGGACCCCACCTCAAAAATTAATGGAGATTAAACGCCCACTATTGAAATGTTATTGGAGCTACCATGATATTTATATGCAATCTGACCTGTCCATAAGACTCTCCCAGCAGGATGAAGGGAAAAATGCACATTCTTCTTGATCCAAAACTTTGGAGGGCCTAGAGTGTTCAATACCCTACTATTTTTTGTGATATGTCTGCTTGACTTTTGAATCAACCTCTTTTTTGAGATTACATCCTAACATAAACTGGAGAAATTAATAGATGGAATGAATGTTACAATAACATCACGGTAGGTCTCATAGAACTTTATGCTGCCCGGGCTTCCTGCAGCAAGGTGTCACATGCAGTCCGCGTCCATTCTCAATCAAGACTTCAAAACAACTTCTAAAAAACTAAAAATAATAAAGGTGTTCAAGCTTTGAAAAAACTTAGTTGCTAGAATTGGGTCAATAAGCCTTGTTGACTCGAGCTTTCGTATTTGTTGCACTATTTGAGGAATACCGTGAAAGGAAAATGGATTACCATTACTTTTCTGTTACTATGGAAACCTACTTGTTTCCCAAAGCTTTCATTTGTCACCCAACAGGGATGAGAGTGATCCATGAAATAGTGGAAATTTACTATCCTCTCTCAAGAATATGTACACTATCCTTGGGTCCTGAATTTCTACATTTATCGCCTACAATTTGATGATCCAAACCAACGCTCAGTAGGGAATTAAGGATCTGCCCCAAAAATTTTCAAGTTGGATGACCCACGTCATCTAATATTATGTATTTTCATTGTAATAGTAGATTTTGCATGTGCAATGACTGTGGAGAGAGAGGAAGGTCTCTGTAATGGAGGAGAAAGGTATGGAGAAATTATTAAAAAGGGAAAGTTTAGTGATATACTTAGTCAAATCGTTGAGATTTAAGCACCATAAAAGTATATATTGGTAGGGGACATGCAAAAGTAACTCCAAGTTAGATTCAAACAATAATAAATAAAATAAAATAAGTACATAGAGAACATAAGATTTTACGTGAAAAAACTATTGCAGAAAAAACCACGACACAAAATGACAATGAATCTACTATGATTAACAATATTATAAGAGATGGAAGAATTTACCAATCTAATAATTAACCTTGAAAAACATATAAAATTCTATCTTTGATATCCCTTTACTCATAAAAGACCCAAACACATTTTCAATACTCTAATTTCTGATTACAAACTCTTATATATAGTTAAAATCGAATTAGGAAACAAAAGCAACAATTCCGCAAAACTGGATAAGTCAATTGATGAGAGCTTCGATTAGATTAAGTACCATCGATGACCCATCGATGGTATCGAAGCCATGTTTGATTGAATCGATTTGGACAAAAAAATTGTTCAATGAGCAAAAGCCAAAAAATAAGAGTTTATTGTTGGGATTGAGTAGACTGTTGATGGAATCCACAGCTGCTTGATGGGATTGAGTGGACTATTGATGGAATCGACAGCTGCTTGATGGGATTGAGTAGTCTATTGATGCAATTGACAGACCAAGTTACAAACGCATTAAAGACATTTGACAACAATTTCCACCACTCTTCAATTATCATGAATTACAGCTCCAAGCTCCATCATTAGTTGCCTCCATCATAGTTTCACCAACGTCGTCACTTCTTGTGCACACTCCGTCTTCGTCAAGCTTTCGCCAAACCTAAAGAAGTTGTATAGAACTTGAACTTCTCTTTATGAACCATCTTTATAAGCATGTCTGTTGGATTCATGTTTGTGTGGATCTTCTCAAGAGTCACTTTATATTCCTCAGGCCCCTATCGAATAAAATGATAACGAATAACAATATGTTTAGTATGAGAATGGTAAATTGAGTTATTCACTAAATTGATCATGCTTTTACTGTCATAATTTACTCGCACAGCTTCCTACTGAAACCCAAGCTGATTTATCATTATTCTTAATTAAACACCTTTTTTGAATGCTTTCGTCACATTATATACTCTGCTTCAATTGTGGAAAGAGTCACCACAGACTAAAGCTTCGATATCCAACTAATCGCTCCACCCGCTAGCATAAACAAATATTCAGAAGTCTATCTCCTATTATCCACATTACTTGTGTAATTAGCATCCACATATCTCACCAATTTATTCTTAGACTTTTCAAACGTCAAGACATAGTTTACTATACCTCGAATATACTAAAGTAATCATTTCATAGCCTCTCAATGTTATTTGCCGAGGTTAGCCATATATTTTCTCACAACACTGGCTACATGTGAAATATAAAGTCTCGTAGAGATCATGGCATACATCAAACTGCCAACAATGCTCGAACAGAGCACAAGAGACATCACTTGCTTTTCTTCATTTATAGTTGGACATTATTTAGAAGAAAGTCTAAAGTAAGCAGCATTGGGTGTGCCAGCTTCGCCTTATCCATACCTAAGTTGACCAATACCTTCTCAGTATATTATGCATATGACAATCACAGCTTCTCATCTTTCTATCTTTGTGAATATCTATACCGAGAATCTTCTTTACAACACCCAGATCTTTTATTTCAAATGTCTCTGACAAATGATTCTTCAACGTATCAATCTCAAATGTGCTATAACTAACGATAAGCATGTTGTCTGTGTACAGTACCAGTACATTGAACTGTTCATCACTCAATGTCTTATAATAGACATAATGATCATATTTAATTATGGTAAATCGTTGATTTATCATGAAAGTATCAAACATTTTGTACCACTGTCAAAACGACTATTTCAGGCTATACAATAACCTCCTTAATCTGTAAACTTTATTCTCCACCCCTTTAACTTCGAACCATTCTAATTGCTTCATATAAACATGCTCCTCCAACTCCCCAGTTAGAAATTAGTCTTCACATCCATCTATTTCAATTCCAAGTCATATTGAGCAACCAACGTTAATACAAATCTGATAGAAATATCCTTGAGTACATGCGCGAAAATATCATTAAAGTCAATACCCTTCTTCTGCACATACTATTTTGCGACCAAGTTTATCTTATATCTATCTCGGTTCTTATAAATTCATTTACAACCAATCGCTTTACACCCCATTAGAAACTCTATCAGTTCCCATGTATCATTCTTAAGCAAGGAATCCATCTCGTCATGCATAGTTGCAATCAACTTATTAGCATCAAAACCATCTAATGCTTCATGGAATGTACATAGATCTCTCTCACCCATAATGAGGGTGAATATAACATTTAAGTCATCCTTGTATCTGATTGGCAATCTCCGATCTCTCAGCAGATTTCTTTTGAGAGGTGGTTATTTCACCTGCTCTTATACCTCTATTTGGAGCTCGGGCTCAGCTTATGTTTTAATTTTTTCAATTTCAACATTTATTATCACTAATTTTTTTAGTTCCTTGTATTCGTATTTACGAAGCAAAGAGTCTTCATCAAACCTGATATCTTAGCTAATTATAATCTTTCATGTGGCCTATTCGTATAGCTTATATATTTTCACACAGTCATCATAGCCTACAAAAATATACTTCTTATCCCTATCTCTCTTATCTCACATAATTTACGATACATGAGAGTAAACGTCACAACCAAATACACGCAACTCTGAGTAGTCAACATCATGACTGCTCCACACTTCTTAAGGAATCTTGCAATCAATTGGCATAGACGGGGACCGATTTACCATGTAACAAGTCATGTTAACGGCCTCTATCCATAAGTCCTTGCTCAATCCAATATTACTCAACATACTTCAAGTTCTCTTTAAGAGAGTCCGATTCATCCGTTCTGTCACTCTATTCTCCTCAGGAGTGTGCCTCACAATCCCTTCATCTTTGTAAAACTAACTGAATTCCTTTAAAGTGAATTCACCTCTGTTATCAGTCTTTAATATCTTTAGTTTTTGTTATTTTGTCTTTCAACCATTGCCTTCTACACTTTAAATGTAGCAACAAGATTATCTTTATTTTTGAGAAAATAAATCCACACATTTCTGTAGTAGTTATCAATGAATGAGACAATATACGATGACTTCCTAGCAGAAACAACAGGCGATGAGCCCTATACATTTGAATGTACATACTCAAATACACATTTAAAAACATGCTTTTCAGTATTAAAGTTAGCATTAATTGCTTACCATATATACAATGCTCGCATATACTAAGTTCAATACTTTTAAAAATAACAAACGATCAAAAAGTACATTCATGCCATGATCACTCATGTGGCCTAGGTGAGCATGCCACAATCGTGCCAACATGAATTCCACTACAAACCCTGTAACTCCACCCATTTCAGTATTTCCAATCAACTTGTATAGATTATTATTCTGCTACGATTTCATCACAATAAATGCCCCTTTCAAAACTTTAAAGATCACGTAATAGCTAGTGAACTTATAACCAAGTGCCTCAAGAGCCCATAGAGATATCAAGTTCTTCTTGAGGTCCGGAACATGTCAAACATTCGTCAAAATATGGTCCACCCAATTAAATAGTTCGATGCATACTGAACTGATTCCAACAACTTTACAGAAAATGTCATTACACCTAAAAACATGTCCACCGTTGTACTTGTTGTATGTGGTGAATCAATCCTTTTGAGAAGTTATGCAGTATAAGACCATTGAATCCAAAATCTAGTCATTATTAAGGTAACTAAATTTAGATGTAGTTAAGACATCATACCATCCACCTCGCATGATTACATTGTTTTGACCTCCTTTATCACATTTTTTTTATTTTTCTCCATTTGAGCCTTAGGGTTTTTACAGTCTTTCATATGCATTGTCATCCCACAATTTCAGCACTTTATCTTGTCATTTTCTTTCGATTTATATCTTAATCGAGAATTACCCTTCCACATTTCAATATTCCTTTCCTTAACAACCAACGCATCTAAAAAGGTACCTTCATCAATATTGTCATTCTTTCTTAACTGGTTCTCATAAAGAGCTGAGATGATAGTATCAACATCAATGGTATCCCTACCATGGATTAGCATATCTACTAGATCCTCAAAAGATGGTAGAAACAAATTCAAAAGAATTAAGGCTTGATATTCCTTTCTGATTTTAACATCCACATTCATTGGTTTATATAGTAATTTGCTAAAAGTTCTCACGTGTTCATTAACGTCAAACTCCTCTTCCATCTTAAGATTATATAATTACTTCATAAGATAGATATGACTACCTAGGAATTTCTTTATATATAAACTATCAAGTTTTGTCCATAACCCATGTGATGGGTCTTTAATCTAAGGCATTATATAGAACATCGTCCGCTAGACACAATTGCATCGAGGTTGTAGCCTTCTCGTCTAGTTTTTCTCACTCTTCATTAGTCATAAATGCAAGACGCTTCGCCTTCCCAAAGAGAGTGTGTTGTGATCCTTACTGAACTTGAAGGCTTCTCATCTTAACATTCCATAGTTCAATGTTATTTTTTCCAATGAACTTCTCTGTTTCATACTAAATATTAGATCCCATAGATGACATATTTTCATATTTAAAAAACTCAATATCTCAACGTTCGCTTTGATATCACTTGTCGGGAGACGCATAGAAGTAACCTCGAGTTAGAATTAAACAATAAGATATCAAATAAACCAAATACATAGAGAATACAAGATTTTATATGAAAAAACCTTGCAGGAAAAAATCATAGCACAAAGCGACAACGAATCCACTATGATAAACAATATTATAAAAGATTTACCGATACGAAAATTAACGCTAAAAAATATACAAAATCCTAGCTTTGTTCTCCCTTTGCCCACAAAAGATTTAAACAAATTTTTCATATCATATTCCCTTATTACAAAACCTTAAATAGAGTTAAAACCAAATTAGAAAATAAAAAACCATAATTTCATAAAACTACACAAGTCAATCGATGGGAGCTTCAATCAGATCGATGACCTATAAATGGGTTCGAATGCATCTTTAATCGGATCGATTTGGACAAAAAAATAGTCCAGCGAGTAGAAATAAAAAAAAAAAAATGAGAGTTTATCGATTGGATTGACAGTTGCTCGATGGGATCAAGTCGTTTGTCAATGTCATTGACAGACCCAGTTACAAATAGATTAAAGATATTTGACAATATACATATACCGTTAAGATATTTTATAAGAAAAACTGTAGTCGTAGTAAGATTGTAAAGACTGTTATAGTTTTTCGTTTCTTTTCTTTTTTTAAACCTATTTTAATTTTATAATAAACTATTAAAAGAATGTTATACATCAATTTTTCTATAATGACGGTTACAATCCCATAACAAGTAATGATTGACACCAGTATATATGTAATAGTTTTATAATACCTTATGCTATGCATTAACTTAACTAAACGATCTAAGTTGTAGGACACACTTTAAATACGTCATAATGAATTAATAATCTTAATATTTGTTTAATAAATATATTTTTATTAAATTTTGACCATTGACTATTTACATTTCAACCATATGTTAAATATTTACTAATCAAATTATTAGGAAAGCAAATTAATATAATTTTTATTTTTGAGGAGACATTTAAACAGCGGTGTACCATTTTAAGGGATTAAATTTGACTTCATTATCTATCAATAAAAATCTTCTAGTGCTTACATGTCAATCACCTTATTCTATCAAGAGTATCAAAACTTTTATGATTTTAAAAAATAATTTTGACATAATTAAGTCACTTCACATAATTATCTAAATTGTCTTAATTTTAATTTAAAAAATATTCATGTGCATATTGAAAATTATTGTGTGAAAATGTTATCTTTAATTCATATGGTAACGCATAATTTTTTTATAATTAAAATATATTCATTTTTTATGGTAATGCGTAAATTACTTTGGTATTTGTTTCTTAACCACATATCTGTATGCCATTAATCGATGAGCTAAGATTGTCCAGCCAAGGTGACCATTGAGGTATTCATGGTGTGGTTAATCTCCTTGAATGTATTGGCCACCGAACTATACGGCGCACTTGTAGGGTCTTGAGCCCTTGATCATTTTATCCACTGAGAAATATCATGTCAGGAAATTCATGTTCACGGGTATTTAAATTAAGTGGGACTTGGCATAATTAAGTTATTCAACTATATGTTGCACAAGTTACGACAATCTTGTTTAACTATTTTTAATGATGAGGAGTGAGAATGGGCATTGACCTAACTATTAGTAGACTTGTTTATACAATTCAATCAAACACCACCATACATGTTAGTGAGGGCTTGTATTTGGTTAACATGTGTGACCAAGAAAGTGCGGACATACAAGCGTCGTATTCAACTCAATGTCTAATTGAATGCTAGTGCCCCCACATTGAAAATGACCATTTAAGATCGAATTCTAGGACTCAGCCATCTTTTTAACCACCTAGTGTAACAGCGATCAGGAAATTTACAGAAGGGTAGAGGTTAGTCTTTCCCAATGGATTATTTTTTCTTAGTGTCTTAAGAACTTTTCTTTCAGCGTGATTATTACAATAGTTTTACAATAAAAACAATAGAGAAAGAAGATAGAGGCTGAAAGTATTTTTCAATTAATGTTTTTTTTTCATAATATTGACTCTCATGATCAGCTTTAGGGATGACGATCTGTTCGTTGCCCCGTGCAGAATGGGCTTTATATTGGGAAGGTTGTGATGTGCGGGATGATCGTCTGTTGGCTATTCGATTGGAAATCGAGATTCATGGTGAGACGATCAATAGAGGGTGGATCTTTGATAATCTTTTTGTCACTCAATTGGAACTAGGTTGTATGTCAAGATGGCTGATAAGGTAATAACATGTTTATGGTTTTAGTGGGAATCAAGCACATAACAAGATAGTCATGATTCGACTATCCATTCATCACCTACTTTGGACCAAATTTCGTGGCGAGATGACTGGTGAACTTACCTAACACGTATCAATTAAAAAGCCTTGAGCCCCTCCATTTGAAACTAAGTAATTGTTTTAAAGATCCAACGGGATGCCGTAGATAAAGAGCAGTGAGATAAACTAAACATTAAAACTAAGACCCCATACTATAAGCAACAATGCAAGCTTAATTAAAATAAATGTTCATAGTGGATGTGTAGATAAATTTGGATTTTGTCACGCTTTGTCATTCAAATATAGAGTGTGCACCCTTAGACCTGAGTTACAGCATATGACTCATACACCAAGTGTGCATAATTCTACTCATCACACAATTATTTGGAGACATAATTTAAGGTATTCTAAATTCACATCGAATTAATATCGATACATTCAGATAATCACATACTTTTTTATCATCATATCCACCATATTTCTAATTGCATAATTAAATCTAAAATTCAACTACGTCCACCCATTCAGGCTTTATTCAACTATAATATCAAATACCATTCAACTTAATCATATTCATTAACAATTCCAAATCAAACATAAACATTCATAGCTATAATAAGGAAATTAAATCTCCTAACAGTCAATCATATAAACAATTCATCCATCCAATGCAGCAAGTTCATCTTCCACTAGATACATCCATTGGTCATGGGTTCCATCCGCCAACCGGGCCTCATTTTTTAGCATTTTATTTGAATTTCCTATCTTATTTGCCTTCGTACGATTGTCATTCCACAATGTTAGCTAGCCAAGTTAGTGAGGGAACTCATCATGGTTCATACACAACACAAATAAGATAGCACAAGCAACATCCACACACACACACACACACACACACACACACACACATATATATATATAGAGAGAGAGAGAGGCATGCTCACCTACCTAGGTGCGCACCTTTGCACACGTGTCATGGGAGTCGAATCCGAACGGTCCATAAGATGTGGAATCCCACGAAACCTCAGGAGGTGAATTTTCACCTTGATCTAAGATTCTGGTGGGCCATAGCAAAGAGAAATGCAAATCAAGGGAAGAAACTGTTTGCATTTTTCATGGCCCAGCAAAGTTTTGGTTCAAAGTAAAAATTGGTACTAGGGGGGTTTCACGAGGCTCTGCTTCATGTGGACGGTTCAGATTTTCGAGAATCATCACATATGATGAGTTCTCAAAAAAGTTCATAGGTAGTCTGTGCCAACTAGTTCACAAGTAAGCGTTCCGCTATATATATATATGCATGTCAAGTGGAATTTTCATCTACTTACTTGAGTTGGGTTGGATATCCATCAATCAGCATCTGGACTTGGTGGACTTCTACTGTAGGTAGGCATGAGTAAGGCTCATATTTACTCAATGAGTAAGCTTTCACTAAGCGTGGGCATCTGACAATGAATCTATCAAGAAAACATCACGGAAGAATTTCAAAAAACCTAGGCATAAGGTGTGCATGCAGTCATCTAGAGCGGGCCTCTAGGAATCAACACGGGAGTGCTATGAATACATATAATACATACTCAATGCCTATGCATCGACATACGCAATCAACATATACATCTCTCTGTACGAGAGGAAACAATGAATTCATGATTATATTGATTTACATATCCACATATTCAATTTTCAATAATAATTGTCCAAAACTTGAAATCGTATATCAAGGATTAACTTAACGTGATAACACAACAACCATAAAAATTATAACAATCATGGCAATAAGATAAATCATGGCATTCATAAGATCTATCTTAACTGTATAGGTACAATAGATGTTGAAATTTACTCACTTGTTCTTGTTAGAGCTAAATCCATTGAACACTCATATAGTTTGGAATCTACAATTTGAATCCCTATTAAGATAGTATAAAAAATAGAAAATTTAATTAAGCTATTCTATTAGGTGGGACCCAACTTTGATTAATCCAAGATGACCCACTATTAATTCATTAACTAGCAATTTAGTTCAGAAGATTACATATATTATGGTCTAATTATTCCCAAATCTCAGTTTGACAATCAATACATGGAATTGTAGATCAATGCAGTCGATTGATTGAGGTAGCTCAAAAGCCCTTGATCGATCTTTCAATCAATTTATCGTAAATCAAGAAATTTCTAATTTTACAACTCAAGTCTCTAAACACTTCACTTTTAATCGATTGAACCCCACTCATCAATTGATTAACAAAGACCAGGTTTAATTCAATTTGGTTGCTGAACAATTTTCACCATCTTCAGTCGATGCCTTTGAATGACTGAGACCGCTCGAGGAAGCCATCGATCGATAGAAAATGGACATCGATCAAACGAATGCAATTCTAAATTTAAACTTATGGTTGCTGGACAAAAATCGACCTATTCAATGGATCGAAACCGCACCAATTATAGTACACAATCTGATTTTTCAAAAATTACAAGGTTTTCTTTATCTCCTTAGCTTTCATAAATTTATCACTCTCATGGATTGGGTCTAAACCCTCCAATGATTTCCCCTAAACACCGAGTTTGAATTAACCACAGGGTTTCTTGGATCTAAACTATCTGAGATCTATCATCGCCATCTGAAATCATTCTACGGCAAAGGCATAATATTAATACTTTCCATAGATCGTTGCGGGAAATCCAATAGTCAGATCACACTAGAATTCGAGACCATGGTAAGTTGTGGCCTTAGGAAACCTCTTAATTGAATGGATCTAGAACGACCCTGCTAGATTGTCTAAGGTTGATCTCTACCACACAAGTTTCTATATGAAGCTTTCTTCTTTTCTTCAAACCTTCCCATGAATCCAGACAATGGACATAAGGCTAATCTGGCCCGTTCATTGTGTAGTTGTAAGGGTTTTCAATCAATAAAGAGAAAAAATAAAATAAAATTAATGAATGAGAAACTTATCGGAGGAAGTCCCTTCTCCACATGCCCCTCTCTCTCGTTTGCTCTTTTTGTTAGGGTTTTCAAAAGAGATTTTTCTACCATTGCTCCCTTTTTATAAAGAAAGAAAGTTCTATATCTAGAAGTTTCCTCTTTAAGGTTTTGTAACTTTTCGCAAAAGTTAAATATTGCTGTACTAAGAAGCGATCCTCCCACCTTACTTTCTATTAGAGTACCTCTAATGACCTTATCAATAAACAATCTAGTGGCTGGTCCCTTCATCCAAGTCTTTGTGCCCTTATCAATAAGTTGGATGACAAATAAACAATCTAGCGGCCCCAACGAAGTTTTTAACGGTGGGTATTCAATCACCACTTTTCCTGTAGTGATCATATTTGGATCAACTTCGTTTTTTGGATCATGCCCTTAAATGAGCTCTCAAAATAGCATGGATGTAAGTCACATCCATCATGGTGGACCCTACAGTGAGGGATCCACCGAAGTCGTGCCCTAATAAGAGCGCCTATAACCCTTGAACGTAAGCCTTGATGTGGTCCATTAAAAAAGCACCACACACATTAGATGTGGGAATCATGCCCTAAAATGAGTAGTAAAAATGGATGGATGGCTTGGATATAAGGCACATACATCATGGTGGGCCCCATAGTCAGGGATCCATCGAAGCCGTGCCCTTATAAGAGCGCCTATAACCCTTGAAAGTAAAGCCTTGATGTGATCCATTAAAAAAAACGCCACACACACATTAGATGTAGGGGATTATGCCCTAAAATGAGCTGTAAAAATGGATGGATGGCACGGATATAAGGCACATACGTCATGGTGGCCCCATAGTCAGGGATCCACCGAAGCCGAGCCCTAATAAGAGCGCATGTAACCCTTGATGTGGTCCCCTAAAAAAGCGCCACATACTCATTATACGTGGGCCCGCGAAGAAAAGAAGAAATTTTTTTCAAGTACATAGCAATGTTGCCCTTTTGATTATAAGGCAGTGTATGATGCATGTATGTAGTATTTTTTCACTGGGCTATGTCAAGGGGTTAAAAGTCCATTCACGTCCAAAGTACAGTATCATTTCAAAAAAATTGAATGTAATAGCAGGATTCTTAAATTCATGGTTCTGTACATGCACTTTGCTTTTCATTTATAGCTTTCTCTGCATGTGGTAGCGTTCATTAGTGGGGAGGTGGGGCTGAGAATGACCATCACGTTACTTTCACGTTGGTGATTACTGATTAATATTACTACAATAAGAAAGCTATTTCTCCATTCGCAAAAGAATAGTACAACGGGAATTGTATTTGAATGTAAATATCCCTAAATAATAATTCTAGACTAGCTTCCAAATTAATGAGGTTCCAGATTATTTTTTACAAAATTCCATTCGACTGTCCATCTGAACCGTTAATCTTATATGCCCCACTTTTCTATCGCCATTCTTTCGAGAATTGCTTTAATATGATTTTATAGACATAAAGATCAAAGCCAAACACAATGAATGGTAATTATCATTTATGAAATATTGTTTGACATTTGATCTGGACCATTCATCTTGTGGGGCTGCCCCTGGTATCCAGGTTATTCTCATGAATCACTTTTGTTAATTTGATGATCTTAGAGATCTCGTTAATGCCGAATAAATGGACGATCCAAATCATTTATGAAGAAAAGGCCTCTGATTATGGACATAGACTGCATATCTTATGGGGCTCCAACGCTGTTTACCTGTTCCTTCGAAGAATCACTTCAATATTATGATCTTTAGCCATCCCATCAATGGCCAACGATATGGACTGCGCAGATCGCTTGTTGAAAAGGAAAAACCATCCAACGACGGATATAGATTGTCCATAGTGTGGATCCCACCTTCGCTCTCCATTCCTCTCAAGAAGCACTTTATGCGCTGATCCTAGCCATCAGATTCATGGCCAGAAAAATGGATTTAGATCATTTATGTAAAAATGTCTGATCATGGACATTGAACATCATTCACATGGGCCACTTCCGATTGCCCTCTGCAGTCGTACGGAGATTAGGGGCGACCATGAACGTGGGCCCACCTCGACGTATGCATTACATATCCATGCCATCCATCCGTTTTGCCGGCTTATTTTAGGGTATGTTCCGAAAAATGAAGCAGATACAAGCGTCAGGTCGACCACACCACAGAAAACAGTGGTCATTGAATGCCTACCGTTAAAAACTTCCCAGAGTCCACCGTAATGTTTATTATCCATCCAACCTGTTGATAAGGTCACACAGATCTGGATAAGGTAAAACGAAAATAGCAGCTTGATCCAAAACTTTCGTAACCCAAAGAAGCATTTAATGGTGGGAATTCAATCCATACTGTGTGGCCCACCTGAGATTTGTATCTACTTCATTTTTGGGACTATACCCTTAAAATAAGCTGGCAAAATAAATTCATGGCATGGATATACAAGGCATATATGAAGGTGGGGCCTAAGGAGCTAAGGTCAGGGTCGCACCCACCTTGTTGGATCCAGGTCGCCACGAATCTACGTTCTCTGCACTCAGGAACCGCTTTGATCTAATAATGTTAGCAATCCAATCAGTTGTCAACGACAAAGATGATTAAAATCTGTACGACAAACAGTTCAATTCACGGATCTACGGCATCTATCGAGCCTGCTATGATTACTGATCAAAAGGCAAGCTATCCATCATGTGGGCTGATCGTTCTGGGCCCAAAGACCAATGATAAAAGGCCCGGCCTGGCCCGGTGGCCCAGTCCAATCATCAAATGGGCAACTGTTATAAAAAATAATTTTTTTAAAAAAAAATAAAATAAAAAAAAATTGATCAAACGGTTTATGAAGACCCGTGAGCATATCCCATTTAGTATATGCATAGTTTAAAGATGAACTTTGATATGGTTCATGTTTCAATGATCCAAAAGGTTTTTACAATAGGATTGGTCACAGTTTATAATTAGGTATCCACTCACAATGGAGCTTGGAGTGATAAATCTTTTTAAAATAATCAAACGACATATAATAATTTTACGTAAGATAGATCATTGGGATAAGCCTAAATCAATAAAATCTGTGGCTGATTTTTAGTGTAAACAAATCATTTAATGGGCCACAGAAGTAGGCCCACTAATTCAAATAGGGCACTAAGATTTGATAACATTCCGATGTATGAGAAATTTTAACCCTAAAAACACTAAGAGAGAGAAAGGTTTGTCGTCTTCTATTTTCTTATTATTTCGTTTTGGATCGTTGTAATTGTTAAAAGATTATCCACAACTCGTTCTGCTTTTAAAATTTTCAAAAATTATAATTATTATCTAAAATCCCTTTATCTATAATTTGAAATATGATTTATTTTTATTTTTATTTTTCTCATATTTTAGACTAGAAATAAAAGTTGTAATGGGATCATAGCCTGCAATCTAATTACAAGCAAATATACCTATCCAAACGCCCCATGTAATCTGATTACCCATAAACAAATTTCTATTTAAGGATTGTACCAGCATCTAAACGACCCTTAGTGTATGGTCCAAAAAATGAAATAGATCCAAATATAAGATGAACCACAATACACGAAAGCTTCTTGTGGACTACCAAAGCTTTGGACTCAAGATAATATTTGTGTGGTCTCTTCGTATAGGTCTTTGTGACCTTATCAACAGGGTGGATGGCAAATAAACATTCCAAAGGACTCCATGAAGTTTTTAATGGTGAGGATTCAATCAAGATTGCTTCCTGAGTTGTGGTCCACCTAAGATTTTGGCATGCTTCTTTTTTGGGATCATGCCCTAAAATAAGCTTTGAAAAATGGTTGAACCGTGTGGATTAAAGGCAAATACATCACTGTGAGCCCCACAGTCAGGGTGCCAACCACCTCGGTGGATCCCGGGTCTCACCTAATTCGCTCCCGGCCAGGCCTTATGGGACTTGGGCCGGCAGCTGGCTCATCCCCACCTGTAATGGGACCCACGCTAACGGATACATTGCGTTAGATGGGCTTCCATGCAGACACACGTGGCCTTAGCCAAGCTCTGGAGAATCATAGGATCCCCAGTTCAAACGGTTGCACAATTTACAGGTGCTTTGATTGACCATTCTTACAGCAGGGGCCATGGTTGAGTAATCTAGACCACTGATCTGTTATGTCCCACGGTGGAAGGATGATGATCCAAAACTCTTAAACCTCTTTCAGACTGGAAGGTCCTAATCACCAATCCGGGATTTTTGTTTTTCCAGTTGAATTTGGACCTTTGTCTTATCTCTTCTCAATCGTTTATTCGTAGGCCATAAAATATAAAGGTTTGGATTATTCTACGGAGGAGATTTTTGGGATGTCATCTGTTCATTCTGGGACGCAATAAAACAATGGTCTTGATTACCTGACCGTGGGCCCCACTAGTCATAACTGAAAAGCCGAGTATACTCTGCAAAGTTCTGGTGAGAATGCATGAACTAAAATATAGAACTGATTATCTGTAGGCAACAGTACCACAATTTGTGGAATCATCCCATCCTTCCTGCCAACGTGTCATTTGTTTAGAAAATCCGTACAATGAAAACCACATGATCCATCATGAAAATCACCTTTCTTGCTGATCTGCTTACTAGGTGGGCGACACCACCATCTTGAGTTAGAGCATCAATTGTCCATTGATTACAACAGTGGCCCACCATGCGTTTTGGCGTGTACGTGAGCTCTGGGGCCCAATAACTAATTGGGCCTGGGCTCCAACTTGGATATGCATAAAGTCATAATAGAGGCCCAGCCCAAGTTACATTTCACTGCTGAGCTAGTGGCCCGGTGAAGGCTTGGTCCTAGACGTTCATGTAGTGGTCATTGAACTTAGAGGCCCATAGTTTTTTCGTTCAAAGTGAGGGTATGAACGGGCCTTGGCCCAAACCAGCCCAAGAAAACGGGCACCGATGTGGTGCATGGAGGGAGAAATATATGAATCCTCATCTGAGGTTATGTTTGAGTATTTACTAGGGCTGAAAGTCGGGCGGGTTCAGCCCGACCGACTTGTGACCAGCCCGACAATGGGTTTGGCTCGAGCAAGATGTATCGGCCTTGGTCTTGGCCTCGGGCTATACAAACACCAAACCAATAAAACTTGGGTTGGGCTCGAGTTGAGGTTTCGTATTGCTTGACCCAACTCAAACCTGATCGATATATAAGTTACTTATAAATTAATAATTGAGTGTGGATCATTTGTGTTGAAGGTGCAGTGAATTCCACTGCCATCGGGTCTCATTGGTCCACGTGATTTCTGATGACTCAAGATAACAAGATACGCTAGATTTCTCTCCCAGATAAATTGGGTACTGCATAACATGGCTTTTAAAGGAGTAGTTGTAACTTGTTTGTTTAGAAAAAAATGAAGTTCTTTACAATAAATAACTATATATATATATATATAAAATAAAATTATAAGTATAAAAAGTAAGATATGTATTGAAATATAATAGACTAATGTAATAATAAAAATATTGGCACGTATTTAGCTGACAGAGCCCACTTGGGTGGAGCTTGGGTTGAGAATTCCCAACCTAGGCTTTGTTGGGTTGAGGTGTAGGAACCTTGGGTTGGGCTAGGGTTGACAACCAACCCGACCGACTTTCGGGCCTAGTTTTTACCGGTGTAGCTCATGTACTAGTGATCCATACAATCCATCTAGTGGGCCCCACCTTGAATGGGCCACTCTATCCTATCTTTCCCTGTTTTGCTTAACCATTCGTCCGATGTTGTACAAATCGTCCAATCTTTTTCGGCTAATTTTCCATTGCATGTGAATTGTGAGTCATACTTGTGCAAGCCATCCAATCTTTTGCTAAAGCCTTCTAAAACATTTGTTGAACGGCTGGCGTATGAAGATGAATATGGAAAATGAGAAAACAAAATTTTAATGGCTCATATTAAAATCCAAGATTAAAAATAACGACTATCAATGAAGCATGATTGTAAGACCATAGCTCTATATGGTAGCAACCATAACACGAACGGTTCATCAATCTAAAGATGTAATCAGGGGGTGGAAACTAGCCACTATATGGTACATCAGTAGGGGAGAACCGTACCTACCATTAGAGGTGGGCAACGAGCCAAGCCAAGCCAAGTCGAGGTGGGCCAAGCTCGACTCAGCTTGTACATGATGTACTCGAGTTTGAGCTCGAGCTCTTGCTCGGCCTCAAGTTCAACATTGAAGCTTGGCTTGTTTGCCAAAGCTGTCGAGTCAAGCTAATGGTTCGAGTCGAGTCAAATTTATCTCAAGTCAAGCTCGAGCTTGTTGGGTAAGAGAGTAATGGATTCTGTTTTTTATCCTCTTCCATTGATGAAAAATTCAAAAATCTTAGGAGAATTAAAGCAAAACCCGATGAAAAAAATCAAACAAAACTTTGAATCGGATGAGAAAACTTGTAAGAACCGATCTGTTCTTGATCTTCTTCCATCACCAGAAATCCAAGTACTAAAAAAGAAACAGAGCAAAACACATCAGAAATCCAAGTAAAGAGCTCTAGCAAATCAGATCATTGGATTTCCTTAAATCTTTAACAAATCTGAGAAGAACCCATCTCGAATTTCTTGGGTTTCTCGCCCAAAAAATAGATCTCAAGATATTGAAATCATACTATTGTGGAGCTGAAATAAAAACTGATGGTGGTGGTCCCGATAGGTATGCGGCTGGTAGCGGGTAGAGAAAGAGAAGAAAGGAAAAGGGAAAGGGAATGCGTGCAGTCGGGTAGAAACTCTAGGGTTTTTTTTTTTTAAAGTTAAAACTTAAAACTTATATATATATATATATATATATATATATATATATATATATATATATATATATATATATATATATATATATATATATATATAATATTTAATATATTTATTAATCGAGGCTAAGTCGACCTCGAGTTGAGTCGAGTTTGAGTTCGAGTCGAGTTGAAATGCCCCCTAGTCGAACTCGGCTTAAACTCAACTCAAGCTTCAAATAATTAGCTTGGTTCGCTCAAATCAGCCATTCAAGCCGAGTCAATCCGAATGGACTCGAGCCAAGTCAAGCGAGTTTTTTGAGCTAGCTCAACTGGTGAACAGCCCTACCTACCGTATCAAAACATTGATACTGAAGTGCATGTGCCTGTGCCATGAAATATATTATATCATTGTGGTTTTTTTTTTTTTTTTCCTTGATATTTCTTGACTTGGAATCTTGACATTTCAACAGATCTGTCAGGCCGAGTATTCTATATCACCGGATTTAACCGGATCAGGTCAATTTAGGTCCGTTGATTATAGCATCAGGCACCCCTTCTTTTTTTTTTTCTATACTACGTATTTTGGTTAATTATATTTATAATTTAAAAAGAGTTTTTTGAATCCTAATGCAGGTTCAAACATGACTACTGATTCTAGGCCCTGTTTCAGACCCGAATTCCATCTAATTTCTAATTCTTGCTTGAAACTAGACCCGAGAAACTTGAACCCGGACTTATTCCAGACCCATTGGAAATCAGTTCATGTTGCAACCTAGGCCCGACAGGACCTAGTGGAGTCATTGGATCCAATTGGATTTGGACCCGGTATCTCATAAATATCGTACCCACATCCCTAACCCGACAGGACCCAAATCCAATTTTCCTTAGCCGAGTCAAAAAATGGGTTAACCGGTATACTACCGGCCTTGACCTGACCCATCTAATCTCGAAGTTTGTTTGTATGGCGACCATTCAAATTGGTAGGATATTCCGACGAGAGGGATTTGGATTGATCCATCGAGTAGTTAGAATTTGTAACAATGAGGATATATTTGGGGAAATGCAGCTATGTATGTCTTTTCTTATCCGTTTATTTTCAGCCATTGCCATATTCTTTTCTTAGACATCGAGCTGCACAGGAGTCAAAGTGAGTCAAGCTTGTCACAGCTCGCCAGTAGCTAACCCCAGCTCGAACTCGGCTTGGACAGAGTCTGACTGGCCAGCTTGGCTCAGTTTGGTTAGCAGCTCGGGGCAGTTCGAGCCGAGTTCGAGCCTATGCGATAATTTCTCAAACGCATAGAGTGCATCTTTAATTTCTCATGGAATACAAAACATTACAGATATTTCATCAAATACTTGACGAAGCAATATCAAAATCAAGATATGAGGGTAGTCTTATAATGTAAAGTTTTTTTTTTTTTTTCTAGTGATTTGTTTCGTATCAATTCCTTCCTCGCCATCAGCCAATCCTGCGGAGAATGTATGCATCCAAAACAACATTTCATTGAGTCATTTCATCAAACACTCGTAACATCAATATCAAAATAACCAAGTCACCAAGCCGATTCAATTCGAGTTGAGGTTCGATCCAAGTCAAGTCGAGCTCGAGCAAGCTTGAACTCAGCTAGAAATTTTTTCAAGCTCCAAAAACCATCTCGACTCAGTCCGAATCCAATTTCGAGCAGAAGCAAGTCGAGCTTTTCCGAGTCGAGTCGAGCTAGCTGACCAAGCTAACTCGACTCGTGTACAGCTTTATTCCTAAATTTGTTGGTTTCAATCAGTGAAGACTTCAGCAGCCGCTCTCTCTCTCTCTCTCTCTCTCTGAAAACTCAAGTTGTGTTTGGATGCACAAGTGAATCGAATTGCGGACATTCAGCTTACCCATGGGTAAATGACATGATGATTTTCTTTTCTACCATTTGAAGTCAAGAAGAAGCCATCTACGCATCCAAGGAAATTATAATTTGGTTTATTATGCCCACTTTATTCAATCAATCATTGCAATTCACTTTTGATAGTGCAACCAAACACACCCTTAGCCATCTAAGGAAACCCACTTGAGATTCACAGGTGCAAAAAATGGCAAGTTGCTATAGTGGTCTCCATCAGCTATGGTGTCTTGAGGATTCTTCAAGGCAAAGCATGTCTTCAAAGCCATCAACTTAATTGGATAGACTGGCCAACAAGGTCAGGACCCACAGGACTCTTTTAGTTGAATCATTCTGGAGACAGATTGTAGTGTTTACAGTACAGCGTACCTGATTGCTCTGTTGGAGTTGATGAAATGCCTGGTGCACCTTGAAAGCAGTTCACCTCATTCGTAAAAACAAGGAAATGCATCTTAGAACAGAGCCCAAGCAATCCCCACTGTGCAGACACCATGTTTCGGAAATCAGGCCTATCATCACGTGGACTGCATGTATGTACAAATTTTGATGGTCATTGATTTTATTTTCCTAAATCATTCATCATCCTGATTTTTGAGGAACAGAATCTACAAAGTGGGGATAGCCCGATGAGTGGCTCTGATCTCTCACATGTTGTACCTATTTTCAAGTGATTTCGCTCCGATCTCGTGGTCATCCATCAATTGGTCTACCCTGAGTGTTCTTGAGGCTGTCTTCGATTCAACGTGCTAGATGATTCAAGACATCTCAGCAATGCAAGCACCGGCAACGATGGTCTTCAGGTATCACCAAAAATCGATGTAACCCCACCAGCCACAAATGAGATTTAATTATAGAAACTCATCAAATTGAGGCCAAGGTCCCAACAGAACGGCTTGGAGATCAACATCCGGCTATGCATTTATTGCAATTATTCCTGTATGCATAACATCAATAGCAAATGAAAGAGTCAAATCAAGTGCAGAAGCATACAGACCATGCACAGAAAGGTTTGCTGACAATTCACAACTGATGACTGGAGCTACGATTGCATCCCTTACACAGCCCAAACAAGGTTTCTGTTGAGTTGCTCCATTCTACCGAGGTTTGAATCTCGAAACCACATGGAACAAAGGAATGTCTCCATTCACATATCATGCAAACAATGAATTGCATAAATTTGCATAGTAACCCACCTGTTCAGATATGCGAAGACGTACTGCATCCATGTTTGGAAGGTGGAAACTGGGGGTGGTACAGAAAGTGCGGGAAATGATTTTCCATTCTTGTTTTTCTTTTTTCTTTTTCTTTCCCAAATATGAAATGAGTAAACCCTCAGTGTTTGATGGTTGACCTTTTAGCATTTCTACAGAAAACAAGAGTACAAACCAAACAACATAACTAATGAATTCTGCACTTCTCCATTTCCCGAGGATTCCATTGGGGTTTCCATGTCTGCATTTTGGGTTCTTCCTACCCAAAAAGGCAAATCAGAATCTGTCTTGGCAGGGGACCAAACCCATGACCTCAAGATCTACCACCCAATTGAGCTATGGGATCGACCCCAAAGGATACATGCAAAATAGCTATATCAATGACAATCTAAAACGCTGGATCAGATCCTATGAGCCCAATCAGCCAACTCGATTCACATTCATAACAGAATCACCCAAGTTTCAAAGAAGAAATATACAATGATTTTGATTGCATTGTTTTAATGTATGCTTTTGATTCCATCTTTAGATACAGGAGTTGATGCACGGTTTCAGTATCAAACTAACCAAAGACAATAACATTCCTTTACAATCAGCTCTACATTCTATCACTTCCTAAAAGAAAATTAACAAGGCAAAAAACTGACCGGAAACATCGGCAAAGTGAGCAAGATAAACCAAAAGGTGAAATGCCTCGGAGGTGAGGCAGTCAGTGCTGATGGGCTTTTGTCGGAAACGCATCTCTCCACATTTTCTGAGCAACTACACCAGGACATCCAATGACTTCTGCATCTCATCTTGAATTCTTTCAAATTTCAGCATCAATTCACTTGAGAAAACACAGTGCAGGATGGAGATCCAGCATCCGACAATGCCCAGGAGAAGTCCGACCTGCTAACTTCAAGACCAAAACTCACTGAAAGAATGCCCTGTGAAAGCAACTGCTGCATTTGATTTCCAACCAACCAAGCTGGCAAGACGATGGCGAAAGTTGAACAAACACATTCACAGCCAAGCAAAAACAGAAGAGGAAGCGATAACCAAGTTTGAGGGTGACCGACCAAGAGTAAATGAGAATCGACATGTATTGTATTCGGTTTCAAGACAAAGCTACGATACAGGCAGATCGGGGTTTTTCTTTGGAAGATGTGTAAACGTTGCACAAGCAGCTCATACTAGTATACAGAAAGCAAGTAGCATTTTCTTACATGCTGTCAAATTTCAAAGAACTATTCTACAGATTTCATGCCATTCTGATACACCTGACACTGAATTACTGTTTTTCCAACTCTAAAACCTGGAATTACCGTAAACCCCACCTTCGCCCTTGCCTTACCACCGCCAGAATTAACCAAAACCCCTCTTCGAGCAACATTTTCCATGTAAACCATGGAGAAATCAGCCCCTCTCCCCACCTGAAAAATCCCAACTGTTGGATCGAATGAGAATGCCAACTTGTGCAGCATCCACACGACACTAGCCATGCTGACAAATGACTCATAGAAAGGACTCGAAGATCGCCAAGAATTCAATACCAACTCATTATCATCCAAGTTACTGAAGAGCGACGATTCCATATTTGGGTGAATGAGATTCTGGTACTTCATCTCACAAAATCTTGCAAAATTGCAATCTGGGTTTCCACTTAATAGCTCCATGGCATCAGCGGAACCGTGCTCTACAAACTCCCTCAGAAATTTCTTTCTTGGAATGCTCAAATCGGCTGCAATTTCACTCCCTTCTAAACCAAAACTCGGCGTATCGAAACCTCCAAACATTGCCAAGCAGACGTAGGACAAAAACGCATACCGATTATGCCCTCTCTTTGCATACTCGATGCCGGGATAAACCGAATTTGCAGCTGAACCCAAATCCCACCCGGCATTCTTCATCAGATCGATCAAGGTCTTGGTAAAGCTGTGGGCTGCCATACAAGCGTCCTGCAACACCGAATCAAAAAGACCCACAGACAACAAAACCTCAGAAGAAGAAGCAGAGTCGAAAATCTCCAACCTCTTCGAGAGCCTCAAATTCGACTCCTCAATTGATTCCAGCTGCTGTTTCAGAGCGGACACTTCGCCGTCCTTGCGGTCGATATCGGACTGGAGGCGGTTGATGACCATATCGAAAGTACGGAGCAGACTCTGATTTTCCTCAACCTGTGCTGCGAGACAGGACGCAAAGGGGAAATTAGGGCTAGGGTTAGGGTTTTTGAGGAAATCTTGATACGAGCGTTTCATCTCAGAGAGGCGTTGAAGGTGACACACGGCAGCTTGATCAGCGGCCTGGATGGCGTCGGCGTCAAAGGGAGCATGGGCGGTCTGGAGATGGAGATAGGAAGCCTTGAAGGAGGAAATGGTGGCGAAAAGAGAAGAAGTTATATTTTGGAGGGTTTGGGGATTATTGTTGTTGTTTTGGGAGAGGGGCAGTGGTGTTTTGTTGTGGTCGGGTTTGATTACGACAACACGTTGGCCGGTGATGATCTCGTCGGTGGAGTCGAGGAGAGAGAGATCGTTATGGTTGTTGTTGTAGGCGTCTTCGCATTCGGTGTCATCTTCGGCAAAGAATTCGATGGTTTTGGTCTTGAAGGCGAGGGCGAACTTTTGGAACATTTCAGAGATTTGGGGCGGTTTTAAGGACGGCTCCGTTGATAACATTCCTGGGTTTTTGTTATATGAAAGGAATTTCAGTGTAGAGAGAGAGAGAGAGAGAGAGAGAGAGAGAGAGATGGGAGTCTTCGTTGGGCGTCTTGAGAGAGAGAGAGAGAGCTGCTATTCGTTGGGCGTCTAGCAAGAAAAGGATCTCTGTCTGTCCGTTGATTATATGTGGGATCTTTGGAAAGATGGAGGGATGTTTACCTCTAGAAGCAGCCCAGCTACCCAATAGAGGCTCTTTGGGTTTTCTGGTGGAGGTTTTGCTCGCACGCCTGACCGTCCATCTTTCAGCCAGCTCACCTGATGGGGTCTACGCGGTTGGGTCTCCGTGGGGATTGCATTGCACTGGTGCGATTGGGAACGCGGATTGCGTCCTACGCCCGCCGGGCAAGAGCTTTGAGTGGCCACCGTGATGTATGGTTTTATCTACAGTGTTCAGCCATTTTTCCGTATTATTTTATGATATGGGACCAAAATTTAGGCATATCCTAGGCTCAAGTGGACCACACCACAGTAAGCAGCGGTCATAATGATTCTGACCATGGAAACTTTTCTACGACTCACCCTAATCTTTATTTGTCATCCAAACTATTAGTAAAGGGCTTGTTTGTACAATGGTATTAAGTTGTATTAAATGGGATTCCATTACTAATTCCGCTTTAAAATTTGAAAATGGCATGTTAGGAAAGAGTGTAAGATGGGGTTAAAATTAACTTTGCCACTTTTGGATAATAAGCTTATGTTGAGAAGTTTGAGATAAGATTACTAACTTCATAGTTCAATCCAAATGCAATTTGAAAGTAAATTTTGATATTTAATTTTTAATTCTTACATTCCAAACATGGTATTAGAAAACATGGAATAAAGGGATGAGGATTTTCAATGAAAGTCTTTCTTACCTTGGGATGCAAGGTGGGGGCCATCGAGATGTTTATGAGAAATCTACACTGTCCATCTTTTTTTGAGCTCATTTTAGTACATACGACTAAAACTGAGGAGGATACAAAGTTCGAGTGAGCCAAACGAGATGTTGGAGAAAGAATGCCTACCATTAAAACCTTCATAGGCTTCACCTTGATGTTTATATTCCATCCAGATTGTTTATGAGGTCACTTTCATTGGAATAAAGTGAAAATACCAAAAATTCATTTTTACTGGGATGAAGTGAAAATACTAAAAATTTAACTACTACAAAACTTTTGTGGCCATATAAATGTTTCAACAGTGGTCACTAAATCTCCACTGTTTCCTCTCATGTGGCTCATTTAAGTTTTGAATACACCTTTTGACTGTATGTCCTAAAATGATCTCTAAAAATTGATGGTCAGACCAGCTTTTTTACAAAGATTATAGTGGGCCCCACCCAGATTCCTTGACCAGAAACCTCTGGGTCCAATAAGCCCAATATATGAACAATACCTTGCACAAGCATTTATTATAACTTTTATAATTCCATCCACCTTAATCCTACCTTGCACAAGTATTTATTATAACTTTTACAATTCCATCCACCTTAATCCCACCTAATGCAGCTGTATCAGCTCTGTCCATAACTTCGGTGGCCCCAAAAAGTTTTCAACACTAAGCTGTAATCCGCATCTTATATCTACCTCAGTTTATATCCTAAAATAATAGCTAAAAATGGATGGAGGGTATAGATAAAGGAAGTGGATTAAATACTGAGAGGTTGAGCGGCGGGACTCACTACCCAAGTGATGCCACCAACTTTTATGGGACCCACCATGATGCGTGTGTTGTATCCACACCATCCATTTATTTGAAGAAATCATTTTAGGACATGAGACAAAGAATGAGTCAGATCTAAATCTGGTGTGGACCCATCACATGAAACAGTGGGAAGAGTGACGTCAAATTTCAGCTTGATCAAAAACTTGTGTCCCTTAGAATTTTTAATGGTGAGCGTCACTCTTCCCACTGTTCCCACTGTTTTATTGGGTAGGGTTTACTCCAAATGTGGATCACTCATTCTTTGGCTCATGCTCTAAATTGGTATCTTCAAATGAATGGATGGCATGAATATAACACATACATCGTGGTGGGTCTCACAGAACTTGGTGGTGGGTCTCACGGAACTTGGTGACGCCACTTCAGTAGCTGCCCACTCAAAAAGCTCCTTCTCTTTTTCTTTTCTTTTTTTCCACACGAACACACGCTCCACGTACACACGCGGGTGGAATTTCACCACCTATAGATACTCGAACCCTTGAACGGGTGTTCGAACTCTTAAGAATCTACCACTCCGATGAGTTAGGATCCCACTCAAAGCTCCCGCCCGTTGCCAGCCGGAGACGGGGTAGGATGGATTGGCTACTCCCCTGACACCAGCCCCGTAGCTGGTGATCGGTGCTCTGTGGGCCCATAATTGATGTATGTGTTTCATCCATTTTTACGGATCATTTTATGGCTTGGTACGAAAAAGAGACGTATATAAATCTGAGGTGGATCACACCATATAAAAACAATAGTTATTGGATATCCACCGTCAAAATCCTCCTAAGGTCCACTGTATTGTTTATTTGACATCCAATGTGTTGATTGGGTCATACAGACCCAGATGAAGGGAAAAAACAAAAATCAGCTTTATCCAAAACTTTTATAGCCTCGAGATATTTTTTAATGGTTGACACTCATTCAACACTGTTTCCTTTAATGTGGTCCACTTAAGATTTTCATAGACCTCGTTTCTTGTCAAAAATTGTAAAATGATCTATAAAAATAGATGGACGGTATGGATTAAACACATACATTATGGTGGGGCCCACAGTGCACCGACCACCAGCCATTCGGTGTCAGGGGGAGTAGCCAATCCGTTTCCCTGATTAGGAGGGTTTAAAGCCGACATTTGGTATATAAAAAACGACTATTTCTCATCTTCAGTGTTCATCAAGTAATCAGAGGGTTAGGATCGTCTTCTCTAAGAAATTTCTGAC
This sequence comes from Magnolia kwangsiensis, assembly GCA_037074715.1. Lineage (NCBI taxonomy): Eukaryota > Viridiplantae > Streptophyta > Magnoliopsida > Magnoliales > Magnoliaceae > Magnolia > Magnolia kwangsiensis. The sequence goes on along the minus strand of CM073576.1, from coordinate 18,838,149 downwards.
CATTACGGGTGCGGATTGGATACTGCTCCCGTCAGTACCTAACTATAGACGGAGGGTCCCGCAAGGCCTCTGCGGAGCCACCGTGATATCTGTTTTATCCAAGCCGTCCATCCATTTTGACCTATCATCTTAGGACATGAGCCCCAAAAAACACATGTGGAAGGCTGAGTGTACCGCACTACAGGAAGCAGCGATAACCATCACCCTCGCTGTTGAAACCTTCCTAGGATCCACCTTAATTTTTATTTTCTATTAATATAAGTTCGCATATACCTATGTAAAGGGAAAACGTAAATATAAGCTTGACCTAGAACTTCTGTGGCCCGAGAGGTTTTGGGCTGTACGGGTTCAGTTGAGCATTCAGTCTACTCATTAATGAGCTCATCACCTAAAATGATTTGCAAAACCGGATAGACAGCAGGGATAAAATACATATACAAGGTAGGCTCCCCATGGCCCCGGCAGCTGGACGGGGATTCGCTACTGAACTTGACAGTAGCGAATATAGCTACTGAAGTGACGTGACCACATTCTGTGGGCCCCACCATGAAGTATGTATTGTATCCACACCGTCCATACATTTGGAGAGACGATTTTAGGATATGATCCAAAGAATGAGGCAGATCCAAAGTTCAAATGGACCCCTACACAGAAAAAAGTGGGGATTGAACGCATACCATTAAAATTTTCTTTGGGCCATGGAAGTTTTTTATCAAGCTGTTATTTGTGATTTCCTTTCTTCCATGTCTTTTTTAACTTATAAACAGGTTAGATTTCAAATAAAAAGCATGGTAGGCCCTAGGAAGGTTTCAATGGTGGGGTCACGGTCCCCACTGTTTTCTGTGGTGGGGTCCACTTGAACTTTGTTTCTTCCTCATTCTTTCTATAATGCATTAAAATGATATCTCCAAATGGATGGATGGTGTGGATACAACACATACATCATAGTGGGGCCAACAGAACATAATGACGTCACTTAAGTAGCCAAGTCGCTACTGTCGGGTTCAGTAGCTAATCCACAACAGCCTGTCTCTAGCTATGTCCTGGTGGGCGTAGTACCCAATCTGCATATATACCAGTATTACTTACCGGTACAGGGGGCCATTGTCGCAATGTTGCTGGACCTACCTGATTAGTGACCTCTCGAGATTCTGTGTCCCAGCTAAGCCTGTTTGGCTCTGGTAATGGTCCTAGTATCTCCAGGTTAGGTGGCTAAAGTAGCTTGTCATATCTCAAAATTATATATGGTACGATTGAGTAATTCATTCAGGTTTGTGAGAAATGTCTGATTTAAGGTCCCAATGGTCCATAACACTTTCCTTTGTGATCGGCCTCTTTTGGTCTATCTTGGCGGTGAAATTATCTGTGGCCCGCTCTACATCAGTATCCAACCGGGCTTGGCCGGATTTAACTTCAGATTTTGCAACTGAGTCCATAATTTTGTAGTTCGACCATATATTCAATCGATTTGCACAGCAATTCAGTAAATATAAGACTTTTTCAGTTTCATGGATTGAATAATTAATTCAATACATACATATGTTTTAAAATTTTATTTTTCATTTATTAATATAAAGGCATGGCATGTGTAACCCATGAAGAGAAGAAGAGAGATTGCACAGAGGGAAAGTAAGCTCACAGGAAGGATGGAAGAGAGGAAGCTGGTGCCTACTGCTGAGTGCCTTTCGTGATTGAAGTCTTTCTTAAACTTCCAGCAGTCTTAATCTGTAATTAAACATCGTGATTGCCACAACAAGAGTGTACTTGTCCTTGAGATTTTGCTATTGCAAACATGTGCCAGATTTACATGATCAATAGTAACAGTGTGGCACCGACAAGCCTAACACAAAGAACTAGAGAAAAGAAAGGAAAGATTGGAGGAGAAGAAAAGAAATTCTCTTATTCTCTTACTCACAAACCACACAGTATGCCTACACATTGAAGAGAAAAAAAAAAAAAAAACTTTGGACTTTTTTTTTTCTTTTTACAATTTCAAACACCATGTACTCTACTTATAGAATTAAAATAAATTTATTGAAACTCTAATAAAATAAAAGTTATACTAATTTAAATAAAACTAACTCAAGCAAAGTCTAATTTTAACTAAAATAATTAACTTAACAAAAAAATCTTAATTTAACTTGGAAACAACCACTGGCCTTACGCCTTTGGTGATGTAGTAGGGTAGGTGATGACTCTAACACCCCCTTCAATGCCACCAAGTTGCTATCAGAATTTGAAATTTTTTGAGAAAGACAATCCTTTTGTGAAAATGTTCGTCGTTGGCTCTCTTATTTTTAACAAGAGAATATTGATATCACATTTTAGTACCTTCTCTCTAATGAAGTGGTGATGTACTTCAACGTGTTTCCTAAGAGCCTAATACATTGGATTTTCTGCTAGTCAAAGTGCATTCTCATTGTCGTAATATAGCCCAACTGAGTAGTTAGCTTGTTGCTTAATGTTAGACATTAATTGCATGAGCCATTGATATACTTTGTATTTTGCTTTGCTTGCTGAAAACGGCATTGTTAGCACTCCTAAATTCAAGTTGAACTCAAGTTGTAGCTGGACCAGCTTGGATTAAGTTCCAGCCCGGTTCCTTTTTTTTTTCCAGCCCCGCTCATCCTGGTGTAGGTTGGGAGGCAGCTGCTGCTTGGCTGCTTTCTTGGCTTTTGAGTTAGTGCTCTGTTCGTCTGTATAGACTCTGTTCCAATTCAAAATGATAGGTAGGGCCCGCTCTTTTTGTTGGGGCCCGCCCGAATGGATGCACAGTTCAGATTATCATAAAGAATAGGTGTATCGTCTTCCACCTCTCCATTAAAAAAAAAAAAAAAAAAACTCAAGTTGAACACGTACCCAATGGTGGATCGACATGACAATAAATCACCTACACAATCCACATCATAAAACGTATCTTACAATGGAATCTTTTTATAGAAAATTTCAAAAATCTTCTAATGCTTTCACGTAGCATAAGACGCGTTGAACTGCTTCCGGACGTGGCTTCCTCATATTTTACATGAGCATGCTTACTACACTAACTGTGTGAGCAATGTGCTAATGTCAGTGCCAGATAAATCAGACTGCCAACCAACTATCGATAAATGGTTCCATCCTCTAGTAGCACTACCACATCACTTTTCAACTTGTTTATTTTTGCTGGAGTTAAGATTGTGTATAGTCCAAAAATTTTGCTATTTGAATTATTTTAAAAAAATATTAAAATCTTTTCGTTATAATTAGCTTATGTTGTCATTTACTGTCCCTTAACACTCGGTGTTAGCTTAAACGCAAGTGTTTCCTAAAAAGAACCACACAAATCTAGTTAATTAACCATAGGAAGTTAACAAATCTTACATATTACTTAAACATATAGTTTAACCTCATGATTTATTCATATGGGGCCCCAAATCGAGCTGCCCTATCATTGACTAATCAAGACGGCAATAATTATTTAAAGACTTACCTAAAGCCGAGGCGATTAGGGGTCGGATCCTAATTAACAAACCAAACTAACTCAGTTACTCCCTTAGCCTAAGAACCAATAGTTTAGAGTAATTAAGATCGGATCACCATTTTTGCTAATTGCAAATAGGCCATACTATGAACTTAGTTAATCCAAACCTTAATTATCATGCATAAGAAATCTTATTACCCATTTCATTCCAAAAATGTCCTGATTATCCAAATAATCTCTAAACCGCTCTTTTGTGAGCCACTAAACCTAAGATCATAGAAAGACATCGTCTTAGCAGGCTTGATATCCATCGCAGGATATCGAGCCGAGATCGCTTCTCAAATCACTCAACTTGGACTCACAAGGTCAGAGCATGAGATGTACAAATATTCTTGAAATTAATCAAGAACTTAAGTTAATTGTATATGTCTGGTCTTTGCCTAAGTTGGGGCTTTCAGGCTATTAAATCGCTACCAAATTTAGTATAATGACCTAAAGTAATGTCCTATGTAAATCCATATAGTCGCAAGCCTAATTGATGAGTGATGACTGTCGAACTGACTTCTAATCATACTTGTCAATTTTCACATCAAAATGGTCGGCCGATATTGTATATGCGTAGATCATGATTAGGGATAACTATCTTACAATGGGTGTTGAATCACATGCCCTATAGTGGCCCCTAAAGGTTAGAAATACCCTCTCCTAGTGGTAATATAGTAAAAACCTAACCCTTGGGGCCATTTGGACAATTTCTGACACTATAAATAGTTTACTATTTCACACCCTCTCACCCCATATGAATTTCATGTTGGAATTTTGGTCTGCAGAATCACACAGATCTAGATCTAGAATAGCAATCCAATGGCACCAAATACACATAAGAGAACATGTAGATTTAACCTGGAAAACCCTTCGAGAAAAAATCACGGCACAAAGTAACAGATCTTCACTATGAAAATAGAAATTACAAAGAGAGAAGACTTATCCGATTTGAACAACCTCAAATCTCACACTTGCTACACCCTTTGATAACCTTAGAACCCTTTTAGAAACCCTTGGAATGCCTTAGAATAATACTTCTTGATCCCATTTACACTCATATATATAGTTTTAGGAAGAATCCCAAACAAAATCGGAAAGAATCATAAACGAAATCGGAAACAAATTCAGTCCTTTCGCAGTTGCGCGCAAAATCTGTGCAAAATTTGATTAGATTTAAGACATCAAATACAATAATCTCCACTATATCTTAAATCTTTAAACGTGTAGATCTTTGTCCTCTTCTTTTATATCTGCATTACAGCATAGCTTCTCGTGCACACTCCGTCATTCTTTTTCGTCATCGCCAAGCCCAGAGTAGTTACATATAACTTGGACTTCTCTTCAGGAACGACCTTGGTGAGCATATTTGTCGGATCTAAATCCACACGCCCAACCACCTTTGCTCCTGTCTTCCTAAAAGTAAAAACGTAGTCTTCTTACGATCTCACCACTACCAAATATTACTTACCGGAGTATTTGCTCACAACATTAATAGCCTATGAAATAACCGGTCTAATATAGACCATGACATACACCGCCAACCACATTCGAATAAAGCTCATGAGATATATCTTACTTTTCCTCATTTATTTTGGGACATGTACTGAGGAAAACTTGAGGAGAGACGCGTAGGGAACGCTCTCCAGCTTTGCCGGGTTCATCACATCCTTGATCAATACTTACCTAAGGTATTCTGCCTGTGATAACCAAAGTCTGCTCCTCCTTCAATCTCAATGCTGAGAATAATCTTTGCAGCCCCTCAATCCTTTATCCTGAATGTCCTACTTAACCGAGTCTTCAATACATTGATTTCATACATGTCATAATTGACGATTTATATGTCATCAATTCCTAACTCACCATGAAGGAATCAAACTTTATATCAATGCTTAGGCGACAAGTCGTACCATGACCTCCTGCAAAAATTTTTCTCAACCCCTTTAACTTCGAACCATTCTCGTTGCTTCATATAGATATGTTATTCCATTTTCTCTTGCAGAAGTACAAACTCCACATCCATCCTTCTAGCTCTAAATCGCATTGGCCAAGCAGCGCCAATCACGGATCTAATAGACATCTGTTATACCGTCGGGGCGAATATTTCTGAGAAGTTAATCCCTTCTTTCTAAGCATAATCTTTTACTACCAACCTCGCTCTGTATTAATGTTGTATCCTCCTGAATATTCACCTGCATCCAACCGCTCTCCGGCCCACTGGAAGCTCCATCCGCTCCCATGTGTCGGTTGGTACAATGAGTCCATCATATCGCCCATAGTCACATTCCACTTCTCAGCACTAGACTCACCTAAAGTCTTCTGAATAAAAGATGAATCCCCTACGATATTGGAGTCGTCCATGTACCTCGCCAATATCCTGCCATCATGCCATATGATTCTCCTCACAGGTCGTTGCTCCACCTGCTCTATATCCCTGTCCTCGCATCTCGACCTTCCTGTCCTGCCCTCTCATGTGGCAATGCCCAATATGCCACACATGTGCAGAGGTGGAATCCGCTACATCCACTGCAGCTCCACCTTTTGAAGTGCTCTCGATCAACTTATATATATTACCGAGTCATTACACTTTCATGATTACCCGTGTCCCCATAGATACCTTAAGAGCACCATCAATACCTATGAACTTGCAGCCTATTACCACAAGTACACCAAGAGAAATCATATTTTTCTTCATATTAGGAATGTGCCTCACATCAGTCAGGGTATGCTCCACCCCATCAAACATTTAATACGTACCATACCAATAGCCACAATATTATAGGCAATGTCATTACCCATAAATACCTATCCACCATCGCACTCCCTGTAACTGGTGAACCAACTCTAATGAGGTGTCGTGTGAAAAGATATCCCTATGTCTAACATCCACTCGTCCTTACGATCATCGTATAACTGTTTGATCGTAGACATAGACAAAACATTACCATCACATCTACTCAATCCATCTGACGTGAACGCATTAACCTCCTTATACGAAGCTTCAGAATCTTCTCTCTTAGATTTAGAATTTTCACAATCCTTCTTCACATGTCCTTCCTTCCTGCAGTTCCAACGCTTTACCTTTCCCTTGCCCTTGGATTTGGATCTAGAACCTAAAGAACCTATACTTTGTTCAGAATTTTTACCCTTTGTAACCAGTGCATCAGAAGATATCTCCATGTCGACGTTAAGCTTTCTCATAGCCTTCCCTTGAAGGGTCAAGATAATAGTATCGATAATCAGGGTTTTATTCGTGGAGCACATTGTGTCCTTGAATGACTCATAAGATGCCGGAAGAGAATTCAGCAATATACACGCTTGTTCTTTATCTTTCATCACTTCCTCCATATCTAACAATTTGTAAACCAATTTATTAAAGTTGCTGATGTAAGCCTCCAGATCTCCACCCTCTATCATTTTGAAGTTATACTACTGCCACTTCAAGTGTAGGCAATTTTCAGAGAATTTTTTCGCATAGACATCATCTAACTTCGCTCATATTTTAGCTGCAATTTTCTCCCTCATGACATTGTAGAGAACCTCATCCGTGAGACATAAACGAATCGATAATAAAGCCTTCTTATTAAGAGTATTCCATTCACCATCAGTCATAATAGACTTTCGCTCCTCAAGAGCACCATCTTCGCCTTGTTTGATTAAAGAACTCATCATCTTGATCTTCCATAACTCAAAATTATTTTTTTCTAAGTACTTCTCAATATCATACCTGGTGCTTTCCACTATTACTAATCTCTCATATTCAAATTTGTGCCCCAACGATTGCTTTGATACCACTTGTTGGGATTTTGGTCTGCAGAATCATACAGATCTAGATTTAGGATAACAATTCAAAGGCACCAAACACACATAAGAGAACACGCAGATTTAATGTGAAAAACCCTTGCGGGAAAAAAATCATGGCACAAAGCGACAGATCTTCACTATGAAAATAGAAATTACAAAGAGAGAGGACTTATCCGATTCGAAAATCTCGAATCTCACCCTTGTTATACCCTTTGATGACGCTAGAACCCTTTTAAAAACCCTTGAAATCTCTTAGAATAATACCTCATAATCCCGTTTACACCCATATATATAGTTTTAGGAATAATCCTAAACAAAATCGGAAAGAATCATAAACGAAATCGGAAACAAATCTCACCCTTTCGCAGTTACGTGAAAAATCTGCGCTGAATGTGATTAGATTTAAGACATCAAATATAACATTTCATGCCCTAGGTTCGAAAAGAAAGAGAGAAAGAGTGAAAGAGGAGAGAGAGAGAGAGAGAGAGAGAGAGAGAGAGAGAGAGAGAGAGAAGAGCAGGAGGAGGAGGAGATTGGTGTCTCATTCACCGAATCACTTCAATATAACCCTAATAATTACCAAATCTTGTCTAACCTTTCGATTTCATGACCTAATATAGATTTCTACCTATTAATTATATGTTCACTCCCGAAGAGCAGGGTTGTGATGTAGTAATAAACTCGGTAAGACCGAGGTCGAATCCCAAGGGACTGATACCTGTATGTAATCTGAAACTAGGTAGAAATAGAACCAGACTAAGATGAAAACTAAATCAACTATAAATTGAGGAATAATGATGAAATATTAATGTAAAACTTAAGAAATTCAGAAGAAAGGAAACTAGGAATTTAGAGGATTCACTTGTAGAGATCAGGGAGATCTTATGCCTGTTTCAAAAACTCAACTGGACTTAGAGTCCATCTTCATCCAGTTGAAAGTGTAACCATGGAAATTAAACTGAACTTCCTTTGATATAGTTTTAAAGAGATGAAAGGTATATGAATTAGAATGGATTTTATCACCAAATCATGCCCAGGAGACAAAGTAAACAACAGAAATAAACTAATTACCAACCAATCACATGTATGAAGGTTAGGAAGGGTATCATCATCCGAGTATGCTCAGGAGACGATGATGAACAACAGAGCTTCCTAATGTCATAAACATAAAAAAAAGAAAAGAACATGCTCAAAGTCATTGCAGACCCATTGTAATTTCAGTCACAATAGACCATTAAAAACTAAAAATACTCCCTTTAATCAAATTATAATCAAAGCAGTTCATAAATTATAAATCAAAGTCATAAAATCCCTCCCATCACACTACAAGCTTCACCTCTTAGCCCTAACTAAGAGGTTTAGCAACCCATAGACATGATTGCACTATAACTCATAGTAAAAATAGAAAAATAAATAAGAAAAATACTTTACTTCCTGTCTCTGCTCTCTATCCACGTTCAAACCGAGCCAAGCTCCTCCTTCAATCTCCTCCCCTGTGCTACACGTCCCAGCCGACTGATCTATCTGTTGGGACACTTTTAGAGGGATCCAATGGCTGAAAATTGACTTGTATGATTCATTTATGGTCCTTAAGCTACGTATGAAGTTTCGAGCCGAACGAATGGTGGGAACCTTGTGATTTCGTATTCTAGACCCTTTTTAGGCTACTTGAACTTCAACTTTTTGATTTTCTTGAATCTCTAGCATGTAAATCCATCGATCTTGGTCACCTGGGGTCCATCCCTTGCCTTGGTATATTCTGAGTATTAATTTCATACTTTTAGCACCCTGTTTCGGTCCAAGCTCCTAAACACAAACACGATTATTTCAGGGCATTAAATAGTATCATACTCATAAATCTAGGTAATAAATGGAGTCTAATATGCAATATTTGACCCTCAACAGAACCCCCAACCAGCATTTTGCTAGTCCCGAGCAAAGTATGTGAAAAATAAGTTGAGAATTATGAGACAATGTCTATAAACTCGAGTGATTCTTGAAAAACAATTCAAATATGAGAATTCTAAGATTCATGAATGTTGGGTATTACTTTCTCCTGGACTCAAGTGCATTGTAAACTTCATAATCAAATTCAAAGTATTAATCCATCAATGAGAAAAAAATTCTAAACACTGAGTTTCATGGGTGTATAGTGTAATCTCGGCTTATCATCGTTAAAATTTACTTCTCTATTTCAGGGTATCATTGGTAACCAATGAGAGAATTCATGATAACCAAAACTTAAACCAAAACTTACCTCATAGATCATCTTTTTATTCTTCCAGCTTTTAATTTTTTCATTAAAAGTAACACTAAGGAGGGGAATTAAATCCTCACCTATAGGGATCAAACCTACGGTGAAGACTATATATCTAACTCTTTTCACATATCATTCATAGGGAATTAAATTTACACCTATAGGAAGCAAACCTATGATGAAGATTATTCGCCCAACTCTTTCCAAAGGTATCTATTTTTTTTTAATTGATCATGACGGGTAAATTTTTAAGCTGGTTCCTTATATGCTTAATGATTACTAAGTTAACCCTTCAATATCAAACTGAAACCTTAATGTGAAAGCGAGATATAACATGTGAAATCATGACTCAATCAATGTTTACAACTTCTAATTCTGTATTAACAATTCAAAGTTAACTGAGAAATCTAATATAATAGATAACTGAATCTAAGAGTCATGAATCCAACATCACGTATCTTGAAATTCTAAGTGCCCTAAATAGCTGTCAAAATAACTTCGAATTCACAAGAAATTCTTGAAAAATTAAAAATTTTCACAATTTTTGCTCAAGACCAAGAAAACACTAATTAAAAAACCTAATCTCTCACCCCCAACCTAAAATTTACATTGTCCTCAATGTAAAAGATATGAGCATGCAATGCACATGGGACAACAAAAGTAAATAAGAAGTGATGGAAGATAGTACCTGGACGAAGGCATCGAGAAAAACGTTCTAAGAGATCGTGGCATGAAAACCGGTCAGCATGAGAGTGAAGACACGAAAGTAAACTATCCTAAAATAATATAGGAAGCAAATTAACCTAATGGCATAAAACCGTCTATCCTATAACAGCATAAAGTAAACTAGTCTAGTCATATGAAAGCAGGGAAAAACTACTTGACGATGCCGCAGGGTTTCTCTTCCGGCTAATATCTTGATAAGTTTCTCAGTAAGTTCCTCAACAGGATCATCCAAAAATCCTTTTTGCAATAGGCTTGGATGCCTTCGAGCATGACTTTCCAGAGAAACTTATGTACCTCATTAAAAATTTATTGTTAATTCGCCTGAGGTATCCAAAGTATATATGATTCACTTATGTCAGAAAAAGTTTCAAAGTTAGTATCCCATGGTGAATCAAAGACTACAGGTAGAACAAATTAAGAAAAATTTTCAGGAAGTGGTGTAGTCTCAACACATTCTAAAGTAATAGAATTCAGTTCAATTTTCAGCTCCTCCTCCCCTAATGGTAAACATTTAGGATCTGTGGATGAAGGGGCTTCAGAGTAAGGGTTCTCTCGGTTAGTGATGACTATCGAGATGTTGTCCTGTAAGGCATTCACTATGTCTCTTATCATGAGATCATTTGAATCTACAAATTGTATCAAACAATCATCCAAAGAGTTGAGAAATTCAGTTGAGCGTGACTTATGTTCCACATTAGACCTCGTGATGATCTGCTCAAGGAATCCATCATCTTTAAAAGTCAACGGAGGTGTGCTCTCTTGCTCCAGCCCTATACTGACAGATTGAGGGTCAGTATAAAAAGCATTGATGTGCGAACTCTGTATATTGATACTACTCAGAAGAGGCATTGAATCATCAATATTCAGCAGTTCAGATAGTGGCCTCAACTAGGTGGTTTCAAATTTTAGAGTCATATCGAGTAACTCGTCCATCTCCCGAATCATATCATCATTCAATTCAGGGGAATGGTCCAAACATATCTCACAACAGATGGAAGGGTAGGTTATAAGGAGCTCATCCACTTTTAGATCAGACATGTTAAGTGAGTGGAGTAGCTCATTATGACCGTTCTCTTCGTGTACTTTTCGATCATTGACCTAAACCAAACTTGAGATTAATTCCAGGGGAATTGTGGCTGCACATTCAGAATCGTCATTCTAATACTCATCATATTCTAATCCCTCATATTCAAATTTGTGGCTCGATGATTGCTTTAATACCACTTGTTGGGATTTTGGCCTGCGGAATCACACAGATCTAAATTTAGGATAGCAATCCAAAGGCACCAAACACACACAAGAGAACACGCGGATTTAACGTGAAAAACCCACCTTGCGGGAAAAAACTATGGCATAAAGCGACAGATCTTCACTATAAAAATATAAATTACAAAGAGAGAGGACTTACCCGATTCGAAAAATCTCGAATCTTACCCTTGCTATACCCTTTGATAACCCTAGAACCCTTTTAGAAACCCTTGGAATCCCTTAAAATAATACCTCATAATCCTGTTTACACCCATATATATATAGTTTTAGGAATAATCTCAAACAAAATCGAAAAGAAACATAAACGAAATCGGAAACAAATCCCGCCCTTTTGTAGTTACGCGAAAAATCTGTGCAGAATCTAATTAGATTTAAGACATCTGTAACACCCTGAAAATCGGAGGTCGTGTATAAACTCTACTCCCGAGTTCCAGACCGTCACTTATGCAACAAAAATGATTATGATTCGATGTGGTCTGATTTAAAGCATTCACATGAGTAAAAGTATACCAAAACTGCAATTCATACTTCAAATCCAGTGATAAAAGCAAGCGGAAGACTAAACAATATATATATCACTGTAAGGAAAAACAAAGTAGATCTCATCTGTCTCTAAAGTATGAATACATCTCTGAGTCTCATATACATATACATGAACAAAGTCAAATGTTCAAAATAGTCTCACTGAAGTCCCATCAACCCAGGTCGCTTACGCAAAGCCATCATGATACTGCATGTACGAGAACTCGTCCTAATCCTCGTCGAAGTCTGGCTCTGCCTCCTAGATCTCAGCATCACCTGCATCTACAACAGGGTCTGGTGGGTGTTGCAAACACTATCCCGTAACGTGGGAGTGAGTGATCAACTCAGTGGAATCATAGAACAAAGATTAGCATGTTCACAAATCAATCACCGGCGATGGCATCGCCGTACAGGTGGGCCCACTTGCTGTAAATTTCGGGCGCACGCCCTTATATACCCTGTACATTCCCCCCATATGTGTCCCGTCCAAAGAAAACCCCTAAAACTTGCACTTCCTTCACAAACAACCCTCCCCATAGCTCCATTTTCGTTTTCCAGCAACTATCTCCAAAATCCGTGATTCCACACCACCCCTAGATCCATCCTTGGTCAAAAACGACCACCCTCCATCGTTCCTTTGAAGTTGGCAGCCCTCCCTCTTGAAGATTTCAACTTTTGGAGCTCCAAAAACCCCCAAATCGAGCTGAAATCGTGAGGTGCTCCATTCCACTTTTTCATTTTCATTTCTCCTTGAAAATACATCCTTGGGAAGCTTGAAGCATCCCTCTACGACGCCTAGATCTCCCTTTTCCAGTTTTTAGGGTGTTACAACATCAAATACAACATTTCATGCCTTAGGTTCGGAAAGAAAGAGAGAAAGAGAGAAAGAGGAGAGAGAGAGAGAGAGAGAGAGAAAGAGAGAGAGAGAGAGAGAGAGAGAGAGAGAGAGAGAGAAGAGCAGCAGGAGGAGGAGATTGGTGTCTCATTCACCGAATCACTTCAATATAACCCTAATCACTACCAAATCTTGTCTAACCTTTCGACTTCACGACTTAATATAGATTTCTACCTATTAATTATGTGTTCACTCCCCAAGTACAGGGTTGTGATGTAGTAATAAACTCGGTAAGACCGAAGTCGAATCCCAAGGGACTGATACCCGTACATAATTTAAAACTAAGTAAAAATAGAACCAGACTAAGATGAAAACTAAATCAACTGTAAATTGAGGAATAATGATGAAATATTAATATAAAACTTAAGAAATTCAGAAGAAAGGAAATTAGGAATTTAGAGGATTCACTTGCAGAGATCAGGGAGATCTTATGCCTATTTCAAAAACTCAACTGGACTTAGAGTCCATCTTCATCCAATTGAAGATGTAACCATGGAAATTAAACTGAACGTCTTTTGATATAGTTTTAAAAAGATGAAAGGTGTATGAATTAAAATGGATTCTATCACCAAACCATGCCCAGGAGACAAAGTAAACAACATAATTAAACTAATTACCAATCAATCACATGTATGAAGGTTAGGAAGGGTACCGTCATCCGACCATGCCTAGGAGACGATGGTGAACAATAGGGCTTCTTGACGTCATAAACATAAAAAAGGAAAGGAACATGCTCAAAGCCATTGCATACCTATTGTAATTTTAGTCACAACAGACCATTAAAAACTAAAAACATTTTCTTTAATCAAACTATAATCAAATTAGTTCATAAATTATGAATCAAAGCCATAAAATTTCTCCCATCACACTACAAGCTTCACCTCTTAGCCCTAGCTAAGAGTTTTAGCAACCCATAGACATGATTGCACCATACCTCATAGTAAAAATAGAAAAATAAATAAGGAAAATACTCTGCTTCCTGTCTCTACTCTCTATCCATGTTTAAACCGGGCCAAGCTCCTCCTTCAATCTCCTCCCCTGCGCTTCACGTCCCAGCCGACTGATCTATCCGTTGGGCCACTTCTAAAGGGATATTGAACATCGGGTCTCCCGCCAATACCTCGTGTCAACAGGAAAGGTTTTGTAATCTCGTGGGTGACGCTTCATATTCACCACAGGCTAAACCGCTTACGCTGTCGTGCATAAAGAGTGACATCCACGTGAAGGAAGCCATTTAGGTATGACACATGAACGTGGGCCCCTAGTGTTGTATGTGATTACATCTACTCCATCCATACATTTTAGAAGATAAGTTTAGATCATTACCCATAAAATTGAAAATTTTTCAAAGCTCAAATCGACTACACCATCGGAAACAGTGTGAATTGAACATCTACCATTGATAATTTCTGAGGGACCACAGAAGTTTTGTATCAATCTGATATTTGTGTTTTCACTTAATCAATGTCTTTGTGATATCATCAACAGGTTTGATGATAAAAAACATGCATGTAGGCCATAGAAAGGTTTCAACGGTGGAAATCATTATTCCCTATGGTATGGTCCACTTGAGATTTATATATACCTCATTTTTTGTCTCAACCATTAAAATGATCTCAAAAAAATGATGGACGGAATGGATAAGACAATACATTGATGGTGGGCCCAACTAAGTGTACTCAGTACGAAAAGGATGTACTGAGTAAGTCAGGACGATATAAAGTGGGTACCAATTCGATTTAACATTTTTGTTCATGTGAACGCGTGATAGACGGATCCATGTGCAAAGGATAGCTAGTTGGGTCCCACAGTGATGTTTATGGAAAATCCACCACGTTCATCAGATTTTAAATAATATGTTATGACATTGAACCAGAAATAATGAAAATATTTTTCACATATGGGGTGAACGACTGATGATTGAATGTCCACCATTGACACATACGTGGGTCCACACAACATTTGAAACATGATAACTTATAACTTTTCTAAAACATGTGTATAGAATTTACTTTGTGAATGGTATAGATGGTATAAAAACACACGGTGGACCCAGGAAGGTTTCAACGGTAGGAATTTACCTGCACACGTTTCTCTTATGTATGGCCCACATGAGTTTTGGATTTTGATTGTTTTTGGGCCCGTCACCTAAATTGATATTGTAAACCTGTTAGGTGTGGTGGATTTCCTATATTCATCACGGTGGGTCCCACTAAACTTCACATTGCATGAAGTTCCTGCATATGTGGTTTAGAGAAAATGCGCATCCATATCCAGGAGATGCAGATGGATTCAAAATCCAAATTCTCAAAATTCCGTCTGAGCCATCATCCCTGCCCTAGACAAGGCTCGGACATTTTGGATTGAGGGTCAATCTACGACGGAAGGTGATTCATCACGGGGTGCATGCGTACAGATATTCATAATCTCTCAGAGTATCTCTATTCCCTCTCTCTCTCCCTCTTTGGCTTTGTCGCCTCGACAGATTGACCAGCCAGATTTTTGCAATCCTCTCTTTTACAAACAGGATGTGGCTCCAATCCCGTGGGATAGAAGTTAGTTCCATATCTTCCAACATGCCATTAAAAAGCATGGGATACACCTAATCCAGAGACAATACCTTACACATGCATTTAATGCTACTTTTTCAATTCCATCCAACTTAATCCCACCTAATGCAGGTGGCCAAAAGGGCCCTTATTGTAGCACTATCCATCTCTTTGACCATCCGATCATCCATATATGTTAAACCTTCAATCTCCTCAATTAGATCATGCATCAACTGATCTTTTGGTTTTACTTGAATTTCCTCTGATCTGACCATTGATCCATCAAACAATCCAAAGGTGGATTCCTTTTGGGTTGCCACACTACTTATAACCACAACACCTTGGAATGCTGGATAAAACAAATTGAAGCCCATAAAGCTTTTCATGTTCAATTAAGGGCTCAAAGCAAGCTTTCACAAACTCCTTGAGTTCCTTGAATTCATTTGCAATATCTTCATTGAATGCTTTAAGCTCTTTCTTGACCTCCTGCAAGTTCTCATTCCGCATCTTTTAAATATTCGTAGGCGTCACTGACATTTTTGTGTGATAGGATGTTCTTGAATAACCGACATGTAAGGAGGGGCGTTAAAAGGAATCACCATAAGGCACATATGAAAATGGGTATGGCTCAAGGTGATATGAATGGCAATCTTGATCATTAAAGTAATTTGGATAAGAATAGTACGATGGATATGGAAAGGCATTGGAGTCCGAATAGGGATAAGTGCATGACACATGAGAACATCTTCCTATCCATGACATCTTTTTTTTCTTTTGCTTTTTTAGTTTTCTAAGAACAAAACTTACTTTAATACCAATCTGGTTCAAACCCGAAGGGGAAAGCAAATAAATCAATAAGAAAAAGAGATTGTGGGGAAAAGACCTAACAATCCTCTAGCCAAATGCTAGAGATCACGAATGCAAGACCGTGAGCAAGCTCAATAGTCCTCTAGTTTAGAACTAGAGATCACTCTCTCCCCTTCAATAGCTACCATAGAGAATAAGAAAATTTTGTAAAGAGAATATTAATCAGCTTGTCTTATTACATAGACTATAAGTCCTATTTATACTCAACTTTACAATCTGTAATAAAATATATGAAATCTAAAAATCCATGAAATAGGAAAGCACCTAAGTAACAAAGTATTCTATAATTAAGAAAATGTTTAAAATAAGAAGATACTTAGATAATAAAATATTTAATATTATTCCCTACCTAAAAGAGCAGATTTACTGATTTAAAGATTTAAAAAAAAAATGGAAAGTGATGATGGGTAAAAAAGGAAGGTGGTCCTTTTCTTGTACACACATGTGAAGCATGTGAAACGTGAGATGCGGGCCTTTTCTTTAAATCTTGATCAATCAGCACATGTGGCCATTTGGTTGCATCATAAACAACTAAGAATGCCAACATGTTGAGAAAAGAACTCATTCTCTTCTTAGGAAAAAAAAAAAAAAGAAGCTTATTCAAAAACTTCTTTTTACAATCACAAACACCATGGATGTATACTCCACTTATAAAATTAAAGAAAATTATAATACAAGTAGAACTCTAATAAAATAAAATTAGTCCTAATTTAACTTAGATAAAACTAACCCAAACAAAATCATATTATAACTAAAACAATTAACTTAAACAAAAAATTCTAATTTGACTTGAAAACAACCATTGGCCCTACCCCTCAAGTAAGCGCGGGCGACACTCTAATTGTTAGGTTAGAGCTCCACTCTTCCCCTTACTTCGGTGAGCATTTTCGAAATCTCAAAATACTCATATCCTTATTCAAATGTCTTTTCATGTCCTTTAAACACAAAATATTAAGTTTATTTAAAAACTAATTTCAAAAGTAAAATTGTCCACTGTTGTAAAACAAATGTCTTAAATCTTGGTTCACCGAGATACTCGACCAGTCGAGGGACTGGCTTGACTAGTCAAAGGTCCCTTCGACTAGTCGAAGATAGTTCAACTCGAAATCCAATAATGATGTATTTGAGATTTTTGGGATACTCGACCAATCAAGGGATAGGCTCAACCAGTCGAAGCCCAGGCTCAACTAGTCAAGGGTTACACAGATGGTGCATGGTTTATGCATGGACTGCATAAATTTAAGGTGGTTTCTAAGGAGTTGCGTAAGTGGGATTTCCCCATCTATAAATAAGAATCTCTATGGCCATTTTCAGACATTCTAAGCCTTTCTAAAGATATTTCAAGGATTTCTAAAAGAATTCTAAGGTTTTCAAAGAGTGTAGTAAGGGTGAGATTTGAGTTTATTCGAATCGGATAAATCTTCACTCTTTGTAATTTTTATTTTCATAGTTAAGATCTGTCGCTTTGTGCCGTGACTTTTTTACAAAAGGGTTTTCTAAGTTAAATCTTTATGTTCTCTTATGTTTGCTTAGTGCTTTTGGATTGCTATCGTAAATCCATATCCGTGTGATTCCGTAGCCCAAATCCCGACATCCACTACTGCTTATATTTCATATGGTATAATGTGCACCAATCGGCCCAAGCCCTAGGATCCCATTCATGTGACGATAAAGATTTGGATTTCTAAAAACACAATTACTTGTACCATTACGGGAGCTTGGTTTGCTCAGTGGAGATGATAATAAGTGCTAGCCTCATGAATTATAATAAATAGACGGATTTTTGTTACTTAAAAACCATTTCATAGGCATTTTTACATTAGGCCTGGTTCTAGATCCAAATGGGCCGTGGCTTTGGGATTCACCAAGGTGGGTGGATCCCCGTGGGACCTATCGTGATGTATGTATTTTACATCCATGCTGTCCATCCGTTTACACAGCTCATTTTACTGCATGAACCCAAAAATGAAACAGATCCAAATCTCAGGTCGACCGCACCACAGGAAAATGTGGTGATTGACCGTTAAAACTTCTCATGGGCTACAAAAGTTTTGGATGATCTGATATTTGTGTGGTCCCTTCATCCATGTATTTCTGACCTTATCAACAAGCTGGATTGCAAATAAAAATTCCGGCAGCCCCCAAGAATTTTTTAATGGTGGATATTCACTAACCACTTTTTCTGTGGTGTGGTCCAGATAAGATTTGAATCTGCTTCATTTTTGGAACCATGTCCTAAAATGAGCATTCAAAACAGATGGACGGCATGGATGTAAGGAACATACATAAAGGTAAGCCCCACAGTAAAGGATCCATTGAAGCCACGCCCATCCATTCCAAAATTTCAGAGTCACTCACATTACCTGATGAGAAATATTAATTGGAATCAGGCACATTTTTCATGGTTCTCATATCCCACGTTCGGAACAAAACAAGACCCAGATCTAATTCTCTTTGTCGGTCTAGACAGTGGTCCACAGTTCACTAGCCCAGTGGGGCCCGATGCGTTGACTGCTCCACCATTTACACCTAAGTCTGATATTAGGTACAATATTCTGTTGACTTCTCTTGTTATTGCCTATCTAGATTAAGAGAAAATCACAAAATCTCAACTGCTCATCTGACTTTCTTTCTTTTGTATACTTGTCACTACTATATTTTGATTTGCCAGAGCAACGTGAATCGCGACGGACTCTTTGACATGTATGTTCGCTGACCAATACCATTACTGATGACGATTAGTACATTTTAGGACAATCAGAACCATTGATCAGGTGGTCCATCATGTACTCAGCTTAAATAAAAAAAAAATAATACAGTCTGAATATATTATAGCCACAGTATTATTGGTCAGAAAAATGAGTGGCTGTAAAAAGTTGACCAAAATAAGGAGCAATGGTCCAACTCGGCTAACAAAAAATACACCAGCGCCGTGATGTAAGGTAATAGTCCGATGACCATTATCTTTAAGCTGTGGTCTGTCCACCAGATGGGCAGTTATGACTTTCTCGTTCCATATATACGGTGGAGATTAGCTTCTCGCTTTCATTCACATGGCAACAGAACTTATTACTTGGAAGAACAGGAACATCACATAGATATTACTGGGCGCGGATTAGCTACTGACAGGTTGAGTAGTGAGACTCGCTACTGAAGTGACGTCACCAAGTTCCATGGGCCGCACCATTATATATGTTTTGTATCCACGCCGTCCATTCATTTTTGAGAGATCATTTTAGGGCAAGATCCAAAGAATGAGTTAAATCCAAAGCTTCAGTGGACCCAGTATAGAAAAAAGTAGGACAATGACCCCACCATTAAAAACTTCTAAAGGCCACAAGGTTTTAGATCAAGCTGATATTTGTGTTTTCCCTTCTTTTATGTCTTTTTTTAACTTTTGAACAGGTTGGATTTCAAATAAACATCATGTTAGGCCTTAGGATAGTTTCAACGGTGGGAATCACTCTCCCCACTGTTTTCTGTGGTAGGTCGATTACAGATTTTTATCTGCCTCATTCTTTAGTTCATCCGAAAAAATGATATCTCAAAATGGATGGACGGCGTGGATACAACACATACATCATAGTGGGGCCCACAGAACTTGGTGACGTCACTTTAATAAGGAGTCTCGCTACGCAAACTGTCAGTAGCTAACCCGCACCCGAAATTACTTGGTTCACCACCAAGGTAACCATATCTACTGGGGAGATATTCGAGGAGATTTTCACCGTGACAAAGCAAGTGCTTGATTTTATTATTATTATTATTATTATTATTATTATTATTATTGTGCATGGCTGAACCACTATACCAACAGCTACAAGCGCCTTCACCCACTCCATGTGGCTCGGGACATTTTCAACCCTTGGATGTGTTAAAAATATTTTCTTTCCTCTCTCCCATCAACCATTTAATATCCAATAGCTAAAATCAACCCGTGCCAGAAGTAGTGGTGCAGGGGCCTGTAAGTGAATAATTCTCCCACTTTAGATGTGTTTTCCCCTAACATTTAACTAAAGACTCAAGCCAAGTCTCAAAAACCACAGTGCAGATTTTGCATGACACGAAAACTTTTAGGGTTGAATTCCTGGCTGTGAAACGTCAAAGCCACTCTTTCCTTGGTTCCCAATTAGAGCTGTGACTTGTATTCGGGTCAACCTGAGCCTGATTGACCCAACTTGAGTTCGCCTTGGGTTCAAGAGTTTTCAAGATCCTCAAACTGATTTGAAATTAGGTTAGGTCCAGGTTCAGCAAATTTGGGCCAGGTTTAGACAGGTTAACATAATCACATGCATTTGGTCCGGTTGGGTGGGTACAGGGGAATTTGTTTTGGGTTCAGGTTGGACACCTTGAGTTTAAACCCAGTTTTTTTTTTTTTTTTTTAACACACGCACACACACCCCACACACGCACGCAGTGGGATTTCACCACCGTGGGTACTCGAACCCTTGACCCCGTGTTGAAACGCCTGGGAGTCTACCACTCGCGTAGGAGTTTAAACCCAGTTTGAGTCTTCTTTGTTGGGGGGATTTTAACTTGCGGAATCACACAGATCTAGATCTAGCATAGCAATTCAATGGCACCAAGCACACAAGAGAACATAGAGAACACCCAGATTTAACGTGAAAAATTCTTTTGGGAAAAAACCACGGCACAAAGTGACAGATCTCCACTATGAAAACAGAAATTACAAAGAGAAAGGACTTACCTGATTTGAACAACCTCGAATCTCACCCTTACTATACCCTTTAATTTCCCTATAACCCCTTTAGAAAACTTTCTCATACCACTAAAAAGGCCCTAGGAACACCTATTTATAGTTTAGGCAACTTCCCTTCCGCATCCCAGTTGCGAAAGGACTCAAATCCGCAGTTTCGTGCAAAATCACGGAACAAACTGCGTAACCTACGACTGGTCGTAGCCCTCCTATGACTGATCGCCCCTACGACCGGTCGTAGCTCTCCTACGACTAGTCCTGAAAATTTCAGGACTGGTCCTAGATTGGAAAAAAAAAAACAGCATAACTCGCTGGACTTCGAGTCGTGCCAGGGCTTGAACTTACGACCAGTCGAGCGCCTCCCACGACTAGTCGAGCAACTTGAAAACTTGAAGATTGAAGGCTTCACCTTAACAATCTCCATCAAGTCTTCATTCTTCAACCGTATAGCTACGTGACATCTTCTCTTATTTCTGCATCTCATCATAGCTCCTTGTGCACACTTCATCCTTCTTTTACGCCATCGCCAAGCCCAGAGAAGTTTCACAGACAAAGATCCACATGCTCAGCCACTTTTGCTCCTGTCTTCTCAAAAAAAGAAAAACGTAGTCTTCTTACCATGTCACCGCTACCCAATATTGCTTGCCAGGGTACTTACTTACAACACTGATAGCCTGTGAAATAATCGGTCTAAACCAGACCATGGCATAAACTGCCCGGCGCATTCGAATAAGGCTCATGAGATATTCTGCTTTTCCTCATCTGTTTTGGGACAAATCCTGAGGAAAACTTGAGGAGAGACGCGTAGGGAACGCTCTCCGGCTTTACCTGGCCTATCACATCCTGGATCAATACCTACACACAAGGTATTCTTCCTGTGATTACCAAAGCCTATTCCTCCTTCAGTCTCAACGCCAAGAACCATCTTTGCAGACCCTCCGATCCTTCATCCTGGATGTCTCGAGTCTTCAGTACATTGATTTCAGACATGTCATAATTGGCGATCCACATGTCATTAACATACAATACCTGACCCACCATGAAAGAATCAAACCACTACCTAGGCGACAGGCCGAACAACGACCTCCTGCAAAGTCTTTTCTCAGCCCCTTTCACTTCGAACCGCTCTGATTGCTTCATGTAGATCTGCTCTTCACTTTCCCTTATAGAAGTGCAGACTCCACATCCTTCCTTCTAGCTCAAGATCACATTGGCCAACCAGCGTCAATCATTGATCTAATAGACACCTACTATACCGTCAGCGTGAATATCTCTAAGAAGCTGATCCATTCTCCCTGAGCATAACTCATCGCCACCAACCTCGCTCTGTATCTATATTGTATCCTCCTGAAGATCCACCTGCATCCAACCGCTTTTCGGCCCACTGGAAGCTCCACCCGCTCCCATATGTCAGTCTGGTACAACGAATCCATCATATCGCCCACAGTCACCTTTCACTTTTCGGCATTAGGCTCACGTAGAGCCATCTGAATAGAAGATGAATCTCCTGCGATATTAGAGTCGTCCATGTACCTCGCTGATGTCCTATGATCATGCCATATGTTTCTTCTCACAGGTGGCTGCTCCACCTACTCTGTATCTCTGTTCGCGCGTCTCAGCCTTCCTACCCAGACCACTCATGTGGCCATGCCCAACATGCCACACATGTGCAGAGGTGGAATCCGCTATATCCACCGTAGCTCCACCTTTTGAAGTGCTCCCGATCAACTTGTACAAGTTACCGAGTCGTTGCGCTTTCATGATTACCCGTGCCCCCTTGGATACTTTAAGAGCACCATCAATACATGTGTACTTGCATCCTTTTGCCTCAAGCACACCAAGAGAAATCAGATTCTACTTCAAATCAGGAACGTGCTTCACATCTGTCAAGGTACGCTCCACCCCATCAAACATCTTGATGCTCATAGAACCAACAGTCACAACATTACATGCAATATGATTGCCCATAAATACTTGTCTACCATCGCACTCCCTGTATCTGGTGAACCAACTCCGATGAGGAGTCATGTGAAAAGATGTCCCTGTGTCTAACATTCACTCATCCTTACGATCATCGTATGACCGTCTGAGCGAAAACACAGATAAAACATCACCATCACGTCCACTCGATCCATCTGACGTGGTAACATTAGCCTCCCTGCATGAAGCCTCAGAATCTTCCCTCTTCGATTTAGGATTTTCACAATCCCTCTTCACATATCCTTCCTTCCCATAATTCCAGCACTTTACCTTTCCTTTGCCCTTGCCCCTGGATTTAGATCTAGAACTAGAAGAACCTGTACCTTGTCCAGAATTTCTACCCACTGTAAATAGTGCATCAGAAGATGTCCCCATGTCGCTGTTCAGTTGTCTCATAGCCTTCCCCTGAAGGGCTGAGATAACTGTGTCGACACTCAGGGTTTTATTCATGCTACACATAGTGTCCTTGAATGCCTCATAGGATGCCGGGAGAGAATTCAACAACATACATGCTTGTTCTTCATCTTTCATCACTTCCTCCATATCCAGTAATTTGCAAACCAATTTATTAAAGTTGCTGATGTGAGCCTCCAGATCTCCACCCTCTGCCATCTTGAAGTTATACCACTGCCGCTTCAAGTGTAGACACTTTTTTGAGAATTTCTTCGCATAGACATCCTCTAACTTCGCCCATAAACCAACAACAGTTTTCTCCCTCATGACGTTGTAGAGAACCTTATCCGTGAGACATAAACGGATCGATGATAAAGCTTTCTTATCAAGAGCATTCTAATCAGCATCATTCATAGTAGATTTTCGCTCCTCAAGAGTATCATCCTCACCTTGCTTGGTTAACAGGCTAATCATCTTAACCTTCCATAACTCAAAATTATTTTTTTCTGAGTACTTCTCAATCTCATACTTAGTGCTCGCCATTATTACTAATCCCTCAAATTCAGATTTGTGCCCCAACAATCGCTCCGATACCACTTGTTGGGAGAATTTTAACCTGCGGAATCACACAGATCTAGATCTAGGATAGTAATTCAATGGCACCAAGCACACAAGAGAACACAGAGAACACCCAGATTTAACGTGAAAAACCCTTTTGGGAAAAAACTATGGCACAAAGTAACAGATCTCCACTATGAAAACAGAAATTACAAAGAGAAAGGACTTACCCGATTCGAAAAATCTCGAATCTCACCCTTACTACACCTTTTAATTTTCCTGGAACCCCTTTAGAAAACTTTCTCATACTACTAAAAAGGCCCTAAGAACACTTATTTATAGTTTAGGCAACTTTCCTTCCGCATCCCAGTTGCGAAAGGACTCAAATCCGCAGTTTCACGCAAAATCGCGGAACAAACTACGTAACCTACTACTGGTTGTAGCCCTCCTATGACCGATCGTAGCTCTCCTACGACTGGTCGTAGATCCCTAAGACTGGTCTTGGAAATTTCAGGACTGGTCCTAGACTGGGAAAAAAAAAACAGCACAACTCGCTAGACTTCGAGTCGTGCCAGGGCTCAAACCTACGACCGGTCAAGCGCCTCCCACGACCGGTCGAGCAACATGAAAACTTGAAGATTGAAGGTTTCTCCTCAACATTCTTGAGGTTAAGTTAGGGTCCAGTTGACCCTTCGCCTGATGTGACCTACCCAAGCTACACGTATACTCTCAATGGTTTGAAGAGATTCATTTATTTTACAAGATCATTTTATGTCATGGTCTATACAATGAGGCATATTCCAAACTCAAGTGAGCCACACTATAGAAAATAATGAGAATTGAAGATCCACCATTGAAATATTCAAGAGACTACAGAAGTTCTAGACCAGGTTAATACTTTTGTGTTTTTAGTTCATCCCATTATGAATGACCTTACGAATGGTACCGAGGGCATATGAACATGCTAAAGGATTAAGGGGTTTCAATGATAAGCATTTCCCTACTCACTTTTTCCTACTATAGCTCACTTTAGCTGTAGATATCAATCTTATTTTTAGGCTCATGTCTCAATATGATTTAGTAAAACAGATGGTGTTATGGGTAAATCCGAACCGAGCCGCGACAAGGTCAACTTTGGCACCCATGAACCAGGCCTCGGACTTATAAGCCTCTGCCTGCCTCTGACCCGAGGTGAATGTCTGAGCCAAGAGCTCTCGCAAAGTTTTGACACCGACCCAATTATGTTAACTAAGAATGTAGGAGAGCTTCACCTACCCATATGATGTTCCTCCGAGCCAAGCCTCTCTACTTCTCTGCTTGGCGTATTAATAATCTACTTACCCATGGGCTTGGGTTGTCGAATAATATCCGAGCCATGAGGTCGGCTCAGATGTGAACCTTTGGTTAGCGAGAGTAGTAACGCATGACTAGAATAATGCTCATAGCACGATTTTTGAGTAACTGCCAATGACCGTGCGCGCGTAGTCATCATGTGGTGGCGATGATCGTATCGAGATTATCGGATACGTCCATCGCAATCCTCAGGTATAACTACATACCATTTCAACAGATACAAGTGCACAATATTTGGCCCCCTGACTCTACTTTATATTACATAGACCTCGTTTTCTTAGCCTAACTTAGGCATTGGAGGGTCCCTTGCTCAAGCCAAGGTCTCCTTTGTCTCCTCTTTGTGCAAGTCCAGGGTTCGCTCTAAGCACTCAAGGCTTAGCGAAGGGTGATCTAGATTTTGAAATCAACAGATGGATTTCTTACAAACGTAATGGTATCCTAACCTAGCTTTAGATCATAAGTTCTTGTTAAAAGCTTTTGCCAGCAATTTGTTATCCAAAGTCAACACCAAGTCTTATGTTTGAGTCATGAAAGATATATGAAAAGAAAAAATTGATAGAGGGACGAATGTGATGAGGTCAAGCATCATCTTCCTCAGGTGGATAACTATTCTGAATCTACGGAACTAGTCTGGACTCCTCACGGAGATACCTCGAATCCATAAGGAAAATAGAAATAATTCTAAAAATTCATAATAAATCAATTAATCCTTTGGAAGAATTTTTGAAATCATACTATAACCAAAACTCTTAGAAATCGTGACTTATTATAAATAGTAAACATACTATTTATAGACAATCATGATTCCCACTAGACCTCATGGTTTTCAGCAAAAAATAGTATCATCTCTTGTTTAACCATGCTATTTTCATAATATTTCTAAGCACTTTTCATGTTGGACACTACTCTTAAAACCCAATGTACGAGGAGTTACAAATAAACTAAAACTTACTATAAATAATAAAAATAAAAATAAAATGAAAATTCCACCGCCAATCCAATGGAATCTTGCGAATTCAATGTGGGCAAGCCAACATAGCGGGGTTGAGTGGCTAAAGCTTCTCTTGCCTAAAATTGTATATAACATGTCAGATAACTCATTTCGGTTTGTGAGATATGGTTGTTTTGAAGTTTTTATGGTACATATTACTTATGCCTTTGGGCATTTTCTAGTCCAGCTTGGCCACGAAATTTTATGCGACAACCTGCTCTACATAAAAAACTAGACCAGCCTAAAAGCTGCCAAGATACACAACCCGGGTGCCACCCTGCAACAGTCCTAGGCCATTGGTTAGGTTACTAACGATTGGGACCTGACATTAACAGTTTGTATCACTGAGCCATGTTCCCACTTTCAAAATCTTTTGATGAGTAGGAGTGCTGCACAAGCAACATGTACAATCCAACTAGGATGGTTTGAATGGATTATTTGTATTTTATATTTGAAAGTAGGTTATCAAGGTACTTTGTAAAGAGAAGTCTTCTCCATTTTTTATATACGAGAGCAGGTTTCTTTTGCCAGTGATACCTCGAATTCGGGCTTTAAAAATTTAAAAAAAAAAAAAAAGGAAGAAGAAAGAGATTGGTTTTAAAATAAAGGGGGATGATGTGATTAGAGGCCCAACCTTTATTAGTAGCTTCTAGTCTTGACCCGTTACATCCAGTGAACTTCTATTGGGACACGGATTGGGGACTACTTCACCAGGACCTAAGGACGGTCTCTGTGGGGCCCGCTGTAGTATATGTACTTTATCCAAGTCGTCCATCCATTTTTAAATATCATTTTAGAACATGAGCCCAAAATGAAGTTAGATCTAAGGCTCCAGTAGACCACACCACTGAAAGTAGCAGTGACAATGACCCACTATTGAAACTTTCCTAAGGCCCACCGTGATATTTTTTTTTTCCACCAACCTGTTCATAAGGTCACATGGACCTGTATGGAGGGAAAAAATAATTATCAGCTTGATCCGAAACTTGTGTGGCACCTAAGAGGTTTTCAGCGGTGAGAATTCAATCTCAACTGTTTCCTGTGGTATGGTCTACAATTTAGCATTCAATCTGTCTCATTTTTTGTCTCCTGATCTAAAATGATTTTTCAAAATGAATGGACGGTGTGGATAAAATACATACATCATGGTGGGTCCCACAGAGCCCCTCACAGAACATCATGGTCGGCGTAGTAACCGTTCCCCAGCTCAACAAGATACCAGTTACGTTGCCATATTTTAAGGTGTGGCATCTCATCCACCATGCACGTGTGTCATTTGTAAGCATCAATCCAGACCATCCAAATTATAGGGTCCCATTATAGATGGAGCTAACCTTTCACTCATGCTGATTGAACAATCTTAACCACCCATATCCTCTCATTGAATTTGGACGTTGACTATTTTATTTTAGCCTTTAGTTTAGGATCACTAGGTCAATTTGATTTTGGACTATGAAGTACCACAAGGAGCCTACGGTTTTGGAGGGTTTGGATCAACGTGTATGGATGTGACATGTACGGTGGATGAGCCATTTAGTGGTAATTGTTAGGTGGACGCAAACGACTGAAAATGGAAATGTGGAAAGTATGAAAAGGATCCTAGGTAGTTTGGAGTCATTTTCACATGCCATGCCTCCAAAGGGAGGCTTTGGTCAGACCCTCTTTTGAATGATCATGTCTACCATTGGTCAGCACGCCCGAAGCATGCGAGTAGTCATCATGAAGTTGAGACATTTTGATTCAGAAACTTCAAGTGCGTCGAGCGTGCGGAGGAGCGCACTGTAGGCTTCGTACCCGTGTGTACCAAATTCCATTGCTTGGAGAGGCTGACATGTATATGCACTCATTGCTACCGTCCGATCCGACGACAGTTGATTGTGGGCAACAGCACTTGCTAGCGAGGTGTGGGTCCCACCAATAGGGCGGAGCCCTTAATCCAATTGAGATCAGGCGGTGGTTATGAAAGGATGTGTAGTCGCTCTTATATATATATATAACTAACTCATTGGCTACAGGGAAAGGTAGCAAAAGTAGGGGTGTGCATCTGGCCAAACTTGGGCTCGACTCGACTTAGTCATTAGCTGACTTCAGTTCAAACTCAACTAGGCTTGGCTTGATTCTCGAGCTTTATCGGCCAGCTCAGCTCAAGCCCGTTCGAGCTGAGTTTGAGCCAAAATCAAGTTACATTCGCTCTTGCAACAGTTTTATAAACCTTTAAAATCTTACTATATTTAAGATAACAGCAATGGTTTTATAAGTATTTTATCAAACACCTACTAAGCAACATAAAAATCAAGAAAAAAAATAATATTAATTTCATATACATGCATTCCTTGCTACCAACCACACTTCATTATGTCATTTCATCAAACACTTTATGAGCAACATAAATATCAAAGTAACTAAGTCACCAAACTAGTTTGATCCGAGTTTGATTCAAGCTAAGTTCGATCCCAGTTGAGTCGAGTTGGGATCAGCTCGAACATGGCTTGAACTCATTTTTGAGCTCAAAAAATCTACTCAACTAAGCTTGAACTTAGCTTCAAACCGAGCCAAATTGGCCCTTTTCTAGACAAGTCGAGCTAGCTAACCGGTTCCTGTACACCTCTAAGCAGGAGTGGTCATTTTAGGGCTACTCCCCCGCCACTAACCCACTGGTTGATGGTCACTGATCCGTGGGCCCAACCATAATGTATTTGTTTCATCCATGTCGTTCATCCATTATTACAAATCATTTTAGGGCTTGGTACCAAAAATGAGACTATATAAATCTCAGGTGGACCACACCACAGGAAAACAACAGTGATTGGATATCGACCATTAAAATCCTCCTAAGGCCTACTGTACTGTTTATTTGACATCCAATCTGTTTATTAGGTCATAAAGACCCAGATGAAGGGGAAAAAAACAAAGATCAGTGTTATCCAAACTTTTATGGCCCTCAAAAAGTTTTTAATGGTCGATATTCATTCAACACTGTTTCCTGTAACGAGGTCCACTTGAGATTGGGATATACTTCATTTTGGGTCTCTTACCATGAAACGATCTAGAAAAATATATGGATGGCATGGATGAAACACATACATCATGGTGGGGTCCACAGAACACCTATGAGTAGCCAATCCGTTTCAGGGTCATTTATCATCTTTCCCTCTGTCCAACATGCCACTTATGCGGTACACGGATTGGTCACTGCGCATGAATCTGGTAACCCAACCCTGTGGGGCCCACTGTGATCTATGTGTTTTATACACACTGTTTATCCGTTTTAGAACTCATTTTAGGTAATGAGCCCAAAAATAAAGCAGATAAGCTCAAGTGGATCACACCATAGGAAGCAGTGGTGATAACGATGACCACCCTTGAAACCTTCCTTGGGCCATCATGATGTTTATTTGCCATCCATCCTGTTCATAAGGTCACAAAGTCCTGGATGAAGAGAAAAATATAAATGTCAACTTGATCCAAAACTTCTGTGGCCCCAATAAGCTTTAAAGGGTGGGCATTCAATTCCCACTGTTTCCCGTGGGGTGCTGCACTTGAACTTGGATCTGTCTCATTTTTGGGCTCATATGCTAAAATGAGCTGCCATAACAGATGGATGGCGTTGATAAAACACATACACCTTGGTGGGCTCCACAGAGTCGGATCACCGGTCAGGAGGAAATCCACCTCCACTTACACGGTACACCCGCACCATGAAAAGGGTGGGCCCCACTACGAAGATCATCTTTCTCAAAAATCAGGTTCATTGCTCACTGGTTTGTGACACCTTTATGGGGGAATCAGACCATTGCTTGTCCATTGATTCTAGGATTGTCGCACACATGATGATCGGACCGACATTTTTTTTATTTTTTTATTTTTTTTCTGACAGTTGATCTTCGCAGTGGGTCCCACCTTTGTCATGGTGCTGATTTCCTACACAAGTGGCATGTTGGTCGGAAAGATGGTACGGTGCCACAAATTGTGGTACCTTGCCTGTGGTTGATAAGTCCTCTTTTTTATTTAGGATTTTTATTTTTTATTTTTGGTTTTGAGTGTGCCAGATGGCACGCAGCCAATGTACGCTTGGCATGCATGTCCCTCAATCTGAAGCGTCCAATTCATGGGCCCCATTGTAGATAGTGTCATCTCAAGAGGGGTGGTACACAAGATGCATGATCCTCAATGCCCAATTTGTGGCTACCCAAGGTCCAAAAGGACAGCCAGAACAAGTATTCACTGATCCAAATTGAACAAAATAGAAAAACTGATTTGGTAGGAGGTTAGGATCATCTCGATGATGTCCCATACAATGTGGGGCCCACAATTTAGACGGGTTGGATTGATGCCCACATGCCACGTGTACTGTAGTCTATAGATGGTCATGGTTTTGCCAGAGTGTCTCTTGTCCTTCTCTTTGGTAGGCATTGTCACAAACAAGTAAGAAACAAAAGCCTGTCAGCGCCTATACATATGATGCCGTCTCATCCTAATGCAAGTTGTAAAAAAAACAAAACTTGCCGTTTGGCTACCAAATTGCATTTTAAACAGAATAGAATACTGGCTGCAAATATATTTTTTTGCCTGAAAATCCGAATATATTTTTTGGTAGGAAGTAGCTGACAATACACACACAAGGTGGCCCACATATTTGAACAAAATGCACATTCAACGCTGATAAGTGGGGCCTATTTGGGGGGGGTGTTTATTTTCTTTTTTGGGTTAGCTTGTTAGTACACACCCATGTCAGTACACTAGCCACCCCTGCTAGTAAGTGGGGCCTATTGTTCAGCAATCCAGACCGTTGGTCTTACCTGTCCCACTGTGGATGGTGTATGCATCAAAATTAACCTCAATTGGACAATCTTAACCTTTCAAATTGTTTCCTACAAATAGACGGTTAAGAAGAGAGATACAATAATGGTTCACATTCAACTGGAAACAGTCCTAATCTGTGGTCACTAGGATCTTCCAATCTGGGAGAACCATGGGGCATGACCTATCCATGGTGCGAATCAACAGACCAATGGTCTGGATTGCTGAACCATGTGCCCGACTTTCAGAATAGAAAACCTGAATTCCTATTGCTCAGTACCTTTTGGTACTGGATTACTGTCGAGTAAATTGTAAGTTTTACAAGGATAAAAATCATTCTCATTTCCTATCATTAATTTGAAGAACCATAATGAGGAATTAGAGTTGGAGCCAAGATTTGGAGATCCAGACCGTTGATCTAATTTCGTGGATGGGACTTCCCACAATCTCCTAGATTAGAGGCTAACAAACCTTCGGTTGGCAGCCTGCAAATAATGATTAAGAAAAATATACAGTAATGGTCCAGAAAAAGGGCCTAAGATCTTCAAATCCATAAGATTAACAGTCTGGATCAATGAATCATGGGCCCTACTTTACCGACTGGGTTTCACGCGAGGAGGATGATCAGCTTACAAGAGCCTGCAAGATGGATACATCTTCAAATCTTATAGGTTCTCTTTCAACATGAGCAACTCAAAAATGAAATCATGCAGGCTAGCAGACTTTGGCTATGAGCTGAAACATGCATTTCCCACACCATTGATTTCCTCTGTTTTCTCAATTGTATCACATCACATTTGGGATTCTGAACAAGGTTTAGAGCAACAGTTAGTTTCAGATAGTGGAAATAAGAAAAACATTTTTTGGTATTGAGATGAGATATAGATTCTAAGAGTCAGGGCACGGTTGAAACTCGAAGACAATGCATCTGGGCTCTCTTTCACAAGGGAGACTCGCAACTTAGGGGTCGTTTGGATGCCTGTATATGGTTTAAATTGTAAATGGTTGGCGCATGTGTATCAAAGTCACATACCATTGTCCATTTGAGCTTACGATGGATGAATCACATCATAAACAAAGAAATCATAACTGCTCAATTTGTGCTGAAGTAGATGACTAGGAAAAAGAATACAGCAAAGGTCCATATTCAGCTGGCAAAGGCCTAAGGTTGGAGGTTAGGAACTTGCAATCAGTGCTCCTTTTAGGGCATGGTCCGTTGGTGGGACCGATGGGTTGGATCAATGGAAGATAGGACCCACTCATACAAATTGAAAACTCGAGAATATTCTTCATGTCATCGAGTCGAGGATTATATAATTCCTCTCTTTTAGCATTTTCTAGAGCTAAAGCTTGTAGAATTGGCTCAAACCCTCTAGTAAAGTACTAGTGCACTGGCAATTCTCAAAAGAAAATAGAGTTGTAGCAAACCATACTCATGAATTACAAAACTGGATTGTAGCAAACCAGTGCTATTTTGAGCTGTCATGTTGGAAAGAAAAATTAGAATAGTAAAACAGCATTGGGAAGCCAAAGGAAAACCCTGACTGCAATTTGGCCCTTGCATGTAGAAGAGCTAAAGTTCTCAGAAACAGAACTGATAACACATGTGGGATCAAATAAAAACACAATCCCATCAAAGATGACAGATGAAACTAGTATAAGCAGTTGGGCTGAATTGAAACAGATGAATCATCACTACATCAGGGTAGATCCCCAAGAACCTCAATTGCTAGAAATTGGGGAGCATACCCAAACATCTGTAAAAGAAAAATATGCTAAAAATCACTCCAAAAACTCATATTAACAGGACTGCGTTTACACACCTAGAACTAAAATACCAAAGGTGACTCTAGCTGTATAGCAAGGCATGTTCTTCACAGCAAATAGATTCTAATTTTCATGACTATGATTCTCACAGGACAATTGCAATCGTAGCAAAGAGCAGCGGCATAGTAGTAAACATATTTACCCTCCCAGCAATGACAGACGATGATGATGACTTGTTCTGATCCCTGAATATGTAAAGCATAGACCTGAATCAATCTTCAGAAATGACTAGAAAATAAAGATAAATGCAGTCAGTTTGGGGGTTTTGGCTACATACTTCTGCTTGTCTTGGAGGGCACCACAGTAGAGGACATTGTCAGGTAGAGGCAATTCGGTTTTGTTTGTAATCTCCGGATTGACAATCCTTATATACACTTCCTGCCCAAGATACCAAGTATCGAGATTTTCCGCACGAATATTCCACACACCCACATTATCGAGAGCTACTAGGACTGCAGTCCATGCTCCGGGGAAAACCTAAATGGAATGTACAGAAAAATTATTGCATTTGCTATGAAGTTATTTGTATGCTGAAGACTGCTTAAATTTGCATACCCAAACATGAATAAAATACGGGGAAAGAAAGAAGAAAAAGATTATTTCACATCACAGATTACCAAACATCATTTAAAAGCTTTCAAGGACATTTCTAACATCCCCAAGAACATAGGAGGCATTAGCATTTTGCATATACATGCAAACATGGAAAATGATCATTCCCATTTTAATGACTCATGTGGGGCCAACCATGGTGTGTATGACATCCAACCAATCCAAGCATTAGCATTTTCCATGTACATGCAAACATGGGTAATGATCATTCCCACGTTAGTGACTCATGTGGGGACCATCATTGTGTGTATTACATCCAACCAATCCAAGTGGTGTGGAAAACCACAAAAACAGCTCAATGTGGTTTGTGTATGACATCCAACCCATCCAAGTGGTGTGCCCTCTGATGAAAAGTAACCAGCCCAAAAAATCAGTTAATCCAATCATCCGGCAGGCCACACCATAAAAACAACGGAAAACCACATAGAAAACTCGCATTTCACGTGGATGGGGCCCACCTGATAGTTGTATCACCCTGACTATTGGGGAACTCCATTTTCATGGTGGGCTGTGATGGGTGGTTGGATGCGAGATACACACCATAGTGAGCCCCACATGATTTGGGGACTTTCAGGTGCTTGTACATTTATTTTTTTTATCTACGATGTGGCCCCCCTGATGATTAGATTGAACTGAATTTTGGGCCACATCACCTTAATTGTAGGATGTGCCTATTGGATGGGTTGGATGCCATAAACACACCATGGCGGGCCTACAACAAGTCATCTGCAGGGAAATTCCCTCTGGCACACGCGTTGGAATGATTGCACGGAGTTGACAATATGGTAACTTCAAGCTTGGGCTCACCTGTGATATCCATCTAACATTCAATACGTGCATCAAGTGTGACCCATCATGAAAATGGGGTGCAATAGAAATCAGGCAGATCCAATCATCAGATGGGCCACACCACAGGAATTTGCAGTTTTTTGTGTGGCTTTCCATCATTTTCTATGGAATGGCTACCAGATAACTGGAATGGCCTGATTTTTGGCCTTGGTACTTTTCACTGGCAGGCGCATGGCTTGGATGCCCTTTTCCAAATAGAATACATTTAGAGCTACTATCTTTGTTTTATCAGTAGAGAAAAGTATATATAACAGGCCCAAAGCTAACATAAATTCCAAATTTCCTTGTTTCACCTTGGAATCACAATACTTCTTTTTAGTCTTTTCATTTATTTATTTTTCCCCCTTTTTGGCAGGCAAGCAGATTTTTTATCATTAACCATCTAGAAATTTTCCTTTCATTTTCTTCCTTGATGATGATAGAAGGTTATTTTTTAAAAAAAGAAGTTCCCTTCAGAACTACTACATATCCAATGCCCAAAAACTGGCACGGTTTCATATTCTTGTTTTGAGTTTGTCAACAAAAGAAAGACAGACGAGATTTTTCTTTGATTAACATATATGTAGATGAAGCATGCAAGAGCAATTTGTACAGCTTGGGGAAATTCTCTAATATATATCATACACATATTCAAATCTTGCATAGAAGTGATCCATTTTAGCCCACATAAAAGAAATAAGTGTTTCTTGCACCCTTCACCAAAGGTTGAAATAATTCTGATATGATATTTCCCAAAAAATTAGCGGACAATTTCATAGGTTCTATAACCATATTTTGCAAAAGAACAATCTAATTATTTATTCACCTATCACGAGATGAAACAAATGCAGTTCTTGTCAAATGATCTATCAGCTTGTGAAAAAGAGTCCTTCAAACAAAAGAATTACAACTACAATTATCTTTTCTGCTAAAGCAATGGGTGAAACTTATCAGAACAAAAAAGTGAAACAACAGATCATAACTTCAGATATGGCATTAAAAAAGCAGGATGTGATGAAAGCTTGGCTCATATGAATTTCACTGATATATGTTATACACAAGGAAGCATTCACAATTTATTTTAGTCAACAATGAAAAGTAGATACAATCCAAGCAGATCAGTGGATCTACACAGCCATTGAAAAGAGGCAATTCTCTTTTCATCTTTATAATCTCAAAACAAAGGAAGTCAAGGAATGATGGAACAAATATCATGGTCTAAGTAGGATGTCTAAAGGGGGGACTTAGTAAGCTAAGCATTAGAGAGGAATCCAATGGAAATACCTGTGTTGTGGAGCGAGCTACTGCATCCCACATATTATATGTTCCCCTGCTATTCTCTGTCCAATCCCCAAAATCCATCCTGGAATTGATCAAACTCACATCATTAAGAGCATGATAAGAGATGCACACTTTAGGAACACAGAACGTGAAATCAATCCATACCCGACTACAAAAAATGCATATCCATCCATGTGGTAACTCTGTACTGTAGTGTCATTGTTCTGGAATATGACTTCCATGAATCCCTTATATGTACCATTAATTACAGATGTTCCAATCCGCGGTGGTCCAACAAGTGGCCTAGTAGGAAAGTCAAGGGTGTATATTCCCTGCACCTTATACTGGTCAGCAAGCCTTAACGGTGTTGTCGGAGCGGAGTATGAGATTCCATTCAATGTAGTTCGGAGTGTTCCATTGATAATCATTGGTGGCTTGTTTTTCAGCATATATGAAGCAGTTACATTGATCTGGCCATATTTATAGGATCCCTGAGGATTAGGGCGAGCAGCAGGAGCAGAGACATTCCACCTGATAAAATGGATAGAAGGAAAAGGATAAAGGATGAATCTCAGATCAGTACCATTAAAACATGACTACCTTACTATAATTCAAACAAGACACTTGATTGGGGCAGTTCTTGAAAGACTACTTAAATCCGGCAGCAACCAACTCAATAGAAGCAAATTCCCATGGTTTGGCCAAAATATACTTGCCATGTTCTCAAATCCTTCCAGGCAAGGGGTATCCATAGACCAATCTATAGCAAGGATTTCAAGCAGAACAAACACAATAAAGCTCAAAAACTCATGCATTTAAAACTGCATTAGACATTACAAACACACCTGATAGATCTTGCCTGATTCATTGAAAAATATTTGTCATAAAAATCGTTTGGTGGATCTGGCAGAGGACCAGTTGCTGGGCCCTTAGAATTGGAATAATGCAAGATGGCGACACCCGTAACTCTGGTCCAGAGCGTTTCATTCACAAACCTAGCACTTGCTACAATATAATAATCGCTACTAGCATTCAGATCCATTGTAACCAAGAAAGAATACGACTGCCCAACATGGATATCTACATTGGTGTAATTCTGTTGCATTGTGTGTGATCCTTCTGTCTCAACGAGAAGCAGGTTATGGTTCTGGATTCTGAAGTTCAAACTAGTCGAGATACCAACGTTGTGTACACGAATGCGATAGGTTTTACCTGTTCGGACAAGACATTGTCAGCGATTGTATAAGCCCAAAGAAACCCACCAATAATATTTAAGAATTCAGAAATTAGAAATGTTAATAAATATCAAGTCATAAGCAAACCACTATACATTTATGTGGCACTTACCTTCCCATTGCAATAAGCAAATGCGAATGTTGTAACCTACCAATACAGCCACTATGGTTTGATGTCACAAAAAATTTAAGCTAGATATTTGGCCAATGTACAATTATGGTAGGCTCTAGAGATATGCAGATTGATGTTTTGCTTCCACAAGTAGGTAAACTGCTGAACATAGACCTCTGCTATATCAAAGCATGGGAGAACAAGCGCATGGAAATGTGCCTTGAAGTATTGAGACTGTACTAGTGCATGATATGTTTACAGGAATATTTAAAAATGCCACTATACATGACATGCGCAAAACACAGAAAAATCATTCCCTGGAAGAATATTTGTGCTATGAATATTACCTGGGTCAACGTGAATAGTCTCATAGTCTATGCCAGCCGGAACAAGTGTAGTATTGTAGCGGTAAGGACCCTTCCCATTCATGAGAACTCCATCTGGCATCCCCAGGTCTTTGCCACCATCAAGGGCCTTCTTCAGAGTCTACAACCAAAAACTACCAACATAAAACTATGTATTCTAAATTATTAGTTGGTTTTGTAATAGAAAACATTTCTGAAAAAACAACCAATCTAATCAAGATACAAAAACTCGAAACTCAAGTGAAACAGTAGTAGGACAGAGGCCCTTGAAGAGTGAAATTGAAATGCGGCTGTTTACTTAATCAATTTTATTCTGAAACTTTACAAAGCATACACTGATTTAGCTGAAATTGAGTGCTCTGGCCATGTAAGAAATCGATCTAAGCTCTGATAGAATCACATCAACTTGAAAGATTTTCCATTTTCTCAATAAAGTATTTTAAACCATGAAGAAATACAATATCACTAACCGTATGGTTACTGTTGTACCAGTCGCCGATGAAAATGGTGATTTCCCCATCCGGCTTATTAAACGGCAGAGGAACAACAGCTCTGTTATTGACGATAATGCCACCATACCCACCTGCTGCTCTTTGGAAACTGAGAGATGGGAAGTAAAAGAAACTCCCAATCTGATCCTTCACCTGAAACTGGTAAGTCCAGTTCCAACCTACTGGAATTGGGCAGTTTGTACCTAGAACTCCATCTTGCCAAGAATTTCTCCGGTGTTGAATTCCATTCCTATAACAACAACATTCAAAACCACATACCATTTCAGTCTCACATGATCTCGAATTACATTTCCATGGATTCAGAAATTCTATGTGGACTGTACACACTTACCAAGTGACAAGCATGGGTTCATCCAAATTGTTCCGAACATTGACGATGACATTGTTATTTGTGGTTACATTAACAGTCGGGCCAGGAAATTGGCCGTTAATCGCAATCACCTGCGATCATGAACATAAATAAATTACTTACGAATTAAAAACAAAAAAAAAAAAAAAAAAAAAAGAGATTTTAATCGACTGAATATGATTCATGAAGTGGAAATCAAGAAGGCGCTCTGCTTTTCGAATGGACTGTCTGAGTACATATCGAAACAATGAATAGGGGATTAAAAGAGGGAGAGCTTGATAAATCAGAGTCATCCATCAACCTCTCTTTCGTAGATAATCTTCTTTCCATTTCCAGAAGAGAAGAAAATAAAAAGAAAAGCAAAAGATGGAATAAAAACGCTGTGGAAAAGAAGGTTGTTAGGTGATGAAGAAAGATCTCTTTCATGAAAACGGCGTGAAAGAAGGATCAAACAGCGCCAGATGAATTCCAAATGCATCATTGCAAAAGCTCGCTTCTTTGTGAGATGAAGCTTTGTTATTCTACCCAAAGATACGGCGGGAATTACGAGAAAACCAGAGAGAGAGAGAGAGACAGAGAACCTGTTGATTGACGCCCAAAGGAGAGGCAGTGATGTAAGAGACGTCCCAGTCGAAGTTAACGAATGGATCTGCAGCGTAACAGAATCCAAGCAGCAGCAGCAACAGCAGAGACAAGTTGCAGAACAGAAGCGTTGGAAAAGACCGAAACGACGGCATTTATCGGTTTTGACGAGAGAATTGCAGATATCAAACGTTCCCGTGTTTACGTTACCTGACAGAAGGAGCGTGCGGATGAAAGAGAGAAGGACAGACGACGAGAGAGAGAGAGAGAGAGAGAGAGAGAGAGAGAGAGAGGTGAGAAATGCAAGAGAAGGGAAGAACAACGGCTCTCCGCAGTACCTTCCGGCCTAATATAATAAACTAGGTTACCTTTTCAAAACAGAGGATTTCTTTGATACTCCGGCAAATTGTCATGCTTCATACGCGGGGCACTCTGAAATTATGCACTAGCTTATACAGGTCCAGTTGATCCGTCCAGTGGGGAACTGCTTTACACTGTTCATCATCCAAAATTCTTATTACTTGAACAGCCTCTAACGTTTTATTAGTGGGAAGGCCACTAATTTTTTCACTACAGCCGTCCGTTCAGTGTCCACGGATCGGCTATTTATGGTAAATGAATCATTTTTATTACAAGACAGCAGTGACAAGTGACAACCAATCACTGACCATGAATTTCGGGGACCCGACCCTCTCCCCTCTGTAATCTTTAAAGTACCCCACCAACTGTCCGGGTGCCACGTGGACCTTTTGACGTGTGGACCCCACTCTACTTTGCCACTCGACTCAGTCCCGCCCTATCCGGACGTCATGATTCTTTCGGTAGGTAAGCTTGGCTCCAACGCGACACGCCAATGTGGAACGTAAGCCAAACGCGGCCTTTTGGAAGACAAGAAAAACTTGTTACTCTGGCGGACTGTGGTGGATGATACGCAGGCACTT
Source organism: Magnolia kwangsiensis (assembly GCA_037074715.1). Lineage (NCBI taxonomy): Eukaryota > Viridiplantae > Streptophyta > Magnoliopsida > Magnoliales > Magnoliaceae > Magnolia > Magnolia kwangsiensis. The sequence continues at coordinate 18,798,322 of CM073576.1, read as the reverse complement.
AGAAATCATGTAGAAATTGCCCATGTGGGATATAATTAATTCAAATTAAATCTTTTGTCGCAGACGAAACACGAATGCTTATTTGATTATCTGACCGTTAGATTGGTGGAGATTTATTGGACGGTTAAAAATGAAACACATCCAATGGTCCTATTTCAACAAACCACTAATCAAAGTTTAGGAATGTATAACAAATCTGATTTTAAGCTAGCAACATGGGTTCCACAATTTATTCGGTTTAATTTGAATTAATATATGAGATATGTCCATTTTCTGCCTGCCTGCGTAGCAAGCCCAATACCGTGTCAGAGTATCCAATAACTCCCCTTGGAAGATAACCTTGTGCAGAAAGGGAAATGACAAGAGGTACAATGCATCAATTTATAGAATATCTGATCTGTCAAATAGGCCCACACCTTAATAGTCATCTGGTGAAAAAATCAGGTCGGTTTCCACAAAATCAATGAACATCCGACGGTATGACTCAGTGTATTAGTGTGGCCCACTCACAAGTAGATCACCCGTATTTCCATGCAAGCTAATCTTCATTACGTGGCCCACCATTTTCATGGATCAGATCTTCCAGAAGTTGACATCGTTGGCGGAAAAGAAATTGCTTTTCGTTAAAGTTCACATACAGCCGCTGCTTGTATTCATTTCACGGTGGAAAAAATATTTTTTCTTTCCGCTCATCCGGTGGACGGCACGAGTAGATTGAATCGGACAAATCTCAATGTACACGTGGAATAGTCTGTTAAATGGAAGCGGATTGGCTGGTGTACGTGTGCGTACGTGTAGTGCGAAGACGAGTGCTGATGCTACTCGAGCTCCGAATTGTTGGAACGGTTTAAAGGAGATAAAAGTTACATGAGCCCCAATGACGTATTCATTATATCTGCACCGTTCATCCATTTGGTCATATCATTTTAGATAATGATCTCAAAAATGAGTCATATCCAAATCTCAAGTGGACCACACCACAAATAGCAGTAGGACAATAATTCTCACCGTTAAAATATTGAATACGGCCTACCATAATGTTTATTTTCCATTCAATCTGTTCGTAACATCACACCAACCTAGATGAAGAGGGAAAAAAATATCATGTCGAAAACTCCTTGACCCTAAAAGGTTTTCAATGGTAGATGTTCAATTCCCCACTGTTTTTTACAGTGTGGTCAGCTTAATCTTTAGATCTGTCCTGACTTTCGGCTCAAGCCCTACGACTAGCTTGCCAAATGGGCGGACGGTTTGGATATAACACATACCTCGGTGATGGGACCCACAAACTTAGTGACGTCAACCCACCAGCCAATCCGCTTCCCTACTAAATGTACAGGTGTGGCCCAGCTGATGAGTGGACAGTAGGGATTTTTGAGCCAGGCTACTCAAGATCTCACACGCACTCACGGGATATTTTAGATCGTTCCATTGGTGTGTTCCATAGTGAGTTTTTATCGCGCTGATCTTTTTTATGTGCAGTTAAAAAAGAGTTCCACTTGATGGACGGAGTGGATTTACATGTAAAACAACGACCAAGAAACAGCAGTGATAATGACACCATCGTTGAAACCGGCCAACCTGATGGTTAATTACGGGGAAAATACAAATATAAGCTTAATCCAAAACTTCCATGGCCCCTGAAGAGTTTTCAACGGCGGCTGTTTAATCCCCCACTTTATTGTCCACTTGAGACGGGCGGGGTAGTACCTAATCCGCGTGTTGCAGACCATTCCGGTCCGTAGCCCATGCCAGATTACTGCTCTACCGGATCATCCCCTCGTGTATTGCGTGTGGCGTGCCGCATGTGTAAGCGTTCATCTCTAGGATAAGACGAAAACGCCGCCACTTTCAGCAAAGGTCTGCGCACTGACAGCGTCAGTAGCCCCTTATGTGGGCCCCACGTCATATATATATATGTTTTTGTATGTGCGTGTTTTATCCTAAGCCACCATTTATTTCGCTATAAGCATAATCCTCCGAAAAAAAAAATTAAACTGAAGACCCAAATCTTGAGTAGAACACACGGTAGGGACCCATTCGGGAGCGTGGATTTGGAACCTCTTGATTCGTAACCCCTGGGATTTGAAACCCTCCGGAATTGCAATCCTGCCATAGTATTTGGCACCTCAGGATGTGAATAACTTTAATAAAAAGTACCTATATGTGATATATTTAAAAAGGTTAAATTTTAATTACTAAATCAGTTTTTATATTTTTAATTAGTGAGATATATAATTTTTGAAACAATTGTTGTGATAAGCCTACTGAAATATATGCTTTTCCTAAAAATGATGAAATTTCAAATCTCTGATGTGCCACAAGCATAAGATCATGTCTAAGTGACGAATCAATGATTTTTAATCATTGATTAACATGAACAATATTTAGATGGTTCTCAATAATATTTGATGTGCCACAAGCATAAGATCATGTCTAAGTGACGAATCAATGATTTTTAATCATTGATTAACATGAACAATATTTAGATGGTTCTCAATAATATTTGATGTGCCACAAGCATAAGATTATGTCTAAGTGACGAATCAATGATTTTTAATCATTGATTAACATGAACAATATTTAGATGGTTCTCAATAATATTTGAATGGTGCTAATTTACATGAACAATATTTGGACGGTGCTGATCATCATTAGCAGGCCATGTGCCCAATAAAATAACAGTATAATGACATATGTTACACTTGCAACTATTAAAATGATTTTAGATGTAATAGGTTCTTTCCGTAACTGCAAACCCTCTCAAAGAAGGGATTAGAAACCCCTTAAATTTGAAATCCCTGGTTATTTTATGCTGTCAAATAATAAGGGATTTAAAATCCCCTCAACTCCTCTCTAATCCACATTGTCAAATGACCCCCGAGAAAACAGTATAGGTTGAATGCCCAACACTAAATAATAAAAAAACACGGACATCAACTTAATGCAAACATTTTGTACCTGTTAAGAAGTTTTTAACTGTGAGTATTAAACTATTACTCTTTATCGTGGTGTGATTCATATGAGATTTGGATCTTTCTTATTTCTTGCATTATAAAATAAAATAGCCTATAAAAGTGGATGGATAACATGAGCAAGGGACATACATGAAGTTGAGCAAACCACAGCAAATATACATTCATGCGCAGGAAGTAGCCTGATCACGAAGTTTCCTTCGTATGGTAGGAAGGTACGATCTTCCCCTTGGAGTACGGAGACTATATTTTTGGTCAGTGGTCACTTTGCCCCCTGTGACTAGGAAAGTGCCCTTCTGAAAAACCAAAGGGTATTTCAGTCATTATCAAAAAATTCGGGGGTAAGGGCTGCTTTGGTTGGTTTTTTATACGGCGTTTTCCATCCCAAGGGCTTTATGGGATCAATCAAAGGCGCGATTTAATGTTGGGTACGGGCCCACTTCAAGATGGCCCATCTGAGAACTAGCTGGTGTGAGAGCGCCGGTTAATCCATTCGAGTGCTGCTACTGCTTGAATTTGAGTAGCTCCAGATGAAATTTTTATTAGGGATTTAATGATAGAAATACTTAGGGTTCATTTGGCACTATGAATTTGGGAGGATTTGAGGAAATTTTGTGGGAATTTGAAATTTCTTTGATTGTTTGGCACTGTAAAGTAAATGAGATTTCAAATCCAGGGGGTTTCAAATCCTCTCCATCAAGTGAGATGGTGGATTGCATCTAAAATCATTCTCATAGTTGCATGTGACGTTGGATTACATCTAAAATCATTCCCATAGTTGCATGTATGGCATGTGTATCACTAGATTAAATCTATTGGACACATTGCTCACTAATGATATCATAAAATAATTAGATTATCAATTGCATCACTATAATTATTTTAATAAGATGATCAGGACTGTCCAAACATTGTCCATGTAAATCAACAATTAAAAATCGTTAGTTAATCACTCGGACATGATCTTGTGCTTGTGATCCATTCAAGACTTAGAATTTCATCACTTTTTTTTTTAGTAAAGTATATATTTTAGTAGGCTTATTACAACCATTGTGTCAAAAATTACATAAGCTCACTAATTAGATATATTAAAGTTAATTTAGTAATTAAATTCAAACCCATGGAGATATTTTATGAATAGCTACTTTTGAATTAAAGTTGATTCTCTGTTAAGCTGCCAAACACGATAAAAAGATTTCAAATCCAACGAGTTATCAATCCACGCTCTCAAATAAGCCCTTAAATTTATTTATTTTTAGAGATATGCACCCACATTTTTCTCTCAAGGTCATTTTCCTTGTCAACCATCTTGTAAAGGTCCATATCACTCTCTTCATGCTTTCAATGTCTAGATAGCCGTCCGTTTACTTTGAAAAATCCGATTTGCTGGCTATCCAGTGTTGTAGAGTCTAGTTCCCTGTCCACTATCATGGAACAGTTCGGATCACCGTCCACCAATTACTTGTGAAGAGCATTTTCATCATTTCTACAAATAGGCTAATCATCGTTGCTTAGATTATGCGAAAAGTGGTAAAGTAAGGAGACCCCTCAAAATCTAGGACGGGCTTAGGTGCATTCATCATTGGATTGGTGGATCCCTGTGGGCCCAGTTATGTATGTGCCTTAAATCCACGCTATCCATCCCTTTTGACAGCTCATTTTAGGGCATAATTCAGAAAATCAATCGGATCCAAATCTTAAGTGGACTGCACCATTGGAAACAATGGTGATTGAATATCCACCATTAAAAGCTTCTTTGGGGCCACCAGAATGTTTATTTGCCATCCAACCCGTTGATAAGGTTGAAAAGACCTGGATGAAGGGACCAAACAAGTATCAGGTTGATACAAAACATCTGTGGCAATCACAACAAGGTTGTAATGGTCAATCACCACTATTTTCTGTGGTGTGGTCCAACTGATATTTGGGTCTGCTTCAATTTTGGGATAATACCTTAGAATAATTTTTCAAATCGGATGGACGGCATAGATATAAGCCACATACATCTCAGTGGGCCCTGTAGTTGGGGATCCACTGACCTAGGATCACATCACCCAAAATCTTGGGCGTTACATCTATAGAAAAAGAAAAAGAAACGAAAAAATAAAAAATCTTTTGAGTGGTACTTTCTATTTAAATAGTTAAAAAGGGTGTCATTTCGTAAAAACCCCATTTAATTATAAATATTTGCTGGGACCCACATGGTTGTTGAGAGAAGCTTATTCGGCCGCGTCTAGTAAGTTACCACCATTGATGTCGTGTGTGGCTGTCCCATCTGCCCACAGCCGTTAGAATATTAATTAAAGAGGTATTTGGTTACTTCCATTGCACCTGGGCCCACCCGCTCTTCAACGTTTATTGGGATTTCAGTGCCAGATCCTAATGCCTTCTCTGCTCCAGTGCATTGAGATCCAGACTGTTCATCTAGAGGGCTGCACATTGGAAGGAAGCCACGTGGCAAGAATTTCACTGATAAGAGACCTTTCCCATGCATAGAAAGGTCTGCTTGCAAGTGGGACCGAGTAGAAAGAGTGGGGCTCAGCATGTCTTATTTTCACAACTCTTTTTATGTAATAGCTAGGCACAGAAATTTGTGTCAGACCTCAAAAAAAAATCTCAACCATTCATCAGGTAAGCCATACAATGGATGGTCCGTAGTTCACAAATCATGCTGATCATATGATCCTAACCCTTCAAATAAGAGCTTTTGGCTGTTGAATACAACTTTTGAAGTAGGATCTAGCTGGTGAACGGTCCAGATCTCACCTACACACAAAATATGGTTTGTGGATGTCCGAACACGAACTTTGGTGTTTGAGAATTCCTTGACCGCAGCACACAGAAGTGGACCATTAAGAACTTAAAACACGCTCAATGTGGGTAGCGCACTTCGATTGCAACGTACCAAATTGAATAAAAGAGACAATGATGGTATGGGACTATTCATGCCTTCAGTTTACACAAGTGGGACCCATGTTTCATGATCCAAACCGTATGTGTTATGCGACCCACAATGTATGATCCATGCACCAAAAATCTCAAAGAGGGAAACTTCTAACCCTTCAATAGTCAGCCAATAAATTATCGACTTGAGAATGAAAATACATCAACAAATATCAATAAGACTCTTTCAAATAGATAACTACACCATCAAAGATGAGGGCCTTAGTATCAATAGTTCAGATCACAAAACCATGGGCCCACTTTTATAATTGAGATTCATGCGCTATACAAACTCCCTATACATGAGCATAGTACGCTAGTGAGTGCCGCTAAAAACATGCAAGCCACTCGCCATTTTGAATCGTCCAAACAGTCAAACGCGCGCTCAAGGGGGGAGTGGATTAGGTGTTATCCGGGCAACACCGTAGTGGGTGTTACCCTAAACGTGCGGGTCCCATATCAATGAATATTTTGTATATCCAGTTCGTCCATCGTTTTTAAAATTTAATATTAATAAGTGATACCAAAAATTAAGAAGATCCAAATATCAGATGAACCACAACCTGGAAGTAGTAATGAAAGATCATTAAAATATTTTTCTGACCACTTAAGTTTTGGATAAATTTAATATTTATATTTTCCCTTAATCCTGGTATTTTTTTACCTTATCAATAGGTTGGATGGAAAAGAAACATTCTGGTTGGCATTTCTGTGGGCCCTGGGAAGTTTTTAATGGTGGGCATCCATTCATCACTCTCTTTCCTGTGGTGTGGTTCACATGAGATTTTAATCTGTTTATTTTTTGGTATAACTTATTAAAATAATATAAAAAACTGATGGACAGCGTGGATATACAAAATATTCATCAAGGTGGGCCCCACAGCAATCTTGTTATTGGATGTCTGCTCTATTACGGCAAGTCATTTCCTCCTTTATCATTTTTCCCAATAAATAAACAGATAAATTAGAAGTGCTCCATTGATAGAGATAAAAGAAGATGGATGAGAAATAGTAACAGGAGAAACATTTTTTCACACAATTTTATGATAGGAGCATTTATTACAAAAAATACTATTGCTAGAACTAGCCGTGAAACTACAAGATTGTTACATTTGTAGAGAGAGCTTATACCTTTTTTTTTTGTTACACACGCACGTACACCCCACACACGCACACCGTGGGATTTCACCACCACGGGGTACTCGAACCCTTGACTTGGTGTTGAAACTCCAGGGAGTCTACCACCCGGGTAAGAGTACGGACCTAAAAGCTTGTACTTTGAATCCACTTGTGTAGACTCAACTATTTGAGGTACAAAAGAGGATGAAATATCAATGAAGAAGATTATACTCTTCTTCAAGAAATCAAGACCTTGAATCCATAAAGCGGGATCTTGAGTTCAGAAAAAGTAAGAGAGAAAATTCAAATAATTTATGAAATTATAATTTTGGATTACTAGAATATATCACTTATATGGAAGATCCAAAACTTTAATTCAAATAGAAATTGTCCGAAATAATAAAATCTTTACTAAAAGATAAATTCACTAAAAATAGAAACATTCAATAAGATCTTAACGTAGCATTCTCAACATTATTACAAGCAACTTTTAAAAAAGATAAAAATTTTAAAATTACCTTATTATGTCATGCCCTATGTACGACTGGATCCAATTATAATGGACTATTGTTTTTGTTTGGACTTATTTAATTTAGTCCAATTGTATTAAGAATACAACTGTGGCCTACTCTAAGCTACTTTTGCGACATTCCATCATCATAGCAGAGCTTACTTAATACACTAGTTTGATAACATACACACAATATGGTGAACCCCATGGACAATTGTATAACATCTACATATAAGTGAGTTTCCAAGATGCTTAATGACTTTTGCACGCATGTCAATAAACTGTACATATGGGTGTCTAAGGGTGTGTTTGTTAACAATGAAAAAAAATCACATAATACAGAAAACACTCAGCATTAAATCATGTTTGTTAACACAAAATTTTAAAAGCCCTCCGTGATTTTTCTAAAAATTTTGTGTAAAAAAAAACTTTTGCCACCACATTTACCCCACGCACGTTGCCAAAGAGATTTTCTGTCTTCTAAATAGATGGTATATAATATACAACCCAACTTTTAACTCGTAAAACTTTTCTGGCCCCACCATGACTTATGTGTTAGATCCACTCCGCCCATCAACTTTTCTAGATTATTCCAGAGCATGATCCCAGAAAAGAGATAGACACATCCAAAGCTCAAGTGGACCACACCACAAAAAGCAGTGAAAATTGAATGACTATTATTGAAACCTTCCTAGGATCTACTGTAAGGTTTATTTGCTATGAAGCTTCTTCATAAGGTCACACAAACTTGGATGAAGGGAAAACACAAGTATCGGCTTGTTTAGAACCTTCCATGGCCCTAAGAAGTTTTCAATAGTATGCACCCAATTCTCACTATTTCTTGTAGTATGGGCCACTTGAGTTTTGGATTTGCCTCATTTTTGGTTTTTTGTCCTAAAATGAGCTTTCAACACAAATGGACAGGGTGGATTTCTCACAAACATCATGGTGGGCCCCACCTAGCATCCAACATAGGAAGTTTCTATGAAAGGCTTTAACAGGAAATCCCCATCGGATTATGCACAACTTCATTGCGACCCTAGAACTAGTGATGTGAGCGGGACCCTGACCGTATGTAGGGCCCACCTTGAGGTATGCATTTGTATATCCACGCCATATATATGTTTTTTTATCTTATTCTAGGAAATTGTCCAATAAATGAAGCAGTTACAAATTTCAAGTGGACCACTATCATGCCTCGTAATTTGAATATAAAGTGTGTACCCTCAGACCCGAGTTATGATTCATGACTCGTACACCGAGTGTACTGACACCAACTCATCATACAGTTGCTTAGATGCATAGTTTAGTGTCTTCTATATTCTAACTCAATTTACATTCAAACATCACACAGGCCACACAATCTATAGCTTCATTAGTACCACTATCACACTTTTAAATCACATCATTAGATCCATAAGTAATTGAGTCCACCCGTTTAAGACTTTCAACTATAATGTCAAATGCTGTTCACAACGTTAGCTAGCCAGGTTAGTAACTCAACACATCATGGTTCATACAAAGTACAAATAAAATATCACAAGCAACAATCATATATATATATGTGTGTGTGTGTGTGTGTGTGTGTGTGTGCAGATATGAGCATGCATGTAGAGATTTCATCCAATGCATGTCAAGTGGGATAATCGTTCACTTGGGTTGGATATATGTCAACCCGCATATGCATCTTGTAGGCTTTACCATAGGTAGGCATGGGCAAGTCCCACATCTACTCTTTAAGTAGGATTCCACTAAACGTGGGCATCTGACAACAAATCAACTAGGGAGATCCCCCCAAGAGCCTATACTCTTATTTGAATTGATTTGTACTAAAATTGTGTAGACAATCCACCCAGGTTATCAATTTACTTAGGCATGAATGATACTTAGGAATTGAACCTGAACCCTACACCCTACCTAAAACACAACCATTTTCCAAAACCCGATCCAAACCCTAGTCAAACCTGAACCATCCCATTACCCGTAACCATAACCTAATTCAGGCCATCACCTAAGTCAAAGCATGCCCAAAAACCATCAATCTTTCGAGCCATCCTCAAGCCATTTTCGAGTCATAACCAAGCCATTTTTTAGCAAAAAATTCAAAACGGGCTTTAGGCCACACCCATGGCCCGGATAGATCCGACCAACTGAAGTTCGGGAACAGTTGTAGAGGGACGGTAATCGGATTATAGCCCCACCTCGACAAATGTACCCCTCCGAGCTACAGTTGTTGCTCCCCTCCAAAGTCAACTGTTTTTACCAATTTGACCCCAAAATTTACCATATTTACCATCCTACCAAGCTTATGAACCTATAAGGAAGCGTCATGTGGCATTACCCTTTTATCCACTAATTATAAGCTATCACATCATCATTCACCCTCCAAAATCCTTAGAATTACCTAAAGACCATCCCAAAAAGCCATAAATACGCTTTACTTCTCTTCATTTCTCACCAACAATAATCATTAACAACAAACAATCAAGAAAGATAAGGAGAGTGAGGGAGAGAAAAAGAGTCAAGTAAGAGTGAGAAGTACTTAAGTTCTAAAGCTCTCATCCTTTCTAGCTTCCGTCAGTCTCATTCAGCCATCCTTTAACTTCTCATTTCCACTCGAGTCAAACCTTCCAACCATAGTGCACCAAAACATCCAAGCCTTTTCAAGTACAAGCCAAGGATCACACATCCATCGTTAGCATTCATATCACATCATTACTTCCCTCCTCAACCCCCCTGCTTCTCTAGGTTTCTATTGAATGTATGCTCTGTAACTTGCCAGAACTCTGGATCCTATCACATTAGAAGCTCATGGTAGCCTAATCCCTTTTAAATGATATTTTAGCATCATCACATCTATTCAAAAAATCCTCTAGATATTCTTTTGACGTATGATCTACGGCTTATCAGAATTTCGGACCTTGCCATATCAGAAATCCAAGTCTGCGTAGTCTCATTTCAATATTATCATCTTATCCTTTAAGACTATTTTACCACCCAAAGTAAAGACCATATACCCGTATGAGCAGAGAGGGTGTCTAACACCTTCCTTCTCTATAACTGAGGTCCCTTACTCGGAATCTCAGGTCGCAGATCAGGAGTCAATTTAAAGCAAGAGAGTCTCTGGATTCTCTGACTTTTATATATTCTGCAGGCTCTAGCCGACTATGGGATTTTTAATTAATTGGCTAGTGGCGATTCCAAGATTGTTGCATCAACAATCCAAATCAGGCCACATCACGCCAAAACAAACATAAATTAGCGTGATACCGATTTCCAGTGTTCATACACTGCTAGATTATCCATTGACCTTACCTTCCTGTAAGAATACCTTTACCAACTTGTTAAGTGTTTTGTTTGTTATTAATAAAAAATTAAAACCTTTCATGGGCCACAAGAATTTTAGATCAAGATAACATTTATTTTTTTCCTTTCACTTAGGTATGTGTGGTTAAATGGTCAATAAAAATTAGGGTGGACCCTATGATGTTTTTAATCTTGAGTGTTCAATGACCATATTGTTTCCTGGGGTGTGGTCTATATGAATTTTTTTCTACTTCATTTTGTGAAGATGGCTTAAAATAATTTGAAAAAACAAATGGATGGCATGGATTTACAATTCATACAATGAGGTGGGCCCTAGGGTCAAGGTCCCACCCACATTGCTAGTTCTAAACTCACACCGAAATTATGCTCTGTTGGATTGCGTATGACCCTGCCAGCAGTGGAAGCAGATTGTATGGTCTGCCACACACCATTGACATAATGTCACCAAGTTATGTGGGCCCCACAATGACATATGTGTTGTATCAAAATCGTCTATCCATTTTGAAGATCATTTTAGTGCATGAGACAAAAAAGAGGCAAATCCAAATCTCAAGTGGACCACACCACAAGAAAATAGTGGCGATTGAACGCTCATCATGAAAAATTCCTATGGCCCACTATAATTTTTATTTACCATCCAACCTATTCATTAGGTCACATAGACTTAGATGAAGGGAAAACACAAATATTAACTTGATTAAAGCCTTTTATGGAGCTAAGAAGTTTTCAAGATAGGCTCCTAGTTCCAATTGTTTCCCATAGTGTGGCCCACTAAGCCTTAGAACTGCCACATTTTATTTTTCCTTTTGTTTTAGACCCTAAAATACTGTGAAAAAATGGATAAAATGTGTGGATAAAACATATACATCACGGTAGGCCCCACAGAACCTGGGACAGCGGACGAGGCTTTGGTGGATCCCTGATCAAGACAGGATTACCTATTGATGCTGGGAGCAGATTAGGTATTACCCTTACACAAGAAACAATCGTGATTTAATCCCTACCATTAAAAACTTCAAGGGTTTCACTGGAATGTTTATTTTCCATCCAACTTGCTGATCAGGTCACAAAGAATTGGATGAAAAGATCGCACAAATATCAGCTTGATCCAAAACTTTCGTGGCTAAGGAGAAGTTTTTAGTAGTCGATGACTACTATTTCCTATATTATGGTCCACCTGAGATTCAGTTTGGCTTCATTTTTGAGATCATGCCATAAAATGAGTTTTCAAAATGGTTCGATGGATGGCGTGGATATATAAGGCACATACATCATGGTGGGCCTCACAATAATAGATCCCACCCATATCTCCAAATATGAGACAGGCAAATGTGTCAAATTAATGGATTTCAGATGTTAACAAACAGGTTGTCGTAGATTCCATAAAAATTTTCAAACTTTGGCATTTCTTTTAGACAATTATCAAACATGTTTTAGAACTTTAGATTTAGATTTTAGATTTTAAATTTCATATTTGGGCTTTTAAACTTCAGATTTAACAAACAGACCATAAGAGTTATAGAAATGTTTACAAAGGATCCGTCCTCAACTCTTTAATTTTCTTTTACATTTTAAGAAATTTAATAATTTATGAAAATTTTCTCATGCTTTATTCTCTTTTTCATTTTTCAATTTTCATGCTCATTCTCAACCTTTTCAGCATTAAAAGACTATATACATATATATATATATATATATATATATATATATATATATATATATATATATATATATATATATATATATATATATATATATATATATATATATATATATTATTTACTTATAGAGAGAGAGAGAGGATGAACGTGAACAATTTTAGAACAAATTTCATATCCCATCATCAAACAAATCCCAAGTAAGAACATTTTTTATTTTATTTTTTTAATCTTGCTCAACATGAAACACAAGCGTTCTTGTATGGACTAATTGCAAATGTTTTGCGGAGACTAGTTAGGGAATGACTTTGTGGATTTTACTTAATATAGATAAAAGAGGCCTAATACCACCACAACAAGCATAGGCGGCCCGAGGCGTGCATATATGCCAATGTCCATGCATCAACTTAAAATACTAACATGAGGAAATCTTTACAAACAAACCTCTTAATATTAATATTATTATTTTTTGTATCTTTTAATTGAGTTCTTGAAATACCCCAACATTATAACAATCCTTCATGATGAACCTTACCTTCCACTCTTGGATTTGAATATGGGCCAATATTATAATATTTACTTTTCGATATGTTCCAAATTCAATTTATGATCATCCATTCAACAAGCATTTCTTAAGACAGCATGTGTAGCAAGATACAGAACATCAATTCAACTCCTCACCTTTGCCCCATTTGCTAGTGTGATTGGGCACTGTAACGTATCAAAACCCGAATTAGAATATTCCAATCCTATGATTATTTAACTCGAATTCTTTAAACATGTACCATTTCTTTAACCATTGTTTCGTGCCATTTCTAGTATCTTCAAATCTAAAATATTTTTAAGACAGCCACCACCAGTTCTGTATCTTGAATGGCCTGGATCCTACGGCAAAGTGGGGTCGCATCATAGCCAATCCCTATCAGAGATAGCTCAGATTTCCACTAAAAAAATATTAAATGAAGGATAACATTTAGATACAGCTAATACTCTTTCGTGGTATTTGAGAATGATATCACCTTATATTTTATTGGAAGAATGTTAATCGCTTCATATACCGAAGTTGGGAATTTTCTTTTGTTTTTTTTAAAGGTGGATTCATATGGTACGGCTACCACCACAACTTGTTGTGCTGCAGAGGTACAGATTGTTGTAGGAGCCACGTCAACCGTGAATTCGATCCACCCCCTCCATCTCGTTATCCTCCTTATGTTCAACGTTTACGGAAAAAATCAGACCGTTTCAAAACTTAGGTGGGCCAGTAAAAATTGAACAATGTAAAAGTATATAAACCATATACTGAGATCTGTAAATTCATGTGGTGAAACCCACATGGGTTTTGGAATGGTATTACTTTTGGTGGGTCCACGCTTCTTATGAATGAAGTAGATGGCATCTCACAAACATGGTGAGCCCCACAAACAGTTGGAAATTGTTTTATTGGTCGACATCCCCTCTCAACTGTTCTTTATCATGTGGAACATCCTAGGTTCTGATAAAGGCTATTTTTTTCCATGTGTCTAAAGTCAAAGGGCACATCTAATGAACGGGGTGGATCTGATGTCAAGTTGATGTCGACCCCACAGCAGCCCGCAAACACTACAAGCTGTGGTGGTAGCTGCATCGTGTAAGCCTTTCTGGTAGAAGAAATTGAATACGCCATAAAAAGAGGATCATCTCATAATCATGCAGGAGCACGGTAGAACGTACTCATGAATATGGAGTTTATGTTAGGGATTTTTGGGTGTTGTCATCACCGTATGGTCAAATTCTGAAAAGGGATTCGACCTTTCAAATACTCCGAGGCAGCTTTTTTTACAAGTCTTGAGAAGTTTTCTAGGCTAAATTATCACTCTCCCTGTTCAGTTTAGTATTTGTACACTTTTTTTTTTTTGTAAATAAGAAGTTATGACATATTTAATGCTAAGAAAGTGATGTGCACGAGAGTCTTTTAAGGTGTGGACAAAGCCCAACTTGTGGGGCCCACATTAATATATGTATATAGTTCACGCCGTGTTTCCTTTTTATTGCGCCATTTTAGGACTTTTTGGGCTCAAATAAGCTTCAAATTAGGTTGATGTTTGGGCCTTAGCCCTAAAATAACATAGCAAAAATGATGGACAGTATGAATTATACACATATATCAATGTAAGCCCCATGAGTTGGACTTTGTCCACACCTAAAAAAGTTTCCATCTACGTAACTTTCTTAATATTAAATACTACGTTACTTCTTATTTACGCAAAAAATGTATAACTATTGAACCAAGAACAAAGACAATTCAGACAAAAAACTTTTCAAGACTAGCCAACAAAGCTATTCTCAGAATATTTGGAAGGTCAAATCTCTTTTGAGAATTTGACCATATAACTATTAAAATCCCCTTATGTTAAACTAGACCAAGCAAACTTCGGAACCGCATCATGGCTCACAAGGACACTGATCAGACATATTCTAACCATCTGAACCTCTTCTATTGAATTTGAACCGTTGATCAATGCTACCATCGATAGGACAATAAGTATTATTAGACCATTCATAATTTGCTAGGCATGCCCAGCTCATTGAGGGCCCATGATCTAGAGGCCTCGAAATGACGCCATGGTTTTAAGACTCTTCTGAGTTGGGTGTGACTCAGACGAGTCAAATCGGTCGGGCGAGAGAGAAAGAAGGCTAGAGACCTCCAGCTGAGTGTTGGGGGCCTTGCACAAAACCTTAGGATCTAGCCCTCCAGAACAAATCAGAATTATGGGATAATAATGCAATGAAAACAATCAAAGCAACAATCACACACCACACAAGAGATTTTTACGTGGAAAACCCTCAAAGAGGTAAAAACTACGGAACCTCGTTCAGATCAACAATCCACTATGAAAGCAGAATGTTACAACCTTCGTTACTCACGTAGGAGCGGATAAACAATAAGAGAATAAAAAGAAAACTGAGAGATCTCACCGATCACGAGGACGTAAAAGCGCTAAGACGACGGCTCCCTTCCACAAGCTTCCTCTCTCTCTCTTACACCCTAAGCCCTTTAGCAAAACCCTTACAAAGCCTTTAGGAAACTCTCTTGTGTTTTTCTCATACACTAGAAAAATCCTAGAGACCCTTTTTATAGTTTTAGGAAACTCCCTTCCGCATCCCTGTTGCGAAAGGACTCAAATCCGTAATTTTTTACAAAAACTGCGTAACCTATGATTGGTTCTGAAAATTTCAGGACTGGTCCTAGCCGCCTACGACTGGTCGTAGCTCACCTATGACTGGTCCTATCTCATCCAGGACTGGTCGTAGACCGCGGAGAAAATTAGCAACAACTCGCTGGACTTTAAGTCGTGCCAGGGCTCAAACCACGACCGGTCGAAGACCACCTACAACCGGTCAAGCAGTGCGATGAAACACTCCAAAATTTCAACCACTGCACCGTCTCTCCTCTGAACTGTAAGACCCATATCTTGGTCCGTACCTTTCCGTAGACTTCCGCGGTCTTACCGGTCGAATTCCGGCAACCTTCGAACCTTAACCGATATCGACGCGCGACCCTTATTCATGTGCCGACAACCCGAGTCGACTCAACCCGAGACCAATACCATAGCGACCGCGCCGTCGTTGCGGTTCCGATGCCGTGACTCGCGCGCCGAGGCGATACCTTGGTCAAGAGATATGGGCCAACGTTCGGTGCGAGAAAACGCCGCGCGTTGCGAAATCCAAGGGAATCTCAACGATGTGTCACATCAATCACATCAATCCCATCAATCAATCAATCCATCAAGCCATCACATGTCAAGTACACTCTTTATTCCATTTTTCCAAGCAACCACAAAAGTCTCTCAAATCCATACCTCTCTTACATAAAAAGCCACAAAAGTCTTCACCACCCATACCTCTCTTATACAAAAGCCTCAAAAGTCAAGTTTTTCTTATACAAATATCACTCACCACATCCATCCATCACTCTCTCTCTCTCTCCCTTTACATCACTCTCTCTCTTTCTCTCTTTCTCATTTCAAAAATTCCAAGCAACAAGGGTCCATACGTATGGAATTTTTCAAAATTCCCAAGCTTCAAGTGTGACCCACTTTCCTATCCCAAGATCTCCCATTTCAACCTTCCATTCTTCATCTCATCTATTGAAGTTGAAGCTAAGGTGCCAAGGAACCCCTAGGAGCAAGAAGATCGGACAGTGGGTGCCTCTATAGGGTAGATTTACTTATTTTTATGGTGGACCAGGTGAGGCCCACCGATCAATGGTGTGGATCTCACTTGGGACCCTAATATGTGGCCGATGGACCACTTGGATCATCATGATCATTCCATGATGGGGCCATTCTCCATGGACCCCATCATGATGTTTATTTTCTTTAGAAAGGTCATCTAGACCATCCATATTGGTGGGGAAAGGATTCCCACAGTTGATCTTCAGTTTTGATGATCACATGTGCAAAATGATCCACTTGATGTATGATTTCATGTAAGGGAGGGCCCATAATGTCAGGCTCCCTCCATCACAAGCCGTGTCCCACTCTCCATCTATCTCTCTCTCTTTTATTTTTTTTATTTTATTTTATTTTATTTTATTTCATTTTTATGCAAAGGGGTTGTGTGGCCCACTTGAATGGACCTCACCTTGAGGTATTTATTTTGTGCAAGGGTCCTTCAAGTGGGGCCCACCTTGCATGTCGTACCCCAATCATCCATCAGTGGTGGCCCACTTCAAAAGGCCCAACCACAATGCATTTTTTTTTTTAACAAAAAGGGGCCCATCGTCCAGCGTCTGGGACGCTGGACGTTCCTGTGTTATAAAAAAAAGAAAAAGAAAAAGGGGCTTTTGGGATGAGTCCCCCTGCATAGGCCCTGCCCTGATGGATGTATTCAATCCACGCCGCCCATTCCGTTTTCAAGGTCATTTTAGGCGTTGAGCCAAAAAATGAGTTCAATCCAATGATCAGGCGGGCCGTACCAGAGAAAATGGTGCTTTTACTCTTCCAAGACTATTAGTGCCCATTTTGTTGTTTTTACACTCCAAATCAGTGCCAAAGATGAGATTTGTATGGCCTGTTTGGGCCCTAGAACCAAGTGGGCGGAGTGGATTTCCCATCAGTGGGCCCCACATTTATTTTTTTTAAAAAGCACAAAAAAAAACTAAGGGTGGCAGCAGCGCTGCCACCGTTTGAAGGCAGCAGGCGCTGCCTGCGCATGCTCGGACGTACGGATGTAAGGGGGGCCCATGGCCCTGCGTGTGGGCCCCACCATAATGTTTATTTGTCATCCGACCTACTCATGAGGTGGGCCACCCCAGTGGTGGGTCCCCCTCCAAAGATGGGACAGATCCAAAACTCAGGTGGTCCACACCACGTGAAATAGTGTGAATTGAATTCTAATGTTGAAAAGCTTTTGGGGCCCACAGAAGTTTTGAATCAAGCTGAAATTTAGGTTGTCACTTCATCCAGGTCCGAGTGACCTTATGAATGGGTTGGATGCCAAGTAAATATTACAGGGTGGGCCCCACAAGGGACCCACAGTGATGTTTGTGAATGAATCCACCGTCCGTACGGACGGTGGAGCCCTGTAAAGTCCACACCGTCCAGCCATCTTTGAGGGCCGCTGGACGGTCAGTGGCCCATCTATGATGTATGACTTGTATCTTAACCGTCCATCCATTTATTTTTTTTGTTTATTTTATTCTTTCGATCGGGCTAAAAATGAGCCAGATCTATGCTTCAAGTGGGCCCACTTTGGTATGCGTATCGGGCCCATGTTGACCCACTTATGGGTACCCATTGGGGCCCACTTTGACGTGGATCTTAGGCCCATGCAATGGGGCCATCTGGTGTATTATGTGGCCCATGGGATTGGACCCATTGATGCTTTTTTTTTAAGCCCATAGAAGTATGCCCATTTGACTCATATCAGGCCTAGGGGTTTAGGCCCACTTTATTATGTATGCAAGGCCTATGGGTTAGGCCCATTTGGACTATTTAAGGCCTATGGACTAGGCCCATTTGCTTTGTAAAAGGTCTATGGGTTTAGGTCCACTTGTTATGTTCTAAGTCCATAGGACTAGGCCCTTTTGATGTTCTCCAAGGCCATTGAAATTGGACCCATTTGTTGCATTCCTAAGCCCATGGATGTAGGCCCATTCGATATAAGTAAGGCCTAGGGGTTTAGGTCCACTTTGATATGCATACAAGGCCCACGGGTTTAGGCCCATTTAATGTACCATAAGGCCTAGGGGTTTAGGCCCATTGAACTCATATAATACCTATGGGCTGATGTCCATTTGATGTACATGTGGGACCCAATTGGTGTGACCCATTGGTCATACATTAGACTCATGAGACTAAGCTCATTAGATGCAATCCAAGGCCCACGGGTTTTGACCCATTGCAGTGCACATAAGACCCATTGGTGTGACCCATTTATGTGGCCCATCTGATGAATAAAAGACCCATAGGATATGGCCCATTTGATATATATGTGAGGTCCAATGGGGACAAACTACGGTCCATTGTAATGTGTAAATCCATTACAGACTAAGTACTGAGGTTTACCAAGATCGTGCCTTGGGAGCAATGTTGGTTTGACGTCTACATTGCGAGTGTAATGTTGGTTGGATGTCCACATTACGACTCTCCTTAGGGCCCATTACTGGGCCGTACTTATCGTGTATAGGCCGTCCAGGTCCATCTGCATTGTAAGATAGTTCATTTTATTATAACATGTTTAGTACAGTTCATGACTCATGATCATACGCATCATATGTATGCTTGACGTGAGAATTGTCTGATCATAGCATTTGCCTTCGGACAGATTGTTTATGGGCTCCCGATTAGGCAGTGTTGCCCTACATGAGCACACGATATGCGCAGGATTTGATGCATGACTGGATAGCGTGAATCATGCATATCGCATTTGTATGACATGGATATTGTATGCCCTAGCGACATTGGGGTCGTAACTTCCACAGATGTATCGTGGTTGGCAGGATTGGATACCGAAAATCTTGTTCTATATGGGGTACTATAGATATCCCTGGGTGAAAGTCCCTAAACCCTTATGGTACCAAGAGGTTGCTCCAACATCTAGACCGAGTGGGTAGATGAGCGCTGAGTGCCGAATACCAGTTGGCTGTTCTGTCCACTATATCGTGGTCGGTTGGAAGGGGGTGCGGCCTTACCCGCCCGAGAGTAGGGGGTAAGGCTAGGCTGAGTTTGACCAGCTCGAGGAATGGGTCCGCTATCGACGAGTCGGGCCCGATATTGGCAGACGGATAGTGTGGTCTCTTCCACTTACCTTATTGCACGCGATGTAGCGGCAATCTGGTTTAGAGTGTACTAGACCCCGATATATCCTATATTTTGAGCTGTACTAATGTATGGACATAGATGAGGATCTGTATGCTTGAGTTGCATCGCATATCGCATGGCCTTGGGGTGGCCGATACCATTCATGTCTTGCATCGCATAAGCCTTGGTACGGCTCATGATATTATGGTTCCATCTGCATATTTCGCATTAATCTGTCATTGCATGTTCATATTACTACCTTACGCACACACTTTCACCACCCTCTAAGCTTTCTATAAGCTTATGCATGACCGTTGCGTGCAGGTGACGTTGGATCGCAGCAGGGCTGAGGCAGGAGCACGTTGCTGAGCGTTTTGGAGTTTTTGGTTCTTTACCATTGTATTTCCCTTTATGCTCATTGTACTTGTAAAGTTTTTTATCATAGTGAAAATGTAATGGAGTTCTTGGTTGTTGTTTGTGGGTTATGCCTTATGTTGAAAATCCTCCTCGTAGCATCCCAGGATCGGAACCTGGCGAATGGGAGCTAGGAGCCGAACATGGGGTTCTACGGAGGCTGTCGGCGCCGGATTCGGCGATCGAAAATTTTGTTAGCCCGGTTTCCGAGTTTGGGGTGTGACATGAACTGAGGAGGAAAAACTCCATCAAATCTCTCCCTTTCCGACTCAGGAGGAATTCACCTTCTTCAAGTCAGACAGGTTTCTACAAACTTCAAACTTGCCCTTGAGTAAAGCCTTGGTCATCATGTCTGACCCATTATCGTCCGTATGGACTTTCTCAAGCTGTAACACCTTCTGTTCCAAAGTATCTCTGATCCAGTGATACCAAATCTTTATGTGCTTCGACTTGGATTCTTGCTCAAGTGTATAACACTCTAACTATCACAATAGACCACGTGCTCCTCCTGCATCAGGCTAAGTTCCTGTAGGAACCTCTTCATCCAAAGCATCTTTTTACATGCCTATGTGACTGCAATGTACTCGGCCTCTATTGTCGACAATGCTATGACCTTCTGTAGCTTATTCTGCCAAGAAATCACTCCCCCTACAAACGTAAACATGAACCCCGATATAAACTTCTTGGAGTCTATGTCGCCTGTCATATCTGCATCTGTGTAGCCCTCTAGCACAGGTTTACCGTCACCATAGCATAGGCTCAACCTGGATGAACCTCTTAAATACCGCAGTATCCATTTCACCGCTGCCCAATGTTCTTTGCCAGGATTGGCAAGATACCGGCTGACAACACAAACCGCATATGCTATGTCTGGGCGTGTACACACCATTGTATACATCAAACTTCCTACAACTAACGTGTAGGGTATCTTCTGCATCTCTTCCACCTCTGCCTTCGTCTTGGGACACTGCCTGTCACTCAATCTGAAATGACCATCCAGTGGAGTACTGACCGGCTTCGCTGCATTCATGTTGAGCCGCTATAGGACTTTCTCAATATACCGCTCTTGTGACAGCCAAAACTTCCTGCTGCATCTGTCACGGGTTATCTCCATTCCTAGGATCTAAGAAATCACCATCTGAGAACTTGCGCGTGAACACACAGTGGTCCGACTCCGTTCTATCATACCCATGCTATAACATAAACGAATCGAACTTCTTGTACCATTTTCGTGAAGCTTATTTCAGCCCATACAAGCTCTTCCTCAGCCTACACACCATATGTTCCTTGCCCTTGACTTCGAACCCTTCTGGTTGGTGCATGTAGATCTCTTCTTCAAGGTCACCATGGAGAAAGACAGTTTTAACGTCCAACTGCTCTATCTCCAGATCCATGCTAGCTCCCAACCCAAGCAACATCCGTATGGATGTCATCTTCACCACTGGTGAGAATATCTCCTCGAAGTCTATGCCTTTTCTCTGACCGAACCCTTTTACCACAAGTCTGGCCTTAAACCTCGTCTGTGAATTCTTCTGCTCAACCTTCTTTCTGAACATCTACTTGTTGCTTAGAGATTTCTTGCCCTTAGGCAATTTCACCATGTCACAGGTGTGGTTCTTATACAAAAATTTCATCTCTTCTTGCATAGCTTTCAACCACTCCTCCTTATGCTCGTCGGCTAGGGCCTCAAAATAGTCTTCTGCCTCTCCCCCATCAGTCAGCATAATGTACTCATGCGACGAGTACCTCTTGGACGACTGCCTGTCCCTAGATGACCTCTTCACCTGTAGCTCAACAGGTGGATCAAGTGGGGGCTGCTCCCCCGGTCCATCTTCTGTAGGAACCCCCTTGTCCTATGCACCTCGCTGTACTCCCCCGTCATCAGGCACCATGGGATGAATAACCGGATCCATGTCCTCTAGCTCACTTGAAATAGGCTGGTTCTTCTCTAGCTTACTAATGTCTTCAATACATTGATTTTCAAAAAAAACCACATCTCTGCTCCTGACGAGTTTCCTCTCGGTCGAATCCCATAATCTGTAACCAAACTTTTCATCACCGTACCCTAAG
This sequence comes from Magnolia kwangsiensis, assembly GCA_037074715.1. Classification (NCBI taxonomy): domain Eukaryota; kingdom Viridiplantae; phylum Streptophyta; class Magnoliopsida; order Magnoliales; family Magnoliaceae; genus Magnolia; species Magnolia kwangsiensis. The sequence continues at coordinate 18,776,022 of CM073576.1, read as the reverse complement.
AACACACACTGTCTGATCTTCATATCGAGCTTGGACCTCTCGTCCTTCGATACGTGAACGGATGCCCTGCATCTAAACACCCTGAGATGACTGTATGATGGATCCTGTTCAGTCCATACTTTCTCAGGTACTTATCCATTCAATGGGGCTGATGGAGACCTGTTTATCAAATACACCGCTGTGTGCGTTGCTTTTCCCCAGAACGTCTTGGGCAATTTCGTATGGGATATCATGCATCTGATTCTCTCAACAATGGTGCGATTTATTCACTCAGGTACACCATTATGCTGGGGGGTCTTGGGAACCGTCTGTTCATGCCGTATACCCAGGGACTTACAGTACTCATGAAAGTCGCCAATGTATTCACCACCATTATCAATACGGATGTACTTCAATGATCTACCTGTCTCTCTCTCGACCATAGCATGAAATAACTTAAACGCACCAAAGACCTCGTCCTTGAATTTCAATGCATAAGCCCAAACCCTCCTAGATGCATCATCTATAAAAGTAACAAAATACAATGCCCCACCTAAGGTTTTTGTCCTCATAGGACCACACACATCAGAATAAACCAAATCTAATGCATGCACTTTATTAGCATGAGAAACAGTTTTAATGAATGAAACTCTATACTGTTTCCCTGATAAACAATCAAGACAGGTTTTGAGAGGTATACCTATCACGTTAGAAATGAGCCACTTCCTCGCTAGTTGCTGAAGCCTTTTTTCACTCATGTGGCCTAGACGCCTGTGCCACATGTCAATAGCTGAATCTTCCGCTGCGTTCAACCCACCCTTGCATACTGACACTTGCCTTGTACAGGGTGCAACACTTCTTTCCTCTGGCTGCGATCAACGAACCCTTGATGAGCTTCCAGCACCCACTAGTAAATCGTCTTTCATATCCATCATCATCCAACCTTCCCGTCGACATCAAGTTGAGGCGAAGGTCTGGGATATGCCTCACATCCCTGAGAACCAATGTGCAGCCCATATTGGTCTTCATACAAATATCACCAACTCCCACGATCTTTGTTATGCCAGAATTTCCCATCTTCACGGTCCCATAGTCACCTGACTTGTAACTTGTGAAGAAATCCCTGCGTGGAGTCGCATGAAAAGAAGCTCCTGAGTCAATCACCCAGTCGATGTCCTGACCCGTAGCCGTGAGACATACATCGTGATCTGTGAAAAGAATAATAACAACGTCGCCATCTGAAGCGACCGCAGTAGAATCAGATTCATCTTCCTTCTCCTTTCCTTTTCTTTTCTTGTCGTTCTTATTCTTACGACATTCATGCTTATAGTGGCCCTTCTTGCCACAATTCCAGCATTCAACATCTTTTCTGTTACTCGACTTGCCTCTTGATTTATATCAGGCCTTCCCGCCCTTCCTGTTCTTTCCTCTCCCCCGTTCCTGTGTCACAAGTGCCTCTTGCTGAGTAGACCCCTGAGACTTCCTCCTTGTCTCTTCATTGAAGAGACAGCTAGTAACCTGTTCCATGAATATCTTTCCGTCTGGCGCGGAGTTACTTAGAAACACCACTAATGTCTCCCAACTGTCAGGCAACGAACTAAGCAATAGTAAAGCCTGCAATTCATCATCCATGACCATCTTCATAGAGGAGAGTTGGTTCACTATATTGCTAACCTCATTCATGTGCTCGGCCATAGAACAACCATCCTTGAACTTGAGATTCACAAGTCGCCTTATCAGAAAAATCTTATTACCGGCTGTCTTCTTCTCGTACAGCCCTTGTAGTTTCAGCCATAGGCTAGCGACTGAGGTTTCCTTAGACACATGGTGGAATACAGAATCATCCAACCATTGTCTAATAAACCCCATCGCCTTTCGGTCCAACTTCTTCCAATTATCATCAGACATATCCTTGGATTTTGCTGATATGCCTAAAATTGAAAAATATAGATCCTTGCAATAAAGCAAGTCCTCCATCTTAGCCTTTCATATGGTCCAGTTAGAACCATTGAGGCTGATCATCCTTGATGAGCCACCATCAATAATTCCAAACCGATCCTACCCGTTCAATGAACCTAGCTCTCTGATACCACTTTGTTGGGGGCCTTGCACAAAACCTTAGGATCTAGCCCTCCAGAACAAACCAGAATTATGGGATAATAATACAATGAAAACAATCAAAACAACAATCACACACCACACAAGAGATTTTTACTTGAAAAACCCTCAAAGAGGTAAAAACCACGTGACCTCGTCTAGATCAACAATCCACTATGAAAGTAGAACGTTACAACCTTCGTCACTCACGCAGGAGCGGATAAACAATAAGAGAATAAAAAGAAAACTGAGAGATCTCACCGATCACGAGGACGTAGAAGCGCTGAGACGACGGCTCCCTTCCACAAGCTTCCTCTCTCTCTTTTCTCTCTCTCTCTCTCTTACACCCTAAGCCTTTTAGCAAAACCCTTGCAAAGCCTTTAGGAAACCCTCTTGTATTCTTCTCATACACTAGAAAAACCCTAGAGACCCTTTTTATAGTTTTAGGAAACTCCCTTCCGCATCCCTGTTGCGAAAAGACTTAAATCCGTAATTTTTCGCAAAAACTGCGTAACCTAGGACTGGTCCTGAAAATTTCAGAACTAGTCTTAGCCGCCTACGACTGGTCGTAGCTCACCTACGACTGATAGTAGCTTACCCAGGACTGGTCGTAGACCGCAGAGAAAATTAGCAACAACTCGCTGGACTTTGAGTCATGCCAGGGCTTAAACCCATGACCGGTCGAAGACCACCTACGACCGGTCGAGCAGTACGATGAAACCCTCCGAAATTTCAACCACTGCACCGTCTCTCTTCTGAACTGAGGAGGAAAAACTCCATCACTGAGCCACCTAAGTCACCTCCAACTCAGTCGAGTCATGACTCAACCAAGGGCCAGGGCATATAGGTCATATGTAGGGTGGAGTTATTGAGAACGGATTGGCTACTACCCCTGCTACCAGCCTGGTGGCTGGTGGTCGGTGACGTAGGCCCCACCATGATGTATGTGTTTCATCCATTGCGTTCATACATTTTTACATATCATTTTAGAGCTTGATCCCAAAAATTAGTGGGATATAAATCTAAGGTGTACCACACCATAGGAAAACAATAGTGATTGGATATTTACCATTAAAATCCGCCTAAGGCCACTGTACTGTTTATTTGAAATCCAATCTGTTGATTATGTCATATAGACCCAGATGAAATAAAAAACAAATATCAGCTTGATCCAAAACTTTTATGGCCTTAAAAAAGTTTTTAATAGTCGACTTTCATTCAACACTGTTTCCTGTAATGTGGTCCTTTTGTGGTCCTTTTGAGATTGATATATACCTCATTTTTTTGTATCATATCAAAAAATGATCTATAAAAATATATGGACGGCATGGATGAAACAAATACATCATGGTGGGGCCTACAAAGCACCGACGGTCAGCCATTGGCTAGTGGCAGGGGAGTAGCCAATCCGTTTCCGGAATTATTAGTATGAATAATACACCGTGCAAGGGACGGAGAACGGGAGAAGTAGCCTTTTTTGTCTGCATTTGTTATGACAATGCAATCCAAAAGCTTTCGTCTTACGTTTCTTCATTGAGTTGGATTGATGTGGCCCATCTTCACTGACCGTCAATTTCCAAAATGGATTTGGAACGGCACGTTTCCTTTTTTGGTTTCAGAGTGCACATGGGGTGACATGGCTTACGATGAATTTGAGAAAATCCTTACCGTCGGATCCATGAAAAATAGTGGTGGACCACCATTGATTCCAACGGCCTTAACTGTTGCCACTAGCTTAGACTGTTTATGGGGAATGATCAGGTACGTTCAACTTATACGTTCGATCTGTGTAGGGCCCACCATGTTGTGTGAGGGTCATCTAACCTGTCCATTAGATGTGCACCCCATGTTAGGCATAGATTTCTAAATGTAGGCTAATGCATGGTTGAGGTAGGCAAGAAAAGGAAGAAATGAGAGGGGGGACGTCAACCATTGAAACGTTCTGCTGGGGTTGGGGTCACCGTGTTGTATACGTTGGTTTTGAATTCAATCTTACGTGTTGTGTGTGTGTGGTAGTTGCCTGACTTGCCAGAGCCAATAATGGCTTAATTGAAACCGAATACCTTGTGAGGCTGAGCCGAAATAAGCAATTAAGATCATGTTTTTGAAGACAGGACTAATTATTTAACCACCCAATCAAGAGAGGGGTTCATCCTTTTAATTGGCTCTTTTTATCTTTGGAAAAAGAACTTTAATTTCAATTAGGTGTATGATTACCTGTACTCTTTATATTAAAGATAATATGATTAAAAAGAATGAAATTAGGTGATCAATTAAATAAATAAGTTTTAACGAGTGTTTATTGGAAAAGTAAATCATAAATGAAAGAAGAAGAAAAAATGATAAATAATGACAATCTATTAATGAGGAGATGATCGTCGGGAATGACCATCTGTTTGTAGTGAGATGGTTGTTAGGCATGAAAATTGGATCACCAACTCAAGTGACGTCGTGGTTGGACGGTGGTTAGGGATGATAGTCTGTTTGTCGTGATGGACGTCTGTTCATCACACAGGTAGCTTTGTGGCTGGACAATCATTGTAACAATTGTCCATTTGTCATGCAAAGCCTGATTCCATGACTAGACGATCGATGGTTGATGGATCTTTGATGGTACATTCATTGCACAACTAGACTTCGTGTTGAGACGATCCTTGAGAAATGATAGCCTATTCATTACCCAACACAGCGGAGCTTCGTGGTGAATCAGTTGTTTGGAAGATAATTGACTATTCATCATCAACCACATATTTTGTGGTAGGAAGGTCAGTGGGGTGACAAGCTGTTCATCACTTTGAGTTATCACTTTGTAGTGAGATAGCCATGAGAACTAGTATCTGTTCATTTCTTGGATCCTAGCTTCATAGACAAGGTTGTTGTGGAATGACCACTTGTTCATTGCTTAACTGAGCTTTATGGTGAGGCAGTCATAGTTAAATTGATGGCTTGTTCATGACAAGATGGTCGAGCGAGATCCCTAGGTATGTGGCAAGATGATCCTGTTGGCCATTTGTTCAAGACTTGAAAGATCTTCTTAAGTTAGACGACATGATCACGGACATAAGATACCTATCTTATATTCTAATTTAATTGATCTAAGCTGGTTTATAGGATAGGCAGCTGTGAATGCCGCCTAAGGACGACCTCATTAGATTGGGTGCTCGCATGCACACCACTATTTAATATGGGGTGTTATTGATTAGATCTGGTACACTTTCGTTTTCTTGGTTGTGCAATATTTCCTGGGTGCGATTTAGACATGGGGATATGCTCTAAATTTTGGAGTCGCCACGGCCCAATAAGCTATTGAATCTATAATTGGCTAGAAACATTAAAATTGTGTATGGGCTAAAAAATTGTGAAATTCTTTGATTTAAGTAACTCCTGCAGTTGGTCTGCAACTTTAGGGTCAAGATAAAGATCTTAGTAACAAAAGAAGAAGGGGTTTAGGTACCGTATTCCATTTACACGACATGTGATCTGTACTCCACAGGATTTATGACTTTTAGGGGGATTTAGTAATACTTCGGCATTATATATGTATCTAGTCATGCTTCGCATAATTCCACGAGAGGGGCGGGCATGCCAAAATAAAGAAACCTAGCCTTCCCAATGTCAAACAACACCAGGTAGGCCCATATTATGTGAAATAAAATGAAAGTGTAGTAAATAAGAATAAAATGAGAACCACGCTTTACTCTACGAGTATAGGACTCAAGTAAGCAAAATAAAGTGCAAGTTCATGCTGTAGGTAGGTTGGGGGTGTGTAGAGTTGGAATACAATATGAGTTTGACTGAGATGTGAGAAAGAAAAAAGAAAATCATAAACCCTTTTTGTTCAAAAGGGATGACCGTATATTCCCGATTCAAACCATGCTCTTTGAGCTCATTGACTTCTTTAATAGACTGTTTCCTTCTCTGAGTTGGCTTTTAGATTTGGGCAGGACATCAGCCTTAATCAAAAGGCTCCAAGGTATTCAGAGAAGAGGACCTACCTAGACACATTTCTCAATTTATTTTTCTATCATCTAACCTCTCTCTCTCTCTCTAAAGCTGAAAGTTAGATGGGTTGGGTCAGGTTGGTGCTCAACCCTAGCCCAACCCAAGGTTCCTATACCTCAACCCAACCTCGAGTTGGGAATTCTCAACCGAAGCCCAACCCAAACGGGCTTGGTCAGGTGGATACATGCTAATATTTTCATTATTACATTAGTCTATTATATTTTCAATACATGTCTTATTTTTTGTACCTATAATTTTATTAATTATATAAGTAGTTATTTATGGTAAAGAACTTCATTTTTTTAATCTAAACATATAAGCTAAAATATAAGAGTACTAATTTAAAAGTCGTGTTGTGTAGCACACAATCTATTTGGGAGAGAGAAATAAGGCGTATCTTGTTAGCTTGAGTAGTTGGAAATGATGTGGACCAATGAAACCCGACAACATTGGAATTTTCCATGCCTTCAAGACAGGTGATCCGCACTTAATTATAATTTATACGTAACTTATATATTGATTGGGTTCAGGTTTTGTCGGGCTCAGCCCGACCCAGGTTTTATTGGGTTGGTGTTTGTATAGCCCAAGCTCAAGACCAAACCCAATACATCCTGCCTAAGCCCAACCCAATGTCGGGTCAATCACGGGTCTGAGAGAGTCAATCATGGGCTTGGATTGTGGTTCCTTAAATTAGAATTTTGAAAATCGAGTCTTACAGTTATCTTCATGACATGCTAAGGGCCATGCCTTCTTATTCGATCAAATTTCTAATGGTTTTCAGATTACCTAGAGATAATTTTATGGGAGCATAACCAGAAGTGTTGATGCGAAAAACTGAACGTGTCTCTCCCTGCACTTCTCACCTACACAATAATGAGAAAGAAAGGAAACCCTCGCTAGAGTCGGAGAACCTCCGATGCTTAAGTCAATATGGGACCAGGAAGAAGAGTTTTTTGGGGGTGTTTTTCTGCGTACTTTTGATCCTGGAGAGCCCTTTTTTTTTTATAGGAATGAGAGGTCCCGGCATGAGAGGATTCTCCTTTTTTTTTTTTTTTTTTTTTTTTTGGGGGGGGGGGGGGGGGGGGGGGGGCGGGTGCATTCGTTTACAGATATTTTTCGATCCCGAAATTTTCTGAATTGGGAATCCTTCTACGAAATCTTTAGGACAATATTTGAGATTACACCGTCTCTCCCTTGCTTGGCTCAGTCCCAACAGACCCTGCAGTCTCGGCTGGCTTACAAGGATGAAGCTTTTTACCTACTGTCGGACGAAACTGAGTCAGTTTGGGTCCGACATCCTTCCTTAATCCGATAGCCGACACTACAGTCGGCCTAATATGGATCGGTTTTATAGTCGGTCATATGGCTTTCAGCTTTAGGACCTTAATCAACCCCTTTAGATGTTGCTAACTCTCTAGCCGAGTTGACTTTATGTGTCTTATGTATCTCGCATATGGCTCTTGACTCTTTAAGTCTCGGTCGGGATTCATTCCCTACAAATCCAAACTAGGTCTTTCCTTTAGGCTTTATCTTGTCCTGGTTCTACCTATTACCTCAGATTCTTGGACAATGTCAGTAGAGTTGGTCCATTCCATAATCGAGTCTCCGGACTTGTCATATTTTTTCCCAACAAAAAGTAATGTTATATTGTATTGGAGAGGTGTGGGCTTGAGCTCTTCATTCTCTCCTAACTGTATAAACTAGTAGAGCAATTTGCTAGAGACATGTATATTGGAATCAACCTTCCGGATCTTCTTTTGATTGATTAGTAAATTAGCATACGCACCTGATTATACTTCAAACTCAAAATGAGTGTGTGAGATTTTCTTCAAATATGCCAATCGTTAAGTAACCGTAGCTTGTGATTTTTCTATTTTGATATAACCCTCCGTAATCTCTGTGTAATCATCTTACTTTTAGATATGCATGGCCAATCAAGTTTCTCTATATGCCACTATTGCTCATCATCTTAAGTAATCGTGCACGTAAAAGCTTACCACTTAATGTTTTCACATATGTGTAGCCACTAGACTTCTACCATGTGTCATGGGAAATATCATCGCCAACTAAAACAATGGCCATGATTTCTATTTTAAGCTATTGTAAAGCATACGGCATCTCTCATATTGTCACATATCATGTAACAGCTAATTTTACTCTGACACAATGACACACATATTGTGGTAACAACTTTTCTTGTGCTTTGGGTCCTTGCTCTTACCCCAGTGTTAGACTGTTAGACTCTCAGGACTTTCAACACCTGGTCGAGGGTTCGAGTACCCATAGGTGGTGAAATCTCACTACGGTGTGAGTGTGTGAAAAAAAAAAAAAAAAAAAAAACTTTTCTCATGCTTCACGATCTCCTCCCCCAGATCTCATTTGTTATTACGATTTTAATTTGATCTTCTAGTGCCGCCCTGTGTTGGCTTACTAGCCGTCAAATCAAATGTTAAATAGTATGTATCTCATCCAATCCATTCATCATATGAGCAAGGACAAAGGAACACACCGAAACTCAAGCTCATTCCAAATCTTAGGTGGGCCACAACAAGAGTTTGTGTGTGTATATACAAGAGTGACTGCAAATACTGCCTACGGTGCATTCCATCTGGGTTTTTAAACCTGTTTGGTCCTTTCAATGTACAGTGAGAATGAGGAACGCACCAGATGCATGATTTTGATTCTACATATATATGACAAGTGGACCCCACACAGCTTAAACGTAGCGCATGTGATCATCCACCACTATTTATTTCCATTGAGAAAACAACAAAGGGAAACGGCAAACCCAATTGTAGCATGGTATATGAGGTTGAAACCGACCTCTTTTCGTGGCCACACTTTCTTCATGCAACAGTAACCATTAGGGTTGAAAGTTGGGCGGGTTCAACCCGACAGACCCGACATTGGGTTGGGCTTTGATAGGATGTATCCGGTTTGGTCTTGGGCTTGGGCCATACAAACACTAACCTGATAAAACTTGGGTTGGGCTCGGGTTGCCTAACCTAATCTAAACCTAATTAATATATAAGTTCTTTATAAATTAATTATAATTAAGTGCGGATTGTCTGTATTGAAGGCAGGGGAAATTCCAATGCTGTCGGGTTTCATTGTTCCACATCATTTTTAATGACTCAAGCTAACAAGATATGCCGGATTCTCTCTCCCAAATAAATTGCCTGATACACAATATGACTTTTAAATGAGTAGTTGTCCCGTAGCTTGGCTTGTTTGTTTAGAAAAAAAAAACTTCTTTTTCATAAATAATTACATATATATTTAATAAAATTATAGGTACAAAAAATAAGACCGGTATTGAAAATATAATATACTAATGTAATAATAAAAATATTAGCATATATCTACTGGCTGAGCTACTTGAGTTGGGCTTGGGTTGAGAATTCACAACCCAAGGTTGGGTTAATGTTGAGGTGTAGGAAACTTGGGTTGTGCGAGGGTTGAGCACCAACCCGACCCAACCCAACCCACCTGACTTTCAGCCATAGTAACCATCAGGGATATAGGATCATGTAGGGCAGTTATTGGGCCGGGCTGGCCCACTTCAGACGGGCTTGAGCTGAAATACTAAGCATAAGTTAGGCCCGTACCAAAAACTTAACCCGATTTATCGCGATTCTCTTGGGAGTGTTTAAAAGCCCGCAAGCCTGGCCTGGCTCGTTTACATTCAAGGGCATTTTTCCTATTTCATGCATGGTGTCGTACACCTAATGAACGGTCTAGATCATGCACAAAAATGGGTACCTGAGATTGGGCTGTGTTTGTTTTCGGCCTATCAAAAACTTACACTGGTCTCGGGCCTGGGATTCACCATCCGGGCTGTGCTTGGACAGACCTCGACCTAGCCGCAGATGGCCTGATTGACAGCCCTGGGCTCTGGATAGAGCACCCAGGTTTCACTCCTAACAGGTGGGGCCCATTCTGTTGTGTCCCACCATGGATGGATCATGCCCAAAAATCTCATGAATTAGATCATAACCATCAATGCTTGGGACTTTAGTTTCAGTTCAATGCAGAATGTTGTTGTATTTCTTGACTGTCTAAGGTTGTTATTATCCCATTCAGGAGTTTTCTTAGGCGTGGTCCGTCCAAGTACTTGATTTCTGGCCCACTCTTAATAATCTAAAGTCAGCTTACCCTCTGATGTTGATTATGTTGGAAGCCACGCCTTCTCCCAAAATCAATGGTTATTATCCAATACAAGACGGCAATGATAACAATGATATTGCATTTTAATATACTAAGAAAACCTTAGAACTCCCGGCAGCCAGCTGGACGGTGCCATGTGTCATTTACCCAGCAAGAAAAAGGCAGGTCATGGAAGTTGCCGCATGGAATTAGGTGCACACCTACATCTCAAATAAGTGCATTGCCGAATTGGATTTTGTAACAATACGATCAACACTCCCAAACGGTTCGGACAACTTCATCTAGTTGTTTATTTTTTAGTAAGTAGGATGAAACAGTACGCCCTGAATATGGATGATGAGATTAGAAAAGAACCCATTTGCTCACTTCTCTGCATTCGCTTGAATATCCATTTGGCCACTTTCACTATAAAGTATTGTACGTACATTGTGTTTGGATGCACTATCAAATCAAATTACAATTATTAGTCCACTAAAGGGGAAATGATCAAACTGTCGTGCGTGCGTGCGTGCGTGCGTGCGCGCGCGCGCGCGCGCGCGCGTGTGTGTGTGTGTGTGTGTGTGTGTGTGTGTGTGTGTGTGTGTGTGTGTGTGTGTGTGTGTGTGTGTGTGTGTGTGTGTGTGTTCTAAATTGAAGTTACTTTACTTTCATGTTCGACCCAAAAGAAATGTGTGTGTGTGTGTGTGTGTGTGTGTGTTCTAAATTGAAGTTACTTTACTTTCATGTTCGACCCAAAAGAAATGTGTGTGTGTGTGTGTGTGTGTGTGTGTGTGTGTGTGTGTGTGTGTGTGTGTGTGTGTGTGTGTGTGTGTGTGTGTGTGTGTGTGTGTGTGTGTGTGTGTGTGTGTGTGTGTGTGTTCTAAATTGAAGTTACTTTACTTTCATGTTCGACCCAAAAGAAATGCAACTGCAATGCGAGGTTACACAACTAGAAACATCATTAATTTCTGCCATATACTCTCAAAAAAACCTTAATTGAATTAATATGGTTCCAATGGAGAGGAACCCAAACAATAAGCTTCCTTGCAAGGAATTATAACATGGAAAACATTTGCCTATCAATGGAGAAGTCTAATGCATTACATCAACTTAGGAATTCGGTCACCATGCCATTTGAGTGCTGGGCTACCATTTCCATATGCATTCTCATTTGATTTTACAGATGGGTTTTGGATGGGATTGATTCTGGTGTCTGTTTTAGGCCCTGACGTGCACCAATGGGAAGCCTAGACACTAGGGAATTGGTATTGGCAGAAATTGTACTTACACCCGAGAATATCTTCGGTTGATCATACTTCGGTGATACACATTCCATTTTTAATGTGGAGGCACAGATCCTTGTGGAGGCACAGATCCTTACGCATGCCTTGAGAAGAGCAAATCAACCAATGTTTAAATGGGATAGCGTACCCATTGAAAGAACATATCTTATCATACATCTAGCTATGATATATTCAGCATTTGATTGAATTGACACAACACGACACAACACCCACATGCCCTTTGATAGGCTTGCAGAGGAGATTGAATCCATAGATACAAGTAATGGCTCCCTCTTCCTACTTGGTGGACTGCCTATGTGAACCAATCAAATGGCATGTGGACACCTTTTATCCAAACACTCTTCAGACTAGCATTCATCTGTATTGGTGCCATTTCGGCAAAAGTAAACCTTAATGATGTATGAGTGGCTTAAAATTTTCTAATATTTGATGACGAGGCATGTGACGTGATTCTTTCCTTCAGAATCTATTCCACCAACATGTCAGCACCCCACTTTAGGCCAGCATTTAGCAGAGGCTTGATAATATCATCAGTTAGATTGATACATCATCAAACATGCTGTAACAGAAACTAGTGTATTCCAACTGCAAAAACTATATCTTCACACATCCATGCCAAAGTATTGCTAACTGTCTAGTCAATAACGTCAAGATCACCCATGGGATCCATTTCACTGCAACGAAATTCTCTACATATCCTTCAGATGGTAGTGAACACAGCCCCTCAGAGAATGCCAGAATGCAAATATTCAAGAAATGGAAATCAATGCAAGGTTGAAGGATGGGGGATTAAATGAATGGTAAGGTTATTGAGAGGGGCCGAGGGAAAAAATACAGACGACCATTCATGTTCTAAATATAGGATTAGACAGAGAAGGGGCTAATGAATGCAGAATTCATCTGCCATATCTTGAGAGAAGTTGCTGTGACATCAGCTCCAGTGGCATTGTTGAAGAGGAAGACTCGAGCTGCTGCATAGATAGCCGCTGTTGGATAGATCCGAGATGTGATGCATGTCCTCCCTCCTTGGGCAAAACTTTCGACGATTGAATGGTCAACCTGGTTAACCATTCTCATGTATGTCAGCCAATCCTTGGAAGCATTACATACACCCAATTTTGAGTGTTTGCAAGCTAAACTACTTCCAATCTCATATCTAATTGGTTGTTTCATGTGGGGACCACTTCCACATGTAACAACCATATGATCAAGATCAGACGGTTGATTGCTTGTTCTTGTTCATTCCTCTTAATTGTGCAAAAATCAAGTTGTCACTTACCAGTATTCTCACAGACAATTTTTCGCCATCAAGAACAGGAACTGTGCTCCCATATACGCTTTTTACAATGTCGTTTGCTTTAGAAGACCTGCAGAACACCCAATAATTTCAACTTTCAGTTTGGTTTTTTTTTTTTTTTTTTTCAGTTTCCTAGTGACTAAACTGCAGATTAAGAAAGATAACATGCCTTAATTCATCTTGGCAGAAGAAGGTTCGGAGATTGCCATCGGCCCCCCTTCCGATGTAAAAGTACACAGCCGTTTGCTCCGAGAGGCCCTGATCAGCAAGAACCAGAAGCCCAAAAGGTCCCAACATGCCTCTTCCAGCAGCCCCATTGCTGGAACTGCAGTTGTAGCCCACATCGGCCTCGATTGTCCCCCCCAAAGCTTCCTTAGATATCTCAAACTCCGCATTTATGTCTAACTGTTTCAATTGCAAAACAAATCCTCCAATAAGAATGCAATTGGTTAAAATGTACCTAATCAGGAATCATCCAGTGCAAACATTTAACTTCTGTGTGGTTATACATGTGGGGACCACCAACTGCTAGGTTGGTGGGCCTCAAGCCTAATTGATTTTTTCTGATGATCCTAATTTTAATAATCGATCAACTGCTTGCTTGAAATCTAAGTGTGAGCAGTTACACCATATCAATCTTCTTTCACAGGAAATGAAGCCCCACTGAGGAACATCTGTAGTGGAAATGAACTCCACTTCAATACCACCACTTCTTCAGACATCAAGGCATATCTGGCCCCCCATTTATAATCCATATGGAGTTCTCATTGACAACACAGCGACTCACTTTGTTATGGCAGTCACTAAAATGTATGAGATAAAATGAAATGAAGAATCGCAAAGAGCAAACCTGTGTGGCCATGCCGACATCCAACGGCACAACTGATCCAGCAGGGATCTGGATGTTGTGGAAATCCTTACTGCTCATTCTTAAGCTCTCTACTTCTTCCACTGGCCACTGAAGCAAATTGCTCCCTGTCTTCTCATCAAACAACACCACCCTAGGTATGCCCTATCAAAGAATCAAAGGCCGTTTTCATCAGAGAAATCAGAATCCAACAGCAAACACCTAGTGTACAGAACGTGTTAAGATATTGAGACCATTGATCCGGTGGGTCATCATGTAGAGGGGCTGTAGCCCAAAATAAACAGTGATATTAGGATCCTATCCATCCCATCAGTGAGAGTTATGCAACTGGCTCATTTTTCGCTCAACTTCTTTTCAATCTTCCACTCCAGGCCACTGATCAGATGGCTACCATAGTCCCATTGCTGTGATGTTTAGGTAGTGACTAATCTGATGGCCCACCAAGACAATGATCCTGCTTACAGCTGCATTGATGCCAATTAAGCAGTTTGAGCATATGAATAATGAAACATCATACCTGTAGGGATGCCCATCCCTTCTCAATGTCCGTCTTCTCGCTGTCTGTCTCACGGATCCAACCCCATAACACCCTCCGCTCCTTGTTCTGATCATAGAACGTTTTCGATGCGTAGAAGTGTCCATAGTCATACCGTATCCCAATCCCCACATCCAACTCGGCATTATCTGGGGTCCATGTGTCTTTCTCATGATCATACATCCCAATCGCATAGTAATCGTTCTTGTCATCATCCAAACTAGCCTTCAGCACATGCTTCACCCCAAGGCCATTCGCTGATGTGTCTAGACCATTCTTCCCACTCATCGACACAGGATAAAAGTCGACACATTCCCACATTCCTGTACCAGGCACGGCATGCATCAGCTCGTCCACCAGCTCGAAGGAGATAAAATCCAACGTCTTGTAGACGAGCGATACACCCGTCTTGTTCACTTTGGAACCGATGGTGATCCGCCACCTGCCATCAGGGGCCAACCAGCCAGTGGTGGGGTCACGGAAGTCCTTGGGGCCAATGCCAGGAGGTGGGAGGAGTATTGGGTTTCCATCATACTTGGTCCAGCTGATAAGGAGAGGGTCGGAGAGATTGGTGGGGTAGGCAAGGTTCTGTACCTGGACATGCTCGTTCGTGGAGGTGGTGTAGAGCATCACAATGGAGCCATTGGGAAGGAAGGTGGCAGAACCAGTCCAGACGCCATTTGCGTCGTACCAACGGTCAGGGACCATTGCTAAAGGGAGGTGACGCCAATGGATGAGATCAGTCGATACGGCATGGCCCCATGTTATGTTGCCCCAAATGGCTGAGTCGGGGTTGTATTGGTAGAAGAAGTGGTACCATCCCTTGTAGAACAGAGGACCTGCATTTTCATTTTACCGTTTTTTCGGTTAGGAGCATGGGGAGGAATCCGGATCCTCTGCTTTTACAGACAGGAAACTTCTGTTTTCCTGCATGGTGATTGGTCCGTATCATCATTGATATTGTGAGCGCCTTAAATGTAGCATGTGATGTTTTTCTATTTGTGGTGACAGATGATCGAACTCATGAGACAGACGTTTTGGCAGGAAAGAATCACGGCCAGGTACTACATGTGGCTACAAGGGGAGTGGATGGTGGGGAGAAGGCTTGGGTGGATAGCTGGAACCACTATAAGGTCAGTGGATCACTCATTGTAGGGCCCACCGTGATCCATTTTCATTACATACGCAACCTTCATCTATTTTGATGGATCATTTTAAGCTATAATCCCAAAAATAAAGCAGATCCAAATCACAGCCGGACCATACCACGTGAAACGATGATTGACCATTGAAAACTTCCCCTAGGCCACAAAAGTTTTGGATTAAGCTGATATTTATGTGGTCCCTTCATCTGGGTCTTTGTAACCTTATCAACATGAAAATAAACATTCCATTGGTCCATAAGAAGCTTTTAATGGTAGATACTCAATCACCACAATTTCACGTGGTGTGGTCTACCTTAGATTCGGATCTTCTTTATTTTTGGGACCATGTCCTGAAATGAGCTGTCAAAATCGATGGACGGCATGGATGTAAGGAATATAAATCAAAGTGCCCCACCGTTGGGGATCCACCGAAGCCATGCACCAATGGTGGGACCCGGCTTCAGTGGATCCCCGGATCCACCATGGTCCATGGTACAAACAGAAAAATAAAAATAAATAAATAAATAAAAATACTTAGGCCACCCTAACATTCTAATCTAAAGATTTTTCTCCCTGAATGTTAACCATCTCTGTTTTCTTGATCCAGACGGCGAGGATTGTGTGGTCCTCTGTGGTTTTGTACGGGGGAACACCTAGGGTACGGTAGGGCCTTTGGGCTGTGATCCTGGTTCATTAGTCTAGACCATTGGACTGTTTGGCTGCTATAATCCCAAAAGCTTCTATCCTAGCCCTTCAATTTGGTTGCCTACGACTACTATTAAGAAGAGAAATGGAACAACATTCCACATTCAACTGAAAACGAAAGTACCTAGATAGTCGCTGGGAGCACATGGGAGAGTTTTGATGGTACCTAGAAAGTCGCTGGGAACATATGGGAGAGTTTCAAGGGCATGCCCACCAACACTGGTCTACAACCAGACTAATGACTTAGATTACTGAACCATGGGCCTCACTTGTAACAATCAAAACCCGAATGGACTGTGCAAAGAGGCATTGGAATTTGAACAATCCTTACATTGTCAATTGATGACCCTGATTTGAGACCCAACGGGCCAGCCCATGTTTCTAAAATAATCTACTATTATGCGCCTGAAATAGGAAAACCCGACGACTAAACGAGTCGGGCCCATTTATTTGGTATTATAGACCCGACCATTGGATGGAGAATGAACCAAAAGTTTTGTTGATTGGTAAATCCCACGCAGGATCGTTACCTTGTTTTTGCCTGACTGTTTAGTTTTAGGCTAATGATCCAACGGTTAGAATTATTTTGTCTACACTCATCGAGTAAGTCACACCTAAACATTGAGTTTGGACCGTTGGACTTGTTTTTCCAACCGACTAGTTTTGTTGTACCTGATCAATGGACCAACACTACTGACGGTCCACGACAAGCACGTAGACTACACTACCTGATGAAGGGCCCGGATCTCTGACACGTGTTCTATACACTGGACATTTGATACACCGTCCGTCCCGCCGCATGACTGGCCCTTTGCTGAATCACGACCCGTGAATGAATGTTTTGATTGGTACAAGCCGGCCAAAATTCCTGGACGCCAGCTTCCCACGAGCCGCGGTCGCAGGAATTTCCGTGGTCGGAACCGACACTGGGCCGACGAGATGTCTATTCCATCCTCTCATCACTTTCTCCAGCTCTGTTAAAACGTGGTTAAAAAATGAGCTTATCCGAAACTTTTGTGGACCACGTTACAGTAAAAAGTAGAGATGGAAATGCCACCACTGAAAACGTCTCGCGGCCCGCCATAATGTTTATATGACATCCAAAACTTCTGTGTCCACATAAATGTTTTGACGGTCAGTGCTCCATCCCCAATATTTCCTATAGATGGTCCACTTGAATTTTGGATCTGGCTATTTTTGGGATCATGTCCTGATCTGAGATGAAGAAACTGATGGAGCGGATGGATATCTCAGTAGGTCCCACGTAGCTTCCGACCGCAGGAACTTCCCGCGGGCGGGGTCGTAGGCAACTCGCGTCGGAAACCACTCCAACTGACTGGCTTACGTGGTCCAATCATAACATGATCTTTCCGTTTTTTTCATTAAAAGGGTCGTGATTCAGACAGCGGCCCTGATGAATGGAATAGATCTCCCACAGGTGCTCCGTACACGTGGATCTCCGACACGTATTCTGCTCCCTCATTGTGAGGGACGGCTGCCCGAATCCCGATCCTTTCGAGAAACGTGAGTAGAATGGCGCGCTAGGAGAGATCGAAGGAGTGAATCGCGCAAAACGGACACAGAACCGATCCTCAGGTGTGGCCCACCCTTTAGATTCCTCGGTCCACAATCATGCAGTCAGCACGTGAGCCACACTCACATGAGGAAAGAAAACCAGCATGGGCCCGTACTGAACATACCGTCTCGAGAAGGGACGCGGATTGCGTCCTACCCCAGCCCGTCTCCGGCTAGGAACGGGCGGGAGCTTAGAGTGGACACCGTGATGTACGGGTATTATTCACACCGTCTATCCATTTTTTAGTATCATTTTAGGTACAAGCCCAAAATTAGGTAGATCCAAGTCTCAAGTGGACCACACCACAGGAAGCAGCGGTGATAATGATTCTCACCGTTGAAATTTTTCTAGGGCCCACCGTGATGTTTATTTACCATCCAACCTGTTTATAAAGTTACATGGACCTGGATGAAGAGAAATCACAAATATTAGCTTCATCCAAAAAGTCTGTGGCCCATAAGAAGTTTTCAACGGTGAGAGTTTAATCCCTATTGTGTAGTCCACTTGAGCCTTGGATCTGCCTCATTTTTGGACTTATATTCTAAAATGATACCAAAAAATGGATGAACGGTGTAGATAAGACCCATATATAATGTGTGTCCACTCAAAGCTCCTGCCCGTTCCCAGCTAGAGACGGGCGGGGAAAAGACGCAATCCGCGTTCCTCGAACCAGAAAAGTTGATCGCTTCTGCCTGGAGACGGACGACAGTAATCCATCCGGGCAGGCTCTGTGGGGCCCACTGTAATTTAAGTATTTTATCCACGCCGTTCATCGATTTTTCTCGTATCATTTTAAGATAATATCCTAAAAATAAAGCATGTATACAGATTCAGTTGACCACACCAAAGGAAGCTGCAGTTATACCGTTGAAACCATTCTACCCACTTTGTAGTCTACTTAAGCCCTGGACCTGCAATTTTTTGGCTCATACCTTAATAATATGATGCGAGAAAAATGATGAACTGCATGGATAAAACACTTACATCACGTATATCACGGTGGCCCGACAGAGCCCTGCCCCGACGGATTACCGTCCGGGCGGGGGTAAGACGCAAACCGCGTCCCCAGGATACGGCCCGTGCTCATGTCGAGCCCTATTGGGCGTGTGGACCCGGATTCCCCACGTGTGCCAGTTTGGCACGTATGTTCGCGATTCACCTCTTCCATCTGTCCAAGCACGTGCGTTTTTGCAGTCTGATTGGACCGTGTGATGGTGGTATGCATTGATTTTGCATCGCTGACTGAGACGGACCAATGACTATACAGCAAAGGAGGAAAAAAGAAGGAAAGTCGTGGTTTTGGCAAACAGAGGATCCGGACTCAACTTTGAAAGATTTCTTTCGTAAGAGGTTAAAAAAAGAGCTGCCGACTTTTCTTACCATTAGGATCTGAAGCGCCCGCCGTTGATTTCGCCATCGAAAATAAATAAAAAATCAGTGCCAAATTTATTTATTTTTTCAAAAAAACAAATTAACTGAATAAAAATTAAAGGAAAAAAGAAAAATTACCGTTCATCCAGTTCTTCTCCGGTTGGAAGTGGAAAGCCGTTCTCTGCCACTCGAGCATGGAGTTTGTCCACGTGTACTGCTTCTCCGCTCCGAGAAACATCCTCACCGATTTCTCCGACACGCCCTCCGCAACGCCCCGTCCGATATCAAATCGCGAGACGCCACCATCCATGTCGGGTTTCTCCTCCGGTCCGTCAATCGTTCCGCTCAAAAACAAACCGAGAGCGAGGAGCAGAAGGCCGGAGAAGGCGAGAGCGAGGGTCCTGGAGACGGATCTTCTGCCATTGGAGGGGATCGATGCGCCTTCTTCTCCATCGAGGAGACGAACGTAAGACGATGGGTTAACGGGATCTTCTGGGATGCTTCTGATGCTGGCGCTCATGTTCGCCAGTTTCTAGCTCTTTCCTCTTCGCTGCTCTTTTTCTCTTTCAGGGATAGATGATGTAAAAAGGAAGGAGGTGTCTTTATATGGACCGGAGCTATACGAGATGGGTGGTGCGGTGACGCGGATGTGCCAGATGTGTATCAGATTTCCAGGTGCTGCGTGTCAGTTGCGCTGCCCGGAATCATCTATGGTCGAGGTGAATTGGGGTTGGTTGTCTTTCCAGCTTGGCAGGAGAGAGAGAGAGAGTCGGGTCACGTTCTATTTCTAGAGAAATAACCATAGGTCCTGTAAACCGATTTATTGGATGGGACGGGCATTCCCGAAAGCCTTTCGCAGGAAGTTCCTTGCTGGCAACTTAGGTGGGGCCCGAGGTGATGTTTTTGAGAAATCCACTCCAATCCTCCGTTTCGTAAGCTCATTTTAGGACATTCGGTAAAAAATGATTCGGATCTGAGTTGTGGGCCAAAAACGTGAGTATTGAACTTCAACCGTTGAAATATTCGTGTGGCCACGGGAGCCTTGAATTAGGATAATACTTGTGTTTTCATTTCATCGCAATATTAATGACGTTATAAACAGTATATATGGCATATAAACAACATCGTTGATGCTAGGATCGTTCAACGGCAGGAATTTCCCTACACACATATTTCTTTAGTGCGGCCCACTCGAGTCTTAGACCCTACTCAAATCGGGTCTTAAGTCCTAAAATGAGCTCAAAAAACGGATGAACGGGTTGGATTTCTCACAAACATCACGGCAGGCCCCACCTAAGTTTCCACCGCAGCAGCTTCCTGCGAAAGGCTTTCGCAGGAAATCCGCGTCCCATTGGATGCGAATCATAAATTGACGTGTCTCTTTCGTAAATATGGATCCTTAGATGATCTTGACCGTTGATGATTGGTCCCACCAACGGTGGAATCTCAGCTAAAATTGTTTTACACTGAAAGTATCCATCCCGTCTCATCTTTGGCACACTTTTTTTGTGTTTTATTTTTTTTCTTAGCCGTCTATCGTACGTCTCTAATTCAGGGTTGTGATATTCGGAATCGGATTGGCTACTCCCCTCGCCACCAGCCAATGGCTGGTGGTAGGTGCTCTGTGAACCCCACCATGATGTATATATTTCATCCATGCCGTCCATATATTTTTTCAAGATAATTTTATTATACGAGACCAAAAATGAGGTATATCCCAATCTCAAGTAGACCACGTTACATTAAACAATTTTGAATGAACGTCAACCATTAAAAACTTTTTGGGGTAGTAAAAGAAGCTGATCTTTGTTTTTTCCCTTCATCTGGGTCTGTATGACCTAATCAACATATTGGATCTCAAATAAACAGTACAATGGGCCTTAGGAGGATTTTAATGGTGGATATCTAATCACTATTGTTTTCCTATGATGTAGTCTACCTGAGATTTATATCCCTTTCAATTTTGGGATAAAGTCCTAAAATGATTTTTAAAAATGGATGAACGGAATGGATGAAACACATATATCATCGTGGGCCTACGGAGAACCTACCACTATCTACGGGGCTGTTGGCTGGCGAGCAGTCAGTCCGTTTATGTGATCTTCCCACCATTGGGAAATTGTTTGATCTCTTCACGCATCCAGGGTCTGCGCATTAGGACGGGAGCGGATTCCGTGAAGCCGCGGCTCACCCAACATAGCAATGACCGGACGTGGCAACATTTGATTGAGCCAGCCCGTTTCAGGTCGGCGAAAGCCTAACCACTTCATACGTTTTGAATTGACAAGTCACATATATTTGTTTTTAATGGTAATCTGTTATTTGCTTCTCCCTCGGCAGAGGGACGTTTTAATTAAGCAGAGGCTTTCATGTTCGAAGTAGGGGTTTCTGTGAGATGCCTCTGTTTTGTTTTATGGACTGAAAAACTTTTACTTTATAAAACTAGTACTTTTAAATATTTAAGTAAAACTACCTACTATTTTCATATATAGACTCTTTTTTGCGCGGGATAACTTTTGAGTTTTTTTCTTTAAGTGGGAAAATGAGAAATTTGTACTCTTGACCGGTAAAGAACCACACCTTTATCTTAATCGAACATGGAGTAGCTGGACTAGATTCAAACCATTCATCTGTTGGACCGGATTATGGAAGGATGTAACGTATGTATAACATGGACCACAGTCCATGGTCGATTCAGTGGAGAGGCTGTGGTAATAGCGCCCACTGTGTTCTTTTCAAAAAATCTAAGCTGTCCACCGTTTTTCTTATATAAATTTATGATTTGGGCTAAAAAATTTAATTTGTATTTGAAGCGCAAATGGGCCACACGATAGATAACAGTGCATGTTGAAACCAGGCCTTCTAAACTGTCATGGGGTTGCAAATTTTTAGATCAGGGAAAAAATTGGTGTTACATAATGACATCAATAGTTTAGAATGTCAGTGCAAGCATTTGAATGGCCTAAAAATATTAAAATTGGACCTCGATAGTTTTAACAGTGGTAAGCCACTGACCCACTTTTTCCTGTCGTGGGATTCACCTTTATGTTTGATCATTCTAAATTTTGAGCCCACATCTTAAAATGAGATGGCAAAAATGGTGAACGGTTCGGATTTAGGATTTATGATAAGTATCAGAAAAGTTAGGTAGACCAAGATTAATGTTGCATAAAGAAGTGTTGTGTCTGTGTGGATGGTGTGCAGTGGGCTCACTGTGTCCTTTGAGAAAAATCTGAGCCATTCATTGTTTCCTCATATGATTTTAGGGCTTCACCAAAAAAAAATGATCCAGGTCCAAAGCTCAAGTGGGTCACATGGCAGGTAAGAGTGCATTGAACCCAGGCCCTTCAAATTGTCATGGGGCACGAAAATTTTAGATCAGAGGCTAATAACTGTGGTTACATTTATAACTCACTGGATTCAACAGTTCGAATTGCCTAAAAATCACCAAAACTAGACTAGTAAGAGTTTCAATTGTTGCAAGACATGCACACATTTTTCCTATCGAGGGACCACCTTTGCATTGAATCTGCTTGGGTTTTGGGCTCACCCCCTAAAATAATAGGGTGAAAATGATGGACAGGTCGGATTTAAGACAAGAATCATGAAGTTGGACCCCACCAAAATTAATGGTTGCATGAAAGCTTATTTCCAATATGGGTGTGAAATGGTCTTACATCAGTCTTTTTTGCTTAAAACATCCCGAGTATTCACCGTTTTCCTCATGTAATTTTAAAGCTCGGGCTCCAAAATAATCCAGAAAGCTCAGGTGAGGCCCAGAGAAGATAACAGTGTATATTGAACCTAGCCCTTTCAAGCTGTCACGGTGCACCAAAATTTTTAGATCAATGAAATAAATTGGTGGTTAAATCAGACCACTGAGAATGACATTCTAAAAAATTGGGAATGCCATTTCAACGGTTTAAATGGCCTAAAAGTAATAAAAACAGGCTATTCATAATTTCGGATCCTTACTCTTGCTCTAATGGTAGTCTCTTAGGAGTTTCAACACCTGGTAAAGGGTTTAAGTACCTATAGGTGATAAAATCCCATTACAGCATGAGTGTGTGGGGGTATGTGCGCGTGTAAAAAAGAAAAAAAAAGAAAAAGCTATTCATAATTTCAATGGAAGTATGGGATGACCCACTTTTCTTGTTGTGGACGCACATGTGCATTCGATCCTTTGAATTTTCAGCCATGCCCTAAAATGAAATGGTGAAAATGAAAGTTGGCTCGGATTTCTGACAAGTATCACATAAGTTGCCCCTGCCTCATTTTGTGGACTCCTCGTAGTACATAAAAAAAAGTTTTGGCTATTTTTTTAAAAAAGAGAAGTATAAATTTATCAATACCAAAATATTTTGGTCACGTACAAACAAAAGATTGTTTTGAAGTCGTTTAAGTAACAGTTTTTTAGTTCATGGGCCCAAATAGAGGCGGCTTAGTAGAAAAAAGCTTGCTCACCTATTCAAATGGTCTTCGTGGCTATTTTGAATAATCTAAAAATGGTCCTGATAGCAAATCCCTGACATGACAAGATTTGATTCAGCCAGGCCGTATGAAGTCTGCGCAAGCCTAATTACTCCAATCAGTTTGCATTGAGAAGCCATTTACGTCTTAAGGGCCTGTTTGATTTAAGTAAGTAATAAGTACTTCACTGGTTAATCATATATTTGTTATCAAGGCTTGATTTGGCATTTATTTTTTTGAGCTCTAAACCTGAGGAGAGTGAAATATATGTGGGTGCACGATGATGTTTGTGTTTTATCCACACCATCTATCTGTTATGCTAGCTGAATTTAAGTCTTAATAATTTTTTTTAAAAAAAATCAAGGCTTATACAAATTAGCTCAAGTGGGCTACAATACAAGATTTAGAAAATCGAATATCTATCATTAAAAATGTATTTGTGCTACTGTTTCTTTTAGTGTGGGCAACTTGAGTATTCAATTAAGCTCATTTTTTGGCTCATACCTTAAAATGTTATGCTACAATTGATAGACGGCTCAAACATATCATATATATCATGGTGAGCCTAGAAATTTAAACCAGTCTTTTAGACCCAGTTTCCAAGACACAAATGCAAAGTACATTTTCAAACAGGGAAAGTAGTAGTAATTAGCATTTTCAAACAGGTAAAGTAGTAGTAATTAATATTTCCCAATGCATTTATATACGATTTGAAAAATCAAACAGGCCCTTACTTCTAATCGTAAAGTGCACTTGCTTCTCCCTTCGGACAGCAACATTTTAAATACGTAGAAGAGTACTACTCCTTACCTAAGAAAGCGGTCCAAATGATTTCATAATCAAAGCATAGTTGTTTTTTGCTTTTTTTTTGTTTTTTTTTTTTTTTTTTTTAATGTAAATAAGCGGAAAGGGCTCATATAACTTTACCGTATATCACCAGCTCAATCTTAGGTCCCTAGTCATGGCCCCGTGGTAGATCCATAGGTTTCAACGATGAGGTCATGGGTTCAAGTATCCATACCATATGGTGTGTAAAAGAAAAAAACTAAGCACAAATCCTATAACTTGAGCTATTTAATTGTAAATGGCTGAGGTTTGATCAATCCAATCGGACCTGACAAGATTATCCTCAGGTTTAAGAACCTAATACAAGCTAAAGGCATTGCAGCCCTACGGTCCACATTTACTAACCCACGCCCGACCCACCAGCGGAGGAGCAATACGTTTGGTACTGCATGAAATAAAGTACATGCGTTTGTGCTGACTCTTCAGTTTATTTTGGTTTGATTTTTTATTTATTTTTTAATCTTTTTGGTTTTTATCTTGAACTTCTATATGGGTTAGCGGAAGCCTCTAGACTCGCGTGGCCTCTTAACCTACGCAGTAATAGACTCGGACCTTAATTAAAAATGAGTTCCTGTTCTATTATCCTTACCTACCAGTCCGTACTGATGGGTCCCATGTTTAGGTGATCCAGTCCGTCCACGAGATGTGCCCCACCTTGGGGGTTTTTTTTTTGAAAAAATAAAAATAAAAATTCAAAGAGTTATAATATTCCAGTTTGGGAGATGCAAATTCCCCATATGAGCTCTTAAGATCAATGGTCTGGACCACCAAAACTTTGGAAAGTGAAGATCCATGTTGCCAAGTTGCAAAGGTCTAACTGGTTAATGTGTGAAATATGTAAAGAAGCTTAACATGTATATAAGATGCGAGCACACCTCAGGCAGCTTCCAAGAGGAGGGCGTACCTGCCCCTAAAATATAAATAGGGTCCGTCCACCTGCAAGTCCGTTTTCTGCATTGGTCCCAAAAATTTTATTTTATTTTATTTTATTATTTATTTTTTTTCTAAACACACGCGCACACACCCCACGCACTCACGTTGGTGGAATTTCACCACCTGTGGATACTCGAACCCTTGACCGGGTGTTGAAACTCCCAGAGAGTCTACCACCGGGCAAGAGTGAGGATCCCATTGGTCTCAAAAATCTTGAATCTCCATAACTCGTGTGGGACACACCATGAAGAATAGTCCAAAATTATGCCTTAAAACTCAATTCACATATTATGGCCTACTTCAAGTTTAAAATTATACCTTAAAACTCTCAATTCACATGTTTAGAATAGTTTTTCTATTACTTTTACATAAGACGAGGATACACCGTTAGTGTCATCTCTTTTATATCGGTTGCGACACTCGTTTTCAATTTGAAGATGTTTTCAGATCTATTCCAAGATGAACTCTCTTGTTTATGCAATATCTTTTTCTTAGAATCTTTCTAACTTAGGGGCGGTTTGGCTATAATAGCTCCGACTTGAAAAGATTCAGGTAAGTCGATTTTTAAAGCCTATGTTTTATTTACAATCAACTGTAACTCATAAAGTTAAATTAGTAGGGATTTATTGTCTACCATCATGAAATCGAAGTATCTTGCAATTAAAAAATTTCTATGTTTCTTCTTCTTTAATCTCATACTTGTATATTCCAATGCAGTTCAAATTTCTTTTGCTAAAGTTATTTCTATGTGCAAGTTGTATAGCAAATCGGACAAAACATTCAAAGTGTAACCACGACCCAGTGGCTCATCTTCTAGTCATTTGACAATGGCAGCAATCCGTTTTAAAATATGGGTATCGATCGCCACCAGTAATGGTTGTACGTTGGGATCCAAAATGTAAAATATTTTTAAGACACTAAGAAGAAATTTTAACTTATCTTGCCGGCCGATGTAGTTTGTACCATTGAAATGGTCCAACCTTATCAAGACCCGGTTCAACTGATACAGCATTTTCAGTATCCATGAATTAAGCTTTAAGGTCGTTGAAGATTATTTCATAGAAATAATTTTGAAAACCAACAATAAATTTGAAAAACAATTATACCATGCTGAAGATACGTTGTCATTAAAGCTTAATTTGCCTCTTTTTAACTGTTGTCATTAAAGCTTAATTTGCCTCTTCTTATGTTAAATTGAGACCATTGATATTGTTATTGAATTGCTTTCAAGAAAGAATAAGCCTTCATAAGGTCATGCATGCAACAATCACAAAGAGAAATCCCTCGAACCGTTGACATAGTTTACATCTCCGGCAAACTCGTGAAGTGCTAGAACTTAGTGACCTGAAATTCAAGCAACTCAACGTGTTTTTGAGTTCTCTTAAAAAGGAAAATGGTTTGTAGACCTCAAATCAGATTCTGATTTATTTGGTTGGACTTGGACGATTCCAAACACAAATGGTCTTGTTTATATAATATTTGGGGTGTGGATCGTTGTTAGATGGTTATCAATGTTTCAGAATGTTTGTAAAACATTTTTTATAATTGACACTAAATTCTGAAAGTTTTAAACCATTATATCAACTGTTGATGCCAAAATCCGGTTGGCCCTCCCTCCACGTCGACCACCACGTATAATCCCTAGAACCTGCGCCAGGAAAGCAGGCAAAGGTGACCCTGGCTAAGCCGGGGTACCCTCCGATGCCTAAGTCAGGACAAGGGAATCAGGGTCTGAGTAGAGAGTAGAAGAGAGCTCGATTTTACGTACCTGTAGATATGGTGATGCGTACTATTCATACCTGCCTATGAGGCGGTCTGAGTCCGATAATCTCGGCACGATCAGAGGGTGTCACGCCCCAAACCTGAAAATCGGATTCACATGAATCTCGATTGCCGAATCCGACGCCGACAGCCTCCGTAGTGCTCCATTCTCGGCTCCTGACAATCAAATGCCAGATTCCGATCCTGGAATCCTACAAGGAGGATTTTCAAAATGAAATTTTTTTTTTTGTAATGAAGCATAACCACAAGCATAAGTAAGTCACAAAACAATATCACCACATATCCACTATATCAAAATCTTTTAAGTACAATGTGAAAAGGGAAATACAAGATGATCAAAAAGCTCCAAAAGGTCCTGATATGCACTTCTGCCTCAGTGCTGCTTCTATCCAACGCTACCTACACGCAACTGTCGTGCATAAGCTTATAAAAGCTTAGAGGGTGGTGTAAGTGTGTGCGAAAGGCAAACGCCGAGTGTACAACATCAGGTAATGCGGAAGTATGCGGTAAGCCCATGAATACAATTAACCATACCAAGGCTATGTAATGCAAGACACGATGCGAGATATGAATGTCATCGGCCACACCGATACAATGCAAGGCCTACATAGCCGAATGTTATATGAAAAATGCAATCCAAGCAAATCAGTACTCATCAAGTACATATATCAGTACAATTCCTCTCTGGATATCACCGGGGTCTAATACACTTCGCAGTGGCTGCCACCTCCCTAGCTGCATAGTCAAGCAAGCAGAATAGACCTCACTATCCGCCTGACCAATAGTCTGTCAATACCTACCCGGCTCGTCGATAGCGGACTCATTTGCGAGCTGGTCAAACTCAGCCTAGTTTATAGCCCCCTCACCCAGGCGGATAAGGCCACACCCCCTTCCAACCGACCACGACACAGTGGGAGATGCGGCCTACAGGTATTCGGCACTCGGGCGCTCGTGTATCCACTCGGTCTAGACATTGAAGCATCTCCTGGTACCAAAAAGGTTCTAGGACTTTCACCCAAGGACATCCTAAGTGCCCACAGTGCTAGAATCAAGTATTTTCGGTATCCAATACAGTCATCCACGATGTACCTGTGGAGCCACGGTCCTGATGTCCCTAGGGCGTGCAGTGATCAAATCACACGTATGCGAGATGCATGAATCACGCCGTCAAATCATGCAGAAATCCAGCGCGTACTACGCGATCATGTAGGGCACTCCGTCTCATAATGAGTCCCATAAGTGGTTTGCCCAATGGCATATGCTATGATCAGTCACTACTCATATCAAGCATACATATGATGTGTATGAGTATGAGTCATGGGATTATACTAAGCATGTTATAAAGCGACGAATAGTAACGAGTATGGGCCTATCAATGGACCCTAAAGAGAGTTACAATGCGGACATTTAACCAACATTGTACATACAATGTGGACGTCAAACCAACATTGTTCCCTAGGCACGACCCGCCATAAATATCATTACATAAACCATGAGAAACGTACATTGCAATGGACCCTAAGGACATCCGTTGGCCTCGACCCATGGGCCTTAGATACATCAAATGGGCTGCGTTAAGGGGCCTCACCAATGAGCCTTGTGTACATTGCAATGATCCTTGATCCATGGGCCTTGAAATACATCAAAGTGAGCCTCACAACTTAGGCCTTAAACATATCAGATGGGCCTACACACATGAGCTTTAAATATATCAAATGGACCACTCCATTTGCGCCTCATGCACATCAAATGGGCTTGATCCCATGGGCTTTAATATGTATCAAATGGGCTTAAATTTCATGGGCCTTATATAGAATAAGTGGGCCGGATCCCATGGGCATTGCATATGTCAAATGGGCCGAAACCCATGGACATTACATATGCCAAATGGACTTAATCCCATGGGCATTACATATGCCAAATGGGCTTAATCCCATGGCCTTAAATGTGCACCAAGGTGGGCCTAAATGAATGGCCATAAATGGATCAACATGGGCCCTATATACATACCAAAGTGGGCCCATTTGAACCATAGATCTGGTTCATTTTTAGCCCAACCGTAAAAATGAATTTAAAAAAATAAATGGACAATTTAGATGCAACACATGCATCATGGTGGGGGTCCACATGAGCTAAGGATTGGCTCATTCCTTAGCTCTCAAAATGGATGGACGGTTAGGATACAACTCATACATCATGGATGGGCCCACTAACCGTCCAGCGGCCCTAAAGATGGCTGGACGGTGTGGACATTACATACATTCCAGCGGGCTCCACCGTCCGTACGGACGGTGGATTTATGCACATACATCACTGTGGGTCCCATGTGGAGCCCACCATAATGTTTTCATGTCATCTAACCCGTCCATTAGGTCACGCAGACCTGAATGAAGGGTGAAAACAAATTTCAGCTTGATTCAAAACTTCAGTGGACCCCAAAAAGGGTTTCAATGGTAGAATTCAATTCACACTGTTTCTTATGGTGTGGGCCACCTGATTATCGGATCAAGCTGATTTTTGGGTGGGGCCTACTTAAGGTAGGGACCCACCTAATAAACGGCTTAGATGGAATAAAAACATCAAGTTGGGGCCCACGGCTGGGGCCGTGGGGCCCTGCTCGTACGCCCGCCCGCCCGCCGCTGGCCGTGCCAGCGTCCTGACAACAACAGCTTGCTGTTGCTGTTTAAGTATTTTATTATTATTTTTTTTTTTTGAAATCATGAAATTTTATGGTTTTTCAGGTGTGTGGCCCACCCCAGGTAAATCCACTCCATCCATTGAATTCCTCAGCCTACAACAATTCCATCGAGACTAATATTGGACCTCGTTCAGCGCGTAAGAGGAATTTTATGAGATTCCAACGGTAAAGATGCAGTTTTCAACGTTATGGCCCACCGGATACTCTGATCAACATCATTTTTCGGCTCAACGCCTAAAATGAGTTGGGAAAGAGGATGAACGGCATGGATTAGAGACACACATCGAGGTGGGGCCTATGCAGGTGGCCCACCTCTAATGCTTGGAAAAGCTCATATTTGTGTTTTTCTTTCCAGCGACGTCCAGACGCTGGACGTTGTTGGGCTGATCAACATATTCAAGGTGGACCCTATTTAGGTGGGCCACCAAATGATAGCTGGTGTGTGTATAATATATATAAGATGAGCCCCACTTGTAGATGGTTTGGATACAATACATGCCTCATGGTGGGGTCCACCCAGGTGAGCCACATGGCCTTCTCATATGAAAGAAAATGAAAAAGATAAAATTAAAAGAGAGGGAGAGAGAGAGAGAGAGAGGGACACGTGTAATGGAGGGACCCTGATACTATGGGCCCTCCTTGCATTCAATCATACATCAAGTGATAATCAAGGTGGGCCATCGGCCACATCTTAAAGTCCAAAGTGAGATCCATACCATCGATCGGTAGGCCTCACTTGGCCCATCATAAAAATACAAAAATCTAGCCTATAGAAGCACCCACCACTTGATCTTCTTAGTCCATCGGGATGCCGGTCTCCTAGAGCTTCACTTCGATGGTGGAGATGGGAAATGGATGGCTAGGATGATGGGATTTGGAGATGGGAAGGTGGGCCAGCAAAATCACATTTCTCCCATGGGGAAAGCTTGGACGTGGGAGTGCTTCTTGGTTGCTTGGGATTTGTTGAGAAATGAGAAAGAGAGAGAGAGAGTTTGTAAGAGGAATGTGAGGTGAGTGATGGAGTGATGTGAGTGGTACTTGACATGTAAGGTGGTGTAAGAGAGAGAGAGGGAGAGAGTTGAATTTATGTAAGGGTTATGTAAGAGAGGTATGGTTGCTTGTACTTGACATAAAGTGATTGATGGGTGATTGATTGATGTGATTGATGGGACACATTGTAGAGATTCTCTTGGAATTACAAACTCACAACGTTTTCTCGAAATAAACGTCTACCCACATCTCTTAGTCAGGGTATCGGATCGGTACATGAGTCGCGGCGTTAGAACCGCGACGACGGTGCGGTCGCAATGATATAAGTCTTGGATTAAGCCGACTCAAATGTATACGATACGACTTACGGTCGTGCGCAACGTCGACTACAGGTCACGGACTGCCGAAATTTGACGAGAAGGATCGCGGGAAGTGACGGAACAGTACGGATTGGGATACGGGTCTTATAGAGGGATTCTAGGATCATGGAGATATTGTCTGTAATCTACTGATCGCGTAGCGTATCTGGTGGATCGTGCGCTCCAACGAGCGAAGTTACCGGCCACATCTCGATATGACAGTTTCCATATTGAACGAGTGGGATATGCACGTCGAAGAGTCTGCTCGACACCACTTATCTAAGGATACCACCAATCTGATCCACCTGGTCGGATCAGTTGGTTCCACCATGGCTGGCAGGGCTGACTTCAATAAGCGGTGTGGTTAAGGCGTCGGAGGTCATCCGATCGGAGTATGATTCCGAGTCGCGCACCAACTGTGTCGTCTGCTCGGATGGATCACGTCCCGAAGCAGGTCAGATGGATCATGCCTCGGCTCAGACGAGCGCTTGGAGCAGTGTTGTGCCGTGAGCTCAAATTTCATATAACAGAAGCCCCCTACTCTTCGAGCCTGCTCGCGGGCTCGGAGAGTACTTAGGCAGGAAATCTCCCGCCCTCATCGTAATGATGAAAGATATCGAATCACGCGTGTACTTGTCGCTTCGGTTAATGCGTGGCGACGGTTACGATCCCGCATCCCTTCTCAGCCTGTGAGAAGCCGCCATGTAGACCTAAGAAGGCGTGCCCATAATGCTTCGACTGTTGTGGCGCTACTTCGCGTATCAAGGCGCACTACCCGATGTCAGGCGCCGTACCGACGGTTCGGTACACGTCCAATGCAGTGTTGCCATGTGTGCTCGGAGATAGGCTTGTGCCGATTCGGCTGCTGTCATTAAGGTTCGCCATCAATGCAAAAATCGTTCGCAGCCTATATAAGGGCGCCCCCGACCTTCGCATAGCATTTTACATTCCATTTCATAAGAGCATACCAGAGAGGCGATTCCGGCCGAATTCGAAGTTTTCGTCAGTAGGCGATTTTCGACAACCACCCGGTGAGTCTCGCTGACTTTCGCTCTTTTTTCTGTCATGTCTTCCGATCTGGAAATGGTCCGTGAATACGGTGATGATTCCGAGCCGGGGACTAATGAAAGTGAGAGTGGGTCATCTAAAGGCCCTTTTTAAACCACTTTACCGTATCTCCCGCCTCGGAAGCAAAAAACATTGGCTTCTAAGACCAAGCAGCCCAGTAAGAAGACAACCTCCCGACTCCGCCGAGCAGAGACCGCTACCGTCACTGAGATGCCTGTGAATCTTCGTACCGTAGAGGTAGTCCCCGGGGGTTCTGTCATGTCAGAATCCCAAATGGAGTGGATCCGCTTGAAGTTCCAGATCCCAGACTCCGTTTAGATAAGGGCTCCTGGTCCCTTTAGACGTTGCCGGCACCCCAGCTAAGGGAGAGGTGGTCATTTTCCTATGCCCACTGCAGTGTGGGGTCCGACTACCACTACATCCCTTCATCCGGAAGGTAGCGACCTACCTCGAGTTGGCCCCTGGACAGTTCGCTCCGAATGCATGGAGGGTGATGATCTTAGCCTACATAATTTGGAAGTAAGTTGGGAACCCCGAGCTGACCCCAGAGGAGCTGCTGAGCCTTTACATGGTCAAGCATAATAGCAACGACCCATGGTACTATTTCGTGACTCGGGGGAGCAAAGGGTCGGGGTTGGTAATGCACCTGCCGTCTTCCAACAAAGACTGGAAGAACAGGTGGTTCTGGGTGGTGAGTGATTGGGAGGCGTCAGCGGCTGAGTTCAGGACCCCAACTGTCCGGGTTCCGACCCATTTTATCAAGTCAGGTCAGACTTCACTTTGTATCCGAGTTGTTGCTTTGATTTTTACTTCAGTCGAAGTAACATTTCCTCATTTTGTAGTTTTTCAAAAGGGGCTGCCGCTCCTCGACTCGGACCAGAAAAATCAGGTTGTAAAGGCCAGGGCGCGGTCGGAATCGCTTCACTCCTGGGCCTATCTGATCACTGCATCCAACCTCCACTGGTCTGGGCTCTGCAAATCCCAGCCTCTGCTTTCATCCCTTAGTAAGTTGTCTTAATCTTTTTGATGAGTTTTCTTTTGGTTATTTAGTAGTTGACATGATTTTTTTTTTGCAGGCATGGCCGAGGCGTCCGGGGCTCGGATGAGAAAATCTGCTCCGACGGCGGCGGAGTTGCTCAAAGAAGCCCCCCGAGTGAAGATCACTTGGAAGAAGTCGGCCCTCCCCCACGTGGGGGAATATTCTGCTGCACCAACTCCATCAGCCCCAACCGTGGGAAAATCTTCTGCTGCACCAAATCCATTAGCCCCAACACTGAGGCCAGTTGGCTCGTCCTCCGTACCACCGACTCCGGTATTCTGCTGCACCAACTCCATCAGCCCCGGCACCGTCATGGTTCCCCCGGTAGTCTTGCGCCCGGTGGTACGTCTTCCGTCCAGGCTCGTCCAGACGACTGTGGTCGGCACCCCTGTCATGCCAAGCACCGTTGCTCCTCGATCTCCCGCCGCCGCCGTTCCCCCCATATTGGAGGTGCCTGCCGTGGTCCCTGAGACCCCTATAGCTGTGCCTTCCTCCTCCGAATGAGAGAAGGCTAATAAAATAGTCGAGGGTCAAAACTCGGCCGGCAGTAGGGTAGGGGTCGAGGAGGCTGAGGCTTCGGCCCAGGCGGGCACAAGCAGCGAAAGGTTTGAGCCCGGTTATCATATGGACTACTTGGCTCCGTGGGCTGCCAAGCATGCTAAGGAGGAGGATATCGCTCAGACTCTTGAGCCGTCGGAGGGCGGCTTCTTGAACGACTTCGCCTCTGTGTGCTACATGGTATGTCTTCGAGAAGACCCTCTTTTTTTTCTTTTGTTGTTATGCACTGTAGATTCTGATCTTTGTTTTCTGTTCAGGCCGTCCCGATACTGCTCTCCAATCGTCAGAGAGTGCGGGAGAGCAAGGAGACGGAGGTAGAATTGGAGGCCCTATAGGCCGAGGCAGCGGCTGTGAAGGCTGAGCAGACCAGCCTGTGCCAACAGCTCGCAGGTGAGATGGCTAAGGTTAGGCGGCTGCAAAGTGTTATCATTGGCTTGGAGGGCAGGGAGCTGCAGCTGCAAGACAAGGCAGATGACTTCAAGAAGACTGGCGAGGCGACGACCGCTGAGCTGACCCGTGCCAGGGCCCACGCGGACTCCTTGGCCATGGAGACCGCTCGGCTTAGAGAAGCTCTGAACCGTACCAAGGCCGAGGCGACTGAAGAACGGACACGAGCCGTGAACCAGGCCGTGGAAGCCCAGTGAGCGAAGGATGAGGCTTCTTTGGCCGCAGCGGTTGCTGCTGCTGTCGAAAGCTTCAAGACTTCCAAGGAGAGGGACGATGAAGCTGCAATGTTCTACAATCACGGCTTCGACGCTTGTCTCGAGGCAGTCCTGAATTTATACCCAGACCTTGACCTTGATTCTCTCCTGCCTGACGACTCTGAAGATGCCCCGGTCAAAGTCGTCCGTTCGGATCCAACTCCTAACGCCTAGGCTCCTAATGCCCAAGCTCCTCCTCCGGCTGAAGACTATCATTTTACTTCCTTTTTTTTTTGAAACTATCAATGTACTTTCAACCATGTACTTTTGTCCCTCCAAGGGGATTCAATGAAGAACATTCTTTTTACATTGTCTATTTGTATGTCGAGCTGGTTTCTTTATGGGTTTAGTCAGCTGCCATTTAGTTAGTTTTTAGGGTCGGTTGTCCGAACCTTCTCGGTCCAAGTTTTAGTTGGGTCCGATCTCTTTGGATGCCCGGCTCGTCGCCTTTGTTTTGTTGTATGCCGAGCCGAACACTTAACCGGAGGGTCGAGTTATTATTAAGCTTTTTCCCTTGGAGGGGTGCCTTGTCGATCTTTCGTTAGATTGGGTTCTGATTCCTTAAGGGATCGTACCATTTATTAGGCTTTTTTCCCTTGGAGGGATACCTTGTCGATCTTTCGTTAGGTTGGGTTCCGATTCTTTAAGGGATCGGACCATTTATTAGGCTTTTTTCCCTTGGAGGGATGCCTTGTCGATCTTTCGTTAGGTTAGGTTCTGATTCCTTAAGGGATCAGACTATTTATTAGGCTTTGATACTCTTCACCAGCATGTCGTCCACATACACCTCCATGGTGTGTCTGATCTGTTTAGCGAACATCTGATTCACCAGTCTCTGATACGTTGCCCCAGCATTTTTCAGGCCAAATGGCATAATCCGGTAACAGTAGAGTCCCCTGTCCATGACAAAGGTGGTCTTCTGCCTATCTGGGGAATGCATGGTGACCTGGTTGTACCCAGAGTAAGCGTCCAGAAACGAGAGTAACTCGTGTCCGGCCGTGCTGTCGACCAGTTGGTCGAGCAGAGGTAATGGGAAGCTGTCTTTGGGACACGCCGTATTCAGATCGGTATAGTCTACCCAGATCCGCCACTTCCCGTTTGACTTCCTGACGAGCACAACATTTGGTATCCAATCAGGGTAGTATACTTCTTCTATGAAGCCTGCATCGAGCAGGACGGAGACCTCCTAGGCAATGGTTTCATATCATTCGGCATCAAACGACCTTCTTTTTTGCTTAACTGGCCGGTGGTCTGGGTCCACGTTCAGCCTGTGGACTTGTACATCGGGTGAGATCCCCGGCATATATGCATGTGACCATGCGAAGACGTCTCGGTGTTGTCTCAAGAAGGCCAATAACTCGTTCCTTCACTCGGGATTCAGTGATGATCCGAGCTGAATAGTTTTGCTTGGATCTGATTCATCGAGCGGCACTCTTATCAGATCTTCAACTGAGGAACTTTCTTCTGTCGATCCCCGAGGGTCCAAGGCGTCCACTACGAGCGTTTGTTTGGCGGCCCCTTTCCTTACGGCTATCGCATAACACCTCCGGGCCTCGCGTTGGTCGCCTCGGAGATAACCGATCCCACCTTCAGCTGGGAACTTCATCATCAGATGATAAGTTGAGACGACCGCCCTCATCGCATTGAGGGAGGGTCGGCCCAGAATCACGTTGTGGACTGATGGAACATTGACAACTAAAAAGTCAACCAAAAGCGTGACTTGATGTTGTCCTTCTCCCGCTGTTACTGGGAGGGAGATGGCTCCTTCGGAGATGACTCTCTCTCCAGTAAAGCCGTGCAAGGGAGTCTTCACAGATCGAAGCTTGGACCGTGGAATTCCCATTTTCTCGAACGCCTCGGAATACATGACGTCAGCCGAACTCCCGGTATCGATCAAGATGCGGTACACTTTGTGATTGGCTATGGTCATAGTGACCAATAGCGTGTCGTCATGCGGATGCTGGATCCGGCGTGCATCATCTTCTGTGAGTGTCAGGCTGCACGGAGCGATACGGAGTTCCTTGCTGGGACGTCCGTTATGTGAATGTGGTGTTCCCACTCAGAGCTCCGGAAATGGGCTTTCCGTGCCCTGTTCGAATCCCCTCCCCCAGCTGAGCCCCCGAAGATGGTGTGAATTTCGGCGGGCTCCTCTGGGGGGTTGTTCGACTGCTCTTGCGGCTGTTCTTCTCTCCGAGTGAATTTCTCCTTTTTGGCATAACGACGTAGATGTCCTTTACGGATGAGGGACTCAATCTCGTCCTTCAGATCCACACAGTCGTCCGTGTTGTGAACATGGTCCCGTTGGAAGCGGTAGAATTTTCGCTTGTCCCTGTGTTCTGGATCAGCCCTCATGCAAACCGGCCAATTGAGTAGCCTTTCTCCTTGGATGTCTAGCAAGATCTGCTCGACGGATGTATTGAACGGAGTGTAGGAATGAATTTTCCTTCCGGCCTACGGCTCGGAGGACGATCGTGAGAAGCGCGGTCATCCGTCCCTTTGCTAGCCGGCTGGGAGTCTTCGTTCCAGGGTCTCTTCCCCTTATTAGTCGAGTCAGACACCTATGTGCCCTTTCGGGCGTTGGTGAACTCCTCTGCGTTAGTGTACTTCTGAGCTTTCGCCATGAAGTCTGATAGCGTCTTCGGTGGATTCTTTCCGATGGAGAAGGCAAACTTTCCTTCTTTCAGTCCGCTCAGAATGACAGCAAGGGCCATCATATCATCGTAGTCCTCGACATGCAATGCTTCTTCGTTGAAGCGGGCGATGTAATCCTTCAACGACTCCTTCGGGGTCTGCTTAATGGTGAGCAGGTGGGTGTTGGGCTTCCGACTTCTCTTACCGCTTATGAATTGCGTGAGGAATAGTCGACTCAGTTTCGCGAAGGAGCCTACGAAATTTGGTTTCAGCTGGCGATACCAAATCCGAGCGGATCCGGTGAGGGTGATAGAGAACCCTCTACACATCATCGCATCTGTTGCAGTCTGGATCTGCATCCATGATTTGTAGGACTCCAAGTGTTCGGATGGGTCCCCAGATCCTGAATACTAGATGACGGGAGGTATCCGAAACCTCTGCGGTATCACTTCAGCCATGATGGCAGAGGTGAAGGGAGGCTCGGTCTCTTCCATCATAGCCTGGATCGTGGTCGGAACTGTCGATTGTTCTTATTTTTTCTCCAATATCAGGAACTTATCCTTCAGTTCCGCAAAGTGCGCTTCCCAAGGATCCTTATTTTTAGCGACGACATCTGGCGCATGTTCGACCTCCGGCGTTCCTCTCTCTCTCCTTCGTTCCAGCTGATGACGGAGATCTGAGGGTGGTAGGGTAGATGTTGCTGAATGAACGATCGTCGGATCCCGAGTAGTGGGGTTCCGAGCGGATACCTCCGCACGTGCCGTGAGAAGATTTTGACCCGAATACTGTACCCTCGAGTGTTGGGGGGCTTAGGGCCTCACACTCCTCGGTACGGAGCGAGTTTCCATGAACAACCCTACCGGCTCGAGGATGGGTTGTTCTTGAGCAGGGCGTGGATCTGGCTCTCTCTATTTCATTCGATTTATCTCGTCGCGCAGGGCCTGGATCTAGTTCTGCATGGTGCGATACTTGCTCGATCGATTACGCGAACGCTGGGAAGGCCCTGGTGCGGACTCGGCATGAAGCGATGATGATGACTGAGTCTGCTCATTGGGTTGAGGCTGCACCGCTGCAGCTTTCTTCTTCTTTGTCATTGCTTAGGAAAATGAGAACCTGACTTCTAGTTTCAGGTTCCCACAGACGGCGCCAAAAAATGTTGATGCCAAAATCCGGTCGGCCCTCCCTCCACGTCGACCACCACGTATAATCTCTGGAACTTGCACCAGGAAAGCAGGCAAAGGTGACCCTGGCTAAGCCGGGGGACCCTCCGATGCCTAAGTCAGGACAAGGGAATCAGGGTCTGAGTAGAGAGTAGAGGAGAGCTCGATTTTACGTACCTGTAGATATGGTGATGCGTACTATTTATACCTGCCTATGAGGCGGTCTGAGTCCGATAATCTTGGCACGATCAGAGGGATTCTAGGATCATGGAGATATTGCCCGCAATCTACTGATCACGCAGCGTATCTGGTGGATCGTGCGCTCCAGCCAGCGAAGTTACCGGCCATGTCTCGATATGGCAGTTTCCATATTGAAGGAGTGGGATATGCACGTCGGAGAGTCTGCTCGACACCGCTCATCTAAGGATACCACTAGTCCGATCCGCCTGGTCGGCTCAGTTGGTTCCACCATGGCTGGCAGGGCTGACTTCAATAAGTGGTGTGGTTAAGGCGTCGGAGGTCATCCGATCGGAGTATAATTTCGAGTCGCGCACCAACCGTGTCGTCTGCTCGGATGGATCACGTCCCGAAGCAGGTCAGATGGATCATGCCTCGGCTCGGACGGAAGCTTGGGGCAGTGTTGTGCCGTGAGCTCGGATTTCCCATAACATCAACTATTTGACCATTGGATCGTCATTGGCCCATAGAAGATAATGCCTCTCAAGTAGGTTGTCCACTTCTACAGAGAAATGTTAGTCTCAATGGATAGCAACACGACGAACACATGAAACATGTATAACGCATTCAGGTGCTGAAAATGTTTACTACACCCTAAGTTCAATGTTGCTGGATCAGGTTAATCAACTCACTTAGTGGGCCACGCTACATAAAATCATAGAAACAACGGACGGTCTAGCCCACCTGATTGGCAACCTAGTAATGGCGAATTTTCTGTCCATTGAGAAGGATGAGAACAAATCTGTATTTTTGCGTACACCCTTCCTAGGGATAATAGAAATACAGAGATGCGTTGCGACCCCAAAATGTATCTTGTGTCCCATCTCTATCCCACAATCCTCACATGCGTCATTGATGTATGGAAATGGGCCACGCTACGAAAATAACATAAATGTTATGATCAAACTGCCACATCTATTGAGAATTTCTGGGATGGGCCCTACATCGATCTGTGCAAATGGGATGCGGATTAGGTGATGCATTAGGAACTGTGGGGCCCACCGTGATGTATGTGTTTTATATCCATGCCATCCATTCATTTGCCATCTCATTTTAAGGATTGAAACAATAAATGAAGAAGGTCGGAAGCTTAAGTTAACCATATCACTTGGATAATGACACCCAATGTTAAAATGGATAAATTACATGAATACAACACATCTATCAAGATGGGCCCACAGTGCCCAACACCACCCAATCCGCTTCCACCAATCAGGACCATCAAAATGGTGGGTCCATCTTTGTTGGAAAATACCCCAAAAATTGCACTAATTGGACATTTTCTCCTTTGAATTTGTACCGCTGACATTGATAGTTACTAGGTGGATGGTTAGGATGGTCTAATCAATGTCCAGCCTACTAGAATGAGGTCCACAAAATTGTGTGGCTCATAATATCTTACAAATGTGTGATGGACACAATTTTGATGGCTCAGATTTTAAGTATTATCATAATCTCTACAGAAATGCTTAGTGTTGATGCAAAATATGGTCCATCCTTTTTAGATCTTTGAGTACCTATACAAGAAAAAGACAAATGAGACCCTAGCTAGAGTAAGGGACCATCTGATGCTAAAGTCAGGATAGGAATCTAGGTATGATAATATCAAAGGATTTTGGATGAGAAATTCTGTGTACCTTTCACGAATAGAGATGTTCCTATTTATAGTTGAGGAGATGTGGTGGTGTAGATGAGATCTCCCTTTTTAGTAAGAACGTACTGTAGAGGGATTTGGATCTCAAACGCATAAGGGAATCTTCCAATATCTTTGGCGAATATCTCGGGATCACGAGCGTGTCACAGATATCCTCCGAGATATTTAAAGAACATCTTGGGTGGATCTTTCTTACATGAGATCTAATTATTTGGAATCAACGGAGATGTGCAGTAAGAGGCCAATGTGGTCTTGGCCGACTTGACCTGGGGGTAGTATGCTGACCTAATCTGGGGATACTCTGCCGACCTGGATTCTCTGACGAGTCTTGACCCTTCTCTCAGTGCCATGTAAATTACCGACCTACTAACCTACCCGTATACTTCGTGTTTAAGGCAGTGAGACTGAGCTCCTTTCCTTAATAGAAATCGGATGACATATGTTGTGGGGAGTCGAGGTTAAGAGTCCGATGTGGTCTTAGCCGACCTGCATACTCAGATGAGCTTCGAGCCTCCCCTTATTGTTGGGTAGATGGCTAACCTACGGACCTGCCTCAAGAGTCTGAGGTAGTCTTGCCCAACCTGGATACTCGAATGAGCTTCGAACCTCCCCTTATCATTGGATAAATGACTGACCTGCTGACCTGTCTTTATATGTAGTACGTGACCGACCTCTCTTCCTTGGTCATTAAAGAGCTTAATGGTCATGACCAGTGCTAGCCGATTTCGTGTCCCACAAAGATGTCCGAGCTGACCTCTTCTCTTTAGTCAGTCTATTTTTACCCATAATAGTTAGCGTGTAAAAATATCTCAAGCTAGAAGGAGAGCAAACATGGCCATGTGAAGGGTGACCCATCTCGGAAGTCGGTGATGAAATGTCCAGACCCTTGCATGAATATGTGGCTTATACACCATGTCTTATTATATGCATTTTAAAATACAACATCATGCAGACCAACACAGTGGCTATCATTGATATTCTTTATAAAGTTCATTGATCCGATGGTACAAGGAGAAAATAACAATGGTCCACATTCAAATGAAAAAAAGTTTATATTATGGTTGGCTGAGATCTTCCTGTTGAGTCAATTAACACGAGGCTCTCTTGATCCTAACCGTTCATAGTGGAGATCCTGGGTAATCCCCACATTTGCTAGCCTTTTAATCAAGCTTCTAATTAGTATTTATTTTATATTAGTATTAATATTAATTATTTTGCAAATATATTTTAAACCGTTAGACATTGAAATTAAAAAGGGAATTATTGATTTAAAAATTGAGAATATTGATGATCCAACCATATCGAAAAAGAAACAAGAGAGAAAAATCCCATTGGATCACCAATCTCGGAGCGTTCCGTTTTTATTTGGGAAATATCTAACGGTCCTAATTGCCAGATCTTTCTATCTCAAAAACCTTTGATCATGCACCATGGAGTCTATGGTGAGAGGCTAGGAATCCGTGGTCATCAATACCGTAGCCATAAGCAGATTAGGTAAGACTTCGACCTCACCTCCACCATGATGCATGTATTCTGTATCCATGTCGTCCATCCATTTTTTCAGATCTTTTGAGGGCATTATAAAAAAATGAAGTATATTCAATTATCGGGTGGATCATACCATAGGAAGCAGTGGTGATTGAACACTCTACCATTAATAACTTCTTAATGCGCATCTTAATGTTTCTGTCATGTCTAGTTGCCATCCAATTTGTTGATAAGGTCACATAAGCCTGGATGAAGGAAAAAAATAAACATGAACTTGATCCAATACTTTTATGGCCCATTAATGGTCAATAACCACTATTTCTTAAGGTATGGCTCACCTGATAAATTAATCTGCTTTATTTTGGAATATTAGCCTAAAATAATCTGGAAAAATGGATGAACGGTGTGGATATAGAATAAATAC
The DNA here is from genome assembly GCA_037074715.1 of Magnolia kwangsiensis. NCBI lineage: Eukaryota > Viridiplantae > Streptophyta > Magnoliopsida > Magnoliales > Magnoliaceae > Magnolia > Magnolia kwangsiensis. Next base: position 18,733,959 of record CM073576.1, on the reverse strand, counting down.
ATCAATGTAGTCCCCACAGTAAAGGCTTCACCGTATAAAGTAAGTCTAGGTCTCACCTAATCCACTCCCTATGAAAACAACGTACACCGTGCAGAGGTGTAGGTCTAAATTCACAGTTTGTACGAGCATGTCCAAATTTAGGTTAGCTGATTAGGTACCCGTGCATTTACCCTTACTATTTTATTTAATTCACGGGAAATCTCTAACACCCATTGCTGCTGGGAGTGGTTTTGGTGCGACCCCAGCCTTACCGTACATGGTGTGGCACTTACCATTGGCCACCCGTTAGGATAAACGACAGAATCACACAAAGATGAATCTATGATTGCAATTCAAAAGTAATAAGCAAACATAAATAGAACGCGACAATTTATCATGGAAAAGTCTTTCAGGAAAAATCATTGCACAAAGTGACAGAAATCAACTAAGAAAGCAGAAATTACAAAGAGAAAAGACTTAACAGATTTCGACAATCCTCAAATCTCAACCTTGCTACACCCTGTGAAATCCTAAAACTATTTAGAAATCCTCTAGAATAGTTTATGAAGCCTTAGAATATACTTTGGAGCATCATAGGAACTCCGATTTATAGTTGGGGAACTTCAACTTTTGCACCAAGTTGGAATAATCCAGAAACTGCTTCAAATTTACTTAGTCCGCGCATAATCTGTGTAACCTTAGGTTAGCTGAACCAGAGCTGGGCTAGCCGACCGACACTTCGACTAGCCAAGTTCCTGCAAATTTCAAGAGAAAATGTTGCTGGATTTTTACCCAAACTTTCTCGAGCTGGTCGAATTTCAAAATTTCTACGCAAAACCTTCGATGTCATCAAGCCTGTTTGACAGATTTAAGACATATGTCAACAACAATCTCTACCATGTCTTCAATATTCAAACATGTAGCTTTTTGACATTTTCTTTTATCTCTGTCTCACATCATAGCTTCATTAAAGCTTCTCGTGCACACTCCGTCTGTAAGACCTGTATCTTGGTCCGTACCTTTCCGTACACTTCCGCGGTCTTACCGGTTGAATTCCGGCAACTTTCGACCCTTAACCGATATCGACGCGCGACCCGGATTCATGTGCCGACAACCCGAGTCAACTCAACTCGAGACCTATACCATAGCGACCGCGCCGTCGTTGCGGTTTCGATACCGCGACTCGCGCGCCGAGGCGATACCCTGATCAAGAGTTATGGCCAACGTTCGGTGCGAGAAAACGCCGCGCATTGCGAAAACCAAGAGAATCTCAACGATGTGTCACATCAATCACATCAATCCCATCAATCAATCACCCATCAACCCATCACATGTCAAGTACACATCACTTCCATCCCTTTTCCCAAGCAACCACAAAAGTCTCCCAAACCCATACCTCTCTTACACAAAAAGCCAACAAAGTCTTCTTAACCCATACCTTTCTTACACAAAAGGCCAAAAAGTCAAGTTTTTCTTACACCACCATCACTCACCCATCCATCCATCACTCTCTCTCTCTCCCTTTACATCACTCTCTCTCTCTCTCTCTTTCTCATTTTCAATCTCCAAGCAATCTCCAAGCTCCATACGTATGGAGTTTTGCAAAGCCTCCTAAGCTCCAAGTGGCCCACCTTCCTACCCCCAAAATCCCCCATCTCAACCCTCTATTCTTCATCTTAACCCTTGAAGTTGAAGCTTAGGTGCCAAGGAACCTCTAGGAGCGAGAAGATCGGACGATGGGTGCCTCTATAGGGTAGATTTATTTATTTTTATGGTGGACCAAGTGAGGCCCACCGATCAATGGTGTGGATCTCACTTGGGACCCTAAAATGTGGCCGATGGACCACTTGGATCATCATGATCGTTCCATGATGGGGCCATTCTCCATGGACCCCATCATGATGGTTATTTCATTGCAAAAAGGTCATCTAGACCGTCCATAACGGTGGAGAATGGATCTCCACCGTTGATTTACAATTTTGATGGTCCCATGATCAAAGGGATCCATTTATTGTATGTTTCATTACAAGGGAGGGCCCATAATGACGGGGTCCCTCCATCACAAGCCGTGTCCCACTCTCCATGTCTCTCTCTCTATTTTATTTTATTTTATTTATTGTAAAAGGATGGTGTGGCCCACTTGAATGGATCCCATCTTGATCTAGTATTTATTTTATTCAAGTGGGGCCCACCTTAAACGTTATTCCCATGACGCCCATCATGTGGTGGCCCACTTCCTCAGGGCCCACCATTTAAAAATATATATATATATATATATTATGAACCGTCCAGCGCCTGGGACGCTGGACGTTGTAAAGAAAATTAGAAAGAGAAAAGAAAAGAAAGAAGGGCTTTGGTGGCCCACTTGTATAGGCCCCACCGTATTGTACCCAGATAATCCGAGCCGTCCACCCTCTTACTTACAGAGTTTTAACCGTTGGGTGGAAGTTTGGGGTTGATTTGAAGACCTGGTGGGCCATAGCATCAAATAATGCACTTCGACCATTCAAGGATCCATTTTCTCATTTTATCCTTTTTCTAGCGTCAAAAAAATTCAAACTCTGGACTCATTTGGACGGTCTCGGGCCACTGATCGTAATGGCCGGGACAGATTTCAATTTAGCGGGCCCCACATGCAAAGACCTTGGAAAAAAGGTTTTTTTTTCTTTTTTAAAAATGAAATGGCAGAGGCTCTGCCTCTGCCTCTCCCTGCAGCGCCCGGGCGGTGGCGTCCAGAGAGGGACCCACGGCTCCAGCCGTGGGCCCCACCTTGATGTTTGCATGCCATCTAAATTGTTCATGAGGTGGGCCGCCCTAGTAGCGGGCCCCCCTCCAAAAATGGGACAAATCCAAGACTCAGGTGGCCCACACCATGTGAAACAGTAGAAATGAGTGTTGGCCATTGAAATTTTTCCTGGGACCCACAGAAGTATTGAATCAAGCTGAAATTTTTGTTTTCCCTCCACCTAGGCCCGAGAGGCCTTATGAATGGCCCGGATGGCATTTGGGTATCATGGTGGGCCACATCCGTGGACCCCACCATTAATGTATGTGTCTTAACACACCGTCCACCGGCTGTGGACGGTGGACTCCCACCATGATATATGTGTGGACGGTGGGGCCCCCTTGTGGCATACGTACTTTGTTCGCACTGTCCACTGGACAGTGGGACCCACTATGATGCATGTGATGCATCCGAACCGTCGATCCATTAAATTGTTTAAGGCCTTTGGGGTTAAGCCCATTTGTCTACAAAAGGCCTATGGGCTAGACCCATTTGAGTTATAAAAGGGTCTATGGGCTAGGCCCATTCGAATGTCAAAAGGCCTATGGGCTAGGCCCATTTGGTTTGTGAAATGCTTATGGGCTAGGCCCATTGAATTCATTCTAGGCCTAAGGACTTAGGCCCATATGATGTGTTGCAAGTCCATGGGACTAGGCCTATTCGATGTACTTCAAGGCACAGGTAATTGGACCCTTTTTGTTGAAATTTAAAGCCCATGGAGGTAGGCCATTTGATACATGCAAGGCCTACGGGTTTAGGCCCATTTAAAGTACCATAAGGCCTAGGGGTTTAGGCCCATTTGACTCATATTAGACCTATAAGTTGAGGCCCACTTGGTCCACATGTGGGACCCAATTAGTGTGGCCCATTGGTCATATATTAAACTCATGTGACTAGGTCTAATTGATGCAATCTAAGGCCCATGGGTTTTGACCCATTGCAATGCACATAAGACCCATTGGTGTGGCCCATTTATGTGGCCCATCTGATGAATAAAAGCCTATAGGATATGGCCCATTTGATATATATGTAAGATCCAATGGGGACAACCTACGGTCCATTACAATGTGTAAATTCATTATAGACTAAGTACGATGTTCACAACGATCGTGCCTTGGGAGCAATGTTGGTTTGACGTCCACATTGCGAGCGTAATGCTGGTTGGATGTCCACATTACGACTCTCCTTAGGGCCCATCACCAGGCCGTACTTGCTGTGTATTGACCGTCCAGGTCCATCTGCATTGTTAAATAGTTCATTTCATTATAACATGTTTAGTATAGTTTCATGACTCATGATCATACGCATCATATATATGCTTGATATGAGGACTGACTGATCATAGTAATTGCCTTCGGGCAGGTTGTTTATGGGCTCCCGGTTAGGCGGTGTTGCCCTACATGAGCGCACGGTATGCGCAGGATTGGTTACATGACTGGATAGCGTGATTCATGCATTCCACATTTGTGTGACATGGTTATTGTACGCCCTAGCGACATCAGGGCCGTAGCCTCCACAGACGCATCGTGGTTGGCAGGATTGGATACCGAAAATCTTGTTCTACATGGGGTACTATAGATATCCCTGGGTGAAAGTCCCTAAACCCTTATGGTACCAAGAGGTTGCTCCAACGTCTAGACCGAGTGGGTAGATGAGCGTTGAGTGCCGATTACCAGACGGTTACGCTCTCCACTGTGTCGTGGTCGGTTAGAAGGGGGTGCGGCCTTACTCGCCCGAGAGTAGGGGGCAATGCTAGGCTGAGTTTGACCAGCTCGAGGAATGGGTCCGCTATCGACGAGTCGTGCCCGATATTGGCAGACGGATAGTGTGGTCTCTTCCACTTACCTTATTGCGCGCGATGTGGCGGCAATCTGGTTTAGAGTGTACTAGACCCCGGTGATATTTCATACTTTGAGCTGTACTGATATGTGGACATTGATGAGGACCTATATGCTTGAGTTGTATTGCACATCATATGGCCTTGGGATGACCGGTACCATTCATGTCTTTCATTGTATAGCATTGGTACGGCTCATGATATTATAGTTCCATCCGCATATTTCGCATTACTCTGACATTGCATGTTCATATTATACCTTGTGCACACACTTTCACCACCCTCTAAGCTTTCTGTAAGCTTATGCACGACCGTTGCGTGCAGGTGACGTTGGATCGCAGCAGCGCTGAGGCAGGAGCACGTTGCTGAGCATTTGGAGTTTTTGTGCTTTGCCATTATATTTCCCTTTATGCTCATTGTACTTGTAAAGTTTTGATCATAGTGGAAATGTAATGGACTTCTTGGTTGTTGTTTGTGGGTTATGCCTTTGGTTATGCTTATTACGAATTAAACTGATATTTAAAATCCTCCTCATAGCATCCCAGGATCGGAACCTGGCGAATGGGAGCTAGGAGCCGAGAATGGGGTTCTACGGAGGCTGTCGGCGCCGGATTCGGCAATCGAAAATTTTGTGAGCCCGGTTTCCGAGTTTGGGGCGTGACACCGTCCTCCTTTTATGTCATTGCCAAGCCTAGAGAAGTTGCACAAAACTTGAACTTCTCTGTAGGAATAACCTTGATGAGCATGTTTATTGGATTCACGCTGGTGTGAATCTTCTCCAGCGTTACGACTCATTCCTCAAGCATCTATTGGATAAAATGGTGACGAACATCAATGTGTTTAGTATGTGAGTGATAAACAGAATTTTTAGCCTAATTAATAGCGCTCTCGTTATCATAATTAATCGGCACGGCTTCCTGTTGAAGTCCCAACTAATTTATTATGTCTCTTAACTAAACACATTTCTTAAACGCTTCTGTCACTATCATATATTCTCTTTTGGTCATGGAAATAGCCACTACAGACTGAAACTTTGACATCCAACTAATTGCTCTACCCGCTAGTATAAACGAGTAACCTGAAGTCGACTTTCTATGGAATGCTTAAAGTGAGCCGCATGGGGAATGCTCACTGGTTTTGCCTGATCATCTCATACTTGATCAGTACATTTTCACGGTATTCTGCCTATGATAACCAAAGCCTGCTCCTCTTCCTGTCTCTATGAATATTTACGCCGAGAACCCTCTATGGAACCCGTAGATCTTTTATCTCGAATGTCCTTAATAACTAAGTTTGTAGTATGTTGATTTCAGACATATCATGACAGACGATGAATATATCATCAACATACAATACTAGGATGATGAATTTACCATCACTTAGTGTCTTGTAATAGACACAGTGATCGTATTCACTCTAAGTAAATTTCTGACTCAACATGAAATAATCAATTTTTTTCTATCACTACTTAGGCGACTATTTTAGGCCGTACAACGACCTCATTAACCTACAAACTTTTTTCTCCGCCCCTTTAAATTCATAGTCCTCTATTTGCTTCATGACGATCTGCTCTTCCAACTTCCCGTGTAGGAATGCAGTTTTGACATCATCTGTTCAAGCTCGAGATCGTATTGGGCAACCAACGCCAACACGATATGATAGATATTTGCTTAACTATCGGAGCGAATATCTTTGTGAAGTCGATTCATTCTCTCTTAGCATACCCTTTCGCTACCAACCTCACTTTATATCTATCCTATTTCCTTTTGAATAACTACTTGTATCTAATTACTTTTCGGCTCACTGGAAGCTCCACCAACTTTCATGCGTGGTTTTTGTGTAACGAGTCCATCTCATCGTCCGTAGTCGCATTTCACTTTTCTACATCAGGCCCATTAAGAGCCTCCTGAATAATAGACAGGTCTCCCTCATCTATAATGATGGCATATCCAATATTAGAGTCATCCTTATATCTTGCAAGTAACCTACGATCTTACGGTGAGTTTCTTCTCACAGGTGACTGCTCCACCTGATCATGTACCTCTGTCTGCGCATCTGTCTCTGCCTCAGTATCATATGTATTAATCTGGATGTTTACGATCATTCTTTCAAGTTCCTCTTGCTCCTCTTGATCATTCTTGTGGAATAGGGAGCTTTTAACGAATTTGACGTCACAACTAGTAATGACCTTGCGAGTGACCTTATCAAATAACCTGTAACCTTTTATGCCAACACCATAGACAACAAAGATGTACTTTTTGGCTCTATAGTTTAGCTTATTGTTGAGACTCGAATATTGCATAATTTTCTTCATTTATATCTTATTTTTATTAACATGAATCAACTTAATGTTCTATTTTACTCATGTATGTGTTGCAAGGTGAATTTAAGAGCTTAGATTGAAAAAGGTTGTTAAAAGTATGGATTTGATGCTCAAGAATCACCAAGGCAATGGATAGATCTTAGAAAACCAAGATTGAAGAATTTATATGCCAAAGATATAAGAAAACTAAGTGATGAATGAAGAGAATCGAAAATTTGAAGTAAAGAATTCTAAAATCATCCTGAAAAAAGTGTATTCTAAAACTCTGAAGTCTATTTTGAAAAATTACAGAGCGTAAAATCTATTTTAAACAAGCTACGCAGCGTGAAGTCTATTTTAAAAAATTGTGTATATTTGAGGTGATTTCTAAATAGGGCTTCATAGGGCATTCCTAAGCATCATTAAGAGCATTCAAGAGTAAGATTTAGGATTTTTAGAAGGTTTTCAATTTTATTTAAGTTTTATAAATTATTTTTTTCTTTTAAATTTTTTCCATTTGCATTTATTTCTTTCTTGTTGCTTTCTTTCTCTATTCTAATTATATTTTTCTAAGTTCCCTCTAGGCCCGGATAAAAGGGAAGCACATGATTTTAATAATTCTTTAATTTTTTATGATTGATTATTTTAATGATGAGAAGAATGGTGTATGCATGTTATCTACTGTTTATGTTTAGTTTTTTTTCTAATGTGAGATGCATATGTTTCCTTCATATGAGATCCACATTGATGGATAGGCTTTGTAAAACCCGTATACTAATTCATACTGTTCCTTAGACTTTTGCGGTCATTCCGATCGATTTTCGGCGACTTGCGATCTGTAACCGGCGTTGCGCGAAATCCTGAAACGGATTCTGTCGGTCTGAGTCAGTTCGACATGAGACTTGTACCAGTGCGACCGCGCTGTCGCCGCGGTTCCGATGCCGCGTCTCACGCGCCGAGGCGATACCCAGGCCAGGAGATGTGGGCCCGCGTTCAGTTCAAGAAAACACCGTGCGTTGCGGATTACGAAGAAATCTCTACGAGATGTCCCATCAATCAATCAATCACTCATGTCAAGTACAAGTCAAGTCACTCCATACCCAAGTACAACTAACCCATGTCATGCCCATACCTTTCTCTTACACAAGCAACCCAAAGTCCACTCTCACATCACTTCATCCATCACCAAACCCATCACACATCACTCCATTACCCTTTTTCACCCATCACTCCCCTCTCTCTCTCATTCATTCTCAAAAAAAATCTCTCCAAGCAAAAATTTCACACGTCCAAGCATTCCCAAGCTTTTTCAAAAGCCAAGTGTGGCCCACCCTCTCATCTCTCATCCACACCATCAAAGGTCCATCATCCACCGTCCAAGGCGAAGGCAAGGAGCATTGGAGGCCAAGGGAGCAAGGAGGAGGCTTAGAGGTGGGTGATCCACCGTTAAATTTCTTTTTAGGGACCACTTGTTTGTGGGACCCATTTTTTTGTGTGTAATTTGTATCATGTGGGGCCCATAGTAGCGAGGCCCCACCATCACCGTCTCTTATTCTCTCTTTCTCTCTCCTTATCCTTCTCCTAAAATGAAGTGGGCCCCACCGATTCATGATAAATCTACTCCATCCATCAAATGGTGTGGCCCACTACATATTAGATAAATGATATTTATTATATATATATATATATATGTACATGCAAGGTGGGCCACGATCATGTGGGACCCACCTTGGTGAACGTGGACCATGTCCCTGTGGGACCCACCGTGTTGTATCTGTTTAAAGCACGCCGTCCAGCGTCTCTGGACGCTGGACTGGCAGCGTTAACACATTGCACTTAAAAAAAAAAAAAAAAAGGAAAAAAGTATACTTTTACAGTGGGCCACTGATGCAGGTCCCACCTTGAGGTATTTGCTTGATCCAAGCCATCCACCACATTTCTCAGACTATTTTAGGCGTTGAGCCAAAGTTTGGGACCAATCTGATTCTCAGGTGGGCCATACCATCTAAAATCATGTGAAGACATGCCTGAAACATACAAAATCATTTGGTGGGGCCTATCTAAAATTTGGACGTGGTTGAAACTTGGTTTGGACCCTTAATTTTTTGAGACACATGCAATGGACGGGGTAGATCTGTTTAATGTGGGACCCACCTAGGATAAAAAAAATAATTTTCTTTTTTGATATGACTTTGTGCCATGACGTCCAGAGACGTCCACGTTAAAAAGCGTGGCCGCATTGGCCCACTTGTAGACTCCACCATGATGTATGTTTTACATTTATACCGTTCATTTAATAGGTCCCCTTGAATGGTGCGTTGGCTCCAAAAATCATCCACAAACTGAACTCAGGTGGGCCATACCATCCAAATCATGTGAAGACATGCCTAAATCATATAAAACACTTGGTGGGGCCTACCTGAATTTTTAATGTGGCTGAAACTTGGTGTGAACCCTCAAACAGGTGGGACATACGTAATGGACGGGTTAGATTGCAAATAAACACTTTGGTGGGCCCTACATGGGATCCACTGTAGTATGTGTGGCTTACCACACCGTCAAAACAGTGGGTGGTGACACCCACTGTGATGCAAGTGTTTCACTCACGCCGTCCGTCCACGGCAGTGGACGGTGGCCCCCACTCAGATGTATGTGTTATGTCCACGCCGTCCATCACGTGGGCCCCTGGCCACGTGACGTTATGAACGGGTTTGGATGGCAATAAACATTACAGTGGGCCCTAGGCCATGTGATTCAATGAGCAGTTTGGATGCAAATAAATAGTACAGTGGGCCCAGGTTGGGTAAAAAAAAAAAAATACATTACGGAGGGCCCTGGGTCTATATGACCTCATCAGCAGGTTTGAATGGAAAATAAACATTTTGGTGGGCCCCTTGCTACATGGCCTTATCAACAGGTGGGATGTAAAATAAACATTTTTGGTGGGCCCCTTGCCACACGGCCCTAACAACAGGTTGGGTGGCAAATAAGCATTTCAGTGGGCCCAAGATTGGATGGAAAATAAATGTTATAGTGGGCCCACATGGGAGTCTACCATGATGCATGAGTTTCATCCAAACCGCCCATTTATTTGTTGTTGTAAAATTATTTCATGGCTTGTGCCAAAATGAACTAGATCTATGGTTCAAATGGGCCACCATGGTATGTGTATAGGGCCATGTTGACCCATTTATGGCCATTCATTTAGGCCCACCTTGGTGCACATCTAAGACCATGGGATTAATCCCATTTGGCATGTGTAATGTCCATGGGATTAAGCCCATTTGGCATATCTAAAGCCCATGGGTTTCGGCCCATTTGATATATACAATGCCCATGAGATCCGGCCCACTTATTCTATATAAGGCCACGGGATCTAAGCCCATTTGGTACATATAAAGCCCATGGGATCAGGCCCATTTGATGTGCATGGGGCGCAAATGGAATGGCCCATTGGACATATTTAAAACTCATGTGTGTAGTCCCACTTTGATGTATTTCATGGCCCATGAGTCATAGACCATTGCAATGTACATAAGGCTCCTTGGCGAGGCCCATTAACGTAGTCATTTGAAGAATGTAAGGCCCACGCAATTCGGCTCATTTGATATATCCAAGGCCTAGGGATCGAGGCCCAATGGATGTCCTTAAGGTCCATTGCAATGTACGTCTATCATGGTTCGTGAAATGATATTTACGGCAAGCCGTGCCTAGAAAATAATGTTGGTTTGACGTCCACATTGTACGTACAATGTTGGTTAAATGTCCGCATTGTAGCTCTCTTTAGGGCCCATTGATAGGTCCATACTCGTTGCTATTCATTGCCTTATAACATGCTTAGTATAACCTCATGACTCATGCCCATATGCATCATATGTATGCTTGATATGAGTAATGACTGATCATAACATACGCCATTGGGCAGACCATTTACGGGACTCGTTATGTGACTGAGTGCCCTACATGATTGCGCAGTACGCGCTGGACTTCTGCATGATTTGACGTGTGATTCATGCATCTCGCATACGTGTGACTTGATCACTACACGCCCTAGCGACATCAGGGCCGTGGCTCCACAGGTACATCGTGGATGACCGTATTGGATACCGGAAATACTTATTCTAGCACTATGGGCACTTAGGATGTCCTTGGGTGAAAGTCTCAGAACCTTTTTGGTACCAGGAGATGCTCCAGCGTCTAGACCGAGTGGATACATGAGCGCCCGAGTGCCGAATACCAGTAGGCCCCGTCTCCCACTGTGTCATGGTCGGTTGGAAGGGGGCGTGGCCTTATCCGCCTGAGTGAGGGGGCTATAAGCTAGGCTGATTTTGACTAGCTCGCAAATGAGTCCGCTATCGACGAGCCGGGTAGGTATTGGCATACTACTGGTCAGGCGGATAGTGAGGTCTTATCCGCTTGCTTGACTGTGCAGCTAGGGAGGTGGCAGTCTCTGCGAAGTGTATTAGACCCCGGTAATATCCAGAGAGGAACTGTACTGATATACGTATTTGAGGAGTACCGACTTGCTTGGATTGCATTTCGCATATGACATTTGGCTATGTAGGCCTTGCATTGCATCGGTGTGGTCGATGGCATCCATATCTCGCATCATGCCTTGCATTACATAGCCTTGGTATTTTCATGGACTTACCACATACTTCCGCATTGTCCTGATACTGTACACTTGGCGTTTACCTTATGCACACACTTACACCACCCTCTAAGCTTTCTATAAGCTTATGCACGATAGATGCGTGCAGGTGATGTTAGGTTGCAGCAGTGTTGAGCTTGGAGCGTGCAGTGGTCTTCTGGAGCTTGATTTTTCTTTATTTATGTATTCCCTTTCAGCATTGTACTCAAATAATTATATTAGTGGATATGTGATGATAATGTTTCCTTTATAATTTGGGTAAACTTGTGGTTATGCTTATTACAAGATAAGTGTATGTTCAAAAAAAATCCTCCTTGTAGGATCCCAGGATCGGAATCTGGCGTATGTTGCGCTGGGAGCCGAGAATGGGGTACTACGGAGGCTGTCGGCACCGAATTCAGCGATCGAGATTCTTGTGAATCTGATTTCTGGGTTTGGGGCGTGACAGGCTTACCCTAGATCAATCAGATTTCCTAGATAGTAGAGGTTCTTAACCTGCTACATTTTTTTAATTCATTATCTTATTGATATTAAATTCTTAAAATCACTGGCGCTTAAGAACATATATCAATGGTGCAAATCCATGATTTTCTAATCTTTTATATCATTTATTGAAATATTTAAACTGTTTTATTTTCCGTTTAGGCTGACCATAGTGCTCAGATTCTGCTTGTGTTTTTCAAGTCATTAAGATTTTGGATCATTAACCTATGTGTGGAACTTTGAAGCATGAATGTTGTCTTAATTTAGTTGAATTACATCTATTTAAACTCCTAAAATCAGATCATCAGTTTAGTTTTTTATTACTTAATTTGTTTTACATTTAATTTTCTCATTCTCACAATTCATCTCCCTGTGGGATCGACCATGTATTCACGGGATATTACTTACGAACCTCTGCATTTGGAGGCAAGCAATCACTTATCTCTCTCAATTGACGGTACATGAGAGAAAGCCTCACAACTAAATATTTGTAAATCTGAGTAGTTTATCTTATGACCACTTTATACTTTCTCTAGGATTTTACATTCAATTGTCGTGAAAGGAGACTAGTTTACCAAATAACAAGCCGTGTTAACGGCCTATGTCCATATGTCCTTACCCAACGCAGTATTACTTAACATGCATCTGGCCCTCTCCAAGAGAGTCCGATTCATCCGCTCAGCCACACCGTTTTTTTCGGGTGTGTAGCGCATTGTGTTATGCCTAATGATCCCTTCATTCTTATAATATTCATTAAACTCAGTAGAAGTAAATTTTTACCATTGTCAGTCTTTAAAGCCTTTACTGTTCGTCTTGATTGTTTTTTCACTATTTCCTTCCATTGTTTGAATATTGTGAAAACTTTATATTTACATTTCATGAAATAAACCTAAACTTTTTGGGAGTAGTCATCGATTAATGAAACAAAACATGAAGACCCCTAACGGAAACCTCTGGCGATAGCCCCCATACGTCAGAGTACACATAATTAAGCACTCCCTTATACATGTTTTCTATAGTTAAAAGATAATCTAGATTGTTTACCATATATACAATACTCGCATATATCTAAATTAAAATTCTTGAAAGCTGAAATCAAACAACGATCAGATAATACCTTCATGCCCCGCTTGCTTATGCGGCCCAGATAAGCATGCCACATACGTACAGACGTGGAATCTGTAACAGTCGTTGCCGCTACCACCTGCTGAAATATCCCCAATCAACCTGTAAAGGTTTTCGTATCTTTTCACTCTCATAACCAGGAGTGCCCCTTTTGAAACTTTAAGGACACCATTAAGACCAGTAAACTTATACCCTATAGCCTCAAGTACACCAAGGGAAATTAAATTTTTCTTCATATTAGAAACGTGCTTGACATCAGTCAAGGTATGATCCATCCCATCAAACATCTTGATGTTCACCTTACCAATAGCCACAACATTACAACATTGTTATTGCCCATAAAGACTTGTCCACCATCACATTCTCTATAACTGGCAAACCAACTCCGATAAGGAGTCATATGATATGACGCTCATGTGTCAAGGATCCACTTATCTCTATGATTATCGTACAAGTGTCCGATCATGGACACATGCAGAACATCACCTCCACTTGTCTCTTCATCAGATGTGACAACATTGATCTCCCTGGAAGAAGCATCTAAGTTTTCTTTCTTCCCTTTAGGATTTGTAAAAACCTTCTTCATGTGTCCGGTCATTCCACAATTTCAGCACTTTAATTTGCTTTTTCTCTTACTCTTTGATTTGGATATAGGTCTTGAAGATCATATACCTCGCTCAGTATTCTTGCCTCTTGTAAACAACGCATCAGAAGATGTCCCTCCGCTAACGTTTATCTTTCTCATGACCTTCCCTTGAAGAGTTGAGATAATGATGTTCACACTTAGAGATTTATTTGATATGCACAATAAGTCCCTGAATGACTCATATGATGCCAGGAGAGAATTTAACAACATGCATGCCTGATTTTCATCTTTGACCACTTCTTTCATATCCAACAACTTACAAATCAATTTATTAAAGTAACCGATGTGGGCCTCCACATGTCCACCTTTTGCCATCTTGAAGGTGAAGAACTATAGCTTCAAGTGTATGCAATTTTCATTGGATTTTTTTACATAAATATCTTCTAACTTCGCCCATAAACCAGCTACAGTTTTCTTCCTAAAAACATTATAGAAAACCACATCCGTAAGACTAAATGGATTGAGGATAAGGCATTTTTATCAAGAGTATTCCAATTTTCATCACTCATAGTCAGTATTCGATCTTCAAGAGCACCATCTTCACCTTGCTTGGTTAAGGAATTGATCATCTTGATCTTCCATAACTCAAAATTATTTTTACCTAAGTATTTCTCAATGTCATACCTAGTGTTTCCCATTAATGCTAATCTTGCAGATTGAAGCTTACGCCCCAACAATTGCTTTAATACCACTTGTTAGGATAAACGGTGGAATCATACAGAGATGAATCTAAGATTACAATCCAAAAGCACCAAGCAAACATAAAAAGAACACAACAATTTAACATGGAAAACCCTTTTAGGAAAAAACCACGGCACAAAGCGGCAGAAATCCATTATGAAAGTAAAGTTTACAAAGAGAAAAGACTCAACATTCCTCAAATCTCACCCTTGCTACACCCTTCGAAATCCTAAAACTATTTAGAAACCCTTTGGAATAGTTTAGGAAGTCTTAGAATATACTTTGGAGCGTCCTAGGAATTCCTATTTATAGTTGGGGAACTCTAACTTTCGCATCGAGTTAGAATAATTCAAAAATTGCCTCAAATTTACGCAATTCACACACAATCTATGTAACTTTTGGCTAACCAAACTAGAGCTTGAGCTAGCCGACCGACACTTCAGCTAGCTGAACTTGTCCTTAGGCTGGCCAAAATTCTGCAAGTTCCAAAAGAAAACGTTGCTGGATTTTCACCCAAACTTTCTCGGGTTGGTTGAATTTCAAAATTTCTGTGCAAAACCTTCGATGTCAACGAGCCTGTTTGACAGATTTAAGACATCTGTCAACAACACCACCTTAATGAATGTATTCGTACTTCCATTTTACGGACTCATTTTAGGGCATGAGCCCAAAAATGAAATAGATCCAAATCTCATGTGGACCATATCACACAAAACATTGGTGATTAAATGACCTACTGTTAAAAACTTTTTAGGCCCACCATAACGTTCTCATACTGTTTATTTGCCATTCAATTGGTTGATAAGGTCACACATACCTAGGCGAAGTGAAAATACAAATAAACGTTTGATAATTATTAAAAAAAAAAACTTTTTCACCTGCAATAAGTATTTAATGGTCAATCAGGAAGTTTTCCCACGATATGGTCCACCTTAAATTTATTTTTTAAAAAATTTATTTTTGGGTTCATGCATTAAAATTAAATGACCTGAAATAACGGATGAACAGCTTAGATATAGAATACATACATCCTCTTGACAAGGGCCGCACCATCTTATGTGTGGTTAGGATCACACCTAATCCATGCTAGGGGGATATTTAGTATAATAGCTTCAAATTGGGACGTAATATGAATATTGAATCTCATATCTAAACCTCATCCTTTTTAACCCTCCAAGTTTTTTTTCCTTAGGATAAAATTACCTTTCTGCCCACCGTCCCTCTCGTACGGTGGTAGTTTATATAAGAATTTGAAAGGAGCTTCTCAAAAGGAGGTATAAGCCCCACTAAATCAATGAATGGGATCACCCTTGGACGATCTGATCTACTCACTTTAATTGGACAACCTTGAATCTTTAATGGAGTCTTTTCAAAAGAAAATTTAAAGCTATTTGTGGCTCATAAATGCATTAGTGTTGTGAATTAATTTCAAACTATCTGATCTGGTGTGGTCCATCTGTGATGATTTTTACCCTTAAATTTAGACTGATGGAATAACCTAAAAACTCATTTCATATGAATGAGATGTATTTACTTTAAGACAATCCAGTGGACCCCACATAAGGTATCAAGTGGCTTCAAAATGTGAGGGCCTTGCATTGGAAGGCCATTTTGTCTTTCCTTCTTTCTCCTTTCTTCTTTTTTTCTCACTCCACAACCATCTTTTTTCACAAGAGGGGATTACAATGAAGTGTGAAATGTCTCCACGTCAATCTAGTAGGCCCCACTATGGGATTGGTTAAAAATGTGAGTGTCATGCCCCAAACATAGAAACCAGGCTTACAAAATTTTCGATTGCCGAATCCAGCGCCGATAGCTTCTGTAGTACCCCATTCTCGGATCCTGGTACCCATTTACCAGGTTCTGATCCTGGGATCCTATAAGGATGATTTTCAATATTAGTTTGATTTGTAATAAGCATAACCCAAGGCATAACCTACAAATAACAATCAAAAACTCCATCACATTTTCACTATGATAAAAAACTTATAAGTACAGTGCACATAAAAGGAAAATACAATGATGATAGACAAAAGCTCCAAAATGATCTGCTATGTGCTCCTGCCTCAGTGCTACTGCGATCAAACGTCACCTGCACGTAAAGGTCGTGCATAAGCTTACAAAAAGCTTAGAGGGTAATGAAAGTGTGTGCACAATGTAGTAATACAATTATGTAATATCAAAGTAATGCGGAATATGCTGATGAATCCATGAATACTATTGGTCGTACTAAGGCCATGCGATGCAAGGCATGAATGATGTCGGCCATACTAAGGCCATGCGATGCGAGATGTAATTCAAGCACACCAATCCTCATCTAAGTCCACATATCAATATAACTCAACTCTAAAATATTATCGGGGTCTAATACACACAAAACCAGATTATTGCCCCATCATGCATAACAAGGTGAGTGGAAGAGACCCCACTATCCGTCTGCCAATATCGGGCCCGACTCATCGATAGTGGACCCATTCCTCAAGCTAGTCAAACTCATCCTAGCTTTACTCTCTCTTTTTTGGTGGGTAAGGCCGCACCTCCTTCCAACTGACCACGACACAATGAAAAGATTGACCTCCTGGTATTCAGCACTCGGCGCTCATACATCCATTCGGTCTAGACGTTGGAGCAACCGCCTGGTACTATAAGGGTTTATGGACTTTCACCCAGGGACATATATAACACCCCATGTAGAATAAGATTTTCAGTGTCCAATTTTGTCAACTACGATACGCCTGTGGAGGTTATGGCCCTGATGTCGCTAGGGCGTACAGTAACCATGTCACACAATGCAAAATGTATAAATCATACTATCCAGTCATGTATCAATCCTACGCGTATAGTGCGCTCATGTAGGGAAACTCCGCCTATCAGGGAGCTCATAAACTGTAAGACCCGTATACTAGCCCGTACCGTTCTGTATACCTTCGCGGTCCTTCTGGTCAAATTCTGGTGACCCGCGATCTATATCCGGTGTTTGCGCGTGATCCTAAGTCGTATCCTGTTTTCTAGAGTCGGCTAAACCTGAGACTTGTATCCTAGCGACCGCATTGTCGGCGCGGTTCCAACACCGCGTCTTGCGCCCCAAGGCGATTCCCGGGCCAGGAGATGGAGGGCCGGTGTTGAATTCGATAATAAACACTACGCGTTGCAATCCCTAGAAAATATCACATCAATCCCATCAATCAAAGTACACATCACATTTCATCACTCACTCATCCCCAAGTACAACCACCCCTCCCCTAAAGTCAACTCTCTCTTACACAAGTACACATCACTCACTCACACCCATCTCTCTCTCTCTCTCATCTCTCATTTCTCTCTCATTTCTCCCAAGCTCCATGGGAGCAACTCACATCCATGACTTCCATGGGAGAGAGTGGTGTGGCCCACCTTTCTACCACCCGATCTCACCATCCTAAGCCCATCTCAACTGTTGAAATTATTCCTTTGGGACTCTATCATGCATTGGCGGAAGAAGGAAGGAGAGATCTCAAGGTAGGTGATTTTATATTGTGATTTTGTGATTTAAGGGCCCACATATGGTGGGACCCACCTTGATGTATGTTTTATATCAAAGAGGGGCCCATGGTGGCGGGGTCCCTCCATCACCGCTCATTTTCCCTCTCTTTCTCGCTTTCTCTCATTTTATGGTGATAATGAGGTGTGTGGCCACCGGATGTGTTTTTGTATGTGGCCCACCATGATGATGTTTGATTTACACCATCCACCTGTGTGGATCTCACCGTGATGTATCTGATAACCCAACCATTCAATCAGTTGGGATGCTGCTGGAACTTGTGTCCAGCAGCTACTTGGGTCACTCATGATCCATGTGTTTCATCCTAACCGTCCACCTAACAGGGACAGGACTCACATGATGTGTTTGTACGTGCACCGTCCAGCTGTCTGGACGGTGGGGCTTGCCTGACTCGTGTGGCATCCACATCACCCAGTAGTGGACGGCAGAACCAATGATGCATGTGTTTCATTCACTGCTGCACTGGGCCAACAATGATCCAAACCATCCATCTGCTGGCTGGCCCACCAGCAGTTATATAGCTGTTGTTTGACGCAGCAAGTTCAGCGGCCCTGATCTCGAGGTATGTGTTGAATCCAGCCATCCATAGTACTGGACGTGGGATGTGGACCCACCTTGACTTTATGTGTTTTATCCAGACCGTCTAGACGGCCCACCTGAATGTCCGTTTGGACAGGTCTGGCACGTGCTGGATGCACCGTGGGACCCACATTGATGTACGGTTGTGTCCTCACCACCGTCCAGTAGGTGGGACGGTGGGGAACACCTTGATGTATGTGCTTTACCTGCACCGTCCATTTGCACTGACATTACTGGACGGTGCTGTGGACTCCACCATGATGGGTGTTTTGATCCACCGTGCAGTCCACCTGGACGTGGACCCCATCCACGTGGCCACTATCATGCACGTGTACAAATCCACACCGTCCATGGCTTGCATGGGGGGGGGGGGGGGGGGGGGGGGGGGGGGCGGCACATGATGTACGAGTTTCATTCACACCGCCTATCCTGAGGCAGATGCAAATCCTCAAGTGGTAGCACACCGTGTTGTGCCCAGCACGTGGAACCCACCCACCGTGAATGAGGTTTGGCTGGTCTACCACCACACCAGCTATATAGCTGATGTGTTTACGTCAACAAGTGGGTCAAATCCTCACCTTCCATCTACTTGAATCCAAACTGTCCGTCTGATGGACGGTGGGCCAGCAATCGCTGCAACAACTGCTGTATGTGCAGCTGGGAGCAAAGTGGGCCACGTTGCGATGTATATGTTTTAACACCCCCACCGTCCATCTGTTCTTCATCCAAACCGTCCATATGATGGACGGTGGCCTGGTACCCGCAACAAATAGCTGTTGTACTTGCGCCAACAAGTTCTGTGGGTCCCACTTGAGATATTTACTTCATCCTAACCGTCCATCTGGATGGGACCCCCTGTGAAATGTGTGTTAGATCCAACCGTCCATCAGGGGACCACACTGCAGAAATCAGTGGGGATTGATCATCCACTAGTGAAACTCTTTGGGAAAACAGAAGTTTTGTATCAATGATATTTATTTTTGCTCTTTATCTAGGTCTTTATGATCGTGTGGACAGATCGGATGGAAAATAAATATTATGGTGGGACCCACCTTGGAGCCTGTGTTTTATCCAACCATCCATCTGATGGTACCCCACTATGATATATTTGTTGAATCCTAGTTGTCCATCTTTTGGACGATGGGTCAGCAGCCACCATCTAAGTAGCTGCTGCATTGACATCACAGGTTCCATGGGTCTGTATGATGTATGTGTTGCATCCAATCCGTCATTTGAGGACGTCAGCATGCCGGGCCTGATCATGAGGCATGTTTTGTATCCAAAACCTTTCATCTGTTCAATGGTGTGGGCCAGCACACCAGCCAATAACTACTGTATTTACTCAATATCTCTTGGGTCCAATCTCGGGCATGCGATAAATCCAAACCGTCCATCAGAATTTGCCCCACCGGCTAAATAGTTGTTGTAGTACCATCACCAAATTCTGTGGGGCCTACCTTGAATTATGTGGTTTATATCCACACCATCTAGCGGCTGTAGACCCCTCGTAATGTATGTTTTACCCACGCCGTCCACCTGCCTTGTATCCAAACCATTCATTTGTGTAACCTGTAGTGAGGTATTTATAGCCCATTAGTGCAGCCCATTGTGATGTGTATTAGGCCCATGTGAGTGACCCATTTCGGTGAATATTAGGCCCATGTGATGAGGCCCAACTTAATGTATGTTAGGCCCGTGTAAGTGATCCATTGTGATGTATTCCAGACCCATGGTTGAGGCTTAATACGATGTATGTATGACACATTACATTGTGTATGAATCCCTTGTATGGGCTACTCATTGGGAGTAATGTTGGTTAAATGGCCACATTATTGGGTAACGATGTTTTAATGTCCACATTGTGACCTTCTCTTAGGCCTTGCTAGGCCCATTCTCATCACTCCCTTAGTGGGTTGACCCAAATAAGTGGGCCCCATTCACCGTAGACGGATGGCTCCATGCTATCGGATTTTATATAAGCACGGCCGAGTGCCGATCTTTATACTATGGTTGATCGGTTAATCATTTATGGACCCGGCTTTGTTTATCTGTTGATTATCGGTGTCATTGCCGCGACCGATTTGTCGATTCCAATTATCGTGGCTGATTGCTGATTTCGATTGACGTGACCGATTTGCTAATTCTGATTATTGACCGATTTCGATTGTTGTGGTGGATTACCGATTAGCGATCGAGACCGTTTATCATGACCGATTATCGATTTTTGATTTACGTGACCGGATTACCTATCCCAATTATTGATCGATTTCGATTGTCGTGACCGATTGCCAATTAGTGATTGAGGCCGTTTATCATTACCGATTACTGATTTTTAATTTTCGATTTACGTGACCGAATTTCCTATTCTGATTATCTATCGATTCTAATTGTCGTGACTGATTACCGATTCCGATTGTCGTGACCGATTTGCCAATTCTGATTATTGACCGATTTTAATTGTCGTGCCGATTGTCGATTAGCGATCGAGGCCGTTTATCATGACCGATTGTCGATTTTCAATTTACGTGACTGAATTGCCTATTCTGATTTTTGATCGATTCCGATTATCGTGACCGATTTGCCGATTCCGATTGTCATGGTCGATTATTGATTCCGATCGACTTGGCCGATTCGTTGATTCTGATTGTTGAGGCCGATTATCGATGTCAATACTGATTATTGATTCCGACTCTGATTGTCGAGGCCGATTCTTATTTTAATTTTCGAGGCTGATTTCAATTTGTTAAGGCTGATTGTACAGGCTGACTCCGATTGTCGAGGCCAAGTATCGAAGCCGATTCCGAGTTTCGATTTCGACTGTCGAGGTAGATTTCAATTGTTAAGGCCAATTGTTGAGATCTATTTGATGTATATGTGACCCGTAGTTGAGGCCCATTGTGATGTGTAATCGGCCTATGTGATATATATGCGGCCCGTATTTGAGACCCATTGTAATGTGTATTCAACCCATGTTTAGGGCCTAATGTGATGAATATGAGGTTTATGTGATGAGGCCCATCGTGGTACATTTGAGGGCTAAGCGATAGAGACCATTGTGAGGCCCATGTGAAAGGCCCATCGTGATGTGTATTAAGCTCTTGAGTGAGGCCCATAATGTTGTATATTTGGCCCTTGTGTGAGGTCATGGGTCCACTATATGTTAGGATCTATGAGGGTCATTCCTTGGGGCAATGTTGGTTAGATGTCCACATTGTCGAGGCCAATTATTGATGCTAGTTATTGATACCGATTATGAGTATGTGATAGCAGAGCATCGCGATACATGCCCATACGCATCATTTGCATGTTTGTTATGAGATGTGGTTAACCATTGCATATGTTATTGGGCATGTTGTTATGAGACTCCCAGATAGGTGGAGATTATCTCACATGAGTACATGGTATGCGTAGGATTGATGCATGAATGAATTGTATGACCCATGCATCTTACATTGTGTTGTGATTATTATACGCCCTAGTGACATCAGGGTCGTAGCCTCCACAGGTGTTTCGTGGATGGCCAGATGGGACACTGAAAATCTGTTCTACATGGAGTGCTATAGATATTCCTGGGTGAAAGTCCCTAAACCCTCTTGGTTCCAGAGGTTACTCCAACGTCTAAACCGAGTGGATGCATGAGCGTATGAGGGTTGTATACCATTAGGCTGCGTCTCCCACTGTGTAGTGGTCGGTTGGAAGGGGATGCGGCCTTACCTGCCCGAGAGGAGGGAGCAATGCTAGGCTGAGTCTGACCAGCTCGAGGAATGGGTCCGCTATCGACGAACCGGGCCCGATATTGACAGGCGGATAGTGAGGTCTCTTCCACTCACCTTGTTGCGCGCGATGGGGCGGCAATCTGATTTGGAGTGTAATAGACCCTGGTGATTTTTCAGAGAGGAACTGTACTGATATGTGGACTTATTGAGTAGGAGTTACATACTCATGCATTTGTTTCATTCACTATCCACTTAGGCTGGTAGTGCGCAACTAATTATTGTGTACCTTCGCATGGCCAGGATTTCGGTTGGACGTGCAACTAACCTGAGATCAGGAGTTTACCACATTGAGTCTGACTATCCAAATTTAGGTATGGGACTGGTTTGGATAGAAGTCTCTTATAATGGACCCCATAGCCTGCGATACTACGTACTATCATCCCGACTTCACTCCAGCTTGGTCATTTCATTCGCATCGCATATTACATTGCATCTGCAGTACTTAGTATTTTGGGTTAGCATGTTTCTGCATTGATATGGTCATTAGTACTCATGCCTTGCATCGCATAGCCTTGGTATGACAAATGGGATTCATAGACTTGTCAGTATATTTCCGCTTATTTTGATATTGTATGATTTATGGCATTGTATCCATGGCATCTAATATTTGGCTTGCTTTGACTCCCCATTTGCATAACTGACTTGCATTGTATACCCTGATATCGTATGTCTCATGCACTTGTCAGTATTTTCGCTTACTCTGTTATCGTGTGATTTATGACTTTGTCAGTATTTCTATTTACTCTGATCATTCATGATCTTATTAGTATTTCTGCTTATTCAGACATTGTATAATTTATAGATTACCAGTTTTTCGATATTGTAAGATTATGACATTATATTAAATACTTGGCACTTACCTTGTGCACACACTTACACCACCCTCTAAGCTTTTTATAAGCTTATGCATGATAGATGTGTGCAGGTGACGTTAGGTTGCAACAGTGTTGAGCTTGGAGCGTACAGTGGTCTTTTGGAGCTTGATTTTTTATTTATGTATTTCTCTTTCAGTGTTGTACTCAAATGATTATATTAGTAGATATGTGATGATGATGTTGCCTTTGTGAATTGGGTAATCTTGTGGTTATGCTTATTACGAGTTAAATGTATATATATATAAAAAAATCCTCCTTGTGGGATCCCAGGATCGGAATCTGACATATGAATGCTAGGAACCGGGAATGAGATACTACAGAGGCTGTCGGCACCGGAGCTCAACTCCTGACATAAACAATCTGCCCAAAGGCATATGTTATGATTAATCACTCCTCATATGAAGCATACATAGGCCGAGTTTCCCATGAGCACAACTCGGCCTATCAGGGAGCTCATAAACAATCTGTCCAAAGGCATATGTTATGATCAGTCACTCCTCATATCAAGCATACATATGATGCTTATAAGCATGAATCATGGAACTATATTAAACATGTTATATGGTGATGGATTCTGTTCATAACGAAGATGGACCTAGACGGCTTACACACTACAAGTATGGCTTTAATAATGGGCCCTAGGGAGAGTTACAATGCAGACATTAATTCATCATTCCTCTTACAATATGGACGTCAAACCATCATTGCTCCCAAAGCATGGCTGCCAAAAACATCATCACATACATCATGATGGAATTTCACATCACAATGGGCCTCATATACATTACATTCGGCCCAAACAAAGGCCTCACATACATCTCATTGGGCCTCATATACGTCAAATGGGCCCAACAATGGGCTGAATCAAATGGGCCGATTCAAATGGGCCAAATCAATGGGCCGATTCAGATGGGCCGAGTCGAATGGGCCGAGTCGAATGGGCTGTGTCAAATACACCATTCATCCATTGTTAGAGATCATTATAGAGTATTAAAAAAAATGAATCATATCCAAAGGATCATCTGGTCCATACCACAAATGATAGTGGTAATAATGACTTCCACAGTTAAATTCCAATGGCCCACCATAGTTTTTATTTTCCATCCAGTTTATGCATAAGGTTGTAAAGACCTAGATATAGAGGAAAAACAAATATCATATTGATCCAAAATCCCAAAGGATTTTCAATGGTGGGCGTTCATCCCACTGTTCTCTGCAATGTGGTCCACTTGATATTGGATATGCTTTATTTTTAGTCTCAAGCCTAGAGACAAGCTTGCCAAATGGATAGACGGTAGGGATACATCACACGCATTAGGGTGGGGCCAGTCGCCAAATGGATGGACGGTATGGATACAACACATACATCAGAGGGTGGGGCCCATCGTCCAGCCATCTAGACGGTGCGACTAAGACCCATACATCACAGGGGTCCTACGTACACAGTCCAGAATTGGACGGTGTAGATTTAAAATGCATGTCCCTGTGGGCCCCACACGTGAGCCATGGTGGGGTCCATGGCCAATGCAGGGACGTGGATATAATACATATCCTATGATCAGGCCCACTAGCTGACGTTAGTGCAGGTTGGTGATGGGTGGAGAGCTGATATATCACATACCTAGTGGAGCCCACGAAAATGGATGACGGTTTGGATGATACGCCTGTTGCACCGTCCAGCAACTGGACGGTGCAGATATAACCATACATCATGATGCGGTCCACGTAGTGGCCCACCAATATTACTATGAATATAATATTGATAATATAATATAATATTATATATTATATATTATACAATGGCAGGCAGGTTTCACGTTAAAGGTGGGTCCCACGTAGGAGTGGGCCACCATAGTATTTATATAATATATAATATATAATATTATATTATATAGTGTGTGTGTGTGTATTATATGCATTATATATACATATATGTGTGTGTGTGTGTGTGTGTGTGTGTGTGTGTGTGTGTGTGTGTGAATTAAAGCAAGTGGCAGTGTCCAGCGTCCAGGGACGTTGGGCGGCCTGATGAAAGGGGCTCACCCAACTAGTAGGCCCCACATGAATGGACGGTTTGGATGTCCCTACGCAACACAGTGACCCCATGTCAGGTGGGCCACACTCTCGGATCAAACTGATATTTGGG
This sequence comes from Magnolia kwangsiensis, assembly GCA_037074715.1. Lineage (NCBI taxonomy): Eukaryota > Viridiplantae > Streptophyta > Magnoliopsida > Magnoliales > Magnoliaceae > Magnolia > Magnolia kwangsiensis. The sequence continues at coordinate 18,708,553 of CM073576.1, read as the reverse complement.
TTTTCCTTTATTTGGGCCCGTCCAAACAGACTACCATGTGGGCCACTCGGTGGACGGCATGGATAAAATGCATACTTCATGGTGGACCAGACACACACACCATCCATACAAGAGAGAGAGGAAGAGGGAGAGAGAGAGAGAGAGAGAGAGAGAGAGAGAGAGAGAGAGAGAGAGAGAGAGAGAAATGGTGAGATAGAGGGACCTCACCACTATGGGCCCCTCTCTACATTACATACATCATGTAGGTCCCACAACAAGTGGGCCCTAAAATTGAAATCAACGGTGGATCACCCACCTATTAGCCTCCTTGGTCCAATGGAACGCCGAACTCCTTGGTTTTAATTTCAACGGAAGATTATGAAGTTTTGATGGTTGAAATGAGAGATGAGAGGGTAGGAAGTGGGCCACATTAGAGCTTCTCCATGAGAGCTTGGGAAGCTCGTATGTTGGAGCTTGGTTTGCTTGGGAATGCGTTTGAGAAATGAGAGAGAGAATGAAATAGCGGTGAAGACCGCTTGAGTTGAAGTGGGAATATGCTAATATGTCCTAAAGGGGGGTGAATAGGACTTTTTTAAAGTTTTTATGAATTATTAAAAATCCTTATCACACTAATCCTATCACAAAGTACATATTAGGATTACTCAAAAGTAACTCTACTGACTTCCAAGCGTGGTAGAGGATCCAATCACAAACTATTTAAAAGACAAATAATTTATAAATAAGATTGTAATGGATATGACTGTGTGTGTGTATAAGATATTATTTCAGATGATAAGCTATAAAGGCATATAAGGAAATCACATAAATGAAAGACAATTCCAATCTCAAACACAGTCATTTTATAGTGGTTCGACTACTTGTCTGCTCCACTACCGACTTCCACACTCAACCCTTGAGTGACCGGATTTCACTAAGGAGGTTTCTCATGGTTCACCTCAAATATAAGGTTTTAAATCAGGTTCACCTTCAACCTTTACATGGAGGTTTATACTCGGTTCACCTCTAACCCTGGAGTTTTGTTGGCGCACTCCTAACCAGATGTTTATGCCCACACAGAGCAAGGGTCCACACAACGTACCTAGATGTTTATGCTCTCCACAGAGCAAGGGTCCACACAACGCACCCCGCACGTACACTCCCGTCAGAAGCTTCCTTTGAGGACTTCAAAGGGTGAGCAACACTTAAGACCCAATCCTAAAAAGGAATGACCACAAGTGTCCTCTAGACTTTAGATACTTACAAATAAGTTGATGAGTCTCATTCAGTGCAATATTGAAGATCTCCTTCTTATTGATGAAGAGTCTTCAGCTCCCTTGATCTGCAACTCAAAAGATATACCTATACTAGGCTTTAGGCCTAGTCAAGGTTATGATGGAATTTCACTCTCTAAAGATTTTCCTATTCGGAAGATAGAGTGGTTCCGATCATCTATGCATTCAAGGCATCCCAGCTTAATAATTTGTCATTAAGGTAGTAGCTGGAGGATCCTTGAATGCAGAAGTTCATTCCCCAATCCACTATATTGAATATCAATGATGAGGGTGGATTAGAGGATGAACTCCCTGAGAGAAAGGGCTTAAGGTAAATGATATGAAGCTTAAAACACTCAAAAGCACTCTCTTCTTTCTCTACCAGCAATAAAGGTAAGCTTCTCTATATATAGGCAAAAGGTTCCAACGGATATAAAAAGGTCGCATTTATGACAGAGTTCGATATCATCGAGCAAGAGTCGATATGATCGAGCATATACTCTCGATTGTATCGATGATTCGCTCGATGATACAAACTCAAATGTCATTTTCACTTTTGGAAACCTTTTGCCAACTGGTCGATGGGATCGAGACATACATCGATGTTATCGAATTTCGAACTCCGATTCCATCGATAGATGAATCGATCTATCGACAGGTGAAAATAAGAGAGACAAGCCTTGAAGAATTTTAGGTTCTAACGATATGATCGGGGAACAGTCGATGTCATCGAAATTTATATATCGATGATATCGGAGTCCTTGTCGATGGGATCGATAAATCGTATAGATTTACCTATAAGCTTGCTGGACGGTTTGTGTCCGATCTCGATCCAATTGACCAGGTCTCGATATGATCGGCATATGAATATCGATTTCTCGACTAGCACCCTGATCAACGATTAAGACATCCTAAAATTTATGCTGGAGGAAACATGCGCCCACTATCTATGTGATCGACTGACTTCCAATATGATCAATATTTGAGTTCAGATTGAATCGGACAGTCATCGATATATCGAAGCTCATAATAGTTTTCTTTAGAAAAATAGGGGCGCTGAAAAACTGCCTGTCGATATTATCGATCCACTTTCGATAGGATCGATATTCGAATATCGATTATATCGACTGAACCGTCGATATATCGATAAATTGTCCAGATGAATGTTTGATTGCTAGACGTTTTTTGTCCTCACTCAATTATACCGATTGAGATGCCGAGGACATCGACAAAGCAGGTCGATCATATCGAAAGATGAATCGATATAATCGACAGTGTAAGAAAAACTTGAAGATTTTTCTATTAGGTAAAAAGTTTTCTTTCAAAAAAATTCTAAGATGTTCTACTTAGTTTTAAGGGTTTTAATCACCTGATGTTTTGGGACATGGGATGTGAGGCTATGATTTACCTATGGCGAGCTTCCACACATCCAGTGGAGGCAGACACTTGAGTTGATCTTCCTGTTAGGCGCTGTTGTCCGACTGACTCAACTTACATCGTAATTGACAAACAGGGCACTAGTAGGTGCACTATCAATCTCTCCCTTTGTCAATTACGTGATAAAATATCAAAAACACTCTAGGAAAATATCTAGACAAATACATCCTAAATTGTGTGTACATGCATTAACACAATTTTATAAATTTTAAGCACCCATGTACACAACCAGTAATTTCTCCCTCTCACTTCAAAAACTCCCCCTTCCTTGTTACGGCTGCTCCTCCTAACACCTGCAACATATAGAACACAAATATCCAATTTTTCACAGGGGTGTTTGTAATTTTTCTCCCCCTTTTTGTCAGTCATTGACAAAGTTATAGCAAGTGATATTGACTGGGGAATTTAAGCATATGGGAGAATCACAGTCAGATAGATGTATATGAATGAAAGCAGTGTAAAGCATACATCATGAACAGATAGTATGGATTTAATAAAGCACTTAAGGCATAAGATAAACATGCAGTCCATAACAACCAAAAAGTTTCATTAAAAATATCTATCCCAAAAAATATATATATACTACCCCAGACAGCAGTATCATAATCATCAGACAGAAATATTTGCCCCATGTAGGGATACCCAAAACAAGTAAACAGAGATGGATGCAAAATTAGGTATTATGATTAGACACACAACTCCATCAGAATTGTCTCCTTTTAGCACATAGAAGACCGCCAGTCGTTAGTAACTCAAGAATCTGCTGCACAGAGTGTTGGAGCGCTTCCATCCTATTTTCTATTCCCGATAGTCATTGTTCGCAGTGTTGAAGGCGCTCATCAATTCCAGTGAGATTGTTCAAAAATTGACGCTCAAGCACATGACGCTGACGATTTGTGACAGAAGCAGGACTATATTCAGGAGTTCTATTAGATTCCCAGAGAGTTTCTTCATTAGGCAAGGGATCACTATCTTCAACAGGTGGAGGGATCTTAGCATGCGATGAGACAGAGATATACACTTGTTACGCTGCATCATAGTCGAACCATACTTCAAGATATACCTTATCAGTTGTTTCCGACAGACTTATCAGTTGTTTTCGACAGACCTGCCCAGTGTGCGAGCTTGCAGATAAGAGATGGAAAAGGCAGAAATTCTAGATGGTCACTCCTGATTACCTTTATTAGCTGGTCTAGTATGAAAGTTGGTAGGCATACAGGAACCTCTTGATAGACATCATACAGAATATTGAGTGCAACAGGACTCAGGTATGTGTCATTTTCATCACATGGGTATACATTCATGCTGAAAATATTGTGAAGGAGTCAAAACAGGATCCCTAGATACTTTACTGGAAGAATATTGTCATCATTTCTAGGAATTGTCATACCCTGGCACAGTGCTTGTGTAATTTCCACCCATCTACCTGATTCGTTTAGATCTCTGCTAATGACAGGGATTTGTGTCACTCCAATGTTTAGAACATGACCAAGGACTGATGGAGTAATGTGCTTGGTGTGTTGCATGAATTTCAAACATATGTAAGGTGGGTAATCATGGACAACATGATAACAGTTGAAGAACTGTTGGATCATTTCATACTGATATGGGCTGCCCATATTAAACATATTCTTCCATTCTATAGTCTCCATCATGAGATCCACCCCATAAGGTTTGACAGTACTAATGAGAATAGTACGATCGACTATCGTGACTTGTTTCCAATCTGATTGGTTTTGAGGTGGTCTAGAATATTTCTCTTTCTTACTCTTGGAAGATTTTACAGATGAGAGAGCCTTACCTTTTCCTTTAATCATCTTCCTTATTTCATTTTGATGCTGAGATTTCATCAGGACTCCGAGCAAATCAACCAAGGAAACTAATCAAGTCAAAGAGATGGGACTAGCAGATGAAAAATGAAAAGAAAATTCTTAATCAGCCTTTTATTTAGGCGTCATCTGACAATCATATCGATCATTATTTCGATACCATCGAGAAGTTACCAATTGATTCTATCGATTCTGTCTCAGATGCCATCAACGATCATACGACTTTTCAAATTTTGAAAGGTCATCGATTGTATCAATACTTGTTCGATGTAATCAGAAAGTCATATTCAAGGTGAAGGACTTTCTGGTTTCAAAATTTAGATGATTCTTCAAGCATACTCCTAGACTTTTTAAGAAACAATGATATTCTATAATATATATATATGCATAAAATTAAAAAGACATTTGAAGGTTTGTATACAAAAGGAGGTTTGGAACCTCAGGTAATTAATTTAGAGCTTAGCAAAACTACATCATTTCGACAAATGTTTCAATGCATAAACTAGACATGTTTCTTTTCTCTCAGTGTTTTTCAATATCACTCAATTTTTTTCCTATAATGATGTAGCAGTGGTTGTTTGTGCAAAGACCCTTCATTATTGATTTTCCTGATCGATCTACGATCTCGCAATCTTCTTTGTTGAAATTGACCACATGCCCATTATCACAGATTTGAGAGATGCGTAGTAAGTTATGTGTCAAGCCTTTTATGCAAAAAGCATTCTCATTCTTAAACAGATTAATTCCTTCTATGATTCCTTGTCCAATTACTTTAGCAGTGGTTCCATCTCTGTAGGTCACCACCCCTTTGTGAAGATCCTTATAGTTTGAAAGGAGAGACTTGTCACCCGTGATATGTCTTGAGCAACCACTGTCCAGGTATCATTTAGCTACATTGCCTGATAAATGATCTGAATGAGTAATAAGGCAATTTGTCTTTTCCTTAATCACCCACTTTGTGACAGGAGTTTTACTTGTGGTAGATTTGTTCTTCTTATCTGATTTGTCCACATGACTTAACTGCTCCTTCATCCTGTCAACTATCTCAAGTGGTGATGATTGTATACTTCTTTTGTTTATCTCATAAATTGACTCCTTATTTTTGTAACGAGCTGGGATAGGTTTGGTGTTACTAGTGGATGCAGCAGATTTTTCAAATGATTGTGCATCATTTTTAGTTTTTGTCCTAGCCTTTCCATAACCTAATCCTTTTTTGTCCTCTCCATATTTTCCCATTCCTAACAGTTTTTCTTATTTCTCACCACTCTGGGAAAATTTACAGTTTATTTTGGCAATTTTTCTAGATTCTTCTACATCATTTTAAAGTGTATAATTTTTATCCTGAAGAATCAAGTTTTTCTCATTTAGTTCTTTGACTTGTTTCTTTAATTTCCCTAACTCAGATTTCAAGGCAATGTCAGTTCTTTTAAGTCTATCATTATCTGAGTGACATTGCTGCAAATCAGTAATTAGATGAGTATTAATATTTGAAGCTTTATCCAGATCTAATTTCAGCAATTCCATTTTGTTTTCAGATATACCAAGTCGTTTAAACACTTTAATGCTATGGATATAGAGTTGATTATAAGCATCTTGTAGTTTATCCTTTTCAACTCCTTCCTCTTCTTCTTCATACTCAACTTCCTCATTGTCAGATGGAAATGATTCAGTGGCTTGTTGTTCTTCATTTCTTTCAGATTCCATGGGAATGATTGGAGATGTGGAAGCCATAAGAATTTTTAAGGATTTTTGGCCACCATCACTCTATGAGTCTGAATTTGACTCTTCTGTATCATCCCATGTGGCGGCCATCGCCTTGCCCTTGATTTTTCTGTTTGGGCATTCGGTAGATAGGTGTTCATACTCATGACAGGTATAATATTGTGGTTCTTTGGTTCTTTTTTCAAATTTTCCTGTAGGAGGTTTGTCATCCACCTTTCTACCTCTAGAGGGGCGGCCGCGATTTCTTTGAAAGAATCTTCTAAATCTTTGTGCTAGTAGAGCCACTTCCTCATCTTCATCTTCTTTTTCACTCTCATTGTCCTCATGTTTTATTTTCTTAGAAGTTTTTAGGACAGTATTTTTGAATTTTTGGAGTTGTGTGAAGTGTAGTTCAAAAGTTTGTAGGGAACCTACTACTTCTTCTACTTTCATCTCATCAATATTCCTACACTCCTCAATTGTTGTTACCTTGGGATTGAACCATTCCGGTAGGGATCTTAAGATTTTCCTACATAGTTTAGGTGTCGAAACCTTCTCTCCCAATCCACCCATGGAGTTACAAATGATATTCAATTTGATGAAAAACTCCATAAATGTCTCATGCTCTTCCATCCTGAGATTTTCGAACTGTGAAGTTAAAAGTTGTAGTTTAGATCTCTTCACAGTGCTTGTGCCTTCATGGGTTGTTTCCAATAAGTCTCATGCTTCTTTAGAGGTCCCACACATACTTATCTGATTGAAAATATCTTGGGACACGGCACAGTAGATGGCGTTCATTGCTTTTGCTTCAGCATTTCGTTGTTCTTTGTCAAACGCCGTCCAGTTTTCATTAGGTTTGGGTTTAGTGATTATGGTTTCATTTTCAAGTATGATTTGTTCAGATGGTACCATATATCCTTTTTCAACTACATCCCAAACTTCATGATCCAAAGATCTCAGGAAGTAATGCATTCTAGCCTTCCAGTAAGTATAATTTGAACCATCAAATATTGGAGGTCTAGTGACGGATGGGCCCTCTCCTTTGGCCATATTTTAACTTCAATCAAGATCACTCTCTAGGCGGTGAAGCCCTTAAAGAGAAACTCGCTCTGATACCAATTGAAATAGCATTGAAGATCGCTTGAGTTGAAGTGAGAATATGCCAATATGTCCTAGAGGGGGGTGAATAAGACTTTTTTAAAATTTTTATGAATTATTAAAAATTCTTATCACACTAATCCTATCACAAAGTACAAATTAGGATTACTCAAAATTAACTCTACTGGCTTCCAAGCGTGGTAGAGGATCCAATCACAAACTATTTAAAAGATAAATAATTTATAGATAAGTTGTGATGGATATGACTGTGTGTGTATAAGATATGATTTCAGATGATCAGCTATAAAGGTATATAACGAAATCACATAAATGAAAGACAATTCTAATCTCAAACACAGTCATTTTATAGTGGTTCGACTACTTATCTACTCCACTACCGGCTTCCACACTCAACCCTTGAGTGATCGGATTTCACTAAGGAGGTTTCTTATGGTTCACCTCAAACCTTAGGTTTTAAATCAGGTTCACCTTCAACCTTTACACGGAGGTTTCTACTCGGTTCACCTCTAACCCTGGAGTTTTACTGGTGCACTCCTAACCAGATGTTTATGCCCACACAGAGCAAGGGTCCACACAACGCACCCGGATGTTTATGCTCTCCACAGAGCAAGGGTCCATACAATGCACCCCGCACATACACTCCCGTCGGAGACCTCCTTTGAGGACTTCAAAGGGTGAGCAACACTTAAGACCCAATCCTAAAAAGGAATGATCACAAGTGTCCTCTGGACTTTAGATACTTACAAATAAGTTGATGAGTCTCATTTAGCGGAATGTTGAAGATCTCCTTCTTGTTGATGAAGAGTCTTCAGCTCCCTTGATCAGCAACTCAAAAGATATACCTATACTAGGCTTTAGGTCGGGTCAAGGTTATGATGGAATTTCACTCTCTAAAGATTTTTCTATTAAGAAGATAGAGTGGTTCCGATCATCTATGCATTTAAGGCATCCCAGCTTAATGATTTGCCATTAAGGTAGTAGCTAGAGGATCCTTGAATGCAGAAGTTCATTCCCCAATCCACTCTATTGAATATCAATGATGAGGGTGGATTGGAGCATGAACTCCCTGAGAGAAAGGGCTTAAGGTAAATGATATGAAGCTTGAAACACTCAAAAGCACTCTCTTCTTTCTCTACCAGCAATAAAGGTAAGCTTCTCTATATATAGGCAAACGGTTCCAACGGATATAAAACGGTCACGTTTATGACAAAGTTCGATATCATCATGCAAGAGTCGATATGATCGAGCGTATACTCTCGATTGTATCAATGATCCGCTCGATGATACAAACTCAATTATTATTTTCACTTTTGAAAACCTTTTGCCAACTGGTTGATGGGATCGAGACACATATCGATGTTATCGAATTTCAAACTCTGATTCCATCGATAGATGAATCGATCTATCGACAGGTGAAAACAAGAGAGACAAGCCTTGAAGAATTTCAGGTTCTAACGATATGATCGGGGAACAGTCGATGTCATCAGAATTTGTATATTGATGATATCGCAGTCCTTGTCGATGGGATCGATAAATCGTATAGATTTACCTATAAGCTTGCTGGACAGTTTGTGTCCGGGCTTGATCCAATCGACCAAGTCTCAATATGATCGACATATGAATATCGATTTCTCGACTGGCACCCCAATCAACAATTAAGACATCCTGAAATTTATGCTGGAGGAAACATGCGCCCACTATCGATGTGATCGACTGACTTCCAATATGATCGATATTTGAGTTCAGATTGAATCGGACAGTCATCGATATATCGAAGCTCATAGTAGTTTTCTTTAGAAAAAACAGGGGCGCCGAAAAACTGCTTGTCGATATTATCGATCCACTTTCGATAGGATCGATATTCGAATATCGATTATATCGACTGAACCGTCGATATATCGATAAATTGTCCAGATGAATGTTTGATTGCTGGACATTTTTTGTCCTCACTCAATTATATCGATTGAGATGCCGAGGACATCGACAGAGCAAGTCGATCATATCGAAAGATGAATCGATATAATCGACAGTGTAAGAAAAACTTGAAGATTTTTCTATTTGGTAAAAAATTTTCTTATACAAAAACCCTAAGATGTTCTACTTAGTTTTAAGGGTTTTAATCACCTGGTTTTTTGGGACATGGGATGTGAGGCTATGATTTACCTATGGCGAGCTTCCACATATCCAGTTGAGGCAGACAGTTAAGTTGATCTTCCTGTTAGGCGCTGTTGTCCGACTGACTCAACTTACATCGTAATTGACAAACCAGGGCACTAGTAGGTGCATTTTCAGAGAGGGTTGTAAGGAGAGAGAGGGATGGGTGAGGTAAGTGATGGGTGTGTGAGAGCTTTCTTGACTTTTGAGGTAGTTTGTGTAAGAGGGGTATGGGTTGTGTAAGGGATTGTTGATTTATAGGGTTGCTTGGACATGGGGTGTGAGGTGATGTGTACTCGACATGTACTTAACCCTTAATGGGATTGATTGATTGATGTGACATTCGGATAAAGATTCTCTTTAGTTTTGCAACACGCGACGTTTTCCTCAAACTGAATGTGGGCCCACATCTCCTATCCTGGGTATCGCCTCGGTGCACGAGATGTGGCATCAGAACCACGGTGACGGCGAAGTTGGTAGGGTACAAGTCTCAAGTTGAGTCATCTTAGGTTTGCAGAACTCGACTTAGGATCGCGCACAAACATTGGATAAAGGTCGAAGGTTGCCAGAATTTGATCGGGAGAACCGGAGGAACCTAAGGAATGGTACGGACTAAGATACGGGCCTTACAGTAGGGCTCTTGTCGTAGGAGGCCAACCGGCCTTCTTTGGTTTTTTTTTTTTTGTTCGAGAGAGCTATAGGAAGAACTTTGACAGTTGGTAGTTATACGAACAGACAACACCTCATCCATAGACAGTCCCTAGATAGAATAGCGGCTCTGTTACCACTTGTAAGAAGAGAAAAAGGAGGAACAAAGTACAAAATATCTTGTGTATACAAAATTAAGATACACTACTGTTATAAATTACAACTATATATTATACTTACAACTTATACATTCACACTTACAAAACATACAATTATAATATGTACAATTATAAGACTACTTCATTACACTACCGCTTCATATAAAGTACCATTATTTCACAATTTTACCTTTGCACTCAATACATATCCATTATTTATAACTTTTTTAGGTTAATGTCGATTGAAAATAATAGGGACGTGAACTACCTATTGACGATGCTAGTAACAAGGTGGTTATTGGACCGTGCTCTATGGGACCCACAATAATGTATTATATCCATCCTTTTCATCTAAATTTCCAGATCATTTTAAGGCATGAGCCCTTAATGAGACGGATCCAAATCTCAATGGACCACACCACAAGAAAAAAATGGTAATTGAATGCCCACCGTTAAAAACTTCCTCGAGCTCACGGTAATATTCATTTGCCATCGAAACTTTCATGGCCATAGGATTTTTTTAATGATGGGTATTCAATCACCATTGTTTCCTGTGGTGTGGTCCACATGCCATTTGGATCCCCTCATTTTTGGGCTCATACCCTTAAAATGATCTGAAAAAATTGATGAACGGTGCGGATAAAACACATGCATCATGGTGGGGCCACAGAGAACTGTCTAGTAGCTATTGGCCACTGATAGCTAGAGGTGTACACAAGTCGAGCCGATCCGAGCTTTGCCCAGCTTGTGCTCAACTCGAACTGCTCGAGTCTCAGCTCGTGCTCGGCTCGGCTCAGCTCGTCCTTCGAGCTCGAAACAGCAACTCGTGCTCGACTTGGCCGAGTTCGAGCCTGTTTTGAGTTCGAGTTTTCAAGCCTGTTTGAGTTCGATTCTTCGAGCTTGTTTCGATTTTGAGTTTTCGAGCCGAGCTTCGAGTTCCAAGTTCGAGTGTTGAGCCAAGTTCGACCTGTACCAGACGGTCATCCGGCCAGTGGTTGCTGGTCGGAACTGGTCGAACTTAATATACATTCAACCATCTAGCCAATGGTTGTTGTTCAGATGGGTTCGTCCGGCTAGTGGTCGCTGGTCGGATGGGTTCCGCTACTCGGACGGTTAGAAAAAATAGAAAGAGTGGAGGTCGGAGGATAAGACTCACTTTCGAAAGAAATGCCGCCGGACAAACGGTGGATGAATGAAATGCCGCCAAACAGAAGCTGGACGAACGAAATGTAGCTGGATAGACGACCGATTTGGGTGATTTGGAAGGAGAAATGGGGTGATTTGGGGTGATTCAAGCGAAAGGGAGGGAGAACGGGTAAGGCTTGCTGGTTTGGGCGTACGGGTAGGGTCGGGGGATTGGGTAGGGTTTTTTTGAAAAAACTTTATATATAACTTAAAGTCGAGTCACATCGAGTCAAGCTTAATACCGAGTCGAGCTACGTCTAGCTCGGACTAGACTCGAAATGTTTCGAGAGCCCAAAATATGGCTTGACTCAATTCGAACAGCGTTTCGATCTAAGTCGAGTCAAGCTTTTTGGAGCTGAGTCCAGTGAGTTACTGATCTTAGGCTGTTCGTGTACAACTCTACTCACAGCCTTAAGTAGACAACCGACATCTAACACAAGGTAGCAGACTATCCGCATCCAAACACAAAGTAGCAGAGGGTTCCACGTGGACACTATTCATTCACATATTATGTGTGGTAAAAGAATAAGGTCGATGAATGCAAAAGTGAGTCTGGACTTTACAGCCAGGTGGGCCATAGTTTGCCGAATAAATCTGTGGCTCAAAAGAGCTTGACTAAGGTTTTCGTACTTATCCACTTAAACATTTCCCACGTGTAAGGTTAGACCAACATGAAGTATGGATTGGATCTTTCACCTATGTGCCATGTTGGCATACATGTGGTTTGCACATGGGCTTTTTGTACATGCATGTGTGCACTTATCAAAGCTCCTAATGTAGAGCAGGTGGCAGACACTTTCATGTTTGATGGACCAGAGAAGGTTCAATCAGAGGTAGAAATCATTAAGATCATCAGAATATTAAAACATGTATATCTCGCAAATCAAAATGAGTTACTTGACATGCCATATATGATTTTGGGGTAGGACGAGTTACTTTAGCCAACGGCCCACACCAAATTTGCGAGATTCCATCAGATGGATAGTCAAACTCCATATTTATTTTCGATTTTACTATTTTTAGTAAGTTTTGATTTGAGTGTATAACTTTTCATCAGTTGGGCTTTAGGAGTTGTGCCCAACATGGAAAGTTTTTAGAAGAATTAGGAGAATAATGTGGTTAAGCCACATAGGACACTTATTATAAATAGCAACTTTACTATTTATATAGTAAGTTACCAATTTTAAGGAGTTTTAGTTGTAGTTTAATTATGAAATTTCTTCCAAGATTTAGTATCTCTATTTAAAGGGTTGTAAACTCGTTTATTTCATCGCCAATCAAATTATGAATTTTATAGAATTTATTTTCTATTTTACTTGCTTTTTTTCTCGTGGATTCGAAAAGTCTCTATAAGGAGTCCAGAGAAGCTTTGTGGATTCGGAGTAGTTATCCTTGAGGAAGACAGTCATCGAACTTGTTGATGCAGAAATCTGGTTAGTCCTCCTTGGGCTCGAGAACCTGCACAAAGGACAAACAATAAAGATTAGCTCATGCAGGGGATCCTTCCATGCCTAAGTCAGGAAAAGAATATGAGTTTAGTTGAATATTGAGGGTTTAATGCTAAAGATTGCGCATACCTTTCACCTTTAGGGGCTTTTTTATTTATATGTGAGGAGATACGGTGTCATAGAGGGCACCTATCCCTATTTGGTAGGAACTAATTATAGTAGGATTCAGACTTTTTGAGTGGGGATCGTTCTGTATCCTTGGCTAGAATCTCGAGATGATCCGTGTGGAAATCAGTTTTCATGATATTCGGTTGAGAATGCGGACAGATCTGGTTGAGGTTAGGTTGAATCCCATAGAGGGTGGGTTCAGTTGTCCTGAAGTAGTCCGACTTGGGTCACAGCCGAAGTCAGTGTTGTGTTTGTCTGAGGATGGGTCTTACAGACCTGAGGTGCATTGTCTTGTTCCTTTAAATCGCAGTTGATTAATAATTGTCCCGACCTTATGCTTATAGGTTGAGCTTGGCCTTTCTCCATACTTGGTCGAGGAAGTCGAGCTCGGCTTTTCTCCATATTTGGTCGAGGAGACAGAGATTGGACCACTGGATTGCACCGGTCGCTGTTTGAATTGCTGACCTGGCTTGTTAATAGTAGGTCAGTCTATTTTCCCTGTAACAAACCTCATCAGGTTCATCCACTGCAAGGCCCATCATCTTAATGGTTTGGATCACCGAACATGACCCGTCCAATGGCTATCGTTCCAGCGCATCCTATCTTCCACCATACCTGTCTCCCATTCCGGGCATTATGATCTAACCAGCCATGCAAAAGATGAGCAGAAGGTAGAATGATTCTTTTGGTCATTAAAATAAAATGAAAGACTTTATATGCGGGGACGGTTGTCATACTGTCGCGGAATCTGTTTCTCTCCTGCATCAGTCCAACATATGGTCCCATACATGATATGCCACGTGGCACTTTTTCATTGGTATTAGACCACATTCCATGTCCGAATATATGACAATCCTACAGTGACGTTGAATTTTAATATAATTAGCACAGTGACGTTGAATTTTAATATAATTTTAATATATATATATATAAACAATGACTATATACATAGTAGTAATAGAGAAATAATTCGGTGCTTTAAGAACATTTGAAGTTATGGTACTCCTAGTTAGATTAGATACATAAGCAATCCTATCCATTAATCTAGACTGCTAATTAGTACCAACAAAAATTCCATGGGTTATAGTGCAAATATCAAACCAACCAATCCGATAATATTAACCATTTGATCGATGGCCTTTAATATGACAGTTAAGATTGTTTACACAGATATTGGACCACTCAACAACTTGGTCTATTTATTTACTGGGGGGCCATCAGATATTGCTTGTGATTCTAAAGAATCACTTTTGTCAGTAAATGATGGACAACCTATCTTTGGTTTGGAGAAATAACATGCATGTAGAAACCAAGGCTGATTTTAATTATCTGATTTCTTCGTATGCCTTTCTAGCAGATATTCCTCCCTTTCTAGTAGATTTTCCTGTGCGTCTCAACTATTCTGTTTGAGGCTTGTTTGGATACTGCAAAATAAATTATTTTTAATTTATGGTAAGTTATTAAGTTATTTTTTTTCACTTAATTTAGCTTGTATTTTCACTTACTTTAGCTTGATAAACGGTACTTTGTGCTTAAAGCAATTCATTTTCTGTAAGATTCTTTTTCTTTCTTTCTTTCTTTTGTTTTTTCGTTTTTAACTTTTAACCTTTCTCTCTCATCCTATCAAAGGAGGCCCCACATGATGGGCTATCCACATCAGATTGTCCACATCAAAGGTGAGGACCACACAATGGATGGTCCACATCTAAGGTAGCCCCACATGATGGATCACCATATCAACACGGGCTCACATAATAAATGGTCCACATCAAAGATAAGCCTCCTAATGATTAGTAATACACATATAAAATAGGCAGGTATGATGGACAACCCACTTCGAAGGTGGGGCCCACATGATGGACAGTCCGCATTCATGATAGATGGTCCACATTAAAGGTGGACTCCACATGATGGTAATTAATAACGGTGGCCCCACATGATGGATAATCAACATCAAGGCGGGCCCCACATGATGGATGGTTAACACCAAAAGTCAGACCTGATGATGAGTGGTCCATATTCAAGGTGAGCCCTACATGATGGATGACCCACATTGGAGGTGGGGCCTACATAATGGACTGTGCACATTAAAGTTGGGCGCCACATGATGGGCGGTGATATTGAAGGTGGGCCCCACATGATGGACTATAACATTGATGGTGGGCCCCAATGTGACGGATGACTAACATCAAAGGTAGGCCTTACATAATGGATGGGGCACATTAAAGGTTGTCCAATAATGATGAATGGCCTATATCCAAGGTGGATCCCGCATGATGGATAGCCCACATCAAAGGTGGGGCCACTCAATGAAAGATACGCATCAAAGGTTGGCCCCACATGAAAGATAATGGATGTGAGGAGCACTAAACAAACTTGAGGAATAAATACTTAACTATGTTTGAAATTAAATATGTTTTTTAACTTTTTGATTGATAAGTATATAAAATATTATTTAATGTGCTCGATGAGTTGAAACCAAAATGAGATACTTGTAGCATAAATAGCTTATCTCAAGTAACTGACGAACCAAATGCCCTTGTAATATGAGTAGACTTTCTTTTACATTAACAAATGCCAAATTTAAATTTATGTGATAAGCCAAGGCTTTCAAAAGATTGTGTTATAAATTTCCTAAACAATTGAGATGGATCAATTAGACTGTTCAAGTGAACAAATGAAACTGTGAGCATTATAACTTATAGTGCTTCAAGAACTGAGGAGCATTTCTCATAATAGTTATAATTATAAGGAATTTTACCAAAAGCTTTCTTCTTCACTTTACGTGGAATTCCATAAAAGGCTCTCAATAAGCCACATCATTAATTTAAATAACTATCACTAATTGCCTTCTGCGAGCTAAGGAGTTGATTGTTCATGTGGGCCCCACTATGACGTTTATGTGAAATTCACCTCCATCACTAGTACTTCACCACACTTTTATGCCCAATGACCAAAACTCAGCTCCATCCATGTGATTTACGTGGATCAACATGATTGGAAACAGTATACATAGTACCACTCATCCTTTAAATTGTTTTCTTTGGTGTTGCCTAGTTGATTCACGGATGAGGCTACTTGTTTTTTTATGCCCCAACCCTAGATTTTAGTGTGTCATCTAATGGTTAGATTGGATTTTATATAATCATCATGGTTTGCCTTGTAAAAAAAATCAAGGGTAAGTGTCACTCTTTCAATTGTTTTCCCCATGTTAGCCAAATTATATATATGTCAACTTGATTTTTTTAAAATCTTAGGCTGAACATGGGATTACATGGAGTTGGACCTTACAAATCTAGGTCAACTTGATTTTTAAACCTTGGACTAATTATGGGATTATACAGGTTTGGACCTCACATACACATCTCAGTGGACCACATAAAAAATCAAGGGGTGGTGTCACCCCCCCAACTTCTTTTTTTTTTTTGTTAATTTGTTAAAATAATAATAATTTAAAAAAATTTAAAAAAAAAACAAGGATTTCCTTTGATGATTAGATGTGTAATTAGGGTTGTACATCGAGTTGAAACAAGTCAAGCTGGTCTCAACTCGGCCATTAGTTGACCTCAACTTGAACTCGGCTTGGCTCGGTCCTTGAGCCTGACTGGCCAACTCAACTCGGTTCGGTCAACAACTCAGGCCAGTTCAAGCCGAGTTCGAGCTAAGATTGAGCCGAGTTCCCTATGTGGTATTTTCACAAACACTTGGACTGCACCTTCAAAATTTCACTATATGTAAAACAGTAGCAATGAAAGTATTTAATCAAATACCTTCTAAGCAACATAAAAAATTGAGAAAAAAGAAGTCATTGTTTCAGATACATACCTTTCTTGCCACCAACCACACTTCGTTGAGTCATTTTATCAAACACTTGGTAAGCAACATCAATATTAAAGTAACCAAGTCACCGAACTAGCTCGATCCGAGTTCAATTCGAGCTGGGTTCGATTCGAATCGAGTGGAGCTGGGGCTAGCTCGAACTCATTTTCAAGCTTAAAAATCGGCTCGACTTGGCTCGAACTCAACTTCAAACCAAGTTGAATCGAGCTTTTTCGAGCCGAGTCGAGCGAGCTAACCGAGCTAGCTCGGTTCATGTACACCTTCGTGTAATCCCATGAAAAGAGAATTTTATGGGATGTCTTACCTTAATTATTTGATGGGGCCTACCATAATGTGTATGTGAGATCCACTCCAAGCATTCGATGTGTAATCTCATATTCGGCTAGAGCAAAAATTTAAAAAAATAATAAAAAAATTAAAAATTAAAAAATAGAAAAAAGAAAGGAAGAAGCTTACTTCTTATTAAGGTGGGTCACACCAAAGGATATAGGTAAAACATCCACATTTTATTAGAACAAAGCCTACTATGACAATTACATGAAATCCAACCATTAGATGCCACTCAAATTTAGGCTGAAGCATAAAATTAGCCTATCCTTGATTCATCTGGGCCACCCACGGATAAAAAAACTTAAGAGGGTGATCATTGCATTGTACATTATTTCCAATGGTGTGGTCTAAATAATGGATAGAGCTGAGGTTTGGTCCTTAGGCCTAAAAGGGTATGACACACCTGGTGATCGGTATGGATTCCACGTAAACACCAAGGTGGCGCTCACCCAAGCCACTGGCCCGCACAGCCCACCTGAGCCAAAAGGGTAGGCATTCTAATAATAAATACTTGAATCAATTCGATAGCCTATAGAAAAACCTTTTAGGAAAAAGTACAAAAGTACCAGTACATAAATCCTACCTTAAGTAGGTAGTTTTTTAATAAAATTTCTAAATTGGTGAGATAGCTTATTGAAAAACCGTTTTGAAAAAGGTACTGGTACGTAAATTCTACCTTGAATAGGTAGTATTCTATAACATTATGTAATTATAATTACAATAAAGCTTAGATGTTATTTTTATAGTCATTGCTATTATAATTATTATTATTCATCCTCATCTTCTAATGGATAAAGCTTAAACGAAGATGATCACCAATAGTGCTAACAATAAATAAATAAATAAATAAATTATTATTATTATTATTATTATAAAGATGAGGAGGAGGAATGATCACTGGAATAGGACGTACCAAAGCTTCATATAAAGCCATTTCCTTGCCTCCAACATGTCACATCTGTGGGACATCGGATCTTTGAAAAAGGTGGGCCACATCACGATTATCACCTGCCATGAAAATCAAAGCAACCCACTTGTTCAGCATAACCAAACATCGAAATAAATGGGAAGCCGATGCTATTACTCAGTGGACTCTAGCAGTCTACTCAGTGAGTCAATCAGCCTTATTTTTATACCGGATCATCAGTAATGGTGGGCCCACCTTTTTAACGGATCGGATATTTTGTTTTCTAAAAATTTTGCATGAGAGAATGGCTATATGATAAAGTTCACAGACACTATAAATAATTCATTCTACCAATGGTGTATTTAATCAGCGGTCTCTATCATAATCATTTGTTCCGTCTATTTGTTAGACACTGTTATGGATTTTTTTTTTTTATTAAATCTAAAAAATTACTTCTGATAGGCAATTATAGCCATCCAATGCATGGGAGGGGTGCACACGGTTTGGTTCGGTCCAGTTTTGGGGTGAAACCGGAGCCAAACCGTTTCTACGGTTCTAGGATATTTGGAACCGGAACCGGACCATTAGCACCCTATAACCGAACCGGACCAGACCGTAAAAACCGATTCGGTTCTCGATCGGTTTCACGATTTTGAAGTTTTTAAACTCTAGCCCAATTGCACTTTTTTAACGGTACTATTAAGGTCTTAAAACCATACAATCAGGAGTGAATGGATGGGAATAACTTCGTATCAACTCTTGAACGGATTGGATGTTTTAGACACTAGAGATGTGGACACATATATGACAGTTGAATGGTAACTTATCATCCAACTAGTTACATTGGAGACATCTTTTTTTAATAACCTACCCGATGCAATCAGACACTAGACACGTGGCTTGCATGTAACAGAATTTGAACCGTCCAAATAATGGGACCCACTATAGATGGGACAGAGCTCCAAATTTAGATTCATTAGACAATTCTAACCTCTGATCAATGGACATTTTCCTGTTGATTTGGACCGTCAAAGATTTCTCACCATAACGGTCCATCAGATGTCCACGAATCAGCCAGTTAAGATCATATGCTAAATGACGATCCGTCGATACTAGGCCCGCTACTTGGACAGTTCAATTTAAGGTACATGTGTGCCATGTGTAATAATACTGACCGTACATGGGACGTAGCCACACCATCAAATTGACACAGGCAATGCTGGTTGCTGAGCTTGGAATTCAATTCAATGTACATCTACTATGTTGAATTTGAATATTTTGTTTTGACCGTTCATTAGATATCCACCAATCAGTTAGTTATGACCTATGTTCATTAGATGTCACGGTTCAAATTTACAGTTTGTGTAACGGTCACGGTTCATGAGGTTTGGATCTACGATTTGCGTAACGGTTTAGATCAACGGTTCAATTCAGTTCTATAGGGCCCTAAACTGGAACTGATCCGTAATCAACGGTTCTGAAAATTTTGGAACCGGAACTGGACCGTTAACAGCCTAGAACTAGACCGTTTCAACAATTCCGGTCCAGTTTCACGATTCCTACGGTTCAATGTGCACCCCTAATGCATGGTTTGAAAAAGTTATAGCTATAGAAAATAAGCCAAATCAATGCTCGATTGGATCATCCCATGAGTACGATTTTCATATAGATGGCCTAAGAAATGTGTTACAGACTCAATGGACAGTTCAGATCAATTGATGGGACTGTCCATCTGATCTGATGCAATTAAGAGCATTATAAGTTTTAGGACGCAGATTGGACAGGGTCTCTGAGGAGTCATTGTGATGTATGGGTTTCATCCACACCGTCCATCCATTTGTTCATATCATTTTAGTATGCAGGCCAAAAAAAAGGCAGATACAAAGCTAAGTTGACCACACAATGGGGATTAAACACTTACAGTTGAAAGCTTTTCGGGGGCCACAGAAGTTTTACATCAAGCTGATATTTGTGTTTTCCCTTCATCCACGTCTATGTGATCTTATGAACGGGTTGGATAGAAATTAACCATCACGATAGGCCCTACGAAGCTTTCAGCGGTGAGCATGATGGGTGTCATTATCACCACTTCTTCCCGTGGTGTGGTCCACTTGAGCCTTGGATCTACCTCATTTTTCGGCCTGTGAGATAACATGATATGGAAAAATGGATAGACAGTGTGAATAAAACATATATATTATGGTGGGACGCGGATTGCGTCCTACCCCTGCCCGGACGGTAATCCGTCCGGGCAGGGCTCTGTGGGGTCCACTGTAATGTAAGTGTTTTATCCAAGCCATTAATCGCCTTTTTCAGATCATTTTAATGTAGAAGAAAAAAACTGAGAAAGGTACATGGCTTAATTGGACCACAAAGTGGGGATTTGATGTCCACCATTAAAAACTTCTTGGAAGCTGCAGAAGTTTTGGATAAGCTAATATTTGTTTTTTCACTCCATCCACGTCTACATGACGTTATTAATAGGTTGGATGATAATAAAAAAAAATCACGGTGGCACTTAGAAAGGTTTCAACGGTGGGTGTCATTATCATTGTAGCTTCATCCGGTGTGGTACACTGGAGCCGTGAACCTGTTTCAATTTAGTTATATACCTTAAAATGATACGAGAAAAGCGATGAACGGCGTGGATAAAACACTTACATCACGGTGACCCCTAGGAGCCCCTGTCCGGCGCACTGAAGCATCTCTCTCGTGAATTATAATATAATAATACATCAGGACGTAATATAACATACGATAGATTTGGATTCTTTTCAATGTCCGAAACAGTTTTATGTGATACAGCTCCCTTGGATAGGGGTATATACCCAGAAAACCATAAGATTGAATACTTCAACCATTTGATTTATTATTATTATTTAAAAAAAAAAAAAAAAAAAAAAAAAAGAAGAAGAAGAAGAAGAAGAAAGTTATGGTGACCGTCTATATTCAAAGCAAAAGTCCCAAAGGTATCAGTTCTGAAACAATTCAACGGTTTGGATCATTGTAAGATGACTGAGATTCAAAGGCTAACACAAGTCTTGTAGTAAGTGGTGTATGTATTCGATCTGGTATGTATGTATTATGGTCGAAAAGTCAGACGGACCAAGTCATCAGGTGGGCCACGTGAAAAATTGAATCCGGATCAGTGGTCTATCTCTTCTATCAAATGATTTTGAATACATGTGTGGCCCTCTGATGAATGAACCACGATTTTTTTTTTCTCTCTTTTTATTTTTTTTTTCCTCGAGGAGAGTGCATCCTTGTGTGGCCCACCGAATGAGAGTCTCGGATCTTGCAAACAAAGGACGCAAATGCCATGTGTGTAGTTGAATAACCCAAAATCACGGTTCTCTCCACAGCCCACACACTGTCAACTGTCACCTCTCTTGTCTAATTCAATTTATATGCATCCATCATTAAAAAAACAGAAGATGCAGAAATGCATATGAAATCTGACCTTCATATAACCGCCCAGGAGTGATTTCCTGGACTTCCACATGCACTGCCGATTGACTTCCACATGCATTGATTCCAATTCCTGACGACATTAATATATGAGATCTCATCCAATGCATTTGGAGGCAGGGGAGTTATCATGCATCCATATTTTTTAGAGTGCAACTATCAAACACGGGCATCAAGATCTAGACCGTGCATTTAATAGGTTACTCCCTTGAGTGGGCTATCAAAATAAAACCACGCTGATCGGACAATCTCATTATTTACTCTGTAGGCTTCAAATAAACACCAAAGACGGAAAAAACGAAAAGGTTAACAGCCAATGAATGGACCATATTAGATGAATGGTTCAGATTGTTCTCATGTATGCCACGTGGGAGGTAAAAATCCTAGGGCACCATAACTCTCTTGCCTCCAAGGACACTGGATCACCTCAACATAAAATATATGGAATGGTTGGGTGTTTTTTTTATCCCTTTCTTAATTCTGATGGACATCGATAGGGACAGAGATTCCGACACATACCATTAATCTAAACCACAGCACAATTGTCTGTTACAGATGAGATGTTTATTTTCTAATAAGCATGATTATTCAAGATAACAACAAATTACTCAGCTATATATATATATATATATATATATATATATATATATATATATATAAACTCACATAGATTCCTTCTAAGCCTAATCTTCTTTATTTTTCACAATGGATTCTGCTCCACTTATGATCTACAGCACTTCAAACATTTGGGGGTGGCCATATCTTTCCGAAAAACTCCTCTACACGCCTTGTTTGCTTAACGTAGCCTTCCAGTCCAGCACCTAGAAGCTCTTCAGCTGCAGGTCCCATTGCTGATGCAAAGTTCCGTTGGTCCCACTCTACAAGCTGTATATGAAGGAAAATTAAGAGCCACTCGTCAAAGACATGAGTAATCAACACAGCCTTAAAATGATGAAGATGAGATAGAAGATGATTGGGTGAGAAATTTTGCAGATGGGATAATGAGAATTACTTAATTTTTAAGAATAAATTATAGCATGGACTCGGCTGAATTTTTCTGTAGTTTTAAGAAATCAAATTTTGAAATATTGGGAGAAAATGCCCCAAATGACTGCGACATTTTTATGACACACGCTTATACAAGTTCTATAAAGTCTGCATACATGGCAAACATGTATGATGGTCTGGTCCATCGATCTGATAGGCCATAGGCCAAATCTCATAGGAATTGGGCAAATCAGCCATCCCATTGTTCATGATTAAATGAGAATACATAAGTAAAAAGATGTCAGGGTGGGCCCCAAAAGTCTATCCCATAAAGTCTATCTCATGGTCTACCTAATTAGATGCTTCTTTTAATTCAGGACGAGGAAGGGTCGGTGCAGGCTACACATAATAAAAGAAGTGAAAGGAATAAGGTGCAATCTATGCCGTCCCTTGTGCAGTAAAATCTCAACAGCACTTTGCCACTGTTACATTTTTATGACGAATTTACCCTCTTAACCAATGTTGTGAAGAATAATTGAGGGGGCAACAGTGTTTAAAACTACTGGCATCACGTATGATAGAGATAAGGTAGAAGGACGGGACCAATTTAGTTGAGAGAATGCAACCTCTTCTTTGCTGAAACTGTAACCACTGGCAAAAACTGGAGACAGCCTACTGGTGAACGAGTATTTCTCATCAGGCAGGGCAACTGATTCTTTGAGCGACTGCAATATCTTCAATGGTGCAATAATATAATCAACCCTGAGAAAGAGGAAATTGTATGAGGACAATCATTTATACAGACAACATATGCCTAATTATTGATAGGGTAGCAAATAGGCCAGGCCTTGTTAGTTAGGCCCAGATTTTGAACTGATCAGGCTGGGCCAGTCAACGTTTTGATCTTGAAAGCCAGGCCTAGCCCATATCTGCCCTGATTACAAATCACTGAAATGTTAGAAAGAGATACCCCAGAAGGCTGAATATATCTTGCTTGTTGCGAATTGCTGCAGCCATCAGCCTTGATTTATGTCCATTTCTGTGAATGTAATTGTAGACCTTGGTTACCTGAAATTGTGTTGAACAGATGCTTTACTCATGTCTCAGTGGTAGACTCACAAGAGTTTCAACACGAGGTCATGGGTTTGAGTACCCATTGTGGTGAAATCCCACTGCGGTGTAAGTGGGTGTAAAAATAAAAATAAAAATAAAATAACAACAACAACAATAATAAATAATGGAATCCTTGAAGATCATTTGGGCCATAGGAAAACATTAATGGGATTTCTCCCTTCGAAAGATAGAGGGGCACCAGTCTTGTGTACTCTCAACGTGTCCATCCAAAAGTCTGATTTGTTAGCATAAATGATGATAGTATTAGTTTTCTTAGTATGGCAAATTAGCAAGCAAGAGCCCTGCAATGGCTACACAAGAGGATAAAGATTTCAAACACTACACTCCCACAAGCCAGGGGAGCAAGAGTGGTGTTCAAAACACAATAGCACAGGGACCACTATCCACACTTACCAGTTTTGGCACTTGTGGGGAGATAAGATCACACTCCCAGTTCTTCCCAGCTGGATTGTTGATCAATTTCTTTTTCTGATCATTTTTTCATAGCGTGTATGGACCACCTGCTGACTGGACTCACCCAATTTCTGGGCCAGAACACATGCACAGTGGGGTCTAAAAGATGAAAAATCTGCACCATGCACAAAACATGCCAGTGGGAAGAGTGGGATTCAAAATACCTCTCGCAAGTAGCCATCACAATTCTCTAGCAGCAAAAGAGAACTGGCCCAAAACAGATGCATTGTATGGAGAATATGGCACAGATAAATGACTTACACACTCAGATTATGCTTAAGCAATACCATAATCAACATACTTCAAAGGATACAAAATAAGAATACTTGACAAGTGCGAGTTCCAAACATCAACACCAGCATGGAAATTGGCTCTAGAATTCCTATAATTGTTTATATAGATATAATGCGTGGCTGGATTAATTGACCAAGACCAAAGTTCTTCAACCAGTTTTCTAGAAAATGGGTGATTCCTGGTCCATATGCTCTAGGGTCATTCTTATGTATGTCTGATATTGGTAACAAAATTTATCTTCATATGATATTTACTCAGCATGCCAAAAGGAAGTTCTGTTGTGGGCCCTCTAGAACCATTTTGTATTTTTGTAATTGGTTTATAGCCCCTTTCATGATTGATGAGAATCAATGCAGCTTCTCCGAACTCCTAACCACAGCACCAACAGGTGGCTTGGCACTAGAAACAAACTTCTCAAGTGTTTGTGATTGACCAATGATTGGAAAATGTTCTGGAGCTCCATCAAGATACAAAAAACCTTAGCACCTAGTATCCATTTACTTTTTAAACTTATGCACTTCTACCATGGAAAAGCATTTGCAATTTTACTTTTTCTTTTAACAGTTTAAATTCACCAGCAAGGCAGCATTCAAAAAAATCAACAATGTGGAGCTAACCAGGGCCAATCCAGGATCTTCTCCTCTTTTACAGGCAGCTTCTATCTCGGGATCACCAGAATGATTGCGGGCCCAATCCTGCAGAAAATCTTGTATTATGATCAATGGCTCCTCAGTGAAGACCTGAAACAAACTGAATTTAATCAAAGGAGAAGGTTACCCTAATGCGGCCAACAAAAATCTGGATGACTGAAGCACCAGCTTGAGCTGCAGCTGCTGCTTGTGAAAAGCTGCACAAGCATGATGGAGATTATCAAAGAGTCACGCAATAGGCATTAAAGAAGGGTCAGTCAGTCTCAACAAGATGACTGGGGAAATGTGATTGCCTTCTCTGTTACATAGGTGCGTATAGAATAACAATCTACCCAGAAACATGGATGCTAGTGGCCCAGTACTTAAAAGTGCCAACTGAAAAGAAAGAACGCCCATGGGTAACTTCATCCATTTTCCAAGGGAACTTTTACAGAGGTTTAAAAAGCTACTGTCAGAAATGTTTTACTAGAATTAACTAGAAGTAACTTAAAAAATCATAATTAGACGACAAAATCTCCAAACCATTCTCTCCTTTTATAGATTGGAAATTGATACATGAAAACGAGAAATTATATAAGCATAGGCACACTCTATTAAGAGAACTTATAAAATGAAAATGACTCTCCAGTCCAGACAAAAACTAATATTACCTTTTAACCACAACACATTCATTAAAGTGACGTTGCAACTAGTTTCTTTCTTTTTTTTCTTTTTCTTTTTTTGTAGTAACTCACTTGTGGTAAGGATCACAAATAATTGTTTTCTACTTTTTGTTTCCTCTAACTCCCCCACTTCCTACTGCTTATGGTAGTAGCTAAGGAATCAAAAAGATGCATGAGTGAACTTCAGACTCTTCATCTAGAAAGCTTAATAAGAACAGAAGATTTTCATATTGCTTTCTTGAATGCTTGTTTGTAAACAACCAATTTGTCACTCAGAGAGAAAAGAATAGGAGGCATTGTTGGAATGTGGAACACTGAACGCAGAAAGAACTACACAAGTTCCCAGACAACTATTAATATCTTCTCTAAGTAACAGTTTTCCATGGTCATATAAAGTTTCTGGTGTGAGTAGTGTAAAAGGTAACATTTATATGTACAAGTTAACCTCATTCACCAGATTGCAAATTCATCAGCCATTATCCCTTAATGGAATGTTTGTTGTTCAATGGTTCACATTCACAGTTTCAAGAAGAAAGTTAAGAATTTGAATCAAGCAAACTGCACCCAACTACACAACTCTCTGCTTTTCAAACTCTTTGTTTGAATTTTTTTAAATTTTACTGTTCTTCCTTTTTCTTTTTCTTTTTTTCCTTTCATCTTTCAATCATCCATTGGTGAAAAGCCACAGGATAACGAAAGTTCAATTTGAAGCTTCATATGAAGGGCAAGACACAAAGTAAGAAATGAAGCTCCATACATCTAAATAAATTATCTAGAGGTCAACGCTTCCAAGACAATCAGCAGAATGTTGCCACTTCAGACAAAGTTCAAGCTAAATGGGGAGAGCTTTTTTTCTTTTTTAATCCAAGACCCTGTTTGGTAGACACCTAAAAATGAGTTCATCTCATTTTAGTTAACAGTAATTATGTCTTAGAGATCTTCATCTCTAATACAAATCACTGTTAACACAAACTCATTATGTATTACTGATCCAGATCTCTAATACATATTTATCGTTAACTAAAATCAGAACTCATTTTTAGATATCTACCAAACATGGCCTAAACTTTTAACACAATTCAATTTTTATTTTTATTTTACTTATTATGTAAGGATGAGACTCAGCATAATAGAGATACTTAGAGATACCTATAAACAAATGTTAGATGTGTCTGTATGCCTTCAGACTCAAGCAACCTCGAAGCCTCTATCCCCTGAATGGAAGAACAAGAAGTAAAATCATGTAGACAGATCAAAAACCAGACCTGTGTAAACTGTTCCTCTTGTTTTCAAATACAAGAAAAACAAGGAAAATAAACAGCTCAAACATCTCCAGTCCCTTGTATCTTACTTGCCAAGTTGAAGGAATTTTGAACAGTAGACGCTCTGGAGGGACCTCTCTTTCATTGTACAACTTCAGCAGATCATGTACCTAAAAAATTGTAGGATAAAGTACATCCAATCAAAATAATGCATCAGAGATTGGATCAGTTTTGTTGAGTCTCCCTCTCTTTCTTTCTTTCTTTCTTTTAAAAAAAAAAAAAAACTTTTTCTGTTGGATGAATCAAATGACTGGTATCACAGCATTCTAAATTACTCTAAATAAATATAAACAATGACAAATCCATCCTGAGCCATTTCCTGATATTGTTCATAGTTCTTAATATTATATCCAGATTCAACACATAACATGTTCCTCTTATGCCTTCGTAATCAAGATTATTCTCATACAATATTTTGCACAGAACAAGATCGTTAAAAGTGCTTCCAAGCTGACTCTCCAAAAACAGTTGAGCTTAGCCAGCCCACCAAACTCATTGGCCAACATGCATTAGGACATGTAAATAGACAAAACCAGGGACCCATGATATACACATGTAGTAGAAATATGCACACAGCAGAAGATACTTTCATCAAATGATAAGACATGCATGCATTGACTCAGTGATAATTGACCCAAGAAACACTCAATTTGGTCTCCAAAAGTGTAGTGGTTTAGTTGCCTAAAATAGTGAATGAAACAGGCAAAAAGTGCACCTTGAGTATCCAAGGCTGAAACATCTTCACTGGAGCATGATAAGTCTCCCAAGTCATGCATATCTAGATTAAGCATGCATCTAGTAACATTGGTGAGACTCTTATCAACATTGGCCTCAATATTGTCAATTTGCTAGTGTTGCAATTTTTATAGAGGGCGTTCAGCAAAGCATGAGCATATACGCCACTGGCTCTGCAGGTGACATAATTCTCCAACTCCATGTGGGCCACTCATAAGGGTTGAATTCATGTCATGAACGAGGACTCCGAATCACCCAACACTCCTCAGTCTCACCATTGGCAAATGATTATGAGTCGCAAGTTGTAAAAACATGTGTTTATATACTGAGGGGCATTCAATAGTTGTGGCATCCAGGTGTAGTGTTACCACGTGACAACAGACAACAATTGGACATTCCAGGACTAGGCATGATGCCCCCCTAAGAAAAGTTGATGGATGGATTACATTTTGAAGTAGTTTCTTATTATATGTATTCATCCGTTTCTTACTGTATGGAAGTGTCCCCATGCTCAGTCTTTTCAGACATAACTGGGTTGGACAGTTGAGGAGATTCAACACTTGGTAACAATGCCAGGTGTGCCTCCCCTTTGCATTCGAATAGGATAAATTTGGCGTGCTAAACTGAATCTGGCAATCTCAGTGTGGATATTGCGTAGTGCTTGCGGTCAACAACTTTGGAATTATATGTATGAAATCAGAGCTAAAGGGTCTGGTAAATTGTGAACACCACAGGCTCAAAAAAAATAAAGGACTTTTTTCTTCAAATTATATTGAAAATGGAAGTTAGGACTTAGGAGCAGCACAAAGTCAAGAATTTTTATAACTGGTGACTTCTTATAAAAGGCTTACCCATACAAGATGAATATGAGACCTCCCACTCTGATACCAATTTGATGCAAGATAATTAACTACTTGTTCTAAAAGCTCGAACTAATAGAGCATAGCGAATTAATCCCTTTATCTCATAGCCCAGGCCCCACATCGCATGGATTAGGACCTCGGCTGAACCCCCCTCATGGGCCCCACATCACATGGGTTCCGCCCGAAACGAGTCACCCGCCTCTTATGGGCCGCCCACCCTGAGTTTGCCCCTGCATCCCACAGGCAACCCCACTCAAGCCCGATGTGAAAATAACCTTGTATAAATTACCCTCGGTGAGTAGGGGTGTACACGAACCGAGCTAGCTCAGTTAGCTCGCTCGATTCAACTCAAAAAAGCTCGATTCAACTCGGTTCAAAGCTGAGTTCAAGCCGAGTCAAGTCAAGCTGATTTTTTTAGCTCGAAAATGAGTTCGAGCCAAGTTCAAGCTGGCCTCAGCTCGACTCGACTCAGATCGAACCCAACTTGAATCGAACTCGGATCAAACCAATTCGGTGACTCGGTTACTTTGATATTGATGTTGCTCACCAAGTGTTTGATGAAATGACTCAATGAAGTGTGGTTGGTGGCAAGGAAGGTATGTATATGAAACAAATACCCTTTTTTATTGATTTTTATGTTGCTTAGAAGGTGTTTGATAAAATACCTGTTAAACCAATGTTGTTGTTTTACATACATTGAGATTTTGAAGGTGCAGTCCATATGTTTGTGAAAATGTTGCGCAGGCGAACTCGGCTCAAACTGGCCCGAGCTGCTAATCGAACCGAGCCGAGCTGGCCAGTCAAGCTCAAGGACCAAGCCGAGCCGAGTTCGAGCTGGGGTTAGCTAGTAGCCAAGCCAAGTCAAGCTGAAGCCAACTCGACCCGGTGTACACCCCTACCGGTAAGGAGTCTCAAACACAAGACATCCTGCTCTAATATCAATTTGGTGTAAGACAATTAACCACTTGCTTTAAAAGCTCGAACTGATAAAGCATGGTGAATCAATCCCTTTATCTGATAGACTAGGCCCACATCACATGGGTTAGGACCTAGCCGAAACCCCATCTTAGGCCCCACATCACATGGGTACTGCCTCACACGAGCCGCCCACCCCAAGTGTGTCCCCGCATCCCACAAGCTACCCCACTTGAGCCCAGTGTGAAAATGTCTCTGCATTAAGTAGGCTTCATCCCTATTAAAAAAGGGTAAAAATTAGTTGACCTATTAACTAAATCATCTTTATTGACCATTTGTTACCTGTGACACACAAAGTACATGCTAGTGTGCACACTACATAGCACATAGTAGTTGTGTAAATAAAATATGCAGCCGTCTCAGCAATGAAAAACAAGAATACAGCATTCCCAAATTGACTAGGTCAACACTTAACGTTTATGAATATAAATTTTGCAAACAGATTTTTATACATATAGTCCCTTCGGTTTGAGGCATTGAACACTGGATATAAACTTTGAGATCACAATATGTATGTTGAATTTTTCTATCCACGAAATAAACCCTTCTTTGTTTTGACATCTGCCCAATCCAATAACTCACCCATGGTTTTAAGACTTGGACGTGTCAGGCATGAACTCTCTCTCTCTCTCTCTCTCTCTCTCTCTCTCTCTCTCTCTCTCTCTCTCTCTCTCGCAAATGGGATTTGGAAAAGTTAACCACCTAAAATAGAAATATCGGGATGCAAGCTGTGTGGGATCAACCACACTGTTTGTGTGACATTCATTCTCTCCCCATCACAAGGTCATGTTAGGACATGAGCCCAAACATGAGGCAAATCGAAAACTCAAAGTGGGCACCACAGGAAACTATGGGATGGAAAAGCCCATCATTGAAACCTTCCCAAGGCCCCTCATGGTGTTTATATGCCATCTAACCCATTCATAATGTCATTCCCACAAGGATGAGCAGAACACAAATATTAGCCTGATCCAAAACTTATGCAGGCCTGAATTAGGTTTCAACGGTGGGCATTCAATCCCACTGTTTCTTTTGGTGCAGCCCACTTGAGTAGTTAATCTGCCAGATTTTTTAGCCCACATCCTAACATGAGCTGCCACAACGAATGGACGGAGTGGACATAACACAAACATCCTGCTAGGCCCACCGAGTTTTTCGTTCCATGGACTGTTGCGCTCCCTGCATAAATGGAGAGATAGAGGCAACTCAGCCGGACTCGCCCGCATCGGACCTGACTTGTCCAGGTCGACTTGACTCAGGACTGAATGAATTGGTCCAAGTCGCCAAGTCAATTAACCACAGATAAACCTTATCCATCAGCCAGTTTTAAAAAGGAAATCACTACTGTATATGGTAAGCAAGACGTGTGTCATAAATTGATTCCATTAATAAGACAGATATCCTTAATACAAAATTGAGGGAGCTCTTCTAATATTTGACGACCTTGGATTATTGGAGTGAATTTCTATATGAAATGGAAACAACCAAATTGCAACTATCTTCATTAGTATGGTTCCAAATTGCAGTTTGTTTACTTTCAAGTTGGACTTGAAAGCAAGATATTTGCAATGAAAGGGCTACTACCTCAATGTGAATAATAAGCTAATTATAATTTGATCATTTCCTCTCCATTGAACTAATTATTGCAATTCAATAGTACATCCAAATGCAACCTTAAGTTTCAATGACTGCCATCATATGCAACTCAACAGTATGGAACTTCACCTACTAAGCAACCTATTCACGAAAGTCAAGATGGCTACACATCTAGAAAATCTACTTGCAGTGGTACCTTCCGAAGGATGCCATTTGTATCATAAGCCAAACGAGCATCCACTTCAGTCGACACCCGACCAGGGACTAACTGTGCCAGGTCGGCTCCAACATTTGCTAAAGCCTGTAAAGTGCAAACTCCCGAGTATTCATAAGTAACCCAACCAAGCAAATCCTATACAGATTAAGCACAATGCAATGCGGAGAAGGCATACCTTATCAAAGAAACAAGACAGCCGAATGCTAGAATCCTGTTCAGCACAGCACTCTCCATCCGCAAGAGCAGTTTCAATAGCACTCTACACCATAAATATCCGCCATTTTCACCATCAAATTCGCAAAAGTAAAAAAGAAAACATTGGATTCTACAATTCTTCCCGCTTCATCCACTGATTCCACATACAAAACCAATTCAGGGAGAATTTAGATCTGTTACCGGCACTGACCTTGAATTTCGTATCTGGAAGGCTGCAGATTCCTAGAAGAAGAGAAGAGCTGACAGTGGCAGCTTTCGGCGGAAACCTACATTTCACATCAATTTCATAAACAATGCAACGACGATAATAATGAATTGAATTAAATACCTTTCGAAATCGTCGAAGATAACAGTATCAGGAACGATCTCACTGAATCTTGATACGGCATCTAGTTCAGTACTTATATCTGAAATTTCCGACGCTAAAATCAGGAAGAAAATCCCTAGTATCAAAGCCACGAGGATCGAGAGAGTGAAAAAGTACCTGTTTCGAGAGAAGATGCATTGCCGGCCGAAGCTCGGATTTTAGGAAACGATCTTTGGAATCTGATGAGGGAATTCGGTGAGGATTGAACGGAAAGCCAGCATCTTCCGTCCTGATAGAGATTTTAAAAAAGGAAAAGCGAGAGTGAGATTCTGATGGGACAGAGATCGAATTTACAGGAAAGCGGAGGAGAAATGGAGGAAATAAGACCTCAAGGTATGGAGTGAAGAGAGCGGAGGTGGAAGGAGTTAGTAAGACTGACATTGGGGTTTTTGGATGAAGGTATGGAAGATGCTTCCGATTTATAGGAGCGAAGAGCCGAGGATGAAAACACAGGACAGAGTCTTTTAATACATGGGTTTTCAGTTTGATAAGTGGGGCCCATGTTTCGGTAATCCAGGCCATTGGTCTTTTAAGTATCATCATAGATGGGCTATGTACATGAAAATATATCCAGGATATTGCAGTTTCTCTTGGCGGTTGAGGAATTATTTTCATTTGAATGTGGACTGGTTGATGTATGTCTGTTATTAACCGTCTATTTGTTGGCCTAAGTATAAAGGGCTACGATTGTCGTCTCGAGATGATTTTTGGGACATGGCTTATCCACAGTGGCGTGCAAAAGGCTAGTGTCTCAGATCATAGAACAATTTCCCCATTTGTGGGAATTTGAAAATCCGAGTTATTGTATTGTACCGTACATTGATCACCGGATGGAAGCGGAT
Organism: Magnolia kwangsiensis; assembly: GCA_037074715.1. Taxonomy (NCBI): domain Eukaryota; kingdom Viridiplantae; phylum Streptophyta; class Magnoliopsida; order Magnoliales; family Magnoliaceae; genus Magnolia; species Magnolia kwangsiensis. Next base: position 18,675,598 of record CM073576.1, on the reverse strand, counting down.
TAGGTGCGGCCCCGGCCTCACCAAAGACAGTACGGCTCTTAACGTGGGGCCCACCTTGATGTGTTTATTCTATATCCACACTGTCCACCCGTTTTGACAGTTGATTTCAGATGGTAATCCTAAAAATGAAGGACATCCAAATCTCATATGGATCATACTATAGGAACAGTGGCGATTGAGCGCTCCACCATTACAAACTTCCTACGGTCTAACTTTATGTTTTTCTTAATGTTTATTTTCCATCCAAACTGTTGACAAGGTCAAAAAAACCTGTATGAAGATAATAAAAAGAAAATATGAACTTATCCAAAATTTATAGCCCACAGAAAGTTTTTAATAGTCAATCACTACTGTTTCCTATGGTGTGGTCCACCCGAGAATTGAATCTTTTCATTTTTAAATCATAACATAAAATGATCTGTAAAAAAATATATATACTTATTGGATATATAATACATACATCAAGATGGGACCCACGGTAAGGACCGCATCGTCTTTGGTAAGGCCGGGGCTGTAACAAATCCGCTCCTGGTCGGGTTCGCGTACCTGGAGGTTTTGGCGCGAGTTTGGGACGTTTTAGAGAGGCAAATGATAGAGTAGATCCGGTGTTAGAACAGGAATATGGTGAGCCATCTCTCCACCGTATATTTTTCATGATTTTGATAGTTTTATGAACCGTTTGTCTAATGTTCTTTAGTCTCGATGTAAACATTTTAAAAACGTTACATCAATCAGATGATAATAACCATTGGATCATGGGCCTTCAATGCAACTTTAGAAAACAAGAACTGTTAAAGGTTTATATTACTTATAGCTAACATTATCCAATACATTTGGATTCTGATCAATGGCCGATGGGAATGCTAGATGGACGGTTCAGATTAAAAAATCGTCCTGCAGGTGTACTGTAGATAATGGCTTCAACTTTCTACCGGCTCTATATTATTTCATTATTATTGAAAATTCGGGACCGATGAGGGCGTTTCCTCGGGCAGATCGCCGCTGGTTGGATGATCTTGCAGTGTATTGATGATTCATCAGCTTTGATTCGGTAGTTCTACACGCAACATAAGTGAAACTCAAGTTGAACCGTCCAAACAGTAGGTCCCACTTTCGATGGATCATAACTTACGAAAGACGGATGGATGTCAATTGCATATCTAAGGGACTATTAAATGAAAATCAATCAACGGTATGATTAAGTGTACAAATATTTACTAATCAGAGGCCATTGTACAATTCTATTTTTAGATCGTGACCCATTCACATCGATCCCTGAGAATTGAATGGTTTGATTTGTATTATATGTATGCAATGTGTATAATTGCACAATGTGTATATAGCTATCATGCCCCTCCAGGGTACCAAATCGCTCTCTATTTCTCCGCCGAGTAAGAAGCGGACGAGTGACAAGTTCAAGAGTACCAGTGCTCAGACACACCCACGAGTCTACGACGTGGCAACAGGGTTAAAAGCCAGGTTCAACCCGTGACCGAACCGATATTGAGTTAGGCTCAAGCAGGATGTATCAGTTTTGGTCTCAAACTTGGGCTATTTAAACGCTAACTTGATAAAATTTGGGTCTGGCCCGAGACTCCCAGATTGCCTGACCTCACAGGAATCGGATTAATAAGTTAATTATAAATTATAATTGAGTGCAGAAAGTCTATGTTGAAGGCACCAGAAATTTCGGTACAGTCAAATCTCATTGGTGCATGTCATTTTCAATGACTCAAGCTTGCTAGATATTCTGAATTTTTCCCAAATAGACTGGATGCTATCAAACATAACTTTTAAAAGAGTTGTTGTACTGTTTAGAAAAATGAAGTTCTTTACGGTAAATAATTACATATATAATTAATAAAATTATATGTACGTGTATTAAAATATAACATAAAATAATATGTAATAATAAAAATATTAGCATGTATTCACCAAACCAACCTAACTAAATCCGCTTGGGTTGAAAATTCCCAACCCAAGGTTGGGTTGGATTAAGGTTAAGGTATATGAAGTTTGGGTTGGGCTAGGGTTGAGTACCGACCTTCCTAACTTTCAGCCCTATGATTCATGAGTGGGGACTTTATTTGTTTGTTTATTTTTTTACACACACACTGTTGTCAGTCTTTTTACTTAAAATGAAGCCATTTTCACTATCATGTGGAACTTATATTATCCGAGTAGAGTGCACGGTAATCTCTGAATTACCCACACTACATGGGCAATCATATACGTCAATCTAAGAGCATGTTTGGAATGTGGGATTCGGTAGCATGGATTTGTATTTGGTCCCATGTAAATTCTATCCAGCATGTGGAAATGATCAAAAGGATTGGATTAATCCAAGTATCATATTATCTAGAAGATATGGCAACATTTATGGTGGATTTTAAAACCCACCCCGTCTATGGGCCCCATGTTGATGCATCTATTTTATCTATGTCGTTCATTCATATGCACCATTTACATGTGACAATTCAGTTGCATATGCATAAAGCCGACCAACATTAGTTGTAATATCAGGTCCATGGATTACAATTCCATGCTCCATAGAATACAACTTTCATTTAATATAGTGTTTCACGAAATAAAGTATTTGATCACAAATGTGGGAGTGGACGGTTAAAATATTATGACATTTCCAAACGTATAATCCAGTGATTCAAACATGCCCTAAACTATTTATACCATTCAAGTACAAGTCCCAATATGGATGGATAGTCCATAAGTCGTTATCACCTAATGCAATTCCTACCGTTTAATCCAATGTTCCATACATGCCTTGAGTTGTTTGTTCCAATCAGAAACAAGTCCCAATATGGATGCATAGTCGATAACTCACTATTTGAATTAAAACCAATGAACTCTTCACAATTTTGTTATAATGTAAGTAATGTTTCAATTTTAAGTGTTAAGTAAAGGTCACATGCTAAGCATGATAACATGAACTAAAATCAAAATGTTAAAATAACGATACCAAAATCACTATAGTTTCAATTAGCTTTTAAGTTCATATAACTTAAGTTATATATGAGCAAACAAGATTGAAGAATTTGTGGACCATTGGAGGAGTATTTTTGATATATTTCTTATAAAAAGAAAACTTCTAGAATAAGTTTTATGAGGAAAAAAATGAGTTAGGAATTTGAAAGAATTTCTTCTGCATACATTAAAAAAAGTGGTTCAAGAGGAGTTCTTCTTCTTGAAGAAATAGTTTAATATATCTAAAGCTTTCTCAAAAGGTGTTTAAAAGTATTATAAGGTCTTTTTCTCAAGGTGTTCAATGTGGGAATGTTTATTACTCACAACTGTAATAGTAAAGGAGTTTCCTTTTTAAGCCTAAATTTAAATGGGTTTTTGTTGTGTTTTTGAAAAAGGTATTATATACCTTTTTTTTATAATGTCTATTTATTATAGTAGATTATTTCTTTGTTGGATTGTTTGTAGATGTAGCTCAAGTGGTGAATTACATATATCTTGTATTCCTTTGTAGTTTGTGGTTAGTTTTTCATAATTATCATTTTTTATATTTATTAAATGATATTTGCATATTTTGTGTACCATTAGAATTAAATAGTGTCTGATTTTAGTGGTCAATTATTTGAATAGTGGTTCTATATGCATCAAATGGTTTTAGAGCATTTCGGTTTGTGAAATAAATTGAAAAAAAAAAAATGACTAATAGTAAATTCAAGGTGCAGAATTTTGATACTCTGAGAAATTTTAAGCTTTAAAATTTATAGGTTTAAGATTTGTTAGTTCAACAAGTACAACACAAGGCATTGCTCGGTAAGGCAAAGACACTAAAATCTATGACTAATAATAATTAGGATGAAATGGATCTCAAGGCATTGTCAACTATCTGTTTGCATTTGGCGAATCATGTTTTGTTTAATATAATTAGTGAGAAAACTATGGAATGTTTATTAGAGAAGCTAGAGTGCTTGTATCAAACAAAATCTCTTAGAAATTAATTTTCTTAAAGAGAAAATTATATGTTATGAAATATGGTATACAAAAATTTAAGACAATCTAAACACATTCAATAATATTATTTGTCAGCTTGAAAGTATAGATGTAAGAATGGAGGAGGAAGATGAAGCGTTGAAATTGTTATGTACGTTCCCTGAGTCTCTTGAGAACTTGATTATATCATTGAGTTATATCAAACAAGATTTACTTAGTTGATATACAGTTTGTAGTGTATTTCTTTATTATAAACTTCAAAAAGGGACATATATAGAAAGTTCAAGTGATTCGAAAGAAAAAGTTCTTATAAGAAGAGAAAAGCCAAATGACCATAGTAGCAAATAAAAGAATTCTTCAATAAGTAGGTCTTGGAGATTATTGGAAAGAAAAATAAAAATTCAAAAGAATTCAGTTGAAATTATAACAAATAATTTTTCAAACCCAAGAATAAAGCCAATCAAGTAAAAGTGTCAACATCAAGGTCTATTGAAGATGATGTGTTGATAGCAAGTTCTAACTCGCAATTTTTTCAAATTTGGATACTTGATAGTTGTGTTCTCCACTATGTGTCTGATGAGGTTTTCCTCCTCAGTTCAGAGGAGAGACGGTGCAATGGTTGAAATTTCGGAGGGTTTCAGCGCTACTCGACCGGTCATGGGAGGCGCTCGACCGGTCGTAAGTTCTAGCCCTGGCACGACTCAAAGTCCAGCGAGTTGTTATTAATTTTCTACGCGGTCTACGACCAGTCGTGGGTAGGCTACGACCAGTCGTAGGTGAGCTACGACCAGTCATAGGCGGCTAGGACCAGTCCTAGGTTACACAATTTTTGCGCAAAATTACGAATTTGAATCCTTTCGCAATAGGGATGCGGAAAGGAGTTTCCTAAAACTATAAAAAGAGTTTTCTAGAATTTTTCACACATGAGAAAAATCACAAGAATATTTCTTAAATGCTTTGCAAGGGTTTGCCAAAGGGCTTAGGGTATGAGAGAGAGAGAGAGAGGAAGCTTGTGGAAGGGAGCCATCGTCTCAGCGCTTCTACGTACTCGTGATTGGTGAGATCTCTCAGTTTTCTTTTTATTCTCTTATTGTTTATCCGCTCCTGCGAGAGTGAAGAAGGTTGTAACATTCTACTTTCATAGTGGATTGTTGATCTGGACGAGGTCTCGTGGTTTTTACCTCTTTGAGGGTTTTCCACGTAAAAATCCCTTGTGTGGTGTGTGATTGTACTTTGATTTATTTCATTGCTATTATTATCTCATAATTCTGATTTGTTCTGGAGGGTTAGATCTTAAAGTTTTGTCCAAGGCCCCCAACAGTGTCCTCATGTATTGTGTTTTAGCCCATATGAATCATATAAAGGTGATATTGTATCGATAGGAAATAACTCAATTAGCACAAAAGTTAGGGCTAATTCAGTCACATTGAAGTTGTTTTATGGAATGACTTAAAACTTGAAAATGTAAGGCATGCATGGGAATTGAAAAGAAATTTGGTAATATTCTCTGAATTAGATTCAGATGATTGTAAATTTGCATGGGAAAGGGAAGTACTTAAAGTCTACCAAGGAGCACATGTCATTATGAAAAGCATCCAAATTTAAATTTTGTATAAGTTGTCTGGAAGTACGATGATAGATTGTATGATAAATATACAATTATTGAGATGCCTGTTCACTCCCCAAGTGCAGGGTTGTGATGTAGTAATAACTCGGTAAGACCGAGGTCGAATCCCAAGGGACTGAAACTTGTACGTTATCTAAAATTAACTGGAAATAGAACTAGAATGAGATGAAATCTGAATTGAATTATAAATTGAGGAATAATTGTAAACTATTAATCTAAAACTTATAAGAGAAATCAGAGGTAAGGAAACTAGGGATTCAGAGAATCCACTTGTAGAGATCAGGGAGATCTTATGCCTGTTTCATGAATCATAGAATTTACTGAACTACCATTGATCTAGTTTTCAAAGAGATGAAAGGAAGATAAATTAGAATGGATTCCATCACCAAACCATGCCCAAAGACTATGGCAAACAACAGAATTAAACTAATTACCACCCAATCACATGTGTGCAAGTTAGGAAGGGTACCGACATCCAACCATGCCCAGGAGACTATGGTGAACAACAGGGCTTCCTGACATCATAAACATTAAAGAGAACGGAAATATTCAAAGCCATTGCAGACCCATTGTAATTTCAGTCACAACAGACCATTAAAAACCTAAAACATTCCCATAATAATTAACTAAAATCAACGTCAGTTCATGCATTAAAATTAAAATAAAATCAAATCTCCCATCTCACTATAAGCTTCACCTCTTAGCCCTAGCTAAGAGGTTTAGCCAGACATGGATGGCTAAATCTCCACAATTGAAATAAACTAAAAAAATAAAAAGAAAATACTCTTTTTTTTCTTCTGCTTCACGTCCCTGCCCGAGCCTCCACGTCTCTCTTTTTCTTCCTTCCTCGACCTGAATGAATGCTCCCCACATCCAAAACCTCCTTTTATAGCTGCTGGAAGGCTGGAGTCAGTGACAGAGTTGTAGCAGGACACGGAGTGCAATTTTCGTAGACAAGTTCGGTGCCTCGAAACACGCCACTTTTCTAGCTCAAATTCTAAAAAAATACCGTCCCTTAGTACTTTCTTGGGTCCTCTACATGATAGACGGTTCAGATCTGCCATATGATCAAAGATGATGGCCCAAAACCGCCTGAAAAAGTCAGTTTTCGCAGATGTGCGAAACCTTTCACACCATTTCGCTGTTGTAATCGGTAGGGTCAACTTAGCTTTAATTTGAAAAATCCACACCGTCCATTGGCTTCAGGACGAAAAACCGTCCGAGAAGGGGTATTTTTGGAGCATTTTCGGTGTGGCCCACAGAATCTGTAACCCAGCCGTCTATCCTGCGCTTTCCATCCATCTACGTCCGTACCTGTGCATGGGATCAAAAGGACAGCTAGGTGAGGGTTTTTCCCCCCCAATCGAGAGTATGGACGGTTCAGATCATCTGAAAAGATGATGTGTGGGTCCCACTACACAAAAAGCGGGAGCCAGCGTCCATCCGCTGGACTCTTTAAGCAGAGAGGGAGAGAGAGACGGGTCAGCGCTTGCGCTGACCGATTAGTTGGTCCGGTGCGGCTTGCGTGCGGGCGTGCTGTGTACACGCACGTTGCACGTGGGGTCCACTGTGATGTTTATGTGAAATCCATTCCGTCCATCCTCTTCACCATCTCCTTTTAACCGTAAGGACCAAATTTGAAGCGTATCCAGATAGCAGGTGGGCCCCATATTGAAGATTGAAGGACTGATCTGCCTGTTAGGCCACTTCCGCCATGATCCAATGGATGATTTTTGACGTGTACGGTTAATTTATGGTCCTCAGGCCACGTATGAAGTTTCGAGCCGAATGGATGGTGGGAACCTCGTGATCTTGCATTCTGAACGTCCTTCAGGCCACTTGAGCTTCAGTTCTTCGATTTTTGTAGATCTCAGGCGTTGATCTTGGTCCCCAGGGGTGTATCCCTTACTTCTGATGTATCAGAGTGTTAAATTCATGCTTTAACGTCCTTTTTCCATCCATGCCCATAAAATCACCTTGCAACACAAGAATGAGAAAACGAGCCATTAGACAGCATTATATTCGTAAATCCAGACAATATCTGGAGTCTAATATGCAATATTTGACCCTCAACAATGCCGTTGTTAATAATAATGAACTTTCATTGTCATTATGGAATAGAATGTTGGATCACATGAGTGAGAGGAGTATGAAAGTGCTGGCAAAAGAAAATTTAATACCCATGATAAATTTTGGAGAATATGAAATTTGTGACCATTGTCTCATGAGAAACAATATAGGCAAAAGTTCTCAAAAGGTAGTCATACTAGCAAAACCATAGTTGATTACATACACACAAATGTGCGGGAACTCACCCATTACTTTATATATAGTGTACTAAATTTTGTCCCATTCATTAATAATTTCTCAAGAAAAGGTCCAAGAGTGATATGTACTTATGGATTTAAAGCATTTTTAATGTTGAGATAGAGAAGCAAATAGGATGCTACATCAAGAGTTTTATGATGAATTATGAAAATGAATTTACTTCAAATGAAAATTTTAAGTTTTGCAAAAATAAAGGAATTTAGTGACACTTTACAAATGTCTACACTCAATAAAATAGCGTGGCTGCAAGAATGAACTTTACATTAATGGAGCATATTATAAGCATGTTAGCCAATACAAGAAGAATAAATATAGGCTAAAGCTATATCAATAACTTGTTATCTTTTCAATTGATCACCCTTTATGACTCTAGAGGAAAAAATACCTCAAGATATATGGTTTGGAATTCCTTGTACATGCTTATTCCGAACTAAAGATATTTGGTTATGATGTATTTACTTTAATTATGAAAGAAATAAAGTAGAACCTAAATAAAAAAGATATACTTTTATTAGTTATGTAAAAGAGCAAAAGACTTATTATTTGTAGGATTTGATAGTCAAGAAAATTATCATTAGTCAGGATGTTCATTTTGATGAGCGTCATGTGCCTATGAGAGCCACAAAAGGTCACAATGGAAAAAAGAAAAAAACCCTAGCAAAATGATGGGTCAACTTTTTAAAAAGAATCTAAATGTTTGTTTGCAAACATTATAAATCCCATGGATTAGGAAATAATCAAAATGAAATTGGAGGAATCAAAGAAAATAAAGAATATGATGAAAAATGGTTACAACTTATGATAGAGAGTCCACCTCGTTAAATCTGTCAACCGATATATTTCAAGGATTATATGGATCCTATAACATTAAAGGCTCTAGTTACCAATGATCAAGAAACAAGCCCTTTTGAAGAAGCTATGCAATGTGATGATTTAAATAAATTAGAATAAGACCAAGGAAAAAGAAATGCTTGCACTTAAAAAATCATATGTTGGTTTTGATGGAATTGTCAAAAGGTTGTAAGGCAATTGGTTGCAAGTGGGTTTACATAATTAAGGAGAGTGCGAACAGTAAATTAAAAGGTACAAAACAAAGCTAGCTACTAAAGCTTCTGTACAAAAAAAAGAAAAATATATTGATTTTATGAAAAAATTTGCACCAATTATAAAACTTATTTCTAGCAGTTTGGTTTTACACTTATAGCTTTGTTAAAGTTGGAACTTGAGTAAATGAATATAAAAATATTATTTTCATATGAAGACCTTAAAAAAGAAGTTTGCATGTTATAACTAGAAGAATTTGTTACGAAGGGCAATGAAAATCCTACATGCAAGTTAAATAAATCATTGGGTTCAAGTAAACATCAAGTCAATCGTATAACAAAATTTTACTCCTTAATGTTGAGTTTTGAATATAAAAAAAGTGATTATGATAATTGCATGTATTTCAAGTTTTTCGATAATGAAATATTTCATATCTTGATTTTATAAGTTGATGATATGCTTTTGATATCCAAAAATAAGGAAAGGATAATGAGTCAAAGGCTCAATTAAGTGAAAATTTTAAGATGAAGAATTTAAGAACATTACATCAAATCCTTCACATTAAGATAAAACAGGATGAAAAAAGTAAAACCTTGTCACTTTCTCAAATGTGTTTTCATATGAAAGGTGCTTAAGCAGTTTGGTATGAGTAAGGCATAACCTACAAAGACTCCATTAGTCCTTCATTTGATGTTATATTCCAAAAAAAATGTATAGTCAAAGGAGAAAAAAATAATATATGGCTCGGGTCCTATATGCAAGCGTAGTTGGATGTCTAATGTTTGTTATGGTATGTGTTAGGTTAAACATAGCTTATGTAGTTGGGGTGCTTAGTCATTTTATAAATTTAGAGAAATCACATTGGGAGGCAGCAAAATGATACTTCAATATTTGAGATGAACAAACAATTATATGTTTACATATCACAAAGCAGCGGAGGTGATGCATGGTTTTATTGATGCAAAATTTGTCGATGGTGCCAATAATTGAGGATCGACTACAAGTTAAATATTCCATTTCAAAAAAGATTATTATTGTCAACTACAAATGCCGAGTACATGGCAACAATGAAAACTTATAAGGAGGTGGTTTGACTTCAAAGACTTATGGGAGATATAAGCTTTATTTGTAAACTTATGGATTTGTTTTGTGATAATATGAGCATCATTTATTTGACAAAGAATCTAGTTAATCATGAAATGACAAGTACATTGCAATTAGGCATCATTTCATTCGTCAAATCATTAAAGATAACTAAATGCATTTATTGAATGTAAAAATTAAAGAGTATAGTGGATATGCTCACAGGACCGTTCAAATGGAGAAGTTGGATTGGAGCTGCACTTTTCTAAACTTCAAGAAAATGTATTGGTAGTGGATTGACAATGGCTATTAAGGTAGAGATTGTGAAAATAGTGACACCAAAATTATTATAATTTTAACTATCTTTTAAACTCATATACCTAATGTATATAAATAAACAATGCCAAAGTGTTTGTCAACTTCTCAGTTTTATTTCACTCATGAAAAAGAAACTTCTAAAATAAGTTTTATGGGAAATATGAGTTGTGAAATTGAAAGGGTTTCTTTTGCATACAACAATAAAGGGTTTAAGAAGGATTATTTTTCTTGAAGGCATGATTCAAGATTTCCAAAACTTTTTCAAGAAGTGCTCTTCCCAATATATTCAAGGCAAGAAGGTTTATTGCTAGCATATATAATAGTGGAGGGATTTTCTTTTTAATATTAGATTCAAAACAGTATTCATTGTGTTCTTGAGAAATGTACTCTATACCTTGTTTTTTTTTAATAATCCACGTCAAGTAGTAAACCATGTACCATCTTATCTTCTTCTTTTATTTGTTGTTAGTTTTTTCTCTATTATTTTCTTTATATTTATTGGACATATATATATATATATATATATATATATATATATATATATATATATATATATATATATATATATATATATATATATTTGCATCATTGGCATCAAATAGTGTCTGATTTTGGTGGCAAGTCATATATATATATATATACACACACACACCATTGGCATCAAATGGTGTCTGATTTTGGTGGCAAGTCATTTGGACGCATTTCAGATTATATGGCTGCTCGCTTTTCATTGCACATCAACTGAATATACAAGCTTGCTATGGAACTAAGATATACATTGCACATCAACTGAATATACAAGCTTTCCCTGGATCTAGGATATGCCTGCCAATGGGCTGTGCTCCGTGGCAAGTCTGATGTATTGGCTACCCCAACAATTCAGAAGACCGTATGGTGTGGATTTAGATGTGTTTTATTGGTTGGTGAAAAGCCATTCACTAACAGTTAAAGAATTCCCACCCTAAACATCATTCCTTCCCGTCTTATACCACGTTATTTTCACCACTCTCTATACAAGGAAGAAAACCTGCTCATCATGATCCGGAATCAAGCAGGTCTTTTCCATTAGGCCACCATCTTCAGTAAGTGGCCCACCACATGAACGGATCAAAGCCAAAACATGCACATCTAGTCATATTGAGTGGTGGGCACGGAGTTACATGTATTCATATAGCATACCCCACTTCAGAGATGCAACACTGTAATCCGTTCGCGAGTAGAGATTTTACATGTAGCTTTTATACCTTCATCCAAACGCCTCTGATTGCAAAAGTGTGAATTATGAATGTCGTTGCGGCACTAAGTTCGCATTTTTACTGAAAGACAACTCAACCGTGTCCAGATTCTAGGGCAGTCGTGCTCTGTTACTTCGATGGATTCATCTCCACAGAACAAGGGTGGCCTAACACTCTTCCAGATTGGAAGATCCTATCTATCCATTGCTGTAGCCCTCCAGGTTAGAAGTAACTATCTGGCCATTGGATCTTTTCTTTATTCCTGGAAAATTACGGTATTTTTGTTTTTCTTTACGCAGACCACTATCTAGGGTTACGAGCTTCCAATCTTGGCTCGTTTTTGGCAATATCGCCAATTGAAAAAGGATGACCTATTTGAAGTTTCGCCTTTTTTTCGCATGTGGAAACTCTCTTTCCTTCATTAGGGATGAACATGGTAAGAAGCTGCAAATAATTTTCATTTTAAGGCACTTATAGTCTCTGATTCCGAAGGCATAAGAGGATACTATTCGTCGGCTGTAATTCCACAGGTTTTGTTTGATCAAAATCTGTCTCACGGTTGTTTATTAGTACACGATTCAATAGAGAAACTCGCAAAAATTTGATCGACAAATGAAGCTATGATTGGAATTAACAGGGGAAAAAAGAAATAAACGGATTACATGGAGGCCCTTTGAACCAGAAATAATAACGAATACCCCATCACTAAAATGAGAGGAGAGACAAAATGCTTGTTGCTCCTCACCCTCTTCACTTTTATTTGTTAAAAGCCCCTCTCATATTGACATAAACATGTGTATTTTTATATGCATTATTTGGAATGCTCACTTCTTATACTACCCCCGGCAGACTTCTTCCATCTCACCAGTGACTTCAGAAATTTCATAACCTGCACAACACCCAAGTTTTTTCTTTTACTTTATATACAGTAGAATCAGAAATAGTACAACAATAACTCAAGGTTTCGAAGATTTTATATATATATATATATATATATATATATATATATATATATATATATATATATATATATATTAGAGAGAGCTGATCACCTGTAACCTAATGAGGCCGACACTACAACCAACTTTTAAAAGCATTTTGCCCTTGAAAATAGCACAAGCGGATGCAAAATTCACAAGCCATATAAGATTGGACTGTACCATTCGGCCGGTTCTAGGTGTTTCAACTCTAATATTCCGGTCCTTTTACCCAGTGCTGGATTTGTGACACTTTTCGCAGCTGCCAATGATATCCAGGATCCAAACCTCTTGTAGAGAATCTAGAGGCAACCACCACAGCACCACATGTCCAGCAATGTTGTCTGGCAACACTACAAAAGTATTGTTTTTCTTCTAATAAACAAAAAAGAAAAATTTATACCTCAGACGGGTCTCTCAGAGAGTAGTGGGCACTTGACTCTTTCGGCACCGATGATACTAAAATTCCATAACCTCGATCTCCATCCCGCAAAACCTGGTGGTAAAAGTAAAGGAAATAAAATATTACTATATAAGTAAAGAAACCAAGAGTCAGCATTGAATGAGGAATCATATGGAGAAATTATCTGAGGATCAGGTCTTGTACCTTAAAAGCATCTTCATCTGTACGGTCATCTCCAACATATATGGGAAGTACATCGCCACAATTACTTAGTCCTGCACCATTTATTACACAAAGGGGTAAAGATTTTGCATACTGCTTATACTTCCTTACTACAGCCATGCTCGCACTCTACTCACACCCGAAAGGAAACACAATACATACCTAGTGATTCAAGTAAAAATTCAACTGCTTTCCCCTTGTCCCAATTAATTATTGGACGAACCTCTAAAACCTATATGAAATAAAAGTTCGAAATAGTGGTAAGTAAAAAAGAAGAAAGAAATCTACAACTGTCAAAAGGAAAAAAGAAAGAGAGGTCACCAGTCACCACTCTCTTGACAAAAATATTACCTTCCGCCCATGTGTTAATCGCAAACGTGGGTAGTCTTTTAGGATGTCATGAACTCGTTGTGCAATAGTAGGCCAATACTGAAAGAGAGAATAACAGAGCAGGCTGTCAGAACACTCAAAAAATAAAACTATCTATGCATGATTTAGTGACAACAACAACAGAAATAAAAATAAAAAGAGACATGAAGATCCAAAATTAACCCTTACCTTTTCATCTACAAGTCGGTAATGTACAGAAGCACAAAACTTATTATTCTCGACCTTTGCACCTTCAATTCCTTTGGTATTCTCGACAAGGGATCTAAAAACCTATCATAAAACAGCACTGCTTAGCTTAACTAGGGTTTTTTTTTTTTTTTTTTTATAAAAAAATCACTGCATATAAAGAAACAATTTGTTGTCATTGTGCTCTATTATTTGAAGGACACGGTAAAAGAGAGAAAAAATGGACTTGTTGTCATGCATTTCTATTGCAATGATAGTCTTACCTCATCGATCATCGGTAAAAATTCACTAGCAGGCTGGAACAGTTTCACCTCCTTGCCCTGGCATGCCACATTTAAAGAAAAACAAAATCAGTTCAGAAGAAGGAAAGCAGTTGAACAGACGTGCAAATGGCCAATGTTCGGATAACAAGAACAATGTTAGAATGACAAAAGAGAGAATTTTGAGACCCTCATTATGAGTTGATTGGTGGGTGAATGTGGTGATAAAAACCCAAACTCATGGCCTCACAAGTCTCAAGATGGTTCAAGTGGCACCCAAGTTCAATTTTACAAGTTCGAAGTATTACAAGATATGAGATATGATCAACGACAATGAAAGAAAAAAAATAAATGTAACTTAACCATCTCAGGCTCCCTCAGTTAGATAAAGGGTATAAATGGGCTGGAGCAGTCCTAGGCTGAGGAAAAATAAATCAAAAGAGTGAAGCCTAACCACCAGTTCTGCCCAAACCAGCACCAGCTCTAGCCTGTTTACACCTAGTAAACAAAGCACCACTATTGGCTCTACTACAATTTATTTCTTTTCGGAATGATATTACAGATTCTTCCAATTTGATCCATATTTACATTTCTCCACTAGACATAAGCCTATAATCTATCCAGAGAATGGAGCATGACAATAGCAAGCATGATAATAGGAACTGTTGAATCCCTCACCTCCTTGTCAGTGGACCTAATACAGTTCGGATGGTCATCAACAGACGCAGTGTTTGTAACTGGACCCATTATGTCCATTCCATGACTCCCAGCATAATAGAGCTGTGTTAGTCCTATGAATTCTAATACCTGACAATTGGTTCAAATGGGAAATAAAAAAGAGAACAGAGTCAGACCTCAAAATGCAAATCCTCATAATGATGTTGAGATGGAAATATAAACATTGTAATATGGGATTTGCACCCCCAGATTATAAACTTAAAATAGCTATAACTCTAGTACCTTATCGCGGCATCTTCCACTAATTATTGCTGTTGGAAAATGGTCTGCAACATTCTTCACCGCGTCACGCATCTATCAATAAGTTAAATACAATTTAAGATGACAATCTGAAAAAGAATTCCAGGTGATTAGGTGAAAAAAATGCCATCTGTGATACAAACATGACTTACTGCGCTAGACATAAAAGCACGCTCAGGGTCGTCTACAATTGGGGAAAGTGTCCCATCATAATCAAGAAACAATGCTATCCGCTTGCCTTTTGCATAATTTGTGATTTGCTCAAACGAAGATAGTGCTGACGGATACTTCAGCTGGATAAATAGACAGATTATACCGACATAAGTGGCTTACCCATATAACTCATGCACTTTTAAAAACTATTTTTGGTTTAAACACCCATAATAGCCAAATAAATTTACCTGCCAGGAACGATAGGTGGCAGCTTCTCTTTCATCTGATGTAACCTCAACATTAAAATCCTTGTACAGCTTTTTACGAGGAGGCGATGAGGATTTCATGGCATCCAGCCAGCCATTATCACGGACATCATCAAGTATGCCTGATAAAGGCTTCTTCCTGGGAATTGTCAAATACAGGCCAGGATTGAATGCTGTGGGCGGGGAGTAAGGATACAAACTAGAGGTCATACCCAATCTCGACTTGCTCATAGGCACAGATTCAGTTACAACCGGGGTATTTGACTTTAAATCCATTGGATCCAGAGTACTTGCAGCTTATTTAACAGCCTTTTCAAAGTGACAGTCTGGTTGCCTCCACTCAGATATTCACCCAACTCTTCTTTCAGTTTTTTTTTTTTTTTTTAATTTTTATTATTGATATTCACCCAACTCTTTTATCAATGAAAAACCACCTCTTCAAAGTTTTCTTGTCACTGCTGCTGTGTGCACAGCCCATCAAGTGCAGGCTTCCGGGAAACTGGTGATAACAAATGTGTTAAAAGAAAAAGAAAAAAGAAAAAATGAAAAAATGAAGATCATACACTGCTGGAGAAAAATGTAAAACCCACTCTAGCACATACCTTAACATCTCCAAAACCACACTGCATTTATCTTAGGAAATTGATCATTTGTAGAAGATGGAGTAAAGAGTAATATGTGGCTAAAACTTCTGGACAGATGCTCCTGTCTTCTGCATGACAAAAAGAAAAATCTGTTAGAACTCCGTTGCTTGTTCGGTACTTGGAAATGCATGGCATGTATAATGAATGTAAAGGAATGGAAGAGGGTAATGGAACCAATATGTAGTATATATTCTTGCAGGAAATAATGCAAGGATACAAAACTGCTAAAATACGAGTATATCATCCGTCGCGCACATGAAACATAACAACAGCACCAATTTGGAGCGGTTTAATGAATGCACAAAGATGCATGCCTCTCATGTTTAAATGAAGCCATAGCAAGATATACCATGACAAGGGTTGAAAATTTCTCCCTCCCAAATGGTGCAGTCTACCACGATGGGTGTACCAGACATTTTTTCCAAGTTCATATGATTTTATTTGCAGTCCAGTCTGGTTTTTTCTGGCGGCCAGTATTCGGGATCCAACAAATTAGTTTCTTGAAAAGGGATGTAGCTATCCAACATAGATGAGAGTTCCATGGAAGAGACTACTTTAATTGTATGAGGCAACTCATCGAGAGGTCATTTGGATGTGAGAAAGTGTATATTTACACAAATTGCTCTAAAATCTTCAAATCACATAGGAAAAAACTTGACATAAGATACGCCTTTGAGTTGAGCTCATCTGAATAAATCTTTTAAGTCAATTTTTAGGTTAAACTAATCATCAAGATGGCCACAAAAGTGAGATCACAAGTAAGTGCCCATGGACAAGAGACTAATCTATTAGCACAAACAAGTGCAAACGGCCATCTAGTGATTAAAACTTTGATACACTGGCAAAGTGTAAGCAAGAAGTTAAATTACTTAGATATTGCACACATGGACATGAGTAGCCAAATTAAGCTGTCAAAATTATGGTAACCAGTGTAGATGTATCATGAAATGAAAACAAGGCTCATTTGATTACCTCACTGTTGGCTTGGTGGACATTTATTTGATGGTTAGAAGTAAATAAATCCAATGGTCCTATTTCCACAAATAAGTGTCCACAAAACAGAGGTTAAGATTGTTTGCTCTGGGCCCTGTGAATTGGCCACAATGGGTTGCACAATCTCGATAGATTTATGTGTCAAGTCACTGTCAATAAACGCCAGGTGCAATGTCTAAGTGCATGCGTATCAAGGATCATACTCAACCTGACTATCATACACCCTACACGCATACATGTGAGACCATATGATCAAAAGCTCCATAGGAGCCCACCTTGATGTCTGCATGAAATCCACTCCATCCATTAGTTTCACCAACTCATGTAAGGATGGGAGAGTGGAGACCAATAATGAGGCAAATCCAAGACACAAGTGGGACACACCATTCTAAACAGCAGGGAGGTAGATGCCCACCACTGGAACCTTCTTGGGGTCCACGACCTTTTTATTTCTAATCAAAACCATCCGTAAAGTGATTCTCACCAGGATGAAGGGAAAACACAAATACCATCTTGCTCCAAAACTTCTGTGGGCTCCAATAGGGTTTCAATGGTGGGCATTCAAACCCCGTCTCTTGTAATGTGGCCCAATTGAGTGTTGGATCGGCCTCATTTTTAGGCTTACATTCTAAAATGATCTAGCATAACTGATAGACAAAGTGAATGTCTAGCAGACATCACGAGGGGCACCACACTGCTACGGGTTACACGGCCTCAGTCCATAAAATGGACACCGCCTCTTTCAAAACCGCCTCTTCTCTGAAACCCTCAGGACTCTACTAATTGAAAACCCACATGTTGCCTGTTTCATCTCTTTGAAACCCTCTCTCATGTACCCCATTATGAAAAGGAAAAAAAAAAACACCTGTAGCAGGAGCTTGACAGAAGTGACAAGGACAACGGAGCTCACTAGAAAGGGGCCAGAAGGGAGAGAGATAAAAGCTCAGGGGAGAGACGTTGCATGTCTCCTCCTTATACACCAAGACATGCACACACAGACACACATACATATGTAGAGAAATGCTCTCTTGGGAACTTCGTGAGAACTTTTGACACGTGAGATGGGCACAAAATCCAGAGGGTCCACTAGATGGATCACCTCATGAAACCCAGTGCTAACTTTTTGGCCTGATCCAAAAATTTGGTGGGCTATAGCAAAGTGAGAGGCAAATCAGGGGCATGGGGATTTTCAATATCTGTATATATATACATACATATCTGTATGTATGTATACGTACATCTATGCATGTACAAACACACACATATGACACCATGACTTGAAAACACACCTCAAGCTCACGTTTTCAAATGTAATTGAAAGGTATAAGTGACTTCCAGGTGAAATTTCACACACAAACAGTATTTCATGCCAGTTTTTGTAATTCTAATCAAAACCCTTCAAAATCTTCTATTACTCGGTTATATTTCAAAAGAACAAATTGGAATACATTTGCCACATAGAATGATGGTATGGTAAATGCATACAAAACAGATGTAGGAAACACATAATGGAGAATGCATGCTGGTAGATTTACTGGTCAAGTCGGTTGCACATTTGTACTTGGAAAAATTGAAGGAATACTAGCAAAAGAATTTGTAGCCTATTTGGAAATTTGTCCTCCGGGGCATCATCTATGATAGAGCAATGATTAATTTTACAGGTTACAGCTGAAAATCTTCTTCTTCTTTTTTTCCTCATTTTCTCTTCAGTCAAACAAAAGAGAATGCTGCGAATCTCAATGAAATACAGATAAGAGGGAAGCACCGAGAATTGAATTCAGCACATGACAGTTCATAGAAGGAGAAGAGATTACAACATAGAACTGGAACACATGGAGAAAAAATTCGAAAGTGAAAATAAGGGGATTCATTTTTTCTTGGAAGAAATGAATAAAAAATAATAAACCATTTTAGCAGGTTCTCCGAGACCAATAAAATGCTTCTTGAAAATAAAATTTGTACAGAGAAGTAAAAAAAGAAAAAATCGGAAGTCGATTTGTTCAACCAAACGCTTACCTAACAAAAAGAAATAAAAAAAGAATAAAAAAAAAATAATGAAAAACATGAATCAGTCCAATGGAATTTAAAAATGATGAAAGATACGTGCCAGTTTTTCACCATTAAAGAAATCCTGGGAATAGAACATTGACAGCGATTCAGGCATTAGACAAACAAACAACTAAGATAGCAATGAACCGAAAACGCCAACTAAGCAGATCAACTTATAAATAAGGCTATTGTCGGATGGTGATTTCTCCAGTATCAATTTTACAACTCCATTACGCAGTTTTTTTTTTTTTTTTTTTTGAAAAAAAAAATCTCGAATAAAAGAACATTCAACCAAGATTTTATAATTCGACTCAAAAGAAAAATCATCACAGAGCCCTCTCGTTCTGTAAAAGCCAATCTTCATCTCTCTAAATCCATAAATCCAATCCCTATCATTCTGCATGGAAACAGAGATGCATGCCTCATAAAGGTAAAATCAATCATTAACAAAAAAACAAGAGGCAACACTGATTATCAGGAAATCAATCCACAAGAACGATCGTTTTTCATAAAAAGAAAACAAAAAACAGAACTTAAATCTATCGGGAAATGACGATTCCACATTCCATCAATTCGAATCCAACAGCATTGCGTTCAAATGAAAGAAGTTTTGCTTGAAAGAGAAGGGCAACCGCACCTGATTTACGAATCCAGTTCCGAAAAATCCTTCTTCTGCCAAAGGAGGAAAAACGCGATCGAATGTTCGAAATGCAGGTACCGAATCGAAAGCCTGAAATCGACGATTCGAAATGCAAGAGAGAGAGAGAGAGAACGGGAAAACGAGAGAGGAGAGAGAAATCAACTTCTTGAAAACAACAGAGAGAAGAAAGGAAGAAGAGAAAGTAGAAAATGGTTGGAGTATTTATAGGAAGTGAAGTCGCCGAGGAGACGTGCTAAAGAAGGAAACTCGGCTGTTGAACCGGGGAACGAATCTAAAATTAAAATTACTATTTTAAATATTAAAATAAGAGACATAAAAACAACACCTATATTTTCCTCCCCTCTATCTTAGACGGACACAAATTCCTGCACAAGGGTACTGGGTGGAGCCCATCTCTATGTTTATTGGACATCTATCCCATTCATCCGTTTGGCGAGTTCATTTTAAGACAAGTGATAAAATTTTAGATATATCCAAGACTTAAGTGGACCACACGAGAGAGAAATTTAAGAAAAGAAATACCTATTATTGAAACCTTCCTGGGATCCAGATGTTTATATGTGATTTAAACCGTTTATAAGGCCTTTACCATTGGGATGAAGTGAAAATACTAAAAATTTAGTTCGAAGAAAAAAGCTTTATGGCCACGAGAATATTTCAACGGTTCTAACTGAATATCCACGGATTCCTCTCATGTGTCCTACTTGAGTCTTAGATGCACCTCATTTTATGTCATGTAATATAAAATGATCTCGCCAAACGGATGAACTGGGTAGATGTCTCACAAACACTGCGATGGCCCCACCCAAAATCCTTGCGCAGAAACTTCCCGCGAAAGCCTTTCGCAGGAAATCCGCGTCCACGGACACTGTTAATTATCTACCCGCAACCTACCCTTGTAATCTCTACACGTATACTGAATGGTGAATCAGAACCGTTCATCAGATGGTGACTACAGGTGGACCGTTCAAATAACTGTTATGTATATATGTATTTGAACTGACATAGATAATGAGGCGGGGCCCACCTGATGAACGTTTTGGATCTACTGCTGGCTTTGTTTTGGGATGAACAATGCAGTTGTGTTTTCACGCAAGACTTGTTCAATGTTAAGACGAAATCAACCAAAAAGGTCGGGGGGTTCTCTGACTCTCGAGACGTGTCCACGACCTACCAACTTGCACTCGGATCACCGACACCTGGCAGTCTCCGGCGAAATGACGACACCTACTGGACGTGACGCTGGCCACGTTGCCTTCAGCTGCTTCTGGGCCCGCCACGTAAGATATACGCATTAGCTCCTCCCATCGCTTTCTCGCCCAGCTGGCGGTCGTTGGGGGAAGGGCGTTTTTTAATCGCAGAATCCACGCCGCAGACATGGATCCACGTGGCACGCGCTTGGTTTCAAGCTCACGTGAGAAATCGATTCGGACGCGGATTGGATACTGAGTCACGCTACTGAAGTGACGTCACCAACTTTTGTGGGCCCCACCATGATGTATATGTTGTATCCGCACCGTCCATACATCTGGAGAGATCATTTTAGGTCATGGTTCAAAGAACGAGGCAGATCTAAGGCTGGGGTGGACCCCACCACAGAAAACAGTGATGAGAGTAATGTCCACCGTTGAAACCTTCCGAAGGTCAACCCTGATGTTCATTTGAGATCCCACTTGTTTATGTGTTAAAGCAGACATAGAAGAAGGGAAAACACAAATTTTAACTTGATCGAAAACTTTTATGGTCCTTGGAACTTTTTAACGGTGGGTGTCACTCTCCCCCTGTTTTCTGTGGTAGGCTCCTCTCGAGCTTTGGATCTGATTCAATTTTGGATCATGCCCTAACATGATCTCTCAAAATGGATGGACGGTGTAGATACAAAAGATACATCATGGTGTAGCCCACGGAACTTAGTGACGTCACTTCAGTAGCGAGTATCGCTATTCAACCCGTCAGTGGCTAATCCGCGTCCGATTCTGGTGGCCATAAGAGACTCTGCTATTATCAGCGGTGTCTCGCACCTCAAGACGCGTATGGCCGCTCAAGTACTTCACGTGGGCTCGATCCAAGCTGGCTACTCTGCTTTACACGGTCAGAAGGTGTTCCAAAACGACCTAAAAGTCGAAAACCCAATAGTAAAGAGAGAGTAAGAGGAAATTGAACGTGAGAGATTGCCTTTTCCATGGTTAGGTCTTAAATGCAGGTGGACCCTTGTACGGCTGGTTGGTGTTTGGTAAATCGAGAAACTCCCAAAAACACTGATACTTTGTGGAGCATGATGGTTCATGCGCACGCGGGCCCGTATGTATTTCAAATAAACTGAAAGCTCATGGACCCTACATCTAAGGGTAGGTGTCCCAAACCATGGAGGATGGCCATTTGTTGCATAGACTCTGTCCTTTGATGATTTCATTTTAATCGTTATTCTCAGATACTCAGTATCATTTTTTAATTAAAAGTGTATGTACGATGTATAAACCACGAGGCCCCCTGATTTTAACGGTCTAGATGGAGGTGCACGAGTGCCGTTGTTGTATTATACGTATGCATGCTCACGGATAGTCGTACTCAGGTACTTTACATAATAGATTATTGTTTGGTAATCACAAGGATCTTTCAATGAGGTCGGTCGACGTACAAGGTAAGTTAAATGGACTGGGACGTTTGGCTTTCTTTGGGCTTTTCGCCCAAAAATGTCTTGTTTTCTACATTCCACGCTGGAAGCAAATGTCAAAGGGGTGCTTTTCCTTTTTTACACGGCGTGTGAATATTTTATGGTGTGCATGCGCAAGCAAGAAGAGAGGAAGTTTGGTAGTGTTGCGTGGGTGTTCCCCTTACCGTGGGGGGCACGTTTATGTCTGTGCTGAATATCCACGCCGTCCATCACTTTTGCTTAGATCATTTTTAGGAAATGGCTTTAGAAAGTAGGTAAATCCAGCTTTAAATAAGACCACACCACAGGAAACAGTAGTCATTGGATTCCTACCATTTAAAACTTCCTAGGACCTAATAAATGTTTATTTGCCATCCAATGTCCAAGTTTCTAATGGTCAAACACCACTCTTGTTTGTGCTATTTTACACTTGAGATTTGAATTTGCTTCTTTTTTTCCCCCTAAAATCGAAATGACTTAGCCATTGTTAGAGAACTAACCATGTGGTTGGGACATTGATTGTGGGGCTTATCTTTGATGTAAGGTTATATATCTATGTTGTTCCTCCATATTTTGGATTATTTTATCATATAGTCTGAAAAATGAAGTAGATATAAATTTTAGGCAAACCGCTACACAGGAATATAGAGGTTAGTGATCATTAACAAATTTTGTGGGCTATTAAAGTTGGAGTCGCCACATTCCTACATCAATATTATATGTTACATATTGCTCAAATAATTTGATTTTTGGAATATAACTTAATGATAGTCCGTCCTACAATCTAATCAGTTTAACCTGAGTTAATATATGCCACGTGTGTATATTATTAGTACCTATGTATCAAGCATCATACACTGCCTTAGTATCATATGAATCCTCATAGTGAAATAAAAAAACATACATGACATCCTACTTTTACAGTATGAGGTAGTATTGAACCATTGACCTAGGACTGTCTCGTCATCTGCTTAGTAATGCACTCTTTACCGGCCGTGGGGATTAGTCTGCTAGACATGGGGCGAAATACACTCCCTACCAGAGGATGTGGATTGCTGGGCGACCCTAATACCACATAGCTCAATGGACTTGGGGCACTGTACAAGTTGGATTAGGTGTTACCTCCTAGCACGGCATTGGAGTTTCGGTTTCCCGGACCGTGAGGCTCACCTTAGTGTATGCTTTGCATGTTTATGCAGTGTAACGGTGTTTACCTTTTATTTTAGAGCATGATTAAAAATATGAAACAAATCTAATCTCAAATAGCCTATACGGTAGGAACGAGCAATGATTGAAAGAAGTAAAACTTTTTAAGACTTACCGTTTTGTTTATTTGACAGTTGTTGCAGTGTTTTTATGGGACGATTTTTCTTGGCGACGGACCCTCCTTCACCTGCACAGAAACAATGTCAAGGGAACCCTGGCTAGAGTCGGGGAACCTCCGATGCTTAAGTCAGTAATCTCATCTATAGCTCAGAGCTTCTCTCAGTTAGTATCTGCGTCCCTTTTACTGTTCCAAGCTTAGAGATTTATACAATCTGTCAATCCTTATCTTCGGAGGATTCTTCTCCTGCGATCGCTCAGGATCCCGAGAATCTCGAGATCCGCTATCAATATCCCTGGATTTTCGTATATCAGCATCTGTCCTCGTTCCGCCACTACTTGTCTCGGTTGGATCTCGACCGACTCCGGGGGAGTCTCGGCCAGGTCATGACCGACACCGGGGGAGTCTCGGCCGATGCAGGAGGACGGGTTCTGAGCCGTGCCCGACAGAATTAACTCCCTGAAGGGATCTTTACTCTATCGGTTGAATGGCTTTCACACGCCCGACCTTCCGTGGGGTGATGCAGGCGAGGTTATCACTCTGACAGAGCGACTTTACTCATCTTTGCTTACACCTGACGGCTCGCCTTCTGCCCTGTCAGTGTTGTCTCGGTTTCTTCAGGCAGTGTCGGCAAAGCCGACCTACTCTTCTACGAATCTCGGGACTTTGCCCCGAGCCCGACACATTTTTCCCCAACAGTGAGTTCCCCTGCTCCTGGTGTCGTCTATGGCAACAAGGAGCATGATTTTATCGGTCGGTTGGCGTTAGCATCCGAGACAATCATGAGGCATTTAATGTTCTTTGAGTCGTTCTTAGCGTGCGTCGTTGCGCCTTCCAAGGTCGCACGTGCGGCCAGCCGTCAACTCGCTCCGTCCGCGTATAAGTGGCGGACGCGTGGCCACGATTTTAGCGCAGTCAATCAACAGTCGCCACGCGTCGGACGGGAGAGACGAGGCGAACGTCGCTTCGCTTCCGCCATAATGACCCGTCTATGTGGCAAGGCTATAAAAAGCCCGGGCGGGAGGACGGTTCGAACTTTGTTTTCGTCCTCCTTCCTCCCGTCCGTGTCCGATTCCGAGCGCATTTTCGCTCTCTTCTTCCTCTCCTCCGCTGTCGCTTCTTTCCTCGTCAACCATTCCTTGCAATCACCGTCGATCCCTTCGGTGAGTCTTTCCCTTCTCCTTTAATTAGCTTTAATGGCCGCACACGGCTCTCAAAGTCCTCGGGAGGAAATGTCAGTAGATGAGGGCGTGTCCCAACACCTCTGGGATGTTACAGACCCACCATCCCTGTTGACGGAGTTCGCCGTCGGAGCTGACGCCGCATTTCGGCTTGTCAGAGAATCCGGCAGCCCTTCGGCTGAGCATCCCGCCCAGACAGGTCCATCAAGCGGTGGGACATCTCTGGTGACTCGTCCAGGGAAACCTAACCCGTGGGCGGACCAGATGGAGGACGAGGAGGGAGAGGGAGAGGACGATTTAGTCACAGGTGAGGGAATGGCCGTTCTATACCCTGTGACGCGAACTGCGGAGGCTTCTGAATCGTTTTCGAAAGGAGAAGGAGACGAGCCCAGCGGTCTCGTAGCTTCTACTCTCACCGAATCCGATTTAAACAGAATCAGGGCTGGTTACCATGTACCTGATTCGGTCATCCTTCATCTCCCTCGTCCGGGTGATTTGCCCGACCATCCCCCCGCAGGGATGGTAGCAATTTTTCAAGTCTCGATGCAGTGCGGCCTGCGCCTGCCACTCCAGCCCATTGCCCGTGACTTCCTTTCTCGAGTCAAAATAGCCCCCGGCCAAATCGTCCCAAACGCGTGGAGGAACTTGTTCGGGTGTGCCGTGCTTTGGTCCGAGCTAGAACAACCTTCTCTTACGGTCGACGAGTTCCTCTACCTGTATCAAGTCCGACCAAACCCCAACTTCCCTGGCCTCTACTTTCTAAGTGCGTGGAGAGACAAGGGGGGATCTCTAATAACCGACCCACCTACTTCGAACAAGTTCTGGAAGGAAAGGTGGTTTTGGGCGTGCGGTCGGTGGGAGTCGGCCGACTCGTGGCCGTACGAGCCTCAAGTATCCCGCACATTCCGTAGAGCAGGTGACTCGGCGCCTCGGCTCACTGATCTTCCCTTTTCTTATTCTCCTTTTATATATTCTCTTCCACTGATCTAGACTCTACCGTGTCTTGCAGATATCTCGAAGAGTAGGGGGAAGCTCGAGTCCGGGGCTTTGACTCGGATAAGAGAGTTGAAGAAGCTGAGCGCGGCGGAGCGATCTTGGAAGTTGCTCCTGCAACCCGAGCGCCTTCACCTCGCCGGCCTTGACTCGTTCGTCTCAGGTATTTCGCTCTTCATTATGTTTGTCTCCTTGGTTTTTGGTTTGCTCTCTTAACCTTTACACTCGTTGTTGCAGACCTCCCCGAAGCTCGCCCAATTTTGAGACCTGCCCCAGAGAGCATGGCCGAGCCCCGACCCGCCTTGAAGCCTGTTTCCAAGGTGAAGGCTCCCCCAAGATCGACTCTGCTGTCTGGGTCCCGACCTTCAAAGCAGTAGAAGATCGCGGGTAAGGGGAAGGAAATGGTCGCTCCACCTGCTACCGCGCCCGCCGTTCCCCAGGTGGTCGTCCTCTCCGACCCTGATGAGAGGGCCGAGGAAGCGGGGCCAATCCATCCAATAACTCAGGCGACACCTGAGTCGGGGCCCGCCGCTGTGGAGGTCTCGGGGCCGAGGGAGGCCCTGCGTGAAGAGTCCCCGAGAAGGGAGATGACTCAGGCGGAGTCCCCCTTCTCGAAGATTATTGCGGGGATGGTGCCTTGGGCGCTTGCCCACGGGAGCGAGAGAGACTTCGCCAACTACTACAACGCTCCGACGGCCCAGACCCTCGGGCATGCAGCGAGGCTGCTTTTTGAGGTAAAATTTTCTTCATTCTTGTGTCGCTTTTTGTCTAGGTTTTCGAAGACAACTCACCGTCTCTGTATTGCAGCTGGCTCCTTGCCTCGTTAAGGCAAGCTTGGAGCTGGTCGCCTCTCAGAAACTCGCGTCCGAGGCAGAGACTGCGAAGAAGGTCGCGGCCGAGGCTGAGGGCCGTAGGGAGATCGCCGAGGGCCGAATCGGCATCATGACCGGTGATCTTTCTATCGCCCGAAAGATGGCCGCTGACGCCCGCGCAGCTCTCGAAGGCACGAAGGCCGACAATGCTCGCCTTACTATGCTCCTTCAAGAGGCCGAGGAGAGGGAGCGGCTTCTTCTCCAGGTTCACGGCGAGTGCGAGGGCGCCCTCGCTCGCGCGAAGGCCGAGGCTGCCGAGCTTATTCGGGAAGCCCAGGGAGAGACGCGTCGAGCCCAGGAGGAGCGAGACCGAGCGGTAGAGGCCTTCCTCGAGTCTACCGAATTTGAGGAAGAGAGGGACCACCTTTACCAAGGCGGCTACAAGGCCTGCGTTCTGGAGATGAGGGCGGCCTTCCCTGAACTCGATCTCTCCGCTTTCGAGGTTGACAGTCCGTCCGCCGAGGCTGCCGAGGGCGACGCCGCTGAAGGAGACGCTGCCGTTGTTGTTGCCTACGAGGCCGGTCCCTCGGACGCCTCCTAGGATTGTATTTTTCTTTTTGTAATCAAAATTTTTGTAACTGATTTTCTGTAACTGGCCCGACATTGGGTACTTACATGAAATAGAGCTTTTATTGAGTCGACTTCAATTACAGTAAGAATGATTGTGTCTTACGGATAATAAACTTTAAGATTCTCGGCGTTCCAAGGATGAGGCAACAGCTGCCCGTTCAGGTCTTCCAGCTGGTAGGTTTCAGGTCGGATGATACCTGAGACGACATAGGGGCCTTTCCAGTTCGGCCCTAATGTACCCGACCCAATTTTCTTAGTGTTTGGGAAGGTCCTTCGGAGGACCATGTCCCCGGTTCGGAATCGTCGGACTTTGACTCGACGATTGTAAAACCGAGACACCTGTCTCTGTCGAGCCATCACTTTCAGTCGAGTACTTTCTCTTCTTTCTTCTAACGAATCAAGTGCGAATGAGAGGAGTTCACCGTTCTCTCGTTCATCATACAAGTTGACTCGGGCTGAACCGATACCGATCTCGACCGGTGCGACCGCCTCCGCACCATAACATAGAAAGAAGGGGGTTTCTCCCGTCGCGGTTCGTGCCGTGGTTCGATAAGCCCACAGTATATTCGGAAGTTCTTCGGCCCATGCTCCCTTTGCCTCGTCAAGTCTTGTCCGGAGATGCTGCTTTATGATTTTGTTGATCGCCTCGACCTGTCCATTCGTCTGAGGGTGATGAGGCGAGACGTATACATTACGAATCCCGAGGTTGCCGCACATCTCCCGGAATTATCTGTTATCGAACTGCCTGCCATTGTCTGTTACTATCGTCCGGGGTATTCCGAACCGACATATGATATTTTTCCATACGAAACTCGTGACCCTTTGCTCGGTAATTTTTGCCAACGGTTCTGCTTCGGCCCACTTCGTGAAGTAGTCCACCGCCACCACGGCAAATTTAGTCTGGCCCTTTCCCAATGGAAAGGGCCCTATTATGTCTATTCCCCACTGCGCGAAAGGCCAGGGTCCCGACATTGGAGTCAGCTCTTCGGGGGGTTGTCTCGGGATCACTGCGAATCGCTGACACTTGTCACACATTTGGACGAATCGTTTGGAGTCATGTTGTATGGTCGGCCAGTAATATCCCTGCCGCAACACTTTGTTGGCGAGCGAGCGTCCTCCCGAATGGTTTTCACATATTCCATCGTGTATCTCTCGTAAGACATAGTCGGCTTCTTGGGAGTCGACGCGCCTTAGTAGAGGAGTATGAAAGCCTTTTTTGTATAGAATCCCATTCAGGATAGTGTAGCGCGAGGCTCGAGTTTTTAATCGCCGTGCCTCGGCGCGATCTTCTGGCAGTTCACCATTGTTAAGGTAGCGGACGAGTGGGTCGAACCAAGCGGCCACCGGATCGATTGGAAACAGGACCGAGACCGTCGGCTCGTTTACGCTTGGTTCAGGGACATGTTCAATTGGAACTGACCGAGGTATGTCTTTCTCATCTGCTGAGGCAAGCTTTGCTAGTAGGTCAGCTTTGGCGTTGTCGGTTCTGGGTATTCGAATTATTTCACACTTCTGTAATCCGCTGATCAATTCTTTAGCCTTCTCCATGTACGCCTTTAACTGTTCTTTCCGAGTCTGATAGACGCCGGAAACTTGGTTAACAACCAATTGTGAGTCGCTGAAAACGTTTAAATGGGTCGCGCCCAGACTCGCGGCGAGTCTGAGGCCTAGTAATAAAGCTTCGTATTCTGCTGTATTGTTGGACGCTTGAAAGTCGAGTCGCAAGGCATACTGCATACAAGTTTGATCGGGAGTTTCTAATACTACCCCTGCCCCGCTTGCCTTCGAGTTGGATGAGCCGTCGACAAATAACTTCCAAGGTATAGGCCCGAGAGAGGAGGAACCCTCGGGTACATTAACTTCCTCTAGTTCGGGCAGACTATCGGGATTAGGAACCACTTCGACAAGGAAATCGGCGACGGCCTGTCCTTTTAAAGCAGCCCTGGGCCGGTAATGTATGTCAAACTCGCTTAATTCGACTGTCCACTTTGTAAGTCGGCCAGAGGCTTCCGGCTTTTGAAGAACCTGGCGGAGTGGTAGGTCGGTCACAACGGCGATGGTGTGGGCCTGAAAATATGGCCGGAGGCGTCGTGATGAAACTACTAGGGTGAAGGCTACTTTCTCAAGCTGAGGATACCTTGTCTCGGCGGGCAGCAAGGCTTTGCTAATGTAGTAGACTGGCAGCTGCTTCCCTTGACTCTCGCGTATTAACGCTGAGCTTACTGCGGCTTCAGACACGGCCAAATACAACAATAACACTTCACCAGGCTCGGGCTTAGATAACAGCGGTGGAGATCCGAGGTAAACCTTCAATTCTCGAAACGCTCTCTCACATTCCTCCGTCCACATCATAGTCTGTCGTCCCTTCAATTGCTTGAAGAACGGGAGACACTTGTCTGTGGCTCGAGAAAGGAAGCGATTGAGCGCGGCCACTCTTCCTGTTAACCGTTGAACGTCTTTGATAGTTTTGGGAGACTCCATTTCGAGTAAGGCTTTAATCTTCTCTGGGTTTGCTTCGATTCCTCGCTGACTAACGAGGAAACCGAGGAACTTTCCCGAGCTCACGCCAAACGCGCACTTGCTAGGGTTCAGCTTCATCTTATACTTACGCAGAATTAAAAACATTTCTTCCAAGTCCTTTTCATGGTCGGATGCCTGTTTACTTTTGACGAGCATATCATCAATATAAACTTCCATCGTTCGGCCAATTTGCCTGGAGAACATTTTGTTCACCAACCGCTGATAAGTCACTCCGGCATTCTTTAACCCAAACGGCATCACTCGGTAACAATAAAGGCCTTTGTCAGTGACAAAGGCGGTTTTTGATTTATCATTTTCATGCATTACAATTTGATTATAGCCTGAATAGGCGTCCATAAAGCTGAGCAATTCATGACCCGCCGTACTATCAACCAACTGATCGATACGAGGAAGAGGGAAGCTATCCTTGGGGCAGGCTTTGTTTAGGTCCATATAGTCTATACAGACTCGCCACTTCCCATTAGCTTTCTTCACTAGTACGACATTAGCTACCCATTCCGGATAGTATACCTCTTCGATAAACTTGGCTTTAAGAAGCTTGCCGACCTCCTCTCCTATGATAGTGTACCTCTCCGGGCCGAGAGGTCGACGTTTCTGCCGGATGGGCCTGTAGGTCGGGTCGATGTTGAGTCGGTGCGTCATGACTGAGGAATCAATCCCAGGCATGTCTTCATGACTCCAAGCGAAGACATCGGCATACCTCCGAAGCAAAGTAATTATTCGTTCTCTAAGAGGCAGGCTCAAGGATGAGCCGATTCGGACTACTTTTGAAACGTCCGTCTCGGTTAACGGCACCGAGATAAGTTCTTCCATCGGTTCTCCCCGCTCGTGCAACCCGATACGGGGGTCCAGTGATTCGATCATCGAAATTTCTGCCGGGGCTTTTACTGCGGTGGCGTAGCACTTCCTAGACTCTTACTGGTCTCCTTTCACTATCCCTACTCCCGACTCAGTCGGAAATTTCATGGAGAGGTGGTAGGTAGACACTATGGCCTGAAGGAGGCTGAGAGACGGTCGGTCGAGGATGGCGTTGTACACTGAAGGTTGGTCCACGACCAGGAAGTCGACCATCCCGGTCCTTTGATGGGGCGCAGTTCCTGCGGTGAGCGGCAGCGAGACGATTCCTTCTGGGAGTACCTGTCCGCCCGAGAAACCGATGAGCGGCGTCCGGACAGGCCGTAGTACCGACCGACCTATGTCCATTTTATCGAATGCTGTAGTGAATAGGACGTCCGCTGATGACCCTGTATCCACCAGTATCCGGAACACCTTTCTGTTCGCGATGGTGAGGGTGACTACTAGCGCATCATCGTGAGGGTGATGAATGCCTCGAGCATCTTCTTCAGTGAACGAGATGCAATACTTTTCTCATTTTTTCTCTTTGGGAGGCCGGGATAGCAGGAGAACCTCGGACTCGGGGCGGTCGAGGCTTCTGGCGTGGTTTTTTCAGGCGTTATTCGAGTCCCCGCCGCCTCGATGACCCCCGACGATCGTTCGAATTTCTTCCTGGGGCCGCTATACACTAGGTCCCGCGACGGCGTCGGTCCCAGCCGTATGTTCTCTTAGCCGGCCTTCTTTAATCATCCGCTCAATCTCGTCCTTCAGATGATAGCAGTCACTCGTGTTGTGACCGTGATCGCGATGGTAGTGGCAATACTTGTCCTTGTTCCGACGACCAGGATTCCCTCACATTTTCCGAGGCCAGTTGACGAAGCCCTCGGTTTTGATCTCCATCAGTACTTGTTCAGGAGATTTGTTCAGCGGGGTATATGCAGAGAATTTTCTGTCGGGTCGCTTCCCTGACCTGCTGTCGTCTCGGCCCCGGTCGTCTTTTCGCTTTTTCCCTCCGGCCGAGTCGGCTTCTTTTTTGGCCGACTCTTTTGCCGATGGTTTCATATTCTGGTTCTTCTCTCTTAGGAGTCGCGTCTCATCCGCATCGGCGTATTTGTCTGATCGAACCATAAACTCGCCCAAAGTATCAGGCGGGTTTTTATCTAGTGATGCCAAAAAAGGCTTGTCTCTAACTCCCTGCATGAGAGCGTTGAGTGCTGTTTCCTTAGAATGTTTTCGAACCTGGAGAGACTCGAAATTGAAGCGTTTAATGTAATCTTTGAGTAATTCTCCTTCCCTCTGAACTATGTTGTTCAGATGCGCGGGAGGCTTCAGTTTCTTCTTTCCGCCAATGAAATTGCTGAGGAAGGCGTCGCTGAGTTCGACGAACGACTTTATTGACCCGGGTTTCAGTTGCTTAAACCAAAGTCGGGCAACGTCCGTCAAGGTCAGAGAAAACGCTTGGCACATAACGGCATCCGAAGCGTCGTGCAATTCCATGTAAGTCCTGAAGCATTCAAGATGCTCTGTAGGATCGGTCTTCCCAGAAAATGGAGTAATCTGGGGTAAGCGGAACCTTTCCGGCAACCGGGCCCGCATTACCTCGTCCACAAACGGAGAGGCTTTTTCTTCGTGTTTGGTCGGATCTAAGTTCCAACCGTGCTTTATATCTGTCATTTCCTTTGCCATCTTCTCTCGGACTTCGTTTTTGAAGTCTTGCATGTCAGCCTTCCAGGGTTCGGCGCTCTCTGCCGTTTCTTCAGCGTCTGCAGGTAGCCGACTGCGCCTCCTCTGATCTATTCTATGCCTCAGGTCAGAGGGAGGTAGAACGGTTGTTGCCGAACGAGCAGGTGCCGGGTGACTTGGTTCTCGGGGCTGACTCGGTCGTCTAGGAGACAGTGGTGCGGGTGGCTGCGCTACAGATGCTGGTGGATGAGCTGGCGTCGACTCCTGTCGCTGCATCTGCTGGTTGCACAGTTGTTCCAGCATGTGTTTCATGGCGGCCATTTCGGAACGCATTTCCTGAACCTCACGATCCAGGTATGCGTTCCCTTGGTTGGGCTGGCTTGTAGTCGTAGGCGGCGCTGCCGGGGGAGCTCCCTGAGCGACGCTAGCGGCGGCCTCCCTTACTTCATCTGGGTCCGTCCTTTTTGTTCTTGCCATTTGAATGGTTGGAGAAAGCGGCTTTTTGTCCGTTCCCACAGACGGCGCCAAACTGTTGCAGTGTTTTTATGGGACGGTTTCCCTTGGCGACGGACCCTCCTTCACCTGCACAGAAACAATGTCAAGGGAACCCTGGCTAGAGCCGGGGAACCTACGATGCTTAAGTCAGTAATCTCGTCTATAGCTCAGAGCTTCTCTCAGTTAGTATCTGCGTCCATTTTACTGTTCCAAGCTTAGAGATTTATACAATCTGTCAATCCTTATCTTCGGAGGATTCTTCTCCTGCGATCGCTCAGGATCTCGAGAATCTCGGGATCCGCTATCAATATCCCTGGATTTTCGTAGATCAGCATCTGTCCTCGTTCCGCCACTACTTGTCTCGGTTGGATCTCGACCGACTCCGGGGGAGTCTCGGCCAGGTCATGACCGACACCGGGGGAGTCTCGGCCGATGCAGGAGGACGGGTTCTGAGCCGTGCCCGACAGAATTAACTCCCTGAAGGGATCTTTACTCTATCGGTTGAATGACTTTCACACGCCCGGCCTTCTGTGGGGTGATGCAGGCGAGGTTATCACTCTGACAGAGCGACTTTACTCGTCTTTGCTTACACCTGACGGCCCGCCTTCTGCCCTGTCAGTGTTGTCTCGGTTTCTTCAGGCAGTGTCGGCAAAGCCGACCTACTCTTCTACGAATCTCGGGACTTTGCCCCGAGCCCGACACATTTTTCCCCAACAACAGTTATACTATCAATAAGGTAATATAGACTCGGATGAGGGATACACACAAATATTAACTTGATTCAAAACTTGTTTTTTATGGGTATTCAATCCTTATTACGTGGTCCACTTCAAAGTTGAACCTACCTCATTTTTTAAGCAATGCCCCAATGCAAGGTGGATGGACCATGTGGGTATACAACGCATAAATTAAGGTGGGTCCACTGTTTAAAATCAGTGGTTTAAAAAAAAAAATGATAAAAATAAAAATTTAAATTTTTTAAAATTTTAAAATTTTTTCGCCAAAATACATTTTGAATTAAAAAGTGTTGTATATGTGTTTTGTCCCACATCGGAAATGCAAAAGATAATTTTGTAGTGTATATGAAATGTTGAGAACGGTATTCTTACTTTGAGCTTTTTGGAGGAAATTAAACTTGGGTTGTTCGCACTAGAACACACGTATGCATGCGCGCAGGGGCTCGGGCGTGGGCAGTGTGGCTGTAGTGGTGTTAGATGGCGCACTTTGCACTTCACACGTGAAATGTTCACCAGTTTTAAAAAACAATTTTATGCTTTGAAAGTCAAGTCGTCCGAGAATATTTTTTGAAGCACTTTGCACTTCTGGACCATTGATTACAGCCAAACAACGGTCTACTACCTGATGCCTATATAAACTGGACCATTGCAGTCCGATTTCATCATCTTACCACACCTATCTCTCCCATCAAATCAAATACGATAAATAACTCCATCATAAAATGCTGTGATCATCTCTACTGTCTAAATACGCTAGAAGAGATTTATTGCGTTAAATTATTCCACAATGAATCAATCATGATTGCTACACGCTGGATTGAGATAAGACTTATGTTATCTTAGAAGTAATTCACCTGTAACTCATCAACAATTGATAAGGGGATGAATCACACTTTAAGAATAGTATATTTTATACGTGATTCAGCTTAATAAAATTATTTTGTTTATTTATTTATTTTTACTTCCATTATATCCAAACTCAGACCCGTAACACCCACTGTTTGGACAACACCCGCAGCTGTGTTATCCTGGTAACACCTAATAAACGTATGGAAATCACGTTGTAAGTTGTTAGGTCCAGTTTCCTGTTACACCGGGCCCATTTCTTCTGACATGGACTCGTGTCCCAATCAAAGCTCACCACGTCCTAATGCAACCGACCTAATAGTGTAGGTGTCACCACCCAATCCGTATCCTTCTCACTGATGGATACATGAAGATGATGAGTGAAACCAGATGCTGCCGTTGGTTTCTTTGGACGCAGATACACGTTCATTTCGAACGGTCAGAGAAGCCACCTCGGATACACGAGGCGGATTTTGTCGTGACTATGGAATACACGGTCTGTGGACCCCACTACTTTCCAGATCCAGATGGCGACCTTCCTCCAATCATTGATGTGAATTAATGCTGACGTGGATTCCCATGGAAGATGTCCTGAATGGTAGCCTGCGTGCGTTTCGTAATCGTTGCGCGTCTGCGGCCGGGGATGCATAGGCAGCAACGAGGAACGTATGCTCGGGACGTGGAATTGACAGCGCATCTTGACTTGGGAGGGGCGCGAAATGCCTGTGCCTCCGGCCAAAGGAAGTTTCATTTGCCGTAAGCTATGCGGGCTCAAAGAGGTCCCGTGACAAATCTTCTCCGTCCATCAGTTTCTAAATATCACAATAGAATTTGCAATAAAAGCAGGCAGATCGAAACCTCTTGTGGGCCACACCACACAAAACAGCGGAGATTGAAAGCTTACCGTTAGAAAATTCGTGGGGGCCACAGAAGTTTTGTATCAGGATGATATTTCTGTCTACAGTTTATCTGAGTGGTAACAATCTTATAAACGGTTTGGATGGGATGTAACATCATGGTCCGCTGGTTTCCTTATGGTGTGGTCCACTTGATTTTTTGAACCCAGTACTAGTTTGGTCTTTAAAAACCGATGGACGGAGTAGTTTACACGGGCATCTCTGTGGGCCCACTTGGCTTACGACCACAGAAACTGGGGGCGGCGTACGCACAGGCAATCGCGTCTGACTTGGAACTGACAAGGCGTGGCCATGAACGGCTAGTCGCGATAATAACTGTTCGAATGTTACTCTCCCCACAGCTGCCAACGTGGCACATGTGCGAGAGATCCGAGCCATTCATCAACAGCGGACACCGAACAAAAATCATGACAGTATCCTCTTCATAAGGGCCAAATGTCAATGGAAAATGGACGGCTGGAATAAAATGCCGAGTAAACTACATTGAAGTTACATCTGTGGCCCAGGTGATGAAACGGACCGGCCTGATGTCTGGATAGGGAATGATCACAGTGGTCCCCACCTGATGAGTGGACCAAATGTTGCACATGTTCGCCAAATTGGCACGTGTGACTTGAAGAACACACTCAATCTCAGTAGGTGGAGTAGCAACGTGGGAGGCGTGTCATTTTCACTTCCTCGCACCGAAAGCAGTGCGTCTTCAACTGAAAGGTCGCCGCAAGATCAGACGAATAAAAAAGGCCCTCTCATATGCTTCAAAGGCGTGAAATGAAGGACGAGGGGCTAGATGGGGCTCAACATGATGTTTATGAGAAATCCACCCCGTCCATCCATTTTGAAAACTCGTTTTAGTATTGTAAAAAAACTTGACAAGGATCCAATACTTAAGTGGGCCACACGAAAGGAAAAACTGGGAAAAAGAAATTCTTACCGTTGAAACTTTCCTGGGCTCTGACTTGACGTTTACATGCCATCCAAACCGTTTATAAGTTCATTCCCACTGGGATGAACTGAAAACCCAAAAATCTTAGCCTTATACAAAACCTTTCTGGCCATACGAACGTTTAAAGTACTGTGCTCGTTCAATTCCCACGTTTTCCTCTCGCGTGGCCCACTTAAGTCTTGGATCTGTCTATATTTTTTCAAACACACTAAAATGACCTTTCAAAACGGATGGACGGTGTGGATTTCTCAAATACATCTTTATGGGCCTTACCTAGCTCCCCCAGCGCTGGAACTCCCGGCCAAAGACTTTCCAGCAAATCCGCGTCCTAAAATGAATGAGAAGATCCAAAGCGATTCGTGGGAAGAGATATCATAGAGCTAAAAATCACCGCACGTGCCAATACGAAACACGTGTGATATACTCGATCGAATCATTAAGCGGGGACAAACCGTGAACAGTCCCTGTCCTGTAAATCAGAACCATCCGCTCATCAGGCAGGCCGCACTCGTTTGGAGAAAATGAATGGCTAAGAAGAAAACAATCAACGGCCTCTATTATCCTCGTTTTCGGGACAGCATCCTTATCTGGACCCTACCTCGTGCATGGCCCGGATGACCGATCTGACACACAGACATTGTCACGTGTGCGTAATCTTACTTTGTCCATCTCTCCTCGCGACGCGGATTTCCTGGCCATTGGCAGTGAGTTACTGCGCAACGAGGGCAAATTTCTATGTTTGTTAGAAATCCAACCCGTACATCCGTTTTTCGAGCTCATTTTATGATAAACTATCAAAAATAATTTAGATTCGAAACTCATATGAGCCACACGAGAGTAAAGAGTTGATATTTAGTGACCACCTTTAAAATATTTATATAGCCACAAAATTTTTGTATCGATATAAGTTTTTATTCTTTTCACTTCATCCCTGTGTAAATAATCTTATAAATGATTTAGATGACATGTAAACATCAAGATAGAGAGTAAGGAAGTTTCAAAAAGTTCCTTTCCTCACATTTTCATATTTGAAGTTTTGCATACTTCTCATTATTATTATTATTATTTTTTTTTATGAATATACTAAAACGAGCTATAAAAATGTACGGATTCGTTTGATTTCTCATACACATAGTTGTGGACCCGGCCTGTATCAGGGCAAGTAACTTCCTGCCTAAGACTTTAGTGGGGAATCCGTGTCCCTCTCTTCGTTAGACCTGACGTCTCGTTGAATAAATCATTCAGAATCCACTGAATCTAGAATGATGGGTCGTGAATCCTGATACAAGACTACTCGTGCGGTCCTGACCGTGGGTCCACGTTGATGCATGTATGTTATATTTACGCCGTCCATCAACAACCTCTAAAATTAGGGTTGCATACTCATCAAGTGAGTGAAAACATATACATTGATTTTGAATTTTGAGGTTGTTGCTCGTGGAATTTTCAGTGTACCCTACCTGATGAATGGCCCGGATATCTGAAAAGTGTGCCATGAGCACTGATCTTTGACAGGTGTCCCGCATCGTCACATCAGGGCCATCATTGAATCACAACCTTTCAGGATTTATGTAGCGATTACACAGGTAGCCATTCGATCGAAATCAAACGGTCCCAAAAATGTCTCAAATCACGCAGCTCCCATTTTAGGCAAAAAAGATCGGACGCGGATTTCTGTTAAAGCCTATCGCAGGAAGTTCCTGCGCTGGTATGCTAGGTGGGGTCCACCGTGATGTTTGTGATAAATCCATCCCATCCATCCGTTTTCCGACATCATTTTCGGACCGAAAATGATGTGGATTCAAAACTCAAGTGAGCCATATGAGAGGTAAAACTGGGAAAGAGTTTTCTACCGTTGAAACCTTCCTAGTCTCCGCCTTGATTTTTATATGCCATCAAAACGGTTTATAAGGTCACTCCCACTGGGATGAAGTGAAAAGACGAAAAAATTATCATGATAAGAAACTTTTGTGGCTTTAAAAATGTTTCAACGGTGGTGACTGAAACGCAATTATTTCCTCTCTTGCGGCCCACTTGAGCTTTGTATCCATATAATTTTCTAACTCTTATCGTAAAATGATCTCAGAAAACGTATGAACGGGGTAGATTTATGGTAAACATCAAGGTGGGCCCCATCTGGCATCCCAGCGCAGGAACAATCCCCGTCCCTACCACAGATTGTCACAGTTAAGAAAACGTGCATTGATTGAACGGTGTTGATCACATGTGGCTTCAGATGATAGCCAGGATCAGC
Source organism: Magnolia kwangsiensis (assembly GCA_037074715.1). Lineage (NCBI taxonomy): Eukaryota > Viridiplantae > Streptophyta > Magnoliopsida > Magnoliales > Magnoliaceae > Magnolia > Magnolia kwangsiensis. The sequence continues at coordinate 18,636,972 of CM073576.1, read as the reverse complement.
TGCAACCCAGATGTGTACATGACATCCAAGCCGTCCATTATGCGAGTCTCATTATGTTCTCTGCCGCCCTAAAATCGGGCCTATAAAGAACTTAAATGATCCCCATCATAGAAGACAGTTGGGAGGACCGTTGAAAGATGTCCACTTGTGGGGTATGCGATGTGTTTGGTATATGCAACTCAACACTTCCACTCAGAAGATGTTCCTCACTGAGATGAATGGATACCCCGAAAAAGCAGTCAATTGCAAAACTCGTGATTTTAAAGGTTAGCAACCATGATTCATGTGCAGATGCCCTTGGTAGGACGTTACCGCGATGGGTGTGTGTACTGACATGGAGTGTGTACTATCACGCTAACTCAAAATAAAAATAAAAAAATATTACTACGATGGGATGCTTAGATGGGGCAACATTGATGTGTTTTTTTTTTCAGAAATCCACACCGTTCATTTGCTTTTCTGGATCATTTTATGCCATGTGACAAAAAATCCGGTAGATTCAAAACTTAAAGTGGCCATACCAGAGGGAAAAATGGGGAAAGAGTTGTCTACCGTTGGAACCCTTCTGGGCTCCACTTTGATGTTTATATGCCATCCAAACCGTTTATAAGGTTTGGGATAAAGTGAAAACAAGGAAAACTTAGCCTGGTTTAACATGTTTGTATTTATAAAAATGTTTCAACGGTGATCATTGAATCCACACTATTTACTCTCATACGGTGGCCTTTAGTTTTAGTTTTAGATATACTCAATTTTCGGGCTTTATTATTAAAAAATTTGGGAAAAACGGATGAAGAGAGATTTCTCGAAAATATCACGGTAGGCTTCACCAAATCATCCCAGCATAGTAACTGGAATGGGAAGGAAATCCGCATATGATTTTAAATGAGATCTTGATGCGTATATATATTAGGTATCACCCACCAATTTTATTCGCCAAATAAAAACTTTAATTGTGAAAGTGGACCTAAGTTGTACGAATGAACTCGACAAAGGCTAAAATACTCCTAATTTTTTTCAGTTGCTTATCCTAATAAACAACGATATTTTAGTCAAAATATCAGGGTATGAACTTTAAAAAATCACTTCTTGTAACATAAGTTTCCGCCAGCGAAAATTAAAAAGGGAGACTCGTACGTTCCTCTAATACTTTCCTGGACGCATATTGCCGTGGGATACCGGACCACATTAACTTCCTACATTCGGAAGCTAGGTCGGGCTCATCATCATGTTTGAGAGAAATCTACCCTGTACATCTGTTTTATCAATTCATGTTACAACATGATCCTAAAAATGAGGCAGATCTAAAGCTCAAGTGGGCCCCACCACAGGAAAAAATGGGAAGGAAAATCCCAACCGTTGAAACCTTTCCAAAGTCCACCATAATATTTATATGACATCCAAACCGTTAGTAAGGTCATTCCCATTAGGATGAATTGAAAACACAAAAATAGTAGCCCGATCCAAAAATTATATAACCGTACAATGTTTCAAGGGTGGATGTTCAATCCCCACTGTTTCCTGTCACGTGGCTCAGTCAACTAGTAGATCTACATTACCTTTTGCGTTCATGTACTAATATAATTTGAAAAAACGGATGGACGGGGTGGATATCTCGAAAATATCATGGTGGACCCCACCATTCTTCTCAATGCAGAAATCTCCTTCCATCCGGTAGCAGCCAATCAGCGTCCATTTTAAATGGTGTGCATTTGTGTGCCAAAGGATAAGGAGAAAGTGCTGAATGTCTCATGCACACATCATGGTGGGCCTCACAAATTGCGTTGTTGATAAAGCTTAAATTAGAAAGCTTTGCGGTGGATCTTACCTTTAGAACCGCTCCGCATATATTGGATTAGAGTTGTGCCTTTTCACGACACTCTTCAGCAATACGGGAAACGGATTGGCAACAACATATATTTGAAAATTTGAGATTTGTAAAGGGAGATTTTTTCAAAAGATGGCAACAACAAATAAAATTTTACTTGGCAACTTTAAAGCTGATTTTTATCATGAAAAATATTTCCATTACTTGAAGAGAGCTAAGGCACATTATATTCATTCTCTTAAATATAGATTTACTCCCATAAAGAATTTGATACCTGATGCACGGGGTCATACCTCATTTGTCTTTAAAATACAACAATTCTAAATAATGGTAGTTGGCTTAGATATGGTGCACACTTGCTTAAAGCCCTAAAACTAAGGGCCCGTTTGGCCGGGTGGTTTGGAAGGGATTGAATGGTATTAAGGTGGATGGCATGGATTTCTAGGTAATGATGGTGTTGTCAGTGGATTGTCTTAAAATTGATTGGATAGCTATATCTCAGGATTGCTATATCGAGTCTGTTTGGCACGCACGGCCAATCCTAGGATTAAACCTTCCCATCCCTTGAACCAAACACGTCCCAGGCAAATTTGAACGGATTAAGATGGATTGGATGAGATTTAAAGGTAATGATGGTGTTGTCAGTGAATTGTCTCAAGATCCATGGGATTGGGATCAGATCACCCAGTCTATTTGACACGCCTGACCAATCTCGGGATTTAACTTATAATCCCTTCCAATACCATCCAATCCCTTCCAATCCGCCGGCCAAATGGGCCCCGAGAGTTGTTTTTACTTATTTGCCAACATAAAAAGTAAAGAAGAAGAGGCTAAGAAAGCCCACACGCATGTCACAATGCGACCTGGCTCAACATAGCTAAAGTGGTAGAGTGAGTGAAAGATACCTAGTTGAAACACTAAGGTCTTAGGATCGATCCCTAGTGGAGTGGCTAACAGTGAAGTATGATCTGACAGTGGGGTGTACTAACAAGCTTTTTAAAAAAAAAAAGAAAAAGAAAAAAGAAGAAAATTTTTTAGGTCTCCACACATTTCCCTCTCTTCAGTCTACTTCACAAACCTATAAATAAATGTCTTAATATTAAAATTTCTTAAGTTCTCTCTCTTTTCCATTTAGGACAAACAAAAATCCTAAATAAAAGTCAAGAAGTCAAAAATATATATATAAGCTTTTCCTATGCTTTAAATCAACCACCCAATAAATTCAAGAAATCTAGTCCCAATATATTCACACATGGATCCAGATGTGCTGAGTTTGAGCCAACATTGTCTTATCTATAATTTCTTATCTAATGGAGATACTCTATTAAGGAGTTGATACTGTTGGGGGCCTTGCACAAAACCTTAGGATCTAGCACTTCAGAACAAACCAGAATTATGGGATAATAATGCAATGAAAACAATCAAAGCAACAATCACACACCACACAAGAGATTTTTACGTGAAAAACCCTCAAAGAGGTAAAAACCACGGGACCTCGGTCAGATCAACAATCCACTATAAAAGCAGAACGTTACAACCGATCACAAGCACACCTTACTATGATCAAACATTCATCACTCACGCAGGAGTGGATAAACAGTAAGAGAAATAAAGAAAACGGAGAGATCTCATCGATTATGAGGACGTAGAAGCGCTGAGACAACTGCTCCCTTCCACAAGCTTACTCTCTCTCTTTCTTCTCTCTCTCACACCCTAAACCCTTTACCAAACCCTTGCAAAGCTTTTAGGAAACCTTTTTGTATTTTTCTCATCCATAAAAAAACTCTAGAAAACCCTAGGAACCCATTTTTATAGTTTTAGAAAACTCCTTTCCGCATCCCTGTTGCGAAAGGACTCAAATCCGTAATTTTTTGCAAAAATGCGTAACCTAGAACTGGTCTAGGAAATTCTAGGACTGGTCCTAGCTGCCTACGACTGGTCGTAGCTCACCTACGACTGGTCGTAGCCCACCCAGAACTGGTTGTAGACCGCAGAGAAAATTAGCAACAACTCGCTGGACTTTGAGTCGTGCTAGGGCTCAAACCCACGACCGGTAGAAGACCACCTACGACCGGTCAAGCAGAGCAATGAAACCCTCCGAAATTTCAACCACTGCACCGTCTCTCCTCTGAACTGAGGAGGAAAAACCCTATCAAATCTCTCCCTTTCCGACTCAGGAGGAATTCACCTTCTTCAAACCAGTCAGGTTTCTACAAACCTCAAACTTGCCCTTGAGCAAAGCCTTGGTCATCATGTCTAACCCATTATCGTCCGTGTGGACTTTCTCAAGCTGTAACACCTTTTGTTCCAAAGTATCCCCGATCCAGTGATACCGAATCTCTATGTGCTTCGACTTGAAATGCTGACTTGGATTCTAGCTCAAGTGTATAGCACTCTAACTATCGTAATAGACCACGTGCTCCTCCTGCTTCAGGCTAAGTTCCTGTAAGAACCTCTTCATCCAAAACATTTCTTTACATGCCTCTGTGACTGTAATGTACTCGGCCTCTGTCGTCGACAATGCTACGACCTTCTGTAACTTACTCTGCCAAAAAATCACTCCCCCTGCAAACGTAAACATGAACCCCGATGTAAACTTCCTGGAGTCTATGTCGCCTGCTATATTTGCATCTGTGTAGCCCTCTATCACAGGTTTACTGTCACTATAGCATAGGCTCAACCTAGATGAGCCTTTTAGATACCGCAGTATCCACTTCACCGCTGCCCAATATTCTTTGTCAGGATTGACAAGATACTGGCTGACAACACCAACCGCATATGCTATGTTTGGGCGTGTACACATCAAAGCATACATCAAACTTCCTACAGCTGACGCATAGGGTATCTTCTACATCTCTTCCACCTCTGCCTTCGTCTTGGGACACTGCCTGTCGCTCAATCTGAAGTGACCATCCAGTGGAGTACTGAACGGCTTCGCTGCATTCATATTGAACCGCTCTAGGATTTTATCAATATACCGCTCTTGTGACAGCCAAAGCTTCCTGCTACTTTTGTCACGGGTTATCTCCATTCGTAGGATCTGTTTAGACGGGCCCAAGTCTTTCATCGCAAAAGACTTGCCCATTTTCTATTTCAGCCTATCGATCTTCTTGATGTCTTTTCCCATGATGAGCATGTCATCAATGTATAAGAGCAGAACTAAGAAATCACCATTTGAGAACTTACGCGTGAACACACAGTGGTCCAACTCTGTTCTGTCATACCCATGCTGTAACATGAACGAATCGAACTTCTTGTATCATTGCCGTAAAGCTTGTTTCAGCCCATACAAGCTCTTCCTCAGCCTACACAGCATATGTTCCTTGCCCTTGACTTCGAACCCCTCTGGTTGGTACATATAGATCTCTTCTTCCAGGTCACCATGGAGAAAAGCAGTTTTAACGTCTAACTGCTCTATCTCTAGATCCATGCTAGCCGCCAACCCAAGCAACACCCGTATGGATGTTATCTTCACCACTGGTGAGAATATCTCCTCGAAGTCTATGCCTTTCCTTTGACCGAACCCTTTTACCACAAGTCTGGCCTTGAACCTCGTCTGTGAATTCTTCTACTCAACCTTCTTTCTAAACACTCACTTGTTGCTCAGAGCTTTCTTGCCCTTAGGCAGTTTCACCATGTCATAGGTGTAGTTCTTATGAAAGGATTTCATCTCCTCTTGCATAGCTTTCAACCACTCCTCCTTATGCTCGTCAGCTAGAGCCTCAGAATAGTCTTCTGGCTCTCTCCCATCAGTCAGCATAATGTACTCATGCGGCGAGTACCTCTTGGACGACTGTCTGTCCCTAGATGACCTCCTCACTTGTGGCTCAACAGGTGGATCAAGTGGGGGTTGCTCCCCCGGTCCATCTTCTTTAGGAACCCCCTCGTCCTCTACACCTCGCTATACTCCCCCATCATCAGGCACCACGGGAGGAATAACTAGATCCATTTTCTCTAGCTCACCTGAACTAGGCTGATTCTTCTTTAACTTACCAATGTCTTCAATACACTGATCTTCAAAGAAAACCACATCTCTGCTCCTGACGAGCTTCTTCTCAGTCAGATCCCACAATCTGTAACCGAACTTTTTATCACCGTACCTAAGAATACACACTGCCTGATCTTCATATCGAGCTTGGACCTCTCGTCCTTTGGTACGTGAACGGATGTCCTGCATCCAAACACCCTGAGATGACTGTACGATGGATCCTGTCCAGTTCACATTTTCTCAGGTACTTCTCCATTCAATGAGGCTGATGGAGACTTGTTTATTAGATACATCGCCGTGTGCATTTCTTCTCCCCAGAACGTCTTGGGAAACTTTGCATGGGATAACATGCATCTGATCCTCTCAACAATGGTGCGATTCATTCGCTCAGCTACACCATTATGTTGGGGGGTCTTGGGAACCGTCTGTTCATGCCGTATACCCAGAGACTTGCAGTACTCATGAAATTCGCCAATATATTCACCACCATTGTCAGTGCAGATGCACTTCAATGATCTACCTGTCTCTCTCTCGACCATAGCATGAAACAACTTAAACACACCAAAGACCTCATCCTTGGATTTCAAAGCATAAACTCAAACCCTCCTAGATGCATAATGTATAAAAGTAACAAAATACAATGCCCCACCTAAGGTTTTTGTCCTCATAGGACCACAAACATCAGAATAAACCAAATCTAATACATGCACTTTATTAATATGAGAAGCAATTTTAACGAATGAAACTATATACTGTTTTCCTGATAAACAATCAAGATATGTTTTGAGAGGTATACCTGTCACGTCTGGAAGGAGCCGCTTCCTCGCTAGTACATGAAGCCCTTTTCACTCATGTGGCCTAGACGCCTGTGCCACATGTCAATAGCTGAATCTTCCGCTGCGTTCAACCCACCCTTACACACACTGACACTTGCCTTGTAAAGGGTGCAATACTTTTTTCCTCTGGCTGCTATCAACGAACCCTTGATGAGCTTCCAGCACCCACCAGCAAATCGGCTTTCATAGCCATCATTATCCAACCTTCCCGTCGACATCAAGTTGAGGCGAAGGTCTAAGATATGCCTCACATCCTTGAGAACTAATGTGCAGCCTACATCGGTCTTCACACAATTATCACCAACTCCCACGATCTTTGATACACTAGAATTTTTCATCTTCACGGTTCCATAGTCACCTGACTTGTAACTTGTGAAGAAGTTCCTGCGTGGAGTCGCATGAAAAGAAGCTCCTGAGTCAATCACCCAGTCGGTGTCCTGACTCGTAGCCGTGAGACATATATCGTGATCTGCTGAAAGAATAATAACAACATCGCCATCTGAAGCGACCGCAGTGGAATCAGATTCATCTTCCTTCTCCTTTCCTTTTCCTTTCTTGTCGTTTTTAGCCTTACGACATTCATGCTTATAGTGGTCCTTCTTGCCACAATTCCAGCATTCAACATCTTTTCTGTTACTCGACTTGCCTCTTAATTTATCTCGGACATTCCCGCCCTTCCTGTTCTTTCCTCTCCCCCGTTCCTGTGTCAAAAGTGCCTCTTGCTGAGCAGACCCCTGAGACTTCCTCCTTGTCTCTTCATTGAAGAGACAGCTAGTAACCTATTCCATGGATACCTTTCCGTCTGGCGCGGAGTTACTTAGAGACACCACCAATGTCTCCCAACTATCAGACAACGAACTAAGCAATAGTAAAGCCTACAATTCATCATCCAGGACCATCTTCATAGAGGAGAGTTGATTCACTATATTGCTGACCTCATTCATGTGCTCGGCCACAAAACCACCATCCTTGAACTTGAGATTCGCAAGTCGTCTTATCAGAAAAATCTTATTACCGACTGTCTTCCTCTCATACAGCCCTTATAGTTTTAGCCATAGGCTAGCGGCTGAGGTTTCCGTAGACACATGGTGGAATACAGAATCATCCAACCATTGTCTAATAAACCCCACCGCCTTCCGGTCCAATTTCTTCCAATCATCATCAGACATATCCTTGGATTTTACTGATATGCTTAAAGTTGGAGAATATAGATCCTTGCAATAAAGCAAGTCCTCCATCTTAGCCTTCCATATGGTCCAGTTAGAACCATTGAGGTTAATCATCTTTGAGCCACCTTCCATAATTCCAAACCGATCCTACCCGTTTAATGAACTTAGCGCTCTGATACCACTTTGTTGGGGGCCTTACACAAAACCTTAGGATCTAACCCTCCAGAATAAACCAGAATTATGAGATAATAATACAATGAAAACAATCAAAGCAACAATCACACACCACACAAGAGATTTTTACGTGGAAAACCCTCAAAGAGGTAAAAACATGGGACATCGTCCAGATCAACAATCCACTATAAAAGCAGAACGTTACAATCGATCACAAGCACATCTTACTATAATCAAACATTCATCACTCACGCAGGAGTGGATAAATAGTAAGAGAAACAAAGAAAACGGAGAGATCTCACCGATTAAAAGGACGTAGAAGCGCTGAGATGACTGCTCCCTTCCACAAGCTTCCTCTCTCTCTTTCTTTTCTCTCTCACACCCTAAACTCTTTAGCAAACCCTTACAAAGCTTTTAGGAAACCTTTTTGTGTTTTTCTCATCCATAGAAAAACTCTAAAAAACCCTAGGAATCCCTTTTTATAGTTTTAGGAAAGTCCTTTCCACATCCCTGTTCGAAAGGACTCAAATCCACAATTTTTCGCAAAAACTGCGTAACCTAGGACTGCTCCTGGAAATTCAAGGACTGGTCCTAGCCGCCTATGATTGGTCATAGCTCACTCAGGACTGGTCATACACCGCGGAGAAAATTAGCAACAACTCGCTAGACTTTGAGTCGTACCAGGGCTCAAACCCACGACCGGTCGAGCGCCTCCCACGACCGGTCAAAGACCACATACGACCGGTCGAGCAGAGCAATAAAACCTTCCGAAATTTCAACCAATGCACCGTCTCTCCTCTGAACTGAGGAGGAAAAACCCCATCAGATACCTTATTCAGGAGTTGTTTGGCTGTATGAATTAGGAGATTTGTGAAGAGTTCACTTTTTTGGGTCGTTTGGCAGCAATGATTTTCAAGGATTTATATTTTGATTCCTCCAAAATCTCTCAAAAGTGCAATTTTCTTGCATTCTCACCTCAAAGTTGATTTGTAAAATCCAATTTACTCAACAAGCTTTAAAATTCACTAGATTCCAAAAGATTTTAAATCCATGCTGCCAACGAACCCTAAGTATAGTAAGCATTGCCTTACATCGCTGTCTGATAAAGTTAAAATATGCAGGGGATTTGAAGGATTGGGTCCCATTTTAGTAGTTAAAATGTAACCCATTAAATGTAGGTTTGCGCATCTGATCGTCGGTCAACTTTGATAGGTTTCTGTCTTGACGCGTTGAATAATCAAGATCTGGGGCTGTCAAGGGCGCTGGTCAGTTTGGATTTGACCTGTTCGGGTTGGCCCTATTCAAAATTTTAATTTTCCATTGAGCCCAATTTATCGTCAGCCCTGGTCAAGTCCATGTTCTAGACCGAGATCTGACCCCATGGACCCACATTCGTATCCAAGCCCATTTGTAATTGGGTTAGGTCGAATGACACATCTGCCATTTACCACTCTAGCCAAAACTGAAGAACCATAAAATTAAGAGATGATAGAAGAGGAGGACCATTTGGAGCCGCACATCTACATAAGCCAAAGACAAGCTTGCCATCACCAGTCTAATCATGAGATGGGCCACACCTTTAAAGAAACTGATAATTAAAAAAAGGACAAGTGGTCCACATCAGCATAAAAAACAAGATTTTGAAAATATCAGAATATTAACATGATAACATCATTTACATATTACCAATTTTTCACAACCTCAGAAGGTTTAATTCTCGTGATTTTAACATGAAATTACTGCCATCTTTATTTAAAATTCTATTATTTCACTTTACATATACATATTTAATATTTTAAATTATTTATTAACTTATAATATATATTTTTATATACTTAGTGAGAATTTTCTGATAACATCCCCAAAAAAAAAACCACAAAAATCTCCTGAGAAATTGATGAGAACCAGATTTGTGACTATGGTCCACATTTAAAATGTATGGATCTGTAAATGGTGGGGCGGCAGTGTTTATGGTTGGCAGACGAGCAGCTGGAAGTATCACATCGGGAAAATGATAATGCAGTGGGGCCACTTTTAAGAGGAAAGGTGGCAGATTGATCTGTTGGTTACTGCACCCATGTACTAGTACCACTACATATGTCATACCTTATACAAATAAAATACAAGAGAATCTTATTAATCACCTTTTTATCATTTTGTCCCATTGTATATTTGACTGTCCACTAATTTCATTTTCAATAGTTACTTTAATAGCCATGTATCATAATGATACAATTTTCCAAAAGTAATTATTTCTGCATGATAAGGGTCTGTGGATGAGGTAGACCTTATTTACAAATCACACCGCCACATTTCATATGAATAGATGGCTCTATTATATTATAGTTGTCCCTCCCTTCACGGCATCATTTGCCTATAAGAAGGCTAATAGCCCCGCAACTTTATAGAGTCCACTACCATACAAGTGTTTTATTCATGTTATACATCCACTTTGCTAGCTAATTTTAGAACATGAGCCCAAAAATTAGAGAGATCAAAAATTAAAGTGGACCACACAGTAGGAAATAATGAAATTTGAATGCCCATGGTAGAAAAATTCTTAAGAATCACTGGGATGAATTTGATATTTGTGGTTTCCCATCATTTAGATTTGTATGGCCTCACAAACAAGTTGAATGTAAAATAAATATCACGGTGGGTGTTAAGAAAGTTTCAATGGTAGCATCGTTATCTCATTATTTCCTGTGGTGTGTGGTCCACTTGAGATTTTGGATCCGCCTCATTTTTGAATTGATGCCTTGAAATGAGTTAAAGAAATGGACGAACGATGAGGATAAAATGCATACATCCAAGGCGGGTAAACAGAGATATCCTCTGGATCCAGGCAAGTTGCGTACGTCCCTCCTTATATCCCTCAATGGAAAAAGACAACAGCACGTGAGGTTGAGATTCTAATAACCTCTGCCAGAGACACGGTTTTCCATAACAGGTAACATGGTGTTCCTGTAAGCCAAAGCTTTGTGGGGCCCATTGCACTGTCCACGTGAGGTCTATTTCATCCAACATTTTAGCCAACTCATATGAGAACCCAAAAGGATAGATCTAAAACTTAGTGGGCCATACCATAGGAAAATCATCAGGGTTGGAAATGACTACCATTCAAACCTTCCGTAGGTCAGGTGATGTTTAAACGCCATCCAACCCCTTCATAAGGTGATTCTCACCAGGACGTACGGAGAGAAAACACAAATATTAGCCTCATTTAAAACTTCTGTGGGCCAATAAAGTTTCAATGGTGGATAATTAATCCCCACTGCTTCTTGTAATATGGCCTACTTGAATTTTAGATTTGAAAATTTTCAGTTATATATATATATATATATATATATATATATATATATATATATATATATATATATATATTGTGATTAGCTCGTTATTACACTCCACTTTCAATTCACACTTCACTGTTAGCCATCCCCACTAGGGAATGGTATCAAGACCTCAGTGTTGAAATGAGGTATCTTTAGTCTTTCGATTAGTCTAAGGTTACATATCTTAACATAAGGTAGCAAAACTAATGAATGGAGTGAATTTCACATGAACATCATAGTGCGCCCCACAACTTAACTGATGACGTTTAATTCAATAACACCTAGGTTCTGAGATGGAGAGGGCATGCTAGATGAACGGATTGGATGACATATATACACGATCATGGGTCACACATAATATGAACTTTAAGTGTGTGGGTGAGAGAACCAAGTTAGGAGAGAAGTGGAAGGAGAAGATTTTTTATTTTTTTATTTTAAACAAAAATAAAAAGAGAGAATTTTCAATAAATGCGACGCGGAAGTGGGTGTACAAAAATAGCTTTCTATTAATGTATATATAAGAGGGGTGCGGGTTGGGTGGATCCCTAACTGTGGGGCCCACTGTGATGTATGTGACTTACATCGACACAGTCCATCCATTTCGAAAGCTTATTTTAGGGTGTGATCCCAAAAACCAAGCATATCCAAATCTTAGGTGGACCATGCCATAAGAAACAGTCGTGATTGAATCCCTACCCCATTCGTAAGGTCATAAAGACGAAGCAACTACACAAATATCAGCTTGGTGCAAAACTTTTTATGGCCCACAATAAGTTTTTAATTATAGATTACTAGTTTTTATTTTTTTTTCTGTATTATACTCCACCTGAGATTTGTATCTGTTTCATTTTTTATGTCATGACCTAAAATGGGTTTTCAAAACAGATAGACAATGTAGATATATAAGGCACATACATCGTGGTGGGCCCTATGGTCAAGGATCCCACCCATCTTAGTGGATCTGAGGATCTACCAAAGCAGCGCCTATAAAAGAGATAACATTTCAATGATTTTTATAAATGGTGACTGGTGTTAGACTATTTCAATATAAGGTTAGCTAACCCACAGGCATCGCTTTCCAAGAGGTGGCCCACAGGGATTAGGTCTTACGATTTAGGTGCACTGCAATGTACAAAGCTAAGGAATGGCATTCATTTGCTTATGTACTATGGCCCACATAAAGAGTGAAATGGTACGATGTTTAGGCCAAAAGGTGGGTAGCCGTCTTAATGGAGAACTCAGTAGCGTGTATGCGTGCATGTAGATGTGAAGAAATCTCCACCCATGTGAGCTTTTAGCAAAACCTTTGTTTATATTAGCAGGAGATGAAAACAAGTTGGTGTGAAAAATGACATTGATCCGTTGATACCAATTGGTTATGGTTCTATTCAAAACCCCACATTGATGTTTGTGAGAAATTTATTATCTTCATCAGTTTTTCTGAATTATGTTATGATCTTGATGCAGGGATGAATGTGATAAAGTCGATTACCATCTTCCTCAAGGATAACTACTCTGAATCCACGTAATTAATTTCTTTGGACTCCTGGTAAACTTCTCGAATCCATGAGCTAAAAAGCAAAAAAAATAGAAATAATTTCTATAAAATTCTTAATTTGATTGATGAATGAAGTAAACGATTTCACAGCCTTTTAAATAGAGATACCAAGCAATGAGAGAGATTTCAAAATCAAACTACAACTAAAACTCCTAGAATTCGCAGTTTACTATAAATAGTAAACTTATTACTGATAGACGGTCGTGATGTCTACTAGTGTGCAAGGTTTTCTACCAAAATTAGTGTCCTATTTGACTTCACCACGCTCTTCTACTAATTATTGTAAACACTTTCTACGTTGGATGCAACTCTAAAGCTCAACGGATGAAGAGTTCTAATCTAACTAAGATTTACTATTTATAGTAAAAACAGAATTAAAATAGGAAAACGACCATCGATCTGATAGTATTTCGCAAATCCGGCTTGCACAACCTAGCATAGCGGGTTGGGTGGCTAAAGTAGCTCGTTCTACCCCAAAATCATATTTTTATGTTCAATAACTCATTCCGAATTGCAAGATACACTCGATTTAAGGACTGGTAGTCCGAATCACTTCTATTGTTGACTAGGCCTTTTTTGATCTATCTTGGCCATGAAACTATCTGCGATCCGCTCTACATCAGATGTCAACTAAAAAATAAAGCAGATCCAAAACTCAATTGAACCACGCAACAGGAAAAAGTGGATAAGAAAATGCCCACTGTTGATATCTCCTTTGGTCCATTGTGTTGTTTATTTGTCATTCGTGGCCTTTGTAGGGTCATTACTATTGGGATGAAATGAAGGCATGAAAATATTGGCCTAAAATAAGATTTTTGTGGTCAATGAAAGTTTCAATGGTGAACATGCAATCTTCACTATTTCCAATTGTGTGACTCGTTTGAATATCATTTATCTCATTTTTTAGGTCCATGTCCTAAAATTAATGGAGTTCTCATAAGTATCACAATAGGCCTCACTCTTCTTTTTCAGGAAGTTGTTGCAAAAGGCTTTCACAGCCAATATGTCTATCAAGGTAGGCATGGTCCAAAATAATGAAGTAGATCCAAATCTTGGACCACATCACAGGAAAGAGTGGTCATTAAATGCCTAGCATTAAAGGCTTTACATGACCAATTTAATGTTTATTTGCATCCAACTGGTGGATAAGGTCAAATAGACTTAGATGAAGGGAAAACACAAACATTATCTTGATTCAAAACTTCTGTCTCCCAAGAAGATTTTAATGGCGAAAATGTAATCTCTACTGTTGATACAATTTTTGTGAGCGGATCGTTCACTTGTTCAACTCGTCTTTCGCTTGCACAATAACCAACTCAAAAGGGGACCCTGGCTGGAGCCGGGGTACCTCCGATGCTTAAGTTAGTTTCCCAAACTAAGGTAAAGGGTTTTAGAATTTTTTGTTGCGTACCTTATTGATGTAGAGCGGGTCGCGGACAATTTCATGGCCAAGATGGATCAGCAAAGGTACGGTCGACGACATAAGTGATCCGAACTATCAGACCTTAGATCGGGCGTATCTCACAATCCGGAATGAGTTATCCGACGCAAAATATATGATTTTGGGGTAGAACGAGCTACTTTAGCCAACCAACCCTGCTACGTCGGGTTGCGCAGCCCAAATTTGCGAGAAACCCCCTGATCGACGGTCGTTTCTCCATTTTAATTTCGTTTTTACTATTTATAGTAAGTTTTAGTTTGCTTATAGCTCTTCATCCGTTGGGCTTTAGGAGTTGTGTCCAACATGAAAAGTGCTTAGAATAATTAGGATAACGGTTTGGTGAAGCCAAATAGGACGCTTACTATTTTTGGCCGAAAACCTTGCGCACTAGTAGACATCACGACGGTCTATAAATAGTAAGTTTACTATTTATAGTAAGTTGCGAATTTTGGGAGTTTTAGTTGTAGTTTGAGTCTGATTTCTTTCCTATTGCTTGGTTCCCTTATTTAAAGGGGTGTAAACTCATTTTTAGTCATTCAATAATTAATTTTGAATTTATTAAAATTTATTTCTATTTTCCTGCTTTCTTTCTTCGTGGATTCGAGAAGTCTCTGTGAGGAGTCCAGAGAAGCTCCGTGGATTCGGAGTAGTTATCCTTGAGGAAGACGGTGATCGACCTTATCACGTTCATCCTTTCGTCAATTTGGTATCAGAGCGAGGTTTTTCCCTCGGGCCGATGACAAACAACGAAGGTATGAATCAAAATCCCGTGGATGGTGATCCAGGGATTCGTTATCTTTCGAAAAGAATAGAAGCTTTCCATCGAGAGAGTCAGTTGACCATGTAAGGGCTGCAGGCAACCCTCGACCATCTTGCAGATGCGCTACTTCCGCCCCGAGCCCTAGGCGGTGCTCCACCACCTATGGTCGCTCCACCACCCGTGATTGCTGTACGACGTGACCCTGATTATCACAGAGCACTACCAGCGGCAAACCGTAGGGCTACACCAGATGACTCTAGTTCCAGCGATGAGGACATTAATGAGGATTTTGACCGACGGCCAATCCATGGAGACGATCGTCTAGATTGTGCTGAAAGAGACTATCGAGGGAAGGCTGAACTTCTCAGTTTTAACGGTTTATTACGTATCGAAGATTTTCTCGATTGGCTAACCGAAGTAGAGAGATATTTCGATTATATGGATGTGCTAGATCATAAAAGGGTGAAATTGGTAGCGTTTAAATTAAAATCTGGTGCTTCTACATGGTGGGAACAATTGCAACTCTCACGAGCCTTCTAGAACAAGGCGCCCATCGCATCATGGCCTCGGATGAGACGTCTTCTTTGTTCACGATTTCTCCCCAGTGATTATGAGTAGATATTATTTCAGCAATATCAGAATTACCGATAAGAAAATCGAACTGTTACAGATTACACTGAAGAATTTCAGCGGTTGGCTACACAAAACTATCTGTCAGAATCTGAGTCACAGAAAGTGGCACGATTTATAGGTGGGTTACGACCGGCAATTCAAGACCGAGTTCAGATGTACCCATTCAGGACCGTAGATGAAGCAGTTCAATTGGCAGGAAGGGCAGAAACACAACTTGCAAGAGCTCTTTCTCGTCCCTATCCTTCAAGTCGACCCTCTATGACAGGTCCCACACAAGATCCAGTGCTAGCTTGAAGAAAAGATCTGGTAGGAGAACAACTTCAACCTCCTCCACTCACAAATCGTAATACGGGGAGCGGACCATCCAGACCTCAACGGGCAACACCCACAACAGCGGGCCCGAGTAGGATTTTGAATCCTTATGTTCGGCCAAGGCCGAACAATTGTTACCGCTGTGGCCAACCAGGACACTTATCAAACACTTGTCCTCAACGTCCGGCAGCACACTTGACTATAAACGAAGGGGGTACTGAAGATGAGACCGCAGAAGAAGATCATGGCTTTGATGAATATGAACAAACCACTGAAGAAATAACAAGTGGCGGTGAAGTGATAGGCGAGGATCGTGACGAATTTCTCATTGTGAGGCGACTACTGTATACCCCACGAAAGGAATTATATCCACAGCGGCACAATATATTTCGTACTCGATGTACTCTCAGCGGAAAGGTTTGTGATGTGATCATAGACAGTGGTAGCAGCGAGAACATCGTCTCAAGAGTGATGGTGGATAAGTTGCAGCTACCAACAACGAAACATCCTTCCTCGTACTCAATTGGCTGGATAAAAAAAGTGAACGAGACCAAGGTAACTGAACAATGTACTATCTCGTTTTCAATTGGTAAACATTATAAGGATCAGATATGTCATGCCCCGAATTCGAAAATCGGATTCACATGAATTCCGATTGCCGAATCCGGTACTGACAGCCTCCGTAGTACCCCATTCTCGGCTTCTGATAATCAAATACCAGATTCCGATCTTGGAATCCTACAAGGAGGATTTTCAGAATGATTTTTTTTTGTAATGGAGCATAACCACAAGCATAACCACGTCACAAAACAACATCTCCACATATCCACTATATCAAAATCTTTAAGTACAATGCAGAAAGGGAAATACAAGGTTATCAAAAAGCTCCAAAAGGTCCTGATATGCACTCCTGCCTCAGCGCTACTGTTGTCCAACGCTACCTGCACGCAACGGTCGTGTATAAGCTTACAAAAGCTTAGAGGGTGGTGTAAGTGTGTGCGGAGGGCAAACGCCGAGTGTACAAGATCAGGTAATGCGGAAGTATGCGGTAAGTCCATGAATATACCAAGGCTATGTAATGCAAGGCATGATGCGAGATATGAATGCCATCGACCACACCGATGCAATACAAGGCCTACATAGCCGAATGTCATATGCGAAATGCAACCCAAGCAAGTTGGTACTCATCATGTGCACATATCAGTACAGTTTCTCTCTAGATATCACCGGGGTCTAATACACTTTGCAGTGACTGCCACCTCCCTAGCTGCATAGTCAAGCAAGCAGAAAAGACCTCACTATCCGCCTTACTAGTAGTATGCCAATACCTACCCGGCTCGTCGATAGCGGACTCTTTTGCGAGCTAGTCAAACTCAGCCTAGCTTATAGCCCCCCTCACTCAGGCGGATAAGGCCACACCCCCTTCCAATCGACCACGACACAGTGGGAGACGCGACCTACTGGTATTCGGCACTCGGGCGCTCATGTATCCACTTGGTCTAGACGTTGGAGCATCTCTTGGTACCAAAAAGGTTCTGAGACTTTCACCCAAGGACATCTTAAGTGTCCACAGTGATAGAATAAGTATTTTCGGTATCCAATACGGCCATCCACGATATACCTGTGGAGCCACGACCCTGATGTCGCTAGGGCGTGCAGTGATCAAGTCACACATATGCGAGGTGCATGAATCACACGGTCAAATCATGCAGAAATCCAGCGCGTACTGCAAAATCATGTGGGGCACTCCGTCTCATAACGGGTCCCATAGGTGCTCTGCCCAACGGCATATGTTATGATCAGTCACTACTCAAATCAAGCATACACATGATGCGTATGGGCATGAGTCATGGGATTATACTAAGCATGTTATAAAGCGATAAATAGTAACGAGTGTGGGCCTATCAATGGGCCCTAAGGAGAGTTACAATGAGGACATTTAACCAACATTGTACATACAATGTGGACGTCAAACCAACATTGTTCCCTAGGCACGACCTGCCATAAATGTCATTACATGAACCATGAGAGATCACTCATTGCAATGGACCCTAAGGTCGTCTCGTTGGGCCTCGACCCATGGGCCTTAGATACATCAAATGGGTCGTATCGCATGGGCTTTACATTCATCAAATGGGTTGCATTAATGGGCCTCACCAATGAGCCTTATATTCATTGCAATGGTCAATGATCCATGGGCCTTGAAATACATCAAAGTGGCCTCACAACTTGGGCAATGAAATATATCAGATGGGCCTACACACATAAGCTTTAAATATGTCAAATGGGCCACTCCATTTGCGCCCCATACACATCAAATGGGCTTGATCCCATGGGCTCTTTATGTATCAAATGGGCTTAGTCCCATGGACTTTGCATATGTCAAATGGGCTTAGTCCCATAGGCTTTGGATATGTACCAAAGTAGGTGTCAATGAATGGCCATAATTAAGTAAATTGTGGGCCCTAAGCACACACCAAGGTGGGCCCATTTGAAACATAGATCTGGCTCATTTTTAGCTCAAGAAATGAGTTTTCAAAATGGATAGACGGTGAGAGGCAACACATGCATCATGGTAGGGGGTCACATGAAGGCCCACCATCATAATCATATTATGTTTAATATAATATATAATTTATATACAGTATATATATACATATATATACAATATTATATGTAATATAATATTATATATACATATATATATCTACACATACACACACACACACATGCATACACACACACGCACACACACATGCATACACACACACGCACACACACACACGTGCACTCATACACACACGTACACACCCACGCACACCCATGCGCATATATTACAGTGGGCTCCACCGTCCGTACGGACGGTGGATTTCAGGCACCTACATCACTGTGGGTCCCATGTGGGGCCCACCATAACATTTACATGCCATCTGACCCATCCATTAGGTCACGCAGACCTGAATGACGAGTGAAAACAAATTTTAGCTTGATCCAGAACTTCTATGGACCCCAAGAAGGGTTTCAATGGTAGGATTCAATTCAAAGTGTTTCTTATGGTGTGGGCCACCTGAGTTCCAGATCTAGCTGATTTTTTTAGAGATGGCTCACATCCTTAAGTGGCCCACAGAATGAACGGAGTGGATATACAACATACATCATGGTGGGGCTCACAGCAGGAGTCCTGGGTCCCTGCCTCTTGGCCGCCCGCCACGTGCGTGGGCGGTGCCTGCTGCTGCCTCCTTTATTTATTTTTTTTTTTTTTTTGAAAACCGGAATTTCTGCGGTTTTTCAGGTGTGGGGTGCGCGTGTGATGGATCCACTCCAGCCATTGGATTGCATGGCTCAATACAAACCAAACGAGTCTAATATACGGTATTTTTTTGACTCAAGGTGGGCCCTAGCCAACTTTTAACGGTAAAAACGATGTTTGCTATACTATGGCCCGCCTGAATATCGGATCGACACCATTTTTCGGCTCAACGCCTAAAATGAGTCTGGAAAGAGGATGGACAGCTTGGATTGAATACAAACATCAAGGTGGGTCCTATACAAGTGGCCCACCTCCAATGCCTTGAAAAGGCTAAAATGAGTGTTTTTCTTTAAACGTCCAGAGAGTCCCTGGACTCTCTCTCTTTCTTTTTTTTTTTTTTTGCTTGGACGTGCAAAGCCTTTAAGGTGGGCCCTTCATAGGTGGACCACCACATGGTGAGGTGGTGTGGTCACAATACATATGTAAAGTGGCCCCATCCTTAGATGGTTTGGATTCCAATACATACTCCATCGTGGGGTCCATCCATGTGGGCCATAGGGCCATATCATCATACAAAAACATAACAAAAGGAGAAGGGAGAGAGATTGAGTGACACACGTGCATGGAGGGCTCCGCCACTATGAGCCCTCCCTTCCATACATCCAATCATACATAAAACGGGTCCCATTGCATGTGGGTCCGCCAAATCAAGAATCAACGATGGAGATCTCCTCTCCACCAAAAATGAAAGGTCTAGATGACCTCATTCAACTAAAAAAGTAAACATCATGATGGGATCCATGGAGATTGGCCCCCATCATGGAACGATTTCGATGATCAAGATGGGCCATCGGCCACATCTTAGGGTCCCAAGTGAGATCCACACCATTGATCAGTGGGCCTCACTTAGCCCATCTTAAAAACAAGTAGACTACCCTATAGAAGCACCCACCTTATGATCTACTCGGTCCGTTGGAACGCCTATCTCCTAGAGCTTCACTTCGATGGTGGAGATGGGAGATGGATGGCTAGGATAGAGTTTTTGGGATGGGAAGTGGGCCACCAAAATGCACATTTCTCTCATGGGGAGCCTTGGACGTGGGAGGCTCTTGCTTGCTTGGAATTGTGATGAGAAGTGAGAGAGAGAGGTGTGATGTAATGAGAGATGGAGTGATGTGAAGGGGTGATGGTTGATGGATGTGAGTGATGGGTGAGGTGATGTGTTAGTTGACTTGGGTGGTTGCTTGACTTGTGGAGAAATGAAGCATGGGTGCTTGTACTTGACATAAAGTGATTGATGAGTGATTGATTCATGGGATTGATTTGACACTTTGTAGAGATTCTCTTGAAATTTGCAACGCGCAGTGTTTTTCCTCTAACTGAACGCGGGTCCGCATCTCATCATTTGGGTATCGGATCGGTGCGTGAGTTACGGCGTTGGAACAGCAGCGACGGTGCGGTCGCAATGATACAAGTCTCGGATCAAGCCGGCTCAAATGTATAGGATACGACTTATGGTCGTGCGTAAAGTCGATTATAGGTCGCAGGTCACCGGAATTTGACGAGAATGATAGCGGAAAACAACGGAACAGTACGGATTAGGATACGGGTCTTACAAGATACTTTGTGATGTGGTTGACAAGGAAGCCTGCCATATGCTCCTCGGTCGACCTTGGCAATCGGACCGTGATGCGACCCATTGAGGACGAGATAACGTTTACATATTCGTCAAGGATAGTCAAAAAATAATCCTTACCCCTATGACACCAGAGAATCACCCTGAAGCCTCTAAAGTGGAGGAGAGTTCTCTCTTAACCATTCAGGATTTCATGGAGGAATCCAAGGAAACCGGCGAGGTATATGCCGTAGTAGTAAAGGGTGAGAAAAAGGAACCCTCAAACATCCCTCCAAGTTTAAAACTGTTGCTAAACGAATTCAAAGAAGTCTGGCCTGAAGATTTACCTGATGGATTGCCCCCCATGAGGGATATCCAACATCACATAAACCTCGTCCCTGGGGCTAGCCTGCCCAATCGGCCTCATTATCGAATGAGTCCGAAGGAGTGTGAGATACTTCAGGGGCAAGTGGAGGAATTGATCCGTAAGGGTCTATTAAGAGAGAGCATGAGCCCATGTGCTGTACCAGCATTATTAATGCCAAAAAAAGATGAAAGCTGGCGCATGTGTGTCGACAGTCGAGCAATCAACAAAATTATCATAAAATATCAGTTTTCAATACTACGGTTGGACGACATGCTCGATATACTAGGAGGGGCCAAGGTGTTCTCTAAACTAGATCTAAAGAGCGGGTACCATTAGATTCGTATTCCACCCAGTGATGAGTGGAAAATGGCATTCAAGACAAAGGAAGGATTATATGAGTGGCTGGTCATGTCATTTGGCCTATCAAACGCACTAAGTACTTTTATGCGTTTAATGAATCAAGTTCTAAAACCGTTCACTGGCCGATTTGTGGTAGTATATTTTGATGACATATTGATATATAGCCAGGATGAGGCAGATCACAAGAAACATCTCAGGCAGGTGCTGCAGGTCCTACAAGATAACAAATTGTACCTCAACTTGAAAAAGTGTAGTTTTTTAACTGACAGCCTGTTGTTTCTAGGATTTGTTGTAACTTCCACAGGCATTCGGGTGGACGATGAAAAAGTACGAGCTATTAGGGAATGGCTAATCCCGACAAACATTCATGAGGTGAGAAGTTTTCATGGGTTGACTACTTTCTATCGTCGATTTGTGTGAGATTTTAGCACCATAGTCGCACCTATAACAGATTGCATGAAGAAGGGACCGTTCCAGTGGACCGATAAAGCTGACAAGGACTTTCACGAGATCAAGCATCGTTTGTCTACAACACCAGTCTTAGTGCTTCCTAATTTCGACAAATTGTTTGAGATTGAGTGTGACGCTTTATACGTCGGAATTAGGAGAGTATTATCACAGGAAGGTAGGCCGATAACCTTCTACAGCGAGAAGCTCAGTGAAGCACGAAAGAAGTAGTCGACTTATGAGCTTGAATTGTACGTAGTTGTTCAGGCGCTGGCGCTGCGACATTGGCGGCATTATCTGATTCAACCGAAGTTTGTTCTGTACACTGACCATCAGGCATTAAAGTTTATTAATAGTTAGACTAACGTGAATCGTGTGCATGCTCGATGGGTTGCATTTTTACAGAAATTTACGTTTGTTCTGAAGCATAAGTCAGGTCAGCAGAACAAGGTGGTTGATGCACTTAGCCGTCGTGCGTCACTACTTGTTACGATGAGCAACGAGGTGGTCGGCTTTGACTGTCTCAAGGAGCTGTATGCTGAGGATGAAGATTTCAAAGATTCTTAGTTGAAGTGCCAAGAAGGTCACCCCAGTGACCTTCATATATAGGATGGTTTTCTCTTCAAAGGGAATCGATTGCGCATCCCCAAAGTTCTCTAAGGGAGCAGATTATTCAGGAACTACATGGAGGTGGCCTCGGTGGACACCTTGGGAGAGACAAGACGCGAGCTCTTATGAAAGAGCGGTATTACTGGCCGCAATTAGTACGTGATGTGGGAAGAGCCGTACAACGCTGTCATATTTGTCAGACCTCCAAGGGACAATCTCAGAATACGGGCCTCTACACCCCGTTACCTGTGCCTGACGGTCCTTGGGAGGATTTATCAATGGACTTCGTGCTTGGTTTTCCACGAACACAACGCGGCATGGATTCGGTGTTCGTAGTGGTCGATCGTTTCTCCAAGATGACGCACTTTATCCCATGCAAGAAGACCCTTGATGCAACACATGTGGCGAATTTATTCTTCAGGGAGGTCGTACGGTTACACGGGGTCCCTAAAACCATTACTTCTGATCGTGACACGAAGTTCATTAACCACTTTTGGCGGACTTTGTGGACTCGATTCGATACACGACTTCAATTCAGCAGTGCTTACCATCCACAGACTGATGGGCAGACCGAAGTTGTGAATCGCACATTGGAAAACCTCCTTCGCAGTATTACAGGAGAAAAGCCGAAGCAGTGGGACTTGGCCTTGTCTCAAGCAGAGTTTACGTTCAACAACATGGTGAACCGCTCGAAAGGGAAATCGCCGTTCCAGATTATCTACGGACGAGTGCCTCACCACACACTTGACTTGGTCCCTTTGCCCAAGCACCCAGGCACGAGCATTGCAGTAGAACATATGACAGATAAGATCGTGAGCATCCATGCGGAAGTGCAGGCCAAGTTACATGCCTCGAACGAGAAGTACAAGGAACAAGCGGACAAGCATCGGCGACAAAAAGTGTTCGAGGTGGGCGACCACGTTATGGTCCATCTGCGTAAAGAGAGATTTCCGACTGGGACGTACAACAAGTTGAAAAATAAGAAGATTGGACCGGTACCGATCATTCAAAAGATCAATGATAACGCTTATATTGTTGATCTTCCAGATGACATGGCGATCTCACCGACTTTCAACGTCGCCGACCTGACCGAGTATCATGAACCAGTGCAGGACGAGAACTCAGAGATGAGTTCTTTTCAAGTGGAGGGGACTGATGTAGAGAGGGTTGCGGACAATTTCATGGCCAAGATGGATCAGCAAAGGCACGGTCGACTACATAAGTGATCCGGACCATCAAACCTTAGATCGGGCGTATCTCACAATCCGGAATGAGTTATCCGACGCAAAATATATGATTTTGTGGTAGAGCGAGATACTTTAGCCAACCAACCCTACTACACCGGGTTGCGCAGCCCGAATTTGCGAGAAACCCCCTGATCGATGGTCGTTTCCCCATTTTAATTTCGTTTTTACTATTTATAGTAAGTTTTAGTTTGCTTATAGCTCTTCATCCGTTGGGCTTTAGGAGTTGTGTCCAACATGAAAAGTGCTTAGAATAATTAGGAGAACGGTTTGGTGAAGCCAAATAGGACGCTTACTATTTTTGGCCGAAAACCTTGTGCACTAGTAGACATCACGACCCTCTATAAATAGTAAGTTTTCTATTTATAGTAAGTTGCGAATTTTGGGAGTTTTAGTTGTAGTTTGAGTCTGATTTCTTTCCTATTGCTTGGTTCCCTTATTTAAAGGGGTGTAAACTCGTTTTTAGTCATTCAACAATTAATTTTAAATTTATTAAAATTTATTTCTATTTTCCTGCTTTCTTTCCTCGTGGATTCGAGAAGTCTCTGTGAGGAGTCCAGAGAAGCTCCGTGGATTCAAAGTAGTTATCCTTGAGGAAGACGGTGATCGACCTCATCACGTTCATCCCTGCGTCACTTATTGCGTAAAAGAGATCGTTATTTATAGGTCCGGATGAACCTTATCATACGAGGATTCTTCTCCCCCATATTCGGAGATTTGATCCTCTTGACTGATTTCGTCCGACCCCGAGGATCTCGGGATCGGATACCCGTACTCCTGAATTTTCGGAACGGTATTTACATTCACACCACCTTCTCTTGTCTCGACTCGGCCGGTACCGACTCTGGAAGAGTCTCGGACGGCTCAGGAGCATAAGTTTTCTGCCTTCTCACGGACGGAATAGTCTCGGTGTTTACCCGTTATCCTTTTTTACTCCGTGGCCGACGGAACCAACTCATTAGGTCGGTTTTATTCTATCGGTCGGGTGGATTAACTCACTCGGCCTTTTGTAGGCTTATGCAGACACTGTTAACTTTCCGACCGAGTAACTTAAGTTGTCTTATGCTTATGCCTCTTGACCTTATTCACTATTCCATTGGCTTTGGCCATTGTCTCGGACTCCTCGGACAGTGTCAACAGAGCCGACCTACTCCATATCCGAGTCTTCGGACTTGACATATTTTTCCCCAACATCTACTATGTGGTCGACACTCCCGAACAAACAACCTCTCACTGTGGGAGTAGTAGCATCTTTCGAGTTATGACGATTAAGGGCCAGTCATAAGGTGTGGTCAATGGATGCACCTCGCTTTTGGACTGAGCTTTAACTTATTAACTTGGCCCATGAGATAGACCTAGCCCTGGCATGTATATATAGCCCAATCTATTTTTGAGCTGAGCTTAGGCTCAACTCATTTTAGCCCGGCCTAGCCGAAGTTCATCTGTGCATGTGTTCTACCTGGAATATGCCATCCCAATCCTATGGAAACACATCTCCTCAATGCAGACCGTTAGTTTCATTTTTCAAAATGTATATTTATGTGCATGTGTGGGATGATTAATCAACAGATGACACATTCTAGCCTTAAAATAGGGATTTGAATTTTCATGTCTGGCCCAAACCTGGCCAATTGCCACCCCTACCAGGCACGCTCTACATGACATGTCCTAGCCTGCAAGATCAGGCTGTAGTCCGGAGCAGATTACGCTATTTCTTTCACAGTCAATTAGAGATCATAAGATTCAGTCGAGTCTGTTGATCATGATAGCCATTCAAGACACACAAGCATGGTTCCAAAATCAGATGATGATTGAATATTTGACAGAACAGAAGGCATAGAGTGAATTGGAAAGATGAAGAAGGGGAACAAAAGGAGAAGAAATGAACTCTTGGATTCAGGGTGTGTTTGGTTGCACCAAATATCATGAAATTGCATGCATCATAAAAATTTCACAATATTTGTTGCAACCAAATGCACCCTAAAGCAAACAATACCTATATTGAGTGCGGTTCACATTCATCAATGAGATGGATTAATGTCTTTGTACTGAAGATATGTACCCTTAGCACTCTGGCAAGTGCAGGATTGAGTGTGGAACCTTAGATGATATGTGGGACTATTTTCTACTCAGATGCCCTGCATCTTTAGGCAAGACAGCCACTCACCATTCTAATATTTATATAGAACTTCTATATAGGCCTAGTCCCGTATGGCGACGGCTTGGGGCATTAAACTTTTGACTGACGGTCATGCTTTGGCTTGAAATCTAGGAAAGGTATACGGGCCCGTGCTAATAATGAATGGCGAGCCTTGTTTGTTGTATGTATATCTATTTTATAAATATGACAAATTAAAATAATAACTTGGTTTTATGGTGTAGTTGGTTATCACGTCAGCCTAACACACTAAAGGTCTCCCGGTGAAGTCAATATATATATATATATATATATATATATATATATATATATATATATATATATTCAGACTCAAAACGAGTGGAATTCAAGTTATCGGGGGTTCGAGTTATCAATCTCGGTCTCTCCCTAACTTTTCTCTCAATCCGACTCGGTGTCAACTTGACCCGACTTGGTACTTCTAATCGGATTAGACTCGTCCGAATCAATCCACGCCATACCGGACTTGGATCGAGTTCAAGTCAGGCCTATTTCAAAATTGGATTGAGTCGAGTCAGCCCTAACTCGGTCCGACTCGACTCCCAGCTTTGTGATATTTAGAGCTTTTCACCGAAAGATACTAGAGTGCATAAACAACACTTTCTGTATAAAATTAACAAATATTGAACTAAAAATAGCTTGGCGATATAGCTCAGATGGTAGAGCGCTCGCTTAGCATGTGAAAGGTACGGGAATAGATACCCTGTTTCTCCATAGTTATGAGCGATCTAACTAAGTGGGTCCACCCGATATTTTTTCCCCCTTTTTTGTTATTTATTTGACGGGTAAGATTGTCTAATTGGTGAATATTGAAGTTCTTCTCTATCCAAGATGTGGCACACAATTTAAGCAGTCTGGATTGGCATGTATGTGTGTCACGTCTACACCGAATGAGTAGTGACCATTAAATAAATTGTAGTAAAACACATCCCGGATCATGATCAACTGAGTTTAAGTACAATGCAAGGGCCATCCTCGGTGAGAGAAACGATTCAGTGGGTGTGGTCCCACTATATTGGCCATGGACCACCACCATTGTGAATTTGGGAAGATGTTCTTAAATGTCGAACGGCTCGCTAATGGGAATTTATATAAACTCATTTCCAACCTTTAGCTCTTCAATTTAGGGAATTTAGATGGATGGACCCACACCAAAGTTCGATCCAGTTGGACCGTAATGAGAATGGAAAATGGGCCCAGCCATCTCCATAGTCAGCCCATGAGCCAAGGACCTGAGTATGGGCTCAATCCCACCCGTGAGCTAAGGAATCAACACCCAATGTAAGTTGAACTAGGTTGGGCCTGGTTTTTGGGCCTTTAGGCAGTTGCATTCCCAAGTTAAGGCCCTATTAATTTGTCTATAACTCAATGGCCTATAAAAAAAAAGTGTCAATGGACTTACATGCCCTGACCCATCCACAATGAACCCACTATATAAATGGTTCTAATCATTAAAACATTACTTTAGATATCAGTGTCTTAAAATACCAACAAGCCTGGATTTCAATCTAGACCTGACCCTTGGTTCAAGCTTAGGTGCTAGCCCTGAGGCTTTTGAAAAATGGTGCTATCCAAACCATTTGAATTGTGGGGGTGTGGTGTGGATGGAGCAAATTGAAGTTCTGATTTTGGTTATAGGATGGATATAAGTAAAGCAGAGAATAAACCAGAGAAATCAGATGGTATGGATTGCCATATATAACTATGACATTCCTACCATGAAAGAGTCCTTTAAGGGATTGGAACCCTCAACCTTATGCTCTAATGCCATGTCAAACAAACACCTACTCTAAAAGCACTGAGTCATTAAAATAGATGACCGGTGTAGATATGTCATGCACATCATAGTGGGGTCCACAAATGCAACCTAGCTTTTTCGAACTAATTTTCAAGATGAAAATGCATTTGAAATTTCAAACAGGGGAGGAAAAGGTAATAATAACCTATTTCAAGGGTATTTCCCTATTCCCTCGAAATCAAACAAGCCCTAAAGGATTATGTATCAATGTATATTAAGGGACTTAACACTCCATTCATTCTTAACCACAAGAAACAATAAACATAATGAATCTCTAGATTTTGTGGACTAAGTTTTCTAAAAGAGCTAGAGAGAGGAGAGAAGTATTTTATGGTAGATTCATACACTTATAAGACCTCTATTGTAGAGACATCCTAACCAAAAACTAAAAAAACTAACTCCAACATTTTTTAAGTTATAGCGGTAGTGAAGTTACCAAATCAATTTATTTCTTTCTAATAATAAAATTCAATATGCACCCTCTAATTAGATAATCCAATGTGAGACTTGTAAGATTCTACTCATAAGAGATAACATTGCATTAAATCGACAAGTGGATTTGAAACAATTAATCTCAATCTCGAGACGCTTATCTTAAATCATTGATTTGATGCACTCAATCAGACATGTTTGATTCTATATATGTACACTTACAAATTCAATGCTCTGATCATAACATACAATTATTTTCATTTGAGATCATACAAATTTTATCTTCGCAAACTTAATCGAATTAGAACCTATTAAAATATTAATATAATAATATAATTTTTTTAAAAACAATCTTCAGTGAGGTCTCACCCTCTATTGGATCCAATGCTTAAATAAGTATCATGTGGATCATTACCATCATATAATCATTTGCAATCTTCCTCTCATGCATCTCCTGGTTTTGTCCATTTTTCTAATATGCTTCTAACCCAATTAAATTTATGTGCATGACCTTGAGAATGTAGACATTGCTACCAAAGTACTGTCTCATTATTATAACCTACTCACGTTGTGTAACTTATTGCGAATACAAAAGTTATATATAAGACTTGCCCTCATATAATAAGAATCAATCTAACACTTGTAAGTAATTGATCTCACAACACATATCACACATCTTGAATGTTCAAGTATTCAATATCTATGCAATCATTATTTGCGATCTATCCGACCATGTAATAATCCATCCCATAATTTAATTATGTACAAAGCAGATCATGTAAATTAATTTAAGGTATCATCCTACCGACCTCATAGATGCGGAAGGAGATAAATCAAATGTATACATGCAACTCAATATGCATAATTTCTATTGTGCATCCTTATACACGGTTATACCTTCTATGAGAGTTAGACCAAGCCTTTGATAGACTACTATTCACCACACTTTATTATCAAGACCAATCTAAATATTTATGAGATAGTAGCATATACTATTGAGAAACAATTATATTCATATGTATAAACCCAAACAGTGTGTCTATATATATATATATATATATATATATATATATATATATATATATATATATATATATATATATATATATATAAAATTATTATGTATTGATGCAGGGATGAATGTAATGAGGTCGATCACCGTCTTCCTCAAGGATAACTATTCCAAATCTAGGGATGAATGTAATGAGGTCGATCACCGTCTTCCTCAAGGATAACTATTCCAAATCTATGGAGCTTCTCTGAACTCCTCGGAGAGACTTTTCGACTCCAAGTGGAAAAAGCAAGGAAAATAAAAAATAAAATCTCTAAAATTCATAATTTGATTGATGAATGAAGTAAACGAGTTCACAACCCTTTAAACAGGGATATATACTAAGCAATAAAAGAAATTTCAGAATCAAATTATAACTAAAACTTTCAAAATTCCCAACTTACTATAAGTAGTAAATTTTTTATTTTTTGTTATAGTAAATGTCCTATGTGGCTTAAGCACGTTATTCATCCATTTTTATTCCCTATAGACTATCCAAAAGTCAAATACTCATTAACTTGATTGTGAGTTTTTGGCTATAGCCCATGCTTCGTAGGGACTGATGATGAACGGTCTGGATGCAATACTACCGACTCAGAATGAGCACATACGTTAGGAGTTCATACGGTAATTATCATATGTTCAATGCATGTATTATAGAAACCATGCATATGGTGAGGATCCTCGCAATCCCTGTACATCGCAAGAATATTTCCGATCCAAAACTCATGTGGTACACACCAAGGGGAGCAATCCAAAATCATGCCTAAAACCTATGTAGTCACGTGGTGTGGCCCACCTCAGTTTTGGCATGTTCCTCCGTCTTGGTGGGATGCATCTGATGACCGGCTGGAATATATACAGAAGGGTGGATTCCATATTCCATTTGAAAGTTCCTATAGTGGGCCTTGCCCTTCCCAATGCCCCCATCATCCTTTGATGTGGTCCATCTGATTCATGGATCAGACTATAACGTGGGAACAATATAAATCACAAGTAAAATATTTAAATTCAGGTTGTATGTTCCTCCATATGGTTCTCGCCTGATGAATGGCTTCAATGTTGTAACATCTAGGAAAATTTTTACAGTGGACATCCCCATCCCAATTGCTCCTTATGTCTTAATTTGGTTTTTCACAATTGATGAATAGAATTTGATTTATCACAAGTGATGTATAGAGTGGATGTCATACAAGCATCATATATAGTTGGGCTTGGAGCTTGGGTGTATGTAGTCTGGCTTGATGGCACATGTTGTTTGATCGGGCACATACTATTCTAAGAAATGAGGCCACATATGGTTGGAAACTATATGTGACTCACTATTATATGTGTGTAAAATCCATTACACCAAAGAAGAGACTAAACATCAACTATTGAAACATTCATGGGCTATGGAAGTTTTGGACAACACTAATATTTTTATATTTTTACTTTATCCTAGTAAGATTGACCTTATGAAGGGTTTAGATTGCACATAAATATAGACCCAAGAAGTGCCGTACTTAAATTTAATTGAATTGGGCTAGTCATGTGATCGAGGGTTTAAATTGAATATACGTGTGTTAGTAGGATGTGCACGCATGCCTGAGTCTGTCTGACTCAGTCGTTGATTGAATTGTTGGTGCACCCTTTATTGCGACGAACAAATTAGAGATTGAGATCAAAGATCAAAAGTTCCCTTGACCAACAATATGACTCTCTATTTAGGTGATTTAGTAAAAGGAGATGAATAATATTTCTAAATAAGTTCTTTTTACCTTGTGACAATATATATTAAACGACCTTAAATACTTATTCTTTCACCAACACTTTTAAGTTTAAAAACACTTTTTAAATGAACAAAGATACATATTTAGATTAAATAAGGCAAAAATGTTACCAATTTCATCGGATATTGTACAATAATGTTTATTACAACTAATAACATACAAGACAACTAAATAATCAACCAAATCAAAACTTGGAAGATCATGATCTACAACTTAACATTGTAGAAAAATTATTTCTATTCCTGAAGTACTATAACAAGAGATGCCAGACAATAACTAAACTAAGCTAAGTTATACTAAGAAACATAAATAAAAGATAAATAAAAAATATATTGATACGTATGGCATACAACCCCGAGCTCTTCTTTAATTGCTAACTTTATAGATCATTAAGGTGAAATCAGCATTAGGATTTCCCTGCTGCTTATAGATCATTCGCACTTACGTCATTGTTTTAGATATAAGAATCTCATTAATTGCTCCAAATTGATGACTTAGATTGGAAATAGGGACTCCAATTAGATTCGGACTCCACGGCTTGTTGGATCTTCATCTGTCACAAGGTGTCCATGGTTCATTATGAAATAGGTCTAAATTTGTTGATATCCCTCTTGTTAGGACAGTCATACCTGAGGCTAGATCTAGATATATCTTGACAACTTTGCGTCTTTTATGACCTTTTGTTAAATGGATTTGACCAAAAGTCACTAAAAGGTGTTGCATAGTTTATATCAAGCTTACTTTGGCATTTTCATTTTCACTGCAATGTGGATTTGGATGCCGGGAATAATTGGTGGATAGGATCAATCACATCCTCACACACTGGTTCCTGATCGGGATGCAACTCTAGGGGCATCTACTCTCTATATCTCTACCTATCTCTATATTATTGACTAAATTAGATCTTGCATTCCTATCCAACTCTTTATTGCCTTTGTCACAAACATTAGATGGCTTTATCGGATGAGAATATATCCCCGAACTTAGGCATGTACCCAAATTGGGTTGGCTCGGACAAGGGTTGATCTCCTAATATTGGTAACTGTTGGGGAAAAATGTGTCGGGCTCGGGTAAAGTCCCGAGATTCGTAGAAGAGTAGGTCGGCTTTACCGACACTGCCTGAAGAAACCGAGACAACACTGACAGGGCAGATGGCGGGCCGCCAGGTGTAAGCAAAGACGAGTAAAGTCGCTCTGTCAGAGTGATAACCTCGCCTGCATCACCCCACTGAAGGCCGGGCGTGTGAAAGTCATTCAACCGATAGAGTAAAGATCCCTTCAGGGAGTTAATTCTGTCGGGCACGGCTCAGAACCCGTCCTCCTGCATCGGCCGAGACTCCCCCGGTGTCGGTCATGACCTGGCCGAGACTCCCCCGGAGTCGGTCGAGATCCAACCGAGACAGGTAGTGGCGGAACGAGGACAGATGCTGATCTACGAAAATCTAGGGATATTGATAGCGGATCCCGAGATTCTCGGGATCCTGAGCGATCGCAGGAGAAGAATCCTCCGAAGATAAGGATTGACAGATGGTATAAATCTCGAAGCTTGGAACAGTAAAAGGTACGAAAATACTAACTGAGAGGAGCTCTGAGCCATAGACGAGATTACTGACTTAAGCATCGGAGGTTCCCCGGCCCTAGCCAGGGTTCCCTTGACATTGTTTCTGTGCAGGTGAAGGAGGGTCCGTCGCCGAGGGAAACCGTCCCATAAAAACACTGCAACAGTTTGGCGCCGTCTGTGGGAATCGAACCCACGACCACATGGTAACGCCTCCAACCATTCAAATGGCAAGAACAAGAAGGACGGACCCAGATGAAGTAAGGGAGGCCGCCGCTAGCGTCGCTCAGGGAGCTCCCCCGGCAGCGCCGCCTGCGACTACAAGCCAGCCCAACCAAGGGAACGCATGCCTGGATCGTGAGGTTCAGGAATGCGTTCCGAGATGGCCGCCATGAAACACATGCTGGAATAACTGTGCAATCAGCAGATGCAGCGATAAGAGTCGACGCCAGCTCATCCACCAGCATCTGTAGCGCAGCCGCCCGCGCCACTGTCTCCTAGACGACCGAGTCAGCCCCGAGAACCAAGTCACCCAGCACCTGCTCGTTCGGCAACAGCCGTTCTGCCTCCCTCTGACCTGAGGCATAGAATAGATCAGAGGAGGCGCAGTCGGCTACCTGCAGACGCTGAAGAAACGGCAGAAAGCGCCGAACCCTGGAAGGCTGACATGCAAGACTTTAAAAATGAAGTCCGAGAGAAGATGGCGAAGGAAATGGCAGATATAAAGCACGGTCGGAACTCAGATCCGACCAAACACGAAGAAAAAGCCTCTCCGTTCATGGACGAGGTAATGCGGGCCCGGTTGCCGGAAAGGTTCCGCTTACCCCAGATTACTCCATTTTCTGGGAAGACCGATCCTACAGAGCATCTTGAATGCTTCAGGACTTACAAGGAATTGCACGACGCTTCGGATGCTGTTATGTGCCGAGCGTTTTCTCTAACCTTGACGGAC
Organism: Magnolia kwangsiensis; assembly: GCA_037074715.1. Classification (NCBI taxonomy): domain Eukaryota; kingdom Viridiplantae; phylum Streptophyta; class Magnoliopsida; order Magnoliales; family Magnoliaceae; genus Magnolia; species Magnolia kwangsiensis. Next base: position 18,603,308 of record CM073576.1, on the reverse strand, counting down.
GTTGCCCGACTTTTGTTTAATCAACTGAAACCCGGGTCAATAAAGTCGTTCGCCGAACTCAGCGACGCCTTCCTCAGCAATTTCATTGGCGGAAAGAAGAAACTGAAGCCTCCCGCGCATCTGAACAACATAGTTCAGAGGGAAGGAGAATTACTCAAAGACTACATTAAACGCTTCAATTTCGAGTTTCTCCAGGTTCGAAAACATTCTGAGGAAACAGCACTCAACGCTCTCATGCAGGGAGTCAGAGACAAGCCTTTTTTGACATCACTGGATAAAAACCCGCCTGATACTTTGGGCGAGTTTATGGTTCGATCAGACAAATACGCCGATGCGGAGGAGACGCGACTCCTAAGAGAGAAAAACCAGAATACGAAGCCATCGGCAAAAGAGTCGGCCAAAAAGGAAGCCGACTCGGCCGGAGGGAAAAAGCGAAAAGACGACCGGGGCCGAGACGACAGCAGGTCAGGGAAGCGACCCGACAGGAAATTCTCTGCATATACCCCGCTGAACAAATCTCCTGAACAAGTACTGATGGAGATCAAAACCGAGGGCTTCGTCAACTGGCCTCGTAAAATGTGAGAGAATCCTGGTCGTCGGAACAAGGACAAGTATTGCCACTACCATCGCGATCACGGTCACAACACGAGTGACTGCTATCATCTGAAGGACGAGATTGAGCGGCTGATTAAAGAAGGCCGGCTAAGAGAACATACGGCTGGGACCGACGCCGTCGCGGGACCGAGTGTAGAGCGGTCCCAGGAAGAAATTCGAACGATTGTCGGGGGTCATTGAGGCGGCGGGGACTCGAATAACGCCCGAAAAAACCACGCCAGAAGCCTCGACCGCCCCGAGTCCGAGGTTCTCCTGCTATCCCAGCCTCCCAAAGAGAAAAAATGAGAGAAGTATTGCATCTCGTTCACTGAAGAAGATGCTCGAAGCATTCATCATCCTCACGATGATGCGCTAGTAGTCACCCTCACCATTGCGAACAGAAAGGTGTTCCGGATACTGGTGGATACAGGGTCATCAGCGGACGTCCTATTCACTACAGCATTCGATAAAATGGACATAGGTCGGTCGGTACTACGGCCTGTCCGGACGCCGCTCATCGATTTCTCGGGCGGACAGGTACTCCCAGAAGGAATCGTCTCGCTGCCGCTCACCGCGGGAACTGCGCCCCATCAAAGGACCGGGATGGTCGACTTCCTGGTCGTGGACCAACCTTCAGTGTACAACGCCATCCTCGGCCGACCATCTCTCAGCCTCCTTCAGGCCATAGTGTCTACCTACCACCTCTCCATGAAATTTCCGACTGAGTCGGGAGTAGGGGTAGTGAAAGGAGACCAGCAAGAGTCTAGGAAGTGCTACGCCACCGCAGTAAAAGCCCCGGCAGAAATTTCGATGATCGAATCACTGGACCCCCGTATCGGGTTGTACGAGCGGGGAGAACCGATGGAAGAACTCATCTCGATGCCGTTAACCGAGACGGACGTTTCAAAAGTAGTCCGAATCGGCTCATCCTTGAGCCTGCCTCTTAGAGAACGAATAATTACTTTGCTTCGGAGGTATGCCGATGTCTTCGCTTGGAGTCATGAAGACATGCCTGGGATTGATTCCTCAGTCATGACGCACCGACTCAACATCGACCCGACCTACAGTCCCATCCGGCAGAAACGTCGACCTCTCGGCTCGGAGAGGTACACTATCATAGGAGAGGAGGTCGGCAAGCTTCTTAAAGCCAAGTTTATCGAAGAGGTATACTATCCGGAATGGGTAGCTAATGTCGTACTAGTGAAGAAAGCTAATGGGAAGTGGCGAGTCTGTATAGACTATACGGACCTAAACAAAGCCTGCCCCAAGGATAGCTTCCCTCTTCCTCGTATCGATCAGTTAGTTGATAGTACGGCGGGTCATGAATTGCTCAACTTTATGGACGCCTATTCAGGCTATAATCAAATTGTAATGCATGAAAATGATAAATCAAAAACTGCCTTTGTCACTGACAAAGGCCTTTATTGTTACCGAGTGATGCCATTTGGGTTAAAGAATGCCGGAGCGACTTATCAGCGGTTGGTGAACAAAATGTTCTCCAGGCAAATTGGCCGAACGATGGAAGTTTATATTGATGATATGCTCATCAAAAGTAAACAGGCATCCGACCATGAGAAGGACTTGTAAGAAATGTTTTTAATTCTGCGTAAGTATAAGATAAAGCTGAACCTAGCAAGTGCGCGTTTGGCGTGAGCTCGGGAAAGTTCCTCGGTTTCCTCGTTAGTCAGCGAGGAATCGAAGCAAACCCAGAGAAGATCAAAGCCTTACTCGAAATGGAGTCTCCCAAAACTATCAAAGACGTTCAACGGTTAACAGGAAGAGTGGCCGCGCTCAATCGCTTCCTTTCCCGAGCCACAGACAAGTGTCTCCCGTTCTTCAAGCAATTGAAGGGACGACAGACTATGATGTGGACGGAGGAATGTGAGAGAGCGTTTCAAGAATTGAAGGTTTACCTCGGATCTCCACCGCTGTTATCTAAGCCCGAGCCTGATGAAGTGTTATTGTTGTATTTGGCCGTGTCTGAAGCCGCAGTAAGCTCAGCGTTAATACGCGAGAGTCAAGGGAAGCAGCTGCCAGTCTACTACGTTAGCAAAGCCTTGCTGCCCGCCGAGACAAGGTATCCTCAGCTTGAGAAAGTAGCCTTCACCCTAGTAGTTTCATCACGACGCCTTCGGCCATATTTTCAGGCGCACACCATCGCCGTTGTGACCGACCTACCACTCCGCCAGGTTCTTCAAAAGCCGGAAGCCTCTGACCGACTTACAAAGTGGGCAGTCGAATTAAGCGAGTTTGACATACATTACCGGCCCAGGGCTACTTTAAAAGGACAGGCCGTCGCCGATTTCCTTGTCGAAGTGGTTCCTAATCCCGATAGTCTGCCCGAACCAGAGGGAGTTCATGTACCCGAGGGTTCCTTCTCTCTCGGGCCTACACCTTGGAAGCTATTTGTCGACGGCTCATCCAACTCGAAGGCAAGCGGGGCAGGGGTAGTATTAGAAACTCCCGATCAAACTTGTATGTAGTATGCCTTGCGACTCGACTTTCAAGCGTCCAACAATACAGCAGAATACGAAGCTTTGTTACTAGGCCTCAGACTCGCCGCGAGTCTGGGCGCGACCCATTTGAACGTTTTCAGCGACTCACAATTGGTTGTTAACCAAGTTTTCGGCGTCTATCAGACTCGGAAAGAACAGTTAAAGGCGTACATGGAGAAGGCTAAAGAATTGATCAGCGAATTTCAGAAGTGTGAAATAATTCGAATACCCAGAACCGACAACGCCAAAGCTGACCTACTAGCAAAGTTTGCCTCAGCAGATGAGAAAGACATACCTCGGTCAGTTCCAATTGAACATGTCCCTGAACCAAGCGTAACCGAGCCGACGGTCTCAGTCCTGTTTCCAATCGATCCGGCGGCCGCTTAGTTCGACCCACTCGTCCGCTACCTTAACAATGGTGAACTGCCAGAAGATCGCGCCGAGGCACGGCGATTAAAAACTTGAGCCTCGCGCTACACTATCCTGAATGGGATTCTATACAAAAAAGGCTTTCATACTCCTCTACTAAGGTGCGTCGACTCCCAAGAAGCCGACTATGTCTTACGAGAGATACACGACGGAATATGTGGAAACCATTCGGGAGGACGCTCGCTCGCCAACAAAGTGTTGCGGCAAGGATATTACTGGCCGACCATACAGCATGACTCCAAACGATTAGTCCAAAGGTGTGACAAGTGTTAGCGGTTCGCAGTGATCCCGAGACAACCCCCCGAGGAGCTGACTCCAATGTCGAGACCCTGGCCTTTCGCGCAGTGGGGAATAGACATAATCGGGCCCTTTCCATTGGGGAAGGGCCAGACTAAATTTGTCGTGGTGGCGGTGGACTACTTCACGAAGTGAGCCGAAGCAGAACCGTTGGCGAAAATTACCGAGCAAAGGGTCACGAGTTTCATATGGAAAAATATCATATGTCGGTTCGGAATACCCCGGATGATAGTAACAGACAATGGCAGGCAGTTCGATAATAGATAATTCCGGGAGATGTGTGGCAACCTCGGGATTCGTAATGTATACGCCTCGCCTCATCACCCTCAGACGAATGGACAGGTCGAGGCGATCAACAAAATCATAAAGCAGCATCTCCGGACAATACTTGACGAGGCAAAGGGAGCATGGGCCGAAGAACTTCCGAATATACTGTGGGCTTATCGAACCACGGCACGAACCGCGACGGGAGAAACCCCCTTCTCTCTATGTTATGGTACGGAAGCGGTCGCGCCGGTCGAGATCGGTATCGGTTCAGCCCGAGTTAACTTGTATGATGAACGAGAGAACGGTGAACTCCTCTCATTCGCACTTGATTCGTTAGAAGAAAGAAGAGAAAGTGCTCGACTGAAAGTGATGGCTCGACAGAGACAGGTGTCTCGATTTTACAATCGTCGAGTCAAAGTCCGACGATTCCGAACCGGGGACATGGTCCTCCGAAGGACCTTCCCAAACACTAAGGAAATTGGGTCGGGTACATTAGGGCCGAACTGGGAAGGCCCCTATGTCGTCTCAGGTATCATCCGACCTAGAACCTACCAGCTGGAAGACCTAAACGGGCAGCTGTTGCCTCATCCTTGGAACGCCGAGAATCTTAAAGTTTATTATCCGTAAGATACAATCATTCTTACTGTAATTGAAGTCGACTCAATAAAAGCTCTATTTCATGTAAGTACCCAATGTCGGGCCAGTTACAGAAAGTCAGTTACAAAAATTTTGATTACAAAAAGAAAAATACAATCCTAGGAGGCGCCCGAGGGACCGGCTTCGTCGGCAACAGCAACGACAGCGTCTCCTTCAGCGGCGTCGCCCTCGGCAGCCTCGGCGGACGGACTGTCGACCTCGAAAGCGGAGAGATCGAGTTCAGGGAAGGCCGCCCTCATCTCCAGAACGCAGGCCTTGTAGCCACCTTGGTAAAGGTGGTCCCTCTCTTCCTCAAATTCGGTAGACTCGAGGAAGGCCTCTACCGCTCGGTCTCGCTCCTCCTGGGCTCGACGCGTCTCTCCCTGGGCTTCCCGAAAAAGCTCGTCAGCCTCGGCCTTCGCGCGAGCGAGGGCGCCCTTGCACTCGCCGTGAACCTGGAGAAGAAGCCGCTCCCTCTCCTCGGCCTCTTGAAGGAGCAGAGTAAGGCGAGCATTGTCGGCCTTCGCGCCTTCGAGAACTGCGCGAGCGTCAGCGGCCATCTTCCGGGAGATAGAAAGATCACCGGTCATGATGCCGATTCGGCCCTCGGCGATCTCCCTACGGCCCTCAGCCTCGGCCGCGACCTTCTTCGCAGTCTCTGCCTCGGACGCGAGTTTCTGAGAGGCGACCAGCTCCGAGCTTGCCTTAACGAGGCAAGGAGCCAGCTGCAATACAGAGACGGTGAGTTGTCTTGGAAAACCTAGACAAAAAGCGACACAAGAATGAAGAAAATTTTACCTCAAAAAGTAGCCTCGCTGCATGCCCGAGGGTCTAGGCCGTCGGAGCGTTGTAGTAGTTGGCAAAGTCTCTCTCGCTCCCGTGGGCAAGCGCCCAAGGCACCATCCCCGCAATAATCTTCGAGAAGGGGGACTCCGCCTGAGTCATCTCTCTTCTCGGGGACTCTTCACGCAGGGCCTCCCTCGGCCCCGAGACCTCCACTGCGGCGGGCTCCGACTCAGGTGTCGCCTGAGTGATTGGATGGATTGGCCCCGCTTCCTCGGCCCTCTCATCAGGGTCGGAGAGGACGACCACCTGGGGAACGGCGGGCGCGGCAGCAGGTGGAGGGACCGTTTCCTTCCCCTTGCCCGCGATCTTCTGCTGCTTTGAAGGTCGGGACCCAGACAGCAGAGTCGATCTTGGGGGAGCCTTCACCTTGGAAACAGGCTTCAAGGCGGGTCGGGGCTCGGCCATGCTCTCTGGGGCAGGTCTCAAAATTGGACGAGCTTCGGGGAGATCTGCAACAACGAGCGTAAAGGTTAAGAGAGCAAACCAAAAACCAAGGAGACAAACATAAGGAAGAGCGAAATACCTGAGACAAACGAGTCAAGACCGGCGAGGTGAAGACGCTCGGGTTGCAGGAGCAACTTCCAAGATCGCTCCGCCGCGCTCAGCTTCTTCAACTCTCTTATCCGAGTCAAAGCCCCGGACTCGAGCTTCCCCCTACTCTTCGAGATATCTGCAAGACACGGTAGAGTCCAGATCAGTGGAAGAGAATATATAAAAGGAGAATAAGAAAAGGGAAGATCAGTGAGCCGAGGCGCCGAGTCACCTGCTCTACGGAATGTGCGGGATACTTGAGGCTCGTACGGCCACGAGTCGGCCGACTCCCACCGACCGCACGACCAAAACCACCTCTCCTTCCAGAACTTGTTCGAAGTAGGTGGGTCGGTTATTAGAGATCCCCCCTTACCTCTCCACGCACTTAGAAAGTAGAGGTCAGGGAAGTTGGGGTTTGGTCGGACTTGATACAGGTAGAGGAACTCGTCGGCCGTAAGAGAAGGTTGCTCTAGCTCGGACCAAAGCACGGCACACCCGAACAAGTTCCTCCACGCATTTGGGACGATTTGGCCGGGGGCTATTTTGACTCGAGAAATGAAGTCACGGGCAATGGGCTGGAGTGGCAGGCGCAGGCCGCACTGCATCGAGACTTGAAAAATTGCTACCATCCCTGCGGGGGGATGGTCGGGCAAATCACCCGGACGAGGGAAATGAAGGATGACCGAATCAGGTACATGGTAACCAGCCCTGATTCGGTTTAAATCGGATTCGGTGAGAGTGGAAGCTACGAGACCGCTGGGCTCGTCTCCTTCTCCTTTCGAAGACGATCCAGAAGCCTCCGCAGTTCGCGTCACAGGGTATGGAACGGCCATTCCCTCACCTGTGACTAAATCGTCCTCTCCCTCTACCTCCTCGTCCTCCATCTGGTCCGCCCACGGGTTAGGTCTCCCTGGACGAGTCACCAGAGATGTCCCACCGCTTGATGGACCTATCTGGGCGGGATGCTCAGCCGAAGGGCTGCCGGATTCTCTGATAAGCCGAAATGCGGCGTCAGCTCCGACGGCGAACTCCGTCAACAGGGATGGTGGGTCTGTAACATCCCAGAGGTGTTGGGACACGCCCTCATCTACTGACATTTCCTCCCGAGGGCTTTGAGAGCCGTGTGCGGCCATTAAAGCTAATTAAAGGAGAAGGGAAAGACTCACCGAAGGGATCGACGGTGATTGCAAGGAATGGTTGACGAGGAAAGAAGCGACAGCGGAGGAGAGGAAGAAGAGAGCGAAAATGCGCTCGGAATCGGACATGGACGGGAGGAAGGAGGACGAAAACAAAGTTCGAACCGTCCTCCCGCCCGGGCTTTTTATAGCCTTGCCACGTGGACGGGTCATTATGGCGGAAGCGAAGCGACGTTCGCCTCGGCTCCCCCGTCCGACACGTGGCCACTGGTGGTTGACTGCGCTGAAATCGTGGCCACGCGTCCGCCACTTATACGCGGACGGAGCGAGTTGACGGCTGGCCGCACGTGCGACCTTGGAAGGCGCAACGACGCACGCTAAGAACGACTCAAAGAACATTAAATGCCTCATGATTGTCTCGGATGCTAACGCCAACTGACCGATAAAATCGTGCTCCTTGTTGCCATAGACGGCACCAGGAGCAGGGGGGCTCACTGTTGGGGAAAAATGTGTCGGGCTCGGGTAAAGTCCCGAGATTCGTAGAAGAGTAGGTCGGCTTTGCCGACACTGCCTGAAGAAACCGAGACAACACTGACAGGGCAGATGGCGGGCCGTCAGGTGTAAGCAAAGACGAGTAAAGTCGCTCTGTCAGAGTGATAACCTCGCCTGCATCACCCCACTGAAGGCCGGACGTGTGAAAGTCATTCAACCGATAGAGTAAAGATCCCTTCAGGGAGTTAATTCTGTCGGGCACGGCTCAAAACCCGTCCTCCTGCATCGGCCGAGACTCTCCCGGTGTCGGTCATGACCTGGCCGAGACTCCCCCGAAGTCGGTCGAGATCCAACCGAGACAGGTAGTGGCGGAACGAGGACAGATGCTGATCTACGAAAATCCAGGGATATTGATAGCGGATCCCGAGATTCTCGGGATCTTGAGCGATCGCAGGAGAAGAATCCTCCGAAGATAAGGATTGACAGATGATATAAATCTCGAAGCTTGGAACAGTAAAAAGTACGAAAATACTAACTGAGAGGGGCTCTGAGCCATAGACGAGATTACTGACTTAAGCATCGGAGGTTCCCCGGCCCTAGCCAGGGTTCCCTTGACATTGTTTCTGTGCAGGTGAAGGAGGGTCCGTCGCCAAAGAAAACCGTCCCATAAAAATACTGCAACAGTAACTTTTCAATTGCTTTGGTTTCTCCTGATATTTATGAAAAGATTTCTCAAGGGCCTATACGATCGCATTAATAGTGGAATATAGTAATACCACATTGTAGTTGTTTAAGGGTCAAATCATGGTGTCAAAATGGATACGAAGGTTACAATACTAGTAAAGCTCCGTTAATTATTATTTTTTTAAAGGAAAAGTTTTAAAACACCCACGCTACACGGGCATGCATCTCAGGACCTCAGTATTGAAACAGAGCCTATCTACCATTGAGCCATAGTTCTGGATCTGCCTCTTGTTTTGGGTTCATATACTAAAATGGCCCAGCAAAATGGATGCACAGCATGAATTTCTCACAACTCTTATGGTGGGTCCCACCTTCCTATCTAGCGTGAGCTGTTGGGGTGGCAGGCAATACACGTCCTCCGCGTGGCCCAGCCAAGTGATACCATGCACCTGAGATCAAGGCTGTTGATTTGACGTATACAGCTAGCTACACGTATCGCATCCCATATGGAGCCACCTTAAAAGTGCAGTATAGCTGTCTGCCCTTAGTCAGGACCATCGAGTATCGAGCAGGCCCCCAAAAGCCCTGACAGTGACATCTAAAAGCCATCCGATTTTTTGGTCTTTCTTCTGTCAAATTATTCTTAGCCGTCTGTTTCTATGCCTCAAATAAAAGGGCTACGATTGTCAAGAGAATTTTTGGGAAGACCCCAACGACTGTAGGATCCATCCAGCTGTTTGGACCGCCGATCCATTTCCAAACACAAGGCTCGAGGATAATGTGAGTGTCTTCAGCTGGATTTCATAGAATTCCTGCTGCGGTGGTCCCATGCAAAGGCAGCCTCTGTTTTTTCTTCCCTCTTTTTCCACACTTTTCTCTGGCTTGCAAGGAAATGAATAGGCTTCTTGGCTTTACCTATTGAGAAATGATGATGCATGGAAATGCATAAACCGTAAGTTATGAAATGATTACGCGTCCATGAAGAAACGAGGACGCAAAAAGAGACGTATTGCGTATCGACACTAGCACTGGCAACCCGGGACTATCATGCGGGCCTATGTGGGCCCTATAATGATACATATGTTTTATTCACGCTTACCATTAATTTTGTGTTTAGACAATTACCTTAGGATATGAGCCCAAAAATAAGGTAGAACCAAATTCCGAGTGGACCACACTATCAGAAAAACACGATGGTGGAATGCATACTTCCTAAAGGTCACTTGTTTTTTTGTCATCCAACCTGTTACCTAGGTCAGATATACTTAGATAAAGGGAAATCACAAATATCAGCTTGATCCAAAACTTTTATGGATGTAGAAGTTTTTAATAGTAGGCGTTCAATCACCACTATTTCCTCTGGCATGTTCTACCTAAGATTTGAATCTCTTATTTTTGGGCTCTTGTCCAATAAGCCGGCAAAATGGATGAACTGCGAGGATAAAAATACATATCATGGTGGGTCCACATAGCACGGGCCTTAGGAGCCCATGATGATGTAACTATTTTATCTCCCCCCATCCGATCATTTGTCCTGTTCACTTTAAGGAGCTAACAAATAAAGATTACTCAAAGCAATCCTATCCAATTTTCACATGGACATTACCATAGGAAACAGTGGTGATTGAATGCAGTGGTACACTTATGGACAGCATTGATGGCGAATAAATACACGGTGGCCTCTGATATGATTTCAATGGTGTGCCATTATCCCTTGGTTTGGTGGTATACCTGAGCTTTGGTTCTGCTTAACTTTTGTATTAATGTCCTTAAAATGAGTTGAAAAATGGATGGATTACATGGATATAAAATACATACATGAGAGTGGGCCCATGCCAACAGCGATATAGGTTGGACGCTGGACAGTGCACTGTGGGCCGTACCAAGATGTATATAATTTATCCACATTGTCTATTCATTTTTTATATATCATTCCAGGGCATGATTCCAAAAATAAGGCAAATCTAAATCTCATGTGTGCTAAACCACACAAAACGGTGGTGATTGAACGCCCCCCATTAAAAATTTGTTGGGGCTACGTAAGATTTTGGATGAAGCTGATATTTGTATTCTCCTTCCATACGTATCCTTGTGTCCTAATTAACATGTTGGATGAAAAATAAACATTACAGTGGGCTTAAGAGGTTTTATACTAGTGGGCGTTCAATCACCACTAGATTCTTGTAGTGTGGTCCACTTGAGATTTAAATCTTTTTAATTTTTATTTTATTTTTGTCTTATGCCCACCAATGATTTTGGAAACATAGGACGGCGGTATAAAATACATTAGTGGGCCCACATAGCACTATCCAATAGAAACATCGCCACTGTCAGCGTCAATAAGCAACGTGCAGTGACACCACTATCACGGATCTGGCTACTTGGACGGTGCTCTGTATCTGTTTTAACCATGCCATCCATACATCCTCGTCATTATTTTGCCCAAAAATTAGTCCAATCCAAATCTAAAGTGGACCAGACTACTGGAAAACAGTGGTGATTGAAGACTCACCAGTGATATTCGTTATAAAGGCAGGCGGTCCATTCGTTTTTCCACCTCATTTTAAGACATGAGATAAAAAAAAATGATACGAATGCAAAACTCAAGTAGACTAGAGTAGAAGGGAAAGTAGGAAAGGTATGTTTATCATTGACACCTTTTTGTTCCACTTGATGTTCATACGCCATTCGAACCATTTATAAGGTAAGCCCTTTTGCGATGAACTGAAAATACAAAACGTGACCATAGGATTATTTAAACGGTAGTCATTCAATTTTAACTGTTTCCTCATCGGCCTCATTTTTTATTTCATGCCCTAAAATTTCCTAAGCTGTATCAGTACACCTGGATGTATCTGTTATATCCGCTCTGTGCATCTGATTTGCCAGCTTATTTTGGGATAGGAGGCCGGACATGAACAAGATCTATACCTCAACAAGATCACATCACATGAAAGAGTGAGAATGAAGATTTCCACCACTAAAACCGTATTAAGACCCACCGTGATATTTATATAATATTCTAACCGTTCATAGAGTGAATCCAACCCTACTGAATGAAAAATACAAATTCAGATCGTTCCAAAAACTTCATGCATTGATTCATAATGTTATTACGAGGTGGATGATTGACAAACACAGATATTAAGCTTAGAGAAGTTTTTAATGGTGGGCGTTCAATACCTGCGGACTCGTGTGCAGTGGTTCGCTTGATCTTTAAATCTGCCGCTAGACTCATGTACTAAAGTGAGGTGGAGAAATAGATGGACCAAAACAATATGACACATACATCACGGTAGGATCATAGAGATTCCGTCAGTAGGATTCGGCAGTAGGCAATCCACGTCCTTATTATAAAGCACGGGGGACGCAGATTTCGGTACTCGCATGTGCTCTGTGGGGCCCACTGTGATTTATGTGTTTTATCTGCCATCCGTTCAATTTTCAAATCTTTTATGCAGAGGTTGCACACGGGTCGGTTCGGTCCAGTTCTAGGGTGAAATCAGCATGAATTGTTACTAATGGTTCTTTAGGCCATGTTCATTAACACTGAATTTTTTTACTTAACATGGAATGGGGAAAATTCCCCGTATTTAGTGGTGTTTGTTAATCCGTTATTTATTAATGCGGAAGACAGAAAGCGTTAAATGGTTTTTTACTGAATTCTTTTCATGATAGGAGTCTGGTTTAATGGTGAACTTAGAATGCGCTCCGTAATTTTTCATTAAATAAAATTTTTTTCTTTCAAAAGTATTCCTTTTTAAGTTATTGAGGAAATTTTTTTTTTAAAATTATTTGCGCAATACAAAATCAACTTTTAACTTGTGAAATTTCTTTATGCCCTACCATGATTTATGTGTTTGATCCATACCGTCCATCAATTTTTTCAGATAATTTAAAGTGTGATCCAATAAAAGAATCAGGTCCAATGATTAATTGGACCATAAGGTAAGGATTGAACGTCCACCGTTAAAAACTTCTTGAGAGCTGGAGAAGTTTTAGATAATATGATATCGAATTTCACCTATAAGATAATATGACAAATATTAGCTTATAAGATAATATTCGGAACCGGAACCGGAGCGTTAGCACCCTATAACCGAACTTGAACCAGACCGTTAAAACCGGTTCAATTCGGGATCGGTTGCATGGTTCTGGGTTTTTTATAATCTAGCTCAATTGCATGTTTTATTTTATAATCTATCCCATGTCCATTCGTGTTGTGATTCGTGTTGTGATCCATTTGATGAATGGTTTGAATATTATATAAAGTGTGAAAAATACATTTATGGAAACAATCCAATGGTGCATTGTAAACCATAAATCATGAATCAAATTTGGAAACAATTAAAGGGCCCTTGGTTCGTTCCAAGTTCGATTCCACGGTTTGGTTTCGTGGTTCGGATCCATGGTTCGGTTCCATGGATAGGTTCATGGTTCAGTTCGATTTTACATATCCCCAAACTGAGAATTGAATCAATGTAATTGATTCTTTTAATTTTGGAATCGGAACCGGAACTAGCGCACTTTAGAATCGGACCAAATCGGACCGTTTGGTTGGTTCCGATTCAATTTTATGGTTCGATGTGTACTCCTACTTTTATGGCATGACCCCAAAAATGAGATAGATCCAAAGATTTAGTGGACCACACCCCATGAAGCAATGGTGATAGTGTTCCTATGGTTCACCGGGTGATGTTTATTTGCCATCTAACCCGTTGAATGGAAGTAAAACACAAATATCAGCTTGATCCAACTACCATGGCTCTCAAGAAGATTTTAATGCCAGCATAAGATCTCCCTTGTGAGCCTTTGATCTATGTAACATTTGGCCTCATGCCTTAAATGATGTGGCAAAATGGATGGACGGAGTGGATAAAACACACGTTTTATTGTGGCCCCGCGGCATGACAAGATGCAATCGGCTTCTATTTGTTGTGTATCATACGGAGTGAAAATCACACCCAAAGATAGAGTGGACTACATCAATATACTGGGTTAAATGGTGCATATTTTAGCTGATTTTGAGCCCGCCTGATGATTTGATCACCCAGATTATCATGCCAGGATCCCTTCGTGGTGTGACTAATCCTTTTAACGGCTCAAATGCTTGACACATGTGACATGTTGCTGGCGAAAAGGTGCTGTACCTTATTCACTTGGTACATCGGCTCTTAACATTGCCTACTCTCGGACGGACGCTGATCGCCTGGATGCCGACCACAGGAAAGCTAGGTGGGGCCCATCGTGATGTTTATTTGCTATCCAACCTGTTGATCTGGTCACACAGATGATGGGAAAACACAAATATCGGCTTCATCCCAAACTGCTGGGGCCCAAAAAAAATTAATGGTGGGCGTTTATTCACGAGTTTTCATTTGATGTGGTCCACCTGAGAATTCGATCTGCCTCGTTTTTTGGATCATGCTTATGAGCCGTGAAAATAGGTGGACGGCATAGATAATACACATACATCATGGTGGGGAGAAAGAGCTTTTCCGTTACCGACCAATACCGACCTGGTCTGGAGTGGCCGCTACCGAATCCGAATCCCCAGCAAAGGGACGCAAGCAATCCGCGTTCTTTACGGACTAAGGGCCTGTTTGGCCAGGCAGATCCCCCGGGAGGGATGGGATCGGCAATATCCGTGGATTGGCATGACGAGCCAAACAGGTCCGGTGAACTTGTCCCGGGATATAAGTCATCCCACGGATCTTAAGACAATCCACTGACATCACCATCATTACCTTAAAATTGATCCTATCCCTTGGTTGAATGGATTAAAAGGTAACATCCCAGGATATGGGGGGTCTACCAAACAGACCAAGTGAACTTGTCCCGGGATATAAGCAATCCCATGGATCTTAAGACAATCCAGTGACACCACCATCATTACCTTAAAATTGATCCCATCCCTCCTAATGCCATGGGATCTACCCGGCCAAACAGGCCCTAAGGGATCATTAGGAACTTCAAAGACTCGGTCTAAATAACAGGAAGATCTCCTTTAAAGACTCGGTCTAAATAAAGGAAGATCTCAGATTCTCAATACGGCCTCATTAATCTCTATAGAATCCAAGATGATCCTGACCGTTGATTTGTTGAACCGCCACATGACCGTTGTCGTAGCAGTTTTCGCCTATCGCCTATCCATGTGGTGGCCCGTTAGATCAACCGCTCATGTCTTCTACATAGTGTCATTCAGCCACATGTGCTAGGCGGCAGAGGCACGGGCAGATTGGATGGTATTAGAGTGGATTGCATGAATTTCAAAGTAATGATAGCAGCGTCAGTGGATTAGTGTAAGATCTATGGGATTGCTTTATCCCGTCTGTTTAGCACGCCTAACCAATCTTGGGATTAAACCTTCCAATCCCTTTCAATCCCTCGAACCAAACACATCCAGGCAATTTTGAATGGATCATGGGGGATTTGATGGGATTTAAAGGTAATGATGGTGATGTCAATGGATTGTCTTAAGATCCATGGGATTGCTATATATCCCGGGATCAGGATCCCGTGTCTGTTTGGCATGCCTGGCCAATCCCGGCTCTATCTTCCAATCCCTTTCAATTCCATCCCATGTGCCCGGCCAAACAGGCTCTCAGAAGCTACCCCACACATCCTACGGTAGATTCTCTGTAAAATTATATTTTGTACTAGGGGTGCACAAGGTTGGGTTCGGTTTTCAGTTTTACAGTTATGGTTTTTATAATTTAGTCCAACTGCATTGTTATATATCTATAATATATAAAATTCAGCCCAAGCTCTTCAACTCGAAATTTTCACATATAGTAATCTTGTCATGGTTTGTTTTCGGGACCGTTTCGTGTTCCTAAAAAGACTTTCTTGATAATATCTATTCGTATTGTGATCCGTGAATGGTTTAGTTTTTATTTTTTAAAAAATTAAAACTTAAATATTAATCGATCAAGGGGTTTGGTTTCAAGTTCGATTCCAGGATTTGGTTTTATGGTCCAGTTCAATCCTATGGAACCCCGAACCAACATCTGAGTAGATTTAATCGATTCTTTATTTTTAGATCCCGAATTGGAACCGGTGCACTTCAGAAACAAAGCAAACCGTGTGATCTAATCGATTCCAATTTAGTTTACTGGTTCTACCAGTTTCGTGTGCACTTCTATTTTGTACGAGTGAGGCCCATGCAGGGTGCAGAGAGCAAGAGTTCTTGCCGATTGCCTTCAGATAGGAAGATCCAACCCGTCGATTGAATGGGTACAGCGGCTGCATTACTCTTCTTAACCATCAATTTATTAGTCATACTTTGAAGAGTTAGGATATTTCCGGGAAACGGTGCCGGACCCAACACCCCAATGGTATGGATCACTGAGCAGTGGGCCCCACACGTACAAGCTGAAACCGATTCACAAAACGTGAATGGTGTTTCGATGCACCAGTTTGTATATTTAAAACTCGTGTATCCCGACCATTGATGTGAAGGTACCAATAATAGCTGGGCGATGTCTTGATGGACCACTTCCCTAAAAATAAATGGATATGACAAAGCAGAAAGATGGTCCAAAAACAACAGCCATAGCTTGGATTAATAAAATCATCCAATCCGAAAGAGTTTTTTGGACATCCAAATCATAGCAACGGTCCTAAATTTATTTATTTTTAAATTTTTTTTTTTTTTTTTAAAAATGGCCCTGACTTGTGAGCCATTAGATCAACGACCTAAATCACAAAATGGTGGGCCCAGTTGTGGGACCATTGAGTTCCTTGGATGGTATACGCATCCCAGGCAGGACGATTTTCCCACTGATACAATTCCTCAGAAGGACAAAAGAGGTTCATGTGATTCTAATCAATGTTCCCACTGATGCAGAATTAGAAAAGCGGGTGTAAAGTGGAACGAAACGGACCACGTGTCCTGTAATTTCTTCGTAGAAGGCTTCCTCACGAGATCCTTTTTGTCTCTGACGCGACTCAGGATCCCATCATGTGTCGCTCTATTTGACCCACACGCTGAGATGATCAGATGATCTGAACCGTCCAATTTCCGTTCCAGAAGCTATGCTACATGGGACACTTTAAGAAATGCTGGACAAATGGTTCAAAATATTATTGCCTGCGTATGAATTTACGACATTGAAAAGAACGTTTTCAATGGCTCAGATTCAACTCCAAAAATAAGCTTGATTATGTGAATTTAAGATTAGTTATTGATCAACGAAAATATGGACGGTTCAATCAATGAAACATCTTAGCATGTGGGCCCAGCAGAGCGACATATTGGCAAGCTTCAGCCGCGACGAAAGAAAACCAATCCCTTGAAGCATGAGAGAGGGAGGGGAAGTGGAGTGATTAAACTGCAAATATACCGAAATTAGCCCCCACGTTCTCCACTCACCATCGCAATGGTAGAAATCAAAACCCCCACTCCGTCTCCTCCTTTTCTCAGACAACCCCTTTCTCTCTCCTCATCACCATGCCCTCTTCCATTCTCCCCTTCTTTCTCTTCTCTCTCCTCATCTCCGTCTCTCTCTCCACTTCCCACCAAACCCAATCAGATCCGTCCATCTCTCCAAACCCAGACTGCCGCGGCCGTTGGATCCACATCCGAAATCTCCCCTCCCGCTTCAATCTCGACCTCCTGGCCAATTGCTCTAACTACCCCGTATACGATAACTTCTGTCCGTACATCGCCAACCACGGCCTCGGTCAAAAGACCCACAACCGCTCCCACAGCTGGTACCGGACCGACCCTGACATGCTCGAGCTCATTTTCCACCGTAGGATCCTCGAATATCGCTGCCTAACACCGGACCCTACAAAGGCCGACGCCATCTACCTCCCTTATTATGCTGGCCTCGACGCCCTCCGTTATCTCTACGGATCCGATGTGAATTCCAGCGCCGAGCACGGCCTGGATCTGTTTGATTTCCTCCAGAAAGATAAGCCCCAGATCTGGGCTCGGAATTACGGCCACGATCATTTCCTGGTGATGGCCCGCGTCGCGTGGGATTTCTCCCGGCCTCTCACGTACGACCTTCCCGAGTGGGGCACCTCGTTCCTCGAGCTGCCCGAGTTTTACAACGTCACGGCGCTCACGCTAGAGTCACGTGCGTGGCCGTGGCAGGAGCATGCGATCCCGTACCCGACGTCTTTCCACCCGCCGAGCCTCGATAGGCTCGAGTCGTGGCTTTCTCGGGTCCGGCGATCGCGGCGCACCAAGCTGATCCTCTTCGCCGGCGGTGGCGGCGTCGCATCGGCTCCCAATATCCGACACAGCATCCGAACCGAGTGCGATAACCGCACGAACCTCTGCGACATCGTCGACTGCTCCAAAGGCGTGTGCGAGCACGACCCGATCCGCTACATGCGCCCGATGCTCCGCTCCAGCTTCTGCCTCCAGCCGCCCGGCGACACGCCGACGCGCCGGTCGACGTTCGACAGCATCCTCGCCGGCTGCATACCGGTGTTCTTCGAGGAGTTGTCGGCCAAGTCGCAGTTCGAATGGCACCTGCCGGAGGGCGAATACACCAACTTCTCAGTGTATATACCCAAGGAGGAGGTGGTGCTTGGGGGGCGGAAGATAACGGAGTTGCTGATGGGGATTCCTAGGGCTGACGTCAGCAGGATGAGAGAGAGGGTGCTGGAGCTGGTGCCGAGGGTTATGTACAAGAGGCATGGAAGCTCAGAGGCGCTGAGGGCCATCCCGGACGCTTTTGATCTAGCCGTTGAGGGTACGATTAGGAGGATCAAGAGCCGTCGGGAAGCAGAGCATGTCAGATGGCACAGTTCATGACACTTTCTTTTACAGGATATGATTGATCGAACAGGTGGGACCCAGCTCAAACAAGTGAAGGGACCGATCAACGTCTTGAGCAGAGCCCATCTCCTCCGTCCAATTGGATGCTATAAAAGCTGTCCTCCATAACCGATAGATAGATTCTTTATTATTACCATGTTTTAACCACTTTTGCGCTGTCTAAATAAACGGCTGATTAATTATTGTTTTTGCTTCTCCTTTCTTTTCTTTCCGGAAAAAAAAAAAAAAAAGAAGATGAAGAAGAAAACCTGCTCTTGGAGAAGAATCTTTCAACAATTGTACCAGACCAAAATTACATCGAGCCTTCTGCCGATTTGCCTTCTAAATTCAACAAACGGATATCCATTGAACAAACGGACCCACTTTTTTTGGACGGCTGGATTTGATGTACATTTTCTGATTGCATGTCCATGAATTATCACAGGAGAAATTTCTAACTGTACGACCCATTTATGGCCCATTTCCGAGACGAAGCCCACCTCATTTTACCTTCCAAGAATAAGGCCCAGCTGTACGGATGACTTGGCAAATGTCAAAAATGCCCCTGCTTTTCTGCTTCAAGCGGAGCGCCCGGCCCCTAAGGCTTCGGCCCTATGAGTACGGATTAAAACCATAGCCATTGAAAAACAATTAAATCCAGGCCACCGCTGACCGCTGGACGTCTATGCGGTAGTGTCGCCCAAGCGCTACTTCCGCCTAGTTTTTTTTTTATAATTGGGTAGGTCCCATTGTGGGCCTTAAATAATTTTAAATAGGCCCACACTGAATTTTTATGATTTTAGGATGCTCCACATTCACCTTTGTATTCTTTCTTTTTTTCCATGGATAACTTTATTATACATATATTTTTTTATGAAATAAATTGACCATGAAATGCATAGAAATGACCGTGAAGTGAAGTGAAATGATCATGAAATGCACGGAAATGACATGAAGTGAAAAGATTTGGTCATGAAATGCATGAAAATGACCCTGAATCAACACGGAATCGCCGAGAATGACCGTAAAATGCATGAAAATGACCGTGAAGTGAAGCTAATTGACCGTGAAGTGCATCAAAATTACCATTAATCTAAATAGAATCGCTGAAAATGACTGTGAAATGCATGAAAATGATGGTAAAGTGAAGCGAATTGATCATGAAATGCATGAAAATGACCGTGAATTGACCATGAAAAATGCATGAAAATGACTGTGAATCAACACGGAATCGATGGGAATGACTGTGAAATGCATGGAAATGACCGTAAAGTGGAGCGAATTGACCGTGAAATGCATGGAAATGACAATGAAGTGAAGGGAATTGACTGTGAAATGCTTGGAAATGACCGTGAATCAATACGGAATCGCCGAGAATGATCGTGAAATGCATGGAAATGATCGTGAAGTGGATCGAATTGACCGTGAAATGCATGAAAATGACCGTGAAGTGAAGGAAATTAACCATGAAATGCATGAAAATGACAGTGAATCAACACGGAATCACCAGGAATGACTGTGAAATGCATGAAAATGACCGTGAAGTGAAGTGAATTGACCGTGAAATGTGTGAAAATGACAGTGAAGTGAAGGGAATTAACTGTGAAGTGGATCGAAATGACCATTAATCTAAACAGAATCGCTGAAAATGACCGTGAAATGCATGAAAATGATGGTGAAGTGAAGCGAATGGACCGTGAAATGCGTGGAATTGACCATGAAGTGAAGGGAATTAACCGTAAAATGCATGGAAATGACCGTGAATCAGCATGAAATGGTCGGGAATGACAGTGAAATGCATGAAAATGACGGTGAAGTAAAGCGAATTGACCGTGAAATGCGTGGAAATGGCCGTGAAGGGAATTGACAGTGAAATGCATGGAAATGACCATAAATCAACATGAAATCGCTGGGAATGACCGTGAAATGCATGACATTGACCATGAAGTGAAGCGAATTGACCGTGAAATGCGTGGAAATGACCATGAAGTGAAACGAATTGACTGTGAAGTGCAACGAAATGACCGTTAATCTAAACAGAATCGCTGGAAATGACCCTGAAATGCATGAAAATGACGGTGAAGTGAAGCAAATTGACTGCGAAATGCATGAAAATGACCATGAAGTGAAGGGAATTGACCGTGAAATGCATGAAAATGACCTTGAATCAATACAAAAACGCAGGAAATGACCGTGAAATGCATGAAAATGACGGTAAAGTGAAGCGAATTGACCATGAAATGTGTGGAAATGACCGTGAAGTGAAGGGAATTGACCATGAAATGCTTGGAAATGAGGGTGAAGTGAAGTGAAATGCTTGGAAATGATGGTGAAGTGAAGTGAATTGACCGTGAAGTGTGTTGAATTGACCATGAATCAACACAGAATTGTAGGGAATGACCATGAAATGCATGGAAATGACGATGAAGGGAAGTGAAATGATCGTGAAGTACGTTGAATTGACCATGAATCAACACAAAATTGTCAGGAATGACCGTGAAATGCATGGGAATGACGATGAAGTTAAGTGAATTGACCGCGAAGTACGTGAAAATGACCGTGAAGTGAAGTGAATTGACTGTGAAGTGCGTCGAATTGACCGTGAATCAACACGGAATTGCTGGGAATGACCATGAAATGCATGGAAATGGGTGTGAAGTGAAGTGAATTGACCGTGAAGTGTGTTGAATTGACCGTGAATCACCACGGAATCACCGGGAATGACTGTGAAATGCATGGAAATGATGGTAAAGTGAAATGACCACGAATTGCATGGAAATGGCCGTGAAGTGAAGTGAATTGACCATGAAGTGCGTCGAATTGACCGTGAATGAACACGGAATCGCCTGGAATGACTGTGAAACGTATGGAAATGATGGTGAAGTGAAGTGAAATGACCGCGAAGTGAGTGGAAATGGTCGTGAAGTGAAGTGGATTGACTATGAAGTGCGTCGAATTAACCATGAATCAACACGAAATAGCCGAAAATGACCATGAAATGCATAGAAATGACAGTGAAGTTAAGTAAAATGACCACGAAGTGCGGGGAAATGACCATGAAGGAAAGTGAATTGACCGTGAAGTGCATCAAATTCACCGTGAATCAACACGGAATTGCCGGGAATGACCGTGAAATGCATGGAAATAGGCGTGAAGTGATGTGAATTGACCGTGAAGTGCGTGGAAATGGTCGTGAAGTGAAGTGAATTGACCGTGAAGTACGTTGAATTGACCGTGAATGAACACAAAATCGCCTAGAATGACTGTGAAATGCATAGAAATGACAGTGAAGTGATTTGACTGCAAAGTGTGTGGAAATGGCCGTGAAGTGAAGTGAATTGACCGTGAAGTGTCTCGAATTGACCGTGAATGAACATGAAATGACCGGGAATGACCGTGAAATGCATGGAAATGACAATGAAGTAAATTGACCGCGAAGTGCGTGGAAATGGCCGTGAAGTGAAGTGAATTAATCGTGAAGTGCATCGAATTGACCGTGAATCAACATGGGATCACCGGGAATGACCATGAAATGCATGGAAATGATGGTGAAGTGATTTGATTGCAAAGTGCGTGGAAATGGCCGTGAAGTGCGTCGAATTGACCATGAATCAACATGGAATCGCGCTAGAATGACCGTGAAATGCATGGAAATGACGGTGAAGTGAAGTGAATTGATCGCAAAGTGCATGGAAATGGCCGTGAAGTGAAGTGAATTGACCTGAATCAACATGGAATTGTTGGGAATGATCGTGAAATGCATGGAAATGGGCATGAAGTGAAGTGAATTGACCGTGAAGCGCGTGAAAATGGCTGTGAAGTGAAGTGAATTGACTGTGAAGTGCGTCGAATTGACCATGAATGAACACAAAATCGTCGAGAATGACTGTGAAATGCATGGAAATGGGCATGAAGTGAAGTGAATTGACCGTGAAGCGTGTGGAAATGGCTGTGAAGTGAAGTGAATTGACCGTGAAGTGCGTCGAATTGACCGTGAATGAACACGAAATCGTCGAGAATGACCGTGAAATGCATGGGAATGGCGGTGAAGTGAAGTGAAATGACAGCGAAGTGCGTGGAAATGGCCGTGAAGTGAAGTGAATTGACCGTGAAGTGTGTCGAATTGGCCGCGAATGAATACGAAATTACCGGGAATGACCGTGAAATGCATGGAAATGACAATGAAGTGAAGTGAATTGACCGAGAAGTGCATGGAAATGGCCGTGAAGTGAAGTGAATTGACCGTGAAGTGCGTTAAATTGACCATGAATCAACACGGAATCGCCGGGAATGACCGCAAAATGCATGAAAATGACGGTGAAGTGAAGTGAAATGATCGCGAAGTGTGTGGAAATGGCCGTGAAGTGAGGTGAATTGACCGTGAAGTGCGTCGAATTGACCATGAATCAACATAAAATCGCTAAGAATGACCATGAAATGCATGGAAATGACGGTGAAATTAAGTGAATTGACCGAAAAGTGCGTGAAAATGGCCGTGAAGTGCGTCGAATTGACCGTGAATGAACACGGAATCGTCAGGAATGGCCGTGAAATGCCTGGAAATGACGGTGAAGTGAAGTGAATTGACCGTGAAGTGTGTGAAAATGACCGTAAAGTGAAGTGAATTGACCGTGAAGTGCGTCGAATTGACCGTGAATCAACACGGAATTGCCGGGAATGACCGTGAAATGCATGGAAATGACGATGAAGTGAAGTGAAATGACCGCGAAGTGCGTGGAAATGGCCGTGAAGTGAAGTGAATTGACCATGAAGTGGATTTTAACCATCGACCCGATGGAATTTTGAAAAATTACTATGTTGGTTGGCTAAATTAGCTTCTCCTACTCCAAAATCATATATCCTACGTTAAGTAACTCATTCTAGTTTAGGAGATATGCTTGTTAAATAAATAGACAAAGAAATGAATTAATAGATAGAAAAATATTTTTATATACTTATATATACATATTTACCTAATTATGTATTTAAGAAAATGTAAGGGAGAAAAAGTTCTTCCCATAATAATTAAAAAATAAAATAAAATCTGCCAGACTGATGCGGTCGCAGTCTAGTTTTTAATTATTATTATTATTTTTTAAGTCCTATCATGTGGTCTGTGTTATATCCAAACCGTCCATCTATTTGGCGAGATCATATTAAGGCTTGGGACGAAAAATAAGATGGATCTAAATATCAAGTGGACCACACTGTAAAAGGTAGTGGGGAATTGGACATATAGCATTGAAACCCTTTTAGGGGTCACAGAAGTTTTGGATCATTAGGAAATTTATTTTTCCTCTTCATTCAGTTCTTCGTGACCTTATGAATAGATTGGATGGAAAATAAATATTATGGTGGGCCTTACAAAAGTTTCAACGATGAAAATTAATTTTCTGCTACTCTTTGTAGTGTGGTCCAGTTGATTTGAATATGATTTTTCTTTTTTATAATGCTCCGAAATGATCTCAAAAAATGGATGAACGCTGGGATATAATAAATACATAGCTGTTGGGCCCATGAAACGTTGATCTCCTTTGAACCGTTCGTACAACTCGGAGTTCGAGGAGCGTCAGCGCTCATCCTCGAGGGGAACGGATTGGTTACTCCCCCTCACACCAGCCCGATGGCTGATGGTCGGTTGTATGTGGGCCCACTATATTGTACATGTTTCATCCATTCCGTTAATCCATTTTTACATATCATTTTAGGCCTTGGTACAAAAAATGATAGGGATATAAATCTTAGGTGGGCCATACAACAGAATAAAAATAATGAAAGGATATTCACAATTAAAATCTTCCTAAGACCCACTGTACTCTTTATTTGACATTCAATCTGTTGATTTGATCATAAAGACCCAGATGAAGTGAAAAAGTAAATATCAGCTTGATCCAAAACTTTTATGCCCCCAAAGCATCTTTAATGGTCAAAATTCATTCAACACTATTTCCTATAATGTGGTCCACTTGAGATTGATATATACTTCATTTTCTATATACTATCATAAAATGATATATAAAAATATATGGACGGCATGGATGACACACATACATCATGGTGGGCCCCATATTACACCGACCACCAGCCAATGGCTGGTGTCAGGGGGAGTAGCCAATCCGTTCCCGTCCTGGAGCACCAGCCGATCCGTTTGAAGGAAAAAGTAAGGGGTATTTTCGACCTTTTGGAAGGCGTCCGTACATCTGGGGCTTATTCTTGGAAAGTAAAATGAGGTGGGCTTCGCCTCGGGAATGGACCATAAATGGGGGGTCGTACAGTCGGAAATTTCTCTTACGACACGCTTCCATGGTAAGGTTGGTTAGTTCAACTTGGCTTAATGTCATCGCTGGTTATATCTATTATCACAGACCTTTCGTGGGCACCTCTCGTGTGGACACTAAAAACGTATAACGTACGACAGTGTTGAAATGCAGTACATCTACCATTGAAGTATGCATTGAAACTCATATAAAACATTCAATTGACCGGAACATTTGATTGACCCATATAAGAGGTGGCCCCTTAGTTGGATGGTCCTGATTAAGCATGTAAACTGAGTATTATGGTAGCCGGTAGTCAAGCCTATGTTTTCATTTCGCAATTCCATATTGTCTATCAAGCCCATGTGTTCATTTTCCCATTCGATTTTATCTCTAAATTATCATGACTCTGTAATTATTATAACAAAAATGAATAAAGTTATTTTGACCCTTGTTGCTGTGTTTTTATGGGACGGCTTCCCTTTGACGGGCACTCCTTCACCTGCACAGAAACAACGTTAAAGGGACCCTGGCTAGAGCCGGGGAACCTCCGATGCTTAAGTCAGTTATCTGGTCAATAGCCAAGAGCTTGTCTCAGTTAGTATTGCGTACCTTTTACTGTTCCAAGCTTAGAGATTTATACAGTCTGCCAATCCTTATCTTCAGAGGATTCTTCTCCTGGGATCGCTCAGGATCCCGAGAATCTCGGGATCCGCTACCAGTATCCCTGGATTTCCGTAGATCAGCATCTGTCCTCGTTCCGCCACTACCTGTCTCGGTTGGATCTCGACCGACTTCGGGGGAGTCTCGGCCAGGTCATGACCGACACCGGGGGAGTCTCGGCCGATGCAGGAGGACGGGTTCTCAGCCGTGCCAGACAGAATTAACTCCCTGAGGGGATCTTTACTCTATTGGTTGAATGACTTTCACACGCTCGGCCTTCAGTGGAGTTATGCAGGCGAGGTTATCACTCTGACGGAGCGACTTTACTCGTCCTTGCTTACGCCTAACAGCCTACCTTCTGTCCTGTCGGTGTTGTCTCGGATTCTTCAGGCAGTGTCGGCGAAGCCGACCTACTCTTATACGAATCTCGGGACTTTACCCGAGCCCGACACATTTTTCCCCAACAACCCTCAAATCAAAATATGACAAGTCCAACAGAAGGGGAAAGAGAGAATGGGGGGGGGGGGGGGGGGGAAAGCAGCTAAACAGATCACTGATTCTCCACGGTACAACATGGCGGAAGCAAAATCGGGTGCTAGGGCAGTCTACCATCCACGGTTGAACAACATTGACAGTTGCTATTGCGGTTCTGTTTCCTAGTTCTTGTCGCGAGTCTTACCCCCACTTCAATATTGCTGAACCCCAATTAAGCCCGGCCCCAAATCCTGTAGCAGCAACAATGTTACCTGCCTGCACCTTTTCGCTTCGAACAGCTTCATCCAATGCTAATGGGATGGATGCCGCGCTGGTGTGGCCATAATTAGACAAATTCTATATGACATGATCGGGTGGGATCTTCAGGCGAGTTGCAACTGCATCGATGATTCTTTGGTTCGCCTGCACCAATTCATCGCTCCATTGGTTCTTTTTCTTTCTTTTCACTAGCACTGCCATTAACATTTGGAGGTTTTATACCTGATGTAGCAGTAACCAATCGATGTTGGAACTCACGAGACCAGCTCTTTCTAACGATGCCTCGATTGACTGAGGCACACATCGAACGAAAGACTGGTGCCCTTTTTGAGCTCCAGACGTTCTCTGATTGATCATCCCTAATGATAGCATTCGAGTGCCTGTAAAGGGGCCGCGACTTCATAGCTTCAACTTAAGATGGCGAATTAGCATTATCACAGGGAGAAAAAAGAAAAGAAGAAAAAATTTACCACTGCACGACCCATTTATGTCACATTTACCCGCATGGGACAACTCCTTTTTACTTTACCAGAATAAGCCCCATATGTACGGACGACTTGTCAAAGGTCGAAAATGCCCCTGCATTTTCCTTCAACCGGATCGGCAGGTGTCGAAGACGAGCGCTGACGCTACATGGGCCCCACAGTCATGTATTTATTATATCCACAACGTTCATCCATATTTCGATATCATTTCGGAGTATTATCCAAAAAAAAAGAAGAAGTCATATCCAAAGATCATCTGGACCACACCACGGAGCAGCAGGAAAATTGATTTTCACCGTTAAAACTTTTATAAGGACTACCATAATATTTATTTTCCATCTGATCTACTCGTAAGGTCACAAAGACTTGGATGAAGAGGAAAAATAAATTTTATAATGATCCAAAACTTTTGTAACCCTAAAAGGGTTTCATCAGTGTGGTCCACTTGATAGTTAGATCTATTTTATTTTTTGTCTCAAGCCTTACTATGAACTCGCCAAATAGATGGATGGTTTGGATATAATACAGACCTTATGGTGGGACCCACAAAAGTAACAAAAAATCTACAACAAAAAAAAAGAAAAAAAATCCCGGGCTGCCACGGCACTACCGCTGGTACGGCGTCGGGCCCCCGCAGTCTGGAATTTTTTAAAAAAATTTTGTTTACAAGGAGAACTTTTTTCCCCTTGCTTTTTTCTCTAATACATAATTACATAAATATTTATATATAAATATTTAAAAATATATTTTTATCTTTTAATTCATTTCGTTGTCTATTTATTTAACAAGCATATCTCCTAAACTAGAATGAGTTACTTAACATACCCCATATGATTTTGGGACAGGAGAAGCTAATTTAGCCAACCTAGTTATTTTCCAAGATTCCATCGGGTCGACAGTCGAAAATTCATTTCATTCACTTCGCGATCAGTTTCAATCAGTTCGTGGTCAATTTCATTCATTTCATTCACTTCATAGTCAATTTCAATCAGTTCGTAGTCAATTTCATTCATGTCATTCACTTCACAGTCAATTTCAATCAGTTCACGATAAATTTCATTAACTTTGCGATCAATTTCTTGCATTTCTCGGTGAATTTCGGCGAATTCCTTTCACTTCACGGTCAATTCCATGCATTTCGAGGTCAATTCCCTTCACGGTCAATTGCATGCATTTCACGGTCAATCCTGACGATTCCCCATCACTTCACGGTCATTTCCATGCACTTCACGGTCAATCCTGACGATTCCCTATCACTTCATGGTCAATTCCATGCATTTTACGGTCAATTCCCTTCACTTCACGGTCAATTTCCTTCATTTCACGGTCAATTCCATACATTTTACGGTCATTTCTAGCGATTCCCCTTCACTTCACGATCAATTCCCTTCACTTCATAGTCAATTCCGTGCATTTCACGATCAATTCCCTTCATTTCACAGTCCATTCCATGCATTTCAAGGTCAATTCTGGTGATTCTCCTTCACTTCACGGTCAATTTCATGCATTTCACTGTCAATCACCAGAATTGACCATGAAATGCATGGAAATGACTGTGAAGTGAAAGGGAATCACTGGGATTGACCGTGAAATGAATGGAAATGATCGTGAACTGAAGGAAATTGATCATGAAATGCATGGAATTGACCGTGAAGTGAAGGGGATTGACCTTGAAATGCATTGAATTGACCGTAAAATGCATTAAATTGACCGTGATACAAATGGAATTGACCTTGAAGGGAAGGGAATTGATCATGAAATGCATGGAATTGACCGTGAAGTGAAGGGGAATCATCGGAATTGACCGTGAAATGCACGGAATTGACCGTGAAGTGAATGGAATTAACCGTGAAATGCACGAAATTGACTGTGAAATGAAGGGAATTGACCGTGAATGCATTTTATGGTCAATTAAGGCGATTCTCATTCACTTCATGGTCAATTCAATTCATTTCACTGTCAATTCAATTCATTTCATAGTCAATTCCTTTCACTTCACAGTCAATTTCGTGCATTTCATGGTCAATTCCATTCACTTCACGGTCAATTCAATTCATTTCATGGTCAATTTCATGCATTTCACGGTCAATTCCGACGATTGCCCTTCACTTCACGATCAATTCCATGCATTTCACGGTCAATTCCCTTCCCTTCACGGTCAATACCGTGCATTTCACGGTCAATTCCCTTCGTTTCACAGCCAATTTAATGCATATCAAGGTCAATTTTGGCGATTCCCCTTCACTTTACGGTCAATTCAATGCATTTCATGGTCAATCCCTGTCACTTCACGATCAATTCCATGCATTTCATGGTCAATTCCCTTCACTTCACGGTCATTTCCATTCATTTCACGGTCAATGTCGGCGATTCCCTTTCACTTCACGGTCAATTCGATGCATTTCATAGTCAATTCGCTTTACTTCACGGTCATTTCCATGCATTTCATGGTCCATTCCCTTCATTTTACGGTCATTTCCATGCATTTCACGGTCAATCCTGATGATTCCCCTTCTCTTCACAGTTAATTCCATGCATTTCACGGTCAATTCCCTTCACTTCAGGGTCAATTCCATGCACTTCACGGTCAATTCTCTTCATTTCGCAGTCAATTCCAAGCATTTCACGGTCAATCCCGACGATTCCCCTTCTCTTCACAGCCAATTTCATGCATTTCATGGTCAATTCCCTTCAATTCACGGTCAATTTCGTGCATTTCAAGGTCTATCCCGGCGATTCCCCTTCACTTCACGGTCAATTCAATGCATTTCACGGTCAATTCCCTTCACTTCACAGTCAATTCCCTTCACTTCACGGTCAATCCCTTCATTTCACAGTCAATATCATGCATTTCACGCTCAATTCCTGCGGTTCCCCTTTACTTTACGGTCAATGCAATGAATTTCAGCGTCAATTCCGTACATTTCATGGTCAATTCCCTTCATTTCATGGTCAATTCCGGCGATTCCCCTTCACTTCCTGGTCAATTCAATTCATTTCATAGTCAATCCCCTTCACTTCACGGTCATTTCCATTCATTTCACTATCAATCTCGGCAAATCCCTTTCACTTCACGGTCAATTAACTGTCAAATGCTTAGAATTGACCGTGAAATGAAGGGAATTGGCTGTGAAAAGCATGGAATTGACCGTGAAGTGAAGGGGAATTGCCAGAATTGACTGCAAAATGCTTGAAATTGACCGTGAAATGAGGGGAATTAACCATGAAATGCACAGAATTGACCATGAAGTGAAGGGAATTGATCGCGAAATGCATTGAATTGACTGTGAAGTGAAAGGGAATCGCCGGGATGGACCGTTAAATGAATGGAAATGACTGTGAAGTGAAAGGAATCGACCGTGAAATGCACGGAATTGACCATGAAATGAATGGAAATGACCATGAAGTGAAGTGAATTGACCGTGAAATACATGGAATTGACCGTGAAGTGAAAGGGATTGACCGTGAAATGAATTGAATTGACGGTAAAGTGAAGGGGAAGTGAAGAGAATTGACCGTGAAATGCATGAATTAATCGTGAAATGAAGGGAATTGATTGTGAAATGTACGGAACTGACCGTGAAGTGAAGGGAATTGACCGTGAAATGAAGGGAATTGACCATGAAATGCACGAAATTGACCGTGAAGTGAAGGTAATTGATCGTGAAATGCCTGAAATTGACTGTGAAGTGAAGGCAAATCATCGGGATTGACCGTTAAATAAATGGAATTGACCATGAAGTGAAGGAAATTAACCATGAAATGCACAGAATTGACAGTGAAATGAAGGGAAATGACCATGAATGCATTTCATGGTCAATTTCGACGATTCCCCTTCACTTCATGGTCAATTCAATTCATTTCACGGTCAATTCCCTTCATTTCACGGTCAATTCCATGCATTTCACGGTCAATTCCCTTTTCTTCACGATCAATTTCATGCACTTCACGGTTAATTCACTTCACATAAAGGTCATTTTCATGCATTTCGCAGTCATTTTTGGCAATTCTGTTTCATTTCACGGTCATTTCCATGCATTTCACGGTCAATTCCCTTCACTTCACGGTCATTTCCATGCATTTCACGGTCAATTCCAACAATTTCGTTTCATTTTACGGTCATTTCCATGCATTTCACGATAAATTCCTTTCACTTCATGGTTAATTCGCTTCACTCCACGGTCATTTTTAGGAATTTCACGGTTATTTTCAGTGATTCTGTTTCATTTCACGGTCATTTTCATGCATTTCACAATCAATTCACTTCACTTCACGGTCATTTCTATGCATTTCCCGGTCAATTCCCTACACTTCACGGTCATTTCCATGCATTTCACGGTCAATTCCGACGATTCCATTTCATTTCACGGTCATTTTCATGCATTTCACGGTCAATTTCCTTTACTTCACGGTCATTTCGCTTCACTTCACGGTCATTTCGCTTCACTTCACGGTCATTTCCATACATTTCACAGTCATTTTCGACAATTTCGGTTCATTTCACGGTCATTTTCATTCACTTCACGGTCAATTCCCTTCACTTCATGGTCATTTCCATGCATTTCACAGTCAATTCCCTTCACTTCATGGTCATTTTCATGCGTTTCACGGTCAATTCGCTTCACTTCACGGTCATTTCCATGCATTTCATGGTCATTTCAGGCAATTTCGTTTCAATTCACGGTCATTTCCATGCATTTCACAGTCAATTCCATTCACTTCACGGTCATTTCCATGCACTTCACGGTCAATTCCCTTCACTTCATGGTCATTTCCATGCATTTCACGGTCAATTTCGGTGATTCTGGTTCACTTCACGGTCATTCCATGCATTTCACGGTCAATTCGATCCACTTCACGGTCATGTCCATGCATTTCACGGTCATTTCCAGTGATTTCGTTTCATTTCACAGTCATTTCCATGCAGTTCACGAAAAATTCCCTTCACTTCACGGTCATTTCCATGCATTTCACATCAATTCACATTACTTCGTGGACATTTCCATGGATTTCCCTGTCTTTTCCCATCACTTCGTGTTCATTTCCATGCATTTCATGATCATTTTCAGTGATTCCGTTTCATTTCATTGTCATTTCCATGCATTTCACCGTCAATTCCCTTCACTTCATGATCAATTTCGGCGATTCTGTTTCATTTCATGGTCATTTCCATGCATTTCACTGTCAATTCCCTTCACTTCATGGTCATTTCCATGCATTTCTAGGTCAATTCCCTTCACTTCATGGCCATTTCCATGCAGTTTACAGTCAATTCCGATGAATCCAGTTCACTTCACGGTCATTCCATGCATTTCACGGTCAATTCACTTCACTTCACGGTCATTTCCATGCATTTCACGGTCATTTCCAGTGATTCTGTTTCATTTCATAGTCATTTCCATACATTTCACGGTCAATTCCCTTCACTTCAAGGTCGTTTTCATGCATTTCACGGTCAATTTTCATTACTTCGCGGACATTTCCATGGATTTCACGGTCATTTCCCTTCACTTCGTTTTCATTTCCATGCATTTCACGATCATTTTTGGTGATTCCGTTTCATTTCATAGTCATTTCTATGCATTTCACTATCAATTCCCTTCAGTTCACGGTCATTTCCATGCATTTCGTGGTCAATTCCGGCGATTCCGTTTCATTTCATGGTCATTTCCATGCATTTTATGGTCAATTTCCTTCACTTCACGGTCATTTCCATGCATTTCACGGTCAATTCCGGCAATTGTGTTTCATTTCACGGTCAATTTCATGCAATTTACGGTCAATTCCCTTCACTTCATGGTCATTTCCATGCATTTCACGGTCAATTTCCTTCACTTCAAAGTCATTTCCATGCATTTCACGGTCATTTCCCTTCACTTCGCGGTCATTTCCATGCATTTTATGGTCAATTTTGGTGATTCTGTTTCATTTCATGGTCATTTCCATGCATTTCACGGCTAATTCAATTCACTTCACGGTTATTTCCATGCATTTCATGCTCAATTTCGTTCACTTCACCGTCATTTCCATGCATTTAACGCTCAATTCTGGCGATTCTGCTTTACTTCACGGTCAATTCCCTTCACTTCATGGTCATTTCCATGTATTTCACTGTCAATGATGGCAATTCAGCTTCAATATGAAAGAATTTCACTGCTTTAATATTATGATTGTGTGTGAGAGAGAGAGTTTACCGAGCGAAAGCATTCCTGTGATTCCACTTCACTTCATGGTCATTTCCATGCATTTCATGGTTAATTCCCGTCACTTCACGGTCATTTCCATGCATTTTACGGCCAATTCCGGTGATTCCACTTCATTTCACATTCATTTCACGGACAATTCCCTTCACTTCACGATCATTTCCATGCATTTCGTGGTCAATTCCCTTCACTTCATGGTCATTTCCATGCATTTCACGGTCAATTCCCTTCATTTCACGGTCAATTCCATGCATTTCACGGTCAATTCTGGTGATTCCGCTTCACTTCACGGTCATTTCCATTCATTTCAAGGCCAATTCCCTTCACTTCATGGTCAATTCCATGCATTTCACGGTTAATTCCCATCACTTCATGGTCATTTCCATGCATTTCACGGTCAATTCCGGTGATTCAACTTCACTTCACAGTCATTTTCATTCACTTCACGGTCAATTTCCTTCCCTCCACGGTCAATTCCCTTCACTCCACGATCAATTCCATGCTTTTTACGGTCAATTCTCTTCATTTCACGATCAATTCCATGCATTTCACGATCAATTCCGGTGATTCCGCTTCACTTCACGGTCATTTTCACTCATTTCACAGTCAATTCCATACATTTCATGATCAATTCCCTTCACTTCACGGTCATTTCCATGCACTTGACGATGAATTCCCTTCACTTAACTCTCATTTCCATGCATTTCACGGTCATTTCCCTTCACATCGTAATCATTTCCATGCATTTCACGATCAATTCCCTTCATCTCTCTGTAAATTCCATGCATTTCGCGATCAATTCCGGTGATTCCGCTTCACTCACGGTCATTTTCATTCATTTCTTGGTCAATTCCCTTCATTTCACGGTCATTTCCATGCATTTCACAGTCAATTCCCGTCACTTCACGGTCATTTTCATGCATTTCAATGTCAATTCCGGTGATTCCACTTCACTTCACAGTCATTTCCATTCATTTCACAGAAAATTTCCTTCACTTCATGGTTATTTTCATACATTTCACGATCAATTCCCTTCACTTCATGGTCAATTCTGTGCATTTCACGGTCAATTCCCTTCATTTCACGATCAATTCCATGCATTTAACAGTTAATTTTCGTGATTCCACTTCATGGTCATTTCCATGCATTTCATGGTCAATTCCCTTCACTTTATGGTCATTTCTATGCATTTCATGGTCAATTCCCTTCACTTTATGGTCATTTTCATGCATTTCCCGGTCAATTCCCTTCACTTCACAGTCATTTCCATGCATTTCAATGTTAATTCTGATGATTCCACTTCGCTTCACAATCATTTCCATTCATTTCACAGAAAATTTCCTTCACTTCATGGTCAATTCTGTGCATTTCACGGTCAATTCTCTTCATTTCACGATCAATTCCATGCATTTAACGGTCAATTTTGGCGATTCCACTTCATGGTCATTTCCATGCATTTTACGGTCAACTCCCTTCACTTTATGGTCATTTCCATGTATTTCACAGTCAATTCCTTTTACTTCACGGTCATTTCCATGCATTTCCCCATCAATTCCGGTGATTCCACTTCACTTCACAATCATTTCCATTCATTTCACGGAGAATTCCCTTCACTTCATGGTCATTTCCATGCATTTCTCGATCAATCCCTTCACTTCACGGTCAATTCCGTGCATTTCACGGTCAATTCCCTTTATTTCACAAACAATTCCATGCATTTTATGGTCCATTCCCTTCACCTCACGTTCATTTTCATGCATTTCACAGTCAATTCCCTTCACTTCACAGTCATTTCCATGCATTTCATGGTCATTTCCCTTCACTTCGTGGTCATTTCCATGCATTTCATGGTCAATTCCATTGATTCTATTTCATTTCACGGTCATTACCATGCATTTCACGATCAATTCCAGCGATTCCGTTTCATTTCACGGTCATTTTCATGCATTTCACGGTCAATTACCTTCACTTCACAGTCATTTCCATGCATTTCATGGTCATTTCCATGCTTTTCACGGTCATTTCCGGTGATTCCGTTTCATTTCACGATCAATTCCCTTCACTTCAAGGTCTTTTGCATGCATTTCATGGTCATTTCCTTTCATGTCGCAGTCATTTCCATGCATTCCATGGTCAATTCCTGTGATTCCATTTCATTTCACGATCATTTTCATGCATTTCACGGTCAATTCCATTCACCTCACGATCATTTCACGCTCAATTCCATTCACTTCGCGATCATTTCCATGCATTTCACGCTCAATTCCGGCTATTCCGCTTTACTTCACGGTCAATTCCCTTCACTTTATGGTCATTTCCATGCATTTCACGGTCGATAATGGCAATTTCGCTTCAATATGAAAGAATTTCACTGGTTTAATGTTGTGATTGTGTGTGTGTGTGTGAGAGAGATTATCGAGCTAAAGCATTCTGGTGATTCTGCTTTACTTCACAGTCATTTCCATGCATTTCATGGTCATTTTCCTTCACTTTGCGGTCATTTCCATGCATTTCACTGTCAATTTCAGTGATTCCACTTCACTTCATAGTCATTTCCATTCATTTCACGAACAATTCCCTTCACTTCACGGTCATTTTCATGTACTTCATGGTCAATTCCCTTCACTTCACGGTCATTTCCATGTATTTCACGGTTAATTTCGACGATTCTGTTTCATTTCACGGTCATTTCCATGCATTTCACAGCCAATTCCGGTGATTCTGCTTCATTTCACGGTCATTTTCATGCATTTCATGGTCAATTCCTTTCACTTCATAGTCATTTTCATGCATTTCATGGTCAATTCCAATGATTCCACTTCACTTCACAGTCATTTCCATTCACTTCATGAACAATTCCCTTCACTTCATGGTCATTTCCATGCATTTCAAGGTCAATTCCCTTCACTTCACAGTTAATTCCATGCATTTTACGGTCAATTCTGGCGATTCCACTTCACTTCACAGTCAATTCTATGTATTTCACAGTCAACTTCCTTCATTTCATGGTCAATTCCATGCATTTCACCGTCAATTTTGGAGATTTCCCTTCACTTCTTGGTCATTTTCATTCATTTCGTGGTCAATTCACTTCACTTCACGGTCATTTCCGTGCATTTTATGATTAATTCTGGTGATTCCCTTTCACTTCATGGTCAATTCCATGTATATCACAGTCAATTACCTTCATTTCACGGTCAATACCATGCATTTCACTGTCAACTCCCTTCACTTCATGGTCATTTCCATGCACTTCACGGTCAATTCCGCGATTCCGCTTCACTTCACGGTCAATTCTATGTATTTCACGGTAAACTCCCTTCATTTCACGGTCAATTCCATGCATTTCACGATCAATTCCAGCGATTCCCCTTCACTTCACGATCTTTTCCATTCATTTCATGGTCAATTCGCTTTACTTTACGGTCATTTTCATGCATTTTACGGTCAATTTCGACGATTCCCTTTCACTTCGCGGTCAATTCTATGCATTTCATAGTCAATTCCCTTCATTTCACAATCAATTTTCATCACTTCACTGTCATTTTTATGCATTTCACAGTCAATTCCGGTGATTCCGCTTCACTTCACGGTCAATTCTATGTATTCCACGGTCAACTCCCTTCATTTCACGTTCAATTCCATGCATTTCACAGTCAATTTCAGCAATTCCCGTTCACTTCACAGTCAATTCAATACATTTCACAGTCAATTCCCTTCACTTCACGGTCATTTCCATGCATTTCACGGTCAATTCCCTTCACTTCACGGTTAATTCTACTCATTTCACCGTCAATCCCCTTCACTTGTAGCGATACCGATACTTGTGGTTATCAGCGATATTATCAACAATATCGATATTGTTTTCATATTCCTGGCCAGTGAAACTTGTAGCGATACTGATATTTCCGGTTATCAGTGATATTATCGACGATATCAATATTATTTTTGTATCCCTAGCGCCAGTGAAACTTGTAACGATACCGATATTTCCGGTTATCAGCGATATTGTTGACAATATCGATATTATTTTTGTATAGAATTGAACGTGAAGTAAAGCGGAATCGCCATAATTGACCGTGAAATGCATGGAAATGATCGTGAAGTGATATTGACTGTGAAATGCATGGAATTGATCGTGAAGGAAGGGAATCGACCATGAAATGCATGGAATTGATCGTGAAATACATGGAATTGACCGTGAAGGAAAGCGTAATCACCAGAATTGACCATGAAATGCATGGAAATGACTGTGAAGTGAAGGGAATTGACCGTGAAGTGCATGGAATTGACCATGAAATGAAGGGAATTGTAACATTCCGGATTTTTCCCAACTTGGCAATGGACGTCCTTAGACATAGAACTGCCCTAGGACCTCATTCTGTCATATTTGGTCATAATTAGGGCGTAATTTAGTTAAGAAATAAATAGCCTGAATCACTATCTATACAAACTACAAAGACCCGAGTACCACCTCGAGCAGAAATCTCTTAGGATCAAATCCTTTAGAAATTAGGCGAGTAGTAGCTAGTGCTAAATTAGTTTACTTGTGAAATTCACACTAATCACTTTAAATATGATCTGCAAGATCCAAAACTTTTAGAAACATGGACGCTAGGTTATCCTAAAACTTAGGGACAATCTCTATTCCCGTTTGCTCTCGGGAGCACTTTGAAACTCCGTATCGGACTTGGACCGCACGTCGAAAGTCCGATTACTACGAAGTTATATAATTAAGACCGCCTTGCTGGACTTGACAACCATCTCAGAAATCAAGTCCAGATAATGTCCCGTGGCTATTCGCTTGAGCCCTGAGCGAAGAGTGTGAGAAAACGTGAATTTCTTTATAAATTAAATACAATTTAAGTAATCAGAGACGTGTCGCTTGCGGGCTAAGTATAAGCAATCAGACCGTCGGAATCTGACCCAAAGACACCTCGGATCAGGGTAGGTTGCCAGTACATGGCAGTACACTTGTAGCCCTGATTGAGTTTCGATGACCGTTGAATTGAAGCTGGTCCGCCACGGTCGACCTGGAAACCCGATCGGATTGAAAACTTAACTTGATCAAGATCCAATATTTGTGAGCTTAAGTCAGACCGCATTCAGCAAAGGGAGCTTCAGAAGTGCTCCGTTGGATCGGAACAACCTCCCTTTGGAC
Source organism: Magnolia kwangsiensis (assembly GCA_037074715.1). Classification (NCBI taxonomy): domain Eukaryota; kingdom Viridiplantae; phylum Streptophyta; class Magnoliopsida; order Magnoliales; family Magnoliaceae; genus Magnolia; species Magnolia kwangsiensis. The sequence goes on along the minus strand of CM073576.1, from coordinate 18,565,604 downwards.
ATAACCTAAGTATACCATGGCCTGGGGTCTATTTCTGTGAGTTCTGGGCCTATATAAGGACCTTAAACCCTCTCTCATTTCTCCCATACGAATTTGAGAAAACCCTAGGAGAGAGGAGAGAGTAAAGAGAGAGAAAGTGTGGGAGAAATGGGAAGATCTCAATGATACTCTATCCTACTGCTGTACGTGCTTAACCATCACGATCTAATCGCTATTCGAATGATTCTGACTTCGTTTCTAGATAAGGAAACCTAACCCTAATATGTTTTAGGGTTTCGATAGTTGCAAGTAGCGAAATAACTGACTTACCTCGTGTTATAGGTCGTCATATCAACATTGACGAAGACTTAGAGATTCCATCGACTTCTTTATGCTTCAACGGCATAAGGTGCGGACTTTAGAAGTTTAGGTTGTCATTTTTCAAAGCTTTCAATGTCGGATAATGATAGATTCCTGACGTAGATGCTATTTCACATGTAGAACATGCTATCAGTTTTTCGTTTCGGTTAAATACGAAGAATATGAAATTTTATATATTCTCTGTATTCGTAGAAAATACCGTATACGTACAAAATATGAAAGTGTGTTTGCCATGATTAATTGCCGTCTATGTATGCTAAATGTATGTGTAACAACTCCTAGGCTAAAGGTTTAGCCCAAATACATGATATACCAACATACGATATGTATTTAGTATGTGTAGCCTAAGTGTTTGTGAAAATGACTGAATGAGTATAGACTTTGTATTCGTGCTCGCCATGAAAAACTGTCGTGGATATATGATTGTTGTATGGGCGATAACCCTTTGAAGAAAGGATTTGCCCTAATACGTATGCAAATTAACACATAATATGTATGATGTAATGTGTAGGCTAAGTTTTGTAAAAGTGTCTGAATGAGTTAGTAGTTAGCAAGATGTACCTGTATGCGGGTTGAGATATGATTCTCAACCACATCAATAATGTGTATGATTTCCTCCATGTATGACTTATTTTGATGTCTGCTCGATTATGAATTGAATGTGTGTGAATTCATATTTACAATGCACTTCAGAACATGTTCATATGATTGAATGATTTATAATCTTGATCCATTACTAGTTTGACTATCTCATAGGACATCATGTTGTAATTGAATGTGTTTGGAGCTATTGAATAGTCCAGGCAATTAATAACTGGACTTGAGTTCGTGGCTGAGTTGGATTCACCACGTAGAACGTGTTTGACGAACCCGAGCCGTGCGTTGCTTGTCGACAGTGGTTAGGCCACACGAGGTGCTTATGCACTTCATGTCGATCAACTCAACAGGCGCTCGTACTAGTCGAACTCTTCAAATAACCCGATTAGCTCGATGTATGTTAACCATGTATGTACGCTACTGCTTGAATCTAAAGTACCAAACTTACTAGTGAAAATTTCGTTAACCATGATACCTCGATCCGCTAAGACTCATGAGCAGGGCATGGTGGTATGGGACACCGTGGTCGAGCTATTGACCTACGCTGGGGCCACGAGCCTCCCCGTAGTGACCAGTGAGCAACCCAGACTCGTGAGCTGAATATGATGGTATGAGACACTGTATTCAAGCTGTCGGCCTACACTGATAAGGTGATGGGGGAGTGGTGTAACGATTGCATATAACAGCCCTGACAACCCTTTGTAGTGAGCTCGAGCGTACTCTGAGTCTATGGAAAGGCGACGACCCTTCTGTAGCAACAAGAGTACAAACTAGGCCTGTATTGATAAGGTAATGTGGGAGTAGTGTAACGATTGCGTGTAACAGCCCTTGCAGTGACCTAGAACCGCACTTCGTATAAGATATGCTAGGACTGACGACCCTAGACTGGATCATTGTTGAGAATTGATATAAGGGAGTGTAACATCCCAAAAATCGAGGGTCGAGTAAAAACCCAACTCCCGAGTTCTAAAATGTTATTTATGCAACATAAATGTGTGTGATTGAATGTTGTCTGTGTTAATGTATTAAACATGAGTGAGATTAAGCCAGAACAGCATGTCATACTCCAGAGACAGTTAAATTTACAAGCGGAAGACTGTGATAGTATGTATAACATATATAAACTGTTGTATGTCTCCAGAGTGTGAACATGTTACCAAGTTATATACATACATGTATACTTCAAAAGTAAACAAAAAGAATATACATGAGTGCTCTGAAAATATAAAATGACAAGTGTCAAGGTATCTAATCAACCTTCATGTAATCCCGTCAATCAGAACACGCATAAAGGAGGGATCCTCCTCATCATTATCAAGTCCAGCTCCGCTTCTCAAGCAGGGCCATCATCTGCAACCAAAATAGGGACTGGTGGGTGTCCGGAAACACCATCCCGTAACGTGAAAATGAGTAGCTAACTCAGTGAAATAATAGAGCAAGGATTAACATGTTTTCAAATCAATCATGCAATAATAGTAAAACAGTAAATCAAACAATCCTAATACTGTTGTTAATGCAACATGACATGACATGATGGATGCCCTCACCGACATTTTCCCTCATACGGCACCATCTTACACCCGCGGCATGCTTGCGTACCGCTCAATGCTCCACATCTTCCAGGCACATGCAATGTAATGGTGATATGATTTCCAAGTTATTATTAGTCCATTCAAACAGCAGGATTGAGAAACTAAGGTACTTCCCTTATATCAATCCGAACACAGATCTTGTCTAGGGTCGTCACTCCTAGTAATCTCATATGAAGTATATTTTGTAGGTTGCTGCAAGGGCTGCCAGGGCTGTTGCTAGCACTCGTTGCACCACTCCCCCATCACCTTATCAATACAGGCCTACTGTACTCTCACTGCTATGAAAGGGTCGTCGCCTCCCGTAGACTCAGAATACGCTCGCGGTCACTACAAAGGACTCGTCGCCTGATCAGTGTAGGCCGACAGCAAGAATATAGTGTCCCATACCACCATAATCTGCTCACGAGATATAAGTGCTCACTGGTCACTACGGGGAGGTTTGTGGCCTCAGCGTAGGCCGACAGCTCGACCACGGTGTCCCATACCACCATGCCCGGCTCATGAGTCTTTGTGGATCAAGGTACCATGGTTGACAGGGTTTACAATGGTAAGTTCAGTACCCTAGGTTCAAGCAGTTATGACTCATACAGGGTGAACATACAACGGCCAGTCGGGTTACTTGACGGGCTCGACTATCACGAGTGTATTTCAAGTTGAACGACATGAAGTGCGTAAAACACCTCGTGTGGCCTAACCACTGCCGCCAAGTTCAAAACATGGCTCGCGATCATCGACGCGTCGTTCGTGACAAAAATAAGCCAACCACGAACTTGCTCGGTTACCGGCTGCCTGGACTAGGTATAGTCCCAAACAATTATGAATCCACATCAGCCATCATGTAAGAGTAATGGAAATGAAATACAACCATGTGAGCATGTTAACACATGTTATAACATACAACTTAAGTAAATCTTCCAACGCATGCATTTCATACATATAATGAAATCATGCATATAGCTAACATGTAGGAAACCATTTACATCAGCATGCTAATTGAGAAATCAATCTCAAACTAATTCATAATACCATTTAATGCAATACATACTAATACAAGCATTTATACAAACACTTAAACTACATACTTAAGTCTACATATAGTATGTCGACTCAAAGTGCGCATTTAGGCGAATCTCTTCGCCAAACTAATTATGCACGCATTCCTAGTATTCTAATGCGACAAGAAGCCATGTCAATCACATCAGTAAATTATGGATGAAAACAGTATTTCCTACAAATGACTAAAATGCCCTAAATCTCATATTCTTCGTCTGCTTACGAAACAGGAAACGGACAGCATGTTGTACATGTCAAACGGCGTTGCCGTCGATAATCTACTATTAAACGACATTGAAAGCGTTGAAAACAGTCAATCAAAGCGTCTAAAATAAGCATCTTTTTCCCTACAGGCGTATTAATTCGAACGGAGCGTATACGCTTCGTCTATGGCGAACCGTGAACCTAATACACAAGATCTATCAGGTACTTCACTATGGAACTTAAGGAATCTCAAATTAGCAACTATTTAGGATATTTTCTTACCTAGAAATGCGGCAAAATCACCAGCAAAGTGATTAGAGCGTGTTGCTTAGGCACGTGCAACAGGTAGCACAAGCAGCAGGAAAAACTCTCCCACTCTCTCTCACAATCTCTCACCTTTTCTCTCTCTCAACCTAGAACTTTTTTCAAATTCGGATGGGAGAGATATGAGAGGGTTTCAGGCCCTTTTATAAGCCCAAACATGCCCAAAACAGGCTTGGGAACAAAGTTTACTTGATGCCTAACCAAATCGGGGCTGTTTCGGTCCAAAAGACCATTTCTGGTGGTCCCCTGGCCGAACGCGATCGGACTTAAGTTCGTGCACGTCGGATGTCGCTCACATCCCATTTTCAGACCATTAGTGTTCGTAGATTGCACGTGGCGGTCCAGTTTCAGTTCAGCGGTCACCGCACGTAGATCAGGCCTACAAATCTCATGATATGAAATAGAAATTTTTCCTGATCCGAGGGTGTAATTTGGATGAATTCTGACGGTCAGAACGCTTAATAATAACGCGTCAAGTCGTGTGCCAGATTTAAATTTCAAATTCCAAATCTAACCCTATTCTCACTCTCTTCACTCCAGGCTCAATGAAATAGCCTGTGTATGTCGGTTGGACTTGATTTTCGAAATGATTGTCAAGTCCAGCTAGGCGGTTATAACGGTCTAAGATTGTAATTATCGAACTTTCGACGCGCGGTCTAGATCCAATACAAAGTTTCAAAGAGGTCCAGAGAACAAACCGGTTTAGAGTTTGATCCGAGGTTTTAGAGTATTATAGCACCATTGATTCTACAAGTTTTGGGTCTTGTAGAACGTATTTAAAGTGATCAGGGACTATTTCCCAGCTACTCCAACGTAGCACTAGCTAACTTATGCTTAGTTTCTAAAGGAATTAATCCTAAGTGATTTCTTTGGCTATGGAATTGGGTTCTGAGCGATTTCTCAGGTGTTTTAGTTGACCCATTGCCTAAGGACGTTTAACCCCAGGTTGGTAAAAATTCGAGGTGTTACAGGGAGGTACCTTAGCTTCCCAATCCTGGTGTATGAAAAGGACTAATAATAACTCGGTAATCACACTCATAACATCGCACTGCATGTGTCTGGAAGATGTGGAGCACTGAGGGAAGAAAGCATGCCGCGAACGGTTGGATGACATGAGTTTTTCTCATACAGTGAGCCTTAAGTTGAACAATTTGGGTATATAATATATACATAAAAGTTAGTCACGGTTGGATGACATAAGTTTATCTCATACAATGTAGTGGGTCCTACTTCCAAGTGGTCATGCAAGCAGATGGGTCCATACACAAACATTACAGTGGGTCCTAACAAGTAGATAGTATAGGTAACTTACATACATTAAGGTAGTACAAGGAAGAATAGTTTAGATGCACAAGGCACACGTCAGCGGGCTCTATGATCAAACTGTTTGGTTGGTAAAACAATTGAACAGTGCGGATAAAATACATACATTAAGTAGGTTCACAAGTGCTCGAAAGTTATACGTTCAATTAACACTATTTCATTTAGGAATCGGATCTAGATTCTTTTGGAATCATGCTATAGAATTAGCAAACCTAATAGATAAATGGTGAAATATGCAATATTACATCAAGGTAAGGTATATAATCGATCTGACACACGTCCTAAGTTCACATACCCAAGAGGTTACACCATCATCATAGTCCATGAGTCTGAGTAATCACACAATTCTCACATGCCCACATGGTCTTATGGCCACTCCATTATCAGAAGTCCATATGGTTGAGTGGCTGCACAAATATCATTTTACTTTCCATAATAAAGGATTTAAGGTTAGATGGTTATGTACTTTCACTACCTCATAACCCACATAATGGGGCAATCACTTTACTAAACTTTCACATAGTCAGATGGCCAATACCATAATTTCACATAGTTTAGCAGTCACCTAAGCACCACATGATCATATGGTTAGGCCACACATTCCCCACAAACCCACATGATTTACAACTATCCACATCATTCATGATCACAAGATTTATGAGCTACATATTCAACACCATCTTGCCAAATCTAGCTACTATTCATCCCGTCAATGATCATATGGTTAAGGGCCACAACAATCATAAATCCACTTAGACAAGTAGTCACAAAATTTTCCTAATTTCATACAGTTAGGTGGGCTATAAAAATCATGCACTCACATGATGTGGTGGCCCACACAACTTCTACTAATCCACACGACTAGTTGGGCCACCCAAAATCCCAAATTCATATGGTGTAGTGATCCACATGATTTCTACCAACTGACGGTCTAAATGAGGAATAACCATTACAATGAATACCATGGAAACGACTTAGATTGCAATAAATATATAAGCAGCCCCACACTTTAAAATGATCTAACAAAATAGATAATGGTTGGTAAAACATGTACATTAGGTGGCCCATGATCGGTTAAAAAGGATGGATAGATTTCTCACAAACATTATTGCAGCTCTAGGAAATATTTAACGGTGGACAAGTGATCAATATTGATCCCATGACATAAGATTTGGATCTGACTAGTCTATGGGACCATACCCTAAAATGATAAAGATAAACTGATGAATGGCATGGATCTGCATCATACTACAGGCTGGAGTCCATGGTCAAGGAAGCATCCTAGCATATAGGGGGCACACCAGAGCCTAAGAATTTTTAATGGTTGTTACCACTGTTTCTACTTGTAGCATGGCTCACCTAAAATTGCGTTCTACTTCATCTTGTGTCCACGGGCAGGAGGTGGGCCTACTTCCCAAGTGATTGGAAAGTATAGGCGTTGTAGGTATACAATACATGCACCTAGGTGGGCTCCACATGCATCACGTTATGTCCAGGGAAGTTTTCATTGGTAAGCATGCAATTCCCTTTCCATGAGTACAGTTTGTACAACAAACAACATCATAGTTGATACCACCCACTAGATGAATGACATGGCTATAAGGTATATACGTCGGGTGGGGCCCACAACACATGGATGGTCCAAATGATGGACGACTTGGATATAAAATACATGTAATGAGTTGGCTCGGTTGTCTAATGACCAACCCAACTTTGGTGGCAGTTACACATCACGGTAGAACTCAAGAGATTTAATGGTAGGGATTTTTATTCCCACTGTTTCTTATAGTGTGGTCCACTTAAGGCGTGGATCTGCCTAATTCTTTTACTCATGTCTTAAAATGGTCTTAAGGAGTGGATGAATGGCCCAGATATACTTTTCATCACCAAGGTGGGTCCCAAAAAAATCTAATCATTTTGAGTACAATTTCAACTGTCCAAGTGGCATGACCTACATGAGCTTCTAATGGGCCTGATTTTTTATACTATGCAATGGATGGGGTTGGTAAGATGGATGAACATTGTGGATTTAACACATACATCATGGTGGGGCTGGGGCTTGAAATCAAGTCAATCTGTGGATCTTGTGGACCACACCACACACAAAGGTTGAGAGGGTTATCCTCCATTAAAACACTCAAAATCATTTATTGGGCCACCGGGATGTGGTTCACGAATCCAGCACATCCATTATGTGTGTCTCACTTGGTTGAGGGGTCAGTCCAAGTTTAAGATGCATCTAAATTTCAAGTAGGCCCCGACAAGTGCTTTTATGTGTACATCCATATCTTCACATGATTTTAGATGGTGTGGACCACCTGAGTTCTGTGTACGGCTAATTTTTTGGGGATCCTATCATTTAAAGGGGACCCATCAAATGCACAGTGTAGATGTTCAACATACATCATGATGGGGCCTATGGTTGGGACCCACGGTCCCTGCCCTCTTATAAAGCAGCAGGACGCTGCTTGTTGCAGCGTCTGATGTTGGTAGCAACAACGTCTAGATGTTATGTTATTTAAAAAAATTTTCAATGGTTTTTCATAGGTGGGGTCCACATCCTGACGATCCACTCCGACTACTGGTTTCTCCGACTCGTAACAGGTCAAATGAGCCCAATATTTAGTATGTTTTGGTCTATAAAAACATTACAGCGGGCCCTAACAGGTTCAATAGTAAATGTCACTATTAAAAATAATTTTCAATGGTATGGCCTACCAGAGGTTTGGATTAGCTTCATTTTTCAGCTCAATGCCTAAAATGATCTGAAAAATAGGATGGATGGTGTGGATCGGATACATACATCAAGGGGGTGAGTGTTATTGGCTCACAACCCCTCATTTTTATTGAAAGCAGCTGGACGCTACTTGCTGCAGCGTCCCCTGGACACTGCATCCACTCCGCTTTGTTTTTATTTTATTTTTATTTTAATGTGGTGTGTTTACGTTTGTATGTGCGAGTGTGGCCAGCCTAATGGGCCACACTTTGGAAAACTTGGATGGCGAAAAAAATTTTGGTGGGACCTACCATCAATGGGTCCCACATAAAATCTATAACAAATTATTATTATTATTATTATATATATTCTCTTATGCGCCCACAACATTAATTATATCATTATCATCATATCATCACTACTATTAATAATATTTTTATATGTATTCTCCCATGAATCCATACCATTAATCACATCATTATCATCAAATCATCACCACTATTAATCATTGTTTTATATGCATTCTCCCATGAATCTTATCATTAATCACATCATTATCATCAAATCATCACCACCATTAATCATCTTTTTATATATATTCTCTCATGAATCTAAACCATTAATCACATCATTATCATCAAATCATCACCACTATGGATCATCCAAATAATAAAAAAGAGAACAAACTATAAGAGTGGAGGGGGTGTACTCACCTTGATGGACTAGATGGATGGAAGGGATGGGATTGATGGCCCACCATGATCACTCCTCTCTCTCTCTCTCTCTCTCTCTCTCTCTCTCTCCCACTGCCCCCCCCCCCCCCCCCCCCCCCCCCCCCTGTGTAGAAAAATGGTGAAATGCTAAGGGATGAAGGACTATTTGTAGAGAAATTGTTAAAATGTGGTTAGATTTAATTAATGTGATCTTGGTTAGCTTAGACTATGATTATGACAATTATTCATGATTTGTAATTAATGGTGGATTAAAGGGACATGGGATGGCATGGTGTGATGATGTCATGCATAGGGTATGGTATGGAGAAGAGGTGACCTTGCATGCACATGAGAGATAGGAGGTATGGGTGTGTGACATCACACACATGGGTAGAGATTCTCTTACACATGTGTGACATGTTGTTGAGGGTCATATATTGTATATTAGACCCTAGTTATTACTTGATTTTACAAACATGATACCGTTTAACGCCCTATTTAATCGTGTTGGTGATGCAAAGTGTATTTAGGAGCTTGGACTGAAAAAGGGTGCTAAATGCATGAATTTAACACTCCAGAATCACCAAGGCAAGGGACAGACCCCAGGGGACTGAGATCGAAGAATTTACATGCCAAAGATCTGAGAAAATCAAGTGATTGGGTTTAAACGGGCTTGAAAGTTGTCCAGAATGTAAAATCACAAGGTTCCCATCATTCGTTCAGCTCGAAACTTTATCTCTGGCCTGAGGACCATAAATTAACCGTACATGTTGAATTTAAACCATTGAATCCTTGTGGAAGTGGTCCAACGATCAGATCAACCCACAATTTACCGATTTAGGGCCCACAAGATCTCTCGATATGCTTCAATTTTGGACTCGAACACTTAAATTGGATGGGGCAGCAGATGGACGAAGAGGATCTCTCATAAACATAATGTGGACACCACTTGAGAGCGTGAGTGTGTATGATGAGGGACGAATATTGCATATCAGACCCCGATTATTACCTAAATTTACGTACATGATAAAGCTTTATGTAGTATTTTGATCGTGTTTTTGTTACAGGTAGTAATTAAGAGCATGAATTGAAAAAGAGTATTAAAAGGATGGATTTGACGCTCCGGAGTCACCAAAGCAAGGGACGGAGTCCAGAGGACTAAGACCGAAGGATTTATACATCAGTGATCCATGAAAATCAAGTCGTTCACGTTAAAGAGGCTCAAAAGTCGTCCAAGATGCAAGATCACATGGTTCCAACCAATCCGATTGGCTCGAAACTTCATACATTTGCTGGAGGCCATAAATTAACCGTACATATCAAATTTCAACCCTCGAATAACTATGGATGTGCCCCAACTGATAGATCAGCACATAAACCGTTGATTCTAGGCCCACCTGCAATTTGAATATGCTTCAATTTTGGTTTCAACCCCTTAAATTAGATGGGAAACCAAATGAACAGTGTGGATTTATCATTAGCATCAAGTAGGGACCCACTTTAAGTGAGTGCGTGTGCACAACACATGTACACTCACCATGCACCAAAACAACCAAAGTCGGTCAGTGTGTGCTGACCGACTCACCTCCTTAAATCTCAAAAATGGCAACTGCCGTTACAGCGTTAACGTTGTCCAAGGGTTAGTTGCTGTTGTGGGCCCCACCCATTGTCTAAAAGGGTAATCCACACCGTCCATTCGTTCCTTTGGGCATCCATAATCTATGCCTAGGTGATAAAATTTACAGACGACAGCAAAGATTGGTTTTTAACCATTAAAACATAGGTTGGACGGTAGAGCAGAAAACTCTGTGGACCGCATCAATGTATACCCAAAACTATCCCTTCCCGAATGGTTTTTCGAGAAGAATCCAATGTACGGCTTGGATTGATGAAAACAACATCGAAGTGGGCCCCACCATCACTCCAGCGCAAACAGCATGCGATCCCTATTTTCACATCTGAAAATTGACCAACTTTTGGGGCAGTTGCACGATCAGAACGTTAATCGGATGGAAGATTTGGTCCGTCCATCGTGTAGCTCACTCAAAAATGTCCTAAGGGACGTTGATATTTTGGATGAAATACAAGGAAGAGCAGCGTTTGGAGCCTCCAAAATTAGCTGCATAAAGGAATTACGCGGCTGCTTCTGTGAAACTGACTTCACCTATCCACTGACTTCAGCCAGAGCCATCTGACCGACTTCACTGCCTATAAAGGAACGAGAACAGAGCTAGAGCCTAGGGAGAGCAGATCCAAGGCTTGAAGGAGAGAAGAAAGAGAAGAAAGAAAGAAAGAAAGAGACAGAAAGAAAGAAGGGAGTTCGGATGTTTATTTTATTTTTCCTTCTTATAGTTAAATTTATGGATTGCTAATCTCTTAGCTAGGGCTGAGATGAAGCCCCTAATTTGAATAACTTTTGTCTATGTTGAATTTATTTTAATCTGATTGATTTGTTTCTTTTTCTAGTGTGCTTTCCTGAGATTTTCGTACTTCTATGAGCTTAACCAAAGTCTAGATGTAGATGTTGTTTAGAATATTATTCTAGGTACTTATTTCTGACCATGAACAGGTTTTCTATAGAGGAAGAAACAGGAATCTACATCTCTCTATGCCTGACCATGAATGGAAAGATGTGATCCATATACTCTAAGGGATTATACAGTCTATGTGCTCGACCAAGGACATAGAGTATGCTTTATTTAATTTGATATTAATCTGAATTAAGGTGAATCAATAGGCAAAATAAAGTTTAGGATAATTAGGGGTGGATTCGAAAGTCCTAGTCTTCCCCTTGATTGGATTTTACTCATTGCTCTCGATTATTTCTCATAGATTTGTGATAGTCTACTTAATAGTTCGCTATATTATTAGTTGGATTAGTCAAGAAGAATCTTAAATTTCGAATTGTGACAACCAGTCCTCGTGGGAACGATCTCGTAATATATACCATATCTACATCTGATTTGTATACTTGTGAGTTAAAATCATTTAAATCAAATCGGTTTAAATAAAACATCAAGTTTTTGGCTCTGTTGCCGGGGATTGTTTCGGTCCAATAGGATTTAGGATTCTCTCTTATCATAATTCATAGCCTCAGGATTTTGCTAACTTTAGGTTAAAGTTTTTATTTTACTTTATTTTAGAAACTAACATATTTCTTATTTTGTAGGGTCCTGACTTGAACTTCTAATGTGGTAATCTCTTTCTAAATTCTTTACTTTTTCTAATTTCTATTTTTACAATTAAGGTTTTATTTTTTAGAAATTTTCTAAGTCTAGGCTTTCTTTTTAGAAATTTTCTATTTTCTAATTTTAGATTTAGATTCTTCTTTTAAATAACTTTCTATTTTCTAGTTTTAGAAATTTTTTCCGTTTTAGAAATTAACTTAGCTTTTTATTTTTAAGATTAGAAACTTTCTTTTTTATAAACTTAGCTTTTTATTTCTAAGATTAGAAACTTTCTTTTTTATAAACTAACTTTCTATTTTTATTTTTAGTAACTTTCTAATTTTAGGATTTCCTTCCTTTTTAAAAACTAACTCTTCTTTGTTGTTCTTTAGAAAATTTCTAATTTTAGATTTTTTATTTTTTCGAAACTAACTTGTTTTGTTTTCTTTTAAAGGATTCTAACATAGATCTCCAAATTGGTAACTTCTTTCTAATTATCTTTCTTCCTATTTCTAGATTGGTGTAGGATTTTTTCTTTTAGAATTATATTCAGAGTTACGATTTCACCATGTATATGCACGGGTGGGAATGTTAGTATGCTGAGAAGAATAATATATATTGGGATGATGATTATTATAGAAATCCACCAATGTCTCAAATTTTTTTTGAAACTATCATCGAGAACCAACAGGAATCTAATGATCCACCGGTTAAGAAGTCCTTACTCGATCATATGTGGGAGAATAATTACACCCCATGGATTAATAAGACAGTACGTGAGTGTTGGGATTATCATAACTATAGGCGTGAGGACTATTATCAACCATCAGATTCTCCCACCTATAATCCGTATGACTATAATCAGTGAAAACATCAAAATTGGAGAAATGAACTAACATGTTTTAATGATTATTCTCTTGGGTTCCCTACTTCTGAATATCCACCAGAAACGATCCAAGATGAGTCATCTCTGAGTTACACAGCCTATGACATGATGAAATTATTAGATGCACTTGAATCACGCATTGATAGGCTAATGGAGACTAATTCATCTCGACTACAACCCGTTGATTGTTCCTTTGGATTCCTTACTTATGATGTGCTAATGGAAGCTAGTTCATCTCAGCCACAACCCAATCCAGAAATACAATGCAAGGAAGGTGATCCTCACTCACTTTTAAAACACTCTGAAATTTGATATGAAGAGTTGAATTATGTTAATGAGCATATGGTTCAATTTTCAGATGAATCGATCTCGATGACGGTTCAAAGAAATGGTGAAGAGATATGGGTGTCTTTCGAATACAATGATGATAACACACTTCACTCACATGAGACACTTGAGTTTAATGATGATGAAGAGGTTAGCTTATTTGAACCTCCACCCAATTTAGGAATAGAATGTGAGGAAAGCAATCCCATCCCAAGTATGCTTAACAGGGAATCAGACGATGATATGTATTGGGATGATGATCATGAATGTTTAGTATAAATTTTTCTGGAATCAATCTCAAGTATGGTCCAGGTCAGTGATCAAGAAGTACATGAAGTGGTCGGTCAAAATGAGTTACTCTCATCTAACATGTTTGATTTAAAAGTGAAGGATGAGCTCATTACAACCGACCCTTCTAACTCTCGTGAAACATGTTTGGGCCACTCCCCTGAATTGAATGATGATATGATTTGAAAAATGAACGAACCGTTTGATATGACTCTGGAAGTTGAAACCACCCAGTTGAGGCCACCATCTGAGTCATACACTTTTGACGATTCAATACCTCTTCTGAGTAGTATCAATGAGCAGAGTCCTCACATCAATACTTTATTTCTTGATCATCAAATTGTATGCGCAGGGTTGGAGCAAGAGAGTGTACTTCCATCCACTTTCAAATACGATGAATTCCTTGGGCAGATCATCACAATCTCCAATGTGAAAAATAAATCATGCTCAGCTGAACGTCCCAACTCTTTAGATGATTGCTTAGCGCATTTTGCATATTCAAACGATCCCCTGTTACAAGAAATAGTGAATGCCTTGTAAAATAATACCTCGACGGTTATCATGAATCGAGAAAACCCATATTCTGAAGTACCTCCTTCCCCGGATTCTGAATGTTTACCATTAAATGAGGAAGAGTTGAAAATTGAACTACAGTGAAACATCGGCATTTGTAGAAACTACACCACCTACTACAAATTTTTCTAAATTTCATCTACATGTAGTCTCTGATTCATCATGGTGTACTAACTTTAAAAATTTTTCTGCCATAAGTGAATCATCTATACTTTGGACACTTCAGATGATAAAAAAAATACTCTATGTTGAGGTCCCTCAATTTTTTTGGTTATTAACGCTCCAGGACATCCAAGCCTACTGTAAAACGGGCTTTTGGATGATCTTGTTGAAAAATCTTCTGAGAAATTTACCAAGATATTGGCCAATGATCCATGATTGCTTTCATTGCTTGTCTGGCTGAAGACATTAAACTTAGTGCTCCTGGGAGGCAACCCGGCCTTTCATTCTATTTCATTTTTCTAGTTAGGTAGTTCAATATTTGTGAGTAACATTACTGTAAACCCTCACAAGACTACAACTCGTCCTCTAGGAGCAACCTAGGGGTTTAAAGGCTTGTTGCATACGCTAAATGCAATCGAGAGCACCTGCGAAAGTGGTATAGGTAAGATTTTCTTTTTGTGTTTTATTTTTGTTATTTTTCTTTTGTTGATTTCTCTCTTGTGCTAACTCGCTTTTACGTTGATATCTTTGGAAAGCCTCTTAATTCTCCGTCCAGGTACTATCTTTCCATTACTCCTCTTTTACTTTCGTTGTCCCATGTGCATTGCATGCTTATTTCTTTTACATTGAGGACAATATAGATTTTATGTTGGGGGTGGGAGATTAGGTTACCTAATTAGTATTTTCTTGATCTTGAGCAAAAATTGTGACAATTTTTAAATTTTTCTGGAATTTCTTGTAAATTTGAAGTGATTTTGAATGATAGTTGTGATCTTAAAATTAAAAGATACGTGATGTTGATAATTTATGCCTCTAGAATTCCGTCATATGTTAGATTTCACAGTTAAGTTTAAGTTATTAATCCATGATTATAAGTTATAAACATTGATTGAGTCAGGATTTAACACATCACATCTTGCTTACACATTAAGGTTCCGGTTCAACATTGAATGATTAACTTAGTAATCACTAAACATGGAAGGAACCAGCCTGAAAAATAATATATATATTTTTTTAACATCAGTTCAGTAAGAAGAATTGAAAGGGTAAGTTGAATAATCTTCACCATAGGTTTGCTCCCTATAAGTGTAGATTAGATTCCCTATGGTTGACATTTAGAAAAAGTTAAGCGACAAGTTTTCACCATAGGTTTGCTCCTTATAGGTGAGGATTTGATTCCTTTCCTTGACGTTACTGTTCATAAAAGAAAATCAAAGGCTGAATGGAAAGTTAATATGTAAGGAAAGTGTTGGTTTCAGGTTCAGTTGTCATGAATTCTGCAGTTAATTGCCAATGATATCATGAAATTGACAATTGGATCTCTTAATGATTGTAAACTGAGATTACACTATACACTTATGAACTCAATGTTTAGAATTATTCTAATTAATGGATTAATATTTTGAACTTGATTATGAAGTTTACCATGAGCTTAATTCCAAGAGAAAATTCTACTTATCATTCAGGAATCTTAGAATTTTCACATCTTAACTATTTGTTCACAAGTCCCTCGGGTTTATAGGAATTGTCTCTTATTTCTGAAATTATTTTTCACATGTTTTACTCGGGACTAGCAAAATGATGGTTAAGGGTTGTGATGAGGGTCGAATATTATATATCAGACCTCGATTATTACCTAATTTTACGTACATGATAAAGCTTTATGGAGTATTTTAATCGTGTTTTTGTTGCAGGTAGTAATTAAGAGCGTGGATTGAAAAAGAGTATTAAAAGCATGAATTTGATGCTTCGGAGTCACCAAAGCAAGGGACGGAGTCCAAAGGACCAAGACCGAAGGATTTACACACCAGGGATCCGAGAAAATCAAGCCGTTCATGTTAAAGAGGCTCAAAAGTCGTCTAAGATGCAAGATCACATGGTTCTAACTATCCGATTGGTTCAAAACTTCATACATTTGCTGGAAGCCATAAATTAACCATACATATCAAATTTTAACCCTCGGATCACTATGGAAGTGCCCCAACTGACAGATCAGCCCATAAACCGTTAATTCTAGGCCCACTTGCAATCTGGATATGCTTCAATTTTGGTTTCAACCCCTTAAATTCGATGGAAAACCAGATAAACGATGTGGATTTATCATTAGCATCAAGTAGGGACCCACTTTAAGTGAGTGCGTGTGCACAACACACGTACACTCACTGTGCACCAAAACAACCAAAGTCGGTCAGCGTGCGCTAACCAACTCACCTCTTTAAATCTCAAAAACAGCAACTGTCGTTATAGCGTTAACGCTGTCCAAGGTTTAGTTGTTGTTGTGGGCCCCACCCATTGTCCAAAAGGGTAATCCACACCGTCCATTCGTTCCTTTGGGCATCCATAATCTGCGCCTAGGTGACGAAATTTATAGACGACAGCAAAGATTGGTTTTTAACTGTTCAAACACAGGTTAGACGGTAGAGCAGAAAACTCTGTGGAACGCATCAATGGATACCCAAAACTATCCCTTTCCGAACAGTTTTTCGAGAGGAATACATTGTACGGCTTGGATTGATGAAAACAACATCGAAGTGGGCCCCACCATTACTCCAGCGCAAACAGTGTACGATCCCTATTTTCGCGTCCGGAAACTGACCGACTTTTGGGGCGGTTGCATGATCAGAACGTTGATCGGATGGAAGATCTGGTACGTCCATCGTGTAGCTCACTCAAAAATGTCCCAAGGGACGTTAATATTTTGGATGAAAAATAAGGAAGATCAGCGTTTGGAGCCTCCGAATTTAGCTGCATAAAGGAATTACGCGGCTGCTGCTGCGAAATTGACTTCACCTCTCCACCGACTTCAGTCAGAGCCATCTGACCGACTTCACTGCCTATAAAGGAACGAGAACAGAGCCAGAGCCTAGGGAGAGCAGATCCAAGGCTTGAAGGAGAGAAGAAAGAGAAGAAAGAAAGAAAGAGAGAGAGAAAGAAAGGAGTTTGGATGTTTATTTTATTTTTCCTTCTTGTAGTTAAATTTATGAATTGCTAATCTCTTAGCTAGGGCTGAGATGAAGCCCCTAATTTAAATAACTCTTGTCTATGTTGAGTTTATTTTAATCTGATTGATTTGTTTCTTTCTCTAGTGTGATTTCCTGAGATTTCCATACTTTTCCATTCTATGAGCTTAACTAAAGTCTAGATGTGGATGTTATTTGGAATATTATTCTAGGTACTTGTGTCTGACCATGAACAGGTTTCCTATAAAGGAAGAAACAGGAATCTACATCTCTTCATGCCTGACCATGGATGGAAAGATGTGATCCATATGCTCTAAGGGATTATACATTTTGTGTGCCCGACCAAGGACATAGAGTGTGCTTTATTTATTTTGATATTAATCTGAATTAAGGTGAATCAACAGACAAAACAAGGGTTAGGATAATTAGGAGTGGATTTGAAAGTCCTAGTCTTCTCCTTAATTGGATTTTACTCATTGCTCTCGATTATTTCTCATAGATTTGTGAGAGTTTACTTAATAGTTTGCTACATTATTAGTTGGATTAGTTGAGAAGAGTCTTAAATTTCGAATTGTGACAACCAATCCCCATGGGAATGATCTCGTAATACGTACCATATCTACATCTGATTCGTATACTTGCGAGTTAAAATTATTTAAATCAGATCGGTTTAAATAAAACATCAGTGCACCACGTGCACACTCCTGCCATGCACCGAATCCCATAGAGTCGGTCAACGAGTCAGTCTGTGCACATTGACCAACTCGAATCTTCAAATCACAAGAACGCCTAGCGTCTTCTACACCGATCGTCGATTTTAATAGTGGGCCCCATCCATCATCCAAATGGATGATCTGAACCGTCCATTCACTCAAGGGGGTGGCCAAAACCTTTGCCAAGCTTTCCTTTTGGTCCTATACATGTATAGACAGGTAGATCACCTTCAAAAGCAAGATGGACGGCGGAAGCAACACATTAGTGAACCGCACCAAAACTCGATAAAAACCACTCCTTCCTGATTGTTTTTTGACAGGAATCTAATGAACGGGTTGGATTTCTCTTAAAACATCACTATGGGGCCCACCAAATACATTAGCATGTCTGCGTAAGCCTTACGCACGTATACGAAATCTAGAGATATGAGGTAGTTGTGGGCCACGATCATCGATCTTTTCAAAGATCTAAACCATCCAAAAGAGAGAGAAGAGGCCCAAGACTATAACCATGAAGGAAAAATTGAGTTTTAGGGTGGTCATCTGTCCCAAACTCCCTTCACACGCAGGTCTTCTTCCGTAGATTCGTTGGGCAAGAGAGGCGTGTATAAGAAGAGTCGGTTCGTCCGACTCCAAACTAACTGACGTTCTTCACATGTTGCTGACTTCAGCAGCACTGAATCCCTACCCATATAAAGGAGAAGAGGGAGAGAGAGCAAAGGGCATCTAGGCTTGGACAACCGTGGAATTTTCTGTTTTTTTTTTTCTTCTACCTTTTCCTTTAAAAAAAATTTGTTTATTCCTTTCCTTTTCTGAGATTTAGTCCAATCATGTTAGGCTAAACCTCTTAGCTAGGGCTAAGAGGTGAAGCTTGTAGTGTGATGGGTAGTACTCTATGGTCTTGATTCATGTTATGAACAACTTTGATTAATAAGAATAATTTCAGTTTTTAATGGTTTATTGTGATTGAAATTACAATAGATCTGTGATAGCTTTGAGTCTTTCCTTTTCATTAATTTAATTATGAAGTTAGGAAGCCCTGTTGTTCACCATTACCCCTTAGACATGGTTGGATGATGGAATCCTTCCTAACATTCATGCATCTCTCAGATTGGTTGTAAATTGGTTAAATTCTGTTGTTTGGTTTGTCTCATGGGTTTTGTGATGGAATCGAGATTAATTTATATCTTTCTCTTCTCTTGAAAACTAGATCAAAGGAATTTTAGAATGGATTTTTAATATATATCTTCCAACTGGCTGAATATGGGACTCTAAAGTTACTTGTGTTCATGAATCAAGCGTAGATTTTCCTGATCTCTACAAGTGGATCCTTTGAATCCCTAGTTTCTTACCTTTGATTTCTATAAATTTTAGTTTCCTATTTCACCATTATTCCCTCATATTCACTTGATTTAGATTTCATCTTATTCTAGTTCTAGTTCTGGTTATTTTCAGATTACGTACAGGTTTCAGTCCCTGTGGATTTGACCTCAGTCTTACCGAGTTTATTACTACATCACAACCCTATACTTGGGGTGTGAACACATGTGCATGTATGCATGGCATGTGTTGTGCATATGTGTGGAATGGAGTATATGATGCAATTTGCACATGATACATTAACAATTCTTCGCAGCGTATCTCACTAACGGAGTGTCGTATAGACACACGGTTTGTACCTCCACGATCGCGACGACGGGGTGGTCGATATGAAATAGGTTTTGAGGTCTTGGGTTTTCAGTCAGTTGGGTGTGCACTATGAACGAACAATCTAGGTATGGCTAAGGGCGTCGATCATTGTGAAAATGGAATGGAATTGACGGGGTCTTATACCACCCTTGTACGTGTATTGATTGTTTTCGCTTACTAACTCCCTACCATATGACTGACTTTCTAAAAACAAACACAATGATATAACTCGTTTAGTATTCACATGTATAAGATGGATTTGACCAAGTACTAGGAAATCCACCGTTGTACTAGCTCAAATATGACCGACTTATCAGTTAAAATTTCAAAGTTCTCAATTATAGGGATGTATGCCACTTAGTTCACGATGATTTTCACTCACTTTATGGTCAATTTCACTCGCTTCTATGGCAGGTTTACTTATTTCGCGATGAATTTCACTCACTTCTTGGTCCTAAAGTGATTGAAAATGACCGCATAGTGGGTGAACTTAAGGGAATTGAATTGATCATGAAGTGAATGGGAAATGACGGAATTGACCATGAGAAGTGAAGGGAATTGACCGTGAAATGCATGGAATTGACTGTGAAGTGAAGGAGATTGATCGTGAAATGAAGGGAATTAACCGTGAAGTAAAGGGAAATGATCATGAAATGCATGGAATTGACTGTGAAGTAAGGGGATTGACCGTGAAATGAATTGAATTGACCGTGAAGTGAAGGGGATTGACTATGAGATGCATGGAATTGACCGTGAAGTGAAGGGGATTGACCGTGAAATGAATTGAATTGACTGTAAGTGAAGGGGAATCAGTGTAATTGACCGTGAAATGAATGGAAATGACCATGAAGTGAAGGGAATTGACCGTGAAATGAATTGAATTGACCATGAAGTGAGGGGGAATCGCATGGAATTGACCGTGGAATGCATGGAATTGACTGTGAAGTGAAGGGAATTGACCGTGGAATGCATGAAATTGACTGTGAAGTGAAGGGAATTGACCGTGAAATGCATGAGATTGGATTGTGAACTGAGTTACTCAGTACGCTATTATTGTACTGAGTAAACTCAGTTGGGCCCACCTTGAATGTATGTGGTCTATCCACGCCGTCCATCCATTTTTTCATCTAATTTAAGGGGTTGAGCCCAAAATTGAAGTATATCCAAAGATCAAGTGGATCATACCACAGAAAACAGTAGGGATAATGATTTCTACCATTGAAACTATGTTAGGCCCCATAGTGATGTTTATTTGCCATCCAACCGATTCATATGATCATACAAACATTGGATGAAGGGAAAAAACAAATATAAGCTTGATCCAAAACTTCTATGGCCCCTAGAAATTTTCAATGGTAGACATTGAATTCAACTCTTTCCTATGGTGTGGTCCATTTGGACATTATATAGGCTTCATTTTTGGGATCAAGCTCTAAAATTATCTAGTAAAATAGATGGATGGAGTGGATAAACTATGTAAATCATGGTGGACCTCACAGAGTTTACTCAGTATGCTAAGTGTGGTGAATTACTCACAACGCAATCCGTAGTGTATGAAATTGACCACGTGAAATTTACTACAAACTTCTAGGTAATTTTTTAATAATTTAAACATCCTTACCTCCCATAGCCGCTATATCAGTGAAATCCGTGTTCGAGAAGAATAATAAGAGTGTGTTGCTTTGAAACACGTTCTTCTGAGAAAAGCCTACAAGATTTCACGTTTAATAAAGCATTCCTGTGCTCTTAGAAAATGAATGCAAGTAGCATCGAGTAAAATGGAACATGGAAGATGTAATGTGAGGGTAAGATCGAGATTTTATAGAGATTTAAAGAAGAAAATGAGTGAAAAGAAGAAATAGGGATAATAGAGATGAGTTCGAACGTGTATTTGGAATTAAGGGAGAAAATGGAGTGAAATTGATAAAGCAGGGCCATTGAGAAAAGCAGTCCGAACATCTGGGGCTTATTTTTGGAACTAAAAGCAAGTGGGTTTAAAAAGGTTCGTGGCCATATATGGGTTGTACGGTAGGAAATCTCTCTCTTTCTCTCTCTCTATAGATAGAGAGGGGGGCTGTCTCGGGCTCAGTGATACCTGGTGGCTCCATCGGCCACACGATAATGGGTCAAAAATACTCTTCATTTGAGCAAAAGGCAGTAACAGGACAAAAATCAACAAAATCTTCACAAGAACTTTAAACAGTTAGTACATGAGATGGACGGCCATGAAGCGGGGTGGATGTGGATGATGCTCTGCTTCCCAATGGACCGCGGTGTTCATGTACCTGCTGAAAAAGAACGTCTCCAGAGCTTCTATTACCAACATTGTACACGTGGCATTTTTTAGTCCATTGCATACGTTCGAATAGTGAGGCCCACTTTAGATTCATCACAACCCAAATATTGCATTAAAGGATCATTTTCGTTGTTGGATTGTTTACAAACAAATCGACAGTTACGGAGAAAAAAATCGAGAATCTACGTCCAATTACACAACTAAACATTAATAGTCATCTTCCCATCTACGCTGCTTCCTACTATTGAAGTGGTTTTGATTGTGATACGTTGATCTACTACAGGCTATTTTAAAAATCCATGTGCTTATGAACCTATATCTTAGATTTTAAGAATATCTTGAATTTTACACTCTCCTTACTTCCACGTGAGTAATCCGCTTCTACCTCTCCGTTTTCCTGCATTCTTTCCCGTTCCCCCCACGCATGCATCCATAGATGACAATAAGCCAAATAGCCCGCTTAACCTGACTTTGGGCTGGGTTTGAAGTTAGTAGCTTGGCTGTGGGTTAATCTTGAGCCTCACATGTATGGCCCAATCAATTTTAGGGTGGAGTTTGGGCTAAAAGGATTTGAGCCCAACCTGACTTTTAATATACATGTTATATCCTACATAGTACTTGGGCAACCATTTATATTAAATTCAGAATGTTGGTTTCTTCTAAAATGTTTATTATTACTATTGTTGTTGTTGTTATTATTATTATTAGTTTGGGCATGCATGAACCACTTGAATAATTGGATAAATTAATAAACTTAAGGAGAGAATAGGGATTTTATTAATTTTTGGGTCGAGCCCAACTATAGCCCAAGTAATTTCTTTTGGTTTGAGTTTGGGCCTGGC
The DNA here is from genome assembly GCA_037074715.1 of Magnolia kwangsiensis. NCBI lineage: Eukaryota > Viridiplantae > Streptophyta > Magnoliopsida > Magnoliales > Magnoliaceae > Magnolia > Magnolia kwangsiensis. The sequence goes on along the minus strand of CM073576.1, from coordinate 18,542,819 downwards.
CCATCCGAGATTCGCCCCCTTCCAAGCACTGGGTCTTAAGTGTCAGGATTGGGTCAAGGCATAACCTAACCTGGTCCCTTACCACACCTGTCCTTCATTTCTGTCTCCTCCCTCTCACCGTGAATTGACAATTCCGTATTACCATATGAGGAAACGTTTGTTTTCAATGATTCAATCCAACGTTACCAAAAGATATTAGGTCATACTGCAGTAAGAAGGCACAGTTGTGACCATGAGCCAAGAGTAGTAACCCCCATATGCTGACAAAACATCAGAACCGTGGACCCATAGCACATGCACATGCACTTGCACTTCAACCGTACACGTGGAAACATGCACATGCACATGCACCTCAATTTTTGGAATAACTTGCAGAGGGGGCAAAGCCCTATAACTAGATTGATCAGATGATCGTGACGCATCAATCAAGCAGTTTAAATAGGGTAAGTTCACAGTACGACTTTTGATGTGTGGTCCATCTAAATTCTCCGATCATTTGCCGTGCAAATGGATGCTTATGGTTCATCCAACTGAAAGGGATGCCACTTTCATGTGGACCCACTAACCGCGAGTACCTGTGGTTGGAAGCTATGTGGGCTCGAGCGTATGTTCATGCGACATCGAGACTCTGATCATCAGTTTCCCAGCTCATGTCATACATGAGCTCCGAAATGAGGGCGTCTTGGCTGTGGCCCGGAACCAGCTTTGTGGGTGGGACCCTGACTGTTAGGTCCACCTCGATGGATGAATTGTATATCCACATTGTCCATATGTTTTGCCAGCTTATTTTAGAGCATGGTCTAAAAAATGAAGCAGATATAAATTTCGGGTGGACCATACAACGGGACACAATGGGCATCCAATGCCTACCATTCAAAACTTCGTAGGATACATCGTAATGTTTATTGACCATCCAAAATGTTGATAAGGTCAAACAGACCTGGATCAAAGAATAAAAACAAATATTAGCTTAATCCAAATCTTTTGTGGCCCACGAAAGGTTTTTAATGGTCAAAAATTATTGTTTCCAGTTGTGTGGTTTACCTGAAATTTGTATCTACTTCATTTTTGGCACCATGTCTTAAAATAAAATCGCAAAACAGATGGACAGTGTGGATGTAAAATGCATACATCAAGGTGAGCCCTACGGTGAGGGTCCGATCCACATTGAGGGTTCTGAGTTCAACTAAGTTGCACTCCTCCAAAATGAGCTAGGTCAAAAGTAAAATAAGCCACGCCAGTCGAAAGGGTGGTAACTGAATGCCCTCACCGGCTACAAAAGTGATCAGGTCTATGTTTGTGCTTCCCATTCATCTAAGTAGGAACTAACTTATGAACGTTTTGGATGGCATATAATCACATTTGTGAATTTACACTAGTTATGTCTGTATCCATAGATATGACGATATGTAGATCAAGATAAACTTTTTTTTTTTCTTTTTTTTTTAAAACATGCACACACATCCCACGCACACCCACACACTCACTCTGCGGTAAGATTTCACCACCTATGGGTACTCAAATCCTTGACCTGATATTGAAACTCTGTGAATCAAGATAACTTTATATAGGGGATTTGGTTCACTTTATAAAGTCACTGCATGACTGCTAAAAGTAGGCATCTTAAGTTCATTAAGAAACACATGATCTAACATAATATTCACTTGGTTTCTTTGAGAACTTATATTAATGTGCTGATTTTAAGATTTGAACCATTTATCAAATGTTTGGCCAGCAACCTCAAATTTTTTTATTATTTAATTGAGGTTTCACTAAGAAAAAAATGGATTAACAGCTACGAATTAAAGCCGTAGCTAATAATATCACTACGGTTTTAGTTTGTAGCCATTTCTACCACAGACTATTGGTATAAGACAAAATGGCTACCAGCTAAATTCGTAGCGAAATGGGCAATGGCTTTTGATCTAATCCGTAGCTGAAAGCACACATAGCTACAGATTATATTTATAGCCCAAAGTATAGGTAGATCCGTAGTAAAAATCCGAAAATAGCAATAACTGCGGACTACATCTGTAGGTATTTTATTTTAACAATAATAATAATAATAATAATCCGCATAAAGGATTGGCATTTTGTATGCAGGAAAACCTGATTTACACAACAAAGCGTGGAACTTCTATGCATAGATATACATCAACATGAGTGGAGCTTCCGACTTCATAGCAAAGACAGCAACAGATACCACAGAAATCCAAAAAGCATGTAAGCATAGAAGGCCGGCTTACTAGCAGCCAAACAGGCCTAAATCCAACAATCTACACTCAAACCTGAGATGATGGACCTTGAATCAGTTGAAGGATGGCTGGCAATGAAGGTGCACTTTAAATCACGAGAGAGAGCCAACAGAATCTGCATTGAAAGAGAGCAACCCACTTAAAATTGATCGATGTTTTTCTAACACATTCTCTCATACACTCCTCTGATTGAACCCATCCATGATGATGCTCGACAAGCAATCTGGATGTAGCAAATGTGCTCCCATGGGAGTGCATGTGACATTTGGGGGTGCTACTAACATTACTATGAAAAGAAAACAAAAGAAAAGAAAAACAGGTGAGAGTGAAAATCAGGCTACCTGTTCTTTGAAAGTTTCTTCATGCTTTAGGATATCACGCTTCATTGATTTTTTATCATACTGCTTCAACTGCCTGTCCATTATCTTTGCTTTGGCTAAAACCAGCCTGTGAATCTGCTTTCAAAGGAACCCTCCTAAGATAAGCTCTAAAAAGTTCACAACTTCAGCCTGTGGTTGATCATCTACTCCAAAAAGCTACCCCACCAAACAAGAAAATCTTCACATATATTCAAATTCATAATGACAATTTCGCTACAAGAATATTGTTTACTTACTTTTGGTTGAATAAAGGTGAAACCATAGTTATTATTTTTAAAATTGACGTCATTCAGCCATTGAACTAAAAAGAAGATCTTGTAATTTAAAGAGAGATTTCAATATTTCTAACCATAGAATTGAATGTTGCAATGATCGAAACCTAAAATCAACGGGGATAAAACGGTCTTATAGCTCAAACATCACAATATTTCAACATCTCTTATGAAATTCAGTTCGGAAAGATCTTCTAGAACAAGATCAAAGATAACCCAAAAAATCCATCTCTGTTGACAATATGTTACAAAGATCTCTACCATCAAATGCTGCCTTATATATATATATAACCCAACATGAAAATATGTCAAAAAAGGAAAGGAAAAGAAGCAATTTGAAAACCCCAGAATCTAAGATTCATGGAATGGAAGAGATCAAAACACAAACCAGATAGAAAATAAAATCTCCACACCTGCAAAATTCTATTGCCCAACTTCATTTCCTTTCACAAATATGACTCATCCAAACAAAATAATGAAATCTTCCAAGGCTCCAAAAAACAGCTTGACTGGACAAAACATCACCCTCTAAATTCTATACAAACTGCAAAAAGCAAAACCCATAAAGAATTTAAGATTCTCTTCACATCAAAACCCAAAATAAAATATTCAGTTGAAGCCATGCCAAACAAATTCCACTCCCAATGAAAATCCAATTCCAAGTCATCTCCCAGTCAGAAGCATATATATATATATATATATATATATATAACACACACACACATAGAAATTTGAAAAGTAATTTTTTTTTAATTAAATAAGAAATGTATGAATGTTACCTTCTCAATGATGACAGGACTATGGGGTCAATATTGGTAATTGGCCTCTTGTCTTCAGGGAAGAATTTTCGGAGAGTAGACTCAAATACTTTTTGGGCTCAATATAGAAAAAAGGGAGTGCAGCTCCAAGCCCATCTTTTGATAAGTTTGGTATGGGCTTGATGATAATATGATCTGGTTCTGCCATCGGTATATATCTGTGCACAAAGTAACCAACTAAATCAACCAAATTTACAATGCTCAATTTACACAATAAAAAACAACAAAGACCTATCTCCACTCAAAAAAAGGATAAAATGTTATTACTCTTCTTTGATGTCAGCCTTATGAAGCCAATGGACGAATGCCCAAGGTCTATTGAGAACCATTTACTCCTGAAATTGTAATACAATGTCCAATTAAAAGAAAATCTTCTCATACCACCACTATGATCGATAGTAAAAAATGAAGCATTCATAGATGATATTATGAAATGGAGCTGGAGACTGTTAATCCATCTTCTTATACCACCAGTACTACTATAGTGAAAAATGAAAGATGTCACTCGTTTGGAGCTACACAGCTCAATATCTATTGTTGCATCAGGCCAAAGCCGACAACCATTTAGAATCATTATGTTGTCGAAATGAAGTTGCATTCTTACCATCACAAAAGGATTCCAGGTTAATTAATGCATTACCCTTGCGTTTATGTTGGGTTACAAGGTTTGCATCCCAAGCAGCAACCTAAAGTTTGAATACCAAAAGTCAGAAAAATAAACATCAATATTCATAGCCTGAAAACACAAAACATCAATTGCACACCACCATAGCATCACTGACATTCTTTTACTACCTTAACAGTTTTCTCCAAAAGGAACGTCAAAAAGTTTATTTGCATCAAATGAAGTTCGTGTAGTCTTTGGAATTTAAACGGGCCATCTTGAAATTCAAGTGGGGCCCAAGTCCCAACACAAATCGATGAGTGAGTATTCGCTCTCAATAAATAACAGTTTTCAGTTACTTCTCAGACGGATTAGCCAATCCACAACACCAGATTTGTGCGCCCCCCCCCCAAAAAAAAAAAATAATAAATAATTCCAACAGAAAAATCTGCAAAAACTACATCTTCATACAATCCTTCCTTGTAAGGAAATTTTCAAAACATCTATACTTTCATAGTTTTTTTAAAAAAATAAAAATCAATTACCTAAAATTGAAAATATTTTAGTGAATCTTCAAATGGAAAAGCCATCATAACGGTTAGAAAATCTCATTTTTTCCGTCCCTCCCTCCACCACCCATTGACAGCAGAAATCGGGCTGATCCACTAATCAATGGACCACAACTACGTGTATTTTGGATCAGGTGGGCAGCTTTCAGCTGTCCAAGTTTTCTATGGTGTGGATACATGGTGTAAGCCACATCTATACATGTACTTTGGATCAGATTGCCAGTTATCGGTTGTCCATTTTGTGTTATAGTCGACTACATGATGAACGTGTCGGCATGATTTTTTTACTAGGAAGTTAAGGCAATCTTATTGATGAAGAGAAGGCTGTATACTTCAGGTACCTAGACTTCGGTCTGCCTCTAACTGAAAAATTAGTTAGAGGTTACCTATCATATGTGCAACTAACAAAGAGAAGAAAGAAAAATTGACTATGACCATTAATTGATTATGCATACATTAAAGAATTTTCAGGAAGTATTTCATTAATCATTCAATCGGATAATCCTACACATTTAACTTCTCTAATCTGGACTTTATATGTTATTCAATTTGACAATCGCTTTTACATTTGATGAACTTTCAGAACAACTGATTGAGAGGTTTGTATTTTCCCTTTGTCTGATGTACACATGATTGGCCATTAACCAAAACTGCCTTGATCTGGCCATCATAACCATCTAGTAAATGAACCTTTTCTCACTTACAAGTGCGCTGCCGTTGATCTCTTTTAGCGTCCATTTGTACACCACTCATTCAAACAGTTTGATTTTTGGATGTATGGCCCATGAACATGATAAGGTTGAGCATTGTCTTCTTCAAGGATAACTACTCTGAATCCATAGATTTTCTCTGGATTCCTTATAGAAACTTATCAAATCCATGAAAAAAAGGTAAGAAAAATATAAATAAATTCTATAAAATTCGTAAATTGATTGATGAATGAAATAAAGGAGTTCACAACCCTTTAAATAGGGATACTAAGTGATGGGAGATGTTTTGGAGTCAAACTACAACTAAAACTCCTAGAAATCACAACTTACTATAAGTAGTAATTAAACTTATTATTCATAGCCGGTTGTGATGTCTACCAGTTGACGGGGTTTTCGGCCAAAAATAGTGTCCTATTTGGCTTCACCACATTGTTCTCCTAATTATTCTAAGTAGGGATACACATTTAACCGTTGGTCCGTGGAACTGGACCGAAACCGTTAGATCGGTCCGGTTTGGTCCGGTTCTAGGATGCTAACGGTCCGGTTCCGGTTCCAAAATCCCTGAAACCGTTATTTACAGATCGGTTCCGGTTTAGGGCCCTGTAAAACCGATCCGAACTGTTGAACCGAACCGTAGAACCGCCCCGTTGATCCGAGCCATGCCATGAACCGTAGATCCATAGTTTTTGCAGAAGTATGTTAACTTGTAGGATTTATGGTACAACATACCAGCACACAAGCCACTTAAAGTTTACAAGATCCACCAGAATGTTGGTCTAAGACAAGAAAATTCCAGAGACACCCTAGAACTCAAAGATGACCATTGGCATTAAATTAAGGTTGAAGAATTATCTGACCATACTAGTTGGGTTCAGATACAAAAGGAAATCAACTGATTCACCTGATTTTAATTGAAGTCCGACTATACCTGATGGGGTCAATTGACAGATACAAAAGAAAATCAGTTGATCCACCTGATTTCAAAATCAAATTCATGATTGAACAATTTCTTTTCCCAAATTGATTTCTGACAGGTCAATTAGCTGATCCTGTCTGGTTTTTTACTCATCCGATTATTTGACTGCTTGTGGGTCATTCAATTATAACACATGTTATGTTTAGATATCAAGTAGGAACTGAAATTAATGAAAAGGTTCATGTAAGCCTACAACATAGACGGATTTTAACAATAATTTTCTTGCATCAGTACTGATTAATATACAAAGAGTATGCTTTTTGAGTACCAGAGTATCAATTAGTAATTGTTACTCTGTTTCTAAGATGTTACTCCACTTTCTCTTAATTATATAGACGATGAAATGAGCAAATGTACAAGTCAATATACTCCTAATTGTATGGTTCCAAGGCCTTAATAGTATTATTAAAAAAGTGCAATTGGGCTAGGATTTAAAAAGCCCAGAACCGTGGAATCGATCCGGAACTGAACCAGTTTTCACGGTCCGGTTCTAGTTCCGAAAATCCTAGAACCGTAGGGAACGGTTCGGTTCCGGTTTCACCCAAAAACCGGACCGAACCGAACCGTGTGCACCCCTTATTCTAAGCACTTCTCATGTTGGACACAACTCTTAAAGCCCAACGGATGAAGGGTTATACTCAAACTAAAACTTATTATCAATAGTAAAAATTAAAATAAAATGGGATTTTGACCATCAATCTAATGGTATTTCACAAATTCGGTGTGGGCAGCCTGGCAAGTTGGGTGGCTAAAGTAGCTTGTCCTATCCCAAAATCATATATGGTATATCGAATAACTCATTCTGGATTGCGAAATATGCCCAATTTAATGTCTGACAATTTGGATCGCTTCTGTTGTGGACCAGGCATCCATCTTAGCTATGAAACTGTCCACTACCCGCTCTACATCAATTCTCTGTTAAGCCTATTTAACAAACAGCTTTCCTTGGCAATGAACCTGTGATATGGTGGAAGCTAGGTGGGGCCCCGGTAATGTCTCTACGAAGCCCATCCTATCCATACATTTTCCCTGCTTAAGACATGAGCTAGAAAATGAGGCACATCCAAACTCAAGTGAATCACAGAACATGAGAAGGTGGAGAGGTAAATGGCAACGGTTGAAACCTTTCTAAGGTCCACTGTGATCCAAACATCTGATAAGGTCAGTCCTACTAACATAACTGAAAACACAGAAATATTTGCTTGATACAAAACTTCAGTGGCCTCGTGAATGTTTTATCAGTGATCATTCAATCTTCACCATTTCCTATCATGTGGCCCACTTGAGTTTTGAATGGACCTTGTTTTTGGGCTCATGTCCTAATATAAGCTGGAAAAACGGATGGACGGGCTGGATTGCTCACAAACATCAAAATGGACCCCACCTAGGTTCCAACGGCAGGAAAGGGTGGACACTAGCTACTCACTAGTTCAGCAATCAATTGTCCATCATCAATCAATCTTATTTTGAGAAGATCACGCTTCTAATTAAAGTGAAACCTTCCATCAGAAAATTTAATCTGAAATAAAGTTTGTCACGTGTACAACTTCTGCATCCTTATGTACCAACCATACCACTCTGAGTTAATGTTTGCCACGTGTACAACTTCTGCGTACCTGCGTACCAACCATCCCATTCTGCCAGAGTATCAAACAAAATGGGGACCAGGGGTACAAAACCGGGACTCTTTTACCCTTTTTACCGAGTAATTAGAAAAGTGACCATCTTTGGTCTTGTCGCTTTGCAGACGACAGGGAAGAGATAGAGAACCGCTTTTAAGACTACAGGCGACGCTGAAGGATCACAACCCCTACTATCACATGCCTCGACCATGTGTCATATCAGGACCGTCCATCAGGTAGGACATCGAGTGGGCCCCTTTTCTATTTGAGACCTGCATTGGTGGGTCAATAGGATGTACGGGCCATTTGGTGGGCCACATTTGCATAGTAGCCGTTGTATCTTGAATCTTTCTCCTACAATAGCCCACAGGGTAAGAGATCAAGAACGTTCATCCATTCAGGCCAATATTGTTTCCACTGGCCTGAACTAGCCTGATAGAGTCCTCTTATCAAAGTGCACATGAAAGGTAAGCTATCAGTCCAACTGTCCATCTACTTTAGATTTTGGTGCTAATTCCGGACCATTAGGATATGGGTTGGGTCCTTGTCCCAAATCCAAACTAGTCAGGTTGACTAGTCCCGTTGGTTTGGGATATATCCAATTAGATGTTTTTTTATTGAGTTGATAGAAAAGACAAGCATGAAAACTCCTTTTGCTACAGGTAACAGCTTAGTTGGTGAAGCCCTGACTGTGGGCCCACCTCAATGCATGTGTTATTTCTCCATGCTGCCATTTGTTTTGTCATATCATTTTAAGGCCATAGTCCCAAAATTTTAGGAGATCCAAAACTCAAGTAGAGCATATAGTAGGGATTGAATTCCCACCATTATAAACTTCTTGAGAACTTTATAAGTTTTGGATCAAAATTCTATTTATGTTTTCCCTTAGTTTATGTATGTGTGACCTTATCAACAAAATAAGCATTATTGTGGGACTTGAAGAAGTTTTTAATGGTAGGTGTTCAATCACCACTGTCTTAGTGTGGTCCACCTGAGATTTGGATCTACCTCATTTTTAAGACAATGCCATAAAATGAGCTGACAAAAGTAGATGTCATCATAGATATACAACAGGTGCATCAAGAACATAGATATACAACACATACATCCCTTGCCGACTTAATTGTTACCACTACCTCACCTAATCCACACCTCTTTTGCAGAAGTGCATCAAAATGGTCCTTAAGAATTAGTTCATTTTAGGTGAGCTCTAATTCATTCTTAAATCATTATAGTTCAACCCGACTAAAAGCCGAGTCAGGGTGGTGTTTTTGGCTCATGCCCAAACCTAGTTCGTCCAAGTTTGGATCTCATTTTGACCCTTTTATTATCATGTTTTGTCAAATCACTCCCTAGGTGGAAGCATTTCCAAATGGTTTTGCCTTCAGCCGAGGGTTAGGCAATGGTTCATGTCATTTCATAGGTCAATTGACCCGAAATTTGAGACCGGTTCAAGCCAAGCTAAATGGATCATAGATGGTCCGGCTATAAAATATGGCCCATTTAAGTAAATGGGTTAGGTTTATGTTGAACCCTACGCAACACAATTGGCTTATATAGGCTAGCAATGTGCAGACCAAATGATCAACCCTGCCCGACCCCAAATTAAAGTGATAGCGCATACAATAAATAGATAGATAAACATATGTTGACTGTAAATCTTTGTCTACTAAATGAGTTGGGTTTGACATAGTCATATACTTTTTTCTTAAACCTAATTTGGGTCATGGCAAGTTGGGTTTGGTGTGTCTGCTTGACCTAGTTTCAAATAAATGAGCCAATTGAATCGGCTTGGGTGAACGCATGTGGCACGGGCTAACCCTAACCTGACCTGAACCCAACCAACAGAAACCTTTCTTTCCCGCCCAATTATATTAGATAGAGGCATTCGTCGCCAAATATTTTCACATGTGCATGTAGGCTAATCATATATTGTCCGCCTAGGAGATCTTATCTATGGATGTTTTGTTGTTTGAAATCACATCAAAAGAATTAAGACCATGTACATGAAGAGTTGGCTTCCAATGAAGAGACAAGATGAAAATGGTTTCATCTAGAGAAATTAATGTATAAGATTGTCTATTTGGTACAATTTAAACCACCATCCATCTAGGAATTAACACAATGGGTGGACGATCTAGTTCAACCTCTCTACATTACCCAATCAGGAACATGGCAACAGGTATACGTGGAATCCACTTCTCGTGACCGAAGCCAGTGATTTGAGGGTTGATCATGGAATGTGTCGTGCCCTAACAGGCTTGTATTCAGTCTTTTTTACCTCAACAAAAGAACCTATTCTTTTGGGTGGATAAGTAATTGGGTTGGAATTAGTTTTAATGAATTGATTCAAAATAAAAATTAATGGAAGGGCTTTTTACCTCTATATAGCCAAGGTTTTTGGGGAGTGAAGAAATAGCTCAGCTTTTTAACTTATTATTTTTCTATAGGATTGGACATTATTTACCTGTTTCTTTGATGAAAAGGCTCCCAAATACTTCTTTCAACTTTTTATACAGGTGCGTAGAAAATTACCAAGTATTTATAACATTTTTGTCAGAGAAAAAGGTAAATAATGTGCAGACTCATTAAAAATATATATATATATATATATATATATATATATATATGATTTGAAAAGCCATGCTATCTCACTCCCAAGAAACCTTAGGTGTATACAAGTCAAAAACCCAAATTGAAAATGATAAGATACTCGCGCGTTCATCCTTTATTTGACCGTGGTTACTACTTGAAAATGTAATGACATGCATGTTTTTCACAGAAGGCTGCCTGAAACCAGCTTTGGCAAGGGTTAAAGTACTGTCAAAACCAGCATGAATTGCCCCAAGCATGGTGGTTTCTCTCATCTACATCACCTGAACAGTCCAATGGGAGGTGTTGCAAGGTGAGTTTGCCGAAATGCAAATTAAACTCTAATTCCTAGCTCTAGCTCGTGAAACTAGATTTGAAGGTAGAGAATTGATCATTTGCAGATTACATGCATAAAGAGCTATGAAATGTATTTCTAACAATGACAAATCTAGAAAGAAATATAATTTTTACAAGTGATTCTTTGTGACTAAAAATACACAACATGGCTCCTTCCTACGGATAGGTGATTAGTTTTCTTGATGGTAGTATCGAAGCATACATCCATGTCCACTTGACTTGGAATATTTTAGGTGTCCGAATTGATAGCTATAAATGTTTTTTTTTTTTTTTTTTCATGTATAAGTCGTTTTAGATAGGCGTAATTTTAATTATATTTTATGCATTCTAGTTTTATCATCTTCCATGTATATTTAATATTTTCTTTATATACATATTGTAAATCTTTATATAAAAATTACATAAAAATTATCTGACTTAAGAAGTTATCTTGAACTTGATAAGACCTAAGTCCCATTAAGAGCTGGAATTAGGTCCTTTTAAAAATAGGCACAAAAAACAAAAGTCTTATTTGATAGATGCCTAGAAGAGTATATTTTGGTAGGTTATCTCATTTTAGGGTCCACCAAACAGGGCCATACATAAAAGTACGGTGGCATGACTAGGGACGTAGGTAGAAGAACGAATAGTAGAATCAATGTGCCCATCGAGCACGCCCCATCATCTAAGGGCCTGTTTGGCTGGTTGGATTGAATGGGATAAGGAAGTATAGGATGAATTTTAAGGTAATGATGGTGGTGTTAGTGGAATGGTTTAAGATCCATGGGATTGCTATATTCCGGGACAAGTTCACCGAGTCTGTTTGGCACGTTTGGCATATCCTAGGATTTTACCTTCTAATGCATCCATCCAAACACACCCCAGGCCTGATTGAACGGGATTTGGAGGGGTGGGATCCATTTTAAGGTAATGATGGTGATGTCATTGGATTGGTTTAAGATCCATGGGTTTGCCATATCCCGGGACAAGTTCACCGGGTCTGTTTGGCTCATTTGGCATATCCTAGGATTTTACCATCTAATCCCTTTCAATCCATCTGTCCCAATAACCCCTGAAGTCCCCAAGAACAAAAGCTAAGGCATGATACTTTTCTGGTGGGACAATTAAAGGGCTTTGATTTTGTATCTTTTAATCATCCAATTCTTTCGTACATCCGTCCCTAGCAGCATCTTCCCAATTGAGTCCGCTGGATTGAGGACTCGATTGCTCACACAGCAACCAATTAAGTCTTGACTGCTGCTTGAAAAGCTCCGCGGCCCCACCGTAATGTATATGTTTTATTTATCATGTTCATTTCTTTTTTCTTTCATTTTTTTTTAAAGATTATTTTAAGGCATGAGCTAAAAAAATGTTGAAGATCTAAATACTCCACCATAGCAAACAGGGCTGATAGATTGCCTACAATTAAAAACTTGTTCATGCTGAAAAAGTTTTGGACCAAGTTTATATGTGTTTTCATGAGTAAGGTCCGTGTAACCAATTAATAAATTGGATTGTAAATGAATAAATTGGATGAAAAACATATACTATAATAGGGCTAACAAAGCTTTTCCAGCACCATATATTACCCCCGTGGTTCTCTGTTCTACATTATTGCAATCCGAATCCCTGGATAGGCGTCATAGATCTTGCACGCTTATACCACATTTTCAAGTGCGAGCTGCTGGGTGGAACGGACAATCAAGGAGCCGCGGAAGGATGCTGGGTAGGGCCACTGAGATGTTTGTAAGATATCCACCCTGTCATCCGATTTGCCAGCTCATTTTAGGACGTGCCATAAAAAATAGGCGTATCCAACACTCAAGTAGGCCACACGAGAGTAATTAGTGGGCATTCAGTAAACACCATTGAAACATTTTTATAACTATAAAAGTTTTGCATCAGGCTATATTTTGAGTTTTTTCACTTCATTTCACCGGGGATGACTTCTAAGTTTGGATAAAATGTAAGAATATCTTTCTCCAATTTTACCTCTCGTGTAACTTGCTTGAGTTTTGTATTCACCTCACTTTTGTATAACTTATTAAAATGAGCTCACAAAATGGATGGACGGAATTGATTTCTCACATACATTGCAGTGGGCCCCACCAAGCATCCTTTGGCAGGAACTTACTGCTAGCGTCCCATATGATCGAAGTGGTGAACCTATCATGTCTTTCTGCCCAAAAGGGAATATACGCGCGGGTGAGGGGACCATGTGATGGACGGCTACGATCTAGGCTCGACTGACTTCACCGGATTCAAAACTTAAAAGATTAAAAATAGAAGTTTTTTAAAAAAAAGGTCCATTTTTTCCCTCTAGTCTTCCTCTTTAAATGCGCCCAACCTCTTTTTGCTGTTTTTTCATTCGTAGCAGCAGCGGCATTCGCAGGCGCCGTTTCCTTTTTCTTCACTCCCTCTCCTTTCTACTTTCAATTACCACTCTTGGGTTTTCTTCTTCCTTGCAGCATACGCTCATGGCGGCGATAGCGAGAGTTACAACAACTTATAAACCCTGACCTTTATTTTCTCTCATTTTCTTCCATTTCCACTAGGTGAAATGGTGGGTTTTCTTCCACTTCTTTTCGTAAGGACTTTTTCAAGCTTTCGGTGTATATTTTCATTCAAATTCTGTTAATATTTTGATTTTTTATAGGTTGGGTTTTTTACTTTTCCACATTGGCTTAAAGCTTTGCTGAGAGAGAAGTTCTTCAACGCGTGTCTAATACATGAGACGGATAGGAAGAACGAAAAGAACATCTTTTGTTTAGATTGCTATACCAGCATCTGCCCTCATTGCTTATCTCTCCATCGTTCTCATCGTCTCCTCCGAGTACTTATATCCAAAAGAGAAAAAATTACAAAATTCGAAATACATTTTTTTTTTCTCTTTTAATATTTTATTCTTTTCATTTTTCTTGCTAGATTCGACGATATGTTTACCATGATGTCATTCGATTGGACGATTTGGAGAAATTGATTGACTGCAATTTCATTCAAGTAAATCCATCCTTAAGAATCTTTTTTTTTTTTGCTTTTTTTTTTAATTGGTTTATTTTCTACAGTCTTACACAACGAATAACGCAAAGGTGATATTTTTAAAACATCGGCCTCAATCTCGAACGTTTAGAGGCTCAGGCAACATCTGTTATACCTGCGAGAGGAGTCTGCAAGACCCGTATCTTTTCTGCTCTCTTGACTGCAAGGTCACAACCGTAAATTAAATCTCACTTCAGGGCATTTCGTGCATTTTTCTCATCTGGGTTTTCTCTCGTCTACCATTCAGGTGCAGCATATGGTGAGAGAGGAAGGCGGGCTGTCGAAATACCTCCACGACTGTGAATTCCTACAATTGCCGGAAGGAATGAAAGCAGAGTGCTCCTTTTACGAGCTGGATGACAGTCAGATAACGCCCGATTCGATGCTTGAGCCACAGGTTTTATTTGGAACGTCGTCAGGCTCGGGCGCAAGTAGCGGAGTAGCTTGCATGACACTGGCGTGGACGGCCACAACCGAGTTCGTGAAGAAGAAGAGAAGCAGCGTTTTGGGCTTAAAGACAGCGTTTCGGCCTATATGCTCGCCTGCTATCGAGATGGCAGTTCACTTGAACCGGCGTAAAGGGATTCCGCACCGGTCGCCTCTTTACTGAACCGGGTTCGGTGAAGAAGATGTATGGTATTGTAGATGTTTTGGGAGAGAAGGGCAGAAATGGAATTACTCCCAATTTTGTAGAGAAATTCTAGTTTTTTCTTTCTTTTTTTTTAATTCACTTGGTTTCTTCTTTGACTCCACTTTAAAATTTCAGTTCTTAGGTATTTATTTGACCGAATTGCCCTCAGTTAACTAATGCTGCTTTAGCTCGAGTTTTGGTGTTTTTCTTTCTTAGCAAAGATGAATCACTGGTTTTGGGGACTTGAATCAAAACACTAGAATTTTGAAAACCAACAGCTCTTATTTTCAGATTCCGTCGTCCTCTTTCCCATTTGCTTGCATCTTATATTGAAAAATGGAAAGAGAAAAAGACAAAAAACAGAAAGTGAAATGACTAAAGCGTCCCGGACTATCTAAGTAGTGAGTCAGTCCCCTAGTTGGTGGATTGAGGGTATTCTGGTCAGTACAAAATAAAAACGTTTTATTTGAATGTATGACATGCACCGGATTAGAGATAGAGAGAGAGAGAGAGAGAGAGAGAGATGAGACGACTGAGGTTGGTTTGAGAGAGAGAGAGAGAGAGAGAGAGAGAGAGAGATGAGAGGACTGAAGTTGGTTTGAGAGAGAGAGAGAGACAGAGAGAGAGAGATATGAGAGGACTGAGGTTGGTTTGAGTTAGGTGCGTTAGATATATCCAACATGTCGCCCGGTGGGGTGGCAGTATTCCTTTTGGCCCTATTACATTTCAAAGAATGGCCCACTTGATAAGGAGGATCCACGTGGCAAGTAGGGGAATTCGGTGGCAGTTATTTATATTCCTCGGCTTTGAGGCGGTAGCTGCCACCTGTAAAGATGGATATGGGGCGGAGGCAGGTGGTAGGTGATGAGAGTAGTAGCAGTGACACAGGGTCTCATGTGGGTTACATGCACGGCTCTTCCAAAATGCCAGGCTCTTTGAAATAGATAAACAACAGAAGTGCATTTAAGAGCTACTGAGGGTTATTTTTCAGGACCACTTTCCGTTGTGGGTGTCTTTTTGCGATTTGAGCGCCAAAGTTCGAGTAGTGGCAGGTTAGAGTTTTAATGGACTCGTAATCAGTTACTTTAAAAGAAGGGGTCAACGCACTGTCGACTATTACGACTAAATGCTATTAAATGGCCAAATGATGGAATGGTGGGGTCCACCGAACTATGAGTTGGTGATGGACGGCTGTGGTCCACCCAAACTACACCTCCTATATCCTACTGTGATGTGATCAGGATAGCAGTGATCTAGCTTGTTTACTGTGAGATTTACCGTGGAACTTGTACGAGAGGCTGCTGCAAAAAGATGGAAAAAAAAAAAAAACCCTTTAGCAACTAATAGGAATATCAAATTTTATTTATTTTTAAACCCACAATTAGAGACCATCTTGTCTTTGAATTTGGCATGTTGCTTTACTCTTTTCTTAATCCTATATTTATATACAGGATATCGAATGAAGCTATAGGAAATACTACTCATTTAGAAGATAAGTCAACTGCATCAACAAACTCTTAATTCGAATCACACAACAAGAAACAAAGCGTATATAGAAATACACAATTTTATGTTAAAATTTTTTATGGAAAAAATTTACAGCACAAAGCAATAAGTAAATCCACTCTGAAAACGACTTGGAAAAGATACATCAACTTACATATGCAAAAATCCTTCTTAAAACACTAGCCTCTCTTTAAAACAAGTTGTTCAATATGCTAATTTCATCATACATGCATATATACAATGTTACACTCGGAGTAGGAAATAAATTAGGTAATTACGCAAAATCGCATGCACTATCAATATTCAATCGAGCAACTCTTCGTTTAATTAAGCTCCCATGTTCGATTAATCGAACATACTTCAAAGTGTCCAAAATTTTAACATAAATTTTTTGAATTATTTCGATTGCTCATACCTTGATCGATCAAACATGTTTAAAACTGTCTAGATACCAGTTTGTTAAATCCAGAATTCGATCAATTGAACAAGCACCCTTTTTAATTGATGGAACTCTACTGTTTCTGCACGGATTGAAAACGTCCTAATAACACAAGATCCTCATTTCAACTCTGGGCTCTCAAATCAAATGCTCTAAAGAGCCAACGATTGGGATCACATCACAGGCACACGACTGAAAGCCTCCATGAAAGACCGAATAAACGAACGAAGGAAGCTACGATGAGTTCAATTACCCTTTGCACACCAGAAGAGAGAACCACAACCCAAAATCCCCTTCACACTTGAAGGAAAAGCCCACGCAAATGACTAACTTTGGCAAGATAAAAACATTAGAAATACATTTGAAAAAAGAATCATTTATTTTGAAATACACCAACAGGGCTACATCACCATGATTGCCTGTTGCTCTAATCCTTTTCCAATCATATAATCATGCGTCATGGAATAAAAGGTCTGGATACATCCGTTTGGAAGATCCTCATTTCAGCTCCCATCCACAGGGGCTGTCAAAGCTACTTTCCAGACAAGCAGCGATTGGGATCACATCACATATACGTAACAGGTATTAGACTTTGTGGAGGTTAATCATCAAAGGCGAACTGTTCATAGAACTAGTACTATGAGGTCGACCTCATGTGAAGCTTCCCATGAGGGCAAGCTTGTAGGCTTCACCATGTTGTGTGACGGACATCTACCCCATCAATCAGATGCACCCTTCCATGGTGGGCCACGGGCCTCAAAATCAAGCCAATCTATGGCTTAGGTGGGCCACACCATATAAAATAGTTGAGAGTAGATATCCACCTATTGAAATATTTATGATCGTTTAGGGACCGCTCAGAGGTGGTTTAGAAATCCAACCCAATCCACTGTGTGTTCCACTTGGATGAGGGATCACACCGAGTTTCAGCCAGATCTAAATTAAACTCAGGTGGGCCTCAACAAGTGCTTTTAGATGTTTTAAGTATGATTTCACGCCTTTTCAGATGGTGTGGTCCACTTGAGTTCCGGATACGACTGACTTTTGAGATATCCTATAACCTAGAGAATGCCCACCAAATGCACAGTGTGATGTCCAGTACACATCACGATAGGGCTTGATCTCATAGTACCATTTCCCTGCACATACATACATGTGCGTGCGTGCGTGTATGTGTGTGTATATATATATACACGTGGGAAAAGGTTCTATGCGGTCAAGCTCATGGGAACTTCTCATTAGGTCAAGCTGTGTGGGCCCCACTATGATGCTTATCGAACAACAATACCGTGCATTTGATAGGTCCCCTTTAAATTATGAGATATCCCAAAAATCAGCTGTATACGGAACTCAAGTGGGCCATACCATTTAAAATCATGTGAAGACATACCTAAAACATTTAAAATCACTTGGTGGGGCCCACTTGCAATTTTTGATGTGTCTGAAACTTCGTCTGACCCCTCATCCATGTGGGACACACATAATGGATGGGCTGGATTTGTGAACCACATCGCAGTGGGCCCAATAAATGATTATGAATGTTTTAATGGAGGGTAGCTGCTCTCGACTTCTGCATGTGGTGGGGCCCACCTAAAATTTGAATGCTTCTGAAACTTGGTCAAACCCCTCATCTAAGTGGGACACACATAGTGGATGGTCTGGATTTGTGAACCACATCTCGGTGGGCCCAATAAATGATTATGAATGTTTTAATGGAAGGGTAACCCCTCTCAACTTTTGTATGTGGTGTGGCCCACAAAAGTCACGAATTGACTTGAATTTTAAGCCCGAGGCTCACCATTGAATGGTGCATCTGGCTGATGGGGTAGATGTTCAACACTCATGGAAACTTCTCATGAGGTCAAGCTATGTGGGCCCCTCCATGATGGGTGTCAAACATCAATGCCGTGCATTTGATGGGTCCCCTTTAAATTATAGGATATTTCAAAAATCAGCCCTATACAGAACTCAGGTGGACCATACCATCTAAAATCTTGTGAAGACATGACTAAAATATAAAAAAGCACTTGGTGGGGCTCACCTGAAATTTGGATGCATCTGAAACTCGGTCTAACCCCTCATCCAAGTGGGATACACATAATGGATTTGTGAACCACATCTTTGTGGGCCCAACTTTTGTATTGCGCCGATAGATATAAAATATGTCATGGGATATACCAGTCAATATTGCCGCTATTTAAAACATTGGACCGCATTCTCCTTAGAAATCAAAATTTCACCATTGGTATAATAAAACATCTCTATAGGAACCTATCCTATAGTCCAATCATCGACTGGACCACATTATCCTATTCAATATTGACCATTAAATTCAAAATCAACCGTAATAATATATTTAACAAACCATCTGGAAGAGTATCCTTTCATATCTAGCCTCATTCTACCATTCACGTCATGATTAGACACTTATATGATCTTGCAGGACATCCCTTAATTACAACGAGAGTGTAAATATACATACACCTTGACCCTCTTACAAATATAATTTTTAGACCTTTATTTTTTCTAAATTTTCTACCACAACCTATTCAGATTAGACTAGCCACACATTTTAAATTTCGACCCAAGACCATGCCATGTCATTGTAAAAATAGAAATTTTAGATTTTCGACCCGTGCGGTATATGTGAATGCCAATATTTTTAGAACAAATACTATTAGTATCCCTACTTATCCATATGATCTGATCTTGAGACAGGCCTCACATGGAATGTGAGGACCATTGACACATCACCTTAAAGTGTGCACCCCAAAACACCCTGGCTTAAGAGTCAACTTTAGCACATTCCTATCTTAATTTACGAAGGATTCTCTTATGCTTTCATCTCCGTCTATTTTCCTCCCTGGAGATCAGAATGTATCCATTTTTGAAATTATAGATCCTTAGGTTGTCTAGAATAATTTTATGTATTTTCTTCTACGTGGACACTCCCATCACTGTCCATCACGTTTTAGGACCATAACTTCCAAGTCGGCCTTCTTTTTTCAAAACTGACAGTCCATTAGCTAATCTAGGTTTTACTGGGCATTTTGACTGAAAATTTTCTAAACCCAAATCATCAACCACACTTGTAGGCTTGACCATAGTTCTATTTCTAGGCTATGAATATTGGTTGGTTTGTGATTTTTAAGGAATTTATAATGTAAGTCTACTGCTTTAGCACTATAATTGCACTGCCAATCATAACCGCTAGGGACCCACTTTTGAAGATCAACGGTTGTAATCTCTCTCTCTCCCTCTCTCCCTCTCTCTCTCATCTCAAAAGAACTACCTTCTTAAGGGAGGATACAGTGAAAATCCCCTTTTATCAAGGGAAAACCTGAAGAAATAAGAGAAAAAGAGAGGAGGGGGGAGAAAAACCCTTCCACGATCTAATTATCTTTTATTTTTTTAGTGATCTACGCAATGAACGGTTTAAATTAGCCGTACATTCACTGAATTGATGTATTGGATATATACAGTGAAGAGACAATTCTCTATGCAATTGCTTTTGTGAATTGGCATAGAGAATTGAATAGGGGTACCTAAATGTGTGAGATTAGATCCACATGGATCATTTGGTTTCCGATGTCAAAATATCCTAGGATCTCAAATATCATATCGATCTGACCATCAAATTGGCTACACCAATCAAATGATAAATCTAAATAAATCATGTAATTCCGAATGATGTGGACTATGGAGGTTTTAGATAAAGTTAATCAATGGATCTCTCTTAATCAATCATGAGAAGGCCAATGGTCGGTGTAGATCTAACCAGTGTATAGAAATGGACCCTAAAATCAAGATTTAGAAAATTCTCATTTTTTAATTTGATTCATCAAAATCAAATCATGTCTAGAGACTATCAATTCACATTTGATGCAATCGATTTGATTGACAAGTCATCGATTCAAACGATAGTGCGATTAATCCAATCAACAAATGACGGATTAGATATGTTCAATTCCAAAGTTGAAAATTTGAATTAATGAATCCATTACACTTATAAATTCGAATATATTATGCATGTCCAGACAATTTAAATGTTGTTAAATGATGGATGACTACTTTGATTTGATCTAATGAGTCCCACATTAGGTTGTAGTAATCACAAACCCTGCATTAAGGGTTGGATCTGAGTGACTCCAATTGGACATTGTGTGGACCCAAATTTGAAAAGTGATTAATCAAAGGTGGGCCTCACCATATAAATTAATATAATGTCACACTCTGAAATTTGGAACCTGAGTCGGCCAAACCTAAATCTAAATCCCAGACTCATGAGGTTATAACAAATCAAATCAAATTACATTTCATAAATTTTCATACATTTTTAAGGCAATTAAAGACAATTAAAGTAAAACTAAATACTAAATAATTCTCATTAACTATGTGTTCACTATTCCAATCTTCCAACTTTAGAGAAGATTTATTACATTAAAAATTCAAATCAACCAACATAATAACAAATACATTAAAACTCAAACTAATTTTAAAATAATAAAATAAAAGTCTTCAATCTTGTCCAGCTTGTAGTACCTATTCAATTCTTGCAAAAAAAATCTATGTGGGTGTGAGCGCATTGGTTCATAAGGTCACATCATTTCCAAATCGAAAATTTCACATTAATACCAAACACAAGTTCAATATATTTAAAGGAGTTCGATACAAGGTATAGAATCATTTAAACATATAGATAAAATCCAGCAATCTCAAAATCAATTCAAATATGAAATGACCATTCATAATCTTTTAAGAATAATCTAAGGCAAATGGCTTATTATCATCTTTTTGGAAATGAACCTAGGCAGATCACCTCGTGATAATATTTAGAGCGTAGCCTAGGGCAGAGTGTCTGTATGATAATCTTTTAGGAATTCACCTAGGATAGAGCACCATGTAATAATGTTTTAGGGATTCACCCATGGTAGAGCATCCATGTAATATTCTTTTAGAAAAACTCCAAGGCAGATTTCGTGTATACTATTTTTTAGGAATTTACTCAGGGCAAAGCACCTGTTTGCCAATTTTTTAGGAAAACCCAGGGAAGAGCACCTGTATTATGAATAGCACAAAGAATCAGACAACATCTCAAGATGAAGAGAGAGATCTACAATATGCATCTAATTCTTACAATAGCTTATGCATGAATAAGGTGTACAACATTATAGCATATAAAAATCAACCTCTATAAATTTAAATGAAAGATGATACTGCATAACTATTTAATTGAACCCGACATATATGCTCATTCCAACACAAAAATCTACATCATGTTCGAAGATGATAGCACATGCAAAATATAATCAAAGCCTATGCATCATTAACATCAAATAAGAAGCAACATATCAACACCGGTTAAGCCGTAGAGAACCGAATTATACGCCATTAATGTGGAGATCCCAAATCAATAGTGATCACCTACCTGATGCATTTGTGATGGGTCCAAAAGAGGGTCCAATCTCTATATAAACTATCCGATGAATCGGCTAATGTATAATCTTCCTATTTGTGAAACAACTCGATGCGATCCAGTACCATATATTAGTCTTGACTCAAATGAATTAAATTTTCCTATAGACTTGAACATACCACTTAACTACTAATAGAATTAAGGTTCTTAATTCTCCAGTCCCAGTTATCTTAAATCGGCACGATGACTCATTGAGTTAAGTCAGTGAGTTTGGATCAAACGGTAAGAAAAATGGTGCAAATCATTGAGTCACAGGTGAGTTTCCTCTCCGTTAAAATTAAGATAGCTTTGATATATTTGTATAACCAATTTAATATTTCTTTTTAATGTTTGTTTGTCTTGGCTAATTTGAAACCATGTAGTTTAACGTTTGTTGAATGCATGATTTGATTCATTTCATTTGAGAAGTATCTTATTGTTGATTTCATCAATTCACATGCAATCTAGGTTACTTCTAAGTTGGAATTTCAACTCTATATATGTAATCAATTTGTTTACAAATGTGTAATTACAATTGAATATTAATACGTTGCATGCACACTACATGCTTAATATATCATGGGAGACCTCTCCAGATGAGTTTATCTTAGTAGCCTTGCTTCTAGATGTGGGCCATGCCCATGCCTACTAAACTGGTGGAAGTCTGCCCAAGCGGTGGATGCAGGTCATGCTTATACCTACCAAACTAGTGGAAACTTGCCCAAGCGATGGATGCAAGTTAATGATGTTCCAACTCAAGCAAGTGAGCAAATATCACACTTGATGCGTTCATACATCTTATGCATGTATATAATTTTCATAGTTTTTCTATGCACCTTATGTTTCTTATGTTATTTTAATTTTAATGTAAATGAATTACGCTGTGAATTCTCACTAGGCCTAACTAGCGTACGTTTTATTGGTGAAAATTCATATAAATATGATTGAGGCTGAATAGTTGGCACAAAAACCACATGTGTCCCTACTTGACAAAGAAGAAACATTGAATTGATTATAAATGATCAATTTTATTTATTTATTATATGTTCGTTATTTCTTAAATCATTTTATCCATGATTATGGCGTTGAGTTTATTTTCTAATTGTTGGTGCCGTATATAAAATTATAATTATTAGATTTAATTATTAATATCTATATGTAAATAAGACTAATTAGTTGGATCCTTATATAAATGTTTTAATGATGTTGGAAATGAATGGAAGTTAACTGTGACATATTGTGGGTGAATGACGATGGATAAACTTAATTAGAATTTACATAATCAAATATCTCAGAATAAATGTCTTTGATTAAGTTATGTTCATCGGGTCTACACGTCACGCTGCGAAACTCGGGACTAAGATGCGCGCTCAATTTCCAAATTTGACGCTGTGACAGCCCACTAACAATTCATTTGAACCGATCAGTGTACATAACATGAAGGCTCCAGATGACCACATCAGAAACCGTGATCAGGAAATAAGTCTCACATCATCCCATGGAATTACTTCATTGTAAACAAGCCTATACTTTTAAATACATCCATACAACTGATGGGTTTTCCCTCCTCAGATCAGAGGAGAGATGGAGCAATGGGTCAAAAATCAGAGTAATTCATCGCGTTGCTCGACCGGTCGTGGAAGGTGCTCGATCGGTCGTAGGTTCGAGCCCTAGCATGACTCAACGTCCAGCGAATTTATGCTGTTTTTTCTGTTTGTGTTATTTTTTCTCCGAGGTCTACGACTAGTCGAGGGAGAGCTATGACTAGTCGTAGGTGGTCTAGGACCAGTCGTATGAGAGCTACGACTAGTCGTAAGTTATATAGTTTATTTCGCGATTTTGTACGAAACTGCGGATTTGAGTCCTTTCGCAACAGGGATGCGGAAAGGAGTTTCCTAAAACTGTAAAAAGGAGTCTCTAGGGTTTTTCTAGTGGATGAGAAAAATACAAGAGGGTTATCAAGGGTGAGAGAGAGAAAAAAGAGAGAGAGGAAGCTTGTGGAAGGGAGCATTCGTCTCAGCGCTTCTACGTCCTCGTGATCAGTAAGATCCCTCTGTTTTCTTTATTCTCTTATTGTTCATCCACTCTTGCGTGAGTGACGAAAGTTGTAACGTTCTACTTCATAGTGGATTGTTAATCTGGACGAGGTCCCGTAGTTTTTACCTCTTTGAGGATTTTCCACGTAAAAATCTCTTGTGTGGTGTGTGATTATTACTTTAATTTATTTCATTGCATTGTTATTTCATAATTCTGGTTTGTTCTGGAGGGCTAGATCCTAAGGTTTTGTGCAAGGCCCCCAACAAAGTGGTATCAGAGCGCTAAGTTCATTGAACGGGTAAGATCGGTTTGGAATTATGAAAGGTGGCTCATCAAGGATGATCAGCCTCAATGGTTCTAACTGTACCATACAGAAGGCTAAGATGGAGGACTTGCTTTATTGCAAGGATCTATATTCTCCAATTTTAGGCATATCAGCAAAATTCAAGGATATGACTGATGAAGATTGGGAGAAGTTGGACCGGAAGGCAGTGGGGTTTATTAGACAATGGCTAGATGATTCTATGTCCCACCATGTGTCTACGGAAACCTCAGCCGCTAGCCTATGGCTGAAACTAGAAGGGTTGTATAAGAGGAAGACAGCCGGTAATAAAATCTTTCTGATAAGGTGACTTGTGAATCTCAAGTTCAAGGATGGTGGTTTTGTGGCCGAGCACATGAATGAGGTCAGCAATATAGTGAACCAACTCTCTTCTATGAAAATGGTCCTGGATGATGAATTGCAGGCTTTACTATTGCTTAGTTCGTTGCCTGACAGTTGGGAGACATATGTGGTGTCTCTAAGTAACTCCGCACCAGACGGAAAGATATCCATAGAACAGGTTACTAGTTGTCTCTTCAATGAAGAGACAGGGAGGAAGTCTCAGGGGTCTACTCAGCAAGAGGCACTTGTGACACAGGAACGAGGGAGAGAAAAGAACAGGAAGGGCGGGAAGGCCCGAGATAAATCAAGAGGCAAGTCGAGTAACAGAAAAGATAGCGAGTGCTGAAATTGTGGCAAGAAGGGCCACTATAAGCATAAAGTCGTAAGGTTAAAAACGACAAGAAAGGAAAAGGAAATGAGAAGGAAGATGAATCAGATTCCACTGCTGTCGCTTCAGATGGCAACGTTGTTATTATTCTTTCCACAAATCACGATGTATATCTCACGGCTACGGGTCAGGACACGGACTAGGTGATAAACTCGAGGGCTTCTTTTCACGCGACTCCACGCAGGGATTTCTTCACAAGTTACAAGTCAGGTGACTATGGGACCATGAAGATGAAAAATTTTAGTGTATCGAAGATCGTAGGGGTCGGTGATATTTGTGTGAAGACTAATATGGTCTGCACATTAGTTCTCAGGGATGTGAGGCATATCCCAGACCTTCGCCTCAACTTGATGTCGACAGGAAGGTTGGATGATGATGACTATGAAAGTCGGTTTGCTGGTGGGCGCTGGAAGCTCATCAAGAGTTTGTTGATCGCAGCTAAAGGAAAGAAGTGTTGCACCCTTTACAAGGAAAGTGTCAGTGTATGCAAGGATGGGTTGAACACAGCGGAAGATTCAACTATTGACATGTGCACAGGCATCTAGGCCACATGAGTGAAAAAAGGGCTTCAGCTACTAGCAATGAAGCGGCTCCTTCTAGACGTGACAGGTACACCTCTCAAAACCTGTCTTGATTGTTTATCAGGAAAACAACATAGAGTTTCATTTGTTAAAACTACTTCTCATGTTAATAAAGTGCATGCATTAGATTTGGTTTATTCTGATGTGTATGGTCCTATGAGGACAAAAACCTTGGGTGGGGAATTGTATTTTGTTACTTTTATAGATGATGCATCTAAGAGGGTTTGGGCTTATGCTTTGAAATCTAAGGACAAGGTCTTTGGTATGTTTAATTTGTTTCATACTATGGTCGAGAGAGAGACAGGTAGATCATTGAAGTACATCCACACTGATAATGGTAGTGAATACATCGGTGACTTTCATGAGTACTGCAAGTCCCTGGGTATACGATATGAACAGACGGTTTCTAAGACCCCCCAGCATAATGGTGTAGCTGAGCGAATGAATCACACTATTGTTGAGAGAATCAGATGCATGATATCTCATGCGAAGTTGCCTAAGATGTTCAGGGGAGAAGCAATGCACACGGCAGTGTATCTGATAAATAGGTCTCCATCAACCCCATTGAATGGAGAAGTACCTGAGAAGGTGTGAACTGGATAGGATCCATCGTACAGTCATCTCAGGGTGTTTAGATGCAGGGCATCCGTTCAAGTACCAAGGGACGAGAGGTCCAAGCTCGACATGAAGATCAGGCAGTGTGTGTTCCTGGGGTACAGTGATGAAAAATTCGGTTATAGATTGTGGGATCCGACCGAGAAGAAGCTCGTCAGGAGTAGAGATGTGGTTTTCTTTGAATATCAGTGTATTGAAAACATTGATAAGCCAGAGAAGAACCAGCCTAGTTCAGGTGAGCTAGAGGACATGGATCCGGTTATTCCTCCCGTGGTGTCTGATGACGGGGGAGTACAGCAATGTGCAGAGGGCGAGAGAGTTCCTACAGAAGATGGACCGGAGGAGCAGCCCCCACTTGATCCACCTATTGAGCCACAAGTGAGGAGGTCATCTAGGGACAGACAGCCATCCAAGAGGTACTCGCCACATGAGTACATTATGCTAACTGATGGGGGAGAGCCAGAAGATTATTCTGAGGCCCTAGTCGATAAGCATAAGGAGGAGTGGTTGAAAGCTATACAAGAGAAGATGGAATCCTTACATAAGAACCACACCTATGACATGGTGAAACTGCCTAAGGGCAAGAAAGCTCTGAACAACAAGTGAGTATTCAGAAAGAAGGTTGAGCAGAAGAATTCACAGACGAGGTTCAAGGCCAGACTTGTAATAAAAGGGTTCGGTCAGAGGAAAGGCATAAACTTTAAGGAGATATTCTCACCAGTGGTGAAGATGACATCCATACGGGTGTTGCTTGGGTTGGCAGCTAGCATGGATCTGGAGATAGAGCAGTTGGACATTAAAACTGCTTTTTTTCATGTTGACCTAGAAGAAGAGATCTACATGCACCAACCAGAGAGGTTCGAAATCAAGGGCAAGGAACATATGGTGTCTAAGCTGAGGAAGAGCTTGTATGGGCTGAAACAAGCTCCACGGTAACTGTACAAGAAGTTGGATTCTTTCATGTTATAGCATGGGTATGACAGAACGGAGTCGGACCACTGTATGTTCACGCGCAAGTTCTCAGATGGTGATTTCATAGTTCTGCTGTTATACGTTGATGACATGCTCATCATAGGAAAAGACATCAAGAAGATCGATAGGCTAAAACAGAAGTTGGGCAAGTCTTTTGCAATGAAAGACTTGGGCCCGGCTAAACAGATCCTAAGAATGGAGATAACCCGTGACAGAAGCAGTAGAAAGCTTTGGCTGTCACAAGAGCGGTATATTGAGAAAGTCCTAGAGTGGTTCAATATGAATGCAGCGAAGCCGGTCAGTACTTCATTGAATGGTCACTTCAAATTAAGTGACAGGCAGTGTCCCAAAACGAAGGCAGAGGTGGAAGAGATGCAGAAGATACCCTATGCGTCAGCTGTAAGAAGTTTGATGTATGCTATGGTGTGTACACGCTCAGCCGATATCTTGTCAATCCTGGCAAAGAACATTGAGCAACGATGAAGTGGATATTACGGTATCTAAGAGGCTCATCTAGGTTGAGCCTATGCTATGGTGACAGTAAACCTGTGCTAGAGGGCTACACAAATACAGATATGGCAGGCGACAAAGACTCCAGGAAGTCTACATCGAGGTTCATGTTTACGTTTGCAGGGAGAGCGATTTCTTAGCAGAGCAAGCTATAAAAGGTCGTAGCATTGTCGACGACAAAGGCCGAGTACATTGCAGTCACATAGGCATGTAAAGAGATGCTTTAGATGAACAGGTTCCTACAGGAACTTAGCCTGAAGTAGGAGGAGCACGTGATCTATTGTGATAATCAGAGTGCTATACACTTGAGCAAGAATCCAAGTCAGCATTCCAAGTCGAAGCACATAAAGATTCGGTATCACTGGATCAGGGATACTTTGGAACAGAAAGTATTACAGCTTGAGAAAGTCCACATGGACGATAATGGGTCAGACATGATGACCAAGGCTTTGCTCAAGGACAAGTTTAAGGTTTGTAAAAACCTGGCTGGTTTGAAGAAGGTGAATTCCTCCTAAGTCGGAAAGGGGGATATTTGATGGGTTTTTTCTCCTCAGATCAGAGGAGAGATTTTTTTAGCAACGGGTGAAAAATTGGAGTAATTCATCACGTTGCTCGACCGGTCGTAGGAGGTCTTCGACCGATCGTGGGAGGCACTCGACCAATCATAGGTTTGAAGCCTAGCACGACTCAAAGTCCGACGAGTTTGTGTTATTTTTTCTGTTTGTGCTGTTTTTTCTCTGAGGTCTACGACTAGTCGAGGGAGAGCTACGACTAGTCGTAGGTGGTCTAGGACCAGTTATAGGTTACACAGTTTGTTCCGCAATTTTACGTGAAACTGCGGATTTGAGTCCTTTCGCAATAGGGATACGGAAAGGAGTTTCCTAAAACTATAAAAAGGAGTCTTTACGATTTTTTTAGTGGATGAGAAAAATACAAGATGGTTATCAAGGGTGAGAGAGAGAGAAAAGAGAGAGAGAAAGCTTGTGGAAGGGAGCTGTCGTCTCAGCGCTTCTACATCCTCGTGATCGGTGAAATTCCTCTGTTTTCTTTATTCTCTTATTGTTCATCCACTCTTGCGTGAGTGACGAAGGTTGTAACGTTCTACTTCATAGTGGATTGTTGATTTGGACGAGGTCTCGTGGTTTTTACCTTTTTGAGGGTTTTCCACGTAAAAAACTCTTGTGTGATGTGTGATTGTTGCTTTGATTTATTTCATTGCATTTTTATTCCATAATTCTGGTTTGTTTTGGAGGGCTAGATCATAAGGTTTTGTGCAAGGCCCCCAACAACAACCACTCCCCACCCAAGGTCCATTTCCTTCTAGATGGGCCACCCTAGTCACTCGTAGATCAAGTAGCTGTGGGTCCACTCCACCCTTGGAAACCTCTGCAAGCCAATATAGAACACGTGTGGCTATATCTGAGCTTTGCATGAGGTGAGCTAAACTGTTTGTATCTTCTAGCCTAAAAATTAACCGTTTTACATCTCAGTTGGACAACAGCATACCAAAAAAGAAAACAGGAAACAGGTAGAAAAGAAATTGTTTTATTTGCTTATTTTTCTTTGTACGTCGTGACTCTCCTGAAGAGTTAAAAGACCAAATCTGCCAGGAAGAAGATTCTAAGCATTGTTTCCGACCATAAGGAAGGCTCAGATCTCGCACACTTGTTTTATATTGACACATTATGTACGTGTGAAATTAGTAAACCTCTGCACGTGTTCGTTAATTGTCTGGCTTTACCACGGCAAAAGTCACTTGCATATCGCACTACAAGTAAATTCAGTTGGCACTCGACGAGAAATGTCACGTGAGGTTTCACATGATAAAAGACGAACATACTATACAACCATCCAACAAATAAGACGGGGACAAGGAGCTTTTGTTGGTAATTTCAGGGGTATTACGAAGCAAGAAAGTAAAAAAGTGTATAAAAATGAGAAGGAAAAGCAGCTGCAGTTAATTAGAAGCACTTTCGTTTACATGTGCCAACAGGCAGATGTCTGGGTGTACAGTCCGTACATCTGGCGGGGCCCACCATGTCAGTCTGATTATGAGGTAGACCACACATGTATTTGAGTAAGGACAGTCATTTTCTAAAAACAATCCATTTCTTTTCTTGAATGTAAGTATTGGGTTTTGGGGAAAGTGGCCAAAGGTCCAAATAAAGGATGGAGCTAACTGTTTTAGCTAAGGATTAACTATGGTTATTGTGGTGCCAACCTAATGAACGGCCTAGATCTTTCATACGCATGCCATATTTGCTGGGGAAAGATGGTTTTTTAATCCCAGTAGGTACACTGAAGGTGGCGTTGTTTGGCGTTTGAGGGTTTGGTAGATTATGTTAGTAATTTCAAATTTCAAAATGAGAAGAAAAAAAAAAATTATACTCTGGCAGAGTGTGATGTATGATACGTGGACTTAGCTAAATAGGCAGAAAGCGACGTCAATGTCATAGTATCCTGCCATGGTATGGACGCGTGTTTGATTCCGGGGAACGGATTGGTTGGTGATCCAAACACCACGGACATCCCCGGTGACTGGACTCTGTGTGGCTACCTTGATGTATGTATCTTGTCTACTCCGTCCATCGCTTTTAAAGCTCATTTCAGGGCATGAACCGAAAATTGAAGTATATCCAAAGATCAAGTGGACCACATCACAGGAAACGGCGGGAATTGAATGCATACCGTTGAAAACTTATGGGGAACCTCGCCAGGCTGATATTTTTATTTTCCTTCATTGACGTTTGTGTGACATATGAACAAGTTGGTTGGCAGAAAAACAATCAACTAGTCCGTATGAAAGTTTCAACGGTGGGTGTCATTATTTACACTGTTTCCTATGGTGGGGTTTACTTGAGCTTTTTTTGGACATGCTTCACTTTTGGGTTGCCCTAAAATGGACTGGAAAAATGGATGGATGGCATGGATAAAAGACAAACATCACGGTGTATCCCATAGAGTCCGGTCATCAGGGATGGTGGGTGGTGTTGGGTCAGCATCGAATGTGGTGGGACATCTGATCTATGGTAGTGATTGCCCTAGAGCTTGCACGTGGGTTCTAAGATGGGCAAGAAAGCATTTTCTATCAGCCTCACCCAGGTCCTCTACCGGCGGACACACGTGCAGACCTTCCACTATTTGGGTTGTCCAACATCTATAACATCAGAAATCCAGACCGTCCATGTTAATGCAACTATGAAGCATTTGTTACGTAATACTCCAGCAGCTCGCTGTTGCCGAAATACTAGTGGCCTGTTAACGGGCTGGACTGGGCTTGCTTTAGGTCTGTTGCGAAATAGTCCGGCTGGACCTGTCAGGCCTGTCTTTAAGACCCGGGCCTGACCTATTTCAATGGGCTGAGCCTGGGTTTGTATATGGAAAAGGTCAGGCACGATGGTTTCATTAGCTCCTACTTATTTAACATTGTAGGACTAGATACTTTGTTAGTGGCCTGGGCAGGGCATGGACCTAGATGTGTGCCTATTATAAAGCTGGGCATCGAGTCGAGTCAGACCGAGTTAGGATTGACTCGACTCGATCCGGTTTTGAAATAGGCCTGACCCGAACTCAATCTGACTTGATACCGAGTCCAACATGCCTGACTCGATCCGAGTCTGATTTGGCCAGATTGATCCAGACCGAATCTAATCCGGTCAAAAGTACCTAGTCGGGTCGAGTTGGCACTGAGTTGGATTGAGAAATGAGGAAGGGAGAGACCGAGAGAGTGGAGAGAAGAGAGACAAGGAGGGTGAAGGTGGTGGGTGGTTGCCGAGTTTGAAAGATGAAAAGGATGAGGGAGGGAGAGAGAGAGGCTGAGCTTGGAAGATAAGGAGGATAAGGAAGGGAGAGAGATATTTTGGGATCGGCTCAAGGTAGGGTGCCGCTGATAGGGTTAGATAATCGGGTTTCAGATCGAGTCAGGTTTCGGATTAAGTCAGGTCTAACTGGATTGAGTCGAGTCAAGTTACGGTTTGAGTTCAAATTTGGCGAAGCCTACTCAATTCAGACCGACTCACCCATTCAGTTCAGATCGAGTCAGATCGGAACGAGTCGTCCGGTGCCCACCTCTAATATCTAACGGGCTTGTCTACTTCAGGGTGGTGAATCATGAAAAAGTCAGGCCTAGTTTGCTGGAATAGTAGGGCCAAAAGCATGCCGGGCTGGGCTACAATTTTTTTGCCATTTATTAATTAACCTGGGCTCGTGCTGTGTGTAGGAGCCCATCAGCCCAGTCTATTTAAGGTTTCAAGAGGATATTTGTTAGATATCATGCATGATGGAGCACACCTAATGAATAGCCCAGGTGGCTTGTACCTGTTTGTTAAATTGCTTTGGGCCTTGGTTTTACTTACTCAGCCGGACTTGGCTACAAGTGCCATGAGAGCCATCTGATCACTGGCTACAAATGCCATGAATAACTCAAGGTGAGTGAAATTAGCAACGCTCCATGTTTCAACATGCAAGATCCACATTGATCATTTAGATTGTCCAATCATTATAATTTTGAAATGCAGCCTATCCAGACGGTTGAAATTCAAGAAGAATGGTCCCACTCACGTGTGGGGACCACTCTTCATCAAAGCATTTCTCAACCAGCTTCCTTTCCCCAGGTTAGAAAAATGACTTGCTCTAAAAGAATATTCAAGAGATACGGTCCAAAAACTAAAAATTTGAGGCACTTCTCAAGTTCTTAATCTACATCACCACCATTTTTGTGAAGGCCTGCTGTGGATGGGACCTAACTCTAAAAACTTCTCAACTAGCTATCAACATGAGTACAAAGTCCTCAGACCCTGACGATCCCCCACTAGTGTGAATTTCTGGTATGGCACATCCATGGCAGGTCCAACAATTAAATGGACTAGATCAAATCCGACAAAAGTACAAAAATGTGTGTGTTCCATTAACTTATTTTTCAACTTTTTTGGTAGTGTGAATGCTCATTTGGATCCTTACAAAACTCACTTAAGAAATAGATTTTCATTTTTAATTTTAAAATTCTGAAAATGGTTTTAATTTACTGTTCTTGGCGCATGGACAATTTGTACATGGAATGGAATTGCTGCTTTGCATTTGAAAAGTACCTCCTGGGCAACAGTTACCCTTAAAGAGTATACCACATGAGCATATATATAAAAGAGGTGAGTTTTCCTAAGTTCAGTAATTTTTCCAATACCGGACATGTACATAACTAGAATCTATTTTCCTAAGTTCAGTAATTTTTCCAATACCGGACGTGTACATAACTAGAATCTATGTTATGTGGGTTATATGATATGAACGTGTATTTACTTAAAATCCAGCTCATTTGGTGTTGGGGTGCGTGTTACAGTAGGAGATGTGAAGTGGACAGCTTTTTCTTTTTCTGTTGTTTTGTTTTTACAACTCAAAAACTCATTTCCAAAGGGTTGCATTTCATTTTCTCCCCCTTGGACTAGGCTGAAAGTCCGGCGGATTGGGTTGGGTCCAGTTGGTGCTCATCCTAGCCAAACCTAAGGCTTCAGTACCTCAATCATAACCCAACCCAACCCAACCTCATGTTGGGAATTCTCAATCAAAGCCCAGGCCCCACTGGGTGGATGCATGTTAATATTTTTGTGATTATATTAGTCTCTTACATTTCAATATTTGCACGTATGCTTTTATTAGTTACATTTGTAGTTATTTAGTATAAAGAGTTTCATTTTTTATAAACAAACAAGTCAAAATATAAGATAACTACTCTTTTAAAAGTCATATTGTGTAGCATGCAATCTATTTCAAAGAGAGAAATTTGATGTATCTTGTTAGCTTGAATAATCAAAAATAACTTAGACCAATGAGACCTGACAACACTAGAATTTCCTGTGCCTTCAACAAAAACGATCCACACACAATTATAATTTATAAGTAACTTATATACCGATTGGATTCAACTTGGATCAGGCAACCTGAGACCTCAACCCGATCCCAACGCAAATTTTATCAGGTTGGTGTTTATATAGCCCAAGCCCAAGACCAAACCCGATACATCCTATTCGAGCCCATGGGTCGGTCGGGTTGAACCCGCTCAACTTTCAACCCTACTTTGGACAACACTTCATTTATATTTTTGGAATAATGCAGCCTGATGAAATTTTAGACCATTTGGAAATAAATACATTCCTTAAGTGAGATTTCCATGATCCAAACAAGATCTAAGTTATGAGTTATCCCCCAAGTACAGGAGAGACGGCACTTATTCTACCATAATTTACATATGATAACACAACAGAAATCTGGAGAAATGGGGAGGAAAATATACTAGTTTTGTTCCTTTATGATACCCTTTGAATCAATCAGCGAAAAATAATAATAATCTTGAAATCAAATAAATTTGATAATGATGAATTGTTCCTTTACATCACAATTAGTTTTAGTTTATATAAACTTTACTTTTTGAAACAAGAATTTTTTTTTAGAAAATAAAACGTACGGTTAAACCTACCCAAACTCACAAAAGATAACTAAAATGAATGTTAATATAAGAATCAGGGTTGTCAACAGGCTAAGTTGAGGGCCATCCGAGGTCCATCAAGCTCAGCGCACAAAGTAGAACCCAGGCACAATTCTATCTAAGCCTGTGATGGGTCAAAACAAACAGTGCTATCACTGGTCCTATGTGATTATGCATGACCTGGGTTCTAGTGTGGCTCAAGCCCGAGTCTAACCATCCTCTTTTATGCAAGATCTAGGTTGTTTGTTTGGCATGTGGAGTTATGCACCATATTAACAAAAATGTCATTGAAATCATAAATGTGCAGAGTGAAACCAGCTTTAAGCATTCTAAAGGAATATTAAAATGTTGAGTCCAACTCAATTAATAAACAGGCTAAAACTTTAAACCCAAGTTTGGCCCTCATGACTAGCATTTTGGATCTAGCACAAAAGCTCAATAGGGCAACCTAATTTATGGACAGTCTAAATAGAGTTGATTTTTCAAATTATAATAAAATTATAACTTATTAAAAATAATAAATTTCAATTTTAAACTAAAAATTGATCCAATATTTATTGGAGTTGTTCATCCAATTATATTAAAAAGTTTGGAATTTGTATCTTTTGTTTGTAACAAACAGAGATTTTTTGTTTGCCTCATTGTGATTGGGCTACATCATCAGTGGTGGTGATTTAACCATCAACGACCTGTATATAATGTACATGCGTGGGTCACATGATGAGTGGACAATCTTGATTTAGGGCATGGGCATGTTAAAGCAGGTCGTACCTGACATGTGTGATGCATCCAAACACCTGCGGCGAATCACCTCTTCAAGCTCTCTTATACATCACTTTAGCATCTTTTATGGATTTGATGGATAAATCTCACCACTGAAAAGGATGTTATTAAAAAGAAATGATCAGATAGGAGAAATGATCAGATACACTGACAGTCATTTTTTCCTACAAACATGTTGCATAAGCAGAATATCATGTCCGTACAAAAGGTGGGCCACGCCATGATGAGAACCTGATATGAAAAGATCTGGCCGATGGTGTGTCTTAAAAGTAGTGGTTTGGCCCACCCAATGAGTGGATCGGCTTGATTTTCATGTTAGGTGATCATCATGGTGTGACCCATCTCTTTTAGGGTAGGATATTCTATATATATGCCACACGTTGGCAAGGAAAAAGTAGCTGTGATACAGCCGCTGTATCTGATCATTTCTCAAAAGTCCCATCCGATGTCAAATAAAAGGAAAACCATTATAACCAAGAGGAATTATATGGACCTTCGCCCCTTAATGTCTATAGTACTCTCAAGACTCGAATCCGTATAAGTGAAGCCATATATCACTGATCCAGGCCGTAGATCCAGTGGGCCCAATTGTTGATATACCATGTCTCAAATTTCTCCCCAATCGGATGCTACCAACCATTCAATCAACGACTCTCAATATACAATTAAGCAAATATTTGGCAATGGTAAAAAAGGCCAAAGATTGGAAGGCTAGGATCAAAGTCAGGGCTAGATCAATATTTTGACCACTGAACCAATGGTGTAAAACAAGTTATATATTGGGGTTCTCAGTTTCCACCATTTCATCACTATTTTACAATATAATTAAATCATAAATGGATAGTTTTCATGCCTTATTAATAAAAACAATTTCATTAATTCTTCTTATAATAAAAGACGCATGCACGCACACACGCACAATACATTATAATATTCATCTTCAAAACCATCATCTTACGTTTTTTTTTAAAACAAACGCGCACACACTCACACCCTGGTGGGATTTCACCACCTATGGATACTCGAACCCTTGTCCGGGTGTTGAAACTCCCCAGTCTGCCACCTGAACAAGAGTAAGATCCATCAACTTAGTTTATTTGAAATAGAAATTGGATCCAAAAGAAAATATACCTAAGTGCATCTAAGTGTGTCTAAGTTCATCTAAATGCATCTTAGTTCAACTAAATATATCATGTGGGTGGGTGTGTGTTGGGTGTGTGTGTAAGAAAAAAAAAAAATCCATCTGAATAGGTTTGGCAACTCAATATAGCTTGATGGTAGTTGTTTTGTGTTTCATCAGTGAAGTTCTAATTTTGAGTGTTCATATGAAGTATATAAAAATAAAAACTTTTGGCTCTTACCTCAATTTTAAATTATTTAGGCTATTGGGTTGGACCTATTCAAAATATTAATTTTTACCGGCCGGGCCTAGTCCATTGCCAGACCTGCGCCTAAGTTTATGTAAGTACAATGTACTTGGATGCATTTAAAAATTCAATTACACACACTCAGATGCACTTACAAGTACATTTTTTACAGCTAGCTTACATGGGTTTTCATTGGATTTGGACTCTTTGAAATATGCAGTACACAACTTGAATTTTAGTGTGTTAGATCTACAAAGGAATATCCACTGAATGTGGTAAGATATTGGAAATATTGAGTCTTATACATGGTGATTCTTCATGTATTATCATGCTTTGCAAGATCTCTATCACAAGATTCAAAGCACTTTGAGGTTCTAAATCATATGCCTCTTTGAATCCTGATTTTGGCCCTTTGAATCCTCATTCTCACTCAACAACCATTATTTGTCATATTAGTCTTATTTCAAATTTTCATAATTTCAACTGTAACTAGAGCATTTGGATTTCTGCTGGAACTTTGACGTTTCAACCCAATTGAAATCTAAATATGTATTGAACAAAATCGGTGTAGTGGGCCGTGTGTGTCGGTGCCAAGTTCATCATGCTCGACCCCACACAGCCGTCGCACTATTGCCGAAGAGTGCATATTTTCTACCAAGTGGGGATCACAACTGAATCATGGTGTCCTTAGTTTGGTACTAAAACATGATTTTACTTTTGAAGTTGTTTTGAATTTTTAAGAGAGGGGAATAGGGCAACCACATGCATCATTGTTACTAATCTAGCCCTCTATCTCCAGGCATGTGGTTCATGCACCAAATTCAGACGCGTTCATTTGTCGGTCCCCGCGATGGTAGGGACACACCCCAAATGTCTCACCAGTCATCCGACTCGGCCATTCATTACATATCTTTTTAAGATTATAGAAGTCATTGGATTGGTAGCTAGGCTCATCGAACCTTTTGATATTTTATTGTTGCATGTCACATCCATGGTAGGGCCCAACAGATGAGCGGTCCACATCTGGTGTTTGTTCCATGTGTTCCAAGATCTAGTGCCTGATAACCATCTTAGATATTAAGGGGGAGCACCGAATTCCTTTTGAAAATTTTAAAGTCCAACCACTTGCTTGTAATAAGAAGGAAAGTATTGGTCATGGGTACACTTGATTGTGGTGTATAACATCAAAGGGAATTTGATAGGTGGGAGGCTAGAGAGAGGCTTAGGGTTCTCCTTCAATCATTTCATCTCTTAACCTTATGTGGACAGAATAAAGAGAAAATGAAAGAGGATGAAGTATTTTAGAAGGGAGAATTTCTTGAAAATATAGCTCATGTGCCCTTGTTCTCCAAAGAGACAAACACAAACCTTGTCTGGTTCTTCAAAGAGAGGGGACAATCTATGGAATCTCAAATAGATTTGGATATATATGTTGTATATTCTTATTTAATTACATTAATCACCGATTAGTTCTAAGTTCTTCTATGTGGTCGTCTCCTTCAGAGAGGGGTCTGGTATTGTGTGAAATGCCAATAGTTATGGTATGAAAAAAAAAAATCACGGAATAACCCTCTACTCGTTTTCACCTTGGCTCTAAATTTGATGAATTGAATGGTCCACAAATGGCTCTAAAATGCCATTTGGTTTACATCCAAATGGGGTGTTAACCATCCAAAAGTTGAGTAATGAATAAATGAATTGAATGGTCCACAAATGGCTCTAAAATGCCATTTGGGTTACATCCAAATGGGGTGTTAACCATCCAAAAGTTGGGTAATGAATAAATGAATTGAATGCTCCACAAATGGCTCTAAAAATGCTATTTGGGTTACATCCAAATGGGGTGTTAACCATCCAAAAGTTGGGTAATGAATAAATGAATTGAATGCTCCACAAATGGCTCTAAAATGCCATTTGGATTACATCCAAATGGGGTGTTAACCATCAAAAAGTCGGGTAATGACTAACTTTTAATTAGCGCAATGTTGAGCTATGGCCCATAAGTAGACGATACAAATCCATTCTCCATTTACCATTAAGCATCGATTAACAGTTTTAAGTTTGGTACCATTTGTCAAATGATACCTGATTTGCATTGATTCTTCGACCCAAATACTAAAAGGATAATTGGTCACAAAAAGAACTTTGATATTTTGTGACGCGGATTGTCACATCAAGTGCTTATCTTGGATGGCAATGATAATTCATCCCTAGCACACTTTAAGGCATGTTTGGCGCAGGTCATATGTCATATAGCTATGCAGATAGCTTCTACTAATTTTAATTATTGTACGAATGATTAAAGTTGTGATGACAATGGATATATAGTGTTCGGCAGCGACATGACCGGATCGATGTAAGTAGATTGGTCAAGGGCCACTATAGCCTAACTTGCATAGGCATAGGGTGTGTGACATGGGCTAAGTAAGAGCAACATCGGGTGTGTTTACTACTAATCACTTTAGATTAAGTGTTTCTTTTGCATTGTATCACTTCGCCCAAACAAAGTTACTCCTACATAATCAACCATCGATCAATCACTTATTACTATCCGTTTATGATCCGACGGTGATGGATTAATTTTCAGCAGGTGGGCCTTTGGTTGGACCAATCAGCTAGTGCTTGGGTTAACCATGCTCAGCATACAGCACTGATAATAAGCTGAGCCAGATCAAACTTTGGAACTGGCCCCATAAAAATCTGGTCCCAATTGAAATGGGACCCGCTAAAGATCTGATCTTGAATTTAGTCAGGTCTGAACCCTGGTAGCCTGTTGGCAGTATTGATGGTTCCCTTTTAGTTCTGTGGCGTTGCAGCACAAGTGCAGCTTGGGTCATGACTCTACTTGAACTCAACTGGATTAACCCAAACTTGAAATCAAGTGAGGTTGGGCTCGATCTGGATGTCCTCAACCCAACCAAGGATGGGTTGGGTTTGAGTTGCAAGTAGCCTGACCTAATCCAAAGCTGATGATGATTGGTGTGGGAGGAAGTCAAGATCAATCTCATGGATAGTAATTAGGACTGAAAGAATGAAGTCTAGACAGTTCAATACAAGGTTTTGTATGTACTATAGCTTTATGGCTATAATGATGATTATCCATTTTTAAACATTGGTATTAACAAGCTCTACATGTTGGCCAATGTCAAAGGCTATTGCCCCCAAATGGATTTCCAAAAAAGGTCATTTTAGGAGTTAATTTGAGTTGTAAGTTAAAATTTAATGCTACAATGAGTTATAATTTGTAATTATTTTTAGTGTGTTTTAGCGTTGGAAAACATCCAATTGCTGTTAAACTTCTTGTTTGAGTCATGTCAAAGTGTTTAAGTTAGTTTAGATATCGCTGACTATATTTAATAAGTTTACTATTAGAAAAAGTGCCCTTTTCGGGCTAAGTCAGGGTTTAGGGCTTCTTTTGTTTATATAAGCAGGGTAGATGTGTTACAGGCAGCACCTTTTTTTTATTAATAATAACAACCTTATTTCTCATTATTATATATTCCTTTCTTCTTATGAATTTAAGAACCATTCTTGAGAAGAAAACAGTAACCTTTTCTCTTTTATCTCTCACCTGCTTCATTTGCATAGTAACAATGCAAGGTCTTTCCTCGGTCCATAGCTTTTAGAAAGGAATTACACATCAACGATCTCTCTGATGATGCTCCAGGTTATCAAGCATTGATGACCACAAAATCCGTGGCTTTTTATTGGGAATTTGGTCGTTCAGTGGAAGAGCTGTAAATGGGGATTCCTCAAGTGCTTAAGGTCATGAATAGTAAATATAACCAAGGCAGCAAGTGGGTCCTTACTCTTGCTCCGGTGGTAGACTATAAGGAGTTTCAACACCGGGTCAAGGGTTCGAGTACCCATAGGTGGTGAAATTCAACTATGGTGTGAGTGTGTGGGGGTGTGTGTGCACGTGTGTAAAAAAAAAAAAAAAAAGAAAGACAAGGCAGCAAATGAACCATCATTATTGAATGTTTTTTAATCAAGAATTTGTGAATGAGGATTTCTTGAGTGATTAAGGCCATCAATTGCAAATATAATCTTGGCAACAAATGGACCATGATTGTTAATAGGGCTTACAAATAATCATTAGCTCCCGAGATTCAAACACTTTATATTTTGTTCTGATATCAGGTCAAATAACCACTTGCTCTAAAATGCTCGAGTCATTGAAGGATGGTGTACTAATGTATATTAAAATATTTTAACACTTTAAAATTCTATCGTCAAATTGTTTGATGAATAGATCATTAGAAGAATGCACTAATGAAAAAGAATACAAGAGTTATGCATTAACTTGTGTTGTCACATCACAAGGAATCTATTGTTGAATTAGTGGTCGGCACGGATAAAGTTCTAATGAAGTCACGACATGAAGTTTAATGAAGTCAAGACATTAGTTAACAAATGGCCCGACAAAAAGAATAGACGGACCGACGATTACGAACAACTAAATAACTAAGGTGGACAATTTTGCAATCATCATGATAAAGATCAAAATTCTCTTACCATATTAGCAACAACCAATTAATAAAGAAATGGGAAAGATTGCAAAGAAACTTAAGCCGGGATTTTATTTCATAAAATTCTTTTTTGCAAATGAAATTTTGATTCAATGTATAAGCCTCCACCATTAATTGTTACCAAAGACAAAACAAGATGTGATATAAAGGCGGATTTGATGAAGGAAAAATTCAAGGTGAATCTCACGTGTGATCACAATTGGAAGAATTTAGTCTAGAAAGTCTGAACTAAAGGTCTAGTGCACACTATAGCTTTCAATGGCAATAATTTTATGATTGGTTATCCATTTCATGTATATAATATGATATTAAAAAATAATAAATGAATTCTATATGATAACCAGTGCCAAAACCTATTAGCCTTGAAATAATATTTTTTTTTAATAGATCATTTTAAGGCTAAATTTTGGATTTTAAGTTAAAATTTCATGGAAGATTCATTCTAAAAAAAAAAAAAAAAAAAGGTTAAAATTTCATTATTTTCAATTAAATTATGACTTTCTTATTTTTTTGTGTATTTCAAGGTTTGAAGAAATCTAATTATAATTAAAGTTTTTATTACAATATATAAAAGAATTTTAGTTAGTTGAAAGTTATTTACTAATTTTCACAAGGAAAGTTTATTACTTCGAGAAATAAAAAAGTGTCATATTTCAAGCTAAATTAAAGTCTAAGATCTCTCTAATTTATATGAGTACATTAGATATATTATAACAACAGTTTTTAACTAGTAATAATATTTTTATTTCTTGACGTTTCTCTCTCTCCTTGAGAATTCACGGAGCGGATTGCGTACGGAGTAACTCAGTATGCTATGCGTACTGTACTGAGTAAACTCTGTGGGGCCCACCATCATTCATGCATTGTATCAACTCCGTACATCCGCTTTATCATATAATTTTATGGCTTTAAACCAAAATTTAATCATATCTAAAGTTTAAGTGGACCAAACCACCGGAAATAGTATGAATTGAAGTCTACCGTTGAAAAGTTCTTGGGGGCTCACAGAAGTTTTAGATCAAGATGATATTTGTTTTTAGCATTCATCCATGTCTGCGTAATTATATGAACAATTTGGATGAAAAATAAACATTACTAGGGGCCTTAGAAATGTTTCAATGGTGGAAATCAATACTTCCACTGTTTCCTTTGGTACGTTCTACTTGAGCTTTTGATATACTGCAGTTTTGGGCTTAACCCGGCATGGATAAGCTACATGAATTTATAGTAGGCCCAATAAAGTTTACTCAAATAAGAGTATACTGAGTAACTCAGTACGCAATCCGATTTCGAGAATTCAAGACTTATTTGGAGTAGAAAATGATATTTTCTCTTTTACTAGGGCACGTCAATGATCCGGACCTACACATATCTTTTTCATTTTGGTAGTAAAACTGTACAAAGCTGACCAAATATGACCCAACTGGAGTTAACCCAACCCAGCCTTTTTCACTTTTGGCAGTAAAACTGTGCAAAGCTGACCTAATCCGTCCCAACCCAGCCAAGTTGTGTTGGGTAAAGTATTCAATACCTTCGGTCAGGTTCATGCCTCGATCTTGAGTCGGTTTGAGTCAGGCCTTTATTTTGACTTACGGAGATTGTGTTTTTTATACATACATTTATACATCATCTCAAGATTAGGAATACGATCATTGATCTCAGCTTTCACAAGTGAGGCTTACAGCTCGTAGTAATCCAGACCATTGGTCTGTTATGCTCCCCTTTGATGGGCCATACCCGAAAATTTTGGACCCGGATTGCATACTAACATTGCCACTACTGGACGGTGCTCTGTGGGCCCCCACCATGATGTATGTGCTTGATCCATGCCATCTATCCATTTATCCAGCTCATTTTAGGGCATGAGCCCAAAAATTATAGAGATCAAAATCTCTGGTGGACGACACCACAGTAAAAACTAGTGATTGAATGACCATCATTAAAAACTTCATGGGGCCATATAAAAGTTTCGGATGAAGTTGATATTGTGTTTTCCCTTTATCCATGTCTTTGTGACCCAATCAACAAGCTGGAAATAAACATTATAGTGGGTCCTAGGAAGCTTTTAATGGTGAGTGTACAATCACCTATATTTTTATGTGTTGTGGTCCAAATGAGATTTTGATCTGCCTAATGTTTTAGTTCATGTCCTAAAATAATGATCTAAAACGGATTGACGGCTTGGATAGAACACATACATTATTACAATGCCCATAGAGCACCGTTTTGCTGTCAAGTCGTTGCTTGACAGTGTCAGCACGCAACCCTGTTTTCATCGGAACGTTGGGGAGCGGATTTGGTGCGGCCCACGCCTCATCGGAAGAAATCGGATTGCGTACTGAGTTACCTAGGTACGCTTTTATCCTACCGAGTAAACTTTGTTGGGCCCACCATGAATGTAGGTGGTTTATCCACGCCGTTTATCCGTCTTCCAGCCAATTTTAGAGGTTAGAGCCCAAATTTGAAGCATGTCCAAAATTCAAGTGGACCACACCACAGGAAACAGTGGGAATAATGATTTCTATTGCTGAAAGCTTGCTAGAGCTTAGGGTGGTGTTTAATTGTCATCCAACCTGCTTATAAGATCTCACAGAGATGAAGGGAAAACAAAAATATTAGTTTGATCCAAAACTTTTGTGGCCCCCAAAAATCTTTCAACAGTAAACGTTCATTACAC
This sequence comes from Magnolia kwangsiensis, assembly GCA_037074715.1. Lineage (NCBI taxonomy): Eukaryota > Viridiplantae > Streptophyta > Magnoliopsida > Magnoliales > Magnoliaceae > Magnolia > Magnolia kwangsiensis. The sequence goes on along the minus strand of CM073576.1, from coordinate 18,499,014 downwards.
TGTTTCTCGTGGTGTGGTCGATTTGAGCTTTGGAATGATTTATTTTTGACATAGAGCCTTAAAATTATATGTTAAAATGAATGAAAGGTGCGGATAGAATACATAAATCAAAGTGTACTGAGTTTACTCAGCACCCTAACTTCCTCATCGGTAATTAATTATAATAACCTTAAGTTATGACGTCACAAAGGTGGCCACCTCACAAAGCCATTATTATTTTAACCCGTAGCTACCATTTGGCTTTTCCCGAAACCAAAATGCAACTCTCCTAGCTATTCCCTCCCACGCCAATGGTATTGGGCATATTGAAAGGGGGGACATGCCCCACTAAATCAATGAATGAACCATTCTTCGGCTAATCTGATCAATTTATTTTAATATGAGAGTCATCTATTATAGGATCATTTCAAAAATTTTATAAAGCTAATTGTGGTCCACAATTACATGAGCTTTGTGCACTAATTACAAATTGTTGCGACGAGTGTGGTCCACCCATCATGAGTTCTATGCAAAAACTATCCTACGGTATAAAATTAAAACTTCTTTCATGTGAATAGCTTAAATTTGATATAAGACTATTCAATCGACTCATGTAAGGTCTCATGTGCGCGAGGTTTAATAGGTGGGTCCTTTGCATGAGAAAGTGCATCTCATCCTTTCATCTTCTTTTTTTCCTCTTTGTTTTTCAAAAGTAGAGACCACGTAATAGAGTTGAAGCTCTTGACAACAATCGGGATTAGTTTAAAAGGTGAGGCCTTCGCCGCAAGAGAGAACTTGGCCTTCTTTGATTTTATTTTTTATTTTATTTTTTTTTCTTTTAAAGTTGACCACACCAGGAGCTAAAGCTTATTGGACTTTTGGAAGTTGTACGGACAAACACCAAACTATTCCAATGGTAGGGTAGTTTTGTTTCGTTTGAAGCTTTTTCTATTTAATTTTTACAAATGATAAGAATTTGTGAAGTGAAATTGGATTTGGTATTTCTATAAATGGTGGAGAGAGTGATGGTCTCATATGAAGAGTCAGAGTTTATTTTGTTTCTTTTTTCTTGTTTTTACAAGTTTAGGTAATGAGAAACAATGAAAGACATCCATTCACATTGACTATCAGCATTCCATAGGGTTTATTGGCGATATACATTAAATGCATGTTATTCACTTGCATTATATGCATTCTAATCATCAACCATTTTTAATCCCATCATTTCAACTTGCTAATCTTGTTGCATAAGGTAATCTCTTTTGTCATGGCTTTTGTTGCTGCTTATCATGTCGTTATCCGCATGAATTATATTTTTCAGTTGATATCATGACAGTCCACTTGTTAAATATGAATATTGCAGGAAGGGATTGAGAGATTTTTGTACATCTCCAAGAACTCCATCCCTTTGAGAATACCAACCCTTATGCATAGAAGTTAGTGGCCGTTTTACGAATGGTTCGAGCCATTCTTTAAGAATTCTGAGAGGCTCGACAATTTTTCATTATAATAACACAATGACTTCATATTCATCAAGTTTTTCAGAATAACTTAAACAACTACAAGAAGACATTAACCGCATCTAAGCCACATAGATGCCCACTACACGGATTACCATAACGGTTGGCACTATGTCCAACAACTCACTACAATCATACATAAATGAAGGCATCAAATTAGAATAGATGGCCACCTTGTAGAATTGGATGGTCATCTTCATGAAGTTAGATTTACACTCGAAGAAGCCCGTCGTATAACACTATTTTTTGCCAAATTAGTAGAAAAGTCTGAAGATATCTTAAACAGGGATAAAAGCTCTATGCAAGTGTACTTACTCGCTATGATCAGGAAGAACTCAAAACAGTTTCGTGGAGGGGGCAATTATCACGGACTGTTGTGAACTTAGCTGACTGCACCTCTCAATATGAATCGGTACGAAATGTGAAAAATTAAGATGTCTTTTATTTTGTACAATTCTTACCTTCATTTTGTATATGTACTCACCACACTTTGTATTTTGTGTCTTGATCGCTGATATAGATTGTGCATCACCGATAGTAATTATGGGTTGCCAATACACAGTATTTGCAACCCATAGTTATATTGACGATCCGCGGTGTGTATTGGCGATCCTCCATGTATCATGGATGCGCACTTGCATTTAATGCACCCTTTGAGTATGAAAAAATCAATCATAAAAAAACAAGACCCTTCTTACAATGAATTAATGGGGATCGATTTTCAGTGTCACCATTTAAGGGAAAAAAAAAAATCAGACTTGGAAAACGAAGATCCATTCATGCAATGAATTAATATGAATCAAATTTTAGTGTCATCGACCCATGCCTTCTTTCATAAACATTTTAGCTAAGTATAGGCACCGTCAATATAGGTCACCTTCATAAATTCATATTCCTCGAGGCTAAGCCTTTTTAACGGGTCCATAAATACAGACTTATTAGATTAGTGTTATGGATGGATGTCTTAAATCTATCTGGTGGACTGTCGATGATATCGGCAGGGTTTCAAATGGAATCGAGGTTGTTATCGAGAGTGGCTCGATGACATCGATAATTCACAGAATTTTCACCATTAGTGTAACATCCCGTCTAACCAGCACCGCGTCCTGGAGCGTCCACATAGGACTGGCCGCAGGACCATTCGATTAAAGCCACTTGTGGTGAGATACCACACCTAAAATAATATAGGATTAATCCTATAGAGTAGTCTAAGCAGGTTATGATAGAACCTAACGCGGGCCGCCAAGGCAGATGACCGTTTGTACTTAGCAACAGCCCGTGCCGGCCATTTCGCGACGCAGGAATGTCAGAAAATTACAAAACTTTAGGGGACACTAGATCTCACTGGGCTTGAGGTCCATCGCGGACCTCAGACCCTATGGACACTCAGAACTAGGATCTGGCATGGGCCATATGCACCCCACCAATGCCAAAATTTAAATCTGACACTTGCAAATGAAATCGAGAATCCGGGCTTTTCAGCCATTGAATTTCTTCTAAATTTTAGGTGAAGGTCTAATGTGCGGGCTTACGCCCGTCAACAAAACCTGGACCCCGATCGTGGTACGGTAACCATTGATCGCACATCGGGCCCGTACGATCAAACCAAATATCCGATCGACCCCAAAATTTGTATGATCCTTCATCTGACCATGGACCACCTACCCTATAAATTTCATGGTCAGGGGACCACCAGAACTATCCCAAAGACCGGAATGCAACCTACAGGGCCATTTAAAGATCGAGATCGCTTACTCAGATCCCATATCCGTTCATCCGATTGTTTTCAAATTTTATATGGCCCCTTGCTGGGCTATGAGACACGTGCATACCGAATTTGGTGGTCACAGGAGTCTTGGGGCCACCACAACCACAATAGTAGCTCTAAGAGGCTATTTTGGAAATTCATTGAAACCTAAGGCCAAGGGGCCTAAGTCTAGGGAATAAGCCCTAGCTCTCTCTCATAACTCCTCCATTCTTCCAACAACAACCCTCTCTCCCTCATAACCTTCTTCAATTCTCAACAACCCTCTCTCTCCTTCATAACTTCCTCCAACCTTCCACAACCAAATCTCTCTTTCCTCATAACTTCCACCACCATCCGACAGCTTCGTACCTTCCACCTTTCTCCAACGACCAAGGGGAGCTAAGGGTGAAGAAGAGGGTGGAGAAGTGCTTGTGTGGACCCTAAATCAAGGAGGGGCCAAGGGCATCTACCCTTTCAACTCTCAAATTCTCCTCCAAGAGGGCATTCTCTGTCTTAACCCTCCAAACTCGTCCGTTGGCCATCTAGGTAAGAACCTCTCCCCATTTCTTCTTGAAATCCAAGTATCAAGATGGGATTGGCATGGGATTTCTTACATGCAAGGTTTTAGTTTTAGAAATTCTTGCTGGTCAACCCTCAAACCCCATTTCTAGGTCGCTTCCGAGCTTTTATCGAATTCAAGGTGCGGACTATTAAATCTTAGGTGGCCTAGTATCAAATATAACATGAGATTAATGATTTTGCTTGTTAGATGAAACATTTGTAACATCTAGAGAGACCATAGGATATGGATGTTGGTTTGGGAGATGTATGGAATTGCATGTTTGTTTAGTTTTCCTTTCTTATTGTCGTGTTTATGTCTCTCACATGTTTGATGGTATAGTAGATGATCCTATGCTCATGTGTTGTGTAATTTTCCTCTTATGATATTGCTCATGACATGTATGATACTTGCTCTTATGTGTTCTCATTCCATGAAACGTAGGAAGTGTTTCACTTCATCACCAAATCCTCACGACTCACTCACACCTTGTTTATGATTATGTAACATGCTATAGGAATGTTGAACTGTATTATGGAATGTAGGTATCATGCTACTGTAGGCTAATTGATAACCTTGATATTGGCATGCTATGAATCATTGTCGACCCCTGATTGAGCAAGAACTTGAGTTGAGACGGTAGTCCCATTGGTTGGATCACCCTAAGACAAAACCCGTGAATTGGGCGGGTGTGTATGGGCGGCAGTAGTTCAACTATATGGGTCTCTTAAACTCGATGTCGCTTGTCTCATGCTTGCCTGACTCGTGCGGTCTGGTTTACTTACTGTCAATCCCGATTGTTAACCATGTTTGCTCATATATGTATGGAATATGAAACACCCTACCACCGTTGTAACCCACCAACAATCAATTGAAGTTGATCCACTGCCTCGTGAGCCGGGCATGATGGAATGGGACACTATGTCCGAGCTATCAGCCTACTCTAGGGTGACGCGCCTCCCCGTAGTGACCGCGAGTGATCCCAGTTCTCAGTACTCCCCATACTTAAAGTTGGGGATGGAGAACCCGACGGGATCAAGGATCGCGGGGACTCGGCCTCACATGTTGGGGGGTCTTGACCTCGTAACCAGTTTAGGGCATTTGATTTGTGGGGTGTATCAGATTTTCAAATCTACTGGATGAATGAACTTAACTAATAACTCGGCTAACAGGATCGCAATGCATCGCATTAGTTAGGGTGGCGACTCGGAAGTCAAGGTCGCAATGAGGAAGTGTGACATACGCGATCGTTAGACGGAGTTGCTCGAAGGAGCGTTGTGGCGAGGACATGCATCATATCATCTCGCATCTATGCATTTAATTAAGAATTTTTAGGAATTGATGAATGTCTGTATTTCATTAAATTCATATTATAATTGATGCCTGTTATAACTTGAGATTAATAGTACCCACTGAGTTGATCACTCACTCCCACTCTGGGACGGTGTTTTAAAACACCAACCAGACCCGTGCTTAGATGCAGGAGAAGCAGGACAGGAGGAGTCGAGTGACGCAAACTACGACGAGGAGGACGAGCTATCTTATTTTCAGCTGATGAATGGCTCATCGTCAGTATGATGGACAGGATCGCACCGCCGAGCAGTGGGCTCGGCTCTATTATTTTGGCCTTACTATTTTTGTGATTTTGTAGGGATTCGCCATGAGCGACCCATTATTCTTTTGGACATGTATATGACATATATTTAGGTATCTGAGTTGCTCTCATTTCGGTGGATTATGTGATTGTGTTTCATGCTCCAGGTATTTCCAGGTTGCGCAGATAAATCAAATTAGTGCATATTAACGAAATCAATTATAAGTGACATCCGGGAACTCGGGAGTTCAGCGTATTCGCGACCCCCGATTTTCAGGGCGTTACAATTGGTTGCTGGACAGTTTTCTTGGTTCTGTCAATATGATCGAGAGACCTTCAGATCATATTGACGTTGTTATTGAGAGTCCTTCGATATCATCGAAGAGTTCCGTAGATGCGATTGCGGAAACGCAGATTTTGTGAATTTTCAGTCCTTTCGCAACTGGGATGCGGAAGAGAAGTTGCCTAAACTATAAATAGGTGTTTCTAAGGCTTTTCTAGGGATGCGAGATGATATGCCAAGGCTTTCTAAAGGGGTTCTAAGGGTATGCTAGGATTTCTAAAGGGTGTAGCAAGGGTGAGATTCGAGGTTGTTCAAATCGGGTAAGTCCTCTCTCTTTGTAATTTCTATTTTCATAGTGGAGATCTGTCGCTTTGTGTCGTAGTTTTTTTCCGCAAGGGTTTTCTACATTAAATCTAGGTGTTCTCTGTGTTCTCTTGTGTACTTGGTTCCATTGAATTGCTATCCTAGATCTAGATCTGTGTGATTCCGCAGGTCAAAATCTCCAACAAGTGGTATCAAAGCGATTGTTGGGGCACAGATCTAAATCTGAGGGATTAGTAATAATGGCAAGCGCCAAGTATGAGATTGAGAAGTACTCAGGAAAAAATAATTTTGAGTTATGGAAGGTTAAGATGATTAGCCTGTTAATCAAGCAAGGCGAGGATGGTGCTCTTGAGGAGCGAAAGTCTACTATGAATGATGCTGATTAGAATACTCTTGATAAGAAAGTTTTATCATCGATCCGTTTGTCTCACGGATGAGGTTCTCTACAACGTCATGAGGGAGAAAACTGCGGCTGGTTTGTGGGCGAAGTTAGAGGATGTCTATGTGAAGAAATCCTCAGAAAATCGTCTGCACTTGAAGCGGCAGTGGTATAACTTCAAGATGGCAGAGGGTGGAGATCTGGAGGCTTACATCAGCAACTTTAAAAAATTGGTTTGCAAATTACTGGATATGGAGGAAGTGATGAAAGATGAAGAACAAGCATGTATGTTGTTGAATTCTCTCCCAGCATCCTATGAGGCATTCAAGGACACTATGTGCAGATGAAGAACAAGCGACATGGGGACGTCTTCTGATGCACTATTTACAGTGGGTAGGAAATCTAGACAAGGTACAGGTTCTTCGGGTTCTAGATTCAAATCTAGGGGCAAGGGCAAAGGAAAGGTAAAGTGCTGGAATTGTGGGAAGGAGGGACATGTGAAGAGGGATTGTGAAAATCTTAAATCGAAGAGGGAAGATTCTAAGGCTTCATGCAGGGAGGCCAATGTTCCCACGTCAGATGGATCGAGTGGATGTGATGGCAATATTTTATCTGTGTTTTCGCTCAAATGGTCATACGATAATTGTAAGGACGAGTGGATGCTAGACACAGGAGCATCTTTTCACATGATTCCTCATCGGAGTTGGTTCACCTGCTACAGGGAGTGTGATGGTGGACAGGTATTTATGGGTAATGACGTTGCCTATAATATTGTAGTTGTTGATTTTGTGCGCATCAGGATATTTGATGGGATGGAACGTACCTTGACAGATGTGAGGCACGTTCCTGATTTGAAGCAGAATCTGATTTCTCTTGGTGTGCTTGAGGCAAAAGGATATAAGTACACAGGCATTGATGGTGCTCTTAATGTATCCAAGGGGGCACAAGTAATCATGAAAGCGCAACGACTCGATAAGTTGTACAAATTGATCGGGAGCACTTCAAAAGGTGGAGCTACGGTGGATGTAGCGGATTCCACTTCTGCACATGTGTGGCATGTTGGGCATAGCCACATGAGCAAGCAGGGTAGGAAGGCTGAAATGCACGGATAGGGATACAGAGCAAGTGGAGCAGCCACCTGTGAGAAGAAACACACGGCATGATCGTGGGGTATCGGCGAGGTACATGGATGACTCCAATATCTCAGGAAATTCATCTTCTATTCAGATGGCTCTAGGTGAGCTTGGTGCTGAGAAGTGAAAGGTGATTATGGGCGATGTGATGGATTCGTTGTACCAGACCAACATATGGGAGCTGGTGGAGCTTCCAGTGGGCCGGAAGACGGTTGGATGCAGGTGGATCTTGAGGAGGATACAGCATAGATACAGAGCGAGGTTGGTGGCGATAGGTTATGCCCAGGGAGAAGGGATCAACTTCTCAGAGACATTTGCGCCGACGGTATAGCAGGTGTTTATTAGATCAGTGATTGGCGTTGGTTGGCCAATGTGATCTTGAGCTGGATGGAAGGATGTGGAGTCTGCACTTCTGCAAGGAAAAGTGAAGAGCAGATCTACATGAAGCAATCAGGGCGGTTCGAAGTTAAATGGGCTGAGAAAAGACTTTGTACGAGGTCGTGGTTCGACCTGTCGCCTAGGAAGTGGTTTAATTCCTTCATGGTGGGTCAGGTATTGTATGTTGATGACGTGTGGATCACCAACTATGACATGTCTGAAATCAATGTACCGAAAACTCGGTCAATTGGAACATTAAGAATGAAGGATCGGGAGGTTGCAAAGATGATTCTCGGCGTTGAGACTGAAAGAGGAGTAGGCTTTGGTAATCACAGGAGGAATACCTTGTGTGTAGGTATTGATCTAGGATGTGATGGGCCAGGTAAAGCAGGAGAACGTTCCCTATGCGTATCTCCTCAAGTTTTCCTCAGGACATGTCCCAAAACAGATGAGGAAAAGCAGGATATCTCATGAGCCTTATTCAAATGCGGTTGACAGTGTATGTCATGGTCTGGATTAGACCAGTTATTTCACAGGCTATCGATGTTGTGAGCAAGTACCCCGGCAAGCAATATTGGGTAGCAGTAAGATGGTAAAAAGACTACGTCTTTTCTTTTAGGAAGAAAGGAGCAAAGGTGGTTGGGCATGTGGATTTTGATCCGGCAAACATGTTCACCTAAATTGTTCCTACAGAGAAGTTCAAGTTTCGTGCTGGGCTTGGCGGTGATGTAAAAGGAAGACGGAGTGTGCAAGAGAAGCTATGATGTGATATAAAGATAAGAGAAAAGGACAAGAAGCTACACGGATGAAGATTGAAGACATGGTGGAGATTTTTATGGATGGATGTCTTAAATCTATCTAGTGGACTGTCGATGATATCGACAGGGTTTCAGATGGGATCGAGGTTGTTATCGAGAGTGGCTCGATGACATCGATAATTCACAGAATTTTCACCATTGGTCGCTGGACAATTTTCTTAGTTCTGTCGATATGATCGAGAGACCTTCAGATCATATCGACGCTGTTATCGAGAGTCCTTCGATATCATCAAAGAGTTCCGTAGATGCGATTGCGGAAACGCAGATTTTACGGATTTTCAGTCCTTTCGCAACTGAGATGCGAAAGGAAAGTTGCTTAAACTATAAATAGGTGTTCCTAGGGCTTTTCTAGGGATGTGAAATGATATGCCAAGGATTTTTAAAGGGGTTCCAAGGGTATGCTAGGGTTTCTAAAGGGTGTAGCAAGGGTGAGATTCGAGGTTATTCGAATCGGGCAAGTCCTCTCTCTTTATAATTTCTATTTTCATAGTGGAGATCTGTTGCTTTGTGCCATGATTTTTTCCCCCAAGGATTTTCCACGTTAAATTTGGGTGTTCTCTGTGTTCTCTTGTGCTCTTGGTGTCATTGAATTGCTATCTTAGATCTAGATCTGTGTGATTCCGCGGGTCAAATTCTCCAACAATTAGGAGGGCTGAACCTACGCCATGACTCCTAATGATATGTCACGCACACACTATATGAGCATCACATATATCCGTTACATCATAATAAATAATACTCATATATGAAAACTGTTGGGGAAAAATATGTTAATTCTGGAGACTCAAATTCTAAGTAGGTCGGCTCCGCCGGCACTGCCCGAAGAGTCCGAGATAACAGTAAGAGCCGAGATAATAAGGGATAGGCTAAGAGGCATAAGCACAAGACGACTAAAGTTATTCTGTTTGAAAGATAACCTCGTGTACATAAGCTTACAGAAAGCCGAGAATGTTATAAGCCACCCAACCGATAGAATAAAACCGACCTAATGAGTTGGTTCTGTCGGCCACGGAGTAAGGAAGGACGACAGATAATCGTCGAGATTATTCCACTCGTGAGAAGGCAGAAAACTTATGCTCCTAAGCCGGCCGAGACTCTCCTAAAGTCGGTAACGACCGAGCCGAGACAGGAGAAGGCGGTATGAATACAAATACCGCTCCTAAGCCGGCCGAGACTCTCCTAGAGTCGGTAACGACCGAGTCGAGACAGGAGAGTCGAGACAGGAGAAGGCGGTATGAATGCAAATACCGCTCCAAAAATTCAGGAATACGGGTGTCCGATCCCGAGATCCTCGGGATCGGGCGCAATCAGTGAAGAGGATTAAATCTCCAGATAATCCGGAGAAGGATCCTCGTATGATGAGGATTCTTAAGATCTATAAATGTCTAAGCTCTTGACAGAGGAAGGTACGCAATACAAAACTCAAAAAATCCTTTGCCACTGTTCAGAAGACTGACTTAAGCATCGGAGGTTCCCCGGCTCCAGCCAGGGTCCCCTTTGTACTGTGGATTGTGCAGGTGGAAGAAGATCCGACCCAGGGGAGCCGTTCCATAAAAATACACCAACAGTTTGGCACCGTCTGCGGGAAACGAGCAAAAAGCCATTTTTATATAATCTGTTGAATGGCGAGAACTAGGAGGACAGATCAAGATGAAACGGGGGAGGCCGCTGCCAGCACAGCTCAGGGAGCTCCCCCAACGATACCTGCAGTGGCACCGCCTACGACATCTACTCCGACTACCAGCCACCCGAACCGAGGGAACGTACAGTTGGATCGAGAAGTCCAAGAGATGCGTTTCGAAATGGCTGTTATGAAGCACATGCTGGAGCGACTGTGTAATCAGCAGATGCAGCAGCGTCATGAGTCAGCGCAGGTTCTCCCGCCAGCATCTGTAGCACAGCCTGCTGCTCCACGGTCACCTCGACAGTCGAGTCAGCATCAAGGACCGAGTCAGCTAGAGCCGGTTCGCTCTGCAACGGCCGCTTTACCTCCCTCTGATTTGCGGCATACAATAGATCAGAGGAGGTGAAGTCGGCTTCCTATAGAAGAAACGGTGGAGAGTGGAACCTTGAAAAGCCAATATACAAGACTTCAAAAATGAAGTCCAGGAAAAGATGGAGAGAGAGATGGCAGACATAAAGCATAGTCGAAACACAAATCTGACCAAATTCGAGACAAAAGCTTCTCCATTTGTGGACGAAGTAATGCAGGCACGGTTGCTGGAGAGGTTTCGCTTACCTCAGATAACTCCTTTTTTCAAAAAAACTGATCAGAAAGATCATATCGAATGCTTCAGAACCTACATGGAGCTGCATGATGCCTCGGACGCCGTTATGTGTCGAGCCTTCTCTCTCACACTAACTGATATAGCCCGGCTTTGGTTCAAACAATTGAAACCGAAGTCGATTAAGTCATTTGCTGAACTCAGCGACGCTTCCCTCAATAACTTCATCGGCGGAAAGAAAAAGTTAAAGCCTCCCACACATCTGAACAACATAGTTCAGAAGGAAGGAGAGCCGTTGAAAGATTATATCAAGCGTTTTAATTTTGAATCTCTGCAGGTTCGAAAACACTCAGAGGAGACAGCATTAAACGCACTCATGCAAGGAGTACGAGATAAGCCCTTTTTGGCGTATTTAGACAAAAATTCGCCCGATACTCTAAGAGAATTTATGGTTCGTTCGAATAAATACGCCGACGCTGAAGAAACCCGACTCCTGCACGAGAAGGTTTAGAACACAAAACCCTCGACTAAAGAGTCGGCCAAGAAAGAAGCCGACTCAGTCGGAGGGAAGAAGCAAAAAGATGATCGGGCACGAGACGATGACAGGTGGGCCAAACGACCCGATAGAAGATTTTCTACATACACTCCACTGAACAAGTCTCAGGAACAGGTGTTGATGGAAATCAAGAACGAGAGTTTCGTCAACTGGCCCGGAAAACTCCGAGGAAACTCAAATCGACGGAATAAGAACAAGTATTGTCATTATCATCGTGACCACAGCCACAATACAAGTGATTGTTATCACTTGAAAGATGAAATCAAGCGGCTCATCAAGGAGGGCCGACTCAGGGAACACACGGAAAGACCTGGTAAGGCAGCAGGACCGAACGAAGATTGGCCTACGAAAGAAATTCGGACGATCGATGGAGAACATCAGGGCGGTGGAGATTCCAACAATGCGCGAAAGAATCACGCCAGAAGTATCGATCGTCCGGAATCTGAGATTCTACTGCTATCCCGACCTTCCAAGGAGCAGAAGAGAGAACAATATTACATCTCATTCACTGAGGATGACGCCTGAGGCATTCATCATCCCCATGATGATGCACTTGTCGTTGTTCTTACCATCGCCAACAGGAAAGTGTTCCGAATACTGGTGGACACTGGGTCGTCAGCGGATGTATTGTTCACCCAAGCGTTCGACAAAATGGGAATTGGACGGTCGGCTTTACGTCCAGTCCGAACCCCGCTTATAGGATTCTCGGGTGGACAAGTACTTTATGAAGGAATTGCTTCATTACCACTTACTGCCGGAACTGCACCTCACCAGGCAACTGCAATGATCGACTTCCTGGTCGTGAACCAACCTTCGGTATATAACGCTATACTCGGTCAACCATCTCTAAGCCTTCTTCAAGCCGTAGTATCTACCTACCACCTTTCCATGAAATTTTTGACCAAGTTGGGAGTAGGAATCATGAAAGGCGATCAACAAGACGTCCGGCGATGCTATGCGACCGCAGTTAAAGCACCGACGAAAATATCGATGATCGAATCACTGGACCCCCATATCAAGTCTCACAAATGGGGGCAACCGATGGAAGAACTCGTCTCACAACCATTAACCGAGATAGACGTGTCGAAAGTAGTGCAAATCGGCTCATCTTTAGTCTCACCTCTTAAAGAAGAACTGATCGCCCTACTTAGGCGGTATGCTGATGTGTTCGCATGGAGCCACGAAGACATGCCTAGGATTGATCCCTCGGTCATAACGCACTGACTTAACATCGACCCGATTTAGAGGCCAATCCGACAGAAGAGACATCCTCTCGGCCCAGAAAGGTACGCTGTCATTAGAGAGGAAGTCGGCAAGCTCCTTAAGGCCAAATTCGTTGAAGAGATTTACTATCCAGAGTGGATAGCTAATGTCGTGCTCGTGAAAAAAACTAATGGAAAGTGGCATCTCTGTATAGATTATAAAGATTTGAATAAAGTCTGTCCCAAGGATAGCTTCCCTCTTTCCTGCATTGATCAGTTGGTGGACAGTACTTCAGGCCATGAATTGCTTAGTTTTATGGATGCCTATTCAGACTACAATCAAATTGTAATGCATGAGACTGATAAATTAAAAACTACCTTTATCACCGACAAAGGCCTTTACTGTTACCGAGTGACGCCGTTTGGTTTGAAGAACACCGGAGCGACGTATCAAAGGTTAGTGAACAAAATGTTCGCTCGGCAGATCGGACAAACTATGGAAGTATATATAGATGATATGCTCGTCAAAAGCGTACACGTAGCAGACCATATAGCGGACCTAGAAGAAATGTTTCTGACTTTACGAAAGTACAGAATGAAGTTGAATCCTAGCAAATGTGCCTTTGGTGTAAGCTCGAAAAAATTCTTTGGTTTCCTCATTAGTCAGCGAGGGATCGAAGCAAATTCTGAGAAAATCAAAGCTTTGCTCGACATAAAATCTCCAAAAATAATTAAAGACATTCACAGGCTGACAGGGAGAGTAGCCGCGCTTAACCTCTTCCTCTCTTGAGCCACAGATAAATGTCTCCCGTTCTTCAAGAAATTAAAGGGACGACAGATGATAGAATGGACGGAAGAGTGTGAAAAAGCATTTTAAGAATTGAAGTCTTATCTTGGTTCTCCACCGCTGTTGTCCAAACCCGAGTTAGGAGAAGCTTTGTTGCTATATCTGGCTGTATCCGAAGCTGCTATTAGCTCAGCCCTCTTACGACAATGCGAAGAAAAATAATTACATGTGTACTACGTCAGCAAAGCCTTACTACCGGCAGAGACAAGGTATCCTTAGCTCGAGAAAGTAGCCTTAGCCCTGGTAGTATCCTCGCGATGACTCAGGCCATATTTTCAAGCTCACACCATCATCGTTGTGACCAATTTACCTATGCGCCAGATTCTTCAAAAACCAGACGCTTCTGGCCGACTTATAAAGTGGGCTGTCGAATTGAGCGAGTTCGACATACAGTACAGGCCGAGGGTAGCCATAAAAGGGTAAGTTGTTACCGATTTCCTTGTTGAAGTAACTTCCAAACATAACACAATGTCTGACTCTGAAGAGGTTACTAATGCAGCAGCTTCTTCTTCTCTTGGCCTATTACCTGACATAATTTCCTGGAAGTTATTCGTCGACGGTTCATCCAACTCTAAGGCAAACGGGGCCAGGGTAGTGTTGGAAACTCCTGATCAAACCTGTATGCAGTATGCCTTACGACTTGGATTCCAAGCGTCGAACAATACAGCAGAATATGAGACCTTGTTACTCGGCCTTCAACTCGCCGCAAGTTTAGGTGCAACTCATCTCAGTGTTTTCAGCGATTCGCAGCTAGTCGTTAACCAGGTTTCTGGTGTCTATCAAACTCGGAAAGAACAACTGAAAGCATACATGGAAAAGGCCAAAGAGCTAATTAGCGGATTCCAGAAATGTGAAGTGATTCGGATACTCAGAACTGACAATGCCAAAGCTGACTTGTTAGCAAAGCTCGCCTCGGTCGACGAAGACGACATACCTCGGTCGGTTCCAATCGAATACGTAGCCAAACCGAGTATAAATCAGCCGACAGACTCGGCTATACTCTCTATCGACTCAGAACCTGCTTGGTTCGACCCCATCGTCCGTTATCTCAACGATGGAGAGCTACCGAAAGATCACACCGAGGCACGACGGCTAAAGGTTCGAGCATCGCGTTACACCATCTTGAATGGGGTACTGTACAAGAAAGGATTTTACGCTCCCTTACTAAGATGTGTGGATTCCCATGAAGCCGAATATGTCTTACAAGAGATACATGAAGGAATATGTGGGAACCACTCAGGAGGACGTTCGCTCACCAATAAAGTGTTACGGCAGGGGTATTACTGGCCGACTATAAAACACGATTCTAAGAGGTTCGTCCAAATGTGTGACAAGTGTCAGCGATTTACGGTTATCCCGAGACAACCCCCCGAGAAACTGACTCCGAAGTCTGGACCGTGGCCCTTTGCGCAGTGGGAGATCGACATCATCGGGCCCTTCCCTCTGGGGAAGGGTCAGACCAAGTTTGTCATGGTTGCAGTAGATTATTTCACAAAGTGGACCGAAATTGAGCCATTAGCAAAGATTACTGAGCAAAAAATCACAGGCTTTATTTGAAAAAATATCGTTTGTCGGTTCGAGATACCTCTAACTATCATCACCGATAACAGGAGGCAGTTCGATAACAAGCAATTCCGAGAGATGTGCAGCAATCTCAGGTCCGAAACGTGTACGCCTCGCCTCATCATCCTCAGACGAATGGACAGGTCGAGGCCGTTAACAAAATTATAAAGTGGCATCTCCGAATGAAGCTCGATGAAGCAAAGGGAGCATGGGCCAAGGAACTTCCAAATATATTGTGGGCCTATCGAACTACAGCTCGGACTGCCACGAGAGAAACTCCTTTCTCCCTCTGTTATGGCTCGGAGGGAGTTACCCCAGTTGAGATCGGTATTAGCTCGGCCCGAGTCAATACGTTCAGTGAACAAGAAAAGGATGAACTCCTATCACTCGGGCTCGGTTTTACAACAGCCGAGTCAAAGTTAGACGATTTCGAACCGGAGATATGGTCCTCCGAAAGACGTTCCCAAACACATAGAAAGTTGGGGCGGGCACATTGGGACCCAATTGGGAAGGCCCCTATGTCGTCTCAAGCATCATCCGCCCAGGAATGTATCGGCTGGAAGACTTAAATGGGCAGCTGTTGCCTCACCCTTGGAATGCAGAACATCTCAAGGTCTATTACCCGTAAAGTGGAATAAAAAATGCTAAAGAATAATGGGAGAAAGATGTAATTGAAGCCGGTTCAATAAAATTAAAAGTTCCATTTTTTCCAAGTGCTTAGCGTCAGATTACACTACAAGAAAGAAAAAAGGATGACACAATTCCTGATTGAATAAATGACCCCTCTCAGTCGGAGACCACCCCCTAGACTGAGCCAGAAGGGCCAGCCTCGTCAGCGGCAGCATCCGCGGCAGGAGCTTCTCCGTCGGCGGCCTCGACACCAGTATCCTCGGCCTCAGGACTATCGGCATCGAAAGCAGAGAGATCGAGGTCAGGGAAGGCAGCTTTCATCTCCAAAACGCAGGCCTGATAACCACCTTGATAAAGGCGGTCCCTTTCTTCTGCAAGCTCTGACGACTCAAGGAAGGCATCCACGGCTCGTTCTTGTGCCTCCTTGGCTCGGCACGCCTCCTCTTGAGCCTCCTGGATAAGGGCTACAGTGTCGGCCCTCGACCGAGCAAGAGTGCTCTCGCACGTGCTGTGAATTTGAAGAAGATGCTGATGTCTTTCCTCAGCCTCCTTTAGGAGTGAGGTCAGATGGGCATTGTCAACTTTGGCCCCTTCAAGGACCATCCGTGCATCCTCGGCCACTTTCCTGACGTCTTCGGCTGCCTTCCTGGCAATTGATAAGTCGCCAGTCATAATGCTGATGCGACCCTCGGCGATCTCTCGGCGGCCCTGTGCCTCGGCCGCAATCCTCTTCGCTGTCTCTGTCTCGGTCGTGAGTTTTTGAGCAGCAGTCAGCTCTGAGCAAGCCTTAATAATGCAGGGGGCCAACTGCGAACGAGAGATGATAAGTTATGACCAAGAACTTAGCCGAAAATAATAGAGAATTAAAAAGAAAGGATTTTACCTCAAAGAGTATCCTCGCCGTGTGCCCGAGAGTCTGCACAGTCGGAACATTGTAGAAGCTGGCGAAGTCCTTCTCTCCCCCATGAGCGATGGCCCAAGGGATCATCCCCTAGATGACCTTGAAAAAGGGAGACAACTCCTGTTGAGTCATCTCCCCTCTTGAGGATTCCCCGCTTGGTGCCTCTCTCTGTCTCGGGACCTCTTCTACTACAGGTCCTGGCTCGGGAACCGACTGAGATACCGGAAGGCTCAGCTCCACTTCTTTCACCCTCTCATCAGGGTCAAAGAGCACGACCACTTGCGAGGCGGCAGAGACAGGAGCTGGAGCAGACGGGGCAGCTGGCTCCTTGGCCTTTGCAGCGGTCTTCTGTTGCTTCGAAGGCCGAGACCCTGACAAAAGGGCCGACATCGGAGGAGCCCTAACCTTAGAGATTGGCTTTAGGGATGGACGAGACCCGGTCATGCTATCAGATGCCGACCTAAGGAATGGACGAGCCTCGGGAAGATCTGAAAAGAAGAATGAAGACGGATTAGACAGGAAACCGAGAGAATGAAACAGAGTGGGATGAATTACCTGAGACAAACGAGTCTAAACCCGCGAGATTAAGACGCTCAGGTTGTAGCAGCAGTTTCCAAGATCGGTCTCCTACACTCAGCTTCCTCAATTCTCTGATCCGAGTTAAAGCGCCGGACCCGAGCTTCCCTCTTTTCTTCAAAATATCTGCAAGGCATCATGAGGTCAAGATTAGCACGAGATAATGAGGAAGAATAAAAATTATTGGGCCGAGTCACCGAGTCACCTGATTTACGGAACGAGCGAGAGACTCGAGGTTCGTACGGCCACGCATCGGTTGACTCTCATTGTCCGCACGCCCAAAACCATCTCTCCTTCCAGTATTTGTTAGAAGTGGGTGGGTCGGTTATCAGAGACCCACCTTTGTCTCTCCATGCACTCAGGAAGTATAGGCCAGAAAAATTTAAGCTTGGTCTAACTTGATAGAGGTAGAGGAACTCGTCGACTGTTAGCGAAGGTTGCTCTAATTCGGGCCACAGCACGGCGCACCCAAACAAATTCCTCCACCCGTTTGGAACAATCTGACCGAGAGTGAGTTTGACTCGGGACAGGAAATCATGAGTAATGGGCTGAAGTGGTAAGCGCAGGCCACATTGTATCGCGACCTGAAAAATAGCGACCATTCCCGCAGGGGGATGGTCGGGCAAATCGTCCGAACTAGGAAGATGAAGAACGACCGAGTCAGGAACATGGAATCCAGCCTGAATTCGATTTAGGTCGGACTCAGTTAAAATCGAGGCGACCAGACCGCTCGAATCATCTTCGGCTCCCTCTCCCTTGGAAGAGGATTCAAAAGCTTCTACAGTTAGGTTTACAGGATCCGGAACATCCACCCCTTCAGCTATAATTATTTCATCTTCTCCCTCTTCCTCCAACTGATCCATCTCAAGATTAGGTCTTCCTGGACGGGTTACCAGAGACACTCCACCACTGAAAGGACCGGCTTGGGCGGGACGCTCAAGCGATGAGTCATCAGACCCCCTTACAAGCCGGAATGCGGCATCTGCGCCAACGGTGAACTCCATTAATAAAGAGGGTGGTTCCGCAACATTCCAAAGACGTTGGGACACACCCTCATCTCCGGACATTGTAACACCCCGGATTTTGGCCAATCTGGGATTTGACGTCCTTAGGCAATGGGTCAACTAAAACACCTGAAAAATCGCTCAGAACCCAATTTCATAGCCAAAGAAACCACTTAGGATTAATTCCTATGGAAATTGAGCGTAAGTTAGCTAGCGCAACGCTGGAGTAGCTGGGAAACAGTCCCTGATCACTTTAAATACGTTCTACAAGATCCAAATCGAGTAGAACGTATGACTCCATAATACTCTATAACCTCGGATCAAACTCTAAGCGGATTTGTTCTCTGGACCACTTTGAATTCTTGTATTAGATTTAGACCGCGCGTCGAAAGTCCGTTACTTCCTATCTTAGACCGTTAGAACCGCCCAGCTGGACTTGACAATCATCTCAAAAATCAAGTCAAACCGATAATCACAGACTATTTCGTTGAACCCGGACTGAAGAGACTGCGAATAGGGACATATTTGGAATTTCAAATTCAAATCTGGCACACGACTTGACGCGTCAGTATTAAGCGTTCTGACCGTCAGAATTCATCCAGATTACACCCTCGGATCAGGAAAAATTTCTATTTATTATCATGAGACTTTCAGCCCTGATCTACGTGCGGTGACCGCTGAACTGAAACTGGTCCGCCACGTGCGATTTGCGAACCCTGCCAGACTGAAAACTTAATACGTTCTACATCTGGTACGCATGAGCTTAAGTCCGATCGCAATCGACCAGGGGACCACCAGAAAGCAGCTTTTGGACCGAAACAGCCCCAAAATGGATAGGCACCAAGTAAACTTCGTTCCGGAGCCTGTTTCCGGCGTTTTTGAGCTTATAAAAGGGGTTGAAACCCTCATTTCTCTCTCCCATCCGAAAATTGCAAACCCTAGGATAAAGGAGAGAGAGTTTGAGAGAAAGAGAAGAAGGAATTTTTCCCGCTTCCGAGCCACCGATAGCTGCTGTTTCAGCAACTCTTCCCAATCACTTGGACGGTGATTTCTCCGCTTTTTCAGGTATGAAACGACCCTTAAAGTTGCTGATTTAGGGATTACTTGGATTCGTAGCGTGTTAGCTAACGTATTTCGTAAAACAGGTTCTCCTACTGCCGTAGACGAAGCGTACACGCTCCGTTCAAAATCCCGTATCCGTAAGAGACTAGGTTCAGATTTTAGACGCTTTGATTGACTGTTTTCAAAGCTTTCAATGTCGTTTAATAGTAGATTCTTGACGGCAACGCCGTTTGACATGTACAACATGCTGTCCGTTTCCTGTTTCGTAAACTAACGAAGAATATGAGATTTAGGGCATTTTAGTCATTTGTAGGAAGTATAGATTTCATTCATATTTTGCTGATGTGATTGACATGATATGTTGTCGCATTAGGGAGTTAGGAATGCTTGCATAATTAGTTCGGCGAAGAGATTCGTCTAGTTGCGCACTTTGGGTCGACATACTATATGTAGACTTAAGTGTGTAGTGTATGTGTTTGTATAAATGCTTGTATTAGTATGTATTGAATTAAATGATGTTATGTAGTAGTTTGAGATTGATTTCTTGGTTAATATGCTGACCTAAATGATTTCCTACATGTTGACCATATGCATGATTCCATTACATGCATGGAATGTATGTGTTTGAAGATTTGCTTAAGTTGAATGTTATAACATGTGTTAATATGCTCACATGATTGTATCTAAATTCCAATACCTTTACATATATTGCTAATGTGATTTCATAGATGTGTGGGACTAGACTTAGTCCAGGCAGTCGGTAACCGAGCGAATTCGTGGCTGACTGGTCATAGCCACGAACGACGCGTCGATGAACGTGATTCGTGTTTAGAGTTGGCGGCAGTGGTTAGGCCACGCGAAGTATTTTACGCACTTCATGTCGTTCGACTTGAGATGCGATCGCGCTAGTCGAGCCCGTCAAGTAACCCGACTGGCCGATGTATGTTCACCTTGTATGTGTCATAACTGCTTGAACCTAGGGTACTGAACTTACCATTGTAAACCCTGTTAACCATGGTACCTTGATCCACGAAGACTCATGAGCTGGGCATGGTGGTATGGGACACCGTGGTCGAGCTGTCGGCCTACGATGGGGCCACAAACCTCCCCGTAGTGACCAGTGAGCACCTAGACTCGTGAGCAGATTATGGTGGTATGGGACACTATATTCTAGCTGTCGGCCTACACTGATCAGGCGACGAGCCCTTTGTAGTGACCGCGAGCGTATTCTGAGTCCACGGGAGGCGACGACCCTTCCGTTGCAGTAGAGTACGGTAGGCCTGTATTGATAAGGTGATGGGGGAGCGGTGCAACGAGTGCGAGCAACAGCCCTGGCAGCCCTTGCAGTGACCTACGAAATATACATCGTATGAGATTACTAGGAGTGACGACCCTAGACAGGATCTGTGTTGGGATTGATACAAGGGAAGTACCTTAGTTTCCCAATCCTGCTGTTTGAATGGACTAATAACAACTTGGAATTCATATCACCATAGCATTGCATGTGCCTGGAAGATGTGGAGCACTCTAGGGAGTGTGGCATGCCGCGGTCGTAAGATGTTGCCGCATGAGGGTGATCGTCGGTGAGGGCATACATCACGTCATGTCATAATTGCAGTAACAACAGTATTAGGATTGTTTGATTTACTGCGTTACTATTATCGCATGATTGATTTGATAACATGTTAATCTTTGCTCTATTATTCCACTGAGTTAGCTACTCACTCCCACGTTACGGGACGGTGTTCCTGGACACCCACCAGACCCTTTCGTGATTGCAGATGATGGCGCGGCCTGCGAGGCGGAGCTGGACTTGATGATGATGAGGAGGATCCCTCCTTTATGCGTGTTCTGATTGACGGGATTACAGGGAGGTTGATTAGATACTTTGACACTTGTCATTTTATATTTTTAGCACACTCATGTATATTCGTTTTGTCTACTTTTGGAGTATACATGTATGTATATAACCTGGTAACATATCCACACTCTGGAGGCATACAACAGTTTATATATGTTATACATACTATCACAGTCTTCCGCTTGTTAATTTAACTGTCTCTGGAGTATGATATGCTGTTCTAACTTAATCTCACTCATGTTTAATGCGTTATCATAGACAACATTCAATCATACATATCTATGTTGCATAAATAACATTTTGGAACTCGAGAGTTGGGTTTTTGCTCGACCCCCCGATTTTCGGGATGTTACACATTCCCTCCCGGGGGCTCTGAGAACTACATGCAGCCATTTACGTCTATAGGAGTGGGAGGAAAGAACTCACCGGGGAAGATAGCAGAGGACACAATAGGAGTTGATGGAGGAGGAAACGACAGGGAGGGAAGGAAGAAGAAGAGGAAAGAAAACTTGAAAGAGGATACAGAGGCGGGAGGAAGAAAGGTGAAAATAAAATTCATACGTTCCTCCCGCCCGGCTGTTTTATAGTCGTGCCACGTGGCAGAGATAATTAATGAAAAAGTGAAACGGCGTTCGTCTCGACTCCCCCGCTCGACACGTGGCGCACGCCGACTGACCGCAGTAACGCCATCGCCACGCGTCCAACTCCCATAAGCGGATGAAACGACCTGACGGCTGGCAGCATGTGCGGCCTCGGGAGACGCATCGTCACAGGTTAGGGACGACACAAAGGGCATTAAATGTCTCATCATGACCTCGGACTCTAATACGAACCAACCTAAAAACTTATTACCCCTTGATGCCGTGAACGACACAAGGAGTAAGGGGGGCTTACTGTTGGGAAAAAATATGTTAATTCCAGAGACTCGGATTCTAAGTAGGTCGGCTCCGCCGACACTGCCTGAAGAGTCCGAGACAACGGTCAGAGCTGAGAGAATAAGAGATAGGCTAAAAGGCATAAGCACAAGACGACTAAAGTTATTCTGTCGGAAAGATAACCTCGTCTGCATAAGCCTACAGAAAGCCGAGAATGTTATAAGCCACCCGACCGATAGAATAAAACTGACCTAATGAGTTGGTTCTGTCGGCCACAGAGTAAGGAAGGACGACAGATAATCGTCGAGATTATTTCACTCGTGAGAAGGTAAAAAACTTATGCTCCTAAGCCGGCCAAGACTCTCCTAGAGTCGGTAACAACCGAGTCGAGACAGGAGAAGGCGGTATGAATGCAAATATCGCTCCTAAGCCGGCCGAGACTCTCCTAGAGTCGGTAACGACCGAGCCGAGACAGGAGAAGGCGGTATGAATGTAAATACCGCTCTAAAAATCCAAGAATACGGGTGTCCGATCCCAAGATCCTTGGGATTGGGCGCAATCAGCGAAGAGGATTAAATTTCCGGATAATCAGGATAAGAATCCTCATATGATGAGGATTCTTAAGATTTATAAATGTCTAAGCTCTTGACAGAGGAAGGTACGCAATACAAAACTCAAGAAATCCTTTGCCACTATTCAGAAGACTGACTTAAGCATCGGAGGTTCCCCGGCTCCAGTCAGGGTCCCCTTTGTACTGTGGATTGTGCAGGTGGAAGAAGATCCGACCCAGGGGAACCGTTCCATAAAAATACACCAACAAAAACAATTGAAAATTTAAATTCCTTCAGCCATTCCACATCGGCTTGTAGAAAATTAACTTTGTTCCGCAACTAGATATTTTCCTTTTCATATTGCACAACTTTTTCTAACAACATCTTTAGGCGGGTGTCTATTCTTCTCTAACAGGTCTTTTTCAAGGCCTTTTCCCTCTTTGTAATATTCTCCACCCTCGCCTCCATCTCCTTAACCATCCTCTTCATGGTCATACTCTCCTTCACCACCTTTCTCTTATCGATTTATTTCCTCTCAGTAACAAATTCTGGAATTTGTTCAACAGTGACAGTTTTTTCCTCATTTATCGTGGGGATCAGTTCGCTGCTAAGCTTAAGCTGCAACAATATATTTGTAATGTCAGAAACACTAAAATACAACATGAACAAACAAAGTTTGTGGTTATATTTCAACTTACTTTAACATTCACCTCAGTCACCTTCCAATTCAAAATTCGTGAAATTCTAATCAAAATGCGTTTGTCGGCCCACTCCTTTAGGGCGCATATGCTGGGAAAAACCTCATATGCCCAAACATATTGAATGAGAGAAGCAAAAAATATTCAATTACAGCATAGTGTAGTGGCATAATTCTTTACAGAAACTCAAAGGAAAAAATTACATGTGAGCATATGGGCATCTGCGAAAGTTGTAGGAGTTTGATAGGTGTTTCTTAATCTCAATATTCGCTTCTCATTTCAAGATCTCATATCCTACAGTTTCCCAAGAGCAATTATCAAATGCATCAATATTGTTTGTTAAATCTATATATTATTATATACACCCGTTCTTTTTGGGCGATCCAACAAGTTCTCCGCATGTATCAACATTGCCACTTTATGGAAATTGCATTATTGATACTCCCTCGGAAAGAAAGAAAAAATGTATTTAGCAAATATACTTTCATAATATGAGACTGATCTTTAAATAATTGATCCCTAAAATTATTTCTTTTGATGATCACCAGCCGGTCTTTAAAGACTTATCTGGTTTTTCCCACTTTATGCCCATAATAATGGCAAAGTCCATGTCCCTGAATTAGAGAATGGTGTCACCAAAGTTAAAGTGGAGGTCACCGATGTGTCTTTATATCAGATAATGGATCAATGGTTCATTTTCATTCCATTCTCCTTCATCGAAATCAAACAAATGGATTAATTGGATTCTTTTAAACATATCTCTCCTGAAATGGCATTTGCTAAAATCATGCTTCAAAGAAGTAAGAAATTCAACTGAGCACTTAGCGATGACTTTTATATTGGAGTATTCTAAGTAATGATCATGCTTTCTCGCATTGAAAAGGGATTTTATAATGCGTGAAAAACAAAGAATTAGATTCAAGTGTAATCATACCAATTCATCTAAAGAAACTATCTGTATTTTATTAAATGTGATATGAACTGTGGTTCACTAGTTTAATATGTGGATCACTGATAAAAGATATGTATCGGTGATCCACAGATAATATCGATGATCCACAATTCATATCAATGATCCTCACTATATGGACTTTACGAAAAAATAACCCTTTAAACATGTGACTACCATGCATACATCATACATACAAACACCACATCCTCTTTTTCACAAACTCCAATCATTCAAATGAAGAAAAAAACAGAAAGTTAAAATTAAAACAAAAGACAATTAAAAAGAAAACCACCAAACCCTCCTCCTTTTCATAAGCTCTAATCATTCAAACAACAACAAAAAAATAAATAAATAAATAAATAAAATTAAATCAAATTAAAATTAAAATTAAAAAAGTAAAAATTAAAATAACTAGATGACCACACCTCTTCCTCCCTTTCATAAACTCTAACCATTCAGACAAAAATCAAAAAAATAAAAAAACATAAACAATTAGAAAGCAAAAAGTAAAAAAACAATATACACGGGATGGAAATGATGACATAGGGTCATTTCCATCGTTTGTAAAAGCAAAAGTACCAAGGGGATTAGAAAAATAATGGCTTCAAATTTTAATGATAGTACTTTTATGACGTTATAATTATGGGTTATTTTAACTATTATCATCCCCTTTCTCAAGGAAGGGGAGCAGATTACGTTCAGAGCAACAGTATACCAAGTGTTCAACATATTAAGTGAATGTTGTATGGTCCAATATGATTTTTGTATTTTATCCACTTCTCCCATCAAATTTATTAGATAATTTTAAGGCCTTGAGCCCAAAGATAAAGCATATCCAAAGCTATAGCAAACCACACGACGGTAAAATAGTGTGAATTGGATGTCCACCATTGATAAATTTTCATGGGCCATAGAAGTTTATGATCAAGCTGATATTTCTTTTTTCTTTCCCCTTCATCCATGTGTGTGTAATCTCATGAACAAGTTGTTTGGCAAATAAATGTCACTGCAGCCCTAGCAAGGTTTCAATTGTAAAAATTATTATTTTCCATCTTTTATGTGGTGTGGTCCACTTAAGCTTTGGATATGCTTCACTTTTGAGCTCAACTCTTAAAATGATACGGATAAAACGAATGATCGACGTAGATAAACCACATACATTCGTGGTGGGCCCAACAAAGTTTACTATGTTCCATAAAGTAACTCCGTATGCAATCTAATTTCCACCCAAAACTACGAGGCCACTGCCATAGGGCCCTCCATCATGTATGTATTTCACACCCACTTTGCCCATTCGCTTTTCCATGTCATGGACTGAGCCCAAAACTGAAGTAGGTACAAATATCAGTGAACCATACTACAGGAAACAGATGTGATTGAATGCCCCGCTATTAAAATCTTCCTATGGGACTACCACAATATTTATTTACCATCTAACCTGTTGATAAGTCACGTAAACCTAGATCAAGGGAAAATACACAAATATCAATTTGATCGAAAACTTTTGTGGCTCACAAAATGTTTTTAATGGTTGTTACCACTATTCCCCATGGTATGGTCCACTTGAGATTTAGATCGGTTTCATTTTTGAACTCGTGCCCTAAAATGATCTAAAAAGATCAGATGGCCAGCGAAATATAGAATACATACATCAAGATGGGCCCCACATTAAGGGGGGGCACCTAATCACTCCGTATATGGGAGGCCACCGTAGGCCCTTACCTTCAGTGGATCAAGTGCAGATTAGGTGGGACCCTGGCCTCAACCAAGACTGTTACCGTGGGGCCCACCTTAATTATGTATAATGTATTCACGCTTTCCATACGTTTTTTCATATCATTTTAGATCATTAGTTAAGAAATAAAGCAGATCCAATCATCATATGTACCATACCATAAGAAAGAGTGGTGATTGACCGTTAATGGGCTACGAAAGTTTTGAATCAACCTCATGTTGCTTTATCCTTCATCCAAGCTTACCTGACCTTATCAGCAGATTGGAAGGTAAATAAACACTACAAAACATTAAGGTAAGCCCAGAGAAGTTTTTAATTTTAGGATGGTCAATCACCACCCTTTCTTATCATATGGTCGACCTGATAATCGGACCTGCTTCGTTTTTTGGGATAATGCCTTAAAACGAGATGGAAAAACGGATGGACGGCATGGATACATAATACATATATCAAGGTGGGCCCCACAGTAAGGCCGGGGCCTCACCGAATCCGATGTTAACCATCTATTAGTAAGCAGTAGCCGGGATAGGAATTTTTAATCCGTAGAAGATTTTGATATGGTTGTCCAACCAGGGGTGGCCCAGAAGAATAATGGCATGAGTCAGTGAAACAGGGACCAGGGTCCCCACATTTCAAACTTAAAACCCAAGCATAATGCTTAAAGCCTACTATCAAGGACGCTATTAATTCCTCCATCTGGTGAGTGGGCCAGGAAGCAATCACAAGTCGTCTTTATGCCATTTTGGTGGGACACGTGTGATGAGAACACTTACAACGTTACCATGTGTAACAGTGACACTACGGAATGAGGAGAGATAGGAAAAAGGGTGAAAAAGATGCGGATGACCGTCCGATTGCTTTTTGATTTTGGGAACTGCTCCCTTTTGACTTATCTCATTTCTCCGTACGGAAAAAAGCTAACTAGATCTTCTTTGCAATCTCTCTCCCTCTATATCGATCTACGCTACCCTAGTATCACCATCCGTGCTCATGCATCCACGTTGTAAAATGACCCCCATTTACATTAATCCGAACTGTTAAAATCGTGGGGTTCATTTTTATTCTTTTATTTTCATAAAAATTAAATTTATATACCGTCTTGATTGTCCGATTAAGTCCTACCAAATAGACAGATTAAGTGAAAATTTTTAATGGTTCAAGATCTAGTTAAAGAAATAAATTAATTGAAGGTTATGATTTTTTAGATAATATGATATTGTGTACGTGTTCGATTTATAGTGGGCCCAGGGATTTGGATTGGAGTGAATATGTGGCACGTGTACAGAAAATGTGTGCATGAATATGGAAAAATGTGGTATTGTTGAGTTATAGAAAGAAGGTAGAATGGAAATGGGATGAAAGTGGGGGCAAGCGGATCCGAGGGCAATCGCGTAGATCCTCTTTCCGTGGGATACGTACGTTTGCAGCAAATATTTCCAAAAACCATGCACGCGCGTGCCGGTTCCTCCAACATGCGCACCTATCCTACGCCATTTCTTGTGGTGGGGTAGCCCCCCCTCTCGTACTACTACTGCCCGTGGTAGGGCCCACTGACCAAAGACAAATCCGCTATTTACTGAGGTAAGATGGTAGGTGGTACGCTGATTACCGTAGCGCCAGGCCTGGATTGAGGCCTGCTTAAAGAGGTTGGCCCCACACCACGTATATCGACTTGGATTGGGTGGTGACCCAACACCAACCAATGGCTGGTGGAAAAGCTCTTCTAACCCTAGCACGATGTGTGTATTTTATTTACATCATTCATTCTGTTTTTTTTTGCAGTTTATTTTAAGATTGTAGGTGAAAAAAAAATTGAGGTGGATCAAAGCCCAAGTGAACCAGTCCACGAGAAATAGTAAAGACCACTGAAAACTTCTTTTAATCCCAACATAATGCATATTTACCCTTCAACATGTTCATGGAGAAAACACAAACTTTAGCTTGATTTAAAACTTCCATGACCCGTGAAGTTTTCAACGGTAGGCAATCAATCTTCATTGTTTCGTATAGTGTGGCTCACTTGAACTTCCATGCCTCTGAGAAGTTTTCAACAGTAATCATTTAATTCTCATTGTTTACGGTAACGTAGTTCATTTGAGCTTAAGGATATGCCTCATCTTAGTTCATGCTCTAAAATGAGCTAAAAATATATAAAACGTATACAGTACGGTGGACCCACAATGCTTTTCCACCAATTAGCTAGGTACATATACATTATGGTAGGACCCACAAGGCTTTTCCACCTATTACCTAGGTAGCGTTAGGCTTACCATCCATTTCGAGTGGACGGGGTTGTCTGTAGAAACCCGTACTCTATATGTCCTCTATCAATGTTGGAACTCACCTAATGATCAGTTCTATCCGTACGGTTGCCCTAACCAGCCGACTATTTAATGAAAACTATAAAAAAAAAAAAGAAAAAAAAACAGAAGAAGAAAAAGAGGAGTTTTCTTTAGGGCTGGTTTGAACTTTGAACTGTAGGATTTCAATGAAATACGTTCGTAATTCATAATTATGAGGCAGCAAAGGTTATAGGATCCACGCCATAATTTCTTTACACACCAGCCGTTCCTACCAACAGCAATGCTGTCATAAGAAGACTTTGAAAATCATTACGAATCGTGGGAGAGATCTTCCTGTCATTCAAAAACGGAAAGAAAAGCTAGATTATCACCGAACCAGCATGATCACATATAACAGCTGTATCATAAGCTATGATACATCCATTTATTTCGAATCAAAGCACAACGCATGCAGAATATCTTGTCCATACACTGGTGCTCATGTTCTACAAATGTGATATGTTGGTGGGAAATAAATGGTCGTATCATTACTAATGGTACACAATTGTATTTTGTCTTTTCTCTTACTAAAACCTCCTTTCCTTCCGGAAAGAGATTGCGTGGTGTGCCACACGCCACCTACCTCCGTTTGTCGATGTCCAAGTTCTGTGAGCTCCATATGCATGTATTATATCCACACCTTCTATTCATTTTAGGATATTATCTTAGGAAATGGGTCCAAAAATGAATCAGATCCGAAGTTTCAGTGGACCACACCATAGAAATTAGTACGGATTGAAAGTATAGGGCCACGGAAGTTTTGGGTCACTCTGATATTTGTTTTTTCCCTTAACCTAGGTCTTTGTGAGTGCATGAACAGGTTGGATGACAAATAAATATCATGGTGGGCCTTTTGAAGATTTCAACAGTGACAATTATTGTCCCCACTGCTTTATGTGATGTGGTCCACTTGAGATTTGGATCTGTCTCATTTTTGAGATTATGACTTAAAATGATCTCAATAAATGTATGGAAGGTGTGGATATAAAATATACATAATGGTGGCCACATAACTTCTTGACGTCAACACACCACAGAGGTTGGTGGGGGCGTGGAACACCACGCAATCCGCTTACATTTGCCCGATGATTGTGACATTTTTAAAATAATGAAATGGAAAATTTTAAAGGCTATTCCCGAGGTTAGGATCATCACCAACGTGTAACTATGGGATCACAGCTTGTTTATGGCAATAAAGAGAATCTGGACCGTTCAAATTATGGACCATCTCATCATGTGGGCCTTAGTTGGTGGCAACACGTGAAAATTCTTTGGAATTTTGATTACGCCCCGTGATCCAGTCCGTTAATCTGAAAATGCCGATCCACAGACTGAGGATGACCCAAAAATCTTCCCAATTTGAGGATGAAAACCTTTGACCTATGAACAACTATTTTCTAGTCAATGTGGACCGTTTACCGTATTTTTCCTCAAAGCTTACTTAACCTACCACTCAATTTTTCGGAAGTATTTTGTGCATGAAAGTATGCTATTTTTCCTTCGAAATTCCTCATGAAATCCGATTTTACCGAACATTGGCTTGACTTTTAGAGGAGACATGACTAAATATCTTCCTCCTTTTTAAGAAAGTGAAGTGTTGCATGGCCCCCACGTGGCGTGCGTTTGGCATCCAACCATTGAAACAGGTATACCCGCCGTGATTGCCGGAATAATGAAAATTCAGCCCCATCCCATCATCAGGTGGGCCACACCATTGAAAAATGGACACCACACGAACCTAATTACTGAATCGGTCTCATTTTAGGCACGTCTCATCGTCTTTATGGGATGCATCTGTTTGACGGGCTGGATGTCATACCCACACTATGTGGGTCCCCAAAATATCCATACTCCATTTCTTACAAAATAAAAATATATAGAAGGGCATTTGGATTTCATAGCCCATGAAATATTTGAGAATCTTAAGACTAAAAAAGAAAAAGAAAAAAATAAAAATAAAAATAATAAAATAATAAAATAATAAAAAAAAAAATCTGCAGTTCAGATATTCTATGGTTTAGAAGGCATCCTCATCCAGCCGTACAATCGATCAAATCAGCGGTTTGGATTACCGGAAACATGATCCAACAAACTGTATCTTTAGTAATGAGGTGGACCCGATAATTTCTCATATGACCCTTTTTGTTGAAAAGTCTTTGATAGCATCCACCACGATACAACAAAAAGAGAGGTCTCTGTCTAAAATATACTGTACATGTGCTAACATGTGTATAGATCTGTACTATTGATTTGGTGGGCGTCATGGTCGTAAGGCCGTACCAATTGAAACATCTTTACAAATTAGTAGGATTTAACTCATGTACAATTTCTTATTTTGGGTATGTCTTGTCTATTTTCAAGTGGGACCATTGGTTTAGTGAAAAACTTCTTGGGTCACATAAGTTTTGGATCCAGCTGATATTTGTGTCATCCCCTTTATCTGGTTTTGTGACGCAGTTCAGTTAAGATTTGGGCTCATTTCTTAGAATGAGGTAGTAAAATGGATGGACTGTGTATATAAAACATATACTTTATGGTGGGTGTCATGGGAAAAAATGGACGGATCAAGATGACTCAAGACGGGAGGACGGCTTCAATCCAAAAGCCTACTAAGCTATGACTCACTTGACCTCAAAGTCAAAATGGGTGCGACCATCTCAACTACAACCTCAATTCAAGACCGGAGAGAGTATGGCCAACCTTGAGCTTGAGATCAACTTCAATCCGCCTAAGTTAGGGGATGTGTTCGGCCCAAGCTTAAGGTCGAGCTCAACCTTACACTTAGAGCTGGGCAAAACAAATCCGATCCGATCAGACCTGAATTGAACCAACAGCTTGGATCAGGCAGGATCGAGTTGGGGAATTTAGATTCGAATGAATTTCGGATCAAGTTTGGGTCGGGGTGGATCCGGACCGATCCGATCCTAAATCCGATCCAAATGGATCCGAACTAATCCGAGCCGACCCGACCCGATCCGGAGTTGGGTAGTATATATATACATTTTAATTTTTTACCCTAAAAACTACCCGATCATTTTTACCCTTACCCCTTTCTTTCTTACCCTCTCCTACCTGAACGAACCCTACCCTTCTGCCCTACTCGTTGTTACCACCTGCCCGATGACACTATTGTTGCGTTGCTTGCCCGATGTTGCCGCTGCTACTGCTTGCTTGACGCTGTTGTTGTTCTGCCTGCTACCATCCCTACCTCTCTCTGCTGGAAATCTGACAGCCTCCGCTGTTTGCACCTGATCTTCAAGCCGGAGATCTGACCCTCGCCATCACTATCAATCACGACGGATGGAGGGTTTCTAGTGCAGGCTAAGGTTGTTACTGCCTTAGAGGAGTTCGGTCTCTTCATCTATTTTGACGGTCCTTCTCATCTACTCTTTATCTCAATTTCTCCCGATCAAGCCTTATCTCGTCCCGTACCTCAGTTCTATCAAACACTTCACCAATTTTCAAGTAATCGTTTCGTTTCAAAATATCACGAGATTTTGCTACAGCTGCAGAGAGTTCTTGTTTAGGGAGACTACTTATACCCCTCTTTTTTATAGTACACCCCCTTTTTCCTCCTTGGATTGATAAAGTTACAAACTTGCAATTGCATGCTATTGATTGCAAGTTGTCTAAATAGGGGTGTGGGTATCGAAAGCAGGGGCTGCACATATCATTTCCATCTTGATATGGGGAATTCATCATATATGATACTCTTGTAGAGTATATCGATTCATACTCTCATGAAACATTCTTTGTACACGTGGCATATTTTTAACATGATCCGAACTGTCTAGATTGTGGGTCCCATTTTGGATGGGGTGTAGATCGTAGATTGAATTGATCTGAACCGTGCCCAATCCGATCCGACTCGATTTTTCTGACCGAGTCCAACTTGGATCGGATCAGGCAAAGCACATTTTGGATTGGTCCGATTCAGGTGACCCAGACTCTGTCCCAGATTGGATCGAGTTCGGGTCAAGCCATTGAGATTTCGAATTGGACCGAGTTGGACCCGATCCGATCCAATCCAAACCAATGCCCAGCTCTACTTACACCTTGGTTGGTCACCCACCACCAAGAATCTACTAGAAAATCATCATCTGGATTTTCTCCAGGAATCTCGGAAGAATAACCACTCTTCCTCAAAATCAATTTCCTAATACGATATGATATTGGATGGCAGGTTCATTACCATACTCAACACCGCCTCCAAGGGGTTTATATATAAATATCCCTTCTGCGGAGAATGGTACACACAGTTCTAAGCCTAAAACTCAATCTTCGACTAGACCTAAAATCTTTGGCCTGACTTTGGCATTGGAAGGTCCCCTACTCAAGTCAGGGTCTTGACGCAAGGATGAACGTGATGAGGTCGATCACCGTCTTCCTCAAGGATAACTACTCCGAATCCACGGAGCTTCTCTGGACTCCTCACAGAGACTTCTCGAATCCACGAGGAAAGAAAGTAGGAAAATAGAAATAAATTCTAATAAATTCAAAATTAATTGATGAATGAATAAAAACGAGTTTACACCACTTTAAATAAGGGAACCAAGCAATAGAAAAGAAATCAGACTCAAACTACAACTAAAACTTCTAGAATCTGCGACTTACTATAAATAGTAAACTTAATATATATAGACGGTCGTGATGTCTACTAGTGTGCAAGGTTTTCAGCCAAAAATAGTAAGTGTCCTATTTGGCTTCACCAAACCGTTCTCCTAATTATCCTAAGCACTTTTCATGTTGGACACAACTCCTAAAGCCCAACGGATGAAGAGCTATAAACAAACTAAAACTTACTATTTATAGTAAAAATGAAATTAAAATGGAAAAATGACCGTCGATCAGGGGGTTTCTCGCAAATTAGGGCTGCGCAACCCGGTATAGCGGGTTGGTTAGATAAAGTAGCTCGTTCTACCCCAAATTCATATATTTTACGTCAAATAACTCATTCCGGATTGCAAGATACGCCCGATCTAAGGTCCAACGGTCCGGACACTTATGTTGTCAACCGTACCTTTTCTGATCCATCTTGGCCATGAAATTGTCCGTGACCCGCTCTACATTAGGTCTCCTTTGTTCATTTCTTATATAGGCGTTCAAAGGTCAAGGAAAGACAAACTAATTTTCTGCATCAACAATAAGGTTTATAGAGCTTTTCTAACAATGACCACTACCTATTCAAGTCCACGAGTCCACCGTGAATGATGCATAGAATGGGCCATCATGGTATATGTGTTTTATAATGTTGCCTATCTATTTTTTAACTTATTAGGATATGAGCCCAAAAAGTAAAGTATAATTAAATCTCAAGTAGACCACACCATAAGAAATAGTAATGATTGAACACACATCGTTAAAAACCTCCTAAGGTTTCAATATTAGGTAAGTCCAAATTTCAAATAAACTATATTATAGAAAACATTAATGATTGAACGCCTGTCGTTAAAAACTCCTTAAGATAAGTCCAAATCTCAAGTAAACCACGTCACAAGAAAAAGGAGTGATTAAATGCTCACTATTAAAAATTTCTCAAGGGCTGCGGAAGTTTTGCATCAAGTCGATTTTTGCACGTTCACTTCGTATAAGTCATTATAACCTAAGTAATAGGTTGCACAGAAAACAAAACTTATAGTAGGTCTTAGTAATTTTTTAACAGCGGGTCACCACCGTTTTCCTGATAGTCTACTTTGAGATCTGGATCTATCTCATTTTTCGTGTTCACACCATAAAATAAAATGGGAAATGGATGGGACCACGTGTATGAAAGCGATACATATAAATGGTGGGGCCCACAGAGCACCGAACAGTATCACGTAGGCATTCTATATCTCACTGCCGAATCCGAGTCCATTCATGTTGGGTTGATTGGATGAACAGTTACTGACATTGTACGGTGAAAGAAAAAGCATATTTGAGTGGCACAAATAGGGGGGAATCCAAAGTTCTAAAAAAGAGGATGATACCATAAGGCGCATTTGCAGCTGAGTAAATCTCTTGTACCTGTTAACGAGTTTGTACAAGCTGGCCCCATGATCAAGTGATCCAGACCGTTGATATAATGGGCCTCACAAATGATGGCTCGTGAAGTATAAATCCTTCAGACCTGAAGATATAACTAGCTATAGAATGGCAGGCCTTTTTGGTTGAATGTGACCCGCAACTGTCTTTTATTTAGCTTTTCAATTTGTGGGCCACTGATTGAAGGGTTATGATATCTTTACACGTAGAGATTTTTGGGTAGTGAAAAATCCACCGTGGGATTGATGAAATCAACGGCTTGGATCATCAAATTATGGGCCACATTTGTAAAAATCAAAACCCAAATGGGAGTGTCCAAACTTTCAGCTTATAACATTGAATGAAACCTTTTTGAACTTTTAGGCGTTCCTTTCTCAATAAATTATTAGAGAAGCAGGTTTTCGTTAATCCTCTTTACGAGAGGCATCAGTTTCTCCCGGCAATATAGTTGGCATGGAAACA
Source organism: Magnolia kwangsiensis (assembly GCA_037074715.1). NCBI lineage: Eukaryota > Viridiplantae > Streptophyta > Magnoliopsida > Magnoliales > Magnoliaceae > Magnolia > Magnolia kwangsiensis. The sequence continues at coordinate 18,464,234 of CM073576.1, read as the reverse complement.
TTTGAGAACTGATAACCGATTAGCAAGGTATCACAACTTGTGGTACCGTATAACAATTCTCGGCCATTATACCACTTTTACATAACATCAGTACCATTAAAACGATAGGACCCACAATGAATATTATCTGGCACAAAAATCAGAGTATATTACTAACCCGGTTGGCCAGGATTTTGGAATCAATCAGAAACCGACAGTTTTATTCAACATACACGTATGTCCCAGCTAGTACATGGATCATCATGAACTTTTTTAGAAAGATGACCTTTATGATGGGGTCTACCATTTTAATGGTGTTGATTTCCTATATAATTGGAATTTTTGCTGGAAAGATGGTAATAGACCGCAAGCCGTAGTAGCGTTGCTTGTGGATAAGCAGTTATCCTAACATTTATGAACAACGTCCCTTTCTGTCTCTGGTTGCGCTTGGAAACGGACAAGGCCTTGCACGCGCGTGTCTTATCGTGCCCGCATATTTATGTTACAATGACGGAAATGCCCATCGTTAAATATAAAATGGAAAAAGCTTAAGAGAGCCCCGTTTTGTTCGGACGCAGATTGGGTAGTATACCGGCCATACCTAGCTAGTAACGGCCAGGGGCTCAGAGGGTCCACTGTGATGTATGGATTATATCAAAACCGTCCATCCATTTTTTCATATCATTTTAGGGTAGAATCATGAAGATTAGATATAATAAATCTTAAATGGACAACACCAAAGGAAGGAACGGTGATAATTACTATCATCGTTGAAAACTTTCCCATGGCCCACTGTGATGGTGAATTACAATCGAACCTGTTCATAAGGTCAAATAGACATGTATGAAGAGAAAAATAAAAGAACATCATCACATCATCTTGATCCAAAATGGGACACAAAATCTTTCAACGGTATGTATTTAATCGATACTGTGTGGTCCATTTGAGATTTGAATTTGCCTAATTTTTTTTATGTTCACACTAAAATGATATGGAAAAAAGTATGTACGGTGTAGACATAATCCATACATCACGGTGGCCACTCAGAGCCCCATCCGTTCCTAATTAGGAACCGGCAGAGGTAGTACTGCGGATTAGGTGCGCCCTGAACGTGGAGCACACCTTGATGTATGTACTTTATATCCACACCGTCCATCCGTTTTTCCAGTGTATTTTAGTGCATAAACTCAAAAACGAAGGAGGTCCAAGTCTCAGGTGTGGCACACTGTAGAAAACAGTGGTGATTGAACACCCACCGTTAAGAACTTACAACTTCCCACCATAATATTTATTTTCCATCCAAATGATTGATAAGATCACAAAAATCTAAATGAAAGAAAGAAACAAATATCAGCTTGACACAAATCTTATGTGGACCAAGACAAGTTTTTAATGGTCAATCACAGCTGCTTTCTATAATGTGGTCCACCTTAGATTTGTATATCCTTCATTTTTTTGGATTGGTGCCCTTTAAAATGAGCAGAAAAAACGGACTGACAGCATGAATATTTAACACATACATCATGGTGGGCCCCACGTTCATCACCTCACCTTATTGGTGAGAGGCCGGCCGCACCTTGTTGGGTCCCGTTTTGTTATGCTCCCAAAAAGGTCCGCTTTGTTTAAAAAATCGTGTGAAAGCACACGTTTGAAAAATCACAAGTGGGTGCACGTGGCAAACATGAAATGACTGTTGATTTGGTGGGCTACCAACCATGTGGATCACCTAAAGTCACTTTAATTGCTCACGTTTGAACATCATCCTCTCAGGTTTAATGGTAATATGTGGATTGTTGTTAACTGTTCCTTTTTCGGTGGAAGCTAGTCAGATGGATATGACAGCCGATTCCCTCCATTTGGAGCATGTGGGTCGTCGATATAATGGCCCATGGCAACAACGGTTCTGATCACCACATGCCACAGTTTGCAAAGATGGTTGGTTCATTTTAGAGTAGTCAACCAAAGACCAATCATTGGTTAGGAAAACCAAACATGGTCTACCCTGAGCACACAAAAAGGAGAAGAACTCATCAGTAAATCGGATTGCGTACTGAGTTACTCGGTGGCTCTTATCATAATGAGTAAAGTCAGTCAGGCACACCGTAAATGTATATACTTTATCTATGTCATCCATTCATTTTTTCATATAATTTAAAGGGTTAAGCCTAAAATTGAAGCGTATACAAAGATAAAGCAGATCATGCCACAGAAAACAGAGGAAATAATGATTTTCACAGTTGAAACCTTTCTAAGCCTCACAATGACGTTTATTTGTCATCCAACCTGTTCATAAGATCACACAAACATGGATGAAGAGGCAAAATTAAAATAAGCTAGATCCAAAACTTTTATGGCCTCATGATATTTTCAACGTTAGATGTTCAATTTACACTTTTTTCCTATGGTGTGATCCATTTGAGCATTGGATATGCTTCATTTTTTGGTTCAAGCCCTACAATTATCCAATAAAATGGATGGACTGAGTGGATAAAATACATAAATCACGATAAACGTGACAAAGTTTACTCAGTACGCTTACTCATCATGCTATCCGCTTCCGTGCATCAGCATCCTTAGGGAAGCGGATTGGCTGGTGTACGGAACACCATCGATACGGCTGGTGACTAAGTTATGTGGGTCTCATCATGATGGATATGTTATATCACATCCGGCCTTTCATTTGGAGAACTTGTCCTAAGCCTTGAAATAAAAATAACACAGATCCATAAATCCATTGGACCACACTGCAAAAAGATGCAGGATTGAACGTCTAGCATTGAAACCCTTTTAAGTGTTACAAAAGTTTCATATTAATATTAAGTTTGTTTTTTCTCTTCATACAAGTCTGTGTGACGTTTTGAGCAAATTGGATGGAAAATAAACGCTATAATGGGCCCAACGTTTACTTAAACGGTGACAATCATTATCCCACTACCATTTCCAGTGTGGTCTATTAAGATTTGCATAAGAATAATTTTTTATATCATGCTCTGATATGATCTCACAAAATGGATGAACAATGTGGATATAATAAATACATCATTTTCGGCCCATGTAACTTTGTTCTCCTTCCAACAACTTGAAAATCCCTCCTCTTGCCCTGGTGGTGGTAGACTCTCAGGGGTTTCAATACCTGGTCAATGGTTTTAGCATCCATGGGTCGTGAAACCCCAGTACAAGTTTTTGCATGGCATGTACCTACACCAGCCATATTACACCGGCCAATCAGCTTCTTATCCAAGGGGCCAGTTGCCAATGTGATGTAGAACGTGTCACAGAGATATTCCCAGCATGGATGAGTCACAAGGAGATGGACCGTGAATTGACCATAACTTTTGATCTGGGTATCGTTACGGGGCGTACAACCTGTCAATCTTTACTGAAACGGGCCATTTGAGGTGAATTGACCCACAAAGTGAGTCGCATCTGTCCGTTTCATCAGAAAACGTGCGCTTTCAGCTTAAAAACGAATTTTTAGGAAAATTTTACTATTTTTAGTAATTTCGATTTTTTTAATATTTTTAGAGTTTTAGATTTTCTTTCTTTCTAAAAAGAAATTTTTAGTTATACTAGGACTCTTCTAGAGAAAGTTTATTTGTAATTTTTATTTTTAGAAATTAGACCTTAGAAGAGTTTTACTAGAATTAGGATTCTAGTTAGAGTTAGAATTTTGCTATTTTTGGTAATTATGAATTTTAGTTTATCTTTTTTCTTTATTTAATGGTGTAAGGAGACACATTAGACAATTATCAATGAATCATCAATTAATTTCGAATTTATTAGAGTTTATTTCTATTCTCTTGCTTTCTTTCCTCGTGAATTCGAGAAGTCTCTGTGAGGAGTCCAGAGAAGCTCCGTGGATTCGGAGTAGTTATCCTTGAGGAAGACGGTATTCGACCTCATCACGTTCATCCCTGCGTCACAATGCTGGGGTCCTTACTCTTACCCAGGTGGTAGACTCTCAGGAGTTTCAACACCGGCTCAAGTGTTTGAGTACCCACTAGTGGTGAAATCCCACGGTGTGTGTGTGAGGTGTGTGTGCGCGTGTGTATAAAAATAAAAAAATAAATAATAAAAAGAAAAAAAAAGTTGCCAATGCAAAAATAAGTGAAATTAATATCAATATTACATAATGATTATATGTTCATAAATAATAGAATTTAAACTATCCAATCCTATGTTTGGGATTAAAATTTTCCTTATGAGAAAGTAATGTACTCAGTTAAACGAGCATTCGGTGGTTCATGGAATTGTAATTAATAGACTAGATTATTTTAGTATCGAAGCCCGTCATCCATTTGCATATGTAAGATAAGGGCCACTTGTAAAAAGGGCATGCACGGGGGAATGATGTGAATAAAACACATGCATCAATGCAGGCCTCACATATGTACTGAATTTCAAATTGAAATTTCAGTGTATTTTCTATTAGGATTGAATGATATGATAGCTGAATTAATTCAATTCTTTGCATTAATTATTTGATTCTTTGAATGTTTGATGGGCATTTATTTTTTGATGGTTAACGATAAAAATATCTAATTGACAATTATTTGATTATTTGTTTGTCAGATCGGTTAATGTGAAAAATATGTAATAATCCCGGGACAAGAAATAAGGGTGCATGAATCAAAGGTTAGGATTTTAGTAACAATTTGATTTTAGGAATGTGGCTCACAAATATGAATTCCACACAATGTAGTCCATCTCATATGTACAAATTTTTAACACAGCATCATATATACTACCTGAGTATCATATAACTCAAAAAATTAAAGAATAAATTAAGAAAGATGGATCAAGAGTCATGTAATTGACCTATGATCATATCAATGATTAGACCTATTTTACTATAATCAAGATGGTTGGGGTTATTATAACAACATGTTTTACGAGGGATGGCCCACAAGGTTGATGCCTACCCAATGGACAACTCAGATCAATAATCGACTATCCATTTTCATATTCATTGGTCATATTTTTAGGATCCTTAGATTAAAAGTAACTTTTTAGATGGGTGGGCAATCAAAGGTAGGACCCTCTTAATGGATAATCCAAACTAATGGTCAAACCTTATCTAGTATAATCAATGCATAATGTCCATATTCATAACATTGATTGAATGGTTAAGGATCATCCCATAAAGTGATTTTGGGGGGAATAGACAATCAAAGCCAGCCCCACATGAAGAGATTTAGATTGATAATAAGATCTCTAAACCAAAGAATTTGGACCGCCTATTTTTATTTTTTTTTGGACATTGGATGATTGGATAGCAAACATCATCTTGATTCAACTTTAAGAGATGGAAAATCGAAGGTGGAATCATAGTATAGTTCAAATTAATGATCAGACCATTCACCGTATGTTTAGGACCATTCAATTAAATTTGCATAGAAGATAAACAATGTCACTCGTGGATTGTTGAATGGACCCACTTGTATGCAACTCCTTGGAATACTCGGTCGAGTCCAATTCAGTTATTTTATTTCATTTTATTTTTATTTTTATTTTTACACACCAAACCTGACTTGAGATGAGTCAACCCCCGATGAATTCCCAACTCAACCTGACTTGAGATAAGTTACTCCCCACTTTAGTCAGGCAAACTTAGGACCCGACCATTGTATTAAAATAATAAAAACTTTGTGAAATCTACAATTTTCCTTGTTAAATCAAGCAGGAAATTTATTTTTTTAATAAAAAAAATCTAAAATCAATTAAATGTATATTTTTTAGATGGAACCCTTGTAATAAAACGGGCGCTCAAGTAGATGGTGGTGCTTCTTAGCATGTGCAAAATCACATCATGGACCCAGAGTTCCCACCTTTCACATCACATGATTGGATGATCCAAATCATCCAACTTCCACCCTTGTATGGATGGGTTATAATCGTCTAAACAAAATGATTTAAAGACATGGGCTATCAAATGTGGGCCCGACAAGATCTATTATCAACTTTTCGAAAAATTTCCAAACCAACAATCTTAACGAAATCTTTCAATTTCTTATTTTATTATGTTTAACTCTATAGATATCGAAAAATGAAATTAGATGTAAAACTTTTCTATAGTAAAATATTTCAACAGCACATTTAGTAGGTCATAGATTTAGGGAACAAGATCCTCCAATAAGTGCGCGATTTCCGACGGTGATTAGTGAATAGTGTGATGAACCTATTGAACTGCTTGGATTAACCATTCGAAGTGCACTTAACGTTCAAGTACCCATAGATGAGCACATGATTATCTCTCTATGTTCATTGTATATACATACATCTAGGTTTATCTTACCTTATAAACCTTACTAACTATTGAGAGAGAGAGATGGTCATGTGTATTTACATACAACGAACGTAGAGAGCTGAAAAATTAATAATAATTGCCTGCTCACCTATTTAAATAAATAAATAAATATATAAATAAAACACATTCTCACCGAATCTCTCTTCATATATTAATCGAAGTATCTCATGTGCATTTATGTTTTGGTGGGTAGACATCATGGCTGTGTCTCGTCTGCTAGACGACCTTCTTTCATTCTACTCAAAGGTCATTACTGTAAGCAGTGCTATTTGATACTCTGGCAGATCATGTTACTTCGTACACATGCACTCAGGAATCAATTACACATGAGGTCTGCATTAATTCAAATTAAAATAATTAACTTGTAAAATCCATTGTGGTTAAGTCATGGTCCCAATATTAGATAGGTCGAACAATCCAAACCCTTGATTCTTGAGCATTTGTTCGTCAAAATAGGACCACTAGATAATTTCAATTTATGTCCAATCAAATAAATTTAATTTTGGCTAATCATACATCTAAACTGGAAAGCCACAGTTAGGATGGACGGTTCAATGAAATAATTGTCTTTCATGTGTGATACCTGCGTATCATTCCTCATAGTCTGCCAGAGTACCGAAGTTTTTCTCTCACAGTAACGTTCTTACCGTGAATAATATGGATTGGAAAGCAGTCCATCCACTCCCATTTCCTCCCAAAGAATTAATAGACAGGCATTGCATGGTCATCCACGTTCATGCACCTTGCCAGTGCACTCATGAAAAGCATGTGCCACCATCGAACCGTCCAAGTCATTTGGCCCACACCAGATTCTGTGTAACCCAAAATCATACGGATAGGACTATTCTAACCACTTATATTAATTCATATTAATTTGTTGAATGTGAACCGTCGATTAATTTTTATTAACTGCCCGTACGTTGGTCACCATTGGGACAGTTATAAATATAATAACTTCAGCGTGGATTTAGTTACGGAATCAGGCCCACATTTTTGCAGTTTGGATTGCGTACGTTATGCCACGTGTCACAATGTGTGTGTTACTGCCTACATATTCCTTTGAAGTTTTAATCTTAGTTTTTTGGCATTCGGCCCACAGCTTTTTTATTTTTATTTTTTGAGTTGGTGAAGTCAGTTGAGATATACACATCCATCATTTTTTATTTTTCCTCCATTGATATTCGAGGAATGGCCGGCAGCTGTTTACATCATACAAGGGTTTTTATTCTGACAGGTGGGCCCTATGGTTCTGTTGATTCCCACCAATGAGAGAGCATTCCTCAGACACACATAATATATAAATAAATAAATAAAGCCTTTATATTCTAAGATCCCACAAACCAATAATAGGACTACTCATAGTTGAATGTGGATTTTCTTGTATTTGTCTGCTTTTAATCATGTACATGCAGGCTATAATTTGAAAGGTGAAGATTATTCTATGGAAGAAATTTTTGCATCAAAGCTTGATTCAGCAAACCAATGGTCTGGATTACAGAATGACAACCCATATAGATACACCCAAGCACACCATAGCGATGGTTCAATACCTCATGTTGAAACTCCTCAAAGTCTTCCATTGAGGTAAGGAGACGAACCCTTTAATAATAAAAAATAATTTTATTTTTTTTAAGAAAAAAAAAGTAAAATCAGACTCATTCAACAATCAGTCTTGTCAACGAAACGAGTAATATCCAAAAACTATAAATTCACATGGTATGATCCACTTGAGTTTTGGAGTAGAATGATTTTTTATTTAATCGCATGGCAAGCAACGAGCCTCGAAACCAGCCCAATCTATACTTTTAAGTGAATGACATTATACACAATAGTTGAGAGTAGCTGCACATCCATTGAAATCTCTATGATCATTTATACTACCCATTAAAACCTTTATGATCGTTTATAAGACTCACCTAGATATGTTTTAGACATCTAACTCATTCATTACATGTGTCCCACTTGAATGAGACTCAAGCTTAAATAGCATCCAAAACACCGATGAAACCATCAAGTGCATTTGAGTGCGCCACACCACACATAATAGCTGGACAGGCTACCCTCCTATTAAAACATTCATAATTATTTATTGGGTCCATTGAGATGTGATTCACAAATCTAGACCATCCATTGTATGTGTCCCACTTGGATGACGGGTTGGACCAAGTTTCAGCAGCATCCAAAACTCAAGTGGGCCCCACTAAGTACTTTTATATAATTTAGGCATGTTTTTGCATGATTTTAGATTGTATGGGCCACCTGAGTTCCTTATGCAGCTGATTTTTGAGATATCCTATAACCTAAAGGGAACCCATCAAATTCTTGGTATTGATGTTCAACACACATCACAATAGGGCCCACAGTGCTTGAACTCATGTGAAGTTCGCGTGAGATCGGCCTTATAGTCTCTCTCTCTCTCTCTCTCTCTCTCTCTCTATATATATATATATATATATATATATATATATATATATATGCTAAATGATAAGCTACGCACAAGTTCACACGGACTCATACGAACCTTTTTTAAAACATATCATATATGATGTGACTTCATGATTAACAATAACTTTTGATTCAAGAATTGTGATAGGGTGCATAACCTATCAATGTGGGCCACATTTGTCCGTTTCATCATAAAACATGCACTTTCATTTTAAAAATGATTTTTTTAAAAAATATTATTATTTTTAGTAATTTTAAAATTTTAATATTTTTTTTATTTCTAAAATTTTAGATTTTCTTTTTTTTAAGAAATAACTTTAATTATGCTAAGACTCTTGGAATTTTTATTTTTGAAAATTAGGTTTTAGAAGAGTTTTACTAAAATTATGATTTTTATTATGTTATAATTTTATTATTTTTGGTAATTATTAATTTTAAGTTTTTTTTCTATATTAATGGTGTAACAGGGACATGCATATCAGACATTAATCAAATTATAAATTTTATAAAATTTATTTATATTTTTCTTATCTTTTTTACTCATGAATCCGGAGTAATTATCTTCAAGAAAGATAGTGCTCCACCTTGTCACGTTCATACCTACGTCAATCAAATTGATTGGACCAGTCCAGCAAGAGTTTATAATCCACCCAGTTGATAAATCAGTGTCATCCACTGATCAAATGAGCCACACTGAGAACAAGTATTAGCAATTGATAAATAGCAAAATACAAGCATGGTGGACCATAATCACTCCTTCCATCATTGCAGGACAGTTTGGCAAAACACCAACAACCAATCAATGAGATTCAGCCATGTACAGCTTGCTTTCTGTATATGCGCGTGTAGCTTTTATTGGTGCGCATAGCTCCAGGACATTGTTGAATTGACCTTATTTAAAAATTCAATTAATAAAGGGTCTAACTAACTCATCCACTGTTTATCCACTGTTATAAGCAAAAAGTGATTAGTTGCTGGTCTACACCAGGCTGTGACTTATTCATCCGAATCTGAACCGTCCAAACTGTGGACCTGGTCATGAATAGAGCTTAGCCTGATTATCACAAAGTTAAGGCAGTGTTAACCATCTTTCATTGCCCGATCACTTGGACTGACAATAGCTTCATCATACCCATCAACTGGACGGTTAGGATCATCCAATCAGTGTAATTTTCAAGGCCATCCCTACAGAGAATGATGTGGATTAGTATACACGCATGGCATCTCAACAGCTGATGAGTTGAACCGAGGTAATGAATTGTAACAGAAACGCCGTAGTAGATTATTAAATAGAACCTTGCTATTCCTTCGCGCGGGTACAATAGCTATGCACACACCACCAAATGTGCCAGCATGATGCATATCTACAGGATCCAGTCCATCCAAATTGTTTTGAAGGCCACAGCTTACAATGTCAATGTTTGGCTGCAAAAACTTGGTCGAAGCTTTCTAATTAGCCGACTTATCCCTAACATCATGACTAACCTGATGGGTGCACCAGCCTAATTTCTGCTGTCGAACAGCTTCAAGTTGGAGCCATCCACTGGATGGCTTGGATATTGCACATATCTGCCATTCTGGCACATGTGCTGGCATGTAGATGAAATGGCGCATTTGGGCCTATCAAACCTTAGATAACATTAATAAGAAATGGGGAAAAAAGTAATTAGTTGATACCTTTAACAATAATAAGAATTTTTTTTAAAAAAAAAAGTTAGTTAGTTGACACCTAAATTTTAATTGACAATAATCAAACTGTTTTAAATTGTAGGGACAACTATTGATAGATTATCAATTAAAATTCCAATTGACTAGTGCAGGCTTCATTAAAAATAATAATTAAAAAAAAACCATAAAAGTAAGTAATATAAACCCATTTTAACGATGGTTCATGCCTGTGTTAGCCTTTCTGAAAGTGGTTATATATATCCAAGAAAAATACACTTAATAAATTTTGAACTTAGATTATCTTTTTAAAGGGACCCAAATCATAGTAGCACTCAACAGCCAAATACTCATAAATTACAATAGTCAGCTTTCCCCTGATTAACGGTCATTTTGTTTTCATGACAGACTATAATCATCTACAACACCTGTTTTACACATCACACTTATAACATAAAAGCTCTTTGGAGCCAACATGGGAAATTCAGTCGTCCATCAAGTGATGATCTTGTATGTTCATTGTACAAGAAAATATCAGCCTAAGGAAAAAAAAGAAAAAGAAAAAGAAAAAAAAAAAGAAGCTTAGTGACATCCATGGAACGATGTACAATTAAACTAAAACATTTGTGATCCACCTAAGTCTTGGACTAAGCTAATTTTTGTATATTCCCTTTATCTTGGTGATTGGCACCTGATGAATGGGTTTGATGAAATACAGACACCATGGTGGCCATGCAGGGACATATGGTTTGTGCCCCATTCCCATTGTTCCTTGTGATATGACCTAACTAGTAGCCTAGCACGGAGGATTGTACTTAATGGATGAATTGGATTTTACATGTATAACTTAAAAAGCATATATCAAAATCGTGTTGCAGGGGATTCCTGTCTGTTAATTGGAGCACATTTGCGTTCAATCATTAATTTAGGCAACAAAAATGCTTGCATGACTCATCATCTACGTCTTATATTGATTAATTAGAATCCCCTATATGAATTCTTTTTTATCATTATAATCTATCAAAGGTCAGCTATAGTTAGATCATAAATAATAAGGTCTTTTATTACTATCTTCACTGTTTTTAATTACAAGAGCCTTTAACTTGTACCAACTCATTACTCCTCGTTACCTTAAACTTGTGTGCCTATGCATAGTCGTGCAGGAGTTTGACTATTCACCTATGTGGATGGACGACATCAGGTGGATGAGATCTACCCTGTCCTTCAGGTGTGCCATCCCATGTTAGGCTATGATCCAAAACATTACATTGATCTAAAATTTAAGTGGGCCCCACCATTGGAAACAATTTAAAATCCATTGAAAACCTCAAAATTCACTTGGCGTGCTCCACCTGAGTTTCATAATATTGTGATTTTTAAGAATACCATCGTCTCCATGTGAAATGCTCGCCCTATTACTTAACTTTCCTGTTTTTTTACACTTATCAAGCCGTTGCTAGGTTCCACATATTCAAAATTTTAGACCGTGGATAAATACTCTCAGGACGGCCATCTCTTGAGGTCTGATCTCCTACAATGGATTGTAGGCTACACAGATATTATCTCTCGCAATCAATTAGACACTCAATTCTCTTGTTATGACTTAAAAACCACTAGTTTCCAAGTCTGTCCGGGAAAATGTCATATTTTCTTTGGAAGTGGATTAGGTGTAGCACTTATCGTGAGGCCCACCTTGATGAATGTATTATATGTCTACATTGTACAACTGTTTTTTTAACATCGTTTTATGGCATGAGACCGAAAATAAAGTCAATTCAATTTTCAGGTGGACCATGCTATAGGAAATAGTTGTGATTGACTATTAATGAGCCACAGAAGTTTTGGCTCCGGATGATATTTATTTTTTCTTTTTATAAAGATTTATATGACCCTCTTCACAGGTGGAATAAAAATAAAATTTACAAGAATATTATGGTGGGATTAAGTTGATATTTGCCTTTTCCCTTAGCCCAGGTAATTTATGTGCCCTTATTAAGAGATTGAATGACAAATGAAAATTAACAAAACATTGACATGGCAGGCCTTAAGAAAATCTTAATGGTAGGGCATTCAATCACCACTGCTATGATATGGTCCACTTTAGATGTGGATCTTTTTCATTTATGGTCTGATGCCCTACAAGGATTTGGATAAATGTATGAAAGGATTTCTTGTGGGGACACGGCTTCTGTGTTCCCCGGTCCACGGAGGTTGGTGCATGCCTAGTTATGAGCCCATTGCAATGTCTGTACCTTGCCACCATGGCGTCCATCAATTTTAACAGTTCATCTAAGGGCATAATTTAAAATAATAATAAATAAATAAATAAATAAAAGAACAAATCTAAATCTCAAGTGGACAGCATCACTGGAAAACCATAGTAATTAACAATTAAAAACTTCCTTTGGCCAAAAAAAATTAGATCAAGCTAATTTTGTGTCCCTTCATCTAAGTCCGGGTGACCTTATTCACAGTTGGATGGAAAATAAATATTTGAGTGGCCTCAAGAAAATTTTAACGGTGACTATTCAATCACCACTGTTTCTGAGACGAGGCCTGCCTAATATTTTGATCTACTTCGTTATTATGATTATTTTTGGATCATGCCTATAATGGGCTTTCAAAACGAAAGGAAGGAAAGGAGGTAGGGAGATATATTAATGTGGGCATGGTCACGGATCCACCAACCTCAGTGGATCCGGGTATCCGCCGAACCCGCGCCCATATTCTGCATTGGCAAAACGCCGTAAGATTACCGTCGGTGGCAGTTGATCAAGTCCTATACGGGTAATTCCGTTACGAAAATGAAAAGGGTATTTTGGTCATCGAGATACACGATGGCCCCACTCGCATTTTCCGGTTATTTCAGATGGATACGGGTATCTTGTCAAATCACTATCCCTGTTGCCATATGGTAACTCGCACAAGGGTACCTTCTCGGGTTGCTTTCACAAACGTAGAGACATGTGTATGTATCTTTCATGAGATCCACCCATCCATCTGATACAATGCCTCATTTTAACCATTGAACCTGAAAATCATGATAATCGGGTGGGCCATACAGGGTGAATTTATAGGTTTTAGTGTGGCCCACTCGAGTGTTATATCATCCTGAATTTAGGGGTCAAGGACCAAAACCGGGTGGGATACGTGATGGACGGCGTGGATTTTATGAATGTTTAGTAATTTCTCCCACGGAAGCGAAAGTAACACCAGTGGATACGCAGGGGGAGGTACGCGAGTGTTTCCATATTTTATGAACGTGGTCCCGCAAAACAACATCTGTGAACCGTTAGATGTCCGACAGGTGAGAAGATCCTGACCATAGAAAGCAAGGAAAGCCATCCTAAGGTCAGGATCACGCTGGTCCTACAAGATCAGGTAGTAGAGGTTGTCCACTTAGCGGGACCTGTCATCAATATTCCATTTTTCAAAAATGACGCCCAATCGAAAATCCCATCTATCAACTTTCTTCATTGTCCGTCTAATACTACTATTATTATGAGGCCACTGATCAGATGGTTAGGATCTCCAATCTATATATTTTGAATAATTCTCCGACTACAGTATAAATTTAAATAAGGTGTACGGACTGAAATGATGTTTAGCTCTGGCACGTGTGCTTGGGAGGGATTGCTATAGCATTCTTCAGTACTACCGGCTCTACCTTATCATCCAATGTCCACTGGGTAACCTGTCATGTTCGGGAGTCGTTACGGCTGATGGAGCCGTTTTCCACGGATACGGATTGGCTACTCCCCCTGCCACCAGCCAATGGCTAATGGTCGGTGCTCTGTGGGATCCACCATGATGTATGTATTTCATCAATTCCGTCCATCTATTTTTTTAGATTATTTTATGTTATAATAATAAAAAATTAGATATATCTTGATCTCAAGTGGACCACATTACTAGAAACAGTTTTAAATGAAAGTCTATCATTAAAAACTTTTGGGGGGCATAAACATTTTGGATATATCTGATGTTTGTTTTTTTTCCTTCATCTGGGTCTGTATGACCTAATAAAAAGATTTGATGTCAAATAAACAGTATAGTGGGCTTCAGGAGGATTTTAATGGTGGATATCCAATCACTATTGCTTTCCTGTGGTGTGGTCCAACTGAGATTTATATCCCTCTCCTTTTTTGCATTAGGCCCTAAAATGATCTGTAAAAATGTACGAACAGAATGGATGAAATATATACATCATGGTGGGGCCCACAGATAACAGACCACCAGCCCCCGGGATAGTGGCAGGGGGAGTAGCCAATCCGTTTCCTTCTCGACTCGCCAGTGGTCCCTACTCCTTTGTAAGCCTCTAAGCGCATGTGTTACCTGGGAAACACGTTAGTGGGTGTTTCCTGGCCGTTGGGCCTACCTTTATTTATGTGTTGTATATCTACACCGTCCATAGTTTTTTCACTTCATTTTAAGGTGTGTTACGAATCAAATCCAAATCTTAAGCTTTGGATCAAGATGATATCTGTGTTTTCACTTCATCCACGTTTGTGTGACGTTATCAATATGTTTGATGGAAAATAAACATTAACGTGAGGCGTTGGAAATCTTTAATGGTGGGATTTCAATGATCACTGTTTCCTGTGGTGTGGTCCACATGAGAGTTGGATCTATTTCATGTTTTCGACCACTTGCTAAAATGAGATGGAAAAAACTTATGGACGGCGTGGATATACAACACATATTCCAAGGTGGGCCCGATAGTTAGAGAAACAGCCCCTAACGTGTTACCCGGGTAAACACCCAGTCCGCTCCCTTCTCTTCGGTCGTCACTCGCACCTGCCTCTTCGGATCCTTCTGGGACGCGAACTTCCTCCAACTCTTGCTTGCCCGTGAAACAAGGCGTTCTGTGGGGCCCAATGTGATGTACGTGTGGCATCCACTCCGTCCATACGTTGCACCAGATCTTCCTAGGAAGTAAGCCAATTATCAGGCGGATTCAAAACTCAAGTGATCCACACACGGGAATGTAGGGGTGAGGATGCTTCCCACCGAAACCTTCTTGGAGCCCACCGGAATTTTTGATCAGGTTGATATTTTTGTTTTCCCTTCAGAGACTCAACTTAAATAATGGATTGGATGGCATATAAACATCAGGGTGGACCCACGAGAGTTTTAATGGTAGGTCCACATCCCCACTGTTTCCTGTGGTGTGGCTCACTTGAATTTTGGATCTCAGTCATGTTCTTGGTCATTTCCTAACGTGTGCTGGCGAAACTGATGGACGGAGAGGATATCATGTAGGCATCACGATGGGCCCCACAGATTTTTTCTTGCCCAGGTTCTCTTAACGGGGTCGTATAAAATTCGCATCCATCGTTCGGCGCGGATTATCGCAAGTTCTCCGATCTGGTTGAACTTAGGCAGGACTGCTCGTTGTAAACCATCCATTTTATGGCCACCAATCCCATGGTTAGAAACGTTCGTTTCACTGGAATTTCCCGGCCATGATCCATTCACTATGGTCACACGATTTGGACGGTGGTGATTAGCTTATATTTGTGCCACATGCTCAGAGGATCAGTCTCCAAACTCGGTGAATGGTGGCAGACGCGGATGTTTATGACCGTTGACAACACAGGCGAAACTCGCGCCGAGCCGATCCGAGTATAGACAGCTAAACGTTGCGCGGAAAAAAAAAAAAAAAACAAAAAGAAAAGGCTTTGGTACTCTGGCAGAGTGTGACGCCCGATACGCAGGCACTGAGAAGTTACTTGGAAATTGGATACTTTACAAAAAAATAATTCATGTTAAGTCGTCCAAATTATGGGTGCTAATTTATAGTATCATACATAAAAAATTACGTCTTAGTTGATCATCTGAGTACTATATTGGTGGACATTTATTGGACGGTCAGAATGGAAAATATCCCAATCGACTTGTTTCAACAAACAAGTGTCCATGAATCAGAGGTCAGGATTATTCAACGAAACTGAAACTTTTACTGTAACTCATCGACAGTGGATTCCACAATTTAGTCGGTTTACTTGGGTTGATATACAACACGTGTGTAACCTTTCAGAGCGTGTGTGCGTTTCAAACCTCATGCGGGATTTTTCGAAGTACATGTGTTACACGGTTGGAGCATGTGAGTGATTATAACAGGCGCCGATTGGGTACTACCCCCTGCCAGGACCCAGCTGGAGACGGACGGTCCAGTAGCGGTTATATGGGGCCCATCGTCATATATATGTTTTATCTACTCCGTTCATTCATTTTGAAAGATCATTTTATTTCATGAGCCTAAAAATAGAGCTGATTGAAAGTTAAAATGGTCCACACCACAAGGAGTAGTGGGGATTAAAAACTCACCGCTGAAAACTTCTTAAGGGGCCACAGAAATTTTGGATAAAGCTGATATTTATGTTTTCACGTCATACATATCTACGTGACCTTATGAACAGGTTAGATGGAATTTAAACATCACAGGGAAGTTCTCAATGGCAGGAGTTCAATCCTCACCGCTTATTGTGGCATGGTCTACTTGAGCTTTAGATCTACTTCTTCTCACGCTCATATACATCACAGTAAAGCCCCACAGAGCCCTGACATGGCCGTCAGTCTCCAGCTACGTCCTACTGAGGATAGTACCGGTTACAACAAGGTTTGAAAGTCTTTTGCTTTGTTTTATAAATATACGACACATGCACGTACATTTGCACGCCTGATAACGGAGTCTAAGATTCGGTATTGGTTAGGTGTGCTTTGAATTGAAGCACCATATTATTAAGTCGTCATGAGCCCACTCATGAACGCAATTTGCCGATACAAAGGATTATGTATGGGCAATATTAAAACTGTCATTTTCCAGGTGATTGCTAATCTATATTTTACTGTTTTATTAACTTTAATTTATCATATTTTATATATCTTACATGGGCATCCAAACTCATGACCTCATGATCGAAACACATTCTATATACCACTGCTTGTTGCAATGCAATCAGTCATTACCGGACATATCCTCGTTGAATTATTTGATCACACTGGTCCTAAGTGGGATCAGGATACTTCTAGTAGGGCCGATAGTTGGGCGGGTTGGGTTGGTGATGTAGAGCGGATCGCGAACAGTTTCCTGGCCAAGATGGATCAGAAAAGGCACGGTCAACGATAAAAGTGATCCAGACCATTAGACCTTAGATCGGGCGTATCTCGCAGTCCGGATTGAGTTATCTAACGTAAAATATATGATTTTAGGATGGAACAAGCTACTTTAGCCAACCAACCTGGCTATGTCGGGTTGTAGAGCCCAGATTTGCAAAAAAATCTGTAATCGACAGTCGTTTCCATGTTTTATTTTCGTTTTTACTATAAATAGTAAGTTTTAGTTTGATTATAGATCTTCATCCGTTGGGCTTTAAGAGTTGCGTCCAACATGAAAAGTGCCTAGGATAATTAGGAGAACGGTTTGGTGAAGCCAAATAGGACACTTACTATTTTTAGCCAAAAACCTTGCACAGTAGTAAACATCACGAACGTCTATAAATAGTAAGTTTACTATTTATAGTAAGTCGCGGATTCTAGGAGTTTTAGTTGTAGTTTGTTTCTGATTTTTTCCTATTACTTGGTACCCTTATTTAAAGGGTTGTGAACTCATTTTTATTCATTAATTAATCGATTTCGAATTTATTAGAAATTCTTTCTATTTTTTGCTTTCTTTTCTCATGAATTCGAGAAGTCTCTGTGAGGAGTCCAGAGAAGTTCTGTAAATTCGGAATAATTATCCTCTTGAGGAAGACGGTGCTCGACCTCACGTCCTTTCCTGCGTCAGTTGGTGCTCACGCTAGCTTAATCCAAGGTTCCTATACTTCAACCCTAACCTAACCCAACCTAACCTCGGGTTAGGAATTCTCAACTCAAGTTTAACTCAAGCAAGCTCGGTTAGGTTGATTAGTTGATATATGCTAATATTTTTGTTATTACATTAGTTTATTATAATTTCAATACACGTTTTATTCTTTATACTTATGATTTTATTAATTATATACGTAGTTATTTATTATAAAGAACTTTTTTCCTAAACAAACAAGCTAAATTACAGGATGACTACTCCTTTAAAAGTCGTATCTTTTAGCATGCAATGTATTTGAAAGAGAGAAATCTAGCGTATCTTGTTAGCTTGAGTCATCGAAAATGGTGTAGACCAATGAAATCCAACGGCATTAAAATTTTTTGTGCCTTTAACACATGATCTACACTCAATTATAATTTATAAGTAACTTATATATTGATTATGTTCGGCTTGGGTCAGGTAACCCGAGACCTCAACCCAAGCTTGACCCAAGTTTCATTAGGTAGGTGCTTGTATAGCCCAAGTTTGACACCAAACCCAATACATCTAGCCCAAGCCCAACCCAATGTCAACCCAGTTATAGAACAGTCGGTTGAACCCGACCCACTTCCGGCCTTAACTTCCAACAAGAAATATTACATTCCTCATAAAATAGCATTTATGTGGTGAATAAATTGTAGAGAATACCATGATGTATGTGTTTTATGCGTCTATCCATCTACTTTTTCAACTCATTTTATTACATGAGCCCAAAATTAAAGCATATCCGAAGCTCAAGTGGACCACATGAAGGAAATAATAAGAATTAAATGCTTGTCAACAATGATGACTTCCCGGGGTAACTGAAGTTTTGAATTAAATTGATATTTGTGTTTTGCCTTCATCCATGTCTAAGTAACTTTTCAGCAAGTTAGATCACAGATAAATATTCCTGAGGTCACAAAAGGGTTCAACGGTGGGTACCATTACGGTTTTTTGTTTTTTTTTTTTGTGTAGTTCACTTGAGCTTTGGATATGCTCCAATTTTAGTTTCATACCTAAAAATGAGCTGCAAAAATGAATGGACGGCATAAATGATGACACATACGCCACATTGGACGCAACGGAGTTTACTCTCGACACTAAAGCGTTAGGTGGCGAGTTACTACACATTCGGCGTCGTCGAGCCAGATGTTTACTTGTTGCAAGTGGAAAGCGGATTGCCTGTCTGAGTTACTCAGTGTGCTCTTATGGTACTGAGTAAACTCTTTTGGCCCACCTTGAATGTATGTGGTATATCCATGCCGTCCATCTATTTTTCCAGATCATTTTAGGGGTTGAGCTTAAAATCTAAGAATACCCAAAGATCAAATGGACAATACCATATGAAACAGTTCGAATAATGATTTCCACCGTTGAAACCTTTATAGGGCCCTCAATGATGTTTATTTCTCATCCAAACTGTTCATAAGATCACGAAGAGATGGATGAAGGGAAAAAACAAATGCAAACTTGATCAAAAACTTTTGTGGCCCCCAAGAAAATTTCAACGGTAGACGTTCAATTCTCACTGCTTCCTGTGATGTGGTCCAATTTAGCCTTGGATATACTTCATTTTTAGATTTAAGAACTAAAATTATCCGGTAAAATGGATGGACGGAGTGGATAAAATGCACAAAGCACGTTAGACACCACCTTCCTTGCAATTGATGGTACCATCTGTCTTTACCAAATCAACTTGTCCACAGCCCTCCTATTGGGAGAAGCAATGGGACCCACCATACCCTAATTAATGTGGTGCCCACCATGATTTGTACGTGAGATACACTCCGACCATCAGACGACAACTCTTACTTTTACGGTACATGCAAGAGATCAGCCCCAAAATCAAAATGTAAAATTGTGCCTAGAAAGATATTAAGCTTATGTGGTTTGGCTTATATGTTCATTTCATCCTTGTGAGTTACGCCTGATGAAAGGTACACACCATGATGGACTCACATATAAACCTATGGTTGGCGTCCCATCCTTGTTTCTTGAGGTGTGGCCCACCTAAACTGTGTATCTAGCTGCTTTCGTGATGGGGACGCTAATGGCAAACCGACTAAGAGAAAACACTCTAGGCCTGTATGTGTCTTACCGGCACAATTACTCCATTTTTCCAGCCCATTTTAGGGCATCAGCTCTATATTGAAGCATATGCTCGTAAGCATTTAATGTTTATTTCTTGTAGTCTGGTTCACTTGAGCTTTGAATATACTCCAATTTTAAGATCTTACATTATAATGAGCTGGGAAAATAGACGGACAACGTGGATAAAACCGGACATCATAGTAGGCCCATAGGTGGGAAAATTCCACCAGTGTGAGTGTGTGAGGTGTGTGTGCATGTGTTAAAAAAATAATAAAAAAATAGTAAGCCCCACAAAGTTTACTCGACACTCCAAATATGAAGGAGATTAGGTGAGACCTTGGCCTTTACTATGGGGATATTATGGGTCTACCTTGATATATGTATTATGTTGGAATATTTGGTTGAATTAAATTGACCATTAAAAAATTCGAGAACCAAAAAAAGAAAATAAAAATGAAAAAGTGGACTCGTTGAGTTGAGTCGAGCATAACATGAGTTACTTAGGTTGAAATTGAATTTGCTCCCCTTGGATAGTATCACAAGTGCAACAGGTTTTCAGAGCAATTGACCTCCAGGATACAACGATTATGACTCAGTCTCAGCGGTGCACTCACTGTACGCGAGTTCGAACCACTTGCAATTCAACTCACGTGAGTACACTCGTACTCACACTCACACTCACGCTCGCACGTAGCCCAGCCCAGCCCAGCTCAGCCCATCACGCACAGACACACGGACAGAGACTCGAATTCAGCTCAATACAGCTCAGCTCCCTGAATTCACATGCCCCCTAAATAGGGCTTAAGCCGTAAGGTAAAAAGCCTATCTTATATACAAAAAAAATTTCAAAAAATTTTCTTTGAAAAATTTGATATGAAAAAAAACCTATAACTCAAAATTTCAAAATTTTTAAATGAGGTGAAAAAATAAAATATTTTAAATTTAAATATAAATTTTGAAAGAAAATATAACATATAATGTATCCCTGATGTTCATGTGTTTTTCAGTATCATTCTATGTCATTATTCTAAATATAAGCAAATCCAATTGTCAGGTGGACTAAAACATAAGAGATAGTGGTGATTGACTGTCCTATCATTAGAAACTTCTTAATGCCCACCATGTTTTTAATGGTAGGACAGTCAATCACCACCGTTTCTTATGACATGGTCAACCTGATAATTGATCCGTTTCAAATTTTTTTGATAATATCCTAAAATGATTTATTAAAACGGATGAACGTTATGGATACGTAATACATACATCAAGGTGGGCCCTACAGTAAGGCCAGAGGTCTCACCTAATCCGCTCTCTCAACACTGACAACATGGTGGGCCCACAGATCGTGAATGCTCCACCACCTGCCTCAAACAGGTGTTGTAGCGGATTCCGCACCGTCCCTTTGGTGGTATTTCCAACCGTGGTAGGCATTGAAATTCTCTTCCCGATTGAAGTAGACTTATAGGGCAACAACCTAAAAAATCTTAGGCTTATTAGATGTGGGACGCTGGTCAAGATATCTTTTGCGTGCGTCGTCGGACAATGACATGGGCCTAAATTCATTCATGGTCAGACGTCAGATATTAAAGACACGAAGGGTTATGGCACGTGAGAGAGATGCGGGAGAATAAACCTGCCTACCGTGTAACTTTTCTCAGCGTTGTGGCAACGACTTCACATGCGTTGAATCCGCTCCGTTGATCAGCCACACCGCCTCTTTTTAGCCTTGATCCCAAAAATTAGGCTGATTTAATACTCATGTTGGCCACCCTATAAAATTATATATAAAATCTCTAAACTATATGGTGTGGCCCACCTAAATTTGCATTACTGTTTTTCAGTGAGGCGCATCAGATGGATGGATTGAATGACATTTAATCACCACATGGCCTTATTTAAATTAATGGTGGACATTCCATTCTAACTATTTCCTGTGATGTGGCCCACCAGTTTGTTTTATCATCACTATTTTTGAGATCAACGGCTAACATGAGGCAGCACACCCGATGGACCCTGTAGATCCTATGAAAGTTACACCCACCCACATAGTCCTTGATAGCAAAGTAGCACAAGGTTCCACCCGTTTGTGCAGAGAAAGCAGCGACCTCTTTTTCCGGGCAAAATCTTAATCGTTGGATGTGTCTCTGTGGAAATTGGATTGCGTACTGAGTTACTCAGTATGCTTTTATCGTACCAAGTAAATTCAGTTGGGCTCACCTTGAATGTATGTGATCTATCGACACCGTCCATTCGTTTTTCTATCTAATTTAAGGGGTTGAGCCAAAAATTGAATCATATCTAAAGATCAAGTGGACCATACCACAGGAAACAGCGGGGATAATGATATCCACCGTTGAAACCTTAACAGGCCCAACAATGCTGTTTATTTGTCATCCAACCTGTTCATAAGATCTTACAGACATGGATGAAGGGAAAAAATAAATATAAACTTGATACAAAATTTCTGTGGCCCCCAAGAAATTCTCAACAGTAGACATTTAATTGAACTGTTTCCTTTGGTGTGGTCCATTTGAACATTGTATATGTTTTAATTTTGGGTTGAAGACTTAAAATTATCTGTTAAAATAGATGAATGGAACAGATAAAATACATAAATCATGGTGTACCATACAGAGTTTACTCAGTACGTTAAGCGTAGTGAGTTACTCAGTACGCAATCCGCTTCCGTCTTCGTGAATAAAGTCTATCTTTCCTGGGCATAGCTACATTTCTAAAAGATAAACACACGCCTTCTTTATTTCAGTAAATCTCCTCTCAAGTCTCCTTAGAATCCAAACTTCAAGTCTCCTTTATGTAGTAATTGCACGAGTAAAATTAGTCAAAGTGCTCACTTTATAGATTCTACAACTAAGAAGGGAGCTATGGCCGGCTTGCCCCCCACGTTTATTATTAATATAATCTACTCGAATCTTCAATCGACCTAATTTTTTAATTGACTTTCTAACCAGAGTGGATGCAATAGGGGTGTTTGGTGCATGGCACTGGGAAGGATGAGGTGCTACAAAAAATATAAAAAATATAATTATTACACATGGCAAGACGGTCCCTATTACCAATGGGATAAGCCTGATTTCATGTTATGTTTGTAATATGTTGGTACATTGAATGGATATACCCACCATCATTTGAAATTATTGAGAATAACACGTGTTATATCCAAATCGGACATCTGTTTTGTAACCTCATTTTATGTCATGGGCCTAAAATTGAGCAGATTCAAAACTTATATGGTTCCAAAAAAGTTTTCAACGGTAGGTATTCAATTCCCACTGCGTTTTATGGTGGGGTCTACTTAAGCTTTAGATCTACTTGATTTTTTGACCCATGCTCTAAAATGATCTCGAAAAATAAGTGGACGGTATGGATATAGCCCACACATCATGGTGGGACATACATAACTTGCTAACATTGAGTGAAATTGGCATAGGGTCCAATGCAATTTCATCTAATCTAATTCCAAGCTTTTCCCTTCTTCTCAAACATTGTGTGGAATTGGGACGTCACCAAATGCAAATTCATCACACCTAGTCCCATCTAATATCATGCACTTGGACGGGATAGAATTGCATTTACTCTGGTACAAATCCATCCAGCATTTGAGAGGATGGGAAAGGTTGGGATCAAGTAATTGCATTTAGTACCGTAGAATTACATGTGGTCTCATACATGATTTTGGTGAATTTTGAAATTCAATACACATGTGGGCCCCACATTAATGCATGCATTTATTCATGCCATCCATCCATGTACACTATTTTACACGTAACATTGTGGTTATATATGTGTACAAGTAAATGACATCTATTGTGAATTTGGTTCGTTAATTACAATTTCACTGTCCACCAAATATGATTTTGCTTAATCTAGTGTTTTTTTTAGCAAAATTTTTATTCCAAACATAGGATTAGATGGCTATAATACCATGGTATTTCCAAACATGCAATCATTGTGCAATAACGATGTTAATCGCATCTAATACAATTCAATATCATTCATTTCTATGGACCAAACATACCCTAAGTATATAGAGTTAATTTTACAATCATTAGAATGAACCCAGTGGATCGTTTATTCCCAATATCTCCTTAATTAGATGTTTCATATAAGCAACACAGAAGATGAGAGATTAGTATGGATTATATGCATTGAAAAAAAAGGAAGGGGATAGAGAGAGAGAGAGAGAGAGAGAGAGAGAGAGAGAGAGAGAGGTAAAATCAAGCGGGTTCGATTTTACCACTTGTAAAACCTTGTGTAATAAAATTTGAACTATCACTTACTTAAAAGTTATATCTTTAATGATAATTTTATCTTCTAATAACTAAAGTTCTAAAAACTATTGTGATGATAAAAATGTTCAAAACTATATGCTTAAGAAAAGTATCTAGCCAATTTCACTCATTCAATTAGGTGTGGGAAAAACGGATTAACAATGATTTTTAGGTATGACTTGCCCTTCAACTAAAGGTATTTTGTCTTTTCAATTCATTGATGAGAGTATTCCTTATTCATTACTCTTGCTTATTATGTGTATGATTAGGCACATCAATGTAATAAATATAGCCAAGATATTTTAAAATATCATGACATTTCATGGAAAAATCATGAATCAGCCATTAGAATACTGTTGATGTGGAGTAGGTTGCAGATAATTTCATGGCCTAGATGGATCAGACAAGGCTCAGTCGATGACAGAAGTGATCCAGTCTGTCAGACCTTAGATCGGGCGTACCTCGCAATCCAGAATGAGTTATCGAGCATAAAAAATATGATTTTGAGATAGAACGGGCTACTTTAGCCATCCAACCCTACTACGCTAAGTTGCGTAAGCCAAATTTGCTGAATACCCTTGGATCGACGGTTATTTCCTTATTTTAATTTCGTTTTTACTATAAATAGTAAGTTTTAGTTTGATCTTCATCCGCTAGGTTTTAGGAGTTGCGCCCAACGCGAAAAGAGCTTAGAATAATTAGAAGAACAACTTGCTGAAGCCAAATAGGACACTTACTATTTTTGGCCAAAAAAATTATGCACTAGTATACATCACGACCGTCTATAAATAGTAAGTTTATTATTTATAATAAGTTGTAAATTTTAGGAGTTTTAATTGTAGTTTGCATCTAATTTCTCTCCTATGGCTTTGTATCCCTATTTAAATGGTTGCGAACTTGTTTATTTCAACCATCTATCAAATTACAAACTTATTAGAATTTCTTTCTATTTTTCTTACTTTCTTTTTTCATGGATTTAAGATGTCTGTGAGGAGTACAGAGAAGCCTCGTGGATTCAAAATAGTTATCCTTGAGGAAGACGTGATCAATCTCATCATGTTTATCTCTACGTCAATTGTGAAAATTTCAAAATCTCTACAATATTAAATTCCTTGGAAATCTATGTTTTCCCAAACTTTGCCTAAATTATTAGGAATTACACAGGGAAAGTAGAAAAAAGTCATTATCTAATTTTTTTTAACTTTAAAAAGTAGTGAAAAGTCAAAAATTTTGGGGTCCACGTTGTATATGTATAACATAGAACCACTCCAACGTATGCATCCCACCACAACGATTATATGAACAAAACACTAGATTGATTAAATCATCAAAAGGATTACACATAAATTAAGATATTTTGAATGGTGTATGTCACTTTTTATGGGTTTGCCCATCTTTTAATTGGATTTGACATTTTTTTGTTTATTTAATGATAATATTGACATGCATCCATTGGATTGGTTGGATGTGAGTCATACCACATGGGCTCACAATTTTAGATTCTGCGAGTTATCGTAGAGAAAAAATAAAAGTAAGGCAAAAATGTAATTTCTCCTCTAAAAAAGTACTTTCAGGGGTTTTGATTTTCTCAAAGGCATTGCTTGGTAAAATCCAATTTTTGGAGAAACTTTGTGTTAAAAATTCTAATTAAATTTTTTAAAAGAATGCCCATACTTAGAAATTGTTGACTATGAGGTCATTCACCGCAGGATTTATTGTGATGATATATAACATTTACACTGTACTCCTGATATACTTAAGCATCATCCTAAAAAGAAGGTGAATCTAAGTTTGCCTGGGCCACATCACTGGAAAAAAGTAATTGCAAGTTGCCTACCCTAGAGGCATCTCTCTCTCTCTCTCTCTCTAACATATTCATTACAAGCTCTTGCACCCTTTTCTTTCCTCAATTTCTGTATCCCTAATATTATTCATCAAGATACAATTACATGCATATCTACATCCTGATGTATGACCAATATAAATATTATGTGCACTTAACAAATGTAGAACTGTTGTAAAAAATAAATATTTTTTTTATAAAATACGACGATTTTGTCATTTTTATCATAAAATCCATATCATTAATGGTATATGACACCTTTTTTATTGATGGCATGTCATTATTGGACATGCGTGCAGTATCAAGTTACACACAATCGACTCCTACTAGCATTAGATGTATAGGTCAATTGATGTCATCCTTGAAAAATAAATTTCTATCACCTATCCTTGTTATGCACTTCTTTCTAGAAGAGGGCACTTGCATGCTTTGGTAGACAAAGTCGCTTACAAAAATATATTGCTTGAGATATGAAAGCAACCCTATTTACTGTCAGAGATAGGGATAGGCACATGAATGAAATGGTCCCAGCTATGTTTGGCAAACCTATACCTGATCTTTCTTTTTGGCTCATCATTTAAGTACATGATAGGTAGAATACACGTGTCAAAGATCTATTATACACTACCCAGAGATCTAGGCTATTCATTAAGTGGGCCACACCGTAATCTTGCCTTATATTATAAACAATATTAATCTAGTCATCTGACAGGTCAAAGTTTTATAAGAAAAATTATCAACCGTCCAAATTCAAATTTTAGGTACATGGCATGTTCATAGCGCGCCTAACCTGATGAATGGCCCGAATATATGACATTTGTGTCATATGTACGGATGTATGATGTCAGTTCCACAGAGAGGCCGCTCGTCGCATCCCAATCCTTTCCTCCCGAATAAAGTTTGATGCTCGGACAGAGTGTGATAGATGATGCGCGGGTGCTCAGATATTAATTAAAATATTTATAAGCTTACATCCAAGTCAGTCAAATTAAACTGTCCAAATTACTTATCTAGTGTTAAGATGTACCGTCAACCAACCATTAAGCTTATTTGATAGCATCACTTTCAGTGGACGTTTATTGGACGGTCAAAATTGAAAATATCCCATGGTGTTCTGTTTCAGTACGTGTTTACAAGAATCAGAGGGTAGGATTGTTCAATAAATCAGATTTTGGAACCGTCGGCAGTGGGCTCTACAATCTAATTGTGTTTACCTTGGAGTTCCTGCGTACCAAGAGTCCTATGTTGCGGAGTACTGTATAACTACCTTCTTTTACTCCCAGCGGAGGGTGTATGCAAGACCCAAGAAAAGTTACGAAGACAGATGGAAATCTCTTTTCACAGAAAAGCGATCTTTAAATCTAAAATTCCTTTTTTCCAAGTGCTAAAAATCTCTCCTGTAGTTGGGCGCACAAACCTAAAGATTTCGCTCATTTCACGAGATCGACATTTCTATTGAGACTTGAGAACCGTCCACGTAGTTTTCACTTGGGTGGAACATCTGCGCCGTGCAAAAGATGGGCCATGATGTGAAGATTGCTGGGTGAAAAAAATCAGACTGATCCAACCATTGACCGGACCACGTCGTGGAAAGTAGTGGAGAGAGATGGTGGTCTTGCTCCAAGTACAGATGGGGCCCACCTGATGAGTGGACCGGTCTGACGGTGGGATTCATCCTTCCACGAATCGGATGTCCTGCACGCATGGCATGGCACGTCGGCGGGAAAGACGGGGCTGCGTACGATACCTGCATCCAGGATCGTGTACATGTACGTTAGGTTCGCTAAAACAAAACGCGTGTGGGAATCGTACAATCCACTCGTGTGAGCATGTGTCGCGTATGTAACACTTGTGTGGGATCTGAGATTTCAATCACGTGAGATCGTATTTTTGGATATTCTTTCATAAAAATCAGGCCATTTCAGTCCTCAGGTGAGCCATATCATACTAAAACAAACGAATGTCTAGAAGCAAGAATTTTACTTTGCACTTTGTGACCCATCCAAATAATAAAATTTTCTTATATTTTAGGAAGATGATCTAAGAATTATTTATAGACTTATGTAAATATCAGATCAGGTCCATGTCTTTCATATTTTCACATGTGTTCGCGTGTGGATGTGTAGGGCTCTACACGCGTTTGGAATTAACAAACTTTGATGAAGGTTATTTGATGCTCTGTGACAGTACGATGGTGCATGCATGCGCATGTACTCAGTAATACTACACGTGGGTGCATTTAATTCATCAAGACAACCCAAGTTGTGGGCCTACTTCACAATCAAATAGCCCTGAAATCAGATTGTTATGGATGGTCTTAAGCTCTCTTATCATCTGCATTTGTTTGTAGAATTTAGACGGTTGACTGTTTATTTTGTTTTGAACCATCCATCTGAAAGTTAGGATACTATTTTAGCGTCCTCAGCAGGTCATGACCCTATCTAAAGTTGGCCATGTGATTTGTACGGTTTATTTGACTCATATATGTGTCCTGTGTACAATTTGTAAATGCTTGCGTGGGATGACCTTCACACGTACTTCCAGAGACAGTAGTAATCCGGACGCAGATTGGCTAGTTACCCTGCCATCAGCCAATAGCCAGTGGTCGGTGCTCTGTCGGCCCCACCATGATGTATTTGTATCATCCAATCCGTCCATCCATTTTTTCAGATCATTTAATGGAATCCATAAAAAAAAATTGAGATAGATATAAATCTCAATTGGACCACATTATAGGAAAAAGTGTTGATTGAATGGCCACCATTAAAAACTTCTTGAGGCCCACAAAAGTTTTGTATCAAGCTGATATTTGTTTTTTCCTATAATCCAGGAGTTTACGAGCTAATCAACAGGTTGGATGTCAACTAAACATTACAGCGGGCCCTAGGAGGTTCTTAATGGTGGACATTCAATCAATATTAATTTTCTGTGGTGTGGTCCATATGAGATTTAAATCTAACTCCTTTTTGGTATAGAGTCCTAAAATTATCTGAAAAAAATGGATGGACAGTGTGGATAAAGAATATACATCATGATGGGGCCCACAGAGCACAGACCATCAGCCAGCTTGCTATGGGCAGCGTAAATAGCCAAACCGCGTCAGTCCAGGGTAATTTTGGTCAGAGAAATGATCAGATATAGCACCTACTTATATCTCATACGGTCGTTTCTTTCCCGCCAACAGTCACATTGGGAGAAACATCCGACCGTTGAAAAGGAGGGCCAAATCAAGTCACGCTGATGCACTGATTGAGTGGGCAACACCAGTACAGTGAGTCATTAGATGAGGTAGTGTTCATGATTTTGACATTGTGGCCCAACCAATGAGTGGCTCAGCCTGATTTTTCATAAAATGTGATGATCACGTTGTGTCCGACGAGTGCCCCTAACTATAACCTCCACGTTGAGTGGGGTCCACCAACAGAAGCACAGGACAACTACAGTGAGGTCATGATACCAACAGAAACAATTCATGTGTTCTTCCTGTACAAAATGAAAGAATTCCAGCCTTAACTAAGTAAGCGTTGAGTGGGAGGAGCATGAATCAGATCCACTCTCCTCATCATGCATCTTAAAAATCAATCCAAATCATGACTCGGGTGACCTACACTGTAAGCAACAATATAATTAAAATTATGCCCAGAACATCTACATTTACATAGTGTGGCTTATTTGAGTTTTTGTATGTTTTAATTTTCGAGGCATCCCTTCATCTTCGTGTGTTAGAGGACTGGATTGGATGGTATATCTGGAAAATACTGGACCCCACGTGATATAGATAATTTTAATGGTAGGATTCCCCAACTCAATTGTTCTTGTTTTTAAACTAGACTCGTTTTTTTTTTTTTTTTTTTAGAAATCAGATTGCGTGGAGAGTTACTCAGTATGCTCAGATTGCACCTATCATACCGAGTAAACTTTGCCAGGCCCACTGTGAATGTATGTGGTTTAACTATGCTGTCCATCTATTTTCCTGGGGTTGAAACCAAAAGTGAAGCATATCCATAGTTAAAGTCAACCATATTACTGGAAAAGTGAGAATAATGATTTCCACTTGAAATATTGATAGCCCTGCTGTCATATTTATTTGTCATCCAAACTTGTTCATAAGATCACAAAAACGTGGATGAAAGTGAAAACAAAATTATAACCTTGATCTAAAACTTTTATGGCCTAATTTTTCAATAATAGACATTCAATTCACACTATTTTCTATTGTGTGGTTCATTTGAGCTTTGGATATTCTTTATTTTAAGGCTCAGGCTCTAAAGTCATACGTTAAAATGGATGGAAGGAGTGGATAAAATATATAAATCATGGTGGACCCTATAAAGTTTACTTGGTATGCTTGGCATATGGAGTTACTACACAATTCACTTTTGTTTTTTGGATCAAGTATAAAAATAAGGTGGTGCACCATATGACAGGGTGGATCTCATCAATATAAAGTAATTTGATCCACATTAGTAAACGTCATGACCACATGTTTTTTGGATCAAGTATAAAAACAAGGTGGTGCACCTTATGACTGGTTAGATCTCATTGACATAAAGTTGTTCGGTCCACATTAGTAAAAGTCATGCCATCACATGATCATTAAAGTCATGTAGGTGTTTTCAAATGATGAGAGAAGAGTCCAATATTTTCAATGGTGGGTTATATTGTAATAAGTCTTTAATATATTTATAACTAGGTTAGTCAATGGTCTTGACAGACCACTCAATCCCATTGAGTAAATATCAATCTCATTGACAATCCATTTGATCCCATTGATAAACTTCTCTTTTCGACTTTTGTTTCTTGGATAGTTTTTTGGTCTAAATTGATCTAATCAAAGATGACTTTGATCCAATCGATGAGTTGTTGATGACACCTGATCTACTCGAAGCTCCTATTAACTGACTTGCACAGTTTTGCATAATTGTGAGTTTTATTTCATAATTCAATTTTAACTCTATTTAAGGAATTATAATCGAGAATTAAGGTATTGGAAAAACATATTTAAAACTTTTGTGAGTAAAAGGATAATAAAAGCTAGGATTTTTTTTAAATATATTTTTCAAGGTTAATTGTCAAATCATTAAGTTTTTTCATATCTTTTAACATTGATTATCATAGTGGATTCGTTGTTGCTTTGTGCCATGATTTTTTTCTGCGAGAATTTTTACATGGGCTAAAGGATTAAAAATAGTGTAAAGTAATATGAACGCTCGATTCTTTTTTCTTATTGTGGTCCACCAAAATCACGGATGAG
This sequence comes from Magnolia kwangsiensis, assembly GCA_037074715.1. NCBI lineage: Eukaryota > Viridiplantae > Streptophyta > Magnoliopsida > Magnoliales > Magnoliaceae > Magnolia > Magnolia kwangsiensis. Next base: position 18,432,530 of record CM073576.1, on the reverse strand, counting down.
CATGATGTTTTGAAGTTCGGACTTTTTTTTTTTTTTTTGCTAGCATCGAATGATTAGAGTAGATTTCTTATAATCATCATAGTAGGCATTATAAAAATCAATGGTGGAAATTTTACTCTTGACTTTTTTTTTTGTATGGCTCACCTAAATCACATTCCAGCCTAAATTTTTTGCCCTAGGTGTAAAGTTTAGTTATCTATCAAATGGTAGGAGTGGAGTTCACTTATACATCAATATAACCCAAATTCAATAATAAGGTTTAATTTTTAAAAAATTTGATTTTGATTTTGATTTTGATTTTTTATCTTACATTATGAATTTGCATCCGTTTTTATATTGTGAAGAAGTGGATTGTATATTGAATAAACTTTTGGGCCCACCATAGATGTATATGTCTTATCCTAAAAAATACTACGAAGAGGTGAATGTATTTACTCATGATAAATATAATTTGTTTACTTCTTTATTTGAAGTTCATCAAGCTTTTACGACCTTCATGAAATAGGAAGAAAGTAAATTAGAAGCCTTAACTCAATTGCAAACTGGAATGAATGATTGTAATAAATAATTATTTAATAATTATCTATGTATTTCATGTTTACATCTGTTTTAACGCATCTATATGAACTAATAAGATGTCACATTGTGTCATCATTACACGCTTAATAATGGACAAAATCTTACTCGCAGCTTGAGGATATCTTTCACCCTGTTTCATTCAAAGACATGTCACTTGTCAAAAGCAAAATGACATAGAGCTATACACGTGTATGCAGATAAGACTTAATGATGAATGACATGTAGCTGAAACATGCATGTCATGTTTGACCAACGCAACATACTTGACAAGTTTATAAAGACCATTTGAGATAAGGATTTTATTGTAAACCAAATATGCTTGACAAGGTTATCTCACACAATCCTTCCGAAAATGGAAGATTCTCACAAAGTCGATCAATGCTCTCTCAACTATTACGAAGATTCGAGAAGCGGATTCTTCTTAAAGTGGATGAGAGTTAAAAACACTGTAAGAAATTCAGACCCAATGAACCCAATCTTATAACAATCATAAATCTTTGTAGCCATGCTGATAAGAAGACCTGAAAATGTTTATAACCGCCAAAGATCTCTAACTAGGATGGGATGATCGGAGAACAACTATACATCGTGATTGCTAAAAATCTTGAACAAACAAGGAAACCCAATGATGGTTTGCCTCTTCAAAGCATATATAAAGAGTATAGACAAAGTGCTTCAGGTCGATACCAAACATAATCTTTCAAACATAGTACAACACTGTTTATCTTAGTTTAGATCCCTTTACTTTTATCCAATCACGCCGAAGAATGTCCGATGTTTAAGCTAACTTAAATCATTACTATCCAATGCTATGCAGTACACGTAGGAGTATGATAAATATCCACAACCTACCATCATTGGATCCCCGAGTCAATTGAGGTCTTACTTAGAAGATTAAACTCTCGTCCTATCTTACTAACCAATCCATTTCAGTTGTTTATTCACACAAGTGATCACATGTATTTATCTTTCATTATTTCTCTACTTATTTTGTTTACGTGTTAATTATATTGAGTTTTAAATTCATATCAATAAAATTTTCATTTTTAACCTTTAGTTCTAAATCTTTTAGTTATTATTGTTCTATTGATAAATACAAAGCTCGTTATCATATGTGAAACAAAGTCCTCAAGGTAAGGAAAAAAGAAATCATTTAGAAGGACTAACCCATGCCCTTCTAAAATCGCATGATTGTTGTAATCGTTAGTGGTTGAGAAGGTGGCTGATTTGTTGGATTCGGTCTTAATCGGTCTTTCTTAGCGTGAGCTGCACAAACATTCAATCAAACTCAAGTCAAGTACAACTCTAGCATGCCTGCACCATCCTAACTAATCACACACGTTAACCGAAGATGAATCTTCATTAACATATATAGCCTCGTGTTTGATTGAATTGTGCATATGCTTCTTTTAAAAATGGTGAGCAATAATAATTTGTATGAACTTAGATCATAGGCAAATATATTGGAATCGATTTTATTTATTTTCTCTTACATACGAGTTTTTGATGCATTTGTTTAAAATTGGTGAGCCTATTTTTATGGCCCACTTAAGGCTTAAAATATATATGTTTTGATGGATTTATTTAAAAATGACTATGTACAAACTTACATATATACACTATCTTAATTTTTTTTTAAATGATTTAGTTAATCAAATTTAAGCTCATGCAAATATATTTTAAGATTCCAATACTTTCAAAATCTGTATACCTAAATAGATACTTTGGATTTTAAGGCATTTCAATTACAGGATGTCAAATAGAACTAAGGATTCCAAATGCATTGGATTCGAGTGTATTTGAGATTTGGAATCCATTGAATGTAATGCATTCCAAATCCATGGTGTTAAATGATGGTCATAACACAAGGCCTATTGTGGACATACTACCCTATCTAGATGAGTGATAGACATTCTGTGGACAGTCAAATGAAAAAGGTCAATGCCCAAATCCAACAAAATAAATCTACATTGATAAGAGGCTAGGATCTTCCAATCCTTCCTACTTCAATCATATGTCACATCTACAATGGATCCTGCTTTTGGATTGTTTATTTTGAGGAAGATGATACAGTAGGGCAAGACAAGCCATTGTCTTATAGAGCAAGTCTCTAAAGGATAGGGGCAATGTGATATATTAATTAGTTCACTTGTACAGACACACCAAGATGGTTGGCTCATGTTTTAAAAAATAAAATTCATAAAAAAAATCATCTATTATCTTTTACATGATATATCATGTGCATGCTTGACCGGCTCTTATAAGTTGTTTTCGTTCCTCTGTTGCTTCGCGCATGAGCAACACGAGAAACTTAAAAGGATACAACTACTTGCTGTACATTCAATAATGAGTGAACCATCACCAATTTTCCGGTATTCTAGTCTACTCAAGACTCCAAACTGCTTCACTTTCAGGCCAATGTCATAGCATAAAAAGTCACACAGATATACAAAAAAGATTTCATTATAATAATGACATCTATGCAATTTTAGTTGTGGGCTACCCATATTAAATAACATAAATATTTTTTGTAAAATTTAAGCTTTTGCATGCTCTTTTGCGTGTGATATTTGAACTGTTCAACAATATCTTTTATTTTATTTAAAATGTTTTCCAATGTTTTTATTATTATTTATAAGAGTAGCTTATGCTACTACGAGAATTAATTACAAGAGCCAAAATGTCCAAAGATGCTTACGCAGCGCACAGGAATGCATGGAAATGGTGCTAGTACCATTGCAATGGTACTTGGTACCTCTATAAAACTATAACTATATAGTTCCATCAGTCATACGAGTTGCCCACGTGATGCTTCCATACTATCAAACTCATCCACGGATTGCATACCACAAAAAAGACACAGGATCCGATATTCTGCCAGAATCAAAACTCAAGTTGGCCACATAACAGGAAACAAGAAGAGAGGGACCGTCCATCATTAAATTTTACAAGGACACATCTGAGTCGTAAAATAGTATGATTTTTGGCCTGACCCCTTGTATGGCCTGGACAAAGGATCTGAATGGACTGAATTCTATTTACAAAAGCACTCTAACGAACGGCTGGTGTTTCTTGTCAACATGTTCTATGTGACATGGCCCATTGGGTTTTTGATGAGTTAATTTTGGAGGGTGTGGGGTATTTTCGAGGTGATGCATGAGATGAAAGAGTGAAGATTTGTGAAGCCCACTGAAGCATGCCCCTGTATTAAGGAAATGGTGGTATGAGGTTGACCTCTTGGGAGCTTTCCATGAGGTTGAGTTATGTGGGCCCCACCATGATGTAGGTCGGACATCCACACCATGTATTTGGTCAGTCCCGGTATATCTCAAAAATCAGTCATATCTGAAGCTCAAGTGAACCATACCATCTTCAATCATGTGAAATCTTGCCTAAAACATTTAAAACGACTTGGTGGGGCTCATCTAAGTTTTTGATGTCTGGAATGCAATGCAGCCCCTCATTCAACACACACAATGGATAGGTTGGATGTCTAAAACACATCTCAATGACCCTTACAAACGATAATAAAGATTTCAATGATTGGATATCTACTCTTAACTTTTCTCCATGGTGTGGCCCACCTAACTCATTAATTGACCTTATATTTTAGACCCATGGCCCACCATGAAAGGTGTATCTAATTGATGAGGTGGATATCTCATACACATCACGGTGGGGCCCACAGAGCTCAACCACATGGGAAGCTCCCCATGAGGTCAACCTTATAATAATTTTTTCCAACTTAGTATATAGAAATAGATGAGCTCGGTTTAGATGGAGAGGGTTATTTAATAAGAGTGACTAGATACACTCACGCCAGGTATACAATTTCGCTGTGCATGCATCTAATGCAATGAGCATTACACTGCCACACCGTCATGCACACGCAGCCATATGCACATCAGAGCCTAATCAGTGGGCCCATTGGTAGATGGGTCCACATAGCCCCAAAATCAGATCCATTGGACAATCTTCAAAAGTCTTCGATTATTTATGTTTTCCTTTCATCCAACCAGGCCTCTGTGATCTTATCAATAACTTAGATGGTAATTATATATTATGATGGCCTATCAATGTTTGTGGTCCAATTGAACTTTGAATATACTTTGTTTTTGGGTTCATGGTCTAAAATGAGCCGCTAAAACTGATAGACGGCACGGATCTAAAACACATAGATCACGCGGACGTAGCTTCCAACTGTACATTAGAAATAGTAAATTTGATTTTGGGCCGTTGACATAGAAACAGTAAATTTGCACAATTTAATCGGTTTAAGAGTTAATATTTGCTACGTGTACAGTTTAATTTTGGGCCTGTATATCCATGCCGTCCATTCATTTTGCTGGATAATTTTAAGACATGGTCCAGAAAATCAAATAGATACAGAGCTCAGATGAACCACACGTTAGGGATTGAATTATCAACATTAAAGCTTTTAGAGCTGCCAAAGTTTTGGATCAAGCTGTTATTTGCGCTTTCCCTTCATCTAAGTCATAGCAAGTAAACATTAAGATGGACCTTAGAAGGTTTTTAAGGGTGAACTTTCAATGAACACTGTTTCCTTTGGTGTGGTACACCTCTGATTTTTATCCGCTTCATTTTTGGGACCATATCTTAAAGTAATCTTGAAAATCGGATGGACGGCATGGATATACAATGCATACATCGACCGAGGTGGGCTTCATGGTCAGTGTCGCACCCACCTGGTGGTCTCAACTAATCCGAAAATGGATATACTAGGGATTTCCAAACAAGAACAAGTCTCGTCTGTCCTCAGGTGCCATCCAAATTTTAGTATTCTCACTCGCGCGTCTGAAGCGAACGACAGGCACGCAGCAACCTCTCCATGTCTATCGTCCATTATTTCATCCTAAAATCGGATGGTCATAAACTTCTCATTAACATGATTCTTTCATGTTCCCCATAAAAAATCACTCTAGACTGAATCAACAGTCCAGATAAAATTTTTTACAGTCCCATCTGTCTAGACAAACCCGCTGTTTTGTAAAACTACGATACAACTGTTTGCATAGGATCCTTTTAGCTGCAGCCAAATACGAGGCGTCGGTCCCTCTCTTGCTCTCGTCTCGTCTCGTCTCGTGAACTCTTCTGTAAGTGGTGTAAAGAGGCGAGGATTTTAACCATGCGTGGGTTAGAGGGCCACGGAAGGACGATCTTCTTTACTTCTCGAGGCGATTTTCTATCGTCCTCGTGCAGACCACCTCACCAAACTCACTCTATAAATAACACTTCTCTTCCTTCCCTCTTCCTCTCTCGTCGTATTTCTTTCCACTTTCTCTCCTCCACAACACACCACAGCTTCACAGCCCTAAAGAGAGTTTGTGTGAGAGATTGTGAAGTAGAGAGATTTTCTTCAATTTCAGTTTCTCCTACAATGTCGGCTTCTAAGGGCGACGATCCTCGCATCCATGGAATCGCTTCTTCCATTCGTGTTGTCCCCAATTTTCCCAAGCCAGGTTCTCTTCCTGCATTCTTCCTCCATTTCATCTCCCTGGCTTTTGTTCGATTCTTAACTTCCGTTCTGAAAATGGCTGCTTTCGTCAACATCAATTGCCTTTCATTCGATGTTTAGAGCTCTTTATTACTCAATTTTCTAGAATTTCATCAAACGATTTTTATTTGTTTACTTTTCTCGTGATGTTATTCGGTGTTTGGCTGATCAGCATTCGAATTATAGCACTAGAATCTGAATTTTTTTTTTTTCCCTTGTTTTCATCTTTTATGCCGGGTGCTATCGGTTTCTCTCTTCTAAATTTTCTTTCAAATATTGGATTTTTACCGTGTTTTCATGTCTCTGATTAGTTATTTAACGGTGGCGATTTCAGGGATCATGTTTCAAGACATCACGACTCTGCTTCTCGATCCTAAAGCTTTCAAGAACACCGTAGATATGTTCGTCGAGAGATACAAGGGGAAGAACATCACAGTGGTGGCAGGTAAAGGGCATTCTCTTCTTATATCGTCCTTTACCTTCGATTTTGTGTCTGTACTCGTGTTATCGTTATGTGAATTGACATAGTTGAAGTCCAGTTGCATTTTTTTCCAACTCCTCAGACATGGATCCGTCAGTATATACGGTGTTTAAAGTAAAATCCAAAACGAAATTTGTTTTTGTTTTTGTTTTTTTTTTTTAAATTTTTTTATAATTAGTCTCTTCTTTTTCCTGTACTGTGGGTCCTATTCAAGAAAATGTTTGTTTATGAACACGGTATTAGACCCTTTTAATCAATTGCATAGTAGAAGTTTCTGGGTTTCTCTCCAAATAGATTTTGCAGCGGTTAGCACTAACATTAGCATGGGTATCCTGTCATCGCATTTGACTAAATCTGTCGTTTCATGGGGGCGTTATCGAGTACGAGCTTTGAATTTTAATAAGTCCTTGTCGCACGACGTTTAATTGGAATCTGTTTGTAGTGATGGTGGGTGAGGATTTTGTGTCCCCATCTAATGCAAAATCTTTGAAAGATATTCCATCATTTCAATTGATCGCCCTCTTAAGTCAAGATATCATTCATGCTATTTTCTTTTTCTTTTGCATAATTGATCTAAGGCATATTTCTGCGTTAGTTTTCAGACCCTGATAGATTGCGTTGATTTGTAGACCGCCAAAATTGAATATAGCGGTTCGTATATGAGTGCGATCTTTGCTTTTGAGCGGTTGGTGTTCTAGATGCATACATGCCTGCCATTTTGCACGAACCTTCTGTGCATTGCCATGGAGGATGGAGAATTGGAGATTGAATTCCTCTTTCGATGATCACATTAGCCTCTGAAATTTTTAAGGGGATTTTATCACCAGACAAACTTGAAAGATTACTCTGTTTCATACTATCAGATAGAAAAGGTTATGGTGGGGTAACATGGAACTCATTTGGAATATTATCTTAAAAAAATGCGTTTGGAATATTACTTTTGAGGTTAAGTTGGTTAAGCCGCAACTTTTTTATTTTCTTTTATGACTTGGCTTACTACGTGAGAATCCACCTTGGGAACATAGATGATTCTTCCCAAAGATGGTTTCTTCATGATCATGCCTTTGGATAACCCCAAAACTGTAAATTACATCTATAAGGGAAAAAAAGCTTCTAAATATAAAAACCATTTTGAGTTTGAAAATAAAAAACCTTGAATTGAGGTTACAACATATCCAACAAGCATCCCATCAGTATCATTCACCATTAACATGATCTTATTTGGGGATTGGCGCTAGTCCACTGTTTCAATCCTTTCCTTATTTTAATTGGATTTTCTGTGGAATACTTCACAAGCCTGTTCATTTCTCTGGATTTGGACTTTGGAGCACATCCTTATTTCTTTCTATAAATCATGCCTCTATAGAAAGATTTTTTTACTATAGTTGGTGAAAATTTAAGGTGAGTCATAATTCATATCTAAGGAACTACCCAATCCGTCAATACGAACTTCATTGGCTCTTTATACATATACAAGGGAGCTATTTAGTTTATGACCTTCTCCTGTTTTGGATTTTTAGCTAAGTATTACTTATTCTTGTAAAATTTCCTGGAATCAGTTGAGTTGTTAGCAAGTTTTTAAATTACAGTCTAATAGTCTTCATCTTCCTATCCACGGTGCTGTTCCACCAAATCAGCAGTCAGGAAGCTGTTCCGCCAAATCAGTAGTTTAGATCACCTAGTGCCCCATAATACATTCTTGGAGATACATGATAAGATTATTACGGGATGTTTTGTTTGTTGCACTTTTACATGGATCTGAAGGTAGATCACATTAACAATTATCTTGTATGCACTTTTTTTATTCAACATGTAATTGTTCTGTTTCTTTTAATTAGCTAGCATTATATGCGCGATGTTCTTTTTTTCTTTTTTAAATTTAACATGAATTTTCTTATCAATGCAATATTTTTTGTTGTTGTTTGTTGGTCCCTTTTTATGCTTATACTTATGAAGACGCTTAATTCAATGGATTTGATATTGAATTTGGTATGCTTATAGGAGTTGAGGCTAGGGGCTTTATATTTGGTCCTCCAATTGCGTTAGCGATTGGTGCAAAGTTTGTTCCATTGAGAAAACCAAGAAAATTGCCAGGTATTATTTACCAATCTCTTCTACAAATTTGTTTAGTGATTGGAATATTTGTTGGAAGTGTACTCATCAAATACTGATGTACTTTGAAAGTGGTCTTGCAACAAACTTGCTTTTGATTTTATTTTCGTTACTTGTTTATATTGGAAAGATGAATTTTATATCTTTTTTTCACTAGAAGCCAGGATCTTTGGCATTTGATGTGATGATCTGGGAGCAAGAAATTCACCTGTTACTTTAGTTTACCACTTAGGAATTCTTGAATCTTCCTTGAGTGATCCCCTCGAGAACTACCCCCTTTTGGTCTGAGCAGGATTTCTTTTCGTTGATTTGTGATTGATCTTAGCGTCAATAGTTTGTGCTATGTGATTTGTTGATTATCATGTATTTTTTCGTGCCAATCTGTATTTGAATCCAATTTGAGTTGCTGCTATATGTGGCATTGGTTTTTGCATTTGCTACCAAAATTAGTGGAGGCAATGCTTAGAGGTTTTATGTTTGCTTTTTGTAAATATCTTCTACATGTTGGAAAACGTTGATTTTCATTCATTTGTTTATTTTTTGTGTGTTTCTTCCTCTCTTTTTTTTTTGTTGTACTTTTCATAATTAAGTTTAGATTGAACCATGTTCTTGGTCCTTGGGCATCTGATTTTGACAATAGCTCATTCCAATTCAACCACTTGCTCTTTCTTTGTGTGCTTGTTTCACCATAATTTTCTCAGATTGTCAATTCACTATTTTAACTTAAAACTTTCTCTAATATTTCTCATAACATATGTATTAATTTTGTACATGTCCGATACTTAACACTTAATTTATTATTTAAAAACAATTCCACACTCAATTAAGGAACATCTACTGAAAATGAAACCCTATAGGTGCTTCTTTCCTGAACACTGAGGGTTGTTTCATTTCCCAACGCTTACCTCATTCCAGAGAAGTTCTATACTTAAGAGAGAGTCATTTTATGTTGGCAGAGAATAAGTATGATTATTTGTACACGTATGCACTTTCTAAACATAATGTATATGTACCCCAATACAAACTGTCCAAAATGTAGCCTCAACGTTCATTTGGTGCTGTCCACAAAATTGGATTAAGCAGACATGTCAGTCAATATATTCTACTTTTGGTAGCACACATGTTGATCCCTAGTGTTGCTTAGGTGGATCCATCATTTCATTCAAATATAGCATGCAGTAACTAATATGGTACCTTCACACTCCTATTCTCAAGGATACTTTGGTCAATTCACCCCAATGGAAAAAAATGCACTTGCTTATACCATACATTATCTAAATTGATATTGTAGCTTCATTACATGGTCCATATGATGTTTAAATAAGCAAATGCCTTCTTGGTAGCGAAAAGTTTGATGGCTCTCCTATGAGTAGAATTCTGGAACCTACTCTCTCCAAAGATTCCACATGACGTTAAGAAAGAAAATGGTGTCTTGGTGATGAAAAAAGTGATGCCTCTTTGATAGTAGGATTTTGGAACCTCCTCTCACAGGCCTCATCTGTCTCACATGTGCAAAATCCTCATCATTCATCAGATGACCATGTTCCAAAAATCCGTTAGTCTAGTCTTTAGGTGAGCCACATGCGTGCAAAGTAAAAAAAAAAAAAAAAAACAGTGAGAAGGTACATGACCTATGGCCCACATCCAACCTATAGAGTTGTCCTAACTTCTAAGTGATGACCAGGCCACCTGATTTTCAGGTGATGGAACCATATTGTGCAAAAATGGTAGGTAACAGCTGTAGCGGCCATCATGTAACAGTAACAGTGGACGCCTTTACGCATGACAGGGCTGTTTATGGCCCACTATGGGCCGATTTTGTTTTTTGTTTTTCCCAAGAAAAGGGCCATTAGTCTGTTACATCCTGTATCGTAATGGTAATGGCGGTGGCCATTACTGCCACCATTACTGTTACCGAATACCTTGGACGGAACTGACAGAGTGGAACAGACTAATGAAGGGCATAAATTTCACACGCATATGAAAATGTCACATGGAGTAAGGTAGGATCCAAAAATATACTGTCTCGTGTAGCAATCTTAGGGGTCAGGATCGCTTACTTGAATCCAGTTAGATTGATTAGACAATCTAACCTCTAGTCATACTTATTTGTCAATTTTGGATCATTGACTACTTTTTACTGGTCATTTGCTAATTGGCTGGCCATGGTGATCTTTTAGGGTGGTATTTTATTTTTATTTTTGAAGTTGACGATTTTATTAGAGTTTACGGTGGTTCTTTTTATTATCAGTTACCACTCATGTACTGTGGCCGGTATTTTAAAAAGCTTTAATAGGTGTGCACATGTGCCACCTGTAGAGTGGAAGCCTCCCTGAGTATGGATGCCATTCTCTCGTTGTATCCTTTTGGGTAGCATGACTTGTTGTGGATGGCCCATTGAGAATTTTTTTAAGAAAATGAGGTGCGTTTTTTAGAAGATGACTGTTAGCTTAATGTGATGGGGCAAAATCCTGACTGAAATGCACTTTTCATACACACACACACACACATGGATCACCTGTGCTGCACACCTTTGTACACGTGTCTTGGGCACACACACATGGCTCACCTGTGCTGCACACCTTTGTACACGTGTCTTGGGCACAAAATCTGAACAGTCCATGTAATGTGGCGCCCCATGAAACCCCCAGGGCCCAACTTTCACCCTGATTCAAAACTTTAGTGGGCCATAGCAAAGAGAGGATAAATCAAGGGAGGAAACTATTTTCTTTTGCCATGGCCCACTAGAGTTTTGGATCAGGGAGAAAGTTGGACCCTAGGGGTTTCACGGGGTGGTGCATCACGTGGATGGTTCGGATTTTGTGCTTATTTCATGTGAGATGAGTTCTCAAAAAGTTCTCACGAGTTATCGTGAGAACTGGTGCGCAGATGAGCATTTCACTATATATATATATATATATATATATATATATATATATTCATGTATGTTTATCAAAATTGCTTTTCCATCCTCATTGGATGGGATTGTCAGCATAGGAGTGTTGTCAATTGGAGCCTTTGCCATCGGTTCAGGAACCTGGTTAGAAGAGGAAGCTTGGTGTTTGGTGTCCAGCTGATTGTAAAAATTTTGCCAGTCTACCATTTAAAGGCCAACCCCGCACTGATGGAATAAAGGCTAAGATGACAGAGATTAAGCAATTCTTGATAATCAATTCTGCTCTTCCCACAAGCAACACAAAACGGGCTAGTAGCAGCGGGCACTGCATTGTTTTCATTACCCTTGATTTTTAGTCAGCTTAAGCTGCATGACAGCTCAGTGGTATATTGCTTTCTTGAAAACCAGAAAGTTAATTGAAAATGTGAAGGGTCCTAGCTCAGGAGCTCTTTGGGTTTGTTTTTCTACTGCTAGGTTGCAACGACGTTATGATATGTGATGTGCTGGCTCATGCACTGAACCATGCAAGTCAATCTACCAAGTAGGGATGGCAATGGGTGCTGTTGCCATGACAGGCTTCTACGGCTGACCACCATGAGCTAGGCTTTGGAATGAGCTCTAGATCAGCTGACTTGGGGTCAGACCTGAATTTCAATTGTATGATTGATGCTGGCCCTATCAGTTCCCTGCCTGAGCTGAGCCATCATAAGCAGTCTTGGGTCTTAGCTTTTCTGCCTCTTGGTTCAATCTAGGTTCCCAACTCATGTTGTTCAGGTTCTGTGTGTGACCACCATGAGCTGGGCTTTGGACTGAACTCTAGATCAGCCGATTAGGGTCAGTCCTCAATTTCAAAAGCATGATTGATGCTGGCCTTGTAGGTTCCCTGCATGAGCTGAGCCATCATGAGCCATGCTTGGGTCTTAGCTTTGAGAATATGGACTTGGCCCAGGCCTAAATTTCAAGATTGGATTCTAACTGGGACAGTAGCTGACCTTGTTTATGAGTGTGGCCATTTCACTCAAGTTGATATATGATTCATTGGGGAAGGTACCTACTGAAGTATGATATCTTCCACTGGTGTTTTAAGCATTCAACTGTACAAATTTGTAATGATTTCTTCTGCTCTTTCCCAATTTAAAATATTGTGTTGCTGTTGGTAATTGGTGCGACTCTATGAGGCCGGTTCCTCCACAAGTCCTTGTAGGATAAAGTTTATTCTACAAGGGTTGTGTGTGCACTCATTATGGTGTATGTATAGCATCAGGGTCGCCCCCACTCACTATGGTGTATGTATAGCATCAGGGTAGCCCCACTATGAAAGTTGAATGCCTCAAAAAACAGGCTGATCCAACTATCATGTGGGCCACCTCACGAGGAGGTTTTTTGGTGGTCGTCACTTGTTTTCTATGGCATGACTGACCTAATGATTGGATAAGCCTGGTTTTTGGAGTATCCCATCATCATGGTAGGGTGCAATTAATGCATAGCTTGATCGGAATCCATACAAAACAATGGGCCCCAGTATTAGCAAGCGAATAAGCATGTGAGAAGGTGAATGGGCAAGGTGAATAACTTTTGACATGCAGGTGAATCACTTGTAGAATAAGCTTATTCTACTTTTGACATGCAGGTGAATCACTTGTAGAATAAGCTTATTCTACTTTTGACATTCAGGTGAATCACTTGTAGAATAAGCTTATTCTATAAGGATCTGTAGAGTCTCTGGCCTGTAATTCTATTTAGTGTATTTCATGATTCTTTTAATATCATCATTGAGTGGTTTATTCGGCATAACCTTGATCCTATTGTTTGTTCCATTCCATTCTCGCCAAACTTTCAGGTGAAGTAATTTCAGAAGAATATGACCTAGAATATGGAAGTGACTGTCTCGAAATGCACATTGGAGCAGTTGAACATGCAGATCGTGCTTTGGTAGTTGATGATTTGATAGCTACTGGTGGAACTCTTTGTGCAGCAATAAATTTACTTGGTAAGTCAATTTGGAATTTATGTTTTGTGCATGGCCATAGTGAATTCATTATTTTGTTGCCAATGACAAGGTTAATCTGCATAGAAAATTTTACATAATAAACACTTATCTAAAAAAATCTAGTCATCTTAAAATTGATAAAAGAGATTATTTTTCCATACTTTCTTATTTTATCACTTGAGCACTCAATTGAGTACTAGTAGAGCTTCACAAGTCTCATGAACGAATTGACATCTGGCTTATATTACATGATGCAACTTGCTCATAAGAAACTGAAAGGTGAAATCAAGTACTCATAAGAAATTGACATCTGGCAAAATGTAACCACATGTAGGCACTTGAATCCAGTTGAGTACAGATGAGGATACCAAATTAGGGCACCAAAATTTCTGAACAGTTCACAAGATAGGGTAGTGCCAAAGGTGTAAATGGCCTTTTGGTCTCTGGGAGAGATCTATGCTGTCTTGCCATTGTGGCCTGATTCCCCGAAGGTTGTGAAACTTGTTGTGCAGCATCTCGTCAATGCAGATCCGGGGATTGTGAAGACGTTGATGGCTCCTGAGTTCGAAATGGTGATTGTGTGATAGCATTAACATCCACTGGACCTAAAAAATGATCCACTGTCGCTAGCCGTGCATCCCCCTTTTCCTTTTTTCATATTGTTCCGCCTTTCCTGCTGTGAAGGAGGGGCGCAAGGGTTTTTTTTTTATTTTTTATTTTTTATTATCCTGCCTTGATGAGGTTCTCAACTAGAGACCTGGTTGTTATGACAGCTCGGAAGTTAGGCTGAGAATGGATTATAGTAGTTAACAATGTTAGGGTGAGCTGTTTAGACCACCAAATTCATTTTTTCTTCCCAGTCTTATCTCGAATTTCGGTTGCCATGGCTCCACCTTCTGATATTGTAGCTAAAGCATTGCTCCTTTTATTTAAGGCCACTAGGTCTTCTCTTTTGGCTTCCATATCAAAACTGTACGAGTACTGGTTGAGGAAGAGCTAAAATAGCTGCTCCCAAGAAAACGGCAACTTGACTGTGTCACATTGATTGCTTGCTTCCAAGTTTCAAACACCATTCTCGACGGAGTTACAAGTTCTCTCACTTTCCATTTACAAGCATGGTTTTAGGACCCTGAAAAGTCCCGTGCAATTCATCCGAGTCGACACGAGCTCAGTTGGACCTGATCTGGTTCAACACCACAAGTCACCCAAATGAGTCACCCTTGACTTGGCCATGTGCTGATTCCCCCTCAACCCGGGCAAGTTCTGATTCGACAATTCGCCCTCGACTAGCCACGGCTCAACTCAAGACTGGACTAGTCAGTACAGTTGGCCGAGTCTTTTAACCATGCTTGCAAGATCAATGCCTTTCCTATTTAAAAAAAAAATCGTGAAGTTAAAAAATTATCCTTTTTATGAGATTATTTTGGGTTTTGCAAATTAAAGTTCAAAAAAAAAAAAAGAAAGAAAGAAAGAAAGAAAGAAAAAGCAAGGTCTCTGTTAATTTAGTTTTGTCTCCTATTTAATTGTACTGATGGAATTGATTTATTTTGCGATTTTAGAGCGTGTTGGGGCCGAAGTGGTTGAGTGTGCTTGTGTCATCGAACTACCTGAACTCAAGGTGCATGTGGTATTTGTTGATCCTTTTTTTTATAATTATTATTATTAAATTTAATGCACTTTATGATTGTTATTTCTTGATATTCCTTTGATATCTTCCCTGTGTAGTTGAAATAATAAAATTCAAATGATCATTAATTTTTTACTTCCACCAGCTTGTGGTGCATGTATTGGTCATTGATCTGGCATGCTTGATCGTATTATACATGTGCTGTCTTTTTGAGCTGTAGATCACCCTCTGCAGTGTTTTATGTAGTTGTACCTTTAGTGGAGTTATTATACAATGCTCAGACTGAGAGTTTGCACAGTTCCTTCGAGGTATTCTTTTATCTGCAGGTGGGCACCATTCTACAATGGGCCAACCATCTGTGTAATGGGCCTCATCATAGATGGCTGATGGTATATGCACCAAAAGTCTCTTGGGATAGAAGATCCTAGCTATAGAGTGTTTAACCCGTTTGTGGTTGAATGCTAACCGCTGGTGCATTTTCTTTCTGAGCTGCCTATTCGTGGGTCGGCTATGGACAGGATAGTATTTTTGCATTGTGGAGCCTTTGGTGCACAGGTCCACAATATAAGTAGTCCGGATCACTGAAGGATGGATGCTTCTTTAATCTGAAAACATGAATGATACGGCACAAACTTTCAGCCTGGTTATTGTATATAATAGCTCCGTATAGCAATCTCTAACTCTGTCTTTTCATCTTGGCCTTGCTAGTTCAGTTAATAAGCCTATCGTATATTGGTCCTTGTCAAACTGAAAACCTGTACAAAAATAGTGAAGAGCATTTAATTATGGACATTGAAAGGATTTGATTCCCAAATAAATTTTATTTAGAATTTTATTATTATTATTTAGAAGTAGGGGAAAATATACAATTTGATAATTAATGATGCAGATAGAACTTACCAGTAAATTGTTTCTATAAAGCAGTGGGGAAACTGATTTGGTATAAGCAAAACCAACAAATAGCAAGCATAATTGAGAAACGATGATTTCATTACGATGATAATGTCTAAAGTGCTTTGCCCTACAATTTTATCCGTAATGATGTAAATAGGTACTTTCAACTTCATCACTAATGATGTAAAAGGAAATAATTCATATTTTATAGTAATATGCAAGTTCAGAACTTTCGATGTCTCCCAGGTGTGATAAAAACACTTTTAACTAAGATCCTCCAATGTAAATGTCCTATTGAGTCCAATACAAGTACTTGTAAACAAGTGAACACCCTCAGTCATGTGTGGTGAGGAGCATATGGAGATTAATCTATCCCAACTCAGTTCCTCATCACACAGGATACCCACAAAACTAATGTCTGGTCATCCAACTCTCCCATAGTGGTTATGGAATTTAAGGTTCGCGAGCACCGTGGTGTCACAACTCTCCCTTAGTTATGATGGTTCTTGTTCAATTCTGTCCCTGTAGACCAAGGTATTCAATAATGGTAACAGTGATGTAACGGGCAACCTTATGGCCGTTACAATATGGGCCAAGAATGGTTGTTACGGCCCTGTAACAGTCGAATTTATTTATTTTTTTTCAAGGAAAAATTGTATCGGCTCCATAACAGCCTGTTATGGGCCCATATCAGTCCGTTATGGCCCTGTACCAGTCATTACAAGCCCGTAATGGCCATTACAGGTCTGTTACAGGACATTTTTTTTTCTTCAAATCAGGTGTTATAACCTCATATTTTGCATCAAGGGCACCACCATTACTGTTATGTTGTGGCAGTTACATAACTGTCTTTTAATACCTTTCCACAGACCCAAAATAGAGATTTCATAAGGCCCCATAGTCCACTAAACATATTTAATGCATGATTTCTGAACACAATTAATAATGAAAGGCAAAGTATATGACATTGAACGAAGTAGTTGTTCATAAACAAAATCCATCAAGCTAGAGTCTGCATGCATACCTAACAGTTTTCTCCATGTAACAGCTCTCACCATCCTTAGTCAAGCTAGCGTCCCATGGGTCATGCACGAACTAGCAAGGTCATACCATATTCACATGTCCAAATGGGTCATACATGAGAACATATTTACACATCCAAAGCACCCCACCCTGATTAGTTGTGGAACATGAAAAGATATTGCAAATTAGTGATGCTATATTCATGTGATTCTAAGCTAACATTTGGTTCCTTGAAGGGGAGGCATGTCTCATCTTTGTATGCCCTGGGTGAGTAATGATTAGACAATGAGTTATTTGTTGATATTTTAGAATGGGTCCTGTTTCGATTGTTAATGAGGATATATAAAGTCTTGTCCAAAATAACTAGGATGGGATAATTGAGATGAAGCTAACCATGTCACAATGCACCGATGCTACATCGAGTCATAGCGCAGATTCTAAAGAAGCAGGCAAGGTGATCAGCTGGGTCAGCACCATCGACATTCACAAAAATCAGGACTTGAAACATGGTTGCCTGAACATAACCTGATCCATCGAGCCTATGCACGTTCTTTGTCACTCCAAGCATGCAAGTTATTAGGATGATAGTTCCCATGCACCCTTTATGTCCCTTTATGTCTTACTTCACAAAACAATTACAATGGTAAATCAAATGAGGATTGGAACCCTCGAAGCCATTGACGCCACACTGGGTCATGCTGGTTAGAGTCACAACTATCACAACCTTGCTAGAAAATAGGAATCAACTCAGGAAAACTGGTTTACTGAGAACAAATCACCATTTTCCTCCAGGAACCTCGTAAATGTATGCTGGTGTTGACTATACCATTTCCATCATGCAAGCAGTTGGGATTAGAGGTTCCCTTCACTACTCTTGATGGGTTGCTGCACCAGGCTATGTCAAGAACAATAATACATGGCTTGCAAATCATTGACTCTGTAGTCCTATGCTGGCTACTCTCTGTATAAGCCAGCCCATCTACATGCCACCATAATTGTTAATGTAATCCAAATCATCCATGTAGCAGCCCCCATTGTGTATATGCCTGGGCCAGATATAAGCTCGGTCCACTGATTAGGTGGGCCACAGTTCATAAAACAAGTGAACCAATAAAAAGAACTTGGCCAATTAGATCTCTCAAGCCTGCATATATTTTGATTGGTCTTAATCTGCTTAGTCAAACTGGTGTGGTTGGATGGCTCTATTTGCTGCTGCTGGGGGCTCTTGGATATTGTTTGACCTCTACCTGTCCCCCAAAATGACATAATTCGAGTAGACTGACTTGGCAAGATGCGATCAAGTCAACACACTTGCAGAGGCTCAGTTTAATGAAACCTTGACCAATCAACTAGTTTGTTGATTAAAAAGGTTGGCTGATGTGTTGAACCCACAACCTCTGATGTAAAACCAAATACCATTTCCAACACACTGTTAGCTGCTTATTTGATAGGTTCTGAGTAATCTGACTTGGCCAGACATTAGTTGAATTTGGGATTTTGAACCATGCAACATGCAGAATCTATGTGGCCCGGAAACTAGTATCCCTCAACGACGGAGGGGAGTCTAGATGTATTTATGAATGTACCATCCTTTGCTCAGCTTGGTCATAATCAGTTGGATATTCTTACACTATTGCTATATCTTCTCCCATGTTCTACCATCCTTGTTTTGCTCTTGCCTCTATAAGCTGCCTGTTTTGCTTTTCTTTTTCTTTTTTCTTTTTTATTTGTTATAAGAGACCTGATGAAAAGGGTTGGTAGGTATATGTTAGCAATTACTATTGACGTGGCATGTGCTGCAGGGCCGTGGGAGGTTAAACGGCAAACCATTATATGTGTTGGTGGAATCTCACTAAGCAGTGACGATATCTCTCCCTTACGGCGCAGTGATGACCTGTACATTAGAGGGGTATTGTTGTCATTTCCATTTCATGAGGTTCCTGGTGTCTGGACAAGTTTCTTTCTTTGTTCTTCTTTGTTTACTTTTATTGGGAGTAGTAAATTTTGATTTTCCATTGGTGGGTTAATTATGTTTCTCCTATTAGCTTAGGCGTCTTTTTTTTTTTTTTTCTTCTTCTTTGAACAAATGATAAAATTTAGACTGGATAAAGGCACACCAATAACTTGTTTTTCTCCTATGTTTTAGTTGAGGCCAGCAGCGCTTCCGCCCTCCACGCACACTTTATACTCTAGGCATGCATGCCGATCTTGCACACGCAGGACACTGACTCTGTGCACGAGGTCAACCCACCATGCAGGCTACATGGCTCAACAATTTGGTCAGCCCATTCATCTGGTGGGCTGTATGTACTTGATGGATTTGGTATGTTGGTAAAAGTTTGGTAAGCTGCTGAGCCATGGCCTTGATACTTTGGGCCAGGTCATCTGCATGCTGGTCTCCATCTGATGCTCAGCTAAGAATACGAATATGCTGGGTCTGCATGTGGGGTGGTTTAAATTATGTTTGCTGCTGTTTCCTTTTGGTCTTTTCAAGAAAATTTCTGATTTCTTGGAATGGGAAAGCTGGAACCCGTCTACCTCCACAAGGCAGATTGTCCTGGAGGGGTTCTGCTCATAGATGGTTGGCCTTGGCCAAAGGGAAGATTGGAGCATTGTACTTGGAACATTAGCCCAGGCCTGGGCTGGTCCTGTGAAACTGTTGGACTAAGGGTCAGTCTCTTATGAGTAAATGCTATGGGGATTTGCTTGTGGGCAATTTGGCCCATTTTACAGATATGCTTCCTCTGCCCCCGCATGTGGCACCAGTTGTGAACATAAATACATATGGGCCCATCATGATGTATTTTTGAAATCCCCTGGGTTGGACAAATCATTACGAGTCTTGATCTTAGAAATCAAGCCTCGTAAACTCAAGTAGGCTGCACCATGATGGGATGCACAGCATTGAAATCTTTTCTCAGGACCTGCTCAAGTCCTGTAGGATGAAGGGAAAACCATGTACTCACCTTATGAAGAGGTTGGATGTCATATAAACAGCACTATGGCCTCTATAACATTTCAGTGGTAGTTGAAACTTTTGGGATATAAACAGCACTATGGCCTCTATAACATTTCAGTGGTAGTTGAAACTTTTGGGATATGGAAATGTATTGGTTATTGCAAGGGAAACATTAAATGTTTGCATGATGTATAATTGTTTTTGGAAAATAGGGAAAAGCTTTGGGAAATTAGTTAAAATTTTCAATGAAACTTTAGTGATCTTAAAAAAAAGGGCATGAATACATTAGAAATCAAAATATCACAAAAAATAAGTACATATGATTAAGTTTTCTTTGTATGAGATCTTAATCCAGGCACTGATAGACAAAAATGTAGTTATATTCTAAATTGATTGATATCATTTATAAATTAAAGAAAGCATGAAAATATCAGCAATACATGCAAAAGTTAAAGAATTAGAAAACTAGAAATATACATGTTATGTATGGCTGTCTTATACCCACATAAAGTTGCATGGTGGCTTAAACAATTCTCCATCTCTATAGGGTTGATCATACTACCGCTCTTTCATAAACTGACAATATTGTGCCGGGTTATAAGTAGAATGATACGAATGAAGATATATTCCATTTTTTCATGCTCATCCGTGGAGCTACCCTACCTACCGTCAACCTTTATGGAGCTGAAGCTTTGTACAAAGGAATCCTTTATGCCACTTCACTGTTACTTCTTATGGAATTGATAAGTGTATGCCTTGTTTCAGATAATAGGGGGGAGAAGAACTATGGTCTCCATCCCAAGTGACGTGTTCAAAATTTTCTTTGTGAACTGGGCTAAGACGACTTTAACCCTAGCTCTTAGACTGGTTCTAAATCTAACTTGGAGGCTAAACTCCGTTCTTGCTTTTCAAGACAGGACTCCTAATATAAGCATTCACAAATCAAATTTCACAACATGAATCATTAAAAAAAAAAAGTCATAAACAAATTTCTCATTCCCAGCTCTTTATAATGACATTTAAACTCTAAAATAAAATAAAGCGATATATGCGGTCACTCCTTGGGCTATGGGAACTTCCTGCGAGGCCGAGCTGTGTGGGCCCTACCATAATGTATGTCGAACATCAAAACCGTGCATTTGATGGGTCCCCTTTTACGTTATTGGATATCCCAAAAATCAGCCGTATAAGGTGCTCAGATGAGCCATACCATCCAAAATCATATGAAGACATGCGTAAAACATATAAAAGCACTTGGTTGGGGCCACCTGAGTTTTGGATGCGGCTGAAACTTGGACTAAGCCTTCATCCAAGTGGGACACACACAATAGATGGGCTGGATTTGTGAACCCATCTTGGTGGGCCCAATAAATGATTATGAATGTTTTAATGGAAGGGTAACCCCTCTCAACTATTGTATGTGGTGTGGCCCACCCAAGCCATGGATTGAATTAATTTTTAGGCTTGTGACTGATGATGGAATGGTGCATCTGACTGATGGGATAGATGTTCGACACACGTCATGGGTGGGGCCCACACAGCTCGACCTCATAGGAAGTTCCCATGAGGTCGACCTCAGTGTACCATTTCCCACATGTATAAAGGAGCTACTTAAAATAAGCTCATTGATCGTCCATGTTGTGCTCGTGCTGCTCTTATTTCTGCTCCGAATGGTCCCCATAGTTGAAGGGCACTCTCAACCCTTCTCGGAGGCTATTCCAAGTAATGATATTTGTGGTCAACCATGCCTCATCAAAAAACATTAGATCTTGCTACACTTCTCATGGATCTTGGCTAATAGCTGGGTGTGGTTGTAGGTGAAATATGCATTTGGCTGAAAATTAGCAATCAGGCTCTTCTTCACTAAGGCTTATCTTCTATAGCCTCAAGCATTAGATCTATGCAATGAGTTGTGTACTTTTGGTGTAAGTTGTACTTTTTCATTAATTCTTTTTCTACCTTTACAAATGTGCTCCCATCATGTGTGCTTTATTGCACAATGTTGCTTCTTTCAACTTCTTTAAGTGCTACCATTGTGTGTGATAAATTGCACAATGATCCTCCTCCTAACTTCTTTCAACACTACCATTGTGTGTGACAAATTGCAGAATACTTCTTCTAACTTCTTTCATTACAATCATCACTGCCCCATATATTTAACTTGAGTTCTTAATCTGATTACTTACATTAATGGACTTCAAAAGTATAGTCCTCCTACAATGGATCATGAAATTTATGATGGACATTCTCGTTAGTTCCGTCCGTTTGTCATACATCATCGTGACCATGTATGTCTTTCATGATGACCTCAACTCATCAACATAAGATAAGGACACGCTTCAACAACCTGGACATCCTGCATACTTTCTCATAATTTCATGTGGCATGGGTGACCCCATCCCTCACCTTTGTTTTGGACTCCAACGATTGAATTTTTAAGGTACAATAGGCTCACCATTGCATTCACTGGGATGTGGTAACAAATAAATTTCTTTTTTAAGTGAATTTTTTCATCATCTTTGTCATGTCCCCTCCACTCCATGATTCCTTCAGTCACTTTTGCTTCCCCCTCTTTAAGTGAAAATTTTCCTCATCTAGTACCCGCATGTTACTAATATATCTCGGTCCCTATAATCCCCTTCTACTACCATCACCTCTTATGAGCATCACCCTCTCAATTATTGCTCCCTTCCCTCCCTCATAGACCCCTTAATCCCTCAAAAGTGAGCTTATTTGTCTCCCACTCATCTGATTCTTTATCCTATTGCTCCTGTAATGATGCCTCAACAACACATTATGCTCTAGATCATCCTTATGCTAGGCCATCTCTTGTACATACTTAAGACCCCACGCTAGCCTGGATAGCCCTTCTCTAAATCCCTTCTAATGCGCAGCGTGGTCATATCTAATCTTGGTCTTTTCTTAATATCTCATTCATCTTCACTCTCACCTTCTTTAGAACATTTGGACTATCGATAATATTTCAAGGGCGGCTGTTAAGTGTTCCTTTAAGTGGGACACCCCTTCATATTTTGATATGTGTCAACAATAATTATATTGGGGCCTGAAGCAATTATTGAGAAGCAGTGTCCTATGCTGCTAGCCAATATTAGGTCATCTCTCTTTTCCTCGTGATATTGTATTCCTATAAAATTGCATTAAGTAAATATGATGTCAGCATATTCAATATTTTAAATGTAATACCCCGGTTCTCAAAACCCGAGTATATACCTCACGTTCCAAAAACTCAAGAGTTAACTACTAATAGTGGTAATCAATAAGTAAATCAAAATACAAATAGCGAGAATGAAACATAGCATAGACGAGATACAAAATGTGAACAATATTCTAGCCCACTTAGCTGGGGGCCAATTACATAACTTCAAGTTTCTAAATGTAATGAAATAATCATGAAGGGCTAATCACTGATTTAGCCCAAAATAGGCGGCCGCCTCCTGCTGCAGCTCCTTGACTACCACCGCCTCCAGATCTGCAACGTACTCATCGACTTTTATACCTGCGTCCTCTGTACGGATGAATATTGATGAATGAGTGACCAACTCAGTGTGATTTTTCATCAAGATTATACATCACCGCCCTATACAAAATATAACATACAAAATAATACATAATGCAGTCTTATTAAGTGCATGGATGTATGAGTGCACATCAACTGAGGATGCTCATCTAGTTAACTTTTGGACAAAACCCATGCAATGTGGCTGGTCACCAGCGAAAGTACATAGTATATGCGTAGTGACAAACTCACCAAAGGTGAGTCGATAGTTGATGATCTGGGAGCTAGCGAAATGATACCCTATCTAAATTCTATTAGACACGTGCTACAACATCCAGAATTAGTTATCCATCATCGCTCAAATACAATGTATGCATGATTAGCCAATCCATCATTAGTCCAATTTCACTTAGCCAATTTAAATAAGCTCAAGGTCACTACGGGGGGCATATGGCCCAGCGTAGGCCAACGGCTTGGGCATAGCGTCCCATGACCACCATCCCCAGCCCATGAGGCTTCTGCCCTAGGGTGTGTGTAGAACCCGCCAACACGTAGTCGATGAATTCTAATGCGAATGAGACCAACACTAGATGCTAACTTGGAATGAAGTATCGAAATTCTTAAGTACGGCGATTTAACATAATGGCATGTATGATTCAAAGACGAGTTAATCGCGATAATTGTACATATTGCAAGTTTCATTCCATAGTCAGATAGGTGAGACCACTCCTGGATAGTAAATCTCATAATCAAACGATATTAACACAACCTCCATGTTGAGGGTCTACTTATGTCACTGGTAGTCTAATTATACCCCAAGCATGGACTCTCCTTAGTTAGAGTTTCATGGAGAGATTTCAACGATGTGTATACCATAACAATAACATTGAACCTACTTATGAATAAGAAGTAGAGAGTATTGCATGTATTCCTATGAGTCACGTGATCATGAATTTATAATTCGAAATATATAATAAGTGAACTAACACATTGTGCATGTAATTTTGGATAAATTTAATACACAGGTTTAAGCGAGCTAACCAAGTATAAATGTGACCCTAGAGCATGCTTTCAATCTCAACAATCAAATATACTAAGCAGTCTCACCAAGTAATTCCGTATTTCTAAATCATGGAAATTATTAATTTACACAAATATATCAAATAAATACAATCTATTTCCAAGCTATTAAATCATTCCTTGAAGCAATTTTAAAAATTCAAATAAATATTATATGCATCTACACTTCTAGATTATCACAGAGGCTATTCTTAGTCTAGTTGGGGATGAAAAGCCCAAGGGGAAGAGAATCATCACCAGACAGGTCGTAGAGCGCAACTGGATGCAAATTTCCTTGAGATGATAGTGACTCGACACCACTCAAGTAGTATTCTATATAAATTTATTTACGTTAGACAATGAGTTCAAGGTTTATAAGGATTGGTGGAGGGTTGGAAGGCCCTAAATTAAGATTGTTTGGGCTGTCATTAAGGGACAATCAAGCCCACCAACACTTGCTCCTAATTTTATAAATTGGGCTCGACTAGGGCCCACATCTACTGCTCCTATACAGCCCAAGACTGGGCCATGGTGGGCTTTGTTTGGCTTGAGCACGACAGCCCACCCGTTGCATATGCTGCCCATAGGCGCTGGTGTGAGGCCTGCCATTATATCTAGTGTGGCCTGCCTGCTTTCCAACAGGGCGCGGCCCACTGCTATGTATGGTGTGACCCACCTATTTTCAAACAGGGTGCGGCCCACCATTTTAGACTGAGTGTGGCCCATCATCTTTGAACATGGTGCGGCCCACCTATTTTAAATATAAGGTGCAGCCCATTGAGATCTAAAGTTCAAGTGCGGCCCGCTACAATGTGCAAACCACAGATATATGTGGTACAACCCACCTACTTCCTTGTTGTAATCGGCCCACTGATATTCAAATTCTCTGCCCATTTGCCAACCCAGCTAAGGGCCGGCTTTCATCTTTTTCGTGGCCCATCAGAGGGTGTTTTTTGAGCGCCAACAAAAATCCACCTCTGGCTCTTTGCATGGCCCTGTATACGGACATTTTTCAGTCCCATACGTGCCCCAGTTAAGGCCTGATTCCAGCCCAATTTGAAGCTCATTTTCAATCTAAGATGGAGCCCGGATAAGGGTTTGTTCGAGCCATGAAATCTCATTCAAACCAGGGTCCGATGCAGCATGATTCCATCTCCAATTGCAGGCCACCTTCAGGCTGCCTACAATCCTAAGTTAATGGCACATTTCTTTAGCCCAAAAAGTCATCTGGGTGTGACCCGAGTTTGGCCTGAAACAAAGCCATGCTATTGGCCTGGTTTCCGTCCGATTTTGGCCCAAAACATGGCCCCAAACTTGGCCCGATTTCAGCTCAAAATAGAGCTTCTGTTAGGAACCGTCTTCAGCTGCTATCATGGTCCGTTCCCTGCCATATTTTCGGCCCAGAGTCCGGCCATCATTTGGCCTACCTGAGCACCGAAACTCGCTCTAACCAGTGCCCGCCCTTGGCATAGTTCCAGCCTAGAGTTCAGCCACTGTTTGGCCTGCTCTTAACCTGAAACAGAGCTGCAGCTTTGGTCTTGTTTCAAACCAAAACGTAGCCATGGATTGGCATGGTTTTGACCCAAATTACGACCATTGTTTGGCCCGGCCCCCCGCTCAAAACAAAGCCTCTGTACGGCCGGGTTTTAGTCCCAAATCGGAGCCATTATTTGGCCTATATCTAGCTTGGAATGTAGCCATTGGTTGGCTTGGTTTCAGCTCAGACTCGGCCACTGTTTCAGTCTTAAAACAGAGTCCTCTCTTGATTGGTTTTAAGTCCGCCCCACGGCCATCGATTGACATTGTCCCGGACTCAACTTATTGGCTTGTAAAAGCTTGGCATGACCTGTCTTCATGGATTGAAGGAGGCCAGCCATAATCAGCACGTTGGTGACATCAGTTAAAGGAAAAAGACGAGGGAGAGAGAGCGTTACCTAGTTCAAAACTTGGTGGGGCAACCGTCTACCCAACCGAGTCGAGCTGAGGCAAGGTATTCGGCTGAACTGAGTACTCAGCTCACCTCTCTTCTCTGTCCACTCTCTTTCTCCCCTCCTTCCTCCTCTCTTCTGGTGCAACTATGGGTCCACATTGACCCGACCTAGCCCAGTTTCTCATAGTTGAGACGATGCAGGGTGCACTGAGTTCACTCGGCCGTTCTCTCTCTCTCTCTCTCTCTCTCTCTCTCTCTCTCTCTCTCTCGGTGCGAATCCCAAAAGCTACATGGCTCTATATATAGCCGTGGAGGAGAGGGCTCCAACAGTTGGATGCGGCCCATCGGACGGTCAGAAATCGATTTTCCAAAAAGGAAAATATTCCCTCTCTCTTTTCCCTCCTACAGATGGTTGTCCGGTCTTTTTTGTCAAATGACAAAACATCCTCTCAACGGACGGATGGATGGGATTGTCTGATCATTACGATCGTGTGCCACCCAGGTGGTTGCAGATGGGCCCACCATCTCGGATCCTTGCCGCACGAAGGATTTCGAACGGTCTCGCCCGATCTTTCTAGTCCCAATGCATAGGCCCGAAATCCTATATCGTTTTAGTCGGACGGGCCTCATGAACAAGATAGACGGTTTGGATTGTCCGGAAAGTGGCCATGGTGGGCCACTTTGGAGTTTAAAGGTCGGTAGTTTGAAATTCCAAACAGGCGGGAGAACCCGTTTTCTTCTTTTCGACTTTGGCTCAGTTAAAAGGTTGTTTAACCGAACTTGCCATTCCAGTGCACATCGTGCACGAATGCATGGGGTGTACATGCACTCCGGTTGGGGCCCACTATGATGTTTCTGACTAAATCTATACCGTCCAATTGTCTTGGGGACCTGATATAAGGGTCTTGGCCTAATTTTGGGCTGGGCCAAGGCCCAGGTGAGCCATATTGTACATCTACATCCTTTGTTTGGCCAACATACCTTAATCCCGAGGTCGGATTAATTTGAGATTGAGTTTCAATGGTCAAAATGGAATCCAGATCATGGTGAGGGCCCGACTTGTCACTAATTCACTCTCAAGAGTTGGTTGTAGGAATGTTGTCCTCAATATGATTCAATTAAATGACACATGGGTTCTATAAATTGGGATTGTTGGTTGATCTTACCTTCTTGACTGTCATAAAGCTTGTCTCAGCTCTTACAACCCTTGATGGATGGCTTTACAGCTGACTGGAAAACCTATCCTACACGCATTGAGTGCAAACCATCTAATTAATCCATCCAGATTTTTGCTAATGTAGGTTTTTAAAAAAAAGAGGTAACACCTATATACCAAAGGTACGGGGTGTTACATTAAATCCATAAATATTAAGGCTAATAAGCGATGATTAAATTAATTTTTTTTGAAAAAGAAATTATTATTATTATTTTTCAAATAATTTTCAAACCTCCATGATATTGTAAATTAGGATCTAAGATATCCAATTTGATTTTTCTATAGTCTAATTACAAATTAAATATTTAAAATAAGGAAAATTTCAGATTTTCTCCAATTTCTTTTAATTTTTCTAAATTATCAAATTAGAGTATATCTAATTTTAATATTAGCCAACACTCTTAAACATAAATTAAGTCTAATTAACTGGTGAGTAAATTAGATTTTTTGAAAAAAAAATTAATAATTTTTTATTTTTATTTTTAAATAAAAATTTAATGTTAAAAAAAATAATCCTTAAACCTCTATGAATTTGTAAATCAGCATCCCACATGTCCAATTTGAATTAGTAAAGCTAGGAGGATTTTGGATTTTTCTCAATTTTTTCTTAGTTATCTAAACTATTGTGTATTTTATACCAATACTAGCTAATACTCTTAAACACTTGTAAAATAAGTTTAATTAACTACTAATCTAAGTGGATTTATGAAGAAAATTATTTTTTTATTTTTTTATATTTTTTAGTTAAAAATTTATTTTTTAAAAAAAAATCTCCAAACCTTCATGAATTTGTGCATCAACCTCTAATATGTCTAGTTTAAATTTTCTAGAATCTAATTTTATTTTGAATGAATGGAATTGAAAATAAAATAAAATGAAAATTCTCCTATTTTCCTTGTTTCCCCATATTTTCAAATCCAAGCAAAATCATGGATTTGAATCTTATTTCTACTTATTATAAGTGATTTACATGAAAAATAATCAAAATAAAAAACTCACTGTTTTGAAATTAGGCCAACCTCCAATTGATCTTGATTTCGTCAAAATAAAGTGGTTTTTATAATAAAATTTTTTACAACAATTTAATCAGATTTACATTAGGAAGGAATTAGAAATGAAAGAATTACACACAGAGAGAGAGAGAGAGAGAGAGAGAGAGAGAGAGAGAGAGAGAGAGAGAGAGAGAGAGAGAGAGAGAGAGAGAGAGAGAGAGAGAGAGAGATTTTTAAAGGATTTTCCTTCTTTTTTTCTTCTTTTTTTTCTCAAAAGAGAAGGCATTGGTCAACGCTCTTCGATATACCAATGATAATATTGTTGATGCCACTAAGGGGTCATTTAGATTCAGGTGAATTCCTTAAGTTGTAAAGGGAATACATGTAATCCGATTATAAGAGTTATTTGGATGCATGTATTTACCTGTAAAGACTTTATAGGCTATAACCATATTACAACTTTTAGTTGTAATAAGAAACTTGAAACCACAAAAAAAAAAAAAATAATAATAAAATAATAATAATAAAATAAAAAAAATTGTTTCATACCAAGGGTAAAGACTTAGCAGCTAAAAATGCATTATACATAGTAAAATGAAATGGTTGATAGATACTCATAATATGTGAGGCCCACTATAATGTGTATGGTACATTCAATCTACCATCATGTACTTTCTTGATGCTTTCGTATAGTCTTAAAAAAATAGTTCGTTGATTATCAAATGGACCACACAAGAGAAGAATGAAATATCCATTATTAAAAAATTTTTAGATTGCATTTGAAGCCCACTGTAATAAGTAGAAGACATCCAATCCAGCTAATGTTTGCATGCTTTAATGTTCTCTTAGTGCCCTTAAAAAAATCAAACCCTTTGTCATTTAATTTGCATATTTTCGAAGGTTTACCGCCCAAGCTTTATGGCATGAATACCTACTTTATCTATGGTAAATACATGACAAGGTAGCCAAACATACCATTTATTTACCTGGTAAACAGATTGCTACTTAAAAGCCAAACGAAATAACATGTAAACCGTTTATGCTTAAAATCCTTTCAAGTGTAATGTGTTTACAACTTAAAAACTTTATGCATCCGAATCACCCTTGCATATATGCAGCCATGCTAAGGTGCTACTAGCCAAGTAGACCCAACCATGCTGTATCTGTTTTATTTATCTTGTCATCCATTTATTCATATTATTTTAAGGCTTGATAAAAAAATGAGGTAGATCTAAATCTCTAGTGGACCACACCATAGGAAAACAATAGTGATTGAATGTCCACCGTTAAAAACCTCTCAGGCCCATTGTAATGTTTATTTGACATCCAATCTGTTGATTAGGTCATACAGACCTGACAGAAGGGAAAAACAAAAATCAGCTTGATTAAGAACTTTCGTGCCCCCAAGAAGTTTTTAACAGTGGGCTTTCAATCAAATACTCTTTTTGTGATGTGGTCAACTTGATATTTGGATCATATCATACCATAAAATGATACGTAAAAATAGACGGACGGCTACATTATGATGGGAAATACCGAGCACCGATCACTAGCCATTACCCAGTGGCAGGGTCACTGGCCAATCCGAATTATATGGGAAGTCATGTATGCTAAGAATAAATTCGAAATATTAATAGTATGAGGATATCATCGCGATATATTGGGAAGTCATTACCAATATCTCACGATAATATTGATCTTTTGGACACTGAATGTGGCCCACATGTGTTTTGGATTTGCAGGATTTTTTCTCTTACCTCCTAAAATAGTTTTGGTCAGTTGATGGACGTATTGGATATCTCATCTACATCATGGTGGGCCCAACAGTGGTTATTTGACCGAGCATAGAGGGGACACGTGTTGCTGTTATACGGTCACTGGAAATCGGATTGCCTACTGGGTAACCTACTTGGTAAACCCTGTGGGGCCCACCATGAGTTATGTCTTATCCACTCCGTCCATCCGTTTTATCAGCTTATTTTAGTTCATGAGTCCAAAATCGAAGCATATCCAATGCTCAAGTGGACTACACTATAGGAGACATTGTGAAGTGAACACCTACCATTGAAATCTCAAGGGTGGCCATAAAGGTTTTGTATCAAGCTGATATCGGTGTTTTCCTTTCATCCATATATTTGTGACCTTATTTATAGGTTGGATGACAAATAAAAATCACTGCAAGTCCTAGAAAAGTTTCTATGGTCGACATCATTATCTCCATCGTTTCCTGTGGTGGGGTCCACTCGAGCTTTGGATATGCTTCAATTGTAGGTTCAACCACTTAAATGAGCAGAAAAAAACAGATGAACGGCGTGGATAAGTCACAAACATTCCCTGGTGCTGCTATATGCCTGCGGTGGATTTGGTTTAGAGAGATGGATTGAAGAGGCATGTTTTGGTAGTGGGCCATTCATCAGGTGGGACCTACTTTGAAAATTCTGTAGCCAAGAGATTGGATTAGTCTTAATTATAGTATAAGCTCATGAAATGTTTGAAATGGCTGTGGGTTTGATATAAAGGTTTATTACCATGTTACACGTGCATGGGTATATTTATTTTGAAAATCGCAAGCATTTACCTCAATCCCATCTGTCCAAATCATGGGCCCCATTGTGGGGAGAGCTAAAGGCGCCCAACCTATCTTTTTCAGTTCAACTGCATACAGATGTTTGTCTTGTCTCAGGGTGATGAATGCCTTGCATTGAACCTGAGAGGGACGTAACAGCTGCAAAATCTCTCTCTCTCTCTCTCTCTCTCTCTCTCTCTCTCAATGAGAAAAGTTACATCTGTTACCGTCCGTTGATTGAGGGTATGAAATGTTTCTTTTATTTCCTGTAGGGGACGTGGATTTCTTGCCAAACCCTTATGCTGGAAGTTCCTACGCTAGTATGCTGGGTGGGGTCCACCCCCATGTTTGGGAGAAATCCACCCCAACTATCCGTTTTGAGAGATCATTTTAGGAAATGAGACAAAAAATGAGGTGGATCCAAAGCTCCAGCGGGTCACACGAGGCGAAATAGTAGGGATTCAGTGAGAATCGTTGAAAATTTCTTGTGGCCATGTTTTTCGTATTTCCACTTACCCCAGTGTTAATGACCTTATAAACGGTTTGGATGGCATTTAAACATTAAGGTGGAGCGAAGGAAGTTTTCAACAGTAGGAATTTCTTCCTCAATTTTCCCTCTCGTGTGACCCATTTGAGTTGTGGATCCACCTCGTTTTATGTCACAGCTCCTAAAATGAGCTCACAAAACGGATGTACGGAGTGGATTTCTCACAAACATTAAAGTGGGCTCCACCCAGCATCTTTGCGTAGGAAATCCGCTACCGCGACATTGCTCCGTTCCTAAATCGGGTTTTCTGTTCTGATAAGTGGACCACATGGAACAGTCATCCAGGCCATTGGTTTGTGGTTCTGCACTGTGGATCGGCCACATCCCAAAAATCTCCTTGTTGGACTGACCGCTATGGTCCTTTTTTCAACTTCGGGGCACCCAGATCAGTTCCCAGGATCATCAGATTGTCGACATGTTTGGGTGAGCCGGCAGACTAATGGTCAGCATTACCGGAACATCGACCCACTCGGCAAAACTGAATACTCAAGTATACTCTCCTGAATTCTCCCATGTGGCTATTCAATTTTTGTAGTCGGCATCTTTCATTCATGTCCAGGCTCTAGAGACATGGATATGAAGATCTGAACCGTCCATTTGTTGTGTTCCACTTTGGAAATCTTCTAACCATTGCATTTGAAAGTAGATTGAAGAAAAAATTGCAACGGAGTTGTATCTGTCTTTGTTCGAAGGGTAAGAACGGTTGAAAACGAAAGGATTCAATCCATCGGATAGGATCTGTCACGGCAGAATTTTCTGGTCCCAGACGGTCCATTGTTACTCATGGATGGATATCTACTCCATGTGGCAAACATCGACTGCACCACCTGGTGGTTGTGAAGCATCTGTACTCCTGTTTGTTTGCATTTTCCCTTGTTCATGTATGAAATATAACGGTGGGTATTTCCATCCTCGCGTTTTCGTGTGGTGTGGTCCACTTGAGAATTGGGTCTCCCTCATTTTAGGATGCATACCTTAAAATGAGCTGATGAAACTGATGGGCGGAGTTGATCTCGTACGGACACCTTAGTGGGCCCCACGGTAGTACAAGTTTGGTACCATTGGACAGTAGTAAAAAAAAAAGAAAAGAAGGAACGGACGGTACTGTTGCATTACAAAAGTAGGCAGAGAAGGTTGGATCTGTCAACCACTGTCCGCCACAGAAGGAGTCACGTGCGGCTTAAAGGAGCGTGGGCCTGAAATGTTGATCACGTTTCGCACTCCGAGGTGCGGTCCAGTGGTTCCGGTAGACACGCCATGCTTATGGTTGGTGGTACCGCACGATGGAGCGGTCAGTCGTGAATGTATCACACCCAACCAGTCCATCGGATCCGTCCCCTCGGGTTACCCCCACACCAGGGCTTGAAAATCAGCTCGATTCAAGAAACTCTTGTGTGGTGCATGCAGCCTTGTTTCTTACATGGGCTAGTGCTATACACGAGCAGATTTAGCTCGGTAGCTCGCTCGGCTCAACTTGACTTGGATAAGCTGAGTTCAAACTAAGTTGAGCTGATTTTTGGAGCTTGAAATGACTTCAATCTTGCCTCAGTTCGACTCGACTCGACTTGAATACTGCTTGAACTCGGTTCGATTTGGCTCGACTTGGTATAGGGTATATATACCATTCAAATAAAAAAGAAAAAAGACTACCTATTTTCAAAAACCATCTTGCCCGCACAAACCTTAGACCCTAACCCTCTATTCCTTCCTCTCTTAGTCCGGCAAAGCTAACCTTCCTCCATCTCTTTCTCTCTACTCTCTCCCTCATCCTCCCTTACTCGCACGGCCACACCGACGCATGACCATCCGATCTCCCTACTCTCTCCCTCCTCCCTTATTTGCATAGTCTACTAAGTCTGCCATTGCTGCCTGCAACTCGCCAATCCGGTCGCCACTACCACTGCTACAGCTCGACAGTCTGGTTGCCCCCTACCACTGCTGCGGCTCGCCAATCCGGTCGCCCCTGCCACTGCAGCTCGCTAGTCCGGTCACCCCCGTTATTGCTTGGTTGTCCCTATCACTGCTGCAACAAGCCGGTCATGTAAGCCCCTACCCCTTTGAACTCTACTCGAACTTAGCCGAGCCGAACACGAGCACGAGCTGCTGTTTCGAGCTCGAAGGCCGAGCCGAGCACGAGTTGAGACTCGAATAATCCAAGTGAAGCATGAGCTAGGCAAAGCTCGGATCGGTTTGACTCATGTACACCTCTAACAGGGGTCCACCTGAGTTGCGGAACAACCTGTTCGAAAGGTTTGGATGATCTGGGTTCCATATATACAACATCATGGGTCCCTCAAGAAAATCAAGGTTGAGCGTTCCCTCTCAACCTGTTCCCTGTACTATGGCCCGCCTGAATTTCGTTTCATATAATTTTTCGAGTTGTGTAATCTGAGCTGATGTTTCTGACGGACGAGTCAGATGTTGTGAATACATTACGTGATTCCCACTTTTGCCCACTACCGCCACTGCGTACTCCACACGCTACCAGTATTGAGTGCGTTTTACCACTAAGCCTGAGTCTACATGGTGAGATAGTCTTTGCTTGGTAACCCGAAAAGCACACGTAGATGAATCAAGCAAAGTATTTCAATCACGCAATTAAGCCCAATCACAAAGACTCTAACTTTAACGTGAAATTATTTTTTTTTCAAAGAAAACCACAACACGAAGAGACATATATCACCTAATTTAAACAAGATTCGAATCTTACCTTACAGACTCTTGAAAATCCCAAAAATGATTTAGAAAGCTTTGAAAAATCCTCTAATATTGATTACACCCATATTTAAGCCCTTACAAGAATCACAATCAGAATTGAAAACAAATATTGCATATATGCAAAGTTGCATAACTCTGCAGGATTGTATGATGGTATCTTTGGTGAGACTTCGATAGCATCATCAACTATAGATGGCATTAAACCCTTCTGATGTCATCGAACTAAATATCAAAACATTCCAATGATAAATCATCGAGGAGACATTTGATATCATCTAACATCTTTCAATGACAACAAGATGAAAATCCTTACAAGGCATCAAATCTGTCATCAACGGACCCATTGATTAACATATGTAAGACATCAATCTACATTCTATATGACGTATATATTATTTGTTACAGTTAATACGTTATTATTGCATAATCACACTTCAGGTGTGATGCTAACCTTCACTTTTAAATCTGAATGTGAGCTATTAGAAATCTTCTTTTCATTGTTCTAAATTCATATACAGATAGACATTGACGGTCAGCAGAAGTCACTTTCGGTGGCCCATATAGCACAGACTCCACAACATTGACGGTTCCGATAATCAGACTACTCAGCATGTGGGCCTCAATGGGCAGCGACATACACTGAATTAGACTCAAAAACTCAAAATAAGGTACGATGATCAAACAATCTCTACTGTGGATGGATGGCCCACTGTTAAAAAAATCACATTAATCGAACGATCCCAGACGTCCAATCGGTGCCTTCAAATTGACAGCAAAAGAAAAATTACTCATTTCTTGGCGAGGTTTCTAACGGGCAATCTGTAGCAAAGATAACTACGTGGACGGTCGGATCCACTAGGATGTGTTGGTTTCATTGCCTCTACATCTCTTGCGATGGGCCGTATATGATGTATTCTACCAAGTAAGAAAACGTCTTCCGCGAAAAACGGGTATTATTCTGTTCGGAGAACACTCCAAACGTGGAATACGTCTTTCCTTTTACACAGGCCTTTTCGAGAAATGATCAGATGCGCCAACGTGTCACAGACGTGGAATATCCTATCTGAAAAAGGTGGTCCACACTATCATGATTACTTTATATGAAATCAGTCCGATCCATGTCT
The DNA here is from genome assembly GCA_037074715.1 of Magnolia kwangsiensis. Lineage (NCBI taxonomy): Eukaryota > Viridiplantae > Streptophyta > Magnoliopsida > Magnoliales > Magnoliaceae > Magnolia > Magnolia kwangsiensis. The sequence continues at coordinate 18,396,785 of CM073576.1, read as the reverse complement.
AGAGAAGGACACGACGTCAATATGAATGGACCGCCGATGGTACAAGGCCCACCGAATGAGTTGATCGGCCTGATTTTCTTGCCACATGTTCATAACCGCGTGGCCCACATTTTTTACGGATGAGATACTCTATACATCTGACGGATTAGTAGAAAAGAACGGCTGTGTCATAAATTTAATGCATTTGGCAAGATTTATACGGTGTATTTTCAGCCATAAAAAAATAACCATTTATATATATATATATATATATATATATATATATGGTACCATGAGGTCGAGCTGTGTGGGTCCAACCGTGATGTTTGTTGGACATTAACACCGTGCACTTAATGGGTTCCCTTTAGATTATGTGATATGCAAAAATCAATTGTATACGGAGCTCAGATGGGCCATACCATCTAAAACCATATGAATACATAACTAAAACATATAAGCTCAATTGGTGGGGCCCACTTGAGTTTTGGATACCTATGAAACTTGGTCCAAGCCTCATCCAAGTGGGACACACATAATGGATGGGTTGAATTTATGAACCACATTTCATTGGGCCCAAAAAATGATTATGAATGTTTTAATGCAAGGGTAATCCCTCTCAACTATTGTATGTGGTGCAGCTCACCCAAGATATGGATTGACTTGATTTTTAAGCCCGTGGCCCTGCATCTAACTGATGGGGTGGATTTTTAGTGGACATCATAGTGAGTCCCACACAACTTAACTTCGTGGGAAGTTCCCATGAGGTCGACCTCATAATACCATTTCCATGTATACATGTGTGTGCGTGGGTATAGGTTCTATGCGCTCAAGCTCATGTGAAACTATCCGTGAGATTGAGTTGTGTGGGCCTATCATTATGCGTGTCAAACATCTACCCTATTAGTCAGATGCACCATTTCATGGTGGGCTTAGGGCTTAAAATTCAAGTCAACACGTGACTTGTGTGGGCCACACCACATATAAAAGTTGAGAGGGGTTACCCCCATTAAAACATTTCAAATCGTTTTTTGGGCCCATTAAGATATGGTTCACAAATACAGCCCATTTATTATGTGTGTCCCACTTGGACGAGGGGTTAGACTAAGTTTCAGATGCATTCAAACTTCATGTGGGCCCTACTAATTGCTTTTATATGTTTTCAGGCATGTCTTCGTTTGATTTTATATGATATGACCCACCTGAGTTTCGTATACGGCTGATTTTTAAAATATTTCATAATTTAAAGGGTACCCATCAAATATACAGTGTTAATGCTCGACACACATGCCAGTAGGGCCATACATGAGGTGGACTGCATATATATATATATATATATATATATATATATATATATATATATATATATAGGAGGTGTCCTCTGACCACCAGGATTTTTTTGTTATTATAATAAATCCACCGCATCTGCCGTTGGGAATATATATATATAGGAGGTGTCCTCTGACCACCAGGATTTTTTTGTTATTATAATAAATCCACCGCATCTGCCGTTGGGATGATTTCAAATATATATATATATATATATATATATATATATATATATATATATATATATATATATATATAGGAGGTGTCCTCTGACCACCAGGATTTTTTTGTTATTATGATAAATCCACCGCATCTGCCGTTGGGATGATTTCAACCTAGAGTTGTTATGGATGTGTACAGATCGCCTGCGCTGGCAACGGACCAAACGACAGCAATGATGACTAACGAAGAAAAGGAGAATTACCAGAAAACTACCTGTGAATTTATATTAGGGTACCTTTTTCAAAATCGTTTTTAATAAGCTACATCATTTGTCTAGATTACTTTTCTTTTAGATTTCTTAATAAACTAACCCGAAATTTGGATAGGCAATGCCAACAAAGGGGTCCGATGCTCAGGTGGGCCCTATCCTAATGTTTAGGCACACCAAAAACTAGACATGTTACCCTCCGTTATGGCTGGGGCCCTAAACAATCTCCGCACCTGATTCAGGTGTACTGCTAGATCGAAAACAGTCTATAGAAAATAGAGAAATTTAGGACTGTACGACCCATTTATGGCCCATTTTACGAGACTACGCCCACCTCATTGTCCCTTTCAAGAATACGCCTCAGCTGTACGGACGTTTTGTCAAAGGTCGAAAATGCTCCTGGCTTTTCCTTCAAGCGTATCGGCCGCTGCTCGAAGCGAGCGCTGACACTCTTCGAACTCCGAGTTGTACGAACAGCTCAAAATATATCAAAGTTACATGGCACCACAGTTACGTATTTATTATATCCACAACGTTCACCTATATTTCGATATCATTTCGGACCGTTATTCAAAAAAAAATAAAATTTTATATTCAAAGATCAACTGGACCACACCACAAAGAGCAGCAGGAAATTGATTTTCACCGTTGAAACTTTGGTAGGGCTCACCGTAACATTTATTTTCCATTCAATCTATTCATAAGGTCACAAAGACCTGGATGGAGAGGAAAAACAAATTTTGTAATGATTCAAAACTTCCGTGACCCCTAAAAAGGTTTCAACAGTAAATGTTCAATCCTCCACTGCCTTTTACAGTGTGGTCCACTTGATTGCTAAATCTATCTTATTTTTCTTCTCAAGACTTATAACGAGTTCACCAAATAGATGGACAGTTTGGATATAACACATACCTCATAAAAGGACCCACAAAGACAGTAGAAATTACAACAAGGAAAAAAAAAGAAGAAGCCTGGAATCTATGGTTACGGATATAAACCGTAGCCATAACTGCAGCCCATGCTTTTTCGATGTCCTTTGCTATGAATCGAAGGTCTTTCGATTAATCGAAAAAGTTCCAGAAGTGTCCAGCGACTTTGCATAAAAAATCTTGTAATTTTCGATACATATCGAAGAGTACTTGTTATTATCGAAGATATAGCTACGGATAATAGCCGTAGCCATAACTGTAATCTGTAAAAGTCTACGCAATTTTTTAAAATTTTTTTAATTTTTAATATTTTAATTTTTATTTTTTACATGGAGAAATTTATTCTACCTACAATTTTCTCTAATACATATTTATATAAATATGTATATATAAGCATATAAAAAAAAATTTCTCTCTTTTTTTCATTTCTTTCTTTATTTATTTAACAAGAATATCTTCTAAACCAAAATTAGTTACTTGATGTACCCTATATGATTTTGGGGTAGGAGAAGCTACTTTAGCCAACTAACCTAGTTATTTTCCAAGATTCCATTAGGTCGATGGTCGAAAATCCATTTCATATTCACTTCGCGGTCAATTTCAATCACTTCGCGGTCAATTTCGTTCATTTCATTTACTTCATGGTCATTTTCATGCATATCACGGCCATTCCCGCCTATTCCGTATTGATTCACGGTCCTTTCGGCAAATTTCACGGTCAATTCCCTTCACTTCACGGTCATTTGCATACATTTCGCGGTCAATTCGCTTCAAACCAGATCATTCCCATGCATTTCACGGTCATCCTAAACAATTCCGTATTGATTCACGGTCAATTCGCTTTAAACCATGATCATTCCCATGCATTTCACGGTCATCCTAAACAATTCCGTGTTGATTCACGGTCATTTCAAGGCATTTCGCGGTCAATTCCCCTCACTTCACGATCATTTGCATGCATTTCGCAGTCAATTCGCTTCAAAGCATGATCATTCCCATGCATTTCACATTCGTCCCAAACAATTCCATATTGATTCACTGTCGTTTCGAGGCATTTCATGGTCAATTCCCTTCACTTCACGGTCATTTGCATGCATTTCGCGATCAATTTGCTTCAAACCATGATCATTCCCATGCATTTCATAGTTGTCCCAAACAATTCCGTGTTGATTCACGGTCATTTTGAGGCATTTCGCGGTCAATTCCCTTCACTTCACGGTCATTTGCATGCATTTCGAGGTCAATTCGCTTCAACCATGATCATTCCCATGCATGGAAATGACCATGAAGTGAAGGGAATTGACCGTGAAATGCATGGAAATGACCGTGAAGTGAAGGGAATTGACTGTGAAATGCATGGAAATGACCGTGAAGTGAAGGGAATTGACCGTGAAATGCATAGAAATGACCGTGAAGTGAGGCGGAATCATGGGAATTGACCATGAAATGCATGAAAATGACTGTGAAGTGAAGGGAATTGACCATGAAATGCATGAAAATGACTGTGAAGTGAAGGGAATTGACTGTGAAATGCATGGAAATGACCATGAAGTAAAGGGAATTGACCGTGAAATGCATGGAAATGACCGTGAAGTGAGGCGGAATCGTGAGAATTGACCGAGAAATGCATGAAAATGACTGTGAAGTGAAGGGAATTAACTGTAAAATGCATGGAAATGACCGTGAAGTGAAGGGAATTAACCATGAAATGCATGAAAATGACCGTGAAGTGAGGCGGAATCGTGGGAATTGACCGTGAAATGCATGAAAATGACTGTGAAGTGAAGGGAATTGACTGTGAAATACATAGAAATGACCGTGAAGTGAAGGGAATTGACCGTGAAATGCATGAAAATGACCATGAAATGCATGAAAATGACTGTGAAGTGAAGGGAAATGACTGTGAAGTGAAGGGAATTGACCGTGAAATGCATGGAAATGACCGTGAAGTGAGGTGGAATCGTGGGAATTGACCGTGAAATGCATGAAAATGACTGTGAAGTGAAGGGAATTGACTGTGAAATGCATGCAAATGATCGTGAAGTGAAGGGAATTGACTGTGAAATGCCTCGAAATGATCGTGAATCAACACGAAATTGTTTCGGATGACCGTGAAATGCATGAAAGTGATCAAGAATTGAAGTGAATTGACCGTGAAATGCATCGAAATGACCGTGAAGTGAAGGGAATTGACCGCGAAATGCCTCAAAATGACCGTGAATCAACACGAAATTGTTTCGGATGACCGTGAAATGCATGGAAGTGATCATGAATTGCCATGAATTGACCGTGAAATGCATGCAAATGACCGTGAAGTGATGGGAATTGACTGCGAAATGCCTCGAAATGACCGTAAATCAACACGGAATTATTTCGGATGACCGTGAAATGCATGAAAGTGATCATGAATTGAAGCAAATTGACCGTGAAATGCATGCAAATGACCGTCAAGTGAAGGAAATTGGCTGCGAAATGCCTCAAAAGGACCGTGAATCAACATGGAATTGTTTCAGATGACCGTGAAATGCATGGAAATGATCATGAATTGCCGCGAATTGACCCTGAAATGCATGCAAATGACCGTGAAGTGAAGGGAATTAACCACGAAATGCCTCAAAATGACCGTGAATCAACACAGAATTGTTTCGGATGACCATGAAATGCTTGCAAATGATCGTGAAGTGAAGGTAATTGACCATGAAATGCGCCGAAAGGACCATGAATCAACACGGAATAGGCGGGAATGACCGTGATATGCATGAAAATGACCATGAAGTAAATAAAATGAACGAAATTGACCGCAAAGTGAATATGAAATGGATTTTGGACCATCGACATATGGAATCTTAGAAAATAACTAGGTTAGTTGGCTAAAGTAGCTTCTCCTACCCCAAAATCATATAGGGTACATCAAGTAACTAATTTTGGTTTAAAAGATATTCTTGTTAAACGAATAAAGAAAGAAATGAAAAAAAGAGAGAAATTTTTTTTTATATGCTTATATATACATATTTATATAAATATGTATTAGAGAAAATTGTAGGTAGAATAAATTTCTCCATGTAAAAAATAAAAATAAAAATATTAAAAATTAAAAAATTAAAAAAAATTGCATAGACTTTTACGGACTGCAGTTATGGCTACGGCTATTATCCGTAGCTATATCTTCGATAATGTCAAGTACACTTCGATATGTATTGAAAATTACAAGGTTTTTTATGCAAAGTCGCTGGACAGCTCTGAAACTTTTTCGATTAATCGAAAGACCTTCAATACATAGTAAAGTACATATCGGAAAAGCATGGGTTGCAGTTATGGCTACGAATTATATCCGTAGCCATAGATTCCAGGCTTCTTCTTCTTTTTTTCCCTTGTTGTAATCCCTACCGCCTTTGTGCGTCCTTTTATGAGGTATGTGTTATATCCAAACCGTCCATCTATTTGGGGAACTCGTTATAAGTCTTGAGAAGAAAAATAAGACAGATTTAGCTATCAAGTGGACCACACTGTAAAAGGCTGTGGAGGATTGAACGTCTAACGTTAAAACCCTTTTAGGGGTCACAGAAGTTTTGGATCATTACGAAATTTGTTTTTCCTCTTCATCCAGGTCTTTGTGACCTTAAGAATAGATTGGATGGAAAATAAATGTTACGGTGGGCCCTACAAAAGTTTCAACGGTGAAAATCAATTTTCTGTTGCTCTTTGTGGTGTGGTCCAGTTGATCTTTGGATATGATTTATTTTTTTTTGAATAATGGTCCGAAATGATATCGAAATATGGATGAATGTTGTGGATATAATAAATACGTAACTGTGGGGCCCATGTAACTTTGATATCTTTTGAACCGTTCGTACAACTCAGAGTTCGAGGAGTGTCAGCGCTCGTCTTCGAGCAGCGACTAATCCACTTGAAGGAAAAAGCAGGGGCATTTTCGACCTTTGGCAAGGCATTCGTACAGCTGGGGCATATTCTTGAAAGGGAAAATGAGGTGGGCTTAGTCTCGTAAATGGGCCATAAATGAGTCGTACAGTTGTAAATTTCTCTAGAAAATATGCTCACCCTCTAAATTGACTCCTTTGGTGTGGCCTACTGACGCAGGGTTGAGCTTGATTTTCGGGCTAGGATTAATTTTTAATTTTTAATTTTTTTTATAGCATTTAATGGTTGGATTGGATTTCATATAATAATAATAATAATAAAGACCCTGTTAAAATCATGGGTGGATCTCTCCATTAAAATTTTCTGTTGGTGTGATTTACCTGAATCACATGTCAAGTTGATGTTTTGTCTCTAACCTAACATAGGATTATACATTTTGTTATAGGAAGATCAGAATCCCTTCAATTCTAAGCTCCGACGCCACATTAATCGGATCGGATACATAAGAGTAAAACTGTAGGACTGATCTGAAGGAAGATGCTCGGCTCAACCTCAATTGAGCTCCTACACTGAGGTTGTTAGTTTGGAGTAATCTAAGACTGAGGCAGTCGATGTGAAGATCATATTAGAACCTACTTGTGAGATCTCGGACCGCTCCACTACTGCCCAACCAGAGACGGTTGTTCAACCTCTTACAACTTCATATCACTTGTAATGGGAAAATCCAGCCTGGTGGTTTAAGTCTGTTATCCGCCTTGGAGCTTAGATGGGAATCCTCAAAAGTATTTGACAAACGAATAGGTACCGAGTCCATCATAAGCCCGTAGCTTGGAGTTGGGACCTCCTTGGTCCGAGGTCTAAAGTCGAGACTGAGGATGGATGCGAATGTCCCGAGTGCTAAATTAGGAAATGGCTTGGAGCGAATACTCCTGAATATCTCGCCTGCAGATACACACCTCTAGGGCAGATACACACCTCTAGGGCACGATACACTACACAATCCCCTGATTATGGACAATATCTCCACGATCACATTATCATACTAATTGAGTGAATCGTGCCGAGATTAACGGACTCAGACCGTCCGATAGGCAGGTATAAATGCAACAAGACTCAATTGCTACAGGTACATAACATCTAGCATTCTCTCGCTACACCCAAACTTAGATCCAGATTCCCTTGACCTGACTTAGGCATCGGAGGGTCCTCTACGTAGACCAGGGTCTCCTTTGCTCATTGTGAGTGTGCAGGTTCAAGACATTGAAGCGACTTGGAGTCCGTGGATCGGAGTGGAGAGCTGTCCAGATTTACTCATCAACATTTTTGGCGTCGTCTGTGGAAAACTGAGATGAAAGGTCGGGTTCCTAATCTTAAGTACAATGGCAAGAGGGAAGAGAAGGTGGTAGCTATGGAATCGGAGCAAAATGATCAGACCCTTTCCTCTTTGCTACTTCATACCGAATTGGCCTCAGGGCCTTCCCAGCGTTCTCGCAATCGGGCGAGCAAGTATCAAGTCATGCAAAATGAGTATAAGCCCTGCACGATGAAATTAATCAGATGAAGTAGCAATGGGAGCCACGGCTACGTCCTGTTCAGGGAAACCCTGTCCAGGAAACTGTTCGTCCCATAGTGGAAACTCATTTTACGCTGAGGAGTATGAGACTCGAGGGGTCACAGCGGCAATCCGCTCGAGCACCAGCTTCGGTTCAGAACCCTCCCTCGACCCAAATCTGAGTTCCGGCCCGGAATACAATAACTTGGGTTTCAACGAATGCCTGGATCATCTCAGCCCTAACACCAACAGATCTCCGCCATGAGTTCGAAAGGAGAAGGGGAAGGAGAACTCCCAAAATAAAAGACACCAAGAGATAGTGGTTGAAAATAAAGATTCGTACGAAACACGGTTCGCGAAACTCAACAACAAGATTATGACACTAGAAAAGAATCAGCAGTCATCGTCAATTCTTACCGTTATTCAAGCGATGATGGAGGAGACCGAGCTTCCCTTCACCTCTGCGATCATGAGTGAGGTGATTCCTCAGAGATTCCGGATACCTCCCGTCATCTAATACTTTAGGTCTGGTGACCCATCCGAGCATGTGGAGGCTTATTGCTCGTGACAACAATAGATACCTCCCGTCATCCAATACTCTAGGTTTTCGATCACGCTCACAGGATCCGCTCGGAGTTGGTACCACCAGCTCAATCCCAACTCCATTGGTTCCTTCACAGAGCTTAGCCAATCATTCCTTACTCAATTCATAAGTGGTAAGAAGAATTAGAAACTAAATATTCATCTGTTCACCATCAAGTATGGGCTTAAGGAATTATTGAAAGACTACATCACTCGTTTCAATGAAAAAGTATTACAAGTGGAGGATTATGATGACAAGATGGCACTCTCTGCAATGTTCAGTGGTCTAAAAGAGGAAAAATTCACCTTCTCCATTAGGAAGAATCCTCCAAAGACTTTAACCGAGCTCATCACCAGAGCTCAAAAGTATGTTAACGCTGAGGAATTCTCTAACACCCACAAAAATGTTCAAGTAACAGACCCGACTGACAAAGAAAAGAGGCCAAAGAACGAAGAACCTCAGACACCCAGTAAAGGGCCAGATGACTACGCCCTTCGTGATCGTCATCTAAGCAAAAAACCAGAGGGTAAATTTCGTCCCTACACTCCCCTCACACATCCACCGAGTAAATTCTATTGGACATCCGAGGGTAGAAGCTTCTGAATTGGCCTGTTTGTATGAAGGCTGACCCGGATTATTGAGACAAATGCAAGTATTATCGTTTCCACCGAGATTACGACCATAACACAGCCGACTGTGTGGACCTCAAGGATGAGATTGAGACCCTTATTCATAAAGGTCATCTGCGTTGGTATACCAAGGAAGAAAGAACAGCTTGGAAAGAAGAGCGAGTGCATCCGAATAACACCCCAGAAGAGCCAGCCGAAATTCACACCATCTTCGGTGGCTCGTCCGGTAGAGGAGACTCAAACTAGGCTCGAAAAGCCCACTCTCGGAAGTCTGATCCGGAACACTACATCCACATGACTGAGCGGCCTAGCAAGGAACATTGAGTCAGCCCGTGTAGTCTGACCTTCACGGAAGATGATGAGCACGGAATCCAATATCCACATGATGATGCCCTAGTGGTTATTATGACTATAGCCAACCACAAGGTGTACCGCATCCTAGTCGACATCGAAAGCTCAGCTGATGTGATCTACTCCGAGGCTTTTAAATGAATGAGGATTCCAAGGTCACGCCTCAGACCTGTGAAGACCCCCTTGCAGGGCTTTGGCGGAAAAAAGGATAATTTTCGAAGGAGCCATCTCCCTTCTCGTGACCGTAGGAGAAAGACAACACCAAGCCACCCTTATGGTAGACTTCCTCGTTGTTAATGTGCCATCAGTGCACAATGTCATTCTGAGCAGACCTTCTCTCAATGCAATGAGGGCAGTTATCTTCACCTATCATTTGATGATGAAGTTTCTCGTTGAGGGCGGAACAGGTTACCTCCAAGGCGATCAGCACAAAGCTCAGAGATGTTACTCTATAGTAGTAAAGAAAGGGTCTGTGAAGCAAGTATTCACTGTCAACGTCTTAGATCACAGAGGACCTATAGAGGATTCATCTGTGGAAGACCTGAAGAAAGTACCGCTCGATGAAGCAGAACCGAACAAGACCGTTCAGCTCGGGACGTCGTTAGGTTCTGAGCAATGGTTTGAAATGCTGACTTTCCTTACGACGACATAGGGATGTTTTTGTATGGTTGCATGGGGACATGCCCGGCATCTCTCTGGATGTCATGGTCTATAGGCTTAATGTGGACTCGGATCACAAACCCGTGAAATAGAAGAAGAGACCGTTCGATGCTGAACGGTATGAAGCCATAGCCGACGAAGTCTCCATTCTGCTCGACGCTAGCTTCGTAGAGGAGGTATATTACCCCGATTGGATTGCAAACGTGATCCTTGTCAAGAAGTCCAACAGAAAATGATGGGTCTGTGTGGATTACTCAGACTTGAATGTAATGCCCCGACTTTTCAGGACCCAAGTACACGATCCGTTTCCCAGAAACCCGAGTGTTAACCTTAAAGGATGGTCAAATTCGAGTGTATTTTTTTTCTTTCATCAAAGTAAGCAGATGAGTGTAGAATGGACAAATAAACATAAAGGAAAAATTTTCAATTTCATTTAGAATATACAAGAGGTTGCCTATAATGACTTATACAAACCAATACCTTTGAATTTAATAAGTACAAGATTTATAAGATTTAATACATGAAGAATAGCAGAAAGTATATAAATATAAGCCGTAAGATCACGCAGCTCCTCTAGGCAAATACGGTTATGCATCCCTAGCGATCGTACCCCGCTTCTCATCAAATCTGAACATGCATATCACTAAAGCTACTTATACTACCCGTATGGTTGTATATTTGATAGATGAGTGGCCAACTCAGTGTAAATTTTTATTAAGATTACACATTGCTGCATTAGGTAAGAAATAGTATAAAACATCTAGACAACGAAAACAGAGAAATGCAGTCTTGTTAGATGCATTGATGCATGAATGCAATCATCGACCCGGTTAAAACATCCAGACGGTCTGTGCCCCGAGTAAAACATCCGGACTGGTATTGGGTTCGTCACTCATGAATGTGACTGTTCATTAGCGCAACATTCAGCGTAATCACATGGGCATGAAGATCTAACTCATCATCATAAATCGAATGACTGGTCATTAACGCAACACTCGGCGTAATCGCATGGGCATAATGATCCAAGTCATCGTAAATATGTCATGTATGCATGATTAGCCAAGTTACAACTAGCCAATTTAGATAAGCTCAAAGGTCACTACGGGGAGCACATGGCCCAGCGTAGGCCAACGGCTCGGGTATAGTGTCCTATTACCACCATCCTCGGCCCATGAGGCTATCATTTTACGATGTTTAATGGAAACCGGTTGACTAGTGGCCAATCATATTACAGTGTATGGGGCTTACCATCGTATGGTTGCATAGTATAAAACAACGAACCCGTATAGAAAAAATACGAGAATAAAGCCACATAGGGCAATATCAAAGCAAGACGCATAGGGCGAGTATCAAAATAGGCCACATAGGGTGAGTATCAAAACCATACAATAAAAGACCATCCTTGAAAACCACTTAGACACAACAATCATGGATGGTAAGCCCAAATCAATGATCCATCTATACCACCACTCAATAACCACTAGGTCAGAGGTCCATTGCAATCATCGTCAATCGAGTTACATCTCAAGTATGGGTGTACATTTATAAATGGGAGTTTTTTACTAATGTACCAGTTTAAATTGTACAAGTAATCCACAAGCATGAATAAATATACAGGATAAATATTAAGCACGTAATGTAGCAATTCAATTCTAACAATTAACACATGTGACTATGAGATAGATATCAATTATAAATTTAAATAAAAACTATAACCTAGGTTAATGGGAAAATGAAAAGCTCAAGGGGAAGAATCATCACCTTATCTATCGGATCGCCACTAATTTTGCTAAGAAACGCATGTGCCCTTAGAATCAATCCTACCATGAATTGTAAAATTATTTGGTCAAAAACAAGTTTTACATGCTTCCTGTAGTTAAGATCATAACCTAGGGTTCAAATGACTTAGGTTCGGGGTTTCGTTCTAGGGTTTAGTTATAGGCCTAGATTTTAGGTTTTTGAACTCTGATTAATGTTTCATTTTAATTTTTGCATAAGGAATGAAATGATATTCATAGTAGAAGTATTAATCAGTTAATATTGATAATGATGATTCACAAGTTCCTATTTGAATATGCTAACATTATCTAATATTCTTATAACGATTAATAATCTCTTATATAACACGAATAATAATGATATAATATTTACTAATAATAATATGATGATATCTAATAATGATACTCATATTAATAATACTTATACTCGTCCCATAATGAAAGCGATAGTATTTTCTAATGGTAATTGTCATGACTTGTAATAATGAATCTAGTCTCGATAATAGGTACTATGACCTACCATGAGTTATGAAATTTTTACAATTAAATCTATGCTTAACTTACTATTTACGTTTTAGGCATATAACTAGGGTTTAGATCAATTAGGTCTAGGATTTTGATTACGGGGTTTGGACTCTAATTCGCGTGGCCATTAATGATATTGTTAATGGGAATAATGGATGAATAAAAATGATCAAATAAATTAGTTATTAATTTTAGGGATATTAACAATGGCTACTATTATATTAAATTATTTATCAACAACTCACGATGGATCATATTGTTAATAATTTCAAAAACAATGAGTAATATTAATAATATTCTTAACATTTAGCTAATGTGACACTAATAGTCATTTTGATTAAAATAAATAGCGTGTTTTAGCGTTAATAATAATATTTTAAGAATGACAAGGTAAAATATTAATATTTTAATAATGAAGATTTTCATATGAATCAACCCATACTCAAGAAATATTTTTTAAGGGTCAATCATATCTAATTTTAATAATCCCCCCAAAAATGGTAATAATAATAGAAATGATAATTAAAATGAATTAAATATGGACAGAGAAATGTGGGCTCACCTAGTCGACTTGACTCGACAGCCATCTCTCCCCTTCTCTTTTCTTCTTCTCCTCTCATTTCTTTTCTTCTCTTCTACTCTCATTCTCTGCTTCTCTTCTTTCCTGCTGGAATCCAACAACACTCGAACCAGCACCCCAACAGGGTCCCTGGCCTAGCTCGGACCCAACTCCGGCCAAACTTAGCCTGGTTGAGTTGGTGCAATACGCACCCCCTCTCTTTCTTGTTTCTCCTTCTCCATTCCTCTCTCTCTCTCTCTCTCTCTCTCTCTCTCTCTCTCTCTCTCTCTCTCTCTCACTTCCTCCTCTCACCCTATCTTCCTTTAAAATTTGAGGTCTAGTAAGTTGGCTGGGTTAAACCAGACCTAACCCAATTGAAACGGCCCACCCAAGCCGAACTCAACCCAGTTGACTTGGTAACGAGTCAGCCCATAGCTTAGGCCTGTCTCACCCTCTTTGTCTCCTCTCTTCTTCTGTTGGACTAGGCCAGGCCCACACTTCAACTGAGCCTGGACACGGCCCAAGCCCAACAGGCTCGGGTCGATGAAGTGCAGTGACTGCCGCTGCCTCCCCCTCTCACCTCGCCATCTCCCTCTTCTTGTCTCTCTTTCTCTTCTCAGTTTCTCCTCTTAGATTCTCCTCTTTCTTCCCATATTTTCCTTCTGATTCCTTCTTCTTTCATCCTGCCAAAGGCCAGCAGCACCACTGGGCGATTAGGCTCGTCTTGGCCGAGCCGAACCCGCCAACTCGATGGGGAAGACAAGATGGGCGTTAATGGCAGCTTCAGCTTCTCTGCTCCTACCTCCAATCTGATCCTTTAGGATAGTCCGTTCAGTCCCTATGAGGCTTATAAATGAGCTTTTTCGAAGCTTTAGGATAGTTTGGGCGGTGGGTTCGTAAGGAGAAGAGAACGACCAATTTCCGAGTAGTAGCTACAAAAATGGAGGGTTAGCTCCCGTTTCCTCGATCCACATGCCTCTTATGCTTGGCCTGATCCCTCCTAAACCGTCAGATCAATAACAAGTGGTCAGGATCTCCTCTGTCCGAAACTGCTTCCAAAACAGTGGGTAGAATGGAGACCGATCGTGGTGTTGAAGCCCTAAACCACAGCTAGAATGAACGACTGAGATGTGCCCGAACAGAGGGCTAAAATGAGAGGTTTTCTCCTCACACGGATCACCCTCATGGCAACAACAGGTGGCAGTTTCCGTTTTTGAAAACTAATGTGTTTGTAGGGCTGGTTCGCAGTGAAGATAGTGTGTCCATACGTACAAGAAAATATGTTGTGACTGTTGGGTTTTGGTCAGGCGGAGTTTCCTGACACGATGGGCAGCTTGGATTAGCGATCTGACTTCATTTGGTGGGCCACTGCTCAAAATTGCGGACGCCTGTCCATCCACTGGCCAAACGTAGAGAGATCGAGAGAGAGAAGTCTCTCCATTTCGAGAAGTCGCGGGTCAGACCCGTTTGACTGAGCTGGGTCATCCAACGCACCGTAGGTGCTGTGGCACCGGTGTACATGCACGCCATTTTGGGGCCCATGACGATGGTTGTGGGAAATCTACTCCGTCCATTAGCTTTGAAGGTCCCAATCAGGGCCTTTGACCATGAATCAGGCAGATCCAAATCTTAAGTGGGTCCCACGGCTCAATTCAAATCATATTTGTGGGTTTTCTGTTAATCTAATGGTTGGATTGGCTCAAAATTGCACGTCAATGGCTAGAATCGTCCCAGGAATTTATCAGATGATTGGGTCCACCTATATTTTGATTTTAGGATATTAGTTGTTATTATTAGAATAAGTTTTAATATTTTTCATTATTATTATTATTGTCATTTTTATTTTTATTATTAATTTCATGTGTGTGCACCGTTAATCATGTTGTGGGTCCGACTCCATAGGTTATTAGGACTACATATCTCATGATTTTACATTATTATTATTATTATAGTACTTATTGTATGCATCACTATTATATGTGTATTCCTAAATACTTATTTTGTTTATTTATCTATTTAATTTTTATAGTAGGATCTGCCTTTAATTGAAGTCATAAATGATTTGAATAGTTCCATAACAAGCCATGTGCATATGCTACTCCAACGGTTTATGGTTGATTTTAGGAAAATCGATCATTAGATCGATCATTGAAACGTTGCGGACCTAATGACAATGAAAGATCTCTAGGGAGCCCTATTAGTGTAACTAAGCCACGTGTCAAGGGACAAGATGTCGTGGCCCCATTGATTCATGCTTCACAGCCTAAGATGCATGGTTAGGTTTAGCCTAATGAAGGTGAATGTTCAATAAACTAGGTTTATATTACTAAATTAGATCTCCACAATAACACCTGAGTATTGTAAAGTGCAGGGCGTTATACGAAACAAAGCATGTCCGAAGGATAGCTTCCCATTGCCTCAGATCGATAAGCTGGTGGACAGCACAACGGGGCATGAACTACTCTCCTTCCTGGATGCTTATTTCGGGTATAATCAGATTGCGATGCATCTCATAGACCGACAGAAGACTACCTTCATCACTGATAAGGGACTCTACTGTTATCGGGTCATGCCATTTGGTCTGAAGAATGCTGAGGTCACATATCAAAGGCTGGTAAATCAAATGTTCACCAAACAGATCGGGCATACTATGGAAGTATACGTCAACGACATGCTTATAAAAAGCATTAAGGCATCTGATCACTTGACAGATCTCGAAGAAACTTTCGTCATCCTCCAAGAATACCAGATGTAGTTGAATCCCGCGAAGTGCGCCTTTGGAGTTGGCTCCTATAAATTCCTCGGGTTTCAAGTTAGCCAAAGGGGCATTGAAGCGAACCCCAACAAGATCAAAGCACTCCTTGATATGAGTTCACCTTGGATTGTTAAGGAGATATAATGCCTCACTGAACGAGTAGTAGCGCTCAGACGGTTCATATCCAGAGCAACGAATAAATGTCTCCCCTTCTTCCAGCAGTTGAGGGGTCATAAGAAGACAGAATATATGTCGGAATGTAAACAGGCCTTCTAGCAGCTGAAACGGTATTTAGGTTTGCCACCCCTATTGTCTAAGCCCGAAGAAGGCGAGCCCCTATTTTTATATCTGTGGTCTCGGCCTCAGCTGTCAGCTCAGCCCTGATTAGAGAGGTAGGAGGTAAGCGGCATCTCGTGTACTATGTGAGCAAGGCCATGGTACCGTCAAGATGAGATATCTGGCTCTGGAGAAGTTAATGCTCTGTCTTGTTGTCTCAGCTCGGAGGTTGCGTCCGTACTTCCAGGCTCATTCCATCGTCGTCAGGACCGACTCTCCCCTTAAACAAGTCTTTCAGAGGCCTGAAGTGTCAGGTCGTCTAACCAAGTGGGTCATTGAACTCAAGGAGTTCGACATCCAGTTCCGACCAAGAACAACCATTAAAGGCCAAGTTGTGGCCGACTTCATTGCAGAATTCACCACCCTGGATGAAGAAGGGATCAGTACCAAAGTTGAGACAACTCCTTCGCTTGTTCCTCCAAGTGATCAAGAGGCGGTATCGGAACCAGAATGGATTCTCTATGTAGATGGGTCATCCAATGCCAAGGGTGCCAGAGTGGGAATTGACTTGGTTGCGCTTGATTCTACACCCATCTAGTATGCGATCAGACTCAGTTTCAAGGCCTAACAATGAGGCAGAATATGAGGCCCTGCTGGCTGGACTCAGGCTGGCGGCCAGTTTAGGGGTCCAGTCCCTCCAAGTACGATGTGATTCTTAGCTAGTAGTGAATCGTATCTCTACCGAATATGAGGCCAAGGAGACTAGGATGATTGCTTACTTAGACGAAGCAAAGAAGCTGATAGAAAGATTTTGGAGCTATACTATCTGTTAGATCCCCAAAGCAGAAAATTCCTGGGCCGACGCCCTGACGAAGCTAGCCTCGACCATGGAAGGGAAGATCCAGCGAATCATTCCCGTGGAATTCATAAAAAATCTGAGCAGTGACCAAACGGAAAAGAAAGCGATCAACCTAGTGGATGTTACTCCGACCTGGATGAACCCGATCTATAATTACCTCACATCTGGTGAGGTCCTCTTAGATAGGTTAAAAGTCAGGTGCCTGAGAGTCAGAGCGACACAGTACGTGATCCTGGATAGGATGTTGTACAAGAAATGGCATTCACAGCTCTATCTCAGGTGTCTCCAACCCAATGAGGCAAATTATGTGATTCGAGAGATTCATGAAGGCATCTGTGAAAATTACTTTGGTGGCTGAACCCCATCTTTAAAAATACTCCACTAAGAATATTTTTGGCTGACCATCAGGGAGGACTTGAAGAACTACATTCAAAGGTGCGACAAATGTCAACGGTTTGCAGCCGTGCCGAGGCAACCTGCAGAGGAAATGACTCCCATGAGCGGTCTGTGGTCGTTCGCTCGGTGGGGGATTAAAATCATTGTACCTCTGCCCACAGGGAAAGGACAAGTCAAGTTCACCATTGTCGCAGTTGATTACTTCACCAAGTGAGCCGAGGTTAAACTTGTTGCAAAGATCACAGAACAGAAGGTAATCGATTTTATCTGAAAAACATCATATGCCGGTTTGGGATACCATGCACCATTGTGCCTGATAATGGCAGGCAGTTTGATAACAACAAGTTCCAAGACATGTGCCAGGGGCTCGGCATCACAAATACATATTCTTTGACTTGGCACCCGCAATCCAATGGATAGGTGAAAGCAGTTAACAAGGTCATCAAGCACTATCTCAAAATAAAGTTAGAGAAAGCGAAAGGTAACTGGGCCGAGGAGCTCTCATTCGTCCTCTGGGCTTACAGGACTACGACTCAATCATCTACTAGGGAGACCCCGTTCTTGCTTTCCTATAGTTCGTAAGTAATGATGCCAGTTGAAATTGGTCTCCCTACAACTTGGGTCAAAATTTACTAGGAGAACCAAAATGCCTAACAAATTGCAGCCAACCTGGATCTACTTGAAGAGGTCAGTGACATCTCAAGGCTCCGGGTCACTGCTCGACTTTAACAGGTGGCATGGTTCTACAATTCTAAAGTCAAGACCAGGCGATTCCGTCCAGGGAACCTAGTCCTTCGTCGAGTCTTCCAGAACGTTGCGAAGTCAGGGGCCAAGACACTCAGACCTAATTGGGAAGGGTCGTGCTGTGTGGTCTAATCGACCAAACCTGGTTCTTACCACTTAGAAGATCTCGAGAGCTATTAGCTTCTCCTCTCCTGGCATGCCGAGCATCTGAAAGTCTACTACCCTTGACGTAATGGCCGTTATATGCCCCCAATAAATGTACGCTTCCTAGTGACTAGCCTTTAAGACTCTCAATAAAATTTACATCTCTTCATATTTATATGAGCGGATTAACTACTAATAAAAAGTTACCTTTCTCGAACAGGAGCGAACTTAATGAACTGATCCCTTAAAGAAGGGGTTAGTACGTTATCCCATGAAAATTCTCCAGGGCATAATTTCATGTATGAGGGAATAGCCCATAGACGGGCCGATTCCCATGCACAGGAGTCAGCTCATCATCCGACTGAACTTGGTAAGAGTTGCTCACCAATTGTGGGAGGAATGACCCCCTGAGGGCCTGGTCCTAATAATTGTAACACCACAAAGCCCTACAAAATGACATTGAAATGAGTAGACCCACTAAGGAGTCAGCCCGGCAATGCCCGAAAATAAACCAACCGGTCAATAAATTGGTTCGAGAATCAACAATTAACAAACGCCGTCCAAAAATTAACTACGGATTTAAAAAAATCGTCATCCACATGCCCTCTCCAGAGGGTCAAAAAATATCATCCATTAGAACATTTATCAAAAGGCAAGTTTAAAAAGTTATTGAGATGCTAAAAGCTAGTCAATCGAAGCTGGAGTAGGAAGAGATTGGGAGCCAGGAGCCTGATCCGAGCGAGCATCTCTAAAGAGCTTCTCTCATACATCTTCGGGCAATAGAGGCTCAAGGTTAAGGTCTAGATATAAATCTTGGACCGCATCAATGCAAGCGTCGAAGCCACAATTATAAAACTTGGTAGCTTCGGCGGCCCTCCCCTCCGAAGCCTTGAAGGCATCCACTACAGCAGCCACCGCCAAGGCCAGGGAGGCCTCATCCTCAGCTCGCTAAGCCTCCTTCGCCTAGTAAATGGCTCGTCTCTGTTCTTCTTCCGCATCGGTTCTGGTCTACTCTAACACTTTCCCTAATCGGGCGTTCTCCTTGATAAGTGAGTCTGCATGGCCCATGGCTAGGGATAGCTCGACCGCAGCAGTACTGCATCGGGCTTTGAGAACACTCACAAATCCCTGTAACTAGAGCTCTCGAGCCCTCCCGTCATCAAGCTGCCAATGCAGTTTCACCTGCTCCATCCGGAGGAAGGTGAGCTCATCTCGTAGGATCCCGACCTCACCACCGAGGGCTTCCACCTCAGCATCTTTCCTTGCAAGCTCCCTTAATCTCTCCCAAGTCAGAAGGAGTCTCAGAACGAATTGAACAAAAATAAAAGAATGAGCATTCGAATGCGAAAAAAATTGAAGGCAAGAAAAGTTAATACAAGTACCTGGTAGAAGACGGAAGCGATGTCGTTGACGAAAGACTTGTCTGACTTGGTGAGAAGGCTAGCTATCTCCTCCTCCGGAGCATGCTTGGCCGTCCAGCGGACTAAGCAGGACATATGATAGCCTGACTGGAACCTCTCTCCACTAGTTCCCACTTACGTCGACCCAGCCGCCTCCTCGATCCTAGTCCTGCTGCCTGCTGAGGCTTGAGCCTCAGCTCTGAATTCATTCCTAAGTTTGGGAGGGGAGAGCATGGCGTCAGCTATCCAAACGGCCTCCTCCCATTCGGATGAAGAGCAAACGGCTATGCAGGGCTCAGGGGCTGCGGGAGGTGCTTCAGCAACATGAGGGGCAGCAGCAGGGAGAAGAGTTGGAGCCAGAGCATTGTCGACAGCAACCTCAGCCGCAACAGGCGTTGTAGCAGGTGCTGCAATAACAGAAATTAAAGCTACAGCTGGAGCTATAGCGACAAAAATTGGGACTAAGGGGCCCTCGCCGCGAGAAGCCCCCTACCTCCTTCAAACAGTCATCTTTGTTTGGGGCTCGGCCCTCAACATCTCATCGACAGTCGGGGAGGCCTTCTTTCTCTGGGACCCAGCTACCTCGGCCATACCTGCGTGTAAAGTAATGAATCAGCAACCAAGTCAAGAGGTTCAGTCCTTTCAAAGTAAGGAGCATAGGAAAAACTTACTGAAGGAAGTAGGGAGAGGTGTAACGTCCTGAAAATCGGGGGTCAAGCAAGAGCCCAACTCCAGAGTTCCAACACATCACTTATGCAACATAGATAATGATGATTAAATGTGTCTATATTAATACATCAAACATGAGTGAGATTATACCAAAACAACATATCATACTCAGAGACGATTAATTACGCAAGCGGAAGACTGTGATAAGTGTATAGAGCATATAAGTGAAGGTAAGTCTCCTGAGTATGATCATGTTACCAGGTCAAATAATTACATATAAAATTTTAAAATATATAAAATATGTAATGTCATCCAGTCAACATCCCAGTGAAAACCGTCGATCAAAGTGGTCTACATAAACCCGCCTGATAACTGTATATAAGAGAACTTCTCCTCATCATCATAAAAGTCTGGCTCTAGTTCAAAAGCATTGTCATCATATGTATCTACAACAGGGTCTAGTTGGTGTTTAAAACACCGTCCCAGAATGTGGGAGTGAGTGATCAACTCAGTGGAATAATAAAGTAAAGGTTAACATGTTATCAATTTAATCAAACAGTAATGATAAAGTAGTACAACACTCACTCCCACGTCCCAAAATGTGAGAGTGGGTGATCAACTCAGTGGAATAATAAAGCAAAGGTTAACATGTTATCAATTTAGTCAAACAGTAATGATAAAGTAGTACAACACTCATGTCTTAAGTACTCTTATTAATGCAAGTATGATATATTATAATGATCCATGCCCTCGCCTGCGCTCTCTCTTGCGACAACATCTAACGATCGTGGTATGCACCACTCCCACTATGCTTTTCCATGCCAAAGGTCCATGCAATGCAGTGCATGAGTATGATTATCGAGTTCTTATTAGACCTTTTCATACAACAGGATTGGGAAGCTAAGGCACTTCCCTTATATCCTTTCCCAAATAATGATCCATTCTAGGGTCGTCGGTCCTAGCTAATATCATACGATGTTATGGTTTCAGGTTGCTACAAAGGGGTTTGTTACCTCAATACAGGCCTAGCTTATACTCTAGTTACTGTGGAAAGGCTCGTCACCTCAACGCAGTCTCAGAGTATACTCGAGGTCGTCACCAAGTCGTAGGCCGATAGCTCGAATACACTGTCCCATACCACCGTATTCGGCTCATGAGCTTAAGTTGCTCACTGGTCACTACGGGTGGGCTCATCACCCCGGCGTATCCAACAGCTTGGCCACGGTGTCCCATACCACCATGTTCGGCTCATGAGTCTTAGCAGATCGAGCTACTAAGGTTAAACAGGTTTTCACTAGTGAGTTTAGTACCTTAGATTCAAGCAGTGGCGTATATACATGGTGAACATACATTAAGTCAACCGAGTTGCTTGACAAACTCGACTGGTATGAGTATACATCGAGCTGATCGACATGGAGCTCATAAGCAACTCCGCGTGGCCTACCCACTGCCGACAAGCAGCGTACGACTCGGATTCATTAAGCGTGTCTGTCGTGGTTAAGCAGTTCAACCACTGTTCATTGACATTTACTGATTGACTGGACTACATCGTAGCCCCAAACATAATCAAAATAACAGTATATACATGTATTAACCAAGGACAACATCTGAAAGCTAAAATCGATTATAGATCTTACTTTAAGCAATTCAACAGCACATACTACACATGTATCGTACTTAAGCATTTCATCCTTAATCCACATAGTAGCAAGATAGGTTATATAAAGGATTCTATAACCATAGATAAAAGAGTTGAGGATCCCATCTCAACACCCTCATTACACGCATTTATGCAAGAATTTTCACACTCAGCCATTTTATCAAACAGTTATACTACACAAATCATGTACATGTAATACAGTAGTTATAACAGGTATTATAACAAATTTCTTTTTAAGGGGTTCATCATATGTACTACAATCATGTATTCTCAGTCAATAAACATAACAAACATAAATCATAATTTCATACTCATTCAAGCATTTCAACAAACACATGGAAGGTATTAAAAACAACATAGTTACACATATACGTATTATATAGAAAACGTCGTATCTTCCCACATGTGACAATAATCAAGTCAGTGATAAATTATTACTGACATTGAAAGCCTTGAAAAAATAACCTACACTTTCATAATCTTCACCTTACACCGATAAACAAGTATCGAACTCAATTTGTATATCAGGCCCTTGTCTACGGCACAACGACCACCTATAACATGAAATAGGTTATCTATTTCATCACTTACACTATTTGAAACCCTAAAACAGATTAGGGTTAGGGTTTCTTACCTAAGAATGAAATCGGAATCACCCGTATAGTGATACAGGAATGGTGGTTAAGCATGTGGAGCGGCGGGATTTAATCCCAGGAATGAACCCCAACTCTCATCCTCACTTTCTCTCACTTTCTTTCTCTTTTCTCTTTTATCTCCCTTAGGGTTTTTTAAATTTGTATGGAATGAGAGAGAGAGAGAGGGTTTAAGCTCTTTATATAGGCCCAGAACTGATGGGAATGACCCCAGGGCCATGATATACTTAGGTTATAGCCAAATACTGACCATTTCGGTCTAATGGAGCTGTTATGGAGGCCCCTTTTTTGCATGCGGTTAGACTTAAGTTTTCTGACTATGAATCTAGGTCAGGCCAATTTTTTGGTCCGATCGAGTTTATAGATCAGCCGCAGTGGAACCGTTTCAGTTCAACGGTCATCGGCACTCAATCAGGGTCACAAGTATTCTGACATGTGTTAAAAAATTTTCCTGATCCGAGGGTGTAATTGAGTCAGATTCTGATGGTCTGAATTCTTAGATTTAGCCTGTAAGCTAACCGACTCAATTCACTTAAGTTTTAGTCCATTTCCTAAAGATATTCACGTTTCTCACACACTTCGCTTCGAGCTCAAGTTGTGCGTTCCTGGGTACTATTAGGTATTGATTTCTGAGATGACTGTCAAGTCAAGCAAGGCGCTCATAACCGTATAGTTTCGGGGTAATTAGACTTTCAACGTGCGGTCCAGGTCCGATACAGAGTTTCATGTTGCTTCCAAGAGCAACTGGGTTTTGAGATGGATCCTAAGTTTTTAGGTAATGTAGCGTTAATGCTTTTACCCAGTTTGGGTCTTACAGATCATATTTAAAGTGATTAGGACTAATTTCACAGGGAGTCTAGTTTAACACTAGTTAATTCTCGCTTAATTCTTAAAGGATTTGGTCTTAAGTGATTTCTGCCTAAGGTGATATTCGGGTCTTTGTACGAATTTTTTTGAGACGTTACAAGAGGCTTAAACTTGCAAAGTCCGGACCAATGAAAATTGACGGCTGTGATCAAATCCGACCAGGAGTGGAGGTCTCCTGAGCTCACCCTGGCCTTTGCAACCCTATTCTTTTGGCTCGAGGATAGGAGAGGCGAACCTCTTAGGAAATCTATAGAAACGAAATGAAGCTTTAGTCAAAATCGCCATAGGTAAAAAAGGGATGTAAAAAATTAAAAAAAGGTGCAAGGTCCGACTTGGTGTGGTAATCGGGTGGGGACCTGAGTCCTCAAGTTCTTGAGCTCCACCGTTGGAACCTCCCACTCACCCGAAGCCCATAACCATTTGTTCTTCCTGTCCTTGTTGGAGGATGAAAGATTCATGATCAGCCCCGACCCCTTATTGCCGTGAGTCCCGAAGTAATACCATGGCTCTTGGCTATCATGCTTGAGTAAGTACAAGCTTATTAACTCTTATGAATTCAGCTCTAGGTTCCCAACTTGACGCCAGATGATGTAGGAAGAAATCAAAACCCTCCAAGCATTGGGGGTAAATTGGCCGGGAGCTAGTCCCAGGTAGGCCGTCAGGGCTTGGATGAAAGGATACAGAGGAAGTCGGAGCCTACATTGTAGAGAGCAAAGGAAAATGACGACTTCCCCTTCAACAGGAGCGCCGATGGTGTCAAGGGGCTTTGGCGCCCTTCTCTATATGAAGTCTGGGATCTCAAACTCTAAACGGATCCATCCCATTTGGGACTCCGCCAGAATAGAGCCTTCTAGGACAGTCTCCGAGGCTCGCCCGCTGGAAGGCATCTCGGCGATGCTTGTCGTTGAGTCTCGAGGGGCTCGGGTGGCTTTCTTCTTGCCGGCCTAATGGGTCCAAGCCCCCACCTCTTTATTTCTTTGGGGTAGAGGGAAGGGAGCCACTGCTTCCAAGGGATCTTCAGATGCCCCTCTCCTGTCATTCGAGCTTCCTGGCCCAGAATCGTCATAATCTTCTCGAACCATATCCAAATCAAACGACATCTCACAGAGAATAGACAGAAAAATGCTAGAAGGGAGGACTCACTGGACAATCATCGAGAATAGCCTTTATCGGAAACCTTTGGACGGTCGGAATCGCCTCCCCAAAAGCTTTAAGTCGGTCAAAATCACCCTCGTTGAAAATTGCCTCCTCAGATAACTAGTAACCACACAAATTCGAAGCACAGAAATGAGGAACATTTTCGGAGAGCTAAGGTTTATATAGCCTGTGAAGGATTCTTACATTAATGATGAGGCATGATGGGCGCAGCCAAATCGTTGTGAGTCGATTCTGGAGCACACGTGGCTATAGGGTACTGGCTTAAGCCCTACTAGGTGGCGTGCATCTGACATTAGGCGATGAACTTTGGGTAGCAGAAGTGGCACTCATGCAGAGGAAACGTCACTCAAACGTCTCCCAGGGCATATGTAGCAGCCGGTCATAGGTTCAACAACGATTCGAGATCTTAACCGTCGCCACGCGTCCGCTGGAGGTTAACTCGCAGATGAAAAAGCCTCGAGGATGTGACACTTTAAACAAGGAAATCATGATTATAGCTGTATGCATGGAAGACACGACGGGAAGTTGTTGATCTTCCACATGTATTTACTTTTCGAGTCCGAGCTCGAACTTAGAGAGTAGGGGGCTTCTGTTATGGAAAGATCTGAGTCCCTTCAATTTTGAGGTCTGATGCCACACTAATCGGATCGGATACATAAGAGTAAAACTGTAGGACTGATCTGAAGAAAGATGCTCGGCTCGGCTCGGCTCAGTTGAGCGCCTACACTGAGGTTATTAGTTCGGAGTAATCTAAGACCGAGGTAGTCGATGTTAAGATCATACCAGAACCTACTTGCGAGATCTTGGACCGCCCCACTACTACCTGACCAGAGACAGTTGTTCAACCTCTTAAAACTTCATATCACCTATAACGGGAAAATCCAGCCTGGTGGGTTAAGTCTGTTATCCGCCTCAGAGCTCGGATGGGAATCCTCGAAAGTATTTGACGAACAAATAGTTACCGAGTCCATCATAAGCCCGAAGCTCGTAGTCAGGACCTCCTTGGTTCGAGGTCCAAAGTCAAGACCGAGGATGGATACGAACATCCTGAGTGCTAAATTAGGATATGACTTGGAGCGGATACTCCTGAATATCTCGGCCGCAGATATGCACCTCTAGGGCTCGACACACTACACAATCTCCGGATTACGGACAATATCTCCACGATCATAGTATCCTACTAATTGAGTGAAGCGTGTCGAGATTAACGAACTCAGACCGTCCGATAGGCAGGTATAAATACAACGAGACTCCATTACTATAGGTACGCAACATCTAGTATTCTCTCACTACACCCCAACTTAGACCCATATTTTCTTGACCTGACTTAGGCATTGAAGGGTCGCCTGCGTAGACCAGGGTCTCCTTTGCTCATTGTGAGTGTGCAGGTTCAAGACGTTGAAGCGGCTCGCAGTCCGTAGATCGGAGTGGAGAGCCGTCCAGATTTAGTCATCAACACATTTAATAATAGTTGGAATAGATTTCAAATACAAATCACCGTGGGCATGTAAAGAAATAAGGTTGGCGACTTGCGAAATTCCTTCTAATGTGGAGCGAAAACATGTATTTTTTTGGGAACACTTGAGAGAGTAGGCAGCCTTAATTATCGATGGGCTCAACATAATGTATATGTGGAATCCACTCTAATCATTAGATATGCAATTGTACATCAGACCAAGGGAGAAAAAATCAAACTTATTTGGGGTCCTTGTGGGGCACACAAAAAAATGTGAGGCACACCAAATTTCTTCATTTTTGGGACCATCCTCTAAAATAAACTGATAAACAAATGAACATTGTGGATATAAAGATGCATGCACTCAGTTGAACCCAATGGTCAGAGTCCCACCCACATTACTAGTTCCTCGATTGCAACCCAGCTGTACTCTTCAATTTTGGGCTCAAGCAGAAGGAGTTGGAAAAATGGATGGACGACATGGATAAAACACATACCTCATGGAGGGGCCCATAGAGCTTTTCCAGCACACTGACCACCACTGATGGCAGTATTGCGGGAGTCACTACCGAATTCAAGCCTCGCGATTTGTCTTGTGACGGGTTGTGGTAAGAGGGTGTTAACTAAATAAATGCTTTCCTTCTAACTCTTACAACATTCCGGTTTTTGCCACTTGACTACAATGTTTTTACAGTAAAAATTCGAGAGTGACATGCAAGTAAGAATTAAACCGGATGAGTTCCCAATGTCCCACATATTCATATGATCATTTGTCCAAAATTAGAGTAGTACTTTATCAGTGAAGTCAAAAGTTAAGGAAGGATAGATAAATCCATAAATTATAGGTTAATATCAAAAATACATTAAGTCAAAAATAATGTCCACCTAGGTGTGGCTTATACAAAAGACAATATCCAAAACGTACGAAATATACAAACATAAAAGGAAAAGACTTGCGATCTTTTGGCCCGAGCTCCTAGATCTCAACCATGCTAGCGATGTACACTCTGATCACCTAACTTCCCACCAAGCTTTACAATAGCATTCACACGCGCACCACGATCCTGCACAACACTTAAAATATCTCCATGAATCAAATGGAAGGCGTCAGTCACCAATATAGTAAAGCTATACCACTAAGATTGTACCTCAACATGGTAGTTAAGAAAAAATATTCAAATGGAAGCAAGAATCCCTACACACATAATTCATACAAGTCATTAAGTGTAATTGAAAGTAATAACCTAACAACATTCATACTAGTCACAGTCATTTATATTGTTTAGATGCATGAATGAATGAAATGCACATAGACCTAAGGAATATCACATCCAACTAGTTTTTTTTTTTTTTTAAGGACAACACAGAGTGATGTAGTAACCCCTGGTAAAGACCAGAAAAAGTAATGGCTCGAAATCACAAGAGACGGTCATCGGTATAACCCATTATCTCATAAGAGACGGTCATCGGTAAAACCCATTATCTCATAAGAGACGGTCATCGATGTTCAGAATCTCAAATGACACAGACGAGGACCATGAATCACTATAGCGACATCAGAACCTCACGAGAGACCGTTGTCAATACTTAAATCTCAGTAGGCACATATGAAGACTTAAGATCACGATGTTAGGGATTTGTGCTGCGGAATCACACAGATCTAGATCTAGGATAGCAATCTAATGGCACCAAGTAATTACAAGAGAAACATGACACAAAGTGACAAAATTTCACTATGAAAATAGAAATTACAAAGAGAGAAGACTTACCCGATTCGAACAACCTCGAATCTCACCCTTCGTAGACTCTTTAGAAACCCTTAAAAAACCTTTAGGAAGCCTTAGAATACCTTAGAATAGCCCTGAGGACCCTTATTTATAGTTTAGAAAACTCCACTTATGCATCTAGTTTGGAAAATTTTGGAAACCGCATCAAATTTACGCAGTCCGCACGTAGGCTGTGTAACCCTCGACTAGTCGAGCCCGACCCTCGACTGGTCGAGCATCCCGGACATCAAAAAAACATGCTTGCTAGACTTCAAGTCGAGCAAGCCTCTCGATCGGTCGAGTAGGCCTCTCGAGTGGTTGAGTAGCGCAGTGATTTACAAGATTTAAGACATCTTTTGCAACACACGAGAGACAATCATCAGTATATCTTGGAATCTCATAAGAGACAGTCATTGGTGTTGTCCGAAATCTCAAGTGACCCCAAACACTCACATACCATATATACATGATTAGCACAACTTACAACAACCCATTTTACAAGCAATCATATTTACAATAATCCCTTTGACTAGTTGCCCTTCCAAATCAATAACAAAAAAATATCTCAAATATCTTTTCCATGAAAAAAAAAATCTGATTATAGACACATAAATGAGTTTAATCTAAAGAAAATCACTTAGGTTAAAAAATTTCAGTTAAATGACACAAATAAATGGGTTCATCTTGAAAACCTCGAAGGGCATAAATGTGTTAAAGATGGAATTCATCAAACAAGTTATGACACTAATCTAAGGTGTGCTTCATCAAATTCACAGAAAAGGACAATTCAAGCCATGGACAATTTATAAAGTGGAAATCAAAAGCCACATACAATTCATACAAAGTCCATCAAAACAACGGATATAACTCATGAAAGTGACAAGTAAAACCACCTAAAAAGTTCATAAAAAGGGGAATTCAATAATATATCCATAATTCTAAGTATATTAACGATCTACCACTTATTGTAGAAAAGAAAGCATGTTAGCATTTATGTTCGAGGAGGTTATTGACGAATTTTGAATATAAGCATGGATTAGAGAGCTACCAACAATATTCACAAGTCCAAGCGACGATACATAGGAAAAACAACAATGCAAAGAATGGATTATATACTCAAACATTAAAAGAATCCATATACTGAATAAAATATTGGAAAAAATTTGAAGGGTAGATCTTCACCTTGATATCAAGGTTCCTTAGTTGAGATGCGCCCTAGGTGTACAAAATTGGGGGAATGCTCAATTAAGGTGGTTCTTAAGGTTGAAATTTAGAGAAATTGGAGGAAAGTTAGCTCCTAACATGGTAAGCCTAATTTTAGAACTCATACAATTCCAATTAAACTCAAAATAAGGGATTAACACCTACCTTAAGGTTATGTCGACTCGACTCGGAACTCGAGCCCTAAATGTACGTTTTGACGCAGCTACTCCCCAACGCAACTCATGCGTGCGGATGGGCTGCACCTAATGCCAATGAGGCAAGGAAGGACTTGAGGTCAAGCACCATCTTCTTCAAGAGGATAACTATTCCGAATCCATAAAACTTCTCTGGACTCCTCACAGAGACTTCTCGAATCCACGAGGAAAGAAAGAAGAAAATAGAAGTAAAGTCTAATAAATTTGAAATTGATTAATGAATGAATAAAAATGAGTTCACAACCCTTTAAATAAGGGTACCAAGCAATGGGAAATAAATCAGAGTCAAACAATAACTAGAACTCCTAGAATTCACAACTTACTATAAATAGTATACTTACTATTTATAAACGGTCATGATGTCTACCAGTGCGCAAGGTTTTTGGCCAAAAATAGTAAGTGTTGTATTTGGTTTTACTAAGATGTTCTCCTAATTTTTCTAAGCTCTTTTCACATTGGATGCAACTCCTAAAGCCCAACGGATGAAGAGTTATAATCAAACTAAAACTTACTATTTATAGTAAAAAAGAAATTAAAATAGGGGAACGACCGTCGATTTGGTAGAATTTTGTAAATCTGGCTTGGACAACCCAGCATAGCAGGGTTGGTTGGCTAAAGTAGCTCGTTTTACCCCAAAATCATATATTTCACGTCAGATAACCCATTCTGAATTGCAAGATATGCTCGATTTAAGGTCCGATGGTCTGGATCACTTATGTTGTCGACCGGGCCTTTTCTGATCCATCTTTTCCATGCAAATGTCTGCGACCCACTCTACATTAGTCTCCTCTACCTCAAAAGAACTCGTCTTCAAGTTCTCGTCTTGCTCTGGTTCATGCTACTCGGTTAGGTCCGCGACATTGAAAGTCTCAAAGATCGACATGTCATTTGGAAGATAATAACATAAGCGTTGTCAGTAGTCTTTCAGATGATTGGTATGAAATTACGGTGAAGAGCGCTTTAGTTGAAGTAGGAATAGGTCAGTATATCGTATAGGGGGTGAATAGGACTTTTTAAAATTTTTATAAATTATTAAAGATCCTTATCACACTAATCCTATCACAGAGTATTGATTAGGATTACTCAACCTTAACTCTACTGGCTTCCAAGCCTGATAGAGGATCCAATCACAAACTATTTAAAAGACAAACAATGTATAGATGAGATTGTGATGGATATGACTGTGTCTGCATAGGATACGATCATATATTAAGACATGCAAGGAAATCATATGAAAGATAGTATCAAACTCAAACACAGTCATTTTATAGTGGTTCGACGACTTGTCTACTCCACTCCCGGCTTCCACACTCAACCCTTGAGTGACCGAATTTCACTAAGGAGGTTTCTCATGGTTCACCTCAAACCTAAGGTTTTAAATCAGGTTCACGTTCAACCTTTATAGAGGTTTCTACTCGGTTCACCTCAAACCCTTGAGTTTCAAATGGTGAGCAACACTTAAAATTCAATCCTAAAAAGGAATGATCGCAAGTGTCCTCTGGACTCTTAGTACTTACAGATAAGTTGATGAGTCCCTTTCAGCATAATAATGAAGACCTTCTACTTGTTGATGAAGAGTCTTCAGCTCCCTTGATCCGCAACATGAAGATGTATATATGCTAGGCTTAGGTTGGGTCAAGGTTATGATGGACTACCACTCTCTAAAGGTTTTCCTATAAGGAAGATAGAGAGGTTCCCATCATTTATGCATTCAAGGCATCCCAGCTTAATGATATGTCATTAAGGTAGTAGCCGAAGGATCCTTGAATGCGGAAGTTCATTCCCCAATCCACTCTATAAGATATCAATGATGAGGGTGGATTGGAGGATGAACTTTCCGAGAGAAAGGGCTTAGGTAAATGATAAGAAGATTAAAACACTCTAAAGAACTCTCTTCTTTTTCTCTCACACAGCAATGAAGACAACTCTCTCTATTTATAGGCAAAAGATTCCAACGGATATAAACGGTCATATTTATGACAGAGTTCGATATCATCGATCAGTCATCAATATGATCGAACGTATACTCTCGATTGTATCGGCTGACCTCTCGATGATAAGAACTCAATTGTCATTTAACTTTTGAAAACCTTCTGCCAACTGGTCGATGGGATCGAGACACACATCGATGATATCGGATTTCGAACTCCGATTCCATCGAGTGATGGTTCGATTCTATCGATAGTTGAAAAATAAAAGAGAAGTCTTGAAGAATTTCAGGATCACAGATATGATTGGGGAACCAGTCGATGTCATCGAAATTTGTACATTGATCATATCAGTGACCATTTGATGGGATCGAAAATCGTATAAATTTTACATGTAAGCTTGCTGGACGAATTATGTCCTGACTCGATCCAATCGACATGGTCTCGATATGATCGATATATGAATATCAATTTATCGACAGGCACCCCGATCAACATTAAAAGCAACCTAAAATTCATGCTGGAGAGAACATGCGCCCCACAGTCGATATGATCGACTGACTCCCGATATGATCGATATTTGAGTTCAGCTTGAATCGGGCAGTCATCGATATATCGAAGTAACTGATAGTTTTCTTTAAAAAAACAGGGGCGCCGGAAAGCAGTCTGTCGATACGATCGATCCACTTCAGATATGATCGATTTTCAAATATTGATGATATCGACTCGAAGGTTGATATATCGATAAATCGTCCTGAAGATTGTTTGATTGTTGGACGCTTTTTGTCCTCACTCGATTGTATCGATTGATATGTCGAGGACATCAACAGAGCTGGTCAATCATATCGAAAGGGGAATCGATATAATCGACAGTGTAAGAAAAACTTAGAAAATCTTCTTTTGGATAAAAAGTTTTCTTACACATAAATCCTAAAATGTTCTAGTTCTTTTTAAGGGTTTAATCACCTGATATTTTGGGACATGAGATGTGAGGCTATGATTTACCTTTTGATGAGCTTCCACACATCCAGATGAGGCAGACGCTTGACATGATCTTCTTGTTAGGTGCTGTCGTCCGACTGACTCAACATACAACGTAATTGACAAACCAGGGCACGTAATAGGTGCACTTTCATGGTACTGGTCCAATCTTTTTATTCTTCAACTTGTTGTATGTTCCGGTTGAAAATTTTTCTTGATGCAGATGGACCATTACTTGGTCTCCCACCTTAAACACCTTTTATCCCCGATACTGATCTGTTTGCTCCTTTTACTTTTCATTCGAGGCATGTAGCTGAGTTTGTACCTCTACATAAATGGCCATGATCCTGTCTGTCATATGTTCTGCTGCAATGCTCATACCTGGGAGCTTGGGCAGAGGGACCAAGTCTAATGTGTGGTGAGGTACTCGTCCGTAAATAACCTTGAACGGGGATTTTCCTGTTGAGCAGTTCACCATATTGTTGAATGCAAACTCTGCTTGAGACAAGGCCAAATCTCACTGCTTCAGTTTTTCTCCTGAAATACACTGAAGGAAGTTTCTCAACGTGCGATTCACAACCTCAGTTTTCCAGTCAGTCTGTCGGTGCTAGATGTTACTGAACTGAAGTCGTGTATCGAATCGAGTCTATAATGTCCGCCAAAAGTGGCTTACGAACTTCATATCACGGCTAGAAGTAATAGTCTTGGGAACCCCATGTAGCCGCATAATTTCTCTGAAGAATAGATTCGCCACATGTGTTGCATCGAGAGTCTTCTTGCATAAAATAAAGTGCGTCATCTTGGAGAAATAATCTACTACCATGAACACTGAATTTATGCTGCGTTGTGTTCATGGGAGACCAAGCACGAAGTACATAGATAAATCCTCCCAAGGGCTATTAGACACAGGTAACGGGGTACAGAGGCCTGTATTATGAGATTGTCCCTTGGAGGTTTGACAAATATAACAATGCTGGATTGTCTTTCCCACATCACGTACCAATTGCGGCCAATAATACCATTCTTCCACAAGAGCTCGCGTCTTGTCTCGCCCAAGGTGTCCACTGAAGCCACCTCCATGTAGCTCTTAGATTATTTTTTTCCTTAGCGAACTGTTGGAGATGCACAATTGATTTTCCTTGATAAGAAATTCATCTTGCATATGTAAATCATAGAGGTGACCTTCTTCGCATCTAACTCATGCATCCTTGAAGTCGTCGGCGGTAGCATATATGTCTTTAAGGCACTCGAACCCGACAACCTCACTGCTCATAATGATTAACAAAGTTGCACGACGACTCAGCGCATTGGCTACTTTATTCTATTGTCCTTACTTATGTTTTAGTATAAATGTGAATTCCTACAAAAATGAAATCCATCTAGCATGCACACGGTCAATGTTAGCTTGACTATTAATGAATTTGAAAGTTTGATGGTCGGTGTAAAGTATGAATTTTTTTTGAATTAAATAATGTCGCCAGTATCGTAATGCCTAGACTACCGCGTACAACTCAATCTCATATGTAGACCACTTTTTGTGTGCATCGCTAAGTTTCTCACTGTAAAAGGCTAACGACCTACTTTCTTGAGACAAAACTCTCCCAATCCTGACATATGAGGCATCACATTCGACTTCAAATACTTTGTCGAAGTTAGGAAGTACAAGAACCAGGGTCATGAATAATCTGCTCTTGATTTCGACAAAGCTCCTGTCAACTTAGTCAGTCCACTGAAACTGTCCTTTTTCATGCAATCTATGATTAGTGACACAATAATACTGAAATTTTTCATGAATCGATGATAGAATGTCGTCAGTCCATGAAAACTTCACACTTTATGAATATTTGTGAGAACCGGTCATTCTCTGATTACCTTCACCTTTTCCTCATCCACTTAAATGACGATGGATGTTATGACAAAACCCATACATAATAAGCTATCAGTCATGAAGCTGTACTTTTTAAAATTAAGATACAGTTTATTTTCAATGAGCACTTGAAGGACCTTCTTGAGGTGTTCCATATGGGTGGTTTCATCTTGACTGTAGATCAAAATATCATTGAAATAAATCACAACCAACCACCTAATGAAAGGTTTTATAACTTGGTTCATCAATCTTATGAACATGCTAGGCGCATTTGAAAGGCCGAAAGGCATGACCATCTATTCGTACAATCCTCTATTGATCTTAAAAGGCTATTTTTCACTCATCACCTAGCCGTATTCGAATCTGATGGTAGCTGCTACTTAATTCCAATTTAAAGAAAATTTTTGTACCCTCTAGCGTGTTCAGCATATTTTCCAACCGTGGTATAGGAAACCTGTATTTTATGATGATTTTGTTAATGGCCCGGCTGTCGACACACATACACCAACTTCCATCTTTTTTTGGAGTTAATAGAGCTGGTACGGCAGATGGGTCATGCTTTCTCGAATAAGACCCTTATGTATCAGCTCCTCAACTTACCCCTGTAGAATCTCACACTCATTCGAACTTATTCGATAATGAGGACGATTGGGTAAACTAGACCCGGGGACAAAGTCGATATGGTGTTAGATATCCTGCATGGGGAGTAACCTATTGGGAAGCTCATCGGGCCAAATTTCTTTGAATTCATGTAACAAGTGTCTTAGTCTTTTAGGGATGATGGTAGGATCAAGTTCTTCCCTTTTTACAATTAATGCATAAGCCCATCCTATTTTTTTTAGATTCTTCCACGAAGTTCGATATGGTTAAGAGAAAACGGCCCTTCACTTTAAAAGTTTCAAGTATTCCCTCTGGATCCATAGGGGCCAATATGGTCTTCCGGCCATCCCTGACGAAGATATATATGTTATCTCGCCCTTTATGAATGACATCACGGTCAGATTGCCGGGGTCAATCAAGTAGTATGTAACATGCTTTTATATTAACCACATCGTATTCTACTTCATCCTTATAATATTTGCCAATTGAAAAGAATATAGTTCATCGTTTAGTTATCATTATTTCGCTGACCTTCTTAATCCAACCGCTTATATATGGGGAGAAATGACGCTCCGTTTTCAATTGTAATTTTTCCATCATGACTTTGGAGACGATGTTATCGCTGCTTTCACTGTCAATGATCGCGTCACAAACTTTTTAATTCACCATACACTTAATACGGAAGATGTTATGCCGCTATGGATGCACTTCTTTTCTTGGGGCATATAATAGTCGCCTCACGACGAGTGACTCGCCGCAATCTTGCTGAACCCAACTTAAATCATCTGCCTCGTCCTCAGTGGTATGCTTTTGTTCTTTAACATATGGATCTTCATAAGCATTATCAGCACCACCATCATTGATGGTGAGGTTCACCACTTTTTACTAGGGACAAGCATTTGATAGGTGGCCCGGTTGGCCACAACGATAGCAGTTATCAGACTATGGTCAAGCATATGGGTCTAAGATTCTACTTGGACCAGCAGCAATCGATACGCCCCTTTAGGTTATAGTTTACCCTCTTCCCTAATCTCGGCTCTCAAACGTAGGATGTTGAGTGCGTGCTCCTACGTGCTCCTTCCCCTTGGGCTGTGGAGCCCTCTCGGGTGAACCTGCCGCAGTAATCCTTACGGTAGGATAGGTCTGTGTGTTAGGACATTCGAGTTGCGCTTCCGCCCGAGTAGCCAACTTGATCACATTATTCATCGTCCAGTAGGATTGCGTCTGGACCAGATCCTGGATCACTATACATAATTCACCGTTGAATTGGGCGACTTGCTGCGAATCAGTCTCAACCAAACGTTATGTGCCACCAAGCGATAAAATTGTTCTGCATATCTTTCACCGACCAACTATCCTGCCGACAAGTTTGATATTGTTGGAATAATACCTGATCGTAATCGCTAAGGAGGAATCAGGCACATACTAGCTACTTCATTCACTGTCATGTGCAGATTGGTGCTTTCATCTGCCTGGTTCGTGCGAGTTGTAGTTGTTCTCACCAAACTGAAGCTCCTCCTTTCAACTTGTAGGCTATAAGTTTGACCTTCTTTCCTTCAAGGATGTCCATATAGTTGAAAAATCGCTCAACTTCAAAAAACTAATTGAGAAAATTCTCAATGAGTAGTTGGCCATTGAAGTTAGGAATATCAATCCGCATATTGAATTCTCGATTTATTCGATCTACTCGATCACCGCCTTGTCTGGGGTGTTAGAAGATTATATCATCAATCTCCTCCTCACTGGGCCCCCTTCCTCAAGAATGACTCTTAGATGCATTGCTGGTACTATCCTGCGAACAGGGCGATTATAAGTTTCAGCAATTAGCGGTGGAGGATTACCACTAAGAACACGGAGTTGCCCTAGGATTTCCGCCAAGAGATCCGCTATGCAGTCTATGGAAGCTTGCAGCCATTGGCTTGCCAATTCTCTTGCCGCGCTGCTTCGAAAGCTGCCGCCATTAAAGACAAATTTCCTAAAGCACCGCCCATGGGATTGTTGCCCGACCTGTCATTAGAAGTCATCTATCTGAAGAAAAACCTTACTTTGATATCAAATTGACGCAGGAAAGGACGTGAGGTTGAGCACCGTCTTCTTCAAGAGGACAACTATTCCGAATCCATGGAACTTTTTTGGACTCCTCACGGAGACTTCTCGAATCCACGAGGAAAGAAAGTAGAAAATAGAAATAAAGTCTAATAAATTCGAAATTGATTAATGAATGAATAAAAATGAGTTCACAACCCTTTAAATATCGGTACCAAGCAATGGGAAAGAATCATAATCAAACTGCAACTAAAACTCCTAGAATTCGTGACTTACTATAAATAGTAAACTTATTATTTATAGACAGTTGTGATGTTTACTAGTGTGCAAAGTTTTCGGCCAAAAATAGTAAGTGGCATATTTGGTTTTACCAATCTGTTCTCCTAATTTTTCTAAGCTCTTTTCACGTTGGACACAACTCATAAAGCCCAATGGATGAAGAGTTATAATCAAACTAAAACTTAATATTTATAGGAAAAACGAAATTAAAATAGGGAAATGAACGTCGATTTGGCGGTATTTCGCAAATCAGGCTTGGGCAACCCGGCGCAGCGGGGTTGGTTGGCTAAAGTAGCTCGTTCTACCCCAAAATCATATATTTTATGTCAAATAACTCATTCCGAATTGCGAGATACGCCCAATCGTCTGGTTCACTTATGTCGTCGACCGAGCCTTTTCTGATCCATCTTCGCCATGTAACTGTCTGCGACCTGCTCTACATCAGCCAATTAGGACCTCTAAGACCCAACATGTATGAAACATCAGGTCAAGATCCTGAGACTCAGAAGAATTAATGAGATTTCCCACCTAATGGCTCTAAATTATTAGAATTCTAAGAATTAACTCACATGCACCGCTAGAGGATGGTTTATCTAGCTAGCCGAAGCGATATTTGGTCGAGACGCTTTGGGATAACTCATATGACTCACACTTAGTGTAGAGCAGCCAAAATAACCTAAGAAGGGCACATGCAACTGATGAATTTGAACCGACGGTCCCCACTACAAAAACTAATTCTCTCTTACCTATAACCTGATCTCGACATTGTCAGACCTAACAAGACTCGACTCTTGAAGATGCAGAGTGGCAATTCTCTCTCTCTCATTTTGTCATATGTCTCTCTCTCTCTCTCTCTCTCGTTGTCATATGTGGGAGGGCTTGGATCGGAATAAAGAAAGAAATAAGCATAGTAGTCCATGGGTTACATTTTGCAATTTAATACGGTTTGTTGGTTAAACTGATAGAACACAATTGTTGCCCATTGGGTTAAAATGACATGTCGATCAGACTGACAAATGGGCTAGTCAAACCAACCGAGCTCTAATTCTTCCATACTTTGATCCTTTTTACTACTTAAGGTTCCAAGCATGTTGGATTGAAGAAATTCATTCCAGATAGGGAAAATTGGCCACTCGAAGTGCGAATGGCAAATCTGCCCTAACTTTTAATCTGAAATGAGTTACGAGACGCACAACCTGAATTTTAACTA
Organism: Magnolia kwangsiensis; assembly: GCA_037074715.1. Lineage (NCBI taxonomy): Eukaryota > Viridiplantae > Streptophyta > Magnoliopsida > Magnoliales > Magnoliaceae > Magnolia > Magnolia kwangsiensis. The sequence goes on along the minus strand of CM073576.1, from coordinate 18,358,473 downwards.
GAACAGGCCATTCGGTGCCAACCAACCCACATAAGCAGGTTGCGTTGCTCCATTTCATAAGAAAACAACCCATTCATCTTCAAAATTGCAGTTTAATGCTCTCTTAGGACTAAAAAATTTTCTTTCAATGTGATTTGCCAATTTTAAAAGTTTCACCACAAAAGTTGTATGGTATGAATACCTACTTTATTCATTGTAAACACTTCACATGTGACCCAAACACATAATCTGTCTACTTGTAAATAGAGTACCACTTGGAAGCTAAATAGAATAGCATGAAACCAATTACACCTAAAACTCATTTAGGGTGTAATGTATTTATCACTAAAAAAATTACAGGCATCCAAATAAACTCCCAGAGATTTAGTTTGTGATGTCGGCTTAAGATTTACTTCTTATCATGTCAGGAATCATCAAGTAAAGTTATAATAGAACCTACTAATTTTAATAGTATTTCTTTTTTGGAAGTTTTGAGTTTCTAGAATTAAGCTAGCACTGGCAAGATCTAATATTTCCAAGTTTACACACATGTAGTCAAATGAGATTGTATATTTTTAATAAAAAAGTTTATAGTATAGTAACACTTACATGTATCCAATACCTGAGTAGAGTATCAGTGGGCTAAAATGTTATACAAATTAAATCACACTACAAAAAATAATAATACCATCCCCCATTGAAACCTTCGTAGGGTGCCCCATTGTTTATTTGTCATCCAACCTATTCATAAATTCAAAAACCTAGTGAAGGGGAAAGTCAAATATCAGCTTCATTCATAAACCCGGTGAAGGGAAAAGTCAAATATCAGCTTCATCCAAAGCTTCCTAGACCTAAAAGTTTTGGAGGAGTTCAATCCCCAATTTTTCCTGTGGTGTAGTCCACCCAAGCTTTAAAAAATCTCTAATTTTGGGCTCATGTCCTAGGTTGAGTCGGCAAAATGAATGGAGAGCCTTAGATAAAATAGGCCCCCCAAAGAGTCCCGCCACCACGGAGGCCGGTGGTGGCAATCAAAGTCCCATTCAAAACATTTTTTAAGTCATTAGATGCAGCTCCCGCTCGATAAGTAATCGACCCCGACATCCCTCCCACCGGACTAAACAAGGCCCACCATGATGTATGCGTTTTATCCACTCAATCCGTCCATTTTCCACCTCATTTATTGCATGATTCAAAACTGAAATGTATCAAAGCTCAAGTGGACCACACCATCTGAAAGAGTGGGGATTGACTAGTCACCATCGAAATCTTTTTGAAGGCCACAAAAGTTTTAAATCAGGCTGATATTGGCGTTTTCCGTTCTTCCAATCTCGTGTGGCTGATATTGGTGTTTTCCCTTCATCCAATCTCGTGTGACCTTACAAACAGGTAGAATGGCAAATAAAAATCATGGTGGGCCTTAGAAACATTTTAACGGTGGACATCATTATCCCTGCATTTTCATTTGGTGTGGTCCACTTGAGCCTTGTATATGCTTTCCATTGTAAGATCATGCCCTGGATCAAGAGCTAGTAAAATAGATGAATAGAGTGGATAAAACATATGCATCAGAATGGGCCTACAGCGTCCAATAAGCGGGAGCAGATTAGGTGTTACTTAGGTAACACTTCAGTGGGTGTTACCTTTGCCATAGGGCCGACTTTGATGATATTCTGTACATCCATGCCGTCCATCCGTTTTTACAGCTCATTTTAAGTTCTACTCCGAAAAATTAAGTAAATCCAAATCTCAGATGGACCACACCACAGGAAAGAGTTGTGATTGAATGCCCTACCATTAAAAACTTCCTATGGTCCACCGTGATGTTTCCATAATGTTTATTTTCCATCCAACCTATTGATAATGTTAAGAAGATTGGTAAGAAGGGAAAATTACAAAGATCAGCTTGATTCAAAAAATTTGTACCCCACAAACAGTTTTTAACGGTCATTCCCCACAATTTCCAATCATGCGGTCCACCCGAGATTTTGATCTACTTAAGTTTTGGAGTCACGTGCTCAAATAATATGGAAAAATGGATGGTCAAGATGGATATACTGCACATTTATCAAGGTGGGCCCCGCAGCCAATCCGCTCCCCCAGTAAGCAGGGATATCAGTGGGGTTAGCGTCACCACCCAATCCACTTCCCATTTCTGACGGCAGCACGTGGCGCAATCTAATACTGCCGCGTTGGGTCACGGGTCAACAGGCCGGGTAACCGTCGACGTCATTATCAATCACGCATTAATTGGCTTTTGAAAAGAGAAGCCCGTTCCCCTCGAGACCTTGTAGAGTAAAAGAATCCTCCAACTGCTGCAAGTAATCCCTACTTTGGGTGTTTTTAATACATCCAACCTTCCTAAATGGTCGTCTCATCATGAATGACGGGCAATCATGCCAATCCACAGGTCAAGTGGACCCACTTTAATCTGCGGGTTTTGGACCCATATATATATATATATATATATATATATATATATATATATATATATATATATATATATATATATATATATATATATATATATATATATATATTTGGGTTCATCCCATAATCAGGACGAGGGTCATGCAATGAGATTTGGATTTGGATGGCATATAAATAAGAGTGGGTCTACCGTTTAAAATGATGGACAACCGTCCAAATGAACCTCTAAATCGTCAGGCAATGCAAGGCTACGCAAGACTACTACCCTGAGTTTTCTAGCGTCGACCAGCCCTGATAGACAGGAAGCGGATTGGCTGGTGTACCACACACCGGTTGTATAGTTGCTATAGGTACTTGTATGGCAAGACGGGCATTAACGCTCTTCGAACTCTGAGTTATATGAACGGTTCAAAGGAGATCAAAGTTTACTTGGCCCTACAATGATGTATTTATTATATCCACATTGTTCATCTATTTTTAAAGATTATTTTAAAGTATTAACCAAAAAAGGAATCATATCCAAAAATTAGATGGACCGCACCACAAATAGCAGGGGCAGAGATAATGATTTTCACGGTTAAACAATTCACGGGGCACTACTTTCCATCCAACCGATACACAGAGTTAAAAAGATGAGAACGAATGGAAAACAAACAAATTTTATATTATATTAAAACTTGTTTTAACCCTAAAAACGGCTTCAATGATAGAGATTCAATCCCCCATGGGTCCTTACTTTTACGCGGGTGGTAGACTCCTTTGAGTTTCAGCACCGGGTCAAGGGTTGGAATACCTGTGATGGTGAAATCCTAAGGATATGCGTGTGTGAAAAAAAAATAAAAAATCTCCCACCGTTTTTTTCAGTATGATCCACTTGATATTTAGGTTTAATTTATTTTTCATTCCAACCCTTAATACATGCACACTGGATAAATAAATAATTTAAATATAACAGATAACTCATGATTTGACCCACAGAATTTATTGGCGTAGATATATAGCCAGTGTGTGGTACACCAGCTAATCGGCTTCTAATACAGGGTGTGTACACTTCCGATAGGCAGTGAGGATGACCGGAAGCGAATCGGCTGGTGTAGCACAAGCCAGCTATATTGTTGGTGTTGGTACGTGTCGTGCAAGACGAGCGCCGATACTCTTCCATCCCGGAGTTGTACGGACAGTTTAAATACTTGGAAGAGATCAAAGTCACACGGACCCGCAATGATGTATTTATTACATCTAGACGGTTTATCCAATTTTTCGAAATCATTTTAGAATAATTTTCAAAATATAAATCATATCAAAATATTAAGCAGATCACACAATAAATAGCAGCCAAGATAATGATTTTTGCTGTTATAACATGCTTAGGGCCTATCATAATGCTTATTTTCTATACAATTTATTTATAAAGTCACAAAAACCTTTGTTATGAAGACATGGATTAAGAGAAAAAACAATTATCATATTGATTCAAAACTTTTTTGGAACCAATAGATTTTCAACGGCAGATGCTCAAAATTTTTTTCCCGTATAGTCCACATGATTGCTATTTTATTTTTCATCTCAAGCATCATGACAAGCTCGAAAAATGTTTGGGCAGTTCGGATATGACACATACCTCATATTGGGATCCCAGCAAATTTGTTAACACCAATGCACTAGCTATACAGATAGTGTGTGGTACACCAGCCAATCCGCTTCCCGGATGGTGCAAATCCACTGCGTACGGGTGTACGCAGATTAGCTACTGATAGGTTGTGTGGCCACACTTGCTACTAAAGTGGCCTCACCAAGTTCAGTGGGACCCATCATGATGCATGTATTGTATCCACACTATCTATTCACCTGAAGACATCAATTTAAGGTACGAGCAAAAGAATAAGTTACATCCAAAGCTCGAATGGGCCTCATAAAAAAACAAACGATAGAGATAGCAACGCGCATCATTAAAAAGTTACAAAGGCTTCAAAAATTCCAATCCCAATCAAGTTGAAATTTTTGTTTTCCCTTATTTTATGTCTGTCTGAATTTATGAACACATAAGATCTCAAGTATACATCATAGTGGACCTTAGGAAGGTTTCACTGGTGGGCATCACTCTTCCCACTGTTTTCTGTGGTGGGGTCCACTCCAGATTTTGATCAGACTCATTCTTTGTCTCATACCTTAAAGTGATCTCAACAAATGAATGGATGACGTAGATACAACACATACATAACACATACATCGTGATGGGTCCCACCTAATTTGCTGACATCACTTCAGTAGCTACCATGGCTACTCAACCGATCAGTATCTAATCCGTGTCCGTACTCAGTGAACTCTGTGGGGCCACTGTGATGTATGTATCTTATCTACTCAGTCCACGCATTGTGGTAGCTCATTTTAATGCTTGATCTTGAAATTGAGGCATACAAAAATCCCAAGTGGACCACACCACAGGAAACAGCATGAACTGAATGCCTACTGTTGAAAACTTCTTAGAAGCCACGTAAATTTTAAATCAAGCTGCTATTTTGTATTTTCCATTCATCCATGTCTGCAGGACCTCATGAACAGGTTAGATGAGAAGTGAACATCTCTGGGGGCCTTAGGAATGTTTCAACGGTGGAAATGATTATCCTGTTATGTTTTCTTTTCCGGTTAATAATATGTCAGTGTCAAGACCTTATAAGACTCACATTATTTGTTGCTCCCAAGCTACTGAGTCACTCTCCTTTTAGACCCATTGTGAAATCAATTCATTCAATATTCATTTTTTCATTTTCGGTTTACAATTGATTTTGAATTGACCAAATTGAGGACTGATATAATTCAGAACTTAAAAGACTAAAACTTTATCTTCTATTTCTAAGCCCAATATGCATGATGTGCTCTTGGATATTTTCATGATTGATATAATGAAGCATGAGTTAATTTATATGAGAGTGAGCTCATTTGTACTTTATCTGATTTTAAAAAAAAAAAAAAAAAAAAAATCAATTTCATATATTCATGAGGAACTCATTGACCTTTTTAGTATTGGGCATGACACCACGCTTTATCTCATAAATTGGATATTTCATGATTTTGAAATACATTATTAGGCTTGATCAAGGTTTTATAATATACACTTTTTAATTCTAAACTAGAAGCAAATGGTTTAAGAGGTTCTTCTACTTACACAATAATGTCCAAGTTCATGTAGCCCAAGACAATCTTTACTGGCTCTTTTCATTTGAGATAGCTGAACTCAATTGGTGTAACATTTTATTAAATTGGAACATTAAAATTGTACATAGATAAATGTACAAAATAGTCACTCATTCAAATTAATAAATATGCAACATCTAAGAAATGCATGAACATAGGCTAATATAACTAATTGATTAGGGTACCTAGAATTATGGTGAGCCAATATCATTAACTCTAGCAAGAGCCCGTCGTATCATTGTAATCCCCTATTTGGGTTGAAGTCATGATACACAAATAACTCTCTCGCACATGAAGCTATTTGATGCTAAGTTCATAAATTTAAAAGGCCTAACACCTTTAACTAATATGAATCCCTTAAACATATTACCAACACAATTACTCCACATTACTTGTGTCCTGCCAAACAATTATCTTACTTGAATCGATCACAATTTGCAATAAACCAAAATGCAACCTTATGTAATCTTAAATACATAAATTATCAAATTCTACACAAACAAGCTTTAAAATGAAAAAATAATAATAATAAATAAATAAATCACAAATTAAGGCCGCTTTATTACCAAGCACTAGTTCCAACATTTGAGTTTAGACTCAAGGACTGCGAAGTCATCCTACCCTCAATGGGCCATTATAAAAATATTTACTTTTGGCCCAAAATATAGCTAATAATGACTATTAATTGGATGTAAGATTTTATATAAAACAGATGTCCATTTTAAAATTAGCTTGATATTTTACGTAGGAACTCCTTCACCATTTCAGTAGTATGCATGACATTATGCATTATCTCATAAATCAAATGTTTCGTGATTTTGAAATGCATTATTAAGACTAATCAAAGTTGTGATATACAATTTCTAACTCTAAAACATAGTTAAATGGTTTATGAAGTTCTTCCACTTTCAAGATAATGTCAAGTTTATGTAGCCCAATACAATCTTTACGAACTCTTTCCATCTGAGATAACCAAACTCAATTAACATAACATTTTTTTAAATTGGAAAATTAAAAAGGTTCATCACTGAATGTACAAAACATACACACTCATACAAATTAATAAATACACCTCATTTAAAAAATGCATGAACATATACTAAATAAGAAATTTGAAGAGTCATGCGCTATATCATCATTCAATTGATTATGGTACTTAGAATTATGGCGAGCCTATATTATCAATTCTGACAAGAGGCTAGCATATCATCATAACCCCTCTTTCGGGTCGAAGTCACGGTACATAAATAACCCCCTTGTACATGAAGCTAACTGATATCAAGTCTAAAAGACCCAATACCTTCAAGTAAGATGAATCCCTTAAGCATATTATCAACACAATTACTCCACATTACTTGTGTCTTGCCAAACAATTCTCTACTTTGGATAGATCACTACTTACAACAGACCCAAATGCAACCTCATGCAATCTTAAACACATGAATAATTACCAAAGCCTATACACGTGAGTTTAAAACTGATAAAAAATAAAAAAATAAATAATAATCACATGTTGAGGCCACTTTAGTAGCCAGCACAACTAGTTCAAATATTCAGGTTTCAAATTTATGGACCACGACGTGATCCCACTCTCAACAAACCATTCTAAAATTTAAATTTAAAAAAAAAAAAAAAAAAAAAAAAATTCAAACCCAAAATATAACCAATATTAATTATTAATTGGATGATAAAACTTTATGTAAAACATATGGTTATTTTCTTAATCATGAATGATAAATCCAACTTAAACTAAATGACCAAAATTAATCAAGTTTGAGCAGACATTTTTCTTCTTTTATAAATACCAATGCTCTTGATATATAAGTAAAGACTTAAAAGTTTGGGCTTAATCAAGACTTGATAAAATATTTATATCTGGCATGATTGACAATTGCAATATCAAATTCATTCATTGGGTGAGATATTGCACAAGAGGAATGTGAAATGATGGACTGTCTTTATTCTTTTAATAGTTAACCATCCATTTTCTTCAAACACATATGGCCCACCGAATGAACAGGCTTGCCCAAAAAATAAACCTCTACCATTTTCACATTGGCCCAAATCTTGCACCAATGTGCCATGTCAGCATAGGTTGGGTGAATATTATTTTTTTTATAATTATTTTTTAATTTGCAACGTAACTTTCTAAGGCAAGTCTACAATATAAAAATAAATTCAAGCAAAGTGCACATGGCACAATAAAATATATAGGCATCTAGAATATCTTAGTAATTGCACACTTGGCATGCTAATAATAAAAATTAAACGTCCAAAATGTTGGTCCTAGATTAGATGAATAATGAGCCAACAATGATGCTCACGTGACAACTAACCATCAAATATTGGTGGACATTTAATGGACGGTTAAATGAAAAATATCCAAGGGTCCTGTTATAACAAACAAGTGTTTTGGAATCAGAGGTTAGAATTTCTTAATCAACCTGATTTAGGGATCATGGTTCACAGATAGTCAATTCCACAATTTAGTTGGTTTAAGTTGTGTGCTCATGATATTCCAATCCATACAGCCAGGTTGACAAATGTAGCTGAAATTTCGAAAATATCATGGAAAAACACTAAATGACATTATTGTGATATTTTAAAATTTATAAGCAAAATTTAAAAATATTGTGTTTGATTGTAATATTAATTATAAATAGTAAAGACCCAAAAGAATTTGTTAGATTAATATATTTAAATGTTAAATGTATTTATTAATTTAAAATAAATATTTTTATTTTTAGCCAGACTTTTCAGATAATATCCCAGAAAAATTTTCAAAAATTGAAAATTTCCTGGCAAGATATGTGACTATGCGTGCGAGGTGCGAGCAGCATCCCTTTACCCTCTGTTTATTCACTCTGGCTTAGTCCTCATACACCTATCCATTTAGCTCTGCATGCCTGCACGTGCTAATCTGGCAAACGTGTTGAACACCCTACCCTAACATATGAATCAGGTTACCCTGAATTATGGATGAACTAGTCCGAAAGTTGGGCTGTTTAGTGACCCACAATTATCTTCAAATACTTCAAACCAGCCACTGTCCCATCCATTCATGGCCCACGTAATGTGATGTAGAGTGAGTTGCGGATATTTCATGTCTAAGGTGGACCATAGAAGGCCCGATCAAAGGCAGAAGTGATCGAGACTATCTGAACACTAAAACAAACAGATCTCACAAATCAGAATGAGTTATTCAATGTACCATATATGATTTTGGGTAGGAAAAACTACTTTAGCCACCCTACCCGCTACGCCGGGTTGTCCACACCGAATTTGCAACATTCCTTCATATCAATGGTCGAAAATCTGTTTTATTTTTATTTTTATTATTTATAGTAAGTTTTAGTTGAGCTTTAGGAGTTGCATCCGACATGAAGAAGGAATATAAAATTCAGGAGAACAACGTAATTAGGCCAGATAGGACACCATTTTTGGCCAAAACTTATACAATCTAGCAGAAATAATGACCATTTATAAATAGTAAGTTTACTATTTACAGTAAGTCACGAATTTTAGAGAGTTTTAGTTGAAGTTTGATTATGAAACTTTTTCTTAAGTTTGGTATTACTATTTAAAGAATGGTAAATACATTTTTATTATCAATTAATTTATTTTCGATTTTATTAGAATTTATTTTTATTTTCTATTTCTCCTGGTAAATTCGAGGAATATATGTGATGAGTTTAGAAAAATTATATGAAATCGGGGTAATTATCCAGGGAGACAGGCTCGATCTCATCACAATGCACAGCCCAGGTGATCATATAAGTACCAACCAAAAGGATACACGATTTATTTGGGTCACATGCCACTATTATAAATGGCAGCATGCAATGCATTTTTGAAGGTTGTTGCTATACAAGTAGTCCAACACCACGGATCCTTACTCTTGGGCGGGTGGTAGACTCCTCGGAGTTTCAACACCCCATCCAGGGTTCGAGTATCCATAAGGGGTGAATTCCCAGGTGTAGGGAGTGAGTGTGTGGGGGTGTGTGTGCGTGTGTTAAAAAGAAAAAAAAAAAAAAAGTAGTCCAACACCACATAACTGCCTGGTGTAAGGAAATGGGAGCATTTGATCGCAGGAAGTTTTTGCACAGGAAACCTAGGTGGGCTTACCATAATGTTTGTGAGAAATTAAACCCGTCCGCCCATTTTTTATCTCATTTTAGGACTTAAGACCAAAAGTGAGCATGATTCAAGACTTCAGTGGGCCATAAAAAGCAAAAGGTGGGTTCGGAAATACCTACAGTTGAAACTCCCAAGGGTCAACAGTGATGTTTACTTGCCATCTATATCGTTCATAAGGTGTCATTCCTGCTGGGATGAATTGAAAACACATATATTAGCTTGATTCAAAACTTGTGTAGCCCCACGAATATTTGAACCATGGGCGTAGAATTCATACATTTTTGGCCTAGTTAAGTATTGGATTGGGCTTATTTTTGGCCTCATATCCTAAAATGATCTCAAAAAATAGATCAGCAGGGTAGATTTATCAAAAACATCACACATCACAGTGGCCCCACCTACTTTCCCGGTGCAGGAACTTCCTGCTAAAGCTTTTAGCAAAAAATCTGCCTCCTAAAAGCATGTATGAAAGTTACTAAGCGCCTGTTTGGTCGGACAGATCCCATGGGATTAAGAGGGATGGGATGAATTTTAAGGTAATGATGGTGGTTGTAGTGGATTGGTTTAAGATCCATGGGATTGCTATATCCGGGACAAGTTCACCGGGTCTGTTTGGCACGCCCGGCATATCTTAGGATTTTACCTCTCAATCCCTTCCAATCCGTCCAACCAAACACACCCCAGACACGATTAAACGAGATTAAGAGGGATGGGATCAATTTTAAGGTAATGATGGTGATGTCAGGGATTGGTTTAAGATCCATGCATTTGTTATACCTCGGGACAAGTTCATTGAGTCTGTTTGGCTCATTTAGCATATCTCGAGATTTTACCATCCCATCCCTCTTAATCCCCCCGAGGGCATGTTTGGTCGGTAGAATTGAATAATATTGAATTGTGTAGGGCGTGTTTGGCCGGTGAAATTGAATGATATTAAATTGTATTGAATGGGATTAACATCATTATTGCACAATAATTGCATGTCTAGAAATACCATGATATTGTAGCCATCTAACATGATATTTGGGATAAAATTTTTGCTACAAGAAAACACCTAATTATGTAAAATCATGTTTGGTAAACTATGGGATTATAATCACCAGACTAAACTTGTACACATATATAACCAAAATGTTACATGTAAATGATGTATATAGATGAATAGCATGGATAAATGCATACATCAATGTGGGGCCCACATGTGTAATAGATTTCAAAATCTATATAAATCCTACAATGGGCCAAATGTAATTCCGGGGTACTAAATGTAATTTCATCCCACCTAATCTCAACCATTCTCATCCTCTTCAAATGTTGGATGGAATTTCACAAGGCCAAATGCAATTAAGGTGGATGGAATTGTAAAAGTTACAATAAATACATGTGTAAGGTATTATCCCTGAATTGGGGCATCCCCTATTTGAAATGTATAAATTAAAAGCATCCTATGTTTTCTAATTTCATGTTTGGAATGTATAAATTAAAAAATAAATCCTAAGATTTACTTTCGAAATTCACTGCCAAACAAACTTATTTTTCAAAGCCTACAAAGTTAAATTTAAACCCACCTCTTATTCCTTCCAAATTTACAATCTCATCTCACACTCCTTCTAAACATGTCACTCCGTGTGAGATTAGTAATGCAATCCATTTAAAACAACTTAATACTACTAACCAAACATGCCCTAAAGGCTTTGGCGGGGAATCCGGGAAATCCACCTCTAAAAGCATGAATGAAAGTTGTCGAGTCCCAAGAAATCAAGGTCCTAGTGAAGTACGGAGCTTCCTAATAAGCGAATTTTGTACTCGACCATACATGCGTCTCACTTCCAACAGCGAGGGGTGGTTCAACCAAATGTAGTCCACCTGCAGCCTATGCATGAAAAGACGGTAGCCAATCAAGATCCACCACCACCAGCACAAGTGGCATAATCAAATCCCGCCACGGCCTAGCACCATCGAGCCACGTGGTTTCAGGGTCAGCATCGAATCCCCAACCAGAAATGGCTGGAATAACTGATGGAACATCTTATTCGCGTACCCAATTTCCATTTCTTGGATTAAAAGCATTAGTCAGAATTACAGACGGCTGATTGCACCTTCACCAAATCTATTATCAGTTTCCTCCAAAGCAAAAACACACTAATCCATTTATATTACGAAGAAAAGAAGAAATAAGAAAAATAATTATAAAAATACCTTCAATCAAATCACAAACACTCGACCACCCAAACATGCCAAACCAAGAAACACAATCCCCACCTGAAACACGATCGAGTAGACCATCGAAATGCAAGTGTATACACCGAAGCTCCAAGTACATCATCTCATTCTCGAATTTCCGAAATTGAAATTTTCAAAAAAAAAAAAAAAAAAAAAAAAAAATCCTAAAAACAAATGTTCCAGCATTTACCTACTCATCACCAATCTACAATCGAAGAGTCTGGAAAATGCAGAAACATTTCTTTCTTCTTCAAAATAAAAAATAAGAATAAAAACTTTCAAGTAGTGTAGATGATGAGAAAACAAGGCAAAAGAGCTCTTGAATCGAACACGACAAGTGCGCCATTCTCCCCATTTACCGAGTCGAATCCGCCACCTCCGACCGCTCCACCTTCCAAGAACGAGTCAATCCCCTTACAGACTCGGCCAGCTATGACTCGGCAAACCAGCATCGCTCTCCTCCCCTTTCCCCCACCTGCGGTCTCGTGGGCCCCACCGCTACCAGAGAACGTACGGATGGCGCCACCTTTCCCCGCGGAGAACGTGCAGAGTCCACCGGCGTCGTATACCTCACCGTTCGTGGGGCCCACGCAATGGAACCTCATCAGCTCGTTCCCGTCCGCCACGCACCGGGCGTTCTCCTCCTTCCTGCTGCCCAGACCCGCCCCACCTGCCCGGGATTTCACCATCTCTCTGTACTCCTCGAATCGAGCGACGGTCTTAGGCAGGTTCTGCACCTTGAACATCATCTCGATCCTGCCCGGGATCGACTTCGGGCACCAGCTCGTACGGAAGATTATCTCCACCACGTTACGAGAGGAATGGCCCTCGGGCAGCTCGGTCAGCGTCGGGAAGAAGGGGCCGGAGCGGGTTCGGGCAGGTGGGCACACTGGGGCTCGGGTCCTGGGTTTTGGGGTCGAGCCAGGGCGTGGGGAAGGCGATTGCGGTGGAGGTATTGGGTGTCTTTTCTTGGGTTTCTTGGGGGTATTTTCGACCACGTCTTTAAGGCTTTGGTAGCTCTTTCTGCAGCCGGAGGTAGGGAGGATGAGATTGAGGGGTTTTGGGCTCGGGTGGTAAACGTCTTCAAATGCTCTTGATTTGCATTGCAGGGATTTCACCCAGCCAGTCGCCATTCAAGACGAGACGAGATTGCGTTCTGGTGCTGTTTGGATGGCCGAAGTCGCCTTTTTCTCTTTCCCTTTCTTTTCCTCGAATGAAATAGAGGAAGGAAATGCGAGAAAGATTGTGTTGAACAATCCTCAGTATTTACTAAAATGACCAAACTATCCCTGAAATATTAAAGGTGGAGTGTCAGGTCTCCGCATACAAGTTACACGAGTTCCCTCTTCACCACACACGTGTAAAATTATGGTGATCGGGACCGTTGCTAATGTGGGACATCATATGAATAGGACTACTATATCCGGATTTCAAGAGTCCCTGAAAAATTAACTGTTTGAGATTGTCCAATCACTGCATTCAATGGCTCATAGGTCATCTATAGGGAAGCCCACCAGACCAACGACTCAGATTACCAGATATGTTTGCCAAGTGTACGCGGCGAAATTGCGTAGAGCTTCTGCACACCAACTGCATATTCGCATTCTTCAATATCAATACCTTTGGGTGATTCAAATCGTTCCATATGGTGGGGCCCAAGGTTTGGTAGATCGGATGTAACCCTCAGACTCCATCGTATGGGCTTGTGATAGATGGTGATTGCGGGTTTTAGTTGTACATTTTCATTTGATGGATACCATCTTACGGGTAAAGATGGGCGTGGGGCCTTCCTGAGAGAAGGGATTAGCCCAGACCCGGATCCAGCTAGGTGGGGCCACCCTGACAGTGGAAGCCACCTCAATGTATATCCACACTGTCCATCTGTTTTTACAGCTTATTTTAGATTATGGTACCAAAAATGAAGCAGATAAAAATACTTCCTAGGGTCCACCGTAATGGACCACACCAAAGGAAAGAGTTACTACTAACGCCTACCATTAAATACTTCCTAGGGTCCACCGTAATGTTTATTTGTCATCCAACCTGTCGAGGAGGTCACACGGACCTGGATGAAGGGAATACACAAATAGCAACTTGATCCAAAAATTGTGTGGATCTCAAGAAGCATTTAGTGGTAGGAATTCAATCCCTACTGTGTGATCCACTTAAGTTTTATATCTCCTTAATTTTTTGGTACCATGCCCTAAAATAAGCAGGCAAAACTGGTGGAAGGAGTGGATAAACAAGACATATATCAAGGTGGATCCTACGGTCAGGGTCGCACCCATATCGATCCGGCTCACAGCTAATCCGCGTCCGTTCCATGAAGGGCCACACCATATCAATGACATCGGATACCGAGAGGTGGGTCCGAGTTGTACGATTTCTGCATTGAACCAAAAATTTCATGTCTGGAATCTGGACCGACCATCAGATAATAACATGGCAATTCATCAATGGTACACGTTGCACGCATACACACCAGGGCCCATCATAGATGTACCTCACCCTGCAAAACTACCCTCATTAGACGGTCCTGATCATCCGATTTCACCTGTATTGATCATCCATTTCTAGGACACAATTGAACCGTTAGGATCATCCCATCCGTATAAATTTTACAACTGCTCCATTAATAGTGCACACACTGAACATTTTATATCACAAACATCCTCACCGTTGATCATCCTGTCGATGGGGTTGTACACCTCAACGACCATCGGATCATCTCACTAGATGACGATGATGAGTGCATACACCCATTTTCTGACATCCACACTAGGTGAAAAAAAAAAAGTATCATTTACATACCACGCACCAAAATAATTACCCTTTTGCACTACTCTCCACCGTCCATCAAAAGGGCGTGGGACCCACCGGACACCAATATGATGATGGACATAGAAGAATGGTTAATGGGGCGTAAATGGTGGAACACTCCAAAATCCATATGTAGGATAAAAAGAGAACATGGTTGAGTTACGGTGGGACGGACTGTTTGTAACGACGGTAACAAAGGTTATCAATGTAAAGTTATAAAGATAGGGACATCTCTGTTTGGTAGGTGCATTTTGTTTCCTAGAAAAAAAAAAAAAAAAAAAAAATTTGTTCAACCAAACTTTTATAGCAACTGCCATTGCTGTTGCTTACAAAACAAGCAACGGTTCTCTCGTCTTACTTGTTGGATCGAGTTCAACGTGAATCTGACTGGTGGGACCATGTTGGGAATGGATTGAGAATATGGTTTGGGTTGGGCTTGGACGGCTCAGGTTGACATTTTTTTATGCTGGGTTGGGGTTGGGTTGAATAATTTCATTTTAAATAATGAAATATGATCCAGGCCGTCCGTTCAAACACATGCTTAAGAGCAATGCAACCTTTATGGAATTTGGATATTTGGGAACAACTGAGAAAATATCACACCAATCTTGGGCTAGGAAAAGGCAAGCGTGGGGTTGTTCATGTGATGGCTTTTGAATTGGTTTGACCGGGGATTAGGCCTATTTAAAATATTGGTTTTGCTTGGGCTAGGACTGCCCCATCTCCAACCCTATTGACTAGTATCAATCTGAGAATTTTATACATGGATTGAAAGCCTATAAATTTGTTAGGTATTATGATGGATCACCCATGTTTTTAAAAATTCAGTTTAATCAAACAATATTCTTAAATATCTTATTTATGTCTTGGAAAATGAATGGCTACAGAGGCCAACTTGTAGAAAGATTTGCTAATTTGATCAGTTTTATGGGAAGAGATTTGGAGGGAAATGGTACACGGTGGATGCAAAGAGAGAAAAGAGGGTGTGGCTATGTGTACAGAGAGGACGAGAGAGGAGAAACGTTGAGCACTATGCATAGGAGAGTATAGTTGGGCTACACAGGGAAGGGAGAGGCTTCCCATGAGAAAAGGCCAT
This sequence comes from Magnolia kwangsiensis, assembly GCA_037074715.1. Classification (NCBI taxonomy): domain Eukaryota; kingdom Viridiplantae; phylum Streptophyta; class Magnoliopsida; order Magnoliales; family Magnoliaceae; genus Magnolia; species Magnolia kwangsiensis. The sequence goes on along the minus strand of CM073576.1, from coordinate 18,342,596 downwards.
TGTAGATGTAAGATGAGCACTTGTTGATGTGGAGCATGGTAAAATATTATCCATTCATTGATAAGCATGGAGATCGACCTTCAAAATTCACTAAATGCTCCTTGCTTGTGTTGGAAACCCCTTCTAATGTCCTTGTAAATCTCGAAGTTTACAATTCTCTTTAGGGGTCATTTGGATGCCTCTAAAATCATTAAGTTATAATCTAATTACAAGTGTAAAGTGCATGTAGCTGGTCCTATTTGAGTTTAAGTTGTAATATGATTATAGGTAAATAGTTGTCTATATTTCGATAAGTTGAAATTTGTTTAAAACTTATAATTAAGTATTCATGTATGAGAGAGCTTAGAATAGTAAATTCTTTAAAAATAATTAAATGATATAAATTCTTTATTTAAGATAAATCATTGGAATAAACTCAACTCAATAAAGTTGGCGTCCAACTCTTACTCTAAACAAATCATTTAGTGGGCCACAGAAGCAAGCCCACTAATTCAAATTTCATTTAAGTAGCATTTATAGGTAATTAGGTAATTTTTCTTGAGGCTTGAGATAATCTCAACCATTGAATTTAAAAAGCTCATTTTATTATGACTTTTGATTTATGTGAGGGAGTTATAGACCATGGTAGATCTAAACCCGTTATAATAAATCCTTTATTGATTGGCATCTTAGGTTCCTAGATTTCTCAAATATTATACCGTCCATTGGATTTGATAGCATCTCAACTATGAGAGGTTTTAACCTTAGTGTATATATATATATAGAGAGAGAGAGAGCTTTTCCATGGAAGGTTCTTCTTCTTCTTCCGTTTTGACTCCTTGCATAACTGTTAGAAGATCCATAACTTTTCCTGTTTTGAAATTTTTCAGGTAAAAAAAAAAAACCATTGCTTGAATTTCCATTACTTGTAATTTGAAATATTACTTTTTCTCATGTTTCACTGTGGTTAGTTTATAATGTTTGGGATTTTCAATCTCCAGGGCATCAGTTCAATGATTGGAACTGATATGGTTGTTCTAAACACCAATGGCTAACACACCCAAAATCCCTAGTAGGCCATTTGTACTTGAATGCAGACTATTGTTTTATTTTCTTCTTCAGCTGTATATTTTCTGACCTTAAAACTGAAAAATAAACCCTTTAATGTGGGGTTATTTTTGTTGCCTGGGCTGGACCACCCACATTAAGTCATGCAGCGGCAGTCATGCACCAGTACAGTACAACCTGATTATTGCTTTCATTCACATGTTATCTAGGTCATTTTCAATGGACCAAGTCATTAATATAATATGATGGGTGCACAGGAAACAATCTTCAAGATATGAAGTATCCTATCAATGGCCCACTAAAGAATAGTTCAAGGAGACATCCATATTCATAAATAAAAAATAAAAAAATAATAAAAAAAAAGAATAAAATAATCCAAGATCGGAAATATTTCAATCTGAAATTTTTTTTTTCCTTTTAATCCCTCATCCACCATGAGGCCCATCATATAAACGGTTGGATAATTGAAATATAACCCTTGATTAAAAAATTAAAACAAAATGCCCACCAAGGTGCCCATGGAAAATATGGAATCATCAGTTGTTTCGGGGTTGTAAAGGAAATTGAAAGTGAGAGCTGGTTTTGAAGTTTGAGCTAGTGAATAAAAGAATAGAAGAGAATAGAAACTGTCACTGAAATATAAACAGGAGAAATCTCTTTCTTGTATCTAGTATTTGGATTCTTAGCCGTGGGTGAAAGGGAGACAAAGGCATGAGAGAAAACAACAACATGGAGAGTTGTAAGAAAAGGTAAGAAAAGGAGAGTAGAATATTCAGTCCCAAGGCCAACAAAACAGAAGCTTGGAATTCTAAAAAGAGAGAAACTGAGAAAGTTGAAAAAGAGACGAGGTGTGGGAAATAGAATTTGAAATGGACAGGGAATTCAAAAACCCACTTCCCAAAGGAGTTGTAGACTACATGTTGCCAGCCTTTGGTCTCACGCCTGAAGAATCTCTTGGACCCCGGGAACCGCGCGTTTCACCAAAGCGTGCTCACGACCAAAGCTTTTTTATTACATGTAAGCATGCTTTGGATTTTATCACACACAGTCCGGGAAATCCCGCCCACGTGTTATGTGGGGAGTAAATCCAAGCCGTTCAAAAGATGGGACACATCATGATGATAATCTTGTGAGAAAATTAGGTGGATACGTCCATTGGGTGAGCTATTTTTGTACTCGAGTAAAATCATCGGCTGTCCATTAATTCAGATGTGTCCCTCGTGGAAGCGGATTAGGTGTTACCCTTACCGTGGGGCCCATATTGATGATGTGTTTTATATCTATGCCGTCCATCCATATCTATGCCGTCCGTCCATCCAAAATTTAAGTAGATCCAAATCTCAGGTGGACCACACACAGGAAACAGTAGTGATTGAGTGCCTAACCATTAAAATTCTAAATGCCCATTGTAAGGTTTTTGTAATGTTTATTTCACATCCAACCTATTGATAATGTCAAGAATACCTGGATGAAGGTAAAATACAAAGATCAGCTTAATCCAAAACTTTTTTGTCCCACAAAAAGTTTTTAATAGTCATCTATCACTGTTTCTAGTGGTATGGTCCACCTGAGATTAGGATCTTCTTAAGGTTTGGGATCGCAAACTATAATGAGATGGAAAAACAAATGGACGGTGTGGATATATAACAAATACATCAAGGTGGGTCCCAAATGGTTGGGGTAACACCTCGTTTTAGACGGCTGGGATGTCCTGTACAAGTTACATGTTCCAGGAACCTCACGGTTGCATGTGAAAGTTCACGACACACTCATACCTGTTGCATTTGGACTTGTTGGCATCCACATCGCCTATCTGGACCGTCCAGTAGACTTATTCTACTGTTCATTTGCTTCCTGAAAATAATTAGGCTGATCTGACCATAAAAACCGTTGATTTAGCCGCATTAAGAAAAATGAGTGAAAGCTCGTTCATAGAATCTGTCCAATCGTGGATATCTAGCACCACTCGATTGTGGCAATTTTTGCATGGCAGGAGAAGAATAATGCACTAGACCTAATGGATCGGACAAGATACGTGACGTGGATGCCAACAAATCCAAATGCAACTAGGTGCATGGGAACCTTCCCATGCATTGAGCCCACTGGATCATTTCTCATTCCTTGATATATGCTGGTAGAGCATGAGAGGCATGCGTATGCATTCTACTACCGTACATGCGCTGTCATGCATATGTATAATCAAAATGCCCTATCTTTTTTTAAAAAAAAAAAAAACACGCGCACACACCCCCACACACTCAAGCCAGTTGAATTTCACCACTCAAAGGGGGTTGATACTCCCAAGAGCCTGCCACCCGAGTCAGAATAAGGATCCCAAAATGCTCCATCTATCCCTGGCCATATACGGCGGCCATCTCAATTTATGTATTGTATATCTACGGGGTTCATCTGTGTTTTAATTTTCTTATTTTTTATTATTTTTTAGAATGGTCTAAAAGTGAAGTATATCTAAATCTCAGGTAGACCACAAAATAGAGATTGAATTACCACCGTTAAAAACTTCACATGGCTCGTAAAAGTTTTGGTTCAACCTGTTACTTGTGTTTTCTCTTCATTAAGGTTTGTCAGACCTTATCAACAAGTAGGATGGCTAATAAACATAATATATAGTGGACTAAGTCAGCTTTTAATGGCCACTCTTTACTGTGCTGTGGTCCACGTGCAATTTGGATCTACCTTATTTTTTGGACCATGCACTAAAATGATGTGAAAAAATAAATTGACAGCGTGGATATACAACACACACATCAAGTTAGGCCCATGATCAAGTTATAAGTACACTGATACCCCTTCCTCACCAAATCCGCGACGGTTAGTTAATAGATATTCAAAACCTCAAAAACAGATTTAATAGGACGCGGACGTCCTACCTAATCCGTCGGGGGTGTGAGGCCTACAGTGATGTAAGTGTTTTATCCACATCATTCATTTATTTTATCAGATGATTTTAAGATATGAAACAAAAATCGAAGCACATCCACAGATTCAGTGGACCACATCAAAGGAAGCTGCAGTGATAATGGCACTCACTGTTGAAACCTTTTTAAGGGCCACCGTGATGTGTTTTTTACCGTCCAACCTATTATTAAGGTCATGCAGACGTGGATGAATAGATAACACAAATATTAACTTGATTCAAAACTTCTCTAACTCCTAAGAAGTTTATAATTATGAACATTAAATTCATACTTTATGGTCCACTTAAGCTTGGACCTGCCTCATTTTCTGAATAACTTATTAAAATTATCCAATAAAAATTATGAACGGTGTGGATAAAACACTTACTTCACAGTGGCCCCACGTATCCCTACCTGGACGGATTACTGTACGGGCGGGGTAGGACGCAACCCGCGTCCGATTTAAGAGCACTTCAGCAGTTTAGTTAAAAATCCTTTTTAATTTTTCGGTCCTTTCTTAGTTTTAATTTTTTTAACTGTCCACTAACTTTCCACCATTGACTTGTTACGATTTCCCAAGGAGTGTAATTTCTGGGAAGACCCTTTTTAAGTGGGCCCACGATTTTGCTGGTTTAATATGTAGTAAATGCGTGGCATGTGTATGGTGGTCGTGCATGCGTATGTATTAATACGTTCTGCCAAAGTTGTTCTAGTCGAGGGAGCAGGCTCCCGTGTTAGTTTTACACAACGTAAAAAATGTCAGTGACTTCCTCTTCATATGTGGCACTGACGTATAGCCATTCAAACCATCCAATTTGCGAGCCCCATTCTCTAAGAAACATACGTGGAAAATCAGACTGATCAAGTGATCCTAACCATTCGATTGATGGTCGACAAACGGATGGTTCAGAGTAAATTAGTGAGTGGTCCAAATTTGAGGAGAAAGGTTAGTTAGTTAATGTTACCTTCTCAGTGCAATTCTTAGATTGTGCTCCATTCAGAGTTCAGTCAGCGATTCGGACAGTCCGGATTGCCGGTCCAAATATGCCATGCGTACGGTTGAGGATTCTCCGCCATTTTTAAGCCGTGCAAAAACTGATGACCTAGTCTTCCACAACAATGAGAGATAAAAAAATGTTGCAATGCAGCTCGAGTCTTAGTTCTACACAGCTCCCTACTGTCTGTACACGTGGCAAATAGGTGTGGTGATCAGGACTGTTAATCTGGTGGGCCATTCCATCGATGTACAATAGGCCTGTAAGAATCCAGTACCGAACAACACTCACCATTAGCCATTGTGTTTTTTGATGGTTGAACGGTTATCGTTGCTCCTCATTCTGCAAGTCATCGAATGGCTACCATAGTTCAACTCCAATCCCCTCTCTTTTGAGGCATGAACATCAACGGGGTTCCCCGCAAGATCAATGGTCCTGATCACCAAACATATTTTCCACGTACACCTAAAGTTGCTTATGTGTGACTGTGTATCAACCATCACGGAGTTTTCACCTCCGCTCGTACGAATAATGGGTGACTGTGTATCAACCATCACCCTTTTACCGAGTATCAATCAAATCACTCCCTCTCGTTATGAAAAAAACGGAGGGTCCTGATGCATCTGCCCTGGTTCACCAGTCCATGCAAGTAACCCCACGGTTACGATCCGAATCATTGATTGATGGACCGCGTTGTGGATAAGCAATGACCCAAAAATGTTTCGAGTTGGGTTTACCCCAACCTTTAGATCAGTGGCCCAAAAAATAGACAATTAAAGAAAAATTATAACAGATATTGGATGGCCAGGATCTTCCAATCCGAAAACATATACGGACGTCAGCCATCCACAATGGTTACCATTAGTTAAATGCTTTGAATCACATAACCATTGACCGCATTGGTTCCTACCGGGTACATCAGGAAATATTCAACCATGACGCGTGAAAACCTTTAATTTCCTCTCTCTTTCAGGCCATCTCTTCCATCCAATTGCGGGTTTGATTATCTAAGAGGACCTAAATTCCCATTAAAAAAAATAAAGTCTTTGTATTTTAATAACAAGGACTGGTCATACACAGACCGCGGGGCGGTAAGTTAGCATGTTGCTCCGTTCTTCTCTACAAAAGTATGATATGAATAAAATTTAGGCATTGAAAAATATGGGCCAATGTGATGATCATCTGTGGCCAAAATCAGGAGTTCACTAATTTAGCGGACACATCGACAAAATTAGGGCATGTTTGGCCAGGCAGATTGGATGGGATCGGAAGGGATCGGAAGATAGATCTCAGGATTGGCCAAGAATGTTAAATAGACACGGGATCATGATCTCGGAATATAACAATCCTATGGATCTTAAGACAATCCATTGACATCACGATCATTACCTTCAAATTCCTTCCAATCCACCCTAATTCCTTCAAAATTGCATGGGACGTATTTGGTTTGAGGCATTAAAAGATTTAATTTCGAGATTGGCTAGGCATGCCAAACAGACCGGATATAGCAATCTCATAGATCTTACACCAATCCATTCACGCAACTATCATTACTTTGAAATCTGTGCAATCCACTCTCACACTGTCTAATCCCATCTAATCTGCCTGCCAAAACAATCCCCATATAGCGTGGTTAATGCATATGGATCAACTTGATTTTATTTATTTATTTTTATTTTTATATTTTTGTTAGATTGTTAGTACACCCCACTATCAATTCACACTTCACTATTAGCCAACCCCCACTAGGGATCGATGCCAAGACCTCAAGTTCTTTGCAGTGTTTCATGCCCTTTGGACAGCTCAAATATTATCCTCCATCTATTGGAATGAATTGCTTGAAAACTCAGTCCCAACCACTTGGGGGTCATCATGATGCATGTGTTTTATCCATGTCATTTTTATTTTGTCGGCTCATTTAAGAGCATGAGTCTAGAAATTATGCAAATTAAAATATCATATTTTGTCACCTCATTTAAGAGCATATGTTTAGAAATTATGCAAATTGAAATATCAAGTAGACCACATAAAATACTGAGGATTGGATACCGGCTCTTCAAAAAATTTTAGACCTAGAGAGGTTTTAGATGAAATTGATATTTGTATTTTCTTTTCATCTAAGTCAACTTATCCTTATGAGTTAGCTTATGGCAAATAAACATGGTGATGAGCCTTGAAAGGTTTCAACATTGGCCATTTTTTACTATGTGGTCCAATTCATCTTTGGATTAGCCTGGAAAAAGGGGTGGACAAAGCTGATAAAACACACACATCACAGTGGGCACAGAGATAGGTCCAGGTACATTTCTAGCGACTGTCCGGGCAATCCGCCTCCTCATAAGTCAAGATAACGGGTTGTGGTGGATGATTGACAAGCACTTATAAACTCCACATGCAGAATACAAAATTTTAAAATTAAATTGACCAATATGTGGGGTCCCACTTTGGATGTATCATAAGCCAAAAAATATACACGTTGGAAGGTGAACATTTATTGGACGGTTGATATACAGCAGTCCTTTTCTCAACAAACGTGTGTCCGTGAATAGCGTTATAGATTGTTTGACCAATCCGATTTTGGACTCTGACTTGAGAGAACAATTTAATTAGTTTATTAATTGTAAGTTAATTTGTCCTTGTATGCACTTTCCTAGTGTCTTGCGTATCAAGTGTCATGCTTTGTCAGTGTATATACTAACTTCCTTTTTTATTACCTCCTAACATGATGGAGATGGACAGAGCGGATTTAACGTGCACTAGGGTTCGCCTCACTCCTGCAACAGAAATTCACGTCCATGCGTTTGTACGAGAGTACACCTGTTATAGGTAGCGCTTAAATTAGCCAGATTCTGTGGGGTCACAACTTGTATATGTAAAATCTAAGCCGTCCATCAGGTTCGACTCTTTATTCTAGCCATCGAGGATAAAAATCATACAGATCAATAGCTCATGTGGGGCACACCAAGGGGAACAATGGGGATAGATGCCCACCATTTGTTTGTAGGCTGGGGTAAACATTACGTGTATCTTTCATCAAACCCGTTAATGGGGCTGTAACTCACCATGATGAAGTGAAGATTAATAAAATAAAATAAAATAAGGCTATTCCAAAACTAAGGCGGGCAACACGGTTTGAAATTAGAGGATTTAAGAGCAAAGCATGAGGTTTTCTAGGGATAATATTTTGTATGTACGGTTAAAATAAGGTTTCTCACCTGATGGACGGAGTGGATATAAATATAAAAATATGGTGCGCTCACAGAACTTGAGTTTTTACTCAGCTGCATAAAACCGTCTCCGTAGACGATTCCGATCCCGTATTTTTGTGCGGTTGCCGGATAACGTGCGTACCCTGCATCACCCAACACGGTGCGTACTTGACTGTGGGGCCTGCCTTGATATGCCTGCCTTGATATATATGTATTGTATATCTACGCCGTCAATAAGTTTTTAACGGTCACTCACAAATATTTCATGCAGTGTAGTCTTCCTGAGATTTGAATCCACTTTATTTTTTATTTCATGATTAAAATGATATGAAAAAGCGGATGGACGGCGTAGATATACAATACATAGATCAAGGTGGGCCCCACAATAAGAGCCGCACCGTGTTGGGTAAGGCCGGAGCCGCACCCTTATCCACTCCAGGGCCGCAGAGGGGTCAAAACTGACATTAATGTCTGAAACTCGGAAGTCGGGATAGACCGTAAAAAAGCCATGAATTGTTTTGTTTCTCTCGTCTTTTCCTGGTTTATGGTAGAGAGAGAGAGAGAGAGAGAGAGAGAGAGAGAGAGGAAAAGCGAGGGAGAGGAAGAGAGATTTTTCATGCAAATCGTACTGTGATAGTTCTCTGAGTCTGAGATCTTGAGAAATGTGGCGCTGCTGCTGCTGCTGCTGCATCAGTGCCAGACTAAGATGTTAGTCGTCGTTGTCGACCCAACTAGGCGTTCTGTCCTATTCAAACCCTCTCTTCTAATTTATCATTTCTTAGGCTATTCGCGCGATTATGCTTTTAAACAACTAATTCGCCTCTACACGTGCCAACATGACGCGCATGTGATGTATGAAGGACATCACTAGGTGGAGGCCAGTTTAAAAATGTGATGATCATTGGTCTTTTTACAATGTTCAGGTGGGTCACACATGGACGTTGAATACAGACCATTGGTCTTTTTCCTTATAACCGTTCATTTTTTTCAGCTCAAGCCATCCATACACCATGCCGAATTTTTCGTTATCACGTATCAATCGAGGGACCGACCTTGTGGATTGCCATGATCTTGTACACGTGTGTCAGGTTCGTACGTGTGCTGCGAATCACCTCTTTGAATATCGATGTCTCCTCAAGCGACTCGCCCCGGTGCTTCCACGTTGATGCTCACGTGAGTGTGGGGAACGCACCTAATGCCGCTTCTCGACCGTACACTTGGCATAAGTCCACGTCAATCCAGACCATAACAATCATGCCCCGAGTGGATGACGCACGGCCAAAAAACAATGATAAAAATTTAACAGATTGTGACGCAGGCAATTTGAAATTGCACGCTGGCATGCATTTTGAATTTGGACCATTGAATCTGATTGGTGGATGTTTAACGGACGTTAAAAATGAAAAATATCTCATAACCCCTATTAGAACAAACAAGGATCCATGAGTAGGATTGTCCACCATTACAGTTTTATGAAATTTCTTTATTCACGTACTTTCGCATCTAGCTAATTCTTCAAATGCAAAAATATAATAAGATACATTTAAAGAAATTTATAATAAATAAAATTTAATATACTATTATAGGGAAAATTCTTCTATCTATGCATGCTTATCCATATATTTTACTATAATAGCTTGTCATTTGGCATTAGATTAATGTAAAAGTATTATTATTATTATTATTATTATTATTATTATTATTACAAGTTTACTACTTTTATTCACATATAGGATGAGTATTCTAATTTGTAATCGATATATTTTTATATTACAATATGACTGTAATTGTAATCAAACACGCACGTTAGATTCCATAACTTAAACTGTTTAACTTGAGTTAACGTATGATCGTAGCAATGTGAGTTTTGAGTGCATGTGAATCAAGCATCGTATGCAACTTGATTGATGAGTTTGAACTATCTTTGTTAGAGTTTTAAAAAGTCTCATAGCATACATTGATATACTTTCTTCTAATCAACCGAGCTTTGCTTTTAAATGTAGTGGTTGTTTACACCTAGATCCATAGCTCAATTTGCAGACTGAGTAGAGATACCTTGTTTCAACACTTGAGGTCTTGGTATCGATCCCTAGTGGGGGTGGCTAACATGGAGTATGTATACTGACATGGTGTGTGATGGGGTTTTTCTCCTCAGGTCAGAGGAGATGAGGTGCAGTTCGGATGTTACAAATTGTGGAATCCCCGCACTGCTCAACCAGTCCTGTAGTCTACTCGATCGGTAGAGTGAACAATGCTCGACCAGTCCTATGTCAAAGTGTAACGCTCTGAAAATTAGGGGTCGTGCATACACTTGACTCCCAAGTTCCCGGGTATCACTTATACTGATTTTTACTACTTTGCGTTTAATCGGGTTTAAATGCGCAGCATGAAATTTCTTTGAACATGAAACACAATCATAACTAGTCTACTGAAATGAAACGGGTCAAATATATACAAGTCCAAAAGAATGTAAACGGGCCGCTCAAGGCGTTGCTCAACAAAATCACAAAAGAATAACAAGTCTAAAAGAATAGTGTGTTGAATCCACTACTCAGCGATCCAAAATCCATCTACTAAGCCGATGAAGGACCGCCCATCAACTGGAAGTACGACAGCTCGTCCTCCTCGTCAAGACTTACGTAGCCAAACTCTTCATACTCTGCGTCACCTAAATTTACGGGAGAGTCCAGTTAGTGTTTTAAAACACCGTCCCAGAGTGGGAGTGAGTAATCAACTCAGTGGGTGCTATTAGTCTTAAGTTGTAACAAATATCAATTATATTATTAATTTAATGAAAGATAATACATTCATAAAATCCTAACTAGTCTTGTTAATACATGTGCATGTATTATGATATGATGCATGCCCTCGCAGCACGACTCCCTCGAGCGACTTCATCTAACAATCGCGCATGACCAGCACTCCCTCATTGTAACCTCAACCGCCAAGTCACCAAATCTTAACTAATGCGATGCATGGATAATGTTAGCCGAGTATTTAGTTAATTCCGTTCATCCGGCAGATTGGGAAAACTAGTACACCCCACGTATCAATACCCTCAACTTGTTGTAAGGTCAAGGCTCCTTAACGTGCAAGGCCAGGACCCAGCGTTCCTTGATCCCGTCGGGTTTCCCATCCCCGACTTCAGGCACATGGGGAGTGCTGAGAAAATGAATCGCTTGCGGTCACTACGGGGAGGCTCGTCACCCCAGCGTAGGCCGACAGCTCCAACACAGTGTCTCATTTTACCAGCCCGACTCACGAGTCGGTGGATTGGTCAATTTAGTTATCAATGGGTTACAACGATTGAAGGGTGTCCCAGGTTCCACACATACATGCGCAGACAGGGTTAACAAATAAGGTTGGTCATTAAGTAGTCTAGACCGCACGGTTTTGGGCGAGTACATGACAAATGACATCGGGTACAAGTGACTCATGTAGTCTAACTACTGTCACCCATACGCACCCGCCCAAATCTACGGGTTTAGCCTCAAGATAGTCCTACCAATGGGACCACCATCTCTCTCCTCATATTCCCGACCAACTCAAGGGTTTTGATGGTAATCCATAACATGCCAACAAACAGCGTTGTCAACTAGCATAAGCGATATTCTGCATCCATACTTCCCAACAAATTCATATTTTTCAAACAAGCAAAAGCTAACAATGTTATGAAATAAAGGTGCATGTGTGTTCTGTGGTTTAATAAGAAAGCTAAGTATTTCATATATCTCATAAAGCCAAAATGCACAAGAGTTAATGAATCATACATGTTATAAAGTAACATCATACAAGAATCAATAAGACATGAACATGTAATCATCAAATTATACCCAATCATGTGAGAGACAACAACATTCCATACTATTCCATGTTGATTAAGAGGATCAAAGGTAAGGTCTTTCCTAGGTTTTCTCTAAATTCTCCAAATACATCATCCAAGCAATCAAAATCATTAGACTCATACTAAAATTGGTGCTAAGCCACCTAAGGATAACAGTCCATACCTTGTGACATTTTGCCCAACTTATGGCGCTTCTCGGGTTAGAAAATTGGAAAAAATGATTCCTATATTAATTTAGAAGTAATTAAGTAAGATTCATGTAATTTATTTTAAAAAAACCTAGGTTGGGGAGTGAGTTTTGTTTCTTACCTTCCAATCGCGAATGAGGTGGATTCGGCGGAGGGAAATGATGGACGTTAGGGCTTGATTGGAGGAGACCGATAAAGGGGAGCAGTAAAGCCTCCCCCACCCTACTCTCTCTTCTTCTCTTCCTCTCTCTCTCTTCCTCTTTCTCTCTTTCTCTCTTTCTTTTCTTTAGGGCAAAGTCGTATGGGGAGAGGGGGTGCCCAAATGAGGCCCTTTTATAATGCCAGATTTGGTGTAAATGGTCCCAAGGGCTAGGTTTTTACTATATTAGACCTATGGGAGGGTCTTTTTAAGCTCTAGGGCCCAATATGGGTGTACATATTGATATACACCGTAGGATAGTTAGCCCTGATGATGATCTATATATGTATATGATCGGCCCATCATTTGGATGCACCGATCGACAGATATGATTAGAAGTCTTTTCAATAGTCATCGATAGTCGATCGGGGCCGTAACTATATAAATATGAGCAGAAAAATATTCTTACTCCACGGGTAAAGTTTGGTTGTAAACTGACGGTCTGAAATCCTCAACTTTGTATAAGAGTGGATGACCCAATTCACTTAAGTTTCAGTTCATTCTTTTAGGATATTTGCATTTCTCATGCACTCGTCCTTTAGCTCAAGTTGAGCGGTTCTGGACAACACTCAGGTCCGACTCCCGCGATGGACGTCAAGCCTAGTAAGACGAATATTATTCTATAGTTTTGAAACTAGTGGCCCGCCAATGAGCGGTCTAGAGCTTGTTCGAAAAATCGGGGCATTTCTGGAATGAATTAGGTATTGAGATTTCTCGTGGGCAATGATTAAGGTTTGGATGAACTATGTTCATAGTGTAGCCTATTTATAATTAGTGAAAGTTGAGATTTGGTCATGATTACTCTAAACCGTCGGTTTTAGGCTAAAAGAATAACAGGGTTAATTTGGTCTATTATTTAAGATCCGGGCCTTATCTGACTCGGCCCCGGTTAGATCTTTAATTTAGTCATAATTGTCTTGATTAGTTAGCGATGGGTCAATTAAATTTGAGTCATATGTGAGTAAATCATCGGGCAACACCTAATGTTCAAGTGATCGGGCGAATTCGTTGGCTTCTTACGGTTGATTAATCGGACTGGTGTGGTTCTTTACTGGTACCACCCCTGTGTAAACTAATATTGAATGCTAATAGTCATTAAGTGATATTATAAGTTAATTAATGAAATAATTTCAAGGAATTTTAGAAATTCAAGACAGTAAAAATCCAGGACGTTACACAAAGTCCAGCGAGCTCTGTGAACAGTGCTCGACCAGTCAAGTGAACAGTGCTCGACTAGACCTACGGCTTACACGACCAGTCCTAGTTACGCAGATTTGAGTCCAATTTTGTGCGGGATTCGAGATTTTGAGGTGACTTTCGCAAGGGTGCGAAAGAGAGTTTCTTAAACTATAAATAGGAGGTCCCTGGGATTTTCTAGGGCATGCAAGAGGGTTTCATACAGCTCTGCAAGGGTTTGTCAAAGGGTTTAGGGCTATCAAAGGTATGAGAGAGAGAAAAAAAAAAAGAGAGAGAAGAAGCTTGTGGAAGGGATGCTATGCTCGTAGAGGTGATCTACTATATCTCAACGCTGCTACGTCCTCGTAATCGGTGAGATCTCTCCATTTTTTTTTTATTCTTATACTGTTTATCCGCTCCTGCGTGAGTGAAGAAGGTTGTAATATTCTACTTCATAGTGGATTGGTGATCTAAACGAGGTCCCGTGGTTTTTACCTCTTTGAGAGTTTTCTACATAAAAATCTCTTATGTGATGTAGTTTTGTGCTTTGATTTATTTCATTACTTTATTATCCCATAATTCTAGTTTGTTCCGGAAGGCTAGATCCTACGGTTTTGTGCAAGGCCCCCAACAGTGTGTACTAACAAGCTAACCCAAAAAAGATATATATATATATATATATATATATATATATATATATATATATATATATATATATATATATATATATATATATGTGTGTGTGTGTGTGTGTGTGTGTGTGTGTGCGTGGGAAAAGGTACTATACGCTCAATCTCACGGGTCCGTCCCATGAGGTCGAGCTGTGTGGGCCCCACCGTGATGTGTTTCGAACATCTACCCCATCATTCAAATGCACCGTTCCATCGTGGGCCTAGGTCTCAAAAATCAAGCCAATCCGTGACTTTTGTGGGCCACACCACATACAGAAGTGGAGAGGAGTCGTGCACCATTAAAACATTCATAATCATTTTTAGGGCCCACAAAAGATGTGGTTTGCAAATCCATCCCATCCATTATGTCTGTCCCACTTGTATGAGGGTTCAGACCAAGTTTCAACAACATTCAAAACTCAGGTGGGCCCCACTAAGTGCTTTTATATGTTTTAATGGTGTTTCACATGATTTTAGATGGTATGGCCCACCTGAGTTCCGTATACGGCTGATTTTTATGGTATCCCATAATTTAAAGTGGAGCCATCAAATGCACGATGTTGATGGTCGACACGCATCACGGTGGGGCCCACACAGCTCGACCTCACGAGAGCTTATAGTGAGGTCAAGCGCATAGTACCTTTTCCCTATATATATATATATATATATATATATATATATATATATATATATATATATATATATATATATTGGTTGTTTGACGTATTTCTAAAGTTATTATCTAAGATTTGCATATAAGTTCTTATGAAAAAAAGTCTTACCCTTACAACTATTTCAAAGAATAATTTTTAAAAAATGCATATAATATATATTAATTTACTTTAAAAATTAAATATTTTTTAAAAAAAAATTTATTTCTTATAAAAACATAACATGTGGATTGTCACATGTGTAGGATCATATAAGGTGACCATTTGTTGTGGGATGAATGGACTGACCTACCATTAACATGTAAGAACTCTATTTAGTGGGCCTCACTGATCAACGGTCTGGATTGTCATACAGTTGGACTGGATGATTGAGTAGACCAGTGGGCCCCACTTCAGGTGATATGCTGCGCAGTCTATCTGCGCAGCTTTGCATACAGGGGCTGGAATGTTATAGCTGTCTTAAGCAGATAGCAGTTTGAGTTGAATTGGGATACTACAATGTGGAGCGTGGGAGGGAGAGTTTTGATGGGTTTCAAACTCTCTCCACAGTCTCTATAAAAGAGAGCTGGGTCCCCGATCCTACACCACAGCAAAATTCGAGTCCCATGTACTGTATTGAAGAAAGGGTGTGAAGGAGAGGAAGATCCTAAGCTCTACAGGAATTCTGGTTTTCTTATCTGGCTTACATGGCGGCATCCCAGCTAGGTAAGCTATCTGACCCCTGATCGCCATGTCCCATGCATAGACAGATCCGTGGGCCTATTCCACATGTAGACTAAATCCCACAGTTGGTATCAAAGCTATCTGTGCATAGGTATGGATGATCACATCCAGCTATATCTGATCACATCAACGAGTTTCGAATTCCTGAAATAGTTGTGATCAAAGATTTCTGAATCACTGAATCCAGAAATATCAAGATTAGGGATTTGAATTTTGAAAACCCTAAAAACAGTTATTCAAATTGAGAATTTCAATTCGAACATTCAGAATTAGGGATTTCAAATTCGAATCCCCAATTCCAGATAACGTTTGGGGATTTTCAAATCAGAATCCCCAAATTGTGAAATCAGGGACTTTCAGATTCAGAATCCCCAAAATCAGAAATTTAGGATTATTCGAAACCCTAAATCGATCAATTCAATCAGGGATTTTTCGAATCCCTGACTTTAGAAATCAGAAATTAGGGATTTTCAGAGTCAGATCCCCAAATCCAGATTAATTAGGGATTTCGGATTCAAAATCTCTAAACCCAGTTAAATTAGGGATTTGGGATTCGAACCCCTAAATGCAGACATTCAATTAGGGATTCCAGATTCCTGATTTCAACACCCAGATTTGAAACTGATAATCCCAAATTGGAGATTTTTTTTATATACCCTTACCTCTATATATCGATGGAGGATGGCATGCATATTGCAGTGCCTGATGGACAACGGAGATTCAGCCATGGTCGCATTCTTCAAACCTCATGATACCCATTCACACTGGGTTTAAGGAAGCATTGCCCTATCTCAGGCAACTATCAACGGTGCTACTTTCCCATGGCTGGATCACCCATCTTCGTGGTCATGTGATTTAGATGCAGCGGATGGAATTGAGAGAAGACAGGAGGAGCTTCCATTCAATCTGTCCGCCTATTCCCCTTCCTCGCCGAAGGGATCGAGCAGACGATTCAGATCTTCTAGATCTTCTCTCCTGCTCCAGCGGCGAGTGGATATAGCCCGTTGAGAATCGCAGTACAGCGAAGGCCCTTGCCTTCATAAACTCTTCTGTTTTTAGGGCCTGAAGAATGGGGCCCTCGGATCCGTTTCAGACCCGATTAAACCGATCTGGGTATGTCGACCCAACTTGTTCTGTTCGGGTCAGTAGACTCGTTTTGGGTGTATAGATCAGACCGTGTATGATCCTTATGCATTATTCCGCAATCCGCTATCCCGGAATCTTCTCTTTAGGACCATATTTTGGAGATCCTTTATAGGATCCGATCCGTCTGTTTAGATTAAAATGAGTATAAAATCTAAAATATTCACTGATGGACATTAAATAAAAACTAAAGCATCAGTCTAAATTATTTCATGTCATTGTCTATCATGTGAATGTTGTAGATCAGAATTGTAATGCTCATTTATGACCAATCTAGATCACTCAAAGTCCTGATTCGGCCCTATTATTGGCCCATCACCCATCTTTAAGTGTTGATATGGACCGTTGGAATATAAGGTGTAAAACCTTTTTATATGTTTCACTTTAAGGAATTCCAAAAGGGTTAGTATCAACTAACTTATAGACTGCATCGGACTAATTAAGTTATAATCCAGGCAGGATTTATAATCGTAATCCTAAGTCTATATTTGTAATGTTGGATTCTATTGTGTTAGCCACCATAGTGACCTCAATAGATGAAAATTTAATAGGTACAGACTTGTAATCTTAGGATAAGGAGGATTGCATACAGTTACGTTTACATTTTCATGCATATGGTAACGAAAACAAAGATGTTTACCGTTTGGCATACACGTGAACGGGTGGAGTAAATGGTGTAGGTAATGTAAATTTGAAAGACTCATTTCACCCACAGGTGTTGGGTGTCTCAGATTTACATCACTGACATCACTTATCTTCATGTTCAGGAGGATCACTACCATGTTATTATTACCACGCATAGGAGGAATGATGATGATATAACAGATTCTCATCAGGATGCGATGGTTGGGCCCATCTTCATCCTGGATGATTCAGTTGATGCCTCCCTTAACAACTAAATTGATTTAATTTGCCTGATAATTTTTTTTGAAATAATGAACTAATGTGAGTATCTCTTATATTTCAGTCTCAATTTCCACTAATACACATCAAGTCCCTGCCCTAAATGGGTTTAACTATGCTCAACGAAGAATGCCATTGAAGTTATATTGGGGTGTCTACAATTAGATCTTGCCCTGATAACACCAGAACCGCCAGATCCATCTGATAATGCCGCTGAAACTGAATATAATCGATGGTTACATGGTTCAGGTTAAATGATACATGCCTGAAAGTCATTAAGTATTCGATTTCTGAATCTATGAAGGGCGTCATGCCTGAAACAAATAAGGCCAAAGTTTTCCTGACTGAAATGAGAAAAAGATTCAAGAAATCTGATAAGTTTGAGGTGGGCATTCTTCTGAATAAGTTGACTTGCTCATCCTACGATGAAAAAGGTAACATCCGTGAATACATTGTAGAGCAGATCGATGTTGTTTCTAAGATTCGTACTTTAGGGCTTGTACTCACTGATGATCAGCTGGTACATTTGATCATGAATAACCTACTTCCCCAATTCGGCACGCTCCTAGTAAACTATAACACTCTGAAGGACATGTGGACATTGAATGAACTTATCACTCAGTGTGTCCAAGAAGAAAACAGAATCAGGCAGACGGTTAAAGTTCAAAATGTTAATATGGTAACCTCAGGTCATGGGAAAGGGTAGGGGAATAAAGGTAAAAGGAAAAGAAAACAAGGTTCTAATAATGGATTCTCTGGTCCTCCATCTGAAAATCCTGAGAATCAATCTGAAAATGGATCTAAATGCAAAAGGGTTAAGGGTAAGCCGTATTTCTTTTGCAAAAAGGCGGGTCATCTAAAGAAAGACTGTGAAGGCTTTAAGAATTGGCTCATAAAGAAAAGTAATCATTCTGCTCTTGTCTATTTGAATCTAATCTAATTGATATGTCAGCGAATTCCTGGTGGATAGATTCAAGAACTACTATTCACATATGCACTTCGATGCAAGAATTACTCCAGGTCAGGCCACCAATTGATGCGGAGCGCTCGGTATACGTAGGCAATGGTGTCAAGGTTGACATAGAGGCAATAGGAGTCTATATGCTTAAGTTGGAGTCTGGTTATTTTTTGAATTTAGTAGATACATTTTGTGTGTCGTCCATAAGGCACAATTTAGTTTCAATTTTCTGTTTGGATAAGTTGAGATATTCATTACACTTTGAAAATAAAAGTTTTAGTATTTACTTTAATTCGATTAAAGTTGGAACCGGCTTTATAGTAAACAACTTATACCAATTAGACTTGATTGCCTCTCACGTATCTAACATCAATTCCTTGCATGGAAATGTAGTGGGATCCAAGCGAAGACTGGACTATGAGAATTCCTCCATGTTATGGCACAGGCGACTATGCCATATATCTCGTGAGAGATTAGATAAGTTTGTGCGAGAAGATATCTTACATTCTCTGGACTTCTTTGACTATAAAGTATGCATTGATTACATGAAAGGAAAACAGACTAAAACAAGAAAGAAATGTGCAACCAAGAGTGTAGGTTTATTAGAGGTTATACATACAGATATCTGTGGACCATTCCCTACAGTCTCATGGAGTAGCCACAAATATTTCATTACCTTTATAGATGACTATTCTCGCTTCGGGTACCTATACCTTATCAGTGAGAAATCAGATGCCCTGGATGCTTTTAAAATCTGTAATGCTGAGGTTGAAAATCAACTCGATAAGAGAATTAAAATTGTCAAATCTGACCGTGGTGGTAAATACTATGGCAGAAATGACGAATCAGGACGTAATCCATGGCTATTTCCTAAATACTTACAGGATTGTGACATTGTTGCTTAATACACTATGCCTGGTACTCCAAAGCAAAATGGTGTGGCTGAGAGACGTAATCGCACCCTTATGGATATATGGTGCGAAGCATGGTCAACAATTCGACATTGTCAGAATCTCTGTGGGGTGATGCGATCAAAACTGCAGTTCATATACTAAACAGGGTTCCCAGCAAAGCAGTAAGCAAAACTTCTTTTGAGTTGTGGAATGAGAGAAAACCAAGGCTCCAATATCTACATGTTTGGGGTTGTCCTACTGAGGCTAAAGTTTATAACCCGCGTGAAAAAAAGCTTGATCCTAGAACCGCAAGTTGTTTCTTCATTGGATACTCAAAAAGATCAAAAGGCTATCGATTTACCTGTCCATCCCACTCTATCAAGATTGCTGAGACTGAAAATGCCAGATTCATTGAGGACACTGAAAACAGTGGGAGCACGAATATAAGAAATTTTGTGTTTGAGGAACAAAGGACTGTCACTCCAGTCATAGTCAATCCAAATCACATGGACATTAATGGTGCAGTCGATTCTGCAATCACTGCAGAACACCACCTAGAACCT
This sequence comes from Magnolia kwangsiensis, assembly GCA_037074715.1. Classification (NCBI taxonomy): domain Eukaryota; kingdom Viridiplantae; phylum Streptophyta; class Magnoliopsida; order Magnoliales; family Magnoliaceae; genus Magnolia; species Magnolia kwangsiensis. The sequence goes on along the minus strand of CM073576.1, from coordinate 18,322,495 downwards.
CAAAACAAATCACTAATGAGGAAAATCAAGATCAGACCCAACAAACTGAACCATTGAGAAGATCTGAAAGAGAGAGAAGGCCTGTAAATCGAGACGATTACATCATATATCTATAGGAGTACGACTTTGACATAGGGATTGGAAAAGGATCCTGAATCTTTTACACAAGTCAAACAAAGTACTGATCCTTTTTTGTTGGTTTGATGCCATGAAAGATGAGTTAAAATCCATGCATGACAATAAAGTATGGGATCTTGTAGAGTTACCTACTGGAATAAAGCCGATTGGTTCTAAATGGATATTTAAAACTAAAAGGGACTGTAACACCCTGTACTTTTCAGTACTCGAGCGCTACTATAAACATCTAAATCAGTTTGCACATGTGTGGGAGCACACGTGACTTACCTTACACATCATCATCTAGTGACTCACAATCTATCCATCTCGGTTGTCTAGTATAATCTTCATCGATATATTAAGTCATCTGACCGTTGGATTAGTTGTCTGTGAGATTACAAATATGACCCAATTACAAATTAAAATGATTTTAATTATGATCAAAGCCCTACAAGGGTGAGTGAATAAATAGATGATGCTGATTAAGATGGGACTCGCGTAAACAGCTTAAGGAAGAGTATAATAAAATCTACAAGGACTGTAATAATAATGATAAATAATTATTATTATAGTAATAATAACAATAATAATGTAAAATCATGAGATAAGTAGTCCTGATAATGGAGCGGGACCCACAACATGATTAACAGTGCACGCACATGGAAATAATAATAATAATATGAAAAATAATAATAATAATAATAAAATGATAGTAAAAATAATAATAATAATAATAATAGTAAATAATATTATTAAATGTATTATAACATAATATTTAGCATTATAAAATCAGAACAGGCCATATATATGTAACCTTACCATTGGGTCTTAGCTTAAATAGTCCCTTGGACCGTGTTAACCATTGATATTCAATTTTGGCATGATCCGACCAGTAGATTGACGAGAATCCACCAATATGACATAAATCGAGTTGTAGGCCCCACCTAGGCCTTAGTCAGCCTGAACGATGGCCCAAGATCCTTTGATAGAACCTAAAAGACGATTGGTCGGAGTGGATGCAACAAAACCATCATGATGGGCCCCACACAAGGTGCGTGTGCACCATGGACCATCATGCACGATGTGCATTGGACCAAGTGAAATGGTCAAACGACCTATGACCGAGCTCTCTCATAAATTGGCAGAATTCTCCCGTCATTTTGAAGATTTAAACCTGACGAGTTTCAAACCCCAAAGTGGGCCACCCTGGCGACTTTCTAGACGATCCAAACCGTTCATTTCACTCGTGATGGGCCATTGAACAAAACTGTATAGGCCCTTTAACCCATGCATTAAGACAATAAAGATCAGCTCCAACCGTCCATTTCCTTCATGTGGGGCTGATATTCAATGAGAGGGACCATCAAGTAGCTTATTGGGCAACAAACATCACATGGACCAGAGGCTTTCGGCCTTCCTCTTCGCCAGCTGAGAGGAGTCCTCTCACAGCCCAAAAATGGCTGATAACTAAGAAGGACGAAAAATGAGATTTTTCTTCTTTTGGATAACAAAGGCTGTCACATTTGTGACCGTCTGATGAGCCACGTGGCTCCATCCCAGCCCTCCTAAGAGAGAAGTACGAGTTGAGATGATGAACTCTCTCATCTCATGAGAAAGAGAAGAGAAAGCAAGGAGATCTCATGAGATTAAGCAATATCTCATCTGGGATCCGAAAAGTGGGCCCCAAACCGCTTATGGGACCCATCCAGACCAATCAAACGGTCTGGATCTCCCTGAAAACCCCTAAGTAAGAATCCTCCATTGATGGGTGGGTCATCTTCCCAAATGACCCACCAAACCATGATCACGAGATGGGCCCCACTAGACCCAGGGAATGTACTTTCGGGCTGGCCAAGGTGTTAGCAGTCCATCCCCAAACACGGATGGGTCCCATGCATGACCATCCTTAAATCCTAACCATTGCATATGGTGGGTTTCTTTTCAACCGTTGGTGGCACCTCTCACTGCCTATAAATAAGACCCGGTGGCTTCAGAAAATTCCACACCAGAAACCAAAAAGAATAGAGAGCGAGAAAAAGAGAGAAAAAGGGAGAGAAAGGTGAGGAAAAGAAAAGAAAGAGAAAGGAAGAGTGGGAGCTGAGCGTCAGTACAGCAGGCAAACAGGTTTTCCTTCATCTCTCTTCCTCTTATAATGGCCCTAGTTGTGGGCTGGAAATTAGATGGCGAGTAAGGCTGTATGGGCATCCAACCTCAGGCCGTTTTAGGCTGAAAAACATTGCCTCTGTTGGACTCTAAACCAGACCGAAAAACAGCCCAGGAATGAGCCAAGACCAGACCGTGGGATGGCCTAAGGTTTGGGCCAAAAACAGTCCCAACCAGGAGCCCTTAACTGAGCCAAAATCTGCCCTCAAAGCTGGGCCTGATGTCACGTGCAAACAGGCTGGGAACCAGGTCTAATATTGGTTGGAGATAAATGGGAAATAACTGAAATTTTAGCTTAGATCGGAGCAGGAAAAATGCCTCTTACAGCTGAAGTTGCCAACCTCCAGTCCATGCCATGATCAACTTCTGATCAGGCCAGAGAAAGCCACTCTATTGGACCATGAAACTATGCTGGGACCGGCATTTTATCGGGACTGAAAGTGGACCAGAAAACAACCCAAACCTTGGTCGTTCCTGGAGCTGAAAATGGGGTAGGAAGTGTCCCTGTAAGAGCCTTGATTTGGGGCTGAAATCAGCCTCACCAACAGTCCAGATGAAGGGATGTCTTTGGCCCGAGAAACAACTGAATAACGGCCTGCACAATGGGCCGTGTATGTTGCCAATGGATGAGTTGCATAGGCTTTGGCCCTCACCTAATTGCAGGTGGGCCGCACCCTGCATCGATCAAAGGGCTACACCTGGTTTCCCTTCTTTGACCAAGTGGGCCACCTCCTATATAAATCTAAGTGGGCCTCACCTGCCAACATGGGCCCTGAAAAATGAATTTGGGCCTCACTCAAACACCATGTGGGCTGCACGTTTTGGGGTCGTCTCAAACGGACAGCAGGCTCTTTGAACGTGTACCTTACATAATGATATTTTATTTGTATTGTATATACATATATATACACTCCGTCCTGTTAGGATGATGTTAACCCACTTGATACATAGGAGTTCATGTGTGAGGCCCAGTTCAACCCATAGTAAGGATGAGCTTGAGCCAATCGGCCACCCTGCTTGAATAAGTATATGATGGGTCTAGAACAAGCATAAAAGGCCTTGTTGTTACATTCCTTTGAACCTTCTTGTTGGTTGAACAAAATCGTAGGAATACCTGAAAAAAATGAACTGTAATTTTAGGAGATTGAGTGACCTTAGGCCGCAAGATAACTTGGACCAAGTATGCGAACACGACCCTCTAGGTGATGATTCTTCCCCTTGAGCTTTCCATCTTCTCATTAGCTTAAGTTATAGTTTTTATTTAAAATTATAATTGATATCTCTCTTATAATCACATGTGTTAGCTGGTGGAAATTGAATTGCTATATTGCCTACTTAATGTTCATCCTGTATATTGTTTATGCTTGTGGATTATTTGTGTATTGCTTATGGACTTTAAACTGGTACATTAGTGGGAAACCCCCACTATACATGTACACCCATACTTGGGATGTAACCCGACTAGTTGTGATTAGAAGGGACCTTTGACTTAGTGGTTACTGAGTGGTGGTCTAGATGGATCATTGATATGGACCTACCATTCAGGGTTGTTGTGCCCAATGGTTTTTAAGGATAGTTTTTATCATATACTTTTGATATTCGCCCTATGTGACATATTTTGATACTCGACCTACATGGTTTTTTTTTATGTTTTTCCTATATGGGTTTGATGTTTTATACCATGCAACCATGTGATGGTAAGCCTCATATATTGTAATATGATTGGCCACTAGTCGACGGGTTTCCATGAAACATCCTAAGATGGTAGCCTCATGAGCCAGGGATGGTGGTATGGGACCTATGCCATTGCTGTTGGCCTACGTTGGGCCACGTACTCCCCGTAGTGACCTTGAGCTTATTTAAAACTGGCTGATTGTAACTGAACAAATAATGGTTTTGCTTATCATGCATACATGGCACAGACCAGTGTCTATCGATAGGCAGTCGTTAGGTCGTACTTAGTATGCTTTCGCTGACGACTAGCTTCTGTCCGACTGGACGTTTTTCCCAGGTCGTGATTCGCATTCCGCACGGTTGACCCCAGGGCATTGATTGCGCATTTGCATGGGCGACGAGCCCAAATTCCACACAGATGAGCATCCCTGGGGTGTGACTGCATTCACGCATCCATGCATCTAATAAGACCTGCATCATGTATTATTTTGTATGTTCTGATTTATAACTATGCTTACCTAATGTGGCGGTGTGTAATCTTGAGGGGAATTCACACTGAGTTGGTCATTCATCCATCAAATATACAACTATACAGGTAGTACAAGTGGCTTTAGTGATATGCGTGTTCAGATATGATGAGGAGCAGGGTACGATCGCCAGGGATGCATCGTCGTATTTGCCTGGAGGAGTTGCTTGATCTTGCGACTTATATTCATACGCTTTCTGATATTCTTCATGTATTAAATCTTGTAATTCTTGTACTTGTTAAATTCAAAGGCATTGGTTTGTACAAGTCATTTTGGGCAATCACTTATATACTCTAAATGTAATTATAATTTTTCTTTATGCTGATTTGTCTATTCTACGCTTATCTGCTTAATCTGATAAATGGAAAAAAATTGTATATTCGAATTTGACCAACCTTCAAGGTTAACACTCAGATTTTTGGGAACGGGTCATATACTCGGGTCCTGAAAATTCGGGGCGTTACAGGGACTCTAAGGGTAATGTCGAAAGATATAAAGCCCGACTTGTTGTTAAGGGTTTTAACCAACGTGAGGGCATTGACTTTAAGGAGACTTTCTCTCCAGTATCTAAGAAAGACTCATTTAGGATCATAATGGCTCTTGTAGCTCATATGGATTTAGAGTTACATTAGATGGATGTAAAGACTGCATTTCTCAATGGGAATTTAAATGAAAATGTATACATGTTGCAGCCCGAAGGTTTTGTAGTTACTAGCTCAGAACATTTAGTTTGCAAACTTAAGAAGTCCATCTATGGGTTGAAGCAGGCATCGTGACAGTGGTACCTTAAGTTTCATGAAGTAATTTCCTCATATGAATTTGTAGAAAACACTGCAGATGAATGCATCTACATTAAAACCAATGGGAGTAAGTTCGTTATGATGATTTTGTATGTTGATGACATTCTGTTGGCTAGCAGTGATACCAGGATGTTGAGCGACACCAAGAAATTCTTATCTCAAAGATTTGAAATGAAAGACCTTGGTAAAGCTTCTTACGTAATCGGCATTGAGATTTGCCGTGACAGAACACTTGGACTGCTCAGCCTATCACAGAGAGCCTATATTACTAGGGTACTCGAAAAGTATGGAATGCAAAATTATACTTCAGAAAAGTCGCCCATTGTGAAAGGCGACAAATTTGATCTATTTGAGTGTCTAATGAATGATTTAGAAAAGAATCGAATGAAAGAATTTTCATATGCATCAATAGTAGGGAGCATCATGTATGCTCAAGTTGTTTGCGACCAGATATTGCCTTTGTCACTAGAATGGTGGGAAGTTATCTATCTAATTCAGGAATGCAACATTGGGTAGCTACAAAGAAAGTGTTACGGTATCTTCAGAGAACAAAAGACGTCGGACTCACATACAGAAAATCTAATCAGTTGGAGTTGGTCGGATATTCAGACGCAGATTTTGCAGGCTACGTTGACACTAAGAAATCTACTTCGAGATATATCTTCATGATGGTGGGAAGAGTTGTGTCATGGAAAAGCGTGAAATAGTCTACCACAGCCTCATCCATTATGGAAGCTGAATTTTTTGCTTGTCATGAGGCATCTAATCAGCCACTATGGTTACAAAGTTTCTTCTCAGGTTTGTGGGTACTGGAGTATATCCCGAAACCATTGAGAATATTTTACGATAATTCAGTTGTTATTTTCTTTTTTAGTAACAACAAGCATTCGTCAAGGTCGAGGCATATCGATATCAAGTACCTTGTTGTAAAAGAAAGAGTTCAGAATCATCAAGTGTCCGTGGAATTCATCAGCACTAAGCAGATGATTGCAGATCCGCTCACTAAAGGGCTCCCTATCACGTCATTTCAGGAGCATGTGACATCCATGGGAGTCATTGATCCCACAGATGTTTTCAGTTAGTGGGAGTTAAGCGTATTTTGATTTTCACAGACATTTAAAGATCTCATTTTATGTAGTTTATTTTTGGATGATTTTGATATAAAGATTTATTTCTACTTCTCTATATATATGCGCAAATTTTGAATAAGTAGAACTACAGTCATGTCTCGTTGGAGACATGTAAAAGCTTCAGGACCTCTTAAGGATAGGCACATATCATCACACTAAAATGTGTAATTCTTATACCACATTTCCTAGTTCGTGATCTATGTCGTTAAGATTGAAAGTATTTATAATCGTGCTTAGACTCACTTCGCCTAAATTAAATGTTGTGATGACTACCGCGTTTCGATACTGACTGTCTTGATGGACCAGATTGAATAGCATTACTCATATTGTCCAATTGTTTTTGATTAACTATTTGGATATTTTCTTAAAAGATCAAAACTTATTTTCAAAATAATTTTATATGACAATCATTGTTGTTGCTCAATGAGGCCCAAGTGGGAGAATGTAAGAACTCTATTTAATGGACCTCACTGATCAACAGTCTGGATTATCATACAGTTGGACTATGATTGAGTAGACCAGTGAGCACACTTCAGGTGATACGCTACGCAGTCTATCTGCGCAGCTCTGCGTACTGGGGCTGGAACGCTATAGCTGTCTTACGCAGATAGTAGTTTAAGTTGAACTGGGATATTACAATGTAGAGAGTGGGAGGGAGAGTTTTGATGGGTTTCAAACTCTTTCTCCACAGTCTCTATAAAAGAGAGCTGGGTCCCCGATCCTACACCACAGCCAAATTCGAGTCCCATGTACTGTATTGCAGAAAGGGTGTGAAAGAGAGAAAGATCCTAAGCTCTACAGGAATTCTAATTTTCTTATCTGGCTTACATGACGGCATCCCAGCTAGGTAAGTTATCCGACCCCTGATCGCCATGTCCCATGCACAGACAGATCCGAAGGCCTATTCCGCATGTAGACTAAATCCCACATAGCAGTCTAGGTCCGTAAGTTCATAACCACAGGTGCGATCCAGTGGTCCGATCTCCATCTCCTCAACCAAATATGGAGAAAGGCCGAGCTCCACTTCTGAGCACAATGTCAAGCTTAACCTCTAAGCACAAGGTTGAGACAATTATTAAATAACCAGGATCTAGGAGAAGCGAGCTAACTCACCTCAGGTCAACAAGACCCGTCCTTAGATGAACGCAACCCAACCTCAGTTGTGAAACAGGTCAGACTACTTCAAGACAGCTGAACCCACCCTCCGTGGGATCCGACCTAACCTCTATTAGGTCTATCCGCGTTCTCATCTGAAGATCGTAGAAACCAACTCCTACACGGATCACCCCAAGATTCTAGCCAAGGATCTAGAAAGATCCGCCACGTAAGGAGTCCGAATCCTACTATAATCGGTTCCTGCCAAAATAGGAAGAGGCGGCCTCTACACCACCGCCTCTCTCCACCTATAAATAAGAAATCCCTTAATGCATAATCTGTAGCCCTAAACCCTCAATATTCATCTAGACCCATATTCTTTTCTCACTTAGGCATCGGAGGATCTCTTGCACAAGGCAGGGTCTTCCTTGCCGGTCCCTTGTACAGGTCCACGAGTCTAGGGAGGGTTAACTAGATTTTTGCATCAACATCATTTAATAACTTAAACTAGATGCAATATTTCTAACGTCATTTACACGTGTTATGCTTAAGTTCCATGGTAAAAATATTTATGATGATTCTAAGTTTTTCACTATAGTTCCCATATTTGTGCACGCACACATGACTGTCTTTCTTTAGTGCTAAATCAGGTGCATTTAGCAACCAAACACAATCCAAATACTCTTGATTTTTGTTAAAAATCAGAGGTTTTTGAAAAAGAAAAAAGAAATTTTAAATTTTTCAAAATTTTGTGAATTTCCTGCGAAACGCTTTTTGAAAATTTTGAATTAAAAAGTGTGGTGTATTTGCTTTGTCCCACATCGAAAATGTAAAGAAAAGTTGTGTGGTTTATATAAGATCTTGTGAAGAGTATTCTTACTTGGAGTTTTTGGAGGAGGTGATACTTAGGTTGCGTGCTCCAATACGTAGCACTGGAACATGCGCGGGGGCTCGGGCTTGGGCACGGGAGAGGGCGTGGGCAGTGAGGTTTTGTGGCTGTAGTGGCTCTAGATAGCGCACTTTATACTTGGTGCGATAGTCTGGTCAAAGCCTTAGGACGGTAGATTTGAAAATCTGAAATGAGCCTGGGTTTTATAGGTGACTGAGAACGGTCGGATTTTAAATCCGAAATGTCCAGTCATTTCTAAAAACGGATAGCTACCTTAAAAGCCACAACGTTCCAAAAATGAATAAGCCAGGATGATCCAACGGTTAGATCTTCTGATTTGACGACCAAAAACGTCTGGGATTAATTAACAACGGCCAGAAACGTTTTCAAACGTTCTAGACCATTGAATACCACACAGCAGCAGTGATATACCTAATGCCTATATAAACTGGACCATTCCAATCCAATTTCATCTTCTCAACACACAATTTCTCTCATCAAATCAGATACGATCCAAATCTCTAGTATATAATACTGTGAACATCTCTACCGGAGTTTGCCAAAAGAGATCTGCTGCGTTAAAACTGTTCCATACTGGACCTATCGTGATTGTTGCACACTAAATCTAGATAAGGCTTGTCTTATCCTAGGAGCAATTCGCCTGTAACCCATCAGTAGTTGATAAGGGGGTGAATCACGCTTTAAGAACAACGTATTTTATATTTGATTCAGCCTATTGAAATAATTTTTCATAAATTTATTTTTTATATTTTTCGGTGTATTCAAACGTCAATTTCTAACAAATTTTAGATACAATTATCCAATATGTATTAGCCAGATCTTGATCCATATTTCTAGCTCTAGAAATATTCCCATCTGGTTTGGAGATATATATTTTTAAAGTAATCTGAGCCACGAAATGCTTCATTGCTCTTGTAGCACTTTAAGTTACAATGCTCCTTAGTCACACTGGAACACCTGAATAATCCAATTGCTTGAACTAAACTGTACAGTACCTCTGACAGATTTTATAGTCCATCATGTTTACACTGAACTAATGAGACAGTCATACATATGTTATCGCTGACCTTTAATTTGGACAGTCTAACTTTTAATTAGGAAATCATTTCCATAAAAATAGGTCCAATCAACATTTTGATCAATATAATTGTTGGAGCACAGTATATATTACATATGATTTTAAAACATTAATTTTGATAGGCAATTCTAACCATTCAATCAATTGCTCTCCAAAAAATACGGTAACAAAAATGAGAATAAACCAAGGATGGATTGGATCATCAACTAGTAGTGCTCTAAGAGTTAAAAGGATCAATTTTCTTTTGATTGTCCATATGTTTTATTTTCAAAGGAATGGTTAAGTCATTAATAAAAATAAAAAAATTACTCTTTTGTAGCCACGTTTGGTCATGCAATGCAAAAGTTCTTTCATTAATATTTTAAGAAAATACTTTTTAAAGTTAGTTTTTTTAATCTTTTAATGGTGATTTTTCTTTTTAACCACTATCACACCTCTTTTCCTCTACCCAAGATACATAAGCAGGGGTGCCAATAGGTCAGGTTTGGGCAAGACACAACCCAACCCGGCATGGGACTACCACCACAGGCCCAAACTTGAACCCAAAATGAAATTAGTTAGGCTTGGACCTGACCAGGCTTGGCCAAAATTTGGTAAAATCTCTATTTTTCACCTTAATGTTCTTCATCTCACCACCTTTTCCTTTTTCGGCCTGGAAATAGATATAATGGGATAAAGGCCACACCAACCCTTGTGGAGAGGAAGAAAGAGGAAGAGAGAGAGATGTGAAAGTGGCAACTACATGAGGAATTAAGGGCTGACCATATTCCTCCCACCCATAATTAAGTGGGCCACACATGTAAAGAAAGAATATTCAAATAGAACAAAATTAATAATCTGCACTGAAAATGCATGGATTAATTGATGATTAGAAAGGCATTTATAAGATATAAGAAAATCATATGAAATCATGTCAGGCCGGGGCCCATTGACATCCTTTAATCCATGGATGCCCAATAAATTGTACTTTGTATATTTACTTTCGATTTTAAGATTTTACATTATTTTTAAATCCGAATTCAAAATTTTTCATACCGACATATTATTTTTACTTCCAATCTTTCTTTTTTTTTTTAATCGTACAAAACTGTTTTAGATTTACCTTTTATTTTATCATGCTTTGAGCCTTGTACCTTATAAAAGTCATGTTTCCGGGAGTTGACCGTACCTAAATCAGGACATCAATATGTAGTAGATTTGGAAACTAGATTAAAACCATATTCATTTGGAATGTTAATTCACTCTTAAAATTGATTAGGTGAGAGCCTGATGCCGCCCAAAAGTCGTTAAAATCTATATTTCCCACTTGAATATTTCTAACTTCTTAGTTAATCAATTAGACCAACACTTGCAAATAAACAGACACCTGGATGAATGAAATCAACAGCCTATAGTTATTCATGCCTATTAAAGGATTAGAATAACATATTTGTAAGTTGTAAGAAATATACATTTGAAGTCGGGCTGGTCTGGACGGTAGCCTAAAGTGATTTGAGCTGAAGCCCGGCCCAAACGTTGATCGGTCCATAAAAATAAGACCCAAGCCCAACCCACAATCCAAGCTAATACGTCCAAGCCCGTCTAAATGTGCCTACTTGGCCCATTGAATTAAGTTGATCCACTGGTTAATGAGGCTACAGTTTGCAAAACAAATGTACGGCTCTAAAACATTTGGCTGAAGCTTCCTAGCCCATCCACTTATTTTCAATATCGGGGCCCACCATCTGAGTGGACCAGATTAATTTTAGGGAAAACATGTTCGTACCACCCAGTGGATGGATTTGATCTCAAACCTATGTGCCACCGTGGCACGTGTGAAGGTGTACGGCTCCATTTTTACATAAATTTGGAAAATTATTTTTTTTGAAATTTGATTAATTAAATACAATGCTTAAAAAGGTGATTTTCAGAATTAAAAATAAAAATTATTTTTTAGTAAAGCCAAAGAAGCATAAGATGGATCCAAGGACAATCCTAACCGTCTAAAGTAGTGGACTTTGCTTATAGAATTTGAACTCAACATCCACTTTCAGCATTCAGCAACCATCCACTGTAAAGTCCATCTAGAGAAAGGATCTGATCATTGAAGGTGGACCACACATGATATGGAGATCGTACGGACTACAATTTGGGCATTCTGACAAGTTTCAACCCTCTTTCGCATTATCAATTCCAACTTTCACATCAGTGCCAACTGTTCCCATGTGAATTATCCTTTCCATCTCCTCAATGGATTGGATGGATGGGCCCCACACACGATTTGAAAGGTTTTGACTCCCCCATCTTGGGGAGACATATCGAATGAACGGTTTTCCTGTAAGTTTGCCTTCGAAGCTTTGCTAGCCCACATGGACCTTTACGTGCAGTACACGTACCAGCCTGGCAAGCGTGTTGAGCATCAGAGGATGAGTAAGCTGGGAGCGGATTAGGTGAGACCCGGATCCACTGAGGTAGGTGGGACCCTGACTGTGGGGCTCACAGTGATGTATCTACCTTAAATCCACACCGTCCAGATGTTTTGAAAGTTCATTTTAAGCCACGATTCCAAAAATGAACAGATCCAAATCTTACGTGGACTATACCACAGGAAACAGTAGTGATTGAATCCGCACCATTAAAATTTTCATAAGGTCCACTCGAATATTTATTTTCCATCCAACCTCACTATAAGGTCACAAAGATCTGGATGAAGAGAGCACAAAAATATCAGCTGGATCGAAAACTTTTGCGACCCACGAGAAGTTTTAAATGTCGTATTACCAATGTTTCCTGTATCATGATCCACTGAAATTTGAATCTGCTTTATTTTTTGTATCATTCTCTTATTTGAGCTTTCAACAGCACAAATGTAATCACAAACATCAAAGTCGAGCCCAGAGTAAGGGTTCCCACCCACCGCGGTCGATCCAGGGTCTAAACTAATCCGGACACCTACCAACATTGTACCACAACTTGTGGTACCATACCATATTTTCTACCAACCTGCCGGCATATTAGTGGAAAGATGGTACAGTACCACAATGGGTAGTGATGTTGTAGGTTATCAGTTCTCGTGCTTTATATTCTTGAAAACTGTTTTTGAACTATATTATTTATATCATGTTAATCTTTTTTTCCTTTTTTCTTTTTTCTTTTTTATTTTTTAAAGAAAACAAAGAGGATTTCATTAAGATTAAAAAAAAAAAAGAAGCAAATCATTGAAAACCGGATTATATTATTTATGCCATATTGAGTGTTTGGTTATTAATGGGACTTTTAGTTACTATACTCTGCTTTGTTCTGCTGTCTTTTATCATATATGTATTGGCTACTATTTTACTGTATGTCTGGTATATGAGGCCAAGGGTTCAAGAAACATGCATGGTTTTAGTGGTGGTGTGTGTGATACTTTGAATAAAAAAATATAAAAAACTGCTTTGTTGAATGCTTGGAATTTCTCATGGATGCATATGCAGTCATTTTTTCGTTTCTTTTATGTTTATGAGAAGACTCTATTTGTATACCCTAGAATCAAACTGATATACTGGACAATAAAACAACACTTAAGCTACTTTAGGGTTTATTAAAAGGTCACAAATGGTAATTGTGCTTCTTCTTTTTTTCTTCTACTTTTTTTTTTTCTTTTTTTTTAAAAAACAAAATGGTAGCACTTCTTTTCCATCATCATCATCATTTAAGCCTTATCTCAATTATTTGGAATTGACTATGTTAATCATATTCTACCCTTCCACTCTATTAAGAGCCAAAATGTTAAAAAGGACTGATAGTAGACTGAAAACAACTTCAAACAGCTACATCATACTCATCCTCTTCTTTTTTGGTAACAAAAAAAAAAAAACAGAGGTCCCTTAATTGGAAAATTGCATCTTTTTTGGAAAATGTGAAAACACTATTTACACATTGAGCGGAGGGGTGAAAGTCTGTCAAACTGGCTCCAAGGGAGACCATTTGGGCGAATGGCCATCCACACTTGATACATTAAAAGAATATGAGAAATGGAAATGGGTGGTTTAGATTACAGCATGGTTCACCCTACAGAATGAAGCCATTCATGGCCTAAAATATATAACCATTCCCACAGAGCAGTACATCAGAAGGCTACATTGTGTTAGTGATCTGGCACCAAAGTAGACAGAAGTAATTAGGTAGGCCCAAACCATTTCGAAAACAGTTGGTGGTCTAAAAGAATTGCCCGTCGTCCACATTCCACGGGCACAAAGACCATTAATGGGCCAGTTAGTCCACCCATCAGCTGGGCTTGGGCCTAATCCTGGGTCCTATGCATGAATGACCTGATCAATTTTTAGGTCTGACTTGGGCCCAAGTCATTTCAACCTGACCTAGCTTGTAATTAGAAGTGTACATGAACCGAGTTAGCTTGGTTAACTCGCTTGACCCAACTAAGAAAAGTTAGACTCAACACAACTTGGCTTGAAACTGGGTTCAAGCTAAGTCAAGCTGATTGGAGTTCAAAAAAAAATTTCAAGTCTAAGTTAGAACCAGGCCAAACACAACTTAACTCAGCTCAGAACTTGACTCAAACTTGACACGATTTGAATCGATTCAACCTAGATTGAGTTCACTTAAATTATATATTATATATATTAAAAAATTTAAAACTTAAACTTGAACTCAATTCATGGGCTTGAATTTGACTTTAAGTTGGCCTGAGCTACTGATCGAAACGAGTCAAGCTGCTGTCCAGTTAAGCTTGAAGACCAAGCCAAGCTGAGTCCGAGCTAGGGTAGTCTGCTAGCTAAGTCAAGCCAAGCTTGGCCAAACTTGACTCAGCTAAACATGTGTACAGCTCTACTTACAATACACATGTTATAAGATTTACACAGCAAGTGTCACCGTCATATTCGAAATATTCATTTCAGAAGAGCAACCAACGTGAAATAATCATATCCTAATGACTCTATCCATGTACCAAATGGTCCCTATTAGAATTAGTTGGACCACTGATTTTAGCCGGGTTGAATTTGGTGGACATATTTGAACGGGCCCGAACCCACATGATATCTCATGGGCCCGAAAAAGAATACGGACCCGTCAGAATCGGGTTCGTGTGCACATGGGTCGGGGTTACCCGTTGACAGACCCATCTTCAGATCATCAACGGACTCCACAGCATTCTTGTACGCCCAAAACCCTAGCATGGAAGAGCCATCGCCCGCCGACCGCATCGCCACCTCTCCAACAACAAAACCCACATCCCTCCTCTGCCGTCTGATCGACCTGGACACCACGTGGTCCCTCCACATCCACACGATCTGCCAGCCCTTCCCTCGCTTGCTTCTAAAAGCCCTAGAAATCTCAGGCGACGGCCGCTTCTGTTGCCCCATCCCGATCGCTCTCTTCCTCTCCCCTCCCTCCTCTAACTCTTCCTCTCTCCGCCAAATCCTCATCCTCCTCTTCCTCGGCTTTCTCCTCGATCTCATCGCCGTTGGATCCATCAAGTACCTGATCCGACGGCCACGGCCCATCTACAACAAGGGCATGCATATGACTGTCGCCGTCGATCACTGGTCTTTCCCCAGTGGCCACTCCTCTAGGGTCTGCTTCATCGCCTCTTTCTTGTATCTCTCGCTGGCGTCCCTCACAGAGGCTTTTTCGCAAGTGGAGTCATCTGGCAACGGATTCCTGAGCCGTTGGATCGGACCTGATGGTAAGGCCGTTGAGCGTTTTGTTTTTGGTGTGTGCTTGTGGTCGGCGGTGACGTCCATGTCTAGGGTTTTGCTTGGTAGGCATTTCGTGTTTGATGTGATTGCGGGCGCTTGTTTGGGTTTGTTGGAAGCTCTGTTTGTGCTTTATGTTATTAAGCCTTGGATTTAGAATAGAATGCAAACAAGATAGTGGCATTTTTGTAATTTATGCATTTTTTCCGTCATTCAGTATTGGATGAAGTTTCTGTGAGAAGGTGTAAGATATTGAATTTAATGAAAGAAATTTCTCATTATGTGCTGACGCTCGTCGGATTCAATGTTGATTGCCAATTCAAATGTTTTTTGTTGTCAATGGATTGAATTGTAGAATTCATGTTTTTTGGGCATTGTTGTGATTGACTAATGGCCCACCGACCACCAATAGAATCAGACCGATCAACTAATCAGCTAACTGTTTATTTTGCCATGGCCACGACATGAACTACAAAATGCATTTTTTTGTGGTCATTGTTGTTAGTTATCCCCCAAAATTATCTGATTTGTGGCCACCTCATTTGCAGGACCCCACACCCCCCCCCCCCCCCCCCCCCCCCACATTTTTTTTTTTCTCGTATTGTGACCCATCTGGTGCCATCCATGGTGTTCCCATTGGATGGAAAGTTGGATTCATTGGATGATTGTGTAATGTCTGGTTATGATGAGTTGGTCTGGCTGCTCTAAGGGGGACTTTTCTGATGCAAGCACTAGCCATTCAATGGTTAAAATCGACCTAGAATCTCATATCTTATTTTAAAAATTTTAACAAACTTCAAAATCAACAAGCAGATTCGCAGGCTTCGACTATTAGTTACATGGTGTTAGAAGCCGTAACTAGGATAATCCCGGTTTTATCTCCCTCTCTTCCATAGTGCCATTTTGGATAGGCATTATGATGATCCATCCCGGCCAGGTGGTAGCCTGGGACAGGATTTCATGTCATGGTGGTGCCCCATTATCCTTTGGTCGGATTGTGGCGAAATGAATGGGATATCTTCTAATTGCAAACAGGACAATGCCTCTCCTGGTGGCTCAAGCCAGAGGAAAATTCAAGTCTCTTCTCATTAGCTAGGGCTGTGCGGCCAAAGAGTTCGAAGGCACTTCAGTTGTGGACCTCTTGAGAACTTGGGTTAGAACTTTTCAACATGAATGAAAATCTTCAAGAACATCTTCGTTTGAAATCTGATGCCTTCAAGTTGGTGAAAACTGAACGTCAATAGCTGCTCTTTCAATTATGGTTATGTGGAATCGAACACATAGCTCCAGATGGCCGAGGGCTGACCATGATGGCCTTTCCCAGTCCTATGGGTGTGCATAATTTGAACCCGGCTCAGTTGGAGGACATTTTATTAGGCCTCTAAGTCAGGTAGCAATTAATCTCTAGAGAAGCAAATTCCCTAGTAGATTCTCTTGTTAGTGGTGTTTTTAAGCCATCTATTGTTGGAGACAGTCATCCATTGCAATGGTTATTGATCCCTTATAATAGAATTTCTTTATTAATCATCAAAAAGGAAAATTTAAAATGGAGTTCTTATCTATAACTTTAATTTCATGAGCATGAATCCCAGGAAACTTCTAGATATATTAATGGTCTTAATCTGGACATACGGAATGAATTTGCCTTCAAAGATGTATTTAAAATGTTTAATGTAAACACACCTGCTCAAAAGGAAATAAATTGGTAAAAAGAAAAAAGAAACATTAAAGAATTCTATTCATCGACATCATGAGCCATAGATATCATTAGCATGAAAGCGGGAAAAATTCTAGATATCTTAATGGCCTTAATCTAGACACAAGGAATGAATTGGCTTCCAAGGATACATATAAAACGTCTAATGTGTATGCACCTGCACTGAAAGCAGAGGCAAGGTTTTGAATAACGGCATTGGTGGGCATATCTGTTGGGCCCAAAATGATATTGCTATGTGGCATCTCAGACTTTTCTCTCACTAAAAAAGAAAAACTTGAAAAACGTTGGGAAAATAGAGAAAATGCAAAAATCATAATCCATCATTTTCTTTGTGTTTTTAACATGTTTTCATAATCTGACTATTCCTTTATAAAAATGTCGTTTGTTAGCTTGACATGCTAAAAGTCAACAAATGGGTCGTCCTAATGAAACACAAATCAAGCATGATTTGGTAGATTAGGGCCCATTATATGTTACTACAAAAAGAGGATGAAAAAACGAAGAAAAAAAAGTTATAGTTTACTACTTCTTCTCATATTTCCCGAAATGGTCCATTCTGCTTTGATTTTTCTTTTTTAATTCCACTTAAATCTTATGTTTTAATACTTAAAATAGGCCTGGGTCTAGTCTAAAATTAGTTTCTAAGATTCATTCATCGTTGATATGGATAGGTGGCGAAAACAAGAGGGTTGGAAAATAAAATTGTCAAAATGGGGCATTTATGGTGGTATCAGCCTGTATTGCCCAATTGGCCATAACAACCCAGTATCGGTGACAATGAGGGGTGTATTGGCCTATATCCCACTCAAATAGTGTTTGATCCTCAAAATAGGCATAGATCTAGTCTAAAATTTGTTTACCAACTTCCTTCATGGTTGAAGTGAACAAGTGGAGAAAACAAGAGAGTTTAAAAGTACAAATTTCAAAATGACCTAAAATTCATTTACCAACTTCCTTCATGGTTGAAATGAACGAGTGGAGAAAGCAAGAGAGTTTAAAAGTAAAAATTTCAAAATGGGGCCTTTATAATCGTATCAACCTTTATTGGCTGTAACAACCATGTATTAGTGTTGATATTGGGTGTATTCGCCTGTACTGCATGAAAAGGTGATTTTATTTTATTTTATTTTTTCCCCTTCAACTGACTGGTTATCCCTTGTATCATGGAACAGTTTGGTGTCCAATGAATACCACCATCGATGGTAGTGTATGAAGCTATCTTTTTATATTCGGCAACTATAGTACCTCCCATAGGTTGAAGTGATGGTATGCCAACTTTCAAAATTAAGCTAAATTTCAACCTTGGAAAAGCGGTTACAGATGAGTGACTTCTTAAGACAAAAAAAAGTAGCAATACTTTCATGGGGTTTAAGTGTAGGAAGCCAAGACAACTCGCTTTTGTATTTTTATATCAGTCTACGGTCAAAGTGATTTGGCTAAGGAAGGAGATTATGCTTTTCTTTTAAAGGGCAGGGAAGGAGATTATGTTGAATACACATCAAATTATATGCAAATGAAAGAAGAGCAGAAGACATCAATAGATTATGAAGAATGTGCATATGATGACAGGGCATGGGCTATAGAAAATTTAGCAAACATGTATAGAGATAGAGGGAGACTATTTTTTTCTATCAAATGATGCTATTGATACCTAGGGTGGCTGATGAGTGGTGATAGTCGTGGCATAATTAGAGCTGTACATGAACCAAGTTAGCTCGATTAACTCACTCAACTCGACTAAGCTTGACTTGACTCGGCTCGAAACTGGGTTCGAGCTGAGTTGAGCTGATTTTTTGAGCTCAAAAAAATTTCAAGCCTAGTCCGAGCTCGACTCAGCTCGGTTCGGAACTTGATTCGATTCGAATCAATTCGACTCAAATCGGGTTCACTTAATATAAATATTTTGTAAATATTTATATATTTAAATAAATTAATTTTATATATATATATATATATAACCCTAAAACCTAAATTTGAACTCAGCTTGAAAGATCAAGCTGGCCCGAGCGACAGACTGAGCTGAGCCGAGCTGGGCCAAGCTCGACTCAGTTCGGCCCATGTACAGCTCTAGGTATAATATCTTCCACACGTGAACTATTTTGGTGAGAGGATATGCATAATTCTGGTGGGGAGAAGTAATGAGAACATAATTTCATAGGAAAATGTAGATATAGTATTACTTAAAGAACATAAGCATTCTAGTTCATTCTATATTTGGTGGTTCAAGAGCAGGGTTGAAGTTTTTTTCTTTTTTGTATTTAAACTCTAGTTGCTTAGTATTCTTCTCTGTTGGATCTATACTTAGGGATGAGGTCTGGTTAGCATAGTTCCTAGGATGTGTCTCCCATTTTGTTGGGGAAACCATTGTTGTTGGAGCGAGATATGGTCCATCTGATTTAGGCTCGCAGCTATTCTCTTTAATGAGGGTGTTAAATCTCTCCCAAAGGACCCAGTATTTGTTGTTGGATCCTTCGAACTAGGTGCCACTCCTGCTTTGAATCGCTTTTTGAGCTCATGTTCCTGCTTCCACTTCTTAGCCGTCTATACTTGCGTGCCGTTTGATAAACTGAAAAATAAGCTTTGAAAATTCAATGAGTGCCGAAAACTGTGTTGGATTGTAATTTTGAAATAATTTTAGGGATATTTTAGTCAAAAGTGAAAAGAATTTTTATTTTTATTTTTTTTTTATTTTTTAATTTTAAGGAAAGAAAAGAAGTTTTAATACACCACCACTTTTAGCATTCAGCATTAAGTGAAGGGGAGCTGAGAAAAAAGACCCATATTTTCAGTGAAAATTAATTTAAGCACTTATAAGTTTGGATTTGCCAAACGATTTGAATCAGTGAAAATTGCTGAAAATATCAATTTTCAGATATAAGTGCTGAAAATGAGTTTTATCAAATGGCCCCTTGGTAACATTTTAAAACAGACGGTTCGCCTCTCCCCTACCCAAATCTTTTAGCACTCTGCTTCATGCTTCATGCAACTATAGTTTGAGTGTGCACAAAATAGCATCTTGAATTTTTGGAGTTTAGTCACCAGGCATGTGGAGCAGGTGGTCAGAAATAGGAGCTGTTTAAGAGAACTGTCACTTTGAATGGGAGTTGGAATTTCATTGTCAAGCATCATTGATCTGATCTTCAGGGACCTATAGAATTAACAGCTCATCTTATGTGAGAAAGGAAACATCAAAGAGCAATTTCTGGCCAGTTTCCACCTTTGAAGATTTCGAGGCTGAATTCGATGCTAGTAAGGAATGAAGTCTATACAAGGGCCTATTTCGGGTCTCATCAGGTGGTGTTTCTACCTGCATTGTGATTGGTTCACCTTAGATATGCTAAAACTGTGGAGGTTTCCCTTTGTATATGATGAGATCAAAGGCATGGCTTGGAGACTAAACTTCTTATTTTTACCCCCTTATCTGATATGAGGTCACCATGCTCACTGCATCTCAAGCAAGTAGAGCTGAGTTGTTGTTGGGATGCTCTCTACAATGTTTCTATTGGGATTGTTCTTTCTCTTGTTTTCACTTACTTGCTTTTTAATAAAATTTAATTATTCATAAAAAAGAATCACGTTGCACCCAAGGAAGCAATATCTAGCTTCCAAATATAGGTAAAGTGGAGGCACAAAAGTCACTCAGCATAAAAAAGTTGGAGGACCGAATTATTTGTGTTGGTTGCCAAAGAAAAAACAAAACAGTCAAATATATCACCTCATATATTGATGCTTATCCATGGATTTGAAAAACCAGTGCTTATACTAGCCATTAACAAATAGCAAAATATAAGTATGGTCCACTTGATGGGTGGATATAGTCTGATTCTTGAATAATGTGATCCTTGGACGTATGTGTGTGTGTGCGTGTGCACGTGCGGTGTGTATGCGTGTCCGTGGTGCGCGTGTGTGCGTGCTATCCCGACCAGTTAATTTCAACACCTTTCTGATTCAATTCCAGATTATCATTCTTTAACAGCCTTAGATTTCTAAAATCAAAAGATCAATCTGGAGTTCTCCAACAACCTAAGTTCCTTAACACCCCAAAACAGCAATGCAAATCAGCCCTCATGCTGTCGTGTGGCCCCATCAGCATGATGTTGTCCATGGCTGCAGCAACAGTCCATACTTCGTGTGGACTTTTCTTGTCTGCAATTTGCATGAAAAGCTTTTTCTTAATGTGTACTTTGAGTGTTTTGGTGTCTACTGATCAAGAACAGCACCACAACTTTGTGATTTCTTAAGATAAATGACTGTTTTGCGGTTATGGAATTAGTCATTTTTAAAAAATAAAAAAGTTCATTGCCATGGATGGAGCTTTATAATTGAATGATTGGTGAAGCCAGATTGATTTGTAAAGCAACCCCAAATAACTGGGACAGTGCAATTATGATGATAATGACGGTAAAAGAGAACCTCATATTCTAAGAATTCCTTTATTTTCTTTCTTGATTGTTTGTGGCCGATCAGTTGCCCCTTTTGCTGACTCTAGGCCTTGTGTTTCCTTCTTCTCTATAGAAACACACAAGTGCATAACTTCACTGTCCTTCTGTGAGCACTGAAAGTTGGTGCATGCATCATCTCCCATCTTTAAAAGATGGTTAGTGGGAATCCAGTAATCATTTCAAAATGTCAATTTTCAAATGCAAATTTTGAAATGTGTGGTAAGATTCTTGCCTGCAATTATCAGATAGTAGTAAATTTGTGAGCGTCGGCTCTTGTTGTGTGCTCACTGCACAGACAATGATGATCACTAGTGAAACATTAGCTCTATCTACTCGTCAGGTGTCCCATACCGTAGAAAACAATGTCTATCCATTATTAAATAACAAAATATGAGTATGGTCCACTTGATGCGTGGATATGGTCTGATTTTTGTAAAATGTGATTCTAGGGTGTGTGTGTGTGTGTGCTCTTGTGTCCATGGTGTGTGTGTGTGCGCGTGATCCTAACCAGTTCATTTCAACACCTTTCTGATTCAATCCCAGATAATCATTATTTAATAGCCTGAGATTTCTAAAATCAAAAGATCAATCTGGAGTTCCCCAACAAAATTGTCTTGGAATTGGAAACTGCAAAACCAGAAAATTTTTAACATAAACTAAACTCACCCCAAGTTCCTTGACACCCCAAAACAGCAATGTAAATCAGCCTCATGCTGACTTGTGGCCCCATCAGCATGATGTCCACGGCTGCAGCAACGGTCCATACTTCATGTGGACTTTTCTCGTCTGCAATTTGCATGAGAAACTTTTTCTTAATGTGTACTTTTGAGTGTTTTGGTGTCTACTGATCAAGAACAGCATCACACCTTGTTGATTTTTTAAGATAAATGATTACCTACGACTGTTCACGGGGCTTGCTTCACACCCAACTTGTCGTATATGTAAGACATCCAAGTGGTGCAAAATGTGTGCCCGACCATGAAGATTACCTCGTGCAAATAACAGGTGGGTCCGCTTTTCTTGTCTGCAATTTGTATGAAAAACTTTTTATTAATGTGTACTTTGAGTGTTTTGGTGTCTACTGATCAAGAACAATATCGCGACTTGGTGATTTTTTTTAAGATAAATGATTGCCTGCGACTGTTCGTGGGGCTTGCTTCACTCCCAACCTGTCTCCTGCCAACTTGTTGTGTATGTAAGGCATCCAAGTGGTGCAAAATGTGTGCCCGACCAAGAAGATCACCTCGTGCTAATAACAGGTGGGTCCACTTATCACACAAGGCACACAAATGCCAGACTGTTAGCAGGTCTGCTTTAAACTGCCCATTGCTTTCATACAGGGTGGCCATCTGATGAGAGCGCCGTCCTGATATCCTTACCAGGTGATCACTGTCGTGGTGCCCACTGTTGTCATAGATCGGACCATCCTAGATGCACCACAAGTGGGCACATGGGATGGACTGTATATTAAGCTAACTGGCAACTGGTTTTGGGTGATTGTTCCTCTTTTTTATTCTTTTCTTTTCTTTTCTTTTATTGGGGATTCCTACCGTTAACTTCTGAATATTGCCCCTCCAATTTTATTTTTTATTTTTAAAAAAAAAAAAAGAAGAAGCTTATAGGTTGTAGCCTTCTTCTTTCTGTTTTTTTAACCTGTATGCTGTGAACTTAGGTGTAGAGCATTCCCCAGATTAATGATTGGTCACAATGATACACATGTACTTGGATAAAAATAGAGCATTTTCAAAGACACAATTCTAGGCTTGATCAAGAGTGTTGAAAGATCGAACTCGAATCTGCTTGTTGTCCACCACTGTTGAAGTGATAATCTTTGTTTTTGTGTGCGCGCGCGCGCGCGCGTGTGTGTGTGGGGGTGGTTGGGTGGGCTTCAACCTGTTCATCATTGCCAATAATTTTGGTTTGTGGAAATCCTTTCCATTTCTAAAAGCATCCTGTGTTCATCCATCTTCTTTTCTTCCTAATGTGACTAAAGATATTTCTTGCAAGTTGCAAGGCTCTATCCCTCCTCTCCTGAGAGGGCAATCCATACAAAAGAAGCGTTTGAGAGAGCTACTGGTCAACCTCTTCCTTCCTTTCCTTCCCCCCCCCCCCCCCCCCCCCCCTGTTTATCATCTTTTAGGTACCATTTGGACATGAAACTTTTGAGAATACATTTTCAAGAATCTGTATCGTGGTGGGCACTGGTCACATCCGGCGGGCCCTTGTAATTGTGCATGGTTTTTGTCTATCTTTTATTTTTCAAGTTAGCATTGTGCAGGGTAGAAACCCATTATACTAAAAGAAACCTTATGTGCCAGTGCAGCCATGAAAAGACAGTTCTTTCTTGCCCAAGCAGAGATTGATTCATGAAAAGAATCTAGACATGGAACACATGGTCATTGGCCAAGCAGGATATTCTTTGTATATTCTCAGCCTTTTTGTCTTTTGGGTTTTTATGGAATCAGTCATTTTTCCAAAAAATAAAAAATAAAATCCGTCGATGGAGCTTTTATAATTGAATGAGTGGTGCAGCCGGATTGATTCATAAACCAACCCCAAATAGCTGGGACAGTGCTATCATGATGACAATGATGATAGAAGAGCATCTCATATTCTAAGAATTGAATTATTTTCTTTCTTGATTGTTTGTGGCTGATCTGTAGCCCCATTTGCCAACTCAAGGCCTTGTGTTTCTATTTCTCTACAAGTATACAAGTGCATATAGCTTCATTATCCATTGTCCATTGTGAGCACTGAAAGTTGGTGCCTGCATCATTTCCAATCTTTAAAAGATGCTTAGTGGGAATCCAATAATCATTTCAAAATGTCAGTTTTCAAATGCAAATTCCAAAATGCATGGTAAGATTCTTGCCTGCGATTATCAGATAGTGTAAATTTGTGAACGCTAGCTCTGTGTGCTCGCTGCACAAACAACGTTTTTTCTGTTTTTTAACACCTCACATGGGCACTCAAACTTCAACGTAGAGCATCTACCACTGAACTGCTGGATAGACAACCTATTTTAATTTTTTCCTTTGTTAGAAAAGATTAAATCAGATTTCTGTGACATATCTCAGAAGAAGATATTATTTTAGCTGGGAGGAGAACAAGTCTACCCATCTTCCCATATTAACATCGTACATGTAGCATGTTTATTATGATCCAAATAGTTCATTTTTTCGAAGTAGGCGATTGACTAAAAACTTCGACTATGGACAATCTAAGCATGCGTGACTGACAGGATTTCACTGATTTTTGTACTCTATTTTTAAATGGTTGGAATTGTTCATCGGCACTTTAATTTTTTTTATCTCAGTCCCAATCAGTTGATCGTAATTCATTTGTACAGTATAGAAGGTGTGAGGATGGACCTTTCATCCTCACAGATGGACAGGGACGGGACCTCATTCCATTACAATTTCACCACAAGATTAGTAATATCACTCAGATCCCTGCACGCTTCATCTCCATGTTTTGCGTCTGTACAGATAGATCCCATAGTTCAGTTACCCAGATGGGCCCATGTCAAAAAAAAAAAAATTTAAATTAAAAATAATCTCCTGTATGAAGATAAGAAATGAAAATATCACGGTTGTTCTGTCGTGAATATTTTGTGGGGGGGTTAAGGTCCTGTTGGACCAATGGTATGGAGCAGTGAAACGTAGGCCCCACATGTACAAACAGAAAGGTGAATGGACCGTGCATATCCTCCACAAGATCCAAAGAGACTGAGCCTCTCAACGTGTGCATGTCTGCTACATCGAGCTGCCTGAATGACGGTGGTGCGCTCTCTGTCAGTAGAGTACCTGCAACTACACTAGCACAAACATGGACTCTATATAATTGCAAACATGTATGAAAAACACAGGCAGGCTATGCACATGGGAATATGACATTTGGGCATTTTGAGGGCCCTTTCCTTTCATATCCATTCCCTTTCTCACGGGTCCATCATCCCCCACGTGGCAGATGATGGATCACATGTCGTTTTTTCTAACCTTTGCTCTCTCCTCCTTTCTCTTGCAAATAAATAATAATAATAATAAATTCATGTCTCTGATTCATCATTATAAGACTATACAGCTCGCCCAAGTGGACGTTTTTTTTTTTTTTTTTTTCCTTCAAACACACGCACACACACCACCACACACTCACGCCTTAGTGGGATTTCACCACACGTATGGGTGACATGCACACACACCACCACACAGTCATGCCTTAGTGGGATTTCACCACATGTATGGGTGCTCGAACCCTTGACCAGGTGTTGAAACTCCTAAGAGTCTACCACTGGAGCAAGAGCAAGGTTATAAGACTATACAGCTCGCCCAAGTCGACTTATTGCAGAGGTTGGATAGAGAATTCCAACTTAGATATCATCATTGAGGGTGCGTTTGTTTGCACCAAATATCATGAAATCTTATGGTGCAATCAAAACTCACCCTCATATCAATCAAGATTATTTAACAACCATTAACTAACATGAGATGAATTCATTTTCACTTAGCAACCAAACATGGCTTTATGTGATAGTAACGGCTAGTTTGAAACTGTTTTTTGAAACAGACCATGGAAAGAAACAGAAAATGCACTGACCGTTTCGATTTAAACCATTGGATTGAAAAACCCATGTGACCCCGTCGGTCTAAATCCAAAAACAGTCCCTATAGCGACCCAACCCAGGTAGACCGTTGGTTTCAGTCCCGCCATCCTGGAGGTGGCGATGAGTCCATTGGTTCTACAATGAAAACATTGCATTGGTTTGTATTATATTGATACATACATTCTTCTACAAATAAGATCGATGCTATGGTAGAATATAGATTTAGAGGAGGAATCTGGATAACTGGAACATGTTTCATTGATCTGCACCGTTTATGTGGTGGGCTTTATTATTTATGGTTTACACCAGAAAAAATGTTGGGAATGCTTGTTCATTGAACTATTTTCCTTTGAATATCAAGCCCCACCAAAAAGATCAGCTGTCACAAAAATTCAGGATGGTCTTCTGATCATATGGGCTGTTGTTGGAATTAATGGAGTACTAGCTTTGAACCAACATACAGCTGTGGCCCACCTAGTGATCGGGTCCCCCGACCGCACTTGCCAGACTTGCATGCGCACGTGGACGGCCTGGCCTGATTTAACTGATCAAGAAACAAACGTGCATCAGATCCACTCCGTTCATCAGGTGTGAAATCACATTCTAATGAAGGATTTTAAAATTCAATGAACAAGAGACATAGATGGGCCACACCACAAGGAACACTACAAAAGTAACGGCCACGTTTAACCGTAAGAAAGTCAGGCAAAGCAGTTTTCTTCCCTTAAACACTGCGTCCTTACTGCGTTTTGTTATCAGAAATGTACTATTGTAAGGTGAAGTAGAAAGCATTGTCCTGTTTTTAACCAAAGGGAGTGGATTGACCAGTTGGAGTATCCTATTTTAGCATGATAAACAGAAAGGACGGCATCTAGCAGTTCCACGGATGCGGATGAACTGCAGCACCCGACACCAGGTATATCCATGATTGCATGATTCTTTGGAGCCCACTGTAATGTATATGTTTTATCTACACCGTCCATCCGTTTTTTCAGGTCATTTTAAGACATGAGCACAAAAATGAGACTGATAGAAAGCTCAACTAGACTACACCATAGTAAACAGTAGGGATAATGACATCCACCGTTGAAAACTTTTTGCAAGCCATGGAAGTTTTCCCTTCATCCAGGTCTCCGTGATCTTATGGCAAATAAACATCACGGCGGAGCTAGGAAGGTTTGAACGGTCGGTGTCATTATTCCCACTTTTTCCTATAGTGTGGTCCACTTTAGCTTTGAATCTATCTCATTTTTCGGTTCATACCTTAGAATTAGCTGCAAAAAACGGATGGACGGCGTGGATAAAATGCATACATCACGGTCGGCCCTGGTGACAGGTGCTGCAGGCAATCAGCTTCCCAGTCGCACTATAGGTGTCACCAGTACCTTCCAACCACAGAAATACGAGGAAGGAAAGTGGGGTGAGATCCCTTTGGGTCGCCTGATACGTGAGATGGGGATCACGTGAGCGAGATCAGAGCCGCACATCGGATAACCTTGTCAACGTGAGCATCGATAACGATAAGATAGTCATATGAGCCAAAACCGTACTAAATAGAATGAAAGGTTAAGATAAATTGACCTATGGTCCAAATTATATTTACCCGCGTGGCCCACCTGATTATCGGATAAACAAGGACTCGGTCAGATCGATCCCGTTCAATACGACGAGTCAAACCTCCGAGTCCGATTCAGCCCGGGACAACAGCACTCATGGTACGGATGCTGACTGCGTACGGAGTAACTCAGTAAGCAATAGCGTACTGAGTGAACTCTGTGGAGCCCATCGTAATGAATTTAGCTTATCCACGCCGTCCATCTTTTTTCCCGGACCATTTTAGATTCTGATACCAAAATTGAAAGGTATCCAAAAGTAAATTGGACAACGCCACAGGAAAGGATGGAAATTGAACACTTACCGTTGAAAATATCTTGGGGCCACAGAAGTTTTGTATCAAGAAGATATTTTTGTTTTTCATTCATCATGTCTTTGTGAACTTATGACAGGGTGGACGACAAATAAACATCACTGTGGGCTCTAATACGGTTTCAACGGTGGATATCATTATCCCACTTTTTCCTATAGTGTGGTCCAGTTGACCTTGCGATATACTTCAATTTTGAAACGATACCTTAATATGAGATTTTAAAACAGATGGACGGTATAGATAAGATACATACCTCACCTTGGGCCCCACTGAGTTTTCTCATTAGGCAATAGGGTACTTAGTACGCAGTCGGCATCGTCATGGTACAATGGGACCGGTACTCCCATACTGTGAAATTTCAGTGATTGAGCCCGTCTTCATGGTGGCCAGTTGGACAAGGAATCCTAATCAATGTACAAGAGTATGTGTCCAGTGGAGTACTTATGGGTGGGACCCACGTGCTTGACCCGTCATTGGTAGCAGCACGACCGGTCCTCTAATCATATTCTCTACATGGGCTTTTTTCTCACTGCGCGTTTGGTGTCAATGAATATCACGATATTTCACGATTTCGTGAAATTTGGTGTAACCAAACACACCCTTGGCTAATCAACCCCTTGTACAATATAGTAGCTGTTGATGTTTCTAATATGGGTTCACGCATTTTGCACAATCTTTCTGCCAAACCCAACTCTTGTTTTCTTAGCTCAATCATGCCAAACAAATTCAGATGTAAAGGTATGATTTTTAGGCCTTTATCTACATTTTGTGTGGACAGATGTAATGGCTTGGATGGACAAAATCCGGATGATGGATAATCTTACCTTGTAAGGTCCAAATGGATCAAAAGCTCATTGAATAGATAGTTTGCCCTGTTGGATACATTTATGTGCAAAAATCAGAGAATAAAGACCATAAGTCCATAGAATTTTGATTGCTAGCATGGGTGGAATATTTTTTTAAGGTCAAATAAAGGTAAGTTTAAGTTATGTAGTCAAGTATATACAAGAACATAATATTCTATTTTTATGTATTATATATACTTAGTGTGTAGCCATCCATGATCGAGTGTACCACGTGGTCCACCATAAATCTTTGACCTATTTGGAATATAGGATTAGGTGGAATGGAGTTGCATTTGAGCTAATGTAAATTCCATTCTTCATATTTTTAAAAAAATAATAATAATAATATTTTTTTATAGGATTGAATTAATTATATCACCTTGTCCCAATACAAGATACAGTAAGACCCATTGTATTTGTGGGCTCTACATTAAAGTGTGTATTTTGCCCACATCACCCGTACATACATGCTCTTTACATGCGACAATTGAGTTACATATGCATACGAGTAATCAGCAATAGTTATGAAATTTAGTCTTTTGATTACAATTTTAGGATTCACTGAGCATAAGCTCTACTTAATAAAATACTTTTCTCCAAAAAAAAAAAAAAAAAAACAGCATGGGTTTAGACCAGCAAAATACCATAGCATTTTCAAACATATAATAATAATATAATGCGAACCTAATATAATTTAGTACCATTTAATCCTACATTCCAAACATGCCCTAAAAACTTTACATGGGAACATCAGGACATGCCCTAAAAACTTAATATATATTGCATGGTAGTTGCACATGTTTATTATAAATGTTATATATGCCACCAATTATCAAAATTTCCTATTTTAGAAGAAATGAATAGCTAGTTTAAGATGTCATTGCCTAAGTAGCCTTATTCAAGATTGCATGACCAATACTGCCTATGCCTAACCCTGAGATCCCTGGCAAAGGCCCTTCCAGTGAATAGACCATGTATTCGGACACAGTTCATGCATGATGGGTCCCCTCAGTACCGAACCATTAGCCCTTCTTTTATGGACTTTAGAGCTCAAGGAATATCCATTGATTTAAAGTTTGTTTTGCTTCTGTGATGGTGCAGAATCCAACCGTGTGTTGCCACCCGCTAGGCCCAGATGTTGAGATGGTCTTATCAATCCATCCGTCGGTTTTCTCGTTGCTATCATAATGAGGTATTGTCCGATAATCACACTTCCGTGATGATCCTATCCGTCCATTTTTAGAGCTGAATTAGAGACATTGCAAATTTTCTTTTTAATGTTTTACATTAGTTTACAGTTAGTGATGGATGGTTATAATCACCCTTTTGGAGGAAATTTCTGGGGGGGTAGCGTATAGGCAACAGTACGGAGAGGTCCAATGGCCGCACTATCAGTATGTGGGCGCCAGTGGCAGCGACACACGCTGGATGATCAGTCGCGAACGCAGATTGCTTACTGACGCTGCTGGACAGTACTCTGTGGGCCACATAAAGATGTTTGTGTTTTATCCACACCGTTCATCCATTTTGGGTTATCATTTGTAGGGCAATAGCACAAAAAAGAGGCAGATCCAAATCTAGAGTTGACTCACCAAATACGCTGTGGCTGAAAAGTAACAAAAACAATCCACGTTCAAAGGAAAACGGGAAGAAGATCTACGGAATAGGAACTTCAAATCTATAGAAGATTTATGGTGCATTACCCGCCCATCAGATAGACGATTTGTATCGCTGAACCATGGGCCCGGCATTTACAAGTACAACCCCTTTCCTCAGCTAAGGGCTAATATTAATGAACAGCCGATGATATAATTTATTGTAATGGTGTGGCCCACCTAATTAGTGGGTAGTCCTAATTTCAGTTTCATATAGTCACCGCAGTGTGGCCCACCTTTTGCACCGACAGGATATTTTCTATATGTTATACATTGGAGATCAAAAAAATGGCTGTACTGTAACTTACGATACAGCCGCTGCATCTGACTAGCAGAAGTCGAGAAGGTAGGTATCTATCAATCAGGCGGGTGTAAATATTTCACCCGTATTAACTCTCTCCCTTACCGTACACTCATCCTTCTGGTTTTTTTTTTTTTTTTTTGGGACATAGCTTGTTAGTACGCTCATCCTTCAGTTTGGAAGTATACCTCGTACGTATTACTATCGCATCCGTGGGGACTTTAGCCTTTGTATATGGGATCATATTTCAATGATCCAGACCGTTTATATGATGGGACTGATCTTTTATTCGTTATATTAAAATTTTAAATTATAATATTCTATTTTTTAACACTTTGATATCTAACTCTTTACCTTCGAACATAGACAGTGTCCTTAACCTTTTATTAAGCAATGGTCATAATTATTTCAATACGAGAATTTTTTTTTTTCATTCATATTTTCAATCCAATTTAAGATCCATCATGTAAACGGTTTGGATTATTGAAAGATCCATATTATTAATAGTTAGAGTTCCGAGCATCCAATTTCAATACGTAGGGATGTTTCTAGCAAAACTCAATCAACGATTACGAATGATGACTCTAGCAGCGGCATTTGCTTTACCAAAGCCTACATCTTTTATTAAAGTGATCTCCGTCTTAGTGTTTACCGTTTGTGAAATGAAAATTGCACTCGAGCGAGTGTACTTTTTTATCCTCGCATCTCGTCCATTCTAATCTGGCCATATTTTGTGAGATCTAAGTTGCATATAAAGTGGGACCCACTCATTTTCTCTAAAGAATCTGGATTTTTTCTGAATTGGGAGTCCAAAAATGTATGTTGAATCTGGTGCATAATTCTGTTAGTTGACCGTTCATTTTTCTTGTGAATTTTTAGTTCAGTTAATGAGCGAACGTGCTCTGTTTTTTCTTCAAGATATTCAATCACTGGAATCTATTGATGAACGGCTTTGATTTTACTAAAGTGGGACAAATTCGTACGTGTGGAAGGCAAGTCCAAACAAGATTGTATTCGCCCGAGTAGACCTTCCGGTCTTCTCGGCGCTTCCCAGGACATAGGTTATGACCGGCACATGTGAAGAAAAAAAAACCTTACCCGGAAAAGTATACGGTAGAGCAAGATGAACCGAAATACAGTACATCCCATCTCTCCACCATACACATGGCAAGGACATTCAAATCGGTGCCTCTCACAGTAGATGCAAACCATTCAAAAGAGATATTGACCTAATTCATCCAGACACCAGCCCTAAATCCAACGGCAGATAACAAAAGGTAGGTATTCGCAAGGTACAAAATCAAAAAAAGCATGATGGCAACGATGGGACGATAGGTGCAATCCTAGATCACATATCATCATTGATGAGCCCCAGTGGATGGACGGTTCCGATCGATGCCTCTCCATTCCATCGAATACGATTGACAGATGGCGCTACGATACTCCATTTCCTCTGGGCCCACCGCATCGATTCTCCACCTTACACACGATCCCAACACCATGTTATCACTCGATTGCAACCCACGTGCGGCACATTACAGAAATTGCATCAGAAGGTGCCCACCATTAAATAAAAATATTGCATACACACGCATAGAAATAAGAGTAGTCATATAATACTCAGGCTGCTCATGACACTTGATACGCATGCACTCAAAACTTATACACGTGTCACACATCTAATTCATTAAACCCACTAATTGTAGTACCCACTTTCGACACACCACACGTACAATATCATTTCAATTGAGCAACCCTAAATCACTAGACCTTTGGATAATTTTAATCCTCAACCGTCCATTAAATCTCTACCAATCCGAAATTCATAAAACAAAATCACTCTAATTTTTTGCTCATGGTACATCTAAACTGAGAAAAATAATTTGGACAGTTCAATTTAAATAATTTATATCAAAAATATGTAATTTTTAAGTGGCTGAGTATGATGGATGACATAGAGCAAGAGTAAAAAAAGGTTTAATTTAAAAAAATAATGGAAGCCATGACCCTTGGGAATGATGCTATCTACTTTCCATGCTAGAAAACTAGCAAGGTGAATCTGTGTAGCAGATACCCATAACACATAAAAATAATGCGGCATGTACGTTTGAAAATGTGGGTTGGCGATACCATTCATTTCTTTATTTAATTTTAATTGTAACATACAACTAACTTCCATCCTCTCCCTCTTTAAAAGAAGCTGTTATCGAGGTGAGTGACATCATTCCTTGTGTCAAGGCGTCCTTCTCTCCTTTAACATGTGGGCCATGGTGTGGCCCACCTCATCACATCCACGCATAGTGAATAGAGTTCTCTTTGATACTTCAGCTGGGTATGAGTATGTGGAAGTGCGGACGTATAATCCATTCCATCCTGACCTTCGATTGAGGAAGATTTGTGGGGTGAATTTGGGCTGTTGATGCTTTTTCGTTTGAACGGTTTTTTTAAAAATAAAAATAAAAATTTATTTTACGGTTACGATGATCTATCGGGTGTGTTTTACAGTGGACCCCACAATACTTATTGCTTGGAGGAAGGGACATTTATTATCCAGAGTGAATGGTGGTGATGTGCAGGTAAATGGATGAATATAGTTAAGGGAAAGGGAAAAGATGATCCAGAGTGTTGACTCTACGTAAGTTATGGGGAGCGGATTGACTGGTGACCCTGCAGGCTCCGTGGGGCCACTGATGTATGTGTTTTATCAAATTTATTCGTCCTGTTTTGACTGCTCATCTTACGGTACGAGCCCAATAGGCTAATTTTAAGGTATGAGCCCTAAAAATTTAAAAATTGATATTTAACTAAACCACACTGCATAAAACAGTAGTGATTGAATGGCCACCATTGAAAAGTTCTAGGCTAATTTTAAGGTAAATGGATGAATATAGTTTTGAATCAAGCTGATATTTGTGTTTTCCATTCGTCCGCTTCTTTGTGAGCTTATGAATAGGCTGGATGGCAAATAAATATTGCAGTGGACCTCGCGAAGGTTTCAATGGTGAGTATCATTATCCCTACCATATCATGTGGTGTGGTTCATAGAGCTGGGCATCAAATCGAGTTGACTAAGTTAGGGCTGAATGGACTTGATTTGGTTTTAAAATAAGCATGACCCGAACTCAAACTACCTTGGTACCTAGTCCAACATGCCCAACTCAATCCAAGTCTGGGTTTGGTGTGGACTAATATGGATTGAGTCTAACCTGGTTAAAAGTATTTAGTTAGGTCAAGTTGGCACCAAGTCAGATCTAAAGATGAGATAGAGAAAGAGAGAGAAAGAGAGGGGGTGGTGATGATGGTGGATGGCTGTCGGGTTTGAAAAATGAGAGAGGGAAGGAGGGAGAGAGGGAGGGAGGGACTGGAGATGAGATGAGAGAGAGGAGGAGGGTAATGATAGTGGTGGGTGGCTGTCGAGCTTGAAATAGGAGGTTGAGGAAGGCAGAGAGATTTTGGAATCGGGTGGGGGTCTAGGTTGGATGTAGTGGGTAGGGTCAAAGGTACTTAAAAATTAAGGTTTTTTATTTTATATATACTAAATCCAAGTTGAGTTGAGTTTCTAATCGAGTCGAGTATGATCAAATCAAGTTTCGGGTCGAGTTGGGTCCAATAACTTGACTCGACTCGGTTTGAGTTCAAATTGATAGAAGCCTACTCAGTTCAGACCAACCCACCCATTCGGTTAGGGTCTATTCAGGTCTGGATAAGTTGGACAAGTCGAATCAGGCAAGTCAAGTCATCTCTTACCCAACTCTAGTGCTCTACTTAAGCGTTGGATCTATTTTATTTTTAAGCTCCTATCATAAAATGAGTTGGCAAAATAGATGGATGACATAGACATAAAACACACATATTACAATGGGCTTAGAATGCTTGACCAGGTATCCCTAGTGGCAGGCTCACTAAGGATCATGCTTTCAAGTTATGTGCCATAGATCCACCTCATCCTTAAAGTGTACCTTTCAATGTTAAGCCATGAAGCCAAATATCAAATGCAGGTAATTCAAGTGGACCATAATATTGGAAACAATTAGGATGAGATGCAACATTAATATTATATTGCGCCCATCATATTACAATTAGTTGCCTGTGATCTTATAACTCAATAGTATACTCACCAGAGTTTCAACAAGAGGTCATGAGCTTGAGCGCCTATTGTGGTGTGAGTGGGCAGGCATGTGTGGTGTGTGTGCGTGACAAAAAAACATATTATAATATGCCATCCAATCTACTCAATAAATGTACCTCCCCAAACGAAGAGATACAAAAATTCAAGGGATTCGTAAATCAGATGGGCCATATCAAGTTTGCATAAAATGCAGTTTGTAATGATGTGGCCCAATTACACCGCAACATATATGAATTTTTTTATTTATGACAAGCAGTAACCTAGAATAATAAAAGCTTTAAGTATGAATTTTCACTTTTCATTTTCGTGTGGCCCACCCATGTATTCGATGCTTTTAAGTTGAACTTCCCATAACATGTGGGGAGAGAAGGGATGTCACGCTCACACAGTCCATTCCTACTTTAACTTTCAATGGTAGAGTTGACTGTACGAGATCATCGGGACCCTTACGGGAGTGTATTTAATATATTTTGGAAGGCATACATTACATTATCCTACAACAAGAAAGCACGGAAAGAAAAGAGGGATGGATTATGCCAGAACAGTGTCTTCACACAGCACATATGTATAGCGGCCATGGGTCGACATCCAGACCATTGGTGTTTTATGTTCCACCATGGATATGGGTGATGCTCAGAAAATCTAGTAAAAAAGAGGGAAAAAAAAAATCAAAATCTTTTGATTTGTGGTCTACAAATAGATATATAAAATGATAAAATGCTTCCTTTAATCCGTCTTTTAATAGTCTCTCTCTCTCATTTTTACACATGAACATGGGTTATCAAACAAGGTATGCTGGTAAACAAGGTATGCTGGATTCCTGTAACTCCTCACATAGGTCAATGAAAAAGCATCACATGTACATGTTAACTGCATATCTTATAGTGAAAATTTAATATAATAGATGCAAGAATAAAGAGAAAATGGTTTTTTTTTCTGAAAAATAACTTTTGAAACTACAGTAAGAGAATTCTTTAAAAGTAAAAAAAATAAATAAAAATTAATTAACATATTATTTATATAAATGATGTGTTGCTTACCTCCTAATCTATGGTGTTATATAAGTAAATAAAATCATATCATAGTTTGATTTAAATAGGACACTTTTCTAGGATAGTAAAATTCATTGGAACTAGTAAAAAAGGATTTTATCTAATAAAAACTCATAAATAATTCTTAAATGATTAAAACAAGAACTCTCAACTACAACTAAACTCTCGAAACCTTTAAAAATGCTAAAAACAAAACTCAGTAAATAATAAAATTAAATTAAAACATTAAAACCCTTAAAATAGTAAAAATTACTAAATCACAACTTTCTCTAAAAGCTTGAGCCGTTGAATGATAGCGTATCAATGCATAACAAGTGACTTTAACACTCTCCCGTATATATAGAATAAAACCCTACATGAAAACATACCAGACAAAAGTTTCTTAATATATTTTGCCGATGAGGCTTAAGAAAATCAAGTCCTATATAAGAATAAGAAAATCAAGCCAAGCTTGTTTATGATACAAGTGTACTTTCACTCTTCTGCGGTGTTTTCATGTGGGGTTTCATTCCACACATGCAAGAATGTTAAAGTCTCATGATATACATTGATATGCCACTCTCTAGCAACTCAAGATTTTAAAGAAATTATTGATTTAATAAAAATTAAAGCTTATTAAAATAGCGAATTTTAATTTAAGATTATACTATAAAATAAGTTTTTTTAAAATTATTTAGGGTAAATTACTTGCAGTACAGAACTTGTTAATAACTTTATAATAATATATTACATGCAAAAAACAAATAACCTATTTTCTTCCAGCTTGATGATGATATGCTCACGGAAGGGGACTGACCTTGATCTTGTTCTACATCTAAATGAGGAATTCCCGTGCGGGTGATTATGGTTTTGCCAGCACATGGTGCTTTTACAATGGGCTGGGGTGCACAAAAAGAAAGATGAGGTGTAGAAGCGTTGATGCTTTACACTAGAAGGTTGGACTTTTCAAGGGCATGGGAAGTGGCATGTGAGAGTGACTATCTTACCTTGTTTGTTTGGACTATCAAAGACATGTTATGATAAGGTTTTAGAGATAATAAAAAGGGGCCCTGATCAGGACCAAGATAGTTTATGTCTCACAAAGAGGGACATCATTATCTTTACAAGTGCAGCTTTGGGATTGATTTGCTTTAGATATCACTTCCAATGAATCGACTCAAATGCCATTTCTTCCAATATTGCTCGTCGTGGGTGGGTGGCCCAACACAGACACCGACATGGCCCACGGAATATATATTTCCTCCAACCGGGAATTCTTTGCGGACCGCATATGAGGCGTCATGACACGTGGGTGCCTGATATGGTGCTCTTTTGTGAGATCTGAGCCGTTCATCATGTATTGATCGCTGTTATCATGCTTTAGATTACAGATCATGCGGATCTACAATGAGGGGATGCCACACGTGGATATGGATGGTGGGCATTTTGTACTAATTGTATATATTTTGCCGTGCAATTGTGGTTGGAAGGGTAAGTGGATTGAGTTTAGCGTGTTTATCATACGCACTACACGTGTGCTATACCATCTTCGCGTGTGTATTGCGAAGATCCCGTGCATCCCACGCGAGCCAGTACAATTGGCATTTTCATTTGCTAATACGGCTGGAATTTGATCACGACTGCGACGTGACTGCCTGTTTCTTCGCTTGA
The DNA here is from genome assembly GCA_037074715.1 of Magnolia kwangsiensis. Lineage (NCBI taxonomy): Eukaryota > Viridiplantae > Streptophyta > Magnoliopsida > Magnoliales > Magnoliaceae > Magnolia > Magnolia kwangsiensis. The sequence goes on along the minus strand of CM073576.1, from coordinate 18,285,002 downwards.
CGAATTATAATACTAGGTACCTATTACAAGGCTTCACAGTATACGCGGGTTTCCGAGTATGAAAGTGGTGGCCACGATTCTGTAATCCAGGCCGTTGTTCGGTCGCTCCGTGCCCCAAAATACACTATATTAGAAGATCCTAGCCTTTTAAAAAAAATAGTTCAATTTGGACCGTTGCTGTGTTTCTGTCCTTAACCATCTATTTACCGACAAATCAAAGGGTGATGATTGTCCTGCAGAGAATTTATTTCGGGACGGTCCATTCACGGTTCCACCGCTGGGAGAGTGGTTTTTATAGTGACGCTGCCACTAGCACGTGTGCTATGCTAGTGGTCGGCGCTCTGTGGTCCATACCATGATGTATATGTTTCATCAATGCCGTCCATCCATTTTTCCATATCATTTTATGGCCTAAGCCCAAAAATGAGGCAGATTTAATTCTCAAGTGGAACACACCACAGAGAAACAGTAGTGATTGAACTCTCACCATTAAAAACCTCCCAGGGCCTACTGTAACGTTTATTTGACATCCAACCTATTGATTAGGTCATCCAGACCTCGATGAAGGAAAATAAATAAATAAATAAATATCAATCTTTTGTGGACCCCAGGAAGTTTTAACGGTAGGCGTTCAATCACCACAGCTTCCTATGGTGTGGTCCACTTGAGATTTGGGTCTATCTCAATTTTAGCCTCATACTATAAAAAGATTTTTAAAAAATGAATGGACAGCGTGGATGAATCACTTGCATCATGGTCGAGCCCACTACCACTAGCCATTGCCTAGCTGCAGGGACACTGGCCAATCCGCGTCCACGGCTGTAGGCAACAGGTGTATCTGGATTTCATAAGCAACAGCTTCGTTTATGCACGTGCGATATAACAATGTATTGGATCTACGTGGGGCTCACCATCATGTTTGAGTGCCATCCCATCCGTCAATTCCCCATTGTTAGTCATATTCTCAAAATTCGGCCTCTAATCAAAAAGTCATCTGGGCCACACCAAAGAGAAGAAAGAGGGACATCGGAGAGGGAACACCCACCGTAGAAACCTCCACTCGTAATGCAAGGCCCACCATGTTTGTATATTTGGTCTAAGTGGGCCAACATAGATTGAGGGATACACTGAAATTAGGTGTAGATGCATGGCTCAATATTAGTTTCAACACTGAAGTCAGAGTGCCCATGTGGGTTGTGCGTGGGTGGGTGTACCTAAAAAAAAGCAGGAAAGAAAAAAACGGATACACTGAAAGTCAGAACATTTCAAATTTTAAGTGGGCCACACTCAATGAACAGTTTAGATTCCACGTGCACATAAGCCCCACACAGCTCAAAATTATAGGGCGCTCCAAGTCTACCTTTGCACATTATCTCCAACACAGATTACGTGGATCTCGAAAACCATCCAAGTTGTTGGATCTGTGACTGTAAGGACCGCCATGATGTATGTGTTGTATATCAATGTTACGTGCATTCATCTTCTCTTAGGCCATGAGCTCATGAACAAAGCAAGGCCAAATCTCACATGGTGATAAGGTCACAAAAACCTTAAATAAAAATATCAATTTGATCTAAAACTTTTGTTCCCTCGTAACAAGTTTTTAATGATTAATCACCATTGCTTCTCATAGTATACTCCATCTTAGATTTGGATCGATTTCATTTTTGGGCTTATACACTACAATGATTTGAAGAAATGAATTGACAACATAAATATATAATTCATACATTAAAGTGGCCTGTAAAAAGGATCAATATTAGAATTTTCATAGATTCACTATAATATTTACTTACCATCCAACATGCTAAAAAAGGGCACATAAAAATAGAGGGTTGTTTGTGGGCTAACCTTAGTGTGTGGTATGGCATTCAACTTGTCCAGAGGGCCGCACCCTACCATAAGAGTTGGATATATAAAAAATCAGATATATGCACCCATCACATGGCCACCATGTGGATTTGGAGGTTTTTTAGTAGTTGTGAATAGATAAGAAGGTAATGTGAACATCAAGACGGGAATGTTATCTAAAAAGTTTTATATATATATATATATATATATATATATATATATATAAAAGATGGTTGGGTGAACAAATATCCAACTAATTTCTAAGAAAAACACTTAAAATAAGTTAAATACATAATAAAGTTAACAAAATTTTAAACAAAACTTTTAGTTTAAAAAGATTATTTTAAAATTAAATTATTAATTTTAAAACATTTAAACAAAAATTTATTACCTTCAAGAAAAGATAAATCAACCAAGATGGTGTTTCAATACTTGAGGTCTTGCTATCGATCCCTAACAGGGTGGCTAACATAGAGTGTGTTTACTGACATGGGTGTGTACTAACAAGCTAACCCCCAAAAAAAAAAATAATAATAATAATAAATAAATCATGATGGCGTTTCACAATATCAACCTCACATCTATGTTAATGATATACAATTAGTAAAATTTAATAATCATAGCATTTAACATTTTAGTTAAAAATATTATTAGTATAGGAAATTATAAAAATATATTTCACTATATATCAAGGGACTTTAACCAGCTACTGTGAGAGAATATATTAAGGGACACATTTGTTGCTTTCAGAATTTGAACACAGCACTTTTAACTTTGATACCATGTTAAATAACTGTTTTTTTAATAGCTTGAATCATTAGAAGATGGTATTGTTATACTATATTTTTTACTGTTATTGGGAAATCCAATTGAAAAGGACATGTGTTATAGTAAAGGAAATATATTGCATACTAAAAATCTTCAAGGATATTTGGAATATTTTTTTATGAAATCACAGCTGACATGATGACAAAACAAGGAATGATTAAGATGAATTCAACAGTAAACCAAGCAGTCGACCAAATAGTTGATATCCATTCAGGATATTGATCAAGCAGCTAATGGTTATCTAAAAGCTCGATCAAGGAGTAGACGGTCGTCCAGAAATTCGATCAAACGACTGAGTGGAATGTGATCGAGTCAGTAAGAAGTCCTAGAGCGATTACGAGAAGATAGGATGAATCTAAATAGTCAGATTAAAGCTATAAATAAAATAAGAATGTAAGTTCCCAATTAAAACCAAGCATTATTTTTCAATTATCAGTCAATTACATTCATGTTGTAATATTTTACTTTTTCTATCAAGTAAATTACATTTCTTAGTATAATCATTCACCTTTTGCTTTCTGTTTACATTTTATAGTGCAATTCATAGTGTTAACTAATAGTTGGTAATTTTAACTATAATTTAAATATAGCTCTTACGTTGTATTTAATTCTTCACTCAAAGAGGTATTTGCAAGTGTTCTTCATAATTGATTGTAAGAATTCTTTTCTCATTTTATTTTATTTATATTGAAAAGTCCATTTGTACAGAAAGTAAATTTGTAACTCATCATCAGAGGACAAATCTTACCATCTAAATATCATTTGATCATATTTACACATTGAGTGAGTGACTAAATAGGTGATCGATCTCATCAGATCTTGGTCATATAGTACGTGTCTGCTTATCTTGGTGCTTGGTGTTCTAATTGTTCGATAGTTTGAATTGAGCTGCAAATTCAATTTTACTACACCCGCATTCCAACTATCGAAGACCAATCACCAACGGGTGTATAAATGTACATCAAGATTGGTTAGAAGTCACACAAATGAATAATCTTATAAAAATTATAAATAAAGTAAAAAATCCCGCATCCATATCCCATTTTCACATTCCCAAAATGTTAGATTAACATGTAAACGAATATGCATCAGCGGCCCCATCTAGCAAGAAATCTAGCAGGACTTGGTAGAGAAAAAATTATAAGCAATTCAAAATTCGAATTTCAAAAAAATCCACTTTGAAATGCGTAGTCCGGCTCCACCGTTCCCACCACGATTGTTGGACCGGGTGTGTAGACTGAGTCTCCGTGCACCCAGAGCGCACGCCGTCTGATAAGGGGTAGTATAGTAAAATGGAGGCGCCAGGTCATGTATGGAAGCTCGGGACGCGGATTGCGTCCTACCCCCGCCCGGACAGTAATCCGTCCGGGCAGGGCTCTGTGGGCCCCACTGTGATCTAAGTATTTTATCCACGCCTTTAAATGATTTTTTCAGATAATTTTAATGTGCGAAGCAAAACATGAGGCAGGACCAAGGCTTAATTCGACCACACCAAAGGAACCTGCATTGATAATGACACTCACCGTTGAAACCTTTCCAAGGGCCAACGTGATGTTTTTTTTACCATACAACCTATTCATAAGGTCATGTAGACGTGGATGAAGTGAAAACACAAATATCAGCTTCATCCGAAACTTCTCCGGCACCGAAGAAGCTTTTAATGGTGGAAGTTCAATCCCCACTTTGTAGTCCACTTGAGCCTTTGACCTGTCTCATTTTTTATTTCATATGTTAAAATTATCTTAAAAAAGCATTGAACGGCGTGGATAAAATACTTAGGTCACAGTGGGGCCCACAGAGCCCTGCCCGGGGGTAGGACGCAATCCGCGTCCGGAAGGTCGAAGATCGCGCTGCGGAGAGCTAAAAAGGAAAGTAAGAATCGCCGAAGCGTGCACAGTCGATTACTATGCAACGACACCTCTTCCGCAATGATTCTCAGCCGTTTGTCTCTGACACGCGTTAAGAGAAAATTGGAAAACACAAACACAGGAGGTTCATTATAAATCTACTCCGTCCATCAGTTTCTAAACATCACAGTAATCCATGATTCCAAAAATTATGAAGATCCAAAGTTCAAGTGAGCCACACGTACGAAACATTGATAACAGAAACGTTCACCATTGAAACTTTCCTGACCATGATGTTTATATGCCATCCAAACCGTTCCTATAGTTATTACAAGTCAGATAATCTCAGGAACAAACATCATACTAATACAAAACTTCTCTGTTCCCCCACGAAGTTTCCAACGGTGGGCGTTCAATTCCCACTTTTTCAGTGTGGTGTGGCCCACTTTAGATTTTTATCTGCGTGATTTCCTGACATATTGTGATGTTTATAGACTGATGGACGGAGTGGATTTTTGGACCAAGCACATCCGTTTGATCCACATGCACCTCTGGACATCCATCCCGGGCACATACCAGCGGTCCAGATGAACGAATTCAAATCCCTCACAGGGTGTCGGTGGATTCCCCCGTGTGAAGGAAAAACTACCACGTGTGTATGCAAACATCTGATGGTTCAAGAAAATCTACGGACGGTCTGTACGGTTCTTGTACGGTTAGTTCTAAAGGCCTGGAATTAGGGCCAGGTTATCCACTTGCTCCAGTCAAACAGATGCACGGCTGGGATGACCCACTAAAGCGCAACAGATCTCGGCGTTCGAGGTGCATGCGGCTTTAATGACATTATGCTCTTTTTACTACTCGCACGCCCTCATTTACCGCTAATCGTGGAAGCCGATTGCTTACTGAGTAAACTTCGTAGGCCCACCTTAATGTATTTTGTCTTATCCACGCCGTCCATCCGTTTTAACATCTCCTTTCAGGAAATGAACAGAAATTTGAATCATGTCCAGAGCTCAAGTGGGCCACACCATAGTAAACAGTAGAGATAATTATATTCACTGTTGAAACCTTCCTAGGGTCCACGGTGGAGTTATTTTGTCATGACTTTTTCCTACCGTGTCGCTAAAGAATGAGCTGCAAATACATATGGACGTGTGGATAAGACAAACACATCCATGGTGGGCCTCACAGGATTTACTCAGTAGGCAATCCACTTCAACTAGTATGGCACTTACAATATACTGGTAAAAAAAAAAAATTCAAAACGAAGGATGAGCGGAAAAATTGTGGGCTACACGTGTAGAGACAGAAAGTGGTAGAGCAATTATATGAGTTTATATATATATATATATATATATATATATACACACACACATGCAAGCTACTGTTATTAAATGCATCAATGTCGTGGCATGTGCAATGCATCGTGTGAACGTAAGTACCAAAAAAGAGCGGAGAGAAACGGTACATGCCAAAGCCTCCTAAAATGACAAATATAGCCTACCGTGGGGACTCATATTTTTAAAATGTCCAAATACCACTTGGCCTATATTGATAATCTCTCTTATGTTCTTTTGAATCTTAAGATTGATGGCTGGCTCAAAACTATTTACGTGATTAAAATTATCCAAAATTAGTGTAGTAGAGAAATGATAGAATCCAAGCTATGAGAAGAGGGTAAATTTTGAACAAGTGGTTAAGTTTTATACACTTTAAAATTATCAAAATACTTAATTTTTATTTGAAATGACTTCTCATATCCTTTAAAAATATATGTTTTACGTGTTATTATGTGTGGGCAATGTTAATTGGGTGTCTTTAATTTGGTGCAGAGAAGGTAATTTTCAATTCGATCGAAGCTTGTCTCAATTTAATCGAAAATTCTAGATTCAATCGTCTTGCTTACTGTGATGCTTTGCATGTTGACATAGGGATGAATGTGATGAAGTCGATCACCATCTTCCTTAAGGATAGCTACTTTGAATTCACGAAGCTTTTTTTGACTCCTCACAGAGACTTTTTCAAATCCATGAGGAAAAAATAAAAAAAATAAAAATAATATTATAGAAAATTCGTAAATTAATTGATAATTGAATAGATAAGTTTACACCCCTTTAAACAAGGATACTAGCCATGGAAGAAGTTTCATAATTAAACTACAACTAAAACTCTTAGAAACCGCAACTTATTATAAATAGTAAACTTACTATTTACAAATGGTCGTAATTCTTACTAGTGCGCTTGGTTTTCGGCCAAAAATAGCAAGTGTCCTATTTAGCCAAACTATGATGTTCACCTAACTATTATAAGCACTTTTCATGTTGGGCACAACTCCTAAAACCCACCTGAAGAAGAGTTATACTCAAACTAAAACTTATTATAAATAGTAAAAATAAAATTAAAACAGGAATTTAAATGCCGATCTGATGGTATTTCACAAATTCAGCGTGGAAAACCCGGCATAGCGGGTTGGGTGGCTAAACTAGCTCATCCTATCCCAAAATCATATATGGCACGTTGGATGACTTATTCCAGTTTGCAAGATACGTCCATTTTAAGGTCTAGATGGTTTAGATCACTTCTCCTTCCGATCAGGGCTTTTCTGATCCATCTTGGCCGTGAAGTTGTCTGTGACCCGTTGTACATCACATGTTTTCGGTTCAATCAAATGTTTACAAGTCGGTTTGATTCAGTCCAACCGAAGATCCACACGGTTCAACCGAACGGTATGCATAAGTTCAAGTTTTGTTCCTAATTTTATATGGAAGTGTATAAATACGACTCCTACTCTAAACTAGGATTAAGTTATGAGAGAGCCTAGCATGAATTCAAGGATTTTAAAAGGGAAAAATAAAGGTTTCCATAAGGATTTTTTATATAAAATCTTGTGTGTTTTTTATATTTGCTTGAATTATTTTCTCTCTATTGTATTGTTTGATTTGATTTTAGGTTGCTTACCTGCCTAACAAGTAAAATTGTTCACCTGTGTTTACATTATTTATAATAGAGATTAATGCTAGCTTCCACACATGTGGAGTGCCTCGCCTTCTCACGTCATCGTATGCCACAACTTACTTTTCTATGCTTTTGAATTGTTTATTTAAAAAAAAATAAAAATAAAAATAAAAAACCTTACCTCTGTCCATGGAAATGGGTTGCTTTACCTTTGTTTGTAGAAATGGGCCAGGGATAAAACTGTGTGATCTTTTCCTGACTTTTGGGTCCTCAGGTTCTTACTTATGTACATGAGAAAAAAAAATTGATACCCTAGCAGCATGGTAATGCACAAGGACTTAGAAACTGCGTGCGTAGGATATAAGTAATTCAAATTAAACCATTCAAACTAGGATTAAAATGGTTAAATCAAACTATCAGATTGGTTGCCATTTATGGTTAAAATGACAAATATCCAGTGGTCTTATTTCCATATAGTGTTCACAAACCAGAGTTAAAGGTTCTTCAATTGTTGTGATTTTTTAGTTATAGCAATAGAAGATTCCACAATGCAGTAGGCTTGATTTGAGTTTTGAGTTAATATAAAAGTTGTGTACCATTTCTAATAAGTGATTTCCTATCATGCCTTGTAAATGGCCATTGTACCAATAACTCTTCATGTCTATTTTTGCCATACTCCTATGATAGTTCATCATTTTATCTTACACACACACACACACACACGTAACACCTAGGCACTCGAACCCAAGTCCCCAATGTTGAGACGCACTTTATCTACCACTGAGCCATAGGATGGAATCCAAAAACATGGTGGTGGCTCATCTCCTTCACATGTAATGCTCATGCTTAGGGCTTGTTTGATTTTTTATTTTTTTTGGCCCAACTATAATTAATTTGTAAATCAGTATTAATTATTTACTTAAATAATTATTACATATTTTCCAATGCATAAAGTTACCTACTTTTTTGACACTAAAATTAAAAATTTTTACAAAATAAATATAAGACCCACCATGATGTATATGGCTTATCCACATCACCCATTCGTTATGCTAGCTAAATTTAGGGCACGAGCCTAAAAATAAGGTAAATACAAAGCTCAAGTGGACCAAACTATACGAAACAGTAGAATTCCAGTGCCTATCGTTAAAATTTTCTTAGAGTCCTTAGAAGTTTTGGATCAAGTTGATATTTGTTTTCTCCTCTTATCCACATCTCTATGAACTGGTCAAATGTTGAATACATCTAAATACAGGCTCAATAAAGGAATTAACTTTCCACAGTTGATGAATTAAGACTATTGTTTCCTTTCACATGATCATTTAAGCGTTGGATTTAACTCATTTTTCATCTCATGCCTTTAAATGTTATAAAAAAAGATGTACGGCACAAACATATCTTATACATCACAGCAGTCCTATAGATTTAATCCAGTACTTTTGAAACAATTTTCAAAGTAAACTTACTCATCCATTTTCAACCAGATAAAAAAGTAATAATTACTTACAAGATTTGAGTGTAATATTAAAAAAATCAAACAAGCCCTTAGCTATTCCAACCATTATATGCTTGACTCATTGATGGATAGTGAACCTAAACATTATAAAACATTAAAGCCTCCAAACTCCACCAGCAAAATCATATGGTTACCATCATCCTTCTCTAGTTCCTAGACCACATACTCTCCACGGCTAAATCAACTAGCTAGCCGAGTTGTAAAAATTGAGCATGTACGGTTGAAAGGCTGGCATCATTTTTAAATAATGTGAAAGTACTATCATTCAAGCTTAGCACATTTCATTTTCAATGCCCTCGTGCGAGGAACCCACACCACAAAATCAACCATCCGACGGCCACGTATCAAATATTCAAGTCATTCATTAGGTAGGGTATAATGTGGACACGCCATGGCTAAAAAAAATAATGTTGCCTTCTTGATTAGACACATCAAGGTTGTGAGAAAAAAACAGTAAGTTAGAAAAGAGAAGCCTACCAACGAAAATTCAGCCTATGTGTGGTTCAGTTCATGAGTGTACTACCTTTTTAGTACATGGCATGTTCAGAATCCATACTAGTGGATGACCCAGCTGGCTCTGGGACATTTGATTAATGTACAATCTTACGTGGAAATTAAAACCCTTTTCATATAGGGAGTTATTTTTTTAGTGGCAGTGTAGGGTCCTTGCCTGAAAGCAAGGAAACATCCACTCAAATTGAAATGACTAAGTTGTGTGCAACCCACTTTCGCTGAGTCACTGTCCCAGAATTGGACTCTTTGATCAATCTTGACCTTTGATTCTTAGGACTTATGTGATGTTTTTAACCATTTGAAAAATATTCACCAATATAGATAATCAATTAATGAATGATTCATGACATTCTAAGTTGAAATATCGACGTAGGGATGAACGTGATGAGGTCGATCACTATCTTCCTCAAGGATAACTATTCCGAATTCACGGAGCTTATCTACACTCCTCACATAGACTTCTCAAATCCACAAGAAAAGAAAACAAGAAAATGTAAACAAATTCTAATAAATTCATAAATTAATTGATGAATCAATTAAACGAATTCACAACCTTTTAAATAGGGATACCAAGCAATGAGAGAGAAATTAGAATCAAACTATAACTAAAACTCTTAGAATTTGCACAAGGTTTTCAGCCAAAAATAGTAAGGGTCCTATCTGGCTTCACCAAAATATTCTCCTAATTATTCTAAGCACTTCTTGCATTGGGTGCAACTCCTAAAGCCCAATGTATTAAGAGTTATAATTAAAATAAAACTTACCATTTATAATATAAAAAAAGAAATTAAAATATGAAAACGACTGTCAATTTGGTGGTATTTTATAAATTTGGATTGCACAACCTGGGTTAGGTGGCTAAAGTAGCTTGTTCTATTCCAAAATCATATATTTCATGCCTAAGAACTCATTTCGGATTGCGAGATACACCCGATTTAAGGTCCTACAATCCAGATCACTTCTGTCATTAACTAGGCCTTTTTTTATCCATCTTAGCCATGAAACTGTCCATGACCCGCCCTACATCAAATATTCATAATTTAGACGATTTAACATGAATTACTTGTTTCCCATTAATGTAGTTCTAAGTAATTTCTAAGTGCTTGTTTATCCTGTGCATCATACTCAGCGAGAGCAGATTTTTCTCTTTCTTTTACTATTTTAACCTATTATTGTTGATAGCTGCACCCATTAGTTGTTACCCTTACTTGAATTGGAGGCAAATCACTGGCGTTCGCATACCTGTCAGAGAAGGATCCAGTACATACTCAACTTGTGAAAGTTGACGGCCCCACTCGCACTACACCAAGTCAAGGATAATCCCTTAACTGGGGTAACACCTAATCCACTCTCCTTTCTCTCCACTTCTGGCAATGAAATATAGTACAAAGATGCAGCGTTGTATTCTTAATGTAAGTAAAATAAATAAATAAAAAGACGGTTCTGTCAATAAAGATGGGTGCAAATATCAATTATATTATTCAACTTTCACACATCGAAAAATCCGGGATTTCTTTTATATTCTCTCCACTACACATTGAATATTTGGAATTTTAACCATTCACTTGAAGGCCACCATCAAATGGGATCATCCCTCTATCATAATCTGGGCCGATATTTTCTAGCGGTTTGATTGCACAAGGTTAACGTATTTTGCATATTATTAACTACCGGCCATCGTCCGAACCATTGACCCAATTTCTCAAGTGATCGCTGCCATTTCATCGTTTTTTTTAAACAAAGTAAACTTTGGAGGGTTGTTATTGTCTACGAACTAAGCTTGCCTAATCAACCCATCCTCATGGATCTTACATTGGACATTTCTTTCTTTAAATAAAATTATAATTAAAGAGTTTGAATTTGTTTAGTTTTATAACAAGTTTGATGCAAACCTTCGCATATTAAGAAGCACAATATCATATTCAATTTTTCCTTTTATATATGTAGCAGTCATTTTATAAGAGAGTATTTTCGAATAATTTTATACAAGCTTTGTATTTGTGAGTTGAATGATTTCTCTTTTGTTGGGTGAGTGATTTCCCAGCCCTTTGGATGAGTTAGTGTCTAAAATATTTTCTTTTTTTCTTGTTCACCTTTGAATGATGTACTCTTGATACAAATTATAGTAATAGAGAGCTATTTTTTTATTTTTTATTTTTTCTTCTTCTTTTTATTGCATTTCTTGGGATTTTGCATCAAGCATCCAAAGTAATTTCAATTCTTGAATATATCTTATTTTTTTATGGAAAGAAGAAGAGGAAATGAGCCAAATGGATGGCTTTTGTTGGGGAGCTGCAAAAGCATACAGAGATGAATCAAGCAAAGTAATCCAATTGCACAACCAAGTTCAAATACAAATAAACCGATTTTGCATGGAAAAACCCTTGTAGGAAAAAACTACATCATAAAGCGACAATAATGCACTATGAAAGTAAAAAATTACAAGAGATGGAGATTACCAATTCAAACAAGCCTTGAATCTCCCTCACAAGTCAAGTTATGCCCTCGAAACCCTAGGAATGAATTAAAAAGCCTTATAATCCTCTCAAATCTTGATTACACATCATTATATAAGCTTTCATGAGAATCACTATCAAAATAGGAAACAAATCATGCAATTACGCAATTCTGTGTTCACGCTCGATGGCAACTTGGTTGAGACTTGGATGGCATTGACAGACTGTCGATAGCAACGAGAAAACACCAAAACACTTTATCGATAAAATATGAATTTTTTGAATTTTTTCGATGGCATTAACATCTTCTCGATGACATCGAGTGGTTTATCGATGGCATCGATAGACTTTGTTGTTTACAGATTTAAGACATCAATAACAATCTTCACCATGTCTTCAATCTTCAATTTTCATAGTTTTTTTTTTTTCATTCTAATTCTGTCTTGCATCATAACTCCACAATTGCTTCTCGTATACACTCCGTCTTCCAATTACACATTCGTCAAGCCTAGAGAAGTTACACATAACTTGAACTTCTCTTTAGGAACAAACTTGGTGAGCCCAGAGTTACGCCTCATTCCTTAAGTATCAGTCATATAAAATGGTGACGTACATCAATATGTTTAGTATGTGAGTGATAAACATAATTTTTAGCCAAACTGGTCACGCTTCCACTGTCACAATTGACTGGCATGACCTCCTACTAAAGCCCAATTGATTTATCATCCCTCTCAACCAAACACATTCCCCAAACGCTTCTATCACTATCATGCATTAAGCTTCGATTATGGAAAGAGTTATTATAGACTGAAGCTTCAATATCCAAGTGATTGCCCCATCCACTAGTACAAACGAGTAATCGAAAATCGACCTTCTATTGTCGTCACTACCCACGTAGTCAGAATTCACATAACTTACTAACTTAGCCCCTGATTTCTCAAAAGATAAGACATAATCTTTTGTACCTCGAATGTATCGAAGTAGCCATTTTACTGCTTTATAGTGTTATTTTCTGGGGTTAGACATGTATCTGCTAACAACACCCACTATATGTGAAATATCTAGTCTTGTACAAACCATTCCATATATTAAGTTGTCAACTGCGTTCGAATAAGGCACATGAAATATAACTTGTTTTTCTTCATTGGTTTTAGGACACTATTTTAAAGATAGCTTGAAGTGAGCTGTGTGAGGAATGTTGACTGGTTTAACCTTATCCATCCCATATTTCATCGATACCTTCTCAGGGTATTTCGCCTAGCATATCCTGCTCTTCTTCCTATATCTGTGCATATCAATGTCAAGAACCCTCCTTACAGCCTCTAGATCTTTCATCTCGAATATCCCCAATATGTGAGTCTTCAGTAAGTCGATCTCAGACATGTTATGACTAAAGGTGGGCATCGAGTCGAGTCGAACTGAATTGGGGCGAACTCGACTCGGTCCGAAATTTTCAATGCATTGACCCGAACTCAATCCGATCCAAGACCGAGTCCGAGTTTGAGTCCTTTGACTCGATCCGATCCGTTGCACAACAGGCCTGACCCGAACCGAGTCCGACTCAGACAGGGAAACCGAGTCAGATTGGATTTGGTACGATTTAAATTAAAGCTTTTATTTTTTAAAAAAAAAATTAAATGTATATATATATATATATATATATATATATATTAAATGTGTGTGTGTGTGTGTATAATTTTCACCGTTAAAAAATACGTAGGGCCCACTGTAACGTTTATTTTCCATCAAATCTGTTAATAAGGTCACTACTACATAGATGAAGAGGAAAAACAAATTTTATATTTGTCTAAAACTTCTGTGACCCCAAAAAGAGTTTCAATGATAGACGTTCAACCCCCCACTACTTTTTGCAGTGTGGTCCACTTAATCTTTAGATCTATCTTATTTTTTGGCTCCAACCTTAAGACGAGCCTGCCAAATGGATGGACGGTTTGGATATAACACATACCTTATGATGGGACCCACAAAACTTGCTAATGTTAATACACCAACTGGTGCATGCCGACAACGGATTTTCCACGATACGCCTAATCAAAGTGTATCTGAGAGAAACGATTTAGTGGGCTGTGTATGGATTATGAAACCTTCTCATGTACCTAGTTTCTTATGGACCCATTGACATCATCATCACCCATTTGGACCATCAATTAAGTATTGTCCACTCTTCTTCTTCTGCTGTGTAGAAATCAAAGCGATTGGGTGGTCGTAAAAATATCTATCGCACTTATCTTCTAAGAACATGACGAGATGATTTTGATCACCTGATTACTATGATTTTTTTGAGGCAGTCTATGAGGAATTAGAAAGGTCAAATGGACAGTCCAGATTAATAACATGGACTACAAACACATGTCCAAACGCAACTAGGTGCACAGGAACGTTTCTTATGCCCAGTGTACCAGATATTTTTATCTACACCTTCCCATCCGCTTCTTAGTTCTCACATCAATGCATCAGTGTTACTGTCTCATCCCCCTGCCACCAGCCAATGGCTGTGGTCGGTGCTCTGTGGACCTCACCGTGATGTATTTATTTCATCCATGTCGTCCATATATTTTTTTAGATAATTTTATGGTATTAAACCAAAAATGAGGTATATCCCAATCTCAAGTGGACAGCATTACATGAAATGGTGTTGAATGAACATTGTGTGGATCGGATCAGTCTGGATTGGCCACTGATCTGAACTTAACTTGATGTACGATCGGATCTGAGTGAGCCTACTCGATCCGACCCTATCCTAGCCTTCGGTTCGGATCGGGTCGGATTTTGCCCAGCTCTAGTTATGACTGGCGATGAGCATGTCATCGATATACAAAACCAGGATAATGAATTTTTCATCACTTAGTGTCTTGTAATAGACATAATGATCATATTCACTCCTAGTAAACCTCTGACTCAGCATGAAAGAATCAAACTTTTTATACCACTGCATAAGTGATTGTTTCAGGCCATACGACAACCTCTTTAACTTACAAATCTTGTTATCTGCCTCTTTTATTTCGAAACCTTTTGGTTGATTCAAGAAGATCTACTCTTGCAATTCCCCATACAGGACGGCAGTCTTCATATCCATCTATTCCAACTCAAGATTGTATTGGGCAATCAGCACCAACACAAATCTGATAAATATTTGCTTCACCACGGGTGTGAATATCTCATCGAAGTGAACACCTTCTCTCTGAGCATATTCCTCTACTACCAACCTTGCCTTGTACCTATCATGTTTCTTTTTGAAAATCCACTTGGACCCGATTGCTTTACGACCGATGAGAAGCTCTCACATTCCGTTCTTGTATAAGGAGTCCATCTCATTATCCATCATTGCTTTCCACTTTTTGGCATCCGACTCATCAAGAGACTCCTAAAAAGTAGACGGATTTCCCTCATCTATAATGAGGGTATATGCGACATTTGAGTCATCCATGTATCTTGTCAATAACCTATAATCCCTTGGTAAATTTTTTCTCACAAGTGGTTGTTGCATCTGCTCTTGTACCTCTGTCTGTCTTTGTATCTACGTGTGTCTCATCTCTGTCTAACTGAATGTTCATAACCAACCTTTTCGGTTCTTTGTGATCATCCTTACGGAACAAGGATCATTCATTAAATTTGACTCCATGATTAAGGATGATTTTTTTTTGTGACTCAATCATAAAGCTTGTACCCTTTCACACCAGCACCATAGTTGACAAAGATGTATTTCTTATCTCTTTAATCTAGTTTATCTCCCTCAACTGATGGTACATGTTAGTAAGCATCACAACCAAATATTTGTAATCCCGAGTAGTCTACCTGCTAACCACTCCACACTTTCTCTGAAATTTTATATTCAATGGTCGTAGAAGGAAATTGATTCACCAAGTAACAAGACATGTTAACAGCCTCAATCCATAATTCATTGCCCAACCCAGCATTATCGATCATGCATCAGGGCCTCTCCAAGAGAGTCTGATCATCTGCTCAGCCACACCATTTTTCTCTAATTTGTGGGGGCACTGTGTTATGCATCACGATCTCTTAATTTTTATAATACCAATTGAACTCTCCATAAGTGAATTCTCCATTGTTATATGTCTTTAGTACCTTCACTTTTCTCCCTAGCTATTTTTCGTCGTCACCTTCTATTGTTTGAAGTTGGTAAAAATATTGGATTTATTTTTTATAAAATAAACTCACACTTTCCTTGAATAGTTGTCAATGAATGTGATAAATCATGATGACCCTCTACCAGAAACCAAGGGGATGACCCCATATATTGGAATGCACATGATTAAGAACACCCTTACAAACATATTTACTAAACTTAAAAGATAACCTTAAATGTTTATCATATATACAATGCTCGCATATATTAAAATCAATACTTTTAAAGATTCGAATTAAACAACGGTCAGAAAGTACCTTCATACCTCGCTCGCTCATGTGGTCTAAGCGTGCATGCCACATGCGTGCAGACGTGGAATCTGCTACAGATGCTACAACTCTACCTGATGAAGTACTCCCTATCAACTTGTAAAGATTTTCATTCCACTATGCCTTTATGACTACAAGTGCCTCTTTTAAAACTTTAAGGACACGATCAAATCTAGTGAACTTGCACCCTAGCGCATAGAGTGCTCCAAGAGATATCAAACTCTTCCTCATCTCAGAAATGTGTCTCACCTCAGTCAAGGTATGCTCCATGTTATAAAACATATTGATGCGCACCGATCTAACACCCACCACATTATAGGCATATCATTACCCATAAATAGATGACCACCATCTCACTCTCTGTAACTAGTGAACCAACTCCGATGAAGAGTCATGTGATATGATGCCCCATTATCCAAAATTCACTCATCCTAACATTCATCGTATAAGTATCCAACTATATACATTGACACCACATTATAACTACTCTTGCCTTCATCAGACTCTGCAGTGTTTGCCTCCCTAGAAGAAGCCTGTAAAATGGAAAACAAGCAGGCGCTAAATACATAAAATGGGTAACTATTGTTTGTACACATACATGGTACATGTGCCACACATGTCTATGTACTACAACCCCCACCCCCCAATTTTTACACATAAATGGGCAACTATTGTTTGTACACATACATGGTACATGTGCCACACATGTCTATGTATTACAAAGTAAGATGTCACCTATTTTTAAGCACATCACATGTGCCCCCGTCCCCGTCATGCCCCAA
Source organism: Magnolia kwangsiensis (assembly GCA_037074715.1). Taxonomy (NCBI): domain Eukaryota; kingdom Viridiplantae; phylum Streptophyta; class Magnoliopsida; order Magnoliales; family Magnoliaceae; genus Magnolia; species Magnolia kwangsiensis. The sequence goes on along the minus strand of CM073576.1, from coordinate 18,267,814 downwards.
ACCTGAAAATTGGATTACAGGAATCTCAATCGCCAAATCTGATGCCGACAGCCTTCGTAGTACCCCATTCTCGGCTCCTAAATGGGCAACTATTGTTTGTACACATACATGGTACATGTGCCACACATGTCTATATATTACAAAGTAAGATGTCACCTATTTTTAAGCACATCACATGTGCCCCCGTCCCCGTCATGCCCCAAACCTGAAAATTGGATTACAGGAATCTCAATCGCCAAATCTGATGCCGACAGCCTTCGTAGTACCCCATTCTCGGCTCCTATCGTTCATATGCCAAATTTCGATTCTGGGATCCTACAAGGAGGATTTTTTTTATATATTTAATTCATAATAAGCATAACCACAAGATTACCCAATTCACAAAGGCAACATCATCATCACATATCCACTAATATAATCATTTGAGTACAATGCTGAAAAGGAAATACATAAATCGAAAATCAAGCTCCAGAAGACCGCCGCACGCTCCAAGCTCAACATTGCTGCAACCTAACATCACCTGCACGCATCTATCGTGCATAAGCTTATAGAAAGCTTAGAGGGTAGTGTAAGTGTGTGCACAAGGTAAGTGTCAAGTATTCAACGCAATGTCATAATCGTACAATGTCGAAATAGGCGCAAGGTGTAAGCGAAAATACTGACAAGTCCATGTGTCAAACAATATCAGAATGCGTAATACAGATCAACTATACAAATGAGGAACAATATCAGAATACGCGATACAGATCAATTATACAAATGAGGAATCATAAAGAGTCAAATATCAGATGTCGTATCTAAACCATATAAATGCAGAAATACAGATAACCTAAAATGTCATATGTCGCAGATGTAATGTAATATGCGGTGTGAATGGAATGACCACGCTGGAGTGTGAAGTCGGGATGATAGTACGTAGTATCACATTCTATGGGGTCCATCACAAGAGACTTCTATCCAAACTAGTCACATACCTAAATTTGGATAGTCAGACTCAATGTGGTAAACTCCTGATCTCAGGTTAGTCGCGCGCCCCAACCAAAATCCTGACCATTGCGAAGGTACATGTAATAAATTGTTACGCACAACTAGCCCGAGTGGATAGTAAATGAATGAGTATGCAACTCATGCTCAATAAGTCCACATATTAGTACAGTTCCTCTTTGAGATCATCACCGGGGTCTATTACACTCTACGCCAGCTTGTCGCCCCTATCAAAATGCATAACTAGGTAAGTGGAAGAGACCTCACTATCCATCTACTAATATCAGGCCTGACTCGTTGATGGCGGACCCATTCCTCAAGCTAGTCAAACTCGACCTAGACATTACCCCCTCACTCAGGCGGATAAGGTCACATCCCCTCCCAACCGACAACGACACAGTGAGAGACGTGGCCTACTGGTATACAGCCCTCATGCGCTTATATATATTCACTCGGTCTCGACGTTGGGGCATCCTTAGGAATTTTCACCCAGGGCCATCTATGGCAGCCCGATACTAGAATAAATTTTTGGTGTCCCATCTAATCATCCAAGATATGCATGTGGAGGCTACGGCCCTGATGTCTCTAGGGCGTACAGTAATCACAACACAATGCAAGATGCATGAGTCATATAATCCAGCCATGCATCAATTCTGCGCATACCGTGCACTCATGTGAGATAACCTTCACCTATCAAGGAGTCTCATAACAATTATCCAATGACATATGCAATGGTCAACCACATCTCATTATAAGCATGCAGATGATGCGTATGGGCATGTATGATAATATTATACTGTCACATACTCATAATCGGTATTAACAATCGGCTTCGATAATGTGGACATTTAACCAACATTGCCCCCAAGGGATGCCCACATAGAGCCAAACATATATTAAACCCATGGCCTCACAAGAGGGCCAAAATACCACACCATGGGCCTCACTCAAGAGCTTAATACATATTACAATGGGTCCTTCTCATGGACCTAACACACATCACAATGGGTTCCGTAACTTAGCCCTCAAATGCACCACAATGGGCCTCATACAATCATAATGGGCCGCGCTGCATCACATGGGCCTATATACATCGGATGGGCCACGTCTCATGGGCTCCGAATACATCACAATGGGCCACAACGCATGGGCCCTAAGCACATAGCAATGGGCCTCTCACGTGGGTCCTTTATAAATACGTCACATTGGGCCTCATATACATCAAGTGGGCCGCATCACATGGGCCACATATACATCACAATGGGCCTCTAACACGGGCCTAATATACATCACAAAGGGCTCTATAGCCTTATATACATTACATTAGGCCTCGACAAACGGAATCGACCTCGACAAATGGGATCAGCCTCATCAACGGAATCAACCTCAACAATGGAATCGGCCTCAACAATTGGGATCGGCCTCGATAATCGGCCCAAACATTCGACCTTGACAATCGGAATAGGAATTGGCCTCGATGATCGACACCGATGATCGATAAACAATACCGATAATCGACACCGTCAATCAGCCTGTAAATAAGGCAGGGTCCATAGAGGAACAACCGATTAACCATAATATAAGGATTGGCCCTTGGCCGGGGTTACATCAAATCCGATAGCGTGAAACCATCCGTTTATGGTGAATGAGACCGACTTATTTGGGTTAACCCAGTAAGAGGATGATGAGAATGGGTCTAACAAGGCCTAAGGGAAGGTCATAATATGGACATTCAACCATCATTGCCCATCATTGTGGACATCTGACCAACATTGCTCCTAAGGAATGACCCACATAGAGCCATATGAATCGTGGCCCATGGCCTCACACAAAGGCCTAATATACATTGCCATGGGCCTTACTCACAGACCTCATGTACATTACAATGGGTTGTAATACATGGGCCCCGTATGCGTCAAATGGACCGCAATATATGGGCCAAAAAATACATCTCATTGGGCCTTACTAGATGGGCCGAAAATACATCACAGTGGGCCTAATACACATCATGATGGGCCACATCACATGGGCCTCAAATACAACTCAATGGGCCATGCCAAAAGGGTCATAAATCCATAACAGGTGGGCCCTGCACATGGGTCTCATCACATCAAGTTGGGCCTCGAATATACATTACAGGTGGGCCTTAAATACACAGCACATCGGGCCCCAACATATGGGCCGGGTATACATCATATTAGGCCTCAAACATGGGCCTCATTTACATCTAGTGGGCTACATCAATGGGCCGCACTAATGGGCCTCATATACATCATGTCAGGCCTCATGGATGGGCCATAAATACATTAAGGCAGACCTAATGGATGACCACAAATACATCAAAGTGGGCCATAAAAACATCATATTGGGTCTCAAAAAAGGCCACAAACACATAATAGGTGGGCCCTGCATATGGTCCCAGGGCCGCATTACGTGGGCCTTAAATACAAAACAGGTGGGCCCTATACATGGGCTGAAAATACAACATGCTGGGCCCCATGGATGGGCCGCACCAATGGGCCTCAAATGGGCTTGAACCACACCAGAAATCATTTCAATAGTTACAGGTGTATATGTGTATCATGTAAACTCATTCCATGAGGCACATGGCCCACTAATGATGAGCAGCACCGTCCAAATGTTTTCCATGTAAATCGGCACCATCCAACCATTGTCCACATAAATCAACACTATCCAAACATTATCCAGCAATGAATCATATCAAAAGATTATCTAGACCGTACCACAAATAACAGTGGTGATAATGATTTTCATAGTTAAATTTCTAGTGGGCCCTCCATAGTATTTATTTTCCATCCACACTGTTCATAAGGTCACAAGGACCTGAACAGGGAAGGAAAACAAATATTATATTGAATCAAAACTTTTGTAACCCAAAGGGGTTTCAAGGGTGGGCGTTCAACATCACTGTTTTATGCAGGGTGGTCCACTTAATATTAGATCTGCCTTATTCTCAGCCTCAAGTCCAAGGACGAGATCACCAAATGTATAAACGGTTTGGATAAAACACCTACGACATGGTGGGCCCATGTCCAATCTGATGGATGGCTTGGATATAGAATACATACCTAAAAAGGGGGTCCACCGTCCCACCATGGTGTGGATAAGACCCACACATCACATGTGGCCCCTCAAATTGGATGGACGGTGTGGATACAACACACGCATCATGGTGGGGCAATACACACGTAAAATGGATAGACGACAAGGGTACATCACGGTGGGCTCCACCCGTAAGATGGATGGACGGCTTAGACGTCATGGCTATTGCACCGTCCAGCAAATGGATGGTGCAGATGCAACATACATCGTAATGCGGTCCACATAGTGGCCCACCATAACATATATAATATAATATAATATAATATATTAAATTATATTATAATATAACATGACACAGAGAAAGCCACCGTCCAGAGAGTCTGATGATATGGATGATGCAGATATGATGCATATGAGGTGGTGGGTCCACACGTGTGGCCCACCAATATGATATTATTAATATATTATATATTATATATTATATACATTATATATATACAGATTTATATATAAACGTGTGTGTGTAAGAGAGTGCAAGGGCCAGCGTTGAATGGAAAACATGCATCATGGTGGGATCGCCCAGATAAAATGAATGGACGGTTTGGATGAAATACATCCATCAGTGGTGGCCCCACCTGCCACCGTCCAGATGGATAGATGAAGTGGATTATACGTGCATCACAGTGACCCCTAGCTCCTGTTGTACGTGCAGCAGCTACAGGCCCACCGTTGGGGATCAAAAGTACATATATCGTGGTGGGTCCCATTTAAATGGATGGCGTGAATGAAGCACATGCATCACGTGGGACCATGCAAATGCACGGTGTGGATAATACCCACAAGATCGACGCCAATACACAGCCTCGGATTGCTCGCCCAGTAGATGGACGGACTGGATCATCAAACCTACTCACTTACTGACGTCATCAGTTGGGCCCACCGCCCTTGATGATGAAGGCATACATCATGGTGGGTCCCACGTGGGCCCACATGACATAATATTATATTATTAAATAATATATATATAATTTATATACATAAATATACCATCGTCTAGCGTTTCTGGACGGCCGATAGTTTACACACGTGTGATATGTGGGACCCACGGGACTTCGACAACAGCAGCAGGTGTTGGCCGTCCAGCAAATGGACAGCCCAACTACAACATGGGCACGAGGTTCCACACGTGTGGGACCCACCAATAATGTTTGATCAAGTAGACATTTGTGTTTTTCCTTCGTCCAGGAGCGCTGGAGGCTAGATGTACTAGCCCCAACAACTGGGCCCCAATCAGATCGGGCCCACTGATGGACAGTTTGGCCTAGTATGACACAAACATCAAGGTGGGGTTTGCACGTCCCCTGATGGACAGCTGTCCACTTGAGATTTGAATCTGCTTCAATGGATGGACGGTGTGGAAACACAAATCATGGTGGGTCCTCATGGCTGTGAAGCGTGGATCAAGTAGGCTACACACCAACACAGAAAGCATATATTAAGATGAGTCCCACCATATGTGGGCCCTCTAATCATTCAAAATCATACAAAAATCACTCACCTTTTATCTTCTTGGACTTCTTCTTCCATCAACGTATCTTAAAACTCCAAGGGATGCATTTGAACAATGAAGATTGATTTTGGAGAGTGGGATTGGGTGGTAGAGAGTGGACCACACCAAGCTCCTCCATGGAAGCCATGGACGTTGGAGCTCATGGGATTGTTTGGAGAATAAGAGAGAGATGAGAGAGAGAGGTGAGTGTGATGGGTGTGAATGAGTGATGTGTATTTGTATAAGAGAGAGTATTTTATGTAAAAAAGAGTTGACTTTAAGGGAAAAGTGGTTGTACTTGGGGATGGGTGAGTAATGGAGGGTGATGTGTATTTGATTGATTTGACATATTGTAGAGATTCTCTCAGTATTTACAACGCACCATGTTTTCTCGAACTGAATGCCGGCCTACATCTCCTAGCCCAGGTATCTCCTTAGCACGTAATACATGACGTCGGAACCCCGGCGACGGTGTAGTCGCACTGGTACAAGTCTCGGGTCGAACCGACTCTAATATACGGGACACGTCTCAAGATCGCACACAAACGTCGATAACAGATCGCGGGTCTTCGGAATTCGACTGAGAGGATCGCAGGAGCCTACGGAATGGTACGGTCTAGGATACGGGCCTGACACCCCCCCTGTATCATATTTGTCAATTTGCATGTGTATGTATGCCCCATATGTCACATGTTCAACATGCCACCATTTATGTTCGAGTGACTTATGAAGTGTCACTGTGCATCTTCAAATGAACATGTGTGCTACAAGTGTTATGATTAATCTACAAGATCGTTGCATGTCCTTGTGTGATTGTGTGTTAAATGTTCGCCAAAGCTGCATATGCTTGCGTGGGTGGAATGCTTGAAAAAGCACAGTCCACAAGTAGTGCATACATACAAGATAATTCAAACAAACCTTAGTTGGATATAAGGGTTAAAATTATCCCATCTCAGTGGAACTTTAATGGTGATCAAATAGCCCTAATTGGGGTTCATATCCAGTATATGTGCATTTGCATATCGAACTAGCCAATTGCTCTTAGGGGTAATTTAGCAGCATGCATTGAAGTGTATTTAAGTGCATTCGATAGGATCCAAGTGTGAGGAGTCCCATTGGCGTTTAGGTGCGAGTGTTGTTTTTTGAGAGGGGTCAGGTCTCAATCTCAGGTATTAAGACGTTGGACTACCTTTTTTCTTTAGGCATCCAACCCTCTAAGGTGTGGGAATTTTTTTTCCATTTCTTTGAGCTTTCTTTTATGCCAAATCAATCCGCAATTGGAAAAAAGACCCAATGCTAGATTGGGGCTTCAGCAACACCCTCCTCTAATAATTATTCACTCCCTTTGGGCTTCCTCCCATGCCTTATCTTCTAGGAGATTTGAAAGGAGCGAAATGGGAGTAAATTTGAGGGCATTCAAATGAACCATGTTATGATTATTGCTCAAATTCAGAATTGATTGCATTGGATTGGAAGCACCCTCCCCTCTCCACCCACTATCAAACACTCTTGCCAACTATCCCTTTGATCTTTGAGGATTAATACCATTTCTCCCCAGCGCGAAACACTCTCAGTGGTGAGGTGGGCTAAGCCCGAGGAAGGCCAAGTTAAAGTCAATGTGGATGGTTCATCACAAGGCAACTTAAGCCCCTTGGGGTGTAGTAACCCTAATTCCTTTAGTGGTTTACATGCTCTTACACCCACTTAAACCTATAACATATGGAACTTAACAGACACTTAGACGTACCGTTAATTAGGAGAAGTATCATCACCCGTCCACACACTGGGCGTGTTGGAATTTTGAGGATAAAATTCTTACAAGGGGGTGGAATGTAATGACCTAAGATTTTGGTACACACGCATGCATATGCATACATGCACACTTGCATTAATTTAAACATTCATGCATAATCCTTCCATTTATTCATGGATTTATAGATATACGCATCCATAAAGTGTGCAAGTTGTAATATGCGTGATTGATTTATTTAGTGTGTATCATTGATTGATAATTATATGGTTTTGATGTATACACATTGTGTGTGTGTACACGTACTATCTTTTCTCATATACCCAAAATCAACTGTTCATTTATTAAGTAGCTCAAATTTAACCATGAAACATACCTTAAACCTAACCATTCATGCGTCATGTAGGGTATGCGATCACCCACTCATTCATCCATTTTCAATATTGTAGTTTAATCATCTAAGTCGTTTATCCAACGATCCATTTATCTAATCAACTAAAAACCCATCTTGCACCTACTTGAGTATGAAAGTAACCATACATTAACGTGTATATCAGATTAGACTCTTAATTGTTTGATTATTTTACCTATATCTTATCATTCAACCATACATCATACCTGAATCCGCCAATTAACCCACCCAAAAATCAAACAAAAATTACTGTGAAGATTATCATATTTCTCTGAACAAATTTATTGAAGTATTTCATACACTGAAAAATGATTTAACAAGTTTTAGAGGACCATAAGCCATATACATATTTTGGTGAAAAACTTATAATTTTTAAACATGAGAAAATCATACATATTCATACGTACAACCATAAATCTGACGCCTCATATCTCACAACCGGGTAACTCATTCATAAAATCAACTGTACATCTATAAGACCCGTATCTTAGACCGTATCGTTCCATACACTTCCGCGGTCTTACCGGTCGAATTTCGATAACCTTCGACCCTTAATCGATATTTGCGCACGACCTTGATTCGTACGCCGTCAACCCGAGTCGACTCAACCCAAGATCTTTACAATAGTAACCGCGCCGTCGCTGCGGTTCTGATACCGTGACTCGGCAACCGAGGCGATACCCTGGTCAGGAGATGTGTGTCAGCATTCGGTGCGAGAAAGACGTCGCGCGTTGCGAAACCCAAGAGGATTTCTACGAGCTGTCACATCAATCCCATCACATCTCATGTCAAGTACACATCACTTTTCACCCTTTCCCAAGCAAGCCACAAAAGTCAAAAGTTTCTTACTCAAGTCATACCTTTCTTACACAAATGGCCACAAAAGTAAAAAATATGTCTTACACACCCATCACCACCACATCCATCACTCCATCACCCATCTATCTATCTCTCTCTTTACAACTCTCTCTCTCATTTTCAAACTCAAATCCAAGCAAGAGAAACTCCATACGTATGAGCCTCTCCCTCTCTTTCAAAACTCCAAATGTGGCCCACATTTCCTATCCCTTCATCTCTCATCTCAACCATCCAAACTTCATCTCATCCATTGGAATCAAAGCTAAGGTGCTAAGGAACCCATAGGAGCAAGAAGATCGAACGGTGGGTGCTTGATAATAGTAGTTTTTCATGTTTTTAAGATGGGCCAAGCGAGGCCAACCGATCAATGGTTTGGATCTCACTTGGGATCCTAAGATGTGGCCGATGGCCCACTTTGATCATCATGATCTTTATTTTCTTACTTTAGATAGGTCAGCTAGATTGTCCATATTGATGGGAAAAGATCTTTATCGTTGAGTTTCGATTTTGATGGGCCTACATGCTTTAGGGCCCACTTGATGTATGATTTATTGCAAGGGAGGGCCCATAATGTCGGGGCCCCTCCATCACACCCGTGTCCCACTCTCTTCCTCTCTCTCTCCCTCTCTTTTTCATTTTATTTCCTATTTTTTTATGAGATGATGATATTGATATGATTGTGTGGCCCACTTGGATGGACCCCACCCTGAAGCACGTATTTTATCCCAAGTTAACTTCAAGTGGGGCCCACCTTATATGTATTGTATCCACACCACCCATCATTTGGTGGCCCACGTGTGCAGCCCACTTGAAATGGTCAACCAGACGCTGGACGAATGAATAGAAAACACAAATATGAGCTTGTTTCAAAGCTATTTGGGTGGGCCACTCATGCAAGCCCCACCTTGATGTATGGACTTAATCCACACCGTTTATTCCGTTTCCAAGCTCATTTTAGGCGTTGAGCTGAAAAATGAGGTCCATCCGATCTTCAGGCGGGCCATAGTCTGTAAAATAGTGGATTTAACCGTTGAAAGGTACCCTGATATTTTTTATTCGCTGGAAAAATATTGGATATAGGACTCATTTGGATGGTTTTGAGCCACTGAACTCAATGGGCGGGTTGGATTTACTTGATGTGGACCCCACCTGTGAAAAACCACAGGAAATATGGTTTTTTTTCAAAAAAAAAAATAATAAAACAAGGCAGCAGCATCTGTTGCTGCCGCTGTCAGTGGTGCAAGCGGCTCCTGTGCACGGGCGTGCATGGGCGGTCGGACAGCGACCCACGGCTCCAGCCGTGGGCCCCACCATGATGTTTATCTTAAATCCACACCGTTTATGAGGTGGGCCACTCCCAGTAGTGGGCCCCCTCCAAATTTCAGCCCCATCCATGGCTTAGGTGGCCCACACTGTAGGAAACAGTGGGATTGAACCTCTACCATTGAAACCCCTTTTATGGGCCATAGAAGTTTTGAATCAATATGAAATTTGTTTTTCCTCTTCGTCCAGGTCTTTGTGACCGTATGTACGGGTTGGATGGAAGACAAATATTATGGTGGGCCCCACATGGGACCCACACTGTTGTATGTGTTGATTTCCACCGTCCAGCGGATGGTGGAGCCCACTGTTGTATGTGTTTTATTCCCCTGTCCAGCGGACGGTGGAGCCCACCTATATGCATGTGTTCTATTCACACCGTCCACCATGAATGGTGGAACCCACCCTGGTGTATGTGTTTTTCACCACACCGTCCAGGGCTGGACGATGGGACCCCATTGAGGTATGTGTTCTCTCCGTGCCGTTCATCTATATGTGGGCCCCCACCATGATGCATGGGTTGCATCCAATCCATCCATTCATTTTGGAAGCTCATTTCTTGGCATGAGCCATAGAATGAGCCAGATCCATTGTCCAAGTGGACCCCACCTTGGCATGTTTTGAGGCCCATCTTAATGTATTTTTGATAGTTCATTGGGGCCCACTTTGATGTGGATGTAAGGCCCATGTCATGGAGTCATTCGATGTATTTATGGCCCATGGTTGAGACCCACTTGATATATATAAGACCCATGGGTCGAGGCCCATTTAATGTATTCTAGGGCCCACGGGGTTAGGCCCATTTGATGTATTATAAGGCCCATGGGTTAAGGCCCATTGAGATGTACTAGGGCCTATGGGTTGAGGCCCATTTGATGTACATATGGGGCCCAATTGGTGTGGCCCATTTGTTACACATAAGGCCCATGTGATTAGGCCCATTTGATGTATTCAAGACCCCACGGGTTATGACCCATTGCAATGCACATAAGGTCCATTGGTGCGGCCCATCGATGTGGCCCACTTGATGAACATAAGGCTCATATGATATGGCCCATTTGATGTATTTAAGGCCTAATGAGATGTACCTAAGGTCCATTGCAATATGTGATCGCAACATGGATTATGTAACGATATTTATGACGATCGTGCCGTGGGAGCAATGTTGGTTTGACGTCCACATTGTAAGTGTAATGTTGGTTAAATGTCCACATTACGACTCTCCCTAGGACCCATTAAAAGGCCCGTACTTATTGGGTGTAGGCCATCTAGGCTCATCTGCGTTGTAAGGATAGTTCATTGTTTTATTACATGTTCAGTATAGTTCCATGACTCATGATCATACGCATCATATGTATGCTTGATATGAGAAGTGACTGATCATAGCATATGCTTTCGGGTAGATTGTTTATGTGACCCCGATTAGGCGGTGTTACCCTACATGAGCGCACGATATGCTGAGGATTTGCTGCATGATTGGATAGTGTGATTCATGCATTTCGCATTGTGTGATATGGTTACTGTACGCCCTAGCGACATCGGGGTCGTAGCCTCCACAGACGTACCGTGGTTGGCAGGATTGGATACCGAAATTTTATTCTACATGGGGTGCTATAGATATCCCTGGGTGAAAGTTCCTAAACCCTTATGGTACTAAGAGGTTGCTCCAACGTCTAGACTGAGTGGGTAGATGAGCGTTGAGTGCCGATTACCAGATGGTTGCGCTCTCCACTGTGTCGTGGTTGGTTGAAAGGGGGTGCGGCCTTACCCGCCCGAGTGTAGGGGGCAATGCTAGGCTGAGTCTGACCAGCTCGAGGAATGGGTCCGCTATCAACGAGTAGAGCCCGATATTGGCAGACGGATAGTGAGGTCTCTTCCACTTACTTTATTGCGCGCGATGAAATGACGATCTGGTTTAGAGTGTATTAGACCCCGGTGATATTCCAGATTTGAGTTGTATTGATATGTGGACTTAGATGAGGATTGTATGCTTGACTTGCATCTTGCATCGTATAGCCTTGGTACGGCCTATCGTATTCATGGATCCAGCAGCATATTCCGCATTACTCTAATATTGCATGATCATATTACCACCCTACGCACACACTTTCACCACCCTATAAGCTTTCTATAAGCTTATGCACTACTGTTACGTGCAGGTGACGTCGGGACGCAGCAACGCTGAGGTAGGAGCGCTTTGCAGATCATCTTGGAGTTTTTATATCATTGTATTTTCCTTTATGCTCATTGTACTTGTAAAGTTTTTGATCATAGCGAAAATGTAATGGAGTTTTTTGTTGTTGTTTGTGGGTTATGCATTTGGTTATGCATATCACGAATCAAACTGATGTTGAAAATCCTCCTCGTAACATCCCAGGATCGGAACCTGGCGAATGGGCACTGGAAGCCGAAAATGGGGTTCTACGGAGGCCGTCGGCGTCAGATTCGGCGATCGGAAATTTTGTGAGCCCGGTTTTCGAGTTTCAGGCGTGAAAACATCTACCTCTCTGCTCATTAAGGTATCACATGGTCCACTTAAATCTTATTTTCAATACATCCCAACCATCCATACATGTACGATATAACTCTCTAATGCAATGTCTTAAAGGTGTGTATTATGCCGATTTAATTTTTAACATTTTAACACGTTAATAATATGTATTAAATATTATTATTTTTTAGTGAAATATAAATATATATTAATTAGCAGTAACTTTATTATCACGTGAGTGTTGGATTTAGGGAATAAAAGGCATGTGAGTATGATCAGAGGTCATTAATCTAGACCACCCATCATAATGACCAACCCAACCATTACAAATTATCCACGTTTTATTACGAGATCAGCAAACTACTTGTTCGATAAATCAAAACAACATAATGAAATTGTTAAATTCATACACGATATCAACACCATCCACAAAACTCATTAACTCGCCATCCGCCACTCAAAATTAGAGATGGGCATCGAGTCGAGTCAGATCGAGTTAGGGCTGACTCGACTTGATCCGGTTTTGAAATAAGCTTGATCCGAACTCAATCTGACTCAATACCGAGTCCAGCATTCCTGACTTGATCCGAGCTCGATCTAGCCTAGACTAATTCAGACCAAGCCCGATCCAGTTAGAAGAAACGGGTCTGGTTGAGTTGGCACCGAGTCAGATTGAGAGATGAAGGAGGGAAGGAGAGAGATAGAGAGAGAGAGAGAGAGAGAGAGAGAGAGAGAGAGAGAGAGGAGGAGGAGGAGGAGGAGGGTGATGGTGGTGGGTGGTTGCCGGGCTTGGAAGAGGAAGAGGAGGAGGATGAGGGAGGGATGGAGGGAGTGGAGAGGAGAGAGAGGAGGAGGAGGAGGAGAAGGTGGGTGGTTGCTGAGCTTGGAAGAGGAGGAGGATGAGGGAGGGAGAGGAGGAGGAGGAGGGTGATGGTGGTGGGTGGTTGCTGGGCTTGGAAGAGGAAGAGGAGGAGGATGAGGGAGGGATGGAGGGAGTGGAGAGGAGAGAGAGGAGGAGGAGGAGGAGGAGAAGGTGAGCAGTTGCTGAGCTTGGAAGAGGAGGAGGATGAGGGAGGGAGAGAGAGAAGTTGGGATCGAGTTGGGGTAGGGTTAGAGAATCGGGTCGAGTCGGGTTTCAAATCAAGTCAAGTCTAACCGGATCGAGTTTCGGGTCAAGTCATGTGAAGTTGTTGGGTAACTCGAAGTCAACTCGGTTTGAGTTCGCATTGGGCGAAACTTACTCGGTTCTGACCAACTCACGCATTCAGTTCGAGTCAAGTCAAATTGGATCGAGTCGGATGAGTCGAGTTAGCCGGATCGGGTTGTCCCATGCCCACATCTACTCAAAACCACCCATCGATTTGATCTATCAACCCAGCCACCCAATCAAATACCCATTGTATATTAATGATTTTACATATATGCCCACGTCTACACTTCTTGCACATGAGTAATCATGCACATGCACAACCGTGCACCACATGCATAAGTTCATATACACACGTAATGCATTTTGTGTAATAAAGAATGGTGGGTGTTTCACTTACACGAGGTGCCACTTAAAGAAAATATTTTGTTCATTTTCCACATGTGTGTATTATGTATGGTGAGAACTTGTCATGCTCCAAACTCGGAGATCGGATTCACAGGAATTTCGATCGCTGAACCCGGTGTCGACAGCCTCTGTAGTACCCCATTCTCAGCTCCCAGTGTTCAAACGCCAGGTTTCGATCTTGGGATCGTACAAAGAGGATTTTCCAACATACATTTGTCTCATAAGAAGCATAAGCACAAGTATACCCAAATCATAAAGGCAACATCATCATCATATATCCAGTAATATGAACATTTGAATACAATACTGAAACAGAAATACATGTGTCAAAAATCAAAGCTCCAAAAGTTTGTTGTATGTTCCAAGCTCAACACTGCTACAACATGACGCCACCTGGATGTATCTATCGTGCATAAACTTATAAAAAGCTTAAAAGGTGGTGAAAGTGTGTGCACAAGGTAAGTGTCAAGTATGCAATATAATGCCATAAATCATACAACGGAATAAACGAAAATACTGACAAGATATGATATAAGAGTAAATGGAATTATACCGGTAAGTCCACGAGTCATACAATATCAGAGTACGCAATACAGATCAGCTATACAAATGAGTCAAAGAGAACCAAATATCAGATGTCAGAGGTATAATGCAACATGTAAATCCTGCTAAGTCCATCTATATCATATAAGTGCAGAAACATAACAACCTAAAATGCTAAGTATTACAGATGTAATGTAATATGCGGTGTAAATGAAATGACCATGTCGGAGTGTGAAGTCGGGATAATAATACGTAGTATCGCAGGCTACGGGATCCACCACAAGAGACTTCTATCTAGACCAATCCCATACCTAAATTTAGATAGTCAGACTCAATGTAGTAAACTCCTGATCTCAAGTTAGTCACGCGCCCAATCGAAATCCTGGCCATGCGAAGGTACACGTAATAAATAGTTACGCACCACCAGGCCAAGTGGATAGTGAATGAATGAATGAATGATATGCAATTCCTGCTCAATAAGTCCACATATCAATACGGTTACTCTCTGGGGAATCATCGAGATCTATTACACTCCAAACCAGATTGCCGCCCCATCGCGCGCAACAAGGTGAGTGGAAGAGACCTCACTATCCGCCTGCCAATATCGAGTCCGGCTCGTCGATAGCAGACTCATTCTTCTAGCTGGTCAGACTTAACCTAGCATTGCTCCCTCATCTCGGGTAGATAAGGTCATACCCCTTTCTAACCGACAACGACACAGTGGGAGACGCGGCCTAACAGTATACGACCCTCATGCGCTCATGCATCTACTTAGTATATATGTTGGAGCAACCTCTGGAACCAAGAGAGTTCTGAAACTTTCACCTAAAGATATTTATAGCACCCCATATAGAACAAATTTTTAGTGTCTCAGCTGACTATCCACGATATGCCTGTGGAGGCTACAACCCTGATGTCATTAGGACATACGGTACTCATATCACAAAATGCGAGATGCATGAGTCATACCATCCAGTCATGCATCAAACCTGTGCGTACCACGTGCTTATGTGGGTAACTCCTATCAGGGAGTCTCATAATAACCTACCCAATGGCATGTGTTATGATCAATCATTCCTCAAATCAGACATACATATGATGCACATGGGCATGGATCTTGAAGCTATACTAAGCATGCTATATGATAATGGTGTACTTTCCTCATATCAAGGATAGGCCTAGACAACCTACTCATAACAAGAATGGGTCTCACAATGGGCCCAAGGGAAGGTCACAATGTGGACATCTAACTATCATTACCCATCAAGGTGGTCATTTAACCAACATCGCTCCTAAGTAGTGGCCCACATAAATATCATTACATACATTATAGTGAAATCACACATTACATCAGTCCACACCTTCATTGCATTGGGCCTCACTCAAGGGCCACATATACACCACATCGGGTCTCGACATATGGGCCACAAATACATCACAATGGACCTTATCAAACGGGTCACATACCTGGGCATAATACACATCACAATGGGCCGCATGACATGGGTCTAATATGCATCGCAATGGTAGCATGACATGGGCCTAATACACATTACTATGGGCCTCGACATATGGGTCATAAATACATCACATCGGGCCTCACTCATAGGACGCACATACATCACAATGAGCCTCGACACATGAGTTATAAATACATCACATCGGGCCTCAAATATACATTACAGGTGAGCCTTGCACATAAAGCAAGTGGGCCCTGAAGGCTAATAGACAACAAGGATAAAACATATATCATGATGGTCCCCTGTCCTTGGACGGTGTGGATGAAATCACACATCAAGGCGGATCACACATCCCACGGACGGTGTGGATAAAACATACTTTGTTTGGGGTCTACGTCCCATAGGCGGTCAGGATATAAGGCACATACATCACCTGTATCCCACGTGGACAGCAAGGATGAAACACGTACATCATGGCAGGCTCACCATCCCATGTTCGACGGTGCAATAGATACATCACCTAGGTGGGGCCCAATGCGTAGGTATCATGATGCTATGTTATCATATACTCATAATCGGTATTGATAACCGACCTATACAATCAGCCTCGACAATCGGAATTGACATCGACAATTGGAATCGGCCTCGACAATCGGAATCGGCCTCGATAATCAGAATCAACCTCGACAATCGGCACCAATGATTGGTATCGACAATCGACAACGATAACCTGCATCGATAATCATCACCGACAATCAAAATTGATAATCGACACCGACAACCAGCACATAAACAAGGCAGAGTCCATAGATGAACAACCGATCAACCATAATATAAAGATCGGCCCTCAGCCGCGGTTATATCAAATTCAATAGCATGGAGCCATCCATCCATGGTGAATGGGGCCCACTTATTTGGGTTAACCCACTAAGAGAATGATGAGAATGGGCCTAACAAGGCCTAAGAGAAGATCACAATGTGGACATTAAACCATCACTGCTCAATAATGTGGTCATTTAACCAACATTGCTCTCAAGGAGTGACCCATACAAGAGATTCATACACAACTTAACGGGCCATACATACATGACACTGCGCCTCAACCCATGGGCCCCAAATACATCACAACGGGCCTCAACCTACGGGCCATAATACATCACAATGGGCCATGGGCCCTAAATACAACGAGTGGGCCACATTAATGGGCCTCATATACGACAAGAGGGCCGCAACAATGGGCCTCATGAGGAAGCCCATGGTTCAACCAAGATAGGTAGGCAGCCATACACAACATACACATTAAGGTGGGTCCTACACAAGCAATAGGTGGGCCTACACAATCCATATAGGCCCCCACCAGATGGACAATTAGGATATACAATGCATATATCATGGTGGGCTCCATTGTTAATGGCCAACAAGGATAAAATACATACATCGTACGACCCTATGGCCTGGTGTAGATATAAAACACATACCTCAAGATGGACCTCAAATGCACTATCCACATGGATGGTGCGTAAAATAAATACATACATTAAAGGGGACCCACATCGCAAGATGAAACACATACATCTGAAGTGGATCCCACCGTCCATAAAAATACATATATCAAGGAGGGGATTCCCACCATCCAGATGATGGACGACGTGGATGCAATACATACATTAAGGTGGGTTCTACTGTCCAGCAACTGGACGGTGGAGATACCAGCCATATCTCAAAAGGGTGGGGGTCCACCTGCGTGGCCCACCAGTTAGATGGCATCGTCCATATGGGCGGTTTGGATATAACACATGCCTCATGTTCAGACCCACTGAACGTGTTGGTGTTAATACAGTAGCTATTTAGTTGTTGTACGGTATGTCACGCCTCGAACCCGAAAATCGGATTTACATAAATTCCGATCGCCAAATCCAGTGCCGACAGCCTCCGTAGTGCCCCATTCTCGGCTCCTGACAATCATATGCCAGATTTCGATCCTGGGATCCTATAAGGAGGATTCTCAAAATGAATTTTTTTTTTATAATGGAGCATAACCACAAGCATAACCAAGTCACAAAACAACATCACCACATATCCACTATATCAAAAACTTTTAAATATAATGCGGAAAGGGAAATACAAGATGATCAAAAAGCACCAAAATAGCCAGATGCGCACTCCTGCCTTAGCGCTGCTATTGTCCAATGCTACCTGCACGCAACTATCATGCATAAGCTTACAGAAGCTTAGAGGGTGGTGTAAGTGTGTGCGTAAGACAAGTGCCAAGTATATAATATTAGAGTAATGCGAAAATATGCGGTAAGTTCATGAATACAACCAACCATACCAAGGCTATGTAATGCAAGACATGAATGATATATGAATGCCATCGGCCACACCGATGCAATGCAAGGCCTACATAGTCGAATGTCATATGCGAAATGCAATCCAAGTAAGTCGGTACTCATTAAGTACACATATTAGTACAGTTCCTCTCTGGATATCACCGGGGTCTAATACACTCACACTGACTGCCTCCTCCCTAGCTGCACAGCCAAGCAAGCAGAATAGACCTCACTATCCGCCTGACCAGTAGTCTTCCAATACCTACCCAGCTCGTCGATAGCGGACTCATTTGCGAGTTGGTTAAACTCAGCCTAGCTTATAACCCCCTCACTTAGGCGGATAAGGCCATACCCCCTTCCAACCGACCACGACATAGTGTGAGACGCGACCTACTGGTATTCGGCACTCGGGCGCTCATGTATCCACTCGGTCTATACGTTGGAGCATCTCCTGGTACCAAAAAGGTTCTGGGACTTTCACCCAAGGACATCCTAAGTGCCCACAGTGATAGAACAAATTATTTTCGGTATCCGATACGGTCATCTACGATGTACCTGTGGAGCCACTGCCCTGATGTTGCTAGGGCGTGCAGTGATCAAGTCACACATATGCGA
This sequence comes from Magnolia kwangsiensis, assembly GCA_037074715.1. NCBI lineage: Eukaryota > Viridiplantae > Streptophyta > Magnoliopsida > Magnoliales > Magnoliaceae > Magnolia > Magnolia kwangsiensis. The sequence goes on along the minus strand of CM073576.1, from coordinate 18,248,884 downwards.
GATGCATGAATCACACCGTCAAATCATGCAGCAATCCAGCGCGTACTGTGCGATCATGTGGGGCACTTCGTCTCATAAGGAGTCCCGTAAATGTCTCAGCCCAACGGCTTATGCCATGATCAAACATTCCTCATATCAAGCATACATATGATGTGTATGGGCATGAATAATGAGGTTATACTAAGCATGTTATAAAGTGATGAAAAGTAACGAGTATGGGCCTATCATTGGGCCTTAAGGAGAGTCGTAATGCGGACATTTAACCAACATTATACTTACAATATGGACGTCAAACCAACATTGCTCCTAAGGCTCGGCCCGCCATAAATATCATTACACAACCCGTGGAGAAATCGCACATTACAATGGACTCTAAGGACAACCCGTTGGGCCTCGACCCATAGTCCTTAAATACATCAAATGGGTCACACATATGGGCCTTTGGTAAATCAAGTGGACCGCATTAAAGGGGCCTTATGTACATTATAATGGGTCACATCGCATGGGCCTTTGAATACATCACAATGGGCTTCAACCCATGGGCCTTATATATCAAAGTGTGCCCCAACCACGGGCCACAAATACATCGAATGGGCCTCATATCATGGGCCTTACATTCACATCAAAGTGGGCCTCAACACGGCCTCATTCATATCAAGGTGAGCCTCAACAATGGGCCTCATGCATATACCAGGGTGGTCCTTGTAACGACCCGGGAATTCCGTCCTCAATAATGGGCCACGAATACGTCGAGACGAGCCTCAACCCATAAGCCCTATACACATCACAGTGGGTCTCAATCCACGGGCCTTGATACTTCACAATGGGCTTCGACCCATGAGCCTTAAAATACATCAAAATGGGCCTAATCCCATGGGCCTTATATGTGCACCAAGGTGGGCCTCAATGAATGGCCACAATTAAGTTAACATGGGCCCTATACACATACCAAGGTGGGCCCACTTAAACCATAAATCTACCTTATTTTTAGCTCAAGCCAGTAAGACAAACTGGCCAATTGGTGGATGGTTTGGATGCAACACATGCATCAAGGGTGGGGGTCCACATAAGGGCCCACCATCATATATATATTATATATAATATATAATCTATATAATCTATATAATATTATATATATATATACACACACATACACTGCCACCGTCCACGGTCAGTGAACGGTGCCAGTGAAACACATACATCACTGTGGGTCTCGTGTGTGGCCCACCATAACGTTTATTTTCCATCCAGCCTGTTGAGAAGGTCATACAGACCTGGACGAAAGGAAAAAAATAAAAAACAAATATCAGATTGATTCAAGACTTCCATGGGCCTTAGAAAGGGCTTCAATGGTAGAGTTCAATTCACACTGTTTCCTCTCACGTGGGCCACCTGAGCATTGGATGGGCCTGATTTTTGGAGGGTGACCCACTGAGCTAAGGGCCCACCATATGAATGGATTGGATGACAAATAAACATCAAGGTGGGGCCCGTCCAAGGGTGGACGGTGTGGACAGAACCATGCATCTAGGTGGGCTCCACCGTCCACTGACGGTGTGAATAAAACACATATTTTACTGTGGGTCACAAGTGGGGCCCACCATAGTGTTTCTAAGCCATCCAAACCATTGATAAGGTCACGCAGACCTGGATTGAAGAGAAAAACAAATTTCAGCTCGATCTAGAACCTCTGTGGACCCAAAGAGGATTTCAATAATAGACATTCAATCACACAGTTTCCTATGATGTGGGTCACCTGAATCTTTGATTTGAATGAAACTTGGAGGGGGCCCACTTCTTGGATGACGGTCGGGCCGTGGGTCTGCTGCCCGTCCGCCCGCCAACAGCAGGCGTTGCCTGCGTCTCTGACACAACAGCAAATGCTGCTGTGTATGATTTTTTTTTTTTTTTTTGAAAAATGCGTTTTTCTAAGGTTTCTCAGCGTGGGGCCCGCATCAACCAAATCCACCCCGCCCAATGGATTCTACAGTCCGTAACCAATCCATCAAGTCCAATATTGGACATTTTTCGGTCTGTTAAAAAAATGTAGGTGCATTTAAAAGGTGAAAATCACTGTTTTCTGAAGTATGGCCTGCAAGAAAGTTGGATTGACTTCCTTTTTTAGCTCAACGGCTAAAATGAGCTTAGGAACGAAATAGACGACGTGGATTCAATTTATGTATCAAGGTGGGGCCTATACAAATGGCCCACCCCATTGCTTCCTACCAAGCTAATATTTGTATTTACCATTTCCAATGTCCAGCGTCCCTGGACGCTGGACGATCTGGTTTTTAACACTTACAGTTAAGTGGGCCCCACCCATGGACATGGGCCACCCAAAAAGGGGTTGTATGGCATAGTAATACATACATCAAAGTGGGATCCATCTTGATGGGCCACATGGCCATATTAACATAAGAAAAGAAAAATGGAAAAGAAGGGAGAGAGAGAGAATGAGAGTGGGACACGCGTGATGGAGGGACCTCGGTACTATGGGCCCTCCGTTCCATGATCTACATCATAAATCAAGTGGGTCCCATTACATGTGGGCATAAAAAAATTTGAAATCTAACGGTGGAGATCCCTTCTCCACGAAAATAGAAGGTCTAGATAACCCATTTACAAGTTAGGAAGGTAAACATCATGATGGGGTCCATGGAGAATGACCCTACCATGGAATGATATTGATGATCAAGATGGGCCATCGGTCACATCTTAGGGTCTAAAGTGAGATTCAAACCATTGATCGGTAGGCTTCACTTGGTCCATCATAAAAACAAGAAAAACTACCCTATAGAAGCACCCACCACTTTATCTTCTTAGTCCGTTGGAAAGCCTATCTCCTTATGCTTCACTTTGATGGTGGATGATGAGATTTGGATGGCTAGGATGAGAGATTTTGGGATGGGAAAGGTGGACCACACAACTCTCTCACTCACATGGAAGAGCTTGGATGTGAGATCTCCCTTCCTTACTTAGAAATGGTGTGAGAAAAGAGGGAGGGAGGTGGTTGTAAGGAGAAGTGATGGGACATGGGTGATGGATGTGAGTGATGGGTGAGGTGATGGATTGGTTGACTTTGGGTTTGCTTGACTTGTGGAGAAAGAAAGCATGGGTGCTTTGTACTTGACATGAGAGGTGATTGATGAGATTGATTTGACATATTCTAGAGATTCTCTTAGGATTGCAAACGCACTGCGTTTTCTTGAAATAAATGCCGGCTCACATCTCTTAGTCAGGGAATCATATCGGTACATGAGTCGCGACGATGGTGCGGTCGCAATGATACAAGTCTCGGATTAAGCCGACTCAAATGTATAAGATATGACTTACGGTCGTGCGCAAATGTCGATTATAGGTCGCGGATTGCCGGACTTTGACGGGAAGGATCGCGGGAGTTGGTGGAACAGTACGGATTAGGATACGGGTCTTACACGGTACCCGACCCATCCACTTCATAAAGGTTGGTCCAACGTGGGGCCCACCATAACGTTTATTCTCTATCCAATCCGTTTATAAGGTCACGGAGACTAATTCAATGGAAAAAAAAAATTCATATAGATCCAAAACTTCTGTTAACCACAAAAGGGTTTCAATGGTAGATGCTCAATCCTGTTGTTCCCCGTGACATGGGCCACCTTTGAAGCTTGGTGTGCTTAAAGTGCTTGATATGTTCAAACTAGCTCCAAGGCTCATCAGGAGCTAACACAGGAGATAACTCAGACTCAACTGTTGTCGCTACTTGGAGCGACCTCCGGAGCCGCCTCAGGCTCGACCTCGATACCAGTCGCAACGTTAGCAGATCCGGTTGCCTCAGACTACAAAACCAACCCAAATTAGGTCGGTTATAAGGTTGGCTATCGGAGTAAGAGAGGATGTCGATTACGGATCGGCCTCGTCTCACTCGACAGATGGCGAGCAACTTGATATATAAAGCCAGCCCAGATTAAATTATTATTAGAGTCGGTCAGAACTAGGCCAAGTAAGGAAAAGACGGCGTGAATGAAAACGTTGTTCCAAAAATTTCATAAAAGGATTTCCGATCTCGAGGATCTCGGGATCGAGTAGAGACAAAAAACGAATTGAAATCAAAACTCCAAAATATCAGGAAGAGAATCTCTGCACGACGGGACCCTCCCATTCCTATAAAATTAGGAATATCCAAGCTCAAAGGTACGCAAAAAACTCTTTTCAAAAACCCTCATATACGTCCCTATCACTGAATTAGGTATTGGAGGGTCCCCAGCTCTAACAAGGGTCTTCCTTTGTTTCATTCTTATGCAGGCGGTAGGATGAGGGAAGGCTCATCAGTTTTTTACATCAACAAGTATTAAATTTAGTGTACTCACTTTAAAGTTTAAAATTATTTTCTTTTTATTCTTAAAATATATATTCCAATAAACTTATTGCAATGACCATCTATATTGTAACACATATTATTCAATTTAAAATACGCTGGATGATTTACTCCTTTTCCGTTATAAAACTACCAATATATAACAAAATTTGAATCCACGCCAAGTATCGGCTGCCAATTAAAGAGTGCCAAGCACAACTCATTAATTCGAATCAAGTGTTCGTGATTTGGATTCCAATACATTTTAAATACATGCCACCAAACGAGCAATGGGCCCGTTTTTAGGCCAGTCCTTCTGTGCTCCCCGCCAACTTGAATGGCCAAGAAATCTCACACGTGTTAGTACACTTACCGTTCGCATACTTTAATCACACGTGCTAGGAACTACGTTCTTTTACTCCGTTACATCGATGTAACCCATGGATATCAAAACCGGGAAGATATTTTCGCGAAAAATAACAAAACGAAATAGAAAGAAAAAAAGGGGAGAAGAGGAGACAGCGACAAGCGACGGCTTTAACCATCGTCATCACGGTATACACTCTCTCTCTCTCTCTCTCTCTCTCTCTCTCTCTGTTTTTGAGAAAAAAAGAGAAATGAAGATCGGCGGTTCGAATCTTCCCTTTTGTGGTAATGTATTTACATTTCTGCCACCCGAGCAAGTCCCTGCCTCCTCCTTCAGCGACCGCCGTATATATTAATAAACCCTATAAATACAGAAACGTCTCTCTCTCTCTCTCTCTCTCTCTCTGAGGCTCTGACGGCATGTCAAAGCTCCAGTCTCAGACGCCTCAGATTCCCTTCTATAGAAAGCTCTAGCAGAGAAAACCCTAGATCTCTCTCTTTCTCTCTCGTTTTATCTCTTCGTTTCGGTAGGAATGCGAGTTCCGGAAATGCATCCGCTCTGCTGCATCTCGCTCGAGAGTCCGGGGATCGGAGACCGATCGCCGTTGAACTTCCCGATGATTCCGGCGCAGGTTTCCGGCGGATCTGACATCAAGGATGGAAAAGGTCCGGGATCTAGCGCTAACGTCGCCGGCGTTCTCTACAAGTGGACGAATTACGGTAAGGGATGGAGAACCCGGTGGTTCTCTTTACGGAACGGAGTGTTATCCTACTCCAAGATCCGACGATCCGATAATGTCGTCGCGACGACCGAGGAAGTTCGCGTGATCGGAAAGGCCTCTGTCCGTCTCGTCGGGTGCAGCGGCGGCGGCAGCAGCAGCAGCAGCGGCAGGAGAAAGCAACAGAAAACGGTTGGCGTCGTCCACCTCAAGGTACGAAACGGAAATACGTATATTTATACGGTAGAAGCTCACCTGCGTTTTTACTTTCCTTCGGTGGTCTCGAATTTTTTCTACTTTTGACATAGCGAAATCCAGAAAATCAAGAAAAAAAATACCATTTCCGTCGCTTCTCGCTCTGTGCGTGGCAGCGAAAAAAGCTTGGATAACCGAGCAGGGAGTCTAAGACCGTAGGTTTCTCTTCGCCCCACATTCCTCGGTAGTCTGCAGCAGAACTGTAAGCTGCGATGTATTTCTCTGGGTACGACACGTCCTTTGTTTTTAGCCCTTTTCCCTGTTCTTGTTCTTGTTCTCGTTCTCTATCTCCTTTCTCTTTTACTAATTGCTTTGATTTTCACCATTTTTTCTTTAACCTTTTTTAACAGTTTTACTCGCTGTTAGTCTGGAAGTGGGTCACATCAGCAGGTTGGTCTATGCTACTGTAGGCTACACGTTAGATAGGGTGTGGGTTCCATCACTGCTCAAAACACACGCGCTCGCCCTTTGGTGGTGCTTTTATCAATATCTCTTCTATTCTTTCTTTTACATTTTAAATTCTTTCTTCCTTTCTACTTTAAGTAGCCTCCTTCGATTATTATTTTTCCCCTCTGCTCCGAACCTTGTTCGAACACAGCAGTTGTGGTGATGGGAGTGGGAAAGCGATCCATACTGGCCTGCATGTAATAGAAGGTTTTGGAGCATTTTCTTTTGGTTTTTATTTTTTATTTTTTCTATCCGGATTCTGGAGGTTGATGTTTATTTATTTATTTTTTGAAAAATCTGGATCTTACGAATCTCTCTGTGACTTGGGGGTGTGATTTGTTTCGTGCGGAGTCTGAAGTGGACATTGCTATCGTACGCACTGTAGGGTTTCGAAACTTGAATCTAGGGTTTTTGTGGCCTGTGTCTTGTTTCGGTGTTGTTTTGGTCGGCGTCGGTGAAGAGACTTTGAGAGAGCGTTGGAGGGTTTTGTTCGTTTGGGGTATGAGTTTTTTACTGGGAACTTCCGTAGGTAGAAAAGCTTTGAAAAAAAAAAGAACTAAGAAAGAAACAGTAAGACTGCTCTTTAAGTGGATTTCTTTATCCTTGTCAAGGTAGGTAGAGCCTTTTTAAAACCCTCTAAAATAGAGAACAGATAGTGTTTTTTTTTTCTCCCACCTGGATTTGGATTTTTTATTTCTTCCCTTTTGAATTCTAGTCTTCTTTGTTCTTTTTCCAATGTTATATGTGGTGACCGGTTGTCTTTGTTCTGAGTGTTGTAGCTATTGATCTGAACGTGGATCAGGAGATTCTGGTTTCTGGTACACCTGTTATTCTTCCTGTCTAGTGTTTTGCCAGCCATCTAATCTTTTAAATTATTAGGTATTGGAATTTGATGCTCTAGAATTTAAATGAATCTGTGTTTGCTTTAGTTAGCATTCCTGTCATTATTTTTCTTTAAATTGAATTAGGTCCTAGCATTATAAGGCCTCTCCAAAATGGTGCATGAAATTAGACTTCAGAAATTGATAAAATAAAATCTACGGCAGTTTAAATATGGAAAGATAATTTATCTGGCCAAATCAAACATATTCTAACATTCAGCATGCAATTTTAATCATGGATTTCTGATTTTCTATCAAGTAAATAACTATGTAATGCCATTGGTACCAGTCATACATGGGAGAGAAGTCAATCTTAGTACATATTTCCTGCAGATCTGTTTCTTAAATGCTTTTCATTGAAAAATGACATTTTCCTTTACTATTCTTGTAAGCTAAATAGGCTTTCTTTTCTTCTATCCTAGATTTCATCCTTTCGTGAAAGCAAGTCCGACGATAAACGGTTCTATATATTCACAGCTACAAAGACACTTCATCTGAGGACTGATTCGAGGAAAGATCGCGTGGCTTGGATAGATGCTTTGGTATCTGCAAGAAGCTTATTTTCTGTCAGACTATTGAACGATAAGATTTCCTTTATCCATAATGATGTCTCTCTTTCGACTGAAAAGCTTAGAGAACGTTTGCTTAGAGATGGGCTGGACGAGGTACTTATCAAGGACTGTGAGCAGATCATGCGGTCAGAGTTTTCAGAGTTACAAGGACAATTAAAACTTCTTTGTGACGAACGATCCAACTTGATTGACACATTGAGGCAGCTGGAGGTAATTCTTCTATACATCCACTTGGTCCAATTAAATGGTATTTTGCACAGCAAGTATTCCAGTTTTCATGACTGATAGCCTTACACGGGTTACAGTGGGAATGTAATTGTATTTGAATGATTAGTCATGTCTCTGGATTTTATTATCTTACATATCAGACTGGACTTTGCATATATCTATACCAATCATTAACAACGTCATTGGGTGCAAAGAAGCTTTCCATATTTAAATATTATACATCCCATAAGCCATTGAGACAGAAGGATTATAAGAGGCAATTGGTACATCTTCCAGGCCACATAAGCAATTCTCAGTGAATCCATGAGGCTTCACACAGGGATGACTCTTACAAAGAGTGCTATTCTTTTGTTGAGGCTTGCTAGCCCTACATGTACTGTGCTACACACACCTTTACATGCAGGTACAGGTTCCTACCAGCATGTAATGTATTGGGGACATCAAATCTGTGAATAATGTGAGACTCACCATGAATATTGTCCGGCTAAAAAATAGGCCAGGCCAGTCGAATCATTTGGGGGGGGGGGGGGGAATGTTGATGTTGCACGATCCTCAAACTGCCTATTGATTTTCATATGGGGGTGTGATGCAGGATGAGTGGAATGGCCTGATTTTCAAACCTGATCGTCTGTACTGGAGGTCAACCTTATTCATGGCTCAAATGTCCCAGTAATGTGCCATGTTTGAATTTCGGTGGCATGTAAGGGTGGATGGTGTACACAGACGGGGGCCTGCATTGTGGAATGGCATGCACGTGTAGGCCAAATTAAGCAGCATCTTCCATCCTTATCATCAAGAGCAATGCAATTGAGATCAGTTCTGCGTCATTATGCCAGATATTTAATGTCTTTCAAGTTGACCACGTGAGAGTAAATTTTTTCATGGCATTTTTTAATGCTAATAAGATTCTGAAGTTTCCCTGGAATACTAAGGAATTGGTTAGTCTTTGTTAACCGTAATGCAATACATTTATCATGTTGAAAATATGGCATTGTGTTATTGTCTTGTTGCTGGGAGTGGGTCAATGTATGATATCTTTTTGTTGCAGTATGCGATAGCTTATATTCAGGTTAACTTATAACATGACTGCTAACTTTATTTGCACAGTCACTCATAAAAGAATTTCCCTGCTATAGCATTGCTATCTCTTTTGAAGGAAAAAAATAAAATTGAGACATGATTGTGCACAAGCATCTCTCAATGTAGATATACTATGTGATGGTAAGGTGTGGCATATGCAAAATAACTAACCTTGGCGTCCTTATAATATTGGCCACATTGTTTTGTAAAATAGGGGGTAAGATACTTACCAACTCACTAAATTTAGTAGATTCCTCACTATTTTACTGGATCTTTTAAAACCCGGACCAGAATCCAACATGTTTCTTTGGGTGGTTAGTGCCGGGCTGGCCTTTCCATCAATCCAACCGGTTTGACCATGAAATCAATGTGGATTGTAAAAGAATAAAGCAAAGAAAACATAAGCATAGCAGATAAAGCCTTCGTTTCCAGGCCATATTACAATTCTATCCTTTAAAGAAAATCATCTTGCATTGTTTTGCCCATTTAAAAAGACAAGATAGTTTGAACAAGATTTTGGATGGTCTGGATGAAATGCCTGACCCTTTTATATGGTGGGACATGTTCTGGATGGTCCTAACGGCTTCTTGCCCAGAATGGGTTTTCTGGGTTCTCAATCGGTTTGTGGCTAATTCCAGTCCAAATTGGTTCAACTGTCTGGTCTAGGTTAATGAAAAACTACATTTGTGAGCATTATTTGTATATTTACATATATATATATATATATATATATATATATATATATATATATTTCATTTTCTGGGACTGAGATATCTTTTTGTATCGTAATCATGGACTTTTTTGTTGCATGTGCAGGCAACTAATGTAGAAGTTGAGCCCTCTGGAATTCATGAGGTCCAATTCCAGTTGATGAAGCATGAAATTTCTAGCCCTGGACATGGAAAATATAGTGGTATTTAATCTGCTTTTCTCTTTATTTTTGTATGTTATCTTTCACCAATGTATGTATGCCAACCCTTAAAGTGTTGCATATTCATTGATGATGGATGTGGTTCTTCACCTATGCAAGGTGAGCCTATCCTCAGAATGCAAAGTATTCTTGTTTTCAATTTAGAATTTCTTTCAAACTAAGTCTCCAATGGGATCATAATATGATATTATGTTCTTGCTCAACAATATGATATGATATGATATGGTTATTTTATGTTTTTTATAATCTAATTTGTCTACTATAGCTTTGGCTATGCATGTATTTTTCTTCCAATCAATATATTAGGTGGTGTGCTCCCAGCTTTCAATAAAAAGAAAAAATGACACATTCGAATGTTTCTTCATTCATCATAATTTTCTCCTCTGATGCTTCTTAGTTCTGATGTCTAGAGTGCAGCACCACAGAATCATCTGATGATATTGAAAAGCAAGAGCCTGAGGAAGTTTCAGATGAAGATGAAACCTCGTACTTTGATACAAAAGAGTTTTTTAGTGATTCTTTAGTTACTTGTGGATCTATCGTAGAAGCCACAAACTCCGTCAATAACAGTGTAAAGGCAGAGAATTGCTTTGATTTTCTGGGGAGGATGCACCTTGGAGTGGAACTTAGTAACTGTAAATATCCATGCATTGAAAGACGAAAGAAATTGCCGGACCCTATTGAGAAGGAGAAAGGTGTCAGCCTCTGGTCAATGATTAAAGATAATGTGGGGAAGGATCTAACTCGAGTATGTCTTCCGGTTTACTTCAATGAACCACTATCATCCCTTCAGAAGTGCTTTGAGGACATGGAATATTCTTATCTTTTGGATCGAGCTTATGAATATGGAAAAATGGTAAGATTCTAATCCAGATCTTTCATCATCACTTAATTGGATCTGATGCATTTTGTGATTCTGTAGTTAGGGCATCCAATTTACTTTTATGTGATCTCCAATGTTCCCTCCATGTCTTCCAAGTTTTGACCATTTTCCTGTTTTATATGGTAGCATAGGTTCTTATGCTTACCTTTAAAAAAAAAAGAAAAAAGAAAAAAAAGAACCACAAATAGGTGCTTATACTTGAAATCTTATGACAACTGTAGCATCTCCGTTCATGCATATTAATAAATATTTTCCTTAGGACTTCCCATGTTTCCTTATTAAAATTTCAAACTTGTCCAGAAATCATGATATTCTTTGAAAAGTGTATTTATCATATGTTATTCATATAGTTCGGTAAATCAAATTCATGGTCTTCTCAAGATTGCGTTGTTGTTACTGAGACTATATGAATTGGAATTTTTGGTTTGCAGTTTGCTCCTGCATTCTCTGTAGATGAAGTATTTGAGCAGACCAACGGCTGTTACTTATTTATTTTTCCCATTATTAAGCATAGTTCATGTGCATGTCTAGATGTTCAGATGGATTCATAATTCTTGGAGACATTCCACATGTCCTTTTCTGCAGCCTCAGAAACTATATATGTCTCAAGTTTAAAATATCACGTTGTTGTCTTGAAACTTGGCTAAGTTTACCCAGTCTTGGACCTATAAAAGATTTGGTCGAGTTTTCAAAGATTGGTGATGTCTATGCGTCTGTGCCTCTTGTTTTACAAACATTGGTTGGTCTACTGCACTTTCAAGCTGATTAAATCATGGATTAGGTCGCACTGGTCCCTTGTATCTTTTTGTTAGTCAGTGGGTCTCAGTCAGCTTGCTTGCAGCTGAGCACTCTTATTACCTATTAAACTTCCTTTTTATGCTCCAAGCCAAAGCAAGCCTCTATCGTTATGGCTGGCCAAGTTTAGGTTGGGTAGCAAAAACAACAGATGATATCCCGTTGTGTGTACACAAATGTCTCCAGATAGGGTGTTTGTGATTGTTAAATGATTTTCTGCTCATTTTCATCCATATACCTTTGTAGTGCAAGTGTCTTTCCCTCTTCGCTTCGATAGTTCGATCAAGCACCCAAACTTCAAGTATCCTTTCTGAGCACTCTTTTCACCGAGCACCCTCTTACACCAGTCACCCTCAGCCACCTGGAAACCCTTCAGCACCCCATAACCTATACTAGTGGAAACACTGGCATGCCCTGTGAGACGTTGAGCTCTTGTTCTCAAATATGTTGGCAACAGATGGAGCCCAACTTCCTTCCCCATGCTCTCTATCCTATCTATCTAGGATCCATCTCTTACTGTACCTACATCCTGGAGCATTTCTTCATATGTTCCTGTAGCTTTCCATTCCCAACATCCATGCTTTTTAAGTCTCACCCCTGCCAAAATACTCCTATACACGTTCCTAGTCTCACATACTCTAATCTCCCACCTCTAGCCTTTTACCTTCAGCCAGCCATTATGCACCTTCCTTAACCACTTGGCGCTCTATCCTATCCTGCATCTGTTCAGAGGCCAGACTTCCCTGGCTAGTGGCTACCTTGGACTATGGCTTACCGATAAGCCCTCATTGCCAAGGTTTCTTGTCATATTTGGTCAGACTATCTGCTTTTAAGAGTGTCTTCCAGTAGTTTCCGTAGTTTGCAATGTTCTGACCATTGTGGTGATTTTGATAACAAGCACCATAGCCACTGTAGTGACTGTAGACTACTGTAGGACAACCTTGGGATTCACCTACCTTGTCTTGGCAATCCCGGAGCCTCATCCTTCATCCCAGCCCACTGATTTGCATATCATGAAAAATCCTGTTTCAAATCTACCTCTGAAAACGTTGCTCAGGTTGAGAGGTGATTCCATGGCCACCCATTAGAGAGACAAGGGTGTTGCTACCAAGGGAGCCATGAGAGTTGAAGCTCATAACAACTCAATAGCCAAGGAAGTTCGGAGACCGAAGGCACCCGACTGAATAAGGCATTTTTGCCAAATTTCCAAAAGTCTTGAGGTTTCTCGAGTTCTTTTTTTTTTTTTTTTTGAGTGGAAACAACAATTTATTAGAACGCTTGCAAAAGGGGAAAAGAATGCAAACTATGAACAAGAAAGATTAAAATTAAGAGCAGCACTAGCTGCTTCTGCATGAGGGACCCAAATCAACAAAGTTCAATGATCTTCCATATCAAGTCATCAACTGAGGTGCATGTATCTTGAAAGCATCAGTCATTTCGTTCCTTCCAAATGGTCCAAAAAATAGCCATGATGAGCAATTGCCAAGCTGCTTTCCTCTGTTTTGGAGCACCGCCGTTGTGCCAAACCCAAAGAAGAACATCCACCGACTTCGACATTACCCAGGCTACATGCATAGTGGAAAAGAAAAAAATTCCACATTGTCTGAACAAAAGGGCAATGAATAAACAAGTGATCAATAGACTCAGCGTCCTTCAAACACATTAGACCAATGTTGGGAAGAATAAGGGATCTTCGTTGCAAGTTATTGATTGTCAAATTTTTTTTCCTCCCCACTAGCCAAACAAAAACTGCCACTCTCAGCAAAGCCCCATAAAACTAGTGGTGGAAAGGATGAGATGACCTCGTGGATGTATTTGTGGTAAATAAAGCATGAAATAGCGATCGGATAGGGAATCTCCCAGAAGGGCGGGCTTTCCAAATCAAGGTGTCGACATCTGAAGATGGGACCACGAACTTCAAGCGTTCCAACTAGGCAATGAAGTCAATCACCTCATCATCGGTCATGTTCCTATGGTAGGGGGACTCCACGCTATCGCATTTCTATCAACAGAGAAGCATTTGGCCCACCCATATATGACGATCTGGGGTAAGAAGAGCCAACTTGGGAACCGTCTCCTGGAGAGCTGCATCGCCTCACTAAATGTCCACTCAAAAACGGATGTGAGAACCATTTCCAAGAGCAAACGCAACCCTGCTTTGAACTAGATGTTCGGTTGGTGCAATCCCTTTCCAAATACCTGAAGCATGGTAAAGTGATGACCTCTTAACATACCAACAACCTTCATCAATTCCATATTTGTTGGCCACAATTTTCCTCCACGACCTCCCTGACTCAACACCGATTCTCCGCTGTCATTTCTCGAGATGAGCAAGATTCATGATGCTCAAACTCTTAATACCCGTGCCTCCTCCTGACGTTGGTCTGCAAACCTATCCCCATCTAAGGAGATGGGACTTCTTCCCCACACCCAAGAATTCATCTCCAAGAAACTCAATGCCTAAGAAGGTTTGGTTCTGGTGCTCATCAAGTGCCACTGAAATGGCTAAGTTGGTTTCTAACCGTAGGGGCTTGAATTCTTGAGAAGAAGCATCCAACCACACATCAGCTCTAGTTTGGACTCCCATAAGCCGTTAAAAATGTGTTTTGCGGGATTTTTATTTTGCATCACAATGGGGGCACTAATGCATGTGATGGAATGATTCAATGCCAAAATAGTGAAACATTACCCAACGTCTTGTTGGAAGATGTCAAGGCAACTGACTCAAGGCATGCACACATCTAGATATTGACGATTATATTAAGGTTGTGATCACTTCCTTCGGTTACTATTCATTGTTATTAGTTGAGCATTTGTTAGCTAGGGCCTAAGGGTCTCTTGTTCTCCGCCTTTAACCCTTGGTGTCTTGTATTTGTTTGTTTTTTGGTTAGTTGGCGATGCTTGGTCATCATGTGCGGCATTGGGCACCTTGTTTCCTTGTATACTTTCGTGCTCTTAGGGCTTGTTTGGTGTGTGGTATTAGGTGGTATGGAATTGCATTTGGCCCCATGCAAATTCCATCTAGCGTTTGGAAACAATGGGAAGGATTGGATTGATCCCGATATCCTATCATCCAAAGCCAATAGTTGATATTGCAAGATTTCGAAATCCACTACATCTATGGGCTCCACATTGATGCATGTGTTTTATCCATGCCGTCCATCCATATTTGCCCTTTACACATGACATTTAAGTTGCATGTGTACAGGTGACTAGGATCAGTTGTGAAATGTGATTTGTTGATTACAATCAATGTTGTTGAATCGTATATGCGATCGCATATTTTTTTTGTTTTTTTTTTTTTTGAAAAATTAAAAAATTATAAAAATATATAAAAAAGGGTGAAGAAATTAAGGGTAACTTTCCTAAGTTAATAAATAACTAATTTTACATATTTAAAAATATTTGAGAGAAATAAAATCAATTAAACAATTAATTAAATTAGAAGTGCTTGAATCTTGATCTTTCAACTTCCAAGAGAGGAAATGTGTAGGAGAGAGAGAGAGAGAGAGAGAGAGAGAGAGTTTTGGAGTGAGAATATTGCAAATGGGGGAGGTTTGGAAGCCTTCTTATAGACAGAGTTAAAAAAATATATATACAAAAAATAAACTGAAATAAAATAATGTGCCAATCGTTGGCCAATATGGGATTGCATATGTTGCATGCAATCACATATGTGATTGCATATTTTCATATATACAACATATGTGATTTGCATATGGATATGCACATATGCGGTCGCACATGACAACAATGATTACAATTCCATGGTCCACCAAACGCAAAATTCGCTTAATACAATGCCTTTCCCAAGGGAAGAATTTGATCCCAAATGTGGGATTGGAAGGTCAAAATACCATGGTATTTCCAGACATGTAATCATTGTGCAATAATAGTGTTAATTTCACCTAATGCAATTCCATACCATTTAATCTCGTGGTCCAAACAAGCCCTAAGCCATAGCAAGCTATATCCTTGCGGCTACTCAGGCTTTGCTTTGGTCGTGGAAACGGCAAATAAGATCCCCCACCATCTATGCAATGCCTGACTTCAAACAAGGTGCTTTTTACCATTAATGTAATCGTTAGCTCGTTTTCGTGCATCTATCTCAATATCCATTTGTTCCCCTCCTTTATGACTCTAATTGTTCAATTAAACACACTAACTGATAGCATCCTTTTTGAGCACTCTTGCACTGAACACCCTCTTACAACCATGCTTTTGAAGGCCACCCTTGTCACACAGTACGGGGTGAATCCGTCTGTTATAGAAAAGGGTTGTATAGGAACCTGTTACAGTCAAAACGTGTTGATGTGGCCACAAAAGCCCAATTTGAAAGTTCTTTATTTCAACTATCCTCTCATTTGCCTCTTCTTTCTTCATTTCAACCATGGAGGAAGCTTAAAAGCCATTTTAGACTATATCTTGGTCTAATTTGGGGATCAAGGTATAAAGATTTGAGCGACATTCGATGAATCAAAGTGGAATGGACCGTTTTGGGAAAATTTGTAAGAAATGATAAACCATCATTTTTTTCTTCACTCTTTTCATCTTCCTTCTATTGTATTTCAACGTAATAGGTCCAATCCACCAAATCATGCTTGGTTTGTGTTTGATTAGGGCTTCTTATTGGTTGACTTGCAGCATGTCACGCTAAAAGACAACATTCTTTTTTTCTTTTTCTTTTTTTATAAAGGCTAAAAGACAACATTCTTATAAACCAAAATTCTCTGACACACCACTAATACACATTAAAAACACAAATGAAGATATATTTTGGTGTTTACATTTTCTTTTTCCTATTTTCCCAACAAATTTCAATTTTTTTGAAAAAAATTAGCTGATATGGATCTTGTTGGGTCCCTAGTGTACAAATGTAGAGGAATATGGTACAATATAATTTAATTATGGGACCCATCCCAAGAATCCCTGTTTGCAATAAGATCAAATTTCTAGAATATAACAAAATATATAAACGGTGGAGATCATACTTGCAGGCGATGTGCACAAAAGAGATGTCTGTGATGCTGATCCGTCGATGTCCATCTCCTAAACCAAGGAGGCTCTCCTTGATTTATCCTAGTACCGGAGATTCAACATAGGCCAACGTCTAATCCTCTAATAGGTACTAAGCAAGATGTATACCATCCACACAAGTGGACCCCACCTGAGGATAATTGAGGATGGAGTGGATCTCCGCTCTCTCTCAGACTCGCTTTTTCTTCACACTCACACGTTCCATAGCGTGGGGACGTCCAACGTTAGCACTTTCTCTCCTTCAGGATAGGATCATATAAATGAGGGGTTAGGGTTTCAATGGTGTACCCAATATGTTGCTCCGCTACTCTATGGACTTGGTGTAACCTACTATGAAGGAAGCCCATCAATCTGCTTCATTCATGCATAAGCTAATGATTCAATCCATCCGCTGTCATTGCATATCCACTAATGATCATATCCCATGCCAATCAGAAGTGGACCATCAAATCCGGGCCATCAAGTTATCATTGAGTGTGATGAAAGCAGTTTTAACAGTTAACAAGAATTTAAATGGTTAAAAACTTTTGAAAATCCGATTAAAACATTTAAAGTGTTAGGCTCAATAGAAAAACCGCTTGATGAGTCCCTGATCTATCCAAATCATTGGCATAACCATATTGATGCATGACATTTAAACACTTGCTCTGAAAGCTCGAACTGATAGAGCGTGGCAAATCAATCCCTTTATCTCATAGCCTAGGCCCCACATCCCATGGGTTAGGACTTCGGTCGAACCCCACTCGTGGGGCCCACATCACATGGGTTCCGCCTCACGGGGGTGGGGCCCGCCTCACTTGAGCCACCCGCCTCTCACGGATCGCCTACCCCGAGTGTGCCCCCGCATCCTACAGGCCACCTACTCAAGTTCGGTGTGAAAATGCCCTTGCATTACATGTTCATAGGCCAACCAGTTGATCTCTTGTTGGCCCATGCAAGAATCAAGATGGAAGTACCCAGTAATGTTGACCTCGTAGGAAGAGCCAAAGTTGACCAGTCAAGATCGTGACCCTTATATGTCCTTAGGTCTAAGGATCAGTCCATCTTTCATGCATCATCAAGTACTGATCTCAAGATCATGGTCTAAGCGAATGGGCTCTTAGACTGTTGACTTCATCTTGATCCACCAACGTGAGTGACCAAAGATCCGAATCTGGATTCTTTGTACATGGAACACTCACACTCTTGTGCAGGGTAAGCGCAAGGCATAAACCGACACCAAGTCGTCTTCCGATGGTGGATATTGTCCATCTTGACCCAAGTCGGTCTCCTTACATAAGATGATTGTACATCTCATGAATCGATGTCCATAGGTGTCGATGTCCATAGGTGTCTTACGCAGCTGTGACAGTCATGGTCTAACAAGGTACTAAGATCCATGGGTTATGACTCTCCCATGTCAATGATCATCATGTTCAATCTCAATTTTCCAAGGACTACAAGAGGAATCACTCCTTAACAAACCCAATGAATGAGAGCAACACTAAATTTGTCTAATGCATGTCACATGTCGAATCTAGGACCTATGGTCACCATGATCAACAGTTGAGATCCGCCCCATCACATCCATGTGGCTAGTGCATAAGGGAACGGATGGTTTTCTAGGGCAGTAACTCTAACAGATCCATATGGTCTTAAATGCCCCGTATCATACTGTTTTTGGGCCCAGTGACTCCTCATACAGAGATTCAAAACCATTGCTCAGAAACCCTCCAGTGGTCTTATAGTATATTCAGAACTGGCTTATGTGCATTCAAAGCTAACGTATATCCTCTCTCATTTCATCTTGAACTTTCTTGTAGTGATTAAATAGAATTTCTATTCAGGGTGGGAGATGTGCTATTGGAATCGTTCTAACTTCATCAGACAGGCATTAATGAACTGATAAGTCATTAATTGGATTTATTCTTTGAGTGTAACTCAACATTGGTGCACTAAGCGAGCACTCAGCTTACTCTTGTTGTGGGCATAATCTATTTCACCTATTTTTATTTCCTATCACGGCATAGCTACCATTTTTACAACATAGACTTGTAACATCTGCTCTATCGTAATCCTTATAAAAAAAAAAAAATTAAAAAAAAAGACATTCAAAAAACAAAAACATCTGTTCTATCATAATCAACTGTTCCCTGTTTTCCCTGTTTTAATGGTTCAGAGCCTTACAGCTTTGACCCAAGGGCTAGTGTTCAATGTTGTTGATGATCCTCTCAGTAATATCTGCTCTACTGTAAGAAAACTGCATTGAAAACCATATAAAATTCATAGCGAACTAGCATGGGCTTACTAGTCAGTGGTTATTACGTGTACACCAGTCATTAATCTGTTAGAGTATGTACAATATGCTCGCAGATTGATGTCTATATGTACTTTGCTGACCTTGGAATTGTATGCATGTGTATCTAGGGGAAGAGTCTCATGAGAGTTTTGAATGTAGCTGCCTTCGCAGTCTCTGGATATGCTTCTTCTGAAGGCCGACATTGCAAACCGTTCAATCCTTTGTTAGGGGAAACTTATGAAGCTGACTATCCAGAAATGGGAATCCGCTTCTTCTCTGAGAAGGTATCTGAACATTTGTCATTTAAGAGGCTGAGCAATATTTTATGAAGTACCACATGCTGTATCTTTTCTCATTTATTTCAGAATGTATTTATTTTTTGTGGAATAGATCAGGTCATATTTGTTGCAATTAAATTTTGAAACAGAACTGGTACTTGGTGCTTTTCCTGCTCACCTGAATCGGCAGATTGCTTGTTAACAGTGTTATAAGTGAAATCAAAGTGTGGTAACGTGTTGAAGGTACTAAAATTAATTTATGAGAAAATCAACTAAAGAAGTGCATTCAATGTTGATGTATAAGAAGTTTCTACTATTTTATGGCTGGTATCCTACTTGCTCATATAAGAAGATTTACACAATGATGGATATTTATCATACACTTGAATCATCACCATCATTAATATCATAGCCTTGTCACAACTGTTTGGTTGGCTTTCTATACATATCCTGATTCCCCAATCATTCCTGTCGAAGGCTATGATAAACTTAAAACCTAGTGAACCTTACATGCTGCATTACTTCCCAACAGAAGGCATGATAAAAAAGTTATTTTGCGGCAAAAAGTGGCTTCCAGGTATATGGCTAATAAACTCGTGGTTTGTTCCTCTACAAGTTCTTGTAGAATAAGCTTATGCTACAAGGGTTGTGAGTGGGCCCATCGTCGTGTGTGTATGGCATCCAACCTGTTCAGTAGGGTCACCTCACCATGAAAGTTGGACATGCCAAAAATCCGGCTGATCCCAACATCATGTGAGCCACTGCATGACTTGGGTGGTTATTGGGTGGTTGTCAATTGTTTTCTATGTTGTAGTCCACCTAATGAATATATATATATATATATATATATATATATATATATATATATATATATAACAACATGTGCTTCGGGTTATGCCGGGGAGGGGATTCGAACCCATGCCTGTAGGGAGGAAACCCACGATGCTGGCCTCTCGCCCAAACCCGATGGGTCCACCTAACGAATATATAGGGCTGATTTTTGGAGCATCCCATCATCATGGTCCCAGTTGCTTATATTGATGGTATAACTCTTCCTACCCTGACAGTAAATCGGCATGGACAAATATAGTTGCTGCTTCTTGATTCGTGTTTTTTGTTGGGAGTTCTGAAAAACTTGTCACATGCTTTCCAGATATCCTTCCTATCAGTAGGTGTGGTCGTTTTTCAAAGCCATTCTTGAGTAAAGTTGGGATTGCCGTCTTTGCTCATGGTTATTTTTTGAGAGGTGGAGATAACTTTTTCTCTGTGGACATGTTACCTTTTCCTTCTGCCATCTGGATGATCTGCCTCTGTTTGGTAGTTGCTGAAAAATGGATTATTTTCATTTTAGTTAATAAATTATGCATTAGAGATCCTGATCTATAATGCATAATAATGATTTGCTAAAATGCGGTGAAATAATTTTCAGGCATCTACCAAATAGGCCCTTTGCTGTCCAAGGGCGTGGCTTTATCAGTTATAGGTGGGGTTAATTATTAAAGATTTAGTGTTTTCGTGGAGATAAAAGTCATTGAAAATATGCTGATTTCTTCTTCATTGGGATTTGGGATGGTGCAGAAGTTGTGCGCACGTCAAACTCTGATTTTCTTCAGCATTAGCTTCGTGGCAAGATGCCAGATGATAGACTCTTGTTTTTCTAATTAGTGGTATCATTTTCCTTGTTTATACTGGTTTTGGAATTAATTCTCTCTTGTTTTACTTTCTGTTACCCTTTTTTTATTTTTACACAAGTTCACCGAGTGTTCAACTGAGCAATCATGCAGGCTCTGAAAGCATGTTATTGAGTAAATGGTCCAAATGGCTAGGGTTATCGACTCCATCATGGTTATATAGGAAACTGTTTGATCACCATGTGCAAGGTCCAAGAGACTGTTTGACAACCCTTTATGAGTTTTATACAATACATTCTGCCACCACTAGTAAATACGGCATTTAATACATGGTAGAAGTTGTAAGTTTGTAACTAACCGGCATGCATGTGGAGCCCTGCTCATCAACATGCAAGCACACATGCAATAAGGCACATTTGAGATGCGAGATATCCAAGCCTTCCATCGGGTGGGTCAATCTGTTTTGTTCTTCTGGCCTTAAAATCAGGCTGTTACAGCCCGTATCGTAAAGGTAATGATGGTGGTCATTACAGCAACTGTTACCATTACGGAATACCTTGTTATTAAGGTGGACCACAATGTACAACAATGATGGACAGCTAAAATAAGTTTTGTAAATTTCGTTGTCCATCCAATTTATTTTCACACTGCGGCCAGAAGATATAAGTAGGGTGGCCTGCCTGATGGAAAGCTCTGATCTTTCTCTTGAGTTCCATATTAGCTTGTGTGCCTGCCTGTGGACAGGCAGGACATTGTAACAAGATTTGTTATTTAATTCTGTTTTTAACTTGAATAACTGGACTACTGAAGCAATACACAGTTATCTAGCATTGAGCCTTGGGAGTTTTTATTACTGTCATTATAATCTTATTTTTTGCCTCTGCATTTGGGAACTCTAGGTATCTATTTATTATTGGTCATGCGGCGCTATTTTATAATTGGATATAAGCTTGTTCCTTGTTTCCTTGATAGGTTAGCCACCACCCAATGCTTATAGCCTGTCACTGTGAAGGCAAGGGATGGAAATTCTGGGGTGACAGCAATATTAGGTCCAAGTTTTGGGGCCGCTCTATTCAGCTTGATCCTGTTGGTGTTTTGACCCTAGAATTTGATGATGGGGAAATCTTCCAGTGGAGCAAGGTATTAACATCCTCATGCAATATTGCATGTGTGTTGATACAAATTCGTTAAACTGTTCATTTTTTTCCTGGCCTCCACTTATGTGTTAGCTTGTTGTTCTCTATTTCAGGTAACGACGACCATTTACAATCTCATCCTTGGTAAAGTGTACTGTGATCACCATGGAACCATGAACATAAGGGGTAATGGTCAGTATTCATGCAAGCTTAAGTTCAAAGAGCAGTCCATTCTTGATCGCAATCCTCGCCAGGTATGTGAAAGATGTTGGATCTAATGTAATAATCATGGTATTAAAGGCCCATACATAGGAAACAGTCATATCAGTCTGTTATGAAAAAAGGGGGACCTATCGGGCCATATCAGCCGATATGGGCCAATTCGCTGTGTATTGACACCATTACAAAGCTGATATTCCGTTAAATGCCTATACGACCAGATAAGGCTCCATTTGGGAAAAAAAAAATGTTTTCGAATTCTCTCATTTTTCCACTTAGAAATTCATTTCAACCATGAAAAAAGCATAAAACTTATTATAAACTAGATGTAGGACTATTTCGAGGAACAAAATATAAAATTTGAGCAGGATTTGGTGAACCTATGCAGAGTAGACGATTTAGGGAAATATCGGATGTAATGGGTAAACCATCAATTTTTCAATTGTTTCCATCTTCTTTTTTGTCGTACTAGTAAGTAATAGGCTCTAATCCACCAAATCATGCTTGTCTTGTGTTACCAGGGTCTATTAATTTAAACAGGTCAAGTTGACACCGCTCGTCGTACAACATTCTTACCAAAGAATGGCCCTCTACACCATCAAATGCATGTCCAAAACAAAAAATGAATGTGCTTATATTCCTCATGTTTTTAAAAATTAGCTAAACTTTTGAGATTTTTTCTCAAAGAAAAATGTTTCGGCCATTATAGGGTGACATCAGTCAATATGACCCATATCATTTCCAGCAGCAAATTTACCAGTTTTCTGACCGTGACCATCACGTGATTCCTTACTACTAATTCTGTAGTTGTGTCAGCCTGATAAAATAAGACGTAATTGGCTGTGCTGTACAGGTTCATGGATTTGTTGAAGATGTCATGGGAAATAAAGTAGCCACCTTGTTAGGAA
The DNA here is from genome assembly GCA_037074715.1 of Magnolia kwangsiensis. Classification (NCBI taxonomy): domain Eukaryota; kingdom Viridiplantae; phylum Streptophyta; class Magnoliopsida; order Magnoliales; family Magnoliaceae; genus Magnolia; species Magnolia kwangsiensis. Next base: position 18,225,904 of record CM073576.1, on the reverse strand, counting down.
AATGGGATGATAGCATATATTATATCAATGGAGATGGTGCTGCCAGGCCAAAGGGTTGTGATCCTTTATCGGATGCCTTCTTATTGTGGAGAAGGAGCAAGCCTCCAACAAATCTCTCTCGGTATAACTTGTCGTCCTTTGCGATAACGCTAAACGAACTATCATCGGGACTGCAGGTAGAGATGACATGTTAAGTCAATTTGTTGTATCCTACCTTTTGTTTCCTCTTATTTATATTTGATTTTCTGTTCTAGCTGTCTGATCCCGAATGTTTGATCACGGATTAAGGAGAAGCTTCCACCTACGGATTCAAGACTTCGACCAGATCAGCGGTATCTGGAGAATGGAGAATACGAGAAGGCTGATGCAGAGAAGCTGCGATTGGAGAGAAGGCAGCGAATGGTACTCTCTCTCTCTCTCTCATCATGTTTGGCTGCTCATTACAACCCAGCTTTGTTGCTCCCAATTGAATTTTAGATTTGCTGAATGATACTGGTATTTGTGAATAAATCGCAAAAAAGACCAGCTCAATCAGTTAAAGAACTTAGATAATGCAGGGCCATTTTGACACCAGGCTCGAGTGGGGTAGCCTATGGGATGTGGGGACACACTCAGGGTGGGTGGCCCGCGTGAAGCGGAACCCATGTGAAGTGTGGCCCATGAGGAGGTTCGGCTGAGGTCCTAACCCATGCGATGTGGGGCCTGGGCTATGAGATAAAGGGATTGATTCGCCATTCTCTATAGTTCGAACGTTTAGAGCAAGTGGTTAATCGTCCCGCATCATCAAATATATGGAGATGCAATCCTTTTCATAGGGCAAGGATGAATGTTCCACACACTCAACATTCCACATACTCAACAACAAACCTGAAATAGAGGTTTCAGCAAACTGAAAAATCCGGTACAAATGTTTCATTAAATAGGGTGTTGACACCTCGTCCAAATCATTCTCTACTCAGATGCTTATAGGTGCTGGTACGAGTTGATTGTAGATCTCTCATCCCAAACAGTTGCCATGCTAGGATGATGTTAAAAGTTCCATTTTTCGCAAAGGTTATTTACTGCTATAGAAACATTATCCCTACTGAGATGGGAAACTTCTATTTAATTGCCTGCCTGGCAGTTGAGGAGTATTTGAAATAGACTAATAGAAGAGGAACAGCTCACATTGATATATGAGCGAACCACAGGATTATTGAAATTTGAATTTTTAGTTTTTCCATCAAAAGAGGAGTTAGAGATCTATGTTATTCTTGGCACCATCTTTCCCTTTTCTGGGATGTGGCACTTGTACTCTTCTCCGATAAAGTTTCTAGTTAATTACTGATAAGTAAATGGAAAAGATTTGTCTTTTCCTTCTCTTGCTAACATGCATGCATAAGAATGCAACTTCATATTTGTGGGATGAGTGCTTCAATCATTTGCTGATTTTGCCTGCAGTCAAGAAAATTACAAGAAAGTGGCTGGAAGCCAAGATGGTTTCTAAAGGATAGTGAAGATGGGTCATATCGCTATGTGGGTGGATACTGGGAAGCAAGAGAGAAGAAAGAATGGAATGGATGCCCCCACATATTCGATGAAATTTGACGAGACACAACTGTTAATTCTTCTCAACAGTCAGGCTTATAGTGCAGGTTGCGATTTACCTACTGTTGTTTCCTTTGTGTGTCCTGCTGCTTTTACAATAGGTTTCAACTTACAAGCTCTCTACACAATGTGCAGATGATTTCTTGGGAAATAAATTGGGAGTATTTCTACTTTCGAGATTCAGGTGTGCTCTAATTTATCCAATTGTTTCGCTTTTGGATCCATGGCTGTAGGTGTAGATTGGTACACACGTAGCACTTAGATATATGAGTCTTAATTTTCTTATCCTAGTTGTATAATTTATTTTTTTTGAAAGCAGGTGCAAATTTCCTTCATGACTGGTCCATTATTTAATCATGAGAGTCATCTGTATTGGCCCATTTGTCGGCACTTGATTGTATTACTTTCATATGAGTCTCATCAGCAAAATGTTGAAAGTATAGCCATTTTGGGGCCGACCATGTCTGTAATGTGTCCTTGTATTATTATCTTGGAAATAAAGGAAATTATAAATTGCACTTATTTTCGCATGCCCACTTGCACCAAATTATGCTTGTGGTATTGGTATTTGATTTTTTCTTTGAAACGCTTAAACAGTATTGAAAATTCTGATCACATGCTCTGTGAGGATGTGGTTGGGAGTTTATGTTGGGTACTGCAATTGAAATGTCAGAAGCGCAAAGCGCCTGCTGGTTTCATATATATATAAAGTCTCCGTAGACAAAATTCCCAGCTTTTTCCAGGAAAATGTTTGGCTACTACTTTTTTTTTCGCAGTTTTTTTGTTTTTAATTTCCCCAGGGCCCCATTTTCCTGGGAATTCTTTTAGCTGGAATTCTTCTACCCCTCTTCTCCAAACTCAAAGGTGGGTCCCACAAGATAGGTAAATCTAAATCACTAATTATATTTTTTTTCTAATATAGTAAATATGAGTTGTTCCTTTACCATCCATTGATTGGATGTGTAGGTCAAAGTGATTTTTGGTAACGATGGCAACCAAGGGCAGGTCCCACATAATGTGCATTGATTAGGCCTTTTCTAGTGTAATAATATAGATTGCCCATTTCCTAATACCTAATCTAATGGTTGGGATGATACGATAGATTGACTTTTCAAGAGCCATGGGCAATCAAAGGTGGGTCCCACTTGGACAGCCTAAATCAGTGATAAGTCCTTTTTCTAATACAAGGACTCAGCCTATCCAATCAACTCTACTTGAATGACGCACTCAGCTGTAACGACTACTTCGCTCGGTTTGGTTCTTGGCTTGATTGGAAATGTTTTTGTTTTTGTTTTTTATTGTGCAATGTAAAAGGGGGCTCCCTGGATATAGACAATTTGACTAGAGTTGCAATAAATTTTGGAATCGACTGTTGGCTAAAAATCGTTGAATCCAGTGGATCAAGAGATCGCCATATTTCTCGTCCCATGGGTGTGCAGATTTTGAGTACGAGGCGTACAGTCTTTATTTTTCGGGATTTTTCAGACTATTTGGGGAGATTCAACCAAACTTTAGTGGTACCATATCAGGCCATACTTCGCAAGCTGTTGGAACTCCGGGTAGGCAATAGAAACAAAAGGTTTTTTTAAAAAAAAGTGAGAGGAGATTGTTAGCAAGAAGTATAGGTGTGAGCTCTGTAAGTGCGTTGGAATGTGTGGATGGAGCATTGGCTGATCTGAGATGTGAAACGAAAAAGTGAAAATCAAACACTCATTAATCTGATTCTAACTTTACTCTTTTGCTTTTAGTATCTTGTTCGGTTTGAAATTCCTATGCTTTTCATGAGATGACAGAGGCGTTGATAGGATTATCAGGTAGAACAAGCAACCCTTTGATAGTTGCTCATGAAAACTTCGACAACTCCACATGAACACGGCTGCCTCAACAGGTTAGCCCTCTTTGCTTGTTACCACTACCCCACTAATGGTGTATTGCGGTAAGGTTCAAGTAGACCTTCAATTGGTGCATCAGGCACTGGTTGAAGACCTATAGCTATGCTTTTTAACTTTTGGTAGAGGACTCACCCCACGTAAGTAATTATTACTACGACAGGGTGCTGCTTTTGATAACCGGTACCTCAGGTACCTATTTTGTAACCTTGTCATTTTCTTCACTGTAGTCGTTGTATTAGGAGGTTCCAAGGTTGTTGAGGTTCCATCATGTCTAATAATTGTCTATAGTGGGTGCGGGAGACCCTTTAATAGCTTAAGTTTCTTGGTCCTTTTATATAGTTGGAGTCATGCAAATGTGTCTTAATTGTCGTTGTATGCTTTTGAAATGTCCAAAACATATTGAGAGATCAGCCATTATCTGCATGGATTGGGCTATGGGCTTACCAATCCAACCTGTTAATCATCCTCGGGTTGTGCCAGTGACATTTTCTAACCTGATCGTCCGAGCTTCTTAGGTTTCTTGGACTGGCTAGAGATGGCCATATTCATGATATTTATTTTCCAGCTTTTTGAGGGACCCTGATGATTTGGCCAGTACGAGTTTGGTTGACCCCTGGATTGGCTGGTCTGGTCTGTCCAACATTTCCTGCCCTAAAATGCATCCTGCCTGCCTTGCATTGTCCCTCAATGTTTGGGAGATGTTTTTCCTGAAGCTTGACTGAAGTTGAAGTGTAGTTTGAGTCTCATTTGAGTAGGATGTTTACAGAGGCATGTGCAATCAATGGTCTCACATGATAGATGGCTTGAGCGAATGGTTGCACATTCTCTAATGTAGTCAATATAATCATCTATCTTCTTAGCAGTTGATTCAATGGTTTAGAATCATTACATCAGAGTCCTTCTAGAGATATGAACAATCCAAGGTGGGGCTCATGATGGATGGCCTGGCTCAATGATTAAACAATTTTTACTATGATAAATCAGAACTTACCTTTTCTTGGTCATTCATCGGGCCCAAATTTGAGCCAGTGCATCATGGGCCCCTTTGATGAATGGTTTAGATATCCAATGTAGGTCAGCCTCTTGTAAAACCAATGTCTTAAAAAGAAGAAATTTTACAAAAACTACCTGATAAATATGGAATTTGCATTCTAGTACATTTTTCAAAAAAGTTTTCAAAGGCTACCTAGTAGTTGGTATAATTATCATTCCACTAGCTTCTATCAGGTTGTGCCGGCAAATGTTGGTGGCTTTGGTGTGAGACATCCACCATTGATTTTTAGAAGGCCTACTGTGATGATTATATGAAATCCACTCCAACCAAGAAATGTCACATAAAATTTAGGCTTGAGGCTGAAAACAGTCCCATACGTGATTAAGGTAGGCCTTACCAAAGAAAAGAGTTTCGAAGGCAATAGCTGCCCTGTGAAGTTTTCCAATCACATGGTATCCATGAATCATGTTTGGGGATGGTTTTTGGGCCTTTATAGACTGCGATGAGGTGATGCACTTTAGGGTGGATTTTACATAAACATCACGGTAGGGCTTGCTCACCCAAGCAGTGAACCAAAGTGCTTACACAGCCACCCAACCCGCGCTTGAAGAAAGGCAACGGCAGTAATGTAATGATAATTATATAGACTAATGGGGTAGCTTTTTAAAAAAATGTATTGTAAATAAATTCTATATTAATTAGGAGGTATTTTTATTTTATTTTTTAGAATTCCCTAAAAACGAAATAAAAACTTTTTCAAAATTTCCCAAATGCTAATCTAACAAATATCAGACGACTCCATGATTTCTCAGTCTAGACTCTCAGAGGCAAAAGGTTTTCTGGTGGTCATGGAAACGCGACCTAGTCTGCCTGGTAATTTTACTTGAGACTGGCAAGCCTGCGGCAACCAACAAGCTAGAATTTTAACTTTTAGCACATTCACAATCGAAAGAGGTGATCGGAACATGATGTGGTTGACATGAAAGGCTAGCTCTTAAATGTGGAGAAAGCTTGTAATGAGGTTGAGCTGTGGTGAATTATGGATTGTTTTATTGCGAACTATTTATATGGTGGGCAGTGCCACATATTGGTGGACCATGCATATCCATTGAATGATCGTAGACATTTGATCAAATGGAATTTTTCCCGTTGGATTTGTATGTCTGTGATGTTTTAAAATTTAGATGGTTAAGATTGTCAGGCAGATGGATTATCTCCTGGGTGTCGTCGGTGGTGCCACCCACTGGTCAAATGATTCACAGAAAGGTGGGTCCCAATCTGTTTGGAATGCTGGGCTGAATTAAACCTTATGATTCAGGTGGAGAATGTTTATTTTGTCCATGAGAGCAAATAAGTGACTTTTTTAGATAAGTTTAGTTTATAATTAGTTATAAGTAACTTTTTTTTTTACTTACAAGTACGCTATTACTTTAGTTAATTTTTTTAGCTCTTCCATTTTTCATAAGTTGTTGAAGACAGGCATCAGGAGACATGAAAGAGGAGGGAAGCTGATAAGTATATTGTTTGCCAAACATATTTTTTTTAATAAGTAGTAACTAAGATAAGCTAATTGTGGAATAAGTACCTTATCTTAAGCAACTTAAGATCCAAATGCCCCTCGAGTAAGTTATTTGAGATTAAGTAAATTTGGTTTAAAATTAATTATAAATAACTTTTTCACTTAAAGATACTTAATCACTTCAACTTTGTTGATGTAGAAATCTAATCCATCCATTTTAGACCTTGAATACCTGCATAAAGAATAGACAAGGAAGACCCTGGGTAGTACAGGGGACCCTCCGATGCTTAAGTCGGGTATGGAGAATTTGGGTCTTAGTTGAAAGGAGAAGTCTAGGCTAGAGATTGTACATACCTTTCACCGCTTGGGGGTAGTCCTATTCATGGATGAGGAGAGGCGGTGGTGTAGGAGAAATTTCTCTATTTAGTAGGAATGAATTGTAGTAAGATTCGGATTTCGTATACGTCGCGAGGATCTTCCCAAATTCCTTGTTGAGATCTTGGGCAGATCTGTATCTTGGTCAAACTCCTATGTCTTCGGCCGTGATTTTGGATCAAGGCAGTCGGGATCATCAAAATTGATAGAAGGTGGGTCATATCAACCTAGAGGTGTGCTGACCTGGAGATATACCTCAATGAGCGGTTGAGCTTTTTTTCATCGTGGGGTAGGTTGGTAGATGTTCTAACCTGTTGATGGGAGGCCGAGCTCGACCTCACTTCTTGCTCAGTTTTGGAGTAGGAGGTTGATCCTATGGTCGTGTCTGACCTGGTGATGCGCGTAGCGTCCCGACCTAACCTTTTTTCATTGGTCGGCTTAATTTTTACTACAACAAGCTTAATGAATAGTAACCAAGATCAATTACTTGAGGCATGAGTAGCTCATCTTAAGTAACTTATGAAGGATTAAATGGTAGAAATCTTCAGCTGATGCACCTTTCATGTGAACCTATGGAATACTAATGTCACACATGCACGGGCAATCATCAGGTGAAACTCAGTATGTAGATTTTGGAGGTGAGAGTGCCTGCAACACAAAGCCCTGTGGAGCCACTGGATGTCTAATTTAAAATTATCTTCCATCAATTCTAACAGCTCATGTTAGGATGAAAGCTTGAAAGTGAAACAGACATAGGACGCAAGTAAGCCAGAACACTAGAAATAGTAGAGATGGAAATGGAGTGCCCTGTGATATTTGTATGACGCCCAACATGTTTATAAGGGGGGAAAATACAAATATCAACCTGACGGAAAAGTTACATGGCCCTAATAACGCCGTTCAGTCCCACTGTTTCCTTTGGTGCGGCTCACTTATTAACTGATCTGGCTTATTGTTGTAATATGAGCTGGCGACAATGACGGAGGGAGTGTACTTCACGTGGAGAACCATTTCAGGGGAAGCCGATTGCATGGTGGTGCGCCACACACCACTGACTTCTGTGGTGTGTCGATGTCACCAGGTTACGTGGGCCACCTTGATATATGCGTTACATCCACACGCCGTATCCATTTTACGATATCATTTTAAAGCATGGCCCGAAAATGATGCAGATCCAAATCTCAGGCAGTGGACAATGATTCCTACAATTATTACTTGCTAGAGCCCACCATTGCCCACTGGAGGCCGGTGGTGTGCGGCACACCACGCAATCCGCTTCCTGTTGCAGGATACTCCCGTCTGTTATCTGGGGTAAAAGATGGGAGCATCATGTGACCTGCAGGCCTGACAAGTTCCAAGAGAACCGCCGGTCATTTCTTTTGTACTAATGGTCAGGCACGTGTCAAGATCACTTGCTGGGTGCAGTTTGTAACGGGCCCACCTAAATGGTACGGACACATGAGTAATATATATATATATAAAAATAATAGATCCATTCTGCCCAAGATGAGATTGGACTGAGGTTATGAACTTATTATCATGGAATCGACTTGCTAATCAGATTATAAAGTTACTTCACATTGGACTAGACCGAAATAGGGTAACGGATATTCTCATTATGAGAAGAGGTCATTTGAGCATATGTAAATAGATCACATGCTTACATACGAATTCTTAGGTCGTTCCAGTCCATTTTGCATTAGAAATGAGTGTAATTGGATCTGCTTACTACATATCTATCATTGTTTGGGTACTATATTAATTTTTTTAGACTATAATTGAATCAAGAAATAGGCTTGACCGTACATCTTACACACACGTATACATATAGAGAAAAGGTACTATGCGCTCGACCTCACGGGTTCGTCCCATTAGGTCAAGCTGTGTAAGCCGAACTTTTACCCTATCAGTCAGATGCACCATTCCATCGCGGGCCTAAGAGTCAAAAATTAAGTCAATTCGTGACTTTTGTGGGCCACACCACATACAGAAGTGGAGAGGCGCCGTGCACCATTAAAACATTTATAATCATTTTTGAGGTTCAGAAAAGATGTGGTTTGCAAATCCAACTCATCCATTATGTGTTTCCTAGTTGTATGAGGTTTCAGACCAAGTTTGAACAGCATTCAAAACTCAGGTGGGCCCTACCAAGTGCTTTTATATATTTTAACGGTGTTTCACATGATTTTAGATGGTATGGTCCACCTGAGTTTCGTATACGGCTAATTTTTTAGATATCCCATAATTTAAAGGGAAGCCATCAAATGCACAATTTTGATAGTCGACACACATCACGATAGGACCCACATAATATGACCTCACGGGGGCTTATCGTGAGGTCGAGCGCATAATATTTTTTCCCACATATATATATATATATATATATATATATATATATATATATATATATATATATAAAGGTATCTAGGTATCCTCCAAATAGGTCGAAATTTGTTATTGAATTGCTCTTTCAATAAGCATTTATAGATTGTACATCTTTTATATATATATAAAAGGTATCTAGGTATCCTCCAAATATATCTTAGATCTGTAATTGAGTTGCTCATTCAATAAACATTCTCAATACACACAATTAGTTGGACATTGCATTTTTGTCCAACTAGCATGCATTTAATGAAAAAAAAAATCTCTTAATTAATGTAAATAAATGCTTCTTACACTAATTTCATTTTGGCATGAAAAAGGGATCATGCCTTGGGTGGGCCCATTGTTGTGTTAACATAAAATCAACCCAAACTATCAGGTATGTCACCCCGTGCTAGATCAAGGTCTCAAATCTTTTCCCCATCCTTATTTCAAGTGGGCCACACGATTAAAAACAGCGTACATTGAAAGGTCTACCCTTTAAACTATTTCCCTGTGGCCCGTATGAATAATGCAAGGACCTGATTTTTGAGACCCAAGATTACTTCTGATGTGATGGGTCTGTAAAAATAAAGGTGGATGTTTTCCTAACCGTTCTCATTGGTGTGCTCCATTTGAATCATAAGTTAGCCTAATTTCTTAGCTATAAGATTACATATCCAAATTGTAGGAGTGGATCGTAATGTTAGATGACGTGGATTGCGTACTACCCGGCCCTTCCCTAGCTTCGAACCGGCAGGTCTATGGGCAGGTCCACCATGATGTATATGTACGTACAAGCCGTCTATCCCTTTTCTCATGTTATTTTAAGGTATATAAAAAAAAAAAAGGCAGATCCAACGATCAAATGGACCACACCAAGATGACTCTTGCATCTAATGCAACTGACATTTAATGCTTTGTGCATTTTAATGCAACTAAGCTTATTATTTGGTGTGGTTCGCTTGATCGTTGGATCTGCCTCAAATTTTTTTTGATGCCTTAAAATAACCTTAGAAAAGAGATAGACAGCTTGGATGTACAGAACGGTGGGCCCGCCCACAGACCTCCCCGTTCGGATCTAGGGACCGGCGCAGGTGGTACGCAATCCGCGTCCCATGTTAGATTGGGTCCGTAAAAAAAATTAAAATCAGAGGGGAGTGTCTGTGTGACACGTGTTCCCAAAACTCTACCCTTTGGCGTAATTTAAGATGGTAATTAATGCTCATAGCTGGCAGAGAAGTAGCATTATTTTGGCAATTAATCCTCATAATGTCCGCAGTGGAGTGATTTATGCTAACTTTGGAAAAGAGTGGCCCAATTGTGTCAGCCCACCATAGTGTTAATTTTAAATCTACCCCGAACATTTAGTGGGTCACCTTACGATACACCTAGGGCCCAAAAATCAGGCCCATCCATGCTTCAGGTGGACCACACGACTGGAAATAGTTGATAAAGAAAATGTTACCTTATAAGCTATTTATATTGGTGTGGCCTGCTTGAGATATAGATGGACCTGAATTTTGGGAGGTAGGCTAAGTTTTAGGGTGGCATCTAGTGATTGGAATGGATTTGGTATAATCTCCATAGTGGCCCTATAAAAATCAAGTAAACGTCTCTATTCCAACTATTTTCCTTGGTGTACCCCACTTGAATCAGAGGTAGGCTTGATTTTTCTCTATTGTACCCGACATAAGATTATACATCTAATTGTTGGAGTGGATCACACATACCCCCGTCCCCCCGAAAAAAAAAAAAAAAAGATAGCGCGTCCACTTAATTTTTATTTTATTTTCTAATAAAAAGTCTAGTCCAGCCATTTAATGTACAGCCAACACATATCATCCAACCCTCTATGTAAATATGGCATCCAACCCGTCTAATAGGTTGGCCAATCACAAGCATTACCTTTTGTAAAACCACAACAACCATATATACTAGTCAGTAAGCCACACACAATTTGAATTATTTTAATGGTGGGACTTTCTATCTTAACTATTTACCATGGTTTAGCCCAATTGAGTGTTAAATCAGCCTTAGTTTTGAGGCCCTATCCGAACACGAGGTGGCCCACATGATGGACGGGGTGGATTTACTCCACATGAACTCTTTCCATCTAAGTCTAGGAAAGCAATGCCCCGTTGCCCTCGGGAAGGTAATGCTTCGGATATTTGGAAAGAGGAAACATGTGAAGGGAGAGTAAATGTATGATGGGCCACACACCTATTATAGATTTGGACCATCCAACTTAAAATAAGATCCATACATGAGATCGATTTCAAAGTCAAAATTGATGATCTTATAATCAAGTATGTCAAATACAGATGAAAAGAATAGGTTGTTGATAAAACAGTCCAATGATCCAGATTTAACATGCATACATACTTTCCTTAGAAGTGTAGTTTTTTAATTTCTATTATATAACTTCTTCTTAGTGGGTCTTAACTACTGATGAATGGCCTGGATCTTTGACACGCGTGTTACTTTACATAACTATAACACGCATTCGTGTATGTATTGTATAAATTAGTTGGACAAAATTTTGTCTAACTAGTTGTATGTGGGCATGTGTGTGTGTGTGTGTGTTTGTGTGTTGGGGGGGGGGGGGGGGGGGGGGGGACTTCCCATGAGGTCAAGTTGTGTAGGCCCATCGTGATGTGTGTCCAACATCTACCCCATCAATCAAATGCATCATTCCATGGTGGGCCTAGGGCTTAAAAATCAAGTCAATCCACGACTTGTGTGGCCCACACCACATACAAAAGTTGAGAGGGGTTTCCCTCTATTAAAACATTCATAATCATTTGTTGGACCCACTGACATGTGGTTCACAAATCCAGCTCATCCATTATGTGTGTCCCACTTGGATGAGGGGTCAAACCAAGTTTTAGACGCATCCAAATTTCGAGTAGGACCCACCAAGTGCCTTTATATGTTTTAGGCATGTATTCACATGATTTTAGATGGTATGGGCCACTTGAGTTCCGTATACGGCTGATTTTTGGGATATCCCATAATTTAAAGGGTACACATCAAATGCACAGTGTTGATGTTCGACATACATCATGGTGGAGCCCACATAACTCGACCGCATAGAACCTTTTCATATATATATATATAACGACAATAGAGTATCCTTACTTTCCCATAAGGTCAAGTTATGTAGACCCACCGAGATGTGTGTTGAACATCTACCCCATCAATCAAATGCACCATTCCATGGTGTCCCTAGGGCTTAAAAATCAAGTCAATCCATGGCTTGTGTGGCCCACACTACATACAAAAGTTGAGAAGGGTTTCCCTCTATTAAAACATTCATAATCATTTGTTGGACCCACCGACATGTGGTTCACAAATCCAACCCATCCATTATGTGTGTCCCACTTGGATGAGGGGTCAAACCAAGTTTTAGATACATCCAAATTTCGAGTAGGACCTACCAAGTGCCTTTATATGTTTTAAGCATGTATTCACATGATTTTAGATGGTATGGGCCACTTGAGTTCCGTATACAGCTAATTTTTGGGATATCCCATAATTTAAAGGGTATCCATCAAATGCACAGTGTTGATGTTCGACATACATTATGGTGGGGCCCACATAGCTCGACCGCATACAACCTTTTCCTATATATATATATATATATATATATATATATATATATATATAGAGAGAGAGAGAGAGAGAGAGAGAGAGAGAGAGAGAGAGAGAGTCATGCTCCCCTATGCACCTACGCACGTGCGCACCTTTGCACAAGTGCCATGGGTGTCTAATCTGAACGGTCCATGTGATGCGGAATCCCATAAAACCCTATATGCCAAATTTTCACCCCAATCTAAAATTTTGGTGGGCCATAGCAAAGAGAAACGCAAATCAAGGGAAGAAACTGTTTTCAATTTTTATGGCCCTTCAAAGTTTTAGATCAAAGTAAAACTTGGGCCCAAGGGATTTCACGAGGTGTTGCTTCACTTGAACGGTTCAGATTTTGGATCCACATCACATATGATGGGTTCTCAAAAAAGTTCGTACGTAATACGTACGAACTGGTTCGCAGGTGAGCATTCTGCTATATATATATATATATATATATATATATATATATATATATATATATATATATATATATATATATATATATATATATAATGACAATAGAGTGCCGTTACTTATGTTCGAGATAAGACCATTTCTTGTGGATGCATACATTTACCCACCAATTAAAATATGTTACATAACATATGGTTATTAGTAACATGAAATATAGAGTTCTTATATTATACCATTGAGAACTTTGATGCTCTTGTACACATCGGGACTTTAGATTGTAAATCGTAATTTTGCATTATTTATTTAAGCCCATGCATATGGTGAATAATTGTGTAAGACATATGCTTGGTTGATGTATAATCTTATTTGACATAAGTATGTTGCATAAAAACTGTTATTATCTTAAAGAGTTTGATGAATTATAAAGACATACTCATCAATTGTACACCAATCATATATACATGCAGCATATATATATCGTTTATCTTTAATATAATAATATTGGTCCTAACCTTAATCCAGTCCTAGCCTAGCACTCTAATGTGACGACCAAGGTTTATGGATTATGATTGTATGGTTAGGTTCGGGCCAACTTTGGCTTGACTCTAACCTTGCCCATTACCATCCCTAGTTATAATGGTTCGACTAATCTAATACCAATAATGAGATTGGGTGACATTAGGTTTTCTATACTGCATAAATGTTCTATAGCTCCACTTTATACCGTTACTATTGCTTAGGGCTCGTTTGGATCCTAAGTTGTTTAAGATAAGTTATTTATGCTACAAATAACTTATCTTAATTTCTACTTATTAAGAAAATAAATATGTTTAAGAAAATAAATATGTTTACTAAACAACCTACTTATCAGCATCTCATCTCTTTTGTCTCTCCTCTGCTTCTCTTCTACAACTTATGAAAATTAAAAAAGCTAAAAAAAAATAATTAATTGAAATAATTAAACACTTTTAAGTCTTATAACTAATCATAAATTAAACTTATCTAAAGTAAGTTACTTAGCTACTGATGTAAGCATAAGAGGTAACTTATTTGGTGGTATGTAAAACAGGCCTTTAATTTGTTTTCAAATGTAACGCCAGCCGTATGGAGAAGATATGTTAGTGATAATGTTTTAAAGCTCATTATGTGAGTGGACAATTCCTGTCTAAGGAACTACTTGGGATGAGGGCTTTGGAGCAAGGATTTGTGAATTTCATGGATTTCAAATCTCCACCATTTAATTTTTATTTGGGATTTCTTAAATCCATGATTTTTCCAACAACTCCATAAACATGTGAATTTGGGGCAAATCTAAATTTCCAAAATTTAAAACTCGATAAATTTTGAAAATGAAAGACAGTAATAAAAGCAAAAGGCATAATTCTTTTGCATTGAATGCTTACCATTACAATAAATGCTTTCCATGTCTATAGATGTGTAGTTTGATCCCAAGTAAACTTTGAAATTTGTTAAACTTAAATCCAATGAAAATCCATGAACTTGATGAGTTTATAGAGTTAACAAATTCATATTTTTGATCTTCAATAAGTCTTAATAAAACTATTTGGGTCTAATCTTGAACGTTTGACTTTTTCTTGTTAACGAGGGCCGTTTGAATACACTAAATAAGTCATTTTTCTGCTTACAACAGTAGATAAGTGGATTTTTTTAGAAAAGTAAATTTGGTTTATGATGGGTTTTAAGTAACTTTTTTACTTAAAAAGTACATAATTAATTTAATTAATTTTTTAAAAGCTTTTTTACTTTCCGTAAGTTGCTGAAGAAATGCATTAGAAAAGACGAAAGAGAGGAGAAGCTGATAAGTATTTTATTTGCCAAAAATATCTTCTTAATGAGTAGAACAAGTAGCTTACCTTAAGCAACTAAAGATCCTGTCACCTCCTAAAAGATTTAATTACGCCAACCAACTAATTCTGCCTCAACATGAGCCGAGACTTGCAAAGTCGAGGGTGAATCATTTAGACTTGTGGTGTCAAATCATGGGTCAATTGAATTTGAGATGACTTAAACAAGCTATGGGCGACTTATTTGGGCCTTAAATCATGTGAGGTTTACTTGCCTAAACACAACTTCATGAAAGAAAAGTTGCATGGGCAAACGCTGTCTAGGTGGTATTGTCTTGGACAAACTAAGTCATGTAATCTTGAGCGAAGATGGATTGTGGCATGTTTGGATGTAACACGGATGAACCAATTTTACATCCATAGTGGGAAAATGCCAAATTTAGGGTGAAGATTGGTAGATAACTTTGTTTATCCTCCAATAAAGAAGTGTGAAACTATGCTTTCCACACACATGCACTCACATTAAAAAAGAAGAAGAAGAAGAAGAAGAAGCAAACTTAAGACTTAACAAACAGCGAAGCTTAATAGGGAATAGTATTTTCTTTCTATGAATCTAAATAGGCTTTTAAAGATTTTGCAGCTAGGATGTACATCCTGACTATTACAAGGTGAAACAGGGTTCCGACCTGTAACTTAGTAGTAGAATTGTAACAATGAAGTTGGTAATCATCATCTGCATGTTTCATGCCTAACATTAGGTGGGATCAAGTGGGTATGGAATTGCATTTGGTCATATGTAAATTCTATCTAATGTATAGAAATGGCTAAGATTGAATTAATTCCTCATATGGAGCCAATAGTAAATATGTTGAGAATGTAGAGTCACAATTGGGCCGCCTTCGACCGGTCGTAGGACGTTTACGACCGGTCGTGGGGCGTGTTCGACCGGTCGTGGAGGAGCCACGACTGGTCGTGGGAGGCGCTCGACCGGTCGTGGGTTCGAGACCTGGCACGATTCAAAGTCCAGCGAATTGTGCTGTTTTTTTCACGGGGCTTATGACTGGTTGTAGGAGAGCTACGACTGGTCGTAGGGGCTTAGGACCGGTCGTAGCGAAGCCAGGACCGGTCGTAGCGAAGCCAGAACCGGTCGTAGGTTACGCAGTTTGTTCCGCAAAAGTACGGATTTGAGTCCTTTCGCAACTGGGATACGGAAGGGAAGTTGCCTAAACTATAAATAGGGGTTCCTAGGGTTTTTCTAGGGTATGCATGAGATGAGAAACCAGAAAAGTAATTCTAAAGGTGTGGGCTAAGGGTTTTCTATATTCTTCCAAGGGAGAGGTTAGTATTTTGCCTTGTAATCTTTGTTTCTTCATAATGGAAGTTTGCATCCGTGATTTTTTACCCTAGTTTGGAGTTTTTCTACGTATATCTTGTCTTGTGGTTTGTTTGGATTGCTTTGATCTGTTTCTAGTTTATATTTCTTTCCGTTTATCGTTTGTGGGTGAGGCCTGAGATTAGATCTCGGCCCACTGCGTTGTTGGCGTGCTGTGCAACAACTGGTATCAGAGCTATTGGTTTAGTTCTATTGGGAGCGATGGCGGAAGATGAAAAAACTAGAATTAAGAAGTTTGATGGTTCAAACTTTGCCTTCTGGAAGATGCAGATGGAAGATTATCTGTATCAGAAGGACCTCTACATTCCTCTAGAAGGAAAAGAAAAGAAACCAGAAAAGATGACAGATGATGAATGGTTTTTACTTGATAGGAAGGCTTTAGGAACGATCCGACTCTCTTTGTCTAAGAGCGCCGCCTTCAACATATCCAAGATGAAAACGACAAAAGAATTAATGAAAGCCCTAGCCACCATGTATGAAAAACCCTTAGCATCCAACAAGATTCATCTTATGAAACAGCTATTCAACATGAAGATGTCAGATGGTGGGAGCGTGGCTGAACATCTAAACGAGTTCAATACAGTCACGAGCCAGTTAGAATCCTTTAGCATCGTTTTTTACGATGATGTTAGGGCACTATTGATCTTATCCAGTCTGCCAGACAGTTGGGATGGTTTGGTGATTACTGTGAGCAATTCTTTAGGATCGACAAAGCTGAAATTTGATGATGTGGCTGGTCTAATTCTCAGTGAAGAATCTAGAAGGAAGGCATCAGAAGTTTCAGGGGATTCAGGGAATGCTCTAAACGTTGAAGGAAGAGGAAGATCGCAGAACAGAGGAGGTAATAAACACGGGCGTTCTAAGTCAAGGAAGAAGTTTAGGGGACTAAAAGACAAAGACGGGTGTTGGCATTGCGGCAAGAAGAGGCACATGAAACGTGATTGCAGGGCACTCAAGAAATAAGAAGGAAGCTCTCGAGGCGGGGAGGATTTAGTGAATCTGTCTGAGGAGAGCGACACAGAGGCGTTGATCTTGTCTCTTGATACAAGAAATGAGTCATGGGTTATAGACTCGGGTGCTTCGTTTCACGCCACTTCATGTAAGGAAGTTCTCCGTGATTATGTGTCAGGTGATTTTGGGAGAGTCTACCTGGGTGATGATTAGCCGTGCAGTATTGTTGGAAAGGGGGACGTTCAAGTCAATCAAAAAGATGGAACGGTTTTAAAACTGAAGGATGTCAGACATGTACCGAGTTTGAGAAGGAATCTGACCTCAGTGGGGCAGTTGGTCGATACCGGTTATGTGACAACATTTACCAGTGATTCCTGGAAGATCACAAAAGTGCCTTGGTGGTATCTCGAGGTAAAAAGGAAGGCACCTTGTACATGACTTCAGGATCGTATGGTTCAATCTCAGTCGCATCAACTGGAGTGAATAGGCAGTTATGGCATCAGAGGTTGGGACATATGAGTGAGAAATGGATGAAAGTGTTGTTGTCAAAAGGGAAGCTACCAGGGCTGAAGTCTCTTGACTTGGAATTCTGCGAGGACTGCATATATGGCAAGCAGAAGAGGGTAAGCTTCAAGAAGACAGGACGCGCTCCAAAGACGCATCTATTGGAGCTTGTACACACTGACGTGTGGGGACCGGTACAGGTATCATCCTTTAGTGGCTCACGTTATTTTGTTTCCTTTATTGATTATGCTAGTAGAAAAATGTGGGTTTATTTCTTAAAGCATAAATCTGATGTATTTGATGCGTTTAAGAAGTGGAAAGTTATGGTAGAAAACGAGACAGGTAAAACAGTAAAGTATCTCAGATCTGATAATGAGTGAGAATATTGTAATAAGAGGTTTGAGGAGTATTGTGCAGCAAGTGGAATCAAACATCAGAAAACGATTCCAAGGACACCACAACAGAATAGTGTGGCTAAGCGCATTAACAGGACCATCCTTGAGCGCGCCAGGAGCATAAGGTTACATGCAGGGTTGCCCAAGACCTTCTGGGCAGATGGTGTAAATACTACCGTATATCTTATCAATAGAAGTCCCTCGGCACCATTGGATGGTGGGCTACCAGAAGAAACGTGGACTGGGAAAGAAGTGAACCTTACACATCTCAGAGTGTTCAGTTGCACTTCATATGTTCACATTGATGCAGAGCATAAAAACAAGCTGGATGCGAAGTTCAGGAAGTCCACGTTTATAGGCTACGGTCAGGATGATTTTGGCTATAGGTTTTGGGATGCAGAAAACAAAAAAATCATCAGAAGCAAGGACATAGTCTTCAACAAAAAAGTGATGCATAAGGACAGTGTGCAGGAAAATAAGGCCGATAAAAAGAAATTCGTAGAGTTGGAAGAGTTACCAGACATGGGTGTTACAGCGCCATAGGATGATCATGCACAGGAGCATCATGAGGCAGAGCCACATACACCGGTTGTGAGGAGGTCTACTCGGGAGAGGAGACCCACGGTCCGATACTCAGCCTCCTTACATTATCTACTACTGACAGATAATGGTGAGCCAGAATGTTTTGAAGAGGCATTACAGTCAGATACACGGGTTAAGTGGGAGCAAGCCATGGATGAGGAGATGGACTCTCTTGAGTCTAATCGTACATGGGAGCTAGTCACTTTACCTAAGGGTAAGAAAGCTCTTCATAACAAGTGAGTTTACAGACTGAAGGAGGAGCATGATGGTTCGAAACGGTACAAGGCGAGACTGGTTGTAAAAGGTGTTCAACAGAAGGCAGGTATCGATTTCACTGAAATATTTTCACCGGTAGTGAAAATGTCTACGATTCGCATGGTCTTGAGTATAGTGGCTACAGAGAACTTATATCTAGAGCAGCTAGATGTTAAGACAGCATTTCTTCATGGAGATCTTGAAGAAGAAATATATATGCATCAGCCGACAGGATACGTGGCACCAGGTAATGAGAACAAGGTGTGCAGACTGAAGAAAAGTCTATATGGCTTGAAGCAGGCCCCGAGGCAGTGGTACAAGAAGTTTGATAGTTTCATGTCGGGAAACGGTTTTAGGAGATGTCATGCAGACCACTGTTGTTACTTGAAGAAGTTTGATACGTCGTACATTATTCTTTTTCTGTATGTTGATGATATGCTTGTGGCCGGTTCAAGCATGAAAGACATCTCCGATCTCAAAAGACAACTGTCTAGAGAATTTGCCATGAAGGATTTAGGAGCTGCAAAACAAATCCTAGGCATGAGGATAAAGCGTAACAAGGAAAACAAGAAACTGGTTTTGTCATAGGCAGAGTACATAGCCAAGGTACTTGATCGATTCAATATGGGAGGTGCTAAACCGGTTAGCACTCCATTAGCCAACCACTTCAAGCTATCTAAGGAACAAGGTGTAAAGACACAGGAGGAACGGGACTACATGGCCAAAGTCCTATATGCGTCAGCGATTGGGAGTCTCATGTATGCTATGGTGAGCACGAGGCCAGACATTTCTCAAGCAGTGGGAGTTGTTAGCAGGTTCATGAACAACCCCGGAAAGAAACATTGAGAAGCTGTGAAGTGGATCCTCAGATACCTTGTGGGTACTAAGGATGTAGGGTTGTGTTATGGTGGATCGAAAATCAAGCTGTAAGGCTACGTGGATTCAGATTTGGCAGGAGATATCGACAGCAGAAGAAGCACTACAGGTTATGTCTTTACTCTGGACAGTGCTGCAGTCAGTTGGGTCTCTCAGTTACAGAAGATAGTATCTATCAGTACGACAGAAGTAGAATATGTTGCGGCTACAGAAGCATGCAAGGAGATGGTGTGGATGCAAGGTTTTATGGAAGAGTTGAGTAAGAAGCAAGTAGATTCCAAGCTGTACAGTGACAGTCAGAGTGCAATACACTTGGCTAAGAATTCAGCCTTTCATTCAAGGACCAAGCATATTGTCATCAGATATCACTTCATACATTCGTTACTGGAAGATAGAGCGATTATTCTGGAGAAGATTCATACAAGTGAGAATCTTGCAAATATGTTGACCAAGGTGGTCACAAGGGAGAAGCTGAAGCTCTGTTCAGCTTTAATTGGTCTTCAGGTTTGAAGACGGGGAGGTGGTGCACTCCAGATGAAGAAGACGAAGGTTTATGGTAATGTGTCTCCAAGTGAAAGATTGTTGAGAATGTGGAGCTACAATTGGGCCACCTTCAACCCATCGTTGGACGTCTACGCCTGGTCGTGGGGCGTGTTCAACCGGTCGTGGGGGAGCCACGACTGGTCGTGGAAGGCGCTCGACCGGTTGTGGGTTCGAGCCCTCACACGACTCAAAGTCCAGCGAGTTGTGCTGTTTTTTTTCGGGGCCTAGGACTGGTCGTAGGAGAGCTACGACTGGTCGTAGGGGCCTAGGACCGGTCGTAGCGGAGCCAAGACCGGTCGTAGGTTACGCAGTTTGTTCCGCGAAACTGCGGATTTGAGTCCTTTCGTAACCGGGATGTGGAAGGAAAGTTACCTAAACTATAAATAGGGATTACTAGGGTGTTTCTAGGGTATGCATGAGATGAGAAACCAGAAAAGTAATTCTAAAGGTGTGGGCTAAGGGTTTTCTATATTCTTCCAAGGGAGAGGTTATTATTTTGCCTTGTAATCTTTGTTTCTTCATAGTGGAAGTTTGCATCCGTAGTTTTTTACCCTAGTTTGGAGTTTTTCCACGTATATCTTGTCTTGTGGTTTGTTTGGATTGCTTTGATCTGTTTCTAATTTATATTTCTTTCCATTTATCGTTTGTAGGTGAGGCATGAGATTAGATCTCGGCACACTGCGTTGTTGGCGTGCTGCGGAACAAAATACTATATGATTTTTGTTGATTTTGAAATCCATTAGGGCCTATTTAATTTTCTGGCTCAAATGTAGTTACTTGTAATTGAGTAATCATTATTTACCAAGGTAATTACCCGTGTTTTTTCCAATGCTGACTTGACTTGTTACTTTTTAAACACTTAAACTGAGGAATTTAGAAAATAAATATAGGGCCCACCATAACGTGTGTGGTTTATCTATACTGCCCATTCATTATGCCAAATGAATTTAAGGCATGAGCTCAAAAATTAGGCAATTCCAAAGCTCAAGTGGACCACACCACACGAAATTGCGAGAATCGAATGCCTACCATTAAAAACTTGTTGAGGCCCTTAGAAGTTTTAGATCAGGCTTATATTTATATTTTTCATCTATCCATGTCTATGTGACCCTATGAACGGGTTAGATGGTGAATAAACCTCAATGTGGGCCCAATAAAAGAATCAACTTTCAACAAGTGACAAATTAAGTCCATTATTTCCTTTCATGTGGGCTAATTAAGCATTAGATTTTCCTCATTTTTTCAGATCATGCCTTAAAACATTCTAATAAAACAGATGGACGACACAGATATATTATATACATTATGGTGGGCCCCATGGATTTAAGTCAACATTTTTAGACCGATTTTCTAGGTAGAATTACTCACTCATTTTCAAATCAGTGAAAAAGTAATAATTACTTCTTTACCTAGTGTTGATGTCAAAATCTAGTCAGCTCTCCCCTCAGCTCATCGAATTGCTTCTACGTCTTGAACCTGCACAATGGGATCAAGCAAAGGTGACCTTAGCTAAGCCGGGGGACCCTCCGATGCCTAAGTCAGGTCAAGGGAATCTGGGTCTAACTGGAGAGTAGAGGAGAGTACAAGATGTTGCGTACCTGTAGCAGTGAAGTCTCAATGTATTTATACCTGACTGTTGGACAATCTGTGTCCGTTATTTTCGGCACGAATTACTCAATCAACAGGATTCTAAGATCGTGGAGATATCGTGCGTAATCCATGGATCGTGCATCGCATTGGGCGGATAATGAGTATTTGGGAGTGAAGTAATCGACCACGTTTGGTTATGGTAATTTCCGTATTTAGTAAACGGGGCACCGACCTACATATATTGCCTCGGCTTGGCTCGCTTGGTTGTAGCAACATTAGCCAGCCTTTGCTATTAACTTGTCGAACATGAACATTGTCTTAGCTCCGAGTCGAGCTTACAAATCTGTCTCGAAGGGCTCTGAAAATCGTTGCTTTTGAGGCTCGGGGCTGGGAGTCGGATCCATCTTGTCAAGTCGTATATCAAAGTGCGTTATTTAATGTCGGAGCCGTACTTCACGGCGAAGGTTTGGCCAATGACGGACAGCCACGTGTATTCGGGAATTAGCTCGTGATGATTTGGCTGCGGCCATTACTCTTTGCCATCAATGCAGAGATTCCCTATAGCTTATATAAGTCCCTTTCAGACTTACTCCTTTCATAGGCATTTTGAGTTCGAGTGTGTACTAGAGAAGGTGATTTTCGGCGAAGGCGATTCCAGTCGACTAGACATTTTCGGTAGGCGACTTCGACCGAACGAGCATTTCCGGTGGAGATGATTTTCGATGAGCCTCCCTTGTCGTTCTTTTTACTTCTTTTCACAATGTCATTTGATCTTGAGATAGTGCGGGAATATGATGAGGACTCCGAACCGGAGAGCTCCGATGGTGAGAGAGGGGCCTTAGAAGGTCCCTTCGAGGCTGTACCTTTATACCCACCACCTTGATGACAAAAGGATACAGGGGCTCGGACCCATCGGGCTGGCGAGAAAAAAGCTGCCTGAACCCCCCAGATCACTACCGCCGAGGCAACTGAAATGTCCATAAGTGGGCGAGCCTCGGAGGTAATCCCTGGAGACTCTGTTCTGTTAGAGTCTTAAATGAGATGGATCCACTCGGAGTTTTAGATCTCGAACTTCGTTCAGATAAGGGCCCCTGAGCTTTTGGACACCGTTGGCGCCCCTACTGAGGGAGAAGTTGTAATCTTCCTCTATGCATTACAATGTGGGTTTCAGCTCCCTTTGCATCCTTTCATCCGGGCGAAAACCGCTTACCTCGGACTTACTCCGGGACAATTTACCTCCAACGCCTGGAGGGAATTAATCTCTGCTTTCATCATCTGGGGCCAAGTCAGGAATTCGGAGCTAACCCCGGAGGAGTTGATGAGCCTATACCTGGTTAAGCATGACAGCCAAGAACCATGGTACTACTTTGCGACCCGAGGCAGTAAAGAGTCGGGGCTGGTGATGAACCTTCCGTTCTCTAATAAGGATTGGAAGAATAAATGGTTCTGGGTGATATGTGAGTGGGAGGTGCCAGCAGCGGAGCTTGGGACTCTATCGACTCGAGTTCCTACCCAATTTACAAAATAAGGTCAGATTTTAACTCGTTTTCCTTCTTTTATTTTTAAATTTTCTTTTAATCCAGTCAGGATAAAGCTCCCTTTACTTTTGTAGAATTTTCGAGGGGTATACCTCTCATTGACTCAGACCAGAGGAACCGGATCACCGAGGCAAGAGCGTGATCGGGGGAGCTTCGCTCCTGGACGGACCTGATTACTGAGTTCAATCTTCACTTGTCCAGGCTTTTTGATTCTGGCTTTGCAAGTCTCAGCCCCTGCCTACATCCTTTGGTAAGCAATCACCTTATCCCCTTTGGTAAGACTAACTTCATTCGTTTGATCGTTGATTTGTTATTTCTCATGCAGGCATGACTGAGGTGTCTGGCCTTCGGAAGAGGAAGGCTGCTCCAAAGGTAGAGGAGATGTTAAGGGCCGAGTCAAGGATTAAAACTTTCGTTCAAAGGAAGCAAGCCGCTCCTCGCATTGAGGGCCCCTTTGTTGCTATTTCGGTCGGTGTGGCCCCGGTTGCGGTGCTTTCCTATACGCGGGCTCCCGCCACGACTCGAGCCGATACGTGGGCTCCCGTCGCGGCTCCGCTTACGGTGCTTGGCAATATGCGGGTTCTAGCAATCGGGGTTTTTGCTCCTACTATTCTCCTCCTCTCACCGCCGTTCCTCCCACCGCGGTGGCCCTGCTTGCTGCTCCCGAGCCCCGCATTGTCGTCTTGTCTTCTTCCGAATGGGAGGAAGCCATCAGGATGGCAGACAACATGCTACCTCCCCCCGAAGTTGGGAATGAGTTCGAGGCCAAGGCTCAAGCCTCAACGGGCAGTCGGGTTGAGGCTGGGGAAGCAGCAGACTCGGCTCAAGTGGGGACGAGTAGTGGTAGATTCGTGTCGGGCTACCATTTATCCTGTTTGATACTTTGGGCTGCCAAACATGCCCCTGAGGAGGATATAGTTCGCCTTCTCAACAAGTCGGACAGCTTCTTCTTGAATGACATGACTTTTGTATTTTACACGGTATACTTGCCAACTTGTTCTTTTTTTGAGTGCTCATTCTTTTCTTTGTTCAGTTTATCCTGAAGCTCCTGTCGGCCCGGGAGAGAGTGCGGGAGTCGGAGAAAAGAGAGGCCGAGGCAGAGGCCCTCAGGGCTAAAATGGGGGTGCTCCGGAATGAGGTGGAGGTCCGCAGAGATGAGGCTACTCTTCACCAGCTTGAGTTGGGCGAGCTGCGACAGCAGCTTGAAGATGAGAAGGCCAGAGAGCTCCAGTTACAGAAAGTTACCGGTGACCTCGAGGCCCGATGTGGGGTGGCGGAGGCCGAGCTGGCACGGGCCATGGCTCATGCGGATTCGTTGGCCCAGGAGATTACTCGGCTGGGAGAAGTCGTGGAACGGACTAAGGCTGAGGCGGCAGAAGAGGAGGGCCGAGCTATCTCTCAGGCGATGAAGGCCCAGCAGGCTGAAGATGAGGCTTCCCTGGCGGCAGCAGTGGCTGCTACGATTGATGCCTTCAAGACTTTTAAGCAGATGGATGCCCAAGTTTTATGACTATGGCTTTGACACTTGCCTCGAGGCGGTACAGGGTTTGTATCCGGACCTTAACCTTGATCCTTTATTGCCCGACGACGCTGGAGAGGAGTCTGTTGAAGATGTCCGTTCGGACCAAGCCTCCGATTCTCAAGCACCTCCACCTACATAGTTTTTTTTCTTTTTGAATGGATGACATACTATATATATATGACATATTATATATATATGTATGTTACCCTCTAAGGAGGGGTGTATGGATGATGATTTTCCTTGCATTAATCAATTAATTTTTGGACGTTTGGTGTTGATTGCTGATTGCTGAGCTGATTTTTCGTCATATTGATTTATTCTAAGGCACGGTCGAACTTATCCTTTGCTGAGTCAGCTCTTTCCAAAGTCATTTGGTAGACCTTTTAAGCCTCCCTGGCTCAGGGTACAGTCAAGTTCGAACCCCTGGGGGAGTTGGCTCGTCCCACGATTGGCAAGAAACCTCCATTCCGTCCATTAGTTGGTTGATGAGTCAATAACCCTATTGTAGGGTCGGGGCATCTTTCGGTTTTTCCTTTAACTTAGAGGGAATGTCATGTCGAGTTTTTGTGGGATTACGCTGTGACCCCTTCTTTAAGGGATCAACTCGTCTACTTCGCCTCTGTATTAAAGGGGCAACTTTCACTTAGTAGATGACTCGTTCATGTAGAAGTTGAATTGTAAAATTTATTGAAAGTCTTAAAAGCTGGTTGCTTGGAGGCGTACACTTTATTGGGGGCCTTAAAAGTCATTATATTAGGGATAATAAATCTTCAGGTGCTCGGCATTCCAAGGGTGAGGTAGCTGGCGGCCTTTAAGATCTTCTAAGTGGTAAGATCCCGATTTAGCTGATTGGACCACGCAGTACGGTCCTTCCCAGTTGGGTCCGAGTGCGCCAGCCCCCAGATCGGCGGTGTTTTGGAAGACCCAGCGAAGGACTAAGTCCCTCGAGTGAAATTGCTTGACGTTGACTTTAGAGTTGTAGTAGCGTGCCACCTATTGATGTCGAGCGGTCACACGGAGCCTTGAGATGTCTCGGACTTCCTCGAGAAGATCTAAATTAGTTGCGATCTGCTCGGAGTTTGGTCCTCTTAGTAGTTCCTCACCCACGTAGTAGGGAAGCTGATTTCCACTGGTACCATTGCTTTGCTAACATAATAAACAGGGTATTATTTGCTTTCGACTTCTTTGATCAGGGCCGAGCTAACGGCTGAGGCCGAGACTGCGAGGTACAGGAATAGGGGCTCACATTCTTCAGGTTTGGATAGGAGGGTGAGCCCGGATACTGCTTCAACTGTTGGGAGGTTTGTTCACACTCTAGCATTCACTCTGTCTTCTTACGACCCTTCAATTGTTGAAAAAAGGGAAGACATTTGTCACTTGCTCTGGATATGAAACATCCGAGCGCGGTGACTCTTCCCGTGAGGCGTTGTATCTCTTTGACTATTCGAGGCGAGGTCATGTCGAGGAGCGCCTTAATCTTATCGGGTTGGCCTCGCTGACTCGCTGACTGACCTGGAAACCAATAAACTTTCCTGATTTGACTCCGAAAACGCACTTTGCTAGGTTCAACTTCATCTGGTACTCCCAAATGACACCGAATGTCTCCCCAAGATCTGTAAGTTGATCGAATGCACTGATACTTTTCACCAGCATGTCATCAACGTATACTTTCAAGGTGCATATGATCTGTTTGGAAAATATCTGGTTAACCAACCTCTGATACATCGCCCCAGCATTCTTTAGGCCAAATGGCATGACCCGGTAACAGTAGTCCATTGTCCATGACGAAGGTAGTCTTCTACCTGTCTAGGGGATGTATCGCGATTTGGTTGTATCTGGAATAGGCGTCCATGAAGGAGAGCAACTCATGACCAGTCGTACTGTCCACCAGTTGATCAATCCGAGGCAATGGAAAGCTATCTTTAGGGCATGCCTTATTCAGGTCCTAGTAGTCTACACAGACCCGCCACTTTCCGTTGGATTTCCTGACAAGTACTACATTTCAATCCAGTCCGGGTAATATACTTCTTCTATGAAACCCACATCGAGTAGGATGGAGACCTCCTCGGCAATGGCTTCATAGTGTTCGGCGTCGAACGTTCTTCTCTTTTGCTTTACCAACTTATTGTCTGGGTCCACATTCAGCCTATGGACCAGAATATCAAGGGAGATCCCTAGCATATCTGCGTGTGACCATACGAAAACGTCTCGATGTTGCCTTAGAATGGCCAACATTGCAGACCGCTGCTCAGAATTTAATGACGATTCGAGTTGAACAGTTTTACTCGGGTCGGCTTCATCGAGGGGCACCTTTTCTAGGTCTTCTACCGATCAGTTCTCTACAGGCCTTCGGGGATCTAGGACATTGACGGTGAGTGCTTGCTTGATGGTTCCTTTTTTTACTGCTATCGTATAATATTTCTGAGCCTCGCACTGATCGCCTCGGAGGTAGCTTATCCCGCCCTCGGCTGGGAACTTCATCATCAGGTGGTAAGTAAAGACGACTGCCCTCATTGCATTGAGAGGTCTACTTAGGATAACATTGTGAACTGATGGTACGTTGACAACAAGAAAGTCCACCATGAGGGTGACTTGATGTTGTCCTTCTCCTGCAGTTACTGGGAGGGAGATGGCTCCTTCGGAGATTACTCTTTCTCCGACAAAGCCGTGCATGAGAGTTTTCAAGGGTCGGAGTCGCGATCGGGGAACCCCAATTCTTTCAAAGACCTCAGAATAGATCACATCGACCGAACTTTCGGTGTTGACCAGGATACGATACATCTTGTGGTTCGCTTGATCATTGTGACTACTAGGGATTCGTCGTGTGGATGCTGGATTCTGTGTGCGCCATCTTATGTAAAGGTTAGACTACACGAATTAATCCGAAACTCTTTACTTGGTCGCTCGATTAAATGAACGTAGTATTCTGGTTTAGACCTCAGAGATTAGGTTTTTCGAGCCCTGTTCGAATCTCCTCCATCGGATGAGCCCTCGAAAATGGTGCAAATTTCAGCGGGCTCCTCTATGGGGTTATTCGGTTGCTCTTGGTCCCGATCTTCCTTCCGAGCGGCTTTCTCTCTCTTAGTGTACCGACGCAAATGTCCTTTGCGGATAAGAGACTCGATTTCATCTTTGAGATCCACAAAATCTTTTGTATTGTGGTCGTAGTCCTGGTGAAAGCAACAGAACTTTCGCTTGTCTCGATGCTACGGGTCGGCCTTCATGCAGACAGGACAATTCAAGAGCTTCTCTCCTCGGATGTCTAGGAGGATTTGCTCAGCAGACGTGTTGAGGGGGGTATAGGAACGAGATTTTTCTTCCGGTCTCCGGCTTGGCCAATGATCGCGGGGGGCGCGGTCATCTGACCCTTTGCCGGTTGGCTGAGATTCTTTTTTCCTAAACCTCTTACCTTTATTAGCCAGGTCATTTACTTGTACGCCTTTGCGGGCATTAGTGAACTCCTCGGTGTTAGTATACCTGAGCTCTTGCCGCGAAGTCTGCTAGTGTCTTCGGTGGATTTTTTCCAATGGAGAAAGTAAACCTCCTCTCTTTCAGACCACTGATCACTGCAGCAAGTGCCATCTTATCATCATGGTCTTCTACCTGCAACGCTTCCTCGTTGAAGCGAACAATGCAATCTTTCAGCGACTCTTTTGGTCCCTGTTTAATGGTGAGCAGGTGGGTATTGGGCTTTCGACTTCTCTTACCGCTTATAAATCGAGTAAGGAATAGTCGGCTCAACTTCGCAAAGGATCCAATGGAATTGGGCTTGAGTTTGCGGTACCAACTTCGAGCAGATCTTATAAGGGTGATAAAAAATCTTTTACACATCATTGCGTCCGTTGTCATCTAGATCTACATCCATGACTGATAGGCTTCTAAATGCTCGAATGGGTCCCCGAACCTAGAATATTGGATAATGGGAGGAATTCGAAACCTCTGTGGCATCACCTTCCCTCTGTGGCATCACCTCATTTACAAGGATAGAGGTGAAGGGAGGTTCGGTCTCTTCCATCATCGCCTGAACCATGGCAGGAACTGTCGATAATTGCTGTTGCTTTTCCAAAGTTAAGAATTTGTTATTGAGTTCCGCAAACTGCGCTTTCCAGGGATATTTATTTTTAGCGACAATCTTTGATGTGTTTTCCATCTCTAGAGTTCTCCTTTCCCTCCTCCACTCTAGCTGATGGCGAAGATCCGTAGGTGCCAGAGCTGAGGTAATCGAGTTGTTCGTGTGAGCCCGAGTAGCTGTATTTCATGCCAAGACTCTAACTTGCGTCGGATGAAGATTCTGACCTGAGAGAGGTGCCCGAGAGTGTTGGGGTACCTCAGACCTCAAACTCCTCGGCACAGAGTGAGCCTTTATGAACAACCCGACCAGATCAAGAATGGGATCCTCCTGAATTAGGTACAATTGTGGCTCCCTTTGCTGCTTCATTCTATTTATTTCATTACGTAGGGTCTAAATCTCGTTCTGCATGGCTCGATATTTGTTCGCCCGGTTGTGAGAACGCTGTGAAGGCCTTGATGTAGACTCGGCATGAAGTGATGATGAAGAGCGGGTTTGCTCATTTGACTCTGTTTCTACAGCTACTTTTTTCTTCTTTCTCGCCATTGGATTTGAAAAACGGGAACCTGACCTTTAGTATCAGATTCCCACAGACGGCGCCAAAAAATGTTGATGTCAAAATCTGGTCGGCTCTCCCCTCAGCTCCTCGAATCGCTTCTATGTCTTAAACCTACATAATGGGATCAGGCAAAGGTGACCCTAGCTAAGCCGGGAGACCCTCCGATGCCTAAGTCAGGTCATAAGAATCTGTGTCTAAGTGGAGAGTAGATGAGAGTACAAGATGTTGCATACCTATAACAGTGAGGTCTCAATGTATTTATACCTGACTGTTGGATGGTTTGTATCCGTTATTGTCGGTACGAATTACTTAATTAGTGGGATTCTAAAATTATGGAGATATCGTGCGCAATCCATGGATCGTGCATCGCATTGAGCGGATAATGCGTATCTGGAAGCGAAGTAATCGGCCACGTTTGGTTATGGTAATTTCCGTATCTGGCAGACGGAGCACCCGCCTACATATATTGCCTCGGCTCGGCTTGCTTGGTTGTAGCAACATTAGCTAGCTTTTGCTATTGACTTATTGAACAAGAACACTTTCTTTGCTCCTAGCCGAGCTTACAGATCCGTCCCGAAGGGCTCTGAAAACTATCGCTTTTGAGGCTCGGGGCTGGGAGTCGGATCCATCTTGTCGAGTCGGATTCCCTGCAATTGATGTCAGTTGGTGACAACTAAAATATGGTTTCTAATTGGAGTGTGAAAGTTACTTCGACCCGTAACCCCACAATAAGAATATCATCGTAGCATGCAGCCCTTTCAGGGGCACTTATGTAAGGTCGGATGGGCATTGCCTCGGTGGTTAATACACTTGGTTGAATTACTCTTGACTCTATTAGGGGCTCGGATCATCCCATAACATATAGTATTTACTAGGATCATTGAAAATCAAATAGGCGCTTACATTCACGGGCATTACATTGATACATGTGCATTATTTATACCATCCATCCATACGTGCCCCTTACATATCACATTCAAGGTGCATATTTGTATAGGTGAGCCACATTGGTTTATAAATTTTGTCTACTAATTACAATTGCATGGTCTATCAAATGCAGGCTTTCACACGTGTAACCGTGTGAAGATGGTATTAAGTGCCGGTAGACTCACAGACATGGTATGTACCTGCGGTACAAACAGGCCCTGTACTTATAGTCTGTATAAGTGGGGGTGGAGGTTCATCGATCCAAAACCGTTGATATCATGGAAAGACTCGAACACTTCATTTGGTGGCTCATCATATGGAAGGTTAAGAACGAAAAAAAAAGCCACCGCTGTCATTCAAACCTAAGTAAAATGAATATTCTACGGTGAGGATCTTCCAACGAGTGAACAGACAGGTAAAATATCTGACGTACAGGGGATCCCGGATGGGGCCCATTGCATCAAACCTTAGATTATCGAGCCACGCAAACAGGAACGTACTGAACGATTCCCGCACTCCATTGAGAAAGAAAGGGAAACTTTTGTACCTTGGCAGAGTATGGTGGATGATACGCACGCACTTATAAATTACTTATAAATTGCACACGTGGAATAAAATTAGTTAAAGTAAACCGTCAAAAATCTGGTAACCAATGTATATATATCATGAACGAAAAAATAAGTACATTTGATTATTTCACTATCGGATTGGTGGGAATTTATTGGACGGTTCAAAAATATCCATAGGTCCCATTTGCATAAACGTCCACAAATCAGAGGTTAGGATTGTTCAAAAAATCTGATATTGGAACTATGACTTGGAAACAATAATATACACAATCTAGACGGTATTTATATTGATTTAATAAATTCCACGTGTACACTAAAGGGGTGGTTGCGTATCAAGCATCATTTACGTAGCCCGAGTATCATATACTTCTTCGAAACGAAATGAAATCCCAGTGCGTAATGCGCACAGGGCGTACGGGTGAAGCGACCACAATGAATGAGGCAACAGAGGCGCCAGCCACCACGAGAGTGTAAAATTACGTTCTCCATCCCTAAAATTAAAAGAGAATCTCGTTCGACTCGGAGGGGTAATTCGGTCATAAAAAAAGGTGGAAAGTTCGATGCAGCCTGGAGACTGGCTCCTCGCTAAAGTTCACGAGGAAAGTTCGACGCAGCCTGGAGACTGGCTCCTTGCTTAAAGTTCACTTCAGGATCTAACTCATCTAAATCCTGCCCTAGCTTCAGAGAGTAAAACCAAGAACCCTCAATTAAAAAAACCCATTTCTCCTCCCTTTTTTTTCGTTGATCTCCGTCCCTTTTCTCGTATTTCGATCGAAAGAAAAATCAGACAAGGGATCGTCTCTCTCTCTCTCTCTCTCTCTCTCTCTCTCTCTCTCTTCCTGAAGTAGAGGGCAAATTTTAGGTATGAGTAGCGGGGATCTTCTCAACATCCATCCTACAGAGCTCAAATTCCCTCGTAAGTTGTCTCTCTCTCTCTCTCTCTCTGCTGTTTTCTTCCTTTTTTTTTTTTTTTTTTCAATTATGTGTTTTATCTACTACTTTCTCATAAATTACGTGTACTGTAGACCAGTCATCCTTCGCCCGAGGATGACTGGTGGGAATTCCAACACACATTTCAAAAATAGAATGCAAAAATCCTTATTTTGAAAGATGAGAGGTACGAGTCGTGCCTGCTATGCGCGTGACACACATTAAACTAGTTTTGAACCGTTTCAAATCGTGGCGTCCTTTGTTGATTGGTCTTGCTCTGGAGAGCACTGCTGATGAAGCCAACTATTCGATTGGAGCCGATAAAATGGATGGTTGAAATGAGATAAAAGGTCATTTTGTTTGAATTTGACGAACAGATGTCCATTAATTGGAGGTCAGGTTGCCTGATCTTTATATGGTTTTGGGTATGCGGTCCATCTGCAGCGGCCCGCAGCTCGGAGAGTTTGGATTGATGCACGTGCATGCCATGTGGATGGTATTTGTTTGTGTTCTTTTGGGTTGTAATACTTTGGCAATATCAGTGATTTGTTCATTTTTGAAATGCTTGTTGGAATACTGCATGCTGTCCTTGGCCTGTGGGCGATTAAACGTACACTGAAGTCAGGGTCTTCTTTTTTCTCTGTCTGTATTTCACTTCTGATTATTTCTTCGTGGACCGTGTTGTATGGGTCGAGAAGTTGAATTGAAGAAGCAGAGCACATGTTCTCTGCAATTGACCAACAAGACAGATCAGTATGTAGCTTTTAAGGTAACTACTCCTCTCCCCCTGCTCTCTCTCTCTCTCTCTCCATCCATGCTTGATTTCACATTCAAGAAGTTTACATTATTTCCTTTCATTTCGCATTACGGAGTAGTAATATATAGACATGGAAGGTTACATTTTATTTTATTTTATTTATTATTATTATTATAATAATTATTTTTTGTGCCTTATTGTTTTCAGGTTAAAACAACCAATCCAAAGAAATACTGCGTGCGTCCTAACACAGGCATTGTTTTGCCTGGGACGACATGCAACATTACAGGTGATCCTCTAGTTTTAGTTGTTGAATAGTCACTCCTTTGCGTGTTTGATTTTTGAATATTTATGTTGTTTTTTGGCTAATCAAATTGCTTCTGGTCTTTGTTTTGATTTTAATAGTTACAATGCAAGCCCAAAAAGAAGCTCCGCCTGATATGCAATGCAAAGACAAGTTCCTCCTTCAGAGTGTCATTGCGAGTTATGGTGCAACCACAAAGGACATAACTCCAGAAATGGTGGGACCTTGTATTTTCTCTTCTTATATTGACTTCTTGTTATGATTTGTGTTGCTTGGGAATGAGGACTGATATGCATGATTCCGAATATTGGTGTATTCGCCCAGCCAAAAACCGATACGATACACACCTTTTATTGGCTTGTATCACACCATATGGACGTAATTTTTTTGAGAAAAAAAATACAGAAATATTAGAAAAAAAGGAAAAATGAGATATCCAATAATCAGTGTGGGTTTTTTTTTAGCGGTTTGAATATGTATTCAGTGGTGCATGTATCCATTCTTTGGTAAGAATGCTGTATGCCAGGTTGACTTACAGTAGGTTGTGATGATGAAGTCTTTTGGTTATAAATTGTCGACGTATGTCAAAATTGATATGATATATTATTAATATGGTTATCTATTAAGTATTGGACTATCAAATCATAATAGTGAAACACATATAACATATACATTATCATGTGTCAAAGGCTAAGTCCCAGTGTTTTACCTTGTTACTACTGAAATGATCATTGAGGCGTCTCATCACCGTCATCCTCGTCAACGTTGTTGTATTGTCCATATCCATATTGACCATATTAAAAAGGATAGTTGAATATGTGACTACATGTCTCAGCAGCAGATGTTGGTTGTGGTTGCTGCAAATAATCCCTGTATCGATTGTATGGGTCATGGTGCCACCAAGTTCATAAAATTTCCCTCACCATCATAATTTCTCTGTCTAAGCCCTCTCCTAACTCAACGCCTTCATCATCACTGACGTCCTGCTCATGTACACCAAATGCCTTTGTTCAATATGCGTCAAGGGTGACCTCCTTCCCCTTTTCCATCATCGCCGATTTTCATTTAATTTCTTCTTAAGTTTTTTTCCCCTCA
Organism: Magnolia kwangsiensis; assembly: GCA_037074715.1. Lineage (NCBI taxonomy): Eukaryota > Viridiplantae > Streptophyta > Magnoliopsida > Magnoliales > Magnoliaceae > Magnolia > Magnolia kwangsiensis. The sequence goes on along the minus strand of CM073576.1, from coordinate 18,191,962 downwards.
TTTGCTCGGTTACTTCTTTAGGGGGCACTTGAACATCTAGAAACTTGACCCTTTTTATGGGCCAAGTGTTGTTTTAACTGAGTTATGCCCCTGCTCATACTCTTATTACAGTATTTGCACATAATTTGCTGTCTACTCTCTTCTATTCTTACCCTGTGATGTACTCCAATCTCAACAACTCCCAAGCCTAAGCACAACCCCAAATCTCTAACCCAAAAAGTTGGTAACAAGTCCACACTTCACTTGACAAGTGCCCTAAGTGCCCATCACACCAGTACACCCTAGCCTAGTTGCCCATTGCAAGTCTATAGGATAGTATCTACAATCAACAATCCACTCTGCAAAAACACCAAGAAAAGGAGAATGTGTGTTACAAACTTTCTTAATAAACTAATCAACTAAACAAATGAACTCATAAATCAACTGAAATTCAATAAAAAACAGTAATATAAATGCAACGATAACATCCTACTATAATAAAAATAAAAAAACCACAAAAGATTATAAAAAATATAAAAGACAAAAAGAGGTGAAAATGAATTATTCATTTACCATTACGTCCATATGTTCATTTTCTCAAATTGGTTTTTGAGAAAAAAAAAATATATATTTTTTTGAAGATAGTTGAAAATGCATAAAAAACAAAATTGCAGCCCATAGATGGTAGATCTATGTTCAAACAACACAGATCTATGTTCAAACAACACAGATTTTTTCATTTCCACAAACTGATTTTGAAAACAATTAAAATTCTTTGAAAATTGCCAAAAAAAAGTCGAAAATACATTTTAAAAAATTTACAGCACATGGGATGGTAGATCTATGTTCAAACAACATAAAATTATTATTTTCCCAAACCGATTTAAAAATAAAAACATTTTGAAAATGGCAAAAAAGCAGTGGAAAATATGTTAAAAATAAAATTGTAGAATAAATGTTTAAGCAACATAAATCTATCACTCCAAAGAAATTTTGGTAAAAAATGAAAAAAAGAAAAATGCCTGAAAATGGTAAAAAGGCCTGAAAATACACATATTTAAAATCCAGCAGTGAATGGTAGATCTATGTAAAAAAAAGAGGCATAGATTTATCTAGATTTGTCATTCGATTCATTCCCTTAAACTTATTTCGGGAAAAATGAAAACAAAAAAAAAAGCCCAAAAAAGTCCTGAAAATTCAAAAACTGTTGTAAAAAAATTATTTTAGCAATGCATGTGTAGAATCTCTAGATCTATGGTAGTAATGTTGTCTTCATGCAGTATTACAAAAATTACTTGAGACAAAAAAAAGAAAATTGCTGAAATTGTCCAAAAAAAAAAAAAAAAAAACCAACGGAAATCAAAAAACAAAAAAGTATGCAAATATCCAAATCGAACACAAATCAAGCATGTTTTGACCGATTTGGGGTTGTTATGTTAATTTGACATGATTACAATAAGATTCAAAAAAAGGTTTTCTTCACTATGTTTTTATTTTTCCCTAATTGACCACCCAACATTTATTCCTTAGAATTGAGCTCAAAATACTTGTTTTGATCTTCAAAACAAGAATAGATCTGGTCAGAATTGGGCATAGAACAAAATCATAAGGAGAAGGAAAAGGCGAGAGTAAAAAAGTGGAAAAGAGGACATGATAGTGACTTTTATACGTTTACGTGTAGAGTTATCAATCCCAATACAAGCCAATACAAACCCCTTTTTCCAAGACGAGCCGATACGGGCCTGTGTTGTGCACAATATCATGCTGATAGGGCCAACACGGACCTGTATCATGCACAATATCATGCCGATACTGATACGATATGGCTGTATCGGCTGATATGATACTAATATTTGGAACTATGTTGACTTGACATGAATCTATTTTTTCCAGTTCAATAAAGAAGCTGGAAGGGTTGTTGAGGAGTTCAAATTGAGGGTGGTTTACATTCTTGCTAACCCCCCATCACCAGTCCCTGAAGGATCAGAAGAAGGATCTTCTCCCCGGGCTTCTCTGCTGGACAATGGAAATTCAAATGCTTCCTTGTTTGATACTGTAAGCATTCTCATTGCTTGAGTTTGAACCTATCAAGTGCCCTTCACAGGTTTTCACAATTTTGGTTATGGGAAATTGTTCCCCAATTTGTTTTGACTGTAGATGAAATATACTTATCCTGTGGACTAAAAAATTTCAGGTATCAAGACCTTATGAAGAACATAAAGAGAAGTCTGTGGAGGTAATTTTTTCCCCTTTCACCTGCACTTTTGATAGTATTTTATCTCGTTTGAGTACTATTGGAACCATTACTTTTAATCAAACATCTATTTCAGAATCTTTTGTTTCCATTTATAGAAGTTTTGGGGAGGTTTGCAATTCTTTGTTATTAAATTTGTGGTTGGAGGAAGCTATTTGAGTCTACATACAAATACATGACTGGAGGATGTTATCTCAGTTCAAACTTCTAATACAGCCATTCATCTTTAAATCATTGGTGCATGAGTACTCCATGAGATATCAACAAGGACACATAGATACAGGTGCTTACTACATATTGGTGTTTTGAAAGTCATCCTGCATGGGGATCCAGTTTTAATTGATTTGTTGAATTTAAGCGTGTGCTAGAAATAGAAACACTTGGAAAGGAGTAATCAAGAAAAATAAGATAAATTATGAAATGTCAGGAAGAGTCACATCATCATCACCATAAGCCTTGTGTCATCCATCTGGACTCGGCTTCATAAGCAATCAATTAGTTGAATTTAAGCGTGTGCTAGAAATAGAACACTTGGAAAGGAGTAATCAAGAAAAATAAGATAAATTATGAAATGTCAGGAAGAGTCACATCATCATCATCATTATCATAAGCCTTGTCTCATCTATCTGGACTCGGCCTCATAAGTACTGGTTCTCCAATTTTGGAACATTAATTCTCATGATTATTTGGCCGAAGTTTTATGACTGGCTTGGCTGCCCAACTAAGATCAACTTTGCACTCAGGACCACTTGGTGCATCACTACCAGGTGTGGTTCATCAGGACAGAGTTAGGAAGAATAAATCATGTTCTTTAGGCCTTTGGTGTTTTTGAGTAGAACCTTTGAAAGTGCCCCACTATTCTTTATTGAAATAATTTTGGACACAATTGGCACATTTCAAAATTTTTATTGCTCAGACATATTTTACCTTTAAGCCATGAACCTCCTTTGGATTTTGGATTGACTCTAGAGCCCTTTGAAAGATAATCTTTGGACAAGTCTACTATTTTCTATACATTAAGGTAAATGCCATGCCATTGATAATGACTAAAAGGAATCCTAAACCAAGAATAGTTAACACCTTTGCAGTAATCTTGAGAGTGGGATGGTGATTTTTTTTTTTTTTTGGCACGCTCAGGCCACACCTATTGCTTCAGACAGACATCGTGCTTTTGATGCTGGAGAAATAGGGATTAGGGTAGTCCAAACCTTACTCTTGAAACTTATGATGTCCCCTCTGTAGTAGAGTTGAATGGTGGTTTTATTGAGGATAGTTATTCTTTTTTTTTTCCAATGGCAATGGATAATTTTTTTATTAATAGTCTAGTGCAGAAGGAGAAATCATCATCTAAGCCTTATCCCAATTAATTAGGGTTGGCTACATGAATCCTATTCTACCCATGCCACTATATCAATGGCCATTCCTTCAGTTAGAGCATAGGAACGGGTAATGTTTATGCGCGCAAGAGCCTTAAGACCATGGAAATAGTGTTATAAGTTCATCTTTTCTTTTTTTTTTTTTTTTGTTTTTTTTGGTTTTGTCTTGTTTTGTTTTTTTGTTTTGTTTTTGTTTTTGTTTTGTTTTTTTTTGTTTTTTTTTTTTTTGTTTTTTTTTTCCTAGAAAAGCCATGAGCTCATTAAGTCCATTAATCAAATCTTAATGGTGCCCTAACCTAGCTAAAACCATCATTTAGTCTTAAAAAAGGTAAGAGATTTTTTTTCATAAAAGTCAAAGAATTTCCTTCATTTAAGGAGAGAGAGACCCCTCACATATTCTAGAAAATAATTAAGTTTTAATAAACTATGCTTAAGGACCCTAATACATGCATTAAATGGCGTAAAGATGGTTTTATTTATCTTAATAAAGTGACATTAACAAAAAGTCAACAAAATCCCTTAATTTAACAGATGTTTGCGAACACACCATTTCTATAAACTTTTAAAGCCTAATCCAAGCATGATTAAAACCCCTTAAGGATGGTATTACTCTAAAACTATGCTTAAATCAAGGCTAATAAAGAGTGTGCACCAAAGTCAACATTATTTCCTTAAATCAAGGGGGGCCAAGTGTTTTGTCCCCCACTTTTCTAGATAAGGAATCCCATATATGATTAAGGAGTAATGAAGCTCCTTAACCTTTGATTATGTGGGACAAACCACCATTGAAATAAGGTGGTGCTTCCACTTATGCATTAATCTGGAACCATCTCTTTAGTTACTTTCCAATTCTATATATAGCCTTCCTTAACACAACATTTGGGCACTTGAGTGCCCAAATTCCAGCTAGAGAGAGAGAGAGAGAGAGAGAGAGAGAGAGAGAGAGAGAGAGAAGAGGCGGTGGACCACCCATCAAGGAGATCCAACCCATCTAACCCTTTCATCAAAGTGAGCACACCCCCTTCCACTTAGGTGGTGGTATGGGCCCCACTGGCGTGGGCCTCACTATGGTATTTGTTTGTTATCCAACCCTTCATAGGGCTACACATACATGGTTGAGGAAAATACAATCATTTTGAACCAAAACTCGGGGTGGGCCCCACTAACCATGGGCCCCACCATGATGTTTATTAGGCATCCAACATGTTGGCAAGCCACATAGACATATATGTAAGGATTAGATTGCTCCAACATTGATGCAATCGTCGCACATCCCACGCGCACGCTCTGCATGTGTGTAAAGAAAAGGACCACCTTCCTTTTTTTAGCCCATCACTACCTTCCTTTTTCTTTCAAATATCTAGATTAGGAAATTTCCTCTTTCTTTCATATCTTTATTTTTAGGTAGGGAATAATTTTAGATATTTTCTTATCCAAGTATCTACTTATTTTAGGCATTTTCTTAATTAGAATACTTTGTTATTTATATGCTTTTTTATTTTCACAGTTTTTAAGATTCTATAGCCTTTATTACAGATTGTAAGGTTTGATTATAAATAGGGCCTATAGCCTAAGGAATTAGACGAGCTGATTAATGTTCTTTTTTATGAAATTGTCTTATTTTCTCTACGGTGGCTGTTGAAGGTAGGGGGAGTAGTCTCTAGTTCCAGACTAGAGGACTGTTGAGCTTGTTAACAGTCTTGCATTTGTGATCTCTAGTATTCGGCTAGAGGATTGTTGGGTCTTTTCCCGCAATCTCTTTCTTTTCTTACTGATTTATTTGTTTTCCCTTTCGGGTTTGCATCAAGCACCTCACTCGAACCCCACTGTTTGAGGGTTGAACTTTGACCATTGAAACCTAAGCCCACTATGATGTTTTATTCAATCTGGACCATCTAAAGATTGAACACCATTGGTCAGTCAGGCTCTATACACACGTGCACAAAAAAATGCAATGGGGCCATCATAGTATTGATGAAGCATCTTGGGAGTGGGAGGCTGAGATTCGCGAGCGCTATCCCCATCTTTTTGTGGTTTGATTACATCGGCATGATTTTGTGACTAGTATTTGTATTTAGTGATGCGTTTCCTTCTACGAGCTTCGGTTGGTTTAGTGCAAATTTTGAGGATGAAATTTTTGTTAGGGGAGAGTTGTGAGACTTGTATCCCAAAAGATTGTTCGTACACCTACTTTCTGGTATCGGCATGCTCCGAATAGATTGTATCAATGAGTTCCTATTGGGCGCTCTATTTTAATACCTTAATGACCCGAGACCTATACCTAAACGACCACGTGGACGCTGTGATTCCAATGCTGCACGACATGCCCTATTTTGACAGTCAGATCGAAAGACATATGCCCCATGAGAATCAACACATGGCACACATCGTACACGTACACACACGTAACATGGGGCGCACTTAGTATAAAATATCTGGAATAGTAAAACATCGCTTTTAAACGTAAAAGTGAAACACATCTACCAAAGTCGCCTCAACCCATATCGAGCCATTCCTCTCCCACGTTTTCTCGCCCTCCTTTTCAATGATGGCCATACTGTCCTTGCCCATTTAACCTGCTTTCATCCATCTCGCCAACTGTACTATACTCCTGCATGAAAGAAGTCAACGTGAGAAGGAAAGAAATAATACAAAGAAAGAAAAGATAGATTAAGGGAGTTAAGTGAGAGTTAGAGGACATTAGGGAGGAGGAGAGGCAATCTCAACCATTTGTGTGCACCTTGTCTCTAAATCAACCGTCGAGGTGAGTGCATGAGTTATTTACCCATTGTTTTGATGCCGGGCCAATCAGATGGACTCCATCTTAAAGTATATGTTGATATCCATGTCATCTTTCTATTTTTCCAGAAGGTGGGACCCACTTGTCCACGTTGTCCAGCGTGGTCATTGTGTGGTCCACCTTGATGTGCATAGGATTCGTGTATATGAGCCCCATAGTGACAAAAGCCCATTCGATGGACAAAATTTCCTTATTTTCTTTTCCCTTTCCATTTCTCTCTTTTCTTTGGTTTCGATGGATATGTGAAGCTCATCAGGTCCATCATGAGTTGGCTAACCTCATGGATGGAGTCGATCACCCATGTGGGACACAGTGTTTGAGTTGTCGGTTTCGCTACAAGTTTCGCTGGCCAGAGATAAAGATATAATATCGTTATCGCCGATAATATTGCCAATAACCGGAAATGCAGGAAAAAAGGGGGAAACATGGAGAAAATGGTGGAATTTTTCAGTGAAACTTCAGGACTTACATGAATACATATATTTACATATTCAGGAATAAAAAAATTGCAAAAAAATACATTACATGATAAGTTTTCATTTAATGGGACAAAAAAAGCATGCGATGCCATAAAAAATCACTTTAATAACAACAAAAATGAGTTTATATATTACAAATGCAGCTGGCATACAGTAATTAAGACATGTAAAAGTGACTGAACTCAAAGATGCCAAATCAAGGATGGATTGAATTATCCAATTAGTGTGGTTTTTGCATGATAGAGATGTACATCACAAATCCACTCCTACCATTTGTTTTGAAAGGCCACAATAGGACAATGTTCTAAAAGTTAGGCAGATCTAAAAATCTAGTGGTGGGCCATACCACTGTTTTTAATGGTGGGCATTTAATCACCACTGTTTCCCTTAGTGTGGTCCACTTGAGACGCAAATCTATCTCATTTTGGACTCATGCCTTAAAATTATCTATCAAAATAAATAGACAACATTGATAAAATATTTATCATTATGATGGCCCTACGAAGCATCGACCCATCAATCCAAAGATACAAACAAGTGACACATGCGCACCGTATAAATCAACATGCTTATTGTACTGAGTCAACTATGTGGGGCGCCCATTGTGATTTATGTATTTTATCCCCCCCATCCATCCACTTTACAAGATAATTTTAAGGCTTAATCCCAAAGATGAAGCATATCCAATGCTCAAATGGACCACACCACAGGAAACAATGTGAATTGAACATGCTTACAGTAGTGAAATCATTAGGAGCCACAAAAGTTTTGGATCCATGTCATTTTTGTATTTTAACTTCATCCATCTATGTGTGACCTTATGAACAACTTGGATGACAAATAAATACCACTGTGGGCCACAGCTCGTAGGAAGTTTTCAACTTGGATGACAAATAAACCTCCCTGGTCCACCGTGATGTTTATATACATTCAAACAGTTCATGGTCCCATTCCTGTGGGATGAATTGAAAATAATAATAATAATAATTATAAATAAATAAATAAATAAATAATAGCCCTGGCCTAATGACTCCCAACCACTTAGTGGTGCAGGGGAATAGAGTGGATTATGCGCAACCTTAGCCTACAGTAAGAGTACAACACTTACGGTGGGGCCCACCTTGATATATTTATTGTATATCCATCTTGTTCATCTATTTTTAAAAATCAATTTAGGGTATAATCTAAAAAATGAAGCACATTCAAATCTTTGGTGGACCTTTACATAAGAAACAGTGGTGATTGACCATTAAAACCTTCTCATGGGTTACAAAAGTTTTGGACTAACCTGATATTTGTTCTTTTCCTTATAAAGGTTTATGTGACCTTATTAAAGGGTTGGATGACAAATAAACGTTACACAAACATAAAAACATTAATGGAGGCTCAAAGAAGTTTTTAATGGCGGAGGTTCAACCACCACTCTTTCTTAAAACATGGCCCAGCTTAGATTTCGATCTGCTTCATTTTTTGGGCTAGTGTCTTGTAATGATCTAGAAAAACCTATGGGTGGCGTGGATAAAAAATAAATACATTAATGTGGGCCCCGCCATGAGAGACGCACCACTGTTTGTAAAGCCGTAATTGCACCGAGTTCATTCTCTCAAAAGAGAGCTTGCGTCTTGGCTGGTGTACCAAGTGGCTGGGTGTATTGACGTTAGAAAGTTCTGTGGGTCCCATCATAAGGTATGTGTTATATCTAAACCATCCATTCATTTTATGAGCTCGTATTAAGGCTTGAGCTAAAAAATAAGATAGATATAAAGATCAAGTGGACCACACCGCAAAAAGCAGTGGGAGATTGAACGTATACCATTGAAACCCTTTTGGGGGACATAAGTTTTGGATCAATATTATGTGTTTTTCCTCTTAATCCAGGTATTTTTGACCTTATGAACAGATTGGATTGAAAATAAACTTTATGGTGGGCCCTACGAATGTTTTAACGGTGAAAATCATTACCCACTGCTATTTCTGGTGTGGTCCATTTGAGCTTTGGATATGATTTATTTTTTTCATCCATTTTTTGAAAAATGGATGAACGGTATGGATGTAATAAATACATCATTTTGGGGCCCATTTAAGTTTTAACTTTGATCTCCTTTGAACCGCTCGTACAACTCGGAGCTCGAGGAGCTTCAGCGCTCGTCATCGCGTGACACGTACCCACACTGGTGTATACACCAGTTTGCGCGCTTGCTTCTCTTTCGTCTCATCTTCAACGAAAAACCTTCAATCGTCTTTTTCGCGTAAAAAAAAAAAAAAAATCCCGAATATCTGTCCCAAATTTTTCTATTTTTCAAATCGCAACCTAATTCCCCTTCAACCTCGCGCGAAATTGGGTTTGTTTCAAACCTATTCTTTTCAAAGAAAAAAAAGAAGAAAAGATTTCTTACCTTTGAAAATCCGGTGCTATCGATCGTGATTGGCCCACCAAATCCATCTGAAAGCCACTCCCGCGGGCAGATTTTGAGAAAAAAAGGTCTTTTGTTTTTTTTTTTAATAATAGGGAGAGTTGTCGCTGATTATTATTTTTTCCCAATAAAATTGAAAATATCGCCGATATTTCGTCGACATTAGGAAGAGAAACGAATTTTTGGTGTTTCGGTATCGCCGGTCCAGCGACACCGATAATATCGACGATATTATCGATTTTTCGTTGACAATGGAAACACTGGTGGGACATCACCTATGCATTTAGAATAAAAACAATATGAGAAGTCACCGTCAAAGACACTGCATGCAGAGAGACACTGTCCACGTCAATAGGGGTTAGTGAGGTTCTTTTACTCTTAAACCTACCTTGAAGCATGTGGTTAATCCACGCCGTCCATCCTCTTTGCCGTATCATTTTATGGCCAAGGGCCAAACATGAGGCAGATTCCGACCACACCATGGGAAATAGTGGTGACGGTGACGCCCACTATTGAAACCTTCTTACAGCCATAGCATGACATTTATTGTCATTTAATCTATTAATAAGGTCATGTAGACCTGTGTAAAGTGAAAACACAAATATTTGGTTGATAGCAAACTACCATGGATCCACCATTTCGTGAGAATCCACACCGTCCATCCATTTTGCCATGCCATTTTAGGCCTTGGTCCCAAAATAATCTGAAGAAACATATGAACGGATTGGATTTAACACAAACCTCAAGGTGCGTCTCATGAGCGGGCCACCTGTTGTTTGTGTTTTTCTTTATGTCAACAGTTTGGGTGGTGGTAAATGCTATGGTACGTTTTCAGGAAGATTTCAATGACCACAAAATGATTTGGCAAAGAGGATGTACGGTGTGGATTAACCACATGCTTTAAGGTAGGTTTACGAGTGAAAAACCCCACTCACCTCTGTTGACGTGGACAACATCTCTTTGCATGTAGTGTCTTTGACGATGACTTTCCATTTTGTTTTTATTCTAAATACATAGGTGATGTCCCACGTGGGTGATTGACTCTATCTATTAGGTTGGCCAACTCATGGTGGACCTAGTGAGCTTCACATATCCATTGAAACCAAAGAAAAGAGAGAAATGGAAAGAGAAAAGAAAACAGGGGATTCTGGCCATTGAATGAGATTCTGCCACTATGGGGCTCATATACATGAATCATATGCACATCGAGGTGGACTACACACTGGCCACGCTAGACAACGTAGAGAAGTGGGTCCCACCTTCTAGCAAAACGGAAAAATGACATGGATATCAACACATATGTCAAGATAGAGTTCATTTTATGGGTTCGACATGGGTCCGACATCAAGACAATGGGTAAACGACCTGTGCACTCACCTCAACGGTTGATTTGGAGATGAGGTGCACACGAACGGTTGAGATTGCCTCTCCTCCTCCCTAATCTCCTCTAACTCTCACTTAATTCCCTTAATCTATCTTTTCTTTCTCTGTATTCTTTCTTTCCTTCTTACGTTGATTTCTTTCATGTAGGAGTGTAGTAGAGTTGGTGAGATGGATGAGAATTAGGGTAATTCCAACAACTTAACTACTAATTGCAATTTAGGAATTAGGGTTTAGGGATTAGGTTTAGGGTTAGGGTTTAAGGTTTAGGGTTTAGGGTTTAGGGTTAGTCATTTTCTCTTGCTTGAATTGTTCAATAGTTTGTTCTCTAATTCTAGACTCTTACTTGTGTATGGTGGTAATTCAATAGTCTTTTCAAGATGGTGGCAATTTTTCTAATGGTTGCAACTACTTAGAATTGTTCATTTATCCAAATACCCTTAACAATCATATATCTGATTATCCCTAAAAATTCAAGCACTTGAAACAATAATACATCATATGATATTCCAAATATTTGCTCAAGTAGAAATGCAAGAGGGCCGGACCACCAGCGAGCCACGGTGCAGACCACTAGCGAGCTAGGGCCGGACCACTAGCGAGCAGGTTCGGACCAACAGCGAGCTAGGGCCGGACCAGGGCTGGACCATCAGTGAGCTAGGTCCGGACCAACAACGAGTCATGGCCGGACCACCAGCGAGCCAGTGCAATCCACCAATGAGCCAGGGCGGGCCACCGCTCGAAAATACACAAAAAAATAAAAAATAAAATGGAACCTACCTGATGAATGGAGGAGGATGAATGGTGAAGATGGGTTGCCGGGCTGGGGCTGCTGAGTGGCCGGATCGAGGTGGGTGGGTGGGTGCGGTGCCGCTCGAACGGGTAGAGAAGAGGGGTTAGGGATTTAAGGCTTTCGTTCGGGTAGAGGGTAGTAAAAAAGTAAAAAAGAAAGTTAAAATATGTTATACAGGACCTGACCGGATCGGATCGGTCCGGATTGGCCACTGACCCGAACTTGACTCGATGTACGATCGGATCTGAGTGGGTTTACTCGATTCGACCTGATCCTGGCCTTTGGTTTGGGTCAGATCGGATCTGACTGGTTTGATCGGGTTGGATTGGGTCGGATCGTGCCCAACTCTAGGCGAGGGTTTCAGAACGATGGTTCTGGAAGGTGAGCATTCCGGAAGGAAGTGGGTTCCTCAATCCGGCCCTGGAATCTCCGAGAAATCCCCACATCTTCTCATTCGAAGAAAATAAAGGGAAAAATCAGCGAAGAAAGAGAGAAATTGAACTTACCTGTTAATTGATGGAATGACTCACTTTTGATCACCAATCTTCGCTACAGCCACAGATACTCTCCAAATTTTATTTTATTTTTTCCGCAACCTCGCATCGGTTTTTTATTATTGTTGTGGGTTGTTGGCTACAGTGGACTCGTGAGTCTGCTGTAATCAACCCGTGAGTGCGTCTGTTGAAATTCGAAAATAATGAGTGAGGATATCGATAATATTGACGATATATCGGCGATATCTAGATTTGTGGTATTTTTCTAAACTTCCAGGGGTTGTCGTGTGGGTTTCGTCTTGCTGATAGGTGATAATGATATATTGGCCGATAGTATCGATATTACGGACACTGCTTAGGAGTAGCACCGATAGGTAATAAGATGAGAGAAAGTAGACTCGGATGGTTTGGCCAAGTGCAACAACAATCAAGAACTGCATCGATTAGGAGTGAGTTGGTTCCAGATGAAGACTCCAAAAGGGCAATGAGAAGGCCCAAAAGGCCGTGGCTTGAGGTAGTAAGAGGAGACTTGATTACCCATGGTATAACTGAGGATATGGTCCTTCACAGAGTAGGATGGCAGAATAAGATCTGTGTAGCTAACCCTGATTGGTTAGTATAAGGCTTAGATGATGATTCGAAGAACATTGCTAGCCAAGACCCTCCTTTGGGTCGAGCAAGATACGTTGAAGGTAGAATTGCTAGCAAATGACTCGCCATAATTTTCATTCTTTTCTTACAATCCTAATCTCATTTTCTACCTCCTTTATTTTTCTTTTATGATTTAAAGACATTTCTGAATACTCATCTCCCACAAAGTAAAGAGCGTTCATTAAACAGGCAGAGGAGGTGCCTCACCCCTCACTTCTCCATCAAAAAGGCCCTTACCTAGACTTTGGGATTTTCTTACAGTTTGCCGGTCTGTTTCACGCCTACTAAAGAAAAGGGCTTCAATTGGAAAATCATATTCATCATAGTGTAGGAAAGGTGATCTTTGAACACATGCAAACCTGTAGGGTCAAATACAGAAGAAACCCCTTTCTTTTTAAACGAGGTTTAGTGAAACCCATCAACAATTGGTGGCATGGACAACACTATGGTGACAAAAGGCGTGGTGTTAAGAAATGTTCGTAATCTCGATACTGTCGGCCGATATTATCGTTATTGCCTGCTAGCGAGACGAAACCCATACGACAACCCTCGAAAATTTAGAAAAATACAGCAAATCTAGATATCACACGATATATCGTAGATATTGTGCGATGTATCGTCGATATCATCGATATCATTACCCATTATTTTTGGATTTCGACAGACGTATTCACAGGTTGATTGCAGAGGAGTCACGAGTCCACTGTAGCCAACAACCCACAACAGCAATAAAAAGCCGATGCGGGGTTGCGGAAATTCAAAAAAAAAAAGAATTAGAAAAAAAAGAGAAAAAATTGGAGAGTTCTTGTAGGTTGTAGTGAAGTTTGGTGATCAGAGGTGGGTCATTCTATCAATTGACAGGTAAGTTCGATTTCTCTCTTTCTTCGTTGATTCTCTTCTTTATTTTCTTCAAATGAGAAGATGTGGGGATTTGTCGTAGATTCCGGTGAGAAATCGGGTCGGATTGAGGAACGGTCCTTCCGAAACGCTTGCCTTTTGGAACTCTCGCTCTGAAACCCTCGTCGAACCCTGTGAAAGGAATTGGAGTACATTCTCCCTCATCCACACAAATAAACGTAACAGACTTGGGTATGAGAGGCTTCAGAAGCTAGTGTATTGTCATTAAAATATGAAGTTACGAGAGAGGCTGCTCCGCGCGGAAGGAAGAAGAAAAGCACAGGAAGACCCACTGGACTTAATGACGGTCGGACAACATGCATATACTGAGGATGAGGAGGATGACCTAGTTTACCAGTGGGTTGGGTCAGATGACTTAGATACCTCAGTTAGGCGATCAGGGCCACATGTTGTTGCGGAAGCAGATACACGAGGGATTGATATTGATACACATGTGGAGTAGCAGAGGTCTCCCGATGAGGCATTCGACCCATTGACGATGAGTTCGGAGAGCAGCCTGCGGCAGTCATTATCACGCGAGATACGTGGCGGGGAGGCATTGTCTGACACTGAAATTGAGTCAAAGAGTGATGCGGGGAATGGGTCCGGTGATGATGATGACAACGATAAGGGTGACGATGACTTTAATGATAGTAACGATGATGATGATGACAACAGGGATGGTGGCCGCACGGGTGAGAGTCAGGATCAGAGGCCTATTAGCCCTTTCATTGAAGAGAAGAATTTCAATCATGTCATGCAGGACCTTGACCATGGTTCTCGTCCAGGAGAACCATGACCTCGTCTTATTTACAATAAGACATACACGCGTCAAAAGCCATTGAAGAAAAAACAAACTCTGAAACTTTCAGATTTTGAGGAGTTGTTGGCAAAATGCATGATGGACACAAGCGTTCGTGACAAGCGAGGTGAATCTAGATTTGGATCACGGACGAGGAAAGAGAGCTCGAGTTACAGGCCACAACATGAATCTGGATCACAAACATAGGAGAGTAGCTAGAGTTCTGTGCCACGGTATGCGCATGGAGACGGACCTGGTGGATATGCAGCCAGTGACTCCAACAGTCACAACACATCATTTTTCAACTATGGTCGGAGTTCACTTCTGCATATGGGCAGGGATATGAGCAGCAGTATGAATATGACCAGCAATATCGATAACAAGGAGCTTCATATATGCCCTTCCCAAATCCATATCAGACACAAACTGTGATGATTACGCATTACCCACAAATGGGTGTATTGATTTAGTTTGGAGAGGATGAGTACGAGCGTTATGTCATGGAGTATCTTAACTGGTACCACTCTACTATTACCTGGGCACAATATTGTCGATTTCTGAAGCAGCAATATTATTCCCAGCCCTGTCGAGATGGAGACGATGATTACGAGCCACCGTGAAACTCTATGTGGGTCTAGGCTACAACTAATCCCCATCATTGATATGTATATTTCTTAATTTTTACTTTGCTTTTCAATGAATTGGTTGTGTTTTCATACATGACTTTGATATATTTATAAATGTCATGCGTTCAATTTAAATATAGTTGCATTAGTTCAGTTAAACATCGCATAGTTTAGGACCCTATACAAAGAAAATTTATTATGTGCATCTTTTTTTTGAGATGTTATGATTTAAAAGTGTGTATTAAGGGCATTTTTTACAATCTCCAAAGTTTCATTAAAAATTCAACCATTTTCCCAATGTTTCCCCATGTTTCCCAAAAAGTAAGATAAATTATGTGATACAAATGATATATCCCATGCGATAACCGATACATATCTGTATCCCAAGGATGCGATACATAGTGCGATACCGATATTTCGAACACTACTAAGTTCACTCAAATTCATTCATTTCTCATTCTACCCTTGTCTTGCCACTCATCCATTTCAACATTGTCATTTCAGCTATGCTCTTACTATGAGCATGTTGTTCCTCCATTGCTCAATAAAATTTTCAATAGCGTCCACAGCGTAGCTATAATGATGGTGTTAAAAAATGGTTATGTTGCAGCCATTAAGTAATGGTAATGGTGGTGACCATCACACGATATGAGGCCATAATGCCCAATTCCATAACGGACTGATACAGGCTTGTAATGGGGTAACACAGGGCTGATGCATTTTTTTCCCCTTCAAAATAATTTTGAATGTTACAAGGCCGTGCATAACAGCCATCATGGCCCATATCATAACAGCCATAAGGCTGGCCATTACGGCCACTGTTACTGTTATACCTTGCTTATAACACTACGTAGCGTATGCAAGTAGCGTAATTCCTATTTAGCGCACGCTATATAGTGGGTAGCGTATGCTATACATAGAGTAGTGTGTAGCGCAAATAGCTAAGCTACGGTGTATATGCTTTTTTTTAAAGCTTCATATTTGTCAGATTTTTGTCACTGATTTTTTTTTAATGTTAATTCATCATGTAATTGAAATGATGGTGACATCCTCCTCACGCATGGCACTGAAGTACGTCTATCTAGACTATCCAAATTGTGGTCCTATTATGAATGGAACATATCTCTAGAGCTACACGTATCAGACAATCCGAACCATCAGTATGTGTGAGCATGCCAAGTGTAAGGCTAAAGATATACTCCCATTTTAAATGGTGTAAAACTCACAACAGAACCTAGCTGTTATAAATGAAAGGGCTTTTAAAAGCCCTAAGATTCAACCACAAATACATCTCTGCCCCCCCAAAAACTGCAATTCGATTCTCTCAATCGAGAGAACTGTTTGAGATGAAAATCCAAGGATTGATCGGTCCTATGAGAAGATCCTTCGACTAAATTTTCATGGGCATTGGAGCCCAAACAAAGGAGAAGTTTGAGATTCCCCCATTTCACATCGGTGTGGCTGTGGAGGTCAAGATTTGGATTTTTTGGTTGATTTAAAGCTAAATAGAGGTGTGCTTCTGATTCTAAATATCAGTTAATTAGTTTTATTTTATTTTGATTAATTTAATGATTGTCTTAGCATATTTTTTCAACATTTTCCCCCCATTTTTTTTTTTTTTTTTTCCCTTTTTGGGTAGCCAACCTGTGAAATATTGTAGAATAAGCTGTTTCCACAACCATTTGTTTTGTGGGGCTTAATTGTGGTGTGTCACATGGCATTTAAGCCGTCCAATCCATTATGTGTGGTACCATGTTACACTGGTGGTTTTTGAGTAGCTGTGCATTGTTTTCCATGGTGTGGCCCAACGGATGATTGGATATGCCTGATTTCTTCTTCTCTAATGTGGATGTTCATTGTATTCTATTTACTGGCCCAATATTGAACTCGTACAGTCCAGCATGGTTGATCCAATCATCATGGGTGTTACCATGCTGCAGTGGAGGGTGACTATCCATTGTTTTCTGTGGTGTGGTCCATGTGATATGATTGAATAGATCTAATTTTTCGACATCCCATCATCAAAACTGGGCTTACTTGATGTGGGGGTTGGATGGCATCATGGCAATGACATACACAATAACACATGGTGGGCCCCACAGTCAATTGCGTAACATTTAGATGTTTTCAACATGCTTTTACTTGAAAAATTAAGCAATTTATTTATTTTTAAATTAATTAATTAATATTAATATTATTATTATTTTTTGTGAAATGAGAAATTAAGCATATTCTTGGCCTTTTTTTTGCAAATTATATATATATATATATATATATATATATATATATATATATATATATATATATTATATTTACTATCTACTTTTTTTCCCTATTATTTTTATTCAAAACAAGAAGTATTGTGTAGCTTATGCTACATGCTATGGAGGGATGAACACTATGCTATAGGCTACATGCCATTTAAAACACTTCTGCCCAGCATTTTGTTCCATAAAGCATGGCTGGTCTTATAGCTATACTAGAAAATGCCCCCTTGAGTTTCATTTGGTATTATGACAATTGTATAGAACTCTAGAGACATCTCCCGTTTGTCCACCCTGCTCTGATTCCATGAGCAATATCCTTCTCAATTCTTTGCTCTCATGAATTATCGACTGATGTTCTTTGGATGAAAGTAGGATTAGGAGCATTGGGAAGGAATAAAAATTACTTGAATCCTCCCTTTGCAGTGGTTACTGGAGCCGTTTCTTGAAACATGAATGGGTTGAATTGTTCTCCTTGAGTTCTTAGGTCTTATCACCATTTGTCCATGTAATACTCTCTTTGCAGGGAATTATGAGAGATGGGTTGAGGGTTGAGAGGAGATGGAAGGGAAGAAGAAGATTTGTAGAGAATGAGAACCAAAGATCTCTTTCTTAGAGAGGGGAGTCCTATTTATAGATTTTGACAAGGTTTAGCTGTGATTTTGGTGAACTTTGGGAGCATTTTGAAACGTGGGAGACATGAGTAATAAGGGAGTAAAACCGCCACATAGGATGCTTAAGAAGGTCAAATGGGTTATTGTGAAGAAATCACAGAAATTAGGGTGCCATGCCTGTGTTTGAAATTGAGGAACTGAATTCTCAGGGGGTGGAAATCCATTTTTTTATATAAAGATAATGGAAATTTTATTAGGAAGGACTGAAAGCACTACAGATCAGCTAAAGAAAAGAGAAAAAAAAAGGAATAGACATCCCCAAGAAGTGACAGTTACATCCTTTGAGCTTTGGCACAGTGGAAACCTATTCAATCATCATCAGCCTGGCTCTTTGGGAAATTCCTTCGGACGGCTTGCTTTCGTTCTTAAAACATCTAGTGTTCCTTTCCTCCCACAGCCCACCAAACTGCTAGCAAAGCTATTCTCCAAAGCATCTTTCGCTCCTTTCCAATGCTTACTCTATGCCAAGCAGTTAAGAGATCTACCACTGATTGCGGGAAGGACGAAGAAACTTGGAAGAGGCTCAAGATGTCTGCACATATCTTCCCCACAAAGGGATAATGAATAAATAGTTGATCTACCATCTCCTCATCACACATGCAAAGGAGGTAGATATTTGGAAGAATCATAGATCTCTTTCGCAAGTTGTTTTAGGTGAGGACTTTATTCCTGCCAACCAACCATCTGAAGGTAGCAACCTTAGGAGGAGCTTTATAGTGCCAAAGGAATTTTGTATGCCAAACCTCCTCGTCTGTTGCCTATGCAAATGAGGGAGTAGAAGGAGTGAACTGAGGATGAGCCTGAAAGGTCAGCTCTTGAAAGCATCTTATTCGGGTCCGAGATGTATGGGTGGTGAAAATGGATATGCTCCAAAAGCTCTGCAAACTCAGCTACCTCCTCGTCGCTAAGATATCTTCTATAAGGATGTTCCCACACAACAACCTCCCCTAGGAAGGAGAAGCAATCAACCACATTCGTGGAGGGATCCTAGACGATTTTTTTTTTTTTTTTTTTTTTTATTTAATGGGAGGTCGACTTTTAGAGGAGAGGGTCCTGCCCAAACGTCTTCCCAAAATCTTATTTTTTTGCCATTTCCCAAGGAATATCCCACCCCTTTCATGAAAGCTTGCGTCACGGAGATGACTCATTTCCATAAAGCTGAGGGTCTGTAAATGGAGGAATCTCGTCCACCACTCTGTCGGAACACCCATCCACCACTCTGTCGGAACACCCATACTTGCATCAAATTACTTCTTTCAATAGAGCCCCATTCTCCTCCTCGAATTTTCAAAGCCATTTACCATGCAAGGCTTCATTCATGACTTTAAGATCTCTAATGCCTGCACCTCCTCCTTCATAAGCTTTGCAAACCTCGTCCCACCCCATCAAATGGAACTTCTTTTCGTCTGCTCCTCGCCATAAGAAGTCACACCGGAGTTTCTCTAACCTTGAGATGACCGCACTTGAATATCGACATGAAATAAAGGGGAGGATTTGAAAGAGCCGCTTTGATGAGGGTGATGCGCTGGCCAAGCGGAAGGTAGTGGCTCTTCCATTTATCTAACATCTTCTCAAATCTTACCACCACGTTGTCCCAAAGATGTTTTGGTGGTTTCCCGACACAGGGAGACCAACAAAAGTTGTGGGGAGCTCCTTAACCACACATTCAAGGAGGTTAGCAAAGAGTTGAACTTTTTCCGCTTCTATTCTAATGGGGACATCATGCGTACGTGCACGCCCCCTACCCTACGCACGTACTCAAGGAGGAGGAAGGCCCCACTATTGATCCGGATCGCCGACGACATCTATGGAGGACCTCTTAGTTAAGGGGCCGTGCTATGGAGCATTGGAGTGGACCCGACCATCATAGGGATTCCACATTGGATCTCATGATCGTGGCCCACTACCCTAGGTGATCTAGGATTTTGAGTTTTGGTTATTATTGTTATTAGAAACATCATGAACGGTTATGATTGCGTTGATTAGTTGTTATTTTTGTTACTTCGTCTTTAAGTAATAGTGTGCGCATATCGTGCGACTTTCAGGATTTAGGGTTTTCTTATAAATAGGCAATCCTATGTAGGTTTTTTTTCACTGAAGTTTATGAATAAAATTTTACTTTTTTTTCTTCTCTATTCCTCGGAGTTGAAGAAGCTAATTAGGTGCGAAACCCTCCCTTCCTCGAAGGGCTAACTACCGTGGTGCGAAGCCACAACCATCCCAAATCGTCCCCACCTCCTACACCCCACATCCATCATCTCCCACAACCTTCCCATCTTCAGATTTATCTTTTCTCTGCATCAAAATTCTCCTTTACAATATAATTTCAGATTCTGACCCACTAGGGGGTCGAAACTTCAGCGGAGCACCACGCACACATCGGACCGCGGATCGATGTGAAACTTGGCGTGAGGGTGGACCTCCCCTGGTCAACCAACCCTTAGCTGGCCGTTTCCAGTTTCGTGGGCCCACACACGTGTGGACAGGAACCCACATGTGCGTCTGGGCTGGCCCGCTGTCCACACATGTGGACTGTCTCATGTTATTCTCTCTCCCCTATTTCACTCATCTCTTGCCTTAAATCCCTAACCCTAACCCTAGATAATTCTAAATTCTAAGTTTTTCTAACTTTTGCAAACCCTAGACTTTCCCCGAATTGGAACATGGTGAATCTCTTGAATTGGGAAACAATCCTTTGCAAGAGTGGATGAATCTTACACTCCTTTGGTCATTGTTTGGTTTATAATTTTATTTAATCCAGCCCTAAATGTGTGTAGGCTTGGACCCTCATAGATTCCCCTTATTGAATGTTTGATCGTTTGTGGGACGTGGAATTTTGTGAGTGCTTAAAATTGGTATGATCTAAAGCTTGAAATCTTGCATGTCATATTTAATTTCATGTCCTGGATCAAATTGGTATGATCGTATGCTCAGAGCGGGAGGTCTCATGTTTGAGACTCCTCACCGGGAGTGATTAATGCAGGGGCATTTTCACACCGGGCTTAAGTGGGGTCACCTGCGGGATGCAGGGTCACACTCGGGGTGGGCGGGACCCACGGGGGAGGTATCGTGTTCTAGACTCCTCATTGGGGGTGATTAATACACATTTCACACCGGGCTTAAGTGGGGTAGCCCGTGGGATGCGAGGACACACTCGAGGTAGGTGGCCCCTGTGAGGCGGTACCCATATGATTTGGGGCCCACAGGGGGGTTCGGCCGAGGTCCTAACCTATGAGATGTGGGGCCTGAGTATGAGATAAAGGGATTGATTCACCATGCTCTAATAGTTCGAGCTTTTAGAGTAAGTGGCTAATTGTCCTGCATCACATTCTCACATCGAACAACTTGCTTTTGGTGATATTGACCTTCAGCCTGGAAACCACTTCAAAGCATCGTTTAAAGAAGCATCACAAAAAGGCGTCATCTGCTTATTAAAGGTGGGAGATGGGAGAAGGCATGCCTTCCACATCGAAACCATGAATAAAGCCTTCTTCATGCCCCTTTGATAGCATCCTCCCAAGAGCTTTGACGACAATTATGAATGGGAGTGGAGAGGGGATCCCCTTGGCGAAGACCCCTAGAACTTCTAAAAAACCCTTTGGGCAAGTCATTGAGAACGACTGAAAAGTGTGTGAAAGACACACAAGCCCAAATCCAAGAGTGCCATTTTTCTCCGCATCCAATCCGGGATAACATATAGTCGAGAAGCCCCAATTTATGTGATTAAAAGCTTTCTCCAGGTCCAGCTTACATATAATACCTTTACAACCTCCTCTATGTTTGGAATCAATTCATGAACAATTAAAGCTCCATCAAGGAACTGACGTCCTGGGATGAAAGCGTTCTGATTCTTAGCAATAACACCGCCTATAACCCATTGCAAACAAGTTGCCAAGACTTTAGCCAAAATTTTATAAGGCCCTCCAATTAGGCTAGTAGGCCTAAAGTCTTGAAGTGAGTTGGCACCTGGAGATTTAGAGATAATTGCGACAAAGGAAGCATCGAGATCACTAGAAAACTGACCCCTGGTGAAGAATTCGAGCATAAAGGCCATTACATATTCTTTATTCACCTCCCAAAAAGTTTGGTTGAAGGCTATGGGAAAGCCATTTGGGCCCGGGGCTTTGTCACTCGCTAGGGAGTTGACCACCCTTTTCACCTCGTCCTCGGAAAATGGGATTTCCAGCGACCAAGCATCCTCAACTGAGAGGCGATCAAATAACAAGTTGTCTAACCTTGGCCGCCGCCATTTGTCCTCTGATATCAAGTGCTTGTAAAACTAAACTACTTCCAAAAGGTGGTCTTTATCCTCAACCCGGGTTCCGTTAATAATTAAGCTGCTGATCTTGTTAAATCTGGCTCGCGCACTTGTGATGTTGTGAAAAAAACTGTGTTTTTGTCCCCCTCCTTGATCCAGCGTTCCCTTGAGCGTTGTTTCCTTTTTATTTCATCTTCTTTTACCCTGGAAGAGTAGTCTTGAATAAGTTTTATTCTCTTAGTTTTATCTTCTAGAGATAGCCCTCTTCTGCCAAAACACCTAGAGACTGAAGTTCTGATAGGATGGCAACAGTTTCTGCTTCCCTGTTGCAGAGAGCATTCCTTTTCCAGCTCTTGATATTTTCTTTAAGCAGCTTGAGCTTACGACATAACTCGAAGCCAGCAAAACCCTTGACAATAAAAGAGCGCCACCATTCCTTAACTAATTGGGGAAAACCGTCCACCTCAAGCCAAGAGAGTTTGAAATGGAAAGGCTTTGTGACCCAATTATCCTCGTCCGCACACGGCAGCAGAGGGCAATAGTCTGAAGAAGGCTTGGGCAAAGTGTGCTGAGAGACGAGAGGGAACTTTTCTAACCAACCCGGGCTGAGGAGAAAATGATCCAATCTTGACATTGACGATTGCTGTTTCCTGTTAGACCATGTGAACTTGCTTCCTTGCATGGGGATATCAGCAAGCTCGTGGCTCTCCACCCTGTCTGAAAAGGCTTGCATGCTGTTGGTAATTCTGCCCTCATTCGATCTTTCTGAGGGATACTGGGTTACGTTAAAATCTTCCCCAATACACCACGGCCTGCTGAATCTGCTTGGGAGCAGAAAGCTCATCCTAGAAATCAGCCCATCCTGTCTTCCTGGTTTGGTCTGTAGACTGAGGTTAACATCCAGGTGAAATCCGAGGAGGGATCCTTCAACACTATCAAAAGAGAGAAGTTGCCACCTCACGAGTCTTCTTTGGACCACAGAGACGTCCCAGGCAATGACAATACCCCTGGACCTACTGGAGGCGTCTAAGGCAACCCAATCCGCATCTTTGACGTCCCAGAGAGTTTCTAGCAGTCTCTTGTTGAAATTCTGCACCTTAGTTTCTTGGAATGAGACTATCTGGGCTTTGAATCTTTTGCACACGCCTTTAATTTGTCTCCTTTTGTGCCTACTACCCACCCCCTCGACATTTCATGAGATTATCTACATTCAGGAACGGACTTACCCATTCTTCCCTTTCTTGGTTTTCCGGACGAGCTTCCAGCTTCGTAATTGAAATCAAAGGTTAAGCTAACTAACTCCTTGTTGCTTGTGGAGGGTCTGATGGATTTTCTGGATCATGAACTGCTTCTAGCTTGGCCTCTTTCCTTTACAAATTGGAATAGGGCGTGGTAATCTTTTGCATGGTCGACAAATGAGAGGCCAATCAGACGTCCTACATGACCCAAAGCCTTCCTGATCCACCATTTTCCTTTAACCACCTCCATCGGCTTTGCCCAGCTAGGCACCGCATCTTCCTCAAGAATGTATCGGTTTCCTTCTACGGGTTGAATAGGAGACAAAGGGTGCAACCTCTTGAAGAGGGGCAATTTTGAGAACTTCCTTATCCCTTGCCATCGAAGCAACTCGGCTCTAGAGAAATTAGGCCCGGGAGAGAGAAATAAGCGCTTGCCCCTCAACTCCTGTCGGATCGCACTGAGAAGAGGTCGAAGCCCGATTAGAAGGAGGATGGTAGTCTTTAGTCGATGGAGGGAGGAGTTGAGGCGTTGTCTGGAGACTTTTCGGAAAAAAGGATCTCAGGGAATACCGAGGGCTCTCGGTTAGGAAACCCGGATTTGCATGTGTTTCGTATTAAGGGATAGAGCACACAAGCCCCCGTAGAGGATAGGAATCCTCACGTGCAGGGATGTCCCATGTGCAGGTAGTTTCAAAAAATAAAAAGTAGGGCACTGAAATTGGATTCTGTACCCTAAAAAATGCAAAAAAAATTGCAGTAGGGGGGTGTGGGCCCCAGGCTTGGCAAGGCTGAATCTTATGGCCCTATCAATTTAGGGCAACATTTGTGTTTTTAAAGTCTTGGATGGGTTCAGGATTGGATAGAATGGGTCCAGCAAAGCTGGAGGTTAGGTGCAAGACGCTCCTAACTTATGTTTGATTCTATTGGATGATCTGGACAACTTGCATTTAGGTTGGGTGGCTACAGTAGGTTATTTTGCTTGAACTTGAGACAGCAATTTTGAAATGAGCGCCAACCATTGAGCTTCGGGATTGAAAACTACAGCGATCACTTTCAACTGCAATATATTGCAGTTGAATGTTGACAATTATGATCATGTAATTTTAATTGTATTGATTGACATTTTCAACTCTAATAATCTTTCAAATGTTGAATCACGTAAGAAAAAGCACCCGTTCTACAAATTGTGCAATCACTTTTATGCTTTCATCTCTTCAGGATTCTATGGATCTATGGGATTTGATGATGTCTGCCGGTTTTAGAGATGATTAAAGGGTGAAGTCAGTTTGCCAAAAATGAAGGGATAAAAGTGATAAAAGGAAGAAAAATCTAACAATTTCACATGAAAACCTGTTTTTTCTAGTAAGGAGGCAAAAGCTCTTTGTGGAGTTGAAGCTTTTTACAACTAATTTAGAATAACTTTATCCTTCTGGTATCAACTTATTTTTTTCTAATCATCACATCAACATGTAAGGATTATACCAACTAATTGGGGTCAACTACACGAATCCTGTTCCGCCATTTCACTCTATCACGGACCATATCCTCAACTAAACCGTGAGTCCTCATGTTTTTTCTTACTACCTCCACCCACATCCTCTTAGTCCTTCCCCTTGCCCTTTTAGAGCCCTCAACTAGAATCAGCCTACTTTTAATCCATAGAAAATGTTTCTTGCTAATCCTTATTTTAGTCTTCTTTGTTTGTCGGCTTGTTTTGTTTGTTATCTAAGCAGCACTGATTTGTTTCTTCTTCTTCTTATTTTTTCCTTTTGCTTTGTTTATGCTCTAGTTGTGATTTGTGAATGATTGGCATTCTTTTGAATGACTGACTGGGGTGTTTAATCATTCATGAGGAATTGATTCAACTAGAACACCCTTAAAGAATCTGAAAAGATATATATATATATATTGGGATACTTTTCAAAAATATTGGTATTGGTTTTATAACTTTTTGATATATATATATTTGTTATCGTACTCTTGAAATTAGCAAATTATGATTCCAAATATCTGGATATCCACTGGGTTATTAATTTCTTCGCATATCAGTCTGCTAATAACTTGAAGTTGAGCAGGCATTGTCTCTGATTTCCAAGTTAACGGAGGAGAAAGCCGTGGCCATTGAACTAAATCAGAAACTCCATCAAGAACTGGTATGGTTTTAATGTTCCTGTGGCATTTTGTTTTTACTGGCTTTTATTGGTGTAATAACATTAGAAGTCTCTTATCATCTTTGACTACTTGTTTCCTTTTTGTTGCAGCTAGCTGTGAAATTTGGGATATTGTTGACTGCCCTATTCAATCTTTCTTCTGCATGCTTTCTTATTAGCCGGGATACTTCATATTTGATTTATTATTTATTTATTATTTATTATTATGCCTGCATAATGTTACTATAGATGCATGTGGTGTTTGTCACCAATGGTCTATCACATGCCGGTTTCTCGTTGCCCTAAACAGGTGGATATGTATGATGGACATATTCATTGCACTCTCTTGCCAACCACTTCATATCCATGTAACTTCATTCTTATAATCTGTAGCTTGTGGAATCTCTTAGTCTTTAGTTATAAGGGCATGACTCGGTGGACATGTTGTGCACCAAATCATCATCTCTTTGTGCACATAGGTATCTCCCAAAATCCGAAAATGGTTGCCAGGAATCCAACAAACATTTCAAAATGTGATATCCAAAACCCATTTTGAATTATAATGAGATACCTGCTCCCTGTCTTCGAATTGTGGAGATCATTGGATGGTGCCATTCGAAAAAAAAAAAAAAAAAAAAAGAGAAAGAAGAAGAAAACGAAGGATATCATTGGATTCTGTTCACCAACTCCTAGTGCACACTGTATGTACTCCATAACGGGATTCACCACTGCTTGCAGTTCCCTTTGTGGCAACATGATTACTGCGACATAAATTTGTCATTGTGATGCCAGTTTTAAGTGTTCCTGAAGTTGGAGAACTCCAATAATACAAAAGCAAATGTATGTGAACATCCAAAAAACTAGGCAAGTCGATCCCTATCCATCTGAGAACTATTATCCAGTTTTTTTATCAGCCAATAATTAGGGTTGTTAATCACTAATTGTCCAATTCTGGATATGTCATAAACTCATAATAGCCATGTAGATTGGGTGTGGAATTGAGAAATAGAGTCATATCATCTATGAAAGAATAGATGCACATGTGGAGTTAACAATATAGCAACCAAATAATTCAGTGCCATATTGTATTTTAGTGTACAAAGTATATACTTTGACCTTACATGGCTGCTTGTGCATGCACTCTTTTGGTTGGACAGGTGAGTGCGGGTCCACAGTTTACTTCCGTACCTTATGTGAGCAGAGCCGACCTTCTAAAAGAGTGTGAGATTGAATATGCATAGGGCTAGTTTTACATTCATATGTTTGGGTAAAATTCAATGATGATCAATGTTGTCAAAATTGTCATTGTATCACAAATTGTAGTAGGGGTTGAATCGTATTGAATAGCAAACCGTAAGTTTTTTTTTTTTTATAAATGATTTTCTTAAAAATAAATATATCTGAAAAATATAAATAAATTAGAAAAATAAAAAACTCAAAAAACTCATCAATCATCCATTTCCTATTGATATGCACCAAGAAAAGTAAAATATTATGATATCTGCATTTCGGAACTTGTATATGGTGTACATATCTTGGTAGAATTTTTTTTTTTTTTTTTTTTCTTCTTCTTTTTCTTTTTGTCTTTCAAGAAATTTACCTTAGAAAACAGACAAGAGTCCTTTAAGAGTTTATGCTTTAAAAAAGAAGAAAAAACCTTTTGTAAGTGTAGAATCAGCTTTGGAAAAAGTGGCAGTCGACTCTGTTCACTGACTAAAAAGATTTCAGTTTCTTTGTTTGGGTTCTTTCCTGTGCTTCAGTGGTAGAAAGAGTGTGTTTCAACATTGAGGTCTTGGGTTTGAGCCCGTACTTACCTAATGAGAGAACGAAAGAAAAAAAAATAAAATCAAAATCTGCCAATCTCCTCTCTCCCTCTCTCAAAAGACAAAAATGTGAATTTTTAATAGGGAAGGGCCTTTTACATGTTTTAAAAGCAAAAGGGTAAAAAAGTAAAAAATAAAAAGAGAAGGTGTATAAAAATGAAAAAAAATTCAACAGTTGTCACTTCAGTTGTTAGAGTCGAAAACCCAAAAGACTATATGAGACTGTTTATTCACTTGTTATTGTTAGAATGTCGGCAGCACTGGATTATGCCATTTTGCTTCAGTGAACAATCCCTAGGTCCTTTATTTTTGTTCTCCTTTTTTAGGTGGGGGTTTAGTCAACCAACCTCCTTCATTCTTTGCTTACCAACTCCCATCTCTCTCTCTCTCTCTCTCACACACACACACACACACACATACACACACACACACACACACAGAGAGCTCTTTTTTATTGTGTTAATTCTGTAAGAAGATGGCTCTAGGCGCCTGCCAGGCTTTAGACCCATCAGCTTGGTCAGGAGCTTATATAAGACCCTGCCAGGCTTTAGACCCATCATCTTGGTCGGCAGGGTATTGTACTTACAATTTCCATATTACAAAGTGCATTTTTCAGGGGATGGGAATTGCTTGTGAGTCGGATACAATGAAGGTGAATGATGTGGTGATTTTAGAATATATGTTAGGGAAAATGGGTTATGGTGTCAGGAGGCGTTGGATGGGGGAATGTATAGCATCAACAAAGTTCTGAGTGCTTATTAATGGTTCTCCGAAAGGTTTACTTAAAGGGATCAAGGGGATTTAGGTAAGTGGTATCTGCTGTCCCAAATCTTTTTCGTAATAGCCACAGAAGTGCTAACCAAGATGTTGGATGAGGCGAGAGGAAGGCATGATTGAGAGTTTCTGGGTGGTATGCGTCATGTTTCTCACCCATAGTTTGTAGAAGTAACTTTGATTTTGTGTGATGCGAGTGGAGAGCAATTTTGTATTTGAGGGGTATCTCAAGGTGTATTGAGCCTCTTGTGTTTGTGGATGTTGAATGGTTTTCATTTGTTATCATCAGCATCCATATATTTTTTTGGTTGGGCTAGTTCTTGGGTTTGAATTCATATGTGCCACTCTCTTGGTGTCGGATGTTTTCTCTTTGTTTGTGCATTCATTGGAATATGGCTGCTCCCTTTGTTTGTGCATTCATATGTCACAATGTCTTTGGTTAAGCCAGCGTAACTTCCAAGGGTTTTGAGCACTTCCCTTCATGCGGTATGTCTGGCAATTGGCCCTCCATGACTCCAGGCAGGCGAGGTGCACATATAAGTTGAGCTAGGGGTAAGTACTTGGTGAGATCTTGCTCTCATGCAAATGTGGTCAATGTGGGCCTTTGCCATGACTGGTTTCAGAGCCTGGGTAAAAATAAAAGATTGATATCTGTCAGCTGATCATAAAGCCTTTGCCAATCTACTATTTAAAAGCTGAGAAAGACTGAGAAGATAATTATGATTTTTTATTACTAGCGGCATCTGTTTGGGATGGGCAAGATTCCCAATTCTTTGGATCGGTAACAAGTTAAAAGTGTGCCTATTTCCAACTCATTTCCTTTCATCTCCTGTTCATTAAAATGGATAGAGGTATCCTACTCGATTTCTGCATGGCTGTGAGGATGTTACATGTTTGCACATGTAGGTCCTACAGCATTATAAATTGTGACATGTATGGTATGGTCTCTTGATTTTGTAGTAGTTTCCTGATAGAAAAGCTCCATTAGCACCACACATGATGCAAAACATTTTCTACTCTGTTCAGCATTGGGCAAGATTATCTACCTATGTGTCACTTGTCTTTTCATGAATGCCTTGGTTTAGGAGCTGCTAAGAAGAGAAGTCAGCAAAAGCCGCGGCGGCGGCTTCTCCTTTATTCTTGTTGTGCTGATAGGTCTCCTGGGCATCTTGGTTGGGTACTTCATAAAGAATACATGATGAAGATGCAGTGCTTGCAATCAGTAAGTTGGTCAGCCATTCAATCTGTGCTGTTGTTTGTTGTCTCCGGTAGCATTGAACTCAACTTCAAGGAACCTCTTCTCGTAACAGTGTATAAAAATGATAATATTTCGTTATGTATGTGGAATTAAAGTTTTGTTTGTCCTGTCTGAAAACTGGACTACTCTGATTTATTGATGACAAAACACTCAAGCAAATGACTAATTCATCTTTTGTGAGAACAAGTCTCTGTAGTTTATCCCGATCCCTGCTGGCTGCTAAAAAGCCAATGGGGGCTACAACTTACAGGGAGCTGTTCGTATGAAAGGAGAAGAACTAAGGCCCTGTTTGGGTGCCACTTAAAATGAGTTCATGTTGAAATAGAGTAGAGTTGATGTTGAAATAGATATGTATTAGAGATCTTGGTTAAGGATTAAAAATAATCTTGATAACCAATAATCTATAGTCAAACTATGATTTCTAATACAGAATTACTGTTAAAATGAGGTGAAATCATTTTTATGTGTCATTCAAATAGGGTCCAAGGAATTGATGTTTTCATGGAAACGAAGATGGGAAAAGAAATGGAGGTTAAGGCTGTGAATGGTTGCGCCAAGTTTCATGAAATATCATGAAAATTTGCACCCAAATTAAACTTTGATTAATCATGAAATTTCGTGATATTCTGTGCAACCAATCGCACCCTCGAGTAAAGGACAGAATTTGGAGAGTCAGTAGAGGGATATTTTAAGAATGTACGCCTTTCTGGTGGGCGCCATTTTGAACTGAACTGTCTATAGAGTTGGCTCCTGTGTGGATGGGTTCTATTGGCACAGTGTAACCAAGGTGCATCCATTTTGCGGCCCACAACCTTCTTCTTCTTCTTCTTTGTCTTCGTTCGTCATAAATCATAGAGAACTGATCGCCTGTAGCTGATTGAGCTTTCTTTTCAGCATTTGTCAAAGATGCATGGCGTAGACCCCTGCAAAACGTGGGGCCCACCATGGTGATCACTTGCCTTGAAAATCAAGCTGATCAACTCATTAGGTGGACGGGCGAGATGCCTATTTGCTGAGAAACAGTTGGATGCCCATTTATTTCTTCAATCTGGGCTACCTGATTAGTGGATGACTGAACTGACGTGATTTTTGTGCCAGGCGATCTGCATGGTGGGGCACACTGCATGCGGCTCTAGGCGGTCAGTTGTCAATATCTTACAGATTCACTATGAACTTATGGTGGGACTAGGTCGTGCAAAAAGGTGGGCAGACCATTGAGATTTGGCATGAAACTCAGGCCACCCACTCATTACATTGGCTGCACCAGTGCATTGCTGTCCGTTAATTTTAGCAGTGTGGCCCACCCAGTGAGTGAAGCAAACTAATTTTCATAGCAGGTGATTTTCATTGCGTGGCCCTTTAAGACTACTAACTGTGGAAATTACTGTTACCAAGTCGCCGTCACAAAATCATATTGAAAAGAGACAAATTTTATAGATCTGCTTGCGGGTTTATGGTCAATTCGGAGAGAGGAATGGTAGATGCTTAGGAGACGAAAGCAAAAGCGTGGCTTCAGTCGGTGGCTACGAGTGTGTGGCTTTCTGCTAGCAAATGGGCTGGGGCTATGGGTTGGTGGGAATTAGTTGTAATTTTCTTTTGTTCTTTTGCATTGTTGGCTATTGTTTTGTTTCTCTTTGGCTACCTCAGTGCCCTTTAATAAATTTTGTTCTTGTCATCTTAAAAGGGAAAAAAAAACCCTAATAGTCTAATACACGTTGAAAACCATTAGATCTTTTAAGGATAAATGGTCTCACACGCACGTCCCTGTTAATACTGGTAAGGGTTGGATGAGATATGCACGCCAATACAAGTTGTTCCCCATGGGGTGGGCTACGTGAGTTGTGGATTAGGGTATTTTTGGCCGTACGTCCTAGCATCAAGGAATACGCTTGATGATGTGATAAATGTGGCCAATGGACTGCAAATCAAGAATGTTTATCATATCGACTGTATTGTGGATGGCTCGCTGTTTAAGAAAAGATATTAATTCATTCGGAAAATTAATCACAAATCTTCGTTTTTTTTTTTAAAATTTTTAAATTTTTATTTTAAATTTTTTCGAATGTCAACCATCAATAACTAACCATTATATATCTACATGCGACATTCTACACGGTCCAGATTAACTCTATCTATGCCGTGTATCTCAATCTCACGCTACTCTTGTTAACTCTTAGGGGCTGTTTGGATATCACCAAGGACCCGATTGGATAGCACCAAATAAGTTACTTTTCCACTTATGGCAGTAGACTTATTTAAGATAAGTAAGTTTGGTTTATGATTATTTATAAAACAACTTTTTTTTTTTACTTAAAAGTACTTAATCACTTCAGCTAAGTTTTTTATTTTTTATTTTTTTTAATAGCTTTTCTACTTTTCATAAGTTGTTGAATAAAAGCATGAGGAGTGACAAAAGAGAAGAGAAGCTGATAAGCATGTTATTTACTGTACATACTTATCTTCTTGGTAAGTAAAAACTAAGATAAGCTACTTGTGGCATAAGTAGCTTATCTTAAGCATCTTAAGATCCAAAAGCCCTCTAAATAAGTAGCTTTTTTATCTTATGTAAGTTAATAGGCTACTTAAAAAAAAATAGTTTGGTTATTAAACTTAAATAAGCTACTTAGCTAAGTAGCTTCTTTCCATTTATTTAATTTTTTTTTTTTTTATATAACTTTTCAACTTATAAAAAAGCTACTGAAGATGGGTGTAAGTGTGTGGTGAAAAACCACAGTGGTTTGATTGTGTGGGTGTGCATTAGTGTGTATGTGTTATAAAAAAAAAAAATGAAGAAGGTGGGCTAGCGCTAATGGGAATTTTCTCCTCATGGCACGATCGATCGAGGGTGGTACTTGACCAGTCGAGTAGCACTCGACTCAAAGTCTAGCGAGCAATTGGTTTTTGGAACTCCGTGGTACTCGACTAGTCGATGAGTCTACTTGACTGGTCGAGGACCCTGCTCGACTAATCGAGGTTACGCAGATTCATGTCCAGATTTTGTGTGGCTGATAAATTTGAGGTGGTTTTCACAGAGGTGCGGAAAGGAATTTCCTAAACTATAAATGTGGGTTCCTAGGGCTATTCTAGTTAACACAAGAGAGTTTCCTAAAACTTTACAAGGATTTGCTAAAGGGTTTACGCTATCAAAAGGAGAGAGAGAGAGAGAGAGAGAGAGAGAGAGAGAGAGAGAGAGAGAGAGAGGAAGCTTGTGGAATGGAGGTTCTGCTCGTAGAGGTGATTTACTTTGCGGTCAGCGTCTCAATGCTTTTACGTCCTCGTGGTCGGTGAGATCTCTCCATTTTTCTTTATTCTCTTATGATTTATCCACTCTTGCATGAGTGAAGAAGGTTTGATCCAAGTGAGGTGTGCTTGTGATCGGTTGTAACGTTCTACTTCATAGTGGATTATTGCTCTGGACAAGGTCTCATAGTTTTTACCTCTTTGAAGGTTTTCCATGCAAAAATTTCTTGTGTCGTGTGGTTTATGCTTTGATTTATTTCATTTCTTTATTATCCCATAATTCTGGTGTTTTTGGAAGGTTAGATCCTAAGGTTTTGTGCAATGGTCCCCAACAAAGTGGTATCAGAGTGTTCAGGTTGGTTGAACGTAGTGAGATCGGTTCTGAATTATGAAAGGTGGCTCATCAAGGATGATTAGTCTCAACGGTTCTAACTGGACCATATGGAAGGCTAAGATGGAGGACTTACTTTATTGCAAGGACTTGTATTCTCCGATTCAAGGCATATCAGCAAGGTCAAGGGATATGTCAGATGATGATTGGAAGAAGATGGACGAAAAGGTGATGTCGTTTATTAGACAATGGTTGGATGATTCCGTATTCCACCATGTATCTACGGAGACCTTAGTCGCCAGCCTATGACTGAAACTGCAAGAGCTGTATGAGAGGAAGACAACCGCGAATAATTTTTTTGATAAGACGACTTGTGAATCTCAAGTTCAAAGATGGTGGTTCTGTGACTGAGCACATGAATGAGGTCAGCAATATATTGAACCAGTTCTCCGTTATGAAGATGGTCCTAGACGATGAATTATAAGATTTGCTATTACTTAGCTCATTGCCTGATAGTTGGAAGACATTGGTAGTGTCTCTAAGTTACTCCGCGCCAGATAAAAATGTGCCCATGGAACAGGTAACTAGTTATCTTTTTAATGAGGAGACAAGAAAGAAGTTTCAGGGGTCTACTCAGCAAGAGCCCCTTATGATACAAGATCGAGGGAGAGGAAAGAACAGAAAGGGTAGGAAGGCCAGAGATAAATTAAGAGGCAAGTCGAGTACCAGGAAGGACGTTGAATACTGGAATTGTGGCAAGAAGGGCCACTACAAGCATGAATGTCATAAGAAAAATAATGATAAGAAAGAAAAATGAAAGAAGGAAGGTGAATCAGATTCCATTGCATTCGCTTCAGATGACGACATTGTAGTTATTCTTTCAGCAGATCATGATGTTTGTCTCACGGTTATGAGTTAGGATACCGACTGGGTGATAGACTCGGGAGCCTCGTTTCATGCGCTCCATGCAGGGATTTCTTCACAAGTTACAAGTCAGGTGACTATGAGATCATGAAGATGGAAAATTCTGGCATATCGAAGATCGTAGGGTTGGTGATATTTGTGTGAAGACCGATATGGGCTGCATATTGGTTCTCAAGGATGTGAGGCACATTTCAAACCTTCGCCTCAACTTGATGTCGATGGGAAGGTTGGAAGATGATGACTACGAAAGATAATTTTTTAGTGGCCGCTCAAAGCTCATTAAGGGTTCATTGATTGCAGCCAGAGGAAAGAAGTGTTGCACCCTTTACAAGACAAGTGTCATTGTGTGCAAGGGTGGGTTGAATGCAACGGAAGATTTAACTATTGACATGTGGCACAGGTGTGTAGGCCACATAAGTGAAAAGGGGCTTCAGCTACTAGCGAGGAAGCGGCTCCTTCCAGACATGACAGGTATACCTCTCAAAACCTATATTGATTGTTTATCAGAAAAATAGCATAGAGTTTCATTCGTTAAATCTGATTGTCATTAGATTTGGTTTATTCTGATATTTGTGGTCCTATGAGGACAAAAACCTTAGGTGTGACATTGTATTTTGTCACTTTTATAGACGATGTATCTAGGATGGTTTGAGTTTATGCTTTGAAATCCAAGAACGAGGTCTTTGATGTGTTTAAATTGTTTCATGCTATGGTCGAGAGAGAGACAGGTAGATCATTGAAGTGCATCCGCATTGACAATGGTGGTGAATACATCAGTGACTTTTATAAGTATTGCAAGTCTCTGGGTATAAGGCATGAACAGACGGTTCCCAAGACCCCCAATATAATGGTGTGGCTGAGTGAATGAATCGCACCATTGTAGAGAGAATCAGATGCATGTTATCTCATGCGAAGTTGCCTAAGATGTTCTGGGGAGAAGTAATGCATACAACAGTGTATTTGATAAACAGGTCTCCATCAGCCCCGTTGAATGAAGAAGTACTCGAGAAGGTGTGGACTGAACAAGATCCATCGTACAATTATCTCAAGGTATTTGGATGTAGGGCATCCGTTCACGTACCAAAGGACGAGAGGTCCAAGCTTGATACAAAGATCAAATAATGTGTGTTCTAGAGTATGGTGTTGAAAAATTCGGTTACAGATTGTGGGATCTAATTAAGAAGAAGCTCATCAGGAGAAGAGATGTGGTTTTCTTTGAAGACTAATGTATTGAAGACAGTTGTAAGTCAGAAAAGACGCAGCCTAATTCAGAAGAGCTACAAGATATAGATTCGGTTATTCCTCCCGTGGTGCCTGATGATAAGGGAGTACAACAAGGTACATAGGACAAGGGAATTCCTATAGAAGATGGACCGGGGGAGCAGCCTCCACCTGATCTACCTGTTGAGCCACAGGTGAGGAGGTCATTTAGGGACAGACAGCCGTCCAAGAGGTACTCACCACATGAGTACATTATGTTCACTGATGGGGGAGAGCCAAAAGATTATTATAAGGCCCTAACTGATGAGCATAAGGGGGAGTGGTTGAAATCTATGCAAGAGGAGATGAAATCCTTGCATAAGAACCACACCTATGATATGGCGAAATCGCCTAAGAGCAAGAAATCTTTGAACAACAAGTGGGTGTTCAGAAAGAAGATTGAGCAGAAAAATTCACAAACGAGGTTTAAGGCCAGACTTGTAGTGAAAGGGTTCGGTCAGAGAAAATGTATAGACTTCAAGGAGATATTCTCACCAGTGGTGAAGATGATATCCATACGGGTGTTGCTTGGGTTTGTGGTTAGCATGGATCTAAAGATAGAGCAGTTAGATGTTAAAACAGTCTTTCTCCATGGTGACTTGAACGAAGAGATCTATATGTACTAACTAGAGGGGTTCGAAGTTAAGGGTAAAGAGCATATGGTGTGTAGGCTGAGGAAGAGCTTGTATGATCTGAAACAAGCTCCATGACAATAGTACAAGAAGTTTGACTCGTTTATGTTAAAGCATAGGTATGATAGAATGGAGTCGGACCACTGTGTTCACGCGCAAGTTCTCAGATTGTGATTTCTTAATTTTGCTGTTATACGTTGATGACATGCTCATCATGGGAAAAGACATTAAGAAGATTGACAGGCTGAAATAAGAGTTGGGCAAATTTTTCGCGATGAAAGACTTGGGCCTAGCTAAATAGATCTTAGGAATGGAGATAACCCGTGACAGAAGCAGCAAAAAGCTTTGGTTGTTATAAGAGGAGTATATTGAGAAAGTCCTAGAGCGGTTCAATATGAATGCACGAAACCGGTTAGTACTCCACTGGATGATCACTTCAGATTGAGCGACAGACAGTGTCCCAAGATGAAGGCAGATGTGAATGAGATACAGAAGATACCAAACACATCAGCAGTAGAAAGTTTGATGTATGCTATGGTGTGTACGCGCACAGACATAACATATGCGATTGGTGTTGTCAGCCGGTATCTTGCCAATCCTGGTAAAGAATCGTGGGCAGCGGTGAAGTGGATATTATAGTATCTAAGAGGCTCATATAGGTTGAGCCTATTATATGGTGACGGAAAACCTGTGTTAGAGGGCTACACATGCAGATATGACAGGTGACATAGACTTCAGAAACTTTACATCGGGGTTCATGTTCACATTTGCAAGTGGAGCAGTTTGTTGATGAAGTAAGCTATAGAAGCTCGTATCATTGTCGACAACAGATGCCGAGTACATTACAGTCACAGAGGCATGTAAAGAGATGCTTTGGATGAAGAGGTTCCTACATGAACTTAGCCTGAAGAAGGAGAAGCACGTGATCTATTGTGATAGTCAAAGTGTTATACACTTGAGCAAGAATCAAAGTTAAAGCACATAGAGATTTGGTATCACTCGATTAGGGATACTTTGAAATAGAAGGTGTTACATCCTGAGAAGGTCCATACGGACGATAATGGGTTAGACATGATGACCAAGGCTTTTCTCAAGGGCAAGTTTGAGGTTTATAGAAACTGGTTTGGCTTGAAGAAGGTGAATTCTTCCTGAGTAGAAAAGGAAAAGATTTAATGGAAAATTTCTCCTCATGTCTCGACCAGTCGAGTGCCTCGCATGACCGGTCGAGGGTGGTGCTCGACCAGTTGAGTGGCGCTCAACTCAAAGTCCAGCAAGCAATTGGTTTTGAAACACCATGGTACTCGACCAGTCAAGGACCCTACTCGACCAGTTGAGTTACGCAAATTCATTTCTAAATTTTGTACAGACCGCATAAATTTGAAGCGGTTTTCATAGATGTGCGGAAAGGAGTTTCCTAAACTATAAATATGGGTCCCTAGGGCTATTCTAGTGAAGGCAAGAGAGTTTCTTAAAGCTTTACAAGGGTTTGTTAAAGGGTTTAGGGCTATCAAAAGGTGAGAGAGAGAAAAAAAGAAGGAGAGGAAGCTTTTGAAAAGGAGGTTCTGCTCATAGAGGTGATCTACTTCGCAGTCAACATCTCAATGCTTTTATGTCCTCATGATTGGTGAGATCTCTCAGTTTTTCTTTATTCTCTTATTGTTTATCCACTCCTGTGTAAGTGAAGAAGGTTTGATCCATGTGAGGTGTGCTTGTGATCGGTTGTAATGTTCTACTTCATAGTAGATTGTTGCTCTGGACGAGGTCCCGTGGTTTTTACCTCTTTGAGAGTTTTCCACGTAAAAATCTCTTATGTTGTCTGGTTTATGCTTTGATTTATTTCATTGCTTTATTTTCCCATAATTCTGATGTTTTTGGAAGGCTAGATCCTAAGGTTTTGTGTAACGACCCCCAACAAGAGAATCTCCGACAAACGCTATGCACTAATTGAGTGTGGGATGTTTCAACTAATCTGAATAATTAGAAGATGATGCATTTATGGTGGTCCCTTTTGTATCTTATTTCTGGCTATTCCTGGAATAGCCAATCAGGAAATGGCATGTGGATATAGCACATGGAAAGATCTTAAAAGACATTTGAAGCAATTTTTATGGAAGTGCAGTTGGTGCTGAGCTGAATAGTACATGTCATCTGATGATGAGGCATGACCAAGCAGCTCAAGGGATAGAAAGCAGTTGAGAGAAGAGGATCAGTTGGAAGAATGCAATGATAAAGAAGAATATGAAAGACTGACGTTGCAACAATTCAATTGTCATAATTGTTAAAGTAAAGAATAGAAACAAATATAGAGTATTTGCATAACAAAGAAGCTTATAAATAGAAGGAGATATCAGCATGACAAATGGTCTCACACCAACCAAACAAACAAATCAATCTATCTTTCCTTATCATAGCTTTAGCTCTATTTTAGGAGTAGCGATAATCTCTAGCTATAATCCAAGTTTATACTCTCACACTGGACTACTTTCGTTTATATACAAATAGTTATTCATTTAGAAAGGCTCATTACAGTCCTGCCTTGTAGTCGATTATGAAGATTCATTTTTCTACGTGATTGTTTCCAATTGCATGGTATACCAAAAATCCTTTCATACAGAAGACAAAGTGTAACCCATCTTCGAAGGAAGAACTCCACCATTCGACAAGTTGCCTGATCATCTTGAAACAATCTTGCGTGAGTGACTGAATACGCGATTGATCTTCTCAGGTCTTGATCATATACGATCGCATTTGAAGTATGTGCCTATCTTGGTGCTTGGGGTCAAGGTTATTCAGTTTGAATTGAGCCGCACATTCAGTTTTAGTACACCTGCATACATCACACATGACAAAAAACAAGTTTAGAGACAACAATACCGTAATATGGACAGTTCAATTTGAGTTATCATATGCCTTGTGTGTAGATAAAATATGTATGGTTTGAGTGCCTGAAGGATAGTTTTTTCATTTGATTGGAGATACTATTGTTGGCGATGCTATTATTGCCAATATCGTGACAGACTCCGGTATAATATAGCACAAAGATTGGCCCACACAAGCAAGCAATAATTAAAGGTGTTTATAAATTAAAATTTACTTCCTGATTTAAAAATATTAATTTAAATTTTTGTGAGGATTATCTATTTGAAAAGCTCTATAAAACTCATTTTCTCTCTTTCATTATTAGAAGTACAAATGCCTTAAATCTAATTCATTTTGACACTTGGTAGGCTCCTATCAAATTATTAGAAGGTTAAAAGTATTTATTTATTTTATTAATGATTTCTTAGGAATGTATGCCTTTACATGCTTAATAGAAAAAGTGATGCTTTTGCTTGTTTCATTAAGTTTAAAGCATCGGTTAAATTTAGAAAAGAAAGAAGATTAAGTGTCTAAGAATCGATAACGGAGGAAGTATATATCAAAAAATTCAATAATTTTTATGGTAAGCATGGCATTGAGAAACACTTTATGGTCCCTAGTACTTTACAACAGAATGGAGTTGTTGAATGAACCGCATGCTTATGAATTGTGCTGACTTTTGCTTGACTCAAGCAGTGTTTTTGGGTGGAAGCCATTATCATGGCAAGTTATTTGGTGAACTGTTCTCTTACGACTGCATAAGATTGTAAGATTGCTGAAGATGTATAGTCTAAAAAATTATTAATTGTTTGTTCATTTATACTTTTTGTTAAGATACTTATATGTGGATTCCTAAAGAGCAAAGGACTAAGATGGATGTGAGTTCTAAAAAGTGTATTTTTCTTTGCTATGTAGATAAAATAAATGGGTATAAATTGTGGGACCTTACTATTAACAATTTGATGATTAGTCATGTTGTTATTTAATGAAGTTTTGATGTAGAAGACTGTGAAATTATTAGAGTTGTCACAGATAATTGAATTGAAAATTTGAAACAATCTTCAAAGTGATTAAGGTCGATTGAATAGAGTTACAAAACATTTTGTTTGATTCAAGAATTATGTTAAGGCTAATGTGTTTTGTTTTGTAAGGCCTTTTTAAAAAAATATATATTTGGGCAATTGTTATTGAAAGTATTTTTTAAACTATTTAAAAAATTAGTCTTAAAGTGTGAGAATGTTGAGGTAATACCCGTTGCGCAGCACGCCAACAACGCAGTGGACTGAGATCCAATATCCGGTCGCACCCACAAATGATAAACAGGAAGAAATATAAACTAGAAACAAAATCAAAGCATTCAAACAAACTACAAGACAAGATATACATGAAAAACCCCAAACTAGGGTAAAAAACTACAGATGCAAACTTTGACTATGAAGAAAAATGAAGATTACATGGCAAAATACTAATCTCTCCCTTGAAAATACAGAGAAAACACTTTGCCAACACCTTAGAATTATTTCCCGTTACACTAGAAAAGCCTTAGGGACACCTATTTATAGTTTAGGCAACTTCTCTTTCGCACCCTTGCGAAAGCTAACTCAGAAATTCACAGTCTGCATCAAATCCAGAAATGAATTTGCGTAACCTCGACTGGTCAAACAGGCTACACGACCGGTCAAGCAGATCCCTCGATCGGTCGAGAACCTCGAAACCCAAAAACTAATGCTCGTTAGACTTTGAGTTGATCAAATCCACGACTAGTCAAGTGGACTAATCGACTGGTCGAGCAGGGCACTCGACTAGTCGTGCGGCCTCCAGATGTGGTTCCACATCTTAACAATCTTTCACTTGGAAACACATCGCCATAAACCTTCATTTTTTACATCCGGAGTGCACCATCTCCCCGTCTTCAAGCTTGAAGACCAATCAAAGATAAATAGAGCTTCAACTTCTCCCGTGTGAACACCTTAGTCAGCATATCTGCAGGATTCTCACTTGTATGAATCTTCTTTAGAGCAATCGATCCATATTCCAGTAACGAACTTATGAAGTGATATCTAATGGCAATATGCTTGATCCTTAAATGAAAGACTGAATTCTTAGCCAAGTGTATTGCACTCTGACTGTCACTGTACAACGTGCAATCTGCTTGCTTCTTACCCAACTCTTCCATGAAAACTTGCATCCATACCATCTCCTTGCATGCTTCTTTAGCCGTAATATATTTTTCTTCTGTCGTACTGATTGATATTATCTTCTATAACTGAGAGACCCAACTGACTGCGGTACTACCTAGAGTAAAGACATAACCTGTAATGCTTCTTTTACTGTCGATATCTCCTGTCAAATTTGAATCCACGTAGCATTGTAGCTTGATTTTCGATCCACCATAACACAACTCTACATCCTTAGTACCTACTAGGTATCTAAGGATCCACTCACAGCTTCCCAATGTTCTTTCCTGGGTTTTTTATGAACCTGCTAATAACTCCCATTGCTTGAGTAATGTCTGGCCTTGTACTCACTATAACATACATGAGACTCCCAATAGCTGATGCATATGAGCTTGAAGTGGTTGGCTAATGGAGTGCTAACCGGCTTAACACCTCCCATATTGAATCGATTAAGTACCTTAGCTATGTACTCTACTTGTGATAAAAATAATTTCTTATTTTTCCTGTCACGCTTTATCCTCATGCTTAGGATTTATTTTACAGCTCCTAAATTCTTCATGAAAATTTTTTTAGACAATTGTCTTTTGAGATCTGAGATGTCTTTCATGCTTGAATTGGCCATAAACATATCATCAATGTATAAAAGAAGGATGATGTATGATGTATCAAACTTCTTCAAATAGCAACAGTGGTTAGCATGACATCTCCTATAACCGTTTTCTGACATGAAACTGTCGAACTTCTTGTACTACTGCCTCGGGGTCTTCTTCAGGCCATATAAACTCTTCTTCAGTCTACACACCTTGTTCTCCTTTCTTAGTGCCACATATCCTTTCAGCTAATGCATATATATCTTTTCATCAAGGTCCCCATGAAGAAAGGTTGTCTTAATATCTAACTGCTCTCGATGTAAGTCCTCTGTAGCCACTATACTCAAGACCATGCGAGTCGTAGACATTTTCACCACAGGTGAAAATATTTCAGTGAAATCGATTCCTGCCTTTTGTTTAAACCATTTCATAACCAGTCTAGCCTTATATCGTTTCGAACCATTGTGCTCTCCTTCAGTTTATAAACCTACTTGTTATGAAGAACTTTCTTACCCTTAGGTAGAGTGACTAGCTCCCATGTACGATTAGACTCAAGAGAGTCTATTTCATCATCCATGGCCCGCTCCCACTTAACCCGTGTATCCGATCGTAATGCTTCTTCAAAACACTCTAGTTCACCATTATCTGTCAGCAGTAAATAATGTAAGGAGGGTGAGTATTGGACTGTGGGTCTCCTTTCTCGAGTAGACCCCCTCACAACTGGTGTATACGGCTCTTCCTCATAATGCTCCTGTGCATGATCATCCTGTGGTGCTGTAGCACCCATATCCTGTAACTCTTCCAACTTTACGAATTCTTTCTCATCGGCCTTATTTCATACTGTCCTTATGCTTCACTTTTTCATTGAAGACTATGTCCTTTCTTTTGATAATTTTTCTATTTTCTGCATCCCAAAACCTGTAGCTAA
This sequence comes from Magnolia kwangsiensis, assembly GCA_037074715.1. NCBI lineage: Eukaryota > Viridiplantae > Streptophyta > Magnoliopsida > Magnoliales > Magnoliaceae > Magnolia > Magnolia kwangsiensis. The sequence goes on along the minus strand of CM073576.1, from coordinate 18,149,637 downwards.
AATCATGCTACCCGTAGCCTATAAACGTGCACCTCCTGGACTTCGCATCCAGCTTATTTTTGTGCTCTGCATCAATGTGAACATATGAAGTGCAACCGAACACTCTAAGATGTGCAAGGTTCACTTCTTTCCCAGTCTATGCTTCTTCTGGTAGCCCACTATCCAATAGTTTTGAGGGACTTCTATTGATGAGATATGCGTCAGTATTCACAACATCTGCCCAAAATGTCTTGGGCAACCCTGCATGTAACCTCATGCTCCTGGCGTGCTCAAGGATGGTCCTGTTAATGCCCTCAGCCACACCATTTTACTGAGGTGTCCCTGTAATCATTTTCTGATATTTGATTCCATTTGCTGTACAATACTCCTCAAACCTCTTATCAAAGTATTCTCCCCTATTATTAGATCTGAGATATTTTACTATTTTACCTGTCTCATTTTTTACCATAACTTTTCACTTCTTAAATATATCAAATACATCAGATTTGTGCTTTAAAAAATAAACCCACAGTTTTCTACTAGCATCATCAATAAAGGAAATAAAATAACGTGAGCCACCAAGAGATGATACCTGTGCCAGTTCCTACACATCAGTGTGTACAAGCTCTAACAGATGCGTCTTTGGAGCGCGTCTTGTCTTCTTTAAACTTATCCTCTTCTGCTTGCCATGCATGCATTCCTCGTAGAATTCCAAGTCAATAGACTTCAGCTCTGGTAGCTTCCCTTTTGACAATAACACTTTCATCCCCTTCTCACTCATATGTCCCAACCTCTGATGCCATAACTGCTCATTCACTCCAGTTGATGCGACTGTGAGTGATTATACGATCCTGAAGTCACATATAAAGTACATTCCTTTTAACCTCGAGATATTACCAAGGCACCTTTTGTGATCTTTTAGGAATCGCTGGTGAATGTCATCACATAACCGGTATCGGCCAACTACCCCACTGAGATCAAATTTCGTCTCAAACTCGGTACATGTCTGACATTCTTCAATTTCAAAACCGTTCCATCTTTCTGATTTACATAAACGTCTCCCTTTCCAACGATACTGCATGACTCATCATCACCCAGGTAGACTCTCTCGAAGTCACTTGACACATAGTCATGTAGAACTTCCTTACACGAAGTGACATGAAACGAAGCACCCGAGTCGATAACCCAATACTCATTCATAGTATCAAGAGATAAGATCAACACCTCTCTTTCACTTTCCTCAGATAGATTCACTGAATCCTTCCCGCCTTGAGAGCTTTCTTCTTGTTTCTTGAGTGCCCTGCAATCATGTCTCATGTCACCCTTCTTTCCGCAATGCCAACACTCGTCTTTGTCTTTCGGTCCCTTCGACTTCTTCCTTGACTTAGAACATCCATATTTATTGCCTTCTTTATTTAGCGATCTTTCTCTTCCCTCAACGTTTTGAGCATTCCCTGAATCCCCTGAAACTCCTGATGCCTTTCTTCTAGATTCTTCGCTGAGAATTAGACCGACCACATCATCAAATTTCAGCTTTGCCGACCCTTAAGAATTGCTCACAGTAATCACCAAACCATCCCAACTATCTGACAAACTGGACAAGATCAATAATGCCCTGACCTCATCATAAAAAATAATGCCAACGGATTCCAACTAGCTCGTGACTATATTGAACTCGTTTAGATGTTCAGCTTTTCTCCCACCATCTGACATCTTCATGTTGAATAGTTGTTTCATAAGATGAACCTTATTGGACGCAGAGGCTTTTTTACATATGGTGGCTAGGGCTTCCATTAATTCTTTTGTGATTTTCACCTTTGATATATTAAAGGCGATGCTTTTAGACAAAGAGAGTCGGATCGTTCCTAAAGCCTTCCTATCCAGTAAAAATCATTCATCATCTGTCATCTTTTCTGGTTTCTTATCTTTTTCTCCTAGAGGAATATAAAGGTCCTTTTGATACAGATAATCCTCTATCTGCATCTTCCAAAAGGCAAAGTTTGAACCATCAAGCTTCTCAATTCTAGTTTTCCCTTCTTCCGTCATCGCTCTCAATAGAACTAAACCAATAGCTTTGATACCAGTTATTGTGCAACACGTCAACAATGCAGTGGATCGAGATCTAATATCCGGTGGCACCCACAAACTATAAATAGGAAGAAATATAAACTATAAACAGAATCAAAGCATTCAAACAAACCACAAGACAAGATATACGTGGAAAAATTCCAAATTAGGGTAAAAAAATCATGGATGCAGACTTCCGCTATGAAGAAAAAAAAAGATTACAAGGAAAAATACTAACCTCTCCCTTGAAAATACAAAGAAACCCTTTGCCAATACCTTAGAATTATTTCCCATTACACTAGAAAAGTCCTAGGGGCACCTAGTTATATTTTAGGCAACTTCTCTTTCGCAACCCTGCGAAAGCCGACTTAGAAATCCACGGTCCGCATCAAATCCGAAAACGAATCTCCCTCAACCAGTCGAGCATGGGCCACGACCAGTCGAGCACTTCGGAACCCAAAAAATGATGCTCGCTGGACTTTGAGTCAAGTCAGTCCACGACCGGTCGAGTAGGGCACTCGACCGGTCGTGTGACCCCCAGATGTGGTTCCACATCTCAACAATACCTTCAAGCGTACTTACAAATGCATGCTTCCATTAAGTAAACATCTCCTCATCCTCCTCTTTATGTATAAACGTATGAAGCTTATTACACACATTTAGGCTTCAATGTACTCTCTCTCTGTCCCTCCAGTGGGTGTTGTTTACATAAAGAGATCACATGTAGAGTAGATATTATTCTTTTAAAGTATTTCTTAGCGAGAAGTTCTTGTCCAGAGGTAGAGTGAAAGAGAAATTATAAGCATTTTTTAATATAATTTAAATTTCTTTTGTTTTAGTTGAAAAGAAAGCTCTATCTTGAGGCATGTAGACATCGATATATTGTCAAACTATGTAAGTCTTTATCCCTCTCATCTTTTTTTTTTTTTTGCGTTTGACTTTTAACTTTTTTAATTATTTTATTATTTTTAAAATCTTGGGAAATTGACCGCACTCGCCTCGAAGTTTGGGCAAATTACCTAGAACGCTACAACACTCTATATATTTTCAGAAGGGCCTTCTGACAGCTTTTGGAGTTTGTTTTGGACGAAAATGCCCCTGACCTTGGTTCAGTAGTTGCACGATTTTCTAGGGACTAAGAAGTTACGTAGTATTTAATGCAAGTATAGTGATGTGTATGTAACCCTTTTTGCGTGTGGGTAAGGACTAAACTCGTGGGGCCCATATTGATGCATGTGTATAATCCATGCCGTCCATCCTTTTTACCGTGTCATTTTAGGGCTAGGGCCCAAATATTAGCCTAATCCAGAACTCGTGTGGGTCACATAATAGAAAATAATGGTGACAATGGAACTCACTATTGAAACTTTCCAGGTTCACCGTGATGTTTGTTAGAAGTGGACACTGCCCAAGTCAGGACTTTTTGAGCCCACAGCGAGCAGACCGACAGGGTAGACGGAACGAATCACCCCTTTGTGGGCCTTAGGCTATTGTACCAATGACTATCCTTTTATTTGGCAGTAAAGGAAGTGAACATGTAACAACTACGACCCATATCACATGAGAACCATGACCCATATAACATGATAACTACGACCCATGACAACCACGACCCATATAACATGACAACCACGACTTGTAACAGCTACGACCCTTACCACATTACAACTACGGCCCATATAACATGACGACCACGACCCATATAATATGACAATTACGATCCATATAACATAAGAACCACGACCCATATAACATGACAACTACGATTCATGACAACTATGACCCATGACAATTACGATCCATGATAACTACGACCCACGACAACCATGATCCATGACAACTATGACCCATGACAACCACAACCCATATAACATCACAACCACGACCAACTTTTCAAGCTCACTTTGATGTTTGTTAGAAGTGAACACTGCCCAAGTCAGGACTTTTTGGGCCCATGACAAGCAGACCAACAAGGTGGACGAAACGGATCACCCCATTGTGGGACTTATGCTATTGTACCAATGGCTATCCTTTCATTTGGCAGTAAAGGAAGTGAACATGTAACAACCGCGACTCATATTACATGAAAACTACGACCCATATAACATGATAACTACGACCCATAACAACTATGACCCTTACTACATTACAACTACGACTCATATAACATGACAACCACGACCCATATAACATGATGACTAAGATCCATGACAACTACAACCGATGATAACCATGACTCATATAACTTGACGCCCCATATAACATGAGAACCACGACCCATATAACATGATGACTAAGATCCATGACAACTACGACCGATGATAACCACGACTCATATAACATGACAACCGTGACCCATATAACATGACAACTGCGACCCATGAAAACTATGACCCTTACTGATGTATGTGTATAATTCATGCCACCCATCCTTTTTGTTATGTCATTTTAGGGCTAGGGCCTAAATATTAGCCTGATCCAGTGCTCGTGTGGGCCACATAATAGAAAATAATAGTGAGGGTGACACCCACTCTTGAAACTTTTCAGGCTCATTGTGATGTTTGTTATAAGTGGGCATTGCCCAAGTCAGTACTTTTTGGGCCCACAACGAGTTGGCCGATAAGGTGGACGGAACAGATCACCCCAATGTAGGCCTTAGGCTATTTTACCATTGACCATCCTTTCATTTGATAGTAAAGGAAGTGAACATGTAACAACCGCGACCCATATCACATTAGAACCACGACCCATATAACATGATAACTACGACCATGACAACCACGACCCGTTTAACATAACAACCACGACCCATAACAACTATGAACCTTACCACATTACAACCACGACCCATAACAAATACGACCCTTACCACATTACAACCATGACCCATATAACATGACCACCACGTCCTATATAACATGACAACCATGACCCATGATAACTATAACTCATATAATATAACAACCACGACCTATATAACATGACAACTACGATCCATTTTTGGTAGTGTAAATGGATCAAAGGCTACAGATTAAGGCCGTGGTATAATCCAATTGATCTTTGGATATGCTTCAATTTTGGGCACAACCCCTTAAAGTAGATGAAAAAATGGATGGATGGCGTAGATAGACCACATACATTCAAGGTGGCTTAACCAATTACTCAATCTGATTTCCTCTCTCGAGTGCAACTTACGTTCAGAAAAAAAGGGTTGTGGATTGCTACTTTCAGGTTGAGTTTCCTGACTCGCTACTCAACATGAGCGAATCGAAAAGTTGAGTATCCAAACTCACTACTCAACCTGTTCGTATCTAATCGGGAGTGAATTGGCTACTCCCCTTCCACCTTTTCGAGCTATAGTTGGGCCTGGGTAGGATGAAATCCTCCATCCGGGACGGAAGCGGATTGGCTAGTGTACCTTACACCACCTACATGGCGGCCGTGGATTAGATACATCACTAGAATTGACGTCACCAAGCTTTGTGGACCCCACCATGATGCATGTGTTGTAACCATATCGTCCATCCATTTGGAGAGATAGTTTTATGGCATGAGAAAAATAATGAGATATATCTAAAGTTCAAGTGGACCCCACCATAGAAAACAGTGGGGACAATGACACCCACTGTTCAAAACTTCTTAGGGGCCACAGAAGCTTCCGATCAAGCTTATATTTTTGTTTTCACTTTGTCTATCTCTATGTTAACTTATGAATAGGTTGGATCTAAAAAATAAATCATGGTGGGCCCTATAAATGTTTCAACGGTGGGTGGATTGATCCCATGATTTTCTGTGGTGTGGTCCATATAATCTTTGGATATGATTCATTTTTTAGATAATGCTCTAAAATGATCTCTAAAAATATATGAACGGTGTTGATATAATAAATACATCACTTTAGGGCCACGTAACTCTGATCTACTTTGAACCGGTCATACAACTCGGAGCTCGAGGAGCGTTAGTGCACGATACGTACCTACAGTAGTAGGGACGCCAGGGATAGATGATTTCCTGTGAAAGTCTTTCGCGATGTTCCTGTGATGGGAACCCAGGTGGGGCCCATTGTGATGTTTATGAGAAATCCACTCTGTCCATCCGTTTTGTGAGCTCATTTTACTATGCCAGAACAAAAGTGAGAAAGATCCACAACTTAAGTGGGTCGTGGTAAAGGAAAAGGTAGTTAGGGAAATTCTTACCGTTGAAACCTCCTTGGAGTTTACAGTAATGGTTACATGCCATCTATACCATTCATAAAGTCATTCCTACTGAGATGAACTATAAACACAAAAATAAGCATGATTCAAGACTTCTGTGGCCTCATGAATATTTCAACTGTGGGCGTTCAATTCTCACATTTTTGGCCCACTTGAGCATTCAGTCCGGTTCATTTTTTCCCTAATGTCCTAAAATGAACTCATAAAATGGATGGATAGAGTGGATTTCTCACAAACATCACAGTGGGCCCCACCTGAGTTCCTAGCGCAGAAACTTCCTGTGAAATCTGCGTCCAACACCGGGTCGGAAGCGGATTTCATACTAACTCAGTACTATAAGTGTACTAACTAAATTCTGTGGGGTCCACCATGATTTATGTATTTTATCCACTCAATCCATCGATTTTAAAAGATAATTTTAGGGCTAGAGCATAAAAATGAAGTATATAAAAACCTCAAGTGGATCACTCCACAGGAAACAGTGTGAATTGAACATCTACCTTTGAAATTTTCTCGAGGGCTACAGAAGTGTTGGATCAATCTTATATGTATTTTTTTCACTTCATCTATGTCCTTGTGATCATATTAAGAGGATTGATAGAAATAAACATCACGGTGGGCCCTAAAAAGTTTTCAATGGTGGAAATTATTATTCTAACCAATTCCTATGGTAAGGTCCACTTGATCTTTGGGTATGATTGAATTTTGGGTTCAACGGCTAAAATAAGATGAAAAAATGGATGGATGTCGTGGATAGACCACATACATTCATGGTGGTACACTAGCCAATCCGCTTCTACTTCCGACGCGGATTAGAAGTTACTCGACTTACATATAGCTATAGGAGTCTTCGAGGAGTCCAAATTCCCGAGACCTCGAGAAGGCTATTTTAGTAAGTCACATTACTCGACTTATGCATCCTAATATGTAGAGATGAATGGTCTTATTGGGCCCATTGTGATGTATATATTTTATCCATGCCATCCATTCATTTTGAAAGATCATTTTAAGGAATGAGCCAAAAAATGAGGCATATCAAAGGCTCATGTGGACCACACCATAGAAAGCGATGAATTTGAAAACCTACCATTGAAAACCTTTTGGGGCATAAATTTTTTGGATGTAACTCCTTTTTTGGCCCATGACATAAAAAAAAATTCTAAATCCAATGGACGGATTGGATTTGACATATAAATCATGACTGGACCCACGATCCTTATAACATGACAACATCGAACCTTACTACGTTATAACCGCGAACTGCACACGGCACACATAACAATAAATACGATCCATGTAACATAAAAATCACGACCTATGTCAACCACGACCCACATAACATGACAACCACGACCCATATATAACATAATAACTACGACCCAGATGACAACCACGACCCATATAACATGACAACCACAACCTATATCAACCACGACCCACATAACATGACAATCATGACCCATATAACATAATAACTACGACCCATGACAACCACGACCCATATAACATGACAACCACGACCTATATCAACCACGACCCACATAAAATGACAACCACGACCCAATATGTTTGTGTAAAATCCACCCCATCCATATGTTTTGAGAGCTCATTTCAGGACGTGAGACCAAAAAATAGGTGTATATAGCACTCATGTGGGCCACACGAGAGGAAACATTGGGTATTCAGTGAGAACCGTTGAATCATTCTTTTGGCCATAAAAGTTCTATGTCAAGCTATATTTTTAGTGTTTTCACTTCATCTCATTCAGAATGACATTATAAACGGTTTGGATAACGTATAAACATTAAGATGGAGTCTAGGAAGGTTTCAACGGTGGGAATTTCTTTCCCTAATTTTCCCTCTGGTGTGACCCACTTGAGTTTTGTATTCACCTAATTTTTAGTCCCATGTCTTAAAATGACCTCTCAAAATTGATGGACAGAATGAATTTCTATCATACATTGCAGTGGGCCCCACAGAGCCCTTGTCCAGACGGATTACCATTCGGGAGGGGGTAGGACGCAATCTGCGTCTGTGGTACACTAGCCAATCCGCTTCCATGGTACACCAGCCAATCTGCTTCCGCGTTTTGGGTCCCATCATGAGGGATGTGTTATATCCAAACCGTCCATCCATTTGGCGAGCTCGTCCTAAGGCTTGAGACTAAAAATAAGACAGTTCTAAAGATAAAGTGGACCATACTGCAAAAAGTAGCGAGGGATCTAACGTCTACCATTGAAACCCTTTTGGGGGTCATAGAAGTTTTGGATCTAACGATCCATGATAACCACGACCCATATAACATGAGAACCACGACCCATGGCAACTACGACCCTTACCACATTAAAATCATGACCCTTACCACATTACAACCACGAATTGGGTATGGGTCGTAGTTTTCATGAGGAAAGGGTCGTGGTTTTCATAAGGTAAGGGCCGTGGTTGTCACTGTCCCCACTATTTTACATGATGGGGTCCACTGGAGCTTCAGATTTAACTCATTCTTTAAAAATTCCTTAAAATGATCTCTCTAAATGGATGGAGGGTGTGGATATAAAAATACATCATGGTGGGCCCATGGAACTTGATGACGTCTCCCTACTCAACATGTACCCGATTAGATACAGATAGGTTGAGTAGCGAGTCTGGATACTCAACCTTTCAGTAGCAATCAACGCTTGCAGGTTGAGTAGCGAGTCTGGATACTCAACTAGTAGCAATCCATGCCCCTTTTTCTTTCTTTCCTAATGTAAGTTGCGCACGAGAGAGGAAATCTGATTGAGTACTCGGTTGGGCCCACATAAAATGTATGTGGTTTATCCATGCCATCCATCCATTTTTTGCATCTAATTTAAGGGGTTGAACCCAAAATTGAAGCATATCCAAAGATCAATTGGAGTATAACATGACCTTAATATATAGATTTCGATCCATTTACACTACCAAAAATGGATCGTGGTTGTCATGGGTCGTAGTTGTCATGTTATATGGGTCGTGGTTGTTATTTTATATAGGTTGTAGTTATCATGGGTTGTGGTTGTCATGTTATATGGGTCGTGGTTATCATGGTCGTGGTTGTCATGTTATATGGGTCATGGTTGTTATGTGGTAAGGGTCGTAGTTGTCATGGGTTGTGGTTGTCATGTTATATGGGTCGTGATTGTCATGTTAAATGGGTCGTAGTTATCATATTATATAGGTCGTGGTTCTCATGTGATATGGATTGTGAATGTCATGTTAAATGGGTCGTAGTTATCATATTATATGGGTTATGGTTCTCATGTGATATGGGTTGCGGTTGTTATATGTTTACTTCCTTTATTACCAAATGAAAGGATAACCATTGGTACCATAGCCTAAAGCCCACAATGGGGTGATATCCATCCACTTTATCGGTCAACTTGTCGTGGGACCAAAAGGTCCTGACTTGGGTAATGTCCGCTTCTAACAAACATCATAGTGAGCCTGGAAAGTTTCAAGAGTGGGTGTCACTGTCACCATTATTTTCTATTATGTGGCCCACACGAGCACTGGATCAAGCTGATATTCGGGCCCTAGCCCTAAAATGACAAGGCGAAAAGGATGGGTGGTATGCATTATACACATACATCAATGTGGGTCTCGATGTATGGTCAAATGATCTCAGGTCATGGTTGCAATGTAGTACTTGTCATGGTTGAAAGGTGGTAAGGGTCGTAGTTTTCATGGGTTGCGGTTGTCATGTTATATGGGTCATCGTTGTCATGTTATATGTTATATCTGTCTTATTTTTCATATCAATCCTTAAGACGAACTCACCAAATGGATGAACAATTTGGATATAACATATACCTCATGATCAGGCACACATAACTTTCTGACTTCAATACAACAGCTATATAGATGGTGTGAGGTACACCGGCCAATCCGCTTCCTCTGGTCCACGTCCGTATCTGGGATGGAAACGGATTGGCTATTCCCTGCTGCTAACAACCCCGTGGCTGGTGGTCGGTGTTATGTGGGCCCACTATGATGTATGTGTTACATCCATTCCGTTCATCCATTTTTATAAATTATTTTAGAGTTTTATACCAAAAATGAGAGGGATATAAATCTCAAGTGGACTACACCACAGGAAAACAATGGTAATTGGATAACCACTACCCATGACAATCACGACCCATATAACAGGACAACTGTGACCCATATAACAGGACAACTATGACCCATATAACAGGACAACTGTGACCTAAATAACGGGACAACTGAGACCGCGACCCATATAATAGGATAACTGCGACCCATATAGTATGACAACTGCGTTCCATACAACTGCGACCCATATAACAGGACAACTGCGACCCAAATAACATGACAACTGCGACCGCGACCCATATAACAGGATAACTATGACCCAAATAATAGGACAACTGCAACCGCGACCCATATAATAGGATAACTGCGACCCATATAATAGGACAACTGCGATCCATACGACTATGAACCATATAATAAGACAACCGTGATCCAAATAACAGGACAACCGTGACCGCGACCCATATAACAAGATACTTGCGACCCATATAATAGGACAACTGTGATCCACACAACTGAGACCCATATAACATGAAAACTACGATCCATACAACTGCGGCCCATTTGGGTCGTGGTTTGCATGGATCGTAGTTGCCATGTTATATAGGTTGTGGTTGTCATGTTGTATGGATCATGGTTTTCAACGTGTTCAATTTCTTTTATATCAAACCATTGGTATCATAGCTTAAGGCCTACAATGAAGTGATCCGATCCATCCACCTTGTCGACCAGCTCGGTGTGGGTCTAAAAAGTCATAACTTGGACAATGTCCATTTCTAACAAACATCACAGTGAGCCTAGAAACTTTCAAAAACCAGGATTATTTTTTATTATGTAGGCCACACGAGCACTGGATCGAGCTGATATTTGGGCCCTAGTTCTAAAATGACATGGCAAGAAGGATGGGCGGCATGGATGAAACACATATATGTTATATGGGTCATGGTTCTCATGTTGTATGGGTCGTGGTTCTCATGTTATATGAGTTGTGATTGTCATATTATATGGGTCGTGGTTGTCATGTTATATGGGTCGTGGTTGTCATGCAATTTGAGAGTAGGAAATGAGAACCACGATCCATATCACATGAAGCCATGACCCATTTAACATGAAAACCACGACCCATATAACATCAGAACCACGACCCATGTAACATGAGAGCTAGAGATATCATGTGATACATGACCCAATCAACTCTGTAGCATACCTATGAACCACGACCTGCATAGCATGCCAACCACACTCTTACCTCATGACAACCCCGACCCTTTCCTCATGAAAACCACGACCCATATAACATGTCAACCACGATCCATACTTGGGTCGTGGTTGTAATGTGGTAAGGGTCGTGATTGTAATGTAGTAAGGGCCGTAGTACTCATGTTATATGGGTCGTGGTTGTCATGGGTTGTAGTTTTCCCAGGTCACGGTTGTTACATGTTCACTTCCTTTATTATCAAATGAAAGGATAGTCATTGGTACAATAGCCTAAGGCCAACAATGGGGAGATCCGTTCCGTCCAACTTGTCGGCCAGCTCGATGTGGGCCCAAAAAGTCTTGACTTGGACAGTATTCACTTCTAACGAACATCACGGTGAGCCTGGAAAGTTTCAACAACGGATTCCATTATCACCATTATTTTCTATTATGTTACCCACACGAGCTCTAGATCAGGCTGATATTTAGGCCTTAGTCCTAAAATGACATGGTGAAAAGGATGGATGACATGAATTATACACATACATCAATATGGGCCCCACGAGTTTAGTCCTTGTCCACATGCAAAAAGGATTCCGTACACTTTACTAGCATTAAATACTACGTAACTTCTTAGTCCTTAGAAAATTGTGCAACTACTGAACCAAGGTCAAAGACATCTTCGTCCGAAACAAACTCCAAAAGCTATCAGAAGGCGATCTGGGAATATATGGAATGTTGGAGCGTTCTAGGTAATTTGCCCAAACTGCAAGGCGAGTACGGCCAATTTCTCTTAAATCTTTTATGGTTTTGCATTGCTTGCATCAATCCTTTGCCGGTGTTTTTCGCAACATGTTGAGTGCATGTCATCACTCATCGACTTATTTCATTGGTGTAGCCCACCTGATGGATGGACTATCCTGGCTTCTATGCAATGCCAGGTGATCTTCATGGTGGGACCTACTATTTGAATGGTATGGATTTCCGATAACAAATATCAATTTGGCGGAAACAATTTGGCACGACAAGCTATAATGTTTTCAAGATTTCATACTACCAGGTAGAAGCAATTCCAAAAAAATCGTACTGCTATATATAATATTTAATAAACTGAAAATAATCAGTAATTTCAATACAAATATAAACCACATTCGATCCAAAACCATTGTCGATGTCTAAATAGCGAAAACAAAAAAGAGTGCCCACATGGCATCGATGACTCTAGGAATGAGAAAACCTTTCTCTGGCTGAGAAAACCACCCCCAGTAAAAAATCTTGCAGTCACCACTCCCACCACCACAACGAATATCACCACAACCATTATCCTATTGCGCTTAACGACCTCGAATCTCCAATCCTTCTCACTCTCATCTTCCTTGTCAACAACAACAAAAGTTGCTAGTACTTGCTTTGGCGTTGTTGGCGACGTTTCCTCCTCGAATTCGAAACAGAAAACCTACTTTGGGTTTTCACTGGCGTCGAGTGGAGAAGCATGGTCAGACGTTGTCCCACCGCTTTCGTCATTGAGATAGGAATAAGTGCATGAGCATGTCGAAAGGGTGTGAAGACAATCGACAGGTGGCGATGAACGGGAGTCGGCCCAATCATGAAAGACGGTCTCGAGGCGGGCTAGGCTTTGGGTGAAGGGGTGCAGGTGATGTGGGGTGTGAGGGTGAGAATCGATCTCGGCTGAGAGAAGGCTCTTGAGGAAGAGGATTTTTTTGGTTGATGGCTTCGGAAAGGAGATGGAGGTATGGTAAGGTGGTTTCCATGGAATCATCGAACAGTTTGTTGAGAATGGATTCAAGTTCTTGAAGCTTTTTTTGTAACACTGCGAATCTTTTGTCCATATCTCTCTCTCTCTCTATCTTTTTCATTTTTCAGTATTTGGATAGACACTCCTCTGTTGCCGTTATATCGATTCTAGAAAGGTGTGATCAATCTTCCCGTTTGGGAAAACAATTATTACTGGACCGGACTCAGTAGTGATCACACTAGTACCGAGATCTTGGTACGGGTCGGAGCTGTGGGCCCCACCATGATGAATACGTTTTATCCACTCCGTCCATCCTTTGTTACAAATTATTTTATGGCATAAGCCCAAAAATGATGCAGATATAAATCTTAGGTGGACTATATACTATTATTGACATATAACACTGGTGTATATGCTAGGATCGAGCATGGTGAAATATGTGAGATGTTACAACCAGATAAATAAATGAAAGAAAACTAAACTAATATAAATACTTGACTCGTCAAAACAGACGATCAAGGCAGTTGATCAGAAGGGGGTGACCAGATTGGCATGAACAACTGAATCAAAATTCAATTGAACATGATCCATGATCCTACAACTTAATGTTGAGGATATCTACTCCTACCCTTAAGGTATTTTAGCAGAACCACTATGTAGTAGCTACTTAAGTTCAGCTAAACTAAGAAAAGATAAACATAAATTAGATAAATATGGTTGGCGTGAGGCCTCGAAAACTTATTCGTGTTGCTCTTTATATAATTTGTCAAGGTGGTGAAAACCCATCGCTAGCTTATTGCTTTTGGATCCTTCGCGCTCTCATCACAGTTTTGGATATGGGAATCCCTTTAATTTCTCTGGAACTGGTGACTTAGATTGGGAAAACGGACTCCAGTCGGATCCGAATTCGCTGGCTTCTCTAATCTCCTTTTCATATTTGATCTATAGGGGAGATGTTCGTGGTCCACTAAATACTAGGCTTCGATACATTAAGATTCCTCTAATCAAGACAACCAAGTAAAGGGCTAGATTTAGATCAATCCTGACCACTCAACGTTTCTATTGATGACCGACCTTGTCCACTTTGTGGTGTTGGATAGTCCAGATCAGACATCCTCTAGCATTTTTGCCATTCTCTGTAAGATGGTTTAGAGTGCTAGAAAAGGTAGATGGACAGGATTCATTACATCCTTATCTCCCAAACTCTTGATTCCGATCAAAGTTCGACCCTGGAGGTGTTTCAGTGATCTCTTTGTCTCTTCCGATCTCCTCATTGTTGGGTAGAATGAATTTTTGGACAACTAGGGATTAGCTGATGATATTTTCTCTCCCAACTTAGGTTCGGACCCAAGCCAAGTTGGCTTGGACATAAGTATGATCTCCTGATGTTTAGAACCTTCTCAATCGCTGTAACGCTCATGAAAAAAATTGAATCATCTCTGTCTCTACATTATCTCCTATCTTATCTCCTATGTTATCTTTATCCCTAATCCTTCTCCTATATATATATATATATATATATATATATATATATATATATATATATATATATATATATATATATAAAACTCTCCCCATATCTCTCAATCTCTCAAATGAGCCTTTCTTTTTAAGGAGTGAGTCGTAAGATGAGTTCCACTCCAATTCAAATATTAATCAAAAGGCACCCTATGTATAACTAATAAAGAGAAAGAGAGAGAATTTTAGAGAGCTTAGATCCGATAAGTTTATTGTCATATTTTGGTATTTTTTATGCATTTAATGTAATTTGATCCGATATATGCAATGAACGGTGTGGATCGGCCACACATTTATTGCATTGATCTGTGGGTAGATACGATATAAAGATGATGAAAGTCTAAAATTTTATGCGAAGTTTCTTATCATAGAAATTGATTGGTGTGCATATGGTCGAATCAGATTAGATCTGCATAGATCATATGATCCTTACGTCCAAAATATACAAGGGCACTAACTTTTTGATCAATCTGACAATCAGATGGGTTACACTAGTCATATTTGGAAGTGTTTAAAGCTCAGATTTCTGCGTAAGTGTTGATATCATTTGGTGTAGAATGTAGATATGGGTCATCGGTATATGTGTGGTTAAATTCAAACCATTAATCTAATGTGTAGAGGCAAAATATGCCAAAACCTCAAGAATCTTAATGATCCAATCATTCAGTGGGCCACACGATCAATCATTTGCCATTCAATTTCAAAATCTTAAAAAGAAAAAAAAAGAACATCTAAGTTTTAATAATTGAATTTAATAAAAATATTATATATAAAAATTTTAATTATTTGGTCATTTAGGGTTTGGCCACCTAGGATGATAATTAAAGGCGGGCCCCACTATATAATATAACTAGATGAATAACAATGTTATTGATATAATTGATAGTATTTCTGAATTCAAACTAGCCTGATTACCTTATGGGTGAGTAATTCCATCGTGTCTCATGTTCATTAAAATTAAAATAAGTTATTTGTGATGGTTTGATTGATTGATGTACTGATTGGAGTGTTTTGTTACGATGTTGATTTAACTATTGTGAATGTATGTTATGGTAAATCACATGCTAATTTATGCTAAATTACAAGAATTATGATAATTGTACATTAAATTTATATGTAAATGTTTTGATCAAGACAAGTAACTATGATAGTTATAAAAATGATGCATTCATACATCATCCATCATACAAACACATTGTATTATTGATCTTGGGGGCCATCTATGGAAGAAATGTTGATCTTGGTAGAGCGTTATCAGATGTGGGCTATGCTCAAGCCTATCGAAAGGTAGAAGCCTACCCAACGGGTGGATGCAGGTTGACGATCTTCAACCCAAGCAGATGGACGATCATTTTATCTGATGCATTCATACATCATTTGCATCCATATTATTGTGCATACTTCAGTTTTATTATATTTTAATTTCAATAAGCATGAACATGGTAGGTTTTCTCACTAAGCCTAACCAGCTTACATTTTTATTGATAGAAAAACTATAAAGATAAGGAAGTAGTAGATGAGTTGGTGCAAAAACAGGAAGTTGTGTCTAAATTGGTGTACGATACACGTGAGACGTGGCCGTACCTATCAGAATAGAAACTAGCCACATTTGGACGATCCATAATTATTTAATTAGAAATTTATTTGTTATAATGATCTGATTTATATAATAAATGATGGTATTAGTTGTAGAATTTTAAGCATTTGATTTGTTTTATTTAATTGAATTGTTCTAAGTCTGTAGCAAGTATTCTATTGGGGGCCTTGCACAAAACTTTAAGATCTAGGCTCCCGAACAAACTAGAATTATAGAATATAAAAGCAATGAAAACAATCAAAGCATCAGCCACACACCACGCAAGAGATTTTTACATGGAAAACCCTCAAAGAGGTAAAAACCATGAGACCTCGTCCAGATCAACAATCTACTATAAAGCAGAATATTACAACCGATCACAAGCACACCCTGCTATGATCAAACCTTTATCACTCACGTAGGAGTGGATAAACAGTAAGAGAAATAAAAAAAACAGAGAGATCTCACCGATTACGAGGATGTAGAAGCGCCGAGATATGGTAGATCACCTCTACGAACATAGTCTCCCTTTCACAAGCTTCTTCTCTCTCTTTCTCTCTCTCTCTCTCACCTTTGATAGCCCTCTTGTGTTTTTCATATGCACCATCCCCTAGAAAAACCCTAGGGACCCCTATTTATAATTTTAGAAAACTCCCTTCTGCATCCCAGTTACGAAAGGACTTAAATCCGAAATTCACACAAAATTACGGAACGAATCTGCGTAACCACGACCGATCAAGAGGAGGCCATGACCGGTCGAGTGCCACCCACGACCGGTCGAGCGCCACTTATGACCAGTCGAGCACCCAGGAGAAAAATAGGCCAAAGTCGCTGGACTTTGAGTCGATTCAGGGCTCGACTCCATGACTGGTCATGCACCAGCCCACGACCGGTCATGCAGGGCTCAAGACTGGTCGAGCACGGGTCAAAAACTCCATCAAATCTCTCCTCTTTTGACCCAGGAGGGATTCACCTTCTTCAAAATAGCCTAGTTTCTACAAACTTTAAACTTTTCCTTGAGTAAAGCCTTGGTCATCATGTCTGACCCATTATCGTCTGTGTGGACTTTCTCAAGCTGTAACACCTTCTGTTCCAAAGTATCCCTGATCCAGTGATACTGAATCTCTATGTGCTTTGACTTGGAATGCTGACTTGGATTCTTGCTCAAGTGTATAGTACTCTGACTATCGCAATAGACCATGTGTTGCTCCTGCTTCAGGCTAAGTTCCTGTAGGAACATCTTCATCCAAAACATCTCTTTATATGCCCCTGTGACTGCAATGTACTTGGCCTCTGTCATCGACAATACTCCAACCTTTTGTAGCTTGCTCTGTCAAGAAACTGCTCCCTCTGCAAACATAAACATGAACCTCGATGTAGACTTCCTGAAATCTATGTCACCTGCCATATCTGCATCTGTGTAGCCCTCTAACATAGGTTTTTCGTCACTATAGCATAAGCTCAACCTAGATGAGCTTCTTAGATACCGCAGTATCCATTTCACTGCTGCCTAATACTCTTTATCAGGATTGGTAAGATACCGATTAACAACACCAACCGCATATGCTATGTCTGGGCATGTACACACCATAACATACATCAAACTTCCTACAGAAGACGCGTATGGTATCTTCTATATCTCTTCCACCTCTGCCTTCATCTTGGGACACTGCCTGTCTCTCAATCTGAAGTGACCATCTAGTGGAGTACTGACCGGCATCACTGTATTCATATTAAGTCGCTCCAGGACTTTTCAATATACTGCTCTTGTGATAGCCAAAGCTTCCTCCTGCTTCTGTCACGGGTTATCTCCATTCCTAGGATCTGTTTAACCGGGCTCAAGTCTTTCATCGCAAACAACTTGCCTAACTCCTATTTTAGCTTATCGATCTTCGTGATGTCCTTTCCCATGATGAGCATGTCATCAACGTATAACAGCAGAACTAAGAAATCACCATCTGAGAACTTACGCGTGAACACATAGTGGTCCAACTCCGTTCTGTCATACTTATGCTTTAACATAAATGAGTCGAACTTCTTATACCATTGTCATGGAGCTTGTTTCATTGCATACAAGTTCTTCTTCAGCTTACACACCATATACTCTTTGCCCTTGACTTTGAAACCTTCTGGTTGGTGTATGTAGATCTCTTCTTCCAGGTCACCATGGAGGAAGGCAGTTTTAACATCTAACTGCTCTATCTCCAGATACATGCTAGCTGCCAACCCAAGTAACACCTGTATGGATGTCATCTTCACCACTGGTGAGAATATCTCCTCGAAGTCTATGCCTTTTCTCTGACCGAACCCTTTTACCACAAGTCTGGCCTTGAACCTCGTCTGTGAATTTTTCTACTCAACCTTCTTTCTGAACGCCCACTTGTTGGCCCTTAGGCAGTTTCACCATGTCATAGGTGTGGTTCTTATGTAAGGATTCCATCTCCTCTTGCATAGCTTTCAACCACTCCTCCTTATGATCATCGGCTAGGGCCTCAGAATAATCTTCTGGCTCTCCTCCATCAGTCAACATAATGTACTCATGAGGTGAGTACCTCATGGACAGCTATCTGTCCCTAAATGACCTCCTCACCCGTGGCTCAACAGGTGGATCAAGTGGGGGTTGCTCCCCTGGTCCATCTTCTGAAGGAACTCTCTCGTCCTCTGTACCTTGTTGTACTCCCCCGTCATCAGGCACCATGGGAGAAATAATCGGATCCATGTCCTCTAGCTCACCTGAACTAGGCTGGTTCTTCTCTGGCTTACCAATGCCTTCTATACACTGATCTTCAAAGAAAACCACATCTCTGTTCCTGACGAGCTTCCTCTCGGTCAGATCCCATAATCTGTAACCAAACTTTTCATCACCGTACCTTAAGAACACACGCAGTCTGATCTTCATATCGAGCTTGGACTTCTCATCCTTCGGTATGTGAATGGATGCACTACATTCAAACACCCTGAGATGACTGTACGATGGATCCTGTCCAGTCCACACCTTCTCAGGTATTTCTCCATTCAATGGGGTTGATGGAAACCTGTTTATCAGACACACCACCGTGTGCATTGCTTCTCCCTAGAACGTCTTGGACAACTTCGCATGGGATAACATGCATCTGATTCTTTCAACAATGGTGCGATTCATTCGTTCAGCTACATCATTATGCTGGGGGGTCTTGGGAACCGACTGTTCATGCCGTATACCCAGGGACTTATAGTACTCATGAAAGTCGCCAATGTATTCACTACCATTGTCAGTGCGGATGCACTTCAATGACCTACCTGTCTCTCTCGACCATAACAT
Organism: Magnolia kwangsiensis; assembly: GCA_037074715.1. Lineage (NCBI taxonomy): Eukaryota > Viridiplantae > Streptophyta > Magnoliopsida > Magnoliales > Magnoliaceae > Magnolia > Magnolia kwangsiensis. The sequence continues at coordinate 18,129,955 of CM073576.1, read as the reverse complement.
GAAATAATTTAAACACACCAAAACCTCGTCCTTGAATTTTAAAGCATAAACCTAAACTCTCTTAGATGCATCATCTATAAAAGTAACAAAATCAATGCCCCACCCAAGGTTTTTATCCTCATAGGACTACAAACATCAAAATAAACCAAATATAATGCATGCACTTTATTAACATGAGAAACAGTTTTAACAAATGAAACTCTATGCTATTTCCCTTATAAATAATCAAGATAGGTTTTGAGAGGCATATCTGTCACGTCTGGAAGGAGCCGCTTCCTTGCTAACAGCTGAAGCCCTTTTTCGCTCATGTGACCTAGATGTCTGTGCTACAGGTTAATAGCTGAATCTTCCGCTGCGTTCAACCCACCCTTGGACACACTGACACTTGCCTTGTAAAGGGTGCAACACTTCTTTCCTCTGGCTGCGATCAACGAACCCTTGATGAGCTTCTAGCGCCCACCAGCAAATTGGCTTTCATAGCCATATCATTCAACCTTCTCGTCGACATTAAGTTGAGGCGAAAGTTTGGGATATGCCTCACATCCCTGAGAACCAATGTGTAGCCCACATCGGTCTTCACATAAATATCACCGACCCATACAATCTTCGATATGCCAGAATTTTCCATCTTCACGGTCCCATAGTCACCTGACTTGTAGCTTGTGAAGAAATTCTTGCATGGAGTCACATGAAAGGAGCCTATTGAGTTTATCACCCAGTCGGTATCCTGACTTGTAGCTATAAGACATACATTATAATTTGCAGAAAGAATAACTACAACGTCGCCATCTGAAGAAACTGCAGTGGAATCTGAATCATCTTCCTTCTCCTTTTTTTTTCCTTTCTTGTCCTTTTTGGTATTACGACATTCATGCTTATAGTAGCCCTTCTTGCCACAATTTCAGCATTCAACATCTTTTCTGTTACTCGACTTGCCTCTTGATTTATCTCGGGCCTTCCCTCCCTTCTTGTTCTTTCATCTCCTCCGTTCCTATGTCATAAGGGCCTCTTGCTGAGTAGACCCCTGAGACTTCCTCCTTGTTTTCTCATTGAAGAGATAGGTAGTAACTTGTTCCATGGATACCTTTTTGTCTGGTGCGGAATTACTTAGAGACACCACCAATGTCTCTCAACTGTTAGGCAACAAACTATGCAATAGTAAAGCCTGCAATTCATCATCCAGGACCATTTTTATAGCGGAGCTCTGGTTTATTATATTGCTGACCTCATTCATATGCTCGGACACAGAATTACTATATTTGAACTTGAGATTCATAAGTCGCCTTATCAGAAAGATTTTATACCGGCTGTCTTCATCTCATACAGCCTTTCTAGTTTCAACCATAGGCTAGTGGCTGAGGTTTCTGTAGACACATGGTGGAACACAAAATCATTCAACCATTGTCTAATAAATTCCACTGCCTTTCGGTCCATCTTCTTCCAATCATCATCAGACATATCCTTGGTTTTTGCTGATATCCCTAAAATTGGAGAATATAGGTCCTTGCAATAAAGTAAGTCCTCCATCTTAGCCTTCCATATGGTCCAGTTAGAACCATTGAGGTTGATCATTCTTGATGAGTCACCTTCCATAATTTCAAACCGATCCTACCCGTTCAATGAACTTAGCTCTGATATCACTTTGTTAGGGGCCTTGCACAAAACTTTAGGATCTATCATCCCGAACAAACCAAAATTATGGAATATAAAAGCAATGAAAATAATCAAATCATCAACCACACACCACACAAGAGATTTTTATGTGGAAAACCCTTAAAGAGGTAAAAACCACGGGACCTTGTCCAGATCAACAATCCGCTATGAAGCAGAATGTTACAACCAATCACAAGCACAACCTACTATGATCAAGCCTTCATCACTCACGTAGGAGTGGATAAAAAGTAAGAGAAATAAAGAAAATGGAGAGATCTCATCGATTACGAGGATGTAGAAGCACTGAGATATGGTAAATTACCTCTACGAACATAGCCTCCCTTCCACAAGATCCCTTCCACAAGATTCCTCTCTCTCTCTCACACACACTTTTGATAGCCCTCTTGTATTTTTCATATACACCTTCCCGTAGAAAAATCCCAGGGACTCCTATTTATAGTTTTAGGAAACTCCCTTCCGCATTCCAGTTGTGAAAGGACTCAAATCTGCAATTCATAAAAAATCGCAGAACGAATCTGCATAACCACAACCGGTCGAGCGCCACCCACAACCGGTCGAGCGCCACCTAAGACCGGTCGAGCACCCTAGAGAAAAATAGGCTAAAGTCGTTGGACTTTGAGTCGAGTCAGGGCTCGACTCCACAACTGGTCGTGCACTAGCCCACGACCGGTCGTGCAGGGCTCACGACCAGTCAAGGATGGGTCAAAAACCTCATTATATTCATCTGTAAGTTGTATTGACTGATGAATGATGCTTAATTTATGCTGATCGAATGTTTATGGATGTTGAGAATGAACGAATGTTGGTGCTTAAATCATTTTGTATGAATGATTGTGAATGGACATGGTTGGAATGTAAAAATGAATATTACTTTTGCCTCTGGATAATTGTATAATAGAATGAAGTTAATACACTTTGTGTACGAGTTACGGCTTGAAACTTGGGTCTGAGTGTGCACACTCTGTATTCAAATTTTGGAGCGTGACAATCATTACTGTTACTCCAAATATCTCTAGGAAGATCTCTCATTTTGGAAGGACTGTGAGACATGGTCTCACTTAGAATCTCTCTCTAGATTTGTGATAAATCTGTTCTCTTGGTGACTATTTAATAAATGTGCTTGGTACGTTGCCTCATAGATGGGCACGTTGATCGTGGCCACGTAACATGAAACAATTCATCCCCAAAGGCATGCATAAGGGTTTGTACCATCACATAAATAACGGAATGCGTTGATGGGTTTTTTTGACCCATCTTCAACCGGTCAAGAGCCCTGCTCGACCGGTCGTGGGTTGTTGCTCGACCAGTCGTGGGTTGCACGACTCAAAGTCCAGTGAGTGCGGACTGTTTTTTTTTTAGGGTGCTCGACCGGTCGTAGGTGGTCCACGACCGGTCGAAGGAGGTGCTCGACCGGTCATTGGAGGTCCACGACCGGTCAAACCTAAGCAGATTCGTTCCGCGATTTTGTGCGGATTTTGTGTCACAAGTCCTTTCGCAACTGGGATGCGGAAAGGAGTTTCCTAAAACTATAAAAAAGGGGTTCCTAGGATTTTTTAGGGCATGATGTTGTGTGAATAAAAGTACAAGAGAATTTTCTAAAGGGTTTAGGGATATCAAAGGTAGGAGAGTGAGAGAAAAGAGAGAGAGGAAGCTTGTGGAAGGGAGCCGTCGTCTCATCGCTTCTACGTCCTCATGATCGGTGAGATCCCTCTGTTTTTCTTTGATTATCTTATTGTTCATCCACTTCTGCGTGAGTGACGAAGGTTGTAACGTTCTGCTTAATAGTGGATTGTTGATTTGGACAAGGTCCCGTGATTTTTACCTCTTTGAGGGTTTTTCACATAAAAATCTCTTGTGTGGTGTGTGATTGTTGCTTTGATTTATTTCATTGCTATTATTATCCCATAATTTTGGTTTGTTTGGGAGGCTAGATCCTAAGGTTTTGTGCAAGGCCCCCAACAAAGTGGTATCAGAGCGTTAAGTTCATTGAACGGGTATGATCGGTTTGGAATTATGGAAGGTGGCTCATCAAGGATGATTAGCCTCAATGGTTCTATCTGGACCATATGGAAGGCTAAGATGGAGGACTTGCTTTATTGTAAGGACCTATACTCTCCAATTTTAGGCATATCGGCAAAATCCAAGGATATGTCTGATGAAGATTGGAAGAAGTTGGACCGGAAGGCGGTGGGGTTTATTAGACAATGGCTGGATGATTCTGTATTTCACCATATATCTACGGAAACCTCAGCCGCTAGCCTATGGCTCAAATTACAAGGGCTGTATGAGAGGAAGACAACCGGTAATAAAATTTTCTGATAAGGCGACTTGTGAATTTCAAGTTCAAGGATGGTGGTTCTGTGGCCGAGCACATGAATGAGGTCAGCAACATAGTAAACCAACTCTCCTCTATGAAGATGGTCCTGGATGATGAATTGCAGGCTTTACTTTTGCTTAGTTCATTGCCTGACAGTTGGGAGACATTGGTGGTGTCTCTAAGTAACTCCGTGCCAGACGGAAAGATATCCATGGAACAGGTTAATTACTAGCTGTCTCTTCAATGAAGAGACAAGGATGAAGTCTTAGGGGTCTACTTAGCAAGAGGCCCTTGTGATACATGAACGGGGGAGAGGAAAGAATAGGAAGGGCGGAAAGGCCCAAGATAAATTAAGAGGCAAGTCGAGTAATAGAAAAGATGTTGAATATTGAAATTGTTGCAAGAAGGGCCACTATAAGCATGAATGTCATAAGGCTAAGAACGACAAGAAAGAAAAATGAAAGGAGAAGGAAGATGAATCAAATTCCACTGCGGTCACTTCAGATGACGACGTTGTAGTTATTCTTTTTGCAGATCATGATGTATGTCTCACGGCTACGAGTCAGGACACCGACTGGGTGATAGACTCGGGAGCCTCTTTTCATACGACTCCATGTAGGGATTTCTTCATAAGCTACAAGTCAGGTGACTATGGGACTATGAAGATGAAAAATTCTGTCGTATTGAAGATCATAGGGGTCAGTGATATTTATGTGAAGACCGATGTGGGCTGCACATTGGTTCTTAGGGATGTGAGGCATATCCCAGACCTTCGCCTCAACTTGATGTCGATGGGAAGGTTGGATGATGATGGCTATGAAATCCGGTTTGCTGGTGGGCGATGGAAGCTCATCAAGGGTTCGTTGATTGCAGTCAGAGAAAAGAAGTGTTGTACCCTGTACAAGGTAAGTGTCAGTGTGTACAAGGGTGGGTTGAATGCAGCGGAAGATTCAGCTATTGACATGTGGCACAGACGTCTAGGTCACATGAGTGAAAAAGGGCTCCAACTATTACCATGGAAGCGGCTCCTTCTAGACGTGACAGATATGCCTCTCAAAACCTATCTTGATTGTTTATCAGGGAAACAACATAGAGTTTCATTTGTTAAAACTGCTTCTCATGTTAATAAAGTGCATGCATTAGATTTGGTTTATTCTGATGTTTGTAGTCCTATGAGGATAAAAACTTTGGGTGAGGCATTGTATTTTGTTACTTTTATAGATGATGCATCTAGGAGAGTTTAGGTTTATGCTTTGAAATCCAAGGACGAGGTCTTTGGTGTGTTTAAGTTGTTTCATGCTATGGTCGAGAGAGAGACAGGTAGATCATTGAAGTGCATCCGCACTGATAATGGTGGTGAATACATTGACGACTTTCATGAGTACTGCAAGTCCCTAAGTATACGGCATGAACAGAAAGTTCCCAAGACCCCCCAGCATAATGGTGTAGTTGAGCGAATGAATCACACCATTGTTAAGAGAATTAAATGCATGTTATCCCATGTGAAGTTGCCCAAGACGTTCTGGGAAGAAGCAATGTACATGGCGGTGTATCTGATAAAAAGGTCTCCATCAGCCCCGTTGAATGGAGAAGTACCTGAGAAGGTGTGGACTGGACATGATCCATCGTACAGTCATCTCAGGGTGTTTGGATGCAAGGCATCCGTTCACGTACCAAAGGATGAGAGGTCCAAGTTCGATATGAAGATCAGGCAGTGTCTGTTCTTGGGGTACGACGATGAAAAGTTCAGTTATAGATTATGGGATCCGACCGAGAGGAAGCTTGTCAGGAGCAGAGATGTGATTTTCTTTGAAGATCAGTATATAGAAGACATTGGTAAGCCAGAGAAGAACCAGTCTAGTTCAGGTGAGCTAGAGGACATGGATCTGGTTATTCCTCTCATAGTACCTGATGATGGGGGAGTACAACAAGGTGCAGAGGATGAGAGAGTTCCTTCAGAAGATGGACCAGGAGAGCAGTCCCCACTTGATCCACCTGTTGAGCCACAGGTGAGGAGGTCATTAAGGGACAGATAGCTGTTTAAGATGTACTCACCGCATGAGTACATTATGCTGACTGATGGGGGAGAGACAAAAGATTATTCTGAGGCCCTAGCCGATAAACATAAGGAGGAGTGGTTGAAAGCTATGCGAGAGGAGATGAAATCCTTACATAAGAACCACACCTATGATATAGTAAAATTGCCTAAGGGCAAGAAAGCTTTGAGCAACAAGTGAGTGTTCAGAAAGAAGGTTGAGCAGAAGAATTCACAGACGAGGTTCAAGGTCAAACTTGTGGTAAAAGGGTTCGGTCAGAGGAAAGGTATATACTTCGAGGAGATATTCTCACCAGTGGTGAAGATGACATCCATATGGGTGTTGATTGAGTTGGCAGCTAGCATGGATCTGGAGATAGAGCAGTTGGACTTTAAAACTATTTTTCTCCATGGTGACTTGGAAGAAGAGATCTACATGCACCAACCAGAGGGGTTTGAAGTCAAGGGCAAAGAGCATATGGTGTGTAGGCTGAGGAAGAGCTTGTATGGTCTGAAACAAGCTCCACGGAAATAGTACAAAAAGTTTGATTCGTTTATGTTACAGCATGGGTATGACAGAACGGAGTCGGACCACTGTGTGTTCAGCGTAAGTTCTCAGATGGTGATTTCATAGTTCCGCTCTTATACGTTAATGACACGCTCATCATGGGAAAGGACATCAAGAAGATCGACAGTCTGAAACAGGAGTTGGGCAAGTCGTTTGCGATGAAAGACTTGGGCCCGACTAAACAGATCTTAGGAATGGAAATAACCCATGACAGAAGTAGCAGGAAGCTTTGGCTGTCACAAGAGCGGTATATTAAGAAAGTCCTAGAGCGGTTCCATATGAATGTAGCGAAGCCGGTCAGTACTCCACTGGATGATCACTTCAGATTGATTGACAACCAGTGTCCCAAGATGAAGGCAGAGGTGGAAGAGATGCAGAAGATACCCTACGCGTCAGCTGTAGGAAGTTTGATGTATGCTATATGTTAAGGGTCAAATATTATATATTAGACCCCATTTATTACTCGAATTTAAGAGCCTAATACTATTTAACGCCCGGTTTTAATCGTGTTTCGTTGCAGGGTGTGTTAGGAGAGTTGATTGAAAAAGAGTATTAAAAGTACTGATTTGATGCTCCAGAGGCACCAAAGTAAGGGACGGACCCCAGGGGACCAAGATCGATGAAATTACATGCCAGAGATTCGAGAAAATTGAGAAACTAAGGCTCAAGTGGCCCGAAATTGGCTCAGAATGTAAGATCACAAGGTTCTCGCCATCTGATCATCTTGAAACTTCATACATGGCCTGAGGACCATAAATGAACTGTACAGGTCAAATTTCAGCTATTGAAGATCTCTGGAAGTGGGCCAACGGATTGATCAGCCCCTTAATTCATTAAGTGGGGCCCACCTGATATCTGGAACTGCCTCAAAATTATTCTCGACGGTTAAAATAATATGAGAAAGAGAATGGACGGTGTAGATTTCTTGTAAACATCACGGTGGGCCCTGTGTATGAGGTATGTGCACATGGCATATGCACGTACGCCGAGAACCGCACCAGCGCTGACCGCGACCGCCTTCCACATCCGCCTGCAGCAGAGAACAAAATGGCAACTGCCATTTTCAACTAATGACGGACGGCGCTGTCCGATTTTTCAGAGATTAGTGGGCCCCATCCATGGCCCGTCCGGCCAATCCGAACCGTTCACCGTGTAGAAGGCCGTGAAAACTACAAAACCATGTTAAAATTTTACATCCATGCACACACATGTGTGCGGTACCGATGTCACAAGTGGACTGCCCTGTGATGTTGAAAATGAATCTTAGCGTGATTTGTTCTCTGGGCCGCGTCAATAGACATTCAAAACCACCCATGCTTGACTGAAATTTCGTTCTAAATGCAATGGACGAGGTAGATTTTTCTAAAAGTACCTCTGTGGGGCCCACCGATCACGACAGCGAAAGAGTGCGAAAGGTTTCGCACATCCGTGAAAACTGACTTTTCCAGGCGGTTGTGGCCCACCATCTTTGATCATATGGTAGATCTGAACCGTCTATCATGTAGAGGATCCAAAAATATCCTAAGAGACGGTGTTTCTTTGAAAATTAAGCGAGAAAAGTGACGTGTTTCGAGGCACTGAACTTGGCTGCGAAAAGGCTTTCGCTGCGCATGCGATAGCTTTCCAAATCTGATTCAAGTCCGATTTTTACCACTCCAGCAGCTATATAAGGAGGTTTGGACGTGGGGAGCAATTATTCAGACCTTGGGAGGAAGATCCAGAGCTTGAAGAGAGAGAGAGGAGGATTAAAGATTCTTTTGTTCTTTCTTATTTACTTGTTTTGTTTTTCTCTTTAAGATGATTAGTCCATCCATGACGGGCTAAATCCTCTTGGCTAGGGCTAAGAGGTAAAGCTTGTAGCGTGATGGGAGAGATTTGCTTGTACCTTTTGTTTCGAGTAAATTGACGTTGTTTTTAATTTTTATTAAGGAAATATTTTTAGTCTTTAATGGTCTGTTGTGACTGAAATTACAATGGGTCTTCAATGGCTTTGAGCATGTCCTTTTTTCTTTATGTTTATTACGTCAGGAAGCCCTGTTGTTCACCATAGTCTCTTGGGCATGGTCGGATGACGGTACCCTTCCTAACCTTCATACATGTGATTGGTTGGTAATTAGTTTAATTATGTTATTTGCCATAGTCTCCTGGGCATGGTTTGGTGATGGAATCCATTCTAATTCATATACCTTTCATCTCTTTAAAACTATGTCAACGGTAGTTCAGTTTAACTTCCATGGTTTGTGAAGCAAGTATAAGATCTCCCTGATCTCTACAAGTGGATCCTCTGAATCCCTAGTTTCCTTTCCCTGAAAGTTCTTAAGTTTTAGATTCAATATTCCACAATTATTCCTCAAATTATATTTGATTTAGATTTCATCTTATTCTAGTCCTAGTTTTACTTAACTTTTGATTACGTACAGGTTTCAGTCCCTTGAGATTCGACCTCGGTCTTACTGAGTTTATTACTACATCACAACCCTGCACTTGGGGAGTGAACAAGTTTTTGGCGTCGTTGCCGGGGACTGACGGCTATGATTTTCTGAAATTAATTAGTTTTGAGATTAGTTTAAGATTAGGATTTTGCTAATTTTAGTTTCAAGTTTTTCTTTCTATTTTTAGAACTAACCTTTCTTTTGTAGGCTTTGAGATAGAAACTTCTAATTCGGTAAGATCTTTCTAATTCCTGCTTTCTATTTTTCACATCTCTTTTATTACTTTCTAGTTAAGACTTTCCTAATTCATTTTAAAAATTTCTACTTTCTTTGAAATTTCTTCTTTTCTTTAGAAATCAGTTTACTTATAATTAAGAATTTTATAATTTTAGACTTTCTATTCTTAGAAACTAACTCGTTTTGTTTGTTTTGCAGGTTCCTAACCTAGGACTTCAAATTTGGTAATTTCTTTCCATCTTTCCCTTTTATTTTCTAGAGTTCTACTTTTTCCTTTCTCTTAGGTATAGGTTTAGAATTTAAATTGAGGGCTGAGTGTGTTTTATGCCTAAGTGGGCACGCGACAACACTCGACGTCTCTTAACCGAAGGAGGATTAGTTGAGGGGTTGACTGTCCATCGCAGGACTAGACACTACTTGAATTTTCTAGAGTTAGTTGAGGTTATGGCTGAAAATCAACCTCAAGCACTATCCCAACCCAGGGTTGAGGAAGTACAAGCTGAGAATGAGGTGCATCAAGCACCCCCGCCTCCTACTTTACGAGATTATTTACAACCGGCGGGGGTGAGTACACCCTTATACATGATTTTTCCTGAGAATACAGGACAGATGGACATCAAGACAGGAGTTATCCAACTCCTTCCTAAGTTCCATGGGCTCGAGTCTGAAGAACCGTATCTAAATCTGAAGGAGTTCGGCGAGATTATAACTACCTTATACTTTCCTAATGTATCTGAGGATATTATTAGGCTGAAACTCTTCCCATTTTCCTTAAAAGAGAAGGATAAGACGTGGTTTCACTCACTGCGTCCTAGATCCATTGGCACATGGAATGATATGCAGAGGGAATTTATGAAGAAATTTTTTCCACATAATAAAACAATTACCCTCAGAAAAGCAATCATGAACTTTGTCCAAAAGGAAGATGAAACATTCTTCCAATGTTGGGACAGGTTCAAGGATTTGGTCAGTTCATGCCCATAACACGACTTTGAAACGTGGTGCATTACAAATTTTTTCTACGATGGACTGACATCTTCCATGCTCCAAATGGTCGAGACAATGTGTAATGGAGAATTCATTAATAAAAATGTCGACGAGGTATGGGATTACCTTGACAGTCTCGCTGAAAAAACACAATCATAGGACTATTACCCAAAGACGAATACTACGTCTAGGCTGACTCATTCAAAGGAAAAGGGTGGAATATATCTCTTGAAAGAGGATGATGATCTTAACGCTAAGGTGACTAATCTCATCAGAAAAGTCGAGGCCATAGAATTAAAGAAGGATAAGGTTAATGAAAGTGTTTGTGGCATCTGTGATTGTAACATTTATACTACTGAAAATTGTCCTACAATACCTGCCTTTCGAGAAGTATTGAATGAACAATCTTATGCTGTAAATAACTATCAAAGACCTTTCAATGGATCAACTTTTAATACGTACAATCCTGGCTGGAAAAAGCATCTCAATTTCAGTTGGAGGAAAGGACAAACTGCTACCCCTCAAGGTTTTTTCAATCAAAATCCAAATCAAGGGAGACCTCAAGAAGAACCGGCTCAAAATTTTGTGCAAGAGCTGACGCAGATAATGCGAAATTTTATACAAAAGATAGATTCACGCATGACGGCTATAGAAAAGGGGATGCTTCCTGCACAACCAATCCCCAATCTTAAACTGCATTACGAGATAGGTGATCCCAACTCTTCAAATTAAATGGGGCACATTAAATCCATCACCACTCTTAGGAGTGGGAAGGTTATTGATAAAACCCTTCCGGTTAGGCCTGAAAAGCCTCAAGAACTAGAAGAGGACAACAATGATGAATCTATTGATGCCCCACAAAAATTTGAACCGAAACCTCTAGAGAAGCCAGTTGCTCTGTTCCCCCAACGGTTGCTTGCACCAAAACGTCTCTCTCACTCTCAGGATATCCTAGAGGTGTTGAAACAAGTGAAAGTCAACATTCCTCTACTTGATGTCGTAAAACAGATACCTTTATATGCCAAATTCCTAAAGGACTTGTGCACGACCAAACAACGATAAGGTGTTCAAAAGAAGATTTCCTTAACTGAGAAAGTGAGTGCCGTCCTAAAACAAGATGTGCCGTAAAAATTCAAAGATCCCGGTTGCCCAACCATATCATGTGTAATCGGGAACTATCGAATTGATCACGCACTTCTTGACTTAGGAGCGAGCGTCAATCTGATTCCTTACTTGGTATACCAACAGTTAGGTTTGAGTGAATTAAAACCCATCCGGACCATTCTACAACTTGCTGACCGCTCTGTTCGTGTACTAAAAGGGATAATCGAGGATGTGTTAATCCAGGTTGATAGATTTTATTATCCTGTAGATTTTATCATCTTGGACACCGAACCCATCAATGACACAAGCACTCAGATTCCCGTCATTCTTGGTCGCCCATTCCTGTCCACTTCAAATGCAATTATCAATTGCAGGAATGGTGTCATGACTATGTCTTTTGGAAATTTGACATTGGAATTGAATATCTTTTTCAATAACGGCAGCAACTCAGAGGATGATGACAATTTTCACGATATTAACATGATTGATTCTTTTGTGGAAGATAAAATGCCTCTCACATTATCCTCTGATCCTCTAGAGACGTGCTTGACCCACTCCCATGATCTTGATGATGATATAATTAGGGAGACGTGTGCCATGCTGGATACTGCACCGGGACTTGAAGTTAACCGATGGAGGCCACAATTTGAAGAGTTGTCCCAAACTGATGTAGTGCCTCTACCGTCTAACCTCAAGCCACCGAAGCTTGACCTAAAATCTTTGCCCTTTGATTTAAAATATGTCTATTTAGGTCAAGATGAGACATATCCGGTAGTGATCTCTGTCCATCTGGAGAAAGAACAAGAGAGTATACTCATATCTACTCTCTTTGAGCATAAGGGAGCTCTTGGATGGACGATAGCGGACCTCAAAGGAATTAACCCATCGATTTGTACTCATCGCATATATGTTGAGGATAATGCAAAGGCTGTTCGGCAATCACAACGTAGACTAAATTCAAACATGAAGGAAGTGGTTAAGGCCGAGGTTCTTAAACTATTGGATGTGGGTATCATATACCCCATATCCGATAGTTAATGGGTGAGTCCAACTCAGGTAGTTCCTAAAAAGTCCGAGATCACCATCGTAGCCAATGCCAATAATGAACTCATGCCGACCAGAGTTACTACTGGTTGGAGATTGTGCATTGACTACAGAAAGCTGAATACCGTCACGAGAAAATACCACTTTCCTTTGCCCTTAATTGATCAAATCTTAGAAAGGTTAGCCGGTCATTCCTATTACTGTTTACTTGACGGGTATTCGGGCTATAATCAATTGAAATCGCCCATGAGGACCAGAAAAAGACTACTTTTACATGTCCCTACGGCACCTTTGCTTACAGAAGGATGCCATTCGGGCTATGTAATGTCCCTGCCACCTTTCAGCGATGCATGATGAGTATCTTTTCTGACATGTTGGGAAAATATTTAGAGGTCTTCATGGACGATTTCTCTGTTTTCGGTTCATCTTTCAGCGAGTGTTTAGCAAGTCTTAAATGTGTGTTGAAAAGATGTGAAGAGAAGAATTTGGTACTTAATTGGGAGAAGTGTCATTTTATGGTTCAAAAGGGAATTATTCTTGGGCATATCATCTCGTCCAAGGGAATTGAGGTTGATAAGGCAAAAATCAGTCTTATCTCTAACCTACCTCCACCCAAGAACATCAGAGACGTGCGATCCTTCATAGGACACGCAGGATTTTACAGACAATTCATAAAGGACTTTAGTCTCCTCTCTCGTCCTTTATGTAATCTTCTTCAAAAGGATGCACCATACGGTGGACTGAGCAATGCCAAGAAGCTTTCACTAAGCTTAAGGGCATGTTAACCACTGCACCTATCATGCAGCCACTCGATTGGAGCATACCTTTTGAGCTCATGTGCGACGCCTCTGATTGTGCTCTTGGAGCGGTTTTAGGTTAGATAAAGGATAAGCAGCCTTACGTCATTCATTACGCAAGTAGGACTCTAAATCCTGTCCAAGTGAACTACTCGACTACAGAAAAAGAACTCTTAACCGTAGTGTTCGCTTTGGACAAATTTAGATCCTACTTGATCGGATCCAAAATCATTATCTACACAGATCATGCGGCACTTAAGTATCTTCTTTTTAAGAATGATTCTAAGCCCCGCTTGATACGATGGATCCTTCTAGTCCAAGAATTCGATTTGGAAATTAAAGATAAAAAGGGAGTAGAGAACGTAGTGGCCGATCATCTCTCTCGCCTTAATACCTCTGATTCCCTTGAGATGACCCATATTAACGACATGTTCCCTGATGAACAACTGTTCAGAGTATCCCATTCACCTTAGTTTGCTGATATTGCTAATTATCTTGCTACAGGTTCCATACCGACACACTGGACGTCACAAGATAAGAAGAAATTCTTTACCAAGGTGCGCAATTTCTTCTGGGATGATCCATATTTGTTTAAATATTGCCCAGACCAAATCCTAAGGAGATGTGTGCCAGACGATGAGCATCAGAGTGTCATCTTCTTCTATCACTCACAGGCCTGTGGTGGTCATTTTTCTGCTAAAAAGACCACTGCCAAGATTCTGCAGTATAGCTTTTACTGGCCCACTGTGTTCAGGGACACTCATGAGTTTTGCAAGGCTTGTGAGCGTTGTCAAAAATTGGAAGCATTGTCCCGTCGAAATATGATGCCCTTGAATCCTATCCTTATTATAGAAGCATTTGATTATTGGGGCATTGATTTCATGGGACCATTCCCCCAATCCTTTGAAAATTTGTATATTTTGCTCACCGTAGACTATGTCACTAAATGGGTCGAAGTAATTCCATGCCGTAACAATGACCATCGAACGGTCATTAAGTTCTTAAAAGAAAACATCCTGTCATGGTTCGGAATGCCTCGAGCCATCATTAGTGACGGGGGCTCACACTTTTGCAATAGACCATTCGAGAGCTTAATGAAGAAATACGGTATCTCTTATAAGGTGAGCACCCCATACCATCCACAGACGAGTGGACAAGCTGAGATTTCCAATAGGGAGATCAAATATATCCTGGAGAAAACAGTTAACCCTAACCGTAAGGATTGGTCAATCCGATTGATCGATGCCTTATGGGCGTACCGTACTGCTTTTAAAACTCCTATTGGAACATCTCTATTTATACTTGTCTATGGGAAAGCTTGTCACTTGACCGTGGAATTGGAACATAAAATACACTGGGTAATCAAAAATCTAAATTTCAATCTGGACAATGTTGGTTTGCTACGCAAACTTCAATTAAATGAACTTGAAGAAATCCGGAATGATGCCTATGAGAACTCGAGAATCTATAAGGACAGGATGAAGGCATTTCATGATCAACATATTCTGCGGAAATCATTTACGCTAGGCCAGAAAGTCCTTTTGTATGACTCTCGACTACATCTCTTTCCGCGTAAGCTTTAATCTCGTTGGACTGACCCTTACATTGTTGTTACTGCTTATCCTCATGGGGCCGTCGAGATAAGAGATCTCGACAATGGCAAGGAGTTGAAAGTCAATGGGCATTGATTAAAACCATTTGTCGAGACATTTGATTCAGAGGACATGTCCATGCCTCTGACTGCTCCTGTTTATCAGGATTGATCTCCTGGTCTGATGGAGGTATATGTAGGTTTATCGCTTTCATAGGACTAGGGTAGTTTGCTTTATTTGTCTGGCTGAAGATAGTAAATTTAGCTCTCCTGGGAGGCAACCCAGCTTTTTATTCCATTTCATTTTTTTCTATTTAGTTCGTTCAATGTTTATGGGTAACATTACTGCAAACCCTCACGAGACTACAACTCATCCATTAGGGGTAACCTAGGAGTTTAAAGGCTTGTTGCATACGCTAAATGCAATCGAGAGCACCTGCGAAAGTGGTATAGGTAGAATTTTATTTTTGTTATTCTCTCGTACTAACCTGCTCTCTCTCAGCGATCTCTTGAAAAATCTTTCTCGATTCGTTATCCAGGTACTATCTTCCCATCACTTCTCATTCACTTTTGTTGTCCCATGTGCATCGCATACTCATATATATTTTACACTGAGGACAATGTAAATTTTAGGTTGGGGGTGGGAGTTTAGGTAACCTAATCTGTGTTTTCTTGGTCTTGAGCAAAAATTATGAAAATTTTAAAAATTTTTCTGCAATTCCTGCGAATTCGAAGTGATTTTGACAGATATCCCTAATTTAGATTTTCAAGATATATAATGTTGGATTTATGACTCTTGAATTCCTTATCTGTTAGATTTCACAGTTAAGTGAATTATTAATTCAAAATTAGAAGTTGTAAACATTGATTGAGTCATGGTTTCACATGTCACATCTCGCTTTCATATTAAGGATGTAGTTTGATATTGAAGAGTTATCTTGGTAATAACTAAGCATGGAAGGAACCAGCCTAGATAATTTGCCTATTATGATCAATTATAATATATATATAAAAAAACTAGAATTGAAGAAAAAAGAAAATACCCAGGGTTGGGCGAATGACCTTCATTGTAGGTTTGCTCCCTACAGGTGAAGGTTTGATTCCCCAAGGTTAACATTCAAAAATTATTAGGTGACTGGTCTTTACCATAGGTTTGCTCCCTATAGGTAAGGATTCGATTCGCCTCCTTGACATTATTTTTAAGAGAAAAATCAAAAGTTGAAATTTCTGAGGCAGGTTTGGTTCGGGTTTTGGTTATCATGAATTCTCTTGTTGGTTACCAATGATATCCTAAAATAGAATTTTAATGTTGATAAAGCCGAGATTAGATTATACACCCATTGAACTCAATATTTAGAATTATGCTAATTGATGGATTAATACTTTGAACTTGACTATGAAGTTTTCTGTGTGTTTGAGTCCGGGAGAAAGTAATTTTCAACATTCATGAATCTTAGATTTCTCGTATGTAATTCATTTTTTCAAAATATCACTCGATTTCATAGAAAATTATCCTGTAATTCTCAACTTATTTTTTGCATATTTTGCTAGGGACTAGCAAAATGTTGGTTGGGGGTTGTGTTGAGGGTCAAATATTTCATATTAGACCCCATTTATTACTCGAATTTATGAGCCTAATACCGTTTAACGCCCGATTTTAATCGTGTTTCGTTGCAGGGTGTGATTAGGAGAGTTGATTGAAAAAGAGTATTAAAAGTACTGATTTGATGCTCCAGAAGCACTAAAGCAAGGGACAAACCCTAGGGGACCAAGATCGATGGAATAACACGCCAGAGATTCAAGAAAATTGAGAAACTGAGGCTCAAGTGACCCGAAATTGGCTCAGAATGCAAGATCACAAGGTTCTCACTATCCGATCAGCTTGAAACTTCATACATGGCCTGATGACTATAAATGAACCGTACAGGTCAAATTTCAGCTATTGAAGATTTCTGAAAGTGGGCCAACGGACTGATCAGCCCCTTAATTCATTAAGTGGGGCCCACCTGATATCTGAAACTACCTCAAAATTGTTCTCGATGGTTAAAATAATATGAGAAAGAGAATGGATGGTGTAGATTTCTTGTAAACATCACGGTGGGTCCTGTGTATTAGGTGTGTGCACATGACATATGCACGTATGCCGAGTACCGCGCCAGCGCTGACCGCGACCGCCTTCCACATCTGCCTGCAGCAGAGACCAAAACAGTAACTGTCGTTTTCAGCTAATGACGGACGACGGTGTCCAATTTTTCAGAGATCAGTGGGCCCCATCCATGGCTTGTCCGGCCAATCCGAACCGTTCACCGTGTAGAAGGCCGTGAAAACTACAAAACCATGTTAAAATTTTGCATCCATGCACACACATGTGTGCGGTACAGAGGTCACAAGTGGACTGCCCTGTGATGTTGAAAATGAATCTTAGCGTGATTTCTTCTCTGGGCCGCGTCAATAGACATTCAAAACCACCCATTCTTGACTGAAATTTCATTCTGAATGCAATGGACGGGGTAGATTTTCCTAAAAGTACCTCTGTGGGGCCCACCGATCATGACAGCGAAAGAGTGCGAAAGGTTTCGCACATCCGTGAAAACTGACTTTTTCAGGCGGTTGTGGCCCACCATCTTTGATCATATGGTAGATTTGAACCGTCTATCATGTAGAGGACCCAAAAACGTCCTAAGAGACGGTGTTTTTTTGAAAATTAAGCGAGGAAAGTGACGTATTTCAAGGCACTGAACTTGGCTGCGAAAAAGCTTTCGCTGCGCATGCGATAGCTTTTAAATCCGATTCAAGTCCGATTTTCACCACTCCAGCAGCTATATAAGGAGGTTTTGGACGTGGGGAGCAATTATTCAGACCTTGGGAGGAAGATCCAGAGCTTGAAGAGAGAGAGAGAGGAGGATTAGAGATTCTTTTGTTCTTTCTTATTTACTTGTTTTGTTTTTCTCTTTAAGATGATTAGTCCATCCATGACGGGCTAATCCTCTTGGCTAGGGCTAAGAGGTGAACCTTGTAGCGTGATGGGAGAGATTTGCTTGTACCTTTTGTTTCGAGTAAATTGACGTTGATTTTAGTTTTTATTAAGGGAATGTTTTTAGTCTTTAATGGTCTGTTGTGACTGAAATTACAATGGGTCTGCAATGGCTTTGAGCATGTCCTTTTTCCTTTATGTTTACGATGTCAGGAAGCCTTGTTGTTTACCATAGTCTCCTGGGCATGGTCGGATGACGGTACCCTTTCTAACCTTCATACATGTGATTGGTTGGTAATTAGTTTAATTCTGTTGTTTGCCATAGTCTCCTAGGTATGGTTTGGTGATGGAATCCATTCTAATTCATAAACCTTTCATCTCTTTAAAACTATATCAACGACAGTTTAGTTTAACTTCCATGATTTGTGAAGCAAGTATAAGATCTCCCTGATCTCTACAAGTGGATCGTCTGAATCTCTAGTTTCCTTTCCTCTGAAGTTCTTAAGTTTTAGATTCAGTATTCCACAATTATTCCTCAAATTACATTTGATTTAGATTTCATCTTATTCTAGTCCTAGTTTTACTTAATTTTAGATTACGTACAGGTTTCAGTTCCTTGGGATTCGACCTCGGTCTTACCGAGTTTATTACTACATCACAACCCTACACTTAGGGAGTGAACACTATGGTGTGTACACGCCCAAACATAGCATATGCGATTAGTGTTGTCAGCCGGTATCTTGCCAATCTTGGCAAAGAACATTGAATAGCGGTGAAGTGGATACTGCGGTATCTAAAAGGCTCATCCAGGTTGAGCTTATGCTATGGTGACGGTAAACCTGTGTTAGAGGGCTACACAGATGCAGATATGGCAGGCGACATAGACTATAGGAAGTGTACATCGGGGTTCATGTTTACTTTTGCAGGGGGAGCGGTTTCTTAGCAGAGCAAGCTACAGAGGGTTGTAGCATTGTCGACGACAGACGCCGAGTATATTGCAGTCACAGATGCATGTAAAGAGATGCTTTGGATGAAGATGTTTCTACAGGAACTTAGCCTGAAGCAGGAGGAGCATGTGGTCTATTGTGATAGTCAGAGTGATATAAACTTGAGTAAGAATCCAAGTCAGCATTCCAAGTCGAAGCACATAGAGATTCGGTATCACTGGATCAGGGATACTTTGGAACAGAAGGTGTTACAGCTTGAAAAGGTCCACACGGACGATAATGGGTCAGACATGATGACAAGGCTTTGCTCAAGGGCAAGTTTGAGGTTTGTAGAAATCAGTCTGGCTTGAAGAATGTGAATCCCTCCTGGGTAAAAAAGGGAGAGATTTGATGAGTTTTTTTTTAACCCGTTTTCGACCGGTCGAGAGCCCTGCTCGACCAGTCGTGGGTCGTTGCTCGACCGGGTTCAGCGAGTGCGGACTGTTTTTTTTTCGGGGGTGCTCAACTGGTCGTAGGTAGTGCTCGACCGGTCGAAGGAGGTGCTCGACCGGTCGTAGGAGGTTCACGACCGGTCGAACCTATGCAGATTCGTTCCACGATTTTGTACGGATTTCTTGTCGCAAGTCCTTTTGCAACTGAATGCGGAAAGGAGTTTCCTAAAACTATAAAAAAGGGGTTCTTAGGGTTTTCTAGGGCATGATGTTGAGTGAAAAAAAGCACAAGAGGATTTCCTAAAGGGTTTAGGGATATCAAATGTGAGAGAGTGAGAGAAAAGAGAGAAAGGAAGCTTATGGAAGGGAGTCGTCGTCTCAGCGCTTCTATGTCTTCGTGATCGGTGAGATCCCTCTGTTTTTCTTTGATTCTCTTATTGTTCATCCACTCCTGCGTGAGTGACGAAGGTTGTAACGTTCTGTTTAATAGTGGATTGTTAATTTGGACGAGGTCCCGTGGTTTTTACCTCTTTGAGGGTTGTCCACGTAAAAATCTCTTGTGTGCTATGTGATTGTTGCTTTGATTTATTTCATTGCTATTATTATCCCATAATTCTGATTTATTCGGGAGGTTAGATCCTAAGGTTTTGTGCAAGGCCCCCAAAATGCATAACGTTGAAGGAAAATCAATAAAGAAAATTTCTTTAAATGCGAATACGTCTTTCATGTGCCAAACACATAATGACACCACGTGACAATTTTCTATTGGACCACATCAAGGTGCCAAAAATGGGTGCAAACAGAAGGCTTGATCGTGGCAGCCATGAGGAAGAACCTGAGCCTACGCTCATCCAAGACCGCTCTATTCTGATAGACAACTATCTGATCCAACGTTTGTTGAGTTCAGCCATCATGTTGGGCCCACCAATTAAATCCAACCAGGCCAGTCCTGTTTAATTATAGGACCACAAAATCATGCAAGTCAGACCAAGCGGTTTATCCTCCTTTTAAGTCCAGCCCCAAGTCATTCTCTTCATGGTAAACGTGGCAAGGTAATATATCAATCAGTACCATACGCATAGTGGACCCTACCATGAATGTAAAATGGTTCAAAAGTGATGTAAAAGGGTGTTCTCAGCCATCTGATCGGTGGCCTTTAAAGCAACGGTTAAGAAAAAAAAAGAAGTCAAAGCCTGACATTTGGTGTCAGAAAGGGAAATAAAGTGAGGGCTAGAATGATCTGGAGCTTAAAATTTTATAACAAAGCCCATTCCATTATGAACGGTCCATCAATAATTCACCCTGCCTATGGAATGGATGGCTTGATTTTTGGGCCACAACGAAATAAAAACAATAGACTGTTTTTTAAAGTTTTAGCCAACCACATCCAATTTACATGTGTGATGTGGGAGTGTGAAGTCCAATATTGCAATTTGGCATTTGAGAATCTCCTTAAAATCCCTGCCTCTGCATATCTGCTCTTCACTGTTATCCTATTATCCATGTTGGGCTACCGCGTTGGGCGTCTGCATAGGTCTATCAATGGGCCGAGCAGAGCTACTGGCTTTCAGTCCTGGCCCAATTAGACCAGGCTTGAGCAGGAGTAGTAGGCCCAATGGTTGGGCCCATCCGAAAATTGGCCATTGTGTGATGGGTTAGATTTGGCCTTTGTTTTAAGAGCAGCTCACTCAGGCCCATCCGGAGCCCAGACTAACTTGGCCCATGTGGGATTTTGAGGGCCGTTCTTGTCACACATCATGCAAGATAGGGCACACTCACTCCAATCTTACACAAAAGTGGGTGGCCAGGCTCTGTCTTGGGCCGTGCATAATCATCAGGGGCCAGATCCTGTTTGTTCTCATCAAGGGCCTGGGATTAGGATTTATTATGCAGGCTAGGCTTTGTCAGATGTGACTTACATCATAGATATACCATCTCACTGGCAGCATGTGGCTCAATTAAATTCAGCCACATTAAGTCACCATAATATCTCTAGCTTTTGATATAATTGGGCTGCCTGTTGCTGTCAGATATTTGTCAATTTGTTCCGGTAGAAATGTGTGAATTTGTTACTCTATTTTTAACAGTAGCATATGACCCAATCAAATCCCACGTGTTGGTTTATTAAAGCCCGTCTCCGGAATTGTTTCCCTACCGTTAAGGAAATAGGCTCGTGTCTTTCGTTGCCTTGACTGTACGTGTTGTATATCACAGGGTTCATGAGTTTTTTCAGCTCATTTTAAGTCTTGGTTCAAAAAATGAAGCAAATCAAATTTTCAAGTGGATAGTGCTGGTATTTGTATTTTACCTTCATCATATATGTGACCTTATCAACCAGTTAGATAGCAAATAAACATTACGATGGGCTAGAGGAAGTTTTAATGGTGGGCATTGATTGATCATTATTACCTATGGCGTGGTTCACTTGAGATTTAGATTTGCTTAATTTTTGGGACTTACGCTTTAAAATGAGATGAAAAATCTGATTAATGGTGTGGATATACAACACATACATTAAGTGGGCCCGTGATCAAGGCAACACTTAATTCTCTCACAGTGAACCCAACACTACATATGGACATCGTGCAAGGACTTTGTTAGGCTTGCTGTGAAGCGTGTGTTTTATCCATGCCATCCATTTGTACCAAATCATTTTAGGGTATGAGCTCAAAATTGAAAGACATCCAAAGATTAAGTGGACCACACCAAAAGAAACAATAGGATTGAGTGCCTGCTGTTGAAAAATTCCTAAGGGCTATGGAAGTTTTGGATCAAACTGATACTCGTGTTTTCAAATAAATATTCATGTGGGCCCTAGAAAGTTTTGATGGTTGATGTCACTATCCCCTTTCCTCTAGTTTTTGTCCACTTGAACTTTGGTTATCTTTTAATTTTAGGCCCCTGCCCTAAAATGAGCAGGCAAAATAAATGAATGATGCAGATAACACGTCATGGTGGGCCCTATAGAGTTCTTACACTATGTAGCTCTATGGTGTTGGGTTCACCACACAAATTCCCCTCCCTTCTATCAAATTCACAAGTTGAAAAAATGAGAATGGATTGGACGAGGCCCATGTCTTACTCAACATGTTGGGCTTAACGTGGTGAGATTTGATTGAGCCATATGTATATTATCAAACAGTCGACTACTGCATCAATTTCAAGCATGCTTTCTGGTCCATCTCTAAAAGAGACACGTGGCTTCACATCAAGGCCTGGGTGATACCCAGCCTCACCTAATCCACTCCCTCAAAAATCCATCGCTTGGCTGACTTTAAGTGGGCACATAATCGGAGGTAGTTTACATTTTTTGTAATCTCATATGACCCGTGCATGAGATCCAAGCCACCTGTCAGACCGGCCACAAAATGTAGGGACACGGACTGAGTAGTACCGCCGCAAACCTTCCTAGGGCCCACCGTGATGTTTATTTGCCTTTATTTGCCACATGACCTGTTCTTCTTCTTCTTTTTCTTTTATTTATTTATTTTCCACACACACCTGCCACACACCCATACATGTTGTAGTGGGATTTCACCACTTATGGGTTTCGAACCCAAAGACCTATTGAGATGTGGAGCCACATTTGGGGGTTGCTCGACTAGTCGAGTACCTTACTCGACCGGTCTAGTGGCCCGCTCGACTAGTCGTGGATTGGCTTGACTTAAAGTCCAGCGAGTATCAGTTTTTGGATTCCGAAGTACTTGACTGGTCGTGGTCCCACTATCAAAAAAATGACTAAAGGCTATGGACCATGCTGGTTTTTAGCTACGGATATAAACCGTAGCTCTATTACTACGGATTAAAACTGTAACTATAGATGATAAAACTGTAGCTTTACCACGTGATAGCCCCATATGGAACTCTAGGAGGCCCATTAAAATGTTTATGCTCCATCTAATACGTCTATATATTTTGAAAGATTATTTTAGGATAAGATCTTAAAAAAGGAAATACATCAAAGGCTTAAGTGGAGTACACGGTAGGAAACAGTAGAGATTATATATGTGCCATTGATCGATGGTGTGGTTCAATTGTACCTTGAATTTGCCTAAATTTTTAGATAATTATCTATAAAAAATTTACAAAATTAATGGACGGAGTGGATATATCAAATGCATCAAGATGGACCCCACAAAGCTCTTGATTGGGTCGTCCGTCCATAACCCGTCAAATGTGCAAAGGCAGAGGGTTTCTAAAATCTCTCCCTCCACTCTGCGGGAAAAAACCCAAATCCACGCCTCTTTTCTCTCTCATGCTCTCTCCCTCTCTCGCTCCACTCTCCCTCTCTCACTCCCTCTCCCTCTCCCTCTCGACCCTAACCCCTGCCTCCCTATGTCGCTCCCTCTCCCTCTCCCTCTACCTCTCCCTCTCTTGTTCCCTCTCCCTCTCCCTCTCGACTGTAACCCTTGAGCGACGCACCCCCTTCACTCGGGCAAAAATCCACCCCTGCGGCCCTCGCCCTTCACCTCTTCTCCGTCTCTCCTCTCTGACCAGGTACCCATTTCTCTTTCCATATATTCTAAGTTTGATTTTGAGTTTTTATTTCTAAATCTTCAAATACACAGATTAGGGTTTCGTTTCCCGTAAAATTTCTAACAGGAAAAGGATTTAGGGTTCTGTAAAATCTGTAACAGGAGAAAATGGGAAAGTTTTTTTTTTTGCAAGGCATTTAAGGATTTTTTTTTTTTTTTTTTTTATACACTTAGGGCTTTCGATCTTCTTCTATTCAATTGATCTAGTGTCGATTGACATGTACATGTCTCTCTCTCTTTCTCTATTTCTCTCAATTGGTCCAGTGTTGATTGACATTTAAGGATTTAGATGATTCTTAAATCTGATTGATAGATCCAGACCCTATACCTGCCCATTGACAGCCCTACTGAAAACTGTATAGAGAGCTAGATGATGCTTCAATCTGATTGCCTTTTCCGCACTTGTTCAACATGAATATCTGAGCATAATAAGAAAAAAATGAACTAGTAGTTCATGGATGGCCAACCAATGACAATTCTCAAATTCTGCAAATTCTATGCACATCACTAACTATTCATTTCTTGATTCTGGAGACTCATTCCTCTGCATTGTCTAAAATCTCCCATGCACATTAGCCTTAGCCGTGTTTTCATTACTAGGACTTTTGCATTTCCAGAAAGTAGAACTCACAATGACCTTTGAACTACTCATGTGACTGTTGAGAAGTCCAATTTTGCAAACCTTTCATCTCATTTCTTATTGTAGAATGTGCAAGAAATCCATTTGCTGATCACTAGTTTTGGGAGTCCGTTGGTTGTCTTCGATAAATAACACATTCTGAATCTTTGACCCAGCCTGACCAACCCAACCTGACCCAGCCTAACCCAGCCTGGGATGGGTTAGGGTTGAGGATATAGTATGCTGGGTTGGGCTCAGGTCGGGTCGGACCACAGGTTAACCCAACTTGATCTCAGGTTGGGCTCGGGTTGACCCTCAACCTGACCTGACCTGCCAAGTTGCATCCCTAATATGCATGCTAGGACCTGCACTATTGCATGTACATGAAATTCATGCATGTGGAATAACCTGACTAAATTGATTAAAATGATTTTTATACCTGCAGGATATCCATTAATTAGCCAATCCTTTGGCGCCTTACCCAAACATCTCACAGCTTCTGACCACTTGTTTTCAGAACTTGCCTGTTTCTTCCCTTGACCATCTTCACAAGGAGAAGCAGGCAACAAACAGAACAACTCCATGCATTTCTCCATGTTTGATATATACTCTGGGACCTCAGTAGAAGATTTGCCTAGAGAATGATACAAACCACTCTAGAATGAAGTTCGCAATAAGCTTTTCTGATTTGGATTGTATGACTGATAAGAAGTGGTGGAATTGAAATAATCAACAATGTCATCAAACAGCTTCTCCAGCCTGGAACCTGAGAAGATTTTTATTGCATCTGCCAGATGGCGTAACAGAAAAGACTGTAGATTCAGCTCTAGCATCCTGAACTTGGATATGTCAGAGAGCTCGTCCACAAAAAACAGGAGGGGACTGACTTGATTTACATGAGCTAAGGAAAAATGTATGCATTCCTCTCGCAATGCTCCTTTCTTGAGAACAATATTTGGGTTTAACACACTGGAAACTTGATCCTCGCATTTCATGTAACATCTAACAATAGCCCCCCAATCCAAGGATGGTAGTCTAGGAGCTTGGGAGAGACACCTCAAACTAGTTGCAACTGTATTCACATGTGTGATTGTACCCATCTGAAAATTACCCAAAATAAAGAGATGGAAATGCTAATCAGCAGGTCTTAGATAAGGAACAACAATGTTATCTCTATCAGAGATGGTAGATGCTATCAAAGGATCTGATCTTGCTACTACCAGTTTGGGGCTTTAAAATTTTCTGAAAAACAGAGATGGTATTTTTTATATGCTGCTCCTGGAACTTTGGTTTCTTTAATTGGTAGTTTTGAGTTCTTCTCATGGTTCCCAATGCCTATCAAGGCATATTTTCTTATGTGCTCTGCTATTTGTCACTGCTTAAGGATGTTGGTTCTCTTCATATTCTTATTATTTATGTCTAACCCTTTGTATTTGGAAAACAGAGCTGTATACCAGGGTATACAAAAGGGCAAAAAACTGCAATGGGTAAGGCTTGAAGCTCAAGAAGGGTGTGATGTGTCAGATTGGTTCAACATCATGGTACTCCATTAAAATAGGTTAGACATTGTCTTTGAGAGTAACCTAGAAGTTAGAACACATGAAAAGAAAAGAGTCTCCTCAACTTAAATTGATTCGTGATGAGTATTTTTCGTGAGTTGGTAGATGTTTTTAGTGGGAAACTAAATGCTTACCTGATTAGTTGTTGCTTATAATTGTATGTCTGTGCATTGCAGGATCAAGACACATCCCAAAAACGCGATAAGTGAACATTTCCTGCCCCGATTCCTGGACTTCATAGTGTGGGGCCATGAACATGAATGCCTTGTTGATCCACAGGTATTGCTGATAACATTTTTTGTTGCCTGTGGATTACTTCCTTCTTATTGCATCTTATTGAGGGTAGCTTTTGATTTTAGAGGAAGTTCCTGGGATGGACTCTCATATAACTCAACCAGGGTTGTCTGTTGCAACATCATTAATCGATGGGGAAGCAAAACTTAAGCATGTCCTTCTTTTAGAAATTAAGGTTGTTTTGGTGAAGGAGCCTATTTCTTTTTACCTCCTTTCATCTTTTTCGTCAATGGTAATACATGTGAAATACAGCTGGTGATTTCTATTTATAGGGAATCAATATTCTCCAACTAAAATACCTTTGAAGTCAGTGAGGCCTTTTGAATATGCTGAGGTACAGAGTTCTGTGGAATTTGGTTTTCATATTTTTGAGTATTTTCATACCATGTCATGCTTTCTAAGCAGGTCATTTTAAAGGACGAGGCGGACATTAACCCCAATGATCAATCATCTGTTCTTGAGCATTTGGACAAAGTTGTATGGATTTTTCTTTCCCACTTTCATTAAGACCTACAAAACCTCATACCTTGATGACTACATACTAGTAACTGTATTTTAATAAGTTCAGACTGTTTCAGGTCAGAAATCTGATTGAGAAAGGTAGCAGAAAGGCTGTTAGTAGGTTTAGACTGCTTCAAGCTGGCTTTAGTCTGTATTATCTAGTATTGAATTTAATTAAAATAACTAGTAGTTCAGTAAAGTGGGAACTACCTTTTGGAATGTTTTATACAGAAAATAAACCTCTTTTTCTAGCCTTTCTTGGGTATGCTTGGTTATCATCTGATTCTTTTAGATTTCTTTTTCTAAGTTCATTTGAAATATGATTTATGAGAAAATTTCCAAGAGGATTCATCGAAGATGATTGAAGAGGATCTTCACAACATACATGCCAAATTGCCAATGTAAGAAAGAAATGAGTAAGGTTGACGTTGTTATTTTGGAACTTTTGTACTAAAGTCGAAACTTTTGAATCATGGAGGTAGGGGCAGCTTGTTACTTGATTTGGAGATCCACTGTAACTTAAATTTCCCAGGGCAATCTCATTGGGATTGCCTTAGGAAATAATATATGCGAATTGAATTGCTTATGGTCATTTAAATGAAGAGGAAATAACAAAAATACTGGTGTTTCTTGGCATGCACATGTACTAACACTTGAGTGCTTTATAGCTAACTCAGATATTTACATTGAGAACTAGCTAGAATTTGCTGATTTACATTTTATCTCTGCATATTGGAAGCTTGTGCATGGTCATAGGTTCCAAAGAACATTCCTATTGAAAGGTATATCTTTAAATTATCAGTTCATCTCTTATAATTGACAAGAATTTTGTTCTTTTAATTGGTTGGAAGTGTTAGATTTTTAATTGGTTGGCTATTTGTTCCAATGCAAACTATTAAATGTATGCAAAATTCCACTTGTCATTTTGTTTTTTGCAGATGCCAAAGTGCTTCATTGTTGTATGAATCATCAAGTATCCAGTGCTAGGTGCTAATATCTCAGTTATCTTAGGTACGTAAGGCACATATGTTCATACATCCATAAATTTGTATTTCATTGACAGGTAAAGAGAATTTTATTAAAAACAACACTAATGGGCTAGCATATTAAAACGTATAGAGTAAATATGCAACACCATTGGAGAAAGTAACTAATGGGTTGGTGTTCGGTCCAAAATCGCTAGACAATAATAGGAAACAGTGAAAACTATCATCTTCTTGATTGAACAGGGCTTTCGCAAGTATACTTACGACTTTTGATCTACTTCTATAGTAGTGATCTGCTTGGTGTCAGTCAATTGGTAATGGCATGACACAGTGTATTTCTTTCGTTCTACCTTATGAGCATCTAGAAGGAATCTAAAGATGAAAATTCTATTGGCTTCATTATGTATTCAACAATGTGGTTAAAACTCAATTCTAACGGAAGCAAGTTTCAAGTGGGATGATTGATAGAGCATGATTTAGTGGAGCAGCTTTTTAATGATTGATGTGACTTGTTCTTGCACATGCACATCCAGCTTGTAACCTTCATGCAATTGAAACTGAAATCTCGGCATGGAGAAAGACGTCCAATTGCACAGTTCTTCCATTGATATGGATTGAAGAAGATGGCCTTTAGCTACATGTTGACCAGGAAATAAGTCTCGACCTCCTTGGCATTCTTTATAAATTATTATCAAACAATTTAATAAATATGTAAAATAAATTCATATAGCATAATTAGTATAAAACATAATGTGTGACAACAATTGAGGATGTATGCTTTGCTGGTTAGGAGTTCTGCTTAGTTAAAGGGAAGACAGGGGTTCAATTCTCTTTGCTTCTTTTATATATATATATATATATATATAACCAAACAGAGAGCCATAGCGAGTCGCATTGAGTTGCTCCTACTAGGTTTCCTGATGACTTGGCTAGAAATTTTGCTGAGTCTAGTTGACTTGGCTGAATTTTGGGTTGATTTGACAAATTTTAGAACTATGATTTCATCTGCAGCTGCTACTCATATGTCATCTCTTTGTACTTGTGATTTGATGGATTCACAGATTTCCTGTGTTCTAAACAGTTGGCACTTTCTTGCAGATTTTGGTATCAATTGTCATTGGCTCAGTGGAGATAGAAGTTGTTATGATAATTGATATTCTGTGGAGCAAAGGCGAATGTGGTGGTAGTATCTATCGAAGATAAATTAGAAATAGTGGGAGCTAGAAAAGTGAAACTAGTGGCTAATATGCTTCATGCTCCTCAAAGAGGCTGACAAGCTGCGATATGACCTTATTGTTTTGTTGGTAAGTCATGAAGACCATACAATTTGAGACATATTGCATATCCACACTTTCAAGGAGTGAAAACTATTGAGCATTCTATTAGTAAGGCTTGCATTCTTTCATATCCTGTGCTTGCTTGCTTGGTTTTAGGAGTATTTGAGTTTTGAATCATTATTCTTTGCTGGTGATGTTTTTTTTTTTTTCATTCCTTTTCCAGAACAACCATATGATCTTGATCAAAGGCTGTTCCACTAGCGATGGAAACTGCATCTGCTTCAGGAACTTGCAAGGATCATCAAGCTTTCAGCACCATCCAGTTTCAGTCTATTTGAAAGCTGAAAATTTATATGGATTTCAATGGATTTCACTTGATGAAACTGAGATCACTCCCTATAGGTGAAGTTCTTGTTTTTATCATGTTGTTTACACACCCTGAACACACCCACAATCCGAAATACAAGTTGAATCTCAAATAAACAACATGGTAGACTTTAGGAAGGTTTTAATGGTGGGCGTCACTCTCCTCATTGTTTTCTATGTTAGGATCTACTACTGCTGTGGATCTACCTCTTTCTTTGTCTCGTGCCATGAAATAATATTCTTTTGAAAGTACGAGAGCGGGAGCCGACACTTTTGGAGTCCGAACTTATTCTTTTGAAAAATAGAAAAATGGGAATATTAGTAAATATGGATTTTCTTGTTAAGAAGAAAATGGAAGGCAAAGAAGAGACATAATTAAGAATTTGCACTGTGAAAAGTAATATTAACCATCTTACTTTCCCCGTTGAATTTGACGTCCAAGAAATGGACCTTTTCCAGAAAACCATGAATTTAAAACCATTAAATCCTTCTCAGAAATCTGAGTTTATTGAACTGAATTGAATTATTACAATTCAATTTTGTTGAATATCCAAACATAAGGTTTCCATGAATTAGGCAAATGAATTCATTCTAACCTATTTTGTTGAATATCTAAACACAAGGATTATTATTATTATTATTATTTTGTGATATGCAATAACTTTTCAGAATTCATATGTAGGTGCATACTTGTGCTCATTCACATGGACTTTGACTATCTTTCTTAAATTTATTTGGTTTTTCTAATTTTTGTATCTAATTTTGAATTTCTAGACCCTAAAACAAGATTCGAGGTGCCGTCAACAATGCTAATAGAATGCTCCAGGTCAGATTGTTGATTGGACCTTATTTTATTTAAATGTTCTTGATAATCCATTTTATTTAAATGAGCAGACCCGGATGTGCGTCGGAGCTATCCGGATGTTGAGCGGGAGTCCCTAGAAGGTGGGAACCGCTGTTATGACCATGATGAAGCTGTCCATTTCCTATGGATAGTATTGGAGTGGCCTGGCCATTTGGACAGGCCGTGTTTATGTATTTGCTCGAAATTAATGGAGTAGACCCGGATGTGCATCGGAGCTATCTGGATGAGCTGGGGTCCCTGGAAGGTGGGAACCGCTGTTATGACCATGATGAAGCTGTTCATTTCCTATGGACGGCATTGAAAGGGCCTGACCATTTGGACAGGCCGTGTTTATATTTGTATTTGCAGGGACAACACCCTTAACCTAAACCCGAACCCTTTCTAAAATCCAAAAACCTATAATATAAACCTAAACCTTAACCTAAACTTATAACCTATGACCTAAATCAAAACCAAAATATATAACCAAAACCAAAACAAAAACCTATAACCTAAACCCAAACCCATTTTCAAATCCCAAAACCTATAACCTAACCTAAACCTATACTTATAACCTAAAACTATTCCCAAATTCTAAAACCTATAACCTAAACCTAACCTTAACCTAAACCTAAACGTATAACCTATAACTTTAACCAAAACCTATAACCTAAACCAAAAGCAAAACCTATAACCTAAACCCGAACTCATTATCAAATCCCAAAACCTATAACCTAACCTAAAACTATTCCCAAATCCCAAAATCTATAACCTAAACCTTATCCTAAACCTATAACATAAACCAAAACCAAAACCTAAAAACTAAACCCAAACCCATTATCAAATCTCAAAACCTATAACCTAACCTAAACCTATACTTATAACCTAAAACTATTCCCAAATCCCAATACCTATAACCTAAACCTAACCTTAACCTAAACCTAAATCTATAACCTAAAACCTAAAACCTAAACCCGAACCTAAACCAAAACCAAAGCCTATAACCTAAACCAAAACCAAAGCCTATAACCTAAACCCGAACCCATTCTCAAATCCCAAAACCTATAACCTAAACCAAAACCAAAACCTATAACCTAAACTCGAACCCATTCTCAAATCCCAAAACCTATAACCTATCCCTAAACCTTAACCTATAACCTAACCTAAACCTATACTTATAACCTAAAACTATTCCTAAATCCCAAAACCTATAAC
Source organism: Magnolia kwangsiensis (assembly GCA_037074715.1). NCBI lineage: Eukaryota > Viridiplantae > Streptophyta > Magnoliopsida > Magnoliales > Magnoliaceae > Magnolia > Magnolia kwangsiensis. The sequence goes on along the minus strand of CM073576.1, from coordinate 18,098,621 downwards.
CTAAACCTAATCTTTCCCTAAACCTATAACCTAAACTCAATTCCCTAAAGCGAAACCTACACCTAATCATAATCTCAACTCCCTAATCTAAACCTAAACCTAAACTTAAAATCCCAAACTTAAACCCAATCCTGAACCTGAACCCAAATTCCTAAACCTAAAACATAACCCATTCTCAAATCCAAAAACCTATAACCTAAACCTAAACCAAAACCAAAACCTATAACCTAAATCTGAACCCATTCTCAAATCCCAAAACCTATAACCTATAACCGAAACTAAAACCTATAACCTAAACCCTAACCCATTCTCAAATCCCAAAACCTATAACCTAAACCTTAACCTAAACCTATAACCTAAACCAAAACCAAAACCAAAACCTATAACCTAAACCGGAACCCATTCTCAAATCCCAAAACCTATAACCTATAACCGAAACCAAAACCTATAACCTAAACCCAAACCCATTCTCAAATCCCAAAACCTATAACTTAAACCTAAACCTAAACCTAAACCTAAACCTTAACCTAAACCTATAACCTAAACCAAAACCGAAACCAAAACCTATAACCTAAATCCGAACCCATTCTCAAATCCCAAAACCTATAACCTAAACCAATACCAAAACCTATGACTTAAACCCGAACCCATTCTCAAATTCCAAAACCAATAACCTATCCCTAAACCTTAACCTATAACCTAACCTAAACCTTATAACCTAAAACTATTCCCAAATCCCAAAACCTATAACCTAAACCTAACCTTTCCCTAAACCTATGACTTAAACTCAATTCCCTAAAATTAAACCTACACCTAATTCTAATCTCAACTCGCTAACCTAAACCTAAACCTAAACTTGAAAACCCAAACTCAAATCCAATCCCGAACCTGAACCCGATTTCCTAAACCTAAACCATAACCCATTCTTAAATCCAAAAACCTATAACCTAAACCCGAACCCATTCTCAAATCTCAAAACCTATAACCTAAACTAAAACCAAAACCTATAACCTAAACCCGAACCTATTCCCAAATCCCAAAACCTATAACCAAAACCAAAACCAAAGCCTATAACCTAAACCCGAACCCATTCTCAAATCCCAAAACCTATAACCTAAACCTAAACCTAAACCTTATCCTAAACCTATAACCTAAACCAAAACCTATAACCAAAACCAAAACCAAAACCTATAACCTAAACCCGAACCTATTATCAAATCCCAAAACCTATCACCTAACCTAAACCTATACTTATAACCTAAAACTATTCCCAAATCCCAAAACCTATAACCTAAATCTAAACCTATAATCTATAACCGTAACCAAAACCTATAACCTAACCCGAACCCATTCTCAAATCCCAAAACCTATAACCTAATATAAACCTATACTTATAACCTAAAACTATTCCCAAATTCCAAAACATATAACCTAAACCTAACCTTAACCTAAACCTAAACCAATAACCTATAACCTTAACCAAAACCAATAACCTAAACCAAAACCAAAACCTCTAACCTAAACCCGAACCCATTCCTAAATCCCAAAACCTATAACCTAAATCAAAATCAAAACCTATAACCTAAACCCGAACCCATTCTCAAATCCCAAAACCTAAACCTAAACCTATCCTAAACCTATAACCTAAACCAAAATCTATAACCTAAACCAAAACTAAAACCTATAACCTAAACCCGAACTCATTATCAAATCCCAAAACCTATAACCTAACCTAAACCCATACTTATAACCTAAAACTATTTCCAAATCCCAAAACCTATAACCTAAACCTAAACCTAAACCTTATCCTAAACTTATAACCTAAACCAAAACCAAAACCTATAAACTAAACCTAAACCCATTATCAAATCTCAAAACCTATAACCTAACCTAAACCTATACTTATAACCTAAAACTATTCCCAAATCCCAAAACCTATAACTTAAACCTAACCTTAACCTAAACCTAAACCTATAATTTATAACCTAAAGTAAAACCAAAACCTATAACCTAAACCCGAACCTAAACCAAAACCAAAGCCTATAACTTAAACCCAAACCCATTCTCAAATCCCAAAACCTATAACCTAAACTCGAACCCATTCTCAAATCCCAAAACCTATAACCTATCCCTAAACCTTAACCTATAATCTAACCTAAACCTATACTTATAACCTAAAACTATTCCCAAATCCCAAAACCTATAACCTAAACCTAACCTTTCCCTAAACCTATAACCTAAACTCAATTCCCTAAAACGAAACCTATACCTAATCCTAATCTCAACTCCCTAACCTAAACTTAAACCTAAACTTAAAAATCCAAACTTAAACCCAATCCCGAACCTGAAACCAAATTCCTAAACCTAAAACATAACCCATTCTCAAATCCAAAAACCTATAACCTAAACCTAAACCAAAACTAAAACCTATAACCTAAACTCGAACCCATTCTCAAATCCCAAAACCTATAACCTATAACTGAAACCAAAACCTATAACCTAAACCCAAACCCATTCTCAAATCCCAAAACCTATAACTTAAACCTTAACCTAAACCTATAACCTAAACCAAAACCTAAACCAACACCTATAACCTAAACCTGAATCCATTCTCAAATCCCAAAACCTATAACCTAAACCAATACCAAAACCTATGACCTAAACCCGAACCCATTCTCAAATCTCAAAACCTATAACCTATCCCTAAACCTTAACCTATAACCTAATCTAAACCTTATAACTTAAAACTATTCCCAAATCCCAAAACCTATAACCTAAACTTAACCTTTCCCTAAACCTATGACCTAAAATCAATTCTCTAAAGTTAAACCTACACCTAATCCTAATCTCAACTCCCTAACCTAAACTTGAAAATCCAAACTTAAATCCAATCCCGAACCTGAACCCGATTTCCTAAACCTAAACCATAACCCATTCTCAAATCCAAAAACCTATAACCTAAACCTGAACCTATTCTCAAATTCTAAAACCTATAACCTATCCCTAAACCTTAACCTATAACCTAACCTAAACCTATACTTATAACCTAAAACTATTCCCAAATCCTAAAACCTATAACCTAAACCTAACATTTCCCTAAACCTATAACCTAAACTTAATTCTCTAAAGCGAAACTTACACCTAATCCTAATCTCAACTCCCTAACCTAAACCTAAACCTAAACTTAAAATCCCAAACTTAAACCCAATCCCGAACCTGAACCCGATTTGCTAAACCTAAACCTAACCCATTCTCAATTCCCTAAAGCTATAACCTATAACCTAAACCTATAACATTTCCCTAAACCTTTAACCTAAACCTAAACTTAAAACTTAAATGTATTCTCAAATCCTTAAACTCAAACCTACACCTAATTCTAATCTCAACTCCTTAACTTAAACCTAAACTTGAAAGCCCAAATCTAAACCCGTTCTCGAAATCAAACCTGATTTTCTAAACCTAAACCTTAACCTATCATCAAGTTCCCAAAAGCTATAACCTATAACCTAAATCTATACCTATAACCTTAACCTAAACTAAAACTTATAACCTATAACCTAAACTTAATTATAACCTATACCCTAACCTTAACCTAAACCTTAACATAAACGTATAACCTAAACCAAAACCAAAACCTATAATCATATGGTGAGACCATTTCTTTTGCGTCAATTTCATTCCTCTTAAATTTTTTTTTTTTAAAATTCATTAAGGAAAAAAAAGTTGTTATACATGATGCACTTCTTTTACTTGGTCTTTCTTTTTTCCAATGGGCATTCTAATTTATGTATGACATGACTGTTTGCAGGATGATGGAATATACAAAGCTGTTGAAATTTCAGGGTGAAGTCGAGCACATTTCTCTAATGAAGTCAAAGATTTGTATTTTCAGCATTATTGTAATTGTAATTGTAATTGATTGAATGAATTGGATTGTAATTCATTGTAATTGTAATTGATTAAATGAAGGATTGTAATTTGATCGTAATTGAATGAATGAATGAAGGATTGTAATTTGATTGTAATTGAATGAATGAATGAGTGATTGTAATTGAATGAATGAATGATTATACAGGTGGTACTTGAATGAACAAATGATTATATATAATTTTGTAATGTACAAAATAGCTATAGATATTGACCGTAGCCATTAATCGACAGATGTAGCCTTTTCAATTTAGGCATATTGCTACGGACTTTTAACTACAAATAATATTCGTAGCCATTAATCTGACAGGTGTAGCCTTTTCAATTTAGGCATATTGCTACGGACTTTAGTTACAAATAATATCCGTACCCATTAATCTGACAGGTGTAGCCTTTTCAATTTAGGCATATTGCAACGGACTTTTAGCTACAAATAATATCCATAGCTGTCTGAAGTTTTCGCTACAGATAACATATGTAGCTATTGCACCCTATAGCTACGGATTAAATCCGTAGCCATAGGTTCAAGACCTATTGTTATGGCACCTACGACAACGGTCAAGTTACGGACGAAAACCGTAGCCATAGGTCTATGGCTACGGTTTTTGTCCGTAGCCTTTGCTCAATTTTTTGGTAGTGTCCATGCTTGACCAGTCGAGTAGCCTGCTCGACTTGTGGAGGTTATGCAGATTCCTTTTTGAATTTGATGCGGACTGCGGATTTTTGAGTCAGTTTTCGCAGAGATGCGAAAAGAAAATTGCCTAAACTATAAATAGATGTCCTTAGGGCTTTTCTAGGGTATGAGAAATAATTCTAAGGTGTAGGTAAAGGGTTTTTTATGTACTTCCAAGGGAGATGTTAGTATATTGTCTTATAATCTTTATTTTTCTTTATAGTGAAAGTTTGCATCCATGGTTTTTTTTACCATTGTTGAGGTTTTTTCGTGTATATCTTGTCTTGTGGTTTGTTTATAATGTTTTGATTCTTTTTCTAGTTTATATTTCTTCTTGTTTATTGTTTGTGGGTGAGATCAGAAATTGGATCTCGGTTCACTGTGTTGTTGGCGTGCTGTGCAACAATGGTATCAAATCTATTGATTTTAGTTCTATTGAGAGCGATGACAGAAGAAAGAAAGACTAGAATTGAGAAGTTTGATGATTCAAACTTTGTCTTCTTGAAGATGCAGATGGAGAATTATCTGTATCAGAAGGACCTTTATATTCCTCTAGGAGGAAAGGAGAAAAAATTAGAAAAGAAGACAGATGATGAATGATTTTTATTTGATTGGAAGACTTTAGGAACGATCCGACTCTCTTTGTCTAAGAGCGTCGCCTTTAATATATTCAAGATGAAAACTACAAAAGAATTAATGGAAGCCCTTGCCACCCTATATGAAAAACCCTCAGCATCTAACAAGGTTCATCTTATGAAACAACTATTCAACATGAAGATGTTAGATGGTGGGAGTGTGGCTGAACATCTAAACGAGTTCAATAGAGTCACGAGCCAGTTGGAATCCGTTGACATTATTTTTTAAGATGAGGTCAGGGTGTTATTGATCTTATCTAGTCTACAAGATAGTTGGGATGGTTTGGTGATTGCTGTAAAAAATTCTTCAGGGTCGACAAAACTGAAATTTGATGATGTGGCCGGTTTAATTCTCAGCGAAGAATTTAAAAGAAAGGCATCAGGAGTTTCAAGGGATTTAGGGAATGCTCTAAACGTTGAAGGAAGAGAAGATCGCTGAACAAAGGAGGTAATAAACACAGACATTCTAAATCGAGGAAGAAGTTCAAGGGACCGAAAGACAAAGACGAGTGTTGACATTGTGGGAAGAAGGGGCATATGAAACGTGATTACAGGGCGCTCAAGAATAAGAAGGAAGCTCTCAAGGTGGGAAGAATTCAATAAATCTATATGAGGAGAGTGACACAGAGGCATTGATCTTGTCTCTTGATGCGAGGAATGAGTTTTGAGATATATACTTGGGTGCTTCGTTTCATGTCACTTTATGTAAGGAAGTTCTGCGTGATTATGTATCAAGTGACTTTGGGAGAGTCTACCTGGGTGATGATGAGCCGTGCAGTATTGTTGGAAAGGGTCATATAAATCAGAAAGACGGAATGACTTTGAAATTGAAGGATGTCAGACATGTACCGAGTTTGAAACGAAACTTAATCTCAGTGGAGTAGTTAGCCAATATCGGTTATGTGACGATATTTACCAGTGATTCCTGAAAGATCACAAAAGGTGTCTTGATGATATCTCGAGGCAAGAAGGAAAGTACTTTATACGTGACTTGAGGATCGTATATTTCACTCACAGTCGCATCAACTAGAGTGAATGGGCAATTATAACATCAGAGGTTGGGACATATGAATGAGAAAGGGATGAAGTGCTATTGTCAAAAGGAAAGCTATTAGGGCTGAAGTCTATTGACTTAAAATTCTGCAAGGACTGTGTGTATGGCAAATAAAAGAGAGTAAGTTTCAAGAAGACAGGACGCGCTCCAAAGACACGTCTGTTGGAGCTTGTACACATTGATGTGTGGGGACCAGCACAAGTATTATCTCTTGGTGGCTCACGTTATTTTGTTTCCTTTAGTGATAATGCTTGTTGAAAACTGTGGGTCTATTTCTTAAAATATAAATCTGATATATTTGATGTATTTAAGAAGTGAAAAGTAATGATAGAAAACGAGACAGGTAAAACAGTAAAATGTCTCAAATCTGATGATGGGGGAAAGTACTTTAATAAGACATTTGTGGAGTATTGTACAACAAATGGAATCAAACATTAGAAACTGATTCTACGGACACCATAGAAGAATGGTGTGGCTGAGCGCATTAATAGGACCATCCTTGAGTGCGTCAGGACCATGAGGTTACATACAGGGTCGCCTAAGACATTTTGGGTAGATGCTGTGAATACTGCCTCATATCTCATCAATAGAAGTCCCTCAGTACCATTGGATGGTGGGCTACCAGAAGAAACGTGAACTGAAAAAGAAGTGAACCTTGCACATCTTAGAGTGTTCAGTTGCACTTCATATGTTCACATTGATACAGAGTACAGAAGGATGTGAAGTCCATGAGGTGCATGTTTATAGGCTATGGGAAACATGATTTTGGCTACAGGTTTTGGGATACAAAAAATAAAAAAATCATCAAAAGCAAGGATGTAGTCTTCAATGAAAAAGTGATGCATAAGGATAATGCGTAAGTAAATAAATCCGAGGAGAAAGAATTCGTAGAGTTAGAAGAGTTACCGAACACGGGTGTTACAGCGCCACAGGATGATATGCACAAGAGCATTATGAGGTAGCGCCACAGATACCAGTTATGAGGAGTTTTACTCGAGAGAGGAGACCCACAGTCCGATACTCACCTTCCTTACGTTATCTATTGCTGACAGATAATAGTGAACCAGAGTGTTTTGAAGAGACATTACAGTCGGATACACGGGTTAAGTGGGAGTAGGCCATGAATGATGAGATGGCCTCTCTTGAGTCTAATCGTACATTAGAGCTGGTCACTTTACCTAAGGATAAGAAAGCTTTTCATAACAAGTGGGTTTACAAACTGAAGGAGGAGCAAGATGGTTCAACACGGTACAAGGCCAGATTGGTTGTGAAAGGGTTTTAACAAAAGGCAAGTATTGATTTCACTGAAATATTTTCACCGGCAGTGAAAATGTCTACGATTCGCATGGTCTTGAGTATAGTGGCTACAGAGAACTTACATCTAGATTAGTTAAATGTTAAGACAGCCTTTCTTCATGGGGACCTTGAAGAAGAGATATATGCATCAACTGATAGGATATGTGTCATCAGGAAAGGAAAAAAAAGTATGCAGACTGAAGAAGAGTCTATATAGCCTGAAGCAAGCCCCGAGGCAGTAGTATAAGAAGTTCAACAGTTTCATGTCGAGAAACATTTATAGGAGATGTCATGCAAACTACTGTTGTTATTTGAGGAAGTTTGATACGCCGTATATCATCCTTCTTCTGTATGTTGATGATATGTTTGTCGCCAAGTATGAAGGAAATCTCAGATCTCAAAAGACAACTGTCTAGAGAATTTTCCATGAAGGATTTAGGAGCTGCAAAAAAATCCTAGGCATGAGGATAAAGCGTGACAGGGAAAACAAGAAATCAATTTTGTCACAGGCAGAGTATATAGTCAAGGTACTAAATCGATTCAATATGGGAAGTGCTAAGCCGGTTAACACTCCATTAACCAATCACTTGAAGCTATCTAAGGAGCAAGGGGTAAAGACGCAGGAGGAATGAGACTACATGACTAAATTTCCATACGCATTAGCTATTGGGAGTCTCTTGTATGCTATGGTGAGCACTAGGCCAGACATTGCTCAAGTAGTGGGAGTTGTTAGCAAGTTCATTGTCACGCCCCAAATCCAAAAATCGGATTCACAGGAATCTCGATCGCCGAATCCGGTGCCGACAGCCTCCGTAGTGCCCCATTTTCGGCTCCTGACAAACATGTCAGATTCCGATCCTGGGATCCTATAAGGAGGATTTTCAGAATGAATTTTTATTTTTGTAATGGAGCATAACCACAAGCATAACCAAGTCATAAAACAACATCACCATATATCCACTATGTCAAAAATTTTAAATACAATGCGGAAAGGGAAATACAAGGTAATCAAAAGCTCCAAACTAGTCAGATACACACTCCTGCCTCAGCACTGCTACTGTCCAACGTTACCTGCACGCAACTATCATGCATAAGCTTACAAAAGCTTAGAGGGTGGTGTAAGTGTGTGCGCAAGGCAAATGCCAAGTGTACAATATCAGAGTAATGCGGAAGTATGCGGTAAGTCCATGAATAAAACCAACCACACCAATGCTATGTGATGCAAGGCATGAATGCTATCGGTCATACCAAGGTCATGCGATGCGAGACATGAATGCTATCGGCCACACTGATGCAATGCGAGGCTTACGTAGCCGAATGTCATATGCGAAATGCAATCCAAGCAAGTTAGTACTCATTAAGTACACATATCAGTACAGTTCCTCTCTGGATATTACCGGGGTCTAATACACGTCGCAGTGACTGCATCTTCCCTAGCTGCACAGTCAAGCAAGTGGAATAGACCTCACTATCTGCCTGACCAGTAGTCTGCCAATACCTACCCGGCTGGTCGATAGCGGACTCATTTGCGAGATGGTCAAACTCAGCCTAGCTTATAGCCCCCTCACTCAGGCGGATAAGGCCACACCCCCTTCCAACCGACCACGACACAGTAGGAGACCCGACCTACTGGTATTCAGTACTCGGGCACTCATGTATCCACTCGGTCTAGACGTTGGAGCATCTCGTGGTACCAAAAAGGTTCTGAGACTTTCACCTAAAGACATCCTAAGTGCCCACAGTGCTAGAACCAAGTATTTTCGGTATCCGATACAACCATCCACGATGTACCTATGGAGCCACGACCCTGGTGTCACTAGGACGTGCAGTGATCCAGTCACACATATGCGAGATGCATGAGTCACACCGTCAAATCATGCAGCAATCCAGCGTGTACTGCGCGATCATGTGGGGTACTCTGTCTCATAACGAGTCCCGTAAATAGTCTGCCTAATGGCGTATATTATGATCAATCACTACTCATATCAAGCATACATATGATGCATATGGGCATGAGTCATGAGATTATACTAAACATATTATAAAGTAATGGACTACTCTTGCGATGCAGATGAGCCTAGACGGCCTATACACAACTAGTATGGGCTTACCAATGGGCTCTAAGGAGAGATACAATGCGGACATTTAACCAACATTGTACTTACAATGTGGGCGTCAAACCATCATTGTTCCTTAGGCACGGCCCACCATAAATATTATTACACAAACCATGGAGGAATCACACATTGCAATGGACCTTAGGTACATCTTATTGGGCCTTAAATATATCAAATAGGCCATATCATATGGGCCTTCTGGTTAACAAGTAAGTGGGCCGCATTAATGGACCTAATGTATATTGCAATGGGCTATAACCTGCGAGCCTTAGAGTACATCACAATAGGCTTTAACCCACGGCCTTGGAATACATCAAAATGGGCCTAATCCTATGGGCATGGGCCTTATATATGTCAAATGGGCCTAATCCCATGGGCCTTATATATATGTTAAATGGGCTTAATCCTATGGGCCTTATACATGCCAAATGGGCTTAATCCCATAGGCCTTATATATGTCAAGTGGGCTTAATCATTTGGGCCTTAGATATATACCAAGGTGGGCCTCAATGGACAGCCACAAACCAATCAAGATGGGGTCCATTTGAACTATAGATCTATCTTATTCTTCGTCTCAAGCCTATTAATTTAAGCTTGCCAAATGGTTGGACCGTTTAGATGAAACACATGCATCAAGGGTGGGGTCTAACGAACTATGGATCCGGCTCAGTATTTAGCTCATACCCATAAAATGAGCTTTCAAAAATGGATGGACGGTTTAGATGCAGCTCATGCATCATGGTGGGGGCCCACATGAAGGTCCACCATCGGGTATATTGTATATAAGATATAAACTATATATAGTGTATATATATATATATATATATATATATATATATATATATATATATATATATATATACACAACATTATATATAATATAATACACACACACACACACACACACACAGAGGGGGTCCCATCGTCCGCTGGACGGTGTACTAGAACACATACAACATGGTGGGGCCCACCCCGTCAGTACACACGCTCCATGCCAGCCACCTCCACCAGGGATCGGTGCCAAGACCTCAAGTGCTGAAACGAGGTATCTCCACTCCGTCCGCTAGTCCAGCGACTGGACTGGACGTGGACAGTGGGTCCCACGTGGGGTCCACCATTGTGCCTATATGCCATCCAATCCGTTGATAAGGTCACCCGTACCTGTCTTGAAGAGGAAAAACAAATTTCATATTGATCCAAAACTTTCGTGGGCCCCAAGAAGGATTTCAATGGTAGAGTTCAATCACCGCTGTTTCTTGTGGTGTGGGCCACCTGAGATCTAGATCAAGCTGATTTTTGGGTGGGGCCTGCTTGAGGTAGGGGCCCACCATATGGACAGGCTGGATTGGCAAATAAACATCAAAGTAGGGCCCACATGAGGAGCCGTGGCCCTAGCGTAAGCCCGCCAGGCGCTGGTGCGGTCTGCGACCTCTGACATAGCAGCATTGCTGTTGTATTTTATATATATATATATATATATATATATATATATATATATATATATATATATATATATATATATATATATATATATATATATATCTTTTGGTTTGGGATTTTCTTGAGGATTTTCATAGGTGGCGCCCACATTAGTGAAATCCACCCTAGCCATTGGATTCTACGGCTTGAGACCAACTAAATGAGTCCAATGTTCAATGTATTCCAGCGTATAGATAAATTAAATTGAATTTAGACGGTGAAAATGACTATTTCCAAAGCTATGGCCCGCTAGAAACTTGGATCAACTTCATTTTTTGGATCAACGCCTAAAATGAGCTGGTAAATAGGATGGACGGCGTGGATTGAATACATACATTAAGATGAGACCTACACAAGCGGTTCACTTCAAATACCTTGAACTAGGCTAATATTTGTGTTTTCCTCAACTCACGTCCAGCGTCTAAGGATGTTGGACGGTCTGTCCATGAGAGGTGGGCCTGCTCAGGTGGGCCACCATATGAATGTACGGTGTGGTGCAACACACACTAGGCGGGCCCCATTCATAGACAACTTGGATAAAATATTACTTCATGGTGGGATCCATCCAAGTGGGCCACAAGGCCATATTATCACAAAAAAAAAAAAAAGAATTGAAAGAAAGAGAGGGAGAGAGAGAAAAGAGTGGCAGTGGGACACACGTGATGGAGGGACCCCAGCACTATGGGCCCTCCGTTTCAAGCATCCAATCATACATCAATGGGTCTTATTGCATATGGGCCCTCCAAATAAAAGATCAACGGTGAAGATCCCTCTCCATACAAAATGAACAGTCTATATGATCTCTTTAATACAAGGAAAGTAAACATCATGATGGGGTCCATGGGGATTGGCCCCATCATGGAATGATCATGATGATCAAAGTGGGCCATCGGCCACATCTTAGGGTCCCAAGTGAGATCCATACCATAAATCGGTAGGCCTCACTTAGCCCTTCATCATAAAAGTAAAATCTAGGCCTATGGAAGACACCCACCTATCGATCTTCTCGATCCGTTGGATAGCCTATCTCCTTACGCTTCACTTTGATGGTGGAAGATTAAGAATGGATGGCTAGGATGAGAGATTTGGGATGGGAAGTGGGCCACAAAAATTACACTTTTCTCTCATGGAAATGCATGGACGTGGGAGCCTCTTGCTTGCTTGGAAATGTGTTGGGAAATGAGAGAGAGAGAGAGAGAGAGAGAGAGAGAGAGAGAGAGAGAGAGAGAGAGAGAGAGAGAGAGTTGTAAGAGAGATGAGGGATGGGTGTGATGGGTGAAAGGGTGAGGTGAGTGATGGATGTGGTACTTGACATGTAAGGTAGTGTAAAAGAGAGGGTGAGAAAGAGTTGACTTTGGTGGTTGCTTGGGGATGGGGTGAAAGGTGATGTGTACTTGACATGAAGTGATTGATGGATTGATGGAGTAATTGATTGATGGGACATATTGTAGAGATTCTCTTGGGATTGCAACGTGTGGCATTTTCTTCGAAATAAACACCGACCCACATCTCTTAGTCAGGTTATCGGATCAGTATGCGAGTTGTGGCGTTGGAACTGTGACGATGGAGTAATCGCAATGATACAAGTCTCGGATTAAGCCAACTCAAATGTATAGGATACAACTTACGGTCATATGCATACATCGATTACAGGTCGCGGATTGGCGAAATTCGACAGGAAGGATCGCGAGAGTCGACGGAATAGTATGGTCTAGGATACGGGTCTTACATTCATGAACAACCCCGAGAGGAAACATTAAGAAGCTGTGAAGTGGATCATCAGATACCTAGTAGGTACTATGGATATAGGGCTGTGCTGTGGTGGATCAGAAATCAAGCTACAATGCTACGTAGATTCAGATTTGGCAAGAGATATCGACAGTAGAAGAAGCACTACAGGTTATGTGTTTATTCTGGATAGTGTTGCAGTCAGTTGAGTCTCTCAGTTACAGAAGATAGTAGCTATCAGTATGATAGAAGCAAAATATGTTGCGGTTACAGAAGCGTGTAAGGAGATGGTGTGGATGCAAGGTTTCATGGAAAAGTTGGGTAAGAAGCAAGCAGATTGCAAGTTATACAGTGACAGTCAGAGTGCAGTACACTTGGCTAAGAATTCAACATTTCATTCAAGGACCAAGCATATAGCCATCAAATATTACTTCATATATTCATTACTGGAAGATGGATCGATTGCTTTGGAAAAGATTCGTACAAGTGAGAATCCTGCGGATATGCTGACCAAGGCGGTCACACGAGAGAAGTTGAAGCTCTGTTCAGCTTTAATTGGTCTTCAGGCTTAAAGACGGGGAGGTGGTGCACTCTAGATATAGAAGACAAATGTTAATGGTGATGTGTCTCCAAGTGGTAGATTATTGAGATGTGGAGCCACATCTGAGGGCCCCTCGACTAGTCGAGTACCCTGCTCAACTTGTCGAGTGGCCTACTCAACCAATCGTGGACTGGCTCGACTAAAGTCCAGTGAGCATCAATTTTTGGGTTCCGAGGTGCTCGACTGGTTGAGAGGTCCGCTCGATCGATCGAGCAACCTGCTCGACCAGTCGATGTTACGCAAATTCATTTTCGAATTTAATGCGGACTGCGAATTTTTGAGTCGGTTTTCGCAGAGGTACGAAAGGAAAGTTGCCTAAACTATAAATAGGTGTCTCTAGGGCTTTTCTAGGGTATGGAAAATAATTCTAAAGTGTGGGCAAAGGGTTTTCTATGTACTTCCAAGGAAGAGGTTAATATATTACCTTGTAATCTTCATTTTTCTTTATAGTGGAAGTTTGCATCCGTAGTTTTTTACCTTTGTTGGAGTTTTTCGATGTATATCTTGTCTTGTAGTTTGTTTAGAATACTTTGATTCTTTTTCTAGTTTATATTTCTTCCTGTTTATCGTTTGTGGGTGAGATTGAAGATTAGATCTCGGTTCACTACGTTGTTAGCGTGTTGCGCAACAAGACCTCGATGTTGAAACTCCTCAGAGTCTACCACTCGGGCAAGGACTGGAACTTAAGACCTATTCTTAAAGTCAAGTACCTGGATGAAAGGAAAACATAAATATCAGCTTAATCTAAAAATTATGGGCCCTAGGGAGATTTCATCAGTAAGTGTTCAATCTCCACTGTTTCTTGTGTTTTGGGCCACTTGAGCCTTTGATCTTCCTCTTTTTTGACTTCGTTCCTAGAATGATATTTCAAAATGGATGGACAGCGTGGATAAAACACATACATTACAGTGGGCCATAGAGCCCCTACCAAGACTGTCCGTCTCTAGCTAGTTCCTGGCGGGGGTAGTATCCAATTCCGACATAGTTTGTCCACTCAAATTATAATAATAATAATAATAATAATAATAATAATAATAAATAACAATTATGAAAATTGACTAACGACCCCACATTCGATATACACAGGTAGCCGATCGGATTTTCAGATGGGCCTAATTTTCTAGAGAAAATATCTTGATGATGGGCTAGCCTGATGACTAGAGCTGGGCATGTTTGACCCGATCCGGTGGATCGAACCTGATGAGACCCAATCCGAATCGAACCGACGGCCTAGATCGATGCGGATCGAGTAGGGCCATTCAGGATCGATGGTTTTCAGGTCAGGTTCAGATAGTGTTCTATCTGGACCGTTCCGATTCGAAAACCCGATCCAAATGGATCCGGACTGATCCAATCCGGAGTGGATAAGCCACATGCATTCACGGTGGGCCCCAACAAAGTTTACTCAATACCACACACCAGCTATATTGGAAATTTTGAATTTTTCTTATCTCAATATTAACGAAATTTGAAGTCTCCTTCATATCTGAGATTTGTCACCACGTGTACAGCTCCTTCGGATCTGCCATTCCTTAACACTTCAATAAATAAATAAATAAGAGGTTGTTTCCTAGTACAACATTTTTCAAATAAGCTTATCCTACATCGTTGTGTGTGGGGCCCACCGTGAAATAAGTCCTAAATCCACTCTGTTCATAAGGTGCATCCTTCAAGTTTAGCCCATACACAAAAGTTAGATCGATACGGAACACACAGGTGAGTTGCACATCAGGGAACAAATGGGATGGATAGGTCTACCAATAAAATCTTTCAAATTGCCTGTGAGGCCTGTAAATTTTATATTTTCCATCCAATCCAACCAGAAAATGCAACACACCAATATCAATGGACAGACTAAAAAACTAGTCCATTTAAAAATTCGGTGGCACACACGACGATGTGTTTTATCCATGTTGTCGTGCAAAGACGAGTACCGACGCTTCTCGAGCTCCGAATTGTACTTGTACGAATGGTTCAAAGGAGATCAAAGTTATATGGGCCCCACAATGATGTATTTATTATATCTACACTATTTATATATTTTTAGAGATCATTATAGAGCATTATCCAAAAAATGAATAATATCCAAAGATCATCTGGACCACACCACAAATAACAGCAGAGATAATGATTTTCACCATTAAACAATTCGTGCGGTCTACTTGATAGTTAGATCTGTCTTATTTTTCGTCTCAAGCCTCAAGACGAGCTCACAAAATGGATGGACGATTTGGATATAACACATACCCCATGATCAGACCCACAGAACTTGCTAACGTCAATACCGCAATGCAAACTCAACATAGCTACCTTTTGTGTTGTGCACGTCAACACAACACTTTCGTGTTGTGCACGCCAACATAGCTACGCGCCTCGAGCTCTGAGTTGTACGAACGGCTCAAATGAGATCAAAATTACATGGCCCCACAATGATGTATTTATTATATCTATACCGTTGAATCATATCTAAAGCTCAAATGGACCACGCAGATAATGATTTTCATCGTTAAAAAATTCGATCCAAATTGTACCCAACATGATCCGATTCCATTTTCTTGACCAAGTCGGACTTGATCGATTTGGGTCAGGCCAATCGCGCATCGGATCGGTTCGAGTCAAATGTTCCGGACTCGGTCCTGGATTAGATCAAATTCGAATCAGCCTGTATAGATTTCGGATCGGATCGAGTTAGACCCCATCCGATCCGACTCGTCCGATGCCCAGCTCTACAAGCAGCTCATCACTCATGAGCTGCTTGGCTCTCGGCACACTAGGGTGCAGTTAGCACTCAACATTCCTACATAGATCGGAACAGTAAGCTTGCAACATCTTTTTACCGCCAACCTGTCACATTTGTAGGACATCGGAACCGTCCAGAAGATTCGACATCACGAAGGTTACCAGATGCGAAAATCAAGAAAAATCAAATCCTCAGGTGGGCCACATCTAAATGTTGGTTAAGATAGTTGGACGTCCATTTATTTAGACGGTGTGGCCTACAGAATGGATGGATTGGTCTAATTTCAAAGTTAGGTGATCTAAATGGTGTGGCTGCCGTTCTGAACGGTTTAGATGTCGTATACGTGGCATTTTGGAAAAAAAAAAAAGGTAGAGCAAAATAAGCTTAGGATGCCCTAGGGGAGTATACGAGAATAATCTATAGGAAAGACTCTTTCCAATGCATCTATATCCTTGCATGATTGATTTGTGTATTAAATGAATGGCTTTAGTGTATTTGAATTATTGGGGGTAAGGTGGCCACATGGATAGATCCAATGCAACTGTCACCACTTTCTCCCCTTAAAATTCTAGTGCAACTCGTTTCTTTAAACAACTTGAAGATCAGGACAAGGCATGTGGGCCCATTTCCCTTTCTGATGGTGGTGGGGCCCACTATTGCACAGATTGGATGCCTCATACATGGCCACGCTGGCATGATCCTGCGATCCTAGCAATTCAGTCAGCGGCCAACACATGAATGGTTGGAGAGTGAGAGAGAGAAGAAAAGTAGCCAACAAAAGGCCAAAGTCCTTGATGACGTGGCTGGGGCCATCCAATCGGAGTGGTCTTAATTTGTTTGATCCATATAAGGGTTGAAACGGTCTGGCATCATCTGATGTCAATTGGTTTGGCCGAATCCCACTTTCCTGATAAATACACCACCAACCTTCTGAAAAATACTTTGATACTCCGGCCGAGCGTGATGGATGATAACCAGGCAGTAAAAAATTACTGAGAATTTGTATACTTGGCATAAAACTAATTCAAACTAAACTGTCCAAATTATGGGAACGAGTCTAGATGGTATCATGAAATAAAAATATGACTCGTATCTTCTTATATAATTAGTAGATTGCTGGACATTTAATGGACAGTTAAAAATGAAAAATATCCAATGGTCTTATTTCAAAAATCAAGTGGCCAAGAATCAGATGTTTGATTTTAGATTATAACTTAGAGACAATGGGATCTTAATTTAACCAGTTTAATTTGAGTTAATATATGCCACATGTATCATTTCTATGTGCCTGCTTATCAAGCATCATGCTCAGACAGAGTATCAAATAACTCCCTATCTTTTATCTTTTCTGCCCTACGGTCATAAAAAATTAAGTTACGAAGAATGCTCACCTGCCCCGAGTTCATTTCCCATCATATGAGCACAAAATATGAACCGTACATGTGATGCTGCACCCATGAAACACTTAGGACTCAACTTTTAACCTAATTCAAAACTTTAGTAGGCCATAGCAGATCAATAGAAACAAATCAAGAGAAAAAATGTTTCCTTTTATCATAGCCCACCAAAGTTTTGAATCAGAGTAAAAGTTAGGCTCTGTTGGTTTCATGAAGTGATGCATCACATGGCCGGTTCAGATTTTGCACTCCTATCATGAGATATGACTTCTAAAAAAGTTCTCACAAGAATTATGAGAAATCAGCATTCCTTGTTTTATATATATAAATGATAACTTAAGTGACACAAGGCATCCCAAGAAATCAAAGCGTGTGGGGCCCACCTATGTTCATAGGTGCACTGCCACGTGTGATGATCGCGATTCACATATATGGTGTCTTCTAAACCACACCATTCAAACGTGCTAGTTGATGTGCGGTCAATTCGCTTAGATGGCAGAAAATGACGCAAGTAGATGATGGATATAAGAGAGAGAGAGAGCTTTTGCATGTTTCATGTCGCGGAAGCCTTATTTTCCAGTCTGATTAAAACTGTTACTTGAAATAAAAGTTAAAATAACAATTTACATAATTTGATTAATTAATCAAAGCTTTACTTAACCACCAAATATCCTAATTAAATTAGGACTTATAAGCAATGATAATCAAGATAGATATCCAAAACACATGAAACTTTGATGGAGAAGACAGGCCACCATGTACGAGGCCATATATATGCCATTTTAGCCCATGCACCATGTTGCCAGGGTAGTGTACAGGCATGAAATCCAAGCCATTCATTGTGTGGGTCTCACTATATGGATATCCTGGCCTAGAAACAAACTATTCAACTCTCACATGCGTTTCAAAGAGTTTTTTCTTATTTTATTTTATTTTATTTTTAAATCTGTTCATTTTCTGTGAATTACACAACCAGGTGGGACCCACTAGTCAGCACAGGCAACCGCTGTATACCGTGCATAGATGATAAAGCTGCTCCAAATTGTAAAGCAAAAGCCGTGTTCAGGCCCACTTGGAAAGCTATATTTTTGCCTTTTCCTAATACGGTTCATGGTTTGCTGGGAAATTGCTCAACGATTTATGTTCATATTCATCTAACGGCTGTGGTTTAGCATCCAGTGGGCCACACAAAAGGCAGCAATAGGGAAATTCCACTTTAGAAAACATTCAGATGGCCCAATTCCATAGTGTGCGTGTGGCACCAATCCGTGCATGGTGTGCCCTAACGTTATAATTAGTTGTCTCAAAATTCAAGCTAGTCCAATGTTGTAGGACAGGTCAAGGAAAACTGAATGGAGGGCTATGATCATACAAATCGAGACAAGAAATTAATGCTTTAAATAGGTACTATAGCTTTTGAAGGTCATAACTTTATAACTAGTTATTCATTTCGCACTTAGAATGATATATTGTTGGAAACATACCAATGAGATCAATTTTCCTAATCAATGAGCTAAGAGTCTTTAAGGATTTTAGACCTACTTAAGCTTATTTTTATTATTTTAGAAATTTTTCCTATTTCAAGTCTAATTAAGAGTCCATAGCCTCTTTTACTTATATAAGACCCACATTTTCATTTGATAATATCAATTTTTATTCTCCCTTTATAAAGATGTGATAATATGAATTTTTGTTGTCAGTTTATGTATTCTCTCTTTCCTCGTCAATTCAAGGGTTTGTTATTGAAAAAAAATAGAGATGGTGATTTTTTTTTTTTCATGCAGCTAGCCACTTGCATCATCCAACCATCATGTGACCGCCAACACTTGAATTTGCTGGTTCTTTAACACTTTTTCATTGATTTTTATGATGTAACGCACTTAATGATTTGACTGATATGATTTTGTTCCCCGTTACTTACTGGGGGTGAGCTTGACTCGACTCATCGTTCCTGGTACAAGCACGTACACAAAAGACAAATCACTTCTATAAATAAAGACCACGCATTTGCATAGCTTTTGTACACATAAGAAAAAGCTCACGTGAGGAAAAAAAAAAACAGAAGGAAGAAGGGGGCCCGCCTCATACATGGAAGCTAGATTCAGTGCAGCTCCACACCATTTTCCACCTCTTCACCCAACCTACTATCCTTGTAGACATACCACCTTGCACAAACCACATAAACACCCAAATTCACCACACTCAAAATAGCCAACAGCCAGTAAAAATCATAAAGCTTCCCTTGATTCAAATTATCCGAGAGCCAAGGTCTCCTTTCACCAGTCACCTTATGCACTATCGTCACCAATATCGAACTGAAAAAGAACCCAAGAGATAGAGTACTCAAAAACATCCCAGTACTCATTGTCTTCATCCCCTTTGGACACTCTCTCAGGAAAAATGCCAACTGTCCGATATACGTAAACGCCTCCCCTGATCCCACCAGCAAGAACTGTGGTATAAGCCAAAACACACTTAGAGGGATCTCGGCTTTTGGATTGTCTGTCAACCCATTCGATCTTGCAACCCGTAGCCTCTTGAGCTCGGTGAGAGCAGCTGCGACCATTGCCAGTATGGCTAGGACCAGGCCAATGAATATGCGCTGGAGGGGTGTGAGGCCTTGTGGATTGTGGGTGAACTTGTTAGCGACTGGGGCAATGATGCGGTCGTAGATGGGGACGGTTAGGAGAATACTGCCGACGAAGAAGACAGTTAGAGAGCCAGAAGGGATTTGGAATGATTTTCCGATGTGGCGGTCCATGGTGGTGGCTTGAGAGACGGAGAAGGTGGTCATCTGGGCGTAGACGGTCCAGAACATGATGGTTGTGGCCCATATGGGTAGCATTCTGATGACCATCTTCACCTCTTCGATGTCAGTTAGGGTGGACAGGCGCCAATGGTTGATGGACTGGCACTGTTCTGGGTCGAGCTCTTTGATTGCTCCCTTGTCCAGGAAACTGAAGGATGTGGAAAACAATGACGAAAAAGGGCATCAAACCCCGAAAAATTTGAATTAATACAAGCGATTGACAGGCACACCAAATTCACATTGTGTTGCATGGGGTTCACTGTATTTCAACCACAGCTGGCTGGGGTGCCTTAAAATCATAATGACTCTAAAATACTTACTATCCATTGCTGGCCATCAAATGGACGGTTAAGAAATGAAATGGCTAAGATGACCGGATCGAAGTGATGAAGGGCAGTACTCCAGCCATAAAGAGATACCATTGGCTAGCCCCACATGTGGTTTGGTGGGTGTGGGGCCCACGTATCATCACAGTTATGTGTGATTTTGGATGTGCGTGTTGGTGGCGTGTGGGAAGGTGGACCAAAGTCTAAAATAATCACGAGAATCGACAAATGATTTAATCTTGTTTTCTTGCATTGTGATTGGTTCATGTCATTATTAACGTTGTTAGAACTGTTGTATTTAATGTAGTGTGTGCTGATGTGATCCAATTAAACTGCAACTTAGCTTTGTTGTATTTAAGGCAGTGTGTGATGATGTGACGCAATTAAACTGCAACTCAAGGATTGGATTTTACTGCCTGTGGCATGCAGAGGATTCTGATTCTTGATCTCTATGTCAGGCTTTCTTTTTCGTTGCTTGTGCGTGCTTACCGAAGACAAAAGGTCCGTCATCTGGATTCTTACTGCAGTTGCTATGTTCTGCGTCAGTACTGCTGCTGGTTTGGTCCCTTGTTAGCTGTGTCACCCCTTGTTAGCTGTGTCACAAATATCACCGATCTTTCCAAGATCAAACGATATTATGGCGATATATTTAAAATATCGGCTGTTTTTAACTTAAGAAAAATCGTCCCCACATTAACGTTGAAATTTTAACTTAAGAAAAATCGTCCCCACATTAACGTTGAAATTTTAACTAATTAAATAATAGTGGTTTTTGCTAGCATACCAAAAGCTTTTAAATAACACATGGAATTCCTAATCTTGTATCTGAGCTCATCATTTATACATACTGCTATACTGCTGGGAGCAAGCCATGGTATAAAACTCACATTTAAACAAAACATGAAAAATTAACAGAACTGAACCTAGAAATAAGCTTGGTCCAATTTTATCTTGAAACATCTATTTGATAGGTCCCATCCGTACTGTTCATGATTCCAAACTAGTATTTTAGTTTGATATTCTTATCTTGTGAATTATGATATGTAAACCACATGCAGTGGTAAATGCAACCTGCATTTTAAAACTGAGGTCGAGGGGTTTGAGTACCATGTGGTGTGTAAAGTTTTTTATAAAAACTTGTTTAAAGGACTAGGGTCATTGGGTTTGGGTAAGTTGTTCTATACAGGTCTTTATCAGGATGCTAACAAAACCTAATAATTATACATTAACGTTTTAAAATTATTTATTATTTAATATTTTTTATTTAAGTGAGATTTTATGCATGATAATAATTTATATTTTTTTATACATGATAATATTTTATATTTTTTTATTTAAGTCAGATTTTTATGCATTATATTCTAATAGAAACTTCAAATTTTAAAATTCTCTGGGAAATTCTCCGACAAGGAGATTTATCACCATGCTTGATATCTTCCGATGCCAAAAAAAAAGAGAGAAGAAAAAGGTGAGATGCCAAAAAAGAGACGGAGACAAGATTAAAAGTTTCTTTATTTTTGACATAGACAGTGGATGGGAACACGTGGATGTGCGTTACGTGCTACCCTTGCTCGTCCAAATCTAGAGACGAACAAGGGCTCTAAAGGGCAACCGTGTTGTATGGGCTCCAAACATGCTATCCGTCTGTATTGTCATGTCATGTTAAGGTACAAGCGTAAAAAAGAAGTAGATTTAAGACTCAAGTAGATCACAATAAAGTAAGAAGCAATGACAATACATCTACTACTAAAATATTAATAAGACTTACTGTGATGGTTAATTGCCATCCAACCTATGGATAAGGCCACATAGATTGAAATAAAGGAAAATCACAAATATCAACTTAATCTAAAACTTATGTAGCTCTTAAAATGTTTTCAACAATAGGTGTTTAATCCTCACTTCTGGTCCACTTAAGCATTGGAGCTGCCTCATTTTTTGACTTGTAAACTAAAATGATATGGTAAAATGGATGGATGGTGTGGATAACAGTCTGGAATACCTATGGCATTGGGACAAACTTATCAGGCAATCTCCAATGTGGGGCTGCCATGTCTCAAAAATCAGGCTGATGCAATCAACGGGTGGGCCGCACGTCCACATAATAGATATGCATACAAGAGAAATTAACACCACGTGTTGCCCACCTGATGACCGGATTAGCCTGTTTTCTGAGATATGGCATCTATGAAGTATGGTTTGCTTGATGAACAGTTGTGATGTTACGCCCATGTGCTTTGCTTCAACATGCGATGCGACTTGACTTGTATTCCTCGTATTAGCAGCTGAAACCGGAACCTATAAAAAAGGGAAATGGAAGGTCGGTAGCCAAAGGGACCAATAATTCATAATTCAGTGGCCGCCTTCAATTCTGCTTACACGCAGATTTGGTAAACCCGGGAAACCACCGAGGTTGGTAGAGCCCTAGCTTGATTGTAGGGCTTACCGTGGTGTATTTGTTTTATATCAACGCCCCTATCCATTTTCAGATCATTTTTAGGTATGAGCCCAAAAAGAAAAAGCAGATCTAATCTCAGGTGGACCCACCACAAAAAAAAAGTGGTGATCCAAAATGCATTGACACATGCACGCCGTGGGATTTCAGCACTGGTGGGTACTCGAACCCTTGAACCGGTGTTGAAACTCCTGGGAGCCCACTACCCGGGTAAGAGTAAGGACACGTGAAAACTAGCTATGAATGTCCTCATAAACCTTTGATTAGGTCTTATTTCACACTACTGCCAGCCAAGTTTCATCGTGTGTCCTTTCAAGTAGCGTTGCGATCCGTGGTGGAATAATTACAGCAAATAATTGCTGTAGGTGAATATTATTCTCAAGAGCGACAGTGGAATATTCCTATTAATATAAGGCAGACCATAGCATACTCTAAAATGATATATCTGAAAGAAATGGATAGAATATGACCCACGACAGCCGAATCACCGCATATGCAGGACGCAATTAAAGGTGATTAGGCACACTCACGTCCTAGTCTTCCACAGAAAAGGAATAATCTAGTATCAAACACATCCGTTGATCAAGATGAGGTCTTGCGCTCATCGCCCAATACCCTACATGTGGCAGCTCATGGATATGAATCCCATCCATCCATCCATCCATCTAGTGGGTCCTTCTCTTATATGTCCCCTTGGTTTAAAAATAAAACCAAATCTGTGATCCCACCCAAGAGTTTTTCCACTTCAATCCATTTTCATCTTTACCGTCCACCTGAAGGCATCATAAATTTCATTTGGTTTCCAAGCCGGGACTATTCATTGCAAGGACCCACTGGATAGACAGCTTGGATTCACCCCAACACCTGCTGCATGCCAGTCACTGACCTACAGACGTACGTTCCTTATACACCACACGCAACACAAAACTTCCATGTGAAACACGGGAAAGTCCTCCATGTCCAAAATCCACATCCTCTCGTGGGCCCCACATCTACGACCTTTCGATTTTAACCGAGTTATTGGAAAAAAACCAAGGTCAAATCAAGTCATTTTCCTCGAAGAAAAAGGGAGAGTTTAGTAATTAAAAAAGAAAAAAAGAAAAGAAGCAGCAGTCATTAGCAGAAATAAGCAGCAGTTTAATAACTAACCGGAATTGCTTGCTGTGGGGCAGCTTCTGCTTCTTCTTCCTCTGCTCGCTCTCATGCACGTCGTAGAGGAACGACGGATCCGACGGCAATTCCATGTGTCGTTTTCTCCACGCGGCAACCACGACCGCGGCGATCTGCGTCAACGGGCTCCCGACAAGCTTCTTGAATCGGTACCGGCGTGTACCGTATAGAAAGACGACGATGCCGATCAAGATAGCACAAGCACAGATGCCATATCCCCATTTCCTACCCAAATTGTCCTGAATGTAGACGAGGACGGTGACCGCAGCGAGCGATCCGATGTTGATGAAGAAGAAGAACCAGTTGAAGAAGGTAGACATCTGAGCCTTTTCCTTGGGCGTCGACTCGTCGAACTGGTCGGACCCGAAACCGGACACACTCGACTTGAGTCCGCCCGTCCCCAGCGCCGTGAGGTAGAGGGCGAGGTACAGAATGCTAAGCTGCAGGCCGCTCGCGGTGACGCAGGGCCCACCGTTGGTGCAGGCAGGAGGCCTCAGGCTCGGGACGACGGTGGAGATTGTCAAGATCGTCACCCCCTGCCCATCAGAACCGTTGAAAATTCAGGACAGAAGGATTCACATATGGCGTATTTTAGCAAATTTACAGGGGGATCTAATGTGCGCTGGCGGTATAGAGACAATTCTATGAGTTGCGGTTCCATTGGGTAGTAGTAGTACACCAGTAATGATCCACCAGCGCACGTTAGTAAGCATTGGGTAGTTGATCTTACCGTAGCTTGAACCGTAGCAAAGATGGCAATTGTGAGGTACCTGCATCCAGGAGAAAAAACGGTTGGCACTGCCGGATTCTCAAAAGGAGCATTTTCCATTTTCCGATTCACAAAAACGGAAAATGGGTGTACTGAAATCAATAAAGTGGGGGTAGATATATCAATCCTGAAAACCAGAACTTCCATGAAAAAAGATGTAACAAAAAGAAAGAAAGGAAGGGTTAATCTCTACCGTCCAAGAAAGGTATCAGCAACGAAACCGCCGAGCAAACAGAGCATGAAAGAAGTACCCAAGAAATTGGTGACGGTGTTAGCCGACGTGGCATTGCCCAAATGCATCGTACCCGTTAAATACGTTACAAGATTAACGGCAATCCCTAACGTCGTCATCCTTTCCCACAATTCCACCCCTGTAAGCAGCAAAAACCAGAAATTGGTGAAGATCTGTTGCATAAATAAGTGAAAAAAAAAAGGGCCAAAGAGGTTATTTATTTATTTATTTGGGACCTAAAATCTTGGCAGCGCTCGTCCATCCACCGGTTTCAGATCTGCCAGCTGGACGGCCCTTGTAATCCAAAGCATCTGGGACGATCTTATCGTCATTGGCTTCTGGAAGACCCATTCTCTGTAGGGAGGAGAAACTAAGAGAGGGGAGTAGAGAAGCTTTGGTGCCACGCCCCGGGGGCATGTGGCCCTTTTATAGGCTGAGAACTGGCACTCGTGGTTCATGAGCGATTGCACAGTAATGATAAAGAAAAAAGGGCATGTTACTGTTCCCTGTTACGTTTTAACTGGGAACATTTAAAAAAATAATTAAAAACATTAATTATGTTACCGGTGTCATTTTTATTTCAATTTTCGGTCAGGTGATTATTGTGGCGCGCTAGAATTGAATCAGCTATAATTGAAATCATTATGTGGACTCTCTCTCTCTTTTCCTATTAATGTTGGTTGCATGTGCATTACTTCCTTACACCGAGCTCAGGTGAGATAGTTTGTGGGATGTGGGGATACATTTGGGTGGATAGCCTCTGTGATGTGATACTCATATGATTTGAAGTTCATTAAAAAGGTTCGGCTGAAGTCCTAACTCATTAAATGTAAGGCTGCGCTATGAGATAAAAAAATTAATTTATCATATTCTAAATGTACGGCTTCAAATTTTCATTAAAATGACAATGGTTGAATACTCTGAATTCCAGTTGTTCACTATTCCATTGTAGGCCATGTGGTCCATCCAGTATTTCGTCCACCAGCTGGACAGCTCGTTTCCACAGCAAGGAAATGATTTTATTTTATTTTATTTTAGCATGTGACACCATAAGCTGCTGATTAAATTCACGAAGCCAAGGGACCATGGTTGCTTGTGTACACCGAATGGCTCCCAGAGTTTAGTTTGGGTGATACACACTATTCGAGAGTGGGGTATTGCCTGCACACTGCATACGACGTATATAAAAGTCAGTACCTTGTGCTGCGTTCGAGGATGCTGAAAGTTGCAACAGCTGTGGAAAGAAAACATAGAATATATATATATATATATATAAAACATTGATCCTCCGCAGGATTGTGACTGTCCATACACTTGCGCATTACTACTGTCCAGATGGCACATAAGCATGTCAGCCTGTCCAAATGGAGGCCCTCCTTTACATGGGACATGCACCCAAGATCAGATTGATTAGACGATCCTAGCCTCCTATTTATGGACATTTGTTTGTTGAATTTGGACCGTTGAATGCTTCTGATCTTGACCGTACATTAGATGGGCCATAATTCGGGAAGTTAAGTCCATTTCTTGAGTTATATCCTATCCAGAATAAGGACATGTGATGGATGGTTTGAATTGAACTTAACCTATTGGGGCCAACAGAGAAGTAACACAAGGTCCTAATTGGCTAGGATTAGTTGAGTGATGGTCAGTTAGGCACCCCTTGATACTCACTTAAGCTGCTTCTGGCCCATTTGCCCCACCATGTGATGATCAAGACCGTTAATCCATATGGAGAAGATTAAGATACAATGGTCTAAGAAAGCTCTTCATAGCTTACCTTTGCATGGACGGTGGCGAGGAGCTATGATCAACCTAAACTGTCATGCTCCGAAAATCGGAACCCGAGTTGGTCAGAATCGAACCTGAATTTTAGGAGTGTGAGTTGTATTTAAATAAAATGTATATCGCAACCCACATTATTTCATACATTTTTAAGGCAATTAGAACAATTAAAAGGATGCTAATAATTGTCATTAAATATTGTCCGCTAATCAATCCTTGAATCTTTAATTACACTGACATTAAAAAATAAATAATAACAATATACATTGAATTTTAGTTAATTTCTAAATAAATAAGGATAAAAATTTTCAATCTTGCCCAACTGATTCTTCATATACAAATCCTGTGAAATAATCTATACGGGTGTGAGCACAACGGCTCGTAAGGTTATATCATTCTCAAAATTAAAAACTCTAATTTAACGCTAATACAACTCAATAAAATAAATAGGATACATTACGAGTATTGAATCCGTATTTTATATGATGGCAATTACATTTTGTTTTTCATAACAACAAAATAAGATAATACAGTCATCTAAAATCCTTTTTGGTTTAATCCATGACAGATCACCCGTATGTATTGATTCTTTTAGAGAATGACTATCGGCAGAGCACCGGTATCGGCAGAGCACCTGATGAATAAACTTTTACGATAAATACTGAGGACAGTATAAATGTGTGCATATCTTTTAGAAAATCACCTATGACAAAGCACCCGTACCGATCCTTTCGGGAATGACCCTGAGCAGAGCACCCGTATCGTGCAGATCCTTTCGGAAATGACCATGAGCAGAACACCCCATAAAAATAACATGGTGATTCTTTTAGGGCAGAGCACCCGTAAATTTAAATACATTATATATTATGTAATAATAAGAAAATAATTATAATTTAAGCACATAATGATAATTAATTGAAGTGAGTTAATAACTCAAATAAATTACCTCTATAATTGTAATTAAGAATCAAATAAAATAATCTACAACTAATAACAATAATCAAATAAATTGAATACATAATAAATAATGAAATCAATCTATATGTTAACTTAAAATTTTCAGTAGGGAAGATCACCTACCTACTATTAGAATGATAGATTTGATGTGATGATGGATTCTATATGTAGATGGTCTGAATTTGATTTCTCATAAACTCAATTCGACACATTTAAACTAGTATCACTCGGTAAATATTTTTAACGTAAAACGATTGCGTCCCTATACAAATCATACATGCTGATTTACTAAGACATACACCAAGGTTTCTAATTATCTAATATTTAAAATATAAAAAATATACTATATTAAATCACTGAGTTGACTCAGTGAGTTAACTTGAATCAAGGCTACTTTAATGTATAAAATCAAAAGATGGAGATAAAAATGTAACTGATAAATGGCTCGAAGTTGGAATACGGAATCTGCTCGGATGATCGGGCTAACAGGTCATCGGGTTGACTCGCTGAGTTAACTCGATGAAACTGTCTGCTTCTCTTTCTTCCTTCTTTATTTTCTTCTCATTTCCTCTAGTTTTTTCTTCTCATTCATTCTTCTGATCGTGTCCAAAATACGCTTGAACAATAACTCAAATGAGATAAAATAACGAGCTAGACGACTCGGAACGCTTGACTATCTTTTCCTCTCAATGATTCGTTTTCTTTCATTTTTCTTTTTATTTCTATCTCTAATCTCTTTCTCATGATGGAGGCTATATGAAGTCTCAATGGATGTACATATATGTCCTTAGAAAACACGGCTTTGGAGTTTTTGTGGCACAAGGAAAGTTGTCGTCAATGCCATCGTTTTAAGTGTCGGTTTCATTGAAGGTGAACGTTAATTGTGGAAGTGGAAGGATTCCATTTCAAGCGGACTCTATAACAGTCGTGGATTATTTGCAGACTAAAACTGCATAATAGAAGTTGTGTTGGTCCATTAAGATGGTTTGAAAAGAAATCTAAACTATTCAACAGGTTCGGCACTTTAGTTGAGGATGAGAGCTTTAAAATGAGGTTGATCAATGGTTTGAGTGATCTGCATAGGAAATTTCAGAGCATCGGACACTTGAGCTTTGGGTTTTCACCGCAACTTGGTTAGATGAATGGTTTAGATTTAAATGAGGGGCTAGCCATGATGGACAAGAAGATGAATAATGATGTAGAATAGAGAAAAAGAAGGAGAATGAGAATGAGAAAGAATCTCTAGGTGGGTTGGATATGTGAGAGTAGTGACGTGCATCACCATGTCACTTTTTATTTTATTTTTATAGTAGGCCCTGTATAGGTGACAAGGCAGATCCACTCCGTCAATTAGCTTTGGTCGAGCATGTTCGGACATGGGCCCAAAAATGAGACTGATCCAAAGCTTAAGTAGGCCACACCATAAGAAACAATGGGGTTTGAGATACCTACTATTGAAAAGAAAAAAGGATGTTACACGGGAGCTTCTAGATGAAAGGTCTGGATCACTGCATGGTGGGACAGAAGGTGCGAGGTCCTAACTTTTGGCACCACGTTGATGTGTGTAGTATATCCACGCCGTCCATTCATTTTTTCATATCATTTTAGGGCATGAGATGAAAAAATGAAGCAGATCCAAATCTCAGGTCGACCACACTACATGAAGTAATGGTGATTCACAATTAAAAACTTCTTGTGGATCACAAAGATTTTGGATCAAGTTGATATTGTTTTTTCCCTTCATCCAGATATGTGTGACCTTATCATCAGCTTGGATTGCAAAATAAACATTACAGTGGGCCCTAGGAAATTTTTAATGGTGATCATTCAATCACCGTGTGGTCCACCTGAGATTCCTATCTACTTATTTTTTGGGCCCATGCCCTGAATGAACTGGAAAAACGGATGGACGGCGTAGATATACCAAACATGCAACAAGGTGGGCAAGACGGTCAGGGCCCCACCCCGCTTTGATTTTGTGATTCGAATATCGTGACCGTCCGGTTCTGCCAGGAAATTATATTCAAAGACTGATCCCCTGCAAGTGGCTGTAGGTTAACCTACAGCCCATAAGATATTTGCAGGGGCAAAATTGGAAATAAAAAAAAAAAAGATTGTAGCGTACAACCAGTTGCAGGCGATTATTTAAGTAATCTCTAACTAAGAATAGTGTGGATGGACATTTATTTCTGTTGCATTGATTTCCTTCTTTTTCCGCGTATTAATTCAGTATTGTTTTTTATTGAATGTCACGGTTTCCTCCGTAGGTTGTTATTTGATACACTGGAAGAGTTTGCAACTTCATACACAGGCAATCAGGAATTGTAAACCGAGCATGCATAAACTCAAATTACACAGACTAAGTTGTGGTACCGACTGTTGGTAAGTCACAGTCTCAGAATCAGATTTCATCTTAACATCTGAAAATTGGATAATAGGATAAGTTTTTTAACCGTCCAATAAATTTCTAGCAATACAATAGTCATTCAATCAGATAATCTTATCTTGCAGTTCATGTTAATACATTTCAAGTGCCTGCGTATCATCCATCATACTCTGCCAAAGTATCAGAGTTTCTCTATTCTTTCATTGATCAATGTATATTTCGTCACGTGATATGTAGCGCATTGGCTCATGTATGTACGAAGCGGATCCGGTGCGTCCATCTTATTGCAGCACCCGTGGCATCCATAGAGTAGATTGAAACAGTTGATCTGATAGATATAATAGTGAATGGGCCGTAGTCCAAAAAAGGACAGTGTACAGACAGTATTGATCGTAATCGGTACCATAAAATTGAACTCTACAGACATAAGAAATCCATGGTTCACATTGATTGAGAAAAGGTTCATTTATTAGACGGTTAGGATAGCCGGATCAAATAATAATAATAATAATTTATTTATTTTTTTGTGGCCAATCAGCGAGATAGCCCAAAGGATGCTCGGTTTAGATCATCATACACGTGCTACATGTATCGTGAACTCGTAGACGATATGGTATTTGATGCCTCCAGAAGTCTACTGGACCAGTAAACCCTATCTCAGGCATTGAGAAATTTACGACTGTACGTCTCACCTTTTATCCATTGGATATTCTTAGAACAATACAAACTTAACATACACACTTCGACCACTTCATATGGACGACAAATTCTAAGACAAAAATATCACTCCTTTTCACGGAAATGGATTGGGTACGCCTCCTGCCACCTGCCAATGGTGGATCGTCATTGCTATGTGGGCCTCACCATCATGTTTGCCTTTCATCCATGTCGTCCACATATTTTTCCAGATCATTTTATGGTATGAGACCAAAAATGAGGTATATCCAAGTCTCAACTGTACCACATTACAGGAAACAGTGTTGAATGAGCGTCAACCATTAGAAACTCAGGTGGAGCCCACTGTAATGTTTGTGAGAAATCCTCCCCGTCTAAGTTCAGTCATGGGGTCACAAAGACCTGAATGAAGAGGAAAAACAAATTTCATAATGATCCAAAACTTCTATAACCCCTAAAAGGGTTTCAATGGTAGACGTTCAATTCCCCACTGCCTTTTACAGTGTGGTCCACTTGATAGTTAGATCTATCTTATTTTTCATCTCAAGCCTTAATATGAGCTCGTCAAATAGATGGACGGTTTGGATATAACACAGACCTCATGATGGGATCCACAAAAGTAAAAAAAAAAAAAAAAACAAAGACGGCCGCGGTACGGTCGCCTGGGCAGTCTGCTACGATTATGGCTACGATTATAATTCGTAACCATAGTGTATCGAAAATCGCAGGATTTTTTAGAAAAACTCACTGGACAGTTTTGGACCTTTTCGATAATATCGAAAGACTTTCGATATATCGACACTACAGTTATGGCTACGATTATAATTCGTAGCTATAGGGTTTTACTGACC
This sequence comes from Magnolia kwangsiensis, assembly GCA_037074715.1. Taxonomy (NCBI): domain Eukaryota; kingdom Viridiplantae; phylum Streptophyta; class Magnoliopsida; order Magnoliales; family Magnoliaceae; genus Magnolia; species Magnolia kwangsiensis. The sequence continues at coordinate 18,066,559 of CM073576.1, read as the reverse complement.
CTAATTCACTAACTTCTTTTTTTTTTTTTTTGTTATAATCCTTATGGCATTTTGTGGGTCCCATTATGATGTAGAACGTGTCACGGAGATATTCCCAGCATGGTTGAGCCACAAGGAGATGGACCGTGAATTGATCATAATTTTGATCCGGGTATCGTTACGGGGCGTACAACCTATCAATCTTTACTGAAACGGGTCATCTAAGGTGAACTGACCCACAAAGTGGGTCGCATCTGTCCGTTTCATCAGAAAACGCGCGCTTTCAGCTCAAAAATGAATTTTTAGAAAAATTTTACTATTTTTAGTAATTTCAAATTTTTAATATTTTTAGAGTTTTAGATTTTCTTTCCTTTTAGAAATACATTTTAATGATACTAGGACTCTTCTAGAGAAAGTTTATTTGTAATTTTTATTTTTAGAAATTAGGCCTTAGAAGAGTTTTATTAGAATTAGGATTTGTGTTAAAGTTAGAATTTTACTATTTTTGGTAATTATGAATTTTAGTTTATTTATTTTTCTATATTAATGGTGTAAGGAGACACATTAGAGAATTATCAATCATTCATCAATTAATTTTGAATTTATTATAATTTATTTCTATTTTCCTGCTTTCTTTCCTCGTGGATTCGAGAAGTCTCTGTGAGGAGTCCAGAGAAGCTCCGTGGATTCGAAGTAGTTATCCTTGAGAAAGATGGTGATCGACCTCGTCACGTTCATCTCTGCGTCAGTTTGGTATCAGAGCGAGGATTCCCCTCGGGCCGATGACAAATAATGAAGGTATGAATCAAAATCCTGTGGACGGTGATCTAGAGATTCGTTATCTTTTGGAAAGAATGGAAGCTTTCCACCGGGAGAGTCAGTTGACCATGCAAGGGCTGCAGGCAACTCTCAACCATATTGCGGATGCGCTAATTTCGCCTCAAGCTCAAAGTAATGCTCAACCACCTATGGCCGCTGTACGACACAATCCCAATTTCTACAAGGCACCATCAGATGACGGTAAATCACGGGCCACCACTTCGATTATGAGGAAGCCGTTATACATGCCAAAGGTAGAGATAGAATTACAGAGAGACAACATCTTTCGAACAAGGTGCACTGCATACAAAAAAGTCTGCAATGTGATCATCGATGTAAGGAGCCATAAGAATTTCGTGTCAAAAATAATGGTGGAGAAGCTACAACTGAAAACAGAAAGACACTCATCTCCATACTCAATTGGATGGATCAAGGAGATCAACAAAACAGAGGTAACTGAATGATGTCGTATATCTTTTTCCATTGGTAAATATTATAAGGATGAAGTAATGTGTGACGTGGTCGACATGAAAGCTTGTCACATGTTACTTGGTCAACCCTAACAAAATAATATTAATGCTACACATAGGGATCTGGATAACTTATTTATCTTCTTTATTAAAGATGGCAAAAAGAATATCCTCGCCCTTATGGGAAGGGAGAATCAACCCAAGACTTCTAAAGTCGAGGAACAGTCTCTCACAACTGAACAGGCTTTTGTTAAATAATCTGAGGAAACAAGAGATGTATATCCATTAGTTGAAAAGAAAGAATATATGAAGCTTGTAAATATCTCAAAAGATTTGAAGCCGATGTTGCAGGAGTTCAAGGAGATTGTGCTCGATGAACCCTCCAATAAATTGCCTCTCATACGAGATATACAAAATCACGTTGATCCCGTCTCAAGGGCAAGTCCGCCTAATTGCCCACATTATTAGAAAAAATATGAGATCTTAAAGACGGATGTGAAGGAACTGACCAATATTAGTCAAATTAAAGAAAACATGAGTACATGTATTGTGTCAAATGTGAAGGAACTGATCAATATTAGTCAAGTCAAGGAAAGCATGAGTACATGTATTGTGTCAGCTCAAGAGCTTAATGTCAAGTATGAAAAAAGAGATAATGAGCATCGGCGTCAGAAATTATCTCAAACTCATATGCCAAGTCTCTTGTGTAACTCGAGGATGAGTTTTTTTCAAGTGAAGGGGTCTGATGTAGAACGTGTCACGGAGATATTCCCAGCATGGTTGAGCCACAAGGAGATGGACTGTGAATTGACCATAACTTTTGATCTGGGTATCGTTACGGGGCATACAACCTATCAATCTTTACTGAAACGGGTCATCTGAGGTGAACCGACCCACAAAGTAGGTCGCATCTATCCGTTTCATCAGAAAACGCGCACTTTCAGCTCAAAAATGAATTTTTAGGAAAATTTTACTATTTTTAGTAATTCCGATTTTTTAATATTTTTAGATTTTCAGATTTTCTTTTCTTTTAGAAATAACTTTTAGTTATACTAGGACTCTTCTAGAGAAAGTTTATTTGTAATTTTTATTTTTAGAAATTAGGCCTTAGAAGAGTTTTATTAGAATTAAGATTTGTGTTAGAGTTAGAATTTTGCTATTTTGGGTAATTACGAATTTTAGTTAATTTTTTTCTATATTAATGGTGTAAGGAGACACAATAGAGAATTATCAATCATTCATCAATTAATTTCGAATTTATTAGAATTTATTTCTATTTTCCTGCTTTCTTTCCTCCTGGATTCGAGAAGTCTTTGTGAGGAGTCCAGAGAAGCTCCGTGGATTCAGAGTAGTTATCCTTGAGGAAGACGGTGATCGACCTCATCACGTTCATCTCTCACATTATAAGGTATGTGTTATATCCAAACCATTCATCTATTTGACAAGCTCATATTAAGGCTTGAGACGAAAAATAAGATAGATGTAGCTATCACCCAGATCCATAACTCGACTAGTAGACTGAGTGGAAATACCTCGTTTCAACACTTGAGGTCTTGGTATCGATCCCGAGAGCGAGGCAAGCATGAAAATGAGCAGGGTAAGCATGAAAAAGAGCAGGACAAACTGAAGTACGAGCGGGGCAAACTAGAAAAACAGCCAGACAAAATGAAATATGAGCGGGGCAAACTAGAAAAGCAGCGGGAGAAACATGAAAAATAGCGGGGCAAATTAGAAAAATAGCGGGACAAACATGAAAAACAGCGGGGAAAACATGAAAAACAGCGGAAAAAACTAAAAAAATACCGAGGGAAACATGAAAAACAGCGAGGGAAACATGAAAAACAGCAGGAAAAACTAGAAAAATAGTGGGGGAAACATGAAAAACAGCGGTACAAACTAGAAAAATAACGAAAAAAATATGAAAAACAATGAGAAAAACATGAAAACAGCGGGGCAAACTAAAAAAACAGCGAGGAAAACATGAAAAATAACGGAGCAAACTAGAAAAACAACGGGGGAAACACGAAAAACAACGAAAAAATAACAGGACAAACTAGAAAAATAGCGGAGAAAATATGAAAAATAAGAAAAACAACGGGAAAAACACACTGTAAAAGCAAGGATTGAATGTCTACCTTTGAAAGCTTTCTGGAGTACACATGAAAAGCAAGGATTAAATGCGTACCTTTGAAATCTTTCTGGAGTACACAGTAGTTTTAGGTCAAATAAATGTTTTTATTTTTCTTTCATCTTGGACCGTATGACCTTATGAACAAGTTTAATGAAAAATAAGCATCTCAATGGTCTTTAAAAAAGTTTCAACAATGAATATCATTATCCCCGTGTGTTTCGCACGGTCCACTTGAGCTTTAAACATGCTTCTATTTTGGGCTTATGCCCTAAAATGAGGTTTAAAAAGGGATGAACGACATTAATAAAACACATACATCGTTGTGGTCCCCATACAGTCCAATCATCATAGATATTAGTGGTGTTTGGCTCACCACACAAGCCCACTCGAATGGATAGGGATCCCACTACCTAAGTTATGTTCGAAAAGATTTATAGGCCCATCATGATAGATGTGTTTTATCCATGCTAGGTGGCTGTCCATTTTATTAGTTTATTTTAGAGTATGAGCACGAAAGTGATGCAGGTCTAAACAAGTGCAGCTCAACATGAGCTCCGCTGTTTTTCATGTTTCTTCTGCTTTTTTCTAGTTTCTCCAAATATTTTTCATATTTTCCTCGCTATTTTTCTAGTTTGCCCTGCTATTTTTCATGTTTTTCCTACTGTTTTTCTAGTTTGCCCCGCTATTTTTTATGTTTCCCCAGCTGTTTTTCATGTTTCCCCCGCTGCTTTTCTAATTTTTTCCGCTGTTTTTCATGTTTTCTCCCGCTGTTTTTCTAGTTTGCCCCGCTGTTTTTTATGTTTTTCCAGCTATTTTTTATGTTTTTCCCGTAGTTTTTTTAATTTTTTCCACTGTTTTTCATGTTTCCCCCACTGTTTTTCTAGTTTGTCTCGCTATTTTTCATGTTTTCCCCACTGTTTTTCATATTTTTCCTGCTATTTTTCTAGTTTGTCCCATTATTTTTCATGTTTCTCCCACTACTTTTCTAGTTTACCCGCTGTTTTTCTAGTTTGCCTCGCTCATACTTTAGTTTGTCCCGCTATTTTTCTAGCTTGCCCTGCTCATATTTCAGTTTGTCCTGCTCATACTTCAGTTTTCCCCGCTCTTTTTCATACTCACCATGCTCATTTTCGTGTTTGCCCCGCTCTTTTTCATACTTGCCTCGCTCTTGGGATCGGTACCAAGACCCCAAGTGTTGAAATGAGGTATTTCCACTCGGTCTGTCAGTCGAGCTATGGATCTGGGTGATAGCTAGATCTGTCTTATTTTTTGTCTCAAGCCTTAATACGAGCTCGTCAAATAGATGGACGGTTTGGATATAACACATACATTATAATGGGACCCACAAAATGCAATAGGGATTATAATGAAAAAAAAAAAAGTTGGAGAATTAGGGTCAATGGGATCCTATAGCAACGGATTATAACTGTAGCCATAACCATAGCATCAATATATCGAAAGTCTTTCGATATTATCGAAAAGGTCCAGAACTGTCCAACGAGTTTTCCTAAAAAATCTTGCGATTTTAGATACACTATGACGACGGATTATAACCGCAGCAAATTGCCTAGTAGGTTGTGCCGCGACCGTCTTTTTTTTTTGTGTTGCTTTTGTGGGTCTCATCATGAGGTCTGTGTTATATCCAAACCGTCCATCTATTTGGCGAGCTCATATTAAGGCTTGAGACGAAAAATAAGATAGATCTAACTATCAAGTGGACCGCACTGTAAAAGGCAGTGGGGAATTGAACATCTACCATTGAAATCCTTTTAGGGGTTAGAAGTTTTGGATCATTATGAAATTTGTTTTTTCTCTTCATCCAAATCTTTGTGGCCCTATGAGTGAACTTAGACGGGAAAGATTTCTTACAAACATCACAGTGGGCACACTTGAGTTCTCATCGCTGGATAGTCCTTCAGCGCTCGTCTCTACACGCCAGCAAGATGAAGGTTGGGGCATTTACATCCTTAAATTCGGTGTCCGTACGAGGAGGTCAAAGTGGATATATTAAGTTTGTATTGCTTCATAAAAACCACTGGATAAAAAGGTGGGGCCCACAGTCGTAAATATCTCTCAGGCATTCCTTCCCAGGGACCAACCTCTGCATGGAGCATTGAATGCCAACTCCATTAGCGTGCATCGCACAAGATTACACGCTGGATTACTTCGCTCACTGAGAGCCACATGTGTGGAATTTAATAAGATCCACATTGTCCATCAGGTACGTTGCCTATATTCAGTACGAAATCCAACAATAGTCATGATATAAGGCTAAGGTGGGACACATCATAGGAAGCAGTTGGGATGGAAAACTTACCAACAGTTTTTTTTTAGAGTCCATTCCGGTGTTTACATTCCATCCAATCCATCCATATGATTTGAATAGAAGGGATGAAAGAATTAAACAAAAATCACAGTATGTCAAAACTGAGGTGGGCCAAACCACTTGAATTTAGAAGTTTTGTGTATACTTTTATTGGATGGCCCACCTGAGAATCGAATTAGGCTGATTTTTTGGATCAAGGACAAAAAAGATGTGATGTACCTGATGGTTGGAGTGGCTTTCATACAAATTCATCCGTTTTAGAGAAAGGAATCCCGGTACGTACCTAGGAAGGTGCACAAGCTTTTTCCATTGAGTGAAGATAAATGTACGACTGTGGACCCCACCTATTATCTAGTAATTTTATGAAGCAATACAAACTTAACATACACACTTAAACCTCCTCCTATGGACACAAAATTTGAAGACGAAAATAACCCTGCCTTTCTCTAGCGGGCGTGTAGAGACGAGCGCTAACGGATGGTCAGGCGATGGGAACTCAAGTGGGGCTCACTGTGATATTTGTGAGAAATCTTCCCCGTCTAAGTTTATTCATAGGGTATCAAAGACATGAATGAAGAGTAAAAGCAAATTTCATAATGATCCAAAACTTCTATAACCCCTAAAAGGGTTTCAATGGTAGACGTTCAATTTCCCACTGCCTTTTACAGTGTGATACACTTGATAGTTAGATCTATCTTATTTTTCGTCTTAAGCTTTAATACGAGCTCGCCAAATAGATGGATGGTTTGGATATAACACAAACCTCATGATGAGATCCACAAAAGCAGCACAAAAAAAAAAAAAAAAAAAAACCAATGGAGACGGTGCCGTGGTAGTCTGACAACTTTTTTTTAAAAAAAAAAAAAAAAAAAAAAAATTATTATAGGGAGAACTTTTTCCCCCTTACATTTTTATCTAATACATAATTATGTAAATATGTATATATAAGTATATACAAATATTTTTCCATCTTTTAATTCATTTCTTTGTCGATTTATTTAACAAGCATATCTCCTAAATTAGAATGATTTACTTAACGTACCAAATATGATTTTGGGGTAGGAGAAGCTAATTTAGCCAATCAATCTATTTATTTTTCAAGATTCCATCAGGTCGATGGTCGAAAATCCATTTCATTCACTTTGTGGTCAATTTCAATCACTTCGCGGTTAAACTGAAAATTGAGCGGGGCAAACTAGAAATTGAGCGGGGCAAACATTAAATTGAGCGAGGCAAATTAGAAATTCAACAGGGTAAACATGAAATTGAGCGGGGCAAACTAGAAATTCAGTGGGGCAAACATGAAATTGAGCAGGGTAAACATAAAATTGAGCGGGGCAAACTAGAAATTTAACGGGGCAAACATGAAATTGAGCGGGGCAAACATGAAATTGAGCGGAGCAAACAAGAAATTCAACGGGGCAAACATGAAAATGACAGGGCAAATAAGAAATTGAGCAGGGCAAACATGAAATTGAGCGGGGCAAACTAGAAATTGAGCAGGGCAAATATGAATTTCAGCCGGGCAAACATGAAATTGAGCGGGAAAAATTAGAAATTGAGCGGGGCAAACATGAAATTCAACGGGGCAAACATGAAAATGACAGGGCAAACAAAAAATTAAGTAGGGCAAACATGAAATTGAGCGGGGCAAACTAGAAATTGAGCTGGGCAAATATGAATTTCAGCGGAGCAAACATGAAATTGAGCGGGAAAAATTAGAAATTGAGCGGGGCAAACATGAAATTGAGCGGGGCAAACGTGAATTGCAGTTGGGCAAACATGAAATTTAGTGGGACAAATATAAAATTGAGTGGGGCAAACTAGAAATTCAGCCCGGCAACCATGAAATTGAGCGGGGCAAACTAGAAATTGAACGAGGTAAACATGAAATTTAGTGGGGCAAACATTAAATTGAGCTGGGCAAACTAGAAATTGAGTGGGGCAAACATGAAATTAAGCAAGGTAAAACATGAAATTTCTCTTCATGTTTGCCCCTCTCAATTTTTAGTTTGCCCCGTTCAATTTCTAGTTTGCCCTGCTCAATTTCATGTTTGCCTTACTGAATTTCTTGTTTACCCCTCTCAATTTCGTGTTTGCCTCACTCAATTTTCAGTTTCTCCCGCTCAATTTCTAGTTTTTCCCACTCAATTTCATGTTGCCCTACTCAATTTCATGTTTACCTCGCTGAATTTCATTTGTTACCCCACTGAATTTCTAGTTTGCTCCGCTCAATTTTATGTTTGCCTCACTGAATTTCATGTTTGCCCCGCTCAATTTCTAGTTCGTCCTGCTCAATTTCTAGTTTGACCGCGAAGTGATTGAAATTGACCACGAACTGAATGAAATAGATTTTTGACCATCGACCCAATGAAATCTTGGAAAATAACTAGGTTGGTTGGCTAAATTAGTTTTTCCTACCCCTAAAATCATATGTGGTACATTAAGTAAATCATTCTAGTTTGGATCCTTACTCTTGCTTGGGTGGTAGACTCTTAGCAGTTTCAACACCCAGTCAAGCATTCGAGTATCCATAGGTGGTGAAATTCCACTAGTGTGAGTGTGTGCGGATGTGTGTGCGTGTGTAAAAGAAAAAAAAAATCATTTTAATTTAGGAGATACGCTTGTTAAATACGTAGATAAAGAAATGAATTGAAAGATAGAAAAATATTTTTATATGCTTATATATGCATATTTACATAATTATATATTAGAGAAAAATGTGAGGGAGAAAAAGTTCTCTTAGTAAAAAACAAATAAAATTAAAATTAAAATTTTTCAAACTACCACCGTACTGCGACGGTCTGTTTATTTTTTTTATTTTTTTTCCTTTTATTGTTGCTTTTGTGGGTCCCATCATGAGGTCTTTGTTATATCCAAGCCGTCCATCTATTTCGTGAGCTCATATTAAGTCTTGAGATGAAAAGTAAGATAGATCTAACTATCAAGTGGACCACACTGTAAAAGGTAGTAGGGAATTGAACGTCTACCATTGAAACCTTTTTAGGGGTTACAGAGGTTTTGGATCATTATGAAATTTATTTTTCCTCTTCCCCCAGGTCTTTGTGACCCTATGAATAAACTTAAATGGGGAGGATTTCTCACAAACATCACAATGGGCTCCACCTATGTTTCTAGTAGTTGACGGTCATTCAACACAGTTTCCTGGAATGTGGTACACTTGAGATTTAGATATAGCTCATTTTTGGTCTCATACCATAAAATGATCTGGAAAAATATATATACGGCACGGATGAAACATCATGGTGGGGCCTACGTACCACCGACGATCAGCCATTGGTGGGTGGCAGTGGGTGTACCCAATCCGTTTCCGAGAAAGGGCAGGTATTTTCGTCCCGAAATTTGTCATCCGTACAAGGAGGTGTATGTTAAGTTTGTATTGCTTCAAGAATATGCAATGGAGAAAACGTAGGGTCCACAGTCATAAATTTCTCTTGAATGATGGAATAGAAAAGTGTTAGATTGGCTGGTGTACCACGCACCATCGACCTGGCTGGTGGGGATACGTGTCGTGCGAAGACCAGCGTTGACGCTCCTCCTCCAAGTTGTACGAACGAGATCAAAGTTACATGTGCCTTTATTATATCCACACCGTTCATCCATTTTTAATAGATCATTTTAGAGCATGAACCCAAAAAACGAGTCATATACAAAGCTTAAGTGGACCACACCACGCAGTAGGACAATGATTCTCACCATTAAAACATTCAAAGGGTGCCCCATGATGTTTATTTTTCATCTAAACGGCTTGTAAGGTCACACCGACGTGCATGAAAAGGAAAAACAAATATCATGTTAATCCAAAACTTATTACCGCAAAAGAGTTTCAGTGGTAACCGTTCAATCCCCCATTACTTGGTGCAGTGTGATCCACTTGATCTTTGGATGTAACTTATTTTTCGGTTTAACAATTACGATGAGCTCGCTATGTTTGGCAGTGGGATTAGAAGGGATCAGGTGGGATGGAATTACATCTGGTCCTGTGCCAATTCCAGCCCATGTTTGGGAAGAATGGAAAAGCTGCATATGGAATTGCATTGGGTCCTGTGCTAATTTCATTCGATGTTAGCAAGTTGTGTAGGTCCCACCATGATGTGTGGGCTATATCCACACCGTCTATTATTTTTTAAGATTATTTTAGATCATGGGCCAAAAAATTAGGTAAATCTAAAGCTCAAGTAGACCCCACCATAAAAAGCAATGGGGATTGAATACTTACAGTCGAAAACTTCTTTGGAGCCACATAAGTTTTGAATTTACCTCATTTTAAAACCCATGTCATAAAATGAGGTTACAAAACAAATGAATGGTTTAGATATAACACATGTGTGTTATTTTCACTAATGTCAAATGATAGTGGGTATATCCATTCAATGCACCACCGTATTACCAACAAAACAGGGCATTAATCTTAGAGAAATAATTTAGGACTGTGGACCCCACCTTTTAGCCTGCTGTTTTTATGGAGGAATACAAACTTTGTTTTGCAACTTAGACCTGCACATGCGGATTTGGAATTTCAAGACGAAAATACCCCTCCTTTCAAGGAAACGGACTGGGTACTCTGCTTGCCACCAGCCAATGGCGGATGGCCATTGGTAAGTGAGCCCCACCTTGATGTGTGCTTTTCATCTATGTCGTCCATATATTTTTCTAGATCATTTTATGGTATGAGACCAAAAATGAGATATATCCAAATCTCAAGTGTACCACATTACAGGAAACAGTGTTGAATGAGCGTCAACCATTAGAAACCTTTAGGGGGCCCACTGTGATGTTTGTGAGAAATCTTCCCCCTCTAAGTTCATTCATAGAGTCAAAAAAGATCTGGATGAAGAGGAAAAATAAATTTCATAATGATCCAAAACTTCTGTAACCCCTAAAAGGGTTTCAATGGTAGACGTTCAATTCCCCACTGCCTTTTACAGTGTGGTCCACTTGATAGTTAGATCTATCTTATTTTTCATCTAAAGCCTTAATATAAGCTTGTAAAATATATGGACGGTTTGGATATAACACATACATCATGATGAGACCCATAAAAGCAACATAGCAAAAAAAATAATTTCAGTTTGCCCCGCTCAATTTTCAGTTTGCCCAGCTCAATTGAGCGGGACAAACTGGAAATTGAGCGAGGCAAACTAGAAATTGAGTAGGGCAAACTGATTTTTTTTTTTTTTACTATGTTGCTTTTGTGGGTCCCATCATGATGTATGTGTTATATCTAAACCGTCCATATATGAGCAGGGCAAACTGAAAATTGAGCGGGACAAACTGAAAATTAAGCCCAACAAACTAAAAATTGAGAAAGGCAAACTAAAAATTGAGCGGAGCAAACATGAAATTGACCCGCTGTCAAAATCTAGTTTGCTCACCTTTTATCCAACTGTTTTTATGAAAGAATACAAAGTTACTTTTACAACTTAGGCCTTCACGTGCGAAGACCCAATTCCAGGACGAAAATACCCCTCCTTTTCTGTAACACCCCGGATTTTTGCCAACCTGGGATTAGATGTCTTTAGACAATGGGTCAACCAAAATACCTGGGTAATCACTCAGAACCCAATTCCAAAGCCAAAGAAATCACTTAAGATTAATGCCTTTAGAAATTAAGCGTAAGTTCGCTAGCGCTACGTTGGAGTAGCTGTGAAATTATCCCTGATCGCTTTAAATACGTTCTGTAAGATCCAAAACTTGTAGAATCGTTGATGCTACGTTACCCTAAAACCTAGGATCAAACTCTAAACCGGTTTGCTCTTGGAAACCCTTTGAAACTTTGTATTGGATCTAAACCGCGCGTCAAAAGTCCGATACCTACAATCTTAAACTATTATGACTGCTTGGCTGGACTTGACAATCGTTTCAAAAATCAAGGCCAACCGACGTTCAGAGGCTATTTCATTGAGCCTGGAGTGAAGAGAGTGAGAAAAGGGTCAGATTTGGAAATTTTAATTCAAATCTGGCATGTGACTTGACGCGTTATTATTAAGCGTTCTGACCGTTAGAATTCAGCCAAATTACACAATCGGATCAGAAAAAATTTCTCTTTCATATCACGAGACTTGTAGACCTGATCTAGGTGCGATAACCGCTGAACTGAAACTGGACCGCCTTGTGCGATCTGGAAACTCTACCGGTCTGAAAACTTGATGTGTGCTAGATCCAGTATGTATGAGCTTAAGTCTGACCGCGTTTGGCCAGGCGACCTCCAGTAATGCTCTTTTGGACCAGAACAGCCCCGATTTGGTTATACCTCAAGTGAACCTTGTTCCCAAGCCTAATTTGGGAAGGTTTTAGGCTATAAAAGGGTTTGAAACCCTCACTTCTCTCACCCATCCGAATTTTCTATAAACCCTAGCTAGAGAGAGAGAAAAAGTGAGAGTTTGTGAGTGTGGGAGAGATCTTCCTGCCACCTGCTGCTGCTGCTACACGTGCTAAAGCAACGCACTCCAATCACTTTCCCGGTGATTCCAACACACTTCTAGGTAAGAAAAATCCCAACCACTTGCTGATTTAGGGATTTCTTCAATTCAAATAGCAAAGTAGCTGATGTACTTGTGCATTAGGTCGCCTGTACGCCGTTGACGAAGCGTATACGCTCCGTTCGAAACGATACACATCTAAAGTGAAAGGTGAGGATTTTAGACGCTTTGATTGACTGATTTCAAAGCTTTCAATGTCGTTTAATAGTAGATTATCGACGGCAACGCCGTTTGACATATACAATATGCTGTCCGTTTTTCGTTTCGTAAACGTTCGGTAAATATGAGATTTAGGGTATTTTAGTCATTTGTAGAAAATACTGCTTACGTCCATATTTTGATAAAATGTTTGTCATGACTATTTATCGTGTTAAAATATTAGGAACACGTGCATGATTGGTTTGGCGAAGAGATTTGCCCTTAAGCGCACTTTGAGTCGACATACGCTATGTAAACTAAAGTGTGTAGTCTAAGTGTTTGTATAAATGTTTGTATTAGTATGTATTGAGTAAATGGTGTTGTGTAGGAGTTTTGAAATTGAATTCTCAAGTAATATACTGATGTAAATGATTTCCATCATGTTGGCTATATGTATTGATTTCATTATATACATGAGATGCATGTGTGGGATGATTTGCTTAAGTTGTATGTTATAACATGTGTCAACATGCTTATAATGTTGTACTTCATTTCTGTTACTCACCTATGCTTACTGATGTTGATGCACAAATGCTTGGGGCTATGACCTAGTTCGGGTAGTCGGTAATGGATCAAATTCGTGGTTGGTTTCTATGTACCACAGAGGACGCGTTGATGAACGCGAGTCGTATTTAGGTTGTTAGGCCACACGAAGTGTTTCATGCACTTCATGTCATTCAACTTGAGATGCGCTCGTGCTAGTCGAGCCCGTCAAGTAACCTTACTGGCCATTGTATGTTCACCATGTATGAGTCATAACTGCTTGAACCTAGGGTACTGAACTTACCATTGAAAACCCTGTCAACCATGGTACCTTGATCCACAAAGACTCATGAGCCGGGCATGGTGGTATGGGACACCGTGGTCGAACTGTCGGCCTACGCTGGGGCCACAAACCTCCCCATAGTGACCAGTGAGCACCCTACTCTGAGCAGATTATGGTGGTATGGGACACTATATTCTTATTATCGGCTTACACTGATTGGTGACGAGCCCTTTGTAGTGACTTTGAGTTTATTCTGACATCGCATGGGGACGACGAGTCCTGATGCAGTCTTAAGGATAATTAGGCCTGTATTGATAAGGTGATGGGGGAGCGGTGCAACGAATGGGAGCAACAACCCTGACAGCACTTGCAGCGACCTACAAATATAACATCGTATGAGATTACTAGGAGTGACAACCCTAGACAGGATTTGTGTTGGGATTGATATAAGCAAAGTACCTTAGTTTTCCAATACTGCTATATGAAAAGGACTAATAATAACTCGGTAATCATATCAACATCACATTGCATGTGACTGGAAGATGTGGAGCACTGAGCGGTACGCAAGCATGCCGCGGAAGCAGATGGTGTCGTATGAGGGAGAATGTCAGTGAGGGCATCCATCATATCATGTCATATTGCATTAACAATAGTATCTAGAAATGTTTGATTAATTGCTTTACTATTATCGCATGATTGATTTGACAACATGCTAATCTTTGCTCTATGATTCCACTGAGTTAATTACTCACTCCCACGTTACGGGACGGTGTTGTGCACATCAAAAAGTTCCTATCTTAATTGCAGATGATGGCGATGCTTGCGAAGCAGAGCCGGACTTGATGATGATAAGGAGGATCCCTGCTATATGCAGGTTCTGATTGACGAGGTTACAGGGTTACTGATTAGATGCCAATATACTTGGTATTTTATCTTTTTCTTACACACCCATGTATATTCTTTTTATCATTTTTGGAGTATAAATGTATATGTTTAACCTGGTAACATGTTCACACTCTGGAAATCCACAACAGTTCATATACTTTATATATCTATTACATTCTTCCGCTTGTTAATTTAACTGTCTCTGGAGTATGATATGCTGTTTTGGTCTAATCCCACTCATGTTTTCTGCACTAATATGAACAACATTTATCCATCATTGAAAATGTTACATAAATGATGTTCTGAAACTCGGGAGTGAAGTTTTTGCTCGACTCCCGATTTTTGGGATGTTACATTTTCACCGTTGTACATTTTTTCTCTCCCTTTTCATTATTTGATTTTCATCTCCTTTTTCACTGCTGCTTTCACGTTGCTTTCACCTCCCTTTCCACCCTCCGGTTCTACGAGAAAGATGAAAAAAACTCATTTTGTGGGCCCCCTTTATCAGCATTTTATCTTCTTCCGAAAATGGTCCGTCTAGGGAAGAAATCACGCATCAGTTGGGCCCACATTGAATGTATATAGTATAGAAAACAGATTGGCTACTCCCCCTGACACCAGCCCCGTGGCTAGTGGTCAGTGCTCTGTGGGCCCCACCATGATGTAAGTGTTTCATCCATTCCGTTCATCCATTTGTAAAGATCATTTCAGGGCTTCATCCTAAAAATAAGAGGGATATAAATCTTAGATGTACCACGCTACAGGAAAATAATAGTGATTGGATATCCATCATTTCAAGTTTCCCCCGCTTAAAATTCAAATTTTCCTTACTCATTTTCTAGTCTGCCCTGCTCAATTTCATGTTTGCCCCACTCAATTTCATGCTTGACCCGCTCATTTCCTAGTTTGCCCCACTGAATTTCTATTTTGACCCGCTCAATTTTCAGGTTGTCCTGCTGAATTTCATGTATGCCCCGCTCAAACTGATAATGCTCCCCTCGCTTTAATAGCATGATAGATAGCGTCACAAAATTAAACACGTACCACTCATTTTTCATGTTTCCCCTGCTCAATTTCTAGTTTGCCCCACTCAATTTCATATTTCCCCTGCTCAATTTCATGTTCGCCCCGCAGATTTTTTAGTTTACCCCCACTCAATTTCATGTTTTTCCCCGCTCAAAACTTAAACCTAAACCTAAACCTAAAACCTAAATGTATTCTCAAATCCCAAAACCTAAACCTTAACTTATTCTCAATTCCCTAAACCTTAACCTATAATATAACTTAAACCAAAACCTATATCGTACACTTGTAACCTAAAACCTAAATGTATTCTCAAATCCCTAAACCTAAACCTTAACCTATTCTTAATTCTCAAAAAAGTTACTTCAATCTGTTGAGATATGGTATGCTACAAGTGAATATTTGAGACAAAAAATGCATCCTAATTTAGGATGACTGATACTTCTAATCGAGTCCACATAATGTCCTTTTCGGGAGTGTACATATAAAGAAATGATCAAAAGGGTCGTATTTGTTTGGAAATTGGAAGTTCTATACTTATAACCTAAAACTATTTCTAAATTCACCTAAACCTAACCTTAACCTAACCTTAAACCTATAACCTATAACCTTAACCAAAACCTATAACCTAAACCCGAACCCATTCCCAAATCCCAAAACCTATAACCTAAACCAAAACCAAAACCTATGACCTAAATCCGAACCCATTCTCAAATCCTAAAACCTATAACCAAAACCAAAACCTATAACCTAAACCAAAACTAAAACTTATAACTTAAACCCGAACCCATTATTAAATCCCAAAACCTATAACCTAAACCTAAACCTAAACCTATAACTAATAACCTTAACCAAAACCTATAACCTAAACCCGAATCCATTATCAAATCCCAAAACCTATAACCTAAACTTAACCTTAACCTAAACCTAAACGTATAACCAATAACCTTAACCAAAACCTATAACCTAAACCAATACCAAAACCTATAGACTAAACCCGAACCCATTCTCAAATCCCAAAACCTATAACCTATCCCTAAACCTTAACCTATAACCTAACCTAAACCTATAGTTATAACCTAAAACTATTCCCAAATCCCAAAACGTATAACCTAAACCTAACCTTTCCCAAAACCTATAACCTAAACTTAATTCCCTAAAGCGAAACCTACACCTAATCCTAATCTCAACTCCCTAACCTAAACCTAAACGTAAACTTAAAAACCCAAACTTAAACTCAATCCCGAACCTGAATCCGATTTCCTAAACCTAAACCATAACTCATTCTCAAATCCAAAAACCTGTAACCTAAACCAAAACCAAAACCAAAACCTATAACCTAAACCCGAAACCATTCTAAAATCCCAAAACCTATAACCTAAACCTAAACATAAACCTTATCCTAAACCTATAACATATAACCTAAACCAAAACGTATAACCTAATCCAATACCAAAACCTATAACCTAAACCCGAACCCATTCTCAAATCTCAAAACCTATAACCTAACCTAAACCTATAGTTATAACCTAAAACTATTCCCAAATCCCAAAACCTATAACCTAAACCTAACCTTTTCCAAAACCTATAACCTAAACTCAATTCTCTAAAGTGAAATATACACCTAATCCTAATCTTAACTCTCTAACCTAAACCTAAACCTAAACTTAAAAATCTAAACTTAAACCCAAACCTAAACCTACACCTTATCCTGGAAAGGAAAATGAAAATCAAACAGTGAAAAGGGAGAGAAAAAGTGGACAGCAGTGAAAAGGAGGGATATTTTCATCTTGGAATTGGGTATCCACACGTGGAGGTCTAGGTTGCAAAAGTAAGTTTGTATTCTTTCATAAAAACAGCTGGATAAAAGGTGGACAAACTAGATTTTGACAGTGGAGTCAATTTCATGTTTGCCCCGATCAATTTCTAGTTTGCCCCGCTCAATTTTCAGTTTGCCCCGCTCAATTTCTAGTTTGCCCCGATTGAGCAGGGCAAACTAGAAATTGAGCGGGGCAAACTGATTTTTATTTTTTTTGCTATGTTGCTTTTGTAGGTCCCATCATGATGTATGTGTTATATCCAAACTATCCATATATTTTACGAGCTCATATTAAGGCTTGAGATGGAAAATAAGATAGATCTAACTATCAAGTAGACCACACTATAAAAGGCAGTGGAGAATTGAATGTCTACCATTGAAACCCTTTTAAGGCTAAATGTATTCTCAAATCCCTAAACCTAAACCTTAACTTATTCTCAATTCCCTAAACCTTAACGTATAATGTAACTTAAACCAAAACCTACATCGTACACTTGTAACCTAAAACCTAAATGTATTCTCAAATTCCTAAACCTAAACCTTAACTTATTCTCAATTCCCTAAACCTTGACGTATAATCCCCTAAACCTTAACGTATAATTTAACTTAAACCAAAACCTATATCGTACACTTGTAACCTAAAACCTAAATGTATTCTTAATTCCCTAAACCTTAACCTATAACCTAACTTAAACATAAACCTATAACCTACACTTATAACCTAAAACCTAAATGTATTCTCAAATCCATAAACCTAAACCTACACTTAATCCTAATATCAACTCTTTAACCTAAACTTAAACTTGAAAACTAAAACTAAATCCGGTCCCGAACCCGATTTCCTAAACCTAAACCTTAACTTATTATCAGTTCCCTAAGCCTTAACATATAACCGACACTTATAACCTAAACCTAAAACCTAAATGTATTCTCAAATCCCTAAATCTAAACTTACACTTAATCCTAATATCAACTCTTTAACCTAAACCTAAACTTGAAAACCCAAACCTAAACCTGGTCCCGAACCCGATTTCCTAAACCTAAACCTTAACCTATTCTCAGTTCCCTAAACCTTAACATATAACTGACACTTATAACCTAAACCTAAACCTATAACCTAAACTTAAAACCTAAGGGCCTGTTTGGCCAGTTGCATTAGCCTGTATTAGATGGGATGGAATTACAAATAATGCCATCATGGCTACTGTCAGTGGTTGTCGTAGATTTGCAGTGAATTTGGAAAGGCAAGGATATCAGGTATTCTTGTTTGGGAACACATGGATTTACGATGTGTTGGTAAATTTGCATAGTGGGCGTGTTTGGTATACAACCGTACGGGAGCGGATTAGCTACAAAGCAGTTAGTCGCAGCACATGCTACGTAAGTGATGTTGCCAAGATCTGTGGGTCCCATCATGATGTATGTTTTATATCCACACCCACCATCTATTTGGAAAGATCATTTTAGAACATTAGACAAAGAATGAGTCCGATCTAAATCTCGAGTGGACCATGCCATAGAGAACAGTGGAGAGAGTAATACCCACCATTAAAAAATTTCAAGGGCCACAAAAGTTTTCGATCATGCTGATCTTTGTTTTTTTCCCTTTTTTTAGTTTCTGTGTTAACTTATGTATAGGTGGGATCTGCAGATAAATATCATGTTGGACCTTAGGAAGGTTTCAACAGTGGGCAAAACTCCAGAGGGGCTTTCACGTGAGGTGTTCTCAACCACCGTCACCTATAGTGTGGTCCACCTAATTGTTGGATCGGACTAATTTTTGAGCTCAAGGGTTAAAATGACTGGGATAAAGAGATAGATGGTGTGGATCTAACAGATACCTCACAATAAATCGTACGAGTGGAAACCCATTCCAAATCTCTACGCATGCAACCGGAAGAGTCATTGTTGACGCTGGAGCTTTCCATTATTTGTACCTCACGGTGTAGCTCACTTGAGATGAGGATTGACTTTATTTTTGATTTCAAAGGCTAAACTAGCATGGAAAATCGGATGGACGGCTTGGATGAAAAATATGCATAATGTTAGGACCCACAAGTAGAGGCTCTACCCTTCCGTTGTAACTCCAAGGTGGGATTTGAGAAACAAGGAGATAGATAGCCAAATCCCGCGGTTTAGGCGCGAAACTCAAAGTAATTTTCATCAAGGTATTCGGCGTTCTTCCAAACACGCCAGCACCATCTATCAGATGGGATTGTGAATACAATCCCATCTAATACCATCTAATACGGCTGGCCAAACAGGCCCTAAATGTATTTTCAAATCCCTAAACCTAAATCTCAAAAAAAAAAAAAAAAAAACACAAATTTTTTTTTTCAAAAGATGCAAACGTCGATATTATCTACATATCGTAGATATTATCGACATAAGTTGTAAATATTATCTATATATCATCGATATATCGACGTTAGTCATGGATAACAATTTTTAATACACTTTAGCTACGGATTATAACCGTATCTATAATTACGTCGATATATCGACGATCTGTCGATATTATCGAAAAAGTTTAGAACTGTCCAGCGAGTTTGCCTTAAAAATCTGGAATTTACGATATACTTTAGTTACGAATTATAACTGTATCTATAACCGTAGCGGACAGGCAGCACCGCGGTCATCTTTTTTTTTTGTTATGTTGCTTTTGTGAGTCTCATCATGATGTCTGTGTTATATCCAAACCGTTCATCTATTTGGAGAGCTCATATTAAGGCTTGGGACGAAAAATAAGATAGATCTAACTATCAAGTGGACCACACTGTAAAAGGCAGGAATTGAACATCTACCATTGAAACCCTTTTAGGGGTTATAAAAGTTTTGGATCAATATGAAAACTTTTTTTCCCTCTTCATCCAAGCCTTTGTAACCTCATGAATAGATTGGATGGAAAATAAATGTTATGGTGGGCCTTACAAAATTTTTAACGGTGAAAATCAGTTTTCCTATTGCTCTTTGTGGTGTGGTCTAGTTGATCTTTGGATATAATATTTTTTTTTTGGATAATGCTCTAAAATGATCTCAAAATATGGATGAACGTTGTGAATATAATAAATACATAGCTGTGGGGCCATGTAACTTTGATCTCTTTTAAGCCGTTCGTACAACTCTCGGTTGAAGGAGCGTCAGCGCTCATCTTCGAAAGGAAGGGGTATTTTTGTCCTCAAATTTCGTGTCCGTATAAGCAGGTCTAAGTTGCAAAGCAAAATTTGTCTTCTCACGTAAAACTCGGCTGGATAAAAGGTGGGGTCAACAGTCCTAAATTTCTCTTAATCTTATACCATGGCAACACGAGGTAAACCCTGCCATGGGTAATAATTATGGTTTTTTGAATCCCATCCCACCTAATGCCGTGGGATCGGTCGGGCCAAACAGGCCCTAAATGCTAACACATACATTAGTATAACTTGGTGACATCAACACACCGGCGTGGTACACCACCCAGCCTACTTATGGTTTGACTACTGCCCCCGACACCAGCGAGCTAAATGGTGTCAAAGATATGTGAGGCCCTGCATGATGTATGTGTTGTTTTATACACACCGTCGATCCCTTTTCCAACTCCAGTGTGGGCTTGAATTCAAAATTTAAATACGTCCAAATTTCACGTAGACTGAACCACATAAAATAGTGGGGAGTGAAGGCTTACCATTGAAAACTTTTTAAGGCTACAGGTGTTTTGGATCAAGCTGATATTTGTGTTTTCTATTCATTCATGTCCTTGGCCTTATCACAGGGTGGCTAATAAACATTACAGTGGGCTCAAGGAAGTTTTTAATGGTACATGTTTAACCAACACTTATTTCCTTCGATGTAGTCTACTTGAGATTTGGATATGCCTCATTCTTGGGCTCATGTCCTAAAATGATTCAGAAAAATAGATGGACGGTGTGGATAAAATATTTACTTTCTGGTGGGCCCACAGAGCTTTGACATCGGCTACCTAGCTGGTGTTGGGTCCCTGACCAAACCGCATCCACGGATCCTCGTGGAATAATATTTACGACTGAACCAGAAAGGCTCAGACAGCGTGTGAGGCGTTTGATCCGAAGCATCCATTTTGCGGTCCTCTCTTTCATCGCCCATGATTGAAATCACACTTAATGGTCTATCCTATCCATGTTAATGGTTGCTTCCATTCCAAATGGACGGTACAAACTGAAACAGTTGAGGTCAACATTAAACATTGTAACTTGATCCCTACAGTAGGCCACCCATGATTGAACGCACCAGATCAATGGTCTAGATCCTCCTACACCACATGCCACGTGTTATTTATTTGGTAACTAACGTCAATACGCCTGTGGATGATCTACCTCACTGGTCAAAGCTCAAAGAAACGTTTGTAGACATTGGCCGCGTTGTCCAAGTCCAAGTGGTATGTATGAGAATTGAGAAGAGCTATTGGACGGCTGCAATAATTCTCCAGGTGGGTCCGTAATCGCGTGGAGATTCCCCTCTCAAGAGGGAAATGATCCCGCAGTCTGGTTGAGCCAGATTACGGAAGTGCTTTACATATGGCATGTGACTTGTCATTTCGAACCGTCCATCTGGTAGATCCCCTTAGATCCCAAACACACATCTATTGGATTATCAATATGCGATCGTGGCTTTCAAATCGACCATACAAAAAAAAAAGGCAAAAGCTGAATCGTTCAAAGTTGAGAAAGTGGTGTATAGGTCCTACAGGATTTTCTAATAGGTATTATCTTTGAAACATATGGAATTGATAATATATATCACAAAATGGATGGCCCAGATTGATGCATCACGTTGCCACATGGGCTATGGAGAGAGATGGTTCTACCTTTTTACAGTTGGTCGCGCCCCACCCTACCATTATTTTAGGAAAGCGGATTACATGTGGCCCCCGCCACGCCGCAAGGATGCATGAGTTTTATGGAAACGGATTGGCTACTCCCCCTGACACCAGCCAATGGCTGGTGGTCGGTGCTCTGTGGGGCTCTCCATGATGTATGTATTTCATCCATTACGTCCATCTATTTTTACAGATAATTTTATAGTACGAGACCAAAAATGAGGTATATCCCAATCTCAATTGGACCACATTACAGGAAACAGTGTCGAATGAGTGCTGACCATTAAAAAAATTTTGGGGGCCATAAAAGTTTTGGATCAAGCTGATTTTTAATTTTTTCCCTTCATCTGGGCCTGTATGACCTAATCAACAGATTGGATGTCAAATAAACAGTACAGTGGGCCTTAAGAGGATTTTAATGGTGGATATCTAATCTCTATTGTTTTCATGTGGTGTGGTCCACCTGAGATGTTTATACCTCTAAATTTTGGGATAAATCCCTAAAATTATCTTTAAAAATGAATGAACAGAATGGATGAAAAACATACATCATAGTGGGCCCACAGCACACCAACCATCAGCCCCAGGGCTGGTGTCAGGGGGAGTAGCCAATCCGTTCCCGAGTTTTATCCCTCGCTGTGGTACGACGTGGGCCAAGATCTGTGGGTCCAAGCGTGGTGTATTTATTTTATCCATGCCGTCTTATCTCATTTTAGGGCATGATCCTGAAATTTATGCAGATCCATAGCTCAAGTGGACCACACCACAAAAAACAGTGGGGATTAATTAACACCCACCGTTGATAACTTCCTAGCCCATCGTAAGGTTTTATTTTCTATCCAACCTGTTCACTAGGTCACACAAATATGGATGAAAGGAAAACAAAAATATATGCTTGATCCAAAGCTTCTGTGGCATCCAAGGAGTTTTCAACCGTAGGCATTCAATCCCTACTATTTTCTTTGGTGTGGTCCACTTAAGCTTTGGATCGACATAAATTTTGAGCTCATGCCTTAATATGAACTGCGCGCCAAAACGGATGGACAGCATGGATATAAAACAGACATCACGGTGGGCCCCACAGAGCTTGGGCCGCGTTGTTATATTGAAGCAGTTATTTATGCGGATATCTACATCCACCGTGATTGAAAAGTGAGCCCCTGATTCCTACTGTCGGCAATGCAAGTATAACAACGACTAGATGGATGGTAAAAATGAAAGACAAAAATCTTTGATACCCAAGTGTAGCTATGATGATTGATACACAGGCACTAATAAATAATACCTGTGGGCTCTAATTCAGATGGCCCATAGACTAAAAGTTAAGCTGATTCCATTATTTTTATGGAAGATTGGTAAACGTTTGATGAACGGTTCAAATGAAAATAGTCAACGGTTTCAAATTGATATAGAGATGTCCATTAATAAGAGTTTAGCATCATTTGGTTTATTTGATTTCAGGATGATGACCTATTTATGGTGATTCCCACAATTACGAAAGATTAGTTTAAAGTAGTTGGTTCGACGAGTATAATTTCCAAGTGCATGTGTATCAACCATCACACCCTGTCAGAGTATCAAATAACTCCCAAGAATAAAGAAGTGGTTGACGATCAACGTTGCATAATGTAGAAAGGAGGAGATGTATGTGGGTGTCATGGATGCTGCGGTTATGAGTTTCACTGGGCCCACATTCATTTCTCTACGTAGCCACAGATTCTTCATGTAAAACAATAAATGTTTGGAGAAAAATTCCCCGCACTCCACATTCAGATGGCCCACGTGACTTACAGGGAAATTCCCCGCACTCCACATTCAGATGGCCCACGTGACTTACAGGGATGGTTAGATTCAAGGTGGGGCCCACTAGATGCATGGATTGGATGTCCCACACATGTGCCATGTTGGCATGAAAGGTCATGGAGCGTGTAAGAAATTGTTCTTCGGACCCAGCTTGGTCTGTCCGTCGTTTTCAACCATTCATATTCTAACAATCTACTCTGATATTGTCCCCACCTTCCCAAGAGTATGCAAGAGATAAGCACTCGTATCAGCTATACCCAAACTGCCCTTATATCAATCAGATTGCAATTGCACCCACATCTACAGCGAACGTGCCCTGACGTTGACATAATGCATTCAGACCATTTCATTTCCAAATGGTCCCACTCATAGTCTAAAATTTTGAAAAGACTCTTGACTGCTAACCCAAGATCACTCAACTCGACCAGATTTCACCAAAACAGGAGAAAAACTCGAACTGACCGTGACCAGGCTAAAAAAAAAAAAAAAAAAAAAAAAAAAACACCCTAACCAAACTTGAAATTAAACTCAACTTTACCACACATGACTCAACATTTTATATATATATATATATATATATATATATATATAGAGAGAGAGAGAGAGAGAGAGAGAGAGAGAGAGAGAGAGAGGAATGCTCACTTGCGCACTATCTTACATGAGCACCGTGCGCACCTTTGCACGCTTGTCTTGCACACAGAATGGTCAACTTGATGCAGCACTCCTTGAAACCTCAAAAGCCCAAATTTTAGCCAGATACAAAACTTTGGTGGGCCATGGCCAAAAGAAATAGCTTTCCTCCTTGATTTTCATTTCTCTTTACTATGATCCACTAGAGTTTTGAATTAGGCTGAAAATTAGGCCTGTAGAATTTTAGGGGGGTGCCGCATCACACGGATTGATCAGATTTTATGCCCATGACACGTGTACAAAGGTGCACATGGAAGCATTCCCATATGTATGTATGTATATATGGGAACTGATTTTATGCGGTCAACTTCATGGGAACTTCTTGGGAGGTCGAGTTGTGTGGGCCCCATTATGATATGTGTTGAACAACAACACCATGCATTTGATGGGTCCCCTTTAAATTACAGAATATCTCAAAAATTAGCTGTATACATAACTCAGGTGGGCCTTACCATCTAAAATCATATGAAGACATACCTAAAACATATAAAAGCACTTGGTGGAGCCCACCTAAAACTTGGATGTGTTTGAAACTTGGTCTGACCCCCTCATCCAAGTGGGACACACATAATGGATGGGCTAGATTTGTGAACCACATCTTTGTGGGCCCAACAAATGATTATGAATGTTTTAATGGGAGAGTAACTCCTCTCAACTTTTGTATGTAGTAGGCCCACACAAGTCATGGATTGACTTGATTTTTAAGCCCGAGGCCCACCATGAAATGGTGCATCTAACTAATAGGGTAGATGTTCAACATGCATCACGATGGGCCTACAGCTCGACTGCATAGAACCTAAGCACCTATGCACGTGTGCACCTTTGCACATGTGTCGTGGGTGTCGAATTCAAATGGTATATAAGATGCGGAATCCCATGAAATCTTAGGGGGTGAATTTTCACCTTGATCTAAGATTTTGGTGGACCATAGCAAAAAAAAATTTAAATCAAGGGAAGAAACTATTTGCATTTTTCATGGCCCATCGAAGT
This sequence comes from Magnolia kwangsiensis, assembly GCA_037074715.1. Taxonomy (NCBI): domain Eukaryota; kingdom Viridiplantae; phylum Streptophyta; class Magnoliopsida; order Magnoliales; family Magnoliaceae; genus Magnolia; species Magnolia kwangsiensis. The sequence goes on along the minus strand of CM073576.1, from coordinate 18,041,323 downwards.
TTCGATTTAAAGTAAAAATTCGTACCAGTGGGTTTCATGAGGTTCTGCTTCATGTGGATCATTCAGATTTTTGAGACTCATTGGATATGATGAGCCCTCAAAACAGTTCGTATGTACTCCATATGAACTGGTTCCCAAGTGAGCATCTCTCTCTCTCTCTCTCTCGCTCTCTCTATATATATATATATATATATATATATATATATATATATATATATATATATATATATATATATATATGAGAAACTTGACTGAGCTTTTGAGGAACTCGCAGCCTAAGCTTTCAATGGACTCGGCTCAACCAGGTTGTAAGTTAGGGTCTATTTTTGGCATATCGAAACCATGGCCCCATCCATTGCATTATATCATTAACAACCTTATTTGTATTATTTCATCCTTAAGAAAGCGCATGGCACGTGCCATGTGTTAATACCATCACTTTAAAGGCTACCTTTATATTGGGCCATGGGTATGGTGAGGTGACACGCGCGAACGTTGAAAACATCTCATGCGTCACACGTATATATTGTGTGTCGCACATCGGCTGTGTTCGCTTACAGGAGCAACGACATTGAAGGAAATACAAGTTTCTGTTGAATAATCGTGATAATATGATAATAAGACACTAAGAAGATCAGATAAACATGGATTATAATTATTCAAAGCATTCCTTCAGGGTCTTGAAGGGCCAATGTACTAGACGGGAAATGACAAGTAGACCACTCACCTTTTTTTCTCTTTATTTTTTTATTACTATTATTTTGGGAGAATCCGTGGATCATTGACATCATTTTCTACCTATTGAGTATAATGGATGAGAGAGAGCGAACATATTTGGAAACTGGGACATCATAATAGAAGAGAGAGAGAGAGAGACGTGGACGATATGTGCTGGAAGGGTTGAGCAGAATCGGGGGTTGTCTTATCTGGTATTGCTGGGAGTGTCAATGATCGCATGGACAATGGGAAAGACTAATCTACGGACGGCTTGTATTTGTGGTTAGACTACTCACGCAAGTGTACACACACATATGTGTGTGTGGCGGGCTACTAGATGCTCAACCTCACTGTAGTATCCCTTAAGGTCGAGCATTGTCAAATATTGTTGGCTGTCAGATGGAGGCATTTTACATCCAATGGTTGATGGTTTGACACATGTACTTGAAGGAGAGAATCCGGTTATACCTGTTTCATTGAGGCCGAGCATGTACACGGTCACGTAAATAGGGTTTTTCTCCCCTTTGAGGCCCTAGCCATGCACTCTCTCTCTCTCTTTCTCTCTCGCTAGATTCCTACCAGCAGCTACATCCCTGTGTAGCCTTTCTCTCTCCCTCAATCCCTACCACCAACCACACCCCTGTGCAGCCCTCCCTCTCCCTCAATTCTTACCACCAGCCACGTCCGCCTCTCTCTCTCTCTCTCTCTCTCTCTCTCATTCCCTACCTCCACACAATGCAGACCTTAGACTGAGCATTAAAAGTTAGGCTTTGTTTTTTTTTTTTTTTTTTTTTTTTTTTAATGACAAACATTTTTACAAGATCTTAGATATGTACTCCAAATGTGGTTAAATGGGCAATGCTTACCATCTGTTTGAGAAAATGTCCAAGTAGAGCGTTACATCTTGGGACACCATTCTAATGGGGTTTGCAAACAATGGTCATGGAGAGGAGGCAGATATCATGATATATCGGTATCTATCGACAATATTATTTTTGATATGTTAGATTTCTGTACTCTAGGAATCCGAGGGTGCACGGCTACGGCCTCAAAGGGAGAGAAAAATCCTATTTACATGGCCGTAAATATGCTTGGCCTCAATGAAACCGGTATAACCAGTTTCTCTCATTGAACCTGCGTTAAATCATCAGCCGTTGGATGCAAAATGTCTCCATTCAATGGTCTATAATATGACAGTGCTCGGCCTTACGAGATGATACCGTAAAGACGAGCGTATAGTACCTTCTCTCTCTCTCTCTCTCTATATATATATATATACACACTCGCATGATCCATCAGCGATAGAAACAGTGGGGCTCACCTAATAAAATATAGGACCCGGAATTTGCACCAATGGGAATCCTGGGAGACGAATTATTTGGTTGAAGTGCTAGACGGGAATACTCTAGACAACATCTGTTGTTGTGTTAAACACCCGAGCTCTTTGGGACCAGCCGTGTTGTATTAGTATCCATTCTGTCCATCAGGTGCCGCTCCTTGTGTTCACTGTACAGATCAAAACATAGACTGATCCAAATATCAGGTGGCCAAACTACAGGCAACGATTTAAAACCACTCCTAAAACTTACACTTGGTGTGGACCGCATAAGTTTTGGGTAAAGCTAGTTTTTGGAATGACGCTTCACCCTAGCAGGACGCGCCTGATGAACGGGTTAGATGTAATCGAAACACTATTATGGGCCTCAAACAAACATACTGGCGGCTTCTCATGCTAATTGCTCACTCACGTGAGTTTAGTATCAGTTACGGATCAAGATGATTTTTTTCCTTGCGGCCTAACACTGAGGGCGAGCCAGATGGACAGTGTAGATATAAAACATAACACAGTTGGCCTCACAGAGCTCGGGTGGTGCAGAGGATTCCGGTAGGCAAGTGCGGACTACCGCTATAGTGTGGTTGAAATCACGTGGAAGAAATGTTAGTTGCGGCAGCCGTGTTGCATGGACCTCATGAGATTCGGAAGACGAGCGGCGTCAAGATTCCGCAGGGCTAATGTGATGCATGAATTTTATCTACATTGTACATCTGTTTTTACTGTTCATTTTAAAGGAATGCTCCCAAACTTAGAAGCATGTTCAAAGTTATTATTATTATTATTATTTTTCCTTTTCATTTCTTTTTGAACCCTGGGCATACACTCTCACACCCACACACACACTAAAATGGCTAATTGAACCCATAACCTCTTGTGAATCTATCAGTAAGCTATGAGTAAATACCCAAAGCTCAGGTTAACTACATTAAAGGAAATAAATTGGGATTGAACACTTGCCATTAAAAACTTTCTAAATGCCACAAAAGTTTTCAAATAAAGTTGATATTTTTGTTTCCCCTCATCTGAGTCTGTATGACCTTGAGCAGGTTGGCTGACAAATAAACATTACGGGTATTAGAAAGGTTGCAATGGTCCTATCAATATCCCTATACTTTCATGTGTGTGGTCCACTTGATATTTTGATATGCTTCAATTGGTAGTGGTTTGGCTGGTAACCCCAATACTAGCCAGTTAGGCGGTGTTAAAACTTTCTGAGCCTCACCATGATATATGTGTTTTATCATGCCATATATCCATTTTGTTAACTTATTTTAGGGCATGATGTCAAAAATCAAGTAGATCCAAACCTCAAGTGTACCACACCACAAGAAACTGTTGGGATGGAACACTTAACATTGAAAACTTCTCAGGGTTTATAAAAGTTCTGGATCAAGTTGATATTTATATTTTCCCTGTTTTTAATGGTTGACATTCATTCAACACTGTTTCCTGTAATATGGTTGACATTCATTCATTCAACACTGTTTCCTGTAATATGATCCACTTGAGATTGGTATATAGCTCATTTTTTGTCTCACATCATAAAATGATCTAGAAAAATGGATGAACGGCATGGATGAAATATATACATAATGGTCGGGCCCACAAGCACCGACCACCAGCCAATGGCTGGTGGCAGGGGGAGTAGCCAATCCGTTTCCCCTACGCGACAGGGGTAACAGGTAACACATAAGCAGCTCCCACGCGTCTTTTCGGACGAGCTTGTATTTCTTTTTTTATTGGATACGGACACGTTTCATGGGCACCAACCATTGACTAGACCTGTCCACGTAATGAATCGAGCCGGTTAAGGGGTCGGCAGGCTATCGGGACTCACTTTCGTATGGAATGATGAATGCTGGATGGTTTGTTGCCATAAAGCGGGGAAAAGGGCACTGCTCTGCAGTCTGCACTTTAAAAATATGGAAAAACGCTTACTTAGCACGGGCTACCTTACTTTTTGTAAGTTGGAGAAAACGACTTAAACGTTCATGAAATCCATGCCGTCCATCAAATAGACCATTTCTTTGTTGCTCTTATTACAAAAATAAAGTTGATTTAAAACTAAGGTTGGCCATACCAAACGAATTTTAGATGATTATTATAAATTCATGTGGTATGGCCCACCTGAGTTTTGGAATACTTTTATTTTTAGGATATTATTTCATCCTGATGATTAACATGAGATGAATGGATGGGATGGCATGTACACCAATCCATTTGTGTACACGAAACTAATGGCAAGTGTTTCATCTTAACTTTTTCCTGTTCCGTAGCCCATCTGAGGTTGGATTATCATGAATCTTGGATTCAATGGTTAAAAAGAGGCAGTGTACCTGATGGAAGGGGTGAATCTCATGAAAGATCCAGCCACGTGGCTCTCGCTTTCCAAGACATCCTCTGCATCGTGGCTGTCCATCTAGGAGAACCCACTCTATTATGATCGGTGTCAATGTGATGGCCCATATTGCTTGGCCATGATCAACCACCGTACTGAGGATGTACGGTAGTGATTGATGTTATCCATCCAGTCGACCCTCGTTGGGAAAGCCACTCGTAGAAGTGTCTCACATTTGCTTTCATCCACAGAGGAGTAGATTGATGATCCATTTTTCGAAAGAGAAGTCGCAGTCGAGGATTGCCAAGAAAATAGGTAGGACCCACCATGATGTTTGTGAGAAATCCAACCCATCCATCTATTTTTCCAGATCATGTTAGGGCATGCGCCCAAAAAGAGGCAGATCCAAAAATTCAAGTGGGCCACATGATAGGAAACAGTGAAGATTGAACATCTGCTGTTGAAACATTCTTGGGTCATAGAAGTTTTGTATCAGTCTAATATTTTTGTGTTTTCAGTTCATCCCAATAAGAATGTATGGCCCAGGCTAATATTTTTATGTTTTCAGTTCATTTTAGTAGGAATGACTACACTTGAGTCTTGGATCTATCTTAATTTTGATGCTTTAATATGATCTAGCCAAATAGAAGGATAGGTGAATTTCTCACAAACATAATGGTGAGCCCTACCTAGCTTCCAGACGGGTTGTTGCAATCAATCTGATTGGCCTACTTTGATACTCCATCCCTCTTAATCACTTTGATTGGATAATCTAACAATCCAATTAGTGATTTAAGAAATCAGTTTGCTGGGATAAACCGATCAAATTAGTGCGGTGCGATGATCTTAAGCAGTTTTAGAAATTGATGGTTTATAATTTAGTCTGCTAGGGATTAAGTAGGAATTATCTTTACAACTGATTGGGAATAAGAGAGTGAAAAAAATAGCTAAGACTTGTAAAAAATGAGAGAGAAGACGTAGAAATATAGATCACGTTAAATGCATTAAGAGCAATAATAGAGAATAATAAAAGATAATTACATAAGGAAAAGATAGAAAAGCTATATTTAGAACTAGGGGTGCACATCGAACCAGTAGAACCGTGGAACCGGACTGGAACCGACCAAATGGTCTGGTTTGGTCCGATTCTAGAGTGCACTTGTTCTGGTTTCAGTTCCCAAAATTAAAGAACCGTTTAGTTCGATTTGATTCGAGTTTAGGGGTATGTAGAATTGAATCGAACCGTGATTCCGAACTGTGGATCAGATCCGTGAAACCGAACTTGGAGATAAACCTGAAACTGTGAGTTCACAATATATTTTAGTTGCATATTTGACTTATAATTTATGGCTTACAATACACCCTTTGCTTGTTTTCATAAATGTATTTTTTCACACCATATACAATATCTAAACCATTCATTAACTGGATCACAACACGAATGGATATGGGCTAAATTATAAAATAGAACATGCAATTGGGCTGGATTATAAAAAACGCATAATCGTGGAACCATGCCGGTTTTCACAGTTCGGTTCCGATTCGATTCTAGGATGCTAACGGTCCGGTTTCGAAAATCTTGGAACTGTAAGAAATAATTTGGTTCTGGTTTCATCCAAAAATCCTACTGAACCGAACCATGTGCACCCCTATTTAAAACTTATCAAATAAAAACCCCTATAAGAATATAAGGAAGAAAGAAACCATAAATTCAAATTACATTGTACACTATAAACTTTTTCATACGAATAGGACATATGAAGTGAAAAAACCTTTAAGCAAGATGAAGACATGAAGAGCCCTTGGACAAGATAGCATAACAATAGAAGTTTGGAAGTATAGGAGCCATGCTTGCTTTGTTTGGTTGACAAAATTGTTCAACAAAATTAAGATAGTGAAAGAAGACAGATAGAAGGAAATATATTATATTACTATTTATAAAAATAAAGAAAACATGTAGAGTTGCACTAACTATCATTGGATTAAATTTATGAACTATACTATAATTCTTTTGGAGAGAGTAATTGAGTAAAGACTACGTCATGACACAAATGCATCAACTTTTTGTTTCATGCTTGGGAGGTTTATCACCCTACTTAGATATTTGATGAGAAATATAAGGAGAGAGAAGAATCTCAACATGGTCTTTATTGTCTTAAAGAAAGAATATGATAGAGTTCCTATAAAGTTAATTTGGTGATTACTAAGAAAAAATGAAATATTAAAAGAATAATATATTAACATTGTTATGGATATGTATGAGGGATATATAAAGACCATTAGTAGAAAGGCAAAAGAATTCCCTATAATTGTAGGCTCACGTAAATGGTTAGCGTTGACCTTTTTATCTTGGTTATGGATAAGTTAACGCGGCATTTGTAAGAAGAGAACTCCCTGCAAACCCTGGCTGAAGTTAACGCGGCATATCAAGAAGTTAACGCGGCATTTGTAAGGCATACATCATGGTGGATCCCACAGAGCTTACTGCTGCAGGAATTTCCTGCAAACCCTGGCTGAAATGAATTGGCTGGGCGGCATGTTAAACAGGCCATAAGGCAAGACCGGAATCCTCTACCAACTTGTTGTATGAAGGGGGGTAAAACACCCGAATTCTGTGGCCCGGGCCACACCAAGGGCAACCCTAGGGATGGTAGGCCTCAAGTTAGAAAATGTGGCCTACATACATCAGCTTTGTAAACTCAGAACCGATACCAAGATGTAAGTGTTGAAACGAGGTTATCTTCATTCAGTCTGCCATTTAAAGTTGTGGATCAGTGTGTTAAAAAATCACAATTAATGTGTATATGAAAACATGGGCCCATGACGCAATGATCGAAACTGTGGACAACATGCCTTCCTCGGGCAGTTCATGAGCCAAAACTCCCCTGAGATAGGAAATTCTAACTCTTCAACAGGTGGCAATGAAGTCGATGGTTAATAAAGAACGCACAAGCATCAGCCGAATAATGGATCTTCCGATCTGAGGGATTTCTTGTACATGGGCTATCCATAGTGGGACTTATCATATTAATGGTTTGGATCACTGAAGCAGGGTCTACTACTACAAACCAAAGAACAAATCATCCTGTACAATCATTATGCGAAACCATTGTTTAATATATGAAAATTGAATCAGGTCATCCGATTATTGTGATTTTCACATTATAATTATAATGCTGTGAGGGCAGTGCATCGTATCTCTAAACCATATTAATTTCTTTCACTATGTGTAAGAGCAATGATCCAATATGACTTCTTGCCTTATGACAGTGCAAATTCCTGTAGGGCCCACCTGTGATCACTAAGACTGTTGGATAAGAGAGAATCGGCAGTGATGAAATGCACATGGCCCCAAAATCACCATGATCACAAAGCAATCCAATAATGGGAGAGTGAAATGGAAGATGGTAACAAAAACGGTTTGCAGATGGTGATTGGATGGTGTTTATCATCTGATCATGGTGATTCTAGGACCATGAGTGCTCCATTACAGACACCTATCAAATGCTCCAATATAATCTTACGTGGCCCCACCAGGATCCCACATATGAAAGTTCAAGGGAATAAGAAGAATTCATACTGGATCATTGCTCTGTGTAACATTCCAAATGATCAAGGTGATTGTGGGGGTGTTTATCATCTGATCATGGTGATTCTAGGGCCATGACCAGTCCATGATGGACACCCATCGAATGCTCCAATATAATCGTATGTGGGCCCACCTGAGTCCCACAGATGAAGGTTCAAGGGAATAAGAAGAATTCCCACTGGAACATTGATCTGTGAGTCTTGTGTAACATTCCAAATGATCAAGGTGTTCTTTGCATCTCCCTTGTTTCATATTTTATTCATGACTACTACACCAGGAAATAAAAATACAATGATATCTTGGACAAACAGAAGTATATTTGACTTTGTTTTTTTAATGAAATCTGCACAGGGACTGCTGATTATTTTAGCTAACCTCCTAAGAACTAGCACCACCAACTGCAGGATGTGTGCCAGCAAGCCACCTCAGTTTTCCGGCTACAAAAATACATGACAATCTTTGCCAATGACCAACTTCATTCTCTGCAGATGGGCATCTGATTATCAGTTTAAGGGCCTGTTTAGATACCACCAAACGACCACCTATGAAGCCTATCATCAGTTGTCAGTTACTAAAGAACAAAAGACATGGAAGGGATCCAAAGCAAGATGCAAAACACATGAAACTCTTTTACTCTCACACTATGAGGTGGATGAAATATAGAATGTTCAGTGGCACTTTTGTTCTGCCCAACAAGCTGTACAAGTGGGGCATACTTTCTGCTCAGCCAAATCATTCATATGTGGCTCCATGGTGAAATGGGAACACTACAGAATATTTCCCATCTCTTCATCCAAACCTTCTGATTCAGGCCTCATACCATCATTAGTAATCATCCATTTCATCGGGATGGCCACAGTTAGGAGAACATGGTAGGAGGAAATATTAGAGAATCCATCCCAAGATGGGGCCCACTAGATCAATGACTTGGTTACCAAAAGGTAGGCCCCACCGGAACCACTGCTGGGTTGAATTTTAAAAATTGCCATCTCTCTCAATGGTGTATAATCTAATACCACTTTCAAAAGTATGGCTTAAGAAAATCAGTGTAACCTTATGGGCGCAGAATGTGATTGTTGAGTCCAATAGCCATCATCCCACTTGTCACGAAATCCGTCGGAATGAGAGGCAAGACTGCTGATAGTAGCAACATACATCTGCTCTATTGACTCATCTGGAGGTGGGAGGCCTAACTGATCAATGAGCCAGTTCTTGTACTCAGACTGTCATCATAGAGAAAGCAAGTCATGGACGACAGAAAACCCATATCATGCTTTGAATGAGCAAGCCGATGGATATGGTAATGAGAACCTCAAACGGATAAAGAATATGTGTATAGTGTTTTGGCCTCCCTGCCACTTCCATTCTCACATACAATTCTTCAACAGATGCAAGCATCTCCACTTCTGTTGGTAGCACCACCTTGCCGGATAAAACATGGGCCACCCACTTGGACTGTAACTCAAATGAAAGGAATGGGATAACCTGGCAGCAGAGAAAGGGGGCTTCTTCACTTAATTATGAATACAGTTAAACAGTTAAAGATGGATTTGGATTACTGGTGGCTGGTAAAACAAGGTAAGAAAAAATAATAATAATAATAATAATAAATAGACAATGTAGACAGAGAAAACACCTAGGGATTCTGTAGGTACGGAAAACTGCTGAATCCAACAGCATTTCAGTTATTTGGTCTGGAGTGTTGTTTTCCATGGAAATGTTAAAAGGTCAATGGTCAAACCATGAGAGCAGTCTCTCATAACTGTGGAAATCAATATTTAATATGTTTTATGTAAGAAATCAGTATCCCTGTTATTTAAGGAAAACCTTGGAAATGGAAATCAGTTTCCATGCTTTTTTCTTCTTTTTTTTTTTTCCAAACACAGGAAAAGTAGATTTTCTTCAAAATTGATTTCTTTTCCAAACTTTTCCACCTTCCCGAACAGGCCCAAAATTACAAGTAATACAGAATGAGTCCATAACGCTTATTTATACTCAATTTAAATGAATTTCAATAACTCAATTTAATAGAGAGGAGAGAACAATGTGGGGCAAGCCCACTCTATCCATGAAGAGCTCGGCCCAAATTTACCATTTTGATCATCCAACTTGGAGCGCATGGTTTTGCATTTAGGTCAGGTTTTGGTCGTCGTCAACTGTCAGTAGTAAGATTGAGCCGACCCAACTTTGGTCATTCTGTCTTTATTGAATCAATTTATTATAATTTGATTCAATCATCGTTGCTGAAATTTACCTAAACACTACTCAAAATGACACAAGAACTTACGGTACTAGCTTCACAACTGATCAAGCCTTTCTTTCATATCCAACAGAAAGAATTAAAACAAACTTTGAGCCCTCTGATACACAGGCCTGCAATTGTTAAATACAAGATATCTACTATAGGGAAAGAGATTCAGAATTGTACAGCAGAATCATTTTATAAGCTGTTTGCAGTCTGTATCATTTTCAATGCAGTCTGTATCATTTTCAAAATTACCAAGTTAATTTCTTATCACAAGTAAAAATCGGGACAGAAAGTGTTCAATTCCTCAAAGGAAAACAGTGGTGAGCATGACTACCTATTGAACATATTAACCAACCTTGCTAGGTATTCCCACAAAAGAGAGCCAAGGAGCCAACCGTGGTGGGAAAACATGCTTATATAGAGGTCCAACACGGTTGTCGTCAATGCTTACAATTCCATTTGTTTCCAGAAAGGGGAAATGGTAGTTGTACCTGAAAGAAAATGATGATTCAAAAGAAAATTTATGATAGAAAAGGCCGCTATGCTCAATGTGTAAGGCCCATCAGCTTACCAAGTCTTTACACCAGGAAAAATCCAACTTAGTGATTTCTTCAACTTAGAGAGCCCTAGAAGCTCCTGAATGGAGGTATGCTCTCTATTTACAGCAATCAGAACCACTGATCTGTTAGTTGACCATTAACCAATTGCATGTGGACCATTTCTTTCTTTTTTGCTAGACCATTTTTAGTCACCAATTTTTAACCCTGATGCAATGGCTCATATAGTTCAATCGCTGCACTATCTGATCTATGGCCACTTCAGACAGTGGCCCACCCGATCAACAGTTCTGTTTGCCAAGAATGCAACAATTCTATGAAATGCCAGTAATTACTGAGCTTCCATCTCCAAGAGGAACTCGAAAGCCCCCTCAGGTCCTCAAAAACATAAATATGGATTTAAGAAAGAAAATGGAAGAATTGAAGAAACTGATAAAAGTAGCTTTAATACCCTGTACAATGGAAGACGACATCTGCAAAAACTGATGATCCATCATGAAATAGCACTAAACCGTCTTCATGAACAGACTTTATCTGCAGCAAGGAACCGAGATTAGTGACGAACCTTTGTTCCTTCATGCCCGCTCTGATTTTTATATCTTCAACATAATGTTTCCAATGGAAAAGCTTGTTGTGAGATGCCTTATCGCAGGTGTTTTCATTATCGTATCGACGCATGTATCTCACCCTTGGGATACAGAAACACATCGGGTATCACATGGGATATATGACATGTATTGCATAATATATTGCCGCTTTTGGGAAACATTGGAAATTAGTCGATTTTTCAATAAAAGTTCAGGAGATGTTAAAAAAGACATTAATACATACTTAGAACTCAAAAGATCACAAAAATCAAGAACACATGATAAGTTTCTTTTGTATAGGGTCCTAAACTATGCACTGTCTAAAAGAAATAACGCAACTATATTTAAAAGCAGTTCATATAATTTAAATTATAGAAGACATGTATAAAAACACAAACGATACATTTAAAAACCAAATATGTCCTGCAATGTATGGTGCATTTGTTCAAAAAAATATATTTTTTAATAATTTAAAAAATAAATTTATTTTTGGAAATAAATAAATGAGTATGGAAGATGTTAAGATTAGCATACACTCATAAATACATAAATATAAAGCATAAATAACATCTAGTCGATGTAAATTTTTGCAAAAAAATATTATTTATTTATTTATTTTTATATATTTTAAAAATTTTTTTTTTAAAAACAAATTTCCAAAAATTTCCATCAATCTATAGATCAACCTTGAAGCACTCTCTCACACTTTTTCCACACTCTTAACTACAAATTGAATTGGGTGAAATCGAAGAAGTTTAGAAATTTCCCCAAATTTCCCCCCTTTTGACAAATTCAAAAATCGGAGGTCAAAATCAATGATTGAGCATTCAAAACATACAAATTCATGGATTACTAACTTCAACGTGAGAGGGTAGGGATTGTTATATTGCTGGTAGTGAACTCCAGGTTATTATGAAGCAAGGTGGAGAAACCCGATCCACTGATGCAAGTGAGGAGCATACCATCATTTTGGTATTCCACATATTCCAAACAAGTAAATAAGAAATTGGATTACAAGCAAAAACTCATCGATCAGGTTTATAGTACCCCATGCTCTTCAATCTCAATTCATGCGCCCAAATCCTATTTTTCTCTCCAAACAAATGCAACTGATTAGTCAAAATCCCTTAGCAAAGTAATCCCAACAAAAATTTAGAGAAAATCATTTTTTTAGATGAATTATCCAAATTTCTCAGAATGGGACCGTTCCAGTTGTGATATTGTCAGTATGTATAAACACTATCAGGGAATTTATAACATCAATATTTTCATAATATCGCAGTATATCAATATATTGTAGATTCATTGTGATATATCAGCAGATACTAAGAAGTTTCCTAACTGTAACCTAGTTTCATATCGGCAATGTGCGATATCGAATAGATCAGCCAATACTATTGGTACTAAAATCACCATAAGGAATTATGTTGTGGGAACTATAGGCCATAGTAAGAATAAAGGGGTCAACATACCATCGAATGCTGCCAAATATTATCATGGTCCTCCAACTTTGCAACTTCAGCATCTATGGATCTTGATGTTAGATGGACTTCTTTGGCTAACTTTGAAATATCTCGAGAGATGTCCAGGGCACTAGGTCCTCTTCCAATTAAAACTACAATCTGGCCAACAGAACTTACAATGAATGTTAAAGAAAAACCAAGTAGATGCGAATAATAATTAAAGCGTAATTAACTCTGTGTGTGTGTGTGTGTGTACCACATTACTTTAGATCAGTGAAATCAATGTTGATAGCTATTTATCATGGCATCAAAGCAAGGTATGGATTGATCATCTTGGACCAACAAAAGAAGACTGAGGAACCTTTCAATTTAAATGCAACTTGTCATGCTCACATAAAGAAATCCTATTCCACGGTTTCTGATATGGAGTTTTAATGCACATCAAGAATTTCATTACTTGCTCGGGTTTCAGTTACTTTAGGGTCTTGTTCGGAGCATCCCTGATATTATCCTTATCTCTAGCTCGACAATATAAATAACATCTTACCAATAACATTAGTAGTCTCACAAATTCTAGATATCAGGGTTATATCACTAAGTATTGCCAATATTTTTGACTGTGTAAATTCCAGGTGTCGCTTGTATCACCAATGTATTGATATCGTCAATGTTTTCGATTGTGTAAATTTCAAGTGTCTCTTGTATCACGAATGTATTGATATCACTAATATTTTTTACTGTGTAAATTCTGGGTGTCACTTGTATCGCCAGTGTATCAGCGATTTTTCGATAATATCACCAACGTATTGGTATCGCCAAAAATCTATTTATTAAAAAAGCTTGCCTTAATTTTTTCTTGCACATGGTTGTTCACACTCCAAGTATAGGGTTGCGATATAGTAATAATCTCGGTAAGACCGAGATCGAATCCACAGGGACTGAACCTTGTGTGTAATCTGAAAGTAACTAGAACTAGAACTAGACAACGATGTAATCTAAACCAGAAGAATTCAAGAGAATAATGATGAATTAATTAACTAAATTTTGTGAAATTCAAAGGTACGAAACTAGGGTGTCAAGGATCCACTCGTAAAGATCAAGGAAATCTATGCTTGATTCATAAGCGTAACTAGATTCAGAGTTCCATCTTCATCCAGTTCGAAGATATTTCCTTAAAATCCAAATTTGAACCTCCTTTGATCCAGTTTTCAAGAGAAGATAGGTATGAGAATTAGAATTAATTCCATCACAAAACCATGCCCATGAGATGAAGCAAACAACAGAATTTAGTGAATCTACATCCAATCTAAGGGATGTATGAATGTTAGGAATAATTCTGTCATCCAACCATGCCCTGGAGATGATGGTAAATAACAGAGTTTCCAAATTCACAAACCCTATAATACTACGAACATGCTCAAAGCTATCGCAGATCCATTGTAATTTAAGTTACAACAAACCATTAAAAACTGAAAGCATTCCTTAATATCAAACTATAATTAAAAAGAAAGTTCAACTAAAGTATGAATCAAAGCATAGAAAACCATCAATTACGCTACAAGCTTCACCTCTTAACCCTAGCTAAGAGGTTTAGCTCATCATAGGCATGACGAAACTAAGATCTTTAAAAGGAAAGATATAAAGAAAGCATGAAAAAGGAAGGAGGAAGGTTGATGAGGCCGGCCAATTCTCTCTCTCTCTCTTTTTCTTCTTGGCTTCCCACGTCCTTCTCTCTCTCTCTTTTTCTTCTTGGCTTCCCACGTCCTTCTCTCTCTCTCTTTTATAGGTTGGAGAGGTGCAAGGTCGGTTCCTGCGAAAGCTTTATGCACCAGCAGTCGTGTGTGCAAAGAAAACGTAAACATCTTGTGTTTGAATAGATCTTTTGGCTGAAAGATGTCCAAGAAACCCGTTCTGGCTCCATGGTTAGGGTAAAGACCCCCCCCCCCCCCCCCCCCCCCCCTCCCCGCATGGGAAGGTTCTAGACGGTTTGGATCACCCATCTGACTGCAAACAGTGGCCCATGACACCCCACAACGTCCGAAAAAACCAGACGTGCGTTTCTTGTGAAAATTCTTGCACCGTGATGCTCGGTGGGCCCCACAGTGATGTTTTTTTGAAAAATCCACCCTACTCATTAGATTCCTAGCGAAATTTCAATAAAAAAGGAGTGGTTTTGGTGCAATCCATTGTATCAAATCAACTCACCGTTCATCCTGCGTTTTCTGGAGATCCACGTGTGTACGTGTGCATGGGGCCAAAAAGCCACTATGGTTAGGGTCGTCCCTACCCCTGGGAGCATATAGACGATCTGAATCATCCGTTTAAATGATGGGTGGGGCCCCCTATCAAAACTCAACCTGATCAGCGTTTCTCGCAGGACGCTGGACGCATGAGAGAGAAGGGGATGGGTCAACACCCATTTGACCAGTCATCCCGGTCCAGTGCACTTGTGCACTTTGCACAAGCATGTCCAGTGGGGTCCACTCATGATGTTTGTGGGAAATCCGCTCCATCCATCTATTTTAGCACCTCATTTAAGGGGTTGAGACTAAAATTAAAGCATATCCAGGTATCAGGTGGGCCCCAGATCAGTATTTTAGGGGCTAATCTGTCCGTTGGGCCAATTCCACAAAGATCCAATGGTTGAAATTCAACGTGTACGGTTAATTTAGGTCTTCAAGCTAAATATAATGTTTCGAGCCAAACTGATGGTGGGAACCCTGTGATCTTGCGTTTTGGACGACTTTCAGATCACTTGAACTTCAATCACTTGATTTTCTCGGATCTCTGGTGTGTAAATTCTTTGATCTCGGTCCCTTGGGGCCCGTCCCTTGCATTGGTGACTTTTGAGCATTAATTTCATGCTTTTAGTACCATTTTTCAGTCCAGGCTCCTAAATTCATCTTGCAACAAAAACACGATTAAAACAGGACGTTAAGCATTATCATGTATGCAAAACCAAGCAATAACATAGGTCTAATATACAATATTTGACCCTCAACAATGGTCATATCCAGTGTTCAAGTTGTTGATGATAATATCAATCATACCGCGATATTATCATTATCGCAACATGGTGATATCGAGACCACAATCTTTCAATTCCTTTCCAATTGTCAACAATTTCTTGGCGAAATATCGTGTGTTGTCAATATTTTGAAGTATCGATCGATGTTTGGATGGATGGATGGGATGAATGGGATTGTTGGATTAGCTTCTTACGATAGCACATGCTTTTAAGCCCATGTTAAATGGAAACTTATTATTTGTGCATTTTTATTTTTTTTTACAATTTATTTATTCTTAAATATGCAAATATGTGTATTTCAGCATCTCTTAAAGTTTCACTAAAAATTCCATCATTTTCCCCATGTTTCCCCACATTTCTGGTTATCGGCGACATTGATATTGTTTTTGTATCCTCGGCCAACGAAACTTGTAGCAATACTGATACTTTGAACACTACTTTAGGGTTTGTTTATTTTGACCATTTTCCTAGCAATGTAAAGTAATTGCATCATCATTACTATTTTACCACTGTCAAACCAAGCATAGGAATGGTTGGTCTAATGCAAATGTATTCAATAGACAAGTAATCTGTAATCATCGCATTTTTTTTTCCATATAATTACTATAAAATCTCCAATGCTAGCAAATTTTTATGCAATTACTGTAAAATCTCCAATCCAAATAGCAACACCAGTTTATTTTGAAGTAATGTAAAATAACAATCATTACAATTTTACCATGGATAAATTAAACAATGTAAAATTGTCATTATTGTGTCAAGTGTAGTTGTTGCCAGGAGACGGGAAAAGTTAGTTGTAATTATTGACCATTTCCTTTACATTACTGCAGTAATGGGCTAAACAAACAGGAACTTAATCAAAACTGCTTAATGGAGAACTCACTGTAATGTGAGAAAGTTCAACTGGTCAACATCAACACCAGAGGATTGCAATGTGAGAATGAAAACACAACCTTTTTACTTGCAAGCATTCGGAATTGTAGGATAATCTCAACTTGAAGGGAGTATCAGTGTGCTGATTAGAAACCATTATACTTTCTCGGAGTAGGTTAGTCATTAAAAAGTTTATTTTCCTTGTTTGTTTTAACCACATGCCCCTTGTGCATTTTGGTGCATGACTTTGTATCAATGAAAAATGTCAGTAGGCTTTAGCACAAAATTGGCCGAAACCTCACAAAATAAACTTATCTTAAATAAAACAAGATAAGCCTTCAACATCTTCAAATTGCAAGAGTCTACCTTAATGAGAAGAGCTTCATTCTCATAATACATCTAGTGAATTGTTTGTTCAACAGATTACAATGGAATGCAAAGGAAAAGCAAAACACACAAGAAAAAAAAAAGGATTTTACATGCTTCTTCATGGTGTGTGACAACATTCCTGGGAGAGGACAATTTGAGAGTTTTCACTATATAGAAGTTTTTAGCACAACCAAGAGCAACCCCTAAATGAGGTTTTATGTAGATTTAATTCTAATCCTACTCAACAGGGTACATATTTCCTACACAGGAAATAACCCATGAAAAATTTGGCCTGGGAGCACTTCCAGTTATGCCAACTATATAGTACACCCACTAATTAGGGCAAATAGAATACAAGACGTCTTCATGCATTGCAGCACGAGTGGCCTTAAGATGGATAAAACATAAATTCCGAATCATCCAACAGAAGCTGGGTGCAAACAGCTCTTATCAAAGATGGAATCATATGTTGGATTATAGACATCAGAAGAGGGGAGCAGGATGTCAAATGATACAAGTACCAATAGCTTTGAGGATTGTCGGTCACTAATAAAACATAATGATGCACTGCATTCACATGAAAAAGAAAAATCAATGGAGTGCAAACATACATTAGTTCAGTATGGGATGAAGCATTAGACAGTCCTCGGTTTATAGCTGTGGATAGTGTTTTGTAGAATCTAAGATTAACCCATCAACAGAGTAGATCACACTCCCAACTTAAACTAATTCGAGGGTTTTATAGTATAAAATGGATACAAATTTAAGTGATTAGCAAGATGTGAGCCTTTAAGCATGATGAAATTGCCATGATAATGGTTTCTTGGGAAATGGTTCTCTTCACGACAGGAAAATTCTTCCTAATATCTTTTGACATAGTGGATCTAAAAAAATGGGTATGATTCTGAGGAAACAAATAGAAACTACTAAAGTTTGCAGTAATGATGTTCCTGACAGTGTAGAGGGATTAGGAAAATATGTACCACTTCCAATCTTATTTTGTCTCCAGAAAAAGAACAATGTGAAGGAACAAGACCCAGGTTGGATTGCTTGGCTTTGTATTTTGACTTGTATCAACTAACCATAACATGGTCTCAGCTTTGCAGGTTGTGTTAGAGAGAAAAGAAAGAAGAAAAGAAAAGAACCACAGCCACATATGATTAGATGGAGCAAACTGAAATGAAGATAACAAGGAACTAGATTTAGTAAGCACTGAGTTTCAGCAGATGGCTTAAAGATGGATAAAATGATGAACCAGGGCAACATAATACAATGTCCATAGGACAGATAATGAATCTATCCAATGGAGGTTTGAAAGACCAATCACCATGTTGTCATTGACAATACCAACAGGAAAAACAATAGCGATTAGGCAAATGAAACTAAAAGTATGCCCATTCACTTTTTGGACAAGATGGACGGCATAGCAGTTGGAACAGTTATTTTAGCTTTTGGCTCTACTCAGAATTGCAGTGGCTTGTCCAGGAAGGATTTGTTGAGACATCGAAAGGCAACAAAACATGATTAATTGGAACACTTAAAATGACAAGAACAAACGAAAATAACTAATAATAGCAAATTGGCACTGAAAGATGAAAATAATATTGATTAGAACTCCTAAAGAACGGTCCAATCAGAGGAGTGCAAACCATGAGTTAAAACACAAATTTCAGTGCGCGACCTGGACAGATCTGAGTCGAGATCATACTGCTACTACCAAGACCACTCAGATGAGTCACATCCAAGTCAGCCTGTGACTTTAGTGTATGGATAAGTCGTGCTATGAGACTTAGTCGAATAGGAATTGTAAAAGAGATTAATAGTATACATTACAGCTGCAGTGTATCTATACTGTATATTTGTATTGCATCGAAATATACACATATGTCTTGTAATTTTTGCTATCCTTATATCATTGTGTCTAAGGTGTAAAGGTCATAATTGTAATTGGTCATTATAAGTGTTTTGTGGAAGCCCTAATTGGACTCCACAAGTTTTTCATGTGCATCTCTCTGCCTTCTATTCTCTTTCATCAGTTTTAAATCTTCTGTCTTGATTTATCGAAGTACTGCTCCTAATAGGAATGAGTCCCAATCAATTCATCCAAGTCAATGAGTTCCTATTATGTCTTTTCTAAATAAAGCCCCAAATTCATCTTGTCTAGGGCCATCACCGAGTTAGATGTGGTCAATTTGTCATTGAATGAGATCACAAGCCATGAGGCACACAACCTCACCAGGGTACATAGATCTTACTCTTCTCTAAGTAGAAAGGAGGACATGAGAAATTAAAACATTTAATTGGAGTGGATCAAAGACCAATGATGAAGACTAAGGGGAACTGTCAAAAAAAAAACAATAAATGAACACGTTTTTAACCCTACTATGAATAAATCAAAATATGGGTCCTTCACTTCATCACTCTCATATGGGATAACCAGTTTTGCTACTTTGGTAGATGATGCAATATTTCTATATTAGCTCCTCTTATGCACATTAGCCTTTTAATCGATAGACATGACAATTAGGGGTGTACACCAAGTCGAGCTGGCCCCAACTCGACTTGGCTCGGCCACTAGCTGACCCCAACTTGAACTTGGCTCGGCTCGGTTCGGTCAGCAGCTCGGGCCAGTTCGAGCTGAGTTCAAGCCAAAATTGAGCCTCTGTAGCATTTTCACAAACACATGCTGTGCGCTTTCAATTTCTTATTGTATGTAAAACAACAACTGTTTTACAAGTATTTTATCAAACACCTTGTAGGCAACATCAAAATTAAGAAAAAAATGGTATTTGCTTCATATACATACCTTCCTTGCCACTAGCCGACACTTTGTTCAGTCATTTCATCAAACACTTGGTGAGCAACATCAATATCAAAGTAACCGAGTCACTGAACTAGTTCGATCCGAGTTTGATTCAAGTTGGGGTTCCATCCGAGTCGAGCTCGAACTCGGTTCGAAATTTTTTCTATCTAAAAAATCAGCTTGACTTGGCTCGAACTCAGCTTCGAACCGAGTCGAGTCGAGCGAGCTAACTCGGTTCGTGCACACCCAATGTCCTTTTGTTTTTATGTTAGAAAGTCCTTTTATCCATTCAGTTGTCTTCTTACCGGAACATTCAAAAAACACAACCTTTCCTGCCATGCCATTTAAATCTAGAACTCCAAAAAGCCAAAAGAGGAAGATAAATGAGAAAAATACATAATTAAGTCTAATAACAGGAAAATTCCACACATAACAACGAGTGCACATTTGGATGCTCGATTGGACTGAATTGCAATAATTCGATCAAACATAAGAACAAATGAGGACCAATCCATAATTACAAATCCTTGCATTTCAACTTGAAACGATCTGAATTGCTATTTGGAGAACCAGCCCTTCATTATGAATGGAACAGGGCTGAATTGAATTATCGCAATTCAATTCAATCGGGCATTGAAATGCAGTCTGTTCACCAAACCTGGTCCACGAATGGGTCCGGAATCCGATAATTGTGGCTGTGTATCTGCTTTCCAGGCCACTTTTCAATGCCTGTGACATGTTTAAATTATCAAATGTCAGCATTCTAAATCAAGAACAAGAGAAATCTCAACCGTTGGTTTTCGAGTATACCTGGAATCTCAGCAACCCGCGGATATGTGTGATGTCCCGTACAGACAACGACAGCCTCGAAAATCTCTGACTCCGGTATCGAGTCCGATCCTGGAGTCTGCCACTCCACGACCCACTCGTCTTTCCTCATTTCAACTGAGCTGACTCGGACGACCTCTGCATCGAACCGGATCAGCTCAAGAAGCCCGAACTCAGCCGTGAAGTCCTCGATGTAAGCCAGGACCTCTTCGTGGCGTGGGAAAGTTCTGGAATCTCCGTTCCGTGTGGCAGTGAAAGGGAAATCCAAGAAGCTCATGACCTGTCGAGGGAGGTTTGTGCGGAGCGAGAGGTAGAGGCTGCCGTGCACGATTTCCCGACTCGGGTCGAGCCCGAGCGGGTCCGACTCTACCCGCGGGTCGTAGACCCACGTGCCGCCGATTCGGTCGCTCTTCTCGAAGACGACGACTCGGTGGCCTTCTCTGACGAGCTCGCGAGCCGCGACGAGTCCGGACACGCCCGCCCCTAATACGGCCACCTTGCAAGAACGCGCCATCAGAACGGGGATGTGACGTCGATTTCCTGCGGAGTCGACAGTTTGTGGCAGAAACTTCCTCGCTCGGAAGCTATGTGGGGCCCACCGTGATGTTTGTTAGAAATCCACCCTGTCCATTCGTTTTGTCAAATCATTTTAGGCAGAGAGAAATAAAAAGAGACGGATCGAAAAGTGGGCCAGGATAAGAAACTGAGAGGAAAGAAATGTCTACCGTTGAAATCTTCCTGGGTCCACCTTGGTGTTTATCTTATATCCAAACCGTTCACAAGGTTATTCTCACTTGGATGAACTGAAAACATACAAATTTCTTAGCGTGATACAAAACTTCCGTGGCCCTTGTGAATGTTTCAGCGGTGGTCGTTCAATTCTCACTTTTTGCTCTCGCGTGACGCACTTAAGTTTTGGATTCTCTTCATTTTTGGTCCCGTTTGCTAGAATGATCTGTCGAAACGTATGGATGGGTGGATTTCTCACAACCCACGCTCATGCCCCTATCTCCCCATCTCTCCTAGCGAGGACCCTTTATTGTCACCTCCAGCTGGATCTCACGCGGCCACACAATCACATGCGAGTATCCCTCGGTCTCTCCCTCTCGTAAAAGAGATCAGCTTTTAAAATCATCCCATGAAGATTTAAAGGTTTAGAGTTTTGTTAGAAAGGAAGAATGGTACTTGTCTATAAGTGATGTGCCTCAAGTTGAGAAAAGCTCTAAGGTGACGATGTCCAAACCGGCGATTCCTTTGATTCAGAGATGGGCTACCAAGCTAAGCTGACAGAGGATGGATCTTGGTAGGAAGGGACCCGCTCCACTAAAAATATTTACAACATGGGTAAGGAACCTACGAGGAATGAGCTCAAGCCCCAAGCTCCCCGATATCCCAAGTTAACTAGGCTAAACAAGGCTGGAGAGGCGGTACGAAAAATTTAGAGAGAATCTTGACTCATATTCAAAAGAGAATGATCCGACTTGGTCTCGGAGGAAGATCGCTCTGACATATTCAGACTCAGCCAAATATCACTTCGACAAATCAAGTATTGGAATTCCATTGGAACAAGAGCTCTCTAGCGCAGCTCATTAAAAGCTAGTGGTTCAAAACCTCCTCCGACACCTTGTATATACAACTACTCTCAATCATAGGTGGATGAGAAAAAAAAGGTGGCATCTAAGCCCCAATTTACGTCATTGAGATCATCTACACATTTAACTTAGGCATCGAAAAGTTTGTAGTCAACCACCAGCATCTCTCGTTGCTTATATTTTTCTCTAGCTTTTGCGGGTTAATTGAAAAGTGTAGTTTTACATCGATCTTACCTGTTTGTCAGAATCTAACGCAGGGATGAACATGATGAGGTCGATCATCATCTTCCTCAAGGATAACTACTCTAAATTCATGGAGCTTCTCTAGACTCCTCACAGAGACTTCTCGAATTCATGAGAAAAAAAAGTAAGAAAATAGAAATAAATTTTAATAAAATTCAAAATTGATTAATGAATGCATAAAAATGAGTTCACATTCCTTTAGATAAGGGAACCAAGCAATAGGAAAGAAATCAAGCTCAAACTACAACTAAAACTCACAGAATCCGTGACTTACTATAAATAGTAAACTTACTATTTATAAATGGTCATGATGTCTACTAGTGTGCAAGGTTTTTGGCCAAAAATAGTAAGTGTCCTATTTGGCTTTACCAAACCGTTCTTGTAATTATTCTAAGCACTTTTCATGTTGGACACAACTCCTAAAACCTAATGGATGAAGAGTTATAATAAAACTAAAACTTACTATTATAGTAAAAATGAAAATAAAACATGAAAACGACCGTCAATCGAGGGATTTCTCACAAACCTGGGCTGCACAACCCGGCATAGCAGGGTTGATTGGCTAAAGTAGCTCGTTCTACCCCAAAATCATATATTTTACGTTAGATAACTCATTCCGGATTACGATATACGCCCGATCTAAGGTCCAACGGTCCAGATCACTTCTGTCGTCGACCGGGCCTTTTTTGATCCATCTTGGCCATAAAACTGTCTGCGACCCGCTCTCATCAGAATCCGACACCAACAAGTTTCATTATCATCACTTCTAATCTTTTTCATGCCCTTGGATTCGGCTCCTAAAACAAGTAAAAGAAAAGAATGGAGAAGAGAAGAAGGCATGAATGTTTTCTTCATTCCATTTTCTTTTAATTTTCTATATTTTTCTAGAATTTGGATCTACATTCAATTTCCTTTCCACTTTGGGAGAATTAACCAAACCCTACTTGCTTTTGTCTTCAACACTGGAAACATACCCGTGAATGAATATGGATTTCCGATTGAGTAATAAGATTGGGAATTTGGGTCACACATGTGAAGATTGCTCATAGCCATGTGATCTATCTCTAGATACTTCGTCATATGTTTCCTATCACCTAGATTCTCAAAATTCAGGCTAGTCCATTTGCCGGATGGGCTACATTGGTTGAATTGTAGTATTTGCCGCCACATGGTATTATTAACTATATTGACCAAGAAATCAAGCCATAATATGGTATATGATGCTTTGTAAAATCATTAAAATTTGAAATGAAATCAAAATATAGATTTTAACATATTTTTATGAATGGACTTCAATTTCATAGAAATTTTAAAGAATATAGGGGGAAGAAAAAAAAAGAGAGAGAAATAAAGAAATTTGCCTATTATAGTTTATAATACCTTGTAAGATTATTAGAAGTTGGAATGAAATCAAAATTTAGGTTTTATCACAATATTGTGAATGGACCTCTTGTTGTTAACCTGCAATTGATTTTCTCCTGGCAGTGTAGCTCTTTCATTATTGGTAGATGTCAGTCTTATGATTAAAAATGATAGTTTTCATAATGAGATACCTGAGATTAGGGCATATACATGGGCAGATGATGGGTTGCTAATTGTATAGTGTATAGTGAGAATTGGTACACATGTAGAAATTCACCATAATGAGTGAGATTTTTAAGTTTGATTTTGAAATTTGTTGAGACTACACCCATGGTGAGACATACTTATATCGAAAAATGATGCTTTTATTAATTTAAATGGGAGAGGCAACCTCAAAAAGAATATACCAAGTCCCGCATACATACAATGACTCCTACTAGCTATACATACTAGTAGGAATCACGATTTTTTATTTTTAGTTTATATGATTTGCCCTTAATTTGGGCCTTTGATTTACAAGCCTCTTTTTTTTTTCGATGATCCGAACTACTGTATGTGTGCTTAATAGTAAAATCCAAGCCATCAATCTGATGAGCTTTGATACATCTACATTTTAGGCACTCTTAGATCTATCAGTTTTTCTTTTTAAATTTTGGGACCCACAAAATAAATCTCACACACACATAATCATCCATTATAGTCATCCATATCATTTATTAATGGTTAGCATCGTTTGATGCAATTAGATATTTCTTTTCAGTTGTGCCATTTGTTACCTCTGGATTTAGGAACCTATTAATTGCACTAAATATTGATGCTAAAAATGGAAAGAATTTTATTTATTTATTTATTGTTCTTTACTATTATTTCGGGACTTATGGATACCATAAATTATTATTATTATGAGTCATTTATTAGTTGGACCTCACATATGAACCATCATGGTGGATTGCAAATAGTAAGCCTTGTTGTCTTATGAAGCACAACTCCCAGGTTGAAATGGCTAAGGATTGAATGCTTGTAATATATCAAAATTGGAAGTTTTGTTTATTAAGATCATCAAATACAATTCTTACAATTAGGTCAAAAACTGTTATGTGTCATTGTTATTGTCTTTATTTTAATATTTGCTTGTTTATTTCAAAAGCATAACTTTTATGTATTTATATTTATTTCATTGCTTTGAATAACAACCTAACGTGGGTATAGAATCAAAATGTATAATCTACTGCCTTCTAAGGTTGATTATAATCTTTATATGCCACTCCACCCGTTTATAAAGTGACTCCAACGTACAGGACGAGGCAACAGGAGGAGACAACACAAATATCAGCTTGATCCAAAACGTCTTACCTTGAGTCGTTTTTAATGGCAGACATCTTTATCCCCCTATGTTTTTATTGTGTAACTCATCTGAACTTTAGATATGCCTCATGTTTGGGCCCATGTCTTAAAATAAGCTGGCTAAAAGGATCGACGGACTGGATGTAAGGCATACATAATAATGGAACCCCCAGAGCTTACGCCGCAGGCCCCACCTGGAATCCATCGGCGTCCATCTTAAACAGGGAGACGGATTGGCTACTCCCCCTGACACGAGCCTCGTGGCTGATTGTCGGTGCTCTGTGGGCCCCACCATGATGTATGTGTTTCATCTATCCTGTTCATCCATTTTAACAAATCATTTTATGGATTGATAAAAAAATAAATTATAAGGATATAAATCTTTCGTGGACCATACTATAGGAAAATATTAATGATTGGATATCCATCATTAAAATTCTTTTAAATTCTATTATACCATTTATTTGACATCTAATTGTTGATTAAGTCATAAAGACTTAGATGAAGAAAAAAAAAATATATATATATAAGCAACTTGACCCAAAACTTTTATAGTCCCTGAGACGTTTTTAATGGTCAACAATTATCCAACACTACTCCCGAAACGTTGTATACTTGATATTGAGATATATCTCATTTTTCTTTCATACAATCAAATGAACTATAAAAATAAATAAACGGAATAGATGCATATATATAATGTATCACGGTGAGGCTCACAAAGTACCGACTGGCTGGTGGCAGGTGAGTAGGCAATCCGTATGAAATCGCTACTCCCCTGCCACCTGCCGAAGGCTAATAGTCAGTGCTTTGTGGGGCCCCACTATGATGTCTGTATTTCATCTATACCGTCCATCTATTTTTACATTTCATTGTATAAGATCAAAAATTAGTTATGTTCCAATCTTAAGTGGACTACATTATAGGATGATTTTTAATGGTGGATATCCAATCAATATTGTGGTGTGGTCCACATGAGATTTATATCCCTCTCATTTGTAGATTAAAGTCTAAAACTATCCGAAAAAGATGGATGAACGGAATGGATGAAACAAATAGATTATGGCGGGGCCCACAGGCACCGACCACTCGAGTAGCCGATCCGTTTCCCGGAATCCTTGCAAACTTGTACGAAAGGGGTAAAACAGGAAGCGGATCGGCTGGTGTAGGTACGTGTCCTGCAAAGACACGAGTGCTGACGTTCGTCTAACTCCAAGTTGTACGAACGGTTAAAACGAGATCAAAGTTACATGGCCCCACAATGATGTATTTATTATATCCACACCGGTCACACATTTTTTGAGATCTTTTTAGAGCACTATTCAAAAAATAAATCATATCCAAAGATCAAATGGACCACACCACAAATAGCAGTGGAGAAAATGATTTTCACCGTTAAAAATTTCTAGGGCTCAGTATAACGTTTATTTTCCATCCAATCTGTTCATGAGGTTACAATGATGTGGATGAAGAAGAAAAATAAATTTCATATTTATGCATAACTTCTCTGAACCCCAAAAGGGTTTTAATGGCACATGTTCAATTCCCACTGCTTTTTTCCAGCGTGATCCATTCCATCGTTATAACTCTCTTATTTTTCGTTTCAAGATTTATGATGAGATGGGAAAATGGATGGACAGTTTGGATATAACACATATCTGACCTACATAACTTGCTGACTTCAGTACACCAGCTATGCTGGTGGTGTAAACAACCGAGTTCTGTGGCCCACCCTGTTCTTGGTA
Source organism: Magnolia kwangsiensis (assembly GCA_037074715.1). Lineage (NCBI taxonomy): Eukaryota > Viridiplantae > Streptophyta > Magnoliopsida > Magnoliales > Magnoliaceae > Magnolia > Magnolia kwangsiensis. The sequence continues at coordinate 18,014,301 of CM073576.1, read as the reverse complement.
TGACATCCACTCCGTCCATCAGGTGAGCCTTCTCATTTTTATAGAACAATTCCAAAATCAATCCTTTAAAATCTCGGTGTGCCACACAAAAGGTCAACAGTGTAAAATCACTAGTTCATTCTTTTAATTTCGCACCGTGTGGGTTACTTGAGTTTTGAATCTGGCTAATTTTTGTAATGTCTATTCATCCTGTTGAAGGTTGCTTGATAAGGATGCGATGCAATAAACACGCCACGGTACGGTCCACACACAACCCACGTTTGGTTCCACTCTCTGTCAAACCCTGTAGTGTGGCCCACCTCATTTGTGGATGAGGTTGAATTTTATCCATAAGAGTCTAGAATCAAGGGGCCCACCTGATGTCCATAATGGATGCAACCCTCAAAGGACGGTGAAGCAGATTGCGTAGTGAGTTAACTCACTACGCTTAGCGTACTGAGTAATTTCTGTGGGGTCTACCATGTTTTATGTATTTTATCGCTCCGTCTGCCCATTTTCCTAAATAATTTTAGGGATTGAGTCCAAAAATAAAGCATATAAAATGTTTAAATGGACCACATGAAACAGTTGAATCAAACTTCACCTGTTTCTCAGGGTACTTAAGTTTTGAATCAATCTTATATTCGTGTTTTCCGTCCATATCTATATGATCTTGGTTGGATGACAAATAAACATCACTGTGAGGCCTAGCAAGGATTCAACTGTGGAAATCATTATCCTTGCTATTGCCTCTGATATGATTCACTTAATCTTTGGATACGCATCAATTTTAGCCTTAACCCCTTAAATTATATGGAAAAACGGATGGACAATGTAGATACACGGCATACATTCAAGGAGGGTGCAACTGAGTTTACTCAGTATGATAACAGCCTATTACTCGGTACGCAATCCAATTTCAAAGGACGGTTCTCCCATAGAGCTAGATTGTTGTACGTGCTGCTGTACAACGGGTTGTTGTAGGTAATTCCATTCCTATCAGGCATGGAATTATAGAACTTGTCCCCTGCCTACAAGTTCTCATACTTTATTTCCCAACCCTATGGATGCCAGAACTTGGTGCAGAGCATGTCACAGGTACATTCCTAGTGTAATTGGACCAGAAGGAGGTGGACCGTGAATTGATCATAACTTTTGATTTGAGTATCATTATGACACATAAGATTTAGTATAAAAAACTGAAGCAGGATAAGAACTTGAAAACGAATTCTTTTGTAGTGGAGGAACCTGATATAAAGCAGGTCGTGAACATTTTCATGTTAGAACCTTAAAACAGGTATATCTCGCAAATTGGAATGAGTTACTCAATGTACCATATATGATTTTGGGATAGGACGAGCTACTTTAGCCAACCAACCTAGCATAGCTAGCCGAATGCCGAATTCCATGTTTATTTAAGTTTGTACTATTTTTAGTAAGTTTTAGTTTGATTATAACTCTTCATCCGTTGGGCTTTAGGAGTTGTGTCTAGCATGAAAAGTTTTTAGAATAGAATAATTAAGAGACACATAGGACACTATAAAATGTAAATTTACTATTTAGTAAGTTGCAGATTTTAGGGAGTTTTAGTTGTAGTTTAATTCTGAAATTTCTTCTAAGGCTTGGTATACCTATTTAAAGGTTTGTAAACTTATTTATTTCATTCTTCAATCAAATTACGAATTTTATAGAATTTATTTTCTATTTTTCTTGCTTTTTCCTCTTAGATTCGAGAAGAAGCTCCATGTATTCAGACTAATCATCCTCGAGTAAGATGGTGATCGCCCTCATCACGTTCATCCTTGCGTCAGAACGTAATTTAAATTTTACGTCCACTAAATTTCAACTGTCATCATTCATGGTACATGTCCGGGTCCACCATCTCTCCATTGGCAGGTCATGTGAACACGAAACGTTCTTCACAGGGTGGCAATTAGTTGGGTTGGCCCATAGTTCAGCTGTCTCCGGTCCAGCTAAATGGGCAGCTGGTAGGCCTCAGGTTAGAAAATGTGGCCCACATACATACTGCCCCATATTCCTTTCTTAAACCAGAATTGGGCCTGCTGGTTGGGTCAAACCTGACCCAATTGTGACTAAATGGGTCACGTTGGATCAGGCTCGGGCTTGAATTTTAAGCGAGAAGGTACGGGCAGCAATGAGGCTGGTTAGAGCAGGGCCAAGATTGGCCCTTGGCCAGTCCTGGCGATTATTGGGTACAAATGGCATTCCCCTAGAGGGCTAGGCCAGGCCAAGGTTGATCTTGTATAAACGGTTTGGATCATTGAAACATGACCTTGAATCCGGCAATCATCATTAAACTACACATGTACGTTGAATGAGAACTACTAACAAGTGTTTTTAAACCATTATAACAACGGTTGCCCACTCAATGGTTGGACAGGATCAATTGGTCAGGTCGGGCCATTCACCATTGGCCTAGGCCTGTTCTAAGCCAGATATCAGGCCTGAGCCCAGCCATTGGACTAAGTTTAGAGATCCATGCACTCGCCCCACAGGGTGGGCTTGCCCAGCCAAACCGTACACTGAACCTGATAGATGGCCCAGATTGATCACTTGGATGATCCAAGTGTCCCAATCCAACTATGAGCATGGTAATTAAACTATAATGCTGTGAGGGTAGTGGCTCCTATCTCTACACCATATTAATTTCTTTCACACAGTGATCCAATACTTACTTGCCTTATTGCAGTGAAAATTCCTGTGGGGCCCACCTGTGACTACTAAGACTGGTGGATGAGAGAGATTCCACAGTAATGAAATGGACATGGCACCAAAATCACCATGATCACAAAGCCATCCAATTACGGGAGAGCGAAATAGAAGGTGGTAATAAAAAAGGTTTGCAGATGGTGATTGGATGGCATTTATCATTTGATTATGTGTGATTCTAGGGCCATGAGCAGTCCATGATGGACACCTATCAAATGCTCCAATATAATCTTATGTGGGCCCACCTGGATCTCACAAAATTCAAGGGAATAAGAAGAATTCACACTGGATTATTGCTCTGTGTAACATTCCAAATGATCAAGGTGATTCTGGAATTTTTATCATCTGATTATGGTGATTCTAGGGCCATGATCAATCCATGATGGACACCTATCAAATACTTCAATATAATCCTATGTGGGCTCACCTAGTTCCCACAGATGAAAGTTCAAGGGAAAGATGAATTCCCACTGGATCATTGCTCTGTGTAACAATCCAAATGATCAAGGTGTTTTTTTTTTTTTTTTTTCCCTTGCATTGCTCTTCATTTCATATTTTATTCATGACTACCACACCAGGAAACAAAAATACAATGAAATCTTGGACAAACAAAACTACATTTGACTTTATTTTTTAATAAAATCTGCACATGGACCACTGATTATTTTCACTAACCTCTTAAGAACTAGCACCATCTCATTTTTCTCGCTGCTAAAATGCATGACAATCTTCGTCAGTCACCAACTTCATTCTCGGCAGATAGGCAGCTGATTATCAGTTTAAATGACCACCTACAAAGCCTATCATCAGTTTTCGGTTACTAAAGAGCAAAAAACATGGAAGAGATCCAAAGCAATATTTCAAAACCCACATGACTCTTTTACTTCACATCATAAGGTGGATGAAATACAAAATGTTTGGTAGCGCTTTTGTTCTGCCCAACAAGCGGTACAAGTGGGGCCCACCTGCTCAGCCAAACCATTCATTTGTGGCTCCATGATTGATAGGAATGCCCCAGAATATTTCCCATTTCTTGATCCTAACCATCCGACTCAGACCTCATCAGATGTGGACCCTCATTTGTAATTGTCCATCTTCGACGGGATGGCCACGATTAGGAGAACATGGGGAAAAATATTAGAGAATCCATCCCAAGAGGGGGCCCACCAGATCAATGACTTTGGTTACCAGAAGGTAGGCCCCACTGGAACCACTGCTGGGTCAAATAAAAAGAAAATGTCATTTCTCTCCATCAAAGCAACATATGATACCACTTTGAAAAATATGGCTCAAGAAAAATGGTGTAACCTTTTAGGCAGAATGTGATTGTTGAGTCCAATGGCCATCATCCCATTGGTCGCGATATCCGTCGAAATGAGAGAGAACACCTGTGATAGTAGAAACATACATCTGCTCTATCGACTTGTCTAGAGGTGGGAGGCCTAGCAGAGCAATGAGCCAGTTCTTGTACTCAAACTGTCATCAGAGAGAGACAGTTATGATGACAATAGCAAACCCATATCATGATTTGAATGAGCAAGTTGATGTATATGAGCATGAGAACCTCAGATGGATAAAGAGCATGTGTATAGTGTTTTGGCCTCCCTGCTTCCTTCATTGTCATGTAAAATTCTTCAACAGATGCAAACATCTCCTCTTCCTTTGGTAGCACCACCTTGCCAGACAGAACATGGGCCACCCACTTGGACTGTAGCTCGACTGTGAGAAAAGCGATAACCTGGAAGTAGAGAAAGGGAGCTTCTTCGCTTAATTATGTATATGGTTTAATCAGTTCAAGATGGATTTGGCTTACTGATGGCAGGTTAAACTCTTATGGAATACTTAGGTAATGGAAAACTGCAGAATCCAACAGTATTTCAGTTATTTGGTTTGCAGTGTTGCTTTTCACGGAAATGTTAAAAGGTCAATGGTCAAAACTATTAGAAATGTCTCTCATTACTGTGGAATTAGACATTTAAAAGGTTTTATGGAAGAAATCGGTGTCCATGTTATTTAAGGAAAACCTTAGAAATGGAGATCAGTTTCCATGCCTTTTTTTTTTGTCTCCTCAAACACAGGATAAGTAGATTTTCAATAAAATTGATTTAATTTTCCAAGATTTTCCACCTTCCCAAACAACCCCAAAATTACAAGTAATACAGAATCAGCCCAATGGCACTCGTACATAATTTAAATGAATTTCAGTTACTCAATTCAATAAAGAGGAGATGACTAATGTGGAGCAAGCCCACTCCATTCATGAGGAGCTCGGTCCAAAATTACCATTTTGATCACCCAACTTGGAGTGCATGATTTTGTATCTAAGTCAGGTTTGGTCATTGTCAGCTGTGAAGAGTAAGATGGAGCCAAGCCAATTTTTGTCATTTTTCCAATATTGAATCGATTTTATTACGATTCAATTCAATTGAGCATCCAAACAAAGCTTTGTTGAAATTTACCCAAACACAGATCAAAATCGCACAGGAACTTACAGTACCAGTTTCACAACTGATCATGCCTTCATTCATATCCAACAGAAAGAAATAAAAGAAACTTTCAGCTCTCTGATATGCAGGCCTGCAAGTCTAAAATACAAGATATCTACTAATAGGGACAGAGATTCAGAGTCATTTATCAGAATCATTTTATAAGCTGTTTGAATAGGTTTAGTAACCAGTTGATGATTTAGGGGAGAAAAAGGCAAGGATTGGTATCGGGTAAGTCTGTATGCCTTCGTCATTTTCAAAATTACCAAATTAATTCCTCATCACAAGTAAAAATTGGGAGAAACAGTGTTCAATTCCCAAAAGGAAAAGGAAAACAGTGGTGACGTATGACTAGCTATTGAACTTATTAACCAACCTTGCTAGGTATGCCCACAAATGAGATCCAAGGAGCCAACCGTGGTGGGAAAACATGCTTATATAGAGGTCCAACACGGTTGTCATCAACGCTTACAATTCCATTTGTTTCCAAGAAGGGGAAATTGTAGTTGTACCTGAAAGAAAATGATGAATTCAAAAGAAATTTACAATAGCAAAGGCCGATATGGTCGATGTGCAAGGCCCATCAGCTTACCAAGCCTTTCCACCATTAAAAAAAATAAAATCCAACTCATGATTTCTTCAATATAGAGAGCCATAGAAGTTCAAGAATGGAGACATGATCTCTATTTACAGCAATCAGAGCCACTGATCTGTTAGGCAACCATGAGGACAGACCACATCCTAAAAATCACTGTAATTTTATAATCCTAGCATCCAACCAGTGTAGTTTTAACCAATTTAATGTGCACCATTTCTTCTTCTTCTTTTTTTTTTGCTTGACTTTTTTAGCCGCTAATTTTGAACGCTAATGCAATAGCTCAGATAGTCCAATTTCTATAATATATGATATATGGCCACTTCCGACAGTGACCCACCCGATCAATGGTTCTGTATGCCGAGAATGCAACACTTCTGTAAAATACTATTGATTACAGGGCTTCCATCTCCAAGAGGAACCTGTAAGCCTCCCTCAAAAACATCAATATGGATTTAACAAAGTAAATGGAAGAATTGAAGAAACTGATAAATAAGTAGCTTTGATACCCTGTACAGTGGAAGATGACATCTGCAAAAACTGATGATCCATCATGAAATAGCACTGTACCATCTTCATGAATGGACTTTATCTGCAGTAAGGAGCTCAAATTAGTGTTGTGCCTTTGTTCCTTTATGTCCACTCCAATTTCATATTTTCAACATAACGTTTCCAATGAAAAAGCTTTTTGTGAGATGCCCTAATGCAAGGAATTATGTTGTGGGAACTACAGGATGTAGTGACAATAAAGGTGTCAACATACCATCAGATGCTGCCAAATATTATCATGGCCCTCCAACTTTGCAACTTCAACATCTATGGATCTTGATGTTAGATGGACTTCTTTGGCTAACTTTGAAATATCTCTACAGATATCCAGGCCACTAGGACCATTTCCAATCAGAACTACAATCTGGCCAACAAAACATGCAGTGAATACTTAAGAATAACCGAGTAGATGCAAATAATAATTATAAGTGTAGTTAACATCACAGAGGCAGAAATAGCCCAGTTAATTTCTTTTCTTTTTTCTTCTTTCTCTTCTTCGTCTTCTTTTTTCTTCTTTTTTGCTTCATGGGTATTCTAGTCAAATGCCCCTTGAATATTTTGCATGTCTCTGTGTGTGTAACATATCACTTTAAATCAGTGAAATCAACACTTATAGCCAATTTACCATGGCATCAGAGCAAGGTTTGGATTAGTAGTCCTAGACCAACAAAAATGACTGAGGAAGCTTTCAATGTGAATGCTTCTCTTGCTCACATAAAGAAATCCTGCTACACAGTTCAGGGATCTAGACTTTTAATGTACATCCGTAATTTCCTTACTTTCTCAGGTTTCAGTTACTTCAATAAAAATTGGTTAACAGAGAATTCAAACTGAAATGTGAGAAAGTTCAGGGTGGTCGACATCATCATCAAAGAACTACAATGTGAGCATGAAAACACAAGCTTTTTACTTGCAAGCGTTCAGTATTGTAGGCATATCTCAACTTGAAGGGGGCATCAGTGTGCTGTTTAGAAACTATTGTACTTTCTTGGAGCAGGTTAGTCATTAACAAATTTGTTTTCCTTATGTATTTTAACCACATGTCCTTTCAACATTTCGGTGCATGACTTTGGGTCAATGAAAGACTTCTGTAGCCTTCATTGTGAAATTGGCCGAAACCTCAAAAACTAAACTCATCTGAAAGAAAACAAAAGAAGTCTTCAATAACTTCAAATTGCAAGAATCTACCTTCATGAGAAGAGCTTCATTTTCATAATACATCTAGTGAGTTGTTTGTACAGAGAATCACAATGGCACACAAAGGAAAAGCAAAAAGCACAAGAAAACACGAATTTTACATGGTTCTTCATGGTGTGTGGCTGCATTCATGGGAGAAGACAATATGAGAGTTTTCACTATATAGAAGTTTCTAGCACAACCAATAGCAACCACTAAATGTGGTTTTACATAGATTTAATTCTAATCCTACTCAACAGGGTAGATTTAATTCTAATCCCCTCAAAATTTTGGGTTGGGGGCACTGCTAGTTACAGTCAACTGTTTGGTACACCCACTGATTACAGCAAATAGAATACAAGACGTCTGCATGCATTGCAACACGAGTGGCCTTAAAATGGATAAAACGAACTTTCTCAATCATCCGACAGAAGCTGGCTGCAAAATGCTCTTATCAAAGATGGAATCATATATTAGACCATAGATATCACAAGAGGGAAGCAAAATGTGGGACAGTACAAGTACCAATGGCTTTGAGGATTGTTAGTCACTAGTAAGAAAAATAAAATGATGCACCATATTCACATCAAGGGGGAAAAAAAATCAATTTAGTGCAAGCATAATTAGTTCAATATGGGATGAAGTATTACATGATTCTTGGTTTATAGCTTAGTGATTTGTAGTATCTAAGATTAACCCATTGACAGAGTAGATCACGCTCCCAACTTTAACTAATTTTGAGGGTTTTATAGTATAAAAAGGGTACAAATTTAAAAGATTAGCAAGATGTGAGCCTTTGAACAAAATGAAATTTCTGTGATAATGTTTTCTTGGGAAATGGTTCTCTTCACAACAGGAAAATTCTTCCTAATACCTTTCGACAAGAGGATCTGAAAAAATGGGTATGATTTGAGGAAACAAATAGAAAACTACTAGAGATTTATGGCAAAGATGTTCCTGACAGTGTAAGAACAAGTAGAAAAATATGTACAACTTCCTTATTTTGTCTCCAGAAAAGAATAATGTGAAGGAAAAAACCTGGGTTGGATTGCTTCGCTTGGCTTTGTACTTTTGAGTCGTTCACTTGTCTCAACTCAACTTACCATCACATAAGCTTAGCTTTGCAGGTTGTTTTCATAAAAAAGAAGAAGAAGGAACCACAGCCAAACATGATTAGATGGAGTAAACTGAAATGAACATAACAAGGAACTAGATTCAGTAAGCACTGAGTTTTTAGCAGATGGCTTGAAGATGGATAAAACAATGAGCCAGTGCCACATAATGCAGCTCATTACAATGTACATAGGACATACTGAATCTATCCAACTGAAGTTTGAAAGGGCAATCACCATATCATCATTGCAAGACCAATGAGAAAACAATAGAGATTGGACATTGGAATAAAAATATGGCCATCCTCTTTTCGAACAACTAAAGAACCAAGACGGCATGGCAGTTGGAACAGTTATTTTAGCTTTTGGCTCTACTCAACTTAGCATTGTAGGGGCTTGCCTAGGAAGGGTTTTTTGAGAGTTCAAAAGGCAACCAAAAATGATTATGTGGAGTAGTTAAAATGCCGAGAACAAATAAAAATTTACCACTAATAACACAGAGGTATTGAAGGATGAAAATAATATTGATAAGAATTCCCAAAGAAAGTTCCAATCAGAGGAGTGAAAACCATGGTTTTAAAACACACGTTTCGGTGCTCAACCTGGTCAGATCTGAGGCCAGATCATATCACTGATATCATGAGGATGAGTCACACCCAAGTCAGTCTGCAACTTTAACATATTGATAAGTCATGCTATGAGACTTGTCGAATCAGAATTGTAAAAGGAATGAATAGAATATGCACACCTGCAGTGTATCTATACTGTTCATTTGTATTGCATTGAAATATACATATACAACTTGTAATTTTTGCTAATCTTATCTCATTGTGTAAATGGCTTAAAGTTCATAATTGTAATTTGTTATTGTAAGTGTTTTGTGGAAGCCCTCATTAGACTTCACTCGATTTTTATGTGCATCTCTCTGCCTTCTATTCTCTTTCATTAGTTTAAATCTTTTGTCATGTTTTATAACTTTATCACTGCTCCTAATAGGAATGAGTCCCAATCGATTCATCCAATTCAATGAGTTCCAATTATGCCTTTTCTAAATAAAGCCCCAAAATCATCTTGTCTAGAGCCATTACCGAGTTACATGTTGTCAATTCGTCATGGAATGAGATCTTAAGCCATGGGGTGCACAGCCTCACAAGGGTGGATAGATCTTACTTTTCACTAAAGTGTTGTTGGTAAATTGATAAATAAGGTCTGAAAATTAATTCAAGTGCTGAAAACTTGAAGTACTGAATTTTAGTGCTAAATAAGTACTGCAAAAACTGTTTGGTAATTTATCTAAAAAAAAGTCATGATATCTGAAAAGTACTTTTTTCGCAAAAACTTGTTTGGTAAAAATAAACTACAAATGTCTGAAAATTGACAATTTGTCATATTTTACTATATTGTCTTAATTTATATCTTTTGTAGAGTATGAGACGAAACATGCTATTGTCATGCTACTAAATTTAGTGCATCTATGCTTGATCTAATAAAATTTTAATACTTTCCTCTTATAATTTTTAAGAAGAGAATGTCACTGGATCAATTTTTGAGTTTTAACCTTATCTATTTTAGAATGTTCAACAGTGAATTGTAGGTAACGAGAGAATGAAGGTCACTTAGACGCACATGCGAGATCTGTGTAGGTACGCCATACTAATAAAGACTGCCCAGATATTGGGCTGATTCTGATAGGTCATCATTTGATATTGCCATGCAATAAGCCTAGATGTTCACGGTCTATATCTCCTTGATTGGACAATCATGTGATCATTTTGAACCGTTAGATGTTTTTTGTAAGTATTTATTAGCTAGAAAAAGTTTTTAAGTCTAATCTAACCTGAATTGAATTAGATCTATCAAAAATAAGGTTGAATGGCCACGATCTCATTTGATCGGATCTGGTCAGGCACGGTCCTATCCGACCAAACCATCTTGAAGAACACATTAAAAAACGCATTAGGCAAAATGTTGTCCAAATCCGATCAGCAGATGAGGAAATATGGTCCACTGAAGGAACAATCCATCTCGAACATTTGTTTCTTTCGCGTTTCATCCATCGATCTAGACAACCGATCCCTTGATTTCTTAGAGCTCGAAGCATAAATGGAAGTTTTAGATCTCCTAAAGGAGACAAAATGACAAAAATGTGACAAACAGTTGACATCATTTTGTCAACACAATGCCGTCAATATATATATATATATATATATATATATAAGAGATGCTCACACACAACTAGTTGGACCGTGAGTTTTAGTCCAACTAGCTCAGCATTTAATGCTAATAAATGTTGAGAGAGAGGGGCCTTTTAAGAAGTCTTTTGAAAATGATCTCTCACGTAGGTGGGCCCCATTGTGCTGTTAATGTAAAATCCACCCCAACCATCACGTGTGTCAAATCATGTTAAACTTATGGGCTAAAAATAAACCCCATTGTTAGCTCGGATGGAACACACAGTTGGAAACAATATGCTAAAAAAGCTCACCTTCCAAAATGATTGTTTAATGAGGCCCACTTGAATCACTTATGGATAGTTTTTTAAGTCCCGCACCTAATCTTTACTTTCGCATCTAATGGTTGGAGCTGATTTCACATGCTCATGATTGGGGTCCGGTAAAAATCAAAGGTGGATGTCTTCCCTTCAAATATTCCATTGGTGTGGCTCACCTGAATTACAAATCTATCTTATATTTTCTCTTTAGACTTAAAATGAGATTGCACATCTAATGGTCGGAGTGGATCTTACCTACAAGATAAGGTGAGCCATATAAAAAATCGAGGTAAGCTTTCTCTCATGCCGTTAAACTTCTTTGTATTCCCCGAGAGAAAAGGTACCTGTTCCCAAAAAAAGTGGGAGTACATTGGGTGCAGCCTGTACATATACGGTTATGTGCATCCCTCATCCTGGGCCTACCTTGATAAAGGTATCATATATCCATTTTCTACATCTATATTTTTAGCTAAGGATAAGATAGGATTCCAAAAACGAAATAGATAAATATTTCAGGTGGACCACACCACAGAAATAGTCGTGATTGGCCATTAAAAACTTTTTGTGAGCCAAAAGTTTTGGATTAAGCTGAAATTTATTTTTAATTTTATTTTCCTTCATCAAGGTCTTTGTGACATTATCAACAAGTTGGGTGGCATGTAAAAAATTACGGTGAGCCCTAGGAAATTTTAATGGTAAAATTTCAATTTTCACTATTTTCTATTTGGTGTGGACCACTTGAGATTTATAATAGGTTCGTTTTTTATCAATGTTTTAAAATGAACCGAAAAGACCAATGGACCGCATGGATATACAATATATACATGAAGGTGGGTGACATGGCTAGGGACAAACTGTGTTGCATAAGCAATGGACTGCACTGAATCCACTCTTGATATTTTTCCTAACATGGCTTTTTTTTTTCCTTATAAGGAAGCTGGAAGAAGGTTAACCGTGGAAGAGGAATGTCTAACCTTATTTTTATTAGGCCCATCATGATGTCTTGACATGCATGTTAGATCCACTACGACCATCAAATGTGTGATCTTATTCTACATCTAGAGACAAAATATTAGGATGGCTTTTGATTTAGGTAGGACACACTAATAGAAAAGGTAGAGGGAGAGACATCTACTTTTGATTTTTACGGTACCAACTATCATGAGTAAGTGAAATCCATTCCAACCATTAAATGTCACATCAAAAGCTAGGCATGGAACTCAAAAATCAGGCCCACACTGGATTTAAGTGTTCCTCATGAAAGGAATTATTTTTAAAGGTGAGCTTTTTTTGAACACTATTTTCAATTGTGTGGTCCACTTGAACCATGGATGGAGTTGATTTTCTGTTCTTAGATCTAACATGGGGTGATACACGTGATAGTCAAGGTGGATTTTATATTAACAGCACAGTAGAGCCCACCCAAGTCAGATATCATTTTCAAAAGACCTATCAGAAGGCTAACGTGAAGCAAACGCCCGTCTCTTCCCCCATTTATTAGCATTAAATGCCGAGCTAGTTAGACCAAAACTCACGGTCCAACTAGTTGTATGTGATCATCTCTCTCTCTATATAAATATTGTCGGCATTGTTTTGACACGCAATTTTGTAGGTCCAATATCTCAACATTTAGATTTTTGTTCGGGATGTGCAACTACTTATTTTGAAGTATAAATGATTATTGCAAAATGTGCGGTTCACATCTCGAAAGGAGACTATAAACACCTCAGAAACTAGGCCATAAAGTCAAATAATTATCACTGCACATATTGCCCGATATGCAGTGACACACCAACCCTGACGTACAAGATCTCAACTCTCTGATCTCCATTTGAAATATATTATTACTTGTTGCGAAGCTATCAATTAGTACTAAAAGATGTGCGGTCTACTTTACTAAAGGAATCTAGAAATACCTTGAAAATTTAGGCACAAAGTTAAATCATTATTACTGTACGTGGCCTAAATGTGCAGCGACACCCCAATTTCAATGTACAAGATCTCAACGCTTCGATATCCAGGTAGGACATGCGACTACTTGTTTTGAAGTTATCAATTAGTACTACAAGATGTGCAGTCTACTTCATGAAATAATTCTAGAAACAACTCAAAAATGGACCACAATGTCAAATCATTACTATCACACATTTGGCTTGAATGTGCAGCAACACACCAACTTCGATGTTCAAGATCTTAACGCTCTGATCTCCATTCTAGGTGAGTGATCACTCATTTCAAAGGGCTTGATGAGTACTTCGAGATTAACGATTTACATTGCGATTAGACCTCATAGGTGGCCCCAAAAGTATTATCATTTTTTAAGAACACGAAGGACATTGTTTTCATCTTAAATTATTGATACGAAGCAAAATCACTTATCGTACTCTGCATTAAGTGATATGGAAGCTTTTAAAAAAAATAATAATAAATAAATAAAAATAAAATTCCTTTTAAAGTAAAAGTCGAAATTAAACACTTAATTATGTGGATTTACCAAATACTCTTAATAAGAGAAAATCACTGAAAATACCAAAATTTAGTGATAAGTGCTTAAAATAAGTTTTAGTAAGATGATGCAACATGTCTGCTCTAGCTCCTCTTATGCATATTAGGCTTATCTTTATATATATATATATATATATATATATATATATATATATATATATATATATTGACATTCAAAATCCAACTTTTCCTGCCGTGCGATTTAAATTTAGAACTCCAAAAAGTCAAAAAAAGCAGAAAATGAGAAAAAGAAGCAATTTAAATAAATCAAATAATTCCACACGTTACAATGAATGTGCGTATGGATGCTCAATTGGACTGAATTGCAATAATTCGATTAAACATACGAAGAAATGAATGGAACAGGGCTAGCCCGGCTTTCGTACATTTCCACTTCATTGAATTGAATTATCACAATTCAATTCAATCGGGCATTGAAATGCAGTCTGTTCACCAAACCTGGTCCAGGAATGGATCCGGAATCCGATAATTGTGGCTGTGTATCTGCTTTCCAGGCCACTTGTCAATGCCTGTGGCATGTTTAAACTATCAAACGTCAGCATTCAAAATCAAGAACAAGAGAAATCTAAACCGTCGGTTTTCGAGTATACCCGGAATCTCGGCGACCCGTGGCTCTGTGTAATGTCCGGAGCAGATGACGACAGCATCGAAAATCTCCGACTCCGGTATCAAGTCCGATCCCTGAGTCCGCCACTCCACGACCCACTCGTTGTTCCTCATGTCAATGGAGCTGACTCGGACGACCTCTGCACCGAACCGGATCAGCTCAAGAAGCCCGAACTCAGCCGTGAAGTCCTCAATGTAAGCCAGGACCTCTTCGTGGCGTGGGAAAGTTCTGGAATCTCCATTCCGTGTGGCTGTGAAAGGGAAATCCAAGAAGCTCATGAGCTGTCGAGGGAGGTTGGTGCGGAGCGAGAGGTAGAGGCTGCCGTGCACGATTTCCCGACTCGGGTCGAGTCCGAGCGGGTCCGACTCTACCCGCGTGTCGTAGACCCACGTGCCGCCGATTCGGTCGCTCTTCTCGAAGACAACGACTCGGTGGCCTTCTCTGACGAGCTCGCGAGCAGCGACGAGTCCGGACACGCCCGCCCCTATTACGGCCACCTTGCAAGAACGCGCCATCAGAATGGGATTTTCCCCGCGCGTAGTTATAAAGATTGAGACGGGATCCAATACGAAGCTTTGTAAGTACAAGAAAAGGACTACAAAGCTCCCATCTACCGTTGAATTCAAATCCTACGGTTTAGGTTTTAGCCGCTCAACAAGGGCTTTCTGAAATCCGAATGCTTGCCACAAGAATACGGATCCTCTGTTTGCGTCCGGCAGGAAAATCGTGGTGGTTGTAGTCTAATTGGACGGTATCATTACACACCGTCATTGCTGACGGACGCGGATTGCGTCCTACCCCTCCCCGGACTGTAATCCGTCCGGGCATGTCTCTGTGGGGCCCATAGAGATGTAAGTGTTTTATCCACGCCGTTCATATATTTTCTAAATCATTTTAAGATAGGATCCCAAAAATGAGGCAGTTCCACAGCTCCAATGGACCACAAAGTAGGGATTGAACTTCCACCGTTAAAAAGTTCTTGGGAGCTGGATAAGTTTCGGATCAATATTATATTTGTGTTTTCACTTCATCCGCGTTTACATAAACTTATTAACAGGTTGGATGGTAAAAAAACATTACACTGGCCCTTAGATAGGCTTCAATGGTCGGTGTCATTATCACTGCATCTTCCTTTGGTGCGGCTCACTGGAGCTTGGATCTGCCTCATATATATTTAATGATTTAAAACGGTCTGATAGAAGTGATGAACGGCGTGGATAAAATACTTGCATCTCAATGGGCCCCACAGAGCCGTGCCTAGACGGTAATCCGTCTGGGCGGGAGCAGGAAGCAATCCGCGTCCCCTTGCTGACCGGCACGGGCCAATGAGCAGAAAAGTCATGCTTTTGACAAACAGAGGATCCGGACTCAAGTTAAATCCTGTTTCCTGCATCGTGATTGTTCTGTAATCTTCTACCAATAGTCGACACGCAGTTAACTACGTGTAGTCCGTGCTCACACACACACACAAAAAAAAAAAAAAAAAAGTTCTGTGTGGCCCACAGTTATATGTGTTTGTGAAATCCAATCTATCCATCATTTGTGGCAAATCATATCAGCACTTAAATCTCAAAAATCACGCCCAGCAAAAACCAATGTGAGTCATACCGCTCGGAAAAGTAACGATTGGATGCAGTTGAAAGGTTGTTTGGGATCCGGTATATGATTTGCCCTTCCTTATGAACGGGTTTGATGGCATATAAACATAACGGTGGGCCCTGATAAGGATTCATTAGTAGGCGCTCCCATACCCACTGTTCCATGTGTATTGTGGCCCACTTAAACTTCGGATCTCCTTGATATTTGTAATAAAGGAGTCTTGAAAATGATGGACAGCTTGGGTGTTACATCATGACCATGATCATGATGGCCTGTAGAGTTTCTGTTCATCATGTTTTGCTACTTATGTTCTCATTACCACTTAATTTAATTATTCATCGTAAAAATCAGTTTAAAAATATTTTAATTTATTTTCAATATTTGCTAATCAAATCATCAATCTTCTTTATGATATGGTTTGAACGAACTATTTTTAATACAAGTGGAATCAAATATTTTATCTTTGATATCTGACTATTTTAATCATTTATTCTAAACATTAATTGAATTCAATCATTCAACTTAATATTGGCCTAATATGGTTGTTCATCTTTAATATCATGCTGTTTAAACAAACTTTAGCAACACTTCTATAGAGTTTGGTAAACTTTGATAAACTTAGATGCTCTTCCGCAAACTTCAATTAACTTCAACAAATTTTAATAGACTTTGATGTACTTCAATGAACTTATACATATACTTCATTGATCTGCTGAGAAATTCGGAGAGCTAGAAACACCAAAAAATTTAAAGATATCTCCCCCAGTCTAGCTTCCGTCAATAGTAACATTTGCAGATGGCTCACTAATTTTGGGCACATTAAGTACATTTGTAAGGCCCGTATCCTAGTACCATACCCTTCCACCAACTCCCATGATCCTCCCTGTTGAATTCTTACGACCCACGACTATAAACAGTAAATGCGTGTGACCCTAAGTCGCTCCCCGAAAATTTAAGTCGACTTAACCCGAAACCTATACCCTAGCGACCGTGCAGTCACCGTGGTTCCAATGCCACGTTATGTGCACCAATGCGATGCCCAGGCTAGGAGTTGTGGGCCCACGTATATCTCAAGGAAATACTATGCGTTGCGAATTCCAAGATATTCTAAAGAATTTCTACCCATGTCTTTCCCATCAATCAATCAAGTACATCCCATCACTCAGCCATGCCTCTCTTTCCACCATGACAAGCAACTCATCCCTCTCTTACCAACAAGGCATGACAACCCATATCTCTCTCATATACAAAGTCAACTTTCAAGTCACCTCTCTTACATATCCATCATTCCCTTACACAACCCATCCCTTCTCTCTCATTTCATCCCATCCCATCCCATCCCATTCTCTACCCAAATCCCTAGCAACCAAGAGAGAAAAAAAGACTAAGAAGAGAAAAGAGAAGCCAAGAGAAGACCCATCTCCCTACTATTCAATCTCACCATCCAACCATCCAAACTTCATCATCCACCATTAAAGTGGAAGCCTAGGAGCTGGTTCAAGGAACCAAGAGAAGAAGGACCATAGGTGGGTGATCTTAGGTTTAGATCTTTATTTTTATGCATGGGATAAGTGGGGCCTACCGGTTGATGGTATGAATCCCATTTTTGACCCAAGGTGTGATCGATGGCCCACAAAGATACATATGTTTATTCCATGATGGAGTCATTCTCTATGGACCCCACCATAGTGTTTCTTTTGATAGCCAACATGTAGCAGTCATCTAGACCCTTAATCTTCTGGTGGGGATGGTATCCCTACCTTGATTGCATTCTTGTAGGCCCACATGTGGTGGGACCCATTTGATGTATGTGTTGTAATGCTTGGACGAGAGCTCATAATGGCGGATCTCCTCTCTCTCTCTCTCTCTCTCTCTCTCTCTCTCTCTCTCCCCTGTTGATGGCTCACCTTGATGCATGAGTTTCGTCCACGCTGTCCCATTGGTGGGACGTCATTTTTGTCTAAACCAAGACCCACTGTAACACCCCGTACTTATCAGTACTCGGGTGTTACTAGGAAGACCAAATAATTCATTTAAAATGGGATATAATTGTATGTATATATTATAATACAAAATAATTTTACAATTATTTGTAATAATATATATGTTACTTAAAGCATTTGTAATAAAACATATGTTACTTAAATTATTCAAACTAGGTATACTATTTATTTCACATTATTTAAACTATATATAAAATAAATTGTTCACCCACACATCATTATATAATTAATGTATATTTACATTTTTTAATTTTATACTATTGTAGTATATATATAAAATATATATTACTTAATATTAATTTTACTATACTATATGTGCATGTATAATCACAAAAACGTCTTGTAAATGTTGGTGATTGCAAATAAATACTTACCTATAACTATTAATATATTGTACTAAACAAATATAGAAATATATTTTTATTATATAATCTAAGATATTATTTACTAACATTATTATAATGAATGTATAAGGATAATTACATAAATTAACTATAGTACACTTGGAATATTCTTAATGATAATTATGAAAAATATATATGATATTACTAATTAAACTTTAGTAATTAATAAACGATTATTATTATAAAATATAATATTTTAGTAATTATATTCAAATATAAAATAATGTAATATATATGTATATATACATATTTATATATAAGATGGTACTTATATAAATGGGTTGTGAACCTGATTGGCCCACCAGTTAGGTGAATGGTCCTGATCGCGGGAGTGGACCTCAGATCACTGTAAATTGACGGTGGTTGATACTTAATGGCTGTAATTCAATTGATATGGCCCACCTAAGTCATGGATTTGTTTCATCCTTTGAGATGGAACCTACTTTGAGCTGAATGAACGAATGAACGGTGCAGAACCATCATTTTGGGCCCCACCCCACGTGGTGCATATGCACAGAAAGTGTACACTCGCTGTGCACTGAACCGGGAGAGATGGTCAGACTGCTCTGACCCGTATCTCACCAAAACAGGGAGAAGTTCTCCCTCTCTCCTCAGTTGCTGAAAACGACGGACGAACATCCGCTTTGCAACTACTTTGGCCCACCTCCGTGATTGGCTTGACCAATCCAAACCAACCATCTCGTAGAGGGCATGGGAAAACCAAACCCTGCCCAGTTTCACTAACTTTCTCGGACACGTGTGACCACGATCACAGGCGCAATAGGGCTGGTTGTGTTTCTTCTCTTTCCAAAAATGGAAACTATTCTCCCTGCTACGAGGGCGATCCGCATGAGGAGAGACCCTCCAATCTCAGCCCTTTATTCAGGCATATCTCAACCGTCCATTACTGTTTACAAGGACCATGGTTTTCTGAGAAAACCAGCGGCCAAAACCATGGCCGGTTTCGATCTCATTGGCTGTACTTGGGACGGTTGTAATCCAGACCATCTGATCTGTATCCGACGGTGCTGAGAGGCCTAGGGTTTCTAAAAGAAGAGCCTTGATATCCAGAGGATTGCTATCCGTTCCTTGCAGCCTCAACTTTAGAGAACTAGCCATTTTCGTTCTAGCTCCGAACCCACCAACTAAAGCTGCATCAAGCTTCGATTTGTGGAGTCCACAAGTTCCTGTGGACCGATACCAAGTGTCCAGCGAAAGTAGAATGGAGAAAGACCCATTGGTTGGTAATCCGCCATTAGATTCAGAGCTTCTTCCCCGAGAGCACAAGCGCTACCCCGCTGCTGTCATAACCCGCACCGAAGCAGGATCGTTTGGTCATGCTGCAGAGCACGGTTTGGAGAGAAAAAAATTGGTAGAAAGGGAAAGAAAAGAAAGAGAACAAGGGAGGGAGACTGCTGCTGCTATCGCACCTGCTGCCATTACCGCACCAGCCCGAGCTCGGCCCGAATCAGTGATTGGGTTGGTCTGTCCTGACCGCTCCTGGTCAATGCAGTGAAAGAAGAAGGAGAGAAAAGCAGAGAGAGAAGAAATGGAAATGGAAGGAGGAAGAAAGAGAGAGGAAGAGTGGGGATGGTTTATCTGCACCCGCTCGAACTGAGTCCATTTGAGTCTGACTGGGTTGGGTCAGACGTGGGTCCAGTCCAAACCCATCTGGGAGTGAAAGAAAGAAGAAAAGGAAGAAGAGAGAGAGAGAGAGAGAGAGAGAGAGAGAGAGAGAGAGTAAGGAGGAGGAGAGAGAGGGAGAGAGAGAGTTGCGAGTCGAGTCAACTCGCTGACGAGTTGAGTTCGAGTTGATTCGGTCCACCTTCTGGCTAGATGTTCCAGCAATAATAAAAGAAAAAAAAAAGGAAAAGGAAGGGAGTGAGAAAGTGAAAGAGGGTAGAGAAGAGAGCGAGAGGGAGTGAGTCGATTCGACGGGTCGTAGTTGGATCCACGACTTGTCGTTTTGCCTAAAGCCGAGTTGCTAAGTTAAGCTATCGAGTGGAGGTAAATCACAACTCACTTCATTTGCTTCTTTAAGTACACTGATCGTAGAAGCTAAGTATTTACTATCTTCATTGATGTTTTAATTAAGTCATAGTCACATGTTTATCGATTAGGTTTGACTCGATCGGGCTACATCCGTACTACTTAGCAGGCCACACACAACTAGGTTGTTTGACCAAGGTGAGGACTCATCCTTTGAGCTTCCCACTTGATTTCATTAATCTAGATATAGATGATGACATGATTCCCGTAACTGAGTTACTTACTTTACTATTGAACATGCTTTGTTGTATAGTTAATTCATGTGTTGGACGATAAATGTTTCTTTTAAATTATAACATGCATGAATGGTTCGATGATAACATGCTATCTTTTATTCGATACGTATTAATTTATTTTATGCTACCACTTGTGGTTGAATGATGAATTGAATGGAACTTACCTTGGACTTATGATCCTGCGGTCCACATTTGCCTTGCACGGCTTGAATCGCACATTTGCCTATGTGGCTTGGACAGCACATCGCCTATGTGGCTTGGATCGTATATTTTCCCTCGTAGCTTTGATGACCTATTGTTGCCCTTTGTGGGTTATTGGGTATGTTTGCATACCCTGTTGTTTCTCATCCATCTTGCAGAGTTCAGTCGTACCATGATTTTCGGGTGGAGCTGGAGTTCGCTTTGTCGATTTTTCTAGCCATCTTGCGGAGTTCACGTACGACATGATTCCCGGGTGAAGTTGGGATTTAAAGGATGATTTTCTATTCGCCTTGCGAATTCTACTTGTACCATGATTTTCGGGTGGAGCCGAAGTTCGCTTTGTCGATTTTCTAGCCATCTTGCGGAGTTCACGTACAATGTGATTTCAGGTGCAATAGAAAATCGTATGTTTGATTGTTTGGTTATCTGGACATGTTTCCTTGAATTGCGACTGCCATTATATTTTCTTATGATGAAACTCCGCTGATTGGGTTGACTTTCTTAACATGAGTATGACTATGAAATGCCCTGTTTAGTGTATTTAATTTCATGACTCGTAATCTACATTGGATTATGAATGTTGAGTGCGTAATCTTAGAGGGTGTTCCTCACTGCGATAGCCATTGACGCTATCAAACCGTAACAGTTGATGCAGGTGTAGAGCAAGCCGATGCTGTTCACAGGGTTGCTACAGGATTTCACATCCCAAGAGTGTTGTAATTTACTTTATATCAAATGTAATATTATTTTATTTTATAATTGTGAGAATGAGGGCATTGGTTTGTATAAGTCATTATGGGCAGTTCTTATATATTTAAATGATAATGCAACTTTCTTTTATGTCTGATTTGTCCATACTACGCTCATCTACTTACTCTGATGAAAGGAAAAAAAAAATATATGTGGATTTTGGCTCTTTATAAGTTAACACTCGAATTTTTAGGAAACGAGTCATATACACGGGGCGTTACTCCCACCTTGCTGCCATCCTTACTGCCCGTTTTCTGTAGGCCTAGACGAAGGGAAAACACAAATATTAACTTGATTGTGGAGTGGGGAGGCCCACTCACGTGGACCCTACCTTAATGTGTATCCTATCTAGCGTCGAGGCACATGCATGCACCTTACCGTGATCATGTGACGTAGGGTTCCGGCATGTCAAGTTTGCGGACCCGCTGACGCTAGAGCGACCGTAAGATCTTCCAGTCAATAATAGGCGTGGACCATTACCTCTAGGTGGACGATTATCGTGCCTAGCATAAATCATAGTGATTTTGGGTGATGTATGTTATGCATGTTATTGAATTTTAGGTATTACTTGACTTAGAACATATGCATAGAATTTTCCTAATTTTAGGAAAGAGAATTAGGTCCCGTGGATCCCCTGATGTGTAGATGGTTGCTTTGTCAGTCAATTTGGGAAATTATGAGTACGATTCCCCAAATGTGGCTGATGTGTATGTTACATGTTGGTTGCTGATTTGTATGTTACATGTTAGTTGCTGATTTGTATGTTATATGATTAGTTGTTGATAGGTATGTTATATGTTGTTTGGTTGATCTGCATGATATATGTTGGTACATGCAAATGAATTAATATGAGTTGGGTGTATGGCTGTCCAATTTGTTGAATTGCTGAAATATGTTGAGCTTGATCTCCATTACTACTAATCTCGTAGGATTGATTTGTTAACATGCGAATGTTTCGTGGGATCTAGTGTATTGTTATCCATGTTGTCGAGATTCAGAACATGTTGTTTGTTCACTGGAATAGTTCCTGGGAATTGTTAAATGCAAGCTATATATTTGCACACATGTCCTTTTGTGGATCAGCCATCCAAATGGAACTCTTTTGGGCAACCTTTCCATTAGGTCAGCCCACGGGTAAGTTTGGCCCGACTAGTTGAATCGTAAAGTGTTGGCCGTAGTTGGACTACACGAAATGTTATTCTTAAGCAGTGCAGCCTGTGTTTCATCTCGTGGGGAAAAATTAGTCCACTGGTTGGCATCATTATATGTTAACCATGATTGTACACACCTACTGGAACCCAAGGCACCCTATAATCTTTGCGCCCACTGGTAATAATGATTTGCGGCCCACAAGACTTATGTGTCGAGATAGTGGTATGGGACACTATGCCTGTGTTGTTGGCCTACGCTAGGGTGACGAGCCTCCCCGTAATGAATAATGAGCACTAAAGACTCATGAGCCAGGGATGGTGGTATAGGACATTATGCCTGAGCTGTCGGCCTATGCTGGGGTGACGACCTCCTCGTAGTGATCGCTAGGAGGACTCTAATGTTCTAACAGTTTTCGTATGAGATTAAGAGCTATGTGAATGACGAACCCATGCTGAGGGTCAAATATTGCATATTAGATCCTAGTTATTACCTGCATTTACAAACATGATTCTGTTTAACAGTCTATTTTACTCGTGTTAGTATTGCAAGGTGACTTTAGGAGCTTGAACTGAAAAAGGGTGCTAAATGCATGAATTTGATGCTCCGAATTCACAAAAGCATGAGATGGACCCCAAGAGACCAAGATCGATGGATTTGCATGCTAGACATCTAAAAAAATTAAGAAACTAAAGTTCAGGTGGCCCGAGAGACTTCCAGAATGCAAGATCACAGGGTTCCCACCATCTGTTCAGCTCGAAACTGCATACATGGCCTGAAGACCATAATTTAACCGTACACGTTGAATTTTGGCCGTTGGATCCTGGTGAAAGTGGCCCAATAGACAAATCGGCCCATAGATCTGTGAATTGGGGCCCGCCTGATATCTGGATATGCTTCAATTTTTGTCTCAATGTGTTAATTGAAGTGCCAAAGAGGATAGATGGATCAGATTTCTCACAAGCATCATCAGTGGACCCCACAGTTGAGGTGGGAGTGCACCGTGCAGTGCACTTCCGAGCCGCACCGAATTAAGGCACTCGGTCAGCAGACGCTGACTCGAGCCCATGCGAAAATCGAGCAGCGGACTAACGCTGTTTGTCCGTTTCCATGTAGTGGGCCCCACACATCGATCATATGAAAGATCAGGACCGTGACGACTACAACCATGGTTCGCATGTGGTCCCATGCATGCAATCAGGAAATCTCCACTGTAAATCGAAGGATGGACGACAGCAAGCAAATTTCAGTGGACCGCATCGAAAATCAATACAATCTCACCATTCTCGAACATATTTTCGCTAGGAATTCAATGTACGGTGTGGATTTCTCAACCGACATCGATCGTGGGTCCACCGACCACCTCAGCACGTGAATCCGCAGGCTCTGTTTCGCAACAGATGTTGCGGGTGATCGTTGTGGGCCCCACTCATTGTCCATATGATGTATCTGAACTGTCCATTCACTCAAGGGGGTAGCCATAACCATCGCCTAGTTTTTCTTTTTGGCCCATGCACATGTACGCACATGGATCGGGAATAAATGCAGGATGGACAGCTAGGTTACAATTCAATGGGCCACACCTAACACGATCCAAAACCATCCATATCCAAACATTTTTTTCTTGTGATTCTAGTCGATGGCGATAAATTTCTCGAAAGAAAAATGAAGTGAGCCCCACCAAGCTTCAGCACAACTCCCTACATATGGGTTACGCACATATCGCGCATCCAATTTTTATGGCCCATTGTACGACCTTGTCTGTGATCAGATGAAGGATCTGAACCGTTCAGAAGATCCGAAAGGAGGTGTTTACGCCAGCTATGGAGAGAAATCAGATCATGGGACGGTTTCTGCCCGAAAATCTGAGCCGAAAGCAACTCAGTTTGCAGTTTCTCATCTGTTGCTGCATAAGATCACACACGACCGCCTCTCCTTGCGTAAACACAGCCACTGACCTCCTTGCTGTATAAAAGGGAGAGAGAAAGAGGAGAAAGGGGATCCTGGGCTGGACGTGGAGCTGGGTTAGAACGTGAGAGAGAGAGAGAGAAAGATAGTAGATTATTTTTTTCTTTTCTTTTTCTTTTTATTTTTGTTTTTGTTTTTGTTTAAGGGATCCAGCCCATTCATGTCTGGCTGAACCTCTTAGCTAAGGCTAAGAGGTGAAGCTTGTGGCGTGATGGGAATGATTCTATAGCCTTGAGGCATGTTATGAACTAATTTTGATTATAGTTAATTAATAGGAATATTTTTAGTTTTTAATGGTCTGTTGGGACTAAAATTACAATGGGTCTGCGATGGCTTTGAGTATGTTCCTTTCCTTTTTTGTTTATGATGTCAGGAAGCCCTGTTGTTCACTATTGTCTCCTGGGCATGGTCGGATGACGTTACCCTTCCTAACCTTCATAGCATGTTGATTGGTTGGTAATTACTTTAATTCTATTGTTTGCTTTATCTCCTGGGTATGGTTTGGTGATGGAATCCATTCTAATTCATATACCTTTCATCTCTTAAAACCTATATCATGTAAGTTTAGTTTTGATCTCTCTAATCTCTACAAGTGGATCCTCTGAATCCCTAGTTTCTTACTTCTGATTTTTTTAAAGTTTTAGATTAATACTTTCACCATTATTCCTTAAATTGATTTGATTTAGATTTCATCTTATTTTACTTCTAGCTCTAGTTAGTTTCAGATAAACGTATAGGTTACAGTACCTTGGGATTCGACCTCGGTCTTACTAAGTTTATTACTACATCACAACCCTGCATTTGGGGAGTGAATAAGTTTTTGGGGCCATTGCTGGGGACTGACGGTTACATTTTTTTGAAATTAATTAGTTCTAGAATTAGTTTAAGATTAAGATTTTACTAACTTTAGTTTTAAATTTTTCTTTCTATTTGATTTAAAATAAAATAAAAAAAAAACTAACTTACTTTCTTGCTTTGTAGGATTTTGTTGGATCTTCTTAATTAGTAACTTCGTGCTAATTTCTTTATTTTCTCTATTATTTATATTAGATTTTATCTTTTATAAACTAATTTCTTTTGTTTTCTTTTGCAAGATTGTTGAGGGTCAAATATTACATATTAGACCCCAGTTATTACCTAGATTTATGACCACGAAAATGTTTAAAGACCCATTAAAATTGTGTTTATGCTGCAGGATGAAATTACGATCATGTGACTGAAAAGGATGCTAAGAGTGTGGATTGAATGCTCTGATGTCACTAAGGCAAAGGGACGGACCCAGGGGACCAAGATTGACGGAATTACACGCTAAATATTTGAGAAGATCGAGGAACTAAAGCTCAAGTGGCCCATAATTAAGTCAGAATGCAATATCACGAGGTTCTCACCATCCGTTTGGCTCGAAACTTCATACATGGCCTGAGGACCATAAATTAACTGTACATGTCGAATTTCAGCCGTTCGATTTCTATGTAAGTGACCCAATGGACAGATCAGCCCATAAATTCTTGATTTGGGGGCCTGCCTGATATCCGGATATGCTTCAAACTTGGTTCCAATGGTTTAAAAGGGGTGAAAAGAAGAATGGACGGACAAGATTTCTCAAATACATCACAAAGTACCCCACATGTACATTACGTGAACATGGTGTATACGTGCACTGGATGTGCACTGGACGGTCAGCCCGGTCAAACACGGGGCTGACCGTCCCTTCTCCCTCACACGTCCAGCGAGAGACGTTGTCCGTTCGATTTTTTAGCTGTGGGCCCCACTCGTCATCCTTTTCGATGATCCGAACCGTCCAAGTGCCTCAGGGGGTGGCCACGACCTTTACCTAGGTGATCTTCTGGTCCCATGCAAGCTATTGGAACATCCTGGCCGTTGAAAGCAAGATGGACGGCGGAACAAAAGATCAAGTGGGTCACACTGATTTCACTTTAAATTATACCCTTCCCAGACGGCTTTTCATCGTGAAACTGATGGACGGGTTGGATTTTCCAACCACCAATAATCCTGGGCCCCACCGACATCACGACACCGACGCAGAACCTCTGTTTCGCAACAGAGGTTGCGATTTTCCATAGTGGGCTACCATCGTGCATTCTTGGTCCGATCAGGACCGTCCATCAAAGTCTTACAAGGCTATGGACCAAGGCCTAGGTGGCAGATTTCAAAAAGGCATCGAAGAACGATTTCCAATCATTCAAACATAAGTCGGATGACAGAGAGAAACAACTGGTGGGCTGCATGAACAGAAAGGCAAAACCGACCATATCCAGCTGGATTTTCAAGTAGAAGTCAATGGACAGACCGGATTTGGCAAGTTACACCAAGCATGGCCCCACCAAGCATGTCAGCATAAATTTCAAGGTAGGGAGTGTGCAAAAACGTCCGCACCGACTTCCCCTGCTGCGTAAAACTTCCGCATGGAGTGCGGAAACTTCCAGCCGACCTTCCTATCTATAAATGGAGAGAGAGGAAGAGGAAGAGGGACATCTCATCTTGGGAGGCTGGAACGTGGACGTGAAGAGGAGTATGATAGATTATTTTTTTTCTCTTAGTTTTTATTTACTGTTTTTTTCCCTTTCTTTATGATTAATTTTGAGGATAGCTTCTCCATGTCAGGCTAAACCTCTTAGCTAGGGCTAAGAGGTGAAGCTTATAGCAGGATGAGAGACTTGTTACTTATGTCATTTGTTTAGTCTAAACTGATGTTGAATTTAGTTTAAATTAAGAAAATATTTTTAGTCTTTAATGGTCTTTTGTGACTGAAATTACAGTGGGTCTGAGATGGCTTTGAGTATTTCTTTTTCCTTTATGTTTATGACGTCAGGAAACCCTGTTGTTCACCATAGTCTCCTGGGCATGGTTGGATGTCGATATCTTTCCTAACCTTCATAGCATTCTTGATTGGTTGGTAATTAGTTTAATTCTGTTGTTTACTATTGTCTCTTGGGCATGGTTTGGTGATGGAATCCATTCTAATTCATATACCTTTCATCTCTTGAAAACTTTATCAAATAAGTTCAGTTTAATATCCATGATTCTTAAAATAGGCGTAGAATCTCGCTTATCTCTACAAGTGGATCTTCTAAATCCCTAGTTCCCTTTCTCTGAATTTTCCTAAGTTTTAGATTAATTATTCCAACATTGCTAATTGATTTAGAATTCATCTTAGTCTAGTTCGAATTCTACTTAGTCTTAGAGTACGTACAAGTTTCAGTCCCTTGGGATTCGACCTCGGTCTTACCGAGTTTATTACTACATCACAACCCTGCACTTAGGGAGTGAACAAGTTTTTGGCGTCATTACC
The DNA here is from genome assembly GCA_037074715.1 of Magnolia kwangsiensis. NCBI lineage: Eukaryota > Viridiplantae > Streptophyta > Magnoliopsida > Magnoliales > Magnoliaceae > Magnolia > Magnolia kwangsiensis. The sequence continues at coordinate 17,986,378 of CM073576.1, read as the reverse complement.
GGGGACTGATGGCTACATATTTTTGAAATTAATTGGTTTTAAAATTAGGTTAAGATTAGGGTTTTACTAACTTTAGTTTTTTCTTTTTATTTGATTTTTAGAACTAACCTGTTTTTCGTGTCTTGTAGGACTCTAACATATACCACCTAAATTGGTAATCTCTTCCTGATTTTCTAGTGTTTTCTAGATTAGGTTTTGTTTAGGAACTTTCCTAATTTATTTCATCTATCCTTTCTGTTATTTTATTTTTAGAGACTTTCTTCTTTTCTTTTTAGAAATTCTTTCTAATTTTAGAAACTTTCTATCCTTAGATTTTCTATTTTTAAGAAACTAACTTGTTTTGTTTTATTTTGAAGGTTTTTAGCTTAGGGACTCCAATTTGGTAACTTCTTTTCAATCCTCTCTTTCTTTCTAGATTTTTATTTCTTAGGATTAGGTTTAGAATTTGATTGAGGGCTGCGAGTGTTTCATGCCCAAGTAGATTCGTGATAACACTCAACGTCTCTTGACCGAAGGTGAATTAGTTGAGGGGTTGACTATCCATCACAAGACTAGACACCGCTCGAGATCCCCATAGTCAATTAAAGTAATGGCTGCAAATCAATCAGAAATACTACCTCCACCTAGGGTGGAGGACATTCAAGATGAGAATGAGGTACATCAAGCACCCCCGTCTTGTACTTTACAAGATTATTTACAACCGGCAGGGGTGAGTACGCCCTCATGCATGATTTTTTCTGAAAATACAGGACATATGAACATCAAGTCAGGGGTTATTCAACTCCTTCCTAAATTGAATCAGAAAGTTCATACTTACATTTGAAAGAGTTCGATAAGATCATGGCCACTTTATACTTTCCTAATGTATCTGAGGATACAGTCAGGCTGAAACTCTTTCACTTTTCCTTGAAGGAGAAAGCTAAGACGTGGTTACATTCACTACGTCCTAGATCTATTGGCACATGGAATGATATGCAGAGAGAATTCATAAAGAAATTTTTTTCACATCATAAAACGATTATCCTTAGAAAAGGAATCATGAACTTTGCCCAAAAGGAGGATGAAACGTTCTTCCAATGTTGGGAAAGGTTCAAGGATCTTGTCAGTTCATGCCCACAACATGGCTTTAAAACGTGACACATTGTAAATTTTTTCTATGATGGACTGACATTTTCTGTGCGCCAATTGGTCGAGACAATGTGTAATGGAGAATTTATGAATAAAGATGTCGATGAGGTATGAGATTACCTCGATAGACTTGCTGAAAAAATACAATTATGGGACCATTACCCAAATTCGAACACCATGTCCACGCTAACTCAATCTAAGAAGAAAGGTGGATTGTATCTCCTGAAAGAAGAGGATGATCTCAATTATAAAGTGACGACTCTCATAAGAAAATTCGAGGCCATGAAAGGAAAGAAGGATAAGGTTAATGAAATTGTTTGCTGCATCTGTGATTGTAACATTCACACAACTGAAAATTATCCCACAATACCTGCCTTTCGAGGAGTGTTGAATGAACAAGCCAATGCCGTAAATAACTATCAAAGACCTTTCAATGGACCTACCTCTAATAAGTACAATCTTAATTGGAAAAATCATCTAAAAACTATTACCCCTCAAGGTTTCTTTAATCAAACTTCACAACAGTAACAAGAGAAACCTCAAGAGGATCCGATTTTAAAATATTTTGAAAAACAAGATCATTTCAATCAGGGTATGCTACAAGCCTTGTAAGACCTTAACAAAATACTACAAGAATAAGGGGAGCCTCCCAGCTCAACCTCTTTCCAATCCAAAGCTGCGATATGAAGTTAGTAACCCAAACTCTTCAAATCAGATGGAGCACGCTAAATCCATCACCATTCTTAGGAGTGGGAAGATTATTGATAAAACCCTTCCAGTTAGGCCCGAAAAGCTTCAAGAATCAGAAAAGGACAACAATGATGGATCTAGTGATGTCCCATAAAAATTAGAACCGGAACTTCTAAAGAAGCCAGTTGCTCAATTTTTCCAACGGTTGATTGTACCAAAACCTCTCTCTAACTCTCAGGATATTCTAGAGGTGTTGAAACAAGTGAAAGTTAACATTCCTCTACTTGATGCCGTAAAACAAATACCTTTATATGCCAAATTCTTAAAAGACCTATGCACGACCAAAAGATGACAAAGTATTCAAAAGAAAATCTTCTTGACTGAGAAAGTGAGTATCATCCTGAAGAAAAACATGCCGCAGAAATTCAAAGATCCCGATAGCCCAACTATATCATGTGTAATCGGAGACTATCGAATTGATCATGCGCTTCTTGACTTAGGAGCGAGCGTTAATCTGATTCCCTACTCAATATACAAACGGTTAGGTTTGGGTGAATTAAAACCCTCCCTAACCAAACTACAACTTGCTGATCACTCCGTTCGTGTACCAAGAGCGATAATTGAGGATGTATTGGTCCAGGTCGATAGATTTTACTATCCTGTCGATTTTATCATCCTGGACACCGAACCCATCAATAACATGAGCACTCAGATTTTCATCATTCTTGGTCGCCCATTCCTTTCCACTTCAAATGCAATTATCAATTGCAGAAATGGTGGCATGACTATGTCTTTCGGGAATATGACATTGAAGTCAAATATCTTTTTCAATAACGGTAGAAACTCAGAAGATGATGACGATTTTCACGATATTAACATGATTGATTCTTTCGTGGAAGATAAAACACCTCTGATCTTATCCTCTAACTCTCTAAAGACGTGCCTGGAACATTCCCATGACTTGGATGATGACATGATTAGGGAGAGGTGTGTCTTGCTTAATACTACGCCGGTATTTGAAGTTAACCAGTGGAGGTCACAATTTGAAGAATTATCCCAAACTAATGTCGTGCCTCTATTGTCTAACCTCAAGCCACCGAAACTTGACCTAAAACCTTTACTCTCTGATTTAAAAGATGCCCATTTAGGTCAAGAAGAAACATACTCGGTGGTGATTTCATCTCACCTTAAGAACAAACAAGAGAGTATGCTAATTTCTACTCTCGAATAAGATAAAGAAGTTATTGCACATATCATCATAGATCTCGATAGGATGAATGAACTTCTTTCAACTGAATGTTCCAACTCTTTGGATGATTGCTTGACACACTTTGCAGATTCAAACGATCTCATGGTAAGAGATAAATTGAATGCCTTGCAAGACAACATCTCGGTAGTCATCACTGACTGAGAGAATCCTTACTCTGAGGCCCCTCCTTCCCTAGATCCTCACTGTTTACCATTAAAGGAGGAGGAGCTGAAAATTGAACCGAAGTTTGGGACTTTGGAATGTGTTGAGACTACACCACTTCCTGAAAATTTTTCTCAATTTGATTTACCTGTAGTCTCTGATTCAACATGAGATACTAACTTTGAAACTTTTTCTGACACAGGTGAATCATTTATACTTTGGATACCTCAGGTGAATTAACGATAAATTTTTAATGAGGTACATCAGTTTCTCTGAAAAGTCATGCTCCAGGGTGTCCAAGCCTATTGTAAAAAGGGCTTTTGGATGATCTTGTTGAGGAACTTACTGAGAAACTTATCACGATATTGGTCGGAAGAGGAACCTTGCGACATCATCGAGTAGTTTTTTTTCCTACTTTTATAGGACTAGGGTAGTTTACTTTATGATGTTCTAGGATAGACGGCTTTATATCATTAGGTTAGTTTACTTTCTACATTATTTTAGGATAGTTTGCTTTCATGTCTCCACTCTCGTGCTGACCGGCTTTCATACTGTTATCTCTTGGAAAGTCTCTCTCTCAATTTGTTATCTAGGTACTATCTTTCCATCACTTTTCATTTACTTTCGTTGTCCCGTGTGCATTGCATGCTCATATATCTTTTACATTGAGGACAATGTAGATTTTTGGTTAGGGGTGAGAGATTAGGTAACCTAATCAGTATTTTCTTAGTCTTGAGCAAAAATTGTGAAAATTTTAAAATTTTCTGGAATTGCTTGAGAATTCGAAATGATTTTGAGGGATAGTCGTGATTTTAGAATTACAAGATAGGTGATGTTGGTGATTATTGACTCTTGGATTCAGTATCTGTTAGATTTCACAATTAAGATCGAGTTATTAATCCATGATTAGAAGTTGTAAACATTGATTGAGTCATGATTTCACATGTCATGTCTCGTTTTCACATTAAGAATTCAGTTTGATATTGAAGGGTTATCTTGGTACTAACTAAGCATGGAAGGAACCAGCCTGAAAAATTGCCCGTCATGATCAATTGAAGAAAAAATGCCTAACAGGATCGATATGAAAAAAAGAAGAAGAAGAAGAAGATATCTTTGGAAAGATTTGGGCGAATAATCTTCACCATAGGTTTGCTCCCTATAGGTGTAGATTTAATACTCCTTGAATAGTATGTGAAAAAGAGTCGGGTGTACGGTCTTCGCCATAGGTTTGCTCCCTGTATGTGAGGATTTGATTCCCTTTCGTAGCATTATTTTTAATGGAAAAATAAAAGTTAAAATTTATGAGGCAGATTTTGGTTTAAGTTTTGGTTGTCATGAATCTTCTTATTGGTTACCAATGATATCCTGAAATAGAGAAGTGAATTTTAATGATGATAAACTGAGATTACACTGTACACCCATGAAACTCAATGTTTAGAATTATGCTAATTGATGGATTAATACTTGAACTTGATGATGAAGTTTACTGTGCGCTTGATTCCAGGAGGAAGTAATGTCTAACATTCATACATTTTTGAAGTCTCGTGTCTAGATTTCTTTTCAAAATAATCACTCGAGTTCATAGAAATTATCCTGTAGTTCTCAACTTGTTTTTCGCATACCTTGCTCGGGACTAGCAAAATGCTGGTTGGGGGTTGTGTTGAGGGTCAAATATTGCATATTAGACCCCAGTTATTACCTGAATTTATGACCACGAAAATGTTTAAAGGCCCATTTAAATTATGTTTGTGCTATAGGGTGAAATTACGGTCATGTGACTGAAAAGGATGCTAAGAGCGTGGATTTAATGCTTTGATGTCACCAAGGCAAAGGGACGGACCCAGGGGACCAAGATTGACGGAATTACACGTCAGATATTCGAGAAGATCGAGGAAATGAAGCTTAAGTGGCCCAAAATTGAGTCAGAATGCAATATCACGAGGTTCTCATCATCCGTTCGGCTCAAAACTTCACACATGGCCTGAGGACCATAAATTAACCGTACACGTCGAATTTCAGCCGTTCAATCTTTGTGAAAGTGACCCAATGGATAGATCATCCCATAAATTCTTGATTTGGGGGCCTGCCTGATATCCGGATATGCTTCAAACTTGGTTCCAACGGTTTAAAGAGGGTGAAAAGAAGAATGGACGGATAAGATTTCTCAGATACATCACAAAGTATCCCACATGTACATTACGTGTACATGGTGTATACGTGCATTGGATGTGCACTGGATGGTCAGCCCGATCAAACACGGGGCTGATCGTCCCTTCTCCCTCACACGTCCAGCGAGAGACGCTGTCCGTCCAATTTTTCAGCTGTGGGCCCCACTCATTGTCCTTTTCGATGATCTGAACCATCTAAGTGCCTCAAGGGGTGGCCACGACCCTTACCTAGGTGATCTTCTGGTCCCATGCAAGCTATTGGAACATCCTAGCCGTTGAAAGCAAGATGGACGGCGGAACAAAAGATCAAGTGGGTCGCACCGATTTCACTCCAAATTATACCCTTCCCGGACAGCTTTTCATCGTGAAACTGATGGACGGGTTGGATTTTCCAACCACCAATAATCCTGGGCCCCACCGACATCACGACACCGACGTAAAACCTTTGTTTCGCAACAGAGGTTGCGATTTTCTGTAGTGGGCTACCATCGTGCATTCTTGGTCCGATCAGGACCGTCCATCAAAGTCTTACAAGGCCATGGACCAAGGCCTAGGTGGCAAATTTCAAAAAGGCATCGAAGAACGATTTCCAATTATTCAAACATAGGTCAGACGGCAGAGAGAAACAACTGGTGGGCCGCGTGAACGGAAAGCCAAAACCGACCATATCCAGCTGGATTTTCAAGTAGAAGTCAATGGACGGACCGGATTTGGCAAGTTACACCAAGCATGGCCCCACCAAGCATGTCAGCATAAATTTCAAGGCAGGGAGTGTACAAAAAAGTCTGCGTCGACTTCCCCTGCCGCGTAAAACTTTTGCATTGAGTGCAGAAACTTCTAGCCGACCTTCCTATCTATAAATGGAGAGAGAGGAAGAGGGAGAGGGACATCTCATCTTGGGAGGCTGGAACGTGGACGTGGAGAGAGAGTCTGATAGAGTGTTTTTTTTTTCTCTTAGTTTTTATTTACTGTTTTTTTCCCTTTCTTTATGATTAATTTTAAGGATAGCCTGTAAGGCCCACCCCCACAGCACATGATATTATCCGCTTTGCCCGGTGGGCTCATGGCTTTAAAACGCGTCATGTATGTTAAGGAAGGAACCCCACATATAACCACCACAACTCTAGACAACTCTTCCGATGTGGGACAAGTTACGCTACAGTCAACTGCAACAGTAGCTCGCCCAATACAGTAGCCTGCCAGCCACACGGTAGCCTGCCAGCCTTCCTTGGAGCCCGCCCATATGTGCGCCCGCCCACATGTGCCCGCCCACATGAAGCAGTGACCGGGGCGTTACATAGCCTCTCCATGTCAGGCTAAACCTCTTAGCTAGGGCTAAGAGGTGAAGCTTGTAGCAGGATGGGAGACTTGTTACTTATGCCGTTTGTTTAGTCTGAACTGATGTTGAATTTAGTTTAAATTAAAGAAATATTTTTAGTCTTTAATGGTCTGTTGTGACTGGAATTACAGTGGGTTTGAGATGGCTTTGAGTATTTTTTTTTCTTTATGTTTATGACGTCAGGAAATCCTGTTGTTCACCATAGTCTCCTGAGCATGGTTGGATGTCGGTACCCTTCCTAACTTTCATAGCATTCTTGATTGGTTGGTAATTAATTTAATTTTGTTGTTTACTATTGTCTCCTGGGCATGGTTTGGTGATGGAATCCATTCTAATTCATATACCTTTCATCTCTTGAAAACTTTATCAAATAAGTTCAGTTTAATATTCATGATTCTTGAAACAGGTGTAGAATCTCCCTGATCTTTACAAGTGGATCCTCTGAATTCCTAGTTCCCTTTCTTTAAATTTTCCTAAGTTTTAGATTAATTATTCTACAATTATTCCAACATTGTTAATTGATTTAGAATTCATCTTAGTCTAGTTCTAATTCTACTTAGTCTTAGAGTACGTACAAGTTTCAGTCCCTTAGGATTCGACCTCGATCTTACCGAGTTTATTACTACATCACAACCCTGCACTTGGGGAGTGAACAAAGATCTTAACATAGGAAATTCTAATGTTGTAACATCCTTCTAACTTCACCTCTTACTTTCTGTACTGCTTTCAGAATTTTTCATTTTTTTTTTTTTTTTGGGATTAGATTCAGAGTTAAGCACCATGTATCTAAATGAATGGGCACATCAGTATGTTGAGATAGCTTATAAAAAATAGCCTGTGCCTCAAAATTTTTATGAAAATACCTTCGAGAACCAATCGGAATATGATGCTCCACCGATTAAGAAGTCTTTCAGTGATTATCTGCAAGAGAATAATTGCATTCCACGAGTTAAGAAAATAGTACGTGATTATTGGAATAGTGACGCGTATCAACTCCTGACAGATGACCCGTATGATTTTGATCAGTGGAAACAGAAATATTCCAAAGTTGAGTCAGTAAACATCATGGTAATAACCCCCGTGGATCTGCCACTTGTGAATATCCAGTAGAAATGATCCAAGAGGAGTTATCTCTAAGTTACACAGACTATATTACTGGCATGAGAAAATTAGTAGAAGCGCTTGAATCACACCTTGATAGGCTAATGGAGACTAGTTTGTCTCAGCCCCAACCCAATCTAGAAATACAATGCAAAGAAAGTGATCCTCACTCTCTTTTGAAAAACTCTAGAATTTGAAATGTAGAGTTGAATTACATTAATGGGCATGTGGTTCAATTTTTTGAAGAGACAATCTCGATGACTGTTCAAAAGAATGGGGAAGAGACATGGTTGTCTTTTAAATACAGTGATGATGACACACCTTCCTTACATGACACAGAGGATTCCAATGATGAAGAAGAGATTTATAAACCCCGTATCTTAGACCGTACTGTTCCGTAGACTTTCACGGTTTTACCGGTCAAATTTCGGCAACCTTCGACCCTTAACCGATATTTGCGCGTGACCTTGAGTCACACGTCATTAACCTAAGTCGACTCAACCCAAGACCTTTACTATAGCGACCGGGTCGTCGTCGCGGTTCCTATGCCGCGACTCGCGCGTCGAGGCGATACCCTGGTCAGGAGATGTGGGCCAGCGTTCGGTGCAAGGAAAGACGCCGCGCGTTATAAATCCCGAAGAAAAGAATCTCTACCCAACATCACATCAATCACACCAATCAAATCACTCACCCATACCTCTCCCACCAACTAATTAAAGCAACCCATGCTTAGCCTATTCCCCTTATCCCAAAAGTCAAAGAGACCCATACTTTCCAAGCCTTATTTCTTACACACCACTCCTCCCTCTCTCCTATCACTCCTCTCCCATCATCTCTCTCTTTCTCTCTCTCATTCTCCTAAGCAACCCCAAGAGATGAATCATCCATGGCTTCCATGGAGAAAACCATGTGTGGCCCAACTTCCTATCACCCAATCCTAACCTCTAAAGTCGATCTCAATCGACGAATCTTGTTCCCTTGAAGCTCTACAGCATGTTGGTGGAAGAATGAATAGAAGATCAAAGGTGGGTGCTTCTCTTTCTCTCTTTCTCTTCCTCTCTTTCATTTTTCCTGGTGATGATGAGTGGCCCACCTATAACATATGTATTACATCCATGCCATTCATCTAGTGGACTCACCTAGCAGTCTGTTTAGGTGGGCCTAATTGAAAGAAATACTCAAATATCCATTTTTTAAACTAAGGCTGGTGGGTCCCATACGTGTGGATCCACCCCAAAGTGAAGTAAATAGTGCCAATGTGGGACCTACCTTAATGGAACACGACTCACACCGTCCGTCCAGCGTCCCTGGACGCTGGATGGAATTTTGTGAAGCGTGAACTGGCCGTGGGATGCATTGCAGCGTCTGCCAAACAAAGAAATCAGCTTGATTCCAAACTTTTGAGTAGGCCATTTATGTAGGATCCACCTTAATGTATTGATTAAATCCAAGTCGTCCGTCCTCTTACCCATATCATTTTAGGCGTTGAGCTAAAATGTGAAGCTGATTCAAATTTCAGGCGGGCCATACCTTAGAAAACAGTGATCTCCACCGTTTAAAGTCCCCTAGATTTCTTCTATGCGCCGAAACAGGCCCAAGTTTGGACCTTGTTTGTCGGTACCGAGCCGGTGAATACAATGGACGGGGCAGATTTCCTTGATGCCGGCCCCACATAGGAAAATCCTTGAAGATTCGAGATTTTTTTTTAAAAAAAAAAAACTAACACAGCAGCCAAAGCTGCCGTGTCAGTGGTGCAGGCAGCGCCTGCTGCACTACGGCGGGCGGGCGGTCGAGCTCATCCCACGGCAGCAGCCATGGGCCCCACTATGATGTATGTTTAGTATCCACACCGTTCATATGATAGGCCGTTCCCTGAAATGGACCCCCCTCCAAAGATCTGCCCCATCTATGGCTCAGGTGGCCCACATCATAGGAGAGAAGGGTGATGGAACGGCTGCCATTGGAGCCCTTTTTGGGCCATCATAAACGTTTTAGATCAATATGCAATTTATTTTTCCTTTCCATCCATGTCCGTGTGGCCTTATCAACGGATTGGATGGCAGATAAACATTATGGTGGGCCCCATGTGGGACCCACTATGGTGTATGTGTTTCACCCATGCCGTCCACACCATTGGACGGTGGGACCCACTCTGATGTATGTGTTTTACACATGCCGTCCATCTATTTTGATGGTGGGACCCACTGCCATCTGATGTCAGCAGTTCTGTGGGTCCCACGTGAGATCAAGATCGTCCAGATGGCGAACTCAGGTCCATAGCTCACATGGTACGCTGAGTGAATGATAGCTCTTTTCAACGCAGAGGTCTTGGCATTATTCCCTTGTTTGGGTGGCTATCAGTGATGTGTGAACTTCAGTGGGGTCCATCGGACCCATATACGTCGTCCATCCATTTTAGATGGCCCCACCATGATGTATGCCACATATCCACCGTCCTGGGACGGTGGGACCACGTCCGTGTGGGGCGCTCTTGATGTATGTGGCTGTCCAGGCCGTCCAAAGGCCTGGACGTTGATTTGATATAATATATATATATATATATATATATATATATATATATATATATATATATATATATATATATATATATATATATATATATATATTATTGTATATATTATACATTATATAGATGGTATATTATATATTATATATATTATACATTCATGATAGTGGGCCCTACGTGGCACTCACCACTCCCTTTTTATGCAGAAAAGCTGCATGTACAGCAGCTAGTATTTTAATATATTAAATGTATATATTTTGTATTACATGGTGTGGTGGGCCCTACATGGGACCCACCTCTGCGCTTTTTAAAGCAGTTGAGGCTGCGCATTTAGCAGCTATGTAGCTGCTCCTTTGGCGTCAGCTAGGTCCGTGAGACCTGTTGTACATGTGGATACAATCCACACCATCCAGTTCTATGGGACCCATTGCTATTTGACGTGTAGGCCTCACTAGGAAGTATGTGTTTTATCTTCACGGCCCATTGTTTGGGTAGTGGGGCCCACCATGATTCATGTGTTGTATCCATTCCGTCCAAACTACTTGTGATATCATTTTATGACCTGAGCAAAAGAACGGGTCAGATCTAAAGTTCAAGTGGACCCCACCATTTAAATAGTGGACAGTGACATTCACTGTTCAAACTTCTAAGGGCCACGGTAGTTTCTAATTAAGCTAGTGATTATTTTCATATCATCTATCTCTATGTTATCTTATGAATAGGTCGGGCTTCAAAAATATATAAGGGCGGGCCCGATTTGATATACATGAGGCCATCGGTGAGGCCTATTTGATGTACATGCAGCCCGTTGGTGTGGCCCATATAATGCAGCCCATGTGATGTGACCCACTTGACATAAGAGCCCATGGAGATGTATTCGAGGTCCATGGGCGAGCTCATGGGGATGTATTCGAGGCCCATATGATATATTTGAGGCCTAGGTACGAGGCCAACCCGTTGTGTATTCAAGGCCCGATGTGATGTATGTTGGCCCATATGACGAGACCTATATGACATAAATGAGGCCCATCATGATTGTACGTGAAGTCATAGGCCCACTATATGTTTGGTCCTATGTAAGCCACTCCTTGGAAGCAATGTTGGTTAGATGTCCACATTGATGGGCAATGATGGTTGGATGTCCACATTGTGACCTTCTCTTAGGCCTTGTTAGGCCTATTCTCATCATTCCCTCAATGGGTTAACCTAAATAAGTGGGTCTCATTCACCGTAGACGAATGACTCCGTGTTATCGGATTTGATATAACCACGGCCGAGTGCTAATCTTTATACTATAGCTGGTCGGCTGATCATCTATGGACCCCGTTTCATTTATCTGCTGATTATCGATGCGATTAACGTGACCGATTTACCGATTCTGATTATCGATCGAGGCCGATTATCGTGACCGATTACCGATCATGGCCGATTGTCGATTGTCGTGGCCGATTGCCGATTACTGATCGAGGCCGAATACCGATTCTGATTTATTGTGGCTGATTGTCGATTATCGATCGAGGCTGACTACCGATTGTGATTTTTCATGGTCGATTGCCGATTATCGATCGAGGCCGAATACCGATTCTGATTTTTCGTGGCCGATTGCCGATTATCGATCGGGGCTGACTACCGATTCTGATTTGTCATGGCCAATTGCCGATTATCGATCGAGGCCGAATACCGATTCTGATTTTTCGTGGCCGATTGTCGATTATTGATCGAGGCTGACTACCGATTCTGATTTGTCATGGCCGATTGCCGATTATCGATCGAGGCCGAATACCGATTCTGATTTTTCATGGCCGATTGCCGATTATCGATCAAGGCTGATTACCGATTCTGATGGCCGATTACCGATTATCGATCGAGGCTGATTATCGATCAAGGCCGATTACCGATTCTGATTTGTTGTGGCCGATTGCCGATTATCGATCGAGGCTGATTATCGATTTTAAATTGTCGTGCTTGATTGCCGATTCCGATTGTCGTGGCCCAATGTAATGAACATACGACCCGTATTTGAGGCCCGACGTGATATGTATTCAGCCCATGTCTAAAGCCCTATGTAATGTATATTGAGGCCTGAGTGATGAGGCCTATTGTGATGCATTTAAGGGTCAGGCGTAGGAGCCCATTGTGATGTATGTTAGGCCCATGAGCAGGGCCCACCTGTTGTGTACATGTAACCCTTGAGTAAGGCCCATTGTGTTGTATATTAGGCCCTTGTGTGAGGCCATGGACCCATTATATGTTTGGATCTGTGAGGGACACTCCTTGGGGCAAATTTGGTTAGATGTCCACATTGTCGAGGCCAATTGTCGATGCCGGTTATTGATACCGATTATAAGTATGTGACTGTATAGCATCATGATCCATGCCTATACGCATCATCTGCATGTCTGTTATGAGATATAATTGACCAATGCATATGTCATAGTGTTGGTTGTTATGAGACTCCCTGATAGGCGGAGATTGTCTCACATGAGCGCACGGTTTGCGCAGGATTGATGCATGACTGGATTGTATGACTCATGCATCTTGCATTATGTGTTGTGATTACTATATGCCCTAGCGACATCAGGGTCGTAGCCTCCACAGGCTTATCATGGATGGCCAGATGGGACACCAAAAATCTGTTCTACATGGGGTGCTATAGATATCCCTGGGTGAAAGTCCCTAAACCCTCTTGGTTCCAGAGGTTACTCCAACGTCTAGACCGAGTGGGTAGATGAGCGCCGAGTGCCGATTACCAGATGGCTGCGCTCTCCACTGTGTTGTGGTCGGTTGGAAGGGGGTGCGGCCTTACCTGCCCGAGAGGAGGGGGTAATGCTAGGCTGAGTCTGACCAGCTCGAGGAATGGGTCCGCTATTAACGAGCCGGGCCCGATATTGGCAAGTGGATAGTGAGGTCTCTTCCACTCACCTTGTTGTGCGCAATGGGGCGACAATCTGGTATGGAGTGTAATAGACCCCGGTGATTTCTCGGAGAGGAACTGTACTGATATGTGGACTTATTGAGTAGGAGTGCATGTTCATTCATTCATTCATTCACTACCCACTCGGGCTGGTGGTGCGCAACTAATTGTTGTGTACCTTCGTTATGACAAAGATTTTGGTTGGGCGCGCGACTAACTTGAGATCAGGAGTTTACCACGTTGAGTCTGACTATCCAAATTTAGGTATAGGACTAGTTTAGATAGAAGTCCCTTGTGGTGGACCCCGTAGCCTACGATACTACGTACTATCATCCCGACTTTACACCCAGCATGGTCCTTTCATTCGATTTGCATATTGCATTGCATCCTCGGCATCTGCTATTTGCCTCTTCATGACTCCTTGTTGCATAGCTGTTATATATTGCGTATTCTGCTATTGATTTACTTATGGACTTATCCGTACTTCCGCTTATTCTGTTATCGTATGATTTATGATCTTATTAGCATTTTTGTTTACTTTGATAATTCATGATCTTATTAGTGTTTTTGCTTATTCAGACATTATATGGATTATGGATTAAAGGTTCTCCGATATTATATGATTATGACATTGTATTAAATACTTGACACTTACCTTGTGCACACACTTACACCACCCTCTAAGCTTTCCATAAGCTTATGCATGATAGATGCGTGCAGGTGATGTTAGGTTGCAGCAGTGTTGAGTTTGGAGCACGCAGTGGTCTTCTGGAGCTTGATTTTCTATTTATGTATTTTCCTTTCAGTGTTGTACTCAAACGATTATATTAGTGGATATGTGATGATGATGTTGCCTTTGTGAATTGGGTAATCTTGTGGTTATGCTTATTACTAGTTAAATGTACAAAAAAAAAAAAATCCTCCTTGTAGGATCTCAGGATCGGAATCTAGCAAATGAATGTTGGGAGCCGAGAATGGGGTACTACGGAGGCTGTCGGCATCGGATCTGATGATCGGGATTCCTGTGAATCTGATTTTCTGGGTGTGGGGCGTGACAAGATTAGTTTATGCGAACCTCAACCCATTCTAGGTGTAGAATATGAGGAAAGTGATCTCATCCCAAATGTGCACTACAGTGAACTAAAATATGATGAGTATTGGGATGACAATCCTGAATGTGCAGCCACAGTTCCCCTGGAATTAATCTCAAGTTTGGTCCAGGTCAATGATCAAGAAGTACAAGAAGAGAACGGTCATAATGAGCTATTCCACTCACCTGACATGTCTGATCTAAAAGTAGATAAGTTCCTTACAACCGACTCTTTTATCTCTTATGAGATATGTTTGGACCACTCCCCTGAATTGAATAATGATATGATTCAGAAGATGGACGAGTTACTCAATATGACTCTAGATTTTGAAACCACCCAGTTGAGGCCACCATCTAAACTGTTGAATGTTGAAGATTCAATGCCTCTTTTGAGTAATATCAATCAACAGAGTCCGCATATCAATGCTTCATATACTGACCCTCAATCTGTCTATGCAGGACTGGACCAAGAGAGCACACCTCAGTTTACCTTTGAAGACGATGGATTCCCTGGGCAGATCATCACGAGTGCTAATGTGGAACATAAGTCACGCTCAACTGAATTTCTCAACTCTTTGGATGATTGTTTGACATACTTCGCAGATTCAAATGATCTCATGATAAGAGACATAGTGAATGCCTTGCAAGACAACATCTCGATACTCATCACTGACCAAGAGAACCCTTACTCTGAAGCCCTTTCTTCCACAGATCGTGAATGTTTACCATTAGGGGAGGAGGAGCTGAAATTTGAGCTGAAGTCTGCTACTTTGGAATGTGTTGAGACTACATCACTTCCTGAAAATTTTTCTAAATTTGATCTATATGTAGTCTTTGATTTACCATGGGATACTAACTTTGAAACTTTTTCTGACACGGGTGAATTATATATACTTTGGATACCTCAAGCGAATCAACAGTAAATTTTTAATGAGGTACATAAGTTTCTCTGAAAAGTCATGCTCCAGGGCACCTAAGCCTATTGCAAAAAGGGCTTTTGGATGATCTTGTTGAGGAACTTACTGAGAAACTTATCAAGATACTAGCCAGAAGAGGAACCTTGCAGCATGATCGAGTAGTTTTTCCCTGCTTTCATAGGATTAGAGTAGTTTTCTTTATGATGTTCTAAGATAGACAGTTTTATACCATTAGGTTAGTTTACTTCCTGCATTATTTTAGGATAATTTGCTTTCATGTCTCCACTCTCGTGCTGACCGGCTTTCATACTGCTATCTCTTAGAAAGTTTCTCTCTTGATTCGTTATTTAGGTAGTATCTTCCCATTACTTCTCATTTACTTCTGTTATCCCATGTGCATTGCATGCTTAATTCTTTTACATTGAGGACAATGTAGATTTTAGGTTGGGGGTAGGAGATTAAGTTACCTAATCAGTGTTTTCTTGGTCTTAAGCAAAAATTGTAAAAAATTTTAAAATTTTTTAGAAACGGCTATGTAGAGCACTTAGAATTTCAAGATACGTGATGTTGGTAATTTATGACTCTTGGATTCAATGTCTGTTAGATTTCACAGTTAAGTTTGAATTATTAATCCATGATTAGAAGTTTTAAACATTAATTGAGTCATGATTTCACATGTCACATCTCACTTTCACATTAAGGTTTCAGTTTGATATTGAAGGATTAACTTGGTAATCACTAAGCATGTAAGGAACCAGCCTGAAAAATTTGCTCGTCATGATCAATTGAAGAAAAAGAAAAAAAAGCAGTTACCTTTGAAAAGGGTTGGGTGAATAATCTTCACCATAGGTTTGCTCCCTATATGTGTGGATTTGATTTCTTATGGATGATATGTGAAAAGGGTTGGGTGTACCGTCTTCTTCATAGGTTTTCTCCCTATAGGTGAGGATTTGATTCCCCTTTTTGGCGTTACTTTTAATAAAAAAATTTAAAAGTTGTAAGAATGAAAAGATGATCTGAGAGGCAAGTTTTTGTTTAAGTCTTGGTTAAAATGAATTCTCTTGTTGGTTACCAATGATATCCTGAAATAAAGAAGTGAATTTTAATAATGATAAACCGAGATTAGACTATACACTCATGGATCCTAATGTTTAGAATTTTTTTTTCTAATTGATGGATTACTACTATAAGTTGACTATGAAATTACTGGGTGCTTGAGTTCAGGAGAAAATAATGCCCAAGATTCATGAATCTTAAATTTCTTATATCTGAATCGCTTTTCAAAATATCACTCGATTTTATAGAAATTGCCCTGTAGTTCTCAACTTATTTTTCGCATATTATGCTCGGGACTAGCAAAATGTTGGTTGGGGATTGTGTTGAAGGTCAAATATTATATATTAGACCCCAGTTATTGCCCACATTTATGAACATGATTCTGTTTAACAGCTTATTTTACTCGTGTTTGTGTTGCAAGATGACTTTAGGAGCTTGAACTGAAAAAGGGTGCTAAATGCATGAATTTGACGCTCTAAATTCACCAAAGCATGAGACGGACTCCAAGAGACCAAGATCGACGGATTTGTACATCAGGGATCTAAGAAAATGGAGAAACTAAAGTTCAAGTGGCCCGAAAGACGTCCAGAATACAAGATCATAGGGTTTCCACCATCTGTTCAGTTCAAAACTACATACATGGCTTGAAGACCATAAATTAACCGTACACGTTGAATTTTGGCCGTTGGATCCTGGTCAAAGTGGCCCAACAGATAAATCAGCCCATAGATCTGTGAATTGGGGCCCACCTGATATTTGGATATGCTTCAATTTTTATCTCAACGTGTTAATTGAAGTTCCAAAGAGGATGGATGGATCAGATTTCTCACAAGCATCACGAGTGGACCCCATAGGTGAGGTGGGAGTGCATTGTGCGGTGCACTCCCAAGCCGCACCGAATCAAGGCACTCGGTCAGCAGACGCTGACCCGAGCCCATACGAAAACCGAGCAGTGGACGGACGTTGTTCGTCCGTTTCCATGTAGTGGGCCCCACACATTGATCATATGGAAGATCAGGACCGTGAATTGTTCCCAGATAGTGGGGACGACTACAACCATGGTTCGCATGTGGTCCCATGCATGCAATCAGGAAATATCTACTGTAAATCGCAGGATGGACAGCAGCAAGCAAATTTCAGTGGACTGCATTGAAAATCAATACAATCTCACCATTCTCGGATGGATTTTCGCAAGGAATTCAATGTACTATGTGGATTTCTCAACCGACATCGATCATGGGTCCACCGACCACCTCAGTGTGTGAATCCGCAGGCTCTGTTTTGCAACAGAGGTTGCGGGTGATCACTGTGGGCCCCACTCATCGTTCATATGATGAATCTGAATCGTCCATTCACTCAAGGGGGTAGCCATAACCATCGCCTAGCTTTCCTTTTTGGCCCATGTACGTGTACGCACATGGATCGGGATTAAATGCAGGATGGACAGCCGGGTTACAATTCAATGGGCCACACCTAACATAATCCAAAACCATCCATATTCAAACGTTTTTTCTTGTGATTCTAATGGACAGCGTAGATTTCTCGAAAGAAAAATGAAGTGAGCCCCACCAAGCTTCAGCGCAGCTCCCTACGTATGGGTTACGCACATTTCGTGCATCCGGTTTTTATGGCCCGTTGTACGACCTTGTCTGTGATCAAATGCAGGATCTGAACCGTTCAGAAGATCCGGAAGGAGGTTTTTACGCCAGCCATGGAGAGAAATCGGATCGTGGGACGGTTTCTGCCCAAAAATCTGGGCCGAAAGCAACTCAGTTTGTGGTTTCTCATCTGTTGTTGCATAAGATCACACACAACCGCCTCTCCTTGTGTAAACACAGCCACCGACCTCCTTGCTGTATAAAAGGGAGAGAGAAAGAGGAGAAAGGGGATCCTAGGCTGGACGTGGAGCTGGGTTGGAACGTGAGAGAGAGAGAGAAAGATAGTAGATTATTTTTTTCTTTTTTTTTTTCTTTTTATTTTTATTTTTATTTTTTTTTAAGGGATCCAGCCCATTCATGTTTGGCTGAACCTCTTAGCTAGGGCTAAGAGGTGAAGCTTGTGGCATGATGAGAATGATTCTATGGCCTTGATGCATGTTATGAACTAATTTTGATTATAGTTGATTAATAGGAATGTTTTTAATTTTTAATGGTCTGTTGTGACTAAAATTACAATGAGTCTACAATGGTTTATGACGTCAGGAAGCCCTGTTGTTCACCATTATCTCCTAGGCATGGTCGAATGATGGTACCCTTCCTAACCTTCATTGCATATTGATTGGTTGGTAATTACTTTAATTCTGTTGTTTGCTTTGTCTCCTGGGCATGGTTTGGTGATGGAATCCATTTTAATTCATATACCTTTCATATCTTGAAAACTATATCAAGTAAGTTCAGTTTTGATCTCCTTGATCTCTACAAGTGGATCCTCTGAATCCCTAGTTTCTTACCTCTGATTTCTTTAAAGTTTTAGATTAATACTTTCACTATTATTCCTTAAATTGATTTGATTTAGATTTCATCTTAGTTTAGTTCTAGCTCTAGTTAGTTTCAGATAAACGTACAGGTTCCAGTCCCTTGGGATTTGACTTCGGTTTTACTGAGTTTATTACTACATCACAACCCTGCACTTGGGGAGTGAACAACCCATAAGGTGACGAACCTACAGGGCTAATGATCGTGAGAGTCACACGACCACAACCATTAGAGCCGCGGGATCGGATTAGGGCAACAATTCTTCGGTGTATCTCAATTTCCCCAACCTGCCGGATGAATGAATCTAACTAATCAACTCGTCTAACATGTGCACTACATGCATTGGTTACTTTTGAGATTTGGCAGTCGTAGTCACTTGTGAGAGTGTTGGTTCGTGAACATTAAATGGTGTCACAAAAGGGAGTGTTGTGGTGAGAGACATGCATCATATCATTAGATCATGCATTGTATTAACTAGAGTATCTATGGTTCTGTGAGTGTATACTTTTCATTAAGTTTACTGTTGTGTATGATAATTAGTGTAACTTATTGTTAATGGTACCATTGAGTTAGCTACTCACTCTCAATCTAGAATGATGTTTTAAAATACAAACCATAACCTATCATAGATGTAGGGATAATGGAGCAGGGTGCACTGGAGGATGCCGGTGTGGACGGCGAGGAGGAACGAGCATACTTCTAGACCCTCGACAGGTCTTTCTAGTTCAAGTGTGAAGATCGCGAGATTGGGCTAAGGCCCTAGTCATTTTCGATTATATGTATGGATGGGACTAGTTCCCTGATTGGATATTTTTTTGAATTTTTGGACCTATGTTTGGATATTTACATGAATAGTAGCATATGACATTTTCGTGTGATATATTGTTGCTTTATGCTTGGTTTAATTCTCCATTGTCCTTAGGATACTTTACATACAAGTGCATAGGAGGCCCATTAAGGCACACGTGGCACCCGAGAATTTGGGAGCCGAGTTCATACTCGACCCCTGAATTTTAGGGCGTTATAGTGGGACTCACATGATGTATGTATTATATCTACACTGTCCATTTGGTGTGGCCCACCATGATGTATTTTATCCACGTTGTCCAGGGCAGCGGCTTACCATGATGTGTTTTATCCAGGCCATCCATCAGTGGACCGTCCAGCAGGCCCACCTACTATATGTATGAGGCCCACTGGTAGTATGTGTGAGGCCCACTTGTCGATGTGTAGGTCCGCTTGCTGATGTGAGAGGCCCAATTGTTGTATATATGAGGCCCATTATGAAGTATGAGGCCCATGTGTGAAGCCCATTATGATGAAGCCCCTTGTGATGTAAGAGGTCCACCATGATGTGTGTTATATGCACACTATCCATTTATTTAGACGGACTATGGACCACCTTATGAAGGCTCACCATGATGAATGTGTCATACGCCCAGCCATGGGATGCCTCATGAGGCCCACCTTGATATATGCACTATACACGCTGCCTATCCATCTTTCAATTAGTGTAAGGGCCGTGGGCCCCTGTTATGATTCCGATTTCAATCCCAAATGGACTGCACCGTACGAAGTAATGATGGTTAAATGTGCACGTTGTAAACCTCCCTAGGGCCCATTAATGAGCCCATTTCCACCCTTATCTTATTGGGCTATCCCAAACCGTTCGGCACCCATTAATGATAGTATTACCTATTTTTCCCTTAGGCAATCCCCAAATTGTTGGGCCCCCCATTAATGATGATGCTTTCCACAATACCTTATAGGAAGTATCCCAACCTTGGAGCCCACCTTGTGTACGGGTCGGGCCTCATAGGAAAGCCCAGTTATCACATGATAGAAGCTCACTTATTGTACATAGTTTCACTCTCCCAACTTACCTTGTTGTGTAGCCATTAGAATAACCTCTTGCTGTAGATGGAAGAATATGTGATATTATATTTGATACATCCACTGTTGAAGTTTATCTCGATTCATGGGTTAGATCCACCGTCCTTGTAGGAGACCCCGCCTTAAGATATATGATATGTTAGTACCTTGAGTAGGTTATGAGAGTCTAACATGGGTCATTCCATATAGACTTTTATATGTCTAGTGGGGCGTATCGCTCAGCCCCTACTCTTGTAAGTGACATACAGATTAAGGCCGATCATCGCCTGCTATATCTGATAATCATGCTAGTGTACTTAGTCTAGTAGGATACACTGAGAATATGCTTAGTTTAACATTATGATACATGCCCGCATGCATCATTTATATACATGTTATGAGGAGTGATTGATCAAAGCATTGGGCCGAGATTTTTACGGGACTCCCTGTGAGACAGAATTGCCCCACTGATTGTGCGGTCACATAGGTTTGATGTAAGATTGGATGGTATGACTCATGCATCTCGCATTTTGTGTGACATGATCATTGTACACCCTAGTGACACAAGGGCAGTGACCTTCATAGGCATATCGTGGATAGCCAAATGGGACACCGAAAATGTTTGGAACTTAGCGTATGGGCACTTCAGATGCCCGTGGGTGAAAGTTCCTAAACCCCCGTGGCCAGGGGATGCTCCAACGTCTAAACTGAGTGGATACACGAACGCCCGAGTGCCGAATACAAATAGGTCGCATTTCCCACTGTGTTGTAGTCGGTTGAAAGGGAGTGTGGCCCTATCCGCCTGAGGGTAGGGGGCAAGGTTAGACTGAGTTTAACCAGCTTGGAAAGGAGTTTGCTATAGACTTGCCGGGTAGATATTGGCAGACTACTAGCCAGGCGGGTAGTGAGGTCTTTTTCACTCACCTGGTTGCGCATGATGGGGCGATAATCTGGTATGGAGTGTACTAGACCCTGGTGATATTCAAGATATATACGGTACTGATATGTGGACTTACTGAGTAGGAGTTGCGTACTCAACATTTGACTCATTCATTCATTCATTCACTATTCACTCGGGCTAGTGGTGCGCAACTAAATCATTATGTGTATTTTCGCAATGACCATGATTTCGGTTGGGTATGCGACCAACCTAAGATCAAAAGTTTACTACATTGAGTCATTAGCTGACTATTACCGAGTTAGATGTAGTCAATTTGTCATCGAATGAGATCACAAACTATGGGGCACACAACCTCACAAGGGTACATAGATCTTACTCTTCGCTAAGTAGAAAGGAGGACACGAGTAATTAAAACATTTAATTAGAGTGGATCAAAGGCCAATGATGAAGACTAAAGGGAACTGTAAAAAAAATAATAATAAATGAACAAATTTTTAACCCTACTATGAATAAATCAAAATATGGATCCTTCACTTCATCACTCTCATATGGGATAAATAGTTTTGCTAGTTTGGTAGATTATACAATATTTCTATATTAGCTCCTCTTATGCACATTAGCCTTTTAATCAATAGACATGACAATTAGGGGTGTACACCAAGTCGAACCGAGTCGAGCTAGCCTCAGCTCGACTTAGCTCAGCCACTAGCTGACCCCAGCTCGACTTGTCTTAGCTTCATTTGGTCAGCAGCTCGGGCCAATTCGAGCTGAGTTCAAGCCAAAATCGAGCCTCTGCGGCATTTTCACAAACACATGCTGTGCACTTTCAATTTCTCACTATATGTAAAATAACAATGACTGTTTACAAGTATTTTATCACACGCCATGTAGGCAACATCAAAATCAAGAAAAAATGGTATTTACTTCATATACATACCTTCCTTTCCACTAGCCGACACTTCGTTTAGTCATTTCATCAAACACTTGGTGAGAAACATCAATATCAAAGTAACCGAGTCATTGAACTAGTTCGATCCGAGTTTGATTCGAGTTGGGGTTCAATTCGAGTCGAGTCGAGCTCGGGCAAGCTCGAACTCGGTTAGAAATTTTTTTGTGCTAAAAAAATCAGCTTGACTTGGCTCGAACTCAGCTTCGAACCAAGTCGAATCGAGCTTTTTCGAGTCGAGTCGGGCTAGCTAACCGAGCTAACTCGGTTCGTTCACAGCCCAATGTCCTTTTATTTTTGTGTTAGAAAGTCCTTTTATCTATTCAGTTGTCTTCTTACTGGAACATTCAAAAAACACAACCTTTCCTGCCATACGATTTAAATCTAGAACTCCATAAAGTCGAAAGAGGCAGATAAATGAGAAAAATACATAATTAAGTCTAATAACAGGAAAATTCCACACATACAACGAGTGTGTGTTTGGATGCTCGATTGGACTGAATTGCAATAATTTGATCAAACATAAGAACAAATGAGGACCAATCAATAACTACAAATCCTTGCATTTCAACTTGAAACGATCTGAATTGCTATTTGGAGAACCATCCCTTCATTATGAATGGAACAGGGCTAGCCCGACTTTTATTCATTTCCACTTCATTGAATTGAATTATCACAATTCATTTCAATCGGGCATCGAAATGCAGTCTGTTCACCAAACATGGTCCACGAATGGGTCCGAAATTTGATAATTGTGGCTGTGTATCTGCTTTCCAGGCCACTTTTCAAAGCCTGTGGCATGTTTAAATTATTAAACGTCAGCATTCAAAAATAAGAACAAGAGAAATCTCAACCGTTGGTTTTCGAGTATACCTGAAATCTCAGCGACCCGTGGATCTGTGTGATGTCCCGTACAGACAACGATAGCCTCAAAAATCTCTCACTCCATTATCGAGTCCGATCCTGGAGTCTGCCACTCCACGATCCACTCGTCTTTCCTCATTTCAACTGAGCTTACTCGGACGACCTCTGCATCGAACCGGATTAGCTCAAGAAGCTCGAACTCAGCCGTGAAGTCCTCAATGTAAGCCAGGACCTCTTCGTGTCGTGGGAAAGTTCTGGAATCTCCGTTCCGTGTAGTAGTGAAAGGGAAATCCAAGAAGCTCATGACCTGTCGAGGGAGGTTTGTGTGGAGTGAGAGGTAGAGGGTGCCGTGCATGATTTCCTGACTCGGGTCAAGCCCGAGCGGGTCTGACTCTACCCGCGGGTCATAGACCCACTTTCTGTCGATTCGGTTGCTCTTCTCGAAGACGACGACTCAGTGGCCTTCTCTGATGATCTCATGAGCAGCGACGAGTCCGGACACACTCGTGCCAATTACAACCACCTTGTAAGAACACGCCATCAGAATGTGACGCTGATTTCCTGTGACAACTTGTGGCAGAAAGGTTCTCGCTTGGAAGCTGTGGGGCCCACCATGATGTTTGTGAGAAATCCACCTTGTCCATTCACTTTGTCAAATCATTTTAGGAAAGGAGAAATAAAAAAGAGGGATTAAAAAGTGGGCCACAAGAATTTTTTATTTTTATTTTTATTTTTTTTTTTTTTTTGGGGGGGGGTGGTGAAGAAATGTCTACCGTTGAAATCTTCCTGGTCCACCTTGGTGTTTATCTTATATCTAAACCATTCATATGGCTAATTCCCACTTGGGTGAACCGAAAACATTCAAATTTCTTAGCGTGATACAAAACTTCAGCGGCCTTACGATTATTTCAACGGTGGTCATTTAATTCTTACTTTTTGCTCTTGCGTGCCCACTTAAGTTTTGGATTCTCTTCATTTTTGGTCCCGTTTGCTAAATGATCTGTTGAAATAGATGGTCGGGGTGGATTTTTCAAAACCCACGCTCGTGCCCCTCTCTCCCTATTTATCTCTGCCAGCGAGGTCCCTTTCTTACCTGTCCAGGGGTGTACACGAACCGAGCTAGCTCGGTTAGCTCGCTGGACTCGACTTGAAAAAGCTTGATTCGGCTCAGTTCGAAGTTGAGTTCAAGCCGAGTCGAGCTGATTTTTTGAGCTCAAGAATGAGTTCGAGCTGGCCCCAAATCGACTTGACTTGGATCGAACCCATGAATCGAACTCAGATCTAACCAGTTCGGTGACTCAGTTACTTTGATATTGATGTTGCTCACCAAGTGTTTGATGAAATGACTCAAAGAAGTGTGGCTAGTTGTAACACCCCAGATTTTTGCTAACCTGGGGTTAGACATCCTTAGGCAATGGGCTAACTATAATGCCTTAGTAACCTCTCAGAACCCAATTCCAAAGCCAAAGAAATCATTTAGAACCAAATTCTTTAGAAATTTAACGTGAATTAACTAGCGCTACACTAGATTACCTATAAAATTAGCACCAATCACTTTAAATACGATCTGTAAGACCCAAAATCTCTAGAATTGTTACCGCTACGTTACCTAAAACCTAGGATCAAACTCTAAACCTATTTGTTCTCAGGAACCCTTTGAAACTTTGTATTGGATCTAGACCACACGTCGAAAGTCCGATATCTATAATCTCAGACCGTTATGACCGCTTAGCTGGACTTGACAATCGTTTCAAAAATCAATCCCAACTGATGTTCTGAGGCTATTTCATTGGGCCTGGAGTGAAGACAGTGAGAAAAGGTAAAGATTTAAAAATTTAATTCAAAATCTGGCACGTGTCGCTGCGCATTATTATTAAGCATTCTGACCGTCAGAATTCAGCCAGATTCCACCCTCGGATCAGGAAAAATTTCTCTTTCATGTCATGAAGCTTGTAGACCTGATGTAGGTTCGATGACCGCTGAACTGAAACTGGACCGCCACGTGCGATCTGGGAACTCAACCGGACTGAAAACTTCATGTGAGCAGGATCCAATATCCATGAGCTTAAGTCCGACCGCGTTCGGCCAGGAGACCTCCCGAAACACTCTTTTGGATCTGAAAAGACCCGATTTAGCTATAACCCAAGTATACCTTGGTCTGGAGTCTATTTAGGTGAGGTTTTAGCCTATATAAGGGCTTTAAACCCTCTCATATCTCTCCCATCCGATTTTGTAAGAAACCCTAGAAAGTGGTGAGAGAGAAAGAGAGGGTTAGTGAGAGAATTTGGGAGAGAACTTCCTGCCAATTGCTCCAGCCTTTGTATGTACCCAAGCACCGCCTTCAAATTACTTTCCCGGTGATTCCAACTCACTTCTAGGTAAGAAAACCCTAATCTATAGCTGTTTTAGGGATTCTTTTGATATAAGTAGCGAAGTAGCTTATGTATCTTGTGTATTAGGTCGCCATAATGCAGTTGACGAAGCGTAGACGTTCTATTCGAATCGATACACGTTTACGGCGAAAGGTGATGATTTTAGACGCTTAGATTAACTGATTTCAAAGCTTTCAATGTCGTTTAATAGTAGATTATCGACGAGAACGCCATTTGACATGTAGAACATGCTATCCATTTTCCATTTCGTATACGTACGGTGAATTTGAGATTTAGGGTATTTTAGTCATTTATAGGAAATACTGTATACATCTGTATTTTGTTGAAATGATTGCCATGTGATTTTGTCGTGTTATGATATTAGATATGTGTGTATAATCTGTTTGGCGAAGAGATTCGCCCTTATGCGCACTTTGGGTCGACATACGTTATGTAGACTAAAGTGTGTAGACTAAGTGTTTGTATAAATGTTTGTATTAGTATGTATTGAGTAAATGTTGTGGTAGATTAGTCTTGATATTGAATTCTCAATTAATATGATGATGTACATGATTTTCCTCCATGTTGTTATTGAATTGGTTTCCTTATATGTATGGAATACATGTGTTTGGTTGATTTGCTTACGTTGTATGTTATAACATGTTGTTAACATGCTTGGATGGTTCGTATTTCATTTCTATTACTCTCATATAATCACTGATGTTGATTATAAGTGCTTGGGGTTATGCTCTGGTCCAGGTAGTCGGTAATAGATTCAAGTTCGTGGTTGGCTTCTATTTGCCACGAAAGACGCGTCGATGAATGCGAGTAGTGCTTTGGGTTGGCGGCAGTGGTTAGGCCACACGAAGTGTTTTATGCACTTCATGTCGCTCAGTTTGAGATGCGCTCGTACTAGTCGAGCCCGTCAAGTAACCCGACTGGCCATTATATGTTCACCTTGTATGAGTCATAACTGCTTGAACCTAGGGTACTGAACTTACCATTAAAAATCCTATTAACCATGGTACCTTTATCCATAAAGACTCATAAGTCAAGCATGGTGGTATGGGACACCGTGGTTGAGCTGTCGGCCTACGCAGGGCCACAAATCTCCCCGTAGTGACCAGTGAGCACCCTACTCTGAGCAGATTATGGTGGTATGTGACACTATATTCTTGCTGTCGGCCTACACTGATTGGTAACGAGCCCTTTGTAGTGACCTTGAGTTTATCCTGACACCGCATGGGGGCGATGAGTCCTGATGCAATATTAAGGATATAAATAGGCCTGTATTGATAAGGTGATGGGGGAGAGGAGCAACGAGTGCGTGCAACAGCCCTGACAGCCCTTGCAGCGACCTATAAATATAACATCGTATGAGATTACTAGGAGTGACGATCCTAGACAGGATCTGTGTTGGGATTGATATAAGGAAGGTACCTTAGTTTCCCAATACTGCTGTATGAATGGACTAATAACAACTCGGTAATCATTATCCATATCACACTGCATGTGCCTGGAAGATGTGGAGCACTGAGGAACGCAAGCATGTCGCAGGCGTAAGATGGTGCCGCATGAGGGAGTATGTCGGTGAGGACATCCATCATGTCATTTCATGCTTGCATTAACAACAGTATCTAGGAATGTTTGATTACCTGCTTTACTATTATCGCGTGATTAATTTGATAACGTGCTAATCTTTGCTCTATGATTCTACTGAGTTGATCACTCACTCCTACGTTACGGGACGGTGTTGCGCACACCAACCAGTCCCTGTTTTAGTTGCAGATGATGACGCTGCTTGTGAAGTGGAGCCGGACTTGATGATAATGAGGAGGATTTCTCCTATATGCGTGTTTTGTTCGACGAAATTACAGGGAAGTTGTTTAGATGCCATGACACTTGTTATTTTATATTTTTAGAGCACTCATGTATATCCTTTTTATTATTTTTGGAGTATACATGTATATGTCTAACCTGGTAACATGCTCACACTCTGGAGACTTACAATCAATTATACATTATTATATATTTATCACAGTCTTCCGCTTGTAAAATTTAACTGTCTATGGAGTATGATATGCTGTTTTGGCTTAATCCCAATCTTGTTTAATGTCATTCTACAGACGACATACATTTATTATTATCTATGTTGTATAAGTGACATTTTGGAACTCGGGAGTTGGGATTCTACCCGACCCCCGATTTTTGGGATGTTACAGATGGTATCAGAGCATGATTTGGATTAAACTGGACCTGGGTTATGGTAACACAACGCACACTGATGCACTCTGACTTAGGAAGGGGGCGATGGAACTTAGAAACCACATTAGAATCTCAAGTTTCGCCTATAGGTGAGACTATATGATAATTTAGGCCGTAACGTATCTTTGGTCGCGTGAAGCGACCTAAGTCGACTCTAGGCCGTTAGTCGACAGGTTTGAGTCACTCCTTGAGAAATTCCAAACCTGAAAATGGATGTCCTTAGGTTGTGGGTCGACCACAACACCCTACACTCAATCGCAAGGCTTAAAACCCCTGTTTTACCCATTTCCTTCAAAATCTCTCCTTTCACCACCTCATTCTTCAACTTTTTCTAAATCCTTTCATACTAGGCATAAGTCTTAACTTCTAAATGATGGAGAATTATGCTTGAACAAAACTTTACTATAAATAGTAAATATATGTATAAATGGGACTTTTGACCATTCCAATTATGGAATCTTGTGGAATAAGTGGGTTAATTGGATGGATTAGCCTCTCCTACCCCAAAATCATATGTTACAGGATGCAAAAACACATTTCAGTTTGTAAATTGGCTCCGAAACGCCTCAAACGGAGTCATGGGCCTACCCATGCTGATCTAGAATGATCTAGGGTGGGACCCATATCAATTTTGGGCCCTTAGGGCAGGGGGACCCAGCTCAGATGGTTGGGCATCGCCGAACATGACTTTGGTCGGCGAGGACCTCGCCGTACAGTGGGCCCCACTCAGGCCGAGCGTGGGGCTGGTGCACTTTGAGGGCTAAAGTACCCTCCCTACATGTGGGTCGTCCCTTAAAACCCTCCCAAAACATCACCTCCTTCACAAAAACGTCCCTCAAGCTCTCCTTTCTTCAAGTTCTTGCTGCCTCCTCTCTCAAAACCCATTTCAAATCGCCCCCAATCCCATTTTCTGTTATAACCGACGCTACTCCATCATCCACAGCCATACACTCTCCCCTCTCTCTCCATTCTCGTCGCTTGGAGCTTTTCCATCCTCCATTGGAGGCTAAAATTCATGTGAGCCTCCATCCCAACCCATTTCACTCTTTTCCCTTTGCAATCCTAGCCATTTGAGGCCTGTTTCACTCCTCTATAGGACCTAGATTCATGGCAACCCATTTGGACAGCCCTTTCACCCCCTTTCCTTCATTTTCCATGGCTCTTTTGAGCTAGTTATAGCCGTCTTCTCGATCTCTCCGCTTTACCGTCGGGCGAGACCAAATACGGTAGCTTAGTCCACAAATAATGACCATCTAGTGCTAGGACATCTAGAGTTTTGGACCTAGAGTTAGTGCTCCTAAATTTGAAAGATCTAACGATATAAGAAATCCAATTTCAATTAGACAATCTAGACTCTAAGCGATAGAACAATCCCCTGTATTAGAAATGGTATAAAACCATTTAGCGTATAAGCTTAGGCTTTGGATTACAGCTAGTGAGTTACAGACTCGTCTACTAGTTACCTTAAGTAGTGTAAAGCCTGTATATGTTAAGGAATAGTCGGTTAAATTTGGTTGGAGTAGAACCTCATTCCTTCGATTGATCCCCTTAATATTTATAGACTTCTGTTATAACCCTTAGGAAAATTGTTTTAACTTAGAACCTTTTACTCTCAGGGAAAACTTATAAATCCCTCAGATTGAACTTAGAATAAACCAGCACACCCCTCAGAATTGCCTTCCCAAGGATTTATTGCATTCGGAAACACAGAGTAAAGGAACTATATGTAAGCGATGTATTCGCGGTTTGAATCGACTTCTTAATCCTAGTAGTTACCAATGAATCCAATGCTCTGATCAAGCAGAAGATCGGCATCGACTCGGATTAAGACTTGATACAATAAATTTTCTGTCCTAGCTAGACAGAAAGTCTATGTATTCGGCTCAGACCCACTACACAACCTTTCTTCCGTGTTGGCCCAACCACCTACAACCAAAAGTTATCGCTTTATCTTTGGGAAATGGCGAGGACTTATAGCCAGTAGAGAATTAGATATCTTCCTACCAACTCATACCTGCCCCTGAACTCAACCACAATAGAGATTAGGCTTCTTTATACAACTATAGGTACCAATACCATAGAACGCATCATTAACAAAGGAAGACCAATGTAACGAGAGACTGTTTCCCAGTTTATGTCAAGGATAGGTCCTAAGTTACACCTCGTTCCAATATACGGATCGAGACATAGATTCTTGAGCCTTCAGTAGAACTAAGTTTTAAGGGGAGGTAGAACATTTTGAGCCCAATCTAGTTAGGTCAGCCAATGCAACCGTTAGACCAGAGTGGCAGAGCGGAAGCGTGGTTAGCCCCTTCCCCACTGGCCCAGGATCGAAACAGTTGATTTAGGTTATACGTAAGGTTAGGTCATTAAATAGGATTTGAACCTTCCTCAGAATGTCAATACGAAAGTCTCTTTAAGTACTCATTACCCTTAGCCAATTTCGGGGACGAAATTTTATTTTAAGGGGGGTAGATTGTAACACTCTGGATTTTTGCTAACCTGGGGTTAGACGTCCTTAGGCAATGGGCCAACCATAACGCCTTGATAACCTCTCAGAACCCAATTCCAAAGCCAAAGAAATCATTTAGAACCAAATTCTTTAGAAATTTAACGTGAATTAACTAGCGCTACGCTAGATTACCTGTGAAATTAGCACCAATCACTTTAAATACGATCTGTAAGACCCAAAACCTCTAGAATTGTTACCGCTACGTTACCCTAAAACTTAGGATCAAACTCTAAACCTGTTTGTTCTCAGGAACCCTTTGAAACTTTGTATTGGATTTAGACCGCACGTCGAAAGTCCGATATCTATAATCTCAGACCGCTATGACCGCTTAGCTGGACTTGACAATCGTTTCGAAAATCAAGCCCAACTGATGTTCTGAGGGTATTTCATTGGGCTTGGAGTGAAGAGAGTGAGAAAAGGTAAAGATTTAGAAATTTAATTCAAAATCTGACACATGTCGTTGCGCGTTATTATTAAGCGTTCTGACCATCAGAATTCAGCCAGATTCCACCCTCGGATCAGGAAAAATTTCTCTTTCATGTCATGAAGCTTGTAGACCTGATGTAGGTTCGATGACCACTGAACTGAAACTGGACCGCCACGTGCGATCCGGGAACTCTACCGGACTGAAAACTTCATGTGAGCAGGATTCGATATCCATGAGCTTAAGTCCGACCACGTTCGGCGAGGGGACCTCCCGAAACACTCTTTTGGATCGAAAAAGACCCGATTTGGCTATAACCCAAGTATACCTTGGTCTAGAGTCTATTTAGGTGAGGTTTTAGCCTATATAAGGGCTTTAAACCCTCTCATATCTCTCCCATCCGATTTTGCAAGAAACCTTAGAAAGTGGTGAGAGAGAAAGAGAGAGAGAGTTAGTGAGAGAACTTCCTGCCGATTGCTCCAGCCTTTGCACGTACCAAAGCACCGCCTTCAAATCACTTTCCCGGTGATTCCAACTCACTTCTAGGTAAGAAAACCCTAATCTATAGCTGTTTTAGGGATTCTTTTGATACAAGTAGCGAAGTAGCTTATGTATCTTATGCATTAGGTCGCCATAATGTCGTTGACGAAGCGTAGACTTTCTATTTAAATCGATACACATCTACGGCGAAAGGTGAGGATTTTAGACGCTTAGATTGACTGATTTCAAAGCTTTCAATGTCTTTTAATAGTAGATTATCGACGAGAACGCCATTTGACATGTAGAACATGCTGTCCGTTTTCCATTTCGTATACGTACGATGAATTTGAGATTTAGGGTATTTAGTCATTTATAGGAAATACTGTATACATCTGTATTTTTCTGAAATGATTGCCATGTGATTTTTTTGTGTTATGATATTAGATATGTGTGTATAATCTGTTTGGTGAAGAGATTCGCCCTTATGCGCACTTTGGGTCGACATACGCTATGTAGACTAAAGTGTGTAGACTAAGTGTTTGTATAAATATTTGTATTAGTATGTATTGAGTAAATGTTGTGGCAGATTAGTCTTGAGATTGAATTCTCAATTAATATGATGATGTACATGATTTTCCTCCATGTTGTTATTGAATTGATTTCCTTATATGTATGAAATACATGTGTTTGGTTAATTTTCTTACGTTGTATGTTATAACATGTTGTTAACATGCTTGGATGGTTCGTATTTTATTTCTATTACTCTCATATGATCACTGATGTTGATTACAAGTGCTTGGGGCTATGCTCTAGTCCAGGCAGTCGGTAATAGATTCAAGTTCTTGGTTGGCTTCTATTTGCCACGAAGGACGCATCGATGAATGCGAGTCGTGCTTTGGGTTGGCGGCAGTGGTTAGGCCACCTGAAGTGTTTTATGCACTTCATGTTGCTCAGCTTGAGATGCGCTTGTACTAGTCGAGCCCGTCAAGTAACCCGTCTAGCCATTGTATGTTCACCTTGTATGAGTCATAACTGCTTGAACCTATGGTATTGAACTTACTATTGAAAACCCTGTTAACCATGGTACCTTGATCCATAAAGACTCATGAGCCAGGCATGGTGGTATGGGATACCGTGGTCGAGCTGTCGGCCTACGTTGGGGCCACAAACCTTTCCGTAGTGACCAGTGAGCACCCTACTCTGAGCAGATTATGGTGATATGGGACACTATATTCTTGCTGTCGGCCTACACTGATTGGTGACGAACTCTTTGTAGTGACCTTGAGTTTATCCTGACACCGCATGGGGGTGATGAGTCCTGATGCAGTCTTAAGGATATAAATAGGCCTATATTGATAAGGTGATGGGGGAGAGGAGCAACGAGTGCGTGCAACAGCCCTTGTAGCGACCTATAAATATAACATCGTATGAGATTACTAGGAGTGACGACCCTAGACAGGATCTGTGTTGGGATTGATATAAGGAAGGTACCTTAGTTTCCCAATACTGCTGTATGAATGGACTAATAACAACTCGGTAATCATTATCCATATCACACTGCATGTGCCTGGAAGATGTGAAGCACTGAGGAACGCAAGCATGCTGCGGGCGTAAGATGGTGCCGCATGAGGAAGTATGTCGGTGAGGGCATCCATCATGTCATTTCATGCTTGCATTAACAACAGTATCTATGAATATTTGATTGCCTGCTTTACTATTATCGCGTGATTGATTTGATAACGTGCTAATCTTTGCTTTATGATTTCACTGAGTTGATCACTCACTCCTACGTTACGGGAGGGTGTTGCGCACACCAACCAGTCCCTGTTTTAGTTGCAGATGATGGCGCTACTTGTGAAATGGAGCCAGACTTGATGATGATGAGGAGAATTTCTCCTATATGCGTGTTCTGACCGACGGGATTACAGGGAGGTTGTTTAGATGCCATGACACTTGTTATTTTATATTTTTAGAGCACTCATGTATATCCTTTTTATTATTTTTGGAGTATACATGTATATGTCTAACCTGGTAACATGCTCACACTCTGGAGACTTACAATCAATTATACATTATTATATATTTATCACAGTCTTCCGCTTGTAAAATTTAACTGTCTCTGGAGTATGATATGCTGTTTTGGCTTAATCTCAATCTTGTTTAATGTCATTCTACAGACGACATGCATTTATTATTATCTATGTTGCATAAGTGACATTTTGGAACTCGAGAGTTAGGATTCTTCCTGACTCCCGATTTTCGGGATGTTACAATAATGGCAAAGAAGGTATGTATATGAAACCAACACTCTTTTTTCCTTGATTTTTTATGTTGCTTAGACGGTGTTTGATAAAATACCCGTAAAATCATTATTGCTATCTCAAATACAGTGATATTTTAAAGGTGCAATCCAAGTGTTTGTGAAAATGCCTCAATGGCAAACTCGGCTCAATCTTGGCTCGAACTCGGCCCGAGCTACTGACCAAACCGAGTCGAGCTAGCTAATCAGGCTTGAGGACTGAGCCGAACTAAGTTCGAGCTGAGGCCAGCTCGACTCGGTTCAACTCGATGTACACCCCTACTTGCCACCTCCAGCTCGATCTCATGCGGTGACACAATCACATGTAGTATCCCTCTAGTCTCTCCCTCTTATAAAATAGATCAGCTTTCAAAATCATCACATCAAGATATTTTTAATAAAACTCAATATAAGATTAAGAGATTTAGAGTTTTGTTAGTAACAAAAAATGATAGTTGTCTTTAAGTGATATGCCTCCAAGTTGAGAAAAACTCTCTGAGGTGACCGACTTTGAGCCATCAACACGGGATGAACGGTTCCTCCGACTTAGAGATGGGCCACCAACCTAAGCCGTCAGAGGACGAATCTTGGTAGGTGGAGACCCGCCCTACGAAAAATGTTTACGACACGGGTAAGGAACCCGTGGGGAATGAGCTTGAGCCCCAAGCTCCCCAACATCCCAAGCTGATTAGGTTGATCACTGCTAGAGAGGCAGTATGAGAAATTCAGAGGGCATCTTGACCTAGATTTGAAAGAGAAGGATTTGGCCTGATCTCAGTCGAAGATCAGTTTGACACATTCAAACTCAGTTGAATATCACTCTAACAAATCAAGTATATGAATCCCGTCAGAAGAAGAACTCTCTAGTGTAGCACATTAAAAGCTAGTGGTTCAAAACCTCCTCAAACACCCTATATGTACGACCACTATGAGAAAAAAAATGTGACATCTAAGCTCCAATCCACACCTTTGAGATCATCTACACACCTAACTTGGGCATCGGAGGTTTCACAGTTGGCCACCAGCATCCCTCGCTGCTTATATTTTCTTTAGCTTTTGCAGGTCAATTGAACGGTGTAGTTTTACATCGATCTTATATGTTTGTCAGAATCTGACAACAACAAGTTTCATTATATAATATCTCTTCTAATCCTTTTCATGCCCTTAAATTCGGCTCCAAAAACAAGTGAAAGAAAAGAATAGAGAAGAGAAGAAGGCATGAATGTTTTCTCAATTCCATTTTCTTTTAATTTTCTATATTTTTTTAGAATTTGGATTTACATTCAATTTCCTTTCCACTTTGGGATAATTGACCAAACCCTACTTGGTTTTGTCTTTAACACTGAAAGCATACCCGTGAATGAATTTAGATTTCCAATTGAGTAATAAGATTGGGAATTTGGGTCACACATGTGAAGATTGCTCATAGCCATGTGATCTATCTCTAGATACTTCATCATATGTTTCCTATCACCTAGATTCTCAAATTTTAGGCCAGTCCATTTGTCGGATGGGCTACATTGGTTGAATTGTAGTATTTTCTGCCACATGGTATTATTAACTGTATTGACTAAGACATCAAGCCATAATATAGTATATGATGCTTTGTAAAATCATTAAAGTTTGAAATGAAATCAAAATATAAATTTTAGCTTAATTTTATGAATGGACTTCAATTTCACAGGCATTTTAAAGAAAATAGAAATAAAGAAATTTGCCTGTTATAGTTGATAATACTTCATAAGATCATTAGAAGTTGGAATGAAATCAAAATTTATGTTTTATCACAATTTTGTGAATGGACCTCTTGTTGTTAACATGCAAATGGTTTTCTTATGGTAGTGTAGCTCTTTCATTATTGGTAGATGTTAGAGTTTTGTGATTAAAAATGATAGTTTTCCCAATGAGGTACTTGAGATTAGGGCATGGATAGATGATGGGTTGCTAATTGTATAGCGTATAGTGAGAATTGGTGCACATGTAGAAATCCAACATAATGAGTGAGATTTTTAAGTTTGATTTTGAAATTTGTTGATATTACTACCAGTGTTCAAATTATCTCTGATATTATCATTGTCTCCAGCTCAGTGATACCGATAACACTGGTAGCGATACTGATAATGTTTGTAGTATTCGAAATTTCAGGTATTAGCAATATTGCTAAGTATCGCCAACATATCAATATCACTAATGTAATTGTCAATATTTTCAACTATGTAAATTCTAGGTGTTCTTGTATTGCCAATGCGTCAATATCGATAATGTATTACCAATATTTTTTACTATGTAAATTCTAGGTAACGCTTGTATCATAAGTATATCAATGATATTTTAATAATATCGCTAATGTATTGATATAATCAAAATTTTGTTTATTAGAAAAAAAAATTATTTCAATTTTTTTTTTCATGAGTATATGGTTGTATGTAGTGTTCAATTTGTCATTAATAATATTCATAATATCTCAATATTATCGATATCGCAACACACGAGATATTGAGACCACAATCTTTTGTTTACTTTCTAATTGTTGATGATTTTTTGGTAAAATATCATGTGGTGTTGATATTTTGCAATATCAATTGATGTTTGGATGGAAGGTTGGATGGTTAAATAAGTTGGAGGGGATGGTTGGACTAATTTCTTACAACAACATATATATATATATATATATATATATATATATATATATATATATATAGAGAGAGAGAGAGAGAGAGAGAGAGAGAGAGAGAGAGAGAGAGAGAGAGAGAGCAGAACGCTCACCTGCGAACCAATTCGCACGTACTTACGAACTTTTTTGAGAACTCATCATACGTGATGATTCTCAAAAATCTGAACGGTCCACATGAAGCAGAGCCTCATGAAACCCCCTGGTACCAATTTTTACTTTGAACCAAAACTTCGGTGGGCCATGCAAAATTCAAATAGTTTCTTCCCTTGATTTACATTTCTCTTTGCTATGGCCCACCAGAATCTTAGATAGGTTGAAAATTCACCTCCTCGGGTTTGATGGGATTTTGCATCTTATGGACCGTTCGGATTTGACTCCCATGACACGTGTGCAAAGGTGAGCATGCCTCTTTTTTTTTCTCTCTCTCTATACACACACACACACACACACACATACACACACA
This sequence comes from Magnolia kwangsiensis, assembly GCA_037074715.1. Lineage (NCBI taxonomy): Eukaryota > Viridiplantae > Streptophyta > Magnoliopsida > Magnoliales > Magnoliaceae > Magnolia > Magnolia kwangsiensis. The sequence goes on along the minus strand of CM073576.1, from coordinate 17,949,491 downwards.
CACGCTCACTTGTGAACCAGTTCATTCGTATTACATATGAACTTTTTTGAAAACTCATCATATCTGATGAGTTTTGAAAATTTGAACGGTCCACATGAATTAGAACCTCAGGAAACCCACTGGTACGAAATTTTACTTTGATCCAAAACTTTGATGGGCCATGGAAAATGCAAACAATTTCTTCCTTTGATTTGAATTTCTCTTTGCTATGGCCCACCAGAATCTTAGATTAGGGTGAAAATTTTTCTCCTAAAGTTTCATGAGATTCCGCATCTTATGAACTGTTCAGATTCGACACCCATGACACGTGTGCAAGGGTGCACACAAGTGTAGGCACGTAGGTGAGCATGCCTATATATATATATATATATATATATATATATATATAATGCTTATGAGGCTATTGGTTTTAAGGACCTGGTCATTTGTAGCATTGATTGGTAGGGCCCAATATAGTCATCCATACCATTTCTTAATGGTTAGCATTGTTTGATGCAATTAGATTTTTCTTCTCAGTTGTACCAATTGTTACTCGTGGATTTGGGAACCTATTAATTGAGCTAAATATTGATACAAAAAATGGAAAGATATTATTTATTTATTTATTTTGTTCTTTACTATTATTTTTGGACTTACAGATACGGTAAATTATTATCATAGGTCATTTATTAGTTGGACCTCACATATGAACCAATGTTGTGGATTACAAATAGCAAGCCTTGTTTTATGAAGCACAACTACCAAGTTGAAATGAAATGACTGAGGATTGGATGCTTATCAAAATTGGAAGTTTTGTTTATTAAGATGATCCAATACAATTCATACAATTAGTTTAAAAATTGTTATGTATTATTGTTATTGTTTTTATTTTAATATTTATTTCTTTATTTCAAAAACATTATTTTTATCTTTTTATATTTATTTCATTGCTTTGAATAACAATTATGATTTACTTGACCTAACGTGGGTGTAGAATCAGAATGGATAATCTATTGCTTTTTAAGGTCGATTATATTCTTTATATGCCATTCCACCCGTTCATCAGTGTCTCCAGCATGCAGTAAGAAACAACACAAATATCAGCTTGATCAAAAACTTCTTGTCTGGGGAGGTTTTTAATGGCAGGCATCTTTATCCCCCAATGTTTCCTATGGTGTAGCTCACCTGAACTTTGGATATGCCTCATGTTTGGGCCCATGCCTTAAAATAAGCTGCCGAAACGGATCGACGGACTGGATGTAACGCATACATAATAGTGGAACCCACAGAGCTTATGCCGTAGGCCCCACCTGGAATCGATCCGCGTCCATCTTAAACAGGCCGCAAGGCGGGGGTGTACCTCACATCAGCTATATAGCTGCTGTAGGTGCGTGCCGTGCGAAGACGAGCACTGACGCTCCTCGAGCTCCGAGTTGTACGAACGGTTCAAAGGAGATCAAAGTTACATGGCTCCATAGTAATGTATTTATTATATCCACACCGTTCATATATTTTTAGAGATCATTTTAGAGCATAATTAAAAAAATAAATTATATCCAAAGATCATCTGGACCACAACATAAATAGCAGCAGAGATAATGATTTTCACCGTTAAAAATTTGTAGGGCCAACCATAACGTTTATTTTCCATCCAATCTGTTCATAAGGTTACAAAGACGTGGATGAAGAGAAAAAACAAATTTCATATTGATCCAAAACTTCTGTGAACCCCAAAAGGGTTTCAATGGCAGACGTTCAATCCCCCACTGCTTTTTTCAGTGTGATCTACTTGATCTTTATATCTGTCTTATATTTCTTCTCAAGACCTACGACAAGCTTGGAAAATGGATGGACGGTTTGGATATAACACATACCTCATGCTTGGACTCACGGAACTTGCTGACGTCAATTCATCAGCTATATAGCTGGTGTGTTCGTACACCAGCAAATCCGCTTCCAGGTAAAACAACCGTGTTCTGTGGCCCATCCTGTTCTTTGTATAACATCCACTCCGTCCATCAGGGTGAACCTTCTCATTTTCATAGTACGATCTCTAAATCAATCCTTTAAAATCTCAGGTGGGCCACACACAAAGGGTCAACAATGTAAAATCACTAGTTTTTTTTTTTCTTTCTTTCTTTCTTTACACGCACGCACACACCTCCACACACGCTGTGGTGGGATTTCACCACCATGCATACTCGAACCCAAGCTCTTGAGAGTCTACCACCGGAGCAAGAGCAAGGATCCAAATTTAATCACTAGTTCATTCTTTAAATATCGCACGGTGTGGGTTTTTTTTTTGTTTTTTTTTGTTTTTTAAACACACGCACACACCCCCACACACTCACGCCACACGCACACACACCGTGGGATTTCACCACCATGGGTACTCGAACCCTTAACCCGGTGTGGGTTACTTGAGTTTTGATTCAGGCTAGTTTTTGTAACGTCTGTTCATCCTGGTGAAGGATAAGGATGCGATGCAATAAACACGCCACGGTACGGTCCACACGCAACCTACGTTTGGTTCCACTCTCTGTCAAACCCAGTAGTGTGGCCCACCTCATTTGTGGATGAGGTTGAATTTTAGCCATAAAGTCTAGAATCAAGGGGCCCACCTGATGTCCAGAATGGATGTAACCCTAAAAGGATGGGGAAGTGGATTGCATAGTGAGTAACTCACTAAGCTTAGCCTACCGAGTAAACTCTGCGAGGTCCACCATGATTTATGTATTTTATGGCTCCGTCCGTCCATTTTCTCAGATAATTTTAGGATTGAGCCCAAAAATGAAGCATATAAAATGTTTAAATGGACCAGATGAAACACTTGAATTGAAATTTTATTGTTGAAAATTTCTCAGGGCACAAAAGTTTTGAATCAAGCTTATATTTGTGTTTTCGGTCCATGTTTATATGATCTTATGAACAAGCAGTGAGATGACAAATAAACATCACCATGGGGCCTAGCAAGGTTTCAATGGTAGAAATCATTATCCCCACTATTTCTTGTGGTATGATCCACTTGATCTTTGGATATGCTTCAATGTTGGGCTCAACCCCTTAAATTATACAGAAAAATGGATGGATGGCGTGGATACACCGCATACATTTAAGGTGGGCCCAACTGAGTTTACTCGGTATGATAAGAGCCTACTGAGTAACTCATTGCGCAATCCGATTTCAAAGGATGGTACTCCCGTAGAGCTAGATTGTTATACGTGCAGCTGTACAACAGGTGTTGTAGGTGATTTTTTTATTTTTTATTTTTATTTTTACACACGCATACACCCCCATGCACTCATGCTCGTGGAATTTCACCAACTATGGGCACTCGAACCCTTTGACCAAGTGTTGTAGGTGATTTCATTCCGATCAGGCATGGAATTGTAGAACTTGTCCCCTGCCTGCCTGTTCTCAAACTTTATCTCTCAACCCTATGGATGCTAGGAACCTGATGCACAGCGTGTCACGGGTACATTCCTAGAATTATTGGACCAAAAGAAGGTGGACCATGAATTGATTATAACTGTTAATCTGAGTATCATCATGATGTACCAGACCAAGTATAAAAAATCAAAGCAGCATGAGAACTTGAGGGTGATTTCTTTTGAAGCGAAGAAAATTGATATAAAGAGGCTCACGAACATTTTCATGTCCAAGATGGATTAGAGAAGCCCGATAGGAGGCAGAAGTCATCAATACCATCATAACCTTAAAATATGTATATCTCGCCAACCAGAATGAGTTACTTGACGTACCATATATGATTTTGGGGCAGGACAAGCTACTTTAACAACTTATTTAGGCTTGGCGAATGCGTAAAGGAAGACGGAGTGTGCACGAGAAGCAATGGTGGAGCTTCCCGTTGGCTGAAAGGCGATCAGGTGTAAGTGGATCTTTAAGAAGAAACATGATAAGTATAAGACAAGGTTGGTAGAGAAGTTCTCTTGCTCAGAGGGAAGGTGTTGACTTCATTAAGATATTCGCGCCAGTTGTGAAGCAAGTATTTATCAGATTCATGTCGGCGCTGATTGCCTAATACAATTTTGAGTTAGAATAAATTGATGTGAAGACTACCTTCCTGCATGAGGAATTAGAAGAGTAGATCTATATGAAGCAACTAGAGGGCATTGAATTATCGGACAAAGTTACGCAGAGTTGCATATCTACGGGATTTCTTTTTGATTTTGATTGTGATTCTCCTAGAGGCTATAAATATGGATGTAATTGGGATTATGCAGCATCTAAGAGCTTTCTAATTCATTCCTAAAGTTTTTAAGGGCCTGTAAGGAGAGATTCGAGACTTGTTCAGATCAGGTATTCTCTCTATCTCTTATAATTGTTGGACGTAGACCAGTGGGGCCCACTTGTGAGCAATCACTAGTGAGTACGATTACTTTCAATTAAATTTCAAATTTAAATATGAATTTAATTTTTAATTGAAGATAGAGATGTGAGCGGATTTACAAGAATATAGGGTTACGATGACTCGTTACAATAAGTGGCGAAAATAAAATCGTTCAGCTCGTAATGTTCTTCTTAGCACTATGCACAAAGAACTCATACCTACGTATGAAGTGCATGAAACCGCTAAGGGAATATGAGAAGCACTGATAAATGCCTATGCGCAGAAGTCAGATGCGAGAGTTATGACAATGAAATTAGAATTTCAGGAGTATAGGATGCCTGTCGGCCGCCCCATCAAAGATCATATTCATAAGATGGAGCAAATGATAGGTGCCTTTAGGAATGTTGGGTGTAAATTGACTGAAAATCAGAAGATTATAGGCATGCACCGTTCCTTACCTAAATCTTAGACCCAAATCAAAAGAATTCTGAACTATACTGAATCTATCACTACGTTCAGAGACTTTTGTGGCCACTTAGTACGTGAGGTTGAAATAAATATAATTCAGCTAGGTTCGGCCAAGGCTTTTGTAGTAGAGAACCATAAGCGAAAAACTAACAATAAACAGTCCAAAGCTCGTAAGAAGGCGAAGAAGAATAACCAAGAACAGAAAACCACAATACCTGCTCCAAATCTCAAGAAGGGGAATGGAAAGAAGAAGCAAAAAAAGACAAATATAGTCTACTTTGTCTGTGAAAATTTCGACCATTATACTCGACAGTGCGCCCATAAAAAGACGGTGATTTCTCAGTCACTAGATACTTTGTATGTAGGTGTTTGTCCTGAAATCATTTCCGTTGATATTATATCTAACGAGTGGATTTTGGATTTAGGCGCAACAAAGCACGTGACGCAGAGTCGTTGAGGACTCGAGGAATTCTGACCTATAGCCAAGGGAAGTTACAAGCTGTACATGGGCAATAACACTGTTGAAGACGTACTAGGGATTGGCGTTTTCCATCTCCCTACGTGCATAGGGTGAACAATAATCCTCCGTGATACTCTTTATGCACCAGGGATGCGTCGGAATTTAATTTCTGTTTCTAGGTTATTATTTAATGGTTTTGATATTCGATTTTTTAGGACAAGAGTTTCTTTGAAACTGAATAACCTCATCTTTCCATGGGGTAATTTAATTTCAGATTTATTTATTCTAGACGTAGATTGCGATAATGCCTCTCTTGCTTTATTTGCTAAGTCGAATGAAACTGTAGTATCTGAATCTGAAAAATGGCACGTGAGGTTATGTCACATATAAAAAGATTATATGACAAGACTAGTACGTTCTGGTCTGTTAGATTCCTTATCCAAAGTTGATTTGCCATTTTGTGAACATTGTGTGTCCGGGAAGACTTCGAAGAAACCATTTCTCAAAGCGGCTAGGTCCAAGGGCACATTAGAGATAATCCATTCAGATATCTGTGGACCCTTTAATGTACATGCTAGAAATGTATGTCAATACTTTGTTACATTCATTGACGATTACTCATGCTATGGATATGTGTATCTCATCTCACACAAATCTGAGGCTTTTGATTATTTTCTTAAATATAAAGCTGAGGTGGAAAATCAGCTTGAGAAAAAGATTAAAATCCTTCGATCTAATAGAGCTGACGAGTATACTTCTGAAACATTTAAGTCATATTGTGAAAACGTTGGAATTATTCGGCAGTACATGATGGCTTACACTCCACAACAAAATGGTGTTGCAGAGAGAAGGAATAAGACACTATTGGACATGGTTAGATCAATGATGGCACAAGCCAATCTATCTACCACATTTTGAGGAGACGCACTGTTAACAGCCATATACGTCCTTAATAGAGTCCCGTTAAAATCCATTCCTACCCCATATGAGATGTGGTCTGGGATGACTCCTTCTCTAGCCAACTTATGCCCTTGGAGATCTTTGGGATATGTTTTGCTGCCTACTCCGCATATAGGTAAACTTAATAGTAAAATCATTGAATACGTATTCATAAGATACCCTATGCATTCAAAGGGATACGTTGTAGTTTATAAGAACCATGAATGATGGATTAAGATAGAATCCCGGGACGTGACCTTTGTTGAAGATACATACCCGAGCCGAATACAACAAAAGGTTCCAATAGAACTTTTTAAAATACCCGATGTATCCCATGAGAGTGAGAGTTCTGTTTCTCACCATGATGATACTCCTATAGTTCATCAAGACAGTGAGAGGACATCTTAGCAGGCTCTTGAGTTACTTCGAAGCGAATGAGGAATGATTCCCCGAAGATACTTCGATATTGAGGGACAAACATTATCTTGCGTTGCGGTTGATGATGATGAACCTGATTCGTATCAGGATGCATTATTATCTTCTAATTTAGCCGATTGGATGAATGCTATGGACGAAGAGATCGCTTCCATGAAGAAGAATAAAGTTTGAAAACTTGTTGATCTGCCTTCCAATCGCAAAGCGATAGGTAATAAATGGGTATTAAAGATCAAAAGAAAGACAGATGGTACAGTGGACAAGTATAAAGCACAATTAGTTGCTAAAGATTTTACACAACAAGAAGGCATTGATTACGAGGAGACCTTTTCACCCATTGCAAAGTTCTCCTCAGTAAGCATGATCTTATCCATTGTTGCAAGTTTAAACTTAAAGTTATATCAGATGGATGTAAAGACCGCATTCCTAAATGGTGACTTGGATGAAGAAATATACATGCAACAACCTATGGGTTATGTGGACAAAAAGCATCCAAAGAATATCTGCAAATTGTTGAAATCCATCTATGGGCTAAAGAAATCTTCAAGACAGTGGTACATGAGGTTCTACTTGGCCATCACCACTTTTGAATTTACGATGAGTGAAGAAGATCATTGTGTATACATGAAACGGTCTGGAAGATCTTTTCTGATACTATCTCTATATGTAGACGATATCCTGTTAGCTGGTAATAACATGCAATTATTAACATTGACTAAAGATTGGCTATTCTCGAACTTTGAGATGAAAGACCTTGGTGAAGCCAACTTTATTCTTGGGGTAAAAATCATCAGGGATCGCCCTAAAAAATTTTTAGGTTTGTCTCAAGCAACCTATATACAAAAGATCTTAGAGCGGTTCAGGATGAAAATTCAAAAGCTGTTGAAACCCATATAGATAAAGCTACCAAGCTAGACAGGAAATTGTGTCCCCAGACTGAAGCCGAGAAATTGTCTATGTCCTCAGTACCTATGCAAGCGCAGTAGGAAGCTTAATGTATGTTATGCTTTGCACCAGACCAGATATTAGCTATGTAGTTGGCATAGTCAGCCAATATCAGAGTAACCCGAGACAGTCTCATTGGCAAGCCGTTAAACGTATATTCTGCTATCTCAGAGGAACAAAAGACCTAATATTATGTTATGAAGGCACAAGCCTGGAGCTCAAAGGATATTCTGATGCTGCTTGGGGTAATGCCGCCGACGAGGAAAAGTCTACTTCAGGGTATGTCTTCTTACTCGGAGGAGGAGCTATCTCATGGTCGAGTAAGAAACAGACATCCACAACTCTTTCATCTATGGAGGTCGAGTACATTGTATGTTGTGCTGCAGTTCAGGAGTGTGTATGGGCTTGTAGATTTTTATTAAGTCTGGGTATTGTACCAAGTGTTCGTCAGCCTATATCGCTGAAGATAGACAATACTTTCGCTATTGACTTGGCAAAGGACCCTAAACATCACCAGAAATCTAAGCACACTGAGATTAAGTATCATTACGTCCGTGATCAAGTGAGGGATAAGAAGGTCACCCTCAGCTACATTCCTACCAAGGAGATGGTGGCTGATCTCATGATGAAACCCATAACTAGAGATCTATTTCAGGTTCACATCAGGCAGATGAGATTGAGGAAAGCTTGACTGATGTCCTTATTTTTATAATACTTTTGATCTTTCATGTAATACCTTTGATCTTTCATAAATAATACATTCCATTTATTCAATATTGAACACTAATATAACTAGGTATGAGATCATCAGCATTTACCTTGAGATCATGTAGGATTTCTATTTTTGTCGGCAGGTCGGTCACCCACTCGCACGGGTTGACCAACCTTGAATGTACAAGAGAGGTACATTTGGGACCATGTTTATACATTGAGGTATGAACTTCTCCTTATTTTGAATAATAAGGGATGAGGATATGAATGAGTCGTATCCGCCTACAATCTTATAAAGATTGAAGATGAGACTGATAAAGTCGAATAACATAATCGTACTATTCTTATACATGCGATCAATGTTATGGCCTGAATTTAAAGTCAGGTTATGAGGTTATGAGATGAGTCGTACCTCATGTACAATAACCTGCGTATTGTAGACCCAACATTCACCTAGTAATATCTACTTTACGACGTGGATTGTAGCCACGTGCTGGGACCTTTTATTTACAGATTGCTTTGATTCGATCTAATCATTGCAACATGCGAGTAGTCAGTCCCGTAGGTGACTCTTTATGTCCTTAGCTACCCTCCTCTTGTGTATATGAGGATGAGATTGAGTGTCGCTACTTTAATGTACAATGACGAAAGGTCCTTGATTGGCTAGACTCAGTTAAGTTAGGAAAGCGGCTTGATTAATTTCAAATTACACATCTACGTGAGGAAGATCCCGTGACAGCTATACCAAGTTTCTAAAACTATTAATACGCACTTGAAGACTCATCCGCCGGCAGTATCGAGTTGTTTTTATTAGACTTTTTGCAAACAATATATATATATATATATATATATATATATATATATATATATTGCTTTGAATTGGTTTTAGTCGAAGTTTATGAAAAATTAAATTTTCATAATAATTCGATAAGTTGGATAAGTGCGTATGTTGGCCGAGTACTCTAGATTGGGAGTTAACTCCATCCGGTGTGGTCATGCGGACTAGGACAGACATTGCAAAACTTGGGTTATTGAGTACTAGTTAGGTGGTCACTTAGTACTTAAACACATGTGAGAAGATTTCGGTGATCCAGCTGGTCTTAAGCCTCTGATTCTTTTGATCATGATGTTTGGTATTTGATTGTTATAAGGCAAGTTAGTTGGACAGATTCTATGTGCCTATCCCACATTGTAATTGAGTGGAGATGTTTGACGTAGACCAGTGAGGCCCACTTGTGAGCAATCACTAGTGAGTACGATTACTTTCAATTAAATTTCAAATTTAAATATGAATTTGATTTTTAATTGAAGATAGAGATGTGAGCAGATTATGTGGCCTTATCCCAATCCCACCCAAACTCTCCTTCCTCTGTTATAAAAAGGAGTGCGCTTCTCTCATGGAAAGCATCGAATCATACGAAACACGAGAGTATACAGAGAGAAATAGAGTGCATTATAGTCTGTCTATTTTGGCTTGTCCTTGGGACGATCTGATCCATAGATCGCAATCCGAGACCACTATATACCGTAGGATCAGATGTGTGAATAGTACAATCTGCTCCAATAGTAGATAAGTGGGCCATTGGAACACCGTTCTTCTGCTTTGTGAGGGTCCCAAACTTTGTGTAAACCGTCAGATCTTGAGGGCTCATCTTCCGCACTTCTCGACAATAATTTCTTCTTTCATAATGATATCTATTGCTTTGTGCCATGATTTTTTCCTGTAAGGGTTTTTCCATGTTGAATTCATAGTCTTTGTGACTGGGCTTGATTGTGCAATTGAAATACTTTGCTTGATTCATCTCTGTATGCTTCCGCCATCCTCTAACACAATTACATTCTGTTCTACACAAGCAACCTGCACAATTTTTTAGTGCATGTGTTAACGCACATGATCATTCTGGTTTGGTAAGGATCTTTCCATGTTTTGTTGGATACAAGAAAGTGATACTTTCGTGCTCATTTTGGTAGGCCTTTTTTACCCTGTAAGTGTACCAAGCTTAGTATTGGATCCTGCTAAAGATTTAAAAAGAATGGGGAAGAGGCCGGCTAGCTGTACACACGGGAGTGGAAGCCCCTCCATCCACAGGCATGCACACGTACTAATACAGAACATGTGTATGACATCTGAGCTTGCCATATGGTTAGGGTGTAATGCTTAGATGTTATACCTAAAAAATCAGGCAGTTCCACTTTTAAGTGGGGCATTATATACAAAGTAGACTGATGGTTAAACAATTCTATTTATATCCATACATTTGTTTTGTATGCAGTGGCCCATCTCATGAAGATCCGAAGTGTCCCACTTTCTGGCGTAAAGATCCGGTCAGGCCATGCACTAGTTTTCCCAACTATTTTTGTCAACCACTTGTTTGATGGGCTGTCGCCCTCCTCGATTTTTATTTTTTTTCACAGTATGTTAAGTGCTTTGGATGTGGCAGTGGTATGTACAGGGGTTGTTTTGTACCACATATACAATTAGCTAAGTTTGTTTTTATTTTTATTGTTTTTATTGTTTTTGTTTTTGTCTTTGTTTTTTTTTTTGTTTTTTTTTTTTTTTTCGGTTTTTGTTTTTTTGTTTTTTTGTTTTTTTGAGAAATTAATTAGCTATGTTGCAATTAATTATTTAAACTTGTATTCATTTTTTAAGGCAAAGTACTTTGCGAGCTTTACTATTCTCTTATTAAGACCTTTTGTATTCGTAATTGCTTGATATCATCAAATGATATATATATATATATATATATATATATATATATATATATATATATATATATATATAAAAGAGTGAGAGATAACAGATAAGATTGGATAGGATAAACTTTATCCATTTCTAAAACCAATATCTTCCGTATCTTTTCCTCATCAAAATTTTAATTTTTCGGAAGAAACGGAAATGGTATATGGGACCCACCCACTAGTAGTTTCCCATAACCGGGCCCCACAGGGCCATGTCCAACAGCTGGCCACTGTGGCCCACATGATGATGGGTTAAAATCAGTAGAGCCATCCATCATTTGGACCATGCTATATAGTCCACCATAAGAAACTTACATTGAATGGATGGCTCTAACCAACGCTTTTTATACACGAATTTGAATAAGGAAAATAAAATTTTTAATGGCTCACATTCAAGTCTAAAATTCAGACTTTAACATGATCTCAAGTATAATTATAAGATGAGGTCTTGGTATCGATTCCCTAGAGGGGGGTGGCTAACAGTGAAGTGTGAACTGACAGTGGGTGTACTTAACAAGCTAACAAAAAAAAAGAGTATAATTATAAGACAATATTAACTTATGGTAGCAGAGAGAGTACGAATTATTCAAATCTTTGAGCCATGTAGGCATGTAGCCCAGTGGGCCGCAATACACAGTTTGAACCTGAGCCATGAGAGAGGCCAAAACGAACCTGACAAAGAAAGAAAAAAGAAAAAGAAAAAGAAAAGGTCACACTATCCACTTGTGCTAAGGTGGATATTTAAATTGACTAGTGCGTAATTAGGGAACTTCCACCAAAACCACCAAATATCATTTGAGCATTCACATGAAGTGCCATGCTCAATTTAAAAATCGTCAAATGAAGTTAGAAAAGTGCAGCCAAAGGAATGGTGATAAAAGTCCAATTACAGCTGATTGGATTGGCCTGAACTTTTTTAAAATTTTTTAAAAAAAAATAAAAAATTTTGATACCATTATCATGGTGGGGCACATCTGTTGGATGGGTTGGGCATAAATGATACAAAAACCATGTGGGCCCATGAGGGTGAACTCCACTATTCTTTATAAAAAATAGGTCAATGCCAATTATGTCATTCCACCCTCCGTCCTGGTAGCTACCTGCCATCCTATTAACATAAGAAACTGTCTTTCTGTCAAAAGGATGTATGTGGACCAACATTCCCTTTGGCGTTTCCTTCCAGGAGAGTTATATTCTAGCAACTTATGACCCTAGATAGGCAGATGGAAATTATACACCTAACACATTAATATTTTAAATCAAACTTTAAAATTATACACACCTAACACATTATATTAATTCAAATTAAACTAACTAGACTGTGGACCTACCTTGGCTAAGTCTTCCACAAGCAAGTTGGTTGAGCAATCCTATCCTCGGATTCGTGGATGCTTGTTTGTTGAAATAGGACTCTAAGATCCTTTCCATTATTGGCTGTCCAATAAATGTCCTCCAATCCACTGATGGGTTAGTCAAATGAATGTAATGCCTTGGTTGAGAGCATGTATTCGTTATGAATTGGGGAGTATCATGATATTCATGTGAATGGGAATAAACAATTACACTTGGTGGCCTGTAATTGGAATCCATTAGAATATGTGTGAATGTGTTTGATACCTTCTATTTAAAATGTAGTGGTGAAGAAACAGCGAGGGAGAGGACTGTGACTTGCGAATCAGTAACAATCAGAGTTTAAGTGAAATACAATCATATGATTTGCTATGATTTAACAAAAATGAAAGATTTTGATATATTTGATGTGAATTGGATTCCAATTCACATCAAATACACCCTCTTACGCACCAATTATCACCGATTCCCAGAAATTAACACCAATTACAAGCTCCCAAATGACCCTTAATATTTGGTTCATGGCAACTCTAAACTGAATCCCATAATTTGAGTAGTGTAATATAATTTAATTCTGCGCCATGAATTCAATTTGTAAGTAATTTCTAAGTGCCTGGCCACCTCCATCGAAGCTTCTTCCTTTTTTTTTCTTTTTTTTTTTTTTTTTTTTTTTTTTTTTTTTTTTGGAGTTGATACCTACACATGCCCTGGATAATCGCAGGTGCCTTTCTAAAATTGTCACCTGAGACTTTGTTCTGTTGGATTACAGAAGTAAAAAAGAAAGAGTGCTGCTGTCAATCTGGATGGATTTATACATCCATTCCCTCGGGGAAATGATGCATATCTTTCATAGACAAGGGGTCCACTAGATGAAAGGTTTAGATCATCAGATGAGCATTTCCATACTCCACAATATCCACCTTTCTTCTTAATGAAATTGGCCTTCGGATTGAAGTGTCATGACTAGGGGAAATTGTTGAATCCCATGGCTAGCCTACTTCAGCTAATAGGGATGGGTCAAGAGTACATATCATTTTTGCATTTTTTTTTAAATTTTTTTTTCCTTTTAAAAACATGCACTCACATCACATTAGTTTTTCATCACAACGGGTATTTGAACCCATGATCTCGTGTCGAAACTCTTGTAAATCTACCATTGAGGCATGAGTAAGGACCTGATCACTTTGTATGCTTCTTGAAGATAGTCCATGCCTCAAAATTGTGCAACGAATTCGGCCATAATACTCCTAAGATTCAAGCAAGTTTAATTAGAATTAGTTTTTTTTAAAAATTTATTTATTTTTTTATTTTTAACGAGCTTGCACTACTTAGCGAAGACATAATTCTTAAATTTAACTCTAAATGCACAAAACGAGCAGAAAAGAATAAAATGAAAGTTGAAGTGGTTCGAGTACTCACCTCATATTTTCTTATATATAAAAAAAGAATAACCATGCAATTAATAAAATAAATAGTTCTAATGCATTGACTGTAGATGCTTTTGGGTCAAGAAAACCTTGAGTTACCCAAGGAAGCTTACAATCATCTACCTTATTAGGCTTGAGGCCTAACTGATAGGTTCATTTAGAAATGAGTTGGATCATGTGTTGAGGCTCAATAGCCTGGCCAAGCCCCACCATGACGTGCATGTGCCGACTGCACCTTTAAAGAGCCAGAATGTGAGAAAGAAGCCCCAGGGTGTGCATGCATGCCTAGGATGTTGGAACTAATAAGGCAATGATAGGGAGTCTAGTAAAATTAACAACCATATCGCTCGCAGGCCTTTCAAACGTATCATCAACCATGATCTAATCCTGCCTGCATTCGGGATTGGGTGGAGGTTGGTCAATAGCATAGCTGGCCTACTTACTTCATGATATGAAACAAGCAGCCAGAAATGGCTGTCCGTACTGTATTTTAGACGGAGTCATCAACGGAGCTAAGAATCTTACCACAGTCACTCGATGTTTTGCACACTATACCACTATTTGGTTTGTGAAATTTTACGTGATATAACTTTAAAAACTAAGTTAACATAACTTAGTCAGGTCCTTATTCATGCCTTTGTGGTAAACCGACAAGATCTAGGTTCATGGGTTCGAGTACGCATTATGGTGTGAGCACTACCCTAAAGGGAAAACAGCTACGGATAAAGCCGTAGCTAAATAACCTACGGTTATAATCTGTAGAACTATCGCAGCAGTTGTCAGTTCAACTGTAGCCATTGGAAGAATAGTTACAGATTAAATTCGTAGCTATACTTTCCGTATTTCAAAACTACCTATGACAATGTTGTAGATAAAACTAGAACAAGAGCCGTAGCAATAGGCCAAAGTTAGCAATAGCAAGGTTTCCAGATAAAGAGATACGGTTAATAGGTGTAGCTAATACCTATATTTAAACACCAAAGAAATTGTATTAATGGTATTTCTTACCATTGTAGGACATGCCCTGATAGAAATTATAATAATAATAATGTCTGACAATAACGAATTTTACTAAGAGATCTCTGGTATCTACCTTCTTTCTCAAATAAGCGCCTACTACATGATAAAAGATCATTGAATTTCATGCTTAACTCTATTGAACTCAAATTTCAAATTTTCATCTAATCACAATCACATGATAAGGCATCACGTGGTCAAGATTTTGGACTAGCTCAACGGGATTGATGGGCTCAGCAGGATTCACAGCCTTTGATATAGTAGCCTTCACCAAAGCAGAAAAATAACCGAGTTCCTATCAAAGTCACACCTCACCTGTGCAGGCACTGTGCAACATAAGTTTTTACTTGAATTTATCCTTGCAATTCACAATTGAATCAAATCTTCAGTAATTGAATGCAGTACTCAAAATAACTAACACTAGGAAAGAATACAATGATTTTCTAATATCATCAATATATTTTTCTGTACACTAATTGTCAAAAGAACTGGATTTCCCTTCACATTCTATTCAGGTTAACAGGCCCCTAATGTTGAGAGCATATCTGGTGTGAGAAAATAGTCTATGTCATGTATATTAAATACCGTCCTCAAAAGAAAGGAAGCAATGCACGGAAACAGCTGGTAGAGACTGTAAAGTTGACTGGCCTCAAGCATATAACCACAAGCCTTTTCACAATAGAAGGGGTATCAAGTTCACACATGCATCACAAACTTCCTAAATTAAACAATTAACTTCTGACGGTAAAAAAAAATCAAGGAATTGATGAGAGTTTGACATCTAGAGAACAAACAAGAATGAAAGCATATTATGACCTTTAGGTGCTGGTGGCATATCCATGAACAAAGAATTTGAGGAGAAAGAAATTCGCCTTCTGGCTTCTAGGTTGGATGGCCATCCATCGCAGATTCCTTCACAGTGAGCAACAGATATAGCCTTTTGATTTGGAACAAGGACAATAATCAGCGAGCCACTATTAGAAGACCAGAACTTCTCATAATATCAGCTTGCCTACCTTCTCTTTCCAGGCTTCCGATTCAGGTAGTGGAAATTTGATTGCTCCAGAGGATGCAAATAACTGATATTGTTGATCAAGAGGTGTCATCCCTTCATACCTTCCATAAGGACCACCACCATGGCTTGAATCTAAAAGGCTGCCCACGAAAAATGTAGAACAACATTAAAACATCAACTAATGAATTAGCATTTTATGAAAGAATCAAATTGAAAATGCTTCACTTGGAAAACTGTTCCTCCATTATGTCTCTAGTCACAACCTCCAGCATGTCTTGGAATAGAATGATGACCCGATCCCTTTCTTCAGGTTTATTGTCCAACTGAAATGATTAAACAAAGATTTGCATTTTATAGATTACACAACCAAGCTCGTTTGTGGCAGTAATGAAATATGAAACATTTCAGATATGAACCAAATATTTAATCAGCTTAACAAAATGGTCACAGAGGCAGGGGAGAGCACTCATCTTCAATTCACTTCTTAGGGTGTCATTGGCTATATGTTTCTCAACTTTAGAAAATATATCATTCATGACCCTGAAATGTAAGTGAAACCACGGACAAGAATTATCAGGAAATGCAACTGTAGTGAAATAATAATCCCACCAAAAGAAAAAAAGAAAAAGGCAGAGCAGGTAGATCCCATTGTATATCTGTTAAAAAATGAATTATTAGATCATTTGTAATTAAAACATTCCTTACTCTTTTTCACGTGGCCCATCAACTAAGTGCTTGATAATGTTTCTAAATGATGCATAGCACTCGTGAACAACACAATACATGTAATTATCTGCATTGATTCTCTTTTTAAGCTCACAGTCCTTACCATTGTTATCTTTCGCCATATCCAACGCAATTGGAATCTAATAGCAAATACAGCATAGCATGTGAGCATAGGATTCAGTTTTTTCAGTACTAAATCAAACAAGCAATACAAACCTTGCTGGCAAGCAGGAAAGGAGCCCATTGGATAAGGTCCAAATCACAATCAGCACAATATGGAACTAGCAACAAGTCCATTTCCCTGAAATTTTGAATGAGCTTATAACATTTTTTGACATGATAAATGGGGGCAACAAGAAATTAAGAAATAATACTTGATGAATCTTCTTAACATAATTAGCCCCAGGAGTCAATATTTCAAGCTCCAATTACCTGTTACTTATTAAATCTTCCTCTCTAAAACTACTAATAATTTTGTTCCACAGTTGGGCAAATTTCACAGCCTGCTTCTCTTCATTAGGTGGGATCTGAAATAACAAATTCACGTCCATGTAATTTCAAAGTTCATAATTCCCTCAGTATACTAGTAGAACATAATGCAAGAAAAATCTAAAGCAGTAACTCAAGCAAAAACAAGTAAATAATAAAAAATACTCACCATTGGGGCATGAACTGGAGTTGGTTCAGTGCCAAGATCAAACGTGTTGGTAGTTTTTTTATTTCTGGGGAAATGCAGGCATTGACTGCAAGAAAAATCCATATTTTCCATTATTGTCAGGCCAAACTCTCATTCCCTGGGATAGCCAATCTAGAAGCAGAGGCTTTGCTTCCAATAGTCAGAATTTACATAAATACTACATGCCCCATGGCCTCCACTTCAGTTTTAGTGCTTCTTTTGGAAACCGCTGCTATTGTGGTTTAGCAATAAATCTCTGCTAAATAAAACACTACAACTGATACATTTAGACACATGAGGTATGCAAGTTAAATTCACTTTCATTTTGCTCAGATAGGAAATCTCAAGTCAGAAAACATATTGCTCGATTCATATTACCAGCCTCACTTGTCGGATTTTGGCACGCATCTCCTTTTGAAACCAAGTTCAGCCCAAGAAATGCTTGAAGATTCAGCAGAGCAGGGCTATAGAGTGCCAGAGCTGACCAAAATGAAAGATGTGAGCAATGATGGATCTTAGTGATGGTTACTGTTTCTGGTCAAAGATTTGATTCCAAAAATACTCGTCTTATTTTTAGGATATTATTCAAGATCAAATGGTTATCCAACCATAGATCTTGGCCCACCGCCAGCCGCCAATGAAATACACACAAATCAGGTAAAAATCCAAATCTTAAACACCTCCGACATCACAAATCAAGTTAAAAAAAAAAAAAGAAAATCCTAAATACAGGATAAATTATTTTGTTATATCTGGTCATAATCTACAGAAGCTACTCCATTCACCTTTTGACTAACCTGAGAAAAAAAAAATTCCTACTGAACAGTCTCTTAGTTTTCTATTTACTAGCTCAAGGTTTTCCAGATATCTTCAGTAACAATGTACGAAAAGATGTAAGAAGAAGAGTATACCTGAATAGATGCACTCTGGGCATGACAATCGATACGGAGCCAATCATTGGATCAAAACCAAACAACAAATACAAAAAGATCAAAATAAAATAAATCAAACACAAAACGAGAAAAAACAAATCAGCTTGTTCTATTATATTTCCAACTAAGATTTGCATCAAGTGGAAAATAAAATCTCTGCAGATCGAAAAAGAAAATAAAATCTTCCAGCAACAAACACCAACCTTTGCTAGAAGCAAGCGTGTGAAAACCTTGCTATCGGCATACGGAGCGTTATGTAGCCAGATATGGTGTCCATTTGTCAATGCCCTTCCCGGCAACCTACGCAGCATTGTGGAGGAAGCGCATTAACCAAAATGGACAAATTCATCAAACGAAACAAAACGGAGCAATTTGCATATTCATGTTTGGATGATCGATTGAACTGAATTGAGATTTCTGCGCAATTACTTGAAGAGGAAATGTGGAAGTGGAGGGTGCCATTTCATCTCACAATGAAAATCGAACTCTAATTTGCAATCCTACACATTACAAGTTGGACTTGAGAGCTTTTCTAAGAACACACGCATGTGTCGATGTGGCAATGTTGGTAAGATCCAAGCTATCCATCAGATGGCCCTCATGTAGAGGTCCTAAACCAAGAATCAGGGTGGTCAGCTCATCAGGTGGGACACAATGCACAAAACAAGCTGACAGCTGCAAAAAGCTGGCTAATGCACAATTCACAGTAGGAATGCTGTTAGCATGCATCTGCAAATGCCAATGACAGCCCACCTCTTACTGCTACAACATAAAGATACCTGCTTTATTTCTCAAAGTTTGTAGTTGGGTAACTTCAGGAAACCTAGATGAGTGATCAATGTATGGGTAACATATCAAAGTTTTTCTCATCATTCAAGGGTCCATTTGGATGGAGAATTCAGGCTCATCTCCATCCAAAAGAATCATAGGTTTGGTCTATCAAAATGTTCTATTTGAAAGCAAGTAAACATTGAAAAGGCACCCATTTCCAATCTGTTGCCTTTCATCGAGGCACGAAACAAAATGGATGGTCTATCCTATCCATTTTGATCAGGCCCACCCAAGCAAACAGGTCCTAAATGAATTTGGGGCTAGCCCAACTTCCCCTCACATTGGAAGACTTAACTCCAAATTACACAACAATCCTAATAAATTGATATGCAATTGAACTGAGTATCTAAACACACAAAAACTTATATAGCCAATAGCAGAATCCAAGCCCATACACTCAAAACACCCAACACCAAAATTCCACCCATCCATTAATAACTAAACAAATCAACCCAAGAAGGGAGAAGGCAAACAAATTGCATATATATAGAAGACGAGCCTGTTTCTCTTGGCTAGAGAAACTTGACTTCTCTCCAACCTCTTATGTAGAGAGTAGAAGGTAAATTATATATATATATATATATATATATATATATATATATATATATATATATATATATATATATAAAGAAGGAAAAAAAGAAAGAAAAATGAGTAGTCAAAACCTCTAAAAAGGAGAAAAGGAGTACATCGTACATGCACATGTTACTACAGGGAGTGAAGAAAGTAGGCCTAAACTATATTTAAAAAATAAAACCCAATCAACATCAAAAACTATGAAAAAAAAACCCTAGAAAGTCTAGAGATGGCAAACACATTCCATTGGAATGGCATCTCTGTTTCCCAAACTCTTGGGCAAACATGATAACTTCTCATGGTGGATATTACTCACATACTGACAAGCACAATGTTTATCTTGAGTTCCATGTTTTAGTTTCCTACAACATAAATCTGTCAAGCAAATGAGAGTGGCATGGAATAGGCCCCACACAACTGCATTTTTCAAGCAAGGCATTGAAAACATGATATAAGTCATGCAAGATACAGAAGGCTAAATATTAAATGTGAAACAGTTCAAACCCTTGTCATCTTTTTTCTTTTTTCTTTTTTGAAAGATTGAAGTTTGGTGATGCTGGTTAAATAAAAGGCAATCCAATTTAAGAAGATCAAGCAACTTCAAATTGCTTTAGTAGCATACTGATGACTGTCAACAGAGAATTGGTTCAAGAAGTTTGTCACCATCTAGCATATGGGTGAATCTTGTCACCATCTGATCTGGTTGGGTAGTGATAAGATTCATTAAACCTAATACATAGGTTGGTAAATATTTTACTTAGGAAAATGATCCAGTTTGAAGCAGCCATTAGCTAGATGTTGAATCATTTTTTTCAACAGTGGAACATTAACCTTAAAATTAAATTAGTTTCACTGATAGTGTTGGCTTTGGTGAAACAGATAATTATGTGTTTGTAGGACTTATGTTCCTGTTTCCAGGCCCTCAATATCTCCATGCAAGGGTTATGTTTCTAAGGTTGGTGAGTCTGAGGAAGCATATCCTAACTCTCAATATCTACATTGCCATGACATTTGATGTATGCTTTTCTTTTTTTAAATGATATTATCTTCTATATTTTCTATATGTTATTCTCGTAATACTAAAATAAATAGGCACACCTTCCAATATGATGTGGCTTTGGTGAATCCAAATCATTGTCTGACTGGATAGTATGTTGGTCCGTAAGCACCAAAATTTGGACAAATCTGGAATGAAAGTAACAGAGCTGCATCTTAGAGCCCACACCCTCAATATGAATGCTAATCAAATCACAATTTGGTTATTTATGCTTTGTTAGATTAATAATTGAAATTGAATTCATTAGTGCATCCAAACGCACCATGAGTGTTCACTGTTCAGTCATGTTAAATACCTCTTTCGAGCTGCCAATGCACTGCAAGCTGCCACCAACCATGATGCCCCCAATCACCGGCAAAGGGTTGCCCCCAATCGTCGGCAAAGACCTGTTTTTTTTTTTTTTTTTTTTTTTTTGTAGTGGTCTTTTGTATTTTGGTCACAAAACACATCCGCATTCAAGGGTTTCAGTGCTAATAACAACAATTGCATGCGTGTCCAATTAAAACAGAATGGGGAACTCAAAAAGATTTTGTTTAAGGGTTGCCAAAACACTCTTAAGATGTAATTTCAAATGCTGACAGTTTACAGAAACATGTTTTCCCTCCAAAATGAAGAAAAAATTGTATTCTATACAGCAAAGCTTGCAGATTAGAGGTTTTTCAAAACAAGTCCTCAGGCAGCTTTGGGATGGTAAACTGAACTGCAATGGTTCAATTGCATAAGGGGTTTTGGCCAATTGGAATCTAGCCCTTGGGAAACGGATTTACTAGGGAAAGGGTCGGAAATGAATTCCCATGGGAATCTAATTCCCAAAATTTCCCATTTTTAAGATGGGTTGCAAAAACTTTGGTAAATAGATTCCCATCCAACAGTCATTTTTTACAACGACAAAAAGGCCACTCCTCTCCTCTCCGAACTACTCTTTCCCAATATCCAAACACAAAAACTGGATTCATAAGAAATAGCTTTCCCACTATCCAAACACCACAAACAGAATCTCTTTCAATGGGAATTTGCTCCTGGAAACAGATTCAAGACTCCTTTTAGGATTCCGGGGAGCCAAACGACCCATAAATTGGAAATGATCGGATTGGGGCCAAGCCCTGCTCCACTCATAACAAGGGACTAGATCAAAATGATGATTATCTCAGGCCTGCCATAAAGCATATGGAATTGAAATAGGAGTTTGGTGAATGGTGCCACCCCTCACTTAATTCTTCTATACTGAATCGAACTTTTTCAATTCAGTTAGATTTAAATGTATCCTTAGGCTGTGTTTGGCTCAAGGCCATCGCACAAACAGGAACAATAATCTGTGATTTTTTTATTTTTTATTTTATTATTATTTTTTTATATTAATGTAAATAATCTGTGATTTTTTAATTTATACTCCAGCAGAATTTGAAAATTCACAAGATGGAACTCTTTTGCATACTAGAATGGAAAGAAACAGGCTCTTTCATATCCACACAAGCAAAGTCTCATGATTGCTGGGGATTCTACTAGAATAGAAAACATAAACTGGAAAAAAAACCCAGTAGACTCACGTGTGTCCGACACACATACAATTTTAGTCAGGTATGACACCAAAAAATCATCTAATCAAAACCATACTTCAGATCAAAATGTATCTCCGAGACGCATACAATCTCTCTCTCTCTCTCTCTCTCTCTCTCTCTCTCTCTCTCTCTCTCTCTCTCTCTCTCTCTCTCTCTCTCTCTCTCTGTTTTTTATTTTTGAAAGGTAATAAAAATATATTATAAACACATGCCAAAAGGCAAATGACTAGAGATGCATATAATATCAAGCAAGAAGAATTATAAACCAAGGGTATCCACAAGATTAGTCAGGTTTTCAGTTCTTACAAATAGGCCCATGGTCCGTAATCAATACTATGCGCACTGCATCCCACCATGGACAAACAATGCCCCAAAACTCACCCCAATTGGAAGATTATACAAACCCATCTTCGGTTTTCAGTTCCTTACATAACAGGGGCCAGCAGACCAACTGAAGAACATGCTAAAATAGTTCACATTGCTCTTCAAACAGGAAAAGAATAAAAAACAAAGGTCAACGATGTAAAAACCGACTGATTGGGCTATATTAGAATGCATTCTAAAAGAATATCCAAATGAGTAAAAACACAGTCCATTGAGAGTGGTAGAAGACCTGAGTTCCAAGGATGACAGCATCTTTTTCCACGAAGAGGGTAAGATGGCTGATGAGATTAAAGCTTCCAGTGAGCCACCTGCCTGCTGGAACATAGAGTTGAGCACCGCCATTGTCGGCAAACGACCGAAGATAGAAGATGGCATTCTGGAATGCAAGTGTTTCGAATGGCGCGTGTTTCTTCGGGTAGGGGCTTCACGGCTACTGCAATGGAGTTCCGAGCAAAAAGATGATGCGAGGGAGATAGAAGAGAGGGCGGAGATGCATTGGAGATAGAGGGACGAGAAAGAGAGAGATGGAGCAGAGATCGGGAGAGAGAGAGAGAGAGGGGGTTAGGGAACGGAAAGAGACGATTGAGGAACGGAGAGAGAGAGATGGAGGAAGATGAGAGAGATGGAGTAGAGATCGGTAGAGAGATAGGGTTAGGGAACGGGGAGAGAGAGGGAGAGGGAGAGGGAGAGGGAGAGAAATGGAGCGCTTGTTTGGGCGCGGCTCTGTTTTGAGCGCGCCCATGAACGGTCCCGTTAGGGGCTCCGTGGGCACACCATGGTGTATTTGGTTTATCCATTCCGTCCATTAATTTTTAATAAATAAATTTATTTCGTGATATCAAAAATTAAAGTATATTGAAACCCTAAGTGGACTACACTATAGGAAGCATATATGATTTAATCTCCATTTTTCCTACCATGTGGTTCACTTGAGCCTTTGATTTAGCTGAGTTTTATATGCTTTTAAATAATATTTTAAAATATATGGATGGTTTAGATAGAATACGTATATTTTTTTACGGCACTTTAGAGCCCCTCTCACCCCTGTTCATTATTAATGGTGAGGCAACCTAATGGTTTTGTCTTGAAAGCGTAGTAAACTAATTACGGTTAATATCCGTAGCAAAAAAATTAACCTCTTCCGTACCCTTCAACCCAATTTTTTGGCAGTAGAGTGGGTGGGCGTGGAATGTGTTTGACTACACCAAACATCGTGATATTTCATAATATTTGGTGCAATTGCTAACTCATCTTCGTTTGGACGGTAAAATACCCAATGAGTACATTTTGTCGTCTGGCCCATCAAAGTGGGTGGGAGTGGCAGTCGGTTGGTTCAGCCCACAGATCAACTGGCCAATTGGCTTTTGAGGCAGGTTTGAACCAAGCTAAATTCTCTGAAAAGTTACAAAACGTGGACCCTTGAGGGAAATGCTTTGGGCCTGGGTTGAACCCTACCCAATCTGCCACATAGCTTACCAATGAGTTGGGTCAGATGACTTGTCTCAATGCGGCCCAAAACCCAAAACAAATTAACAGATGATGAGTATGGATACATTCATCCTATGCATGCATTCAGTGACCCAAAGCAAATTAATAAATGACAAGTATGGACACATTCATGTGATGCATACACCAGATAGTGGCGGGCATGCATTTGACCCTGTATTCCATTCTTGGAGTGGACTGTTGTTGGGATGGTCGTGGTATGGATTTGGGTTATAATTCTTGGCCCACTTAATAAAAGGATTGGGCTTGGGCTGCTAGGGCTAGCATGGCCTGCTTTTGCCTTCCACAAAAATGGGTCTAACTTTAAAATAGTGGGAAATATAGACCTTCCTCAAACAAAAATCAACCAGCTTTAAAATAGTGGCAACCATGGTTCTAAAACTTGCTGGGTTAACTCAAAACTCATTTGTTAACTCAGCTTTGCAAGAATTCTAGCTAAACTAGGAAACTTGGTATCTGGACTCGGGACAACTTGTCGAGTTGGCTCGATCACTTGGTCAATTCGACACAACTCGAGGGATTTGAACTGCTTCCCTTGGTGAGTCATCATGTGAAGCATGACCTCTGTTAAAGGAAAGATGAACCTAACCAACATCATGCCACTGAATGATTTAATAATAATATTTTTACTTAAAGTATACTCTTATTCCTAATTTTAAATTTATAATTATTATATATGAATTAATTCTTTGAGTCAACCCGGTCTGCTCAATCAAAGAAACAGATTGCCTGTGACCTAAGTGTTATGGATGGATGTTTTAAATCTGTCTGGTGGTCTGTCGATGATATCAACAGGGTTTCAGATGGAATTGAGGTTGTTATCGAGAGTGGCTCGATGACATCGATAATTCACAGAATTTTCACCATTGGTCGCTGGGCAGTTTTCTTGGTCCTATCGATATAATCGAGAGACCTTCAGATCATATTGACGCTGTTATCGAGAGTCCTTCGATATCATCGAAGAGTTTCGCAAATGCGATTGCGGAAACGCAGATTTTACGGATTTTCAGTCCTTTCGCAACTGGGATGCGGAAAGGAAGTTGCCTAAACTATAAATAGGTGTTCCTATGGCTTTTCTAGGGATGCGAGATGGTATGCTAAGGCTTTCTAAAAGGGTTCCAAAGGTTTCTAAAGGGTGTAGCAAGGGTGAGATTCGAGGTTGTTCGAATTGGGTAAGTCCTCTCTCTTTGTAATTTCTATTTTCATAGTGGAGATCTGTCACTTTGTGCCGTGGTTTTTTCCCGCAAGGGTTTTTCAAGTTAAATCTGTGTTCGCTTGTGTGTGCTTGGTGTCATTGGATTTCTATTCTAGATCTAGATCTGTGTGATTCCGCAGGTCAAAATCCCCAACAAGTGGTATCAGAGATATAGTTGGGGCACAGATCTAAATCTGAGGGATTAGTAATAATGGCAAGCGCCAAGTATGAGATTGAGAAGTACTCAGGAAAAAATAGTTTTGAGTTATGGAAGGTTAAGATGATTAGCCTGTTAACCAAGCAAGGCGAAGATAGTGCTCTTGAGGAGCAGAAGTCTACTATGACTGATGCTGATTGGAATACTCTTGATAAGAAAGCTTTATCATCGATCCGTTTATGTCTTACAAATGAGGTTCTTTACAACGTCATGAGGGAGAAAACTGCGGCTAAGTTATGGGCGAAGTTAGAGGATGTTTATGCGAAAAAATTCTCTGAAAATCGCTTGCACTTGAAGCGACAGTTGTATAACTTCAAGATGGCAGAGGGTGGAGATCTGGAGGCTCACATCAGCAACTTTAATAAGTTAGTTTGCAAATTACTGGATATGGAGGAAGTAATGAAAGATGAAGAACAAGCATGTATGTTGCTGAATTCTCTCCCGGCGTCTTATGAGTCATTCAAGGACACTATGTGCAGTATAAATAAAACCCTGAGTGTCGACACCGTTATCTCAGCCCTTCAATGGAAAGATATGAGACAATTGAATAGTGACATGGGGACATCTTCTGATGCACTGTTTACAGTGGGTAGAAATTCTGGACAAGGTACAGGTTCTTCAGGTTCTAGATACAAATCCAAGGGCAAGGGCAAAAGAAAGGTAAAGTGCTGGAACTGTGGGAAGGAAGGACATATGAAGAAGGATTGTGAAAATCCTAAATCGAAGAGGGAAGATTCTGAGGCTTCATATAGGGAGGTCAATGTTGCCACGTCAGATGGATCGAGTGGATGTGATGGTGATGTTTTATTTGTGTCTTTGCTCAGACGGTCATACGATGATCATAAGGACGAGTAGATGCTAGACACAGGGGCATCTTTTCACATGACTCCTCATCGGAGTTGGTTCACCAGCTACAGGGAGTGCGATGGTGGACAGGTATTTATGGGCAATGATATTGCCTGTAATATTGTGGCTGTTGATTCTGTGCGCATCAGGATGTTTGATGGGGTGGAGCGTACCTTGACAAATGTGAGGCACGTTCCTGATTTAAAGCGGAATCTAATTTCTCTTGGTATGCTTGAGGCAAAATGATGCAAGTATACAGGTATTGATGGTGCTCTTAATGTATCCAAGGGGGCACGGGTAATCACTGTTCACTCCCCAAGTGCAGGGTTGTGATGTAGTAATAACTCGGTAAGACCGAGGTCGAATCCCAAGGGACTGAAACTTGTACGTTATCTAAAATTATCTAGAACTAGAACTAGGCTAAGATGAATTCTAAATCAATTAGCAATGGTGGAATATTTGTAGAATAATTAATCTAAAACTTAGGAAACAAATCAGAGATAGGAAACTAGGGATTCAGAGGATCCACTTGTAGAGATCAGGGAGAATTTATGCTTGCATCAAAAATTATGAAAATTACTAAACTGCCGTTGATCTAGTTTTCAAAGAGATGAAAGGAAGATAAATTAGAATGGATTCCATCACCAAACCATGCCCAAAGACTATGGCAAACAACAGAATCAAACTAATTACCACCCAATCACATGTATGTAAGTTAGGAAGGGTACCGTCATCCGACCATGCCCAGGAGACTATGGTGAACAACAGGGCTTCCTGACATCATAAACATTAAAGAGAATGGAAATATTCAAAGCCATTGCAGACCCATTGTAATTTCAGTCACAACAGACCATTAAAAACCTAAAACATTCCCATATTAATTAACTAAAATCAACGTCAATTCATGCATTAAAATTAAAATAAAATCAAATCTCTCATCTTACTACAAGCTTCACCTCTTAGCCCTAGCTAGGAGGATTTAGCCTGCCATGGATGGGCTCAATCCAAATAAATAAAGAGAAAAAGAAAAGGAAAAGAAAAGGGAAAGAAAAAAAAACCAAGCTCCTCTCTCTCTCCTCTGCCCACGTTGAAACCCAAGCTCGAGCCCTCTGTTCTTCCTCCCAAGACCCTGAATGAATGCTCCCCACGTCCAAAAACCTCCTTTTATAGCTGCTGGAAGGATGGAGTCAGTGACAGAGTTGTAGCAGGACACGGAGTACAATTTTCGCGGCCAAGTTCAGTACCATGAAACACGCCACTTTTCTCGCTCAAATTCCAAAAAAACACCGTCCCTTAGTACTTTCTTAGGTCCTCTACATGATAGACGGTTCAGATCTGCCATATGATCAAAGATGGTGGGCCAAAACTGTCCGAAAAATTCGGTCTTCGCGGATGTGCGAAACCTTTCGCACCATTTCGCTGTTGTGGTCGGTGAGCCCCACAGAAGCATTTTCTGAAAAATCCACCCCGTCCATTGGATTCAGAATGAAATTTCAATTAAGAATGGGTAGTTTTGAACGTCCATTGACGTGTCCCAGAGAAAAAATAACTAAAAGATCAGATTTGAATGCTACCGAGCAGCCCTTTTGTGGCCCCTGTATCGCTCACGTGTGTACGCATGGGTACAAAAAGTCAGCATGTTTTTGTAGTATTCGAGCCCCTCTACACGGTGAACAGGTCAGATTTTCCATATGGTCAATGGATAGGGCCCACAAACGTCCGCAAAAATGGCCAGCGGCCTGCGTTACGCGGTGCGATTTTTTTTTATTTTTTTTATTTTTTTAAGAAGAAAGTCGGTTAGCGTCTTGCTGACCGACTTAACTCGTTTGGTGCACGACGAGTGCACATGTGCACTGTACACACTCATCTCATATGGGGTCCATTGCACTGTTTTGGAGAAATCTGCATTGTCCATCTGTTTTGACTCCTCATTTAAGGCGTCAATAATAATTTTGAGACAGTTCCAGATATCAGGTGGGCCCAGAATCAACGGTTTATGGGCTGATCTGTCAGTTGGGGCACTTCCCGAGATCTTCAATGGCTGAAATTTTATATGTACGGTTAATTTATGGTCCTCAGGCGACGTATGAAGTTTCGAGCCGAATGGATGGTGGGAACCTCGTGATCTTGCATTCTGGACGTCCTTCAGGCCACTTGAGCTTCAATTTCTAACTTTTCTCGGATTTCTGACCCTGTATATTTGTCAATCTTGGTCCCCTGGAGTGTGTCCCTTGCCTTTGGCGTCATCAGATCGTTAAATCTCAACTTTTAACATCCTTTTTCCATCCATGCTCATAAAATCACTTTGCCACACAAGAATGAGAAAACGAGCCATTAGACAGCATTATATTCGTAAATCCAGACAATATCTGGGGTCTAATATGCAATATTTGACCCTCAACACAACCACCGACTAGCATTTTGCTAGTCCCGAGCAAAGTATGCGAAAAATAAGTTGAGAATTATAGGAGAACTTTCTATGAAATCGAGTGAGATTTTGAACAAAATACGAGAAATTTAATATTCATGAATGTTAGAAATTGTATTCTCCTGAGCTCAAGCGCACCGTAGAGTTCATAATCAAGTGTAAAGCATTAATCCATCAATTAGAAAAATTTTAAACATTGAGATCCATGGATGTATAGTGTAATCTCAGCTAATCACATTAAGATTGAATTTGTTATTTCAGGATCTCATTGGTAACCAGCAAGAGAATTCATGATAACCAAACTTAATCCAAAACTTGCCTCATAGATTAGCCTATTAACTTGTGATTTTTCTATTCAAAATAATGCCAAGGAAGGAGAATCAAATCCTTACCTATAGGGAGCAAACCTATGGTGAAGATCGTACACTTGACTCTTTTTAGATATCATTCATGAGGAATTAACTCCACACCTATAGGAAGCAAACCTATGGTGAAGATTAATTATCCACCTTTCTAATTTTTATACCATGATGGCAAGATATTTCAGGCTGGTTCCTTTCGTGCTTAGTGATTACCAAATCAACCCTTCAATATCAGACTGAAGTCTTAATGTGAAAGCGAGATGTGACATATGAAATCCTGATGCGATCAATGTTTAAAACTTCTAATCATGGCTTAGCAACTCGATCGTAACTACAGAATGCCACCGATACGGAATCCAAGAGTCATAAATTATCAACATCAAATATCTCACAGTTCTAAATCAAGGATATTCGTCAAAATCACTTCAAATTCATAAAAATTTTCAGAAATTTTTTTTTTTAAAAAAAATTCACAATTTTTGCTCAAGACCAAGAAAATACTGATTAGGAAACCTAATCTCCCACCCCCAACCTAAAATCTACATTGTCCTCAATGTAAAAGATATGAGCATGCAATGCACATGGGACAACGAAAGTAAATGAGAAGTGATGGGAAGATAGTACCTGAATAACGAATCAAGAGAGTTTTCAATAGATCACTGCATGGAAGCTTGTCAGCATGAGAGAGAAAGCAGAACAAAAATAACGAAAATAAAATCCTACCTATACCACTTTCGCAGGTGCTCTCGATTGCATTTAGCGTATGCAACAAGCCTTTAAACCCCTAGGTTACCCCTAGTGGACGAGTTGTAGTCTCGTGAGGGTTTGCAGTAATGTTACCCACAAACATCGAATCGATCATACCTCAAGGTTCCCCTTCCGGCCAATATCTTGATAAGTTTCTCAATAAGTTCCTCAACAGGATCATCCAAAAGCCCTTTTTACAATAGACTTGGACGCCCTGGAGCATGATTTTTCAGAGAGACTTATGTACCTCATAAAAAATCTTCCATTGAATTGCTTGAGGTATCCATAATTTATACGATTCACCTAAGACAGAAGAAGTTTCAACGTTAGTATTGTATGGTGAATCAAAGACTACAAGTAAATAAAGTTTAGAAAACTTCTTAAAAAGTAATGTAGTCCCAACATATTCCGAAGCTCCAAACTTCGGTTCTGGATTCAGCTCCTCTTCCTCTACTAGTATACGTTTAGGATCAGGGGAAGAGAGGGTTTCAGAATAAGGGTTCGTTCGGTTAGTGATGACTACCGAGATGTTGTCTCGCAAGGTATCCACTTTGTCTTTTAACATGAGATCGTTTGAAACCGCAAAGTGTGTCAAGCAATCCCACGAGTTGGGAAATTCAGATGAGCGTGACTCGTTTTTGTGGCTTGTGATGATCTGCACAAAGAATCCATCATCCTTGAAAGTGGATGGAGGTACGCTCTCTTGCTCTCGTCCTGCACAGACAAATTGAGGGTCAGTAGATGAAGTATTGATGGGCGAACTCTGTTCATTGATATTACTCAGAAGAGACATTGAATCGTCAAAACTTGACAGTTCAGATGGTGTCCTCAACTGGGTGGTTTCAAATTCCAGAGTTATATCAGGTGGCTCGTTCGTCTCCTGAATCATATCATCATTCGATTCAGAGAAGTGGTCCAAATATGTTTCACAAGAGTTGGAAGGGTCAGTTGTAAAGGGCTCATCCTCCACCTTTGAATCAGACATGTCAGGTGAGGGGAGTGGCTCATTATGACCAACCACTTTATGTACGTCTTGATCATTGATTTGGACCAAACTTAAGAGGGATTCCAGGGGGACTGTGGCTGCACATTCAGGATCGCAATAATGTTCTAGTCCAGTGAAGTGCACATTTGGGATGAGATCACTTTCCTCACATTCTACACCTAGCATGAGTTGAGGTTCGCATAAACTAACCTCTTCCTCATCATTGAAATCTTGTGTGTCATGTGATTGAAGTGTGTCATCATCATTATATTTAAAAGACACCCATGTATCTTCACTATTCTTTCGAACAGTCATCGAGATCAACTCATCGGGAAATTGAACCACATGCTCATTAACGGAATCCAACTCCTCATTCCAAATTCCAGATTCTTTTAAAAGTGAGTGCGGATCACTTTCTTCGCATTGTATTTCTGGATTAGGTCGTGGCTGGGATGACCGAGCCTCCTCTATCCTATCAAGGCGCGCATCGAGTCCTTTCATTGTTTCCATTACTTTTCTCATTTCCACAAGACAGGCCGAAAGATTACGCTGATATGAATCCTCTTGGATCATTTCTGAATGGATCTCAAAGGTAGGGGATCCAAGAGAATAATCATTATAACATGTAGTTGGTTCATTTTTCCAATTTTGATGTTTCCACTGGTTATAGTCATACTGATCATAAGTGGGAGAATCTTCTGGTTGGTAATACTTATTATCACTCATGATAGAATCACGCATTGTTTTATCGGATGGGTGATAATAATTCTCGCAACCATAGTTATGATAACCCCAATACTCACATACTATTTTGTTAATCCGTGGGGTGTAATTGTTCTCCTGCATATAATAACGTAAGGACTTCTTAACCGGTGGATTTTTATATTCTGATCGGTTCTCGATGATAGTTTCAAAAAAGTTTTGAGATATAGGTTGATTTATATCATCATCATCCCAAAGTAAGTTATTCTTTTCAGCATACTGACGTTGCCACTCGTGCATATACATGATGAAACCCTTAACTCGAATTTAATCCTATGAAAAATAGAAGAGAAGGTCCTACAGCAAAGTGAAAAGTAAGATGGGGAGAAGTTAGAAAGAAGTTACCATACTAGAGATTCTTATATTAAAATCCTGCAAAATAAGACAAAACAAGTTAGTTTTAAAAAAAATCAGAAAAATCTAAACCTAAAACTAAAGTTAGTAAAAATTCTAATCTAGAATAGAGAGGAAGAATTTAAGAAAGAATTTAACAATTTTGAAACTATCTTAAAAACCTACAAAACAGGGAAGACAAGTTAGTTTCTAAAAATCGAAAAAAATCTAAACCTAATCTTAAACTAATCCTAAAACTAATTAATTTCAGAAAAACGTAGCCGTCAGTCCCCGGCAACGGCGCCAAAAACTTATTCACTCCCCAAGTGCAGGGTTGTGATGTAGTAATAACTCGGTAAGACCGAGGTCGAATCCCAAGGGACTGAAACTTGTACGTTATCTAAAATTATCTAGAACTAGAACTAGGCTAAGATGAATTCTAAATCAATTAGCAATGGTGGAATATTTGTAGAATAATTAATCTAAAACTTAGGAAACAAATCAGAGATAGGAAACTAGGGATTCAGAGGATCCACTTGTAGAGATCAGAGAGAATTTATACTTGCATCAAAAATTATGAAAATTACTGAACTGCCGTTGATCTAGTTTTCAAAGAGATGAAAGGAAGATAAATTAGAATGGATTCCATCACCAAACCATGCCCAAAGACTATGGCAAACAACAAAATCAAACTAATTACCACCCAATCACATGTATGTAAGTTAGGAAGGGTACCGTCATCCGACCATGCCCAGGAGACTATGGTGAACAACAGGGCTTCCTGACATCATAAACATTAAAGAGAATGGAAATATTCAAAGCCATTGCAGACCCATTGTAATTTCAGTCACAACAGACCATTAAAAACCTAAAACATTCCCATATTAATTAACTAAAATCAACGTCAATTCATGCATTAAAATTAAAATAAAATCAAATCTCTCATCTTACTACAAGCTTCACCTCTTAGCCCTAGCTAGGAGGATTTAGCCTGCCATGGATGGGCTCAATCCAAATAAATAAAGAGAAAAAGAAAAGGAAAAGAAAAGGGAAAGAAAAAAAAAACCAAGCTCCTCTCTCTCTCCTCTGCCCACGTTGAAACCCAAGCTCGAGCCCTCTGTTCTTCCTCCCAAGACCCTGAATGAATGCTCCCCACGTCCAAAAACCTCCTTTTATAGCTGCTGGAAGGCTGGAGTCAGTGACAGAGTTGTAGCAGGACACGGAGTGCAATTTTCGCAGCCAAGTTCGGTACCATGAAACACGCCACTTTTCTCGCTCAAATTTTAAAAAAATACCGTCCCTTAGTACTTTCTTGGGTCCTCTACATGATAGACGGTTCAGATCTGCCATATGATCAAAGATGGTGGGCCAAAACTGTCCGGAAAAGTCGGGCTTCGCGGATGTGCGAAACCTTTCGCACCATTTCGCTGTTGTGGTCGGTGAGCCCCACAGAAGCATTTTCTGAAAAATCCACCCCGTCCATTGGATTCAGAACGAAATTTCAGTTAAGAATGGGTGGTTTTGAACGTCCATTGACGTGTCCCAGAGAAGAAATAACTAAAAGATCAGATTTGAACGCTACCGAGCAGCCCTTTTGTGGCCCCTGTATCGCTCACGTGTGTACGCATGGGTGCAAAAAGTCAGCATATTTTTGTAGTATTCGAGCCCCTCTACACGGTGAACGGGTCAGATTTTCCATATGGTCAATGGGTAGGGCCCACAAACGTCCGCAAAAACGGCCAGCGGCCTGCGTTACGCGGTGCGATTTTTATTTTTATTTTTATTTTAAGAAGAAAGTCGGTCAGCGTCTTGCTGACCAACTTAACTCGTTTGGTGCACGACGAGTGCACATGTGCACTGTACACACTCATCTCATATGGGGTCCATTGCACTGTTTTGGAGAAATCTGCACTGTCCATCTGTTTTGACTCCTCATTTAAGGCGTCAATAATAATTTTGAGACAGTTTCAGATATCAGGTGGGCCCAGAATCAACGGTTTATGGGCTGATCTGTCAGTTGGGGCACTTTTCGAGATCTTCAATGGCTGAAATTTTATATGTACGGTTAATTTATGGTCCTCAGGCGACGTATGAAGTTTCGAGCCGAATGGATGGTGGGAACCTCGTGATCTTGCATTCTGGACGTCCTTCAGGCCACTTGAGCTTCAATTTCTAACTTTTCTCGGATTTCTGACCCTGTATATTTGTCAATCTTGGTCCCCTGGAGTGTGTCCCTTGCCTTTGGCGTCATCAGATCGTTAAATCTCAACTTTTAACGTCCTTTTTCCATCCATGCTTATAAAATCACTTTGCCACACAAGAATGAGAAAACGAGCCATTAGACAGCATTATATTCGTAAATCCAGACAATATCTGGGGTCTAATATGCAATATTTGACCCTCAACAATCACGAAAGCGCAATGACTCGGTAACTTGTACAGGTTTATTGGGAGCACTTCAAAAGGTGGAGCTGCAGTGGATGTAGTGGATTCCACCTCTGCACGTGTGTGTCATATTGGGCATGACCACATGAGTGAGCAGGGCAGGAAGGCTAAGAAGCGCGGAGAGGGATACAGATCAGGTGGAGCAGCCACCTGTGAGAAGAATCACACGACATGATCGTAGATATCAGCGAGGTACATGAACGACTCCAATATCACAGGGGATTCATCTTCTATTCAGATGGCTCTAAGTGAGCCTGGTGCTGAGAAGTGAAAGGTGACTATGTGCGATGTGATGGATTCGTTGTACTAGATCGACATATGGGAGCGGGTGGAGCTTCTAGTGGGCCGGAAAGCAGTTAGATGTAGGTAAATCTTCAGGAGGATACAACATAGATACGGGGCGAGGTTGGTAGTGAAGGATTATGCTCAGAGAGAAGGGATCGATTTCTCAGAGATATTCACGCTGACGGTATAGCAGGTGTCTATTAAATCCGTGATTGGCGCTGGTTGGCCAATGCAATCTTAAGCTGGAAGGATGGATGTGGAGTCTGCACTTCTGTAAGAGAATGTGAAGAGGAGATCTACATGAAGCAACCGGAGCGGTTCGAAGTTAAAGGGGCTAGGAAAAGACTTTGCAGGAGGTTGTGGTTTGACCCGTCGCATAGGCAGTGATTTGATTCCTTCATAGTGAGTCAAGAATTGATGACATGTAGATCGTTAATTATGACATATCTAAAATCAATGTACTGAAGACTCGTTTAAGTGGGACATTCAGGATGAAAGATCGGGGGACTGCAAAGATGGTTCTCGGCATTGAGAGTGAAGGAGGAGTAGGCTTTGGTAATCACAGGAGGAATACCTTATGTGTAGGTATTGATCAAGGATGTGATGAGCCAGGAAAAGCTGGAAAGCATTCCCTACGCGTCTTTTCTAGAGTTTTCCTTAGGATATATCCCAAAACAGATGAGGAAAAGCAGGATATCTCATGAGCCTTATTCGAATGCGGTTGACAGTGCATGCCATGGTCTGGATTAGACCGGTTATTTCATAGGCTATCAGTGTTGTGAGCAAGTATCCCGGCAAGCAATATTGGGTAGCGGTGAAATGGTAAGAAGACTACGTCTTTTCCTTTGGGAAGACATAAGCAAAGGTAGTTGAGCACGTGAATTTTGATCTGGTAGACATGCTCAACTAGATTGTTCCTGTAGAGAAGTTCAAGTTCTGTGTAACTTCGCGATGGTGTAAAAGGAAGACGGAGTGTGCACGAGAAGCTATGATATGATGTAGAGATAAGAGAAAAGGACAAGAAGCTACACGGATGAAGATTGAAGACATGGTGAAGATTGTTATGGATGGATGTCTTAAATATGTCTGGTGGTCTGTCGATGATATCGACAGGGTTTCAGATGGAATCGAGGTTGTTATCGAGAGTGGCTTGATGGCATCGATAATTCACTAAATTTTCACCATTGGTCGCTGGGCAATTTTCTTGGTCCTGTCGATATGATCGAGAGACCTTTAGATCATATTGACGCTGTTATCGAGAGTCCTTTGATATTATCGAAGAGTTCCACAGATGCGATTGCGGAAACGCAGATTTTACGGATTTTCAGTCCTTTCGCAACTGGGATGCGGAAGGGAAGTTGCCTAAACTATAAATAGGTGTTCCTAGAGCTTTTCTAGGGATGAGAGATGGTATGCTAAGGCTTTCTAAAGGGGTTCCAAGGGTTTCTAAAGGGTGTAACAAGGGTGAGATTTGAGGTTATTCGAATCAGGTAAGTCCTCTCTCTTTGTAATTTCTATTTTCATAGTGGAGATCTGTCGCTTTGTGCCGTGGTTTTTTCCCGCAAGGGTTTTCCACGTTAAATCTGTGTTCTCTTGTGTGTGCTTAGTGTCATTGGATTGCTATTCTAGATCTAGATCTGTGTGATTCCGCAGGTCAACATCCTGAACACCAAGCACATTGATATATACACGTGCCTTGGGATGTGTGAAGCTCACATAGATGTCTGTGACAAATCCACCCCGTCCGTATGTTTTGAATGCCCAACAATGGGACAGGGTTCTAAAAATAAGACATTCAAAATTAAGGTAGGCCATATCAATGAAATAGATAATATTTATATGAAATCCAAACCGTTAGTAGGGTTATTACCACTCAGATAAACCTTGGGAACAAATATCATCCGTATGAAAAACTTTTGTCACCCCCAGGCGTTAAATCCCTATGTTTCGTTTAGTATGCCCGACATGAGTCTTGGATCTTCTTGATTTTTAGCATTCTGTCCTATCGTGGTCTTTAAAAACAGATGGGCAGAGTGGATTTGTCAAGGGAAGCACTGTCGGAACCACACAGCCTTGGGCATGGGAATATCTATGTGGCCAGGGTAGGGGTGCACACGGGTCGGTTTGGTTCGGTTTTGGAGTAAAATCGGAACTGAACCATTCCTAACGGTTCTTGGATTTTTGGAACCGGAACTGAACCATTAGCACACCAGAACCGAACCAGAACCGGACCATGAAAACCGGTTCGGTTCTGGATCGGTTCCACGGTTCTGGGTTTTTAGAAAATTCAACAAAAGAAAAAAAAGGTAAAAAATAAAATAATCCAACAGCCAAAAACTCTTCAAATCATCAAATTACATCTTAAAACAGAAACTCTACTATTATATTGATTTAAATATTTTTAGAAAATTCTTCCTGATCTCCTTTGAACAAGCTATCAACGGATCTAAGCCACAGTTCAACGGATCGGTTCTGGGCCACAGGTCAATGGATCGGTTCCACGGTTCGGTTAACGGTTCAGTTCGGTTCTGCATATCCCTAAACCGGAACCGAACCGTATCTAACGGTTCTTGTAATTTTGAAAACGGAATCGGAACCAGTGATATCTATAATCGGACCAAACCGGACCGATCCAACGGTTTTGGTTCGGTTCCACGGTTCTATAGGTTAAATGTGCACCCCTAGGCCGGGGTGGCAGGCAATCCGCTCCGAAGCCCAGTTATTCGGGTACATTTTTTTTACTGTAGACTCAACATTTCATCCATCTTTCTTTTTTGGCTGATAAAATTTACCTTACTAATTTAGATCTCTAACCATGTGGTCAAGTCAATAAAGATGAAAATACTCCTTACCTTTTTTAAAAATTTTTTATTTTATACACACACACCCCCACACACGCACGCTTGTGGAATTTCACCACCTATGCGTACTCGAAAACCTATGGATATTCGAAAATACTCTTTGCCTTTTCTGTTAATTTTATGTGAAAATCAAGAGTATTTTTGATCAAAACTCTTTTTACCTGAAAATTTTACTTTCCTGGCATAAGTTTTGAGCCTCGTAGAGGGAAAAAAATAAAATAATTGACGCTTAAAAGGTAAGCGTCTACAGTACTAATTTTTTCCAGTTATTCCGCTCGTGCTTGGATCCTTCGACCAAGCACAAGTCAAGCACCAAAAGACAACGGTTACGTACACATGAGTCATATATATATATATATTTATTTATTTTAGGAAACTGATGTGATAGAGCAATCTTAACCATAATATGATAGATCTACCTAGTGGACTGTGGATCTGCACCGTATACCTAGTGGGTCCTACCATGGATGGCTCATGGTTAAAATTTCAACCAAAGCCGTCGTAAGTAAACATCTGAATGATGGGCTCCAAATGGATAGTAAAATTCAAGAAGAGCTAAGGCTGCAATTCAGGAGAGAAAAATTGAGAGAAAGGGATGTCGAGGGTCTTCCTATTAATTTAACTTTTAAACCATAACCCATCTAAGGTAGAAACAATTAGGTGGACGGTACCGATTCACCGTTTACCCTTCCACGTGGACGGTGGAAGGTAGAAACAGCTCTATCATTCATTTCCCTATTTTCCACACGCCCAGGAGCCCACCAACCACCACATTTTACGTGGCTGGAAACGAGATACCGGGAACTGGACGGCAATCACCATTCCTTAAAAAATCTAGACCTTGCCAAACATCATCCATTGCTTTTCAAGCCAGCTAACACTAGCCAAACAAATCACATGGCTGCCCCTTTCATGAAAGCTCCCATCGCTTGTTTTGACCGCCCAAAAAGGGGGGAAAAAAATTGCATCGCTTGAGACCTTTTCTCTGCAATGTTTGTAGAACAAGCTTATTTGACAACGTGGTGTGCGGGGCCCACCATGATGTTTGAATGAAATCTAAACCATCCATCATGTGAGCCCCCTCATTTTCTCCTTCTATGTAAAAAACCAAGAAGATCCAAAACTTAGATGGGCCACACCAAATAAAATAATGAACAAGACCCTTTAAATAACGTGTTGTGGCTCACCTAACTTTTGGAATGTTATGACATCTTTAGTTTCCATATTCATCCTCGCTGAGCGCATCTTCTGAATGGATTGGATGGCATAAAGAAAAATAGTTGGCCACGAGATACAACGTTTTAACGGTGGGCGTCTCATCTTAACGGTTTCCTGTGATGTCACTCGCCTTTGTTTTGGATCGAGCTGATTTTGGACATAGGGGTAAACATAAAGGGCCACACCTTATAGACGAATTAGTTGTGGACCCTAGATCACGGTGGGCCCCAAACACCAAGTTGGAGAATAAGCGTATCCTATAATCGTTGCAGAAGAACTGGCTCCTCATTGATTGGTAGGATCTCACAATCACACAAATCTCTTTCTGGCCATGTTTTTTCAGGAGATTTTTTAAAAATTCTATATATATATATATATTCCTGGCGGTAAAGGGAAAGTCTTATTGAAAATAAAGTATAAAAGAATATCCATTACAAACTAGGGATTTTTCCTGCAAAATTTCATGACCTGGGCTATGCTGTTTACGAGGAGAAATTACTTAACTCCACTCTTTTATGGACGATCCAATCATAATGTGGGTAGACCATAAAAGATAATATACACTACTCAAAAGCATCCAAATTCAAGGGTAGCCCATCTATAATTCCATTAGCTAAATTTTTAATTAGTTCATGTGACTGCTATGGTTTTTTTTTTTTTCTCTTAATGGGAGATGCCCCTCTATATCTTTGTTAGTTAGAAACAAGGATGTACAATCTGAACTTTTGGGTGGGCTCCACAAGAACATTGGGCCTCACCTATTATATCGCCTAATTGGCAAACTGATAATAAAAGTAAAAAGAGAGGAAGAAATATGTGACTTTAACCCTCCTTGAGAAGGCACTGCTTCATATTGGCTAATGTATCTTGCTTTAAAGGGAGAAGCTGGTGTCGAAACTGAAAGAAAAAAAATACCACATAAGCCCTATTGACATAGGGATGAACGTGAAGAAGTCGATCACCGTCTTCCTCAAGGATAACTACTTCAAATTCATGGAGCTTCTCTGAACTCCTCACATAAACTTCTCGAATCTACGAGGAAAGAAAATAAGAAAATAGAAATAAATTCTAATAAAATTCAAAATTGATTAATGAATGAAATAAACGAGTTCACAACCCTTTAAATAGGGATACCAAGCCATGAGAGAGAAATCAGAAGCAAACTACAACTAAAACTCTTATAATTCACAACTTATTATTTATAGACGGTCCTGATGTCTACTAGTGCACACAAGGTTTTTGGCCAAAAATAGTAAGTGCCCTATTTGGCTTCATCAAAATGTTCTCCTAATTATTCTAAGCTCTTTTCATATTGGGTACAACTCCTAAAGCCTCGATGGATGAAGAGTTATAATCAAACTAAAACTTATTATTTATAGTAAAAACGAAATTAAAATAGAAAATGACTATCGATCCTGAAATATTTCGCAAATCCAGCTTGTGCAACCCAACATAGCGGGATTGGTTGGCTAAAGTAGCTCGTTCTATCTCAAAATCATATATTTTACGCCCGATAACTCATTCCGGATTGTGAGATATGCCCAATTTAAGGTCCGATAGTCCAGATCATTTCTGTTGTCGACCGGACCTTTTCTGGTCCATCTTGGCCACGAAATTGTCCGTGACCCACTCTACATCACCTATAATCTTAACTTTCAGTACTTAAAGAAGAAATTAGGCTAAGGCATAATTGTAATTTCTTTAAAAATTATCTTCCTAGTAAAAATCCTTATAAATTAATGGGTTTGGCTGAGGATATGTCATTCATTGGAAAATCATTGCAACACTTTTTAAACGACAGCTAGAGAGGGACCTATTATCAATATGAATCATTCATTTATAAAATTATGAGCAAGCCATGGTGCAAAAATCACAATGATCAAATAATTCTTACCCTTTGAGTGGGCCAATTTATTATCATTTGTTGTTTACAAGCCATAAATCACATAGAATCATTAAATCAAAATGTTACTTCAAAATCATAAGAAATATGATATAGAATATATCTATTAATTTTGACTTTATCTTATCATGCTATTGGTGGAAAGCTTAGTAATCATCCCATCCCATTGGCATGATTTTTTCTATATATAGGACTTGTTCTTAGTTGTATGAAAAAATGAATGGTTCAGACAGAAAATAATTCACCCTGTGTGCCATTAAAATGTTCAGGGACATTAATTGCTGGTGGTCCCATGAAAGTGAGGATGATAGCAACACTACAAAACAATAAATAATTTTAAAATTTAGAAAATATAAGTACAAAATGATAATTTTTAAACTTTTGATCAGTAAATTTTATGATAAAATCATGATAATATTTTGAAATATTTATAACCATATTCCAGCGGTAGTTTGATCAAAACTTTCACAATAATATCACCATATTTATAAAATCTCAGTTATTTTTGTCATACTGCCTACAGTGTTAGCTTCCAAGTGAGTGCCTCTAAGCACATTCACAGTGACAAATCTTGTTTTTCGGCAATTTCCAGGCTTAGATAGTTTTTGAGAGATTTTCTAAATTTGATTTTTTTTTTTCTTGCGATATTATTAGAAAAGTCTAACCAAAAATAAAAATATTT
Source organism: Magnolia kwangsiensis (assembly GCA_037074715.1). NCBI lineage: Eukaryota > Viridiplantae > Streptophyta > Magnoliopsida > Magnoliales > Magnoliaceae > Magnolia > Magnolia kwangsiensis. Next base: position 17,908,139 of record CM073576.1, on the reverse strand, counting down.
ATTTTAACTTAATTATTAAATAAATTTAAAAATAAACGTATATTAATATAACAAATTCCTTGATGTTTTACTCTTTTTTATTTTTATTTTATTTGATATCGTTGTAATATGGCGATGAAAATGCGGTATTTTAAAATATGCTGAGATTTTGATCTCACAAGAAAATCGTTTTCTGTATTTATCGCCGTATTATCTCGATATTTTAAAAATCTGGTTTATATTTGTTACACTGCTATTTCATAAATGGTATAAAGCCTATAAGTCCAAGACCAGCACATTTGGATCTGAACTGTCCAATCTGTGGACCACATTTGAGTTGAGATTAGAGTTTGGAGCTATCCAATCCAATCCACCCATCATCATCTTTTAACGGTAAAAAAAGAGTTCAAAGCAGCATTCCCCAAAAAAAGAAAAAAAGAAAGAATATTCAAAAGCATCAAACCAGTCGGAATTTTGACCATTGGCCCATCCATGAAGTGGTATATCAGTTGGACGGTCTGGATTGATTGACACATTCACAAAACCTATCTAAACGCAACAGTGGCAAACTGCATCTTGGACTCTCCTTGTCTATAAAAAAGCTACGAGTACCTTCGTTAGTTCAACCCTAGACAACTGAAGAAGAATAGTGTAAAAAGTTCTCATGGCTTGTAATTCAGCTCTTTTCATTTTCTTCCTCAGCTTCGTCTTCTTCGATGGTGCATATTCCACACATGGGCCATGCCCATCTGTGACCACACCCAAGTCTCCTCCTGTGACCATACCCAAGTCTCCACCCAATTCTCCCACATGCCCCAAAAACACCCTCAAGTGGGGCGCATGCGTCGACTTGCTCGCCGGGCTAGTACACTTGGTCGAAGGCACCGTGCCGAGCAGCAAGTGCTGCTCTTTGGTGAAAGGTGTTAGCGATCTCGAAGCAGCTGTGTGCCTTTGTACAACCATCAAGGGGAATGCGTTGGCCACTAAGATCGACATCCCTGTCGCCTTCACCTTGCTTGTTAATGCGTGTGGGAAGAAGATCCCTCCAGGCTATAAGTGTGCCTAAAACATCCCTCATATCTCCCTGCATTTGCTTCAGTTGTGGGTAGTAAGCAGTTGTTACACTTCACGTTGCAGATGTACCCCATGAGCGTAAAAGTGTTCGTCTCTACTCATAAATGATGGAAATCCAAAAGGGACTCTACCTTTCTCCAAACATCCATGCATAAAATATTCTCTTTAGAAAAAATCACAGCCGTCCACTTGTTTCCCAATGCTGTATATATAGGAAACGGTTCTATGCGGTCAAGCTCATGGGAACTTCCCATGAGGTCGAGCTGTGTGGCCCCATTGTGATGCGTGTTGAACATCTACCCCATCAGTCAGATGCACCATCCCATGGATGGTGGGCTACGCGCTTAAAAATCAAGTCAATCCATGACTTGGGTGGGCCACACCACGTACAAAAGTTGAGAGGGATTATCCTCCCATTAAACCATTCATAATCATTTGTTGGGTCCACTGAGATGTGATTCATAAATCCAGCCCATCCATTATGTGTGTCTCATTTGAATGAGGGGTCAGATTAAGTTTCAAATGCATAAAACTTTTAAGTGAGCCCCACCAAGTGATTTTATATGTTTTAGGCATATATTCACATGATTTTATATGGTATGGCTCACCTGAGTTTAATAAACGGCTGATTTTTGGGATATCTCATAATTTAAAGGGGACTCATTAAATGCACAGTATTGATGTTCGACATGTATCACGGTGGCGTTCACATAGCTCTACCTCATGGGAAGTCCCCATGAGGTCGAGCTGTGTGGGCCCCACCATGATGGCCCCGCCAAAATGTATATCGAACATCAACACCATCAGTCAGATGCACCAATTCATAGTGAGACGAGGGCTTAAAATTCAAGTCAATCTGTGGCTTGTGTGAGCCACACCACATACAAAAGTTAAGAGGGGTTACCCTCTATTAAAACATTCATAATCATTTTTTGGGCCCACTAAGATGTGATTCACCAATCTAACCCATCCATTATGTGTGTCCCACTTGGATGAGGGTTCAGACCAAGTTTTAGATGCATCAAAATTTCATGTGGGCCCCACCAAGTACTTTTATAAGTTTTAGTCATGTCTTCACATGATTTTAGATGGTATGGCCCACAGGAGTTCCATATACAGCCGATTTTTAGGATGTCTCGTAATTTAAAGGGGATTCATCAAATGCACGGTGTTGATGTTCGACATACATCATGGTGGGCCCCACACAGCTCAACCTCATGGGGAGTTCCCATGAGCTTGGCAGCATAGAACCTTTTCTCACAATATATATATATATATATATATATATATATATATATATATATATACACACGGAAAAGGTACTATGCGCTCCACCTGGTCCCATGAGGTTGAGTTGTGTGGGCCCCACCATGATGCGTTTCGAAAATCTACCCCATCAGTCAGATGCACCATTCCATCTTGGGCCTTAGGTCTCAAAAATCAAGTCAATCCGTGACTTGTGTGGGCCACACCACATACAGAAGTGGAGAGGGGCCGTGCACCATTAAAACATTCATAATCACTTTTTGGGCCCACCGAGATGTGGTTTGCAAATCCAGCCCATCCATTATGTGTGTCCCACTTGGATGAGGGTTCAGACCAAGTTTCAGATGCATACAAATTTCAGGTGGACCCCACCAAGTGCTTTTATATGTTTTAACGGTGTCTTCACAGATTTTAGATGGTATGGCTCACTTGAGTTCCGTATACGGCTGATTTTTGGGATATCCCATAATTTAAAGGGAACCCATCAAATGCACGGTGTTGATGGTCGACACGCATCATGGTGGGGCCCACATAGCTCGACCTCACGGGAGCTTATGGTGAGGTCAAGTCCATAGTACCTTTTCCCATATATATATATATAGTCTTCTTTTAAAAAAAATAAAAATAAATTGTACGATGATTGGGCGGCTGCTGTTGTATAGCTCTTAGATTTGCTTGGCCTGGCAGGCAAATGAGCCGAAACCTTGAGTTGCAACTGGATGCAGACGGGCCAGGGCTATGGACCCGAATCCGAGCCTAGCCCAGTATCAAGAATTCTGTTCCTACTGGTAAGGGTGGAATGAAATAGAACTGGTTTGGGCCTCGGATGTATGGCCTATCATTTTTTGGGCTGGGGCTTGGCTTAAGGCATTATAGCCTTACCAATTTGGCCCATACTGGCCTGACATGACTTCATACTACGAGTCCGGATCCACGTCACCAAAGATTTTCTGATAATCTAATCCTCATTGGTCCACGTTACCACTTATTAAAAAATAAAAAAAACTTCGGACGCCAAACCATTGGAGTAACAGGAAATTCCTATTGGCCAGATAACAAAGGATCCCGACTCTGTACGTACATGTGCTATATCCTACATTCGAATCCTCAAGTAATGGGACATATGGTTTAGTGTTCCAGACCATTCATCTCATATAAAAGTGAGACGTTACATGCGATTATGGCATTGTTTTGGTGGTTTTTTTTTTTTTTTTTTTTCCTTCCTACTATTAACAACGTTATAATTCCATGCTGATGAAAGAGCTTTGTACATGTAAGTAAGCTAATCCACAAGCCACTAGATATGCCTGCGTGGCAGACGGGTGGAATATCAAACCCATCCATGGGCTGAAATATTACAACACTTTTTATTCAGATTCGGACTGATAGCAAATCTACATTTATGACAGCCTACGGGCTGTCTTGAGCCTAACTTCCAAGTTGGTAGCAATTGGTCGCCAGACTCGCAACCGGCTCGACATGCTTCTGCGGCAGGTTTGGACCAAGCCAAATGGGTAGTGGGTCAGGCTTGAGTTAGAAACGTGGCTCATTTAAGTAAATGGGTCCTGTCTAAAATCTGAAAAAAAATAAAATAATGGATAGTACATAACTATGGATTCAACGACGTAATGCATGTATGTTTATAATCCACTAATGGGAGATGGCTGGCATACCTTTAGCCCTAAATTCCATTCTTATTATAAGAAATCAAGAACAAATAAATAAATAAATTAAATAAAAACAACACACAAAACATAGCATATTTACGAGCTTCTTAATTATTTAGACTATTTCATGGATGAGTCCCTCGTTAATTCGCCATCTTATGAAAATAGATTACAATCTTAAAATTTTGTACCACTCAAAAATTAATTAATTTTTTCTTGTATAACTCTAATTTGATGTCTATAGATAGTATTCATACTTTCACATAATTGCTCTCATATCTTTATCTATCCATGTATAAGATGAACAAATTCTACAAAACAAAATTCATTGCTTTGATGAGACTTGATCTTTCTTTCCTATTTGGTTTGTATTTGATAAAGAGTTCATTTCAATAGATATATCAATAGAAACATAGTATGGAACAACTCTATAAGTCATGAATTTATCAATTATAAAGTACATGCTAACATGGGATTAAATGATACTGCATGTGAACATTAAGAATATGGAGCATGCTTATTATGATCATTTAAAGGATATTTCAATCGAATTATGAATAACCAATGCTATATAATTTAAGTTAAAAACATTTGATATCAAAATTGAACAATTTTAAAGATTAAATTATCAATACATATGTGGTTATAATCCCCGAATTTACCAAAAGAGCACAAGATGAGGCTCGAATCCTCAAATTTTTTAATATGCTTATCATGAGACTGAACTCCTTAAAATTTTAATTAGGCTCATAAATGAGCCTAAAATTCTCAGACTTAATTATTGAGCTTAAAGATGAGACTTGATTCTTTGATTTCACAATTCAGCCCTCATGGACCTTCTATGGTCACCTATTTCTCTTCACAACCTACTTGGGTGTGAATTTCCGAGGACCTAAATTGCATTTAGAAAGAGAGTGATATTCTTATAAGTATCTCCCCTTAGATAAGTTTCTAGTAGGAGATTTATGTTTGGTAGTTAATTTAGCTATTTTAATCACCTTGATTATTATTGTCTTTAATTAGCATTGACTTGACATTTTTATTAAGCCGGACAATTAGAATTTGCAACGCCTTTATCTGATCAGTCTTTTTTAGGAAGGGTTAGAAACTCTTTTTTTTTTTTTTAGTGATCCTTTATGGATGTTTCTCCATTAGTGTGTCATTTTCTCACTCATGAAGAATTCTCTGATTTGATTTGAGACGGAGGTGGATTGGGCACATTTGAAGTTTGCACATTCAAATTTAAAGTGTTCAATATCTCCTCAAATATGACACACAAGATAAGCTCTCGAGCTACTTCTTGAAGTAAACAAGTTCATTTGGATTAATAGATGGGTATAGGCAACCATCAAGTTCAAATCTTCTATAGTCTCCAATAGGTTTACGAATGCTAGACTTACAAATAAGTTCATATTATTGGATAACCATATCCTTTTCTTTGTACACAGACATTATTTTTAAGGTCAATCAGATCTCACTCGGGGTGATTAAGCCTTTTAAGAGGAACATTCTTTGATACAAATTGAAATTGCATGTGGTGGGATCACAGGCTGTGTGTGGAGGGTTGGTGGAGCTATGAAAAGAAGGTGTTTTTTTTGCCGCGGGGGGTGGGGGGGCGGGTGGGGTTGGGACCAAATAAAGTTTATGCTTTTTAAACATAGTTAGTTACTTAAACTAATATGTAATTAAACTAAAGTAATGTAATATTAAGGCTTCCAAGTCAATAATGGGGTCCAATCACATAAAATACAAATAATATGTCACTTAAGCAACTAATCTATAAATGATAATGTACATGTGTGTGTGAGATGTATTATCTATCAACTCCTAGCATTTATCTAATCATGCATACATATAATTCATCTAAACAATCGCATAAGTAAATTAAGTAAGTGCTCAAATAATAATCCCAAACACAAGCAGATATAGTGGTTTGATTTTCTTACTCCACTCAACCCATGAGTGTACCGAATTTCACTACCAGAGATTTAAATAAAGTTTACCTCTTATAACCTTTATAATCCTACACAAGGATCAGCTCCATAAGAGACTTACATAATTTTCTATAGGCTTGTCACAAACCTCGGTTATAATCTAAAGAACTACGTTTACTCTTGATAGAGCCTCCCTTAGAGACTAACATGCACACACCCGTGTTCGATGGCGTAAACAAGGACATGGATTTAGGTCCTACACAAGAAACAATGTCCTACATAAGAACTTAATCGATTTTGGCAATTCAAACTCTATACTCAATACTACACAAGGAAAGACTGTATATGAGCTTATTCAATGACACTTGTCAAATTGAGCTCTATTGATGCATCGTCTTGGGTTGTTTTACTTTCAATCTTCTCTCTTTTATCCCTCAATCATGATGCCGATGCTTTGTTAAGGCTTCAGCTTTATGATCAAACACTTTTCATCTAGTGCTCCTTTGATATAACCAAAGTGGTTGACGGTTGGATGAATATTTTATAATTAATGGAAGGTTTTAATCTTAGAGATTTACCTAAATGGGTGTTGTAGAGAGTTTAGACAATGATTTGACTATATATAGGTTCAAATCTAAACTCTAAAATAATATAGAGATCAAGTTCATTTTCAACTTTCAGGTTGGAATCTTCTTTCAAGTGATGAATCACAAGGAAGATAGCTTAGATCTCATGAACTTAGAGGCTTAAAATGAAGGATATGTTCATGGAATCACATAAGCTCCTGTTGCACCAAAAATTCATCAAAATGCCCAATAACTGAATGCCATATATATAAAGTTTGAATTCTAACAGCAGAAAAAAGTGCAGAAAATGGCTCTGTTGATGGCATCGAGTGTTCCTTCAATGACATTGAGTGTTCCTTCAATGGCATTGAGAAAATTAGGTTTTTCTTTAAAATGTTGCTTGACAATTTATATGCTGTTATTCAATGCCATTGAGTGGTCTTTAATGGCATCAAGGGGACCATAAGATAGGCCCACAATGCCATCAAGAAAGTTAGATAAAAAATTATACTACTAGACAAATCTAAGTTACCTACTTGACACCATCGAGAGGTCTTCGATACCAAGAAATGTCCCTTGAAGACTGTCTGATAAAATAAAACATCACTCAAAGAACTGCTATTTTGGGCATATGTTTTCACAATAACTTCATGCCTCTTCTATCATTATTTATCATGTTTCAATTAGGTTTTTAAGGCTAAGGGATGATCAACAAAGTTTACTTATTAAGCTAAGATCATTTAGAAGTTCAATGAATCGTTTTGGATCAAGGGTTGGAGAGCATCTCATTTACCTGTTCTTTCATCCTTGATGCTCATATCATCTTATGTTTTCAGTTTTCAGCTTTCAAGGGTTCAACCGACCACATGACACATGAACTTACGTGATTGACAAACAAGATGCACAAATCAATGGGGTCCATCTTTTATGTGGACCGTCCACCATGTGAGCCCCACCTCTAATGTAGACAGTTCACCACGTGGGTCTCCTTTGATATGTACCGTGAGAGATAACTTCCTTAGACATAGACTGTGAGAGATAAGAAAGGAGGAAAGTCTCAAGCTGAAAAACTAAAAATAAATAACTCATGAAGATAAGTAGCTTTTAACTAATAAGTTACTTTTTCAACTATACTTACTAAACAACTATAACTTATGAAGATAAGTAGCTTTTAACTAATTAGTAGGAATGCAGCCTGCTTTGAGGGCCATAATATGTCAGCAGCGGGCATAATTTTCAATGTCAATTGATGGCTGCGAGAGATTGGCTCGTTGATCCAAGCTTCGGACAGAAACTCCATGGCAGAGAATATTATCATCTAGACATTAAGGCTTGGCTCCCCTTCCAATATCCTTGCTTCCAAACCGCTATTAGTTAGATGGTCAAAACCCCCTGATCATTGGTTGAAGCAAAACACTAATGGCTCCTCAAGAGGAAACCCAGGTGAGAGTGGTGGAGGAGGTGTTTGTCGAGATCATCTAGGTTGGCTCGTCTTCGCTTTTCACAGATATTATGGAGCTTTTACGAACACTTGTGCAGAAGCTCGGGCCATGCTTGATGGGCTTAAAATATGTTCCAACCTGGGCCTAATGAATATCATAGTTGAAACCGACTCTAAGGTCATTACAAATGCACTGGAGGATTCGGGCACGTCCAACCTTTGGACCATATGGTACACTTTGGGGGATATTTAGGATAAGATTCAGAGTCTAAATGTGGTGATTAGTCACATTTTTCGTGAGGGAAATTCGGTGGTAGATGCGCTAGCAAGAATGGCAAGTGAGGGCTACCCCGACAAAATTTTCACTCACCGTTACCAACTTTTGAAGTTAGTTAGAGGAGCTTTAGTGGTAGATAGTGTAGGGATTGGAACTCTTCGAAGCCTGTGACTGTGGCGGTGGTTTCCTTTTTTTTTTTTTTTTTTTTTTCTGTCTAGAATTTTGTAGAGTTTTTTCCTCGAAGGGTATCTGTTAAACTTCTATCCAGTTTAGCTTGTGGATATATGATAGGTGCGGCCTGCCGTCTTTTTTATTGGGTCCACTTGAATGCCTGTAAATTTTGATGATCAATGAAATCCCTGTGGCAAATGCCTTTTCCTTTTAAAAAAAAAAAAACTTTAAGTGAAAAAAGTAACCTAATTACTTAACATATATAAGTTAAAAAGTAACTTATTTGGTGGTATCCAAATGTGCCCTTAGCGCTTATCATGGCTCATGTAATTACAATTACAGATTAGTGAGCAACACTTTTGTTTGTAAAAAATGAGTCGGCGATTGGAATTTAATTAGCCGGATAATGTATTAATTTAAGATCAATAGTGAGCATGGGCCACGAGTGGTTGAATTGTTCTCCAAGGAAGGCAATATTCCATGGATCATGTTCGATTGGAAAAATCGTTTCGATTCTATCCGAGCCACAACTTCCATTTCGATCAAGTACACCCTGAGAGAGGCCAATAAGGTAGCAGACAACCTAGCCCGTTGGGGTAGTACAAATCAGCAGAAGAAGATTTTCATGGCTGTCTCTGACTTCTCTTATCTCTCTCGCACAGAGTTGGTCCTGGATAGGACAGGTTTATGTGCGATTCATGTTTCTTAGTTTATTTTGGTTAGCTTTGATATGATAGGCGGGCCCTTCCCTTAGTTAGGGCCAGTTCGAATGTGATTGCTTTGTAAAAACAGGGGAGCCTCATGCTTTATTTTTCTCCCTGTGCAACTTGTAAGGTTTATTTCCATATCAATGATATTTTGAGGAGTCTTAAAAATAAATGAAATAAATAAAAAGAAGAAGAAGCATGGGCCACGAGTGTGAGAGAGAAAAGGCTGACTGCTGATCCATATTAGATGTACACATGTGGCCAACTTGATGAGTGGTACAACCTGATTTTCAGAACTGGGCAGGTTCATGGTGGGGTCCACCAGAAGGACAGCCCAGATTTGACACATGTAAAGCCAAACGAATCCCACCGTCAACTTCCTCAATCCTAAACTGCATAAGCATTTCTCATATATAAACGAAACCAATCCCTTAATATAATGGATTAAATGAAAACCCACTTGCTCAAATTTATTGTCTGATTATAGGTTAATCGGGCCACGTAAATGGCCCACGGATTAAATGATGGAGAAAATCTCTCATATACAAAAGATGGATAGTGTAACATGGCCATTGAAGTCAATGGCATTATCAGGCAAAGAACTTTTTTTTTTTCTTTTCGGCGCCGAGTAATCTTTATCTTTATCTTTTTTTCAACACTTATTGACTTCGAACTCTAATTTACACTGTATAAAAGAAGATATTATATATATAAGTAAAATCCAAAGGTTTAAAGGACCCATCAATCCCACAATGTTTAAATTAACGGACCATTTCACACCATGGTTTAGAGCTTTTGTCCACGTTTTACTTTGGCTTTACTATCAACATTTCCGTTCCATGTCGACATGAGGCAGACATGTGAACAATCAGAGCTGTTCATCACACTAGATCCCAAATACGTCAATTCCATATCTAAAAAACCAGGCATATGATATCATTTTTGGGTCCACACCTGTACAAAATAAATGAATGGTTATAAATTGTCCAATGATTTAAATTCTTTGTACATGAGTGGCCCATGATGACTGTATTAGGCATACATGCCAGTCGTATCTTACACGTGTGACCTGTTTCCACGTGTGACGCTACTGCAAGAGCAATTGGTATTAATTGGAGTGTGGGATCATCAGAAACTATAGTCCTTAGGCTAAAAAAACAAGGCCCACCGTCTATCCTCTGGGCTCTTAAAATGGTTGGCCCTTCGTGTAAAAGATCCAGCTGACTGGACACTACAAGAACTCTCACCTTGTGCTGGGATTGATGATTAAAATCCTCAGCTGGGATAAAGGAGTGTTGCATTAGGATGGTAGTCATCATCAAACCTATATCATAACTTCTATCGTGAATTTGAACAATTTGATATTCCTAATTTATGCAACGGCGCTCAAGGTATGACCTTTGATAGAGTGAATAACGGAAGCGATCATGCAGCCGACCTCAGTTAAATAGGATAAGGCTTAGATGCCATAGACGACCAAGATATGAATAGTGTTGCCAACTTGGTAGAAAGATCCAGTCTAGGATAAACTTGGTAGAAAGATCCAGTCTAGAACATTTATCCTAGATGGGCATGTGTGGATGTGCGTAATGGAGAGGGAGCTCCAACAAGCATGTGTAACTATCAAACATAAGGAGATTTGGAAAAAAAAAAAAAGAAGGTTAGATACTCATGTGGGAATTGATGGGGATTTTCTCCCCATTGCTGGGTTCGATGAAATCGAACTAGCTTCGATATCATCGATAATTGTTGAAATTTTTCACCCCTGGTCACTGAACAGTTGTGATCCGTTTTTGATATCATCGAAGGACCTTATATGATATTGAAGTTGAAGGTTGTTATCGAAGGACCTTCGATATCATCGAAGAGTTACATAGATGTGATTGTGGAAAAGCGGATTCTACGGATTTTGTTTCCTATTTTGATTTTACCTCTTTCTATTCTTATACAAAGGGGTGTATACGGGATTGTGGTGTATTCCAAGGTATTATAAGGTTTCCTAAAGGTTTTCTAGGAGGGCCTAGGGTTATCAAAGGTGAGAGAGAGAGAGAGAGAGAGAGAGAGAGAGAGAGAGAGAGAGAGGAGGGGGGAAGCTTGTGGAAGAGAGATTCTGCTTGTAGAGGTGATCTACTCTGCAATCCATGTCTCAGTGCTTCTACGTCCTCGTGATCGGTGAGATCTCTCCGTTTTTCTTTTATTTTCTTATTGTTCATCTAATTCTGTGTGAGTGAAGAAGGTTTGATCCAAGCAGTGTGTGCTTCTGATCGGTTGTAACGTTCTGCTTTGTAGTGGATTGTTGATCTGGACGAGGTTCCGTGGTTTTTTCCTCTTTGAGGGTTTTTCACGTAAAATTCCTTAGTGTCGTGTGGTTTATGCTTTGATTTATTTCATTGATTTATTATCCTATAATTTTAGTGTATTTGGGAGGCTAGATCTTAAGGTTTTGTGCAACGGCCCCCAACAAAGTGGTATCAGAGCTAAGTTTATTGAACGGAGTGAGATTGGTTTTGAATTATGGAAGATGGCTCATCAAGGATGATCAACCTCAATAGTTCTAATTGGACCATATGGAAGGCTAAGATGGAGGACTTGCTTTATTGCAAGGACTTATATTCTCCAATTTTAGGTATATCAACAAAATCCAAGGATATGTCTGATGATGATTGGAAGAAGTTGGACCTGAAGGTGGTGGGGTTTATTAGACAATGGCTAAATGATTCTGTGTTCCACCATATGTCTATGGAGACCTCAGCCGCTAGCTTATGACTGAAATTGGAAGGGCTGTATGAGAGGAAGACATCCGGTAAAAAAATCTTCCTGATAAGATGACTTGTGAATCTCAAGTTCAAAAATGGTGGTTCTATGGTTGAGCACATGAATGAGGTCAGCAATATAGTGAACCAACTCTCTTCTATGAAGATGGTCCTAGATGATGAATTGCAAGCTTTTCTATTACTTAGTTCATTACCTGATAGTTTGGAGACATTGGTGGTGTCTCTAAGTAACTTCGCACTAGACGGAAGGTATTTATGGAACAGGTAACCAGTTATCTCTTCAATGAGGAGATAAGGAGGAAGTCTTAGGGGTCTACTCAGTAAGAGGCCCTTGTGACACAGGAACGGAAGAGAGGAAAGAATAAGAAGGAAGGAAGGCCCGATATAAATCAAGAGCCAAGTCGAGTACTAGGAAGGATGTTAAAAGCTGGAATTGTGGCAAGAAGGGCCACTATAAGCATGAATGTCGTAAGAATAAGAATGATAAGAAAGGAAAAGGAAAGGAGAAAGAAAATGAATCAGATTCTACTGTGGTCACTTCAGATGACAACGTTGTATTTATTCTTTCAGCAAATCATGATATATGTCTCACGGCTACGAGTTAGGGCACCGACTGAGTGATAGACTCGGAAGACTTTTTTATGTGACTTCATGCAAGAACTTTTTCACAAGCTACAAGTTAGGTGACTATATGACCGTGAAGATGGAAAATTTTGATGTATCGAAGATCGTAGGGGTTGGTGATATTTGTGTGAAGACCGATGTGGGCTTCACATTGGTTCTCAGGGATGTGAGGCATATCCCAGACCTTCGCCTCAACTTGATGTCGATGGGAAGGTTGGATGATGATGACTGTCACGCCCCAAACCCAGAAATCAGATTCACAAGAATCTCGATCGCCGAATCCGGTGCCGACAGCCTCCGTAGTACCCCATTCTCGGCTCCCAGCGCAACATACGCCAGATTCCGATCCTGGGATCCTACAAGGAGGATTTTTTTTTTTATTTTTTTATTTTTTTTTTACGTACACTTGTCTTGTAATAAGCATAACCACAAGTTTACCCAAATTATAAAGGAAACATCATCATCACATATTCACTAATATAATCATTTGAATACAATGCTGAAAGGGAATACATAAATAAATAAAATCAAGCTCCAGAAGACCACTGCACGCTCCAAGCTCAACACTGCTGCAACCTAACATCACCTGCACGCATCTATCGTGCATAAGCTTATAGAAAGCTTAGAGGGTGGTGTAAGTGTGTGCACAAGGTAAGTATCAAATGTTCAATACAATATCATCATCATACAATACCGAAATTACTGATAATTCATAAATCGTACATTATCGGAATACCTGAAATACTGACAAGATCATAAATCATACAATGACAGAGTAAGCGAAAGTATGGACAAGTTCATAAGTCAGTCAATTATCAGAAACGTAATATAAAACAGATATGCACTAAAGAGTCATAAAGAGTCAAATATCAGATGCCGAGGATGTAATGCAGTACACAAATCCTGCTAAGTCTGTCTAGGCCATATAAGTACAGAAATATAGTAACCCAAAATGCCATATGCCTGCGGATGTAATGCAATATGCGATGCGAATGAAATGACCATGCTGGAGTGTGAAGTCGGGATGATAGTACGTACTATCGCAGGCTACGGGGTCTACCACAAGGGACTTCTATCCAAACCAGTCCCATACCTAACTTTGGATAGTCAGACTCATCATGGTATACTCCTGATCTCAGGTTAGTCGCGCGCCCAACCGAAATCTTTGCCATAACGAAGGTACACAACAATTAGTTGCGCACCACCAGCCCGAGTGGATAGTGAATGAATGAATGAATGAGCATGCAACTCCTACTCAATAAGTCCACATATCAGTACGGTTCCTCTCTGGGAAATCACCGGGGTCTATTACACTCCATACCAGATTGCCGCCCCATCGCGTGCAACAAGGTGAGTGGAAGAGACCTCACTATCCGCCTGTCAATATCGGGCCTGGCTCGTCAATAGCGGACCCATTTCTCGAGCTGGTCAGACTCAGCCTAGCATTGCCCCCTCCTCTCGGGCAGGTAAGGCTACACCCCCTTCCAACCGACCGTGACACAGTGGAGAGCGCAGCCATCTGGTAATCGGCACTCGGCGCCCATCTACCAACTCGGTCTAGACGTTGGAGCATCCTCTGGAACCAAGAGGGTTTAGGGACTTTCACCCAGGGATATCTATAGCACCCCATGTAGAACAGATTTCCGGTGTCCCATCTGGCCATCCACAATATGCCTGTGGAGGCTACAGCCCTGATGTCGCTAGGGCATACGGCGGTCATGTCACACAAATGCGAGATGCATGAGTCAAACAGCGCAATCATGCATCAATCTTGCGCATACCGCGCGCTCATGTGAGACAATCTCTGCCTATCAGGGAGTCTCATAACAATCGGCACTATGACATATGCAATGGTCAGTCATATCTCATAACAAACATACAAATGATGCGTATGGGCATATATCATGATGCTATGCAGTCACATACTCATAATCGGTATCAATAACAGGCATTGACAATCGACATCGACGACGTGGACATTTAACCAACATTGTCCCCCAAGGAATGGCCTACACAAAGCCTAACATGTAGTGGACTCATGGCCTCACATAAGGGCCAAATATACAACATAATGGGCCTTACTAAAGGGTTACATGTACACAACAGGTGGGCCCTGCTCATGGGCCTAACATACATCACAATGGATTCCATCGTCTAGCCCTCAAATGCATCACAGTGGGCCTCATCACATAAGCCTTATATACATCACGTTGGGCCTTAAACACGGGTTAGATACACATCACAACGGGCCTCAAATACGGCTCGCATATACATCACATTCGGCCTCGACAATCGGAATTAGCGATCAGCCACGACAATTGGAATCGACAATCGGCCACGATAATTGACCTCGATCGATAATCGGCCTCGATAATCAGAATCGGTCAATCGGTCATGACAAGAAGAATCGGCAATCGGCCACGTCAATCGACAATCGGCCACGACCGGTAATCGGTCACGATAATCGGCCTCGATCGATAATCGGTCAATCGGCCACGACAAGCAGAGTTGGCAATCGGTCACGTCAATCGATAATCGGCCACGATCGGTAATCAGTCACGATAATTAGTACTTGGTCTCGATCGATAATCGGTAATTGGCTACGACGAATCAGGATCGATCAGTAATCGGTCTCGATAATCGACCGAACTAGGCCTAAGGGAAGGTCACAATGTGGACATTTAACCATCATCACCCATCAATGTGGTCATTTAACCAACATTGCTCCCAAGGAGTGACCCACATAGGGCCGAACATACAGTGACCGATGGCCCCCTCACAAGGGCCTAAAATACATCGTCATGGGCCTCACTCCTGGGCCACATATGCATCCTATTGGACCACATCCATGGGCCTCAAATACATCACAATGGGCCTCATCCCATGGGCCGTAAATGCATCACCACAGGCCTCCTACGTGGGCCTCATGTACAACATAATGGGCCTTGCCTAAGGACCTAATACATATTACAATGGGCCTTGCCCATAGGCCTAATACCTATCATAATGGGCCTTGCCCATGGACTCGAATACATCTCAATGGGCCTTGCCCATAGGCCATGAATACATGACATGTGGGCCCTACACATCACGGCGGGTCGATACATTAGGTCGCATCATTGGCCTAATATACACATCATGGTGGGTTGTATCATTGGGCCGTACCAATGGGCCATGCAAACATCTCATTGGGCTGCACATATGGGCCGCAAAATGCACCACAATAGTTCTTAAGTATATCACTTTAGGCCCCAGCAATCAGGTCACATAAACACCACGTTAAGGTGGTTCATACGTCCATCAAAATGGACAGACGGCGTGGTTATAAAATACGTACAATCAAGGTGAGCCGGTCTGTAAAATGTTATGGAAAACTAGATGGACGGCATAGACGTACAATACATAAATCACGGTGACTCTCGTAAATGGCCGGCATGGGTGCAAAATAGGTGGATGGCATTGATGAATTCAAAAACCATGGTGGGTCCCACCAATCTGGATAGGTGGACGGAGTGGACATAGAGTAAATACAACAAGGTGCGACCCACCTACTGCCAAAACAGATGAACGGCTTGGATCAAATCACAGCTCAAGGTGGGTATCCATGCTGGCAAAACAGATGGACAACTGTATAGGACACATACATCCGAGGTGAGTCCCACCGTCCCAGTCTAGTGGACAGTGCGGATGAAATGAATACATCAAGGTGGGCTCTGCATGCTATAAGTGAACGGCCGGCATGGAATACATGCATCCCGGTGACCCTCACAGCAGTTAAATTGCTGCTAGGCTACTACCCAACAGTCCAACAAATGGACAGTTGATAAAATACATAAATCATGGTGGCCCACTAGCTGTACAGGAGGTACTATATTGCTACTACCATCCAGGTGATGAATGGTAGGGCGAGACATACATCCTAGTGGGGTCCACACATCTCACGTGGACGGATGGTGTGGATATAACGCATACCACATGGGTCCCACAGCTGCTGGACGTCAGTCCAGCAGCCTCCACAGGTGGACGGTGAATGAAACACATACATTTAAAGTGGGCTCCACGGTCATTGATAAGAAGTTTACATATAATACATACCTCATGGTGGTTCCCACGTGTGGGCCGTGACTGCTAGGCAGCGTGGATAAAACACTTACATCACGGTGGATCCCACCTGTCCTTCAAAACGGACAGACGGTGAGGTTATACACATACCTCCATGATCAGACTCACACGCTGCTGACATCATGCAGCAGGTGGGGTCCACGTCCAGGTTATGGATAGTTTGGATGTAGCACATTCATCAATTGTGGGTCCCACATCTGCCAAAAATAGACAAATGGTGTGGGACCACATACATCTTGGTGACGCCGCCACAGTAGCCAATCAACTTACATGGAAGGTGGGTCCCACGTGCACGTGACCCACCACTTATATATAATAATATTTTATATTTATTACTATTATTATTATTATTATTATAATATATGCAGTAAGGTGGGTGGACGGTGTGATAATACACATGTATTGTAAGGGTCCCACCGTCCATATATGGACGGTGGATTGCATGGATGGAACGCCTACATTTAATGGGCTCCACCTCCACACGTGCAACACGTGTGGAGTGAGTCCCATGGATGAACGGCTTGGATTAAAAACACATGCTGGCAGCTGTGCATGGCACCGTCCAAATGGACAGTGCAGATGAAATACATACAACCTGGTGGGGTCCACGTGGTGTGGCCCACCAGAGATTTGGGTCTTCAGCAGTCCCTTGGTCCGTGGCCAGGGACGGACGGAGTGGATGGGCTATATGCCTCATGTGGGTCCACGTGGTGTGTGGCCCACACATACAACATATATATATATATATATATATATATATATATATATATATATATATATATAAGAGGACAGAAACATCCAGCGTCCGAATGGACGACTGGACCCAACGCATACATCATGTGGCCCGCCGTTCCAGCCCTGCTGGACGGACGGTCGAGAGTGAATCACGCACATCTGGTGGGCCCCACCCTCACACGTATCACACGTGTGGGGTAGGTCCCACACAAATGGATGAATGGGTAGATAAAACACATATCTCATGGTGGGGCTCATGAGTTGGGCAGTGCCAATACAGCAGCCGCCTTGCTATTATAGGTTGGATGGATGGCATGGATACGATCATGCATCAAGGTGGGTCACGCCGTCCAGACCATCTGGACGGTAGATGAGATGGACGAACACATACCTGTGGTGGGTTCACACGTGTGGCCCACCAGCATTTCCGAGAGTAGGCATCAAGGTGCTTGCCCGTCCAGCAACACCTGCTGCTGGACGGTGGATAATATAACACATATATGATGGGTGGGGTCCACGTCTCTTACACGGACAGTGCGGATGGGTACATCATCAAGGTGGCCCCTCATCCATCGAAATGGATATACATGGTTGGGTCCACAGACAGGTGGTCCACATCATAGACCAAGCTGAAATTTATTTATTTATTTTTATTTTATTTTTTTCTTCCTTTCATACAGTCCAGCAGCATTGTTGCTGGACACCTGAGCTTGGGCGATCAGCATCAGGTGGGCCCATGGCTTGAACCAAATGGATGGACGTGTGGACGTGGGAAATACATCATGGTGCGCCCAACACACCCACATCAAGGTGGGTCCACATGGTGGCCCACCAAAGCTTTGAATCAGCTTGATACTTATATTATTATTTTATTATTATTTTTAATCCTCGCCTGTCCAAATGGACGTGCAGCAATGGTGGGTCCCACAATCGGACGATGTGGATCAAACTCATCATGGTGGGCCACACAAACACACATCATACAAAAGGCAAAAAGGAGAGGGAGAAAAAGAAAAATAGAGAAAAAGAGGGAGGAATCAGATGGTGGTGGAGGGACCCGCCACTATGGGCCCTCCATTTCTTACAACACAAACATCAAGATGGGTCCCACCACAAGTGGGCCCTCAAACCACAAAATCAAACAATGAAATCACCCACAAACAATGAAGATTCACCCACAAAACAAAAGAAAAAGAGAGGGAGAAAGAAGCACCCACCTTTGATCTTCTTGGATTTCTTCTTCCATGAACGCCTTTTTAAGCTCCAATGGTTGAGATTTAACGGTCGAGATGGATCATGGATGGTGGAGATGGGAGTTAGGAAGTGGACCATACATGGCCTCTCATGGAGGCTTGGACGATTCTTGCATGGAGAATGAGAGAAATGAGAGAGAGAGAGAGAGTGATGGGAGAGAAATAATGGTGAGTGATGTAAGCATGTACTTTGTTGTAAGGAATGTTGACTTTTGGGGAGGGTGGTTGTACTTGGGGATGGGTATGAGTGATGGGAGTGATGTGTACTTGATTGATGTGACCGATGTGATGTGTCGTAGAGATTCCCTCGATATTTGCAACGCGCGGTGTTTTCTCGAACTGAACACGGGCCCACATCTCTTGGCCTGGGTATCGCCTTGGCGCGTGAGACGCGGCATCAGAACCGCGGCGACAGCGCGGTCGCACTGGTACAAGTCTCATGTCGAACTGACTCAGACCGACAGAATCCGTTTCAGGATTTCACGCAACGCCGGTTACAGATCGCGAGTCGTCGAAAATCGATCGGAATGACCGCGAAAGCCTCAGGAACAGTACGAATTAGGATACGGGTTTTACAATGACTATGAAAGCCGTTTTGTTGGTGGGTGCTAAAAGCTCATTAAGGGTTCGTTGATCATAGCCAGAGGAAAGACGTGTTGCACCCTTTAAAGGCAAGTGTCAGTGTGTGCAAGGGTGGGTTGAACGCAAAAGAAGATTCAGCCATTGACATGTGGCACGGGCGTCTATGTCACATGAGTAAAAAAGGGCTTTAGCTATTAGCGAGGAAGTGAGTCCTTCCAGACGTGACAGGTATGCATCTCAAAACCTATATTGGTTGTTTATCAGGGAAACAACATAAAGTTTTATTTGTTAAATTTGTTTCTCATGTTAATAAAGTTCATGCATTAACTTTGGTTTATTCTAATGTTTATGGTCTTATGAGGACAAAAACCTTGGGTGGGGTATTATATTTTGTCACTTTTATAAATGATGCATATAGGAGGGTTTCGGTTTATGCTTTGAAATCTAAGGACGAGGTCTTTGGTGTGTTTAAATTGTTTCATGCTATGGTCAAGAGAGAGACAGGTAAATCATTAAAGTGCTTCCGCACTAACAATGGTGATGAATACATTGGTGACTTTCATGAGTATTGTAAGTCCCTGGGTATACGGCATGAATAGGTGGTTTTCAAGACCCCTAGCATAGTGGTGTGACTAAGCGAATGAATAGCACCATTGTAAAGAAAATCAAATACATGTTATCTCATGTAAAATTTCCTAAGACGTTCTGGGGAGAAGCAATGCACACGACAGTGTATTTGATAAATAGGTCTTCATCAACCCTGTTGAATGGAGAAGTGCCTGAGAAGGTGTAGACTGCACAGGATCCATTGTACAGTCATCTTAGGGTGTTTGGATACAGGGCATTCGTTTACGTACCAAAGGACGAGAGGTCCAGCTCGATATGAAGATCAAACAATATGTGTTCTTGGGGTATGGTAATGAAAAGTTTGGTTACAGATTGTGGGATCCGACCGAAAAGAAGCTCGTCAGGAGCAGAGATGTGATTTTTTTTTAATATTAGTTTATAGAAGACATTGGTAAGCCAGAGAAGAACTAGTCTAGTTCAAGTGAGCTATAAGACATGAATCCAATTATTCCTCCAGTGGTGCCTTATGACGGGGGAATAGAGTAAGGTGCAGAGGACGAGGGAGTCTCTTCATAAGATGGACCAGGGGAGCAACCCCCACTTGATCCACCTGTTAAGCCACAAGTGAGGAGGTCATCTAGGGACAAGCAGTCATCTAAGAGGTACTCGCTGCATGAGTACATTATCCTCACTGATGGGGGAGAGTCAGAAGATTATTCTGAGGCCCTAACCGACGAGCATAAGAGGGAGTGGTTGAAAGCTATGCAAGAGGAGATGGAATCCTTGCACAAGAACCATACCTATGACATGATGAAACTGCCTAAGGGTAAAAAAGCTCTGAACAACAAGTGGGTGTTCAGAAAGAAGGTTGAGCAGGAGAATTCACAGACAAGGTTCAAGGCCAGACTTGTAGTGAAAGGGTTCGGTCAGAGGAAAGGTATAGACTTCGAAGAGATATTTCCACCAGTGGTGAAGATGACATCCATACGGGTGTTGCTTGGGTTGACAGCTAGCATGGATATGGAGATAAAGCAGTTAGATATTAAAACTGCCTTTCTCCAGGTGACCTGAAAGAAGAGATCTACATGTACCAATTAGAGGGTTTCGAAGTCAAGGGCAAGGAACATATGGTGTGTAGGCTGAGGAAGAGCTTGTATAAATTGAAACAAGCTCCACGGTAATGGTACAAGAAGTTTGACTCATTTATGTTGAAGCATGGGTGTAACGCCCTGAAAATTAGGGGTCGAGCAGGAGCCCAGCTCTCGAGTTCTAATGCATCACTTATGCAACATAGATAATGATGATTAAATGTTATCCATATTAGTGCATTAAACATGAGTGAGATTATACCAAATTAGCATATCATACTCCAGAGAAAGTTAAATTATGTAAGTGGAAGACTGTGATAAATACATATAAACATATAAGTGATTGTAAATCTCAGAGTATTAACATGCCACTAGGTTAAATAGTTACATGTATAATTCTAAAATATACAAAATGATGATGTTTAGGGTCATCTATCCATATCCATGTAGCCCTGGTGCACAACTCCAGGTCTATATAGACCCGCTAGAGAGTTACAGGTAGGAGAACTTTTTCTCATCATCATAGAAGTCAGGCTCCATCTCATAAGCTTCACGATCACCTGAAACTATAACAGAGTCTGATTGGTGTTTTAAAACACCATCCCAGAGTGGGAGTGAGTGATCAACTTAGTGGAGCTATAAGCCAAAGGTTAACATGTTATCAATTCAGTCAAGCAGTAATGATAAAGCAATACAACAAGCATTCCTAGGTACTCTGATTAATGCAAGGATGATATGTGTTAATGTGCATGCCCTCGCCTATACTCCCTCTTCAACATCATCTCACAATCGCGGCATGCACCCTTTCCTCTGTGCTTAACTCCTATGCCAAAGGCACATGCAATGTGGTGTATGTGCGTGATTAGTCAAGTTCTTAATTAGACTTATTCATACAGCAGGATTGGGAAGCTAAGGTACCTCCCTTTTTATCATTTGCCCAAATAATGATCCATCTAGGGTCGTCAATCCTAACTAATCACATACGATAGGCAAGTTCACGAGTTTATTCGATAGATTGCTAGAGAGGCTCGTCACCTCAGCGTAAGCTTAATTCACACTCGAGGTCACTACGAGAGGCTCGTCACCTGATTGTATGCCTATTTTATACTCGAGGTCACTATGGCAAGGATCGTCACTTTAGCGTAGTCCTAGTGTATACTCGAGGTCACTACGGGAAAGGCTCGTCACCTTAATGCAGGCCGACAGCTCGAATACAGTGTCCCATACCACCGTATTTGGCTCATGAGTTTGGTTTGATCACTAGTCACTACGGAGAGGCTCTTTGCCCCAGCGTAGGCCGACAGCTCGACCATGGTGTCCCATACCACCATTCCTGGCTCACGAGTCTTATCGGATCATGGTACCAAGGTTAAATGGACTTTTTACTGGTAAGTTTGGTACCTTAGATTCAAGCAGTAGTGTCCATACATGGTGAACATACAGTGGGTCAATCGGGTTACTTGACAAGCTCGACTGGTATGAGCATACGTTGACTTTATCTCCATGGAGCGCGTAAGCACTCTGCGTGGCCTAACCACTGTCGACAAGCAGCGTACGACTCAGATTCCTCGAACATGTCTTGTGTGGTGAAACAGTTTGGCCACCGATCGTAATCTATTGTCAATTTCCTGGACTACATCGTAGCCCTAATCACATTCCAAACAATATCATTCACATGTGATAGTCAAAGACAGCATGTGACAACCAATTTCAGTATCAATCTCATTTAAGCATTTTAACACACATAGTACACAAGTTATCATACATAGGTATTCCATCCATAAATCACACAGTAGTAAGATAGGTTATATAAATGAACTATAACTATAAATAAGAGAATTGAGAATCCCATTTCAGCACCCTCATTAAATACATTACAATAAACATTTTCTCATTCAAGCATTTTATCAAACACTTATACTACACATATCACATACATGTAATAAATTTGTTAAAACACATATTTAAAGAAAATCCTTCCACATATGAGTGGCCACACGTACTACAATCATGTATTCTTAAACATTAATCATAACAAGCACTAATCATAATTCCATATTCAATCAAACATTTCAATGGACACATAGAATGCATTAAAATCACCATAGTTCAGATATATATATATATATATATATATATATATATATATATATATATATATATATATATATATATATATATATATATATATATATATAATATGCGGAAACATCGTATCTAAGCATATGTGATAACAATTAAGTCAGTCATAAATCATCACTGACATTGAAAGCCTTGAAAACTATAATCCAAACATTTATAGTCCGCACCTTTCGCCGATATACTCATATCGAACTCAGTTCGTGTACTAAGTCTTTGTCTACGGCACAACGGTAACCTATAACATGAAATAGGTTAGTTATTTCATTACTTACTCTATTTGAATCCCTAAAAAAGATTAGGGTTAGGATTTCTTACCTAAGAATGGAGTCAAAATTGTCGGAATAGTGATATGGGAAGGATGATTCGAAACGTGGAGTGGTGGGATCGAAGCCCAGCAATGATCTCCCACCTTCTCTCTCTTCTCCTCACTCTTTCCTTCTCTTTTTCCTCTCTTCTCTCTCCCAGGGTTTGAAATTCGTATGGATTGAGAGAGGGGTGGGTTAAGGCCCTTATATAGGCCTAAAATTGATCTTAATGATCCCAGGGCCATGATATACTTAGGTTACAGCCAAAGAGTGGTTGTTTCGATCCAACAAGGCTCATCTGAAGGCCCATTTTCTGTATACCGTCTGAAGAAATTTTTTTGACAATGGATCTATGCCAAGTTAAAGTTTCGGTCTAATCGGATCAGTGGATCGACCGTGGAGGACTTATTTCAGTTCAACGGCTATAGACACTCGATCAAGGCCATAACTACGTTGACCTGTGTTGAAAATTTTTTCTTATCCGAGGGTGTAATTGGGTTAGTATCTGACGGTCTGAAACCTTAAATTTAGCCTGTAAGTGAACGGCTCAATTCATTTCCTAGGGGTATTCGCGTTTCTCACACACTTCGCTCCGGGCTCAAGTTGTGCGTTTTTGGATACTGTTTGGATTTGATTTTCGAGATAGTTGTCAAGCTTAGTAAGGTAGCCATAACCTATAGTTTCGCGATAATCAGACTTTCGACGGGCGGTCCGAGTCCTATACGGAGTTTTAGTATGCTCCCAAGAGCAACTGAGTTTTGAGATTAATCCTACATTTTTAGTTGTTATAGCGTTAGGATTTTACTAGTTTTGGATCTTGCAGTTCTTATAGAAAGCGGTTCACGCTAATTTACTGATTAATTCAGTTTAACACTTAATAAATTTTTATCTAATTTCTAAAGAATTCAGTCCTTAGTGATTTCTACCTAAGGTGGTACTCGGGTCTTTATACGGATTTTTTTAAGACGTTACAATCTACCCTCCTTAAAGAAAAATTTTGTCATCAAAATTAGTACCTTTTCATACTCCTCGAGAATCTGAGGGTAGTTTTTACGAACCTCGACTTCTGTTTCCCAAGTAGCCTCCTCTTTAGTATGATGTGTCCATAGTACTTTCATAAGTGGAATAACTTTACTGCGTAACATCTGCTCCTTCCTATCTAAAATCCACGTCAGTCGCAATACGTAAGTATCATCCTCACTCAACTGTACCTGCTCCCATTTGATAATGTGGGAAGGGTCAAGAACGTATTTCTTCAGCATCGATACATGAAATACGTTGTGCACGCCTGCAAGTGGTGTGGACAAAGAAAGGCGGTACGCTACCACACCCACTCGATCTAGTATATGGAATGGGCTAATGAATCTTAGCATGAGTTTCCCTTTCTTTTCAAAGTGGAGGACTCCCTTCATTAGGAAAACTTTCAGGAATACGTGGTCCCCAACCTCGAACTCTAGCTGTCACTACTTCGTATCGGCGTAGTTCTTCTGTCTGCTCTGTGCTGCCAAAAGTCAACGCCTGATAATGTCGATCCTCTCTGAGGTCGCCTGCACTAACTCTGGACCAATTAAAGTCTTCTCGCCAACCTTTGCCCAGCAGTGCGGTGCTCGACATGGACGCTCATATAAGGCCTCATAGGGAGCCATGCTAATACTAGCCTGAAAACTGTTGTTATAAGCAAACTCTGTATAAGAAAGACAGTCATCCCAACTGTCCTTGAAATCAAGCACACAAGCTTGTAGCATGTCTTCCAACACCTAATTTACTCGTTCCATCTGCCCGTCAGTCTGTGGGTGAAACGCAGTACTGAACCTCACTTTCACACCCATTGCTTCCTGGATACGAGTCCAAAAAATAGATGTGAATCACATGTCTCTATCTGATATGATCTCTATAGGAACTCCATGCAGACGTACTATCCGTACACGTCAAATTTCAGCCATTGGATCCTAGTGGAAGTGGCCCAACGGACAGATCATCCCATAAATCTCTGATTTGGGGCCCACCTGATATCTGGAGACACTTCAAATTTGGTTTCAACCTCTTAAATGAGGTGGCAAAATGAATTTCTTGCAACAAGGAGGAGGTTGCGAGATTCAGGTTCGCCTAGCGCCTCCAATCTGCGGATGGGCTTCACTTGGTTAGAGATTCTTGTAGTAATTAATTGGCACCAACAGTCATCCGATGGCAGAAATCACCCACTGATTGGGTAAAAATCAATGTTGACGGCTCTTCTAGAGGAAACCCGGGCCTGACAGGGGGAGGTGGTGTTTGTAGAAACGACAAGGGGGATTTTATCTTTAGATTTGCTACAGATTATGGTGACAAACATTGATGCTAAGTTCAGGGTAGTTCATGATGGAATCCTTTTGTGCTTGGAGAAAGGTTTCTCCCAAATCATTATGGAATTGAATTCGGATATGGTGATTAAGGTTTTCAATAAGGGGGCCAAAATTAACTGGGCATGGAAAGGTTGGAAATCCATTACTAAGAGGTTCCGTGGGCTAACATCGGTGAATTTTAAGCACATTTTTAGGGAGGGCAACGGCTCGGCGGACGACCTTGCTCGAGTGGGAAGTGTGTCCCAATCACGGTTAATTTTCTCCTGCATTGCTGATCTTCCTCGACATGTGTGGGGCGTCCTTTTCCTCGATAAGGTGGGGCTCAGAGCGATTAGAAAGAGGAAGATTTAATTTGTGCTCACTCCCAGGTTTTCATTTTTTGTTTTATTGTTTTCTTTTGTTCTGCCTTTACGATAAGTCTTCATTTGGTCCTTTTTTTCAAAGAATGACCCGAAGCGTTGTAATTTTTGTCCAGAATGAATATATCTCATAATTTTTTTGAAAAAAAAAGGTGGCAAAATGGATGGACGGAGTGGATTTCTCATGAACATCACGATCGACCCCACATGTACATTGCATGTACATAAGGTACACGTGCACAAGAGGTGCACCGAACAGAGAATCTGGTCAATAGAGGGTTGACTCGACCTTCTTCCTCGAGCACAACAACGTCTGCTAGCAGGCGGACGTTGTACGACCATTTTTGGGTAGTGGGGCCCACCTATCATCCAAATGGATGATTCGGACCATCCATACTCTCCAGAGGGGGGCATAACCCTTGCCTATCTTTCCTTTTGGGCCCATGCATACATACACATGTGGATCATCGAAAAACACAGGATGGACGACAAATTGATTTTATACAGTGCACTACACCAAAACTTAAACAAAACTACTCCTTTCTGACTGAAATTTCACCAGGAATCTAATGAACAGGGTGAATTTTCCAGAAAAGATCACTGTGGGGCCCACCAAGCATCTCTGCATAGAAAATTTTGCACTATACCACGTCTGGTTTTTTCAGATGTTGCAGGGTGTTGTGGGCCACCGTTGGTGGTCAGTTGGATGATCTGAACTGCCCAGAATCTTTGGAGAGGGATCTTTACCCCAACCATGGAGAAAAAAATCCAGTTCTTTAATGATACTTTTGCCAAAAACAAGATCCTAATGCAACTCAACTTGTGTTTTCACGGTTGCGCATGCTGCTGTGCGTAAACAACTACTCCATTGACCACCTTAGTCTATAAAAGGAGAAGAGAGAGCGTGGAGAAGGGCATCAGATCATTCAGGCGGCTGTGGAGGCGAGGACATGAGGATCACAGAGAGAGAGAGAGAGAGAGAGAGAGAGAGAGAGAGAGAGAGAGTCATGGAGCGGGCCGGTTTCACAGAGTTCTTCTTTCTTCTTCTTTAGTTTATCTTCCTTTATTGTTTTCAAGAGTTTTTAGTTTGATCATGCCTATGATCGGCTAAACCTCTTAGCTAGGGCTAAGAGGTGAAGTTTGTAGCGTGATGGGTTTTGTGTTGCTTTGATTCATGGTTGTTAAACTCTCTTTGATTTAAGATTCATTACCAAAAAATTGAGCAAAGGCTACAGACCTTGGAAGCTTTTGGCTACGGATATAAACCGTAGCTAATTTGCTACAACTTTAATCCATAGCTAAAACCTACTTAATCAGTAGCTAAAACATACATTCCACCGTGATCTTATTAGAGATTGATGGTGCTTAAGGGGTTCCATGGGTCCCATTGGAATATATGTATTTTATCTAAGCCACCCCTAAATTATGATATATAATTTCAGTGGATGAGCCCAAAAAGTGGGTAGATTAAAAGTCCAATTGGACCACACCATAAGAAATAATAAAAAATAAATTTCTATCGTTAATATTTTATGTGGTCCGCTTACAGCTTTGATCTAACTCATTTTTTGGATCAACCCTTAAAATCATCTTTTAAAATGAATGGATGGAGTAGATAAATAACATTAATCATAGTGGGCCCACAAGATCTAACATTAAGGACTTAAAAGTGATGTCCGTCAACCACCCCCTGCTAAAAAAAAAAAAAAAATGCCGCACGTGACCCAAATCTCTCTCTCGCGCGCCCGCCCCTCTCCCAAAACCCACTCTCTCGCGCCCACACCTCTCCCAAAACCCAAACCCTCTCTCTCATGCCCCCTGTTTCCCAACCTCTCTCTCTCTCTCTCTCTCTCTCTCTCTCTCTCTCTCTCTCTCTCGTTAGGGTTTTCAAAACCCCCTCATTGATATGTGATCACACCATGTGCTAGGATTTTCGAAACCTCTTTCATCCTACTCTCGTCACCACCTCGTCTCCTCCACCAGCCGCAGCCCCTGTGACCACAAATTTCATCCACAACCACCGTCCCTGCTCCACCAGTGCTGCCACCTCCACCAATCGATGCCAACATGTAATGCCCTGACTTTTCAGAACCCGAGTACACAACCTGTTTTCCAAAAAGCCAAGTGTTAACCTTAAAGGATGGTCAAATTCGAGTGTACATTTTTTTTTCTTTTATCAGAGTAGACAAATGAGCGTAGTGTGGACAAATTGACATAAAGAAAAATTCCATGATCATTCAAATATACAAGAAGCTGCCCATAATGACTTATACAAACCAATGTCTCTGAATTTAATAAGTACAAGATTCATAAAAATTTAATACATGAAGAATAATAGAAAACATATAAATATAAGCCGCAAGATCATGCAGCTCTTCCAGGAAAATATAGTCATGCATCCCTGGCGATCGTACCCTGCTCCTCATCAAGTCTGAACATGCATATCACTTAAGCCACCTGTACTACCTGTACGGTTGTATATTTGATGGATGAGTGACCAACTCAGTGTGAATTCCCCTCAAGATTACACACCGCCGCATTAGGTAAGAAATAGTATAAAACATTCAAACAACCAAAACAGAGTAAATGCAGTCTTATTAGGTGCATGGATGTATGAATGCAATCATCACCCCGGGGATGCTCATTCGTGCGGACAGTGGGCCGTCACTCATGCAATCATCGAACCTGGGAAAAATCATCCAATCGGAATCATCGAACCTAGGAAAACATCACTCAATCGGAACAGTATGTGCCATATATGCATGATTAGCCAAGTCATTATTAGTCCATTTACAACCAGCCAATTTAGATAAGCTCAAAGGTCACTACGGGGAGCACATGGCCCAGCATAGGCCGACAGCTCGGGTATAGTATCCCATTACCACCATCCCCTACCCATGAGGCTACCATCTTAGGATGTTTAATGAAAACCCGTCGACTAGTGGCCAATCATATTATAGTATATGGGGCTTACCACCACATGGTTGCATGGTATAAAGAACCCATATAGGAAAAATACTATAACAAAGCCACATAGGGCGATATCAAATAAGCCACATAGGGCAATCATCAAAATAGGCCTCATAGGGCGAGTATAAAACCATGCGATAAAAGACCATCCTTGAAAACCATTGGACACAATAACCCTGGATGGTAGGCCCACATCAATGATCCATTTAGACCACCACTCAATAACCACTAAGTCAAAGGTCCATTTTAATCACTGTCAATCGAGTTACATCCCAAGTATGAGTGTACAT
This sequence comes from Magnolia kwangsiensis, assembly GCA_037074715.1. NCBI lineage: Eukaryota > Viridiplantae > Streptophyta > Magnoliopsida > Magnoliales > Magnoliaceae > Magnolia > Magnolia kwangsiensis. The sequence continues at coordinate 17,878,904 of CM073576.1, read as the reverse complement.
TTATAGGTGGGGGTTTTCCACTAATGTACCAATTTAAAGTCCATAAGAAATACATAAATAATCTACAAGCATGAACAAATATACAGGATGAATCATTAAGTAGGTAATATAGCAATTTAATTTCCAGCAGTTAACACATGTGATTATAAGAGAGAGAGATATCAATTATAACTTTCAATAAAAACTATAACTTAAGCTAATGAGAAGATGAAAAGCTCAAGGGGAAGAATCATCACCTTATTCGTTGAATCGCCTTCTAGTGTCGCTAAGTGCTTGCGCCCTTAGAATTGTATCCTACCACAAATCATGAACTTGTACAATTAGGTCCAAGTTCCACACACTACTTAGGGTTATAGCTTAGGGTTTAGATTACCTATTCTTAGGGTTTTAATGTAGAAATAGGGTTGTCATCCTAGAGTTTACTTTAAATGCTTAGATTCTAAGATTTGAATGTTAATTGAAGTATAATCACAACATTACATTTATCCTTAATGATGTGATTAAGATTAGTTATGCGACGTTAATAATCTTTACGATGTAGTAAGTAGTATGATCTATTATCAATGATTGTACGTAAGATTGATGAATAAGGTACTAGTATTTAGTAATAGTGATTTTCATTTGTACTAACAACTACTACATTGGACAACCTACTAACGGTTAGGATCATAGCTTACATTTTAGATTACTTAGGTCTAGGTTAGATTGTATGGCCATTGATGATATTGTTAATGGGAATCATTGATAAATAAAATTTATAAAATGAATTAGTTATTAATTTTAGAGATATTACAATGGCTAATATTATATCAATTTATCTAACGAGGCCCACGATGAGTAATGATACTTATAATTTCCAAACAATTATTAGCACTAACAATGTACTTAATATTAGTTAACGTGGCCCTGATAATCATTGTGATGGATAGAAATAGTGTGTTCTAATGTCAATAATAAGGTCTTAAGGATGACAAATAAAATACTAATATTTTAATGATAATAACAATTTGTATATATGTACATATATCAATTAATATAAGTAGGAAGTATGGACAACTACTAATGGTTAATCACTTCTAACTTAAAAATCTTAAATGATGTTAACAATGCTAATTAAAGTAATCTAAATCTAGAGAGAAAATATAGGCTCACCTTGTCAACTCGGTCGGTTGACTCGGTTCAACTCTACCCTCTTCTTCTTTCTTTCCTTCTCCCTTTTCTTTCTCTTTTCTTCTCCTCATATTGCTGGGGAAACTCCAGCAGGGAGATTGACCGGCTGGTCGAGTTGTGGCTCAAACAGAGACGAGTTCATTTGACTCAGCAACCAAACCCGGTTCTAACTTCCCTTCTTGTCACGCCCCAAACTCGGAAACCAGGCTTACAAAATTCTCGATCGCCGAATCCGGCGCCGACAGCCTCCGTAGAACCCCATTCTCGGCTCCCAGCTCCCATTCATCAGGTTCCGATCCTGGGATTCTACGAGAAGGATTTTCAATGTCGGTTTGATTCGTAATAAGCATAACCAAAGGCATAACCCACAAACAACAACTAAGAATTCCATTACATTTCTACTATGATCAAAAACTTTACAAGTACAATGAGCATAAAGGGAAATACAATGATGATGAACAAAAACTCCAGAGTAATCTGCCACGTGCTCAAGCCTCAGCGCTGCTGCGATCCAACGTCACCTGCACGCAACGGTCGTGCATAAGCTTATAAAAAGCTTAAAGGGTGGTGAAAGTGTGTGCACAAGGTAGTAGTATGATCATGCAGTATCAGAGTAATGCAGAATATGTAGATGGATCCATGAAAATCATAAGCCATACCAAAGCTATGCGATACAAAGATGAAGGATGTCAGCCATACCAAAGCTATGCGATACAAAGATGAAGGATGTCAGCCATACCAAGGCTATGCGATGCAAGATGCAAGTCAAGCATACAATCCTCATCTAAGTCCACATATCAATACAGCTCAACTCTGGGATATCACCGGGGTCTAGTACACTCTAAACCAGATCGCCGCCACATCGCGCGCAATAAGGTAAGTGGAAGAGACCTCACTATCCGTCTGCCAATATCGGACTCGACTCATCGATAGCGGACCTATTCCTCGAGCTGGTCAAACTCAGCCTAGCATTGCCCCCTACACTCGGGCGGGTAAGGCCGCACCTCCTTCCAACCGACCACGACACAGTGGAGAGCACAACCGTCTGGTAATCAGCACTCAACGCTCATCTACCCACTCGGTCCAGACGTTGGAGCAACCTCTTGGTACCATAAGGGTTTAGGGACTTTCACCTAGGGATATCTATAACACCCCATATAGAATGAGATTTTTGATATTCAATCCTGCCAACCACGATGCATCTGTGGAGGCTGCGGCCCTGATGTCGCTAGGGCGTACAGTAACCATAACACACTATGCGAAATGCATGAATCACACTATCCAATCATGCATCAAATCCTACGCATAACGTGCACTCATGTAGGGCAACACCGCCTAATCGAGAGCCCATAAACAACCTACCCAAAGGCATATGCTTTGATCAGTCACCTCTCATACCAAGCATACTTATGATGTGTATGATCATGAGTCATGGAGCTATAGTAAATATGTTATAAAATAATGCATTATTCTTTCAAGCAGATGGGCCTAGACGGCCTATACACAACAAGTATGGGCCTATTAATGGGCCCTAAGGAGAGTCGTAATGTGGACATCCAACCAGCATTACACTCACAATGTGGACGTCAAACCAACATTACTCCCAAGGCACGATCGCCGTAAACATCGCTACATAATCTGTATTGGGATCACACATTGCAATGGACCTTAGGTACATCCCATTGGGCCTTAAATACATCCAATGGGCCATGTCGTATGAGCCTTTTATTCATCAAATGGGCCACATAAATGGACCACACCAATGGGCCTTATGGTCATTGCAATGGGTCATAACCCGTGGGCCTCAGAGTACGTCATAGTGGGTCTAATCACATGGGCTTTATACATACCATATGGGCCTAAATCATAGGCCTTGTATAGATCAAGTGGGCCTAAACCCATAGACCTTATATAAATCAAATGGGTCTGGTCCTAAGGGCCTTGAGATATATCAAATGTTCCAATCCCATGGGCCTTACATCCACATCAAAGTGGGCCCCAATAACTGTCACAAATACATTAAGATGAGCTTCAAATCATGCCAAGATGGGGTCCAGTTGGGCTGTGGATCTGGCTCATGCTTTGACTCATTCCATAAAATGATCTTTAAAATGGTTGGACAGATTATATGCAGCACCTGCACCAATGGTGGGGGCCCACATGAAGGCCCACCATCATGTACATTACATAATATAATATATGTATATATGTGTATATAGTATATACAATAATAGACACACACACGCACACACACACACACACACACACACACACATGTACAACCCCACACATGCCCACCCCACACGCATGCACCCATGCACAAGCACCACAGTGGGCCCCACCGTCCGCTGGACGGTGGGTGTAAAACACATGCAACATGGGAGGGTACCACCGTCTAGGTGGACGGTGGATACAACACATACATCACTGTGGGTCCCATGTGGGGCCCACCACAAAGTTTACTTGAAATCCAACCCGTTCATAAGGTCACTCAGACCTGGATGAAGTGAAAACACAAATTTCATTTTGATCTGAAACTTCTGTGGCCCAAATAAAATATTTTAATGGTAGAGGTTCAATTCTACTGTTTCCTATGGTGTGGGCCACCTGATCAGTGATTGAGGCCAAAATTTGGAGGGGACCCACCTGAGGAGGGGGCCCACCTCATGGACCGGTCGGATGGCAAATGAACATCGTGGTGGGGCCCACGGCTGGAGCCGCGGGTCCCCTGCTGGGACGCCGCCCGCCTGCTGTTGCAGGCGTCAGGGACAGAGGCTCTGCCTCTTTGCATATATATATTTTTTTATTGAAAACCCTTCTTTTTGGGGTTTTTTTGCATTTGGGGCCCGCATCAAGATGATCCACCCCATCCATTGGCTTCCTCGGCTCGGAACAAGTCTAACGAGTCCAATGCTAGACATTTTTAGCCTGAAGAAAAATTTAACATGTTATATAAACGGTAAAAACCACTGTTTTGAAAAGTATGGCCCGCCTGATCATCGGATTGACCTCATACTTTGGCTCAACGCCTAAAATGGCCCAGGAAATGAGGTGGACGGCGTGGATTTAATACATTCATCAAGGTAGGGCCTATGCAGATGGCTCACCCCAAAAGCACCCTTCTCTTTTTCTTTTTCTTTTTTTCTCATACAGGGACGTCCAGCGTCCCAGACGCTGGACGATCCAGTCCTCAAAAAAATACATTGTGGTGGGCCTGTTGAAGTGGGCCACCACTGATGGATGATGTGGGTATAACATATAAGGTGGGCCCCACTTGAAGAACGCTTGGACAAAATAAATACTTCAAGGTGGGGTCCATTCAAGTGGTCACACAAACAAATATAATAAAAAAAATGAAGTAGAGAGGGAGAGATAGAGGGTGGGACACGCTTGTGATGGAGGACTCCGCCACTATGAGTCCTCCCTTGAAGAAATTATACAATCAAATGGGTCCCTTGAACACATGGGACCATCTAAATCAAAATCAACGGTGGGGATCCCCACCAATATGGACTGTCTAGATGACCTTCCCAAAGAAAATAAAAATAAACACCATGATGGGGTCCATGGAGAATGGCCCCATCATGGAGTGATCATGATGATCAAGTGGGCCATCGGCCACATCTTAGGGTCCCAAGTGAGATCCAAACCATTGATCGGTTGCCCTCACTTGGCCCATCTCAAAAATAGGAAGAACTACTATGATCATGCACCCACCGTCCGATCTTCTTGCTCCTAGGGGTTCCTTAGCACCTTAGCTTGGATTTCAATGGATGAGATGAGGAATAGAGGGTTGAGATGAGGGATGATGGGGTAGGAAAGTGGGCCACCTTGGAGATTTTGGAAGAGAGGGAGAGCTCATACGTGGGATTTTCTTGCTTGGAGAGAATGAAATGAGAAATGAGAAAGAGAGAGAGTGTTGTAGAGAGAGATGGGTGATGGATGGATGTGGTGAATGATGGTTGTGTAAGAAAACCTTGACTTTTGTGGCTTTTTGTGTAAGAGAGGTATGAGCTTTATAAGAAAAGCTTGACTTTTGTAGCTTTTTGTGTAAGAGAGGTATGGGCTTTGTAAGAAAAGCTTGACTTTTGTGGTTGCTTGGGAATGGGTGAAAGGTGATGTGTACTTGACATGTACTTGACATGTGATGGATTGCCTTGCATCGAACATCAGCTTACAACTCTCGACCAGGGTATCGCCTTGGCGTGCGAGTCGCGGCATTGGAACCGCGGCGACAGCGCGGTCGCTAGGGTATTGGTCTTGGGTTGAGTCGACTCAGGTTGACGGCGAATGAATTAGGGTTGCGCGTGACTATCGGTTAAGGGTCGAAGGTTGCCGAAATTCGATCGGTAAGACCGTGGAAGTTTATGAAATGGTACGGACTAAGATACGGGTCTTACACTTCTCTCTTCCTCTCTCTCTCTCTCTCCGTGTCCTTCTGCCTTTCTTTCTTTTCTTCTCTCTTTCTCTTCCTCCATTTCTTTCCTTCCTCTCCACCCAACACCATGCATCAGTAGGCCCCCTTTTGACCGAACCCATGCCTAACTCGGTCCAGCAAGTTGGACTCGCCAGCGGGGTCGGGCCGGCCTGATTTGAGTTGGTGCAGCCATGCACCTCTCCTTTCTCTCCATTCTTCCTATGTTGGAGATCCAACAGCAGTATCTGGATGCCCAGCTTAGCTTGACCCAATCTCTGCTTAGTTTGCAAGGAGGCAGCTGCACGCGCCATCTTCCTCATCTTTCTTTCCTCTTCCTCCATTTCCCTTTCTTCCTTCCTTCTTACTTCTCCCTTCGTTTTCATTTTTCTCTCCCTGGGATGAACTAGAACAAATTAAGCCTGTCCCAGACTTTCAACTTGTCAGCAACTCGGTTCACTAATCAGCAACACTGCAAGCCCACTGCCCCAACTCTCTCCTTCTCTCATTCTTTCCTTCCCACATTCTTTTCCTCTCTTCTTCTCTTTCCTGCTCTCTATTTCTTTCCTTTTCTTCTTTTCCTTTCATCTGTTACAGGTCCAACGGAGTCACTGGACCACTGCATTCGACCCAAATCGACGACGTTTGGTGTCCCTTAAACGAGGAAGATGCTCCGCTGTTAATGGCGGTTTCCAAACGATAGTGTTTCTCTTCGATCTGCCCCTTTAGGAAGGTTTGTATAGATCCTAGGAAGCTTATAGGTAAGGGTTTTCGAAGCTTGAGAGAGATTTGGGCGGGGGTTTAAGTTTAGAAGGAAACAATGGGTTTTTTCTCAGGGGGCTGCAATAACCAAAGAAAGGACCGTTGCTATGAGATCTTGCTGCCCTTTTATCATAACCTAAACTCCTTTAGAGTCATTGGATAAGGAATGGACGGTCTGGAATCGAATCCAGTTGCTTGGATTTCTCAAAATCGTGGGAACGAAACCGAAACCATCCCTGGTTTCACTGGGAACGCCCTAAACGAGCGGATGGCTGAGATATCGTCTTCTTGGAAGGCTAGGATTGGAGAAGGGAGAGAGCACACGAATTGCCCTCATGGCAAGGAGGAAGTTTCCATTTTTGGAATATAAGGTTTTGTAGGGCTGATTTGCAGTGAAGATGGTGCGTCTACACGTGTAGGAAAATCTGCCGTGATAGTTGGGTTTTGCTCATTCCCACTGCCTGAGATAGATGGACGGTTCAGATCTTAAATATGGGTCCCACTGGTGGGCCATCATCGAAGCAAACGGACATCAGTCCGTTCGCTAGAAGGAAACGAACGGAAAGGGATTCTTTCCTTTTGCGGGAGAACGTGGGTCAGACCCGTTTGAATGAGCTGGGTCATCCAGTGCACAGCGGGTGTGCACCGGTTGTGCACACGCACCCCACCACGCGAGGTCCACCATGATGTCTGTGCTAAATCCACTCCGGCCATACTACTAGGTGATCCTAATAAGGTCCCCTGAACATAAATCAGACAGTCCCGAAGCTCAGGTAGGCCCCATAGCTTGGTTTTAGGTCTTATTCGTGGACTCATGTCGATCTGACGATCAGATCATCTCGAAATCGAATGTCAACGGTTAAAAGGTCCCAATGGGCCATTTTTAAGGCTTTCGCCATATATAACTAATCGATTCTAATATTAATATAATTTTTATAATTTTTGTATATTACTTATAATTACAATATATTTAAAATCTCGTACATATATATATAATATAATATTTTAATATTAACATACTAACATATACATGCTATTGATCACCTATATATTAATATAAAATTCATGACATACAGTCTCATATTACACACACACACACACACACACACACACACATATATATATATGAATTGAAAATTGTATGCTATCTAATTTAAAATCACATTGTTAAATAATATAAAATTTTATTCAAATATCTAATAACTTTTGGTATACATGTTTATAAAAATATTCATCACTACATTAATATTTATAATACAATTATATAATGTAAAATTATTATTCATTATGTTTAGTTAATATAACATTTTTTTTATATAATATTTTACATACATTATATATATATATATTACTCTTATTATAATGTATTTTCATACACATGTATATGATAAGCAATTTATCAAGATACATCTATAATTTTTCTGATCCATGTTTGTGTAAAATAAATAAAATAAAATAAATATACTTATTAAATATTATGACTACTGGGTGGTTTGATATGTGAATAGGGATCATCTTCGACGGTCAAATTTACACTAGGTTGTACGTTCATGTTCACTAAGCTAGGTTTGTATTTATCCTAAATCTTGGTCATATTGTAACACCTGAGTACTGAAAAGTATGGGGTATTACACAACATTTGCCCCATCAAGAGCTCGATTCGAATTTTTAGTTGGTTTTTCTTATTTCAAATCAAGGGTTTTCTATTTTAGAATATCTTTTCTTTTTCCCTTTTCATATTATATAATTTTTTTTTGACTTTTAGCTATTTTTCCCCATTCGATTCGATGGGGATGGTGATTTTTTGATGAAGTTGAAAATTTCTGTGTGGTTGTTATACATGATGGGGAATCTAGCCTGTGCAGAGTGCACATGCTAGTTATCCTGTTCCCCTAGTGGGCCCTGCCGCGAAGCTGTAGCCGTGGGATGCTCCTACCGATCCGTAATTGAAGGGTGTAAGAGAATGTTGTTAGCTGAGGACATCGGAAGGGAAAACGCTCAACCCATTTCTAGGTTTTGGTTTCACCCTGTCCAGAGAAGCTAGAAACATGAGATTTCTCTTCTAATTTCTAATTCTCATTTGTTTTTACCTTCCTCATGATGCATTTTTTTTTTTGCTGTGGAACACAGGTGACTGGACTACTACCTGATGCAGTCGGTACTACTTGCAATCAACATCTTGAGAAAGTACTTGGAACAGATCATGCAAGCATTCTGCGTGTTCCATTCAGAATGGAGAAGGGAATTCTCCACACTTATATGGAGGTTAATCGTTAATTAGAATCTTAGTTTTTGTCTGTTTAATTTGATCTTTTATAGATATCAAGCTTCTACATTTGATATGCAGGCCCCAATCTACATTTGAAAAGAATGTTGAGGTTATATTCATGAATGCTTTTAATCAAACTTTCTGAAATTACAATACCAATTGAAAGTAGTAAGGAATCTAGCTAATCTCTAATCAATATGCAGTTTGCTGGTAATGAGAATGGCATCACTGCATTTCAGATGGAAGGTCAAGATAAATCAAATCAACACAACTCAGTTTGTTCAGGAGATGCTCTGTTTCTTGTCCATTGGAAAGATAGGTTTTTAAATGTCAAGTTTTTTGTCATGTTGATTCAGGTTTTTTGTCATGTTGATTCAAGTTTTTAATTTTAAGTTGAAGCATGTATGTTTCTATTGCCACTTGTATGCAGGTTTCTATTGCCACTTGTATGCAGGTTTCTATTGCCACTTGTATGTTTCTGTTGCCACTTGTTTAATATTGTAAGTAAAGGTTCTAATGATTTGGTAGTGGGCCCAGCCTCAAAAGGAATTAGCTAATTAGCCCTTTGGATTAGGACTTCTGTTCCCTACTCTTTTCTTTAATTTAGTTGATTGTTGCTTGCTCAAAAAAAGAAAAAAAAGAAAAAAAAAAGTCGTGTCTATCTGCAATGCACGTATTAGGTGAAATGCTATGTCTATCAATGATGAGTTTTTTTAAAGGTTGGTGGGTCTAGTTAGTAGAAAGGTGCCATAGAGAACCACCTATTGCTTAGAGAAGCCAGCCTTTTGTCTCCTGGTCTATTCATCATGTGAGTCCCATCCTAGGGGAAAATATCTGTGTACCTACATGTTTGTAATGGTCTAGTAATAGTGTTATAACCTGAGTAGTTTTTTGCTAACACACGTGGGCCTTTTCTACTGTCTAATATGCTTTTAAAGTTTTGCATTAACATGTGTCTCAACCATGAATGATGAATGCACTCAGTCTAGTTAGTTTCTCTCTTTTGACACAGTAGCACAGAACTTCGACAGCTGCAGCAACTACATTGAACATTATTTTGAGAGAAAAAAATGTGCATGTTGTCATATTACAAAACGTGGCAATGTGTCTACTCTTATAATCATCTTATAATAGGGTTAGCGAATGGAATTTGTCAATTTCTTTCCCATAATGTGACTTGTTTTTTGTTCATGTTACAATGTTTACCTGATCTGAACCTATCATCGGGTAGGTTCTCTAGTCTCTACCTTGGATGGGCATGTCCCAAAATCATTTCATTGGAGTTTTGGGGAAGAAAGTGGATGGTTTTCAGAAGTCAACTGAAGTTAATTTGACTTCCCATTTTCACCCTTCAAAATCCTTCAATCTAAGGATTACATTGTCCAGTTGGCCACAGGATATGGTATATGGCCCATCCCATGTTCTAGTTATGTGTATTCTTTTCTTACTTTGGGGGCTTTATAATAAATTGTTCTCTCCTCTTTAAAAAAAGGCATTGGATTGAACCCTCGATCACTCACACACACCACACCGTTTGTCTGCTCATCTAACTAGCGGGAGATATCTTACACACTATATTTTCTTTTTGGTTGGATGTTTCCTTTAGCCATTCTTGGGGACTGATTTATTGCATATGCTATTTTTTGAGTGCAGGTATCTTGTTCCTGCTGACTTAACTGTGGGGCAATTTGTTTACGTGATTCGAAAGAGTATGAATTTGACCCATGAGAAGTCCATTTTCTTCTTTGTGAAGAATATTTTGCCACCCATTGGTAAGGAATTTGAGACAGATTTCATTACTTCCATGATGCTCCATTTGGATGCACCGAGTGTATTGGATTAGGATCAGATCAGGAAACATTCACATAATGTTTGAATATTGGATAGACGGAGTGGTATAAACCCATACATCACAGTGGGCTCCACAGAGCCCCCGCCTGGACCAAGTCTGTCTAGGCAGGGGCTGGATGCAATCCATTTCAGATTTCAGGTACAATTCCTATAGAATTAGGGAATCTCAAGAATTTAGTTGAGTTGACGTTGCAACGAAACAATCGAACTGGTCTGATTCCTCATGCTTCGAGTAATTTGAGAAACCTTACATTGTTGTTAGTCTGATTCCTCCAGGTAAGCTTGCAACAGTAATTTATTTATAACTGCAGGTATTTGTGTGGCTTTTTGGATTATTAATAAAATTCCATCATTTAAAAAAATGACATAACTCTGTAAATATCTAGAATGATTATAGCTGAAATGAGGATGTTCATATACATTAGGGGCAAGATGAGGAGTTTGTTCATTGTAGGATTTTACAGCTGTGTAAAACTTCTAAGTCTCATGGTGGATGTGGCTACCATATGCTAGTTGTTGTCATTTATGCTGCTTTTGATTCTTGATTCACTTTGTAGTTATTCTGCCTTTAAAGAAGTTCTCCCACATGCTCTAACATTGATGACTGATGTGTTTGGCAATTATGTTATTCAAAAGGTATGATTTTTCTGGAAAAACAATCATTGGTTTCCTTCCATTTTTTTTTCTTTTTTTCTTTTCCCCGTAAAGATACCTTTCATATTCTTTTTTCCCCTGTTCATCTGCCCTCCTTTATCTTTTTTTAAAAGGCTGTGGGCTGGTGATCTGGTAGTCTCTATATTCATTCTCATGTTGGTCGTATGAACTTATTCGCCTATGATATAAAAATGCTCGGTTATTGTTTGTCTTTGCAGTTTTTTCAGCATGGAAACCCTGAGTAGAGAAAAGAACTAACAAATCAGCTTGCTGGCCGCATTCAACCTTTGAGCCTTCAGATGTATGGGTGCCGAGTAATTCAAAAGGTATTATTATGGGTCATTTGTTGGGTGGGGCTTGGCATGTACTGTTTTCTTCTTTATACAGACAAATAGTTCTTGGCAGCCTGCTTTTGGACTGTCCTATATACTACTCAACATTGATCAATGCATACACTGTACTAGACAACTCAATATTTATAAGGATACCAACGACTAATTCTGAATCAATTAATTTGAATTTTCAGGGCCCTACACAATTCAATCTGGCTAATCCACGCTTACACATGTTGCCCTTTTTAGTGGACGGTATGTGCTTGATTTTATTTTTATTATTATTATAGTTGTTGTGGGATGCAAATATGCTCTGCTTGAATTCATGATGGGAGCTGATTACTTGGGTTTTACCAACCAAAGAGTAGGTGTTAATGCAGATGGACAACATTTGTAAGATGGCAAGAAGATGTGAACCTAATGCATGCATGAGAATTAGTTTGAGTTAAGAAACACTTTGTAAGATGTCTCATCTAGAGTGCATCCCGTTTTTAGTTGTGTTTGGACTGAGCGTTGCGGCCCATGTGTTGGAAATGTACATGCTTATATTTTTAGATCTTGTTTAATTAATATTACTTCCAAATCTGTAAATATACATGAGTGCAAAGAATTCTATGATATACTTCTAACATGTCTGGATCTTTTTCTTGGAAGTGGATCTAAATGGTGCATAGGTAGCAGTCCTAAATATTTTTTGGTTTATAGTCTAAATTTGGTTTTTTGTCTAATTAGCTAGCAATCAAAGGCCTCAAATGTGTTTTTTTAAATAACTTGTGACATTGGGGGTTCAATAGAATTTATTAACCAGACCGCTTCATTAGAGAGGCCTTTCTTCAGGTATTATTCTAGTCTTTCATGGTAAAAAGAAAAGGAAAGAAAAGAGAAATTCAATATACTGCATGGTTCTCTAGGTAATGAAGCATGTGAATTTTGCTACATTATGATGTTATACTGGTATTGGGTTTCAAAGAGGTGTATTTGAATATGTGGCCTGATTTTTGCAGGTTTGCAAAGAGGAAACTATATGAGTTTGTTTATCTCGGGAATCAACTACATGTTTCATATGCTCCTCAGTTCGAGTCTCTTTCTAATATGAAGGAGAAATTGGAAGGCAGGAGAAAAGGAGTTCTAAGCCGACTAAACTGTGAGTTTCTTCTAAGATTGATATGTGTAGTCACTTGCAAAAATTACCTCATTGTACCTTAAACAAGCTTGCTCTTCTTTTTTCCTCTTCTTCTATATCTACAAATTGCAGCTAGAAGATCCAAAGGATCAGAGTCTTCCAAGCAAATGTAAGGCTTATATTGCTACAATTATTCTTATTCATAATTCTTAAGGGATCATACGGAATCAGCAAAAGCATATGGTGTGATATTTGCTAATGGCATTGATTTTACATAGTCATGAACTGATTGTTTTAATCCATTTTCTCTGTTTTTGTATTTTTTTTTCTGTTCCTCTTCATGTCAGGATTATTCCATTTTCTATCCCTTTAATTACTAATGCATGATTTGGGTTTTCTTTATAATGTGTAACATGTTCTTGAATTTGATGAACATGTTATGTAATGTGCGCATGATCAAAATGGAAACCATGCAGTGAAAAGTAAGGCATGCACATTGAGTTTGGAGAAATGGGCTTCTTTTTCTCATAGAAGAGTGATCTTTTTTATATTGGTCCAAGTCATGTTCATATATAGTGTGGGCTACCTAATGAATGGTCTGGATGTTTGGCATGCATGCCAGACAACGATGGGGATGAGCCTTTGCATGATAGCTCTTATATATACGACCTGCATTATCAAAACATATGGTATGTAATGAGATCATGTAGAAAAGAAGCTCTTCATTGAAGGTAGCCATATCAGTCTCAAACTTTATTTGGTTTAGGAGCCTAATCAAATGCTGCATGAACGAACACATGAATCCATAACATTTTCAAAAGACTTCCACTCTAGGTTCACATTAGCCAAAACACTAAAACCATAAAACAGAAAGAAAGAACCAAAATTAAAGAGAAAAATGAAAAGAAAGTGTATGGATTAAAGCTAATTTTCATGAGTTGTACTTGAAGTTCTTGGAGAAAGTTAATTTAAGATTGCTGAATAAGGAGATTGTCAAAGTTACTTATGAGAATTGCAAGGTGCCTTAGCAAAACTTTTTTGTTACCCCTGGTTGTCATTGTCACCATACACACTTTCTAATCTCCTATAGACACGGATGAATGAGGTCCAGTGCATGATCAAAGCTAATTTTAGAGTCCTTGGTTAGGGTTTGGGCTGAAAGTACAAGTGCTAGAGCTGACACTTTCGGAGTCCGAACTCATTCTTTTGAAAAATAGAAAAATGAGAATATTAGTAAATATGAATTTTTTTGTTAAGAAGAAAATGGAAGGTAAAGAAGAGTCATAACTGAAACCTTGCAATGTGAAAAGTAATATTAACCATCTTACTTTCCCCGTTGAATTTGACGTCCAGGAAATGGACCTTTTCTAGAAAACCATGGATTTAAAACCATTAAATCCTTCTTAGAAATCTGAGTTTATTGAACTGAATTGAATTATTACAATTCAATTTTGTTGAATATCCAAATGCAAGGTTTCCATGAATTAGGAAAATGAATTCATTCTAACCCATTTTGTTGAATATCCAAACACAAGGATTTTTTATTTTTAAATATAATAATAATAATTATTATTATTTTATGATATGCAATAAATTTTCAGAATTTATATGTAGGTGCATACTTGTGCTCATTCACATGGACTTTAACTATGTTTCTTAAATTTCTTTAGTTTTTCTAATTTTTGTATCTAATTTTGAATTTCTAGGCCCTAAAATAAGATTCGATGTGCCGTCAACAATGCTAACAGAATTCTCTAGGTCAGATAGTTGATTAGACCTGATTTTATTTAAATGATCTTGATAATCCATTTTATTTAAATGAGCAGACCTGGATGTGCGTCGGAGCTATCCAGATGTTGAGTGAGAGTCTATGGAATGTGAGAACCACTGTTATGACCATGATGAAGCTGTCCATTTCTTATGGACAACATTAGAGTAGCATGGCCATTTGGATAGGCCGTGTTTATATCTGTATTTGCTCGAAATGGATGGAGCAGACCTGGATGTGCGTTGGAGCTATCTGGATGTTAAGCGGGAGTCCCTGAAAGGTGGGAATCGTTGTTATGACCATGATGAAGCTGTCCATTTTCTATGGACAGCATTGGAATGGCCTAGCCATTTGGATAGGGCATGTTTATGTATTTGCTCGAAATTAATGGAGCAGACTCGAATTTGTGTCGGAGTTATCCGGAGGAGCAGAGGTCCCTAAAAGATGAGAACCACTGTTATGACCATGATGAAGCTGTCCATTTCCTATGGATAGCATTGGAGGGGCCTGACCATTTGCATAGACTGTGTTTATATCTTTATTTATAGGTACTACACCCTTTACCTAAACCACACCCTGAACCTATAACCTAAACCTACTCTCAATTCCCTAATGCTATAACCTATAACTTATAACCTAAACCTAACCCTAAACTAAAACCTGTAACTTAAACCTTAACCTAAACATAAACCTAAACCTAAACCTATAACCTATACTTATAACCTTAACCTAAACTATAACCTTAACCTATAACCTATACTTGTAACCTTAACCTAAACTTATAACTTTAACCTAAATCTATTCTCAAATCCCAAAACCTATACTTATAACCTAAACATAGACCTTAACCTAAACCTAAACCTATACTTATAACCTATAACCGAGACCTTAACCTAACCTAAACTTATAACCTTAACCTAAATCTATTCTCAAATCCCAAAACCTATACTTATAGCCTATAACCTAAACCTTAACCTATAACCCAAACATTAACCTATAAACTAAACCTATAACCTATAACCTATAACCTAAAACCTAAACCTATACTTAACCTATAACCCAAACCTAAACCTATAACCTATAACCTAAAATCTAAACCCAAAACTTAAACCCGATCCTGAACCCAAACTCGATTTTCTAAACTTAAACCTTAACCTATAACCTAAACCCGAACCCAAATCCGAACCCAAACCCGAATCCCTAAACCTTAACCTAAACATATAACCTATAACTTAAGCCTATACCTAAACCTAAAACCTAAACCTAAACCTAAACTAATAACTTAAACCTAAACCTATAACTTATAACCTAAACCTATAACCTAAACCCTATAATCTTAACCTAAACCTATAACCTAAACCTAAACCTAAACTTATAACCTAAACCTATTCTCAAATCCTAAAACCTATAACCTAAACCTAAACCTTAACCTATAACCTAAAACCTAATCCTATTCTCAAATCCCAAAACCCATAACCTAAACCTAAACCTATAACCTATAACCTAAACCAAAACCTATAACCTAAACCCAAATCCAAACCCGAACCCGAACCCAAATCCCTAAACCTTAACCTAAGCATATAACCTATAACGTATAACCTAAACCTAAAACCTAAACCTAAACCTAAACTTAAACGTATAACCTATAACTTAAACCTATAACCTAAACCTAAACCTAAATCTAAAAACTAAATGTATTCTCAAATCCCTAAGCCTAAACCTATGCCTAATCTTAATCTCAACTCCCTAACCTAAACCTAAAACTAAACTTGAAAACCCAAACTTAAACCTAATCCCAAACCTGAACCCGATTTCCTAAACCTAAACCTTAACCTATTCTCAATTCCCTAAAGCTATAACCTATAACCCTCCATCCCGAACCCGAACCCGAACCCAATTTCCTAAACCTAAACCTTAACCTATTCTTAATTCCCTAAAACTATAACTTATAACCTATAACGTAAACCTAAACCTATAACTTAAACCTATAACCTTAACTTAAACCTAAAACTTAAACATAAACATAAAACCTAAATGTATTATCAAATCCCTAAACTTAAACCTATAACTTGCAACATTAACATAAACTTATAACCTAAACCTATAACTTACAACATTAACCTAAACCTAAACCTATTCTCAAATCCCAAAACCTATAACCTAAACCTAAACCTATAACCTAAAGCTAAACCTTAACCTATAACCAATAACCTATAACCTAAACCTATAACATATAACTTAAACTCAATTCCCTAAACCTTAACCTATAACCTAACCTAAACTTAAACCTGTAACCTACACTTATAACCTAAACCAAAACCTAAACCTAAACCTGTAACCTTAACCTAAACGTAAAACCTAAACCTAAACCTAAAACGTAAATGTATTCTAGAATCCCTAAACGTAAACCTATAACCTAAACCCATAACCTACAACATTAACATAAACTTATAACCTAAACTTATAACCTACAACATCAACCTAAACCTATTCTCAAATCCCAAAACCTATAAACTATCTAGAACTCGAGGCATTGCCACTAATCACTGACATGTTCTACTTGTAATTGACAAGCAAATGGAGATTTTCTTTTCATGATGGTTAGCTCTACTTGAACATTTTTCAGGTTATAGATACTCGTGGTCAGTATCTGTTCCACTTGGGAAGTGGGTACTTATGGCTACCGATGGTCCTCCTTGCGAAAATCGTCCAGATGTTTATTTTGGCCCTACAAACCATATGGTGAGACTATTCCTTTTGTGTCAATTTCATTCCTCTTTGAGTTTTTATTAATTCATTAAGAATAAAAAAGAAAATGGTTATACATGATGCACTTCTTTCAATTTGTCTTTCTTTCCCCCAATGGTCACTCCGATTTATGAATGTCATGACTATTTGTAGGATGATGGAATATACGAAGCTATTGCAGAAAGTGACTTTGTCATTACTAGAGTTGCATTCCGAGACAACTCTTCAAATGTATACATAAATGACCATGGAAGTAATTTTACAAAGGTCACTAAGAAATTGAAAGAAAAAGGAGTGGACTTAGACAACAATCGGTTTTTGATTCTTCAGGTGGCTAATGGGCTGTTGGCTAAAAAACGCCAATTTACTTGTGAAAAAAATATCATACTGTCAAAATATATCTTCTCTTTCAATTCTTTATCATTAAAATTTCAGGGTAAAGTCGAACAAATTTCTTTAATGAAGCCAAAGATTTGTATTTTTAGCATTATTGTAATTGTAATTATAATTGTC
The DNA here is from genome assembly GCA_037074715.1 of Magnolia kwangsiensis. Lineage (NCBI taxonomy): Eukaryota > Viridiplantae > Streptophyta > Magnoliopsida > Magnoliales > Magnoliaceae > Magnolia > Magnolia kwangsiensis. The sequence goes on along the minus strand of CM073576.1, from coordinate 17,861,300 downwards.
AAATTGTAATTGTAATTGAATGAATAAATGATTGTAATGGAATGAATGAATGATTGTAATGGAATAAATGAATGATTATCTAGGTGGTAATTGAATGAATAAATGATTATATTTTTTTTTAATGTACAAAATAGCTACGGATATTGACCATAGCCGATAATATGACAGCTGTAGCCATTATTAAATTTGGCATATTGCTACGGACTTTTAGTTACAAATAATATCCGTAGCTGTTTATGCTTATCGCTACAGATATAATTGCTATGGATTATATCTGTAGCTGTTGTGACCAATAGTTATGGATTAAATCCATAGCTATAAGTTCTAGACCTATTATTATGACACCTACGACTATGGTCGTGCCATGGACTAGTTGCAGACTAAAATCGTAGCTATAGGTCTATGTCTATGGATTTTATCTGTAGTCTTTGCCATTTTTCTAGTAGTGATTGATTATAATGAATATTCATAGTTTTTAATAGTTTGTTGTGACTTAAATTATAATAAATTTGTGATAGTTTTGAGTATGTTCTTTTCATTATAGGGTTTGTGAATTTAAGAACCTTGTTGTTCACCATCGTCTCCTAGACATGGTTGGATGATGGAATCCTTCCTACAATTCATAACTCCCTTAGAATGAATTTGGATTGGTTAAATTCTGTTGTTTTCTTTGTCTCATGGGCATGGTTTTGTGGTGGAATCAATTGTAATTCTCATCCTTCTCATCTCTTGAAAACCGGATCAAAGGAAGTTCAGATTTGTTTTTTAATGAATTATCTTCCTACTGGATGAAGATGAGCCTCTAAATTCAGTTATGTTTATGAATCGAGCATAGATCTCCCTGATTTCTACAAGCGGATACTTGGAATCTCTAGTTTCCCACCTTTGAATTTCATAAATTTTAGTTAATTAAATTCACAATTATTCCCTTTCTTTTACTTGATTTTGGATACATCTTTACTTAGTTCTAGTTCGAGTTACTTTCAAATTACATACAAGGTTTAGTCCCTGTGGATTCGACCTCGGTTTTACCGAGATTATTACTACATTCCAACCCGATACTTGGGGTGTGAACAAGTTTTTAGCGCCGTTGCCAGGGAATGATGGTTACATTTTTTTGTGATTAACTAATTTTAGAATTAGCTTATGATTAGAGTTTTCTAACTTTATGATTAGATTTTATTTTTCTAACTTTAATTCTAGGATTTCCTTTTTGGAAACTAACTTACGTTTTAACTTTAGGTTTAGAACTTTCCTAATTATTTTTAAAAACTCTCTAATTTTATGTTTTATTTTCTCTTTTTAGAAATTTTTTAATTCTAAGATTTTTCTATTTTTAGGAACTAGTTTATTTTTAGAAACTTTCCTCTTTTTTTTTTAGAAACTAGCTCATCTTTCCTTTTTTTAATTTTTAGAAACTTTATAATTCTACCTTTTCTTTTAGAAACTAACTTAGCTTTCTATTTCTAGGTTTAAAAACTTTCCTTTTTAGAAACTAACTTTCTATTTTTATTTTTTTTTAGAAACTTTTCAACTTTAGAATTTTGTTTTCTTTTGCGGGATCTTAACATAGGAACTTCTAATTTGGTAACTTCTTTCTAACTTCTTTCCTCTTCTTACTTTCCATGCTGTTGTAAGATTTTTTCTTTTATTTTTCTTAGGATTAGATTCATAGTCAGGGTTTCACCATGCATATGCAAGAATGCGAACATCAGTATGATGAGATAGCTAAGAGACACTAGGAAGGGGCGTATGATGATTATGATAGAAATCAACCTATGTCTTAGAATTTTTCTGAAACTATCATCGAGAACCGACCAGAATATAATGCTTCATCAGTTAAGAAGTCCTTACGCGATCATATATAAGAGAACAATTACACCTCATGGATAGTACGTGAGAGTTGGGGTTATCATAATTATGGAAGTCAGGACTATAATCACCCATCAGATAAGAAGAAAACAATGCATGATTATATCATGGGTGATAATATGTATCAACAACCATCAGATTCTCCTACCTATGATCCATTGACTATAAGCAGTGAAAACAACAATGTTGGAAAGATGAACCAACAACATGTTATAATGATTATTCTCTTGAATCCCCTATCTTTGAGATCCAACCAAAATCAATCCAAGAGAATTCATTTCAAAGTGACACAGACTTTTTTGTGGACATGAAAAAATTACTAGAAGAGCTTGAATCACGCCTTGATGGGTTAATGGAGGCTAATTCACCTTAGCCTCAACCGAATCCAATTCTCTATTCGCAACTCCCTACTTATAATCAATGGAACCATTAAGATTGTGAAGTTGAATCGATAATGCATCATAGTAACGATTCTCTTGGATCCTATACCTCTGAAATCCAATAAAAAATGATTTAAGAGAATTCACTTCAGAATTCCATACAAAATCTAGAGCTCATTCAACAAAACATGCTCCAAAGATTTTAAGAACTTTTAAAAGATGTACAATAGTGGAGTTCACGTGATGTGATTATGGAAAATACTACAACTGAGAATGAAGAGTTGGATTATATTAATGAACATATGGTTCAATTTCCCGATGAATCGATCTCGATGACTGTCCAAAGGACTGATCAAGAGACGTGGGTGTCTTTTAAATATAATGATAGTGACACACTTCACTCACATGATACACCTGATTACAATGATGAGGTAGGGGTTAGTTTATTCGAACCTCAACCAAATTTAGAAATAGAATGTGAGGGAAGCGATCTCATCCCAAGTGTATACTGCACGAAATTGGAAGATGATGCATTTTGGAATGACAATCATGAATGTTCAGTCCAAATTCTCCTGGAATTAATCTTAAGTTTGGTCCAGGTCAATGATTAAGAAGTACACGAAGTATCTGTCATAATGAGTTACTCCACTCACCTGACATGCCTAATTTAAATTTGGAGGATGAGCCTCTTATAACCAATCCTTCTAACTCTTGTGAAACATGTTTGGACCACTCCCCTGAATTAAATGATCATATGGTTCGGGATGAATTTTGACAATATGACTTTAGAAGTTAAAACTACCCAATTGAGGCCACCATCTAAGCTATACACTTTTGACGATTTAATGCATCTACTGAGTAGCTTTAATGAACAGAGTGTTCACATCAATGCTTCCCCTATTGATTTTCATTCTGTTTGTGTAGGGCAAGAGTAAGAGAACATGCATCCATCCACTTTTAAAGACGAAGGATTCCTTAGTAGATCATCACAAACTTCAATGTGGAGAATGAGTCACTCTTAGTTAAAATTTTCAACTCTTTGGATGATTTCTTAATACACTTTGTAGATTCAAACGATCCCATGATAAGAGACATAGTGAATGCCTTGCAAGACAACACCTCAGTAGTTGTTACTGGCCGAGAGAACCTTCATTCTAAAGCTCCTCCTTCCTCAGACCTTGAATATTTACCATTAAAGGAGGAGCTGAAAATTGAACCGAAGTTTGAAACTTCAAAATGTGTCGAGACTACATCACTTGCTGAGAAATTTTCTGAACTTTATTTACGTGTAGTTTCTAATTCACCATGGGATACTAACTTTGAAACTTTTGCTGTCACAAGTGAATCATATATACTTTGGATACCTCAGGCAAATCAACAACAAATTTTTGATGAGGTTCATAAATTTCTCTAGACATTCATGCTCCCGGGTATCCAAGCCTATTGCAAAAAGGGCTTTTGGATGATCCTATTAGAAACATACTGAGAAATTTATCCAGTTATTGGCCGGAAGAGGAACGTTACGGCATGACTGAGTAGCTTTTCCCATGCTTTCATAGGACTAGGGTAGTTTGCTTTATGTCGTTCTAGGATAGTCGGCTTTATGACGTTAGGTTAGTTTTCTTTCTAAGTTGTTTCAGGATAGGTTGCTTTCGTTGGTTTCACTCTTGTTTTGACTCGCTCTCACGCTGATATCTCTTTGGAAAGGCCGTTCAATTTCCTCGTCAGGTACTGTAACGCCCGTAAAAAATCCGTACTTGGGTTCGAGTACCAACTCGACCCGAAATCGCGTAGAAATAATTTCCATGGAAATTAAGCGTAAGTTAGCTAGCGCAACGCTAGAGTAGCTGGGAAATAGTCCCTGATTACTTTAAATATGTTCTGCAAGACCCAAATCGAGTAGAACAAACAACTCTACAATACTCTATAATCTCGGATCAAACTCTAAGCGGGTTTGTCCTCTGGACCACGTTGAACTTTTGTATTGGATTTAGACCGCGCGTCGAAAGTCCGATACCTCCTATCTTAGACCGTTAGAACCGCCCAGCTGGACTTGACAATCATCTCGAAAATCAAGTCAAACCGATAATCACAGACGATTTCGTTGAACCCGGACTGAAGCGCCCGCGAATAGGGACGGATTTGGAATTTCAAATTCAAATCTGGCACACGACTTGACGCGTCAGTATTGAGCGTTCTGACCGTCAGAATTCATCCAGATTACACCCTCGGATCAGGAAAAATTTCTATTTATTATCATGAGACTTTCAGCCCTGATCTATGTGCGGTGACCGTTGAACTGAAACTGGTCCGCCACGTGCGATCTGCGAACCCTGCCAGACTGAAAACTTAATACGAGCTACATCTGGTACACATGAGCTTAAGTCCGATCGCAATCGACCAGGGGACCACCAGAAAGCAGTTTTTGGACCGAAACAGCCCCGAAATGGATAGGCACCAAGTAAACTTCGTCCCGGAGCCTATTTCCGGCGTTTTTAAGCTTATAAAAGGGGTTGAAACCCTCATTTCTCCCTTCCATCCGAAAATTCCAAACCCTAGAGAAAAGGAGAGAGAGTTTGAGAGAAAGAGAGGAAGGGAATTTTTTCGCTTCCGAGCCGCCGACCGCTAGTGCTTCAGCACTTCTTCCCAATCACCTGGCTGGTGATTTCTTCCCTTTTTCAGGTTTAAAATAACCCCAAAAACTTGCTGATTTAGGGTTTACTTAGATTCATGGCATGTTAGCTAACGTATTCCATAAATCAGGCTCTCCTACTGCCGTAGACGAAGCGTACACGCTCCGTTCAAAATCCCGCAACCGTAAGAGACTAGGTGAGGATTTTAGACGCTTTGATTGACGGTTTACAACGCTTTCAATGTCGTTTAATAGTAGATTATCGACGGCATCGCCGTTTGACATGTACAACATGCTCTCCGTTTCCTGTTTCGTAAATTAACGAAGAATATGAGATTTAGGGCATTTTAGTCATTTGTAGGAAGTACGGTCTACATGCATATTTTGCTGACGTGATTGACATGGTTTTTCGCCGCATTAGGGAGTTAGGAATGCTTGCATAATCAGTTTGGCGAAGAGATTCGCCAAGTTGCGCACTTTGGGTCGACATACTATATGTGGACTTAAGTGTGTAGTGTATGTGTTTGTATAAATGTTTGTATTAGTATGTATTGAATTAAATGATATTATGTAGTAGTTTGAGATTGAATTCTTGATTAATATGCTGACCTAAATGATTTCCTACACGTTTACCTTATGCATGATTGCATTACATGCATAGAAAGTATGCCTTGAAGATTTGCTTAAGTTGAATGTTATAACATGTGTTAACATGCTCGCATGATGTATTTCAATTCCAATACCTTTGCATATAGTGCTAATATGATTCCATAGACGTGCGGGACTAGACTTAGTCCAGGCAGTCAGTAACCGAGCGAATTCGTGGCTGACTGGTCATAGCCACGAACGACGCGTCGATGAACGTGATTCGTGTTTAGAGTTGGCGGCAGTGGTTAGGCTACGCGAAGTGTTTTACGCACTTCATGTCGTTCAACTTGAGATGCGATCACGCTAGTCGAGCCCGTCAAGTAACCCGACTGGCCGATGTATGTTCACCTTGTATGTGTCATAACTGCTTGAACCTAGGGTACTGAACTTACCACTGAAAACCCTGTTAACCATGGTACCTTGATCCACTAAGACTCATGAGCCGGGCATGGTGGTATGGGACACCGTGGTCGAGCTGTCGGCCTACGCTGGGGCCACAAACCTTCCCATAGTGACCAGTGAGCACCTTGACTCGTGAGCAGATTATGGTGGTATGGGACACTATATTCTAGCTGTCGGCCTACACTGATCAGGCGACGAGCCCTTTGTAGTGACCACAAGCGTATTCTGAGTCCACGGGAGGCGACGACCCTTCCGTTGCAGTAGAGTATAGTAGGCCTGTATTGATAAGGTGATGGGGGAGCGGTGCAACGAGTGCGAGCAACAGCCTTGGCAGCCCTTGCAGTGACCTACGAAATATCCATCGTATGAGATTACTAGGAGTGACGACCCTAGACAGGATCTGTGTTGGGATTGATACAAGGGAAGTACCTTAGTTTCCCAATCCTGCTGTTTGAATGGACTAATAACAACTTGGAAATCATATCACCATAGCATTGCATGTGCCTGGAAGATGTGGAGCACTCTAGGGAGTGTGGCATGCCGCGGTCGTAAGATGTTGCCGCATGAGGGTGATCGTCGGTGAGGGCATACATCACGTCATATCATCTTGCATTAATAACAGTATTAGGATTGTCTGATTTACTGCTTTACTATTATCGCGTGATTGAATTGTGAACATGCTAATCTTTGCTCTATGATTCCACTGAGTTGATCACTCATTCCCACGTTACGGGATGGTGTTTGCAACACCCACCAGACCCTGTTGTAGATGCAGGTGAGGACGAGATCCAGGAGGTGGAGCCAGAGATCGACGAGGACCAGGATGAGTTCTCGTATATGCAGTATCACGACGGCTTCCCGTAGGCGACCTGGATCGAGGGGACATCAGTGGAACTTTCCTTTTTTGAACATTATTCTTTTGTTATGTATATGTATATGAGACTCAGAGATGTAGTCATACTTTGGAGACAGATGAGATTACTTTGTTTTTCCATACAGTGATATATACATTGTTTAGTCTTCCGCTTGCTTTTATCACTGGATCTGAAGTATGAATTGCAGTTTTGGTTTACTTTTACTCATGTGAATGCTTTAAATCAGACAACCTTGAATCATAACCATTTTTGTTGCATAAGTGACGATCTGGAACTCGGGAGTTGAGTTTATACACGACCCCCGATTTTCAGGGTGTTACAGGTACTATCTTTCCATCACTTCTCTTTTACTTTCGTTGTCCCATGTGTATTACATGCTTATTTCTTTTACATTGAGGACAATGTAGATTTTAAGTTCGGGATGGGAGATTAGGTCACCTAATCAGTATTTTCTTGGTCTTGAGAAAAAATTGTAGAAAATTTTTTAATTTTTTTCTGAAAATTCTTATGAAGTCAAAGTGATTTTGACGACCATCTTTGATTTAGAATTATAAGATACATAATGTTGGTAATTTATGACTTTTGGATTTAGCCATCTGTTAGATTTTACAATAAGTTCAAATTGTTAATTTATGATTAGAAGTTTTAAACATTGATTGAGTCATGATTTCACACATCACACTTGGCTTACAAGTTAAAGCTTCAGTTCGATATTGAATTGTTAACCTGGTAGTCGCTAGGCATGGAAGGAGCCAACCTAGGAAATTATCCATCATGTTAAAAAAAGAAAAGGGTTGTCTTTAGAAAGGGTTGGGCGAACGGTCTTCACCATAGGTTTGCTCCCTATAGGTGAGGGTTCGATTTCCCAAGGTTGACACGGCATGAAAACCGTCAATAGCAAAAAAAAGGAAGAAATTGAACTATAAGGAAAGTTTTGGTTTAGGTTCGGTTATCTGAAGTGTTCCTTCTGATTATCAATGTTATCATGAAGATTGACGATCGGACCTTTAACTGTAATAAGTCAAGGATGCACTATACACCTATGAAATTCAATGTTTAGAATTTTTCTATTAAATAGATTAATACCCTGAACTTGACTATGAAGTTACTATGCGCTTGAGCATATGAGAAAGTAATGCCCAACATTCATGAATCTTAGAATTTTATTGATTGGAATATTGCTTCTTTTTTTTTTTTTCCAAATATGATTCGAATTTATAGAAATTGTCTCGTAATTCTTAAATTATTTTTCGCATACTTTGCTCGGGATTAGCAAAATGTTATTGGAGATTGTATTGAGGATCAAATATTGCATATTAGACCCCAGTTATTACCTGAATTTATGAACATAATACTGTTTTACGGCCCATTTTAATCGTGTTTGTGATGTAAGGTGTATTTAAGGGCCTAGACTGAAAAAGGGTACTAAAAGCATGGATTAATGATCAAATGTCACCAAGGTAAGGGAAATACCCTAGGGGCCCAAGATCGAAGAATTTACATGCTAGAGATCCAAGAAAATCTAGCCACTTACGTTAAACGGGTCCGAAAATCGTCCAGAATGTAAGATCACAGGGTTCCCACCATTCGTTCGGCTCGAAATTTTATATATAGCCTGAGGACTATAAATTAGCCATACACATCAAATTTCAGAAATTAGATCCTTATGTAAGCGGCCCAACGGATAAATTATCTCATAAATTTCTGATTTGAGGCCCACCTGATATCTGGATACACTTCAATTTTAGTTTCAACCTCTTAAATGAGGTGGTAAAATGGATGGACAGAACGGATTTCTCATGAACATGATGATGGACCCCACATGTACATTGCATGTACACGTGCATGAGAGGTGCATCGAACAGAGAATCCGGTCAACAGAGGGTTGACCTGACCTTCTTCCTCAAGCACAATAGTGTCCGCCAGCGGGTGGATGCTGTTTGACCATTTTTGGGTAGTGGGGCCCACCCATCATCCAAGTGGATGATCCAGACCGTCCATACTCTCCGGGGGGGTGGTGGTGCACAACCCTCTCCTAGCTTTCCTTTTGGGCCCATGCATACATATACACGTGGATTATCGAAAAATGCAGGATAGATGATGAATTAATTTTATACAGTGGACTGCACCAAAACTCGACCAAAACTACTCATTTCTGACTAAAATTTTGCCAGGAATCTAATGAATGGGGTGAATTTTTTAGACAACATCACTGTGGGGCCCATCGAACATCTAAGCGCAGGAAATTTCGTACTGTACACACGACAAGTTTTTTCGGATGTTGTGAGGTGTTGTAGGCCATCGTTTGTGGTCAGTTGGATGATCTGAACCGTCTAGAATCTTCAGAGGGGGGTCTTTACCCCAACCATGGAGAAAAATCTATTATTTGATGATCCTTTTGCCAAAAAAGATCAGAATGCAACTCGACTTACGTTTTCATGGCTGCGCACGATGCTGTGCGTAAACAACCACTCCACCGACCACCTTAGTCTATAAAAGGAGGAGAGAGAGCATGGAGAAGGGCATGAAATCATTCATGCGGTCGTGGAGGTGAGGACATGAGGAGCAGAGAGGGAGAGTCGTGGAGCAGGCCGGATTCACAGAGTTCTTCTTTCTTCTTCTTTAGTTTTTCTTCATTTATTGTTTTAAACAATTTTTAGTTTGATCATGCCGATGATCGGTTAAACCTCTTAGCCAGGGCTAAGAGGTGAAGCTTGTAGCGTGATGGGGTTTTCTATTGCTTTAATTCATGGTTGTTGAACTTTCTTTGATTTAAGATTGATTATAAGGAATATTCATAATTTTTAATGGTTTGTTATGACTTAAATTACAATAGATCTACGATAGCTTTGAGTATGTTCTTTTCATTATAGGGTTTGTGAATTTGGGAACCCTATTATTCGCCATCATCTCCTGGGCATGGTTGGATGATGGAATCCTTCCTAACATTCATAACTCCCTTAGATTGGATGTGGATTGGTTAAATTCTGTTATTTGCTTTGTCTCATGGGCATGGTTTTGTGATGAAATCAATTTTAATTCTCATCCTTCTCATCTCTTGAAAACTGGATCAAAGGAAGTTTAGACTTTTTTTTAATGAATTATCTTCCTATTAGATGAAGATGAGACTCTAAATTCAGTTGTGTTCGTGAATCAAGCATGGATCTCCCTGATCTCTACAAGTTGATCCTAGTTTCCCACCTTTGAATTTCATAAATTTTAGTTAATTAAATTCACAATTATTCCCTTCCTTTTACCTAATTTAGATTACATCTTTACTTAGTTCTAGTTCAAGTTACTTTCAGATAACGTACTAGGTGCAGTCCCTGTAGATTCAACCTTGGTCTTACCCAGATCATTTATACATTGCAACCCGATACTTGGGGTGTGAACACTGATCCATATTAGATGTACACATGTGGCCAATTTGATGAGTGGTATAACTTTCTTTTCAGGCCAGAGTGTGTCCATGGTGGGGGTCCACCAGATGAACAGCCTAGATTTGACACATGTAATGCCAAATGAATCCAACCCTCAACTTCCTCAACCCTATATTGCATAAGCAATTCTCACAAACAAAACCAATCCCTTACAAAATAAATGTGCTCTAGATCGGAAGGCAGTTCTTCGATACAGTTCAAGGATTTCAATTTTGAAGGTAGGTTATGAAATAAATGCGACAACAATCATCTTTCCTTCAGGCAACATAAACAGGCCATGGAAACTGCCCTAGCAAGTCCTTTTGGGTTAATTGATAACAAAGAAGGCATCAATCCAATTGACCTGGAAGTGGATTTTTCTCTTTACACCTCTCCTTTTTAAGGTGGAGGGTAAATCCCAAAACAAGTTGAATTGCAGGAAATGCAATGACAATAAAGATGTTCCCAACTAGCAGGAACAGGAGATTCTCTAGCCACAACCTTAATCGCCCCAGGAAGATCATCAAGAAGCTAGAACAGCGGATCATTCAGACCCTCCTTAGTCCAAACCACCATCCAAGAGAGGGAGGAAGAGAGTTGTGCTTAGAACAACAAAAAAACTAGGGACAGGTTTCACCCAAGAACAATGGGGTGGAAGGCTTAGAAGACTAAAGAGAAAGATGATCAAATTAGGAAATATTACTGATGGATAGTGCAATTATTTGGAATGTTCGCTGGGTAGCTAACATAGCTACTCTCAGATCAGCGGCCAGAATTGTTCAAAATCATAAACCTCTATTCTTGGCTATTCTGGAACCCATGTCCAGAGAAGAAAAAAGAGTGTATGTGGGGCTCAAGCTGGGTTACCATTTTTCTACTTTAAATGTGGCAAATGGAGGGAAAATCTGGTTTTTCTACAATAGCAACCTTAACATTTCTGTAGTGCAGAGCTTGAACCAGGTGATCTCTTTCCAGATCCAAGTCCTCAATTCTAGTTTATCCTTTCATCTTTCTATTGTGTATGCCAAGTGTTCCAGAGTGTAGAGGAGAGCTCTTTAGGGGGATCTCATTTCCCTTTCCATGTCGGGTCCATGGGCAGTGGGTGGAGATTTCAACACCACCTTCTCCACATCAGAAAGGTAGGGTAGCAGAAATCAGAACACTAGCAGTTACACTGAATTTGCCGATGCTATGGACGTCACTGGTTTGTTGGATGCAGGTTTCAGCGGCAATAGATTCACTTTGTGCAATAACTAAACTAGTAGCTCCCAGGCATGGGCACGTTTGGACAGACTTCTCTGCAATGGAGATTGGATTAATTCCATTCCTCGTTTCCATGTCAAGCATTAGATTAATTCCATTCCTTGTTTCCATGTCAAGCACCTTCCTCGAGTTAACTCTGACCATTGCCCTCTCCTTCTAACTTTTTTCCCAATGATCTAGACTTCAGTGAAGCCTTTCCGCTTTCAACATATGTGGATCCTCCACCATGAATATTCAAACGTCATAAGTAACGCCTAGAAGGACGACCTATCAGATTAACCCATGATCAATCTTATGCTCAAAATTCGGAAGGTCAAGAATAACTTAAAAGAGTGGAACAAAAATGTGTTTGGTAATATTTTCCAAAAGCTTAAAAATGCGGAACATTCCCTCACCCGGCTGGAAGCTCAGGTGCAGAATATCCATCAGGCTAGTCAAGTTGAGTTAATATTGGCTAGAAAGTGTTTTGGGCAGTTGGAGTCAGCTGAGGAAATCTTTTGGAAATAGAAGTCCCGGAACAATTGGCATCAGGAGGGTGATCACAATACAAAATTTTTTCACATGCTAGCAATAGAAAAGATCAGGAGGGCATGTATTGAAGAAATCCAGCTTGATTCGGGAGACATGACAGCCGACCCAAAGCTCATTCAAGATGAAGCAGTGAGGTATTTTTCAAACTTGTTTAAGTCAGAACCTACCACGCTAAATGAAAACCTACTCGATATTATCCCATAGATCATTTCGATGCGGATAATGACCTACTTATGAGCTGCCCTTCTTTAGAAGAGGTCCGACAAGATGTGTTCCAACAAATAGCGCCCCGGGGCCTGATGGGTTTTCTGATGTTTTTTTTTTTTTTTTGCCAATAGCTGGGAAATTGTTGGACCTGACATCCATAAAGCGATCGTCCATTTCTTTCAAGGTGGTAAAATGCCGCTAGCATTTTCTGCCTTCCTTATCTGTCTGATCCCCAAGAAAACGATGCCTAAATTTTTTTTCTGACTTTCGTCCCATTAGCCTCTGTAACTGTGCGTACAAAATCTTTGCTAAGGTTATTGCAGGTAGATTGGATATGCTCCTCCCAAATATTATCTCCCCTGAACAAGGTGCTTTCGTTCGCGGCCATTCCATAGCTGAAAGTGTGGCTTTGGGCTAAGAGATATTACGAGATATCGACCGAAAGGTAAGAGGTGGGAATATCATCCTCAAATTGGACATGAAAAAGGCATATGATCGCCTAGAATGGAATTTTCTCGTGCAAGTGCTGGTTCATTTTGGTTTCTCTCAATTGTGGATTCACATGGTGGAACAATGCTGGAATAACAATTGGTTTTCAGTCCTCATCAATGGATCGGGTGTTGGTTTCTTCAAATCATCTAGAGGGCTGCGCCAAGAGGATCCTTTATCGCCCAGTCTATTCATCATAGTGGCAGAGGTGCTAAGTAGGGGTTTCCCAGGCCTTATTCGCAGCCAGCAATGTGGTCCTTTCAAGCTCAAGCTCGGTTACAAACAAATCACTCATCTCTTATACGCTGATGATACAGTTCTTTTATTGAATGGTGGTAGCTCATCCCTTAAGGCAGTGTTAGATTTTCTCTCTGCCTACCAGGATGCCTCTGGGTAGCGTATAAGTTACTAGAAAAGCTGCGTTCGTCTCTCCCTCAAAATGCCGGTTAACAGAATTAGAAACATCCAGCGTCGCATGGGATTCCAACATCTTCGGTTGCTTTCATTTATTTGGGGATTCCCCTGGTCAAAGGCAGGGCCAGAATTTCCACTTTCCATCCTTTGTTGGAAAAAATTGAGCACAAGATTAAAAGATGGAAGGCCAAAGTTCTATCACAAGCCAACAGGTGCACTTTTATTAATCATGTTCCTTGCAGTATCCCCATCCATGCGATGTCTACAACCTCTATTCCTTCTCAGCTTCTTCAGAGGATGGAGTCTTGCTTTACTAATTTTTTATGGGGTTAGCATGAAGGAAAAACCAAATGTCATTGGATTAACTGGGGCAAAATATCCAGGCTAAGAGAAGAAGGTGGATTAAGCATTAGAAAGCTTAGAGAGGTTATGGCTGCTCTCAGATTGAAAATGGCTTGGATGGCAAAAGTTGGGAGCAGCAACAATCTTTGGACTGATTACGTCACTCCAGGTATGGCCCCCTTCAACAGGGTATGCTTGGTTCCTCCCTTTCTTCCCCCTCCCTCATCTAGAAGCACATCCACTCCCTGTCCCCTATTTTGGATAGAAACTGTGGGGCATGACTCTCTCAACCTCTAGCAGAACAATTGGACAAGTATTGGATGGCTTGCTGATTGGGCGGTTCAACCTATTCCTGATGAGATGCTCCACATGTCTGTAAGCGACACCGTCTTGCATGATGGTATCAATCCTCAGTTGCCGGTTTTCGAGTTACTCTCTGCGGGGGTTCTGGATCACATCATTCAAGCGAGGATATGCACCTCAGATCATCCTGATTGTTTAGTCTGGCCGCACAACCGTTCTGGCATTTATACAGTTAAATCTGGGTGGGTTGTTTGCAGAACAGCTGGGCAAGGTATTACTTGGGCCAAACGCATTTAGGATCCTAAGATTCCATACAAAATCTCCATATTTCTTTGGAGGATTCTCCAAGGGGTCCTTCCAACTGATGATAGGGTCCAATCTCGGGGAATCTCCCCTGTGTCCAGATGTGTTTGTTGTGATGGTGAATAGGATTTCTCCCTGTAATGTGAATCGTTGGAACACCTTTTCATCAAAGGAACCCTTGCATCCAAAGTTTGGAAGGAATTTAGCAATAATTTTGATCTTCCGCTCCTTCTTTCGCCATTGATTGGGAACCGGTTCGTCATATGGTGGCATTCAAATATTTCAGGTGGTAGGTCACCTCTCCTTCGCTGCATCACCCTGTGCCTAATTGTATTGGAATTATGGAAAGCTAGGAACTTAGCCAAATTTGATGGGATCTTGCCAAATAGCAGAAAGGTGATAAATCATGTAAAGTGGCGAATTGGAAAAAGCTTTGTTGGTTCCCCATCCTCCCATCTCACGTTCCGACTTGGCATCCCAATCAACCCTCCTCCTCCAAAGTCTTGCCAATTTGTTAAATGGGCCGGACCTCCGGGAGGCTGGGTAAAACTGAATGTAGATGGTGTAACAGTTAGAAATCCAGGTCCATTTGGGGGCGGGGGCATGTGCAGGAACCCCAACGGTGATCTAATTTTCGCCTTTTATTCAGGCTATGGCAAAGGCACAAATAACATGGCTAAACTACGGGCTCTTCATGATGGTATGTCTCAAAATATTTCACAGAAATTTCACCAAGTTCTCATTGAGTCCGATTCTTCATTTGTGGCGGTGGCTCTCAAGGGGAATGTGATTCTCAACTGGAAATGGAGCTACTGGTGAGAGAGCATTAAGGAACTTCGGGTCAAAGGGAGTTTTTCCATATCCCTCATCCCTTGCGAAATTAATGGCCCGGCAAATGGGCTTGCTCGAGCAGGGGTGGCCAACCAGGGGAATTTCTCGACGGATAGAACGCAAGCCCTCCCTCAAATCATCAGGGGATTATGTTTCCTCAACAAAGCAGGTATTTGGGGCATTACGGGAGTCTTGAGCTTTCTGTTTTTGACTTTGCCAGTCCATCTAGGTATGTATAGAGTAGCGGTCGGGCTTCCTTTTTGTTTGCTTGTGTCCACCCGAAGCTGTTTGCAAAGTTTTTCTATGAAATTAATATATACACAGCTCTTTCTTTATATATATATATAAACAACACCAATCCCTTAATATGATGTGTTAAATGAAAACCCACTCGTTCAAATTTGCTGTCTGATTATAGGTTAATCGGGCCACATAAATGGCCCACGGATCAAATGATGCAGAGAATCTCTCATATACAAAAGATGAATAGTGTAACATGGCCATTGAAGTCAATGGCATTATCAGGCAAATAAGATTTTTCTCTTATTTTGGGCGCCGTATAATCTTTTTTTTTTTTCTTTTTTTTTTTTTTTCAACACTTATTGACTTCGAACTCAAATTTACACCGTATAAATTAAAATATTATATTTATATATATAGAAGGAAAATCCAAAGGATGAAAGGACCCATTAATCCCACAGTGTTTAAACGGACCATTTCACACCATGGTTTAGAAGCCTTGTCCACGTTTTACTTTAGCTTTACTATCAACATTTCCCTTCCATGTCGACACGTACGAGGCAGACATATGAACAATCAGAGCTGTTCATCACTAGATCCCAAATTCGTCAATTCCATATCTAAAAATCCAGGCCATGATATCATCAAGGGGCCCACACCTGTACAAAATAAATGAATGTTTAGCATAAATTGTCCAATGATTCAAATTCTTTGTACATAAGTGGCCCATGATAACTGTATTTGTCATACAAGCCAGTCGTATATATCTTACACGTGTGACCTGTTTCCACGTGTGAAGCTACTGCAAGAGCAATTGGCATTAAAAAAAAAAGAAAAAAAGAGCAATTGGATTAATTGGACGGCGGGATCACCAGAAACTATTGTCCTCAGGCTCCAAAAAAAAAAAAAAAAAAAGCCCAACCTTCGCGGTCTGGACCTCTATGATCCAACTGACTAGACGCTCCAAGAACTCTCACCTTGTGCTGGGATTGATGATTAAAATCCTCTGCTGGAATTAAGGATCCATCAGCATGGTAGTCAGTATCAAACCTTTTTTTTGTTTTTTTTTTTTGTTTTTTGAGAATGGTGGGTATTTGCCACCGACACCATAACTTCTACCGTGAATTTGAACAAGTGATATTCGTAATTCATGCAACGGCGTTCTTTCTAACTCAAGGTATGACCTTTGATAGAGTAGAATAACGGAAGCAGATTCACGTAGCCGACCTCAATTGACTAGAATAAGGCTCAGATGCCAAAGACCACCAAGATATGAATAGTGTTGCCAACTTGGTGGAAAGATAAAATTTAGAACATTTATTCTAGATTGGCATGTGTGGATGTGCGTGAAGGGAGAGATCTCTGACACGCGTGTGGAACTAGCAAACATAAGGAGATTTGAAAAAACAGAAGGCTAGAGAGTGATGGGAACGTTCAAGAGATGGCTGTTTTGTTTTTATTCCATAAGTAGTCATTTTAATAGTGAAGTGTCATTATCTCTAGTCTCCTCTTGAATGAAAGGTAAGTTACAGTTGTTTATTTTTCTGTTAGCGTATTCACACGTGTGAGGAGAGAGGCATCTTCTAACTTCGAACATTTGTGAGATATCTGGGGCATTCCAACCTACTTCAAACATCAGGCATGTCCATTCGTCAGGTGGCTGGTATGTAGAATATGGTTTGCCATGAATCAGATTAAGTTCGCGTGCCCTATCTGATGAATGGCCTGGATCCAGACACCTTTGACATGAATGGCATCTGTACTATGAACCCTGGCTCACCTCATTTTTATGAGATTTGAGTACATTTTATCATTTCCTCTTATAATTCTTAAATGTATGTTTAACCAAAGAAAATGGCTAACCAGTGGGCATGCTGACCATGGCTGGCGTGAGGGCCATGGCAACTGGTCCACGCGAATTATTTCACCCTCAAGAATATGTTAGTGTCCTTTAGCGAAGAATCAACGGAAGTGGGTCCCACATGAAGATTATACAATTCTAACCCTCGAATTGGTTGAACGTGGAGGAGAACATAGTACAGCAAGTGTCCATACTCTAGAAAAGATAGTTAAACGTAGGATAGTTAGAAAATTCCAATCTGGGAGATTTTTGTCCATCAATCATTCATTACTGATCTGGGAGATTTTTGGTCCATGGATCATTCATCAAGGAGTACAGTAGCTCAACCGAATAGATAACTAAAACATGGGGCCCATTTGCAAAATCTCTCAGCCAGGGGATACTGTACATAGATTCGAGGTTGGTGTATTTCTTCAATTTTCAAATTCCCACCGCTGGCCTTGCCAGCTAAACGACTGGGCCACCTTTACTCACATGGGAGAGTTATATTTTATTTTAACTTTTTTTTTTCTTTTATTATTTTTTTTTTTTTTCGGTTTCTTTCTATCCAGAAGTCTCACCATACGTTTCCCAGTGTCCTTACCCTATAAATACCCACAACCCTAGTCCAACTCCTCCATCCCAAACACATCCTCTATTACTACAGCAAAGTGTAGGTGTTTGGAGATGGCCTCAAAGATCTCAGCATCAACTGCTGCCCTTTTCCTCTCCATCAACCTTCTCTTCTTTGCCTTTGCCACTGCTACTCACAGCAGCCCATGCCCACCCCCACCTAGCCCAAAGCCAAGGCCCACGCTCAATCCGAACCCGAAACCCACCCCAATTCCCACACCTTCAAGACCCACCCCAACTCCCACACCTACAAGGGGTACATGCCCTAGAGATGCACTGAAGTTGGGTGCATGCGCCAATTTGCTAGGGTTGGTGAATGTGGTTGTGGGGTCCCCACCAACACTCCCATGTTGCTCCCTGATCCAAGGGCTTGTTGATCTTGAGGCGGCCTTATGTCTGTGCACTGCCATCAAAGCCAATGTCCTGGGCATTAACCTCAACATTCCAGTCTCCCTGAGCTTGGTCTTGAACAACTGTGGGAGAAAGGTCCCATCTGGGTTTGAATGTTCCTAGCCATTGGCAGTGACACTCCCTTTCTATATATCTCCTATTATGTGTTTTGATGCATTTGAATAAAGAAACTCTCAACATTTATAGTTGGGAAAGCATTGCTCGTATGTAGCAAGTACTATAGGTTAGTTGGAATGGTATAAGATGTATTGATTTGATTATGTTTTTGGAATTAAAAGGCTACTTTGACGTATGTGTTGGCTTGGTGTACTTTCAACTTTTCTTTCTAAACTTACACGTGGCATACATGAATGAGATCTGGACCATTCATTTCTTGGGTCTAACCTAGATGGACAAACCCCACCGGACGGATGAACAGTGAGGTCGTTGGTTGGGTTATTTTCTTTACTGTCGATATCTAATCCTCAGAAGTTATTCCAAGCAATGGCTAGGATCAACAGACTTATGTGATTACCTGTCGGGATTGCCTGTCGTTGGGAGAGCTCCCATCCTCCATTCTACGCCTCTTGTTCCTAGATAGAGTGGGCCTACCCTCGAGAGAGCTAGGTACTCTTCCGGATCCTTACTTTTGCTCCGGTGGTAGGCTCTCAGGAGTTTCAACACCCGGTCAAGGGTTCGAGTATCCATGGGTGGTGAAATTCCACTGAAGTGTGAGTGTGTGGGGTGTGTGTGCGTGCTTAAAAAAAAAAAAAAACAAGAAGAAGACGAAGAAGCTAGGTGCTCTTTCTTCTTTGTTCGGTTACAATAGGTGGGCTTGGCTCCCTTTTCTTGGTAGGCCCTCCCGAAATATTTTGTCTGTGCCATCACAGCTGTACTTTCAGATCCTATATATGAATATAATTGCTAATAATAATAATAAAAAAAAAAACAGACTTATGTGATTGTAGATCCCTGCAGATAAACCAACAAAATCTCTCATGTGTATACCACGTGTGCTTATGAAGTTCTTTATAACTACTTAATTAAAGTAATTCGCAGGATTCTTTCGAATGACATGTATATCAAAAAAGCAGTTAGTTATACTGCTTATAACTTAAGAGCTATATGCTAAACTACAGTCCTGCCCATAAATTTGTGACCCTCGAATGAATGGAGAATATGAAAGATGTCCAAAGGTCCAGATTCAACAGGGAGAAGTGTAAAGACATTCATATCAAAGCCCCAGGTTCCACTCATGAATGATTTTTCTAATCTATTAAGGAAATAAATAACATATGAATGTGGGGTTTTGAATCTTTTGACAGAACACAAATCGACATTACAGCTCTGTATGGTGCCTGCAGCATCCCACGTGGAATGCCTCACCAGCCTCAGAACAGGTCCATTCATCACGTAGTGATCACTGAGCATTCGTCATGTGGGTCCCAGCAATGGCACAACAAGTGCGCCCAGCCCACTCATCAGGGTGACCTCATGTTGATGATAAAAATGGACGGTTAGAATACAAATACGAATATAAAAAAAAAAAAAGAAGAAGCATATATTGAACATATGTGGCTTATATATCTGATGAACGCGGAGCAGCCTAATGATATTCGGGCACTGGATGTTCATGGGTGGGCACGGCTTGATGAATATCTGTTCTATAAATTGCCTCCCGCGTCATAGTAAGAATATTTGTTGAACAAATGATTATGTATGAAGATCAACATTTAATGGATCATATTCAAATCCAAGATTATCAATGAGGCATGATAATAAGAACATAGCTTATATGGTAGTAATGAGAACATTAACGGTTCAGATCCATCTAAAGATGCACCCTAGGGCTGGAAATTGGCCCGTGGCATTCTATGACATGGGCCATCGTACCCTGACAGAACCCACCATACAAAATGCATCAGGTACTTCTTGGTTTGCCTTAGTTTATGAAAATGCATTTAAGTACATGTAAGTGCGTTTAGATAGAGTTTATTAGGGAATGGGATCCTCTCCAACATCTATTGTAGGAAGAGCATGCAACACCTCCCATTAGTTGCAAAACCTCGTGCTAGCACTTGAACTTAAAAAACAAAAAACCAAAAAAAAAAAAAATTAAAAGAAAAAACAAAAAAAAAAAAAGAAGAAAGGTTCAGGCCGATCCAAAGCTCTAGTGGGCCACACCACAAGAAAGAGTGTTTATGAGGGCCCACCAAGGTGAGGCCTCCCGTGTTTTTATATGCCATCTAACCTCTTCAACAGGTGAACTCTACTAGGATGGATATAAATTCTAATAATCAGACTCATCGAAAAGTCAGATGGGCCACACTGAGTGAATTCATATGTTTTACCGTAGTCTATCCCACCTGAGATATTTATGGATCTTATTTTTGCTACGCGTGTCGAACATGAGTAGGCCTAACTGACGGGCGGAATGGATTCCACTCACACAGTGCAGTTTCCCCCCACAGAGCTTAGGTGTTGCACCTGCTTCCCCAGCTGTTGTAGAGTATTTCGCTCTGTTTATTTGTATCTAAGTTCATCCATGTGCATTATAGTTAAATTAACATGGACCCCACTTAAACTTTTATAGAAGGACTAGAAACGTTTAGATGCAGTAGGTTGACGTAAAAAGATTTCTAATCGTCACGGTTATTTAGCTAAATAAGCAAAATCACCGACATGCATCTGATCAAATATATTTCCATTATTATATACCTAATGGTTTATTTACTTATTTATTTTTATAGGTGCCTAATTGTAATTAGAGAGCAACAAACCATAGATATGGTGTGGATTAAAAATTCAACCATAGACTCCTACTCCTATATTGAAGATATTTCCGCTGCTTTTGTATGCTAGTGACATTGCTATCAATCAAGAAGTCAGTCTTACATCGTGGTAGGTTGCTCTCTGAAATAACAGACCATTTTGCTAAGAGGCTCAGCATGCACCTTAGACACCTTAGACGAGCATTTTTCCCTCTCCCCTTATTTTATTTTATTTTTAATTTAATTTTTCATTCCAGAAACAACTTTTAAACAGCCTAAATTTAGGCAGGCTGGCCCGCTGACAAAAGGTTGTAGGCTCACTTTTCTTAAAATCAAAACAAACAAATTAGCCTTCTCTTTACCCAACCCCACTTTGTCTCAGAACAAGAGTCCCTGAATGATGGGGAACTCCCTCCTTATCTCTAGTTTATACATACCATTCGTCTATCAAAGATCGAGAAAAATAACTCTACAACTGCCAGAAGCCCATGGCAAAATAGATATCAAGATCTTATATGTTATGCTCAGACTGCTGGGATGAAGGGCCCGGACTTATCTCATTTTAGTTAATCTTAATTATGTATTATAGAGATCATGACTGTTGGTTGTTGAGATTATTGGTCATTAGCTTTAGTCCTTGCCAAAATGAAATATAATCTCTAATACATATTTACGATTAACTAGAATTTATAACCCTTGGTAGATTGGAATGCTGAAAATAATTGTTGTAGCGAAAGAAAATTTTGCCAATAATGTAGTCAAACATAAAGGATACTTTTCGTTACATTGTTACATTCCATGTGAACATTTTCTTTGAATCACCTAATTAATTTATCACATTGCATTGAGTAACTCAGTACCATTAGTGTACTAAGTAAACTTTGTGGGGTCCACCATTATTTATTTATTTTATTCACTTCGTTCATACATGTTAATAGATAATTTTAGAGTTTGAGCCCAAAAAAGATGTGTATAAAAATCTCAAGTAGACCACATCACAGGAAACAGTGTGATTGAACCTACTATTGAAAAAATCTTTTTGGCCATAGAAGTTTTGGATCAAGATGATGTTTGTGGTTTCTCTTCATTCATGTCTTTGTGATCTTATGAATAGGTTGGATGACAAATAAACATTACTTTGGACCCTAGGAAGGTTTCAATGGTGAAAATCTTTATTCCACACTGTTTACTTAGAATGGTCCACTTAAGATTTAGATTTACTTCAATTTTGGGATCAAACGCTAAAATTAGTAGGAAAAATGAATGGATAGTGTGGATAAACCCCATACATTCACAGTGGGCCCAACTGAGTTCACTCAGTACGATAAATGCATACAGAGTAACTCGGTGTTCAATCTGATTTCGGGTCTTATCCACACTATGATATATGCCCAACATGAGAAAGGCTCATGTTGCACATCTTTTCACGTGAGCACCCATGCGCACCTATGCACACGTTTCATGAGCACATAACCTGAATGGTCAATGTGATGCGGTACCCTCTGAAACTCCTCAAGCCTAATTTCCAGCGCGATAAAAAACTATTGTGGGCTATGGTAAAAGGAAAAAGTTTCCTCCCTTGGTATGCATTTTTCTTTGCTATGCCCACTAGAGTTTTGGTTTGAACTGAAAATTGGATACAGAAAGCTTCAAGGGGTGCCACATCACGTGGACTATTCAGATTTTATGCCCATGATACATGTGCAATGGTGTGCATTAGTGCTCATGGGTGCCTAGGTGACCATATATATATATATATATATATATATATATATATATATATATATATATATATATGCGTGCGTGTACACATATATAGGAATGATCACTGCGCATCTTTGTAGCTTACATATATAGAAATGGTCGCTGCGCACCTTTTTACGTGAGTACCCATGCGCGGAGAACTGATGGAGTGGTTGAAGCAGTATTTTATGCCATACAGACCTTTGCACATGTGTATTGATTAGAGAATCTGAACGGTCCATGTGATGGGTCAACCCTTGAAACTTTATAAGCCCAACTTTCAGCCCAATACAAAACCTGGTTGGGCCATTCCAAAAGGAAATAATTTCCTCCATTGATTTGCATTTCTCTTTTCTATTGCCCACCATAGTTTTGTATCAAGCTGAAAGTTGGAATTGTATGGTTTCAAGGGGTTTTGCATCATGTGGTCCCTTCAGATTCTCTGATCAATGTGCCTTTGTGCGCATATAGAGGAATGCTCGCATGTGCACCTTCATACATGAGCACCTGTGCATACCTTTGCACACGTGTCACAGGTGAAGAATCTGTACAGTCCACGTGATGCGGCACCCCTTGAAACTTCATAGGCCCAATTTTCAGCATGATCCAAAACTCTAGTAAGCCATTGTAAAGAAAAATATAAATCAATGGAGGAAATTGCTGACTTTTTCATAGCCAAACAGAGTTTTACATTGTTCTGAAAGTTTTGCTCACAAGGCTTCAAACACGTACGCAAAGGTGTGCACGGGATGCCCACAGAAGAAAGTGCGCAGGTGTGTGTATAATAATAATAATAATAATAATAATAATAATAATAATAATAATAGATTAGAAGTGTTAGCCAGGACATTCATCAAATCTCCTCCGCATAAACCTCCGAATCCATTTGCCTGAGCCGCCAGCTAAATGTCTGACCACCGAAGTCACATGGGTGCTGTAGTATTTTTTGAGGTCTACCGGAATATATCTCCATGTATTGGAATAGGTTGCGTCCCCACCATAGCCATCGGATTGAGGTCATGTGATCCAAACTGTCTATATAATGTGTCGTATTCTGGTTAGGGGATAATCAATCACAGAACTATCAGAAGTATTTTTGTTCAGATGATTTTACTATTTGAACTAAAACTCACTATTTATAGTAAAAATGATAATATATGGATATTTCGACCATATGTGATGGAATCTTGCAAATCTGGCATGCGCAACCCCAGGGTAATGGGTTTGGTTCACTTAAGTAAGATTTTCCACCACAAAATCAGATATAATATGTTTAAAAACTCATCCCAATTTGTGAGATTTGAGGATCTGACGATCCGTATCGTCTCCGGATCTGATCAGCCCTTCTTGGATTCATCTTTGAAAGGGTCTGCTATCTGTTTTATATCAATTCATGTAGCCAACATCAATTAAATTAATAGAAATAAAGCTTAGATAATGTGGGGAATGAATATATGAATAGTGTAGCTAACTTGATTGAAAGATCTGTTCTTGCAAATGTATTCTATCTTGGCACGTGTGGATGCGTTTGAATGGAGAGGGCTCCCTCACGAGTTTGGAATTAGGAAACCCCCCTAGGAATGTTAACAGGGAAGTGTCGTTATCTGTAAGTCTCCTCTGGAATGACAGGTAATTAGTTCCTGCCGTCATTTTTTGTTTTTTTGTTGGCATATTCACACGTGTGAGGAGGGGGCATATTCCAACTTGGAACATTTGTGAGACATCTGGGCCACTCATATGGCTGCTTACACTGCTACCTTCCTACTCCAAAAATCAGGCCTGTCCAATCATAAGGAAGCCTTAAGTACGTAGAATATGGACTGCCATGCATCAGATTATGTTGGGAGCGTGCCCTACCTGATGAATGACCCGGATCCAAACACACGTGACATTTACGAGAGTGTAGATTTTATCATTCCTCTTAATTCTTAAATATATGTTTAACCGAATAAAATGGAGTAATCAGTGGGCATGCTGTCCACGGCTGGTGTGAGGGCCATGGGACCTGGTCGTACCGATTTATTTGATTGCCCAAGAATATATTAGTGTTCTCTAGCGAAGAATCAACGAAAGTGGGTCCCACCTGAAGATTATACAATTCCAACCCTTGAATTGGCAGAACGTGGAGGAGAAAATAGTACAGCAAGGGTCCATACTTAGAGAGAAAGTTAAACGTAAGATGGTTAGAAACTTCCAATCTGGGAGATTTTTGGTCTATCAATCATTCAGCACGGAGTCCATGCACGCAACCGAATGGATCATTAAAACATGGGGCCCATTTGCAAAATCTCTCAGCCCGGGGATTGTGTACGTAGCCTAGGGCTGAGGTTGGTATCCCACCGCGTAACCCTCCAACCACGTGAATATCCACCGCTTGCCTTGCCAGCTAAGCGGCTGCGTCACCTTTACTCACATGGGTGAGTTTAATTTTATTTTACTTTTCCTTTTTCTTCGAGAAGGCCCACCTTACATTTCCCAATCTCTCTACTCTGTAAATACCCACAACCCACGTCCAATTCCTCCATCCCAAACACATCTTCTGCTACTACAGCGAGGTTTAGGCGCTTGGAGATGGCCTCAAAGAGCTCAGCATCAGCTGCCCTTTTCCTCTCCATCAACCTTATCTTCTTTGCTTTTGCTACTACGAGCAGCCCATCCCTACCCCCACATAGCCCAAAGCCAAGGCCTACTCCCAATCCGAATCCTAGACCCACCCCAAGTCCCACACCCCTACCTAGCCCAAAGCCAAGGCCTACTTCCAATCCGAATCCTAGACCCACCCCAAGTCCCACACCCCTACCTAGCCCAAAGCCAAGGCCTACTTCCAATCCGAATCCTAGACCCACCCCAAGTCCCACACTTACAAACGGTACATGCCCTGGAGATGCACCGAAGCTGGGTGTATGTGCTAATTTGCTAGGGTTGGTGAATGACGTGGTTGTTGGGTCCCCACCAACACTCCCATGTTGCTCCCTGATCCAAGGGCTAGTCGATCTCGAGGCGGCCTTATGTCTTGTGCATTGCAATCAGAGCCAATGTCCTGGGCATTAACCTCAACATTCCAGTCTCCCTGAGCTTGGTCTTGAGCAACTGTGGGAGAATAGTCCCATCTGGGTTTGAATGTTCCTAGCCATTGGCAGTGACACTCTTTTTCTATATTTCTCTTATTTTGTATTTTGATGCATTTGAAGAGAGAAACTCTCAACAGTTTCTTATAGTTGGGAAAGCATTGCTCATATGTATAGCAATTACCATAGGTTAGTTGGAATGATATAAGATGTATTGATTTGATTATGTTATTGAATTAAAAGGCTACTTTGACATGTGTTGGCTTCGTGTTTCAATTTTGCTTTCTAACCTTACACGTGGCAAATATATATATATATATATATATATATATATATATATATATATATATATATATATATATATATATATATATATATATATATATATATATATATATATATATATATATATATTTCATAGGAAGGTGGGAGTACACCACCTGGGATTCATTGAACAGAAAGTTGCTTTACAAAGAAATGGGAGGGCACCACACAATGATCGGACCTCACCATAAAAGAACCTCATTCGGGCAGCAACCATGAATGAGATCTGGACCATTCATTTCTTGGGTCTAATGTGGATGGCCATACCAGCAAAAAAGGAATTTTTTTTTCTTTTTTATAAGAAAAAATAAAATAAAAAATATCATGACTGTAAGATGATCCTACACAATGATTGAGAGGAATTTTCCATTAAATGGTGAAGTTGGGCTATTTTCTTAAGACATGTTTGGATTCACGTATAAAGATGTATTGTATTGTATCCAACTGCTGTTCATGTATACGTTTGATCAATTTTAAAATATATCTAAATCAACATGCCATTAATTAATGTTTCGATAGGAGGTATTGTTCGGGCAAGTATACAAATTCTTCCTCTGATCGATGTTTGGATACGATGTATTGGGGTTGTGTATTGTATACACATATAATATTGATGCACTTGTACAATAGTGGCTATTTTTAAGATGATGTTGGAGGGACACTGGAACCCAGGTGGGGTCCACTGTCATGTTTATGAAAAATCCTCACGTGATGGGGCCCACCCCCCAAGTGAGCTGAAAAACCATATACATCAGCGTGAATCCCAGTAACAGGTGGATAACATGCAGTGGCCCTGGAAGTGTTCACTGGTGGGTGGTACACTCCTGTTTTCATTTCTTCTTCTTCCCCTTTTTTTTTTTTTTTTTTTTTTTTTTTTTTTTGTTTTGTTTTAAGGTGGTGGGGTCCATTGGACCCCTGAGGTTAATCCAACGGTGGGCATTGGTCCCACCATTTCGCTGGTGGGGCCTAGCAGATAGACGATATCAGTGGGTGGGTCCACACCCCTATCCCCCAGAAGAAGAACGGCGAGACGAGGAGGACCCACTCCCAGGCTCCGTACAATAAATCCAGGTCGGATTTCCCACCATTTCCTTCGATCTGGAAGGCTGATGTCGATGGCGAGCTGTTAGACTTCAACAGCCGATCGGATTCGGAACCTTTGACGTCGGAACCTGTTCCGATGTAGTCGATGGAATTGTCCATATCGGTACTAGGATTTCTACAACGGATGAGGGTTTTTGAAAGCTTAACCCTAACCCTAAACATAGGTTTAGGGCTGTGATTCGGGTGTGGAAATGGAAGGAAGGCATTTGGGTTTTCTAAATTGAGTAGGTGAGGATTTGGCCGTGAAGTGAAGGGACGTGGAAATGAGAGATAATTGGCTATTGACATTGCTTTTCAGAGAGTGGGAGTTGAAATTCTGATATTCTCCTTCTTTGAGGCTGCTTAATATGTATTATATCCAAACCTTCAAAGAGATAACCATGCAGCCGCACGAGAATACAACGCAATGAATAGACTGCACCGCACGATGTAGTGTCGTCTGAAAACACATTACCGCCTTTCGTAAAAATTTGAGTTCCTAATGTATTCGCGGGCATGGTAACCAACGGATACAATAATATACAATCCGGACCGTCAATCCAAACAGGCCCTTAACTATCAACATCTAACCCTCAGAAAGTTATTCCAAGCAGTAGCTAGGATCGACGGACTAATGTGATTGTATGTCCCTACAATAAACCTATAAAATATCAATGTGATTGTATGTCCCTACAATAAACGTATAAAATATCTTATGTGTATACCACATGGGACACACTCAGATTCATACCTCAACTAGCAGACTGAGTGGAGATACCTTGTTTCAACACTCAAGGTCTTGGTATCGATCCCTAGCGGGTTGGCTAACATGGGGTGTGTGTACTGACATGGGTGTGTACTAACAAGCTAACCCAACAACAAAATAAATGACGCAGATTGCGTCCTACCCTCGCCCTGACAGTAATCCGTCCAGGCAAGGCTTCGTGAGCCCTACCGTGATGTAAGTGTTTTATCCACACCATTCATCACTTTTCTTAGATCTTTATCCATACCATTCATCACTTTTCTTAGATCATTTTAAGGTAAGCAGGTCCATAGCTCTAGTGGACCACAACAAAGGAAGCTGCACTGATAATGACACCCACAATTGAAACCTTTCTAAGGGCCACTGTGATGTTTTTTTTTTTTTACCATCGAACCTATTCATAAGGTCATGTAGACATAGATGAAGTGAAAAAACAAATACCAGCTTGGTCCGAAACTTCTCCAGCTCCCAAGAAGTTTTTAATGGTGGCCGTTCAATCCACTTTGTGGTCCATTTAAGAATGTACCTGCTTTAATTTTTGGCACGTACATATGATCTAATAAAAATGATGAACGAAGTGGATAAAACACTTACATCACGGTGGGCCCCATAGAGCCCTGCCCGGACGAATTAGGGTGGGGTAGGATGCAATTCGCGTCCATACCACATGTGCTCACAAAGTTCTACTTAATTAAAGTAATTGCACAGGATTCTTTCGAATGATGTATGTATTAAAGAAAGAAGTTATATATTGCTTATAACTTAAGAGAGATATGCCCAACCACAATCCTGCCCATAGATCTATAATCTTCTAATGAATGGAGAAAATAAAAGATGTCCTATGGTCCAGATTCGACAGGGAGAAGTGTAAAAATCAGATGCCAATAAGATTCAATTACTAGATTTTATAGTTTTAAAATGAACCATCTAAAGTGGAGCAACCCTGACAGGTTTAATTTTTGATAGAACACAGTTCGATCTTACAGCTCCTGTATGTATGGTGCCTGCTTCCTACATGGAATGACACACCAGTCTCTAATCTGGGCCATTCAATAGGTAGTGCTCACTGAACATGACATGTATCAATAATCCGAGGAGTACACTCATCTATCATGCGGACACATTCTATCTATCTTTCTTCTTCTTCTTCTTCTTCTTCTTCTTTTTTTTAATTCTTTTTTTTTTTTTTCCTTTTTTCGAAAAGGTGGAAGCAAACCACCTAACTTTGTCGATAGATAAAATAAGCGGCATGTTCATTCAGCACCTCAAAAAGAAATGGGCCTCACCTATTATAAGATAGGTACAACTAAAATGGAAATGTTGAGATAGATGAATGATGATAAGAATGAAAAATTAGAAATGAATGCATTTGATGTCATTTAGGATTAATACGAATAGTTCGTGAGACGTAAGACAAGGGAAAATTAACTTATTTGGTTTGGTCATGCGAAACAAAGATAAGAACTCTACTGGTTAGGAGTAAGTTAGTATAAGTTGAAAGCTATAAAAGGATTGTTTATAACTCCATATGTAGGGTCGCGATATAGTAAATAATCTCGGTAAGACCGAGGTCGAATTCATAGGGACTAAACCTTGTACGTAATATGAAAGTAACCAGAACTAGAACTATAAAAAGATGATATCTAAATCTGAAAATAAATGGAGTAATTGTGATGATGAAATTAGAAACTTAAGAAATTAAATGTGGGAACTAGGGTGCCAAGGATCCACTTGTAGCAATTGGAAAGCTACCTTGCATTGACTTAAGGACACAACTGTAATTAGAGTCCTATCCTATCTAATTGGTAAGAAAAAATTTGTCAGATATCTAAACTTCTCATGGATTTAATCATCAATAGATAAAAGTGGTGAAGATTTGAAAGTAATTTTGTCACCTAACCATGCCTAGGAGACAAGACAAACAACAACAATTTACCAAACCCATAACCAATCATAAGAGAATTGTGAACGTTAGGAAGGATTCCTTATCAAGCATGTTTTATCTAGTATCCTGATCCATATCTTGTCAGCTCTGAATATTCCAGCAGCTATATGCAGCTCCCTAGAGGCAGGTTTCATAACTTCTTTTGGGGAATAGCGGAGGGTCGTCAGAAGAAGCACTGGACCTCGTGGGCAAGGATCTGCAGACCTATATCCGAGGGAGGTTTAGGGATTAGAAGACTGGGGGAGGTCATGAAAGCATTTCGTATCAAAATGGGTTGGACTCTTCTACAAGGCAAATCTCTCTGGGCAAGACTTATCTCAGCCAAATACATTCCCTTTCTTCTTCATACCAGAGGAAGGAGCTCGCAGGCAGCCTCTCAGGTGTGGAAGGAAATGCGTAACACGCTGCCTATTGTTATTCATCATTCCGAGTGGCTCATCGGTGAGGGGAAGGTTCATTTCTGGAATCAAAACTGGACAGGGAGGGGCCTCCTAGTAGCTACTACCCTGTCTCCTGTCCCGCCTCAGCTTCGGGAAGCGCAGGTGAGAGACTTTCACCCAAGAACTGGCAAATGGAATCTCTCCCACGTCCGTCCGCTCCTCCCTCCTTCCATCTTTCAGATGCTCAAGTCCAGCCCCATGGAATTTTCTGACCGAGATGACACTTTGGCTTGGGATCTCTCATCCTCTGGTGCTTTCTCTCTAAAATCAGCCTGGAATGCCCTTAGGAACCATCATTCGAGATTGTCTTAGACCAAATGGGCCTGGATCAAGATGCTCCCTCCCAAGATCGGAGCCCTCCTCTGGAAAATCATGCACAGTGCGATTCTGGTGGACTTTACGGTCCAAAAATCAGGTATTTGTTTGGCTTCCTGTTGTGAGTGTTGCAGGGATCCCCATGCCAATGCAGTCCCCACGCCCACCCTCAGCCGAACTGACCATCAGTTGATTCAGCCCTCGCCAGCCCCCTCCTCTATGTCTCCAAATCACTCTGTCGAGAACCTCGATCACCTCTTTAGCCAAGGAAAATCTGCAATGGAGGTCTGGGCGCATTTCTCCTGATTATTTGGAATGACTCTAATACCCAATCAAACTATCAAGAGCAGAATCATGCAGTGGTCCACCAAAGCCTCTTCTTCCACTTGTCTCAAGTAGTTGTTGGGTCTAACCCTGGCTTTCATTTCCTGGGAACTGTGGCTGAGCAGGATTGCTTCCAAATTCGACGGGGTGATCATGTCGGCTCGCTAGTTAATCTCAAAAGTCGCAAGGTGGCTGCAGGAAATAGGAAACCATCTGCCAATCAGCTCCTCGCCTTCTTTCTCAGAAGCTATTGCTCTCCGTTCCCTCCGCTTGCAAACCCCCCCACCCCCAAACCCGGGAAAACCTGTTATCATTAAATTGACCAAACCTCCCAGTGGTTGGGTCAAACTCAATACTGATGGCTCCTCTCGTGGCAACTTGGGAGAGAGCGGTGGTAGGGGCATCTGCAGGGACTCTCAGGGCCACCTCATCTTTGCCTTCTATAGGAGATATGGCCGGGCAACAAATACAATGACGGAAGCTCGGGCAATGCGGGATGACATTGTTATTTGCGCCAATTTGGGGCTGTCGCATGTCGTGGTCGAATCTGATTCTAGGATTATCGTCGAAGCAGTTGCGAACACCAGGGCCCCCCCTTGGAATATCTGGTACGTCATGGGTTCCATTCTTCATTACAGTCACGCTATTCACCTCTTCTTTCATCACATCTACCGAGAAGGCAACTTGGTAGCGGATGCCCTGGCAAGAATGGCTACAGATGGGTGTCCCAACCATCTGTACACGGCCCAGGCGGACCTTCCCCGCATCATTAGGGGCTCTTTAGTCCTTGAAAATGTGGGGATTGGCATCATAAGATTTTCTTAGCTCTCCCTGTGTCGAGGTATATGATAGTCGGGGTCTGAATCTTTTTGTTGGCCCCCGTCTGAATGGTTGTAATTTCAATTGGTTTCTGGTGTGGTGAGGCCCGTCTCCCTTTGTTGGGACCCACCCATCAATCTGTAATTTTTCTGCGATTAATGGATTCGTGGCTCTAGCCCACTTCTTTTGAAAAAAAAAAAAAAAAAAACTATGCCCAGGGGACGATAATGAACAACAGGGTTCTCAAGTTCATAATCTTTATAATGAAAAGAACATACTCAAATCTATCGCAGATCTATTGTAATTTAAGTCACAACAAACCATTAAAAATTGAAAGTATTCCTTATAATTAAACTAGAATCCAAAAGAATTCAATAAAACATGAATTAAAACGAAGTAAACATCCTAATCATGCCACAAGCTTCACCTCTCAACCCTATCTAAGAGGTTTAGCCAATCATAGATATGATCAAAGTAAAATCTCTTGGAAAATTCATAAAAACAACTAGAAAAGGGAAGAAAACTCTTAATCAACCGACGTTCTCTCTCTTTCTCCTCTTCCTTTGCCCTACACGTCCCAAAATTCCTTTCTTTCTCTTCTCTTCTCCTTTATATAGCACCAAATATGGTGGCTAGAGTCGGTCGGTGGAGTTTCACGTGCGCAACAGCAAAAAAATGCAAGAGAGCTACTTTTGGATTCTTATTTCAAACAAAAGACGTCCAAGAATCACTTTTCGTCTCCATGGCTGGGGTAAAGACCCCCTGCCCGATCTTTTGGATGGTTCAGATCAGAGATCTGAATAAAAACAGTGGCCCACAACACCCCGCAATGTCCTGGAAAATAGGACGTGTGTATGGTGCGAAAGGACTTACGCTGAAATGGTCGGTGAGCCCTATAGTGATGTTTTCTGCGAAATCCACCTTACTCATTAGATTCCTGACAAAAAACCAGTCGAAAAGGAGTGGTTTTGGTTAACTTTTGGTGTGGTTCACTATATCAAATCACCTCGTCATTCATCCTGTGTGTTTCTTGTGATTCACGTATGTACGTGTGCATGGGGCCGAAAGGCCACCATGGCTAGGGTCGTGGCCACCCTTCGGAGCATATGGATGGTCCAGATCATCCAATGGGGCTAAGATGTGGCCCACTAAGCATGCTTTGTCGGACAGCGTCCATCTACTAGCTGCTTTGTGAAGAAAGGGGGTCAACTGAGTAATTGACCGGACTCTTGGTTTCACGTGGTGCGAGAGTGCACCACGTGTGCACTCTCACGCCATATGTGGGGTCCACTATGATGTATATGAGAAATCTACTCCGTCCATGCATTTTAACACCCAGTTTAAGGGGTTATGACTAAAATTAAAGCATATCTAGATATCAGGTGGGCCCCAGATCAATAATTTATTGGTTGATCTGTCCGTTGGGATACTTCCACAAGGATCCAATTGCTGAAATTCGACGTGTACGGTTAATTTAGGGTCCTTAGGCCAGATATAAAGTTTTGAGCCAAATGGATGGTGGGAATCTTGTAATCCTGCATTCAGGACGATTTTCAGGCCTCTTCATCGTTGATCATTTGATTTTCTCGGATCTTTGGCATGTGAATTCTTCAATCTCAGTCCCCTAAGATCCGTCCCTTGCCTTGGTGATTTCTGAGTATTAAATACATGCCTTTAATTCCCTTTTTCAATCGAAGCTCCTAAATTCATCTTGCAATAAAAGCACGATTAAAATAGGACGTTAAATAGTATCATGTTCATAAAATCAAGCAATAGCTAGGGTCTAATATACAATATTTGACCCTCAACAAGGATGCCCTAGAAGGACATAGGTGCAAGTGTTGGGCGCGGAAACAACTTGAGATCAAATTTACTTATGATAAATCGTTGACTCAATATGAAAGAATCAAATTTCTTATACCACTATTTAGACAACTGTTTTAGGCTGTACAATGACCTCTTTAAGCCGTAAACTCCTTTTCATACATCTCAAACCCTTAAGGTTACTTAATGCATATAGATCTGCTTTTCTAGTTCTCCAAGTAGAAATACAGCCTTTGCATCTAACTATTCTAATTTCATATTATATTGGGCAACCAATGGTAATATAAATCTGATAGAAACTTGCTTTACCACTAGCGCGGATATCTCAC
The DNA here is from genome assembly GCA_037074715.1 of Magnolia kwangsiensis. Classification (NCBI taxonomy): domain Eukaryota; kingdom Viridiplantae; phylum Streptophyta; class Magnoliopsida; order Magnoliales; family Magnoliaceae; genus Magnolia; species Magnolia kwangsiensis. Next base: position 17,827,535 of record CM073576.1, on the reverse strand, counting down.
CGAAGTCGACACCCTCCCTCTGAGCATAACCGTTCATTACCAATCTAATACTATATCTATCTAATTTCACCATGTAAATCCACTTGCAATCGATCACTTTCCACCCAAGTACAACTCCACCAACTCTCACGTTTTATTTTTGTATGGAGAGCCTATTTCGTCATGCATCCCTACCATCCACTTCTCTGCATCTCTGTCTTTTAAAGTTTCCTTAATAGTAGACGTATCTCCCTCATATATAATTAGAACAAGTGTAACGTTCACGGATGACACATGTCCTCTTTGCTAATGGCACAGGGGAGTCCTTAAAGAAGATTGTGAAATTTCTCAAGAACTGTGATCGGATCTCAGGCCAAAAAGTTAATAATTCCAATAACTTTTTCATTCTCTCCTCTTCTCAAACTACTGCTTGAGTGAGAGCAGTTAAGAACATTCTGGGTTTCAAGAAGACTAAACCTCCTTTCTCCTACCTTGGCATCCCAATCTTCCATAGGAGGCTAAAGAAGGCGTATTTTCAGGCTTTGACTGACAAAATCCGCCAAAGAATTTTGGGTTGGAAGAGCAAAATTCTTTCTCAATCAGCTACGCTGACATTGATCAACCATGTTCTCTCTAGCATGTCGGTCCACATACTAGCATCAACAGTTGTTCCTGTTGCTTTAATCACTGATCTGGAGAAGGCCTTCTACAATTTCTTTTGGCGCTGGGATGCAGATAGAATCCATTATCATTGGCTCAACTAGAAAAAGATCTCCCTAGCTAAATCTGAGGGAGGTTTGGGAGTTAGGAACATCAAATCAGTCATGTGGGCTTTTTGCTCCAAACTTACTTGGACAGTCCGCTTCAGAGGAGAGTCCAGCTGTTGGAGCAGCTTCATGAGGTCAAAATACGTAGCTGATATGTAATCTATTCAGGGTGCGAGTGGTGCATCTTTTGCTTCACCTCTCTGGAAATGTCTTTATAAGATCAGTCATTTTGTTGCTAAAAGAACTCGATGGATAGTTGGCAAGGGAAACATTAGTTTCTAGCAAGCAGATTGGATAGGGTTGGGCCCTTTGAGTAACTGAATGCTGCATCCCCCCCTTAAGTGCTTACTCCAAGATCTACTCGGTCCAAATGGTTGGATATCGTTGTCTCAAGTGGCAACCTCCCGCCCCAAACGGTGATTGATCACATTTCAAGTGAAGGATTCAGCACCTCTCCTTCCGAAGACAGGTGTGTCTAGACTGATTCTCCCTCTGGCGACCTTGCTGTAGGCCCGACTTGGCAGAAAATCAGGCCCCATGCTATCAGAAAATCCTAGGCCAAATGGATTTGGCACGCGAAGATCCCCCCAAAACTTTCTCTATTCGCCTGGAAAATTCTGCACAAGGTTGTCCTAGTAGATGAGAGAGTCTAAAGCAAAGGAGTCAACATTACGTCCAAGTGCGAGTGCTACTCGCCTCCATCTCTCCCTAATGTTGAGTCCATTGATCACCTTTTCTCCTCGGGCTATGTGGCTGCTCAAGTCTGGGGGTATTTCACAGATATTTTCAACGTTCAAAGTAGGCCTAACTGCACATCTTTTCAAAGGGCCAGTCATTGGTGGGCTTCATCCTCATTTTCGAACTCCTTGTCCCTCCTCAAGGGCCTTCTCCCAGTTATCATCTTCTGGGAATTGTGGAAAGCCAGGAACCTGGCCCACTTCGAGGATTCGGAGGTCCGCTCAGGGAAGATCATGGCAAACATCCATCATTGGGTCAATCTTTTGGGCCCCCTCTTTCTGAGCCCCATCCTCCTCAGTCTCTCCACGTGCCTTACTCTAGACCAACTGGGAATCTCCTTCCCAACTCCCATATCTCATAGGCCCGTTCTGCTAAAATGGTTCAGGCCTCATCATGGGTGGATTTAACTAAATGTTGATGGCTCTACCTTGGGTAACCCTGGCCCTTTTGGAGGTGGAGGTGTTGCTAGGAATTCAGGTGGGGACTTCATTTTTGGCTTCTCCTTTGGTTATGGCTTCGGGTCTAATACTCGTGCTGAGCAAAGGCTATCTTGGATGGTCTCTCTCTCTACGCCTCCTTGGGCCTCGACAAGATAGAAATAAAATCTGATTCCAAGGCAATGGTTTAACTTTTTTTGACTCTCCCCTTCACACTTGGGCGCTATGGTATTGGAGGGCCCACTTTGATCTCCTTAAGAATGGCAGAAAAGTCCGTTTATTTCACTCTCCTAGCTAGGGAAACTAATTTAACGATAGATGGGTTAGTTAGATTGGGGAGCGCCAACCAATCTAACCAAACATTCAATCTCCTATGAGATCTTCCTCCCTCAATTTGCGGTTCACTACTCTTAGACAAGGTAGGCTTAGGTTGCCTTAGCGAGTCTTGATTCCTTTCCATATGATAGGTGGGGCAACAGCTTTTTGGGTTCGCCCCGCCCGAATTTGGCCTTGTACAGCCCTGATGTACTTTACATCCTATGAATATAAATCTCAATTTTGAAAAAAAAAAATGTAATGTTCAAGTTATATCCCTGTATGTTAACGGTAGCCTACGATCCCTTCATGGATTTCTCTCGACAGGTGGTTGCTCCACCTCTTCATGCACCTCTACCTATGGCTTAGGTTCTTTGAATGTTTCACCATTGTCTATTTTAACATCAATTATTGACTTTTTCATTTTTTATGCTTATTCTTCTGAAATAAGAAACCCTTATTAAACTTGACATATCGACTAAATATGATTTTTCGTGAAACTCGACTATGCAATATGTAACCTTTCACCCCATTACTATAACCGAAAAAAATACACTTGTTAGCCATTTGTTTTAGCTTATCTCTTTCAACTGATGATGCATGAGAGTAAGCATCACAATCAAATATCCACAGCCCCAAGCAATCAATTACCTTACTATTTTATACTTCTTCTAGAATTTTGCAATCAATTGCTATAGAGAGTAATTGATTCACCAAATAGCAAGCCGTAGAGATAGTTTTAGCTCATAAGTTTTTGCCCAACCTAGAATTACTCAACACACTCTGGACCCTTTTCAAAAGTGTCTGGCTCATACGTTAAGCCATGTATTTTACTTTGGTGTATGCCTTATTGTGTTATGCCTCACTATCCTTTTATTTTTTACATTATTGGTTAAATTCACAGTACCAAAAAAAGAGGCAAAGGCTATGGATAAAAACCATAGCTAAAAAGCCTGTTGCTACAGTAATAGCCCGTAGAACGTTCGTAGCAATTGGCGGTGTAGCTAAAGGTCAAAAGCTTACGACTACGGATTAAATCTATAGCTATAGATATCAATAGCTACGGATATAATCCGTAGCTATACTTTCTGTAGCGAAATGCACATTCTGCTACAAATAATATCTGTAACTAAAAGTAGAATTTAATCCATAGTAATATGTTGAAGTAAGCAATAGCCACGGTTGTTAGAACAAGAGCTACGGGTAATATCCGTAGCTACTTTTAAAATTTTAAAAAAAAATTATTACAATGGTGTCTGTTACCATTGCAAGAACTTCTTGTGATTAATCAACTCATCTAAGCTAATACAATTAATGCTGCTAGGAATAGTACATAAAATGCAATCAGGAAAGAAAAAGATGCATTCATATTACAAATAGCAATCAAATCATACAATGTATCCTACATTCACATTTCTAAATAAATAAATTTCAGAATACAACAGATTGCCGGTTGTAAGTATAATAGGAGTAGAGGATGATGATCAAACAGAGCAAATGAAGAAAGATCTCCAAGAAAATTCTTTAAATTAGTGACAACAAAACATGATCTCGATGCGGCAGTAGAAAATATCCATCACAACTTTTTTCTTACTAATAAACATTTATGCATACTCCATGTCATTGCAATATATATATAAGATTAAAAAAAACTATTGAAGATAGCATCCTGAAAGTACAAATAAAAGAATCCCACTCTAAGATACTTACTTTTAACCTCTTATGAGCTTCCTTCACTATTTTTCCATCTTTCTTTTTCCTCCAATTACGGCCATCCTTGCGGAAGTATCTCAGTACCTTCCGATCAAAAAGAAAAAGTGATCCACCTGGCAAGGAAAGTGCATCCTAAGCTAAGATTTGTTCACAATTTTTTTTTATTTTTTATTTTACATAATCGAAGAAAATGATTGAAAACGATTCGTAGTACGGAAGGTTTTTATTGATAAAGTGTTTCAAATGACACAATGAAAATGCAAAATAACAAAATCAGAGATCTATCAAAACCAAATTTTAGCAGGTTCAAGATAATGTTCTTCACATGCCATAGTCTAGACAACCCAGCTAAGCTCACCAAGGAAAGTCTATCAATTTACAAATCAACTAGACTTTTAAAAGAAAAACTTAATACAACAGCCAACAAAAAGCTCCCAAGACTAATTTCACTCATTATCATTACCGTGCCTTGTCCAAGACTAATCTCACTATACACTAAAATTTCTAAGCTAAAAGGTATTGGTGGATCAAGACACTTGAAACAGTTGGCACCTTGTATTTGAGTGTATGTGATGGCCCGTTTGGGAACTTTTATCTGGAATGCATTGGGATGTAAATTACAATTACATTGAAATCAATGTGATTATGAATCCTCAATTTTGTTTGGTTTTTTTTTTTTTTTTTTTTTTTCTTAATTTTATTTTTATAAAAGAAAGGCCATTCGACAGCCCAGGATATATTCATTGGCAAAAGGGGATTTACACATTTGGGAAGGCCCAGAGAAAAAGGACTGGGCCCACCTATCATGGAGAGCTAAATAGAAACAAAAACAAGCAAACTCCAAAGGGAAGAAAATAAATCCTACAAGAAACGAATAGCCCCCAAACCAGCTCTATCGAGAACCAACTCTCCACGAGAGATACGGGGGAGATCCGAGGAAGATTAGAACAACCAATATTGCTGATTTAATCTACCCCAATGGGCCAGGCTATCTGCCACTGCATTCGCCTTCCTAGGGATGTGCTTAATCAAGATGGCAAGAGTAGACTGAAGATTTCCGAACTGGTTCATACAGTAGAAGACGATCCAAGGGACATTCCCTCTATTGGAGAATAAATTCATAACAGCGATGGAGTCGCTCTCCACCTTAAGGTTAGTGTAGCCGAAATCCTTACACAGCTTTAAATCGTCGACCACTGCCTTGACCTTTGTCATGAAGTTCGTTCCCACACACTATAACCAGTAGCGAATGCAAAAACGAAATTTCTCTTCTCATTTCTACAGACTCCCCCACTGCCAGACAGGCCCGGGTTATCCCTGGACGAGCCATCAACATTCAACTTTACCCAGCCCCTGGATGGGTAAGACCATTTCGCCACCGACAAGGTGGGGAGGAGATTAACTGACAGTGGAAGGCCGAGGGCTGCAATCACCTTGCTATTGCTCTGGGCTTTACACGGCAGAAGGGGAAAAGCGTTGTACAAGTGAGAGAACCAAGACCGAACCTTGTTGATGGAATGTTGTTTCCTAATGGGGAGGTTGTTAAAACGCTGCTTGTTCCTCGCTATCCAGATCTCCCAGAGGATGAGGGCCAGTGAGATCCCTTTAAACAAACCCAGAGGGGACGATTCCTTAGCAATGGCCCACCATCGAAAGACTCTGCCACCTATAGATTGGTTGGGAAGACAATCAACATGGAACGAGGAGGAGAAATAGGACCACATTGCAAAAGCCAGCTCGCTTTCCACAAAGAGATGGTCGAGGGATTCCTTGTTACGACTACTGAACTTGCAACAAACGCAAGAGGAAGCTATTTGAATTCCCTTTTTCTTCACACTAATGTCGATCGGGACCACTTTGCGTTGGATTTTCCAAGACAAGATGGCAATTTTGGGGAGAGGTGAGAATGTCATGCCTATCTAGCCCAGAAATGCCGTTGACGATGGGATCTGATGACCTCCTAGGCCGATTTAGAGGAAAAACAGCCCAACCTTTCCCTAGTCCAGATGAGACGGTCCTCTCCCTGACGGACGGACAGGCCTTCCGAAGTGATGTGGAGACGAACAGAGGCTGGTAGGGAGGCAGGGAAAGAGTTATTATGGAAGAGGCCGTCAGGTCCAATGACCTCATTAATCTTCAGATTTTGGGGCTGAGAGGAAAGGTTGTCCTAGGAAGCCTTTGAGAGGGCCCAGCCCTGTCCAGTCCACATCCCAGAAGTTGCTGTTTCCATTAGCTAGCAAGAGACAACAATTGCGAAGAAGGAGTTCGCAGAGTTTCCTCACCTGAGTCCAAGACGGGGAGTTGGACTGACGTCGAGTCGCTTGAGCCCAAGGTTGTGTGACTTCGTATTTGGCTCTCATGAATTTAGCCCAAAGGCTGCTGTGGTGATCAACAAAGATAGTCCAAGCTCTCTTTAACTTGAAGGTAGATGAGACATCCCTTAATCCTTTGATGCCCAGACCTCCTTTAGAAGGGCCCATAATAGACGTCCATCTCACCCAATGTAGATTCTTTTTTCCTTCGGACCATCCCCAAAAGAAGTCCGCGAACCCTTTCTCTAGGGAAGAAAAAGTCTTCATCGAGATGTTGACTGCCGCAAGTGAATGAATGGGAATGCTCGAGAGGACATGTTTAATTAGAACAACCCTGGTAGCCTGATTAAGGAAGCGTGCTTTCCACCCAGAAATTTGGGCTAAAATTTTCTCGACTAGCGGCTGGAAGCTGGAAGCTGTGATTCGCCCTTTGGATAGAGGGACTCCAAGGTAAAGCAACGGCAGGGAAGATCTGAAGAAACCTGTCTCCCTTTCAATTCTTCGAATCCGATTGGTGGCCATCTTAGAAGAAACTATGAAGGAGCTTTTAGCGGAATTAATTTTGAGACCCGAAGCGTCCATAAAGGATTGAAGGAAATCTTTTAGAATCTTGACTGAAGAAGAAGATCCGTTGGAGAAAATGGTGGTGTCATCGGCAAAAAGGAGGTGAGAGATCGTCATGCTGCAACGGTTGGTAATATGGATGTAATTGGAATGCACTACAATCCAAACCTTTTGACTGTAATTTACAGCCCTACAATGCCTGTAAATCCACTCTTAAATTATTGGCCATCAGCTCTTGAATGATTGGCAGTACCATAGTAGATCAGTCTGTACATAGACTATGAATTTTAGAGCTGTTTTTCATCCAGAGTAGAAACCAGATGTAATCTAAATTAGCATAAGGATCTAAATATTAACAGAAATAACTCTGTGGCGTATTTAAAAGAATGGTGATACCTGCAGGATATCCATGGATGTGGAAGGCTGGTGACGTTCGTGTGGAGAGACTTCTACACTTCAGGGAGATTCAAATAAGCTTCAATGTACTCAGGTGAACAAGGATCGAACTCCACATCCTGTTTTCGACTGACGATCAACGATGGAAATGGATGAAGAAGAAATTGAAGGGCATTCTTAGTTGCTGTTCTCGGTTTTTTTTTAAGACTAAGGCAGTGTTTGGATATTCTATTTACCAAATTACAATAACACTGTTCAAAATTCATGAAGAGGAAGTTGCACTCGAAATGTTCTTACACTTCATTCAAATCCAATCTGAAACTAATCAAGTGTAATAGATGTCACCTTTTTTGGACACGTGGCAGAGCAATGTCGCAGAAATAGTCTTTAGTCAGGAGTTCATCAATAACCTCATCCACATGGGTCAACGAAAAGCCTGCGACTAAATAAAACATAAAATCAAAATGTAAATTGGTTTGACCAATTAGCATTCCTCTTCATTAAAAATTAAAATTCATCTTGTACAGATTGAGAGTTCATAGAATAAGTAAAAGATAAGTTGCAAAATTGTGACTGAAGAGGCAGATAAGAATATATCTGAAAGTATCACATAAAATTGAATCAAACTTACGCTCATCTGACAATTTATGCCTTATTTTTCGATAATCGTTGTAGAGTGGCTCAAGATATTGGTAGACATCAGTGACTGTCCAAGTGATACGATATAAAAGGCCCCAAGTACACAAACATATCTGCCAGCAAAGCATCACAAGATCTTAGCAAAGAAAATATAATAAAAAATAAAACAGGTATCAAAAGCTTGAAGCAAAAAAGCCAATGTGATATAAGTGAATGCAGCAAAGCAAAGTTCCTTTGATAGTATGCTGAGAGCTTGTAACAGAATACAATTGCTAGCTTTTTCTTTGCAAGGTGCCAGAGGTAATCCCAAGGCAATTTCAACCAATCGAGCTGAAGAAATATGCAATATGCCCAATTGAACTAAAAAACTTTCTTGTTCATCCAGCAACCAAACAATGATAATGATATGCATAGATTATCATAAAAGAAAATTACAAAGATGAAAAGAAAAAAGAATGCATGCTTTCTATAGTCACCTCAACATAACAGATGCTTTCCCTGCATCATCATGTCCTTCCCTGCATCATCTGCTGCCTGTAACTTAGCAGGATCACAACTTTCTTTTTCTTATTTTGTGATGGATAATGATACAATATCTCGTCTGTAAAAAAAATAAGAAAGGTTACAATTATACATCTATTTGCCTCATGCACAATAAAAAATTTCAGCATAGAGCCTCCATATCTCACCAAAAAATGATAATAACAGGAACACTTGGTGAGTTAGAAACCAGTCTAAAATTTCATAGTCCTCTCCAACATGGCAAACACTGCATTAGTTTCATATAAATGACTTGAGACTAACAATAATACAAAATTTTAAAAGAAATAGAAGAGAAGAATCATTCAATCATTCTCAAACCCATATGCTAATACAGATAAAGACTTCATGGCTTACAAACCCATATACCCAATTAAACGAATACAAATAAAGAATAATAGAATATGAATATATTGAAAACATCATAATTTGCTTATCACGAAGGGTCATCTTGAACTCTTGCATCTATCCACATTTACAGATCATGAAGAACGAATCATTAAATAAAAAGATTGGAACTATCAAATAGAATATTGCACAAATATGGGATGAAGTAACACACATTCAAGTTCAAATATAATGCAAAAATGCAGAATTCAGAAATGCATGTCAAAGTTCGAAAACAAGTTCAAAAGCTAAAAACATACCAAGCACTTCAACCATTTTGACACATTCATCAAGGAACCCATCTTCGTTCCTACATTCTAATGGCTTTTGCCTCACACAACCGTCAGACCAATTCCCTGAATCCCAGTCTTTCCATATTCTGGGCTTGAATCCTTGTAAACAAATGAGATAGGCAAAGGAGTCAGTGAAGCTTATTTTGCATAGGCATACTTACAAGATCTGAACTACAGACGTGGAAGGCCCTTCCTAGCATGGGCTCTAGCTCAAAAACTACACCAATTATCAATCTTTTTTTTTTCATTGGAGGGGAGTGTAATGTTTTCCTGATCTAACACTTGTTGACGCTGAAGTTTTACTCTTTGCATGCTTGCAAGCACATCTAACAGGACAATTTATCAAGAATATTCCATTGCAAAGATGGCCTTGTCCAAAAACCGAGGCTAACACCCACCAACAGGGACTGTAACAGAGACTGCAATAGGCATCTATGTGCTTCTCAGGATCAAATGCATCCTTTGCATCCTCTCTGCCATGTCCAATTACTGCCTCCTTCAAGTCCATCTCTTTCACCACTGAGTTAGTCTATATAACAGAATGGATACAGTTAGTTACAAAAACACTACAACAAAAAGGGGTATAAATGGCATTTGCACCACTCTTTTATCGGCGCTATGTAAGACCTAACAATGGATATCTTACATTAAAAAAAAAAACAACTGGCTAGCGTGACTTTCTCTTATTTCCTACCTCTCTCTCTCTCTCTCTCTCTCTCTCTCTCTCTCTCTCTCTCTCTCTCTACAACTCCACGACTCTCCTATTTCCTACCCGTCTCTCTCTCTCCCTCTCTACAACTCCATGACTCTCTCCTTCTATCTCCTCTTTCTCTCTCCCGGCTGCTTTGGGATCTCTCCAGCTGTAGCAACCTACTTTGGGATCTCACCATAGTATCTATCTCTTGTGTAGTTTGCAGGACTTTCTCCCTATCTCTCTCTCAAAACCCTATTCCTCGACCCTCTGCTGTAGTTGGGTCTTCTGCTGCTCATGAATCTCAGATTCTCAGGTATGATGTAATGCTTTTCTCTTCTTGTTGTTGCTTTCTGAAATTTAGAATACTTGATTAGGAATATGCTTTGTTGAATACAAATCCCTAATTAGGGATTTGCATTGTCGAATCCATTTTTAGGGATTTGCATGGTCGAATCCCTAATTTAGAATTACTTATTACATCTGCAAATTCTCGAATCAGGGTTGTTGATGGTGTTGATCTAATTCACAAGAGGTTATAGAGATGAGCTAGTGTAGCAAGAGGTTATAGAGAATCCCTCCCTCCCTCTCAGCTAGTTGCAATATTTTCGTTTATCCTTACTTTAATATAGGTATGCTATTGGATATTCCATTTTCGCATAAAGCCCTAGGGCTTCATGTCTCTTCATCTCTTTCCCCATTCACTATGTTTTGATAAATCCTTGATCTGTGGCTTGGATTCCTAAAACCCAAATGCAAGGACTGATTTGAATGTGTGCAGATCTATTCTCTGAATTTTGCAACGATTTTGGGTAATGTAGTAGGGTTTTTTTTAAATAACCATTTATTCTCTTTTTCTCTGAATTTTTAGTTTTTGTTTTCTTTTGTTTTCACTGTTTTTGTTTTTTTAAAAAAAAAAAAAATCTTATTTGGTTATGAAATTTGGGTCTTCTAATTCCCAATTGGAGGTTTGAATTTTTCTTTTCATTTTTGCCGAATTTTTAGTGTGTTTTTCAAGTCTCTTATCTGGTTTGAAATATGCACGTTAACCATTTGAAGAAATGCTTCAACCAAGACCCCTTTCAATTATTTTGAATGTTTTAGCTAAGTTGTATATTAATCTTTTGCAGGATGCATGCCATTAGATACTATATTGGTAAATTGTACAAGTGTATGTATGTCTTCACTGGCTCGATTAGGAAATATCCTCTGTCCAATGTGACATATGGATGCGATATCTAGTCATTCATCTACTGCACCCCAATATTATATACCATGGGCTAATCTAGCCATCAGGTGGACCATTTTACATATGAAAGAAGAAATGGACAACTAAAAAATAAAAATTAAAAAAGGATTAATGCTCCCCATTCAACATCCATATGTAGCGCAATCAATGCTTTGTGGTATTGAACCATATAAATGAATTGTCATTCATAAGTTTGTTGGTGGGCACTACCCACAAACCAGACCACATTGCTCATATAAAAATATTTTTTATAAATGCATTGCTCATGTGTTAGGTATAAAAATATTTTTATATAAATATTTTTTATAAATGCATTGCTCGTGTCAGGTATTGAACCATATAAATGCATTGCTCATGTGTCATGGTGTTAGTGTGAAGGCCACTACCAATACCAGACCACATTGCTCATATAAAAATAATTTTTCGGGATTCTTTTATATTAAATCATTTACTTAAGCAATATATTCTAATAATTAAATATATGCGCGCGCACACACACACACACACCAATGTGTGGACGAAACTAAGTTTTAAACATCATGTCTAGCTTGGAGCATCTGTTGAAGCTACGTAAAACCCCATCATTAGCAAGGTTAGAACAAGAGTATTTTATGAAATTAATGACTTTGTTGCAATAATCCAAGAGGATGGATTCATTTGACAATGGCATAGAAACTAGTAATGAAAGAATCATTCCCCAAAGGACATGATGTGTAGCAAGATTTTAGAACTTGAAGTGCAAATTTTGGCCACTAAGAATGGTCATTCCAACTGAGGAATTACCTCTTCTCAAGTAGCCTTAAGTACTTGATGAAGAGAACTTTTTGTTTTTTTTTACCTTCCCTCCATTTTTATTTTTTTTTAATCATTAGCCCTGACCCTGTGCATAATCGGTTGGACTCAATGGCTCTAATGAGTCTGTTGTTCTTCAACTTCCAACCTTGGTGACTATTAAACCTGTTTGAGTTTCCTTTTTGGTAGGTAGCTAACCTGGGACCTACAAAACGATACCAGAAGGTAAAATGGAAGAGATAGATGATCACCATCATTGTTGCAAGACGTGCATTATTCGTTGCAAGACGTATGCGTTATTTGTTGCAAGACGTGCGTTTGTACCATCCCCTAATTGACATAAACTTTTACTCATTTTATACCTATGAAGGCACTTAATTTAATGTTTCTAAATTGGCAGTAGAAATATGGATCCAAGAATTATACATTTGACACAATATCTATCTTTTTGTGGATGAATTGAATCTGTTTATTCTGTGTGCTCGTATCGTTGAGAGGTTTTGTGGTGCAGGGACAAAGCATGGGGTGCTCTTTTGGGAAAACAGTTAGCAAAAAGAGATGTCATAGTCGCATCCATTGATTATAGGTTTTTCTGTTATCTTAATTTAAGGTTTGACCATTTTGTTGTCTGATCCAACATATCCAAGTACCTGTGCACGTACATCAGCGCACACATGCAATCAACATGTTTCATGGTCCACATTTCTATGCAGAAATTTTCCTCAGGGAACCATCAGTGATATGGTGAAAGATGCGTCTCAAGGAATCTCGTTTGTATGCAATAATATTGCTGAATATTGTGAAATATCTCCCCTCTTCGTAAGTTTCTTGTTGAATGAGAATTTAAAGGTTTTAGTTTATGAATACATGACAGATTTTCATGAATCACATTCCATCTGTATGCAGGAATCTTAGCCACAATTCCCTATCTGGGCCTATTGGCAACATATTTATGGATCTGCTGAATCTAAAATAATTGTAAGATTTCAAACAACACTTTTACTATGTAAATAAGTAAATGAAAACTTAGGTATCTATATGTAATTTGTTTGGTCTTGATTTTTAGTACTTGTTTTTCTTAGAATCAGAATTTACCCATTGAATTTTTAGGTGATTCCATTGATATATTATAGTTTGCAATGAGTACTTGTGCCAAGGTGAGATTGGGTTTGTCGATAGTGGAAATACGATGTTTCTATATCTGCCCTCTACTCATTCGATAAAATGCCTGAAAATGATTTTCCTTGTTAATGGTTGTTGCTAATTGAAGCCTTGCATAACTGAGGATCCTAACTAACCTTGAACATATATGAAAAATAAATAGTTTTGTATTGGTTGGAAATGAATTTCCATTGTACTCATAGGGCTATTCAAATGGTTTGCTCACTTGCACAAAATCATTTATAACTTAAACCATTTACCACCATCCAAACAACCACCTAGGTATTGATTTGTTTCAAGTTTTCAGATATTTGGCATGGAAACCTACCCCCACCTTGTCAGGTTTTGTAGACATCAGTTTGTTAGAATGCAATCCTTTATCCAAACCCCTATTGGTTTCAAAACCTAATTTTATTTGTAGGTTTCAATATGAATCTTCATTTCTTGGCTTTTGGTTATGGAAATTGTTAATACATGTCGTTAAAACCTCAGTTTTAGAAGTCTTACAATTTCATGTCTATATTTTGTTTGCTAATTCTCACTATATTTTAGCTTCTCTCTCTTCTTTTTTTTTTTCCTACTTTCATGAGGCAGATTTCCAGATCTTGCAGGCCTTGAACATATTATCTTACTTGAATTTCTCCATTTTGTTCTTTACAGAGTTACCTGTATTTTTATTTTATTTATTTATTTTTTATTTTTTGTTCTTTACAGAGTTTCCTGTATCAATTGTGCAATGGAGTTGCTCATTGTCACGGCCATGGAGTGCTACACAAGTTACCTTTTGTTGGTTATTCATTCGTCTTCATTTTCATTTCATTTCATTGATTCCATCCTTCTATAAATGTCATTGTATAAAAATATCAAAAAATCTGATAATATTGACGTTCCTGTTTCATGAATTGGTCTCTTGTAAGAGAAACATTGAAATCCCCATTGCTCCAGCTTCTCTGTTTCTATAAAAATTGTATCCAACAACTATACTTAGTTCTTGACTTCTTGGACTCTTCCTAAAACTTGGCAACTTTATTGAAATTTCTTCCGGTTATGAATTTTGATATTTAAACTCTACCGTTTTATTTCTTTTGGTTGGATTACCAACATGTTTAAAATAGATATTGTGCCTTTTCCAGAACAGCAGCCATATTCAATCATTCATCCTCGAATGATTGAGCATCCTTATGTTTTCAGTATATTTGAAGAAAATAAAAAACAAAATGCAGGTTTTTTCAATCATGGTCACAATCTCTCTCTCTCTAGATAATTGTTGTAAAACTTCTGCCAATATACAGGTAGGATCATGCTCATGTTTTTACAGTTGCATACGCTGCTTACAGGTAGGATCATACTCATGTTTTGCAATGAAACATGTTGTTTCTTCATTAGAATGTTCTTGTTTATAGATATGATTCATTGAAAATAGGGCAATGATTAATGAGGGAAAAAGAAAATCCATTCTGGTTAGTGGTGAAAGTGGTGCTGGTAAAACTAAAACCACAAAAATGCTTATCCAATATTTTGCCTATATATGTTTCTCTCTTCTATTAGTATTGTACAGTTATTACATAGAATGGTTTGATGGATGTTTTGATTGGTAGTTTGAACAATAGATGGTTTGGTGCATTGTATTTTTGTTTTCCTAATATGCCATTCTATGCAAGTATACCAAGTCAAATCATTTTTCTCAATTTCTATGTAAGTTCTTAGCTCATAAAACACATCTTTGAAGGGGTATATTGTATTTTTGTTATATAAGCTACTGTTCTTGATCAACTGAGTTATAAGTGGAGTGCCAGTGTGCTCCCACCTTTATTGAAAAAAAAAAAAGAAAAGGTGTATATGGTATTTTTGTTATATAAGCTACTGTGGTTTTTCTTATTATGCAGCTTGTTTAATATGGATGGATATTTTGCACCTGTGATTGAACTTTGAGCAAGGTTGCAAGTTGCCACGGTGGTTTCATTGTATGCAGATAATCCAATTTGTGTTTCCACAGAAAATATGATTGCCAGATGGAATGATTTTTTTAAAAAAATATTTTTTCTGTTCGAATTATGTTGTTTATGCTTTTTAGTATTCATAATAGGAAGCAGCCTCAAATTGCAGTTGTGTTTCATTGAAGTCAAATTTGAAGTAATGTGGTAGCAATTTGTAGCTCAATTCCTCAATACGAATGCTAAGAAAGTTACTTGCAATTTGGTTATCACTTTATTCAACTAATTATTTGAATTCATTTTAATATGCATCCAAATGCACATTACATAGGATTCGTAACATCTGAAAAGAAAGGAGCTTAGCCAGTAATGCATCTTAAAGGATTTTACTGTGGAAACCCATTAGATCTATTTTTGGATGTTTGGATGTATAATGTTTGAATTTCCAACTAAATTCATACATGGACTCTATCAATGCAAGTTGCTACATCTTTGTTCTGAAATTCCATTTGAACAACAAAAAGTGGAAACAGCCTTTATCCTCTGTCAATATTATGGTGCTTGTTTTGGAAGCTTAATTGACAAACACCAGTTTGCATGTAATAGAGGTAAGAAATACCATTATTATAAATTTTTTCTTTTTTTTTTAAAGGAAGTTGCTACGGCTACAACAGTTCATTGTTCATGTAAAAAAGAAATTAATGTAGACTTACATTCTGGTGCTGGTGATGCATTTGTTAGTGGGATACTTTGCATTTTGGCTTCGGACCTAAACTTGCTCCAGGTACCATTCGAGCTACATGATTTTGAGTAAAACTGTAGAGCACCTAATTTCATTTCTGCAACATTTTCAGTTCTGTATGGGTTTAAACCATTGTCATACCATCTTTGCC
Organism: Magnolia kwangsiensis; assembly: GCA_037074715.1. NCBI lineage: Eukaryota > Viridiplantae > Streptophyta > Magnoliopsida > Magnoliales > Magnoliaceae > Magnolia > Magnolia kwangsiensis. Next base: position 17,811,735 of record CM073576.1, on the reverse strand, counting down.
ATTTCCTTTTTTATTTTGTGTTCTTTTTTTGTATAATTCTTGTTGCTCTTTGTCATACATCAGTTGAGCTCATGCCTTCCCACAAATTTGAACTAGTTGGGCTTCTTCTATTGCTTGAGTTTGTAGGGCCACTGCTTGAAGCTACCGTTTTATGTTGTAGCAGAAATTGGTCTTTCTGAAACAGAACCAGCTTTAAACCTTTGAAAGATGGTTTTTGGAGTCTTAGAAGATGTAGCAGAAAATCTGTAATTTTGAGAAACATGAAAGCATAATTCATCTTATGTTTTTTCCCTTTTCCTCCTGTCCAGCATGTGTGTTATGGTGCTCAATGGAGAGCAAAACTGAAAGTTGTTGTCCATATTTTAAATTTCCAAACAAATTTCCAAGTTTCATGTTAGTATCTTCTAGAATTTCAACTGTAGATTTTTTCCCCCTTTTTAGATGAAATTCAACATGATCTTCCAAATTGTATATCTTTGATTCTTAGAGCCAATACAAGCAATCTCTTCCTACATAGCTCTACGAAGTAAGTCAGTGGGTTTCTCTCCATCCGTTTGCCAGGTATTATTCATCAATCTCTTCCACATATATATATATATATATATATATATATATATATATATATATATATATATATATATATATATATATATATATATATATATATATATGTTATCCTTGGAGGATTTATTTTTTAAGGGGACGTGATATTCTTGCAACCTATGGTATGGTGCCCCAATATTGCTCGTATGTTACTAGTATGTAGTAGATATTACTAGGTTAATTTTTTTCCAACATGCCTTGTCCCAAAGGGTATGAACAAAAGAATAGCCCATATTAATGATTGGTGATTTTGATGCATTGTTTATTTTATCTAGAAATTATTGTAATGAACCCTAGGGTCCTCATGGGTCTACCTTAGCAGAAATTGCACATGCCACCAAAAAATTGTAATATCCAACTTTTGTGTTCTTTGAATTCTATAATGTACTTAATCATGTAGCTTTACATTCCTCTTGGGAGGCATGACATGCTGCTTATGTTATAAACATGAATTATTGTCATTTTTTTTTTTTTTGTTCAGCACTGAATGCTAGATGGTTATGAATGTACTCTGGATAAGATTGACTGATACTGGCCGAAACTGGCGCCATGTTTATAAGGTATGGCTACTCTTTCGTGCCACTTTCCATGTCTTGCATGTCTATTTTTATCGTTATCTTTTATTAGCAACCAAAATTTTCTTTTGTGTGAAAAAAGAATGATATCCATATTTATCAACCAAAATGTTGAGGGTTTGATGGTTTTTGTAGAATCCTATATGATATCTCAGGTTTTGAATATGTTGAGCCTAATGGAAAGGATATGGGAATCAATGTGTGAAAGAAGGTTGAAACCATTTTGGCCCTCTCGAATAGCAAGGATAAAATACAAGAAGTTCAATTCTCTGATACTGCATTGGAGAGGTGAATTTTGGTGGTTTTTTTTGGCTGGCTTTCTTTCTAGTGTTTATGGTTTGATTACAACATTCATCACACTCTCTCTCTTCCTTGATTCTCTGATACTGCATTGGAGAGGTGAATTTTGTTGGTTTTTTTTTTTGTTGGCTTTCTTTCTAGTGTTTATGGTTTGATTACAGCGTTCATCACACTCTCTCTCTTCCTTGATTCTCTGATACTGCATTGGAGAGGTGAATTTTGGTGGTTTTTTTTTTCTCTTTGATTAGGGGATTTTAGCGAGATCCGGTGGATCGAAATTGTTCTGAACAACAGTTACTGAATCAATATAAGGTTAGGGTTTTTTTTAATTATTATTTAAATTATATATTTTGGGTGGGATTTGTGTTTTTTTTTTCCTTTCCTAGTTAGGGTTTTAGATCCTCTGATTTTATTCTCATGCGACGGTAAAGTGGTAAATAGTGTTCATAAAACATATGAATTTTCAACGCACGTTATGTGAAAATTCATAAAAACTTTTTTTTTTTTTTAAAGAAAGAGGGCTCCTGCCACCAATTCATTAACCATAGAAATATACAAAACTTCGGGTAGGACCCAAGAAAAAGAGACAAGCCTCACCTATCATATATCCCCTAACAGAGCTATTTTTTCTTTGCATCTTCACTTTGGTTTCTCTAACTGCACCTAACCCAACCTTATCCAAGAAAAGCAGGCCCCGAATGCAAGGAGGAAGATCTCGATAATGCGAAAACATAATAGATGCCTGAGTCTCGCTAGCCTCCCTAGCCATACTGTTAGCCGAGCCATTCCCTTCCCTGGGAATTACTGAGAAGACCAAATCAGTTGTTTGTGCAAAAATTTTGATCCTGGTGACCCAGGACTTCTATTTCCAAGGGGTGGCTGAAGTCCTAGAAAGAAGCCCCGCCGCAACCTTGGAATCGGTTTCAACACAAATTTTAGAAAAACCTCTATCCAGACAAAGTATAATACCATCATATATGGCCCACATCTCCGCTTGGTTGTTCGAAACCACCCCGTAGGCTGACGAGAAGGCAAAAACAAACCTGTCATCATCCCTTCTGCAGATTCTGCCCCCTCTAGATAAGCCTGGATTTCCATGAGCTGAACCATCTATATTCACTTTCACCCACCAAATAGGCGGTTTAGCCTAGAAAACTGTCTTCATGGAAGAAAAATGCTTTGGGTGGGGCCGGTTAACAAAACCAGCCACGCCTAGGCGCTGGAGGCAGGCCTGATGATTTTCTAAGATACGAGAGGCCCACCATTTTATCCTTGCTATGGAGTGGTTAGCTGACATGGGGCGATTCTCCTTCCTCGCCCTGTTTCTTGAAAGCCATAACTCCCAGAAAATGAGAACTGGGATAACTCTCCTGATGGGGGCTGTCGCCGCACCTTGAGCCTTAGCATTTTTCCATTGTACCATCCTTTCTTCGACCGACAGATGATGGAGGAGGGATACCCCACACAGCGCGCCGAAGTGGGACCAAACCTGAGAAGCAATCTGCCCTGGGAGGAACAAATGTTGGATGGATTCCTGGCTAGGCTTAGCCATGTTCTCGTCCGCAAAACATGAGCAAATGGACGTTAATTGAATGCCTTTTTTTGTACTCTTTCATCAATAGGGACCGCTCCCTGCAACAATTTCCAAAGAAACAAATACATCTTTAGGGGCACTTTGCTGTGCCAGATCTAATTAAACCATCATTTACCAGGAGATGGGTCTCTTAAGAGCTTCCAAGCAGATTTCGTCAAGAAAGAGCCCGAAGGGTCATGCGGCCAGAACACCTCAGGTCTTTCACTAGTGGTAGCAAACCCTCCCTGAAAAATGGCGTTGAGTGTATCCTGGGACAAGTATAAATGAGCAGAGGAGGGAGGCAGGGGGCTCGAAGGCCCAATAAAGTCTCTGACATGAAGGGACTGAAGCGAGGTAGGGATAGGGCTGACCACAAGATGAACCAGAGGACCGAGACCTAACCAATTGAACTGCCATAAATTCAATTCCCCTGAACCCACCTGCCACTGGATGTTGTTATGGATGGGCGAAAGAAGCTTCCTGATCTCAGTCCAATATGGAGAAGCACGAATGGATCTTCTGCCCTCGGTCATATCCACGAGATCTTCTCGGTACATGGCTCGCATGTGGGCCACCCAAGGACCCTCCTTATCCTTAAACTTCATGTTCCAGGCCATCTTCATACAAAGGGCTGACATCACCTCTTTCAACTTTTGAACTCCTAGGCCACCTTCCTCAATCGGCCTTGCAATCTTGCTCCATGCAATCCAATGGCATTTCTTTTTGCCATCCGCCCAACCCCAAAAAAAATTGAGAAAAGTTTCTCTCCAAAGCTGCTAAAACCTGAACTGGCGTCTTCATGGCTGCCATGATGTGGAGGGGGATACTACCCAACACATGTTTGATGAGGGTTAGCTTGCCAGCCTGGGATAGAAATTGAGCCTTCCACCCACTAATCCTGCTAGATATCTTGTCCATGAGCGACTGAAACCTCGATGAGGTACTTCTGCCCTTGTACAGCGGCACCCTCAAGTAAAGAAGCCCGTCTCTGGCTTTAGAGTAACCCAAAATGCATTTAGTACTCCTAATCCTTGCTAGAGAAAAGACCCTAGAGGGAATGAAGCAGCTCTTCGTGTTGTTAATCCTCTGACCTGAGGCGTTTTGGAAGGAGGTCAAGAAGTCTTTTACAACCTTTAACGATTCTTGACTTCCATTCACAAACAGTAATGTATCGTCAGCAAACGACAAATGAGAGATATGTGGCCATCCTCTCGGCAGACTAAACGAATTGCACCAACCTCTTTCGATTAATTGTTTGAAGGAACGAGAAAAGGCTTCTGCTGCAAGGATGAATAGCCCAGGGGAGAGAGGGTCCCCCTAGTGTAAACCCCTAAAGGATTTGAAAAAGCCTGCCGCCTCCCCATTAATAAGAACTGAGAACCAACTGTTTCCCCAACATGCTTCCATAATGGTCACCCATCTATCACTGAACCCAAACCTCTGCAGAACTTGTTTAAGGAAGTTACAATCGATCCTGTCATAAGCTTTTTCCAAATCGAGTTTGAGGATGATATTTCCACGCCTAGCTTTCCTGTCGAGATGTCTCATTGCCTCCAAGGCCATCACAATATTTTCAATGATGGCTCTACCTTTAACGAAGGCCCCTTGTTCCAAAGAGATCAATTTCGGGAGGACCCTACTAAGCTGAGAAGCGAGGATCTTGGAAATTATTTTGTAGATCACAATGCACAGGCTGACCAATCGGTAGTCAGCAAATTTAGAGGCCATCGAGGACTTAGGAATGAGACAGATCAAGGATGCCATGAAGGCTCTCGGGATCGCATCTCCCGCGAACACCGAGCCTCGCAGCTTTATGGATGTCTTCTCCCACCGTCGGCCAACACTTTATGAAGAAAGAAGAAGAGAACCCATCTGGGCCCGGGGCCCCATCTTTGGGGATGCCAAAAGCTGCAGACTGAGTCTCCTAAAAGGAAGGAGGAGCGAGTAGTTCATCGTTGTCTTCCAAATTAATAATCCGAGGGATGGCTGCAAGAAAAGAGCTGGGGTCCACAGTAGGATCAGCTTGAAACATCTTTTGAAAATGTTGAACCGCAGCCTCCTTGATCTGGGCCTGACCTTCGAAGGAAGTTCCATTATCATCTTTAATGGAGGTGATCCTGCTCCTCCTAACCCGCTTGCTAGCTGAAGCATGGAAGTGCTTTGTATTTCGGTCCCCTTCATCCAGCCAAGAGTTACGAGCTTTTTGCTTCCAGAAGATTTCTTCCATCAGTTCAAGATTGGCCAGCTTTCTCCTAGCAAGTAGACTTTCTTGAAATACATCCTCAGCGCCAGAGATTTGTAAGCTACCCTCCAATCGATCCAGATCAGCCTCCACTTCCTTAATTCGGCTGAATAAATTATTGAAAACCTCCTTATTCCATACCCTCAAGAGCTACTTAGTTTTTTTCAGTTTTAACTGCACATTTTTCATTGGGTGAGTAGAGCAGAATCCCTCCTAGGCCTTCTTAACCACCAGCTGGAAGGAGTCATGGTACGTCCACATCCGGAGGAAGCAAAAATGACGGATGCTGGGCACCTGCTAAGGGGGAAACGAAAGAAGCAAAGGCGCATGGTCTGAGTTAACTCGGGGGAGGTGCTCAACCCTGAAGGATGGGAACGCTTCCGCCCATCTATCATTCATGAGCACTCTGTCCAACCTGGCCCAAATTCTATCATTCCCCGACCTATTATTGCTCCACATAAAACTATTTCTAACGAAACCCGCATCGATCAGGGAAGCATGTTGAATAGCAGAAGCAAACTCTGACATACTCAACCTTCCCGTCACTTTGTTACTTCTACGCTCGCAAGCTACTGGGACTGCATTAAAATCATCTCCAACTGCTCAAGGGCCAGTGAAGCTCCTGCTAAGATTTTTTAGGTCCCACCAGAGGGACCTTCTTAAAATATATGAGCATCTAGCATAAACAATGGACAACAATACAGGAAAATTGTAATTCTGAATAGAAATATGCATAGAAATCATTTGAGGAGATTTAGAGTGCACCGTCGTATTGAGTTGATTTTGGAAGAAGATCCAGATTTTACCTCCAGTTTCGCCATTCGATACCGAGGAATGAAAGCCCAGCTTCAGACCAATGGCCACCCTTCTCTCCTCTCTTGACATCGGCTTGAGGATCGCTACTAGCATCGGGTTGAATTTCCTAATCAGCTTCTTCAGAGATCTGATGATAGGCTGATTTCCTAGCCCACGAGCATTCCAAATAAGGGCACTACCCATCGGTAACACACCTTGATTTCACGGCCTGCCTCTTTAGTCGACGCACTCTGTAAAACCTCTCACCTTCTTCAACTAGTCTCGCCACCCTCCTGTTGGCCATAAAACTCTTGTTTCCCTTATTGCCATTGCTCAGCTGATGGGTGTTCCTCTTTGTTCCTTCCTGGTCTGCAGATGGATCAGTCAGGTGAATAAGTTGGGTTGTTAGGCCCTGATCTTTCTCCAGAGATATTCTGCCTTCTCTAATTTCCTGCCCAAAATATGGGGAGAAATTAACCTCTAGATGCCCTATAGATTCTGCTTCACCTCCTTCTATATCTCGGTTATCAGGAAAACAACACTCCCTAGTCCTCAGCACAACCACTGGAGGCGAAGAAGCCTGGGAAGCAGGCCAAAGTTGCAGGTTGGAGTGCCAGCGGATGGGTGACGACCCAGCTGACCTTGCCTTCCATGTGGCCTGCCGGACTCTGCGCCTACTAAAGGTAATGAACCCCTCTGGCCCAGAAAGTAGGGAACTGGGGCCAATAAGAACCCTCCCATTACAGATGGCCTGGTTCCCCTGACAGTTGCAGCTCCTTGTGTTTGCCTGATCCACACAGCTGAGGGTGAGAGTGCTTCTTGTGTTTGCCTGATCCACACAGCTGAGGGTGAGAGTGCTTCTTGTGTTTGCCTGATCCACACCTACTAGATCGAACACAGGGGAGCCGGTACATTCTTCTGTATATTCAGGGGATCTAACCCTTTCTGGAATCTGCACCTGGGGGTTGAGAGATTCCGGCATTTTTAACTTGAAGGTCTTGGGATTGTAGAGCAGCATGGTCCACCCATCTGTCAGGTTCTCGTAAGCTATAGCTGGCCCACCCTCCATCAGGGACAAGAGGGTCTCTTCCCCCGGAGAGCGATGGATAACATACGTGGGATTGGGTTAAAGGACTAGGCATGGGGGTGTTAGTGGGATCAGGCAAGGGGTGGGATTGGGTAGAGGGACAAAGACTAGGCTGGGGGGTGTTATTGGGATCCGGCATGGGGTGGGATTGGATTGAGGGTCCAGGTGTGGGGGAGTTATTGGTAGCTGGAATAGGGTGGGATTGAGTTGAGGGACAATGTGTGAGGGAGATATTGGCAGATTGGGTAGGTTGGGATTGGGTTGAGGGACCAGGCATGAAGGTTGTATAGGCAGAAGGATTGGGTAGATCGATCAGGTCCGGAGTGAAGGGAGCCCCAACATCAATCTCCAGCTGCATGGATGGTGGGCCCGAAATGATTGGTCCGGGCAGAAGACCTTGGGCAAGAACAAGGGAGTTGGGGTTGGAGGTTATGGTTGTGGCAGTGGAAACCCGTTCAAGGGAAGAGTCTGTGCCCTTGGCATTTTCACAAACGGGTGGAAGGCAAATGGACAGGGGAGGGTTGTGATCATGGAAAAACTTCTCCACCCATGCTCTGGTGGAAATGCACCCTGTATGCTGCACGCCTAGGGAGGGAGGACTGATTTTTTGAAAAATCGGCTTATCCAAATAGGCCAAAATAGGAAAGGACAGGCCATTCACCTTTAGAAACCTCGAGCTATGAATATCAAATCCCTGTGCCGGTCTGATCTTAACTCGGGAAAACCCCTGAAAGATACCTAGAGCAGCCACACTATCGATTTGTAGCACCTCCCCGTATAATCGAGCTAGACCTTCAATGGCACCCAAAAACCAGGCATGGGCCGGTATACCCACCAACAGGATCCAAATACCTTTGGTGAGCGAGGTGGCTTGGGCATACCAGGAGTAGAGTTTCGAAATACCCATCTCACAATGAAGGTCCTGATCTAACCCGAATTCCTCCAACTCCCTATGAGATTGAAACTTTAGGAGGAATTTTCTAGCAGCAATCCTCGTGACCTCGATTTGGGACGCGACAAACTTCGAATATCGGAGAGAGTCGATCAGACGCAGGACGGATACCTCCTTTGCACACGAAGTAATGAGAGCCCTAGAAAGGGCACCCTGTAATTTATCGACCTCCCTGATGTCTGCTTCAATGACGAAAGGGTCCGTGCGGCGCCCAAGAGCAGGGGATTCTTCATTCTGCACGGAGGGTTTAGCAGGAATAGGATGGCTTCGGATCTCTTCGGAGAAATAAGGTCGAGGCGTGCGCACGGGATCGGAGGAGGGGGAGAAACCTTGGATTGATTGGAAATCCCCCCCTGATTTTTGGCCCAGGCTATCGTCACAATACGACCATCAATCCTCCTATCATTCAGACACTGGGTGGCGTTGATCACCTCTTGTTCATAACAAAACCGAACCAAAGCGAATCCATGGGACTTTTTCTGGATCTGATCTCTGGGAATGTACACATCCGATATCTTCCCATATCTGCCAAAAATCCTGAAAAGATCATCGTCTGAGGTGTCGAAGGTGAGGTTGGCAACGAACAGGGTGAAGGGAGATTTGTGGGAGTGAGAATTCCTTCGGGTCACAGTCTCCCAAGGGCGTAGACGCACTCTTTCTCGCTCGCGTTCCCCCATCCTGAAAATTCATAAAAACTGCATATTCATATGATCATAAGATATCCAAATGGGTATTTGTTTTTTGTAATAAACTTTGAATACAATCTGTTGTGGATTAATTTACAAGCATTTTCCTTCAAAATATATGAATTTTAATTAAAATTATAAAAGCATTAAAAAAGCAGAATCCCAGGTAAGTTGGTTATACATGATCATTCCTATCCTTGATTAAATTTCTTAAGGTTCCGTACATTTGTATCTTGTCAAGATCATTCACTATTTTAAAACATGCATACTATTTTTGGACATGCATAGACCCATATTGGTTGATGATATTTGGCATCTGCGAAGAATTTCATATGAAACTTCTCCTGGTATTGATGTGCCAGCTTGTCCCCAACTTGGGTAAAGGTGGGAGGTTGATGTTAAATAGGCAGCTTGGAATTATGCCAAGTAATCATGAGAATTCCCATTTTGAATCTTGATGCTAAAGATCCTAGGTTTGAAAGGTATAAGGTTTTTGTTTTCCATGATTTTCCTTACAAAGTTTCTGTTTTCCCCCAAATTTCTATAGATTTTGGTTTTGATCATTTTGCATGTTCCAGACTGTTAATCTGATGTGGCCATGAATGGGGTTTTTTCATGCATGTCCCTAATATGATTGTTTTCCCCCAAATTTCCGTTGTTATTATTATTTTAAAGGAGTAAAGGTGATTTAGAGACCTTACTAATCCAATCCTCTATTACAAAGATACTAAGTTGTATGATAACAAGCATATGCCACATTGGAATTTAGATATATTTAGTCCTCTACCAGCTGTGGATATTTTGTTGACTTCTTCAATTGGTTCCTTGTTTTAGCATATCAGTTTTGATTTATTAGGAGAATTAATGGATTTCATGCGAGGAATATTGAGATTGTGGTCAATGTTTTGTGCCTAGTTGATTTATCAGGAGAATTAATGGATTTCCTTGTTTTAGTATTATCAGTTTTGATTTTCTAGAAAGTTGAATGCTGCATACAAGTCATGCTGGTGCTTCTCCCATCTTGCTGATTGATCTTGCAATAGTCTTTCTAATCAGGACATGCTCTTCTATTTGTCAACTTCTCCCATCCAGAGATGCTTTTGTTTATTTCAACTAACTCATATCAATTTGATCTGTGATACATGGAACATCTTCATTGGAGCCACATAGCATATACTTCACGATGTTGTACGAGATACCTGGATACATGCACAATGGCACCCTGTGAAATTGGTTTTTGACGAAGTGCTTTCACAAAGCCAAAGTAATATATTGTTCCTTGAAAGTAGTACTTGAAACAAACAGAACATTATTTCAAGGGGTTCACCTGTCTACTCTTTATTTTACACATTACAATGCAATTTCATTATTGGTTGATCTGTTTTCAGTTTTGACTGCTTTGTTTAGATGAATATGTTAACAATGACTGCAGTTGTCATATGCAGATTTGGTTTTCCTTATTTGGTAGCACCTAGAACTTTTATTTCAAATTTTTTTTCTTATGTTTGTAAAGAGTTTTCACTTAGGCAACATCACCTAGACCTGAGTCCAAACTGCCACAGTCATATATGCCATCTTGAAACTTCCTTGTCTGCATTTCTATCATTAACCTGCATTCAAAGTAAGATACATGAATCTCTCATGAGGCATGTATGGGATTTTCTTTGTTTACAACAAAATCCATGTGTTTTACTGTCAGGGGAATATTCAACGGATGATGCCTGGGAATTTGTAGAGCTGCAAGAACAAATCACTAAAGGCTATATAAATGTCTGGGCTCTTCATAAGAAAGTAAGCTCTCAACTTTGTAAAATATTAGTATGTTCATCTTTATTTTTATGTTGATTTATCTTTCAATTGATTGTGTAGAGCATAGATGTGTTGCGACATTCATTTGTCTGTTAGCATGTTGGCTTTCTATTTTACCTACTTTTTTGTTTTGCTTGCAATGGAATTCAAGTTACAACATTTGTTGCCTTGATAGTTTTTGACTTTTTAAGGACAGGATCAAAAGATTAATTGTTTTCCATGCATCAATTTGTTGAATGCTACTTTTTGACTCTTTTTTTTTTTTTTTTTTCCTTGTGTGCAGGATTTTAATCAATTGTGCTTAAATTTAGGCCTACAAGCACTTCAGCCTTTTGACGCCACTCATGCTAGGAGTAGACCATATAGAGGATTTATGTTTATTTTTTTTAATTTATTTAAATTCAAGACCATTTTCAATTTATTGTAATAAATATTTTATATATATATATATTTTATTGTGTAGTAATATAAAATTTGTTTAATAATCAGTTGTATTTATATTGCATCATTTTTATGTTTCAAATATTTAAAAAATATAGGTTTTGATTGAATTATATATAATAATAAAAATTATTGGCATGCCAAGGCCTCTTAAATTTAGTATGGTCCATACATAAGATTTTACCGGCGCTTGTGTAGAAATCTTACGGCGCTTTCCCGGGAAAAAAATGTTCGCAAACCACTTTTAGCGGCGTACGGAGAGGCTTTTGGTGGCGCTTATTCGCGTCGGGAAAAATTTGCATTATCAGTGCTCTTACAAACGCCGCGAAAACATATCTAGCGCCGACGTAACTTTTAGCAACATACGGCTGTAGGCGCAGATAGAGGCATTGACGGCGCTTTTGGGGTTTATAGCAGCGCTTTTGAGCGCCGATAATGTACCATTTGTTGTAGTGAAAGCTAAGGGTAGCGTGTTCTAGAGCTTATAAGAAAAGGGTCTGGTTTCCATGCCATAAATATTATGTAATAATAATAAGGAAATTAGGACCCGTTTGGGATTACCAATAGGTCGGGATTGGTTATGCATTTTGAGTATAACCCATCTATTAAATGTTTGGGGCAGAGCAGAAAATGAGGCTGCAACTAAAGGTTCTATCTTCCAACTTCTACTGCCCTTGGATTCCAATCTTGGTCACATGGAATTTTCTAGTTTCTTTGGTAATACTTAAATTTAGTGTGACACGCATTGGTAATTTTCACATATTAAAGGGTAAATTGGCAGTAATTGGAAAACATGACTTGGTCCTAGTAATATTTCTTCTAGACACTGTTGACGGAGTTGGGCAAAGTGATACCTTGACATCCGAGAAGACAGTGGGCTGAATATAATATCCTTTGCTGCCAAGCCTTTCACCACTTGATTCAAGGGTGGCCCCACTTTCAATGCCGGATTTGATGTACTTCATTATCTTTTGGAACTGCAGCAAGTCAATCTGGAAATTCAAAAGGGCCACAAAATAGTATCATTAATATGAGCTTGTCTAAAATAACATTTGATAATCATCAAAGGCAGGAAGAATAGGTGTAAACACAAATGACTAGGACAAAAATTTACAAATGCAGGCAACATCTTTCGAGCCTTTTGGAATGGTTGTCATATGATTAAAAAACAAAGTCTCCATAAGAAGATTGATGAAATGAGTGGAAGATTGCAAAACAATGGAATACTAGTATATGTTGTTAGATGGCAATTTGTTAGCACTGGAAGCTCCCAGGATCAGCTCTTTTTTTCTTGAATTATCATGGGAAAAATCTTGCTGAAAATTAAAGTTTTGGAAGTTTAACAAACCATTTAAAAATTATTATATATGCATATAATGATTATTTAAAATTTTAGATGTGTTATGTGTTGATATAGCAATATAATTTTGCCATACAATAATGGAAAATTAAAATGCTGCCAGATTTTGAAAATCTCGAGATATTAACATGTTGTTTGATTAATATTGCGCGAGATTTTCAAGATCTTGGTGATATTTGTTACGGGTCATGTAACACTTGGTGTTATGAAACCCTGAATGCATATGCCTTTTTTTCCCTGGTAAATATAAAAGGACTTCTGAAATGGTAAGCTCACAAGTTGAAAATGCGAAAGTTCACAGCAATTTAAGGTGAAGTGCAATCACAAGAAGAGAAGGTCCAAGACTCACTGGAAGGAAGCAATTCCATCTCTTAGCATGTTCAGTGCAACCTTAGACATCAATATGGATCCAGTTTCAACTGCTAGCCTTAGCCGCAAGACATCTAAAGGATATATATGTGACAAGAGTGGATTTAATCCCAGCATAAGCTCCTGCTTCCAGTCACCTAACAATAGAGAGCTCCCATTCCTTTCCTCTGAAAATTTTCTATATCCCAAGATGGAAAAGATAGATTACATGTTTGGACATTGCAAACTGAATACTTGTAAGATTCATAAGCAAACAGCTGCCCGGCACTAAATACTTGAGATGTGGAGCCAATGGACTATATTTGTGCATTGCATTTTTGCGAGCCATTTAGGAATGTTTCTTCAACAATGTGTCATGTACAAAGGACGAGAGAATTTTTCTAATTGACCCGAGGACCTTGTTCAATACCCTTCTTGAAAGGATCACCAATAACACGTTTCAAAGCATGGTTTTTTGCTTTCTCTACAAACTCGTCATAAGCACATTCATGAACAAACGTAAGAGACCCAGCACAACAACATTGTCCCTGTACACAAATCAGACTTAGTTTCAATAAAATCATTCTCCATGAAATCCAGAAAATTTATTTAATTGATTAGACACACCTGATTAAAAACAGAGCAGCGTGTGCAAGCTCTACAGCCTGATCAACATCAGCATCCTCACATATAATGAAAGTTAATGAAAGGAGATTTCCTCCAAGCTCTAATATCACGGGCTTTTTTTTAGTAGCATTGTCTATCTCAAACTGTCGATTGGAATGGAAAATGCAAACAACAACGAAACAAACACTTAAAACTCACCTCTCATAGAGCCAAAGGGCAGAGAGACCCAAACCCGCCATACTCTTTTGCCACCGCCGGTCAAGCACCCAAGTCTGCATCCAATGACACAATACCTTCCTCACACTTGAGGCCAAAAAAATTACGAGGCAAAAGATGCCACCACCACCGCCAGCAACACCGCCATGACAAAAACGACTCTTACTACCATTAGGGAGAAACTCAACATATACTACTAGGGAGACCAATGAGACTGCTGCTACTAAAAACCGTATCACAACAGTGAACAAAAATGAAGAACCATTCACTTCTTCTTGGCGGCCAACTTGGTGACCTTGGCACCAGATGGATCCTTCTTCTCAACGCTATTGATCACACCCACTGCAACAGTCTGGCACATGTCCCTCACGGCAAAATGTCCAAGAGAAGGGTACTCAGAGAAGGTCTCAACCACCATGGGCTTGGTTGGAATCATCTTAACAAACCCAGCATCACCATTCTTCAAAAACTTGGGCTCCTTCTCAATCTCCTTGCCAGATCGCCTGTCGATCTTGGTCAGGATCTCTCCAAACTTGACAGCAATGTGGGATGTGTGGCAATCAAGGACTGGGGCATATCCATTGCCAATCTGGCCTGGGTGGTTCATGATGATGACCTGAGATGTGAACTTAGCTGCCTCCCTGGCAGGGTCATCCTTCGAGTTGGAAGCAACAAATCCACGCTTGTGATCCTTAACAACAACATTCTTCACGTTGAAGCCAACATTGTCACCAAGCAAGGCCTCTTGGAGGGCCTCATGGTGCATCTCCACCGACTTGACTTCAGTAGTCAGTCCAGTTGGGCCAAAGGTGACAACCAGTAGCAGTTGATCCACCGACTTGATTTCAATATCACGTGCTTAAGATTGCTTTTGGTAGACATTTCAAGCACAACTTTACCAGATCACGAGCTTAAGATTGCTTTTGGTAGACATTTCAAGCACAACTTTACCAGATCACGAGCTTAAGATTGCTTTTGGTAGACATTTCAAGCACAACTTTACCAGTAGCAGTTGATCCTGTGAATGCAAGCTGCCGAGAAAGTAGAAAGAATTGTAAGTGTGTGAGACAAGGAATAACATTGGCAGGATACGTAGAAAGCACAATAGTCAAGAATCATTAGTTAGAAAATTAAGAACTTTGTGAAGTTTGAAAATAGAGAGAAATCTAGTAGAATGCCTGAAACAGGGATGGGGCTCACAGTTTTTTTTTTTTTTTTATAATTTATTTATTTTAATGAACAATTCATTGATAAAGAAGAACTTGTACAAAAGGAGGGGAGTCAGACAAAATAACCCTGAGACCCCAAGAGCGGCATTGCACATTCGAGAGGGCTAGGCAATGAGGCCATCCTATCATACCAGAAGAAAGGAAAAAAAAATAATAAGACCTGTGACATGCACACCACACCAATCCCCGTCCTATCAAGGACAAGCTCCCCACAAGAAGGGGGCAGAAGCTCAGACCGCAGCTAGAAAATCTTGTTCTGCCGATTGATGCTACCCCAGTGGGCAAGACTGTCGGCCACCCTGTTGGCCTCCCGAGGGATAAACCTTATGGATATGTCACCCGCAAAAATAATTCGGTCAAATTGGTGTTTCCATTAAATCACATACCCGGGGGGGGGGGGGGGGTCACTCTCAATCTCAGAATGGAGGAGTCCTTGGCCATAGCCCACCATTGGGAAGCTCTCATGCTAGCCAATTGGTTAGGGAGGAGTGCCATTAAAAGAACAGAGGAGAAATGGCTCCAAAGGGAAGATGCCAGATCGCCTACCACGAAGAGATGATCCAGAGATTCCTCGGAGTGGGAGGCATTGTTGCAACAAACACAAGATGAGGCCAGCTGCACGCCCTTCTTCTTGACGTTGGAGTCCACAGTGACAACATTGTTCACGACTTTCCAGTAGAAAACCGCGAGCTCAGGAGGAAGGTGGGGATGTCACGTCCACTTGGCCTAATAACGCTCCCGACCATGGAGGCAAGAGATCTCTCACGCTGATCTGATGGAGAAATTGCCCAATTTTTCTCTCGTCCAAACAGCTTGATCCTCGCCTGAATTTAGAGCATTTCTTTCAACAATAACGTGAAGGCGCACCAATTCTAGCAGCGGGCTGGGGAAGGGAGAAATAGGGCCTTGGGGGCCAATGAAATCCTTAATCCAGAGATTCTGAAGGCGCAGAGGGGTTGTGCCTGGAAACCATCTTCTGAGGGGTCCCAGGCCCGTCCAGTTGTCATTCCAAACATTGTTGTTACCATCTCCCAGCAAAAGACAAGAGTTGTCTTCGACAAGGGGGAGGAGCTTCCTGATACCTTTCCACGTAGGAGAATCTGAGATGCGCTGACTTACGGAATCATGGGAGTCATTGGTCAAGTATTTGGATCTGATGAATTTAGCCCACAAGCTATTCTTATGGGTGAAGATGATGGTCTAGGCCCTCTTGAGCCTCAGGGCATCGGAGATTTCTCTTAAAGGTTTTATGCCAAGCCTTCCCTCCTTGGTGGGGTAAGTGATTTTTCTCCAACTTACCCAATGGCATTTTTTTTCTGCCTTCATACCACCCCCAGAAGAAATCTACGAGCTTGGATTCCAGGGCCTACAGGATTTTAATTGGAACGTCAACCGCAGCTATAATATGGACGGGGATACTTGAGATTACATGCTTAATAAGAGTAGTCTTGGAAGCCTGATTGAGAAAGCGGACCTTCCAACCCGAGATCCTGGACTAAATTTTCTCAACAAGAGGATGGAAGGAGGTGGGGGGACTCTTCCTTTGGCTAGAGGGATGCTAAGGTAGAAGAGTAAGTAATACCAGTCAGCCTTTCAATGTTTCGAATACTCGATTGCAGTATCTTGGAAGATGCGAGAAAGCTACTCTTGGAGTTATTAATTTTGAGGCCTGAAATATTCTTGAATTTCTGGAGGAAGGTCACCAGATTTCTGATGGAAGAGCGGCTACCATTGGTGAAGATGGTAGTATTGTCTGCAAAGAGGAGATGGGACAGAGGCAGGCTCCTTCTAGTTCTGTAGGGCTGGAAGGCGTTGGACGTGGACAACTCTTTTAGGCCTCGACTGAGGACTTCCATGACCAGAATAAAGAGGCTGGGGGAGAGGGGATCTCCCTGACGTAGCCCTCTTTCGGATTTAAAGAAGCCACATGACTCGTCATTGAGAAGCACTGAGAACTAAGGGTTTGACCAACATTCTTCAGTAATAGAAATCCATGTCTAGCTGAAGCCATGTAAAACCATCGTAAGGAAGGGCCAACTGCCACAGTCGTAAGCTTTCTCAAGATCAATTTTGAGGATTGGGTTACTTCCCCTGACATTCATGTCTAAATCATGGAAGATTTCCTATGCCAGGGCAATGCTGTCGGCCATAAACTTGCCTTTGACAAAGGCCATTTGTTCCTCTGAAATCAACTTCGGAAGGATGGAGTTTAATCTAGCTGCAATCACCTTGGAAAAAATGTTGTATACGCAGTTGCATAGGCTAATAGGGCGGAATTGGGAAAAAAATTGGGAGTTATGCATTTTGGGATTAAACATAGGAGGGAGGTGGTGAAAGCTCAAGGGAACGTACCTCCCTGAAACAGGAATTTTACTGCACGGTGAATGTCACTTTTGACAATGTTCTAACAAGTAGAGGAGAAAGCGCTAGTGAGCCCATCCGGCCCGGGCCCCCCATCAGCGGGCAGATCTGAGACAGCCTACTTCACTTGGTCATGCGAAGGGATGGCTAGAAGAAAATCATTATCTTCGGAAGACACCAGCTGTGGAATCAGGTTGAGGAAGTCTCCAATGGTTTCTGTGGAATCAGCTGAGTAGAGATCCTTGAAGAAGTCAGCCACCGCCTCTTTGAGTTGGGCTCGGTCCGTAATTTTCATCCCGTTCTGCTACACTATTTCTCTGATTCGGGACTGGCGAATACAGGTGGAGACAGAGGCATGAAAGAACTTCGAGTTGCGGTCCCCTTCCTTAAGCCATCAGTTTCTTGATTTCTATTTCCAAAACAGTTCTTCCAGAGATTCCAGTTGGGCGAGGTTCTTTTTCTCCAAATCCAAGTTAGACAAGTTGGTGGAAGACTAGTCCACAATCGACTCTTTTTTTTAAAAAAAAAACTTCCTTTATTTTTTTTTTTTACACACGCGCACACACCCCCACACACTCACGCCACACGCACACACACCATGGGATTTCACCACCATGGGTACTCGAACCCTTGATCTGGGTGAAATTGTTTCCAAACTCCTCTAAGTTCCAACGCTTAAGGCCTATTTTTGTGTTCTTCATTTTGCAGAGAAGATGGATTATAGGGTTGATGAACACCTCTAATTTCCAAGAGTTAAGAACCACCTCTTGAAAGCCCTCATGGAAAACCCACATCCTTTGGAAACGGAAAGGCCGGGGGGTGGAGGGAGCTGGGGGAGGGAAATCCAGGAGAAGTGGACAGTGATCAGAGGAGATCCAAGGAAGATGCTGAACTTGGAAGGAGGGAAACATGTGGATCCAGGCTAGGGAACATAGAACACGATCAAGTCTGGCCCATTTCCTGCGCGTACCAGACCTGTTATTGCACCAAGTGAAGGCATTCCCGGAAAAACCTTCATCAATGAGGGAGGTTTGGTTGATAGCATCGGAGAAGTCCGTCGAGCTAGGACCCACCAGAGAGTTACCACCAATTCTCTCAGATTGGGAAACAACAACATTGAAGTCTCCATAAATGATCCAAGGGCCTAAAGCTTGATGCACCAAATCGGCCCATAGTTCTCTCCTACGCAGGTAGAAACATTTAACATATACGTAGGTTATGAAGATGGGCTGATCCAGGAACGGAGCGAGGCCCTGAAGGCCAAGAATTGGTCGGAGGAAGAAATGGTGTCAATCTTGATTGAATCATGATGGAATACCTAAATTTTACCTTTGGCAGAAAAGTTGGAGATAGAGTAATGGAATCCCATTTTCAAACCTATTAAGATACGTCCTGAATCAGCAATCATAGGTTCATTGATGGTAAGAATGATCGGTTTATAGGCAGTGATTAGCCTTTTAACTTGTCTGACCGAGGTAGATTTCCCAATTCCCCTCACATTCCATAGGAGGATACTACCCATCAGAAACACTGCCTGAGTTGATGGCCCTACTATTCTTGCTTCTTTTTTTGCCCCTCCAGGACTTGATAAAAGAGCTTAGATAGCCTGACACAACGCTGTCTGCTACTCCCGCTGTGCAATTTTGATCCTCTACTGGATCAGGGTGAGGGCCTGACTGGATTGTTGTAGTTCTTCTTTTCACATAGTGATGCAGGGTGCCAGAATCCGAAGGAACATGATTAGGATGGATAAGGTTCCCTTTGTTAATACTGTCTAAGTCACGGTAGGAGCAGTCTTAGAAGTATAGGGATAAGTCAACATGGAAATTCCCCTCGTTCGATATGGGGGAATGAGGAGGAGACAACGGATCTAGCTGAGGAGGGGAGCCCTCTCTTGAGTGGAACATTGGCTCTGTTTCCTGAGCTAGAGATGCCGAGTTCCCAAGTAAGAGGTTGTGGTTGTCTGTGGTTCGTAAGTTGTTCCTTGAATTTATGTTGTAAGCGGGGGGGGGGGGGGGGGCAGGGTGGGAACTAATGCCCTGGGTTGGCAGGTGAGCAAAGGAGGAACAGGGAGTTAAGCAGGGGGGTGGAGCATGAAAGAGGAGGCTCCAGGATAGGTCTTGTGGGGGTGGAAGCTGAGTGGGATTGAATCTGCTTAGTAGAGCAGGGATTCAGGGAAGTCCCAGGCTGCTTACAAGGTGTGATTTGGTGCTGGAGATCAAGGATCCTGCAAGGTTGGAAATCTCTAATAGGGAATGCAATAGCAAGGGCTTCAGCAGAGGCTGGGGAATCAAGGGTTAAAGAGTCCTGAGAGATCACGCCTACCGAGGGATTGGGATGATGTGCTCGACAAGGAGTCTGAAACATGGGAGTTTTGTAAGGCATTATCTCGAGTAGATGGAGTGCGGCGAAGGAACTATCCTCCGTTCTGGTAAAAGGTACACAGGAACTAATCCCTGGTGTTTAGCTCCTTATCAGGTGGTTCTTTAGGGGTTTGAGGGGAGGGTGGACTGCCCTAAAGCTCACCTCCTGGGTCTTCCAACACTGCACAGATTGGATAGGTATCCTAACCCACTTTGAGTTTAACAACTTTGAAAAGGTCCTGCCCTAGTTTCAACATTACTTTCACTCTCGCAAAAACTTAGAAGAGATACCTAGCTGAGGAGTCAACCTGAGTAACCCTCCTAAAATGTTGCCCGATATCCACAATCGCCAACTCAAACCATGCGTGTGCTAGGATCCCATACAACCTGATCCAATGGCCATCATGGCCAATCACCACACCTGGATGCCAAGGTTCTACCCTGTGGAGACCCATTGCTGAGAATAGATTTGAGTCAGTTGAGAAGTCAATGAACTCTTCTTTGGATTTGAACTGAAGAAGGAAGGCTTGGGGGGACAATCTGATGACATCCACAGGAGGAGATGAATCTAGATTGCCTCAGGGTCTGCAACAAATGGATGATGGGGGTGTTTGGGGATGTGAAGCTCACTAGGGACATCTCCAATTTCCTTCTTCTGAACTGTACCGAGGTCAAGTCTACTGTAATCGTGAAGGAATCCACATGGGATGATTCAGGAGGTTTCGGAGGGGCTGTTTTCTTCATGATATTAGCGCAATGGTGAGGCTGGGGATGGGTGGGTTGTGGGTTATGCCGGGGGGTTATAGTGGGATTCCTCAGAGGCCTCGGTTTGGAGATTGCTTCTTAAACAGAGACAACCCTCCCATCGATTCTCTTACCATTAAGCACTCCAATGGCAGCTCGAGCATTGGCTTCGTAGAGATAGCGGATGAATCCAAACCCCCTCAGTTTGATAGATCGAGGTAATGTGGGAATGTGCATGTCCTTGACTTTGTCATATCTCCCAAATATGATTCCAACATCTTCTTGTGAACAATGAAAGGGGAGATTGCCAAAGAAAATTGTGAATTTGGGAGATAGTTTGAACGTAGGGGCCTCCACATTAGGTTCAGTTGCAAATCCAGTGCCAGGAAATTTTTTAGGGTAGGGGCTGTGAAGACACCCCTTTTTTCCGGTCACCCTCTTCCATCCAGGGGAAGGTGCCCTAGACCGCCTTCGTCCCCTGAGATGAACCGTTGCAAGGGAACCCACTTGATTATCTTGTTCATTGCTCAAAGAGCTTGTAGAGGGGGCTCATAGTCTGACACCAGCCAACAACAGATAAACCAGACACACTCAGGTGGGGCCTCAAACTAAGAAGTATGAGGCTTAGGCTTGGGGCTGGTAGGCCTATAAATCATGCTCAGTTCTACCCCTGTAAGACCCGTATCTTGGTCCGTACCTTTCCGTACACTTCGGCGGTCTTACCGGTCGAATTTCGCCAACTTTCGACCCTTAACCAGTATCGACGCGCGACCCTGATTCATGTGCCGACAACCCGAGTCGACTCAACCCAAGACCAATGCCATAGCGACCGCACCGTCGCCGCGGTTCCAATACCGCGACTCGCGCGCCAAGGCGATACCCTGGTCAAGAGTTATGGGCCAACGTTCGGTACGAGAAAACGCCGCGCGTTGCGAAAACCAAGGGAATCTCAACGATGTGTCACATCAATCACATCAATCCCATCAATCAATCATCCATCAATCCATCACATGTCAAGTACACATCACTCTCACCCATTTTCCCAAGCAACCACAAAAGTCTTCTTAACCCATACCTTTCTTACACAAAAGGACTCAAAAGTCTTCCTAACCCATACTTTTCTTACACAACCATCACTCACCCATCCATCCATCACTCTCTCTCTCTCCCTTTACATCACTCTCTCTCTTTCTCTCTTTCTCATTTCAAAATTTCCAAGCAACAAAGATTTCCAAGAGCCCCATACGTATGGAATTTTCCAACCCTTCTAAGCTCCAAGTGGCCCACCTTCCTACCCCAAAATCTCCCATCTCAACCCTCCATTCTTCATCTTAGCCATTGAAGTTGAAGACAAGGTACCAAGGAACCCCTAGGAGCGAGGAGATCGGACGGTGGGTGCCTCTATAGGGTAGTTTTTATTTTTTTTATGGTGGACCAAGTGAGGCCCACCGATCCATGGTGTGGATCTCACTTGGGACCCTTATTTGTGGCCGATGGACCACTTGGATCATCATGATCATTCCATGATGGGGTCATCCTCCATGGACCCCATCATGATGTTTATTTTCATTTGGAAAGGTCATCTAGACCATCCATCTTGGTGGGGAAAGGATCCCCACCGTTGATCTTTAGTTTTGACGGTCACATGTGCAAAATGACCCATTTGATGTATGATTTCATGTATGGGAGGGCCCATAACGACGGGGTCCCTCCATCACAAGCCGTGTCCAACTCTCCATGTCTCTCTCTCTCTCTCTCTCTCTTTTATTTTATTTTATTGCAATAGGATGGTGTGGCCCACTTGAATGGATCCCATCTTGATGTATTTATTTTATTCAAGTGGGGCCCACCTTAGATGTTATTCCCATGCCGCCCATCATGTGGTGGCCCACTTCATCAGGCCCACCACAAGTTTTTTTTTTATGAAAGCCAGCCGTCCAGCGTCTGGGACGCTGGACGTTTCTAAGGAAATGAGAAAAAGAAGAAAAAGAAAAAAAAAAAAAAAAAGGGAGAAAAGAAGGGAATGGGGTGTTTCCCTTGCATAGGCCCCACCCTGATGTTTATATTTGATCCAAGCCGTCCATCCCTTTCACCATCTCATTTTAGGCGTTGAGCCAGAAAATGGGATTGAACGAAGCACCTGGTGGGCCATAGCGCCAAATATTGTATCCTCACCATTCAAACACTAATTTCTTATTTTATTCCACTTCCAAGCGTCAAAAAAATTCAAACTCTGGACTCATTTGGACGGTCTCGGGCCACTGATCGTAATGGCCGGGGCGGATTTCATTTTAGCGGACCCCACGTACGAAAAACCCAGGAAAAATGGGTTTTTACCTTTTTTTGTAACAAGCAATGGCAGAGGCAAGGCCTCTGCCTCTGACTGCAGGAGCAGCGCTGCACGCTGCCGCGTGCAGCCGCGCAGGCGACGGGCGGGCGTCCAGAGTGGGACCCACGGCTCTAGCCGTGGGAGCCGTGGGCCCCACAGTAATGTTTATCCGTCATCCAACCTGTTCATAAGGCAGGTCCCAGGATCAGGTGGGCCCCCTCCAAGAATGGGACAGATCCAAAACTCAGGTGGCCCACACCACATGAAATAGTAGGATAGAGTGTTTGCCATTGAAAATTTTCCTGGGGCCCACAGAAGTTTTGAATCAGGCTGAAATTTAAGTCGTCCCTTCATCCAGGTCCGAGTGACCTTATGAATGGGTTGGATGGCAAATAGATATTACAAAGTGGGCCCCACATGGGACCCACATCTTTTTTTAAACCAAGTCCTGGACGGTGGCACCCACCGTTATGTATCTGCCCACCCACCGTCCAGCAGACGGTGGGGCCCTTGGAAGTATGTCTGGTCCCTCACTGTCCAGCAACAGTGGGACCCACCATGAGGCACGTGATGCATCCGGATCGTCCATCCCCTTGGTGGGATCATTTTATAACATGATGCCACTGATTGGGTGGGCCATTCACATATGGGTTAGGCCCTTTTTGGGTTGCAATAGGCCTATGGGCTAGGTCCATTTGTATCATAAAAGGCCTATGGGCTAGTCCCAGTTAAATTATGAAATGCTTATGGGCTAGGCCCATTTGATTCATTTAAGGCCCAAGAACTTGGGCCCACTTGATATGTAAAGCCTATGGGCTTAACTTGATATTCAAGGCCTATGATTTTAGGCCCAATGGATATGATCTAAGGCCGTGTGACTAGGCCATTTGATGTACTTCTAGGCCCATAAAATTGGACCTATTTGTTGCATTCTTAAAGCCCATGGAAGTGAACCCATTTGTTATATTGTAAGACCCATGGGACTACACCCATTTGATTAAGAAAGGGTCCATGGGATTAGGCCCACTTTGATATGCATGCAAGCTCATGGACTAGGCCCATTAGAATTGTTTAAGGCCTAGGGATTTAAGCCCATTCGACTCATATAAGGCCTCTGGGTTGAGGCCCAGTTGATATGCATTTGGGGGCCCAATTGTGTGGCCCATTTGATACATATTAGACTCATGTGACTAGGTCCAATTGATGCAATCCAAGGCCACGGGTTTTGACCCATTGCAATGCACATAAGACCCATTGGTGTGGCCCATTTATGTGGCCCATCTGATGAATAAAAGGCCCATAAGCTATGGCCCATTTGATATATAAATGTAAGGCCCAATGGGAGGAACCTAAGGTCCATTGCAATGTGTAAACCCAATACCGATTATGTAGCGGTGTTTAAGAAAATCGTACCTGGGATGCAATGTTGGTTTGACGTCCACATTGCGAGTGTAATGTCGGTTGGATGTCCACATTACGACTCTCCTTAGGGCCCATCACCAGGCCGTACTTGCTGTGTATAGACCGTCCAGGTCCATCTGCATTGTAAGGTAGTTCATTTTATTATAACATGTTAGTACAGTTCCATGACTCATGATCATACGCATCATATGTATGCTTGACGTGAGAGTTGTCTGGTCATAGCATTTGCCTTCGGGTAGGTTGTTTATGGGCTCCCGGTTAGGCGGTGTTGCCCTACATGAGCGCACTATATGCGCAGGACTTGTTGCATGTTTGGATAGCGTGAATCATGCATTTCGCATTTGTGTGACATAGTTATTGTACGCCCTAGCGACATCAGGGCCGTAGCCTCCACAGACGCATCGTGGTTGGCAGGATTAGATACCGAAAATCTTGTTCTACATGGGGTACTATAGATATCCCTGGGTGAAAGTCCCTAAACCCTTATGGTACCAAGAGGTTGCTCGAACGTCTAGACCGAGTGGGTAGATGAGCGTTGTGTACCGATTACCAGACGGTTACGCTCTCCACTGTGTCGTGGTCGGTTGGAAGGGGGTGCGGCCTTACCCGCCCGAGTGTAGGGGGCAATCTTAGGCTGAGTTTGACCAGCTCGAGGAATGGGTCCGCTATCGACGAGTCGTGCCCGATATTGGCAGACGGATAGTGTGGTCTCTTCCACTTACCTTATTGTGCACGATGTGGCGGCAATCTGGTTTAGAGTGTACTAGACCCCGGCGATATTCCATATATTGAGCCGTATTGATGTGTGGATATAAATGAGCACCTGTATGCTTGAGTTGCATTACACATCGCATGGCCTTGGGATGGCCGATACCATTCATGTCTTGCATCGCATAGCCTTGTTACGGCTCATGATATTATAGATCCATCTGCATACTCTGCTTTACTCTGACATTGCATGTTCATATTACTACCTTGCGCACACACTTTCACCACCTTCTAAGCTTTCTGTAAGCTTATGCACGACCGTTGCGTGCAGGTGACGTTGGATTACAGCAGCGTTGAGGCAGGAGCACGTTGCTGAGTATTTTGGAGTTTTTGTACTTTACCTTTGTATTTCCCTTTACGCTCTTTGTACTTGTAAAGTTTTTTATCATAGTGGAAATGTAATGGATTTCTTGGTTGTTGTTTGTGGGTTATGCCTTTGGTTATGCTTATTACGAATCAAACTGATGTTGAAAATCCTCCTCGTAGCATCCCAGGATCGGAACCTGGCAAATGGGAGCTAGGAGCCGAGAATGGGGTTCTACGGAGGCTGTCGGCGCTGGATTCGGCGATCGGAAATTCTGTGAGCCCGGTTTTCAAGTTTGGGGCGTGACAGAAGTTGGTATCAGAGCATAACTTGGGAATAACCAAGAACAACATTACATGTCTGCTATAAGTGTGGAATGACTAAGTCCCGAAGTTCGGATAGCTTCGCGACCTTCTAATACAGACCGTTAACGTGGGTACCTTCGAAAATTTTGAAGTTGATCGACACCTTCGCTCTTTCCTGTAGGACATGGTGCGTGGGAGAGTTACTCGATCGACTCCCGCACCACCACCTGAGGATTCTGCTTCACCATCGGAGGCTCCAGCTTTACCTCCTGCGTCTCCCGTTCCACCCTCAGAGATCCCTGATTCCTCCCATGAGGATGACATACCTCCACCTGAGGCCGATGAGGAGCCGACTGTGACCGTTAGTGCCTCACAGTTACAGCAGATGTTACAGGCTGTGACAGTCGCACTACAGGGACAGGGCAGACGTTCAGCTGTTTCACCAGCTCAGGCAGAGCAGGAGCGCGCGAGCGCCTTACTACGTGAGTTCAGACGGCTTGATCCTCCACGTTTCCAGGGCGAGCCAGATCCGACCGCAGCAGAGAGATGGCGATCCGATGTGGAGAAGATCTTCGACACCATGTCATGTACGACCGAGCAGCGCGTCCGGCTTGCAGTATTTCTCTTCCAGGGTGAGGCCGAGCATTAGTGGACCTCTGTTACCCGTGTTGTCGGACCTGATTATGTCTGGACATGGGAGGATTTTGTTGACCGATTCGAGGAGCAGTACTTTCCCGACCATATCCGCCGTCAGCGAGCTTTAGAGTTCGAGACTCTGGTGCAGGGAGACATGACCGTGGCACAGTACGCGGCCCGTTTTGTGGCTCTCTCGAGATTTGCACCATACATGGTTGATGACGAGGGGCGGAAGGCCCGCCGTTTCGAGCACGGCTTACGTTACGGCCTTCGAGGTCGTGTTGTCGGGCATGAGCTCCCTACCTTTCAGGCTGTAGTGCGGAGAGCTCAGATTTACGAGACTGAGTGGGCCGGTTCTCAGTCTGAGCGTGGTTAGAGGAGCGACCGGAAGAGGCAGGCTTCTTCCAGTCCTTCCCAGCAGCGTCGACCACAGCAGCAGAGGCGCACTGGTCCCGTGCACCATCAGCACCTCCACCACCACCTCAGAGGCAGTTTACCGGTACTTGCTTCAGGTGCGGTGCGACGAGACACCGTTCATGGGAGTGTCCCAGCCCCCAGCAGCAGCAGAGAGGTCCACAGCAGCAGAGACCTCCACCGCAGCAGCAGAGACCCCCACAGCAGCAGCGAAAGCAGCCTCCACCACCGAGGCCACCTCAGCAGCAGCATCAGCATCATCACCAGCCTCAGAGGCCGTAGCAGCAGAGGCAGCAGTTTCGACCGCCTCAGCGACCCCATCAGCAGCAGCAGCACGCTCAGAGGGGACAGGCACCTCTCCAGCCAGCTTAGGCTAGATTTTATGCAGCTCAGCAAGACCCTCAGTCCTTTGGAGGAGTTGTTGAGGGTATACTTCCAGTTTTCGCATGCATTGCACGTGTGCTGTTTGATTCCGGTGCATCGCACTCATTTGTAGCCGAGAGCTTCTGTCGATCGGCTGGTTTACAGTTGGAGTCTGCTGATGAGAGCCTATCAGTATCGACTCCCTTGGGGAGGACTTCAGCGTTGGGACGATTTTGCTCGTCATGCCCCATTCTAGTTGGGGATACCTTTCTGCTTGCCGATCTGTTCGTTTTGCCGATGTCTAAGTTCGACGTCATCTTAAGCATGGATTGGCTCGCCGAGTACTATGCCATTTTGGACTGCGCCGCGAGGACCGTCACGTTCTGTATACCCGGCGTGCCACAGTTCCAGTTCGTTGCAGAGGCCAGAGGAGAGCGGTTGTCTTGTTTGATGTCTTGCGCCATAGAGGAGCCTGTCGCCGTTTGCATCGACCATTTACCGATAGTTTGCGATTTTTCTGATGTTTTCCAGGAGATTCCGGGATTACCGCCTTGTCGACTCACCGAGTTTCAGATCGATCTCGTGCCCGGTACTGCGCCTATATCGAAGGTCCCGTATCGTATGGCACCGTTAGAGTTACGGGAACTGCAGAAGCAATTGGACGAGTTGCGTAAGCTGGGCTTTATCCTTCCGAGCAGTTCTCCGTGGGGAGCACCGGTACTCTTCGTGAAGAAGAATGATGGTTCGTTGAGGCTCTGCGTTGACTATCGCGAGCTCAACAAAGTCACGATCAAGAACAAGTACCCGCTCCCTAGGATTGATGATTTGTTCGACCAGCTGCAGGGTGCACAGTTCTTTTCGAAGATTGACCTGCATTCCGGTTATCATCAGATTCGGGTCCGAGATGAGGACATTCCGAAGACAGCATTCAGGACGCGTTACGGTCATTTTGAGTTTCAGGTCATGTCCTTCGGGCTGACCAATGCACCGGCGGTCTTCATGCAGCTGATGAACGAGGTTTTTCGCCCATATCTAGATCAGTTTGTTGTAGTCTTCATCGACAACATTCTGATCTACTCGAGGACCC
The DNA here is from genome assembly GCA_037074715.1 of Magnolia kwangsiensis. NCBI lineage: Eukaryota > Viridiplantae > Streptophyta > Magnoliopsida > Magnoliales > Magnoliaceae > Magnolia > Magnolia kwangsiensis. The sequence continues at coordinate 17,783,796 of CM073576.1, read as the reverse complement.
GTGAGGAGTATGAGCAGCACTTGGAGATTACTCTACAGACCCTCCGCGCACACCAGCTGTATGCAAAGCTGGAGAAGTGTGAGTTCTGGCAGGAGGAGGTGAAGTTCCTCGGTCACGTGGTGACGAGGGAGGGCGTCGCAGTGGACCCCTCGAAGGTCGAGGCAGTGCGTCAGTGGGGCCAGCCCACGACTGCGACAGAGATCCGTAGTTTCCTTGGTTTGGCGGGCTATTACCGACGTTTCATCGAGGGTTTTTCTCGTATTGCAGCCCCGCTGACCAGGTTGACTCGGAAGGGCGCAGAGTTTATTTGGAGTGACGCCTGCGAGCGAGCATTTACGGAGTTGAAGGACCGTCTGACGTCCGCTCCTGTCCTCACTCTTCCATCTGGGAGTGACGGCTTTATTGTATTCACTGATCCCTCGCATATCGGTTTGGGTGCTGTCCTGATGCAGCACGGGAGACCAATGGCCTTCACGTCTCGTCAGCTCAAGGTCCATGAGCTGAACTACCCTACACATGACTTAGAGCTGGCTGCAGTTGTCTTCGCATTGAAGGTGTGGAGGCACTATCTTTACGGGGTTAGGTTCGAGCCCTTCTCTGATCACAAGAGCTTGAAGTACCTCTTCTCGCAGTCTGAGTTGAATATGAGACAGAGGCGCTAGATGGAGCTCCTGAAAGACTATGATTTTGATCTCCAGTACCACCCGGGTAAGGCGAACGTGGTGGCAGATGCCCTCAGCCGTCAGCCACGAGGCTTGGTGGCGCACATGATGATTCAGGAGTGGCGGATGCTTGAGGATGTTGCAGCGTATGACTTTGAGTTCAGCCTGCAGTCTTCCATTGTACAGTTATCGAGCCTGTCGATTCAACCCTCTCTTGTCGCTAGGGTGATCGAGGCTCAGCAGGCTAATTAGTCGTTGCAGAATTATATGGCTGAGGCGGCATCTGAGGGTCAGGTTGATTGGCAGATCGGTACAGATGGTGGACTTCGCTTCAGAGGCCGATTATGTGTCCCGGATATTCCAGAGTTACGCAGAGATCTTACGACCGAGGCACATCGATCGCGATTTTTTATCCACCCGGGCTCGCCCATGAAGGGCGTAGTTCGATTTGGAGCGAAGGGCAAGCTTGCCCCGAGATTCATAGGACCTTTTGAGATCACTGGGCGTGTTGGCGTCGTGGCCTATTGGCTTGCCTTCCCTTGCCATCTCAGTTGTCTGGCGTCCACGACGTTTTCCACGTCTCCATGTTGAGGAAGTGTGGGTCAGACATAGTTCCCGTTATTGATTGGCAGCCACTTGAGGTTCGTGAGGACGCTTCTTACATTGAGCAGCCAGTCCGTATCCTTGATCGGAAGGAGCAGGTCCTCAGAACCAAGGTTATTCCATTGGTGAAGGTGCAGTGGGGTCACCATTCTGTAGAGGAGGCTTCTTGGGAGCGTGAGGCTGAGATTCGAGAGCGATATCCTCATCTCTTTGATTGTTGATGATCATGTATTGTATTTTGTATGCTGTCCCTGATTCTATATGATGACGTTATGTTTCTTATTCCTCGCGAGTTATGCTTAGTTGCGACGCTTGTGTAAATTTCGAGGATGAAATTTTTATAAGGAGGGGAGAGCTGTAAGACCCGTATCTTGGTCCGTACCTTTCCGTACACTTCCGCAGTCTTACCGGTCGAATTCTGGCAACTTTCGACCCTTAACCAGTATCGACGCGCGACCCTGATTCATGTGCCGACAACCCGAGTCGACTCAACCCGAGACCAATGCCATAGCGACCGCACCGTCGCTGCGGTTCCGATACCGCGACTCGCGCGCCAAGGCGATACCCTGGTCAAGAGTTATGGGCCAACGTTCGGTGCGAGAAAACGCCACGCGTTGCGAAAACCAAGGGAATCTCAACGATGTGTCACATCAATCACATCAATCCCATCAATCAATCACCCATCAATCCATCACATGTCAAGTATACATCACTCTCACCCATTTTCCCAAGCAACCACAAAAGTCTTCTTAACCCATACCTTTCTTACACAAAAGGACTCAAAAGTCTTCCTAACCCATACTTTTCTTACACAACCATCACTCACTTATCCATCCATCACTCTCTCTCTCCCTTTACCTCACTCTCTCTCTTTCTCTCTTTCTCATTTCAAAATTTTCAAGCAACAAAGATTTCCAAGAGCCCCATACGTATGGAATTTTTCAACCCTTCTAAGCTCCAAGTGGCCCACCTTCCTACCCCAAAATCTCCCATCTCAACCCTCCATTCTTCATCTTAGCCATTGAAGTTGAAGACAAGGTACCAAGGAACCCCTAGGAGCGAGGAGATCGGACGGTGGGTGCCTCTATAGGGTAGTTTTTATTTTTTTTATGGTGGACCAAGTGAGGCCCACCGATCCATGGTGTGGATCTCACTTGGGACCCTTATTTGTGGCCGATGGACCACTTGGATCATCATGATCATTCCATGATGGGGCCATCCTCCATGGACCCCATCATGATGTTTATTTTCATTTGGAAAGGTCATCTAGACTATCCATATTGGTGGGGAAAGGATCCCCACCGTTGATCTTTAGTTTTGACGGTCACATGTGCAAAATGACCCATTTGATGTATGATTTCATGTATGGGAGGGCCCATAACGACGGGGTCCCTCCATCACAAGCCGTGTCCCACTCTGCATGTCTCTCTCTCTCTCTCTCTTTTATTTTATTTTATTTTATTACAATAGGATGGTGTGGCCCACTTGAATGGATCCCATCTTGATGTATTTATTTTATTCAAGTGGGGCCCACCTTAGATGTTATTCCCATGCCGCCCATCATGTGGTGGCCCACTTCATCAGGCCCACCACAAGTTTTTTTTTTTATGAAAGCCAGCCGACGCTGGACGTTTCTAAGGAAATGAGAAAAAGAAGAAAAAGAAAAAAAAAAAAAAAAAAAGGGAGAAAAGAAGGGAATGGGGTGTTTCCCTTGCATAGGCCCCACCCTGATGTTTATATTTGATCCAAGCCGTCCATCCCTTTCACCATCTCATTTTAGGCGTTGAGCCAGAAAATGGGATTGAACGGAGCACCTGGTGGGCCATAGCGCCAAATATTGTATCCTCACCATTCAAACGCTAATTTCTTATTTTATTCCACTTCCAAGCGTCAAAAAAATTCAAACTCTGGACTCATTTGGACGGTCTCGGGCCATTGATCGCAATGGCCAGGGCGGATTTCGTTTTAGCGGACCCCACGTACGAAAAACCCAGGAAAAATGGGTTTTTACCTTTTTTGTAACAAGCAATGCCTCTGCCTCTGACTGCAGGAGCAGCGCTGCACGCTGCCGCGTGCAGCCGCGCAGGCGACGGGCGGGCGTCCAGCGTGGGACCCACGGCTCGAGCCGTGGGCCCCACAGTAATGTTTATCCGTCATCCAACCTGTTCATAAGGCGGGTCCCAGGATCAGGTGGGCCCCCTCCAAGAATGGGACAGATCCAAAACTCAGGTGGCCCACACCACATGAAACAGTAGGATAGAGTGTTTGCCATTGAAAATTTTCCTCGGGCCCACAGAAGTTTTGAATCAGGCTGAAATTTATGTCGTCCCTTCATCCAGGTCCGAGTGACCTTATGAATGGGTTGGATGGCAAATAGATATTACAGAGTGGGCCCCACATGGGACCCACATCTTTTTTTAAACCAAGTCCTGGACGGTGGCACCCACCGTTATGTATCTGCCCATCCACCGTCCAGCAGACGGTGGGGCCCTTGGAAGTATGTCTGGTCCCTCACTGTCCAGCAACAGTGGGACCCACCATGAGGCACGTGATGCATCCGGATCGTCCATCCCCTTGGTGGGATCATTTTATAACATGATGCCACTGATTGGGTGGGCCATTCACATATGGGTTAGGCCATTTTTGGGTTGCAATAGGCCTATGGGCTAGGTCCATTTGTATCATAAAAGGCCTATGGGCTAGTCCCAGTTAAATTATGAAATGCTTATGGGCTAGGCCCATTTGATTCATTTAAGGCCCAAGAACTTGGGCCCACTTGATATGTAAAGCCTATGGGCTTAACTTGATATTCAAGGCCTATGATTTTAGGCCCAATGGATATGATCTAAGGCCGTGTGACTAGGCCATTTGATGTACTTCTAGGCCCATAAAATTGGACCTATTTGTTGCATTCTTAAAGCCCATGGAAGTGAACCCATTTGTTATATTGTAAGACCCATGGGACTACACCCATTTGATTAAGAAAGGGTCCATGGGATTAGGCCCACTTTGATATGCATGCAAGCTCATGGACTAGGCCCATTAGAATTGTTTAAGGCCTAGGGATTTAAGCCCATTCGACTCATATAAGGCCTCTGGGTTGAGGCCCAGTTGATATGCATTTGGGGGCCCAATTGTGTGGCCCATTTGATACATATTAGACTCATGTGACTAGGTCCAATTGATGCAATCCAAGGCCACGGGTTTTGACCCATTGCAATGCACATAAGACCCATTGGTGTGGCCCATTTATGTGGCCCATCTGATGAATAAAAGGCCCATAAGCTATGGCCCATTTGATATATAAATGTAAGGCCCAATGGGAGGAACCTAAGGTCCATTGCAATGTGTAAACCCAATACCGATTATGTAGCGGTGTTTAAGAAGATCGTACCTGGGATGCAATGTTGGTTTGACGTCCACATTGCGAGTGTAATGTCGGTTGGATGTCCACATTACGACTCTCCTTAGGGCCCATCACCAGGTCGTACTTGCTGTGTATAGACCGTCCAGGTCCATCTGCATTGTAAGGTAGTTCATTTTATTATAACATGTTAGTACAGTTCCATGACTCATGATCATACGCATCATATGTATGCTTGACGTGAGAGTTGTCTGGTCATAGCATTTGCCTTCGGGTAGGTTGTTTATGGGCTCCCGGTTAGGCGGTGTTGCCCTACATGAGCGCACTATATGCGCAGGACTTGTTGCATGTTTGGATAGCGTGAATCATGCATTTCGCATTTGTGTGACATAGTTATTGTACGCCCTAGTGACATCAGGGCCGTAGCCTCCACAGACGCATCGTGGTTGGCAGGATTGGATACCGAAAATCTTATTCTACATGGGGTATTATAGATATCCCTGGGTGAAAGTCCCTAAACCCTTATGGTACCAAGAGGTTACTCGAACGTCTAGACCGAGTGGGTAGATGAGCGTTGTGTACCGATTACCAGACGGTTACGCTCTCCACTGTGTCGTGGTCGATTGGAAGGGGGTACGGCCTTACCCGCCTGAGTGTAGGGGACAATCCTAGGCTCAGTTTGACCAACTCGAGGAATGGGTCCGCTATCGACGAGTCGCGCCCGATATTGGCAGACGGATAGTGTGGTCTCTTCCACTTACCTTATTGTGCGCGATGTGGCGGCAATCTGGTTTAGAGTGTACTAGACCCCGGTGATATTTCATATATTGAGCCGTATTGATGTGTGGACATAGATGAGTACCTGTATGCTTGAGTTGCATTGCACATCGCATGGCCTTGGGATGGCCGATACCATTCATGTCTTGCATCGCATAGCCTTGTTACGGCTCATGATATTATAGATCCATCTGCATATTCTGCTTTACTCTGACATTGCATGTTCATATTACTACCTTGCGCACACACTTTCACCACCCTCTAAGCTTTCTGTAAGCTTATGCACGACCGTTGCGTGCAGGTGACGTTGGATCACAGCAGCGTTGAGGCAGGAGCACGTTGTTGAGCATTTTGGAGTTTTTGTACTTTACCTTTGTATTTCCCTTTACGCTCATTGTACTTATAAAGTTTTTGATCATAGTGGAAATGTAATGGATTTCTTGGTTGTTGTTTGTGGGTTATGCTTTTGGTTATGCTTATTACGAATCAAACTGATGTTGAAAATCCTCCTCGTAGCATCCCAGGATCGGAACCTGGCGAATGGGAGCTAGGAGCCGAGAATGGGGTTCTACGGAGACTGTCGGCGCCGGATTCGGCGATCGGGAATTCTGTGAGCCCGGTTTCCGAGTTTGGGGCGTGACAACCCCTGATGCCTAGCCCAGAAATCCAATAGACTAGGACATTAGCATAAGAGTTTGAGCGCAAAGGCATAAGTGTCGGTGTGGCCCACCTCTCCAGGGACATATAGCATGTCATTTTATCAAACAGATAGAATGTCATTTCATCAAACAGATAGCATGTCATTTCATCCAGCCATTTCAACAAACAAATAGCAGGCCATTTCATCAAACAGTTACAATGTATCAAATCTGAAAGACAAAAAAAGAGAAGAAGATATCAAACCTATGGAGAGGAGCTTCACGGCGTGTGTTTCTTCGGGTACGAGTTTCACGGCTGCTACAATGGAGAGAGATAGAAGAGGAGCTTCACGGCTGATGCATTGGAGAGAGAGGGAGGAGAATGAGGGAGATGAGTAGAGATCGGGAGGAGAATGAGAGAGATGAGCAGAGATCTGGAGGGAAAGAGAGGATCAGGGAAAGAAGAAATCAGGGAATGGAGAGAGAGAGAGAGAAATAACCCTTTTTGGGCGCTTCTTTATTTTGAGCACGCACCAAATTTGGTCGTCGTCTCACGAACGGACCGTGGATGGTCCTGACATGGGCTCCGTGGGGCCCACCATGATGTATTTGGTTTATCCATTTCGAAAATAATTTTATTAAATTATTTTAGTTTATGATCCCAAATTTAAGGTAAATTGAAGGCCCAAGGAGACCACACCATGAGAAGAAAATGTGATTTAATAGCCATGTTTCCTACCGTGTGGTCCACTTGAGCCTTCAATTTAGCTGATTTTTTATTTCATGCTCTAAAGTAATATTTCCAAATATATGGATAGCTTAGATAGAACATATATTTTTTTTAAGCCCAATAGAGCCCCTTACAACACCATTAATTATTAATGGTGTGTCAACTTTTTAGCTACGGATTAAAACTGTAGCAACTATAGCTAGGGTTTATATCTGTAACAAAAAACTAACGTGGTCTGTATCCTTTGCCCCCTTTTTTAGTAGTGTCACTTGATGTAAATTCGCCACCATTATTTGTCCTTAGAATTTTCACTTTTCGTCATGTCTATTTTTCAACCATTACCTTCCATATCTTATAAGTGGGGAAAATATCAGATTTATGCTTTAGAAAGTAAACCCAAACATTCTTAGAGAAATCGTTAATGAATGTAACAAAAGAATGATGAGTCTCTTCTAAAAACAACATGTGACGCTCCCCACACATCTGAATGCACATAGTCCAGTTGACATATACTAACATGCTTCTTGATTTTAAAACTCAACCTTAAGTGTTTCCTATATATGCAAGGCTCAATATATCTAAATCAAAACTTTTAAAATTAGAAATCAAACGATGATCAAGAAATACTTTCATAATTTTCTCGCAAATGTGGCCTAGGCGTGCATGCCACAAACGTGTTGATGTAGACTCCACTAAAAATGAGGTAGTTTTACTCGATATAGTATTCCTAATTAACTTGTAAAGAATTTTACTCCTCTATGTTTTCACAACTATGAGTGCCCCTTTTAAAACCTTTAGGACACGTACCTTTATAATTGTTGAACGTGCTCCCGTTATGAAAAAAAAAGTGCATCTTGAGCTCTGAGAGAGATTAGATTCTTCTTTAAATTCAGAATGTACCTCACATCAGACAGAGTATGCTCTGCCTCATCAAATGTCTTCATGCAAACTGAACCAATTCTGACCATCTTACAAGTATGATTATTGCCCTTAAGAACCAGGCTACTGTCATACTCGCTATATGTGGTGAATCAACTCTAATGAGGACACATATGGTACGATGCTCACATATCCAAAATTCACTCATGATAGAAGTGGCTGACCTTGGACACTGACAACATTTCATAACAACCCGATCCTTTATTAGATTCTGTTGAATTGGCTTCCTTCGGCAAATCATCTGATTTCTCCTCCTTTAAGATTTTAGGATATTGATTGTCCTTCTTCCTATGTCCCATCTTCTGACAATTCTAATACTTCAACTTTCATTTACCTTTCGACTTGGATGTAAATCGTAACTTCCACTTATTTCATTCAAATGATCTTCCCCGAACAAATAATACATCCGTAGAAGTACCTTTACTTTTACTCTTCATTCTTAACTGCTTCGACTGAAGGGCTGAAGTAACGGTCTCGACTTCTAAGGTATCCCTACCATAACAAAGAATATCAACCATACACTCGTAAGACATCGAGAGAGATGTTAATAAAATTAGGGCTTTATCTTCTTCATCAATCTTCACTTCCACGCTTGTCAACTTGCAAACATTCTTGTTAAAGATGTTAATGTACTCACAGAGATCTAACCCTTCCGCCATATTCAGAGTACAAAATTATCTCTTTATATATAAATGATTGGTGAGCGACTTCATCATGTAGATGCTCTCCAACTTTACCAATATGCTCGTGGTGGTCATCTTATCAATAACTTGACACAAAACTTCATCAGTTAAGTAAAATCAAATTGTGTTAATCGCCTTTTGATCAAGTTCATCCCAATTTTATTCCTTTATAAATTCTAGATGATGAGTTTTTTTCAAGGAGTGCATGTTGCAGTCCTTACTGAACTATAATGGCTTTTATCTTCAACCTTTACAGTTCAAAGTTGTTTTTACCTATGAACTTCTCTGTCTTAAATTTTACATTTGAACCCCTCAATGCCATGTTTCTAGATTCAAACTAATACCCCAACCTATGCCTTAATACTTCTTATTATGCGTAAAAGAAACCTCATATCGAATTAATTAAACAAGTAATATGTAACGAAAAATCCAAGCAAACATAGATAACACACGAGATTTTATGTGAAAAATTCTTGAAGGAAAAAACTACAGCATAAAGCGATGATCAATCCACTATAATTCGAAGAAGGTTACAAGAGATGGAATAACTTATAATAGAAACCCCAGCTTCCTCTCAAAATCCTTTTTTTTTTTTAAAAATGGACTCAAGCCACTAATTTCATTGATCCAAAAAAGTTGAACAATATGTTAAGCGGGCCCCGAGAAAAAGGTTCCGGGCCTCACTCCTTATGTAGACATAGAAACAAAAAGAGAAAGCCTTCCAGGGAGGGGTCAGAGGTAATATCCAATTGAAAATGCCAATAGCTTTATACAACGCAAACAAAAGAGGAGAACAGATACAACTAGAATCCTCCCCGATCATGTGAATATGATTGCCCCGATGCCAGTATTGTCTAAGACGATGGTATCCCTCACTAACCTGGGAAGAATCGACCAGGATTCATAAATATTGTTTGGACATCTGTTGCTGGCCAGTCTTGCCAAAGCATCAACCACTGAATTCCCTTCCCTAAAAATGTGATTGAATCTGATATTAAGGCACCCCGCTCAAATGCTGGATAACACCTAGCTTATACCAGATGTTCCAGGAGATGTTGGCGTGGGGATCGTCAATCGCATTAGCTATAATTTTGGAGTCAGTTTCTACTATAATGTTAGGCAAGCCTAGTTTATGGCATATTGTTAATCTATCAAGTATGGCTTAGGCCTCTACAACCATGTTAGTGGACCGACCGTAATTTCTGTGGAATGCAAAAGATGGTTTTGCCATGGTGGTCCCTACATATTCCTCCACCACCACTCTCCCCTGGGTTCCCCCTAGGAGAGCCATCGACATTTAACTTCAGCCAACCAAGGGGAGGTTTCGACCATCTGACTATAAAGGGATTACCTGACGGAGGAGGGGTAGCGATGGATGGGATTCAAAGGGACTGAAGGACTATCGAATCCATGAGAGAGTTCCTGTCAGGAGCTTGAACTGTGGGACCGATCTCTCTCGGCCAGTGAGAGACGTTGGAGATAATGCGAGGGGCAGACATTGTGCAATCTTCGAAGCGGGCAGAGTTTCTGCTGATCCAGATTTCCCAGGCGATGAAACTGCGAGTGAGACCTGAGAGGAAGGATACTCTGCTTTTTCAACTAGCTCTATCAGTCCATTGGAGAAATCTCTAGATGATTGACTAATGAGGCATGGAAGGAACATCGATAATTCGTTCAAAATGGCCCCACACTTCAGAGGCCACTCTACCGCAGTTGAAGAGGTGGTTCAAATCTTCCACCATCCTAAAGTCTTGGCCCAAGTGGTATGTTTGTTGCTAGCTGCTAATCAGCACATGGGAGGGGGATCGTCAATAGGGAGAGGAGGATCTGGCCTGTAGCATTTGCACTGCGACGCCAGTGAAATTCCAACCTTTTAAACAGCCGCATCGACTGGGACTACATCGTGGAAGATCTTCTAACTAAAGATGCCCAATTTCAGCGAAAGCATAGCATTTCAAATCCACCTAGTTCATTAGAGAGTGGGTTATTGAGATCTTATGGTGTTCCAGGCAGATTTGAGGGAGAATTTTCTTGAGGTGGATAGGTCCCAGACCATTCCGTCCTCATTTGTGAAGGTGATGTGGGCAGCTTCAACAATCTACATAGCAGGAGGGGAGATAATGCGCTTAATCTCTGCTAGCAGGTTAGTGTCGGGTAGGGAGAAGAAATCCTTAACTGAAAGCTTCAGCAAGGTCGAGGGGATTGGGAGCTCAGTCATACCAAGAAGCAGCCCTCTTCCTGTCCAATTCATGGTCCAGAAGTTAATGGATCCTTTTCCTACTAGCAACTTGGAATGCTGCAATGTGAATTGAAGATTTCTGAAGATGTGCTTCCATACAGAGGAACTGGCATATCTAGTCTCACTTCTGTTATCTAGCATCTTTTGAAAGTATTTTGATGAAAAGAAGATGGCCCAAAGAGACATTCCTTGGAGCATTTGCCAACCTTTTTTTTTTACAGATTGGATAGCCATACAATTGTAAGCATTTAAAAAAAAATAAAAAAAATCTGTGAATTCATTCATATCATCAATAAAATTACAGGAAAGAAATTCAGGCGTACACGGGCAGACAAAAAGAAGCCCTGTACCGCCTATCATGTAACTATACAAAAGGATGAAGGAAAAAGAAAACAGAAATTAGCTCTCCCTTAATGCTCCTATACCTGCTTTGTCGAGGAGTGAGCGAGCCCATCCACCGGACCATTGATTTCCCGAGGAATAAGAGAAGTGGAGAAATTACTTTCCTTTTGTAGAGTTTTTATTCTCGACATCCAGTAATCCCACTTCCAGTGAAGGACCAACGTCCCCTTGAAAGTATCCACCCCAAAGGAAGAATCTGACTCAATGAGCACATCCTGCAAACCCCGCGATATACTAAGCTACATCGCATCATGAAGGGCTCAAAGTTCAGCCCTGTTGTTTGAAGCTTGTTCGTAACCCAAATAGAAAGAAAATATGAGATTACCATTGGCATTTCTGCAAATGCCACCACCCCCACACAGGCCGGGGTTACCAGCTGCAGCCCCATCAATGTTAAATTTCACCTTGCCTGCCTGTGGTCTGGACCACTTAACTACATGACTAGAAATAGGCACAATGGGCCTATGACAGAGACCAAGGCGGAGAGCGATCTGGTTCAGAACATGGGAATCATGGAAGATCCTCCCCAGCAACCATTTGACATTATTGATGACCTTGTTGCTGGAAGGGACAGTCCCATCAAACTTGGCTAAATTTCTCATCTTCCAGAGTTCCTAAACAATGAGACACAGAGTTATGCTACGAATAAGATGTGTTTTTCTACCAGGATGTGTGGGATTCCACCTTGAAGAGAAGACATCTGCAGTTGAAGGAGGAAAAGAGAGCTGGATACCGAAAATATCCATGAACTCTATCTAGACGGTGGTGGCAATTGCCCCAGAATAGAAAAGGTGGTCTAACATCTCCGGATGAGGAGAGAAAGTTTGCTCATTGACACAACATATGCACTTGGATGCAAGAGAGATATCCTTCGATTGAATCCTATCATCCATGGGGACAGCCAGGTGGAACAGCCTCCAAGTGAAAATGAAGATTTTGTTAGGAAGTTTTTGATGCCAGATTCACTTGGCCCAGTCAAAAACCTACCCTACAGATTTGCAGACCGTCTAACCTGATTTAACTGAGTAACAGCTAGTCTGATCGAGGGGCCAGATGCGGTGATCTGGCTAGTCCGACGTGCACATACTAAAGTGGATAATGTGTTCCTTGATACCCATTGGAAGAAGGTTGAGAGATGGCGATCATGGATTGATGCCATTGGTCGAGATCAGATTGCTAACTGTCATGTGTAACAGATCATTGGGAATCGGCCGACCAATCAAGTCCATTAAGCGTCCCCTCCTTGTCCAGTTTTCTCGCCATAAGTTTAGGGAGTCACGTCCCACCTTCTATAGAATGTGGCTATCTAGAACAGGGATAGCGCCAGAATATGTTTCCACATGGGGGTGAGGGAGGACCTGGATGTGCTCGTCATATCATCTGATAGAGAGTCATATCTCGACACAATGAAAGTAGCCCACAAATTTCTACTTGGATGAACTTTAGCTATCCAGGCCATCTTCAATTTGAGCATAGCCATAACACATCTCGAAGTTTTCTGATACCCAAGCCGCCTTCCTCTTTAAGCATAGAGATTTTGTTCCAATTTATCCAGTGACATTTATTTTCCCCTCTTTCCAACCCGAAAAAAACTTGGAGAAACTAGATTCCAATCTTTGAAGGATCTAGGTTGGAATTAAGGCCGCTGAAATAGCGTGAATAGGAATTCCACAGAGGACATGGTTAATAAGCATGCACCTGCCTACCTAAGAAAGGATACGAGCCTTCCACACTTGAATTTTCTTTTTGATTTTTTCCACTAGAGGGCAAAACAGAGGGACGCTTGCCCTGCCTTTGAAGAGTGGGATCCCGAGATAAATGAAGGGCATTGATGAAGTGGAGGTACCAATTTATCTCTGGATGCTTCTAATTCGATTGACCGACATTGAAGAAGAGAGATGAGTGCAGCTTTCGTAGAAGTTGATACGTTGACCTGACGCCATTTGGTATGTGGAAAGGAAATCTGTCACCGCTCTGATAGAGGGGCTGCCACCATTAAAGAAGAGAACCGTGTCATCGGTGTAAAGAAGGCACATGATCTGTTCACATCCTCGTTTTAACTTGAATGGAATACAGTTGGGACTGAGAAACAGTTTAACGAAACCTCTACTTAAAACCTCAGTTGTTATGATGAAAAGGCTCGGGGACAGAGGATCCCCTTGGCGAAGACCACTAGTCGACTTGAAGAAACAGCTGTTGGATCCATTGATAATCACTGAAAACCAATTGTTACTCCAGCACTTTTATACCAAGTGAATCTAACTTTGAGAGAAACCAAAATGCTGCAGAACCCTTGTAAGGAAATCCCACTCTAGGTGGTCATACGCCTTTTCCATATCTAACTTCAGGATAATATTCCCTCCTCTGACTTTTCGATCAATCTCTCTAACCATCTCTTGAGCCAAAGCTACACTCTTCGCTATAAAATGATCTCAAACAAAAGCCCCTTATTCTTGGGAAATAATGTTGGGAAGGATAAGCACCAATTTGTCAACAATGATTTTGGCAATAATTTTGTAGACATTGTTGTAAAGGCTTACAGGGCGAAAATCAGAAAAGGCTTTGAGGGTTGCCTTCTCAGGGATCAAACAAATGAGAGAGGCCGTGAAAGAACGTGGTAAAATTCCACCATGGAAAAAATTAATCACAACTTTATGGACATTTGGGCCAATAATATCCCAGCTGTTAGCAAAAAGGGCCCCAGACATACCATCAGGGCCGGGAGCGCTGTCCCTTGGCATGGACATGACTGCGCTTCGAACTTCCTCCAATGAGGGGTATTTCATCAAGAATTCATTATCGGATTCAGATAGAGATGAGACGGGATGGAATCGAAGATGCTGTCTTGGATCGATGTAGGTTCTGACTGAAACAAAGAGGAGAAATACCGAATCGCTTCATCTTGAATCTACTTAGGATAAGAAATTATGGCGCCAGAATCCAGCTAAATTTCATCTATATGAGTTCTCCCAATCTTATCAGTGGCTGACATATGAAAAAAAATTGTATTTCAATCGCCTTCATTAAGCCAATTATTGCGGGACTTCTGTTTTCAAAAAATCTCTTCGGCCAGCTCCAAACAATCGAGGCGTTTCCTAGCTTCAAAAAGCTCCTTGAGACTGTAATCCTGTAACTGTTGAGCCTGTTCCTCCATGCAGGTAATGGATTGTTCCACTGATTTAATTTGATGGAAAGTGTTACCAAAAAAATTGATTTATTACATTCTTTCAAATGATTCCTAACCTTCCACAATTTGAGCATAAGGTTAATAAGTGGTTGATCTGAGAGATCTTCCCTCCAGGCCTGCAAGATGATGGTTGAATACTCTTGATGTAAGGTCCACATTCGCTAAAAATGAAAAGGTTTCGAGAAGGACTGCATTGATGGGGAAAAAAGAAGTAGCAAAGGACAATGGTCGGAGTTGACACAAGGGAGATGCTTGACTTGGAAATGGGGGAAAACATTAATCCAAGTGTCATTGCATAAGACCTTATCCAAGTGAGCCCAAACCCAGGAGTTGCCTACTTGATTATTACTCCAAGTAAACCTATTACCGCTGAAACCTGCATCCATCAAACCCGCAGATTCCATAGCATCTGCGAATTCCATGTAGCTACCCAAATCCTGATTCCTATTACTCTACCTTTCTGTAGTGGATAGGATAGTGTTGAAGTTGCCGCTCACTACCCATGGGCCCGAAATGTGCGTGGCCATGGATAAAAGATCCGTCCACAGTGACCTCTTCTGCATTCTAGGCCATGTTGCATATACAATAGATAGATGGAAAAGTAAATTTGAATTTAGAAGTTGTAGTTGGACAGTCATCACCTGATTTGATTTGTGCATAACTGAGATGCTGAGGTTGCTGTTGTGAAAGAACCAGATCTTTCCACCTTCCTCCGCATTTGATATAGATGAATGAAAACCCAGTTTGAGCCCCACAGAGATTCATTTATGTTCTCTAGCCATAGGCTCTAAAATCACCTGACCTAGAGGTTTATGATGTTCTAGCCGCTAATCTAAGGGTAGATGAATTAGCTACCCCACAAGCATTCCAAATGATTGCACTATCCATCAAGAATTTTTTTCACCTGAGTTGATGTCCCTCTTCTTAAGTCTTCTTAGTCACTCTCCCCATTGTTCCTGCGTGTGCCCTATTCCTGGTTTGACTATTTTCCTGACCACTATTCTTTTCCTTCCTCTCTTGGGTGGGGGTTTTGAGATAGGTTGTGCCATGTTTCCGATTCCCTGGCATTCTACCTGAGGGGACTGGCTAGTTGGGTTGAAGATTGCCTGAAACTCCTGGGAATATATAGTGTCATTGTCACTGTCGTCTATTCCATCAGGGGCTTTGAAGATATTTTCACTAGCTTTGAATTTGTATGGCGATAAATCCACTTCCAGGATTAGGGGTTGAAAATATTCTCTGCTATCAGAAGAAACAATGGATTTTTCTAGGAGAAGTTTCACATCATGGACGAGCTACTTATAAGAGTGAGAGAGGCTTCTGCATTTGAATGTTGGACCGGGCGCGATCTAAAAATCCTAAAATTTAATCAAGGAGTTGCCCACCGAGCGGGAGCATCTAGTCCTGTTGCTGGTATCCTTTAGTGTGACCCTCAGAGGAGGGTTATCTCTCTGCCTATCTTCAATAAAGTCGATGGTGTTGTGGTTACATTTTTGACTGGAGTTGGAGCCATTCATTCTGGGGCCTGATGCTTGCTTCTCAGCAGACAACGACAGGTCTGCCTTATTGTGTTGTGAATGCTGACCGTGGCTCCTCTGCTCCAGATCAAGAAGGCCCACATCAGGAGTAAATTATTGAGAGCAGATGCATTGACTGACTGCTGCATTGTCCTAAAAGGAAAATCAGAAGCTGGATCCTTGCATGGGTTTGTTGGCTGCTGAATAAGTTGCCTCTTGGAGAGCAGGATTGGCGACAAACAGAGGTGAGGCAATGATCTATGCTGGTTGATGTCCCCCTGTTGAAAAGCAAAGGCTGAGGCAAGAGGTAGCACTTGCATGATAGGGTCATAGTCTGGAATATCACCCTTATAGCTAGTTTCAGAAACCTTATCATTATAGGAGGCAGACTGAGGAGGCTGATTAAAGACTGGTCCGTTGTCACCTAGGGTATGAAGGCCAAAAGATGTAGGGGTGTATCAATGCCCATGTTAGCGATGAAAGATGGGAGGGCTGATGACTGGGGCATGGGTATGATGGAAAGGGCGGGTTAAGGTGTGGGGTTAAGGTTAGGCATGATGTTCAGTGGAGTCTGGTGGGTTGGTTGGGTGGCATCTATGTGTGATGAGTCAATGGGCAAGGAGGGCTGAGGGGGTGGGAGGTGGAGGGGGAAGATGCGAAAGGTTCATTGAAGTATCACCAACAAAGGGCCTGGGTGGAGGTGGGGGAGAGGGTTAGGGTAACGTCTCAGGAAGCTAAGGAGGATACATAGGGGCATTTGCACAAACAAAGGGTGGGGGACCTGAATCACTTGGTTGGTTGTTATGAAAAGTCTTGGAAACCCATTGTTTTATGGACTCTTTGGGGAGCTAAGGGTTGATCAATCTACCCCAGTCAGACTGAGGACATTCCATAATCCCAGAGATAGGAAAAATTCGATCATCCACCTTGAGAAAACGTAAGCTATGAAAATCTACCCCTGGATTGAGAATAACCTGAAATCTAGCAAAAGCCCAAAATGCAATAGATCTAGCTGCATGATCAATTTGAATCACCTTCTCATATGTATTCGCGAGGTCCTCGATAGCTGCGGGGTACCAGGAGTGTACCGGAATGCCGAAAAGTCTCATCCACCTCCCATTGCCCGAGAGAGTAGCTTTTAGAAACCAAGTGGCTACCTTAATGAGGTTCATCTTCTTGTGAAGGATTGAATCTTTGGCGAAAGCGGTCATCTCCTACCTGGATTTGAATTTGATGATCAATTGCATAGGGGATATTCTGCAAATATCGACTTTCTGATGTGCGAAAGATGAATGACGGAGGGTATCAGAGATATGAGAGATAGATACAGAAGTGTCTATAGTCGAACATATGAGGGCTAACGATAGCTCTTCCCGTAGCCTTCGAACTTTGTGGATATTAGTTGAGATGGTGAGATTCCCCGAATGAGGAGGGTTGGAGTGGGATTGTGGGTTTTGGGGGTCTTGGTTGCTGTTCTTGAGGGAATCAGAGTAAGATGTTCTGGCTGGCAGATTAGTTTTCTGAAAGGAAGGAACCCTTGATGAAGCACTGACCTGACCATTTGTTCTTCGAAAATCTGGAATTGGAGTCGACACTAATTTCTGTTTAACCTTTTCTAAGGTGATTTTCCTCCCATCGATTCTATGCTCATGAAATGTGTTAATAGCATTTAGGGCATCCTGCTCATAGCGAAAATATATGAAAGCATAGTCGCGGGATTTGTTCCTCTCCTTGTCCTAAGGGATTGAAATGGCAAAGATTTTTCCAAACCTACTGAAGATGCGAGTAATATCTTCCTCACATGTATCGAAGGTCAGGTTACCTGCAAAAGTCCCTGAGTGTGGAGAGATGCGATCTGCCCTTTCTTTCTTTCGAAATACAACCTGCCATTCAGATCATTTTCCAACCTAATTTGATGCAGAAAGCACAGATGACTGTTGCGCAACACGCCAACAACGCAGTGGGCCGAGATCCAATCTCAGGCCTCACCCACAAACGATAAACGAATGAAAATATAAACTAAAAAATAGATCAAGCAATCCAAACAAACCACAAGATAAGATATATATGGAAAAACACCAAACTAGGGTAAAAACCACGGATGCAAACTTTTCCTATGAAGAAGAACAAAGATTACAAGGCAATATACTAACCTCTCCCTTGGAAGAACAGAGAAATTCCTTAGCCCACACCTTAGAATTACTTTTCCCTCTTTCTCATCTACCTAGAAAAGCCCTAGGAACCCCTATTTATAATTTAAGTAACTTCCCTTCCGCACCCTTGCGAAAGGCGACACCAAAATTCACAATCCGTATCAGCTTTGGAAACAATCTGCATAACCTACGACTGGTCTTAGGAGAGCTACAACCGGTCGTAGGATCCCTATGACCGGTCTTACAGTCTCTACGACCAGTCCTAGGGCCCAAAATAGCAAAAACAGTATCGCTGGACTTTGAGTCGAGCCGGTCCACGACTGGTCGAGCAGGCCCCTATGACCTGTCGAAGGCGGCCCAATGTGGCTCCACATTCTCAACAATCTCCCACTTGGAGACACATCACCAAAACCTTCGTCTTCTTCATCCGGAGTGCACCACCTCCCACTCTTCAAGCCTGAAGACCAATCAAAGCTGAACAGAGCCTCAGCTTCTCCCTTGTGACCGCCTTGGTCAACATATCTGTAGGATTCTCACTTGTATGAATCTTCTCTAGAACAATCGATCCATCTTCTAGTAACGAACGTATGAAGTGATATCTGATGACAATATGCTTGGTCTTTGAATGAAAGGCTGAATTCTTAGCCAAATGTATTACACTCTGACTGTCACTGTATAGCTTGCAATCTACTTACTTCTTACCCAACTCGTCCATAAAACCTTACATCCACACCATCTCCTTGCATGCTTCTGTAACTGTAACATATTCTGCTTATGTCGTACTGATAGATACTATCTTCTGTAACTGAGAGACCCAACTGACTGCAGCACTACCCAGAGTAAACACATAACCTGTAGTGCTTCTTCTGCTGTCGATATCTCCTGCCAAATCTGAATCCACGTAGCCTTGTAGCTTGATTTTCGATCCACCATAACACAGCCCTACATCCTTAGTACTCACCAGGTATCTGAGGATCCACTTCACAGCTTTCCAATGTTCCTTCCCAGGGTTGTTCATGAACCTGCTAACAACTCTCACTGCTTGAGCAATGTCTGACCTCGTGCTTACCATAGCATACATGAGACTCCCAATCGCTGACGCATATGAGACTTTGGCTATGTAGTCTCATTCCTCCTACGTCTTTGTACCTTGCTCCTTAGATAGCTTGAAGTGGTTGGCTAATGGAGTGCTAACCGGCTTAGCACCTCCCATATTGAATCAATCAAGTACCTTAGGTATGTACTCTGCCTGTGACAAAACTAATTTCTTATTTTTCCTGTCACGCTTTATCCTCATGCCTAGGATTTATTTTTTAGCTCCTAAATCCTTCATGGCAAATTCTCTAGACAGTTGTCTTTTGAGATATGAGATGTCCTTTATGCTTGAACTGGCCACAAGCATATCATCAACGTACAGAAGAAGGATGATGTATGATGTATCAAACTTCTTCAAGTAACAACAGTGGTCTGCATGACATCTCCTAAAACTGTTTCCCGACATGAAACTATCGAACTTCTTGTACCACTACCTCGGGGCCTGCTTCAGGGCATATAGACTTTTCTTCAGTCTGCACACCTTGTTCTCATTACCTGGTGCCACGTATCCTGTTGGCTGATGCATATATATTTCTTCTTCAAGGTCCCCATGAAGAAAGGCTGTCTTAACATCTAGCTGCTCTAGATGTAAGTTCTTTGTAGCCACTATACTCAAGACCATGTGAATCGTAGACATTTTCACTACCGGAAAAAATATTTCAGTGAAATCGATATCTGCCTTCTATTGAAACCCTTTTACAACCAGTCTCGCCTTGTACCGTTTCGAACCATCATGCTCCTCCTTCAGTCTATAAACTCACTTGTTATGAAGAGCTTTCTTACCCTTGGGTAGAGTGATTAGCTCCTATGTACGATTAGACTCAAGAGAGTCCATCTCCTCATCCATGGCTTGCTCCCACTTAACCCGTGTATCTGACTGTAATGCCCCTTCAAAATATTCTGGCTCACCATTATCTGTCAGCAGTAGATAATGTAAGGAGGGTGAGTATCGGACCATAGGTCTCCTCTCCCGAGTAGACCTCCTCACAACCGGTGTCTGTGGCTCTGCCTCATAATGTTCCTGTGCACGATCATCCTTTGGCGCTATAACACCCATGTCCAGTAACTCTTCCAACTCTACGAATTCCTTTTTTTCGACCTTATTTTCCTACACACTGTCCTTATGCGTCACTTTTTTGTTGAAGACTACGTCCTTGCTTCTGATGATTTTTCTATTTTCTGCATCCCAAAACCTGTAGCCAAAATCATCCTGCCCATAGCCTATAAACGTGCACCTCATGGACTTCGCATCCAACTTGTTTCTGTGCTCTGCATCAATGTGAACATATGAAGTGCAACCGAACACTCTGAGATGTGTAAGGTTCACTTCTTTTCCAGTCCACGTTTCTTCTGGTAGCCCACCATCCAATGGTGCTGAGGGACTTCTATTGATAAGATATACGACAGTATTTATAGCATCTGCCTAAAAGGTCTTGGGCAACCCTACATGTAACCTCATGCTCCTGACGCGCTCAAGGATGGTCCTGTTAATACTCTCAGTCACACTATTCTGCTGCGGTGTTCCTAGAATCATTTTCTTATGTTTGATTCCACTTGCTGCACAATACTCCTCAAATCTTTTATTACAATACTCTCCCTCATTATCAGATCTGAGACACTTTACTGTTTTACCTATTTCATTTTCTACCATAACTTTTCACTTCTTAAACGCATCAAATACATCAGATTTATTCTTTAAGAAATAAACTCACAGTTTTCTACTAGCATCATCAATAAATGAAACAAAATAACATGAGCTACCAAGAGATGATACCTGTGTCGGTCCCCACACGTCAGTGTGTACAAGCTCCAATAGATGCATCTTTGGAGCGCGTCCTATCTTCTTGAAGCTTACCCTCTTCTGCTTATCATATACGTAGTCCTCGCAGAATTCCAAGTTAAGAGACTTCAGCCCCGGTAGCTTCCCCTTTGACAATAATACTTTCATCCCTTTCTCACTCATATGTCCCAACCTTTGATGGCATAACTGCACATTCACTCCAGTTGATGCAACTGCGAGCGAACTATATGATCCTCAAGTCACGTACAAAGTACCTTCCTTTTTACCTCGAGATATCACCAAGGCACCTTTTGTGATCTTCCAGGAATCACTGGTGAATGTAGTTACATAACCGGTGTCGGCTAAATGCCACACTGAGATCAGATTCCTTCTCAAACTCGGTACATGTCTCACATCCTTCAGTTTCAAAACCGTTCCATCTTTCTGATTGACCTGAACGTCCCACTTTTCAACAATACTGCACGGCTCATCATCACCCAGGTAAATTCTCTCAAAGTCCCTTGACACATAATCACGCAGAACTTCCTTATATGAAGTGGCATGAAACGAAACACCCGAGTCTATAACCTATGACTCATTCCTTGCATCAAGAGACAAGATCAATGCCTCTGTGTCGCTCTCCTCAGACAGATTCACTGAATCCTTCCCGCCTTGAGAGCTTTCATCTTGTTTCTTAAGCGACCTGCAATCACGTTTCATGTGCCCCTTCTTTCCGTAATGCCAACACCCGTCTTTATCTTTCGGTCCCTTAGACTTCTTCCTCGACTTAGAACGCCTGTGTTTATTGCCTCCTCTGTTCTGCGATCTTCCTCTTCCTTTAACGTTTAGAGCATTCCCTGAGTCCCTTGAAACTCCTGATGCCTTCCTTCTAGATTCTTCGCTGAGAATTAGACCGGCCACATCATCAAATTTCAGCTTTGTCGACCCTGAAGAATTGCTCACAGCAATCACCAAACCATCTCAACTGTCTGGCAGACTGGATAAGATCAATAGCGCCCTGACCTCATCGTAAAAAATGATGCCAACGGATTTCAATTGGCTCGTGACTGTATTGAACTCGTTTATATGTTCAGCCACGCTCCCACCATCTAACATCTTCATGTTGAATAGCTGTTTCATAAGATGAACCTTGTTGGATGCTGAGGGTTTTTCATACATGATGGCTAGGGCTTCCATCAATTCTTTTGTCATTTTCACCTTGGATATGTTGAAGGCGACGCTCTTAGAAAAAGAGAGTCGGATCGTTCCTAAAGCCTTCTTATCCAGTAAAAACCATTTATCATCTGTCATCTTTTCTGGTTTCTTCTCTTTTCCTTCTAGAGGAATGTAGAGGTCCTTCTGATACAGATAATCTTCCATCTGCATCTTCCAGAAGGTAAAGTTTGAACTATCAAACTTCTCAATTCTAGTTTTTTCATCTTCCGCCATCGCTCCCAATAGAACTAAACCAATAACTCTGATACCAGTTGTTGCGCAGCACGCCAACAACGCAGTAGACCGAGATCCAATCTCAGGCCTCACCCACAAACGATAAACGGATGAAAATATAAACTAAAAAACAGATCAAGCAATCCAAACAAACCACAAGACAAGATATACGTGAAAAAACTCCAAACTAGGGTAAAAAACCATGGATGCAAACTTTCACTATGAAGAAGAACAAAGATTACAAGGCAATATACTAACCTCTCCCTTGAAAGAATAGAGAAATCCCTTAGCCCACACCTTAGAATTACTTTTCCCTCTTTCTCATCTACCTAAAAAAGCCCTAGGAACCCCTATTTATAGTTTAGGTAACTTCTCTTCCGCACCTTTGCGAAAGGCGACACCAAAATTCGCAATCCGTATCAGTTTCAAAAACAATTTGCGTAACCTACGACTACTCCTAGGAGAGCTACGACCGGTCGTAGGATCCCTACGACCGGTCTTACAATCCCTACGACCAGTCCTAGGGCCCAAAACAGCAAAAACGATATCGCTGGACTTTGAGTCGAGCCGGTTCACGACTGGTCGAGCAGGCCCCTACGACCGGTCGAAGACGTCCTATGACCGGTCGAAGGCGGCCCAATGTGGCTCCACATTCTCAACAATGACATCAGGAAAGTTTCTGATACCGAGACCACCCTCGTTAAGAGGAGTGCAAAATTTGGTCCGTTTGATCCAATGCCTTTTGTTCCCTATTCGGAGCTACCTCTGGAAAAATTTGCAACTTCTCTATCAATCGCTTTAATGATCACTTTAGGGAGAAGAATGGCCGATAACATATGAATAGGGATGCTGGAAAGAACATGTTTGATAAGAATCAGCTTCGCTGCTCGGTTAAGATTCTTTATTTTCCATCCTTCAATCTTGTTGATGAACTTCTGGGTGAGTTGGTGGAGGAGCGGGCTTCGAATTTTGCCTTTTGTAAGGGGGATGCCAAGGTAAACCATAGGGAGAGGAGCTTGCTTAAATCCCATTAAGTTGCTCAACTTTTGGGACTTACTTCTCGAGGATCTCATAGGCAGGGTAAACAAAGTTTTGGAGATGTTCACCTTCTGGCCGAAAACAAATTCATAAAGCTTAATAAATGTGAGAAGAGATCACACATTAGATAACCTACCATTGAGAAAAAGAATAACATCATCAGCAAAAAACAGGTGGGTGATCATGGGGTAGCTCCTAGGGAGCTTGTATGGCTAGCATTTCCCCAAAGAGAACAGGTTGGAGAGGCCCCTACTGAATACTTCCACTGCCAAGATAAAGATGGACAGGGATAACCGGTCTCCCTGCCTGAGGCCTCTGCTTGATTCAAAAAATCCAAAGCTTCGTCCATTAATAATGACCGAAAACCAAATGTTCATCCAACACCTTTGGATACAACTAGTCCAACGCCCATCAAAACCAAATTTGTGAAGGACTTGTGCAATGAAGCCCCATTCTAAACTATTATAAGCCTTTTCCATATCAATTTTGATGATTAAGTTGCCTCCAAAAATAATCCAGTCGATCTCGTGGACCATCTCCCTAGCGATAGTGTAAGACCCGTATCTTGGTCCGTACCTTTCCGTACACTTCCGCGGTCTTACCGGTCGAATTCCGTTAACGTTCGGCCCTTAATCGATATCGACGCGCGACCCGGATTCATGTGCCGACAACCCGAGTCGACTCAACCCGAGACCTATACCATAGCGACCGCACCGTCGCCGCGGTTCCGATACCGCGACTCGCGCGCCAAGGCGATACCCTGATCAAGAGATATGGGCCAACGTTCGGTGCGAGAAAACGCCGCGCGTTGCGAAAACCAAGGGAATCTCAACGATGTGTCACATCAATCACATCAATCCCATCAATCAATCACCCATCAAGCCATCACATGTCAAGTACACATCACTCTCACCCATTTTCCCAAGCAACCACAAAAGTCTTCCTAACCCATACCTTTCTTACACAAAAAGCCACAAAAGTCTTCTTAACCCATACTTCTCTTACACAAAAGCCACAAAAGTCAAGTTTCTCTTACACCACCATCACTCACCCATCCATCCATCACTCTCTCTCTCTCCCTTTACATCACTCTCTCTCTTTCTCTCTTTCTCATTCCAAAATTTCCAAGCAACAAGAGAAATCCAAGAGTTCCATACGTATGGAATTCCTCCAAAGTCCCTAAGTTCCAAGTGGCCCACCTTCCTACCCCAAAATCCCCCATCTCAACCCTCCATTCTTCATCTTAGCCATTGAAGTTGAAGATAAGGTGCCAAGGAACCCCTAGGAGCGAGAAGATCGGACGGTGGGTGCATCTATAGGATAGTTTTCCTTGTTTTTATGGTGGACCAAGTGAGGCCCACCGATCAATGGTGTGGATCTCACTTGGGACCCCTTATTTGTGGCCGATGGACCACTTGGATCGCCATGATCATTCCATGATGGGGCCATTCTCCATGGACCCCATCATGATCCTTATTTTCATTTGAGAAGGGTCATCTAGACCATCCATATCGGTGGGAAAAGGATTCCCACCGTTGATCTTTAGTTTTGATGGTCATATGTGCAAATGACCCATTGATGTATGATTTCAGGTATGGGAGGGCCCATAATGACGGGGACCCTCCATCACAAGCCGTGTCCCACTCTCCATGTCTCTCTCTCTCTCTCTTTTATTTTATTTTATTTTATTTTATTTTATTGTAATAGGATGGTGTGGCCCACTTGAATGGATCGCATCTTGATGTATTTATTTTATTCAAGCGGGGCCCACCTTCGACGTTATTCCCATGCCGCCCATCATGTGGTGGCCCACTTCATCTGGGCCCACCTATAAAAAAAATGTGTAAAAGGAACCGTCCAGCGTCTGGGACGCTGGACGTTGTAAAGGGAAGTATGAAAAAGAAAAAAAGGAAGAAAAGAAGTGTTTGGGGGTGGTCCCCTCGTTTAGGCCCCACCCCGATGTTTATGTTAAATCCACGCCATCCACCATTTTTCCTGGGATATTTTAGGCGTTGAGCCAAGGGATGATCTCAATCCAATGATCAGGCGGGCCGTACCAGAGATAATGATACTTTTACACTTCCAAGCCTGCTAATGCCCACTTTGTGGTTTCTACACTCCAAATCAGTGCCAGAGATGAGGTTTGTGTGGCCTGTTTGGGGCCTAGAATCAAGTGGGCGGAGAGGATTTCTCATCAGTGGACCCCACCTGTGTTTTTTTTAAGCACACAAAAAAAAAAAAAAAAAAAAAAAGGCAGCAGCGCTGCCACCTTTTGAAGGCAGCAGGCGCTGCCTGCGCACCTGGACGGACGGACGTAAGGGGGCCCACGGCCCTGCGTGTGGGCCCCACCATAATGTTTATTTGTCATCCGACCTATTTATGAGGTGGGCCACCCCAGTGGTGGGCCCCCCTCCAAAAATGAGTCAGATCCAAAACTCAGGTGGCCCACACCATGCAAAACAGTGTGAATTGAATTCTACCGTTGAAAAATTTCTGGGGCCCACGGAAGTTTTGGATCAAGCTGAAATTTATGTTTCCCCTTCATTCAGGTCCAAGCGACCTTATGAACAGGTCAGATGGCGTTTAAACATCATTGGGTGGGCCCCACATGGGACCCACATTGATGCATGTGTTATAACCACCGTCCAGGAGGACGGTGGCACCCACCTGACGGATGGACTGCCTCCACCGTCCACGGACGGTGGGGCCCTGTGTGATGAATGTGTTATATCCGCACTGTCCACTGGACAGTGGGACCCACCATGATGTATGTGGTGCATCTAGACCGTCTATCCGCCTAGTGAGATCATTTTAAAATATAGGTTGTTGGTTGGGTGGACCACTCACTTATGGGCTAGGCCTATTTGATTTTAAAACAGGCCTATGGGCTAGGCCCATTTGAATTATGAAATGCTTATAGGATAGGCCATTTGTGTTATTTAAGGCCTATGGGATTGGGCCCATTTGGATTTCAAAAGGGCTATGGGCTAGGCTCATTTGGCTTATGAAATGCTTATGGGCTAGGCCCATTGGATCCACTTAAGGCCTAGGATCCTAGGCCCATGTAATGTACTTCAAGGCCCATGTAATTGACCCTTTTTGTTGAAATTTTAAAGCCCATAGTAGTAGGCCATTTGATATATTATAAGGCCCATGGGACTAAACCCATTTAATTATAAAAGGGCCCATGGGATTAGGCCCATTAGATTTGTTTGAGGCTCATGGGTTAGACTCATTTGATTTGCTTAAGGCCTAGGAATTTAGGCTCATTTGACTCATGTTAGGTCTGTGGGTTGAGGCCCACTTGACCTGCATGTGGGATCCCAATTGGTATGGCCCATTTGATGCATATTAGACTCATATGACTAGGTCCAATTGATGCAATCCAAGCCCATGGGTTTGACCCATTGCAATGCACTTAAGGCCCATTGGTTTGGCCCATTTATGTGGCCCATCTGATGAATGAGAGCCCATAGGATATGGCCCATTTGATATATATATAAGGTCCAATGGGGACAACCTACGGTCCATTGCAATGTGTAAATCCATTACAGACTGAGTGTTGATGTTTACAAAGATCGTGCCTTGGGAGCAATGTTGGTTTGACGTCCACATTGCGAGTGTAATGTTGGTTGGATGTCCACATTACGACTCTCCTTAGGGCCCATTACCGGCCGTACTTGCCGTGTATAGGCCATCCAGGTCCGTCTGCATTGTAAAATAGTTCATTTCATTATAACATGTTTAATATAGTTTCATGACTCATGATCATATGCATCATATGTATGCTTGATATGAGGACTGACTGATCATAGCATATGCCTTCGGGCAGGTTGTTATGGGCTCCTGGTTAGGCAGTATTGCCCTACATGAGCGCACGATATGCGCATGGATTGTTGCATGACTGGACAGCGTGAATCATGCATTTCGCACTTGTGTGACATGGGTATTGTACGCCCTAGCAACATCAGGGCCGTAGCCTCCACAGACGCATCGTGGTTGGCAGGATTGGATCCCGAAAATCTTGTTCTACATGGGGTACTATAGATATCCCTGGGTGAAAGTCCCTAAACCCTTATGGTACCAAGAGGTTGCTCCAACGTCTAGACCGAGTGGGTAGATGAGTACTGAGTGCCGAATACCAGTTGGCTGTACTCTCCACTGTGTCGTGGTCGGTTGGAAGGGGGTGCGGCCTTACCCGCCCGAGTGTAGGGGGCAATGCTAGGCTGAGTTTGACCAGCTCGAGGAATGGGTCCGCTATCGACGAGTCGCGCCCGATATTGGCAGACGGATAGTGAGGTCTCTTCCACTTACCTTATTGCGCGCGATGTGGCGGCAATCTGGTTTAGAGTGTACTAGACCCCGGTGATATTCCATACTTTGAGCTGTATTGACGTGTGGACATTGATGAGTATCTGTATGCTTGAGTTGCATTGTACATTGCATGGCCTTGGGATGGCCGATACCATTCATGTCTGGCATTGCATAGCCTTGGTACGGCTCATGACGTTTTGGTTCCATCTGCATATTCCGCATTACTCTGACATTGCATTCATATTACTACCTTGCGCACACACTTTCACCACCCTCTAAGTTTTCTGTAAGCTTATGCACGACCGTTGCGTGCAGGTGACGTTGGACTGCAGCAGCGCTGAGGCAGGAGCACGTTGCTGATCATTTAGGAGTTTTTGTTATTTGCCATTGTATTTCCCTTTATGCTCATTGTACTTGTAAAATTTTTGATCATAGTGGAAATGTAATGGAGTGCTTGGTTGTTGTTTGTGGGTTATGCCTTTGGTTATGCTTATTACGTATCAGACTGATGTTAAAAATCCTCCTCGTAGCATCCCAAGATCGGAACCTGGCGAATGGGAGCTAGGAGCCGAGAATGGGGTTTTACGGAGGCTGTCGGCGCCGGATTCAGCGATCGGGAATTTTGTGAGCCCGGTTTCCGAGTTTGGGACGTGACAGATAGCGATGTTCTCCACTATGGATCTTCCTTTGACGAAGGCTACTTGCTTGGGGGAAATCAGCTCTCAAAACCCTTAAGTATTTGTAATAAGCTTCAAAATTCTCATTTATACAAACGAGCTCTAATCTTAATCATAATTAGGAGGATATTTATACACTCCCGTGAAAGATTAGGAGACAAAATCCTCACTTAAGCATTCAATTAGTCGAATTAATGGGACCTTCGGTCACACCGAAAGGAATCGACTTACCCACATCAGGCAAACCGAAGATGTAGAAAAGTGGACAACGTACAATTCAAGAATCCACACCTATAATCAAATCGAAGGAGACACCTATTAAACTGCTACATGGCAATTCTCTATACTAGATTCAATGCACTCAATCGATAGCAAGTAATAAAAAATGACTTGATCACATATAACGTAATTAAAGTACGACAGTTGATAGATTAGGATAATGGATCACTCTAACACGATAGCGGAGGCCTAGGCTATGCGGATTAGGGTGATTTTCGCTTTTCATAGGTATTATGGTCTTGCCTCTAACATGGTAACGGAGGCCCAGGCTATGCTTGATTGTATCACTCTTTGCAGCAAGTTGGGTCTTTCCAGCATAGTTTTGGAATCTAACTTTTCGGTGGTGGTGGAAGCAGCTGCAGACCCCATTGCCCATTGCCCTTGGAACATTTGGTACAGGTTGGGAGCCATCCATCTCTTCAGCTGATCCCTCAACCTTTGTTTCAGACATATCTTCCAATGGGGGTAATTCTGTGGCAGACGCGCTGGCAAGGATGGCAAGCGAAGGATGCGGTAATTCGTTCTATTTTTCTTGGTCGGACTTGCCAAGAAAGGTCAGGGATCTTTTGGTTCTTGATATGGTGGGCCTGGGTTACTTGAGAACCTGAGGTCAGCTAGCGTCGACCAGCCTCTTGTTTTCTTTCAGTTGGTTTTGGGGTCTTTTTACCTGGTTGACCTTGGTCGTCCCTTTTGTTCATGTTTGTGTGGGTGTATGCATATTAGATCCCAGTTATTGTCTGGATTTACGAACATAATATTATTTAACGGCCGATTTAATCATGTTTATGCTACAGGTTAAATTTAGGAGCTTGGAATGGAAAAGGGTACTAAAAGCGCGGATTTGACGGTCTAAATTCACTAAAGCATTGGAAGAAACTCTAGGGGACCAAGATCGAGGATTTACATGCCGGAGATCAGAGAAATTCCAGCCGCTCATCCTAAACGGGCCTGAAAAGTGTTCAAAATGCAAGATCACAAGGTTTTCGCCATCTGTTCAGCTCAAAACTTCATACATGGCCTGAAGACGATAAATTAACCGTACATGTCAAATTTAAACCGATGGATCTTCGTGGAAATGGCCCACCAGTCATATCAGCCCATAAATTATTAAATCTGGGCCCACCTGCAATCTGGATATGCTTCAATTTTGATCCCGACTATTAAAAAGATACAAGTAAATAGATGGATGGAACAGATTTCCCAAACACATCATGATGGACCCCATACAATGACGAGTGTGCATTGTATGCTAGAAGAATCGGCTGTGCACCGGACGGTCAGCCCGGTCAACAGATGGGCTGACCCGTCTCTCCTTCTTCTTCTCTGTTTCAAACAGCGGAAGCACTGCGTCCGCCGGTTCTTAGTCGTGGGCCCCACTCGACGTCCGCAGTGATGATCAGAGCCGTCTATTGCATACAGAGGTGGGATATTAGCCTCACCTAGGCGTCGGTTCTATCCCATGTAATTTATGAAAAAATCCTATCCGTTGAATGCAGGATGGACGGTGGAAAAGAAGATCAGGTGGGCCACACTGAAATCAACATGGTCTCATCATTCTCGACCAGTTTTTGAAGTAAAGCACAATGCACGGTCTAGATTTATCGTCAGATATTGATCATGGGCCCCGCCAACAACATAGCGAAAAAGATCCGTTTTTCTCTGTTTACGCAAATAGGGACTGCGGACGAAGTTTTATGGGCCACCACCATTGATCCAATGGACGATCCGGACCGTCTAAAAGATTTTAGAGGGCCTTATTATCACTACATAGGTGTTAGGATCCCAGAAGGCAATGAAGGAAGGAATCCAATCTTCCAAACGGAAGATGGACGGTGAACTGAAACAGCAAGTGGGCCACAACAAAAACAGTACAAAACCGACCATTCCTGAACGGTTTTGGGTGAGGAATTCGTTGGACGGTTTGGATTTCTAAATCAAGTTCAATAATAGGCCCCACCAATCAATCAACGCAGACAGTTATACGGTCTTGTATGCGTAACATGTTCACATGCTTGTTCTTATGCACTGGCTGCGTAAATAGCCACCGACCTTTCCTGGCACTTATAAAAGTTAGAGAAAGGACGTAGGGAGAGGATCTTGATTCCTTGGACTGCGAAGCCTGGGACGTGAAGTAGAGTAGAGAGATTGTTTAGTTCTTAATATAAATTTTGTTTGTTTTCTTTTATTTTCCTTAGAGATTTAGTTCAGCCCATCCATGTCTGGATAAATCCTCTTAACTAGGGCTAAGAGGTGAAGCTTGTAGCGTGATGGGAGAACCCTGTGCTTGTGCCTTTGGTTTAAACTGAATTGATATTAATCTTAGTGAATTAATGGCATGTTTTTTAGTCTTTAATGGTCTGTTGTGACTGAAATTACAATGGGTCTGCAATGGCTTTGATCATATCCTTTTTCCTTTATGTTTATGACGTCAGGAAGCACTATTGTTCACCATAGTCTCCTGGGCATAGTCGGATGTCAGTACCCTTCCTAACCATCATACATATGACTGGTTGGTAATTAGTTTAATTTTGTTGTTTATCATAGTCTCTTGGGCATGGTTTGGTGATGGAATCCATTCTAATTCATATACCTTTCATCTCTTGAAATTAGATCAATGGCAGTTCAGTTAATTTCCATGATTCATGAAACAGGCATAAGATCTCCATGAACTCTACCAGTGGATCCTCTGAATCCCTAGTTTCTTACCTCTGATTTCTCCTAAGTTTTAGATTAATATTTCATAATCATTCTTCAAATTACAACTCAATTTAGATTTTATCTCATTCTAGTTCTAGTTCTAGTTAGTTTTAGATAACGTATAGGTTTCTGTCCCTTGGGATTCGACCTCGGTCTTACCAAGTTATTACTACATCACAACCCTGCACTTGGGGAGTGAACAGGTGTGTCAATTAGTTAGGCATGATATACGATAAGCCTGGCTCCTTTCCTTTTTGTTGGATCCAGCCCGAAGGGCTATACATCTATTTTCTTTCTTCTAATAAAATCGGTGGCATGAGCCCATCTTTAAAATAAATAAATAAATAAAGAAGAAAAAGATATTTACTATAAAAAAATTTATGATAATGGAAAAGAATTCATGTAATGGATCCCAATTAATTGGGACAATAATGCTTGATGATGATAGTGACGATCACAAGATAAACACATTTTTAGGCATCTACCAAATATACCCTAAATTTTTAAGAGGACGAATTTATTGTCAATGCATAGACATAAATGACACTCTGTAACATTGTTATATTGCATTTTCATTGAATCACCTAATTAATTTATTACAATTAATTTCGATAATTTAAATCTCTAATCCGTTTGCTCTACTACACACAAATCAACCCATTGATTTATTTACTTTACGCCCTCCATCCAAGCTGATGTGGTAGCTACTTCTAATCATCTTATCTCACTATCGGTGGGATTCCTCGGCAGTCCTATCAAAGTCAGGCTTTCCGTCGTTTATGCCAAGTGTTCCCGGGTGCAGAGAAGGGATCTTTGGGAGGACTTGATAACTCAGGGGCAGGGAGTGGCACTACCCTGGGCTGTTTGCAGCGACTTCAATGTCGTGGTCTCTCCTTCAGAACGGCTGGGGACTATCACGTTTGACGCTATCAGTGCGGCAGAGTTTGTAGATGGTTTGGATAGAGCGGGTCTTCAAGATGTGAGATTTTCGGGTAGCAGATTTACTTGGTGTAACAGTCAATCTGGTCAGCCGAGAGTGTGGGCTAGACTGGATAGGGTTTGCTGCAATAATTGGAGTTCCAAAATTTTTCGGATTTCATTGTCAACCATCTTCCCAGGCGAAACTCAGATCATGCTCCTTTGCTTATCTCCTTTCCTAGCCCGCACCTTTCTGCTCCCATTTCCTTTAAATTCCAACGCATGTGGATCTCCCATGCAGGTTACAAGGATCTCATTGCTAGCAGCTGGGCAGGTCCTTCCCCGGGCAATCCGATTGAATCCCTTATCGGCAAATTGAAATGTACTAAAGCGGCCCTCAAATTCTAGAATAAACAGGTCTTTGGGGACCTATTCCTCAATATGAAGAAGGCTGAATAGAGCTTGTGTGCAGCGAAAATCGACGCTCATGGCTCTTCTGAACCCGGAGTCCTGCAATCGCTTCAAGAGGCACGAGACAGAATGGTTCACCTGGAACAATGTGAAGAATTTTACTGGAAACAAAAGTCGAGAAATCGTTGGCTGAAGGAAGGCGATAAAAATACTAAATTTTTTCATGATATCGCCTCAGCCAAGCTCAGGAGGGCCAAAATTCTGGAGATCATGGGAGAGGACGGTAGGGTGATTACTGGATGCGATGAAATTAAGAGTGCTGTCGTGGCTTTCTTCCAAAATCTTCTTCAAGAGGAAGATGAGGGTCTTCAGTCTCATCTGGGGGACATTCTTCATTCCATCCCTCCTCTGGTGAACCATGAGCATAACCAGGAGCTTCTTCTCGAACCCTCAATGGATGAGGTCAGAGAGGCGGCTATGGCTATTCCCCTGGATGGGGCGCCTGGCCCTGATGGCTTTTCCGGGGCTTTCTTCCAAACTAGTTGCGATACAGTTAGCCACGACATTCTGGCAGCGATTCGTTTCTTATTTAAAGGAGGTGTTTTGCCCCAATTTTTGACCTCGTCCCTCCTTCAAGCAACCCTAAATCCTTTGCGGAGTTTAGACCAATCAGCTTATGTAATTGCCTGTATAAGATCTTCTCGAAGGTCATAGCGTCCAGACTTGGGAGGATCCTCCCTCTTATCATCTCCCCTCAGCAAGGGGCTTTTGTGCAGGGGCGTTCTATAGATGAAAATTGTGCTCTAACCCAGAAAATTTTTCATGATGTCAACATGAAATCGCGTGGCGGAAACATTCTGATTAAGCTAGATATGGAAAAGGCTTATGACAGACTTAACTGGTCTTTCTTGAGGCAGGTGCTCGCAAAGTTTGGGTTTGGGAGCGAGTGGATCGCCTTGGTAGAAAGGTGCTGGTCCAACTCCTGGTTTTCGATCATCATCAACGGGGAATCGGCCGGCTTTTTCAAATCCTCTTGGGGTCTCCGCCAGGGAGACCCCATTTCCCCAGGCCCCTTCATCCTTGCAGCAGAGGTACTAGGTAGGGGTTTCAATCAGCTCATGACAAGAGAATCCGCCCTTCAATTTAAGACTGCCAGGAACTGCCCCACTGTTTGCCACCTGCTTTTTGCTGATGACACTATTCTTTTTGCCAACGAGAGCAGGAAGTCCCTTTCTGCCATAGCTTCCTTTCTTCAGAAGTATGAGAGGGCCTCGGGTCAAAAAATCAGCCGCCAGAAGAGTTTCTTCATTCCAGCAAATTCCATATCAGAAGCACGGTGCAGAGAGGCGGCTACAATCTTGGGGTTTAGAAAAGCTATAGCCCCTTTCACATATCTTGGAGTCCCTATTTTCAAAGGGAGGCTGAAGAAGGAGTATTTCCTATCCCTGGTGGACAAAATCCATAAGCGGATTGAAGGTTGGAAGAGTAGAATCTTGTCCTAAGCGGGGAGGCTCACTCTGGTTAACCATGTGTTATCCAGCATGACTGTACATTTGATGACAGCCATGAATATTCCTATCTCGGTTCTTATCAGTTTGCAAAGAGCCTTTTCTGATTTCTTTTGGGGGTTCGACGGGCATAGGAAGAAATGCCACTGGGTTTCCTGGGAGAGGATGGCGTTCTCTGCTGAGGAAGGTGGGCTGAATCTGAAGACCCTCCCGTTAGTGGTGGATGATTTCAAAATGAAGCTCTCTTGGGCCGTCACGGACAACGAGTCTGAGTCTGCTTGGAGCTCTTTTATCAGGGCAAAGTACGCTACTGATCTTCTCTCTTCAGATGGCCAGTCCCATTGTACGTCTGCTTCCCCTTTGTGGAGAAAAGTATGTAAAGCGTTGCCCAAGATCGAAGATCATTCCCTCTGGATAGTGGGGCAGGGGAACCTCCATTTCTGGAACAGCAACTGGACAGGACTTGGTAAGTTATGCGAGGCCATAGATTCGCCGATTCCGCTAGAGCGGCAATACCTCCAAGTCAAAGATGTCATTGGCCCACGGGTATGGATCTTGCCATCTCAGGTACCCTCTTTCCTGCCTCAGCACATTGTTCACCTCATCTCTACGGAGGGCATTTGCACCTCCACAAACTGTGATTTGAAAATCTGACAAGGATCCAAGAATGGGAAGTTTAAGGTGGGTCAAGCGTGGGACTCCATCAGGTCGCGGGTGGAAGTTAAACGCTGGACTTACTGGGTTTGACATGCCAAATTGCCCCCAAAATTGTCTTTGCTTGTTTGGAAGATCCTGAACAATGCAATCCCAGTTGATGATCACATTCAGAAGAAGGGAATCCACCTCTGTTCTAGATGCCACTGTTGCTCTGCTCCTCAGGCCCCTGATGTCGAATCCACGGACCATCTGTTTACCCTTAGTCACTCGGCTAAGTTAGTTTGGCAACACTTCGGGCATATCTTCAGCGTCCGGCTTCCACCTGCCGATTCGACATCTGCAATGGTTTCCTTTTGGTGGCAGAACTCTCCCTCCTCCAACTCCATTCTCTTGCTGAAGGGCCTCATTCCAATCTTCATCGTCTGGGAAATTTGGATGGCTCGTAACTTGGCCAGATTCGAGGAGCAACAGATGAAAGCGTCAGCCATCATTGCTAAGGTCTGCAGTTGGGTGCAGCTCGTCGGTAACTCGCTTCCGCCCCCCAAAGCCTTCAAACTTCCAGCTCAGCTCACTTTCAACCTCTTGGGTGTCACATCCCAGGCCCCTAGACAGCCTTCTCATTCGATTGTTAAATGGAGGAGACCACCGCTAGGATGTGTTAAAGTGGACATGGATGGTGCTGCTCACGGCAATCCGGGGCAATAGGGTGGAGGTGGAGTGGGGCGTGATCACGATGGAAACTTCCTGTTTGCATTCTCGACTGGATATGGTATTGGTACAAATTACCGGGTGAAATTGAGGGCGGTTCTGGATGGGATTTCACTGGCTGCACGGCAGGGGTTTTCTAATATTATGGTTGCTAGCGATTCTAGCTCGGTGGTTGCGGCGTTACTAGGCCAGTCTTCTAATCCCTGGACCTCCTGGTATTGGAAAAGAAGAATAGAAGATGTGAGAAAAAACCTGAATGTGTCCATCTCCCTAGCCCCAAGGGAGGCGAATAAGGTGGCGGATGGGCTTGCCAGGCTGGCCTTCTTAAGTCAAACCAGTTGTATTTTTCGTTACCTTCACTCACTGCCTGCCATTTCTAGAGGTCACATCTTCCTCGACAAGGTAGCCTTGGGCTATATTCGGGAAGGCTAGTCCATACATTTTCCTGCTCTTTTGATATGATAGGAGGGCCTTTTCCTTTTTGTACGTTGGCCCTCCCGAATCCTTTGTATAGCCTTGGGCCCTGCCCTTTTGAAATAAATCTTCTTTTTCTTTTTCTTTTTTTTAAAAAAAACCATTGATTAATTTTTATATACACAATGCAAAATAAATAAATAAATAAAAGAAGTAGAAAAAAAAATGCTGGAATCTAGAATCAGAAATATATAGTGAACTCCCGGATAGAGATGTTAGCGCGTAAATTAACCTTTTGGTCAATGGCATTATTAGGTAGTAGGGTTTTTTTAAAAAAAAATAATAATAATAATAATAATAATTCGGTGCCTTACTTCTTTGAGGCCCACTATCTTCTCTTATATGGGCGATTGACTTTGAAAGCGCGGTTAAGCCATGCATTTCTCTTTCTTTTAAGTGATTTTTTTCCTTTCAACTTGAGGTTAGGCGGGCCCAACCAGGCACTAAGAAATGATGTCGGCCGTCTCAACCCTTATGCATGCCTCCACATACGCCAATGTGCATACACGTGTAAGATCTGAGCTGTTCATTAGGTGTTACCTCAGATATATAACATGGCCCAACAATCAGGATGGTCCATCTTTGGCTACATGTCCATTTTGAACATGGAATATTGGCAAAGCTCTTCTAACGGTCTGATTACCCTGTAAAGTGTGACCCACGTGATGACTGGACCAGTTGCTCGTTGGAGCCACCGGATGAAGGGCTTGAACCTTGCACAAAGTTGCCATGTTGACACACGTGGAGGTATGTAATCGTTGAAGTATTACTAGCGGTTGGAATTGGTAATCTAAATATAGTAATAAGATGATTGGACTAGAAACGGACAATTTTTACTCTAGAATCTGGACTGCAGTCACACACGAGGTTGCCTGTAACAAACATTCCTTGTCGCGGAGGGATCACTACAAGAAAATTAGCCTTTACCGGCGGTCAAAATTGCGGGCAAAGGCCAAGAAAACCGCCAACAAATCCTTTGCCCATGGTTATCTAACAGCCGGTAAAGCCTCAGTCGGTAAAGGCTTTACCAGCGGCCAGGACCTTTACTGACAGTTGTGTTGGACGCCGCTAAATCATCAGTTTTTGTTTAAAAAGGGTCAAAAGCTACGGATAAAATCCGTAGCTAAATATGAATAGCCCACAGTACAACTGTAGCCACGGTAGATGCATAGCCTGCTGAGTGGGGTTCAGAAAAATCAGTTTCACATCAGCTGATACGGCAGTGTTGAATCCATATCAGCTTTACCCCCAATAAGATACTGGGAATCTCTTAGTTATTCTAGGTACATGATAGGCAATAAATAAAATTCATGGAAGCCCTCCTAGGCATATACTATAAAGAAATTGCTTCCTATTTCAGTTTTTAACTAATATATTACAGGCAGACAATGCCTATAGTGAAATAAATCAAACCTTAATTGAACAGTTTCTGTGAATTAAAGTACAGAACATTTAACAAATATTAGCACATGGTTACATATCAAAATATCTGAAACAAATCTTTATACACTCTGAATCACCTACAAATAAGTTTGGTAAATTTTAAAGCTAACAATTCAACAATTAGTGGGTTTTGGAATGAATAACTGCATTTAGTGGTTTGGAGTGATTTAGGATTTTGAATAGCATATGCATGAGGGATTACAGGTGGTGAGGTGTAGGTTTGTGTGGTTTGGTTTGGTGTGGTTTAGTTTAATTATGACCAATCCAATGAGGTTCATACTTGTGCAATAAGAAGGATATGAAGAGAAAAAAAAAATGGACACAAAGACAAGTTAAACTTTTAGATGTACATCTTTTAGGACCCACGCCCAAGTTGGCCTCTAATATCATGAAGATCAGAACTCTCTCAAGTCTCACCTAACAACTAGAGAGAGTGGGTGCATTCTCCATACATAATAGTTAGCAATATATTAACATCGGAAACAAGTTAAGGTTATTGGAATAGGCAAAACATCAATAACAGAATACAAACAAAAGTAAGCAGAGGTTTACACATGCAATTCATCATTAGAATGAAAGCAAGATCACTCTAATTCAATTAACAGACTGAAAATTTCTAGTGATAAAAATAAGACAAATGAGTACCATGAGTACCTCATTCATGGATGCAAGGGGTTTCCACAATTTAAACTCCTAAAGGTTCATAGTTGTGCAATGAGAAGGATATGAAGAGAATGAGTACATCATTCATGGATGCAAGGAGTTTCCACAATTATCATCCAGATTATTTTGTGATTGATTCATATTATACAAATTAAAAGGCGAGAGAGTGCACAAACAGCACCGTGACGTGGCATGGAGCAATTGTTGCTGAAAGCCGCCAATCCACATCATCTCCAATTGGCGAGTGTAATAAATTAGCCGCTAATGCATTCACCTTTCTCTCACTACTGACACTCTGCAATACAAATCATGTAACATGTATATAATGGAAATGAGCATCCAGAAAACAACACAAGCAGAAACATCCAAATAACGAAAACAGCAAACCTCTGCCAGTGATCCTACAGGAGCAGATAAGCCATAGAACCTCAATGAGATCTAAGTCAATGCCACGGTCTGGATCTAGCTTTATTCCAGTGGTTACGCTTTATCTAAAGAAATGTTTTCTTGCCCTTTGGCCATTATCATTGTTATTATTGTAATGACTGGGGAAAGTCAGGGGGTGAGAAAGTGAAAAAGACAGAAAAATAAGAAGCAGATAAAATCCAAGGCATTCATTGACACGGCTTAGATCTACTTCATTCATTTATAAGGATGTATATTTTTAAATTTTCAGAAATACCACTTATTTATATTAGAAATATCATTTAATATCTGGTCGAATCTCTTCTAAAATAAATTGCATGGCCAAAAATGTCACAGCTCTTTGCTTTATACATTGAAGAGATTAACTATTATTATAATTATTGTTACTGGTGTGTGCAATGCAGTATAGAGAAAGACTTGAGGGAAAAGGTGAGGCTACAGGCAAATGATTATGCTTTACAACAAGCATATGATGTGATCCTTTTTAAGGCCAAGTGGAGATATTTTAGCCAAGAGCCAAAACCTAATTATAATCAAGAAATTAAGGCAAAGGCTAGAAATGTAGCCACTACTGTCCAAGAGAAAGGTAGCCACTACTTCAACTTCACCTAGACATTTGCTCCTTAATGACCTTGCTTAGTTTATGGTAGCAGCAGGCCTGAATCAAGTTTCAGACCTTGTTTAGTTTAGTTTAGTTTAGTTTTATTAATATTATCATTATCATTTTTGGAAGGTAGTTTCATGGAAAGTTGATTCAGATGATCAATTATCTCGCTGATCTGATCTTATAACTAGCTGATTCATTTACATCAATTGTATGGCTAAAGTGAAAAATAATCAAATTCATCTAGCAATCATAAGAGGGAAAAAAAATCACATTAAACTCACTTGATCAATGAGGAGCTTCCAGTTTGATGAGCCTCAGCAATGGCCGGTGTTTACTTACCTGGAATGCACCAGACTGTCAGATTTGTTGGGATCAGAACTCATCACTGAAACAGGACGGGTTTTGGCTGGGACTGAAACTCCTCAGTGAATGGGTTAGTTCAGTAAAAACACAAGAATACCATTTTATTAAGAACATGCAAGTTCACCAGGCTAAAGAAAACACAGCTCTGTTCATGTTGCCTTTCAACCATCACATGATTAAAAGCCAACAAATCATCACAACGAAATGAAAAATTAATGAAAAAAAAATAAACAAATCACATAATTACCAAAATATGAAAACCAAGTTCACATCATTAAGCAAACAAAATTTTCTGTTTCAGTAGAAATTGCTTTTTGCTTATCTTAATCATCTTTCGGTCAACCAAATTGAAATCACTGGAAGAGCTTACCAAAGAAGGATCTTTCATCATGTTCTGTTGCCCCATAGATGTTGAATCCTTGGATGCATGCAGTCATTGCAACCGATAATCAGTTTCAGGTCGACGACAGATTTTTCTTAGTGGTACTATTTCCTACAATAAAAAAAGAGAGGAAACAAGCATTGAATAACTGCCTCAAGACTACAAGGTTACCAAATGGAATTTTGGTTTAGTATATGTAGCAAAAAAATCAGCTTTAACTGACTTGAACAACTGAATTGGTCCATAATTGTATATCTCCTCATATATAACTTTTTCAAATGAGAGAGAGGAGGAGGCAGGGAGGGAGAGGGCAGAATTTCAAGATGGAAGCATGGAACGAAAACAATAAAAATGATGATGATGATGAACAAGAGATGCACACCTCAACATGTGCAACTGTCTTTCTTTAATAGTAAGAATAATATTATTAGCACCTAACAAAAGGGGATGGTGAGGGTCCACTACTCCCCAACCCAACTGCATCAAACTATCCCAATCATCCATGATAGCTTCCCTTCTATAACTCACTAACAACATATGACCCAAATACCCATGAAATAGATGTCCATGTATGCTAAAGCACATACTCGTGCATTCTCATGTACCTACTGAACATCGAAGCAAAGTAACAAAACCTATTACAGTAATTCCATAACTAAAAATATCTGTGGAAGTCATGCATATAGCATATTGAACTCTAGCAATGTTTGATATCATATTGAAAAGCAGATGTACTGATTGAAGAAGAAAAAAGAATTGAAACAAACATCTGTGCCAACCAGAAATGCAACCTGCCATAAATCTTCCTGCAAAACAGAAACAGTCATTTTTAAACAACAAAAAGAAAAAAGAAAAAACAGCAAACGACTATTAGACGACATGTAATGATGGAATTAAATGTATGGAAGTGCCAATAAGTTCTAGTAGCCTAGTATGAGAAGTACGGTCAGCATCCATATCCCTGGTTACTTGAATCTTAGCTTCTGACTGAAGTAGGAGAGTAAATATTAAAGAAAAAAAAAAGAGAATGCTTCTAATACCTATATAAATTGCACGAAGCATGGCTTTGATTCGCTGCCAACTCCATCAGTTTCGACAATAGAAGGCCCATCAGTAGAGAAGCCATTCATGCATAGAGTAGTATTGGGTGCATTTCCAAGATAGCCACAGGAACACCTCTATATATGGGCATGTGGCAAACTAGCATGTGTAGGACATCTGAGCTGTATAGGTGACAGATAGATAGCAAAATGGAAAATGAGAAGTTCTGGTTTAATACAGTTTTGAACTTAAAAATAAAAACAAAAATAAAAAGTGGAAAAATGGCCATATATCCACATGTGTGTATTATATATAAAAAAGGTTAAAAGAGAAAACTTCAATTAAAAAATTAGACTTTCTTTTTAACATGTTTAATTCATTTTTGCCCCAAAAATATTTTTTTTCTTCTTTCCTATATTTCAAAATATAGGGAGTTTTAAATGCTTAATCAATTATATGAAGTTTTTTTTTTTTTTTTCCTTTCAAAAATACAAAGTTTTGCTACCTATGAGATGACTTCGCTAAAAATCAAGCAGGTCAACGGGGCAGCAAATGTATGAAAATGATGGCTGGTTTATAAGAACTCACCAAATTCTTTTGGACCGTCCATTGTTTACTTACATGTGTGGCCTACCTGGTGATTTTTTATGGTCAGATTACTGGGCTAGTTCATCAAGATAGCAACCCCTCCTATTACATGGCCCAGGTGTCCTACACATGTTAGCCACATACAGAGTTTAAGATCATAAAGAAATGATTGTCATTGGAATGGAGTACAGATGAAATGACCTGAAGCCCAAGCGCCCACTTCCTTTCTTCAAAAGGAAACTGCAACCGTGGAGATATTTCATTCGGATTCATATACTCATTTTGTTGCATACTGTGCACAGGGACAGAAGTTGTAGGACCACCGCAGTTCGAACTAGAATAAATGCTTCCCTGGAGAAACATTGATTGAGAAGAAATGATTCGTGAAACAGACTCAAAACACTTGAAGATTTATATATCCAACAAAGATTAAAATGCCAACAGCCTAATCTCGTGACTGCCATTCAAGACATTGTAGTTACAACATTAGTAAAAGCGAACAAAACTGTCGAGACGACAATTGACGCAATTTGCAGGCCAAGGACCAAATGGTTAGAATGGTCAAAATGGGGTGACGTTTTTGGGCTCATGGCCCATCCATGTCTAGATCACCAAACCATGTGCCCCTCTTGTAGAGACTCAAAAGGCCTGAGGATACTTTAAACATCCTTGGGTTCGAGCATTTAATCATTCTTCTGAAGATATTTCCAACTAATTGAATGTCAACTAAGCATTTTGTAACTGCATTTTCAGATTTTGAAATTGTAATGATATCAGAATTTAATGGAAACTGTCATCAAATTTGGATGATGGAAAGAAGAAAGTGAATGGAAAGTTCTATCATGCATTTTCTACTTTCAAATGCAAGAACGGAATATAAAGTGAATCAAGTTTCCAAGAAATGCTATATTGCAAAAAGAATGAATCATCTGTACCTAAGTTGTAAATGGACGTAGCAGGAGAAGGGTCTTGAGTTGAGTCCCATCCACGTTTTTTAGACTCAGCAACTTGGATCGATTCGTTCGGTCTTGAGTTGAGTCATGACTTGCCTGAGGCGGGTATTAAATTGGCAATGGTAACAAAGACAGAGAGAGACAGTGGAAGAATTGTTATTCCTTTACAGTGCCCGTACATAGATTGGAATCCTTGGAACCAGCTGAATGTGAGCCGAGCTTCGAGTGGTTTAGGAATAGAATTTACAAGAACCATTTTGGACTTAGACCACTGCCTCCTATAAGGCTTAGATGATGATGATGATGATGATGATGATGATGGTTAAAAGAAAAAAAAAAGGAAAAAAAAATAATAAAAGATGTCAGATATGAATGCTCATGCTGGACAAAAAAAAAACACACACACACACACACACTCAATAGCATAAGAACTGCACAACCTCAGCTGCAAAATTTTCTGCCCAGTTGCCACTGTCACTTTGAATTGTGTTTTGGATTTGTGCTCCCGCTCCTGCCTCCTAGTTGTTCATACTTGCTAACATTTTGAAGCTGAAGCTTCTCCATTCCCATGCTCAAATCAATTCCTGCTTACCTTCA
Source organism: Magnolia kwangsiensis (assembly GCA_037074715.1). Classification (NCBI taxonomy): domain Eukaryota; kingdom Viridiplantae; phylum Streptophyta; class Magnoliopsida; order Magnoliales; family Magnoliaceae; genus Magnolia; species Magnolia kwangsiensis. The sequence goes on along the minus strand of CM073576.1, from coordinate 17,740,834 downwards.
CACTTTGTGATTACTTGCGCACCAACAAAAAGACCAGTTATAAACATTACCGTGGGCCCTACCTGTGGAAGTATGGAGCTTCCAATAGAGAAAAGAATGGTTACCATTCAGTTCTAACCTACAAAACAAATCTTAGCCATTAGCCACTGTTCCATGCTATTCCATAGATACATATGCTCCAAATATCAATCTTATGGTAAGAGATGATTACCAACTCGTAAAAAGTAGACGAAGGTGGATAGAGTGAGGTTTAGATGCGCATATGTTATCTGAGGTACTACTAGAGTAGCATTCAAAATCCATGCAACAACTACTGCATATGTTATCTGAGGATGGAGAAAGGTAGTGAGTTCGACAAGGGAAAACACAAAATGAAAGAACATGTGAGAAATTATAGTTTTATTCCACAAAGCGATAATGTTAAATGTAACAATATGAAGGCCATTTCTCACTTTTTCCACTTTACTACCAATTTCACATCCAGCTCCAGCCACGACTATTTTAACTACTGCTGCATCAACATTCGCCTTTCATGGGATCAAGAATAGAAATTATACTGGGTTTTGCTCAAGCTCGTACTTGTACACTTGGAGCATCTTACAAATTGAATATGATAATAGATCCTTAATGTATAAAATCAAGCAAGAGACACCTTAATAACAATGGCTTACTAGCTGATGTCGAAGCACTTGGTCATTTCCATAGCAGGCAAAGTGGCATTCCCCCTAGCCATGGAGAAGTAGACATCAAACCCAGTCTTCTTGGATGAACCCAAATGGTTTTCTTTTCATGAGAGGCAAGTTGTAACATTGTTGCACCATCTCCCTCCCTAAGAGAGAGAGAGAGGAACATGATTTTAATCATTCAACATCTGCACCTACTCTATAAGTGAATTAAATACCTCCGCAGATGAAATACACAAGAAATTCAAACCAATTTTCAGGAAAAATAAAAACAGTTGGACTGATAAAACAGTATAGCATCAACGAAATAATTTGTGGAATTCCCTGAAATTTTCACAAGCACAATGGTCATGACAAGCTCCAATATACTATATATTACCAGACATAGCTACGTCTAATTATCTAGATATGGATTTCGCTAGAGTGACATCACAAGCACCAGGAAGAAACACTAATTACATCAATTATATCAAATTTCTTTACAAAGTATCAATCTTATTATTATTTATGCAGTGAAAACTCTCAACTAATCCAGTTAAGATCAATTACAAATGGCAGGGAAGAAATATAGTGGATTAAAACTGTGAGAGAGTACAGAATTCAATCACAAAACTCTTCAATGGGAGTATATACAACTCGCAGTTTCCATAGAACTGGAAAGAGATAGGAGTGTGGAAGTTCAATCACCTCAAGAGGCAATGCATATTAACAGACAAAGCTGTACTTGTTGAGGGATGATTTGCAATGGCATTCCTGTAATTCTTTTGTGATGGCAAACTTGCAACTATATTGCTTTCTGAATCTCTCCAATCCTCCTAGCTATTCTAGATTCTTCCTGCATTTGGTACTAGAGAGGTTTATAAATATCATATCTTGTATTCTATCACTTTAAATTGTCTGCAGTCAACATGGTATCTGAGCAAGTTCTCTGATCCTGTAGAAAATTTTTAGGCTTCACATCTTTGTGGACATAACTAATATAAGATAGAAGCATGGTGTTAGAAATAGAAACAGAAAAACTATGACTAATAGAAAAGGCAAATTTCTCCAAGACTTCATCAATTATATATCACTTGAACTCAATAAACAAAAATGCAAACAGGAAAAGCTGGAGAAAAAACTAGAATCTGAACATTACAGTAATAACCTAGGACTGACTGTTGCAATTGAATTAGGTTTTATCAACATCATGTAAATGCAATTTTCCAACATTTTCAATGTCATTAGCTTAAGGTTTGAAGTAACACACCCACATGAATGGCCTAAAGCTCAAGCCAAATGTGTAGGAAATGCAGATATTTAAGTGGACTGTCGTAGGTCTTAAAAATTATTCAGCTACTCCTAGAGCAGATAACTATAAAACATAAGCAACTTAAGAAATGTATAATAGGAAATGTCCATTTTGATTTTGAACTCGATGACGCGTGATGCTGCAGCCTAGGAGCTGGTTCCATGAAAGCCCAGGAATGGGCCCCACAAGCTGTTTGATTAGAGATTAGGGGGGCCTACAATAACAATCCAATACAGAGTTGAGTAATTGGTCAGGCTTTTTTGTATTAAAAAATCTTATGTGGTCAGACATTTCAAGCATTTGATCAACATTTCAGATAATCAATTTCTACAAAAAAAAAAGAAGAAGAAGAAGAAGAAGAAGAAGAATTTTTTTCTGACTTGAGTTGCTTCCATGAGGTAATGCTTGGGGAAATCAACTTGGAGCTGGTACAATTCATTGGTGAGAAACAGTCTGGTTGAGGAATTTCATCAAACAAGTAGAATAGAATGAAATTCAACCTGCACTGCATCTTCTCTTCAAAAACCCCCATGCTCCAGTTTTTCATTTATGGCAAGCACTTACTGTTTGTGCCAAAACACAATAGCGATAGTTCTCTAAAATTTCAACTAACCTGATGATGCATTCAGACCCAAAGTTTATTCATCTCTATGAAATTTTGAAGTATAAATTCCATAACATCATTACAGTGTTAGCATCCCTGTAGGAAGACAATGGACAGGGTATAGAGCATTTTATCGGTGATTTATAAAAAGATATCATTCATTTTTCAAGATATCTACAACATATATCACATAAGAACCTTAGATCTGATAAGAAATCAAGGAAAATCAAAGTAGAAGGGCAGAAAACGCAGACATCGCAGGAAAAAGATCTCAGATCTGAGAAAAACTCACTGACCTAGATGTTGTGCTCAAGGTCCCAACATGAAAACCCTAATCCTCTGTATAATCCAAAAGAAGCAGGAGATATCGATTTTCTCCATTTTACGTTGATCCGATGATTTGTACAGAGAGATGGATGGGAATCAGAAGTTCCATGTGAGCATGTTATCGATAGAGGCACCCTTGCGCTTTCCTTCCAAATGCCCAATAACTCTGTCTCTCGATCTCGATGGAGGCTGATCGACCTCTTACACTGCCAAGAAGAAGGTGGAGTCGTGCGGGGGTGGGGAGAGGGAGAGAGAGAGAGAGAGAGAGAGGGGGGGGGGGGGGGGGGGGAGTCGTGCGGGGGCAGGAGATCGAGAGGGGAAGGGAGAGAGATTGAGAGAGTATGGGGAAGAGAGATCGAGGACAGGAGAGGGAGGACGAGACAACGGAGATGGAGATGGAGATGGAGAGGGAGAGAGATCGTGACAGGTTAAGATAGCGAGAGCGAGAGAGTCGCGCTAATTAGGGCTTTGTGCTTTCTTTTTTTCCTTTTTTTTTTTTAATATTACAGGGACCCTTTGCCCGTAGTCGTTTAAACTGGCTGCGGGTAAAGGGTAGCCCCATCCGTCGGCTAAGGCCTAATTTCTTGTAGTGGATGTACATCAGATCTGCTCCGTCCATCGGGTGTGATACCACATTCTCACTATAACTCCTAAAAAATTAGTCCAATCCACTTCTTAGGTGGTTCACTCCACACGAACGGTGTAAAATCAGGCTAAACTATAAATTAAAGTGGTGTGGCCCACATGAGTCTTGGAATGTACTGATCATTTTCGGGGATCCATCCGGGTGTTAGATGAGTGGATTGGATTGCATATACACACCATGGTGGTCCCCAAAACAATTTGGATGATTTCAATGGCAGATCATACCAACTGTTCCCCACGGAGTAGCCCACCGGAGTTTTGAATCAGCCTGACTTTAGGGCCCGTCCTAGCCTAGGGTGGCCCACCTGATCGATGGACGAGGTGGCCCTCATCCACATGAAGTGCTCCATCCACGTCATCCAATCGTCAGGCCACCGCATGCCTACGTAGTCATGCAAGTCGGTATATTCTTAATAGGATGTCCAGTTGGATACTCCGCAGGAGTACCAGAAGATGTCTATGAGACTGGTGAGGGGAGAAAAGATAGAATCCTCCTTTATCCTGTCGAGGGAATATAAGTGGGCCACGACATATCACGAGTTGGCCATGGTTCGGTACTCCTGTTAAGCACCTTTCATTATTTATTATTATTATATATATTTTTTGTTTCACGACCTTTTGTTAAGAGACAATAATTCACGGACTTCACATGTAGCGTTCATGAATTGCAAACCAGTCCATCTAGTGGTTGCCCTGTATTCGATGGGCCATACCGTGAAAATTACACTAATTAAACGTTCCAACCAGTCCAATTGGTGGCTATACATAGGCCGTTCAGTGGTCAATCTCAGTAAAATCGAATATTAGGGAATCATGCACATATATCAAATCTGGAATGTTCATCTGTCCAGTATTATCATTGATGGAGTGATCATCGCCACTGATTTGATGACGCAACAGGTTAACAGTCCAAATCCCGTATCCGTGAATTAATGCAGTTTTCAGTTCGTTGCCGATGAGCAAGCCACAGTACATTGCCTCTCTCCGCACATTCAACCTAATGGTGCAAGAATCCTCAATATCTAATAGGTGGGCCTTACTGTACGTGGCTCATGATGCAAAGACCAATTATATTAGGGCCATTTTTTAATCTGTACCGTTGAAAATCTCTTATTTCTTTGACAAAAATTTTCGAGGCTTCAGATTGACGGTAAAAATTATTTCAGTCAGTTTTTTTTTTCTTCACATGTGTTGTCCACGTTAGGAACCACACGATTGACGGGTTGGATTCACTAACTCAATTTCCATATATGCAGGGGGGGGGGGGTGTTTCATTACAGGACGGATGCAGAGTCCCTCTCATATTTGAAAGCAAGTACTTCTGCATGGCATACTTACATTATAGTAATAACCGAAAGCAGTGCTTTCCAGGACATATATCAAATCCTCACCGCATAACCCTCCAAAACCATTGCTTGATCTGCCAGCTAAATGCCTGACCACCGAAATCACATGGGCGCAGTACTAATTTTAATTTTTTTTAGTTTTGCCAGTATACATCTCCATGTAGTGGAATAGGATAGGTCCCCACCATAGCCGTCCGATCCGAGGTCATGTGATCCAATCTGTCTATATGATGGTCTTATTCTAGATAGGAGATAATCAATAACAGAGCTCTCAAAAGAAATATTTAACACTCTGATCATTTAACTACTTTGCAGTCTTGGGTGTTATTTTTATAAGCCGTGGAAAAGTTAGGATCTTTCAATCTGGAAGATTTTCTAGCCAGCCACCTTCTTCCATGTATCTATTCAAATTAACGGTTTGGATCGACCGACATGGCCGTAACTGAATGGCTATAATTCCGATGTATCATATTCAATACTTTGCGGTGTATTCTAGCAAACCTCCTTTCCTTCTTTCTTTTATTTATTTTCTTCTCATTTTTCCTGACAACTCTCATCTCCAAACTCTATAAATACTCAAAATCCCACGTCCAATTCCTTCAACCCAAACATATCTACTCCTACTATTATTACTACAAGGGTGTTTGGAGATGGCCTCAAAGACCTCTGCAACAGTTGCTCTTTTACTCTCCGTCAACCTTCTCTTCTTTTCCTTTGCCACTGCTACTAATAGCAGCCCATGCCTTTGTACCAGTTGCTCTTGCAACCCAAATCCAAACCCTAACCCTAACCCTACCCCAACTCCCACACCTTCAAGGGGTACCTGCCCTAGAGATGCACTGAAGCTGGGTGTATGTGCCAATTTGCTAGGGTTGGTGAATGTGGTTGTGGGGTCCCCACCAACACTCCCATGTTGCTCTCTCATCCAAGGGCTCGCAGATCTTGAGGCTGCCCTGTGCCTATGCACTGCCATCAGAGCCAGTGTCTTGGGCATCAACCTCAACATTCCGGTTTCCCTAAGCTTGATTTTGAATAACTGTGGGAGAAGGGTCCCAACCGGGTTCGAATGCGCATAACAACCGTTGGATGACTCTATTCTCTTATTTCCTTACTATTATGCTTTTTAGGTTTTGTTCGGGTGCACTTGAATAAGAAGTCTTCAATAATTTCTACACTTGGAAATGTAATTCTTATGTTAGTATTGAGTGGTAAGGATGTTTGGAGCTGAAATGCATTTCAGTGAAATGAAAATAAGATGATTTTATTATGGTAGAATGAGTTTGGACTGCTACACAACGGGAGTGTTGTGCAATTCTTTAATATTAGAGATTGAAAAGATGGATTGGGGTGCAAGTGCCAGCGTCCCACGCCTCTGAAACTTTGAAGCTGTTCATCATGTGTGTTTCATCGTGAAAATGGTCTGTCCCAATAATCTACTTCATCCGCTTGTCAGGCGGGCCATACTGGCTTGTGGAAAATGGATGGCTGAGATAGAATCTCCGGTTCCATGTATTCGACAAATATATGGGCCCTACCTGATGAGTTGAGCAGCCTAAGGTTTGGGACGGAACCAAATCGTGTTAAGCCCCACCCCGTACACAGGCCCGGTGGCCTCTTCAATTTCTACTCGCGCGAATCGCTTTTGCATTTCTATCATCACTGTTGTCATTACTAATGTTGAGATCTTTTTCATAATCTCCTTCAGAGAGATCGCGACTGCTGTCTTATCCGATGTTAAGGTTGTCCAGAAGAAAGCACGTGCAATGAATCTGACCGTGTGATTTCTCAGTCAGAGTTAGTTCTAGATAGGCCCCACTTGGTGAATGGCCTGGATCTCGGATGCATTTCCCACATGTGCGAAAAGTAGAATTTCGGATGGCTGCTCTCCCCACCATTACCATTTCGGAAATGGGTATCTTCACCATAATGCAATAATATTGGTGCGTACGTCTGTTTTTTTTTTTTTTTTTTTTACAATAAATTTATAGACTGGATATATTGGTACGTACGTTGATAAATCCAAATCACTAATTGATGGATCACATTCATTTGGGGCAATCCGAAAATATATTAAATGGGACATTCAGTTGATGGGCCGGATTGGGTTGGCCGTCCATTTTCTGGATAGCAATGGCTGGGCCAGATTCAATTGACCCGTTGAAAAAAATTGGTAGGTTAGATGGTCGAGAATTTTGAATCAGCCCAAGTTTGGGGAATGAATTATCAAAGAAACTTAAAGCCGAAAATAAAAGATTGGTCTGCAATCACAACCACTGCGTCGTCGTAAAAAACTCAATTTACCTCTTGTGATTCAATGGCACAGTTTATCACCAAAGGCATCGGTAAATATGGCAGTAAAGATGTACAAGAATTCTAAAGGACAAAAGGTCACTTGGATTATCATATGGATTGGGAGAGCCTGGTTATGTAGACAAATTAATCGGCTAATGGTTGGGTCCCAGTCTCATCACTTAAGGGCCGTTTGCCCTTGTATTTGAGGTGATTTCGGGAGATTTTACTGGAAATCCATTGTTTGACGTTGTATTTGGAGCTAAATGGATTTAAAGGTATTTAAAATACACTTTTTAAATATATTTTAAAATTTTAAGTTTTTGCTATGATACCGGTATTACGAGAGTAAAATGTCTTCTTTTTTTTTCCTTTCTAAATGCCAAAGAGTCACATTTGTAACATAGATATCACTTGGCAACTAATTCATTGTACATGTGGCACATGGATGATATATCAAATAAATTAAATTATTGACTGTAACACTAAAATCAAGAAAGATCCAAACTCTCCAAATGTTGGCCATTTAAATGAATATTAAAAATGTCATTGAGTTGCTTGTTTGAGATCCTTATGTTTGTGGCCCACTTGAAACTTAGAATTTCTTCATTTTTTTGGCTATAATATTTTTAAGAAAAATATTTTATTCACAAGGGAGAAAGGAAAATACAAGCAGAAAATACATCTGAGCATCCCTAAAAACCACAAACGCGGATGGGATGCTTATCATATTTTTTACTCTCTCTCTCTCTCTCTCTCTCTCTCTCTCTCTCTCTCTCTCTCTCTCTCTCTCTATATATATATATATATATATATATATATATATTGATTAGCTTATTACAATCATTGTATCAAATATCACATATGCATGCTAAATTGGAAAATTAAAACTAATTTAGTTAATCAAATTTAGGTCATATAACAAGCTCCCAAGTGGGGGTTTTAGATTCTAATGCATTTCAACTACAAGTTGAGATTTTGAATCATCTTGATGATGCCGGTGTAATTGTGATTTGGATTCAAATGCAATCCAAGGAACCTTAAAGGTGGGCGTACTCTCCCAAGATGTCCTTTCATTTTCCAAGGGTTCACAACTTTCTAAGTGGCTCATTCATTTTCCAATACATTCTTATATTTGTGATGAGGCGTATCTCATTGATTTCATTTTAGAACAAGTAGGCCCACAAGTGATTGCCAAAGGTTGGCCCCATGTGGCCCACTTCCGATAATGACTTCCCACCCTTTCGCTAATTTTTAAATCATCTCCAGAAATTGTATGCATATTGTTATGGGAAAATCAGAGACGTTTCAACTTCGAGACCTGAGGTTATTTCGAGTCGACTTGAGGCATAAGATTAAGCTCGGAGTCATGAGGATAGGCGAGAAATGCACTTCTAATTCGACATCAGTTACGCCTTCGCTCCAAGGCCCTAGGTGGAATTATCCGGGGCTCGGGATTCAGAGCGGGATCCTGGTATGATCCGAGGCTAAGGCGGTCGGCTCGAGATTCGGATCAGAATCCACTAATGAGGGGACCATGAGGTGTCCCACTACTACATGATTGGCAACAGTTACTCAACCACCCACGTCGGCACAACCACTGAACGACTAGGTGGCCAATCACCCGCGGGATATGGCAAATGCCCCAAGATGCGCTGAGTTATGTGGACATGCTCATCCTAAGCGAGGGGGTATAAATAGCATCTTGCGTAGAGGAAATAGGTATGCAATATCTTGCACTCTCCCTCTACAATACGACTTAAACTTCGATTGCCTTAATCTAACTTAGGCATCGGAGGGTCTCTTGCTTGAGCTAGGGTCTCCTTTTCTCACCATTGTTGTGCAGGTTCAGGACTCAGAGACGGTTCAGAGTTCGTAGGTCTGAGCGGAGGGCAGTCAAGATTTTGACAATAACGTTTTTGGTGCCGTCTGTAGGAAGCTAATACGAAAAGTCAGTTTCCTATTTTTTACTACAATGATAAGAGGAAAGAAGAAATTCGTAGCTGTGGAGCCGAAGCCGAATGATTAGACTCGGTCTTCCTCATTACTTCACACCGAGTTGGCTCTAGAACCATCCCAGCATTCTCGTAATCGGGCGAGCAAGTATCGAGCCATGCAAACCGAGATCCAAGACTTATGCGATAAAATCAATCAGATGAAGCGGCGATAAGAGCAGCAGTCACATCCCATTTGGGAAACAGTCGGACCAGTAGTGGAAGTCGAGTCCTCACCGCGGAGTGTGAGACCTGAAGGATCACAAATCCGCTCGAGTTCCATCTTCAGTCCAAAACCCCCCTCCAACCTAAAATCAAGTTCCGACTCGGAATGCAACGATTTGAGCTCCGACGAATGCTTCGGTAAGTTCAGCCCTGGCACTGACGAACCACCATCATGAGCTGGAGAGGAGGGGGGAGAACCCCTGAAGTAGAGGCTCCGTGGAAGACAATATCTGAAAATAGAGATTCATGGGAGGCGCGGTTCGCAAAACTTAACAATCGGATTCTAACACTACAGTAGAATCAGCAGCCTTCATTTGTCCCTTCCACCATTCAGGTAATGATGGAAGAGACTGAACCTCACTTCACATTTGCGATCATAAGCGAGGTGATGCCGCAAAGATTCCGAACACCTCCTGTCATCTAGTACTCTGGGTGCGGAGACCCGTCTGAGCACGTTGAGGCCTATCACTCATGGATGCAAATCCAGACGGCTACAGACACGATGATGTGCAGGGGTTTTTCGATCACCCTTACTAGATCCACTTGGAGTTAGTACAGGCAACTCAAGCCCAATTCGATCGGCTCCTTCGCAGAGCTTAGCAAATTATTCCTTACCCAGTTCATAAGTGGTAAAAAGAGTCTAAAACTGACTACTCATTTGTTCACCATCAAGCAGGGTCCTAAAGAGTCATTGAAGGACTTCATCGCCCGCTTCAACAAGGAGGCATTAGAGGTGGAGTATTATGATGAAAAAATGGCACTCTTTTCCATGTTCAGCGAACTGAAAGAGGGGAAGTTTACCTTCTCCATTGGAAAGAATCCACCGAAGACGTTGGCCGAGCTCCTCACCAGAGCCCAAAAATACACCAATGCTGAGGAGTTCTCCAACTCTCACAAAAATATCCAGGTAGTAGAGTCGTTAACCAAAGGGAAGAGGTTGAGGAACGAGGAGCCCCAGTCATCTAACAAGAAATTGGACGACTACGTTCCTCGTGACCGTCGGTCGAGCCGAAAGCCTGAGGGCAAGTTCCGTTCCTACACTCCTCTCAACACGTCTACATAATAGATATTGTTGGACATTAAGGATCAAAGGCTCCTGAATTGGCTCGTTTGCATGAAGGCCGACACGGAACGCCGTGACAAGTGTAAATATTGCTGGTTCCGTCGTGACCACAGTCACAACACTAGTGACTGCGTAGATCTCAAAGATGAGATCAAGACCCTCATCTGTAAGGGTCATCTGCATCGATACACCAAGGAGGAGAGAACATTTCAGAGAAAAGAGTAGACGAATAAAGCTGCAGAGGAACTGGCCAAAATTCGTACTATCTTAAATGGTTTGTTCGGTGAAGGAGACTTAAATAGGGCCTATAAATCCCACTCTCAGAAGTCTGATCCGAAGCACTGTCCACATGACTAAGAGGCCGAAGAAAGAGCTCTGAGTTAATCCTTGCAACCTGACCTTCACCGAAGATGATGCACGCGGAATCAAGCATCTACACGACGATGTCTTAGTGGTGATGATAACCATAGCCAAACACAAGGTGTACCACATCTCAGTCGACACTGGGAGCTCAGCCGATGTCATCTGCTCAGAGACCTTTAAAAGAATGAGGATTTCAAGGTTACGCCTTAGACTTGTGAAGACCCCCTGCATGACTTTACCGGAGAAAGGGTAATCTCCGAAGGAGGTATCTCCCTCCCTGTGATTGTGGGAGAAGGATGACATCAAGTCACCCTTTTGGTAGACTTCCTTGTCATTAACATGTCGTCAGTACACGACGTCATCTTGGGCAGACCCTCCCTCAATGCAATAAGGGAGGTCATGTCCACGTACCATCTAATAACGAAGTTTTCCGCCGAGGGCGGAGTAGGCTATCTCCAAGGCGATCAACACGAAGCTCGAAAATGATATGCGATAGCAGTGAAGAAAGGGTCAGTGAAGCAAACCCTCATGTAAGACCCGTATCTTGGTCCGTACCTTTCCGTACACTCCCGCGGTCGTACCGGTCGAATTTCGGCAACTTTCGACCCTTAAACAATATCGATGCGCGACCTGGATTCATGTACCGATAACCCGAGTCGACTCAACCCGAGACCAATACCATAGCGACCGCGCCGTCGCCGCGGTTCCGATACCGCGACTCGCGCGCCGAGGCGATACCCTGATCAAGAGATATGGGCCAACGTTCGGTGCGAGAAAACGCCGCGCATTACGAAAACTAAGGGAATCTTAACGATGTGTCACATCAATCACATCAATCCCATCAATCAATCACCCATCAAGCCATCACATGTCAAGTACACATCACTCTCACCCATTTTCCCAAGCAACCACAAAAGTCTTCCTAACCTATACCTCTCTTACACAAAAAGCCACAAAAGTCTTCATTCCCCATACTTCTCTTACACAAAAGCCACAAAAGTCAAGTTTCTCTTACACCACCATCACTCACCCATCCATCCATCACTCTCTCTCTCCCTTTACATCACTCTCTCTCTTTCTCTCTTTCTCATTCCAAAATTTCCAAGCAACAAGAGAAATCCAAGAGTTCCATACGTATGGAATTTCTCCAAAGTCCCTAAGCTCCAAGTGGCCCACCTTCCTACCCCAAAATCTCCCATCTCAACCCTCCATTCTTCATCTTAGCCATTGAAGTTGAAGACAAGGTGCCAAGGAACCCCTAGGAGCGAGAAGATCGGACGGTGGGTGCTTCCATAGGGTAGTTTTTATTATTTTTATGGTGGACCAAGTGAGTCCCACCGATCAATGGTGTGGATCTCACTTGGGACCCTAAAATGTGGCCGATGGACCACTTGGATCATCATGATCGTTCCATGATGGGGCCATTCTCCATGGACCCCATCATGATGGTTATTTTCATTGCAAAAAGGTCATCTAGACCGTCCATAACGGTGGAGAATGGACCTCCACCGTTGATTTATAATTTTGATGGTCCCATGATCAAAGGGATCCATTTATTGTATGTTTCATTGCAAGGGAGGGCCCACAATGACGGGGACCCTCCATCACAAGCCGTGTCCCACTCTCCATGTCTCTCTCTCTTTATTTTATTTTATTTTATTTTATTTTATTCTATTTTATTGCAACAGGAGGGTGTGGCCCACTTGAATGGATCCCACTTAAGGTATTTTATTTTATTCAAGTGGGGCCCACCTTGATTGTTACTCCCATGCCACCCATCAGTGGGGCCCACTTCATCAGGGCCCTCCTTTTTCAAAAAAAAATAAAAAAAAATAAACCTAAAACCGTCCAGACGCTGGACGTTTTACGGAAGGAAGAAAAAAAAAAAGAAAGAAAAGGAAGGGTTTGGGTGGTCCCTTAGTGTAGGCCCCACCTGGATGTATATGTTTGATCCGAGCCGTCCATCCCCTTACTCACTTCGATTCAACCGTCAAGAAAAAGAATGGGACTGATCCGAATATCTTGTGGGCCACAGCATGGGAAACATGGACGGTTACCATTGAAAATTTTTCTGGTGTTTCTAGGCCTCAAAAAAATTCAAACTCCGGACTCTTTTTGTCTGTTGCGAGCTGTAGAACACTAAGGATGGGATGGATTTTCAAGAAGCGGGCCCCACACATGACTTTTGGCAGGAAACGAAATTTTGAAGAGAGAGAGAGAGGGTGGCACGTCTGCCACTGTCAGCCGCAGCACGCTGCACGCGGCAGCGTGCAGCCCCCGGGCGAGCGGGCGTTCAGCAGGGACCCACGGCTCCAGCCGTGGGCCCCACCTTGAAGTTTGTATGCTATCCAGGCCGTCCATTGGGTGGGTCCCCATCTCAGGTGGGCCCCCTTCGAATTTCAGGTCGATCCAAGGCTCTGGCGGCCCACACCACAGAAAACAGTGGACCTGAATGCCTACCATTAGAAACCTCTTTGGGGCCCACAGAAGTGTTGGATCAAGCTGAAATTTTACGTTTTCCCTTCATCCAGGTTGAGTGACCTTATGATTGGGTTGGATGGCAAATAAACATTACAGAGTGGGCCCCACATGGGACCCACGATTGATGCATGTGTCTCTAAGTCCACCGTCCAGTGGACGGTGGCACCCACTGTTGGGTATATGCACTGGACGGTGGGGCCCTTAGATTGTATGTGTTATATCCGCACTGTCCACTGGACAGTGGGACCCACCTTGTTCATGTGATGAATCCAAACCGTCCACCCACTTGGTAAAATCGTCGTAGGCATGAGTGTAGATTGGGTGGGCCACGTACCTATGGGTTAGGCCCATTTGATGTGTAACAGGCCTATGGGTTAGGCTCACTTGAATTACAAAAGGCCTATGAGTTAGGCCCACTTGATTTATGAAAAGCTTATGGGCTAGGCCCATTTGATTCATTTAAGGCCTAGGGGTTTAGGCCCACTTTGATATGCATGCAAGGTCTATGGGTTAGGCCCATTTGGACTATTTAAAGCCTATGGGCTAGGCCCATTTGCTTTGAAAAAGGTCTATGGGTTTAGGCCCACTTGATATGTCTCAAGTCCATGGGACTAGGCTCATTTGATGTACTTCTAGGCCCAGGTAATTGGACTCCCCTTTTTGTTGAAATTTAAAGCCCATGGAGGTAGGCCATTTGATACATGTAAGGCCTACGGGTTTAGGCCCATTTGAATTTATGATTAGGTCTATGGGCTGAGGCCCACTCGATCTACATATAGGGACCAATTGGTGTGGCCCATTGGTCATATATAAGACCCATGAGACTAAGCATTTGATGTAATCCAAGGCCCACGGGTTTTGACCCATTGCAATGCACATAAGACCCATTGGTGTGGCCCATTTATGTGGCCCATCTGATGAATAAAAGCCCATAGGATATGGCCCAGTTGATATATATGTAAGATCTAATGGGGACAACCTACGGTCCATTGCAATGTGTAAATCCATTATAGACTAAGTACGATGTTCACAACGATCGTGCCTTGGGGGCAATGATGGTTTGACGTCCACATTGCGAGCGTAATGATGGTTGGATGTCCACATTACGACTCTCCTTAGGGCCCATCACCAGGCCGTACTTGCTGTGTATTGACCGTCCAGGCCCATCTGCATCGTAAGATAATTCCTTTTGTTATAACATGTTTAGTATAGTTTCATGACCCATGATCATACGCATCATATGTATGCTTGATATGAGGATTGATTGATCATAGCATTTGCCTTCGGGCAGGTTGTTTATGGGCTCCCGGTTAGGCGGTGTTGCCCTACATAAGCGCACGGTATGCGCAGGATTGGTTGCATGACTGGATAGCGTGAGTCATGCATTCCGCATTTGTGTGACATGATTATTGCACGCCCTAGCGACATCAGGGCCGTAGCCTCCACAGACGCATCGTGGTTGGCAGGATTGGATACCGGAAATCTTGATCTACATGGGGTACTATAGATATCCCTGGGTGAAAGTCCCTAAACCCTTATGGTACCAAGAGGTTGCTCCAACGTCTAGACCGAGTGGGTAGATGAGTACTGAGTGCCGAATACCAGTTGGTTGTGCTCTCCACTGTGTCGTGGTCGGTTGGAAGGGGGTGCGGCCTTACCCGCCCGAGTGTAGGGGGCAATGCTAGGCTGAGTCTGACCAGCTCGAGGAATGGGTCCGCTATCGACGAGTCGCGCCCGATATTGGCAGACGGATAGTGAGGTCTCTTCCACTTACCTCATTGCGCGCGATGTGGCGGCAATCTGGTTTAGAGTGTACTAGACCCCGGTGATATTCCATACTTTGAGCTGTATTGATGTGTGGACATAGATGAGGGCCTGTATGCTTGAGTTGCATTGTACATCGCATGGCCTTGGGATGGCCGATACCATTCATGTCTTGCATTGCATAGCCTTGGTACGGCTCATGACGTTTTGGTTCCATCTGCATATTCCGCATTACTCTGACATTGCATTCATATTACTACCTTGCGCACACACTTTCACCACCCTCTAAGCTTTCTGTAAGCTTATGCACGACCGTTGCGTGCAGGTGACGTTGGACTGCAGCAGCGCTGAGGCAGGAGCACGTTGCTGATCATTTTGGAATTTTTGTTATTTGTCATTGTATTTCCCTTTATGCTCATTGTACTTGTAAAATTTTTTATCATAGTGGAAATGTAATGGAGTGCTTGGTTGTTGTTTGTGGGTTATGCCTTTGGTTATGCTTATTACGTATCAGACTGATGTTAAAAATCCTCCTCGTAGCATCCCAGGATCGGAACCTGGCGAATGGGAGCTAGGAGCCGAGAATGGGGTTCTACGGAGGCTGTCGGCGCCGGATTCGGCGATCGGGAATTTTGTGAGCCCGGTTTCCGAGTTTGGGGCGTGACACCTCACCATTAATGTCCTTGATCCCAGGGGTCCTATAGAGGATTCATTTGTGGAAGACTTACAAGATGTGTCACTTAATGAAGTAAATTCAAGCAAAACCATTCAGCTCGGTATGTCATTAAATTTCGAACAACGGTCTTAGATGTTGGGCTTCCTGCAGTAGCACAGAGACGTTTTCGCATGGTCACATGAGGACATGCCGGGAATCTCTCTTGACGTCATGGTTCACAGACTGAATGTGAATCCATATCACAAGCTAGTAAAACAGAAGAGGAGAGCGTTTGACCCCGAGCGATATGCAGCTATATCCGATGAGGTCTCTAAATTCCTCAATGTTGGCTTCATCAAGGAGGTGCACTAGCTAGATTGGATCGCAAATGTGGTCCTCATCAGGAAAGTAAATGGGAAGTGACGGGTCTGCATAGAGTACTCAGACCCGAACAAGGCCTCTCCTAAGGATAGTTTCTCATTACCTCGGATCGATCAGCTGGTAGATAGATGGCTGAGCATGAACTACTCTCCTTCCTAAATGCCTACTCCGGGTATAACCAGATCACGATGCACCCCCTAGATAGGCAGAAAACTACCTTTTTTATAGACAAGGGGCTCTACTATTACCGGGTTATGCTGTTCGGCTTAAAAAATGTTGGGGCCACGTATCAGAGACTGGTGAACCACATGCTCGCCAAGCAGATAGGATGTACCATGGAAGTCTACATTGACGACATGCTCGTCAAAAGTATCATGGCATCCGATCACCTAATTAATTTCAGAGAGACCTTCTCCATCCTCCGATAAAACCGTATGAAGTTGAATTCTGCGAACTGTGCCTTTGGAGTCTGCTCCGACAAATTCCTCGGGTTTTAAGTTAGTTGACGGGGTATTGAAGCCAACCCCAACAAGATCAATGTGCTCCTCGAGATGAGCTCGCCTCAAACGACAAAAGAGATACAATATCTCACCGGATGAGTAGCAGCGCTCGGACGGTTCATATCTAGAGCCACTGAAAATGTCTCCCCTTCTTTCAGCAACTGAAGGGTCATAAGAAGGTAGAGTAGACGCCAGAATGCGAGCATGTCTTCCGTCAGTTGAAGTAGTATCTGGGCTCACCACCCTTATTGTCCAAGCATGAGGAGGGCAAGTCTTTGTTCCTATATCTGGCAGTCTTGACCTCAGCCATCAGCTCTGTGCTAATCAGGGAATGGGGCAAGCAGCATCCCGTGTATTATGTGAGCAAAGCAATGGTACCTGCTAAGATGAGGTACCCGGCTCTGGAGAAGTTAGCACTTTACTTAATCATCTCGGCTCAAAGGTTACACCCGTACTTCCAAGCCCATTCCATCATTGTTTTGACTGACTCTCTCCTCAAGCAAGTCATTCAAAAGCCCGAGGTATCAGGTTGACTAACCAAGTGAGCGATCGAGCTCGGGGAGTTTGATATCCATTTTCAACTGAGGACCGCGATTAAGGGTCAAGTTGTGGCTGACTTCGTTGCAGAGTTCATTGTTCCGAGCAAAGAAGGGATCAGCACCGAAGTGGAGGCAACTCCTTCGCCTACTCCTCCAACTAATCAAGAGAGTGTCAGAATGAAGATGGATCCTCTTTGTAGACGGGTCGTCAAACATCAAATATGCAGGGGCAGGGATTGTCCTAGTCGCACCTGACTCTACACCTATCCAGTATGCAATCAGACTCGGTTTTAAAGCCTTTAACAATGAAGCAGAGTATGAGGCCCTATTGGCTAGACTCATATTGGCAGCCAGTTCGGGGGTCCAATCCCTAGAGATACGATCCGACTCTTAGCTGGTGGTGAATCATATCTCCACCAAATATGAGGCCAAGGAGACCAGGATGATGGCTTAGCTAGCCGAGGCTAAGAAGTTGATAAAAAAGTTCTGGAGCTGCACTATCAATCAAATACTAAAGACAGAATTCCTAGGCTGACGCCCTTTCAAGGCTAGCCTCGGCCACGGAGGAAAAGATTCTTCAAGTCATCCCTGTGGAGTTCATAGAGCATTCGAGCATTGACCGAACGGAGAAGGAAATGGTTAAGTTGGTGAATGTCACACTGAGCTGGATAGACCCTATTTACAATTACCTCACATCTGGTGAGGTCCCCTTGGACAAGTTGGAGGCAAAACGTCTGAGGGTTAGAGTTTCTCAGTATATAGTCTTGGATGGGATCTTATACAAGAAGGGGCATTCACAGCCCTACCTCAGGTGTCTCTGACCCAATGAAGCAGACTACATGATTCGAAAGATTTACGAAGGCATCTGCAGAAATCACTCCGGTGGTCGAACCTTGGCTTTGAAAATACTCCATCAAGGATATTTCTGACCGAGCATCAAGGAGGATTCGAAAAGCTATGTCCAGAGGTGCGATAAGTGTCAGCGATATGCAGCCGTGCTGAGGTAACCTACAGAAGAGATGACCCCCGTGAGTGGACCATGGTCGTTCGCACAATAGGGAATCGACATCATCGGACCTCTGCCCACCAGGAAATGATAGATCAAGTTCGCTATTGTCATAGTTGACTATTTTACCAAGTGGGCCGAGGTTAAGCCTGTCACAAAAATCACGGAACAGAAGGTGAGCGACTTTGTTTGGAAGAACATCATCTGTCGATTTAGAATCTCACGCACTATCGTTTTCGATAACGGCATGCAGTTCGACAATGATAAGTTCCGAGACATGTGTCGGAGGCTTGGCATTTCAAACGTGTATTCCTCGCCTCGGCACCCGCAATCCAATGGACAAGTAAAGGCAGTAAATAAAGTCATCGAGCACCATCTCAAGATAAAGCTGAAGAAAACGAATGGCAACTGGGCTGAAGAGCCCCCATTTGTCCTCTAGGCTTATAAGACTATGGGTCATTCATCTACTGGGGAAACTCCATTTTCACTATCCTACGGTTTGGAAGGGATAGTGCCAGTCGAGGTTGGTCTACCTACAGCTCGGGTCAGGAATTATCACAAAATTCAGAACGTCGAGCAAATTGCAGCCAATCTGGACCTACTTGAGGAAGTTAGAGATGTCTCCAGACTTCAAGTTGCTGCTTGACATCAGTAGGTGACACGATTATACAACTCCAAAGTCAAGACTCGATGATTTTAACTAGGTGACTTGGTCCTCCATCGAGGTTTTCAGAACATTGCAGAGCTGGGGGCTGTGGTACTCGGACCCAATTAGGAGAGGCTAATCCACCACGCCAGACTCTTACCACTTGGAGGATCTCGAAGGGCGTCAGCTCCCCCACCCTTAGAATGTCAAGTACCTGAAAGTCTACTACCCTTCATGTACTGGCCGCTGAAGGCCCCCAATAAGTGTACACCTCAAAGCAACTAGCCTTTTAAGGTTTTCAATAAAATCTCTGTTTCTATATAATCTACTTGAACGACTTGTCAACGAACGGAAAAAGTCATCTCTCACAAGCAGGGGTAGACTCAATGGGCTGATCCCTTAAAGAAGGGGTTAGTACGTTAACTCACGAAAATTCGTTAAGGGATCCCCTCATATATTGGGAAAAAGCCCATGGACAATCTGATCCCTTGATAAAGGGGTCGGCTCGTCATATGACCAACGGATCTACAGAAAAATTATCGATCGCCATTCGGGGGGGCGTGGGGGTTGACCCCTCAAGGGGTTGGTCCTTATAATTCTAAAATCACAAGAATTTACGAAATACCCAAGGGGTCTCCTAAGTATGGAAGACAACCCTGGGATGAGCCGACCTGTTAAGGAGTCAGCTCGTCAATCTACATATTAATATCTAACAATCATCATTCAACAAATTAATCATGTTATATCATGCCCTCTCCAAAGAGTTAAATAGATTATCCATAAAATTATCCATAAAAAAAACTATTATTTAAAGGAGTTAAAAGAGAGAAGGGGTATCAAAAGCTATTCGGTCGGATGAGGCTAAGAGGCGGAAGCCAGGCCGGGGGAGACGTCCTCAAGTAGTCTCTCCGTTGCGTCCTAGGAGGTGAGGGACTCAAGGTTAAGATTTGGGTACTAGAGCTCCTAGACCGCATTTATGCAGGCGTCAAAGCCGCAGTTATAAAACTTGTTGGCCTCGGCGGTCCTCTCCTTCGGGAACTTGAACGCATCCACTGCAGCGGCCACCACCAGCGCCTGAGAGGCTTCATCTTCAGCTCGCTGAGCTTCTTTCGCCTTCACCACTTCTCGGCTTAGCTCTTCTGCCACCTCAGCCTTGGTCCACTCCAGTAAATCCCTCAGTTGGGCATTGTCCTTCGTGAGCGAGTTAACGTTAGCCCTGGCTCCGATCGGCTCGACGGTAGCAGCAGCGCAATATGTTTGAAGGTCACTGACGACCCCCCGGAGTTGCAACTCTTGCGCCTTTCCATCATTAAGCAGTCGATGCAGTTCCGCCTACTCTACTTGGAGGACCACAGCCTCGTCTAAGAGAGTCCCTACCTCATCCTTCTGATTTGCTATCTCCTATCCTTTTACGTGATCTCCCTCAACCTCTCCCAAGTCATCAGGAGCTTCGAGACGGACTGAATCAAAACAACAATATAAATATATAAACGCGACGAGAAAGGAATTGAGGCAAGAAAGGGTAGTAAACATACCCTATAGAAGACAGAGACTATGTCGTTCACAAGGACTCGTTTGACTTGTTAAGGAGGGCAGTGATCTCCTCCTCCGGAGCATGCTTTGCAGCCCAACGAACCAAGTCTGACATATAATAACTTGACACTACTAAAAAAATGAGCAAAGGCTACGGACAACGAGGGCTTTTAGGTACGGATATTAACCTTAGCTATATAGCTACGGCTTTAATCCGTAGCTAAAGGTTACTAACCCCACATACTACTAGCTATAGATTGATGGCCCTATAAGGGACTCTATGTGCCCAGTGCAATGCATATATTTTATCTAAGCCGCCATCCATTTTGAATGATCAATTTTGGACATGATCCCAAAAAAGGAGGCAGATCAAAGCTCAAGTGGACCACACCGTAGGAAATAGTGGAGATTTAAGTACCTACCGTTGATTTGGTGTGGTCCACTTATGAAAGGCCCACCCCCACAATACATGATATTGTCCGCTTTGTCCGGTAGGCTCACGGCTTTAAAACGCGTCATGTCTGTTAAGGGAGGAACCCAACATATAACCACCACAACTCCAGACAACTCTTCCGATGTGGGATAAGTTACACTACAGTCAACTGCAACAGTAGCTCGCTCAGCGCAGTAGCCTGCCAGCCACACAGTAGCCTGCCAGCCAGCTTGGGGCCCGCCCACATGTGTGCCCGCCCATATGTGCCCGCCCACATGAAGCAGTGACCGGGGCGTCACAACTTAGGCCTTCGATCTGCTATATTTTTTAGATATTGCCCTAAAGCTAACATTCAAAATGAATGGATGAAGTGGATAAACTACATACATCACGATTGGCCCTGCAGAGCCTCTTACATGACCGCCCGTCGTGTATTGCTCCGTGTGGGGGGTAATATGCAATTTGCACCCGAAAAAGGAGCACGCGGGAGTTTTTTTTAATTCTCCTGGGCTCAAGGGTTTCACTATCTCCCTTTCTTGTGGCTGTCATGGCCAACCTACTTTCCCTCCCATCTTTGTTTCCCTCTCTCTCTTTGTTTGCATTTTATCATCCTATCGGCTGCTTCTAGATCTTTACAATCTCACTAATCTCCAAATGCTTAAGGTTGGGAAGGATGGGTAAGGTTTTAGTTGATGAAATTCCAACAGAGAAGGTTGCAGGGCGCCTTCAGATTTTATCAGGAACACGGGTCGAGTTTTAGTTTTCTCTCTGATTCATTTGATGGTTTTTTTTTTCCTTGATTAGATTTGGGGTTTTATAGGAAGACATTCATGAATTGCATCTTAGATCCGTTAGTGAGCTTTTCAGTTTCCTTATTGCATCTTGGATGAGAAAATATGATCTCCACGACAAAGATTTTGGGATTTCTGAAAGTGTCTTATTAGGGTCATTAAACCCTAATAAGATGTTGGGATTTGTCCCTATCTAACACACTAGATAAGTGTTGGTCAACCTATGCCATCTTATTGCATTGTTTCATACAGGGTTGGATGGTAAAGTGGTGATATGGGATTTGTTTCAGTACTTCAGGTTGGTTCATTGATTACCATAGAATATATTGTATTGTTTAGTATTACACAGGTACTGTTTTGTTTTTTCCATTATTTTATTGAATACTATAAATGATGGATTCTATCCAGTAGTTTGTTCTTTTGAACCGTTCTCTTTCTACAATTTTGATGTCAGCGGTTCTTTGGAAAGGTATTTATTGTTTCTAGTCCTCATTTACTTTTTACTGTTTTCTTTTAACCAACTAGAAAATGGTAGCTTCTTTGCTTGATTTCATGTTAACAGCCATGTGCAGTTTTGTTAGGGCTTGTCTGGATCCTTGCACTGCTCATATCTTGATTGGCTAATCCAGACATTTGTTTTGAATCATTTACAGTAGGCTTCCAATGGGATTGATGAGCCGTCCATCCATCATCCTTCCTCTTTTATGTGGAGTAGTAAACATGTTATTATTAAAAGATGTTCATCTTCGGTGTAGCCAACCATCAAGAGGCTTTCTCAACCCATTTTCAACAAACTTCAAATGAGGATGGCATATGTAAACTATGAACTACTACTTACTATGGTATTGCCAATGGCAAGATTGAATCCCTTACAATATGTTTGCTTGTATTGTGAGCCTCTACCATGGCCAATTCAATGGGCATAGGTGAAGGTTGTGGTTTTATCATGGTTGATTTTAAAGTTACAACCAATCCGCAAGTTGAAGGAGCCTCAAGTTGCTCAAGACCCAATTTTGGTTTGTGTGTGTCACGAATTTGAGAAAATACTAGACCTTCAAAACCATTATACCAATAATTTAAACTATTGAACATGATCGGGTTGACTTTGGTTTGGACCCGTCAAATATTTTTTTTTAATGAAATGTAAAGCGAGCATATTCTGATCTACAGGTGACTGTTATTGACATTTCCTTTCCATAATGAATGACTGCCTCTTTTTTCCCCAATAGGCTAATAATGCTCTCTGCGTATATGTAGGGATAGTGTGACCAAAGGCCAATTTTACTAGGTCTTATTGTGTGAACTAGATGCAATCCGGAAGGTGACATCTTCAATTTTAAAAGAGTTCTCTGTTTTTGTTTGTTATATAATGTTAACTCACCTTACGTTTCCTAATTTTTGATCTTTTGAAGCATGCACATCACTCGAGCCAAATTACTAGCCTCCTCCAACATTTGTTGTTGTCCAAAAATGACAAAGTTGAGATATATTTCCTGGTAAGATGGCGATTAATAGGCTAAATATCATACATGCCCCAATTTTGAGAGATTATTGTAGGTTTTTGGTAACTCACAATTATAGAAGTGCTAGTAATTTTCATGGATGAGACAAGTAATTTGTTTAATTGATACCTCAAATTCAATCGCTGGAAACCTCTCTTTAACTTACAGGAATTGCGGTGGACTTCTACTGTGTAGCCATGTGGGCATTTAGGTAAATTTGATCCTGTCTCTACTTTAGTCAGTTGATTTTTAAAGTTGAACCTGTTTTTTATTGATGGTATTCTGGTGAATGTGTTGCTATACTGAAGGGCACCTGTGGTGTTGTTTAAGATATGTGCTCCCCCATCCTTGACTTGAAATCTAGATCTAGTATATTGAACACTCACAATTGGGCTAAAAACCAAACTTGTGACATTGTTAGAAATATTTTAAAATGAAGTGCTCATGAGATGTAATAAATCCTTGTTGTACTTTAGTAACATTGCTTCATTCATGGATCACTTGGCTCTTGGATTTTATACATATGAATTCATTCCCCCCAATTAGAGAAAGCAACCCAAAGTAGGAAGGTAGTGTGAGGTACATAAGCATTTTCAAGAAAAGAAAACCAGCTGCACCTTTCTCCGTAGCACCCACACTACACATCTCCCGAAAATGTCTCGACCCATCTCTTTCCTGTCTTCCACTCATACTCAGACCCTACTCTGCTCTTCTCTCATCTTCTCCATATAAACTAAACACTCACATTGCTCTACTCAACCTTTGGTTTAATTTAAAACTTGTGGTCCAATCATCATAATTATGCTATTTAATATCTTAGATTTTCTGAAGTTTGAAGAATTCTTCTAAAGATAGGTTTTTTTTTTTTTTTTTTTTTTTTTGGGGGGGGGGGGGGGTTGGGGGGGTTGTTTGCAGTTGGAGCTAAAGTAGATGATGATAGGATTAAGTTGTGGCTTCTGGTGCTGGTGGCTTCAAAATCAAAGAGGCCATACTTTAAAGTGCAGCCATTATGTTCCGTCAACTTTCCTGGAAAGCATTCCCCTACCATGTGTCATTTACTGCCATGGAAATAGGTTGGTTTGATAACTGTGGTGGTTGATTTTTTTCAGGAGGTTGTCATTGTTTACTTATCCATATTAAGTTCTGAGTATTTTCGGTATACTTCTTTGATTTCGCTCTTTATGCAAGCAATACTTCTGTCATTTCTTAGTTACATTTTCATTACAAGGGAACATTTCAATAAAATGGAAAATCTTGTTTATTTCTTTTTCCTTGAATAATGAAGTGGCTGTAGAGAAGATGCAAATGTTGCAGCAGCAATCCTAGTTCCTTCTAATATTACTGTATTTACGCTTGAAATTTTCCTTTTTTTTCCTTTTCTTTCTTGAAATTTTTTCTTTTCTATTTTGCAATAAGTAATAAATTGATTGAAGATCGGATACTTCACCATTTCCTTCGTTTCATTAGTTAAATTTCAATCGAGAAGGAAAACATCTATGTTGGTGCCTATCAGATTTAACATTGTTGTTGGTCTAATTCCTCCTGCTTTGAGTAATTCCTCTTGCAAGTAAGCTTACAACAGTAATTTGTTTATGACTACAGGTATTTGTGTGGCCTTTTGGATTATTAATAAAATTCCATCATTCAAAAAAATGACACAACTCTATAAATATCTAGGATGATTATAGTTGAAATGATGATAATCAGATAGATTAGTGGCAAGATGAGGAGTTTGTTCCTTGTAGGATTTTACAGTTGTGTAAAACTTCTAAGCAGTACTCTACTCATGGTGGATGTGGCTACCATATGCTAGTTGTTGTCTTTTATGTTGCTATTCATTCTTGATTCACTTTGTAGTTATTCTACTTTTGAAGAAGTTCTCCCACATGCTCCAACATTGATGACTGATGTGTTTAGCAATTATGTTATTCAAAAGGTATGATTTTTCTAGAAAAACAATCATTGGTTTCCTTCTATTCTTTTTCTTCTTCTTTTTTTCCCCATAAAGATACCTTCCATTCTTTTTCCCTTGTTCATCTGCCCTCCTTTATCATTTTTTTAGAAGGCTGTGGGATGGTGATCTGGTAGTCTTTATATTCATTCTCATGTTGGTCGTATGAACTTTGTTCGCTTATGATATAAAAATGCTCAGTTAATTGTTTGTCTTTGCAGTCTTTTGAGCATGGAAGCCCTGAGCAGAGAAAAGAACTAGCAAATCAACTTGCTGGCCGCATTTCACCTTTGAGCCTTCAGATGTATGGGTGCCTGGTAATTCAAAAGGTATTATTATGGGTCATTTGTTGGGTGGTGCTTGGCATGTACTGTTTTCTTCTTTATATAGACAAATAGTTCTTAGCAGCCAGCTTTTGGACTGTGTTATATACTACTCAACATTGATCAATGCACACACTGTATACCAGACAACTCAATATTTATGAGGATACCAACAGCTAATCTAGATTCAATTTGATCAATGTACACACTTTTTATTAATGCCTTGCTGGTTGTATAATAGGTAATTTGCGATATGGATGCATACTTCTAACATGTCTGGATCTTTTTCTTGGAAGTGGATCAAAATGGTGCATGAGTGGCAGTCCTAAATATTTTTTAATTTATAG
The DNA here is from genome assembly GCA_037074715.1 of Magnolia kwangsiensis. Taxonomy (NCBI): domain Eukaryota; kingdom Viridiplantae; phylum Streptophyta; class Magnoliopsida; order Magnoliales; family Magnoliaceae; genus Magnolia; species Magnolia kwangsiensis. Next base: position 17,715,152 of record CM073576.1, on the reverse strand, counting down.
TCTAAATTTGGTTTTTTGTCTAATTAGCTAGCAATCAAAGCCCTCAAATGTATTTTTTTTAAAACTTGTTAGGCCTCAAATGGTTTTTATTAAATCTATTTCATCAATATAGCCTTGTCCCAGCTATTAGAGGCAGCCAGGGCAGGATTCCATGAAAATCTATTTGTTGATCAAATTCATTACTGAATACATTGCGTAGTTTGTTGTTCTCTTAACATTAGCCCACTTCTGATTTTTTTTTATTTTTTTCTATCTGAGAATGATTTAGTATTGCACATCAGCTCAACAAATGTTTCCTAAATGTAAGGTGCTCATTTCCATGGGTCACTAGGCTGATGTGTAAAATTCCGGACCAAACCAAATATGGCCTTGCCCCAAAAGTTCCAGCCTCTTGGATGATCCTGAGCCCTGGAATTGAGGCAAAACTGATCACATGCATTTTGGGCCCTATGCTAATTGAGTGGCTGGGATTGTGGAAAATTTACAATTTTTGGCCATGTCTCACATATAGTGTGGTAAAAGCCAAGTAAAAAAAAAAAGTGAAAATTAAGAAAACTCATAGTGAGAAGTAAGCTAGGATTTGGTTTGTGTTTTTTAAATAAACAATCTACTACTAGCTTCCATCATCTACTATTGGCTTCCATCATGGGCACATGTTTCCCAAAGAGCCAAATTGTCCATTTATAAATGAATATTGCCTGTAGCTGTTTTATCCATTCTTAATATACGCTTATGTGATTAGATTGCTTTATTGCACATGTATGTGCACTTAGCAAAGTTCTGTTCTTGAAGTAAAGCTTTTGTTCAAATTGGAAGGAGGCTTCTAAGAATATTATTATCTTTTCTTTTTCTTTTCCTCTATTCTTTACATATACCGTTGTTTGCTTAAATTGGAAAGGAGGTTTCTAAGTTCTTTCATTTCTTTCTTTTCTTTCTCTTTTGATAGGCTTGTCGGTTGATGACAATTTGCAAGGAGTAGAATGGCTATATGGAGCTCTTTCTGCTCATATGTGGTCAGGGATAATTTGCAAGGAGTAGAGATAAACTTTTCTTTGTTTCTATCTTACCTTTTATTTTTTTATTTTTTTTATTTTTTGTTTTTTTTTTAGTTTTTTTTTTGGGCTCGTTCTTCCCTTCCAACAGAATTGTGTAATCATAAGTGAGACATGATGGCCCTTGTAAGAGCTTATAAGACTAAATACTCTCTCGTTATGCATGTAATTAATCAAGTGTGATGTATTTGTTGTATTATTCTTTATTTGTATTAGTTTAGATTGGTAGATGGATTTGTAAGCCATGAAGTCTTTATCTTTATTAGCTTAGATGGGTTGATCTATCAGGGCATGTACTACAATGGTAAGAGATACCATTATTATAATTTTGTATTTTTGTAAATAAAAAATAAGCATTCGCTACGGCTATTAACCGTAGCTTTTGATCCAGAAACCGCAGCTACTACTAGCTTCAGCCTATTGCTACGACTCCCATTCTAGTTTTAGCTACAAATATAATCCGTAGCTGTATGTACTTCTGAGTGACGCAGGGAAGGACGTGAGGTCAGGCACCGTCTTCCTCAAGATGATAAATATTCTGAATCTACGAAACTTCTCTAGACTCCTCACAGAGACTCCTCGAATCCACGAGGAAAGAAAGCAGAAAATAGAAAAGAATTTCTAATAAATTCAAAATTGATTAATGAATGATTGATAATTGTCTAATGTGTCTCCTTACACCATTAATATAGAAAAAAAAAAAAAACTAAAATTCATAATTATCAAAAAATAGCAAAATTCTAACTCTAATAAAAATCCTAATTCTAACAAAACTCTTCTAAGGCCTAATTTCTAAAAATAAAAATTACAAATAAACTTTATCTAGAAGAGTCCTAGTATAACTAAAAGTTATTTATAAAAGGAAAGAAAATCTAAAACTCTAAAAAATATTTAAAAAATCAAAATTACCAAAAATAGTAAAATTTTCCTAAAACTTCATTTTTGAGTTGAAAGTGCACGTTTTCTGACGAAACAGACAAATGCGACCCACTTTGTGGGTCGGTTCACCTCGAATGGCCCGTTTCAGTAAAGATTGATAAGTTGTGCGCCTCATAAGGATACCCAGATCAAAAGTTATGGTCAATTTACGGTCCACCTCCTTTTGGCTCAACCATGCTGGGAATATCTCTGTGACATGTTCTACATCAGACCCCTCCACTTGAAAAAAACTCATCCTTGAGTTATTCAAGGGACTTAGCTCATGATTCTGAGATAACTTTTGAGATAACTTCTGACGCCGATGTTTATTAGCCCTTTTCTTGTACTTGGCATTAAGCTCTTTAGCTAATACAATACATGTCTTCATGCTTTTCTTGACTTGACTAGTGTCGATCAATTCCTTCACATCTGCCTTTAAGATCTCATATTCTTTCTGATAATGTGGGCAATTAGGCGAACTTGCCCCTGAAACGAGATCAACGTGATTTTGTATATCTCGTATGAGAGGTAATTTATTAGGTAGTTCATCAAGTACAACCCCCTTGAACTCCCACGATACTGGTTCCAAATCCTCTAGGATATTTACAGGCTCTACATATTTTTTCTTTTCAACCAATGGATATATCTGTCATTTCTTCAAATTGTTTAACAAAGGCACTTTTAGTTATGAGATATTGCCCCTCTACTTTAGAAGTCTTGGGTTTGTTCTTCGTTCCCATAGGGGCCATATGTTTACCACTGATGAATCCTGTGGCTTGTCGCGATTCCATTTCAATGAGGTGGTTTCTCGTGGACAAATAATATGATTTTTCTGCAAAACCTTTTACTGATTAGATATTCTGGTAATAATTTTGGTTTTGTTGGAATAATACCTGATCATAATCTCGTGGAAGAAATCGCATGCACAATAATTGTTTCATCCGTGACCACGTGCGGATTGGTGTCTTTGTTTGTCTCATCCGCTCGAGTTGAAGTTGTTCTCACCAATCCGAAGCTCTGCCCGTCAACTTGTAGGCTACGAGTTTAACTTTTTTTTCTTCTACGATGTTCATATAGTTGAAAAAATGTTCGACTTTAAGCAACCAATCAAGGAAGTCCTTGAAGTAGAGTTGGCTAGTAAAACTAGGAAGATCAACTTTCATCTTAATTTCTTGACCCATCTGATCTATCTGATCAATGTCTCATCTAAGATGTTGTGAAATTATGTCGCTAGATCCCACCTTCTCAGGAGTGATCCTGTGGTTCACTAATAGCGTCGCCTTACGATCAGTATGATTATGAATTCCAACAATTGCTGGTGAAGGATTACTACTAGGAACATGAAGTTGTCCTAGAGTTTCTGCCAAGAGATCTGTTATGCGGTCCATGGAAGCCTACAGCCCTTGCATGGCTTGTCGATTCTCTTGTTGTGCTACTTCGAAAGCTGTTGCCGTTATAGATAAATTCCCTGGAACATCGCCTATGGGATTGTTGCCCGACCCATCGTTAGAAGCCATCGATCCGAGGAGAAACCTCGCTCTGATACCAAACTGACGTAGGGAAGGACATGAGGTCGAGCACCGTCTTCCTCAAGATGATAAATATTCCGAATCCATGGAACTTCTCTAGACTCCTCACAGAGACTCCTCGAATCCACAAGGAAAGAAAAGCAGAAAATAGAAAAAAAATTTTAATAAATTCGAAATTGATTAATGAATGATTGATAATTGTCTAATGTGTCTCCTTGCACCATTAATATAGAAAAAAAAAACTAAAATTCGTAATTACCAAAAATAGCAAAATTCTAACTCTAATAAAAATCCTAATTCTAATAAAACTCTTCTAAGGCCTAATTTCTAAAATAAAAATTACAAATAAATTTTCTCTAGAAGAGTCCTAGTATAACTAAAAGTTATTTCTAAAAGGAAAGAAAAACTAAAACTCTAAAAAATATTTAAAAAATCAGAATTACTAAAAATAGTAAAATTTTTCTAAAAATTCATTTTTGAGTTGAAAGTGCGCATTTTCTGATGAAACGAACAGATGCAACCCATTTTGTGGGTCAATTCACCTCGGATGGCCCGTTTTAGTAAAGATTGCTAGGTCGTGCGCCCCATAAGGATACCCGGATCAAAAGTTATGGTCAATTTACGGTCCACCTCCTTTTGGCTCAACCATACTGGGAATATCTCTATGACATGTTCTACATCACTGAGCTACGGAAATTATTGCTACAGATTTAATCCGTAGCCATTAGGTCTACTGCTATGGATTAAATTTATAGCTATAGGGTTAGGACCTATGACTATGACACCTACGACTACGGTCATACTACGGACGATAACCGTAGCCATATATCTTTGGCTACGGCTTTTATTCGTAGCCTTTGCCCATTTTTCTGATAGTGTGGCTGAAGTTTTCTCCCACTAGTTCCGACCCGAGCAGACCCAATCTCTCCCTCTGCTCCCATCCCACTGCCAAACGAAGCTTGGGCCTGAGCTCTGGGATCATCTCCGACTTCGAGAGGGGAGAGCATTGCATCGGCCATCCGTATGGCCTTCTCCCATTTGGAAGAAGACAGGATGACTATGTAGGGTTCGGGGGCTGGTGGAGGCACTTTGGAGACATGAGGGGTGACGACAGGAGGGGGGATTAGAGCTAAAGCATTATCAACCACGGCCCCGACCGCGGTGTTAGTTGGAGCTGCAACAATAGAAATTGGAGTTACACCAACAGAAACAGAAGCTGTGACAACAGGTGCTGGAGTTACGGCGACAGAAATTGGGGTTAAGGGGCCTTCATTGTGAGGAGTCGCCTGCCTTTTCCTACCCGTAGTCTTTGTCCGTGGCTCGGATCTCAACATCTTTTCGATAGATGGGGGAGCCTTCCTCTTTCGAGATCTGGAGGTTGAGGCCATGCCTGAATATGTGACAATAAATTATTATCTGAGTTGCGAGATCTTCAGTTTCATCGAAGTAAAAAGCGACGAGGCACTTACTGAATGAGGTGGGGAGTGACTTGGACTTACAGAGCTCAGATCGATAGAGGTTGTCTGCAGTGATCAGGACTAACCAACAGTGTAGATCCTCTGAACACACCCTGGCCTTGAAAATTTAGTTCTTTTGATCCGAGGTGAGGAGAGGTTGGCCCCTTAGGAAGTCTGCAGAAATGAAGATAAATGTTGGTCAGAGTATGAAAGCAGGGGAGTGTTACAAAGAGAATGTTCGGAATCTGACTTGGAAGAGTAAATCGGGTAGGACCCCGAGTCCTCAAGTTCCTATGCTCCATCGTCGGTGCTTCCCACTCACTTAAAGCCCAGAACCACTTGTTTTTCCACTTGTTAGAGGATGGAAATTGCAGGACTAGCCCCGAGCCCTTACTGTCATGAGTCACGAAGTAGTACCATGGCTTCTAACTATCGTACTTGATCAAGTATAGACTCATCAGCTCTTCCGGTGTCAGCTCCAAGTTCTTGGCTTGATGTCAGATGATGTATGAAGATATTAAAGCCCTCCAAGAATTGAGAGTAAACTGGCTTGGGGCCAGTCTCAAGTAGACTGTCAGGATGCGGATGAAGGGATGCATCGGAAGGCGGAGTCCACATTGTAGTGCGAAGAGGAAAATCGTAACTTCCCCTTCAGTAAGAGCTCTAGGGGTGTCGAGGGGCTCAGGAGTTCATATTTGGACGAAGTTTGGGATCTTGAATTCTGATAAGACCCAGTCTATTTAAGACTCGACCAGCACGAAGCCTCCTGGGACAACTTCCGCGGTTCGTCCACTTATGGGCATCTCTGTAACCCCTCCCGTTGGATCTTGGGAGGCCTTTTTTCTGCCTTTGCGGTGCGTTCGGGTCCCTACCTCTTTACCCTTCCTGGACAAAGGGTTGAGGGGTACTGCATCAAGCGGACCCTTAGAGGCCTCCCGCCTATCATCTGAGCTCTCTGGCCCTAAATCATCTTCAAAGGCATAATTGTCTTGGACCATCTTCGAGTCAATTGACAATCCACAAAGCTGAAGGAAACAAGGGTAATCCATAAGTGAGGGGGGAACTCACCGAAAGCTATCTGGAATGGTCACCGAAACTCTCTTCTACCAGAAACTACTGATCGGTCGGAATCGCCTCTCCCACAGGTTATGCTCGCCGAAAATCGCCTCCTCAGGAAGCTCACATCAACGAGAACTTAGAAAATAGAAATGAGGACGTCTCCTGGCACTAGGGTTTATATAACCCATGAGTGATTCTTGCATTTATGGTGAGACATGATGGCTGCAGCTGAACCATCTCGAGCCGACTTCGAGAGACACGTGGCTTAGCACCATTGGCCTAAGCACTGCTGAGTCGCATGCCCTCGGCATCGAGCGACAAGCTCCAAGTAGTGGAAGCGTCACCTAGCTATCCTTCTTGTCTCACGTGGCGATCCCTCATAATTACTCTAACAATTCGAAATCCTAACAGTCGCCATGCGTCCGCTTGAAGATAACCCGCGGATGGAAAACCCTGAGTACGTATCTTCTCGAATATGGAAATCATGATTGCGGCTGCACGCGTTAGGCGTGCAACGGTGGATGTAACTGATTTTTCACATGTTTACTCTCTGAGTCTGTGTTCAATCTCAGAGAGTAGGGGGCTTCTGTTATGGGAAGTTCAGATACGTTTTAACTTTGAGGCCTGAGGCTATTCCTAGCCGACTTGTGGCATAAGATTAAGCTCGGAGTCATGAGGATAGGCGAGGAATGGACTTCCAATTCAACATGAGTTACGCCTTCACTCTGAGGCCCTAGGTGGAATGATCCAGGGCCAGGGCTTGGGATTCAGAGCTAAATCTTGGTATGATCTGAGGCTGAGGTAGTTAGCATGGGATTCAGATCGGAATCCATAAATGAGGGGACCATGAGGTGTCACACTATTACATGATTGGCGACGGTTACTCAACCATCCACGTCGGCACAACCACTGAATGACTAGGTGGTCGAATCACCTGCGGGATGTGGCAAATGCCCCAAGATGCACTGAATTATGCAGACATGCCCATCCTAAGTCAGGGGTATAAATAGCATCTTGCGAGGAGGAAACAGGTATGCAATATCTTGTACTATTCCTCTACAATACGACTTAGACCCCAATTTCCTTGACCTGACTTAGGCATCGGAGGGTCCCCTGCTTGAGCCAGGGTCTCCTTTGCTCACCATTGTTACGCAAGTTCAGGACTCAGAGACGGTTCAAAGTTTGTAAGTTCGAGCGAAGGGCAGTCAAGATTTTGACAACAACATATATCATCCAATATTTATTGGTATCGTCCATGAATGATATGACTATATCAACTAACATATGCTTGATACAAGGTGGTATAAGGCCATATGACCCCACATCAATGGTGAATGATCCAGTATGTCAAAAATCTAATTTTTAATCCATGGTTTGGAGTGTCCATATTGGTTGTCATGTTTGGCAATCTAATGGATTGAAGGAATTAATTGAACTTCTAACAAAGAGAAATGCTCGGGCCACTGATCCAGAGGATAGATTAAAGAGATTATATACATTCCATCAATGTGGTACACAAGTGAGAGATCCAGGCCAAACGTTAGATCAAGGTAGTGATTACCGTGAGCATGTGGATTCTTCCTTAAAAAAATAAAAATTAAAAAAGGCAGTGATTACAGTGAACACTCATAGTCCCATAATTAAATTAGGCCAATACACTAATCAGGTGGGCAATGTCACAGAGTAAAATAGACAGTTAACAATAAAATCACCAATGCATATATTTGATGTACATATGTCATACACCTATAGAGCTTTGAGTAGGGACATTTCAAAATTCAGATAAAGCCCTACCTCTCTATAATCTCTCCTACCATGCGTTAAGGCACTACCTTGGCTAGACTCTTAATAGTACAAGGAATCTTCAACTCAAGAGATCCCATGAAAGTACTGAATTTGTCTTGTTGGAGGAAAAAAAGAAGAAGAAGAAGAAGACAACATTCCCACATGTCGCTGATGGACCACTTTAGGCATGGATCTTGGACGACAGTGCTCTCTCTCTCTCTCTCTCTCTCTCTCTCTCTCTCTCTCTCCCCCTTTAATTAATACATGTTGCTGATATATGGAATCATTGTTATACCTTTTTTAAAAAAAACTGTGTAATTTCATTGATATGTGAGGAAATTACATTTCAAGCCATCCCAAGAAAAAAAAAAAAAAAAAACCCCGAGAAATGCCTATCATATCAGAGCCGGGAGAAAATTGAGCCCACATAAAACAAAACTAATTACCTCCCCCTAACAACACCTAAACCCACCTTGTCTAGGAATATTAGCCCTCTTACTTGTGGAAGGAGCTCAACCAAATGATCGCCGAGAAAGTCTGCCTACCCGTCGCTCCTCATGCGAGCCAAAGCATGTGCAAGTGCATCACCCTCCCTGAAAATATGCCAAAACTCCACCTGCCCTTGAAGACGAAGCCTCTCTATCCTGATCAACCAATATTTCCATTTCCAGCCAAGGCCGATGTTCTCATTTAAGATCTTTACAACTAGCTGAGAATTAGACTCAATCACCACTCTAAGATAGCCCTTTGAGAGGCAAGGAGAAAGCCCATCATGGACTACACGTAATTCAGCTCCTACGTTGGATGAAACCCCATAACCAGTCGCGAACCCAAGTAAAAATTGACCCTTGTCACCCTTACAAATTCCTCCATCCTCAGACAAACCCAGATTTCCTCTAGAGGACCCATCAACATTCATTTTAACCCAAGTGGCAAGAGGTTTCAACCATTTTACCACCGATTGTCGTCCTGAGCCCCCCCTACTTGAAATCCTTGCCGCTGCTTGGCCAGACAGGGGATGATCCACTCCCAGCACTGCGGCTCTTGACAACCCCCTGATTAAGCTTTTAACCGAACTTTCATCTCCTGGCTTGCTGATGTTAGACAACCACTAAGATATATGGGCTACTACTATTGTAGATGAGGGGATCTTCCCCTCAAACATGGTTGCATTTCGCGCCTTACACAACTCCCAAAAGATAAACATAGGCATCAACTTTTGCAAGAGGGAAACTCTGGTCCCGACCACAGCAGAACTCCACCATTGGGATAACCTAGACTTAACCAAGGGAGCCTACATCACGCTGATCCCAAACACCATCCCAAAATAGTTCCAGGTAGAGGAGGCTAGCTCTCCATTCAGGAATAAATGAACAATGGACTCACCTGCAGGGCCCTAGACTGAGTTCACTAGGCAGAAAACACATTTTTAAGCTAGATGAATACCCCGAGATTGGATGGCACCCTCCACCAGCACCAAATTAAATAGTAGCTTTCAGGAAAACAAAGAAACTTTTAGAGGGAGCTTACCGTGCCAAACCTATCTTGCCCAACCCTTTCGAGGGGAAGAAACTCTGCTTTAAGCCCAAGCAGATTTAACTGAGAACAAACTCGAGTGGGCCTTCTGATAAACAAAAACCTACCTGGGAGATATAGTCCACCACGTGCTGATGGAGGAGATGTTAAACTACTGAGGGAGAGGGGCCATTTGGGCTTAGGAACTGATGGACCTTCATCGATGTTAACCCATGAGGGATAATTCTAGATACCAGCGACTGGAAAGGGCCCAGCCCTATCTAGTTCACATTCCATAAATTGCATTCCCTAACTCCAATGCTCCACTACACCTGGTTCTCTAACTGAGGCATAACCTACATAATTTTTTTCCAAATTGGGGATATAGAGCGAGCTGTGATACCCGAGCTTGAAGGGGGCTAGGACTGACCATGTTTTGCTACAATGAAAGAGCTCTAGATACTAGCTTCCTTCATGAAATTAAATGTCTAGGCCATCTTAAGACGATAGGCAAACATAACCTCCGACAACCTGCGGATACTGATCCCTCCTTCATCTTTCAGTTGCGCAATGGTCTTCCGACTCCTCCAATGGAGCTTCCTCTTACTGTCTGCCCAGCCCAAAAAAAAGGACGCAAAATGATGTTCCAGGGCTGCGAGAACCTGCTTTGGAAGATGAGTTGCTCCATATCATGTACTAGGATGCTACACAGGACATGATTAATCAAAATCTCTCTGCCTGCCGGCGATAGATACTTCGAATGCCACCCCTTTATATGGCCTTCTACCTTATCAATTAACGGTTAAAAAGTGCTCGCTTTCAATCTACCAACTGCCATTGGGACTCCTAGGTAAGTGAACGAGCCAGAGGATTTGGTGATGCCTAGGAGGGTCTCAATGGATCTGATTCTGGAAGTTGAAATTTTATTTAAACAAAGAAAGGAGATTTGCCTGAGGTTAATGCATTGACCCAACGCCGCTTGGTACATATCTAGCAACGCCTTGACCCGGTGCAATGAAGCTAGCCCTCCATTGAGAAAAAGAAGGGTGTCATCCACATTGAGAAGATGAGACACCTTTGGACATCCTCTACTTAGCTTGAAGGGTTGTCATATACCCTGAGACACCAGAATTTTAAGGCTCCGACTCAAAGCATCCGTACAAAAAATAAACAGACTTGGCGAGATCGGGTCCTCCTACCTCAGGCCTCTCGAAGATTTAAAAAAACCCGACGCCTCGCCGTTTATTACGACAGAGAACCAGCTGTTCACACAGCAATTCTCAACTAACTCAATCCAGTGGGAGCTAAACCGAACTGCAATAACACTTGTTTGAGGAAACCCCAATCCACCTTGTCATAAGCTTTCTCCATGTCCAGTTTTAACACCAGATTACTGCCTCTCACTTTTCTATTAATTTCTCTGAATAATTCTTGAGATACACAATGTTCTCGGAGATCACACAGCCCTGGAAAAAGGCCCCCTTAGTCAGTGGATGCGATAATCTTGAAGAAAATCTTGTATAGGCAATTGCATAGGATGATAGGCCGATAGTCGGCCAATCTCTTTGAAGCCACTCCTTTGGGAACTAGACAGATCAGGGAGGAAGTGATAGCACGTGGGAGCTTTCCTCCAAGGGAAAAAATTGTATGGCCTTGAGGATGTCCTGACCAATCACGTCCCAGCAAGACGAGAAAAACGCCCCTGAGAAGCCATCTGGACAGGGCTCTCCATCAGGGGGAATGGATAGGATGGCTAGCAACATGTCATTACACTTTGGCGTGACCAGGGATGGAATGGAATCTAGCGTTGGCTTAGTAGTGCTAGGACACTCTTGAAATTGGTTCTTGAAATGCTGGACAATAGCCCTCTTAATTTTTTCTGTATCTAACACCAACTGCCCTGAGTCCAACTTTATGTTGCTGATTTTGGCTCTCCTTTGTCTCTTTGAAGCTATGGCATGAAAAAATCTCATGTTACGGTCGCCCTCTTGCAGCTAAATGATCCTAGACTTCTTCTTCTAGAAAATTTCCATCCTAATTTCCATCTGGGAGAGCTTTTTTGTTGTTACATTGAGCTTGCTTTGCAGCTCACTGACCTAACTTACAATGGCCGCAGCCTATTACAATTGAATTTCTGCTTCAGCTAGCTCGGCCTCCTCCTTTTGGACTTGGTCAAAAATGTTCCCAAAGGAATCTTTATTTCAAACCTGGAGATCCTCTTTGGCACATTTCAGCTTGGAGAGCACGTTGAAGATAGGGTGGTTGGAGCTAGTTTTATCCCAAGCCGTCTTCACCACTTGGAGGAAGGATTCATGCTTTGTCCACATCATCTGGGAATCTTTTTTGTTATACCTCCATGATCATATATGGAATTATTATTATAGATCTAGGAATTACTAGATATGTTAAGGATATATGCCAATAGATTTCCCATGTCTCGCTGGGGACACTGTTCACCCATGTGTATTACATTTAATTATGGCTCAATTGATTGTAATTAGTGAATAAACAAGAAATAAATTAGTTTGATGAGTCTCTCTCTCTCTCTCTCTCTCTCTCTCTCTCTCTCTCTGAGGTGTCTTTCGGTGGTTGTTCCACCATTGACCTTAGTGTATCGAGCTTCTATGGGACCCATGTGATGCATGCATGATATCTAAAGCTTTTTTTGTTTAAATCAAAATAAAGGTATCTTCATTTCATGAAAGGAGATACAAAGACTGTACTTTGGGGAGACCCGAGGCGACAAAATAATGCCTCGGGGCAACCTATCGTGAGAGGAAGGAAAACTATAAAGGATCCACCCTTCTAATAACACCCAAACCTGCTTTATCTAAAACCACCAGTCCCCTAATTTCACGAGGAAGGTCCTGGGAGGTGAAAATCCATGTTGCTCTAGTTGGTGCTGCCAAGGCAGGCAAGAGTGTTGGCTGGCATGTTCCCTTGTCTAAGAATGTGGGTGAAGCGGAACGATCCCTTCGAATTGAGGGAGGAAATGCGAGCCACCCAGTGATGCCATTTCCACCCCGCCTTAGAGCTCCTGTTGAGTATATCCACCACCAACTTTGAGTCTGACTCGACCATCACATTCCAAAGCCCGAGGCTCACGCAAATAGAGAGGCCCTCGAATACTGCCATTAGTTCCGCCTTGTTATTAGAACCAAGATCGAATCCACATGAGAAGGCAAAAATCAGATCACCATTACCGTTTCTGCAAATACCATGGGTTGTGAAGGGCCGAGACATCAACATTCAACTTGACCCAGCCATGTGCCGGCCTACTCCAAAATACCACAACAGATCTTCCATTCACCAAAGGTGCCTCAGGAATGTGAAGATTCCGAAGTTGGATATGCTCCAACCAGGATGTATGCCTATGAAGCACCTGAGTGTCCTGATTGAAAATCCTTCCCAGCCACCAATTAGTTTGAGTGATCACAACCCCAATATTCAGCTTCCTATTATCAAATCTGGATGAGTTGCGAGCCTTCCATATTTCCCAAAGAAGGAAGATGGGAGTGAGAGCTCGGATACGACGAAGCTGACCCCCCACAGGAGAGGCCCCCCACCGTTGAGTTAACCTTTCCAGCTGAGAGGCATGCTCCCCGAGGGAAAGACCAAAAATGCCGCTGTAATGGCACCAAACAACCAAAGCCAGGTGACTCCAGATAGAGAGACGCCCCAGAGATTCTTGATGGCCGGCAATGGGACAACACTCACACTGAGAGGCCATTGCTATGCCTTTAGATTGGATACGATCATCAACTGGGATCGCCCCTGCTAACAGCCTCCACGGGAAAACTGACAGTTTGGGTGGGACCTGAGGGTGTCATACCCATCTTGTCCAGTCTCTCGTATCCCCTGTCGATCTGAGATTGAGCCAACTGACTTTACAGTGAAAGTACCTAAAGGTGTGAGAGGCCAGACATAGTTGTCAGCACTGGTTGTACAAAGAGCACTGTGGAAGATGAAGTGGATCAATTCAGGCGAGAGATAATCCAGGACTGAGGAGGGAGGGGACAACCCTTGGCTGTCAATGAAGTCTTTGACCTTCAAGCTGTGTAGGGCGTGAGGGATGTGCCTGATAACAACATCTTGCAAAGGACCCATACCTGTCCAGTCAACCTCCTAAACATTGCAATCACCTCTCCCAATGAGACATCTAGCATTGGCTTTCAAGAAAGGGAGCAAATGAAGGATGTTGTTCCAAATGGGGTAGGAGACTGATCTGCTGCGCCTGGAGCCAGGAGAAACATGGTCAGAATCAGTGTGCGCCCCGTATTGAGCCCTCATATACGTCACCCAGATGCTCCTACTATTACCATGAGTGATCGCCTAAGCCATCTTCAGTCTAAGAGCCTTCATCATGTCGTGCAACCTTCTAATTCCCAGGACGGCTTCCAAAAATGGGGCTGCAATGTTCTTCCACTTGATCCAATGAAGCCTTCTTTTACCGTCTAACCCCAAAAGAAATTAGCAAAACATTTCTCCATATTCGAAAGGCACTTGCCTGGCAAAGGAGATACAGCCATCGTGTGGACTGGAATGCTACCAAGGACGTGTCTTATGAGCGTGGGCCGACCAGCTTGTGACAGAATCCGGGCCTTCCAACTGTCAACTTTAGCTGTGATCCTATCTAGAAGAGGCTGGAAAACATCCCTAGTGAGCCTGCCCTTCATAATAGGGATTCTCAGGTATTGCGCAGTTGAGGATGCCCTGGGAATGTTGAGGAGGTTACCAATGTGTCTGACTCTTCCCACAGGAAGCTTGGAGGAGCAGAAAACGGAACTCTTGGCATGGTTAATCTTCTGGCTCGACACCTATTGATAGGAGGTAAGAAAATCGTTGATCGAGGCCAAAGAGGCTGCACTTCCGTTGATGAATAGCAGAGTATCATTTGCATATAATAGGTGAGATACGATAGGACAGGCCCTCTTAAGCTTGAACGGCTGGCAGATTCGAAGATTGAACATATCTAAAATACCCCTACTGAAATCCTTGGCCGCAATGATGAAGAGGCTGGGGGAAAGAGGATCGCCCTACCTCAGCCCGCGCGATGACTTGAAGTACCCCTTCACTTCGCCGTTAAGCAACACCGAGAACCAACATTATTCCAGCATTTCACCAAAAGACAAACCCACCTAGTGTTGAAATCAAAGTGTAGAAGAACTAGCTTGAGGAAGCTTCAATTAACCCTGTCATAGGCTTTCTCCATGTCAAGTTTAATCACGACGTTGCCACCTCACACTTTTCTGTCTAACTCCCTGAATAACTCTTGAGCCAGCGCGATGTTTTCTGCAATGTTGCGGCCCGGAATGAACGCCCCTTGTTCTGAGGAGATGAGGTTAGGCAAGATTGCCACCAATTGAGAGGCAATCACCTTGGAAAAAAATTTATAGAAGCAATTGCAAAGACTTGTAGGCCTGAACTGATCGAAGGATGACGGGCTTGCTGACTTAGGGATAAGGCAGATTAAGGTCGATGTAAAGGCCCTTGGGATCGACCCTCCATTAAACAGGAAGATGGTGGCCGCAAGAATATCAGGTCCAATTGTCTGTCAGGACTCCTTGAAGAAGGCACCATTAAATCCATCTGGGCCTGGGGCGCTATCAGTTGGCAGCTAAAAAACCGCCTGATGGACCTCCTCCATGGTGGGCGTGTTCAGCAACATGGCATTTTCTTCGGCAGAGACACTACGGGGGATGTGGGATAGCATACACTCCATCTGGTGGGCGATGCCCTGATTAGCAGACGATAGCTTGCTGAAGAAAAGAACTGCTGCATCTTGAATCTCTTTCGGGTCAGTTAGAGTCGTAGCGTCATCCAATTTGATTTCCTTGATGTCTGCTCTCCTTGTGCGATCCATAGCTGACAGGTGGAAAAAAAAAAAAATTATGTTACGATCTCCCTCCTTCAGCCAATTGTTACGAGATTTCTGTTTCCAAAAAAAATCCTCTGCTAGTTCCCACCTAGCCAGGGAATTTTTAGCATCCAGGATCTCCTCTTTCGAGCAAGGAATGCCGCCATCCTGCAGATTGCATTGCAACTATTCAATTTTCTGATCTATTTCCTTCTGCTTTGTAAAAACATTCTCGAACGATTCTTTATTCCAGATTTTTAGAGCTTGCTTCACCTTCCTGAGTTTGAGCATAACCGAGATCATCGGAGAATCAGAGACTTTGTTGTGCCATGTTTCCTTAACGATTTTCTGAAAATCTTCATAAAGAAGCCACATACGTTGAAAGCGGAATAGTTTTGCTTGAGCTGGGGGGGGTAGGGGAATGTAATCATCAAGGGGGCATGGCCAGAGTTTGTACGTGGCATGCGAGCTACCTGGAAGAGGGGGAAACACCTTAACCAGTCTGCATTATAGAGTGCCCAGTCAAGCACTACCAAAAAAAAAGGGCAAAGCCGACAGCCCCGTGGAGCTTTTAGCTATGGCTAAAATCCGTCGGAAACGCAGACTGATTTTAGCCGTAGCTAAAAGCTATTAATTCGTCGGCGAAGCCACTTTTTTAATGGTGGATGTCCAAGCACTAGTGTTTTCTCATCATGTGGTGCACCAAGATTTATTTCAGGCTCATTTTTTGGAATCTATGGCAAAATGATGTATAGAAATGGATGGACTGCGTGGATGAATCAAATCGATCATGGTGGGGCCCATAGAGCCATACAAGGTCCAAAGCTGAATTTAATGTTTTTTGTTTTTGGTTTTCACTATGAGTTTTGTATTTAATGTAAAATAGTGGTGACTTGTTTATAATAATATTGGCTAAGATATAGAGTTATCCAAACCATCTAAATAATCAGTCTAGTTGTAAATGGTAAATATTTATACATTTTTATTATATAATACAATCTTAACCATCTAGAAACAGGTCCCATGCATGTACGACCGTTAATAGATTTTGTGATATTATTTAGTGGAAAACTCACAACATATGAATTTGAAAATGTTATCTTATTTGAAAGAGGATTCCCAAATCCATCGGGCGCCTCTTTTCCCTCTTTTCCCTACATCTTCTATCGACAAATCCTCCATCGAGCGTCATTCAAACGGCCCCTTAGATTTCCATCAACAAATCCTTCATCGAGCGTCATTCAAACGGCCCCTTAGATTCTCTCTCTCTCTCTCTCTCTCTCTCTCTCTCTCTCTCTCTCTCTCTCTCTCTCTCCGGCATCACTGGAGCAGTCATCCCTGGTTGCCCTGAGTCCTTCCAATCCTTCCACCAATCAGAGCAACGTAAAGGAAGGCAGGGCCAGCGCCAGAGATAGAGATCAGCATCAGAAGATCCAGTACTTACAACAGGGCGATGTCATCGCTATCCCTGCTGGTGTGGCCCACTGGACCTACAACTATGGGGAGACCCCGGTCATCTTTGATAAGAATGATGTCGTTGGGCGGATGTGAGGACTTGCTGTAATTACCGTGTGCTGTTTGGATAGATGTTGTTGCTACTTCATTACTAATAATTGAACTATCATATTCTGCTAATACTAAGATCGTTGTTGTTATGCCAACTGTGGTCAGGATATCATCTTCCTAACAAACACTGATGAAGTTATGCACCTAAAAAATATAGCAGCTCGTTGTTCATCACTGGTATGGTGGTTGATTATTTTGTATTTGTTTTAGATAATATTGATTATGATTCTCAGGAAATTTGTTTCTATGGAGTTAAGAGACATGTTGTTATTTTTGACAATGCATTGGAGATGTTCTCATGTCCCACTTACAGGTGATTTGTGATGCATCTCCACATCAACCTTAGATCTGATTCTCATAAAGTGGAGTTAGGTTCCACTTCTGGGGAGTTCAATCTATGATCTCCCTATTTTGAATCTATGGTTTTTACTTGATTCTGATTTTTTTTTTCTTTTTGTTTTCTTTCCCATTTCTAACACCTTCAAATTTGGACTGCTCACTATTTACTTTTGACCATCTACTTGATAGCCATCAATCGGATAGTAAGGATTGCTTGATCAGTGTGATTTTTGAGATGCTCCACCCATAATGAGTTATGAGACCCACAATTTCGATGATCTGTATAGTTGCACATCAGATGTTTTTGGGTTAGATTTGGGCAGTTTTGGATATTCTATTTATGTGATTTTAGTGTTGTAGCAGGTAATTAGATTTGAGCAGTTTTGGATATTCTATTTATGTGATTTTAGTGTTGCAGCAGGTAATTAGATTTGGGTAGTTTTAGATATTCTATTTATGTGATTTTAGTGTTGCAGCAGATAATTAGATTGTTTTGGGGGTATCATCAGTGTGCCTTTGTTATTGACCCAGAAGATGACAATGGCTTTAATGGAATGGTTTTGCATCTTTCAACGGACAATATCCTGACTTATTGTCTATTCAAGCTTCTAAACGAGGTGGGTGAGATTATGTTATGCATTACCAAAACATCTGTTGGACGATCCATGCATTTCCTTTTGTGACAAACGATTAGGTAGACAGTGGGGTGTGTACTAACAGGCTAACCCAAAACATCTTCCTTCTTCCTTCTTCTTCATTCATTTTTTTTTTCTTTCTTTTTTGGTTTTGTGTGGTGTGCCTGCGCGTGCACACGTGCCAGGATGTACATCAACCAATATGTGCACAATGCATACTGGTTTCGACTGATACTTTACACCTTGCTGACATATGAGATTGAGGGGATGGAATCATTAACTGAAGTGAAGTAAGCCAAAGATCTTAAATCAACAATGTAGTGAATGCATCCACCAGAGTTGCATAGTTAACAGAAGCTTTGTGTTATCTATTATTTTTATATGTAATTGAGCTCAAGTGTGGTATGGGTATGGGTTAGGAAATTCTTTGTTGACTGAGATTGAATGCATGATAACTAAGATCTTAGCATGCCTAACCAGATACTCATTCTGGTTTTGTTTTCTTTACATGCTTCTATCTCATGTTGCAAGCACGATTGTTCCAATGCTTGAAGCTATGATAGCTGTTGTCCATGTTGAGAAGCTTGTTGTACATTTGCATGACACATATGGGCAATCTCTTTCGATTATTCTCATTTCCATCCATGTAAGCAAAACTTGAATAAATTTGTTGTACTAATGCAAATTGGTCAATTTGTGAAGATAGCTTCTTATTTGATATGTGGTGCAATGCTGAATGATTGAGAAAAAATGGGAGTTAGGAAGAGGACTGCTGGGATTTTTAAAAGTTCAGGTACAGTTAGGATTATCCAAAAGCTTTGGCACTTGTTTATGGATGCTTGGCCATTGAACTCTTGATTCTTGAAGTATTCTTTTAAACACCATAATAGCTCTCTTATTAGAAAACTGATCACCTACAACTGGAACTATGGTATGACGATTCTTTCATATTCTAAGTTTTTTATTTCTACTTTTTTCCCTTGAAAATCTTTTATATTTTCAAGAGAAAATGTTTATAGGAATGGATTTTAAGCTAACCTACAGCCGGTTGTCGGTGCAATCCTTTTATTTTGCAATAAAAAATAAAAAATGTACTTGTTCACTTGTGCATATTCTTTGGTAGTTATGGAACGATGGCTTTGTACCTTAGCTTGTGGCTGCATTTGCCAAGGATTTCCAATCCATGCATCAGGTAGGCCCCACCATATGGAAGACATGAACCCTGACCTTAGATGGATGACAGCCATAACATAAAAGTTCTCAGATGGGAATTTTCTAACCATTTGATTATTAGACTCCTTTCCTTTGGAGTTTGGACATGGACATCCTCCTTAACTTTTGAATCAAAGAATTGCCCCTATGGAATGCATGTGATTTTGGGTTAGAGGATATTTGTTGGGCTTTTCTTAAACAACCCAGATATCCCATGTGTGCCATGTTGGCATATGTGGAACACCAACATTTGGTGGTTGCACATCTATAAGTAGCATTTTCCCAAGCAATTCTAACATGAGAAAACATAAAATCTCAAAGTGATGTTGTGGTTCTGTTGGTCATTAGGTGACACTGGTTATGTTGCCAACCTCATGAAAAGAGAGCATATATAGCTTTGGTTTGGTTGTTATTGCAAAGATATATCACACTCATCTCTCACAAGAGAGTAGACAAGGGACTACCAACTAGACCCCTTGTAGTGTTGGGGCGTGAAATTCAGGGTAGGGATTCTCCCATATCAGTCATAAATGGCCATGGGCCAGGTTTAGGTTTCAACAGAAATGCTGTTGAACCTTAGACTTGTCCGGCATACTTAATAATCAAGTCTGATTTCAAGCTCATGCATAGTCTTTGGGACCGACCCACATAAAGAGTGAAGCGGTACAGTTGAGGAAACTACTCTGTTCTTATTTGCCCACTTCGAATCTTGAGCGCCACCCCAGCCCCAATTGTAAGGTTGCTCATTGTCAGATGGCTGAAACCCCCACTTGGCTGGCTAAAGTTAAACGTTGATGGGTTCATCTAGGGGGAACCCAGGAGAGAGTGGGGGTGGGGGAGTTTGTAGGGACCACTATGGCCAGATCCTATTCGCTTTCCACAGAGGATATGGGCATACCACGAAAACAGTAGCTGAGGCCCAAGCAATGCTCGATGACATCACAATCTGCTTTAAACTGGGCCTCTCCAACATTATTGTAGAATCCGATTCCAAGATTATCACCAAAGCGGTAGACGAGCACTGGCCCAACATCTCCCCACAAATTTGGTACCAGGTTGGTGCCATTCAGACGCTGCATGGGTCAATCAATCTCAAGTTCGATCATATCTTCCGGGAAGGGAACTCAGTGGCTGACGCCCTGACGAGATTAGCTAGCGAAGGGTGTCCAAACAGAATTTACGGGGATAGGGAAAGCCTCCCGAGAGATGTGAGGGGAGGTATAACCTTAGATAACGCCGGCATAGGGTCCATTAGGCACGCATGAGCTAGGCGGCTTCCCACTTCACTAATATTGTGGATCCTTTACTGTTAGCTGGGGCATTGCTCGCGCTCCCTAGTCTCTGTTGGCCTCTTGTTCTTCCCTTTTTTGTTTTTTCTCTGGCTTGTGCATTCTCGAGGAGCGAGGTTCGGAACCTTTTTGTTGGGACTCGCTTGGCATACTGTAAAGATTTTGTTTAATGAAAGTTTTGTGAAAAAAAAACTATTATTCTTCTTAGGGCAATTATATCATGGGGTTTTCTTTGGCCGTTCATCAGTAAACGTGTTGGTGATTGGAACCTGGATAACCTTGTTATAGCAATGACTTTAAAGGTCTCTACGGATACAAGCAATAGTAAAATCACTTTTTTGGTAGTGAATGTATAAATTCCACCAATGAAGTTTGCTAAAGAAACATATTGATGTATAAATTCTTATTATTTTTTCCTTTCCTTTCCTTTCTTGTTCTTTTTTTTTTTTTTTTTTTTTTTTGTTTTTAAATTTAAAGATCTAGATGAACTCATTTTGGATATACTAGTCAATCTCTAGTTTTGAACCTCTGATTTGTGGACAAACTGTAAGATATTTTTCATTTCTCAATGTTGTATATCATCTATCACACCCTACCAGAGTATCGAACTGAATTGACTAAGGGTAAACTGCAGAAATGCATGGAGAGCAAAATTATGACTATAATATTTATATATCAACATCAAGCTTAGAAGTTCCTGCACCTTTTCTCTTTCATAAGGTCATCTATAAAACTGCTGAAGAGATTAATGTCCTTTTTTCTGTACTGATGCTTCACTGTTGCCTATCCATGCATGAGGTTGTTGATAATTATACATTTGGTCATACTTGAAGATAAAGTCTGCTACTGAACTTGCTTCAAGAGGAATTCCAGTAGATGAAGTTGAAGCAATGGTTGTTGTAGGCCTTCTACAGTTTGTTGATATCTTGCAATCTAGCATGAAATCAGCACTCAAGGAAGACCTTTAATGGTGTGCTGCAACCCTTTCCTTTTTCAACAAACAGGTGATGAGTTCTCAAATAGAACAAACACGTGCACACACATACCAATAATAAAACAATACATGCATAAAGAATGCAATTTAAGCAGGACAATAAATAACTAGCACTGCCACTGTATAAGGAAAATGTTTGAAATGTGCATTTAGCTTGATGGATGTTTGAAATGTTTATTTTTGATTTATTGATTATCGCATGATGAGCCTTAGTGATTAAGACTGCTCTTGGGTAGGCCTATTGTGTATGATCATTGCTTGGAAAAGGTCCACCATTGCATAATCCTATCCATATGATTTGTTATCTCGTGTCTTCAGGAAGTTCCTCAGATGCCGCGCCATGTAAATCAAATACACAATCCTACTTTCAGAAAAGAAAACAAAAGGGAAATTTGTGTTTTAGTTTTTTTATTGTTTCTAATTTTGTGTTATGCTGGTCCATGAATACTAAAATGAAGAAAAAGAAGGCTGTAGCTCAGCGAAAGCATACTAGACCAACCAAAAGCACTCATCTTGAAGAGGTGGTTTGATTTTGTTCTCTCAAATAGCTTGTGTTTTCCATCAATTATATTTGTGAAAAAAATGGTTTCTAGGTTTGTTTACGCTGCGTTTGGATTCATCAAATTTCATTATATTTTCCACCAGATTAGATTTAGTAATCATGAAATTCATGATTTAGGTGCAACCAAATACACCCTTATGATTAATACTTGACCATTTGTCTCCATGATTTGTATTGAGCATTCTTCTTGTTGGATACACCCTTATGCTAATGCTTTGATGGCTAGCTACTCTCATTTTGGGCACATCAATAGAGTTTCATTATTTTGACTTGATTCAACTGAATGTTCACAATTCAATTTGGCTATGCACTTATATGCACCGTCATATTTCTAGTAGTTATTATGTTGTGATTGACACATACACATATGCATAGAAATACGTGTACATATACATATACATATACACATACACACATTTTCTGTGTTATATTGTTGAAGCAATAGAGTTGTTGCTTATCCCATTGTTGAACAGGGGATTGAGCTTTTTCTACTTGAACTAAAACAATTTCAACTTTTCCTGAAGCATGAACATGAAAGGCAACCCCATTCATGAAAGGCAACCCCATTTCCACTTTAGCAAACTTATTATTTCAATTCATTTCAATAGCACATCCAAACACAGCTATAACCAGTGCTAAAGATTATATGTTGAATTCCGTACTTCGCTTATTTTTATGAACTTATGGCTGTACATGTTTATAGGGATTTTACTGGGACTATTTATGTTAATGCCATTGAATATTTCTACCTTTTGTTTTTTCTTTCATTTCAAATGCCTACCTACTACTGTGTAAGATGTCTAACATTGGCTCAAAATTCCTTTGAGGTATCAAGATTTATTTAAAGGCTTCATGTGCCTAAAGAAGCTACATTCATATATTAACACTTTCAGCCCTTGCCAATTTCATTGAATCATTGGAGTGAACATTTATAAAAATCTCTACTTATCTAACATTTGTTCTCTTTTGAAGAATCATGAGTGTAACATGTCACTTTTTTTTTTTTCTTGAATTTTGTTACTTTCTGGTGTTTTGTAATATTTGTTTTCTTCAATCCTTACAAAATTGATGTTCTCTTATGGCTGTCTGCATCGTTGTCCATGTTTTTGCATTCAATCCACTCTATCTTGTATCTCATTGCAAAGATTGCTGATTTTATTTTATTTTTTATCTGGTTGCATGCTTACAGGGGCCGAGTTGGTTATAGAAGTGTGTTTAGCAGTGAGACACGTCATTTTGAAACAGATGCTTCCCCAGTGCTGCAACTGAGTCTATTGCCACTTCATTTCATGATCTGTGCAACTAACAATTGTTCAATCATGGACCAATTTTGTCCATTCACCTTGAATTCATTGCATTTTTCCCCGTGTTTCTCTAGTGCATGACACATTTCTGCCAATGCCCCATACTAGTTCTCATGACTTGCTTCTCTAGGTTCGAGCCGTTTGACACATACATCTCTTGCATGCATCTGGTCTCATGTCCATCGAGCAAAAATGGTAGGCTTACCCTTACATTAAATGTGGGATGCCAACATATATGACATAGTTACAAAATTTTTTGTCTTCTCTGCATCATTTTAGTACACAATTCTAGGCTTTAGCATACAATTGGTCCATGTTTGTAGCCTTTGGTTCTCAACAACGTTATGTACAGAGGATCTCACCAAGTTGGGGGACACTAGCTGCAAAAATATATCATGTCCTGCAATCCCATCCATTCGATAGTTAGCCTACAGATGGATGATTAAAATCAACTATAGCCAACATTCCACATGTACCTGAAAGCACACCTATCTGATAGGTGGGATTATGTGATGAACGTAATCAGTCATCCGGAAGTTTGCCAGCCCCATGTGTAGCTCTCTCCATAAGCACCTTTACGCACAGCGAAAGTGCCAACCAAAGAATGCATGGGACATGTAGGGTGGACCACACATTGAAATGAAACATCATCTACAAAAATTGTAATGGTTCACTCATCAAGTTGGTGACACGGGTATGTTGGATGTGGATGCTTAGCATTTCTTTTTCCTTCTTCTAAAACCATGCAGCCAGGTTTTGTTCTTATGTTCCCCTCATGGTGGGGACCATCTTGCCTCACACTCACCTAATTTTGCACAATGCTGCATATGGAGGTGCTTTTTGGCCAGGGTGCATGTGGTGCTAGCTAATCTCTAGCCACATGCACTGGATGGACTGGGAAATTGCTTGGTTTGGCTAAGTATGGACTAAGGGGTCTCTCTTGCAGGTATGTTGTGGTTTCTTTAAAGCTTCTCTATGTTTTTGCAATGCAAAATTCTGCTTATGATTGTATGAGATGGGAGCTTGTTCTATGGATTTATAATAAATGTTGTATTATCTTTCAAAAGAATGTGGTCTCGACCCAAAAGAGTTTTAGAAAGCTTACCGGCTTGCTGCTGGGAGGGAGATGACATATGCTCCTTTTGTTCCTCAAGCACTTCTTCTTTCTAGGTAAAGTGGATTAGATGAAGCATTTTACCATTTAGTTTTAGGAATTTCTTTGCATTTGTTATCTTCCAAGTAAATTTAGTGTTTTGTTTGTTCTTCATCAATTTTTATTGGTGGATTTATTGTCATGCACACTCATATAATGGGGAATCATATATTATTTTTGTTTTTCAT
Organism: Magnolia kwangsiensis; assembly: GCA_037074715.1. Taxonomy (NCBI): domain Eukaryota; kingdom Viridiplantae; phylum Streptophyta; class Magnoliopsida; order Magnoliales; family Magnoliaceae; genus Magnolia; species Magnolia kwangsiensis. The sequence continues at coordinate 17,690,738 of CM073576.1, read as the reverse complement.
GCACAACAATCATGTCTCCAACACTTGCACCATGCACATGGCACACATCAAGGGCAATCAAACTGTTCATGTGCTGCCACAGGCAATAATAGGAGCATTTTTTACCTTCTTTTACTTGATCATCCATTTTCAAGTGGCTATATCTGCAATTTTGTAGTTACATCCCTTTAATCTAAGGTCCCACCTGGTCAATCAATTTCCCTAGAGTTGTGCTGTGTATGATGTTGATCTTGGATGCAATCTTGGGTAGCTATGGAAAATTAATTGTTTTCCACTTCCACATTTTTTTCCTCAAAAAACATGGATATCAATTTCTTTAGAGAGCCTGTTAAATATAGATTTCCAAGGTCTTGACTCTTGAGAGAGCCATTTGATGTTTGGACTTTTAACATTTCCAAGGAGAACTATTCTCCAAACAAAACAATAGAATTACTGTTCGGATCTACAATTTTCTATTCCCTTAGGATTATGTTAGTTTTCCGTGTCCACCTCTTGGTTTTCTTTATCCAAACCCCTTTGAAAAAGCTATTACTGCTACTACTCTCTTGTTTTTCTTTTTTAAAGCATATATCCAATCTAAATATTTGGAATTTGGATGATATATTTAATTTTGATTTCCTTTTCTATTGTGTAGACTCACCTTCTCAAATAGGTTGGTTTGTTCAAGGCTTTTGAGAAATGAGTATATCTAGTTTTGGATGTGTTGTTTATCAACGTACATATCCAAAAGTAGATATACCCATTTCTCGAAAATCCTGAACGAACCAACCTATTTGAGAAGGTAAGTCTACACAATAGAAAAGGAAGAAATCAAAATCAAATATATCATACAAATTCAATTTTCTTTTTTTAATTAATGAGAATTGCCGACAGTTTTTAGCCGTCGAAAACACCGACGGTTTTAATTGTCGCTCTATCGGAAACGCCGACGGTTTCGGCATCGCCGACGGATTTTAGTCGTCGAAAACGCTAACTGTTTTAATCCATCGACAAGCAACGCCGACACACCCTTTGCTGACTGACCTTGCGACGGCTAAAATCTGTCGGGGAAGGTCATCGCCGACGGTTTTTAACCATCGGTCACCCAGATTCGGGCGTTTACGCCCTGGTTATTGCTCCAAGTGAATCTGTTGCCCGAGAAACCGGCGTCAATCAACCCCGCATCGTCAACGGCCGTTGCAAAATCTTCGTCCCCTGGGCTGAAATGGGATCTACTACCCCGTCGTTCTGCTGCATTTGTGATGGCATTGAAACCACCAGCAATCAGCCACGGGCCACCAACCACTTTGCTGACAGCTGCCATCTCAGTCCATAAATTCTGTCTAGCAGACCTATTACATTTGGCATATACGAAAGACAGAAGCACGAACTCCTACATGTTCATCATTGGGCATCTAATAGAAAGCATTTGGTTAGAACAAAATTCAACATTTACAGTAAGGGAAGAGTGGAAAAAGACCCAGATTTTTCCACCAGCCTCCCCATTTCACAAGGAAGAGTGGAAGCCGAGCTTAAGACCTATAGTCACCCTCCTTGCATCCTTGAGCATAGGCTCAAGAATAGCAACAATCCTAGGCTTATGGACAGCAACCAGCTTTTTCAGAGTTCTGATGGTAGGGGAGTTCCCTACACCTCAGACATTCCAAATGAGGCAGCTATCCATCAGTGATACATTTGGTATTGACAACCCTTCTCTTGAGACATCTCAATCGATCTCTCTAAGCAGTTGGACAAGGGGTACGTGTGAGAAGTACTCCTTTCTTAATTCTGCCTCTCGGCCTCCTCTAAAAGCATTAACTCTGACCCCCCTCCCCCCCCCCCCCCCCCCCCCCCCCCCCATTGGTGGTTTCCAAGTTAGCCACCTATTCAAGGGGCCGAATCATGGGGATCTCAGCCTCAATATCTGGATTGGCATCCTTCCACTGATGAACGAAGAAAACTGCCTCCTCTTGGAGGGATTTTTCAAGCTCTGCTTCAGCAATTGGGTTGTGATCTGACCTAACTTGCATTGCTATGATCGAATATGAGGATAGGTCCACCATGATATTAATATCCTCGGTAGCCAGAGCCGCCGTCTGAGGTGACCCTCTATTCTCCTGCTCTAAGCGAGGGGCAATTGGTGGAAACACCTAGGTATGTTTGTCATTGTCGCCATCGCTGTCATCACTGGGGTATGAAGGGGGAGCTTCCAATTGATTTTGCTCTGAATTTTCGACCCATTCTCAGAGGAGGAGAAGCGTTAGGGGCTGCATTTCACTCCCCACAACAGCCTGATCCCCCCTCTCCATTCTAATGAGGTCATCCCTACCCAGGATGGGCACATACATTGTCACGACATTTGCAGTATGAATAGTAATGGAGAGAGAAGGGTTTGGGGCCGGTGGCAAAATAGCCAAATTCGGCGGAGTGGTAATAGCTGACGCCAGGTTGCCCACATGTTCATCCACAAATAGAACCCAATCCGTCTCCTGTGCATTTCTATAAACAGGTTGACTGTGGTCTTTGTCCTGGTTAACAGCTGCCACAAAACTTCTTTCCTCCTGGACATTTCTACAAACAGGTTGGCTGTGATCTTTGTCTTTGTTAACAGCTACAACAAAACTTCTTTCCACCCATTCCCTAGTGTTCTCCAGAGGTCGACGAGTATCGATGTGCCTTCTTTTGGGTCTCTGCAGATTGGACAGAGGTTCAATTTCCACACCCACACAGAAAAGAATCCCATCAACAATCAATTTCTGGGTCCAGCTGAATAAAGTGACAGGATGTAAAATAACCCTTACCCGGGCAAAAGCTTGAAACAATCCATATCTACTGTTGGAATCTATCTGGATAATAATCCTTTATTTGTTATCAAGTTCTTGAATGACCTGTTCCTCCCAGGCATGCGCTGGGATTCCGAAGAACCTAAGCCAGTGTCCCGATCGTAAATTGGGGTATTTTCGGGTGTCCAGCAGACCACTTCACATAACCTCATAGACTGGTGTAAACCGAGGTCATTGGAGAAATGGACCGCATCTTGCTCCTCCTTGAAGCCGGGCAGAAATGAGTCCCTAGATAACCTAGTGGCATCCACCGCAGAGGACTAGAAGGTGGAATTCCAAATTATCTCCATTAGATGGAGGATGGAAGTGTCTGGCTCTGTAGCTCTCCCAATAAAGGCCATCTAGAGTTCCCCTCTAGCCTTCTTAAGGACGTTCTGGTTGACCCTTATACATTCTTCAGGCGGAGGTGGAGGGATTGGATGGTGTAGGGGGGAGCGAGATTTCCTGCTTCTAACCATTGATTGGTCTCTGCGTAGATGGTCTCAGGCACATGGTAAACTCATAATCAGGTTCAAAGTATTAATCCAACAATCAGAAAAAATTCTAAACATTGAGTTCATGGGTGTATAGTGTAATCTCAGCTTATCAATATTAAAATTCACTTCTCTATTTCAGGATATCATCGGTAATCAACAAGAGAATTCATGATAACCAAAACTTACCTCACAAATCATTTTTTCATTCTTTCAGTTTTTGATTTTGCCGTTTAAAAGTAACACTAAGAAAGGGAATCAAATTTTCACCTATAGGGAGCAAACCCATGATGAAAACAGAACTCCTAGCCCTTTTCACATATCATTCATGGGGAATTAACTCCACACCTATAGGGAGCAAACCTATGGTGAAAATTATTCGCCCAACTTTTTCCAAAGGTATCTCAGCTTCTTTTTTTTTTCTTTAATTGATCATGACGGACAAATTTCAAGCGGTTTCTTATATGCTTAGTGATTACCAAATTAACCCTTCAATATCAACTGAAACCTTAATGTGAAAGCAAGATGTGATATGTGAAATAATGACTCAATCAATGTTTACAACTTTTAATTCTGAATTAACAATTCAACTTAACTGTGAAATCTAACCGATACTGAATCCAAGAGTCATAAATTACCAACATCACTTATCTTGTAATTCTAAATCCAAGATAGGCATTAAAAATCACTTCGAATTTACAAGAAATTTCAAAAAACTTTAAAAATTTTCATAAATTTTTGCTCAAGACCAAGAAAACACTGATTAGGTTTCCTAATCTCCCACCCCCAACCTAAAATCTACATTGTCCTCAATGTAAAAGAAATGAACATGCCATACACATGGGACAAGCAAGTAAATGAGAAGTGATGGGAGGATAGTACCCGGATAACGATTCGAGAGAGATTTTTCAAGAGATCGCTGGGAAAGAGCAAGTTAGCACGAGAGAGAAAGTAACAAAAGTAAAAAAAAAATAACAAAAAAAAAATTCTACCTATACCACTTTCGCAGGTGCTCTCGATTGCATTTAGCATATGCAACAAGCCTTTAAACCCCTAGGTTACCCCTAGTGGACGAGTTGTAGTTTCGTGAGGGTTTGCAGTAATATTACCCACAAACATTGAATCATCTACTAAAGAATGAAAATGAATAAAAAGCTGGGTTGCCTTCCAGGAGCGCTAAATTTACCGTCTTTAGATAGACAAATAAAGCAAACTACCCTAGTCCTATGAAAGTGATAAACCTACCTATACCTCCATCAGACTAGGAGATCAATCCTGGTAATCAGGCGCAATCAGAGGCATGAACATATCCTCTGAATCAAATGTCTCGACAAATAATTTTAATCGATGTCCATTGACTTAAACTCCTTGCCTTTTTCGGGATCTTTTATCTCGACGGCCCCATGAGGATAAGCAGTGACAACAATGTAAGGGCCGGTCCAACGAGATCGAAGCTTATCCGGAAAGATATGTAGTCGAGAATCGTACAAAAGGACTTTCTGACCTGGCGTGAATGATTTTCGTAGAATATGTTGATCATGAAACGCCTTCATCTTGTCCTTGTAAATTCTCGAGTTCTCATATGCATCGTTCCGAATTTCTTCAAGTTCATTTAATTGAAGTTTGTGTAACGAGCCAGCGTTGTCTAGATTAAAATTTAGATTTTTGATCGCCCAGTATGCTTTATGTTCCAATTCCACATGCAAGTGACAGGCTTTCCCATAGACAAGTGTAAAGGGAGATGTTCCAATAGGAGTTTTGAAAGCAGTACGGTACACTCATAAGGCATCGGTTAATCGGATTGACCAATCCTTACGGTTAGGGTTAACCATTTTCTCCTAGATATGTTTGATCTCTCTATTAAAAATCTCAGCTTGTCCACTTGTCTGTGGATGGTATGGGGTGCTCACCTTATGAGAGATACCGTATTTCTTCATTAAACTCTCAAATGGTATATTACAAAAGTATGAGCCCCCATCACTAATGATGGCTCGAGGCGTTCCGAACCGCGACAGGATATTTTCTTTCAAAAATTTAATGACCGTGCGATGGTCATTTTTGCGGCACGAAATTGCTTCGACCCATTTAGTGACAGTCTACGGCGATCAAAATATACAGATTTCCAAATGATTGGGGGAATGGTCCCATGAAATCAATGCCCCAGCAATCAAATGCTTCAATGATAAGGATGGGATTCAAAGGCATCATATTTTGACGGGACAATGCTCCCAATTTTTGACAATGCTCACAAGCTTTGCAAAACTCATGAGTGTTTCTGAACATAGTGTACTAGTAAAAGCCACACTGTAGAATCTTGGCCGTGGTCTTTTTAGCAGAAAAGTGACCACCACAGGCCTGTGAGTGACAGAAGGAGATGACACTCTGATGCTCATCGTCTGGTACACACCTCCTTAAGATTTGGTCTGGACAATATTTAAACAAATATGGATCGTCCCAGAAAAAGTTACGCACCTTGGTAAACAATTTCTTCTTATCTTGCGATGTCCAATGTGTCGGTATCGAACCTGTAGCAAGATAATTAGCAATATCAGCGAACCAAGGTAAATGAGACTCTAAATAGTTGTTCATCAGGGAACATATCATTAATCTGAGTCGCCTCAAGGGAATCAGAGGTATTAAGGTGAGAAAGGTGATCGGCCACTACGTTCTCTACTCCCTTTTTGTCTTTAATTTCCAAATTGAATTTTTGGAGTAGAAGGATCCATCGTATCAGGCAGGGCTTAGAATCATTCTTAGAAAGAAGATACTTAAGTGTCGCGTGATCTGTGTAGATGATGATCTTGGATCCGATCAGGTAGGACCTAAATTTGTCCAAAGCGAACACTATGACTAAGAGTTCCTTTTCCGTAGTCGAGTAATTCATTTGGGCAGGATTTAGAGTCCTACTTGCGTAATGAATGACGTAAGGCCGCTTATCCTTTCTCTGGCCTAGAACCGTTTCAAGAGCATAATCAGAGGCGTCGCACGTAAGTTCAAAAGAAAGACTCCAGTCGGGTGGCTGCATGATAGGCGCAGTGGTTAACATGCCCTTAAGCTTAGTGAAAGCTTCTTGGCATTGCTCAGTCCACTCATATAGTGCATCCTTTTGAAGAAGATTACATAAAGGACGAGAGAGGAGACTAAAGTCCTTTATGAATCGTCTGTAAAATCCTGCGTGTCCTAAGAAGGATCGCACATCTCTGATGTTCTTGGGTGGAGGTAGGTTAGAGATAAGATCGATTTTTGCCTTATCTACCTCGATTCCTTTGGACGAGATGATATGCCCAAGGATAATTCCCTTTTGAACCATAAAATGACACTTCTCCTAGTTAAGTACTAAATTTTTTTCTTCACATCTTTTCAGCACACATTTAAGACTTGCTAAGCATTCGCTGAAAGATGAACCAAAAACAGAGAAATCTTCCATGAAGACCTCTAGATATTTCCCCACCATGTCAGAAAAGATACTCATCATACATCGCTGAAAGGTGGCAGGGGCATTACATAGCCCGAATGACATCCTTCTGTAAGCAAAGGTGCCATAGGGACATCTAAATGTGGTCTTTTCCTAGTCCTCAGGGGCAATTTTAATCTGATTATAACCTGAATACCCGTCAAGGAAACAGTAATAGGAATGACCAGCTAGCCTTTTTAAGATTTGATCAATGAAGGGCAAAGGAAAGTGGTCTTTCCTTATGACGGTATTCAGCTTTATGTAGTCAATGTACATTCTCCAACCAGTCGTAACTCTGGTTGGCACGAGTTCATTATTGGCATTGGCTACGATGGTGATCCTGGACTTCTTAGGAACCACCTGAGTTGGACTCACCCATTGACTATCGGATATGGGGTATATGATGCCCACTTCCAATAGTTTGAACTTCGACCTTAACCACTTCCTTCATATTTGGATTTAATCTACGTTGTGATTGTCGAACAACCTTTGCATTATCCTCAAGATATATGCGGTGAGTACAAATCGATGGGTTAATTCCCTTGAGGTCCGCTATCGTTCATCCAAGAGCTCCCTTATGCTCAATGAGAGTAGATATCAGCATACTCTCCTGTTCTTTCTCCAGGTGGGCAGAGATCACCACCGGATATGTCTCATCTTGACCTAAATAGACATATTTTAAATCAGAGGGCAAAGGTTTTAGGTCAAGCTTCGGTGGCTTGAGGTTAGACGGTAGAGGCACTACATCAGTTTGGGGCAATTCTTCAATTTGTGGCCTCCACCGGTTAATTTCAAGTACCGGTGCAGTATCCAGCATGACACACGTCTCCCTAATTATATCATCATCAAGATCATAGGAGTGGGCCAGGCACGTCTCTAGAGGATCAGAGGATAAGGTGAGAGGTGTTCTGTCTTCCACAAAAGAATCAATCATGTTAACATCGTGAAAATCGTCATCATCCTCTGAGCTGCTGCCGTTATTGAAAAATATATTCGATTCCAATGTCAAATTTTCAAAAGACATAGTCATAACACCATTCCTGCAATTGATAATTGCATTTGAAGTGGACAGGAATGGGCGACCAAGGATGACGGAAATCTGAGTGCTCGTGTCGTTGATGGGTTCGGTGTCCAAGATGATAAAATCAACAGGGTAGTAGAATCTATCAACCTGGGCCAACACATCCTCGATGATCCTCCTTGGTACACGAATAGAACGATCAGCAAGTTGTAGTGTGGTTTGGGTGGGTTTTAATTCACCCAAACCTAACTGTTGGTATACCGAATAGGGAATCAGATTGACGCTTGCTCCTAAGTCAAGACGTGCGCGATCAATTCGATAGTTCTCGATTACACATGATATGGTTGGGCAACCGGGATCTTTGAATTTTTGCGGCACGTCTTGTTTCAGGATGGCACTCACCTTATCAGTTAAGGAAATTTTCTTTTGAACACTTTTTCGTTGTTTGGTCGTGCATAAGTCTTTTAGAAATTTAGCATATAAAGGTATCTGTTTTACAATATCAAGCAGAGGAATATTGACTTTCACTTGTTTCAACACCTCTAGGATATCCTGAGAGTTAGATAGACGTTTTGGTTCAACCAACCGTTGGGGAAACGGAGCAACTGGCTTCTCTAGAGGTTCCAGTTTAAATTTTTGTGGGGCGTCACTAGATCCATCATTGTTGTCCTCTTCTGGTTCCTGAGGCTTTTCAGGCATAACCGGAAGGGTTTTATCAATAACCTTCCCACTCCTAAGAGTGGTGATGGATTTAGCGTACCCCATTTGATTTGAAGAGCTGGGATCACTAACTCCATAATGTGGTTTAGGATTGGGAAGAGGTTGAGCTGGGAAGCTCCCCTTGTTTCCAATTGTATTTTCAGCCTTAAGTTCATGTATTGCTTTTGTAAGGTCTTGAAAGGCTTGCATCATACCCTGATTGAAAAGCTCTTGCTTTTGAAAATATTTTAGAACCAAATCCTCTTGAGGTTTCTCTTGAGTTGGATTTTGGTTTAGGAAACCTTGAGGTGTAGCCGTTGGTCCATTCCTCCAACTGAAATTTGGATGATTTTTCCAACCAGGATTGTATGTATTAGAGCGTGGTCCATTGAAAGGTCTTTGATAGTTATTTACGGCATTAGATTGTTCATTCAATACTTCTCGAAAGGCAGGTATTGAAGGGCAATTTTCAGTAGTATGAATGTTGCAATCACAGATGCCGCAAACACTTTCATTAACCTTTTCCTTCTTTCCTTCCATGGCCTCAAATTTTCTGGTGAGATTAGCCACCTTAGCGTTAAGATCATCATCCTTTTTCAGGAGATATATTCCTCCTTTTTTCCTTGAATGAGTTGGCCTAGACGTAGCGTTCGTCCTTGGGTAATAGTCCCATGATTGTGTTTTTTCAGCGAGACTATCGAGGTAATCCCATACCTCGTCGACATTTTTATTGATGAAATCTCCGTTACACATTGTCTCGACCATTTGGCTCATGAAAGATGTTAGCCCATCATAGAAAAAATTCGAAATGCGCCATATTTCAAAGCCATGTTGTGGGCATGCATTAACCAGATCCTTGAACCTTTCCCAACATTGGAAGAATGTTTCATCTTCCTTTTGGGCAAAGTTCATGATTGCTCTCCTGAGGGTAATTGTTTTATGATGTGGGAAAAATTTCTTTATAAATTCCCTCTGCATATCATTCCATGTGCCAATGGACCTAGGACGCAGTGAATGTAACCACGTCTTGGCTTTTTCTTTCAAGGAAAATGGGAAGAGTTTCAGCCTAATTGTATCTTCAGATACATTAGGAAAATATAAGGTGCCTATGATTTCGTCGAACTCTTTCAGATGCAAGTATGGTTCTTCAGATTCAAGCCCATGGAACTTGAAAAGGAGTTGGATAACCCCTGGCTTGATGTTCATATGTCCTCTATTCGCAGGAAAAATCATGCATGAGGGCGTACTCACCCTCGCCGGTTGTAAATAATCTCGTAAAGTACGAGGCGGGGGTGCGTGGTATACCTCATTCTCATCATGTACTTCCTCAACCCTAGGTTGGGGTAGTGCTTGAGGTTGATTTTCAGCCATAACCTCCTCTGTCTCAGGAGAATTCAAGTAGTGTCTAGTCCTGCGATGGACAGTCAACCCCTCAACTAATCCTCCTTCAGTCACGAGACGTCGAGTGTTGTCGCGTGCCCACTGGGGCATAAAACATACTCAGCTCTCGATTTAAATTCTACCTAGACCTAAGAGAAAAGAAGTAGAAATTTAGAAAATAAAAGGGAAAGATGGAAAGAAGTTACCAAATTTGGAGTCCTAGGTTAAGAATCTGCAAAACAAAACAAAATAAGTTAGTTTCTAAGAATAGAAAGTCCTAATTAAAAGTAAATTAATTTCTAGAGAAAAGAAGAAATTCCAAAGAAAGAAGAATTAGAAAGAGCTTACTAAATTAGAAGCTTCCTACAAAACAGAAAAATTGAGTTAGTTCTAAAAATCAGATAGAATGAAGAATAACAAGTTTCTAAAGTCAGGAAAAAATTTCTAACAAGGAAAATAACTAAGCTTCTAAAACTAGAATTAGAAAATTCTAAAAAGAAAATCTAATCTTAAACTAATCCTAAAACTAATTAATTTTAGAAAAACGTAGTCGACAGTCCCCGGCAGCGGCGCCAAAAACTTGTTCACTCCCCAATTACAGGGTTATGATGTAGTAATAACTCGGTAGGACCGAGGTCGAATCCCAAGGGACTGAAACCTGTACGTTATCTAAAACTAACAAGAACTAGAACTAGAATGAGATGCAACCTAAATCAACTAGAATTTCAAAGAATAATTATGAAATTATTATCTAAAACTTAGGAGAAATTCAGAGAGAAGGGCACTAGGGATTCAGAGGATCCACTTGTAGAGATTAGGGAGACCTTATGCATGTTCTATGGACATTAACTGAACTGACATTGATCTAGTTTTCAAGAGATGAAAGGTATATGAATTAGAATGGATTCCATCACCAAACCATGCCCAAAAGACTATGGGAAACAACAGAATTAAACTAATTACCAACCCATCACATGTATGAAGGTTAGGAAGGGTACCGACATCCAACCATGCCCAGGAGACTATGGTGAACAACAGGGCTTCCTGACATCATAAACATAAAGGAGAACGGAAATATTCAAAGCCATTGCAGACCCATTGTAATTTCAGTCACAACAGACCATTAAAGACCAAAAATATTTCCATTAAAATCAGACTAAAACCAACATCAATTCAAAAATTAAAATTAAATTAAAAGCTTAGAATCTCCCATCTCACTACAAGCTTCACCTCTTAGCCCTAGCTAAGAGGTTTAGCCACACATGATTGGGCTAATTTCTAAATAAATAAATAAAATAAAAATAAATGAAACAAAGGAGAGAAAAAACTTCTGCTAGAGACAGCTCCACGTCCAGGCCCAGATCCACGTCCAAAGCTGCTCCAGCCGTGAATAGATCCTCTCTCTCTCTCTCTCTTTTATAACTATCCCAGGTCGGTGGAGACATGTGTCCAGAGGTGGTGGCTGGGATTCGCAGTTCATCACGTACCAGGGCAGTTGCGCAATAATAACGCAAACCGACTTCTGCTGCAGTGTTGGCGTGGCCCACTTCCGTTGACGTTTGGAAAATCCCCTCCGTCCATTGTCTGGCCCTCAAAATTTCAACCAGAGAAGAATGGTTTCGATTGCCTGTTGGCGTGACCAAAGGTAGAATCACGCTAAGATCGCTGCAGGGCTGTCTATTTGTGACAGTTTAATCAAGCACATGTGGGAGCATGAATGCATACGGTCAACATGGGTTTGACGAGCTCACGGTTCTCTGCATGATGGACGGTTCGGATTGACCTTCTGGACCATGATGATGGCCCACTCACATCATCCGCAGCCTCTGTTCCGTGAACGGAACAGAGGACGCTGATTTGATCGGTGGTGTCTGTGGAGCCCAAGATTAATGTCAGCGGCGAAATCCCGTCCATTCATTGGACTGTTCTTGAAAAACCGTTAGGCAAAGACTGTTTATTGGAATAAATTAGAGTGGCCCATAGGATTTTCTCCTCCGCCGTCCATCCTACGTTTAACGGCTGTTAACGCACATCGGCTTGCATGGAACGAAACAGAAAGCTAGACGATGGTTACGCCCCCCCTATGGACACGTTGAACGGTCCAGATCACCAATCCAGGCCACAAATAGGGCCCACTAATAAAAAATGGACGGACAGCGTAAATACGCTGTCCGTTCTTTCGCAGTAGAGAGATGAAGACGGGTCAGCGTACGTTGACCCGTTTCTGGTTTTTGTGTACACGGCGGATACATGTGCATTGGGTATGCGCACGTGCATATACAGGGTCTACTGTGATGTTTCTCAGAAATCCAAACCATCCATTCATTTTCTTCATATGTCTAAACCGTCGAGACCAAAGTTGAGACAGTTCCAGATATCAGGTAGGCCCAGAATCAACGATTTATGGGCTGATCTGTCAGTTGGGGCACTTTCATAGTGATCCAAAGGTTGAAATTTGATATGTACGGTTAATTTATGGTCCTTAGACCATGTATGAAGTTTCAAGTCAAACAGATGGTGGGAACCCTGTGATCTCGCATTTTAAATGTTTTTCAGGGTACTTGAGCTTCAGTTTCTCAGTTTTGTCGGATCTCTGGTATGTAACTTCGTCGTTCTTGGTCCCCTGGGGTCCTTCCCTTTGCCTTGGTGACATCGGAGCATTTAATCCATGCTTTTAATACCGTTTTGCAGTTCATGTTCATAAAATCACCTTGCAACATAAACACAATAAAACAGGCCATTAAACAGTATCATGCTCGTAAATCTAGGAAATAAATGGGGTCTGATATATAATATTTGACCCTCAACAACCCATTCACTCTCATTCCCAAATCCTACTACTTCTAAAACTCATTTCCCCCATTCCATAACACTCAACGTCCTTCTTCAAACCTAACTCCTTCTACTTCACCAACCCCACTCTAAAGCTTCCTTCACTCCCAACATCCATTCATCACTTTCAAACCTATCTTCTTCTCCTTCACATTTTTCATCTCCAAATCCTTTCCCATTTCCCATTCCAACAACTCCATTCTCATAGACTTATTCCCACATTTCATTTTTCAACCCATCATTTTCAAAATCCACTCCTATGCCCTTCTCGAGGCCCATTCACAAAACCCACCATTTTCCTTAAGTCTCATCTTCTAAAACCCATCCCATTCTCAAGACCACCCACAAGATCCCTCCGACAAATCCATTTCAAACTCATCCACCAAATCCAACCCCATTTCTCATAAGCCCACTTCAATCCCTACTCAAATCCCATATTTTCAACTCACTTTCTAATTCATCTTACTCAATATCACCTCAAAACCCATTCTCGAATTCCATCTCAAGATCCTTTCTTGAACCCCACTTCCTCACCACAATCTCAAACCCATCTCACCCATCATCCCCTCAAGTTCATTTTCCTTAAAATCCATCCACTCTTTCACTCTCACTTCACCATCCTCCATTCTCTCAAATCTTTAGAGAAAAGCCCACCTCTTTCTCTAAACCTCAACATATCATCCTCTTCAAAACCATCTTCATTTCCTTCACATCTCTCCTTCTCCATTCTCAATCAAATCCCAACTTCACATTTTACTTTACATCTTCCACAATCCTTTCTTAAGCATTTCTCAAATTCTAAATCTCAAAACCCATTTCTTCAAAATCATCACCTTCCCCTTCCCATTTTCCATTTCTCTAACCCATCTCAATCCTCATTCTCTCAAGCCCTTTCCAAACTTTTCCCAATATAATTTCTTCAACCATCTCCAAATTCATTTCACTCAACATCTCCAGACCTATCTTCTCTTCCTTCATGAACCCGTCACCAAATCCATTCTCAACATCATCTCAAACCCATTCACCAGACCCATTCTCATCACCTTCCCCTTCAACAAAATCCATTCAAAACCACCCACGCATTCACTCCCATAAGCTTATTCACAAAACCTAACGATTTGTATAAAAAAAATAAAATAAAATTATATATATATATATATATATATATATATAATTAATTTTTTATACTTTATCATAGATTAATCATTATATTATTTCAATTGAAAATATTTATATAAGGTTTGATAATAATCAAGAGGCAACAATTTACTATCCATTTTCAACTTCATTTTAGCTTAATTATTAATCTTTTCCATTCTCTTCCTTTCATAGGCCAATTGGGGCTGTTACCACCACACAAGCACAGACCTTAATTTCTTTCCATTCTCTAAAGCTTCTTAGATAACGAAAGTCACTAAGGATGCTATGTAGCCCACCTAATCAATGGGATTTAAGTTACCTCTAGGATCCAACACACCGACCTGGATGGTGTGATCCGACCCTTCAATAGCTTGGGCTAGGTATTCCATCTGAGAAGTTGTCCTTGTTATCTTGTTGGAGCTATAACAGAAGTTGAGTCTTGATTGACTCCATTAGCTATCTCCAAATCACCCTCATCACTTTCTTAGCCTTAAATTGTTGCGACAACCCGTCCGACCCAGAAGAATAATAACTTAACTTTACGAAAATTAGTAGTTGTTTTAAGTTAGTTAGGACTACTACCATATATTGAAGATGCTTAAAACTCCTGCTTGATTTGTCTGCTTTTTCTTCTTTATATTTAAAGTATCTAGTAATACATGTAAATCCATATTGTAGGATATAACTAGCCATACTAATGGCATTTTGAATTCAATATGAATGTATTAATTGTTTGAGAATTTTCTTGTTGTCTTGTGAATGCTTTTATGAATATTACCTTACTGTGTCCATATTAGCCTTATTAGCACTCTAAACCACATAAATGCCTTAAAGCTTTCAACTTTTCCTTCTCTGTTAGAATTTATGAAACCAAAGCATGGTTTACTCATAACCCACTAGCCACCTGATCGAGACGATAACATAGAGATACAATCTTAGGCTATTGAAAATTTTTCTACGATAATCGTTTGACCATAGGCATAGTGAAAAATTTATTAATCATAAATTTAGATATGAATTAAAACGAGAAACTCTCTCGACAAAGACTCAAATGACAACCTTAAAAATAAGAGATTTTAACATTTCAAAGATAAGAGATATTCCCTAAATATTTAAGTTGATTGGACTACGGAATTAAGGAACCATACATTTACGAAGTATTCGCGGCCTAACCCAATTCTCAATCCTGGGCGACTACCAATGGACTCACTTCTTTGACCGAGTAGAAGACCAGGATCTACTAGGATGAAGAAAGGATACGATGAGCCTTATACCCTGGTCAGGTAGATGATCGATGTATCGGGTTCAAGCCCACTACGACCGTCTCTTCGTATTGGTCTAACATTAAAAATAAATATTTTTACTCTAGATAGAGGGAAATCATTGCCATAAATCCAAACTTTTAAAAATAAATAGATAATTAAATAAATTGTAGTAAACCATCAGGGTGAAAAAGTTTTTAAGGGGGTAGACTAAAATGAGTCAAACTGGCATAAATAGTATACACCCTACCATGCATATAAACTTGAAATCAATGAAACTTAGGCAAATAAAATATTAATACCTTTACTTAATACCATTAGGCAATTTCGGGGACGAAATTATTTTTAAGGGGAGTAGATTGTAACATTCTAGATTTTCGCTGTTTTAAATTTCTAAAAAAATTCTTAATTATTTATTTATTTATTTATTTAATCTATAATATCACTTAATGTCTGTCAGCACTCAATGTTAATATATACATGAGTGAAACCAGTACAGAACCGGTAACGTCCCGTCCAATCAACACAGTGTCCTGAGGCATCCACGTAGGATTTGTCGCAGGACCGTTCGTTTAGACTACTCATGGTGGGGTATCACAAGTTGATTAACCTAGGATTAGCTCATTAGAGTAGACCAGACAGGTCATAATAGGGCCTAGTGCGAGCCGCCAAGCCAGATGACCTATTTACACTTAACAACAGCCCGTGTGGGCCACTCAACGACTGAGGAAGGTCAGAAAAATCTAAAAATTTAGAAAATCATAGATCTCACTGGGCTTGTGGTCCATCGTGGATTACAGCCCAGTGGACACCCAGAATTGAGATCTAACACTTGCCAAATGCACCTCACCAATGCCAGAATTGGAATCTGGCACCTACAAATGAAACCGAGACTCTGGACTTTTCAACCGTCAGATTTCTTCCAAATTTACAGCGAAGGTCTAATGTATTTTTCTACGCCCGTCCACAAAATCTGGAACCCGATCATGGCACGATAACCGTTGATCACAAATGGGACCCGTACAATCAAACCAAATATTCGATCGTCCCCAAATTTTGCATGACCCTTCATCGGGCCATGGTCCACCTATCTTATAAGTTTCATGGCCAGGGGACCACCAGAACCTCTCCAATCACTGGAATAGATCCCGTAGGGCCATTTAAAGATCGGAACCGTATGATCAAATATTCGTTCATCCATTTGCTCCCAAACTTTGCATGACCCCTCATCAGGCCATGGAGCACCTGTCCTATAAATTTTGTGACCAGGGACAAATCAGAGCAACTCCGTTACTCTTTTAGCCTAAAACCGACGGTTTAGAGTAAGCACGACCAAATCTCCACTTTCACTAGTTATAAATAGGCCACACCATGAACATAGTTAATCCAAACCCTAATCATCGCCCATGAGAAATCTCACTACCTAATTCATTCCATAAATGCCCCAATTTTTTGAACAAGCTTTAGACCGCTCGTTGGCGGGCCACTAGTTCCAAAACTATAGAAGAATGTCCGTCTCTCTGGGCTTGATGTCCATCGCGGAAGTCAGACCTGGGTGCTATCTAGAACCACTCAACTTGAGCTAAAGGACGAGTGCATGAGAAGTGCAAATACCCTAAAAGAATGAACTGAAACTTAAGTGAATTGGGTCGTCCACTCTTATGCTAAGTTGAGGATTTCGAACCATCGGTTTGTGACCAAACTTCACACGTAGAGTAAGGATATTTTCCTTCTCATATCCATATAGTTGCGGCCCCGATCGATCATCGGTGACCGTTGAACAGACTTCTAATCATATCTATCGATCGACGCATCCAAATGGCGGGCCGATCATATCCATACGTAGATCATCATTAGGGCCAACTATCTTACGGTATATATCACCATGTACGCCCAGTAGTGGGTCCTAGAGGTTAGAAAAACCCTCCTATAGGGCTATTATGGTAAAAACCTAGACATTGGGGCCATTTGCACCAAATCTGGAACTATAAAAGGGCCTCATTTGGGGCACCCCTCTTCCCATACGAATTTGCCCTAGAAAAAAGAAAGAGAGAGAGAGGAGAAAAGAGGAGAAAGAGAGAAGGAGAGAAGGAAGAAGGGAGAGAAAGGTGGGCCCAAGGGAGGTGAGATCTAGAAACCCTTTTTTCCTTTCCCTCAAGAAACCCCACATCCATAATGCAAGCGATTTCCATCCGATTGGGGAGGTAAGCACTCATATTTTTGTAATCTTTTGTATTGGGCTATGATTTGTATGAAATCCTAACATGCAAGTGCATTGTCTTAGGATTCCGGCCGATCAACATCGAGTTCGACGCTTCTAGGTCGTTCTCCAAGATCTCAACGATCCATAGGTGCGGACTATTGCTCTTAGGTGGCCTAGCACCAATTTTAGTATGTGTTTAATAATTTTGGTTGTTTGGATGCTATGTTAGGAGAATCTAGAGAAATCCTAGGACTTGCATGTTTGTAGAATCGTATGTTTGGGTCTCATATGATGTTGTTCTTGTCCCTCACATGACTTTGTGTATGAACAATTGCATGCTCATGCCTTATTTGATTTTCTCATATGATTTTTCCTATAACATGTATGATTCATTGATTTTTGCGTATTTCGGTTCTAAGGGAGGTAGGAAGTGATTAACTTCCTTATCCACCCACACAACACATATACACCTTGTTCATGATATTGTTAGCTTTACATGTTAGTAGAAATTTAGAATTTTATGTTGAAAAGCATGAGAACATGGTGTTGTTTATGTTAGATGATGCATTGATAGTTGACATGTTCTGAATTACCTCCTAAACCCTTGGGTTGGTCAGTAATTCGAGGAGAGCGAAGGCGGCCCCGTTGGTAGGACCGCCTCTAGGCTAAACCCATGGATTTGGGCGAGTGCGTGTGGGCGACAGTAGTTAGACTACATGGGTTGCTTGCACCCGATACCGTTCCGCCACGTACTGGCCTGACTCTTGCGGTTTAATCTACTGTCTAACCAACCCTGTTTGTTAACCCTGTATGCTCACATTTGTATGGAACCTGAATCACCCTACAACCATTGCAGCCCATTATTAACTCACTGAAAATTAGTCCACAGCCTCGTGAGCCGGGCATGGTGGAATGGGACACTATGTCCGAGCTGTCGGCCTATGCTGGGGTGTCGCGCCTCCTCGTAGTGACTGCGAGCGATCCCTTTCTCTTGGCACTCCTCATGTGCTTGAAGTCGGGGATAAGGAACTCGATGGGATCACGGACTGCGAGGTTTTGGTCTTATGCATTGGAGGGTCTTGGCCTCGCAACCAGCTTAGGGCATTGATATGTAGGGTGCATCAGATTCTCAAACCTGCTGGATGAATGGACTTAACTAACAACTCGGCTAACACAATCGCATTGCATCGCATTAGTTAGGGTGGCGACTCGGAAGTCGAGGTCGCAATGAGGGAGTGCTGACATATGCGATCGTTAGATGGAGTCGCTCGAGGGAGTGTTTTGGCAAGGGCATGCATCATATCATTCTGCATGCATGCATTTTAAATAAGAGTTGCTAGGTATTGTTGATTATCTGTTTTTCATTAAATTCATATTATAATTGATGCTTGTTAAAACTTAAGATTAATAACACCCACTGAGTTGATCACTCACTCCCACTCTGGGACGGTGTTTTAAAACACCAACCAGACCCTCTCATAGTTGCAGGTGATGCGGAGCAGGGGGAGCATGATGATATTACTCTCGATGAGGTGGAGCTGTCATACTTTCAGTTGATGGACGACTCCCCATCAGCTTGATCAGGCGGGATTTAGATCGCTGAGTTGCGGACTCAGCTTTATTCTTTGGGGTCATAGTATTCTTTTGTTTGTTTTTGTTGGGCAACGCCTTGTGTGACCTATTTACATTTTTGGACCTATATATATGCGTGATATCTTTCATTTTAGTAGAATTATGTGATTGTGCTTCATGCTCCAGGTATTTTCAGGTTGCGCAAATGAATCAAATTAGTGCATATTAACAAAATCGATTATAAGTAACACTCGGGAACTCGGGAGATAAGCGTATCCACGACCCCCGATTTCCAGGGCTTTACATGGAGGAACTCACTAGAACTCTTTTTCCTTCTATTCACAAGTCCAAATGGCTAGTAGGAGAAGGTCGTCTGAATTTTTAGACACAGAATTGGACCGATGGAGGTATGCTTTTGGGAGCGATGGGAAGCCCTATCCCAAACTATATGAAGCTCTGTGAGAGATTTTGGGGAGCCTGCTGGGTTATGGTATTTCTCTGTTATTGAGAACTTGATCCCACTAGTGGTCCTCAACACTATTAAGGATATCACTATCTCCATTTCCCTAACGTAGGATAGGTTCATTTGGAATCAGACCTCTCTTATAAAGTTTGAGCTTTCTTCAACATTGAATGATAACATCTCCTCACCCGCAATCGATCATGAAGATTAAATTCATGGTGGAAATTATTGAATGGATGTCATCAATTTATGCATAATTAGGGGATATCGATCGATCAACAACCATGCTCGATCGATCGAACCTCTCCAAAATTAAATAGATTGCTCACTAAACAGTTTTCAACCATGCTCGAATAATAGAACCTTCGGGTTGTTCGATCAACAGTCATTCCAATAAACCTAGTTTACTCTCTGCATAATTTTGGATTAGTTTAATTGCTCGAGCTTTGGTATGGTCGATCAATTAAATGGTGCTCTCCCAATATTGATTGATGGACACTTAGATAGGTGGTGTGCGTGGAACTACATAAGTGCATGATTTGTTTCGTCTTCTAATTTTTATTTTTATTTTTTAAAGAAAAGGTGGACTCATTTCACGTACATTTTATTCAATTGAAAGGAATTACAGCCATTCGGGTGGGTCCCAAAAACAAGAATTCTATCCATGCTTATCATATACCCAAAAACATGAATGAGTCTACACAACGAACTAACCCAACTGAGAGAGATGCAACAACAGAACTGCACCAATAGCAGACAACACACTATAAGTCCAATTGACACACACATATACGTGTTATTGAGATTATGATAAGGAGAAGACGTTGCTAAGAGTTCTAGAGAAGAAAAGCTAAGGTTTCGGGAGATTTGAAAGGGATTCTTAATATTGTAAAGGCGTCATATCTAATAATATTGTTTCACGATGAATTGTTTATCGCTTTGACCTGTATTTCAAGTGCAGTAGCAAAAAAAGCGTAGTATAATACCCACCGAAATATTTGTATTTTATCTAATCCGCCCATCCATTTTGAAAGCTCATTTTAAACATGAGCCAAAAAATTAGGTAGATTGAAAGCCCAAGTGGACCACACCACAAGAAACAATAGATATTGAGCGTCTACCATTGATGCTGTGTCCCACTCGGCACTTCGATTTATCTTCTTTTTGGTTTATTGTTCTAAAACAAACTTTAAAAATGAATGGACAGAGTGGATAAACAACGTACATCGTGGTGGGTTCCACGAGGCCTTGACTGGACCGTCCATCTCTGGCTCCGCCTCGCGCACAGTACGGAAGCAGATTGGATGCAGCTTGGCTGGTGGATCACACACCAGCAACCTCTTGGTGTGATGACGTCACTAAGGGCCCATTTGGCCGGGTGGATTGGAAGGGATTGAGTGGTATTAGGGTGGATGGCATGGATTTCAAGGTAACGAGGGTGTTGTTAGTGGATTGTCTTAAGATCTATGGGATTGCTATATCAAATCTGTTTGGCACGCCTGGCCAATCCTGAGATTAAACCTTTCCATCCCTTGCAATCCCTTGAACCAAACACGTCTTAGGAAAATTTGAATGGATTAGGGTGGATTGGATGGGATTTAAAGATAATGGTGGTGTTGTCAGTGGATTGCCCTAAGTTCCATGAGATTGCTATATCCTGAGACCGGATCACCCGGTTTGTTCGGCACGCCTGGCCAATCCTGGGATTTAACTTCCAATCCTTTTCAATTTGCCCGGGCCAACAGGCCCTAAGTTATGTGGGTCCCATTGTGAGGCGTGAGTTATATCAAAACCGTCCATCCACTTGGTGAGTTGGTCGTAGGCTTGATCCGAAAAATAAGTCAGATCTAAACATCAAC
Source organism: Magnolia kwangsiensis (assembly GCA_037074715.1). Lineage (NCBI taxonomy): Eukaryota > Viridiplantae > Streptophyta > Magnoliopsida > Magnoliales > Magnoliaceae > Magnolia > Magnolia kwangsiensis. Next base: position 17,669,558 of record CM073576.1, on the reverse strand, counting down.
TGAAACACAGTAAAAAAATAACGAGGGATTGAACACCTGCCATTGAAACCTTTCTCGGGTCACCGAAATTTTGGATCAATATGATATATTTTTCTCTCTTCACCCAGGTCTTTGTGACCTTATGAACAAAATGGATGGAAAGTAAACATTACAGTGGGCCTTTTAACGGTGAGAATCATTATCCCCACTGTTATTTGGGGTGTGGTCCACTTAAATTTTAAATTACTCATTTTTGATCAAGATCTAAAATAATCTCATCAAATAGATGAACGGTGTAGATATGATAAATAGATCATTGTGGGCCATGTAGCTTTGATTTCCGTTTGTAAACACGGAACTCAATTAGCGTCAGCGAGGATGAAAGGGACGGGCTACTCGCAATGGCTAGTGGTCGGCGCTGTGAGGACCCGAAAATGATGTATATGTCTCATCCATGCGGTCCATCCATTTTTCCAGTTAATTTTATGGTATGAGACCAAATTAAGGTAGGTAAAACTCTCAAGTGGGCCACACATTGTTGATTGAACTTTCACCGTTAAAAACTTCTTGTGTACGGAAACCGTGGATGTGGTACCATGGTATTTTAGGTGTTTCCCTTACCTGGGAGCCCATATTGATTATTTAATTAATGTCCAATCCGTCCATCTTTTTCCCTAGACCATTTTTGGATATGGTCCCCAAAATTAGTCAAATCCAAATGTCTGGTGGACCCCACCATAAGAAGCAGTGGGGATTAAACGCTTACCGTTAAAAGCTTCCTAATGCTCGACGCAATGTATGGTTTTATCTAAGCCGTCCATACATTTTGACAACTCGTTTTAGGTCATGACCCTAAAAAATTTGGTAGATTGAGCCCTCAAGTGGACCACACCATAAGAAGCATTGCAGATTAAGTTCCTATCACTGAAAAATTTCTTCCTAGTGGTGTGGTCCACTTGGGCTTCAATATACCTCCTTTTTTGGATCATGTTATAAAATGATCTATTAAAAAGAATGGACGGCGTAGATAAACACATCCATCACAATGGGCCCCCACGGAGCTCCTGACAGGTATATAACTCCGCCCGCACCTCAGTACGCCAGGTGACCCATCAAATACCCTCTCTCTCGACCCTTCTCACTCTCAACGCCTCTCCCCTCTCATTCTCTCTCTCTCTCTCTCTCTCTCTCTCTCTATTTCACTCCCCTTGTCGAGGGTTTTTCTTTCTAGCTCGCGCGTTGCAGGGAGTCTCCACGAGATCTGAGATTGTTTGAGGTAATTCCTTCCCTCAAATCCTAAACTTCATATTTCATTTGCTAGTTTTCCCTTTTGAACGTAGAGTGAGTACTTGTATTTAAATACATGTTTCCAAATCCATGTTCGATGTAGAAGAATCGGATGAAATGCTTTGTTATTCTATTCTGTGTTTTATTGTGTTTGTGGAGGAATTGGAGATGCCTACCTGACGTTCGATGAAATTCCTCATAGAAGAGGTGCATAAGTAGGAACTTGAGGCATAAGTAAAACTGAAAGGACAGGGATTTTAAATGTCTGGCTGGTCTGTTTTTGAGTTGTGGGCCATATTTTGTAGCAGTTAATGAAATGGGTGGGTGTGATTTCCCTTGTTCTAAGGGTGTTGAAACACACACAGTTAAGTGGACATTAGTTTGTTGAATTTGTACCTCTACAAATACTTTATTCCGTTTGAACCATCCATTTGATGACCATTAATCAAGAATTCCATATCTTTTCACTATGACTTTTGGTTTATATGATTGATGTAGTGGGGAGGGAGCGTATGAAACAACTCCTCTATAAATTGTCCTTGCCACAACAAACATTTCCATGTCACCTAGTAATTCCACTTAATTTCCAACATCTAAGCTCATCCATGGCTTCTATATCTGATTTTAGTTGTGATTTTTATTTCTGTACTGATTTTCAAGATCAAATTCTTCCTTGTGTTGCTGGGGAAAGAGACTTTGGATTGCCCATTGTAGAATGCTTTCCATTTGATGATGGATGTTTAGAAGCAATATTGTCAAAGAAGACCAACATGGACCTTTCAGATTTCCACAGTTTCCCGATCGGTTTGGAGTTACCGAGGCCAATGTAGCAGGACCTGTTTTACCGGAATTCGACGTGAATCCATATTATGACGTGGTTCCAATGCAAAGTCTTGCCTTTGGGTTCTACCTGGGAGCTTATGAGTTGGTAGAAGAAGACAGGTTTAATATGGATTTTTGGCTTGTCTATGGGTAAATATTTATTTATTTTTATCAATCGAACACTCTCTTATCTGTCCACACTTTTTTTCATATCTTTGCAAATGAGGAATAATCAACCGATAACCTTTGAGTAAGTTGATCTTTGGGTGATTTGGACTGTTCATCTAGTGAGCCTCATTGTGGGTCTAGTCCAGTCGTAAAATCTCTTCCAATAGACAATCCTAACCATCTGATTAGTGTTTCATAAGTGGGTGGCTAAAAGGGGTAAAAAAAATCCACATTCAATGAAGAAATCTACTGGATAATTGGGATCATTGGATGGGGTATATTTTGGACCATCTATGAAGAGACACATGTCTGGCTTAGATCACCATAAAATGGACCCATCCTTCATGGTTACTGGGTGTGTTCGATATTTTCCTGTTTTCTATTTTTCCTTAATTTTAGAAATTTTAATATTTTGAGTATACAATTTATGTCATTTCGAAATGAACTTGGAATCACCTGATCCAATGGAATGGCTTCTACCTGATTTTGATTCAGAGTGCTTGCAAACCATGCTAAGGATGCTTTTTTTTTTCTTCAGGAAATATAATATATTTCATATATAAGAAAATTTACAGACTTCAGGTGGGCCCAACAAAAAGAGAGGCAGCTATACCTATCATATACCACAATCTAATCTGGACATGAGGTTAAAGGCTAACCTACAAGAAAAGCTAAAACTGCACAAGAAAAAGGTTAGAAAAGAAAACACTGCTTCCATCACTGGCGTCTGAGAGCTCCCACCCCTGCATTATCTAAAACTAAAGCTCCTTTGACTAACCTCGGAAGCTGAGAACAGAGAAAGAAAATTCTGTTTGGGTGACCCTCGCTAGCGCATTGGCTATTGCATTCCCCTCTCTAAAGGCGTGCCTGACCTCGAAATTTAGGCTATTGGCCTTAGCTCTAATCTTCCCCAAAATGTTCTAGATGTTCCAAAGGTTGGATGAGCCTGAGTCCCTCAACTCATCCGCAATGACTTTAGAGTCGGTTTCAAGAATGATATTCACAAGGCCCAAGTTAGAGCAAATATTGAGGCCATCCAAAATGGCCCTAGCTTCCGCACAAGTGTTGGAAGAAGTTTCGTAATATCTGTGAAAAGCAAAAATAATCCAGCCTCCTCTTCTACCACTCTCACCTGGGTTTCCTCTCGAGGAACCATCAGTGTTAAGCTTCAACCAAAGATCAGGGGGTTTTGCTCATCTAACAACAGTAGGCCTGGAGGCAGGGATGATGGAAGGGCGAGGAAGTCTAATAATCTGAATGATCATGTTCTCTGCCATGGAGTTGCTCTCCGGAGCTTGGATCAGGGAGCCGATCTCACGCAGCCATCAAAGAACCTTGAAGGACAGACACGTTGCGACCCTCAAAACCGGCTGCATTTCGCCCAATCCATAGCTCCCATATTATAAAACAGGGGAGAAAACCAATCAACGTCTTAACTTGGGACCTTTCACTAGCCAAAGATGACCACTGTTCAATTCGCTACAAAATAGAGGCGTTGTGGAGAGTGGGAATGTTAAACAACATGCTAAAGTGGGCCCACACCATCGTAGCGGTGCTGCCAAGGCTAAGTAGATGGTTCAATGATTCGACAGTGGTTTGCTGATGCTACGTCTGGGGGTTGCTGAACTGACCCCTGTTTAGCATCTGCTGGTTGCTGAGCTGACCCCTGTTCAGCTGAAGGAGGACATGCCTCAGTAGGCCATCAGAGGGCGAGCTACTTTTAGGAGAAGAAAAGCAACATTCGTAGCGAGAGACGAAAGGGATCCCGTATTTCTGGATTGCTGCATCAACAGGCAGAGCTGCATGAGCTGTTTTCCAGCAGAAAATTGCCAACTTAGCAGGGAAGAGTTGGTTCCAAAGACACCTGGACCACCGAGGTTTTGGGAAGTATTTCCTGATACCATTCTAGGACGATTTCATGGAGAAAGATCCCTTTGATGTTAGGTCCTAGATGAACCTGTCTTCTCTATTAGAGAGGCCAATATCAGAGGCTGAAATGGATTGCATGGTTGCTGACATTATGATATCTTGAATATCAGTGAGATCCCATCTGCTTGACGAGGGATTAAAGTCACTAACCTTGGCCTGTAGCAGATGATGGGGAATCAGTCTCACTGTTGCTCCTGCCAAAATTCTTTTACCCGACCAATTTTGAAACCAGAAGCTTACATTTCCTTCCCCAATCAGCCAACGTGAGTGGTTTAATGTAAAAGGCAAGGCGTGGAGGATATCCTTCCAGCTTGGTGACATGACCGACCTAAACCTCCCACAGTTTGCAATAAGCTTCTAGAAGTATTTGACTAACATGAAATGAGCCCAGAGAGACTTTTCCTTTAATAGATTCCACCCCATTTTGATTCTGAATGCCTGCATAACCTCATTAATGCTCCCGATACCTAAACCTCCTTTTGAAAGAGGTGTGCAGATCTTGGCCCATTTAACCCAATGTCTATTGTTTCCCTTCTCAAAGCTACCCCAGAAAAAAATAGTAAAAGCTTTTTCCGAGGATTTACAGACTAGCTTTGGAATGTTGATGGCTGAAAGCAAGTGGATGAGAATACTTGGAAGTATGTGTTTGATGAGGACCTGTTTTATGGTTGGATTAAGAAGTTTCGCTTTCCCATCAATCTTGCTAGTAATCTTGTGCACGATCGGCTGAAGGAGCGGACTATTGATTCTGCCTTTGGTGAGAGAAATGCCCAGGTACACCATGGGGAGGAACGCTTGGTGAAAACCTGTGAGATTGTTGAGTTTATGAGCTTTGCTCCTGGACATTTTCTTAGAGGAGAGGAAAGAAGTTTTGGAAGCATTAACTCGTTGACTTGAGGCACATTCGTATTCACGAATTTAACCAAGAAGGATATGCACATTAGAAAGCTTGCCATTAAGAAAGAGAATCGCATCATCAACATAAAAAAAGTGGGAAATATTGAGGCAATTTTTAGGGAGCTTGTAAGTTTGGTAATGGCCCGAGGAGAAAAGATTGGAGACGCCCCTACTGAAAACGTCGGTTGCTAGAATGAAAATGGATGGGGAGAGTGGATCTCCCTGACGAAGACCTCTACCAGCTTGGAAGAAGCCATTGTTGGGGGCCGTTACACAAACCTTAGGATCTGCCTCCCAAATACCACCAGAATTATGGGATAATAAAGCAATGAAATAAATTAAAGCACAAACCATACGTCACAAGAGATTTTTATGTGAAAAACCCTCAAAGAGGTAAAAACCACGAGACCTAGTCCAGAGCAACAATCCACTATGAAGTAGAACATTACAACCGATCACAAGCACACACCGCTTGGATTAAACCTTCTTCACTCACGCAGGAGTGGATGAACAATAAGAGAATAAAAGAAAAACGGAAAGATCTCACTGATCACGAGAACGTAGAAGCGTTGAGATGTCTAGTGCACGATGTCTAGTGCACGGTAGATCACCTCTACGAGCAGAACCTCTCTTCCACAAGCTTCCTCTCTCTCTTTCTCTCACACCTTTGATAGCCCTAAACCCTTTAGCAAACCCTTGCAAAGCTTTAGGAAAGTCCTTTGCATTACCTGGAAAAGTCCTAGGAACCCCTATTTATAGTTTAGGCAACTCCCTTTCGCACCTCTTGCGAAATCGCCTTAGATTTCCGCAATCCGCACAAGATCCGGACTTAAATCTACGTAACCTTGACTGGTCGGAGTCCTCGATCAGTCGAGCGGCCCACTCGACCGGTCGAGCACCTTCCTCAACTGGTCGAACACCTCGGAGGAATTAATTCAATTGGTTGCTGGACTTTGAGTTGAGCCTCAATCGACTGGTCAAGCGCCACACTCGACCGGTCGAGTAGCCCACTCGACTGGTCGAGCAGTGCAGTGAAACAATCCGATTTTCACCCTGCTGCACTACCTCTCGTCTGAACTAAGGAGGAAAATTCCATCAAATCTCCTCCTTTCCGACTTAGGAGGAATTCACCTTCTTTAAGTTAGCTTGGTTTATAGAAACCTCAAACTTACCTTTGAGCAAACCCTTGGTCATCATGTCTGACTCATTATTATCATGTGAACCTTCTTAAGCTGTAACACATTCTGTTCCAAAGTATCCCTGATCCAGTGATATCGAATCTCTATGTGCTTCGACTTGGAGTGCTAACTTGAATTCTTGCTCAAGTGTATAACACTTTGACTATTGCAATGGACCACGTACTACTCCTGCTTCAGGTTAAGTTCCTTTAGGAACCTCTTCATATAAAACATCTCTTTACATGCTTCTGTGACTGCAATGTACTCGACCTCTATTGTTGACAATATTAGGACCTTTTGTAGCTTGCTCTGTCAAGAGACCGCTTCCCCTGCAAATGTGAACATGAACCCTAATGTAGACTTCCTGGAGTTTATGTCACCTGTCATATCTGCATCTGTGTAGCCTTCTAACATAGGTTTTTCGTCACCATAGCATATGCTCAACCTGAATGAGCATCTTAGATATTGCAGTATCCATTTCACCATATCATAGGTGTGGTTCTTATGCAAGGATATCATCTCTTCTTGCATAGCTTTCAACCACTCCCCCATATGCTTGTCGGCTGGGGCCTCAGAATAATATTCTGGCTCTCTCTCATCAGTGAGTATAATGTACTCATGCGGTAAGTACCTCTTGGACGGGTGTCTGTCCCTAGATGACCTCCTTACCCGTGGCTCAACAGGTGGGTCAAGTGCGAGATGCTCCCTCGGTCAATCTTCTGTAGAAACTCTCTTGTCCTTTGTACCTTGCTGTACTCCACTATCATCAGGCACCACGAGAGTAATAACTGGATCCATATCTTCTAGCTCACCTGAATTAAGTTAATTCTTTTCTGGCTTACCAATGTCTTCTATACACTGATCTTCAAAGAATACCACGTCTTTACTCCTGACGAGCTTCTTCTCAGTCAGATCTCATAATCTGTAACCAAACTTTTTATCATCGTACTTCAAGAACACACATTGTCTGATTTTTATATCGAGCTTGGACCTCTCATCCTTTAGTACGTGAACGTATGCCCTACATCCAAACACCCTAAGATGACTATACGATGGATCCTGTACAGTCCACGCCTTCTCAGGTACTCCATTCAACGGGGTTGATGGAGACCTATTTATCAAATACATCACCGTGTGCATTGCTTCTCCCCGGAACGTCTTGGGCAACTTCGTATGGGATAACATGCATATGATTCTCTCTACAATGGTGTTATTCATTCGCTCAGTCACACCATTACGCTGAAAAGTCTTGGGAACCGTTTGTTCATGCCGTATACCCAATAACTTACAATACTCATGGAAGTTACCAATGTATTCACCACCATTGTCACTGTGGATGCACTTCAATGATCTACCTATCTCTCTCTCGACCATAGCATGAAACAATTTAAACACACCAAAGACCTCGTCCTTGGATTTCAAAGCATAAATCCAAACCCTCCTAGATGCATCATCTATAAAAGTGACAAAATACAATGCCCCACCTAAGATTTTTGTCCTCATAGGACCACAAATATTAGAATAAATCAAATCTAATGCATGCACTTTATTAAAATGAGAAGCAGATTTAACAAATAAAACTCTATGCTATTTCCCTGATAAACAATCAATACAGGTTTTGAGAGGTATACCTATCACATCTGGAAGGAGCCGCTTATTTGTTAGTACCTGAAGCTCTTTTTCACTCATGTGGCGTAGACGCCTGTGTCACATGCTAATAGTTGAATCTTCCACTGCGTTCAACCCAAACTTGTACACACTGACACTTGCCTTGTAAAGGGTGCAACACTTTTTTTCTTTGGCTGCGATCAACAAACCCTTGATGAGCTTTTAGCACCCACTAAAAAATCATCTTTCACAGCCATCATCATCCAACCTCCTCGTCGACATCAAGTTGAGGCGAAGGTTTTGAATGTGCCTCACATCTCTGAGAACTAATATGCAGCTTACATCGGTCTTTATACAAATATTACCGACCCTTACGATCTTTGATACGTTAGAATTTCTCATCTTCACTATCCCATAGTCACCTGACTTGTAGCTTGTGAAAAAATCCCTGTGTGGAGTCACATGAAACGAGGCTCTCGAGTTTATCACTCAGTCGATATCCTGACTCATAGCCGTGAGACATACATCGTGATTTGCTGAAAGAATAACTTCAACGTCACCATCTGAAGCAACCGCAGTGGAATCTAATTCATCTTCCTTTTCTTTTCCTTTTCCTTTCTTGTCGTTCTTATTCTTACGACATTCATACTTATAGTAGCCTTGTCACAATTCCAGCATTCAACATCCTTCCTGGTACTTGACTTGTCTCTTGATTTATCTCGAGCTTTCCCGCCATTTCTGTTTTTTCCTCTCCCTCGATCTTGTATCACAAGGGCCTCTTGCTGAGAAGACGTCTGAGACTTCATCCTTGTCTCCTCATTGAAGAGACAACTAGTTACCTATTCCATGGACACCTTTCCGTCTGATGTGGAGTTACTTAGAGACACCACCAATTTCTCCCAACTATCAGGTAATGAGCTAAGCAATAGTAAAGCCTGTAATTCATCGTCCAGGACTATTTTTATAGCGGAGAGCTGGTTCAATATATTGCTAACTTCATTAATGTGCTCAGCCACAGAACCACCGTCTTTGAACTTAAGATTCACAAGTCGTCTTATCAGAAAAATCTTTCTGCCAGCTGTCTTCCTCTCATATAACCCTTGCAATTTCAGCCATAAGCTAGCGGTTGAGGTCTCTGTAGACACATGGTGGAATACGGAATCGTCCAACCATTGTCTAATAAACCCTACCACCTTTCGGTCCAATTTTTTCCAATCATCATCTGACATATCCTTTGACTTTGCTGATATGCTTTGAAGTAGAGAATACAAGTTATTATGTTGATTTCAGTTGTGGGCCCACCGCTCACTCGGTTGGAAGATCTAAGCCGTCCATTCGTCCCGAGGATTAGGCACAACCCACGCCTAGGTGTCTTTTCTCCACCATGCAAGCAGACGTGTGAAGATCTCAGCCGCATGCAAGATGAACAGTAGCACAGAAGATCGTATGGGCCACATCGATTTCATTCTAAAAGCATTCCTTCCTGAATGGTTTTTCGAGAGGATTCCAATGAACGGAATGGATCCCTCGTCTAATACTAATCACGAGCCACTATTTTTCACAGCGGCGTACGTACGATGTTCTGTTGCGAAACAAAGCTATGTACGAACACAGGTGGGCCACCATCGTTAATCAGTTGGAAGATCCAAACCGTCCATCATGTTGCTCATCCAAAAATGCCCCAGGGGATGTTCTTTTGGACAAAAGGCAAGGGAAGAAGGGAGTGGGTGCGCTGATTTCATGACTGGGTAAACATCCTTACGCATTCTCCACTCCCTACACGCCGACTTTGGTCAGGACTCGTCCCTAATTTCTATATAAGGGGGAGAGAGAGAGAGAGAGAGAGAGAGAGAGAGAGAGAGAGAGAGAGAGAGCTTGAGACATCTCACCTTACACATGGAGCACCATCTGGGCCACTGTGGAGGGGAAGACGTGGGCCGACTTCTTCATCTAAAGTTTCCCTTCATCCTTTTCTTCTTATTTATTTATTTATTTTTTCTTTCCTAAGAGTTTTTAGTTAATCAAAACTATGGTTGGCTAAACCTCTTAGTTAGGTCTAACAGGTGAAGCTTGTAGCGTGATTGAGGTGTTAGCTTTGCTTTGATTATGTTTATTGAACTCTCATAGATTCTAATTTGATTATATGGAATGTTTTAGTTTTAATGGTTTGTTGTGACTTAAATTATAATAGATCTGCGATGCTTGAGCTATTCTCTTTTCAGGTATTGAGATTGTGAACTTGGGAACCCTGTTGTTCACCATTGTCTCACGGGCATGGTTGGGTGATGAAGCCTTTCCTAACTTTCACAATTCTCTCTTGATTGGCTGTGAGATTGGTAAATTACTGTTGTTTGCCATAGTCTCCTGGGCATGGTTAGGTGACGGAATTACTTTTAAATCTTCACCACTCTTATCTATTGATGATTGGATACATGAGAAGTTCAGAGACTTGACAAATCTCTTCTTACCAACTGAATAGGATAAGATTCTGATTCCAGTTGTGTCTTTGAATCATTGTTAGGTAACTTTCCAATTGCTACAAGTGGATCCTTAGCACCCTAGTTACCACCTTTAAATTTATTAGTTTTTAATTAATCTATTCACCATTATTCATTTAAAATCCCTCTGATTTAGATTTCATCTTAGTCTAGTTCTAGTTCAACTTAATTTCAGATAACGTACAGGTTTCAGTCCCTTAGGATTCGACCTCGGTCTCACCGAGTTTATTACTATATCACAACCCTATACCTGGGGAGTGAACACTTTGCAATAGAGCAAGTCCTCCATCTTAGCCTTTTATATGGTCCAGTTCGAACCATTGAGACTAATCATCCTTGATGAGCTACCTTTCATAATTCAAACCGTTGATCTCACTCCGTTAAATAAATCAATAGCTTTGATACCACTTTGTTAGGGGTCATTACACAAACCTTAGGATCTAGCCTCCCAAATACTACCAGAATTATGAGATAATAAAATAATGAAATAAATTAAAGTACAAACCACATGACACGAGATTTTTACGTGGAAAACCCTCAAAGAGGTAAAAACCACGAGACCTAGCCAAGAGTAATAATTCACTATGAAGTAGAACGTTACAACCGATCACAAGCACACACCGCTTGGATTAAACCTTCTTCACTCACGCAGGAGTGGATGAACAATAAAAGAATAAAAGAAAAAATGAGAGATCTCACCGATCACGAGGACGTAGAAGCGCTGAGATGTCAAGTGCATAGTAGATTACCTCTATGAGCAGAACCTCCCTTCCACAAGCTTCCTCTCTCTCTCACTCTCACACACACACACCTTTAATAGCTCTAAACTCTTTAGTAAACCCTTGCAAAGCTTTAGGAAACTCCCTTCCATTACCTAAAAAAGTCCTAGGAACCCCTATTTATAGTTTAGGCAACTCCCTTTTGTACCTCTTGTTAAACCGCCTCAGATTTCTGCAGTCCACACAAGATCCGGATTCAAATCTGCGTAACCTCGACTGGTCGAGTGGCCCACTCGACCGGTTGAGCACCTCCCTTGACTAGTCGAGCACCTCGGAGGAATTAATTCAATTGGTCGTCGGACTTTGAGTCGAGCCTCACTGAACTGGTCAAGCGCCACCCTCGACCGGTCGAGCAGCGTGGTGAAACACTCTGATTTTCACCCTGTTGCACCATCTCTCATCTGAACTAAGGAGGAAAACCTCATTTAACTCCGACCATTAATGAGCACTGAGAACCAAACATCTCTCCAGCAACGCTGAAGTTGTGCTATCCATTGGCACTAAAATCAAAATTTTCCAGGACCTGTGCTATGAAGTGCCACTCCAGATGATCATATGCCTTTTCCATATCAAGTTTAATAATCATGTTACTTCCGTACACCTTCCGGTCAGTCTCATGGACCATTTCCCTCGCAATCGATATGTTATCCACAATACATCTGTCCTTAACAAAGGCGCCTTGCTCCTTTGATATCAACACGGGAAGGATATGAGCAATCTTAGTTGTCAAAATCTTGGAAAAAACTTTCATAATGCAGTTGCATAGACTAATAAGCCTGTAGTCTGTGATGAACTCCGGATTCTTCTTCTTGGGGATGAGGCAGATCCGGGTGCACTGAAAGGCCTTGGGGATCGGTCCACCAGAGAGGAAGTCTATGGCTGCCTCAAGAAGGTCCGTACTAATGATTTTCCAGCAGGCCAAGAAGAAAGCTCCTCCAAACCCATCCGGCCTAGGAGCGCTATCCGGTGGAATAGAGGTGGCTGCAGCTTCGAATTCCTCCAGCGTGAGGGGTCTCATGAGGGCCAGGTTCATCTGGGCAGTCACCAATTTCGGGATGTAGCTGAGGATGTACTATCGGAGTTGCTCCCCTCCAAAGTGAATAAACATTGGAAGTATCGGACCGCTTCATCTCCAATATCATCATTCGTTTGTAATGACTCCCCTGTGGGTTTCTTCAGGTTTTTGATGGACAAACATTTGCGTTTATCTAATACTGAGTTGTGGAAGAAATGAGTGTTCATGTCTCTTTTTGTCAGCCAAGCGATCCGGGATTTCTGCTTCCAGTAAATCTCCTCTCGAAGATAAACACGTTTCAGGTTATCCTGGGCTTGCTGCAAAATAGAAGAGTCCTCCTCCGACCTGGAGTTGAAGAGGGAAAGTTCGGCCCTGGTAACATCATTTTCAGCTGCTTGAACATTCCTAAAGATGTCACTAAAGACCTCTTTGATCCATATTTTCTGTGAGTTTTTCAAGATTTTCAATTTGATGGAGAACCTGAACATGGAGTTAGCCGTGATCTCAGTCTGCCAGCTTTTAGTAACCACATCTGTGAAGTTTTCATGAACCGTTCACATTCGTTGGAAGCGAAAAGGGCGGGGGAAATTTGCAGCCTCTTCCTGGAAAGTGAGCAAAAGCGGCGAGTGATCGGAATGGGTTCGCATCAAGTGCTGGACCTGGGAAGCAGGGAGCGAAGTCATCCAATTCAGGTTAATAAACATGTGATCCAGCCTGGCCCATCTGCGGCTGTTGCCTGCGCAGTTGTTGCTCCAAGTAAAAGGCGAGCCCGAGAACCCCGCATTGAGCAAGCCAGTATCATTGATAACCTCCTGGAAGTCACGCATCGCTCTTGTCATTTGAGGAGTGCCTCCAATACGAATATCAGGGTTGATCGTGGTGTTAAAATCACCACTAACCAACCAGGGGCCTTCAGTCTGGAAATCTCTCAGTTCATCCCATTGGAGTTTTCTTCTCTCCCTATTGCAGCTAGCATAGACTGCAGTGATGGCGATGGATTGAGGGAAGGTAGTTGAGTGGACTTTGATGGTTATGCTTTGAGGGCTAGTCCGGACTATTTGGAGTTGAATTTGGTTCATGCCCTGGATCCATATCTTATTGTCCTCTGTTCCCTCAACAATGCGAGTAGAGAAACCCAGCCTAGAGGCCACCATAGAGCACCGGGATTCTCTTAACATCGGTTCTTATAACAACAGAATTGCAACTTTGTGTTTCTTGACAAGCCCTTTCAGAAATTAGGTAGTTTGAGCATTACCTTATCAACCCCCCACCCCTTTTCATCAGTAACGTAGCCTCTGTTCTTAGCCCTACGCGGTTTTCTTTTCAGTCTCTGACTCTTCCCGTGGATGATGTTAAGCATAGACAGATTTTTTCTTTATTTCTTTATTTTCCCCCCCTGACTGACGCTTCGTGATCTGGTTCACTACTCGAATTAGAGGTAGGAGGATCGTCAGTGCCTGTTTTCTCTTGAATGTCGACCCATAAATTCAGGTCCTTAGGCGGTTTTGCAGCAGCTTGGTTTCTTGGGTCTTTGAAGATCTGTTCTTGCGTGGCATTTAAACCTGTGAGCGTTGGTTCGATCCTAATCTCATCATATAAAGGTATGACTTCATTCTAGGCCCGTTGACCTTCACTCCAAGGCCTAACTGGAGGGGTGATCGGGGGAGCTGAGTTGCTATCAGCTGAGTGTCTTTGGGGTGGATAAGTGGGGCTGAAAATCAGCCTGTCTGGGCTGTCCTTAAACAGATTTTTGACACCAGAGAGCCACCTATCCCAAGCTTCCAGAGCTTCATGTGAAGGTGGAATCCATGGGGTCGTTGGATGGGGCTGTAGACGTTGAGGGCCGTTGGGAATTCTGACTGGCAAGTTGCATTATGAGGTGAACTGATTGTTAACATTAGGAGTCCTGATTGCTTGGGCGTCAGCCATTAGTAGAGGGACTGCCGGTTGGATAACATAGCTGGTAAGAGGCCGGTCGTTTGTTGAGACAGCTGGTAGTTGGGGTGGAAGATCCAGAGTTTGATGGTTGAGGTTTAAGGTGGGTTCTAGGTGAAAGGATGCTTACCTTTGGTGGCCCGAGGGGCTGGCGCACATTTGCCTCTCATCAACTGACTGAGGAGTCTCTGCGGCATTTTGTCGAGCATGTTGAGATGTTTCCAACTGCCATTGATCGCCAAGTTGTGTAGAACCCATCTGTCCAGTTTGGGTGCTGAGATTGCTTGGGACTTGCTGAATTTCCACAATCGGTGTCCTGTTTTGCGTATGTCCAAACGCTCGGGCAACCCATTCCCTTGTGCCTTCTCTGGCCGCATGAGCAGTAGGCTAGGTTTGGCTTTAAAGAATCTCCCGTTCGGATGACAACAACATTCAATGAAAGATGAAATCTGAAATGCTCTTCCTTTTACAAGGAGTTTAGAGATCTTAAAGAGTTAGTCCTCCCGATGCGAAACTATCTTGGCTCGAGCAAACCAGCGATTTGGTCCGCCCAAGGATCCCCTGTCCAAATCAATGGCGGTGCCCATCTGTTCAACAATCTGTCTAATGGTGTGTTCACTCCACTCATGCATAGGGATACCTTCAATCCGTATCCAAACACCTCTGCCCAGAATCGCCATTGCTGGACCCCACATTCTAGTGTTATTCATATTCATTTTCTGGTGAAGGATGCGGTCCCTGGAGAAAGCCAATACCTCTTCTCTGGATTTGAAGCTAATGACATAGGCTGTTTCTGAAATTCTGTGAATCTGTGGTTGGGAGGATTTGAAAGGGGATGATTCCAGAATAACTGCTATTTGATCAGAAGTGTCAGTCGGGCCTGGAACCTCTCCCACTATTGCATTGGACATGTTCGCCCTGCCCTTGTCCGATATCCATTCGGGAATTATGATTGGGGGGAGGGTGGATGGGTGTGGAGAGTGTCGGCGTAGGACATGTGGTTGGGGTCTTTGGTTGTAGCTTGTATAGAATCCCTGCCTGCGTTGGTAGATGAATGGGAAGGGTTGACAGAAGAGGGTTTTTGAGTAGGCAGCGGCTTGAGGTTTGGGGTGATAGTGGGAAGATTACTGGGAGACATTCCTTGGGATGCATCATTAACGATCATACGACGCCTACCCATGAATCGATCATTAAGCATCTCCTTTGCCATTTGGGCTTCGCCCTTGTTCCGAAACCTAACAAATGCATAGCCCCTCTTCCTACCAGACCGGACAAAGGTGGGAATGTAGATGTCTTTGATTTCCCCAAACTAGCCAAACCTCTTCTTCAGATCTTCTTTCTTGATGTCGAATGCAAGATTGACTACGAAGAGGCTCCATTCACTGACCTTAGTTCGCCTGGGCAGAACGGTTTGCCATTCATTTGTATTGGGATCCCTTGCCAAATCAGCTCTCTTGTCCGGATACATCGTTGCAATCCGGTCTACATCGCCGTGGCGGCGACCATCTTCTTCCTATGCTAAGGATACCAAAAAAGTTGGATTATTGCTATAATTTTGTTTAAACAATGGCAGTTAGCAGTCTCTGCTTCTTCTTTTTCTTTTTTTCATGTATTTATTGAAGTACAACAGCAATGACGGTAAATATGATTTTCTACACTTTTATATTATAATCCTCTGATGGATCATACGTTTCAGAAAAGTGTGTTTGTGGTCAGCATGGTTTGTTGTAATGGAGAAGGTCATCTGAATGAAAAGTCCATATTGTTACAATCATGTGCTTGTGAACACAACACACAATCATGTGATGGAAGAGGGGTGAATGCTATGCTACATGCTTTTGCAATTTGAAACAGTGTTTGTGACTAATCGCCACATATATGGTATGTTAAAATGATTACGTAACAACCATAACTTAATGGTATGGTAGTAACTGTTATGCATTATGGAGATGAAATGGCAGTAATGGCTATTATAGAATTTTTTTTTTGCCTGTAATGGCCCTATAGCAGTCCGTAACCGGCTGAAGTAGATTTTTCCAAAAAGAAGGGGGGGAGTCTGTAACGGCTGTTACGACTCGTATTGTAACAGTAATAGTGGGCTAAAATTTTATAAGATAGCTATAAGACCAGCTATGCTTTATGGGATTGAATGTTGGGTAGCCAAGGAAGAACGCATTCATAGGATGAGTGTAGCTGAAATAAGGATATTCATATGGATGAGTGGCAAGACAATGATAAAATTAGAAATGAATGAATTTGAGGGAACTTTGGAGTATCATCAATGATTAACCATGGGTCCCATGGGATAAATCAATTAGCCATATGTCAATCAGATAGTGTAGACTACCCTCCAGGCTCCAAGGCTTATATGATTGATGTATTGAAAAGTTAATTGTGGCGTTAGAAGTCTTGTTATAGTTCTTTTAGTTTCCTTCTCAAAGTTAAATCTCTTACTAGTTGTAATGTGTTTGAATTCAAGTACCTTATATCAATGTGTTTTCATTTCAACATATTCTAGCATGTCTTGGGATATTTTGGCTTATCTTTGTTTACTAAAGACAATTCAATTTAGTGTTGGATGAAATTGTAGATGAACAAGGCACATTAAGTTGCAAGTCTTTCAAACTTATTGCATATTTTTGATGCTCTTTACTAAGCATATTGCAAAAGCTTAGGGTGGAAGCAGAAGTTTTTAATCTTTGGTTTCAGATGCTACAATAGGTTAAAAAAAGTGGTTTGCATGCTAATTTTAGAAGGTGACTTCTGCTTCTTAGATTGTTTTCCTCATCTTGTAAAACTTTTCCCGTGGCTTCAATAGTCCTATGGTGATTGCAGGGAACATGATAAGAAAGTTTGCTTGTTGGGATTGACTTCACTTCTTGCACTTCCTGCGGACCAGTTACCTAGAGAAGCACCGGAACGTGTGTTTAGAGCAACACTTGACCTACTTGTTGCTTACAAGGATCAAGTTATAGGTACTGCTCATTTCATTGGATGCCTTTTCTTTTTCCTCTTTCCTTTTCTTTCTACTAATAAACTCAAATTCGTAACTGAAAATCAATGTGCATCATGCTTTCCTTATGATCACTCTTTTTAGTTTTACCTTTTTATTCCACTTATTTTGGGTCTTCCAAGAGGCTCGATAGTTCATTCCAGCTTGTTGAGGGTCAAATATTGCATATTAGACCCCAGTTATTACATAGATTTACGACCATGAAAATGTTTAAAGGCCTGTTTAAATCATGTTTGTGTTGCAGGGCGAATTTACGAGCATGTGACTGAAAAGGATGCTAAGAGTATAGATTTAACGCTCTGATGTCACCAAGACAAGTTACAAGACTCAAGGGGACTAAGATCGACGTCAAAAATCTGAGAAAATCAAGAAACTGAAGCTCAAGCGGGCCCGAAAATCAGCCAGAATGCTAGATCATAGGGTTTCCGCCTTCCGATCAGTTCAAAACTTAATACATGGCCTAAGGACCATAATTTAACGGTACACGTCAATTTTCATCCATTGGATCCTTGTGAAAGTGGCCCAACGGACAGATCAGCCCACATATCAACAAGTTGGGGCCCGCCTGATCTTTGGATATGCTTCAATGCTGGTATCGACCCCTTAAATTAAATGAGAAAGCAAATTGACAGTTTAGATTTCTCATACCTATTATCAAGGGCCCTACAGCGTGTCATGTGCACTACACTTATCCGTGCATGCGCTGTGCACTGTGTCATCAAAGACGGTCAAATTGTCCTTGACCGAAAGAAGGAATCTCCTTCTTCATTCCTTCTTGCGTACATGAACAGGGAGTTGCGGTCGATGTCAGTGGGCCACCACCGTACATAAAATGTCCAATCCAGACCGTCCATAAGATTTATATGGCCCCTATCACTCAAGCCTAGGCAGAGAAATTTCACAATACAACCGGAGATTGGTTTTCGATCGTCCAAATAGAAAATGGATGGTGACTTTAAAGAGTACATGGGCCGCACCAAAGGATGGCCAAAAATCCCTTTTTCAGACTGGTTTTTCGAAGGGAATTTAATGAACGGAACTGATTCTTCAAGAAACTAAGGCAGGTGGGTCCCACAGCTAACGCAGAATCGGTTTTGGAATTCTTTACGCAAGCTCTATTCGCGTCTGGAGGCTGTCCGTTTTGCAAAAGCTAGTGGGCCGCCATCATAGCCCGTACATTTGAACCAGGCCGTCCATCATGTAGAGGGCCCCGAACTCATCAAAACCATGCTGATTGTTTTCAATAATATACGCACAAGTGCTGGTTTTTGCGGTTACAAATGGACAGCCCTGCACAGATTGTAGCTTAATTACTACTGATGGCCATGTCAATAACATTCCAAATCCACCCATATCCTACTGAAATTTCGTGTACAATCCAATGAATGGATTAGATCGTGTGAGCAGTACCACGAAAAGGGTCCCACCAACGTCCAACGTCAGTCAGGTGGTCCTGTCACGCACGTTGCAGTGTACACAAAGTCGGTCCAACTCTAAACCGACTTCAGCAACATCGGCACTCCACCGACTTCCTGCTACATATAAAAGGAGAAGAGAAGAAAGAGAACGGGGGAGGAGATCTTTTGTTGGCTTAGGCGTGGACGGGAAGCACAGGAGCCGAGTGATTTTTTTCTTTGTTCTTATTTTTATTCTATTCTTCTTTAATGCTTTTAAGAGATTTTTGCCTCACTATATGCATGTGTGGCTAAACCTCTTAGTTAGGGCTAAGAGTTGAAGCTTGTAGCGTAATGGGGGACTTGTTGCTTGTGTAATTTGTTTAGACTGAATGATGTTGATTTTAGTCTGATTTTAAGGGAATGCTTTTAGTTTTTTTAATGGTCTGTTGTGACTGAAATTATAATGGGTCTGCAATGGCTTTAAGCATCTTCATTTTTTTTTAATGTTATGACGTCAAGAAGCTTTGTTGTTCACCATTGTCTCTTGGGCATGATCGGATGACAGTACCCTTCCTAACCTTCATATATGTGATTGGTTGGTAATTAGTTTAATTCTGTTGTTTGCTTTGTCTCCTGGGCATGGTTTGGTGATGGAATCCATTCTAATTCATATACCTTTCATCTCTTTAAAACTATATCAAGTAAGTTCAGTTTAATTTTCATGATTTCTAAAGCAGACGTAAGATCTCCCTGATCTCTACAAGTAGATCCTTTGAATCCTTAGTTTGTCTCCTCTGAATTCTCTTAAGTTTTAAATAATTAATTCACAATTCTTCATTAAATTCAATTTGATTTAGATTATATCTTAGTCTAGTTCCAGTTCTAGTTAGTTTTAGATAACGTACAAGTATGAGTCTCTTGGGATTCGACCTCGGTCTTACCGAGTTTATTACCACATCGCAACCCTGCACTTGGGGAGTGAACACAGCTCAGCTACACATGCTTTTGATTAAGATTTGACAAGAAGGGATAGCCCGACAGTTTTTTCACATTATGCACATGTTTCACTTGGAGAAGGTTTGCCATGTTAGTATTTTTAGAGTCTTTTACAAGAACTATGCAAGTTTAGAACTGCTCCTAGATTAATCATAATAAAGGAGAGCTTTTATGGTCTTTGTATTAAGATTATAGATGGATTTTGGCTCAATGGATTGAGGTGATTTGTTAGACAAGATCTACATTAGCTGACCAAAGTCAATCTACAACAGGTGATTTGGATGTAGTATGATCATGAGCTATGCAGGTTCATTAAAATTGTGGCTTTGAGTGTGGTGGATGATTTTCAGATACAACGTACGTGCAAGGTCAAAGATTTAGCCAATACCTTCAAACTATGGCTTTTGGATTAAGGGATTGAGGGTGCTTTGCTATACATTATCTACACTGGGCTCTAAACATGATTCATCTGTCATTTGGAGCATTCTTTTTCATCTTAAAATAGATACAAATTGTACATTCTAAGTTCCTGCCAAATTGATCGGAAACCCATATTCCAGGACAATACAAACCTGTTTTGAAAGATCCTTAGACTTGCTGATATTGAGCATGGGTTTGTTCTGTTGTGGTTAGTGGTTTCTCTTTGTTCTTTGAGAATGTCATGGGCAACCATTTTTTCTTATGTATTTCTTATTTTATTTTATTTTATTTTTTACTTGCTCTTCAATTTTTTCTATGCTCATTTTTTTGAAGAAAATGCAAAAGTTGATATTCTTGGCTGTAAGATTGTAACGCCCTGAAAATCGGGGGTCGAGCATAAACTCCACTCCCGAGTTCCAGAATATCACTTATGCAACATTTTCAATGATGGATGAATGTTGACTGTAATAGTGCATAAAACATGAAGTGGATTAAGCCAAAACATCATATCATACTCCAGAGAGTTAAATTAGCAAGCGGAAGAATGTGATAGATATATAAAATATATGAACTGTTGTAGGTCTCCAGAGTGTGAACATGTTACCAGGTTAAACATATACATGTATGTTCCAAAAATGATCAAAAAGAATATACATAAGTGCTCCAAAAATATAAAATGACAAGTGTCATGGCATCAAATCAACCTCCCTGTAATCCGTCGATCAGAACACGGTCTACCGGACCCGCCTGATAACCGCCTATAGGAGAAATCCTCCTCATCAACAAACAAGTCTGGCTCCGCTTCACAAGCAGCGCCATCATCTGAAACTAAAACAGGGACTGGTTGGTGTGTACAACACTGTCCCGTAACGTGGGAGTGAGTGACCAACTCAGTGGAATCATATAGCAAAGGTTAACATGTTATCAAATCAATCAAGCGATAATGATAAAGCAAGCAAATCAAACATTCCTAAATACTGTAATTAATATAAGAATGAAATAACATGATGGATGCCCTCGCCAACATACTCCTTCATGCGACACTATCTTATGTCTGCGACATGCTTTCTTCCCTCAGTGCTCCACATCTTCCAGGCACATGCAGTACGATATGAATATGATTACCGAGTTGTTATTAGTCCTTTTCATACAATAGGATTAGGAAACTAGGGTACTTTCCTTATATCATTCCCAACAAGGATCCTGTCTAGGGTCGTCACTCCTAGTAGTCTCATATGATGATATGGTTCTAGGTCACTGTAAGGGCTGCCAGGGCTGTTGCACGCACTCGTTGCACCGCTCCCCCATCACCTTATCAATATAGGCCTAGTTGTACTCTTGTTGCTACGGAAGGGTCATCGCCTCACGTAGACTCAGAGTACGTTCGAGGTCACTACAAAGGGCTGTCAGGGCTGTTGCACGCACTCGTTGCACCGCTCCCCCATCACCTTATCAATGTAGGCCGACAGCTCGAATATAGTGTCCCATACCACCATAATCGGCTTACGAGTCTGGGTTGCCCACTGGTCACTACGGGGAGGCTCGTGGCCCTAGCGTAGGCCGACAGCTCGACCATGGTGTCCCATACCACCATGCCCGGCTCATGAGTCTTAGTGGATCAAGGTACCACGGTTATCAGTGTTATCACTGGTAAGTTCAGTACCCTAGGTTCAAGCAGTTATGTCCGATACAAGGTGAACATACAATGGTCAATCGGGTTACTTGATGAGTCCGACTAGCACGAGCGCACGTTGAATTGACCGACATGAAGTGCACAAGCACTTCGTGTGGCCTAATCACTGCCGATAATTCTAGTACGACTCGGGTTCGTCATACACATCTTTCGTGGCGAATAGAATCCAACCACGAATCCTAATCTGTTACCGACTGCCAGAACTAGAGTATAGTCCCAAGCATATGTAATGTGAATCAGTAATCATATGAGATAAACAAAATTGAAATAACAAGTAATTCAAGCATGTTAGCAACACGTTATAAGATACAATATAAGCAATTTAACCATACACAAGCATTTTATATATATAAGATAATCAATTCAAATATAACAACCATGGAAGGAATCATATACATCATCAAAATAGTTGAGAATCCTATCTCAACAGTAATCTACAACCTCATTTACTCAATACTTATACAAACATTTATACAAACACTTAGTCTACACACATTAGTCTACATGGCATATGTCGGCCAAAATGTGCATTAGGGCGAATCTCTTCGTCAAACAGATCATACACACATAACTAGTACAAGTACACGGTAAATACTCATGGCAATTATATCAGCAAAATATGTACGTATACAGTATTTTCTACAAATATCCAAAATATCCTAAATCTCATATTCTTCGTACGTATTCAAAATGAAAAATAGACAGCATGTTATACATGTCAAACAGCATTCTTGTCAACAATCTACCACTAAATGGCATTGAAAGCTTTGAAAACAGGTAATCTAAGCATCTAAAATCTGCACCTTACGCCGTAGAAGCATAATGAATCGAATAGAGACAAGTCTTTGTTAACGACGATACGACGACCTATAACATAAGGTAAGTCAGCTACTTAGCTATTTGTACCTATACGAACCTTAAAACAGGTTAAGGTTAGGGTTTTCTTACTTAGAATGAAGTTAGAATTACCGAAAAAATGATGTAGACGTGATAATTGATGTGGAATGGCAAGGAAGAAACCCTGGATCGAACACCATCTCTCTCTCACACTTTCTCTCTCTTTTCTCCCTCCTAAAACTCTAGGGTTTAGGAAATTCGTATGGGTTAGAAAGCTAAGGGTTTAAGGCCCTGTTATAAGCCCAAACATAACGAAAACGGACTCCAGGTCAAGGTATACTTAGGTTATAACCAAATTGGGTCTGTTCTGATCCAATGGAGCACTTCTGGAGGTCCTGTTACTAAATGCGATCGGACTTAAGCTCTCTAATACTGGATCTAGGTCAAGCTAAGTTTTCAGTCCGGTCGGGTTTCCATATCGACCGTGTCGGACCAGTTTCAGTTCAACGGTTACGGGAACTCAATTAGAGCTACAAGTACTATGACATGTAAGGGCCACCTATCTTGATCCAAGGGTAAATTTGGGTCAAATTCTAACGGTCAAAATGCTTAAAAATAACGCACAAGTGAAACGTTCCAGATTTCTTTAAAAATATAATTAATTTTCTAAATATCTTCATTTTCTCACTCTCTTTACTCCGGACGCAAGGAAACAGTCCCAGGACATCGTTTGACCTTGATTTTCGAAATGATAGTCAAGTCTAACTAAACGGTCATAATGGTTTAAGATCATGGATATCAGACTTTCGACGTGCGGTATAGATCCAATATGAAGTTACAAAGCATTCTCGGGAGCAACTGGGTTTAGAGTTGGATCCTAGATTTTAGGGTAACATAGTGGTAACAAGTTTATAGGTTTTGGGTCTTACAGATCGTATTTAAAGTGGTTGGTGCTAACGTCACAAGAAATCTAGTGTAGCGCTAGTTAATTCACGTTAAATTTCTAAAGAATTTGGTCCTAAATGGTGTCTTGGGCTTTGGAATTGAGTTCTAAGAGGTTACCAAGGTGTTATGGTTAACCCATTGCCTAAAGATGCCTAACTCCAGGTTGGTAAAAATTCGAGGTGTTACAAAGATACTTGTTGGTCGTATTGGCTGGGAAGTCATGTTTTTTTAATATTGCCATTTTTGAAATATTTTGTGATTTGGAACCTTTAAGTATCATCTTGATTTATTGATTTGCAATTAATATATTTCCAATGCTACAACACTAATGTCTTATTAGATTTTTTATAATTTGTATGATTTTCCCATGATTCTTTTAACTTATGCAGATTTTTATTATTTTTTTTAAATTTCTAATTGAATGTGTTCACAGTTACAAAAGCGTCAGCTCTTTCTTGCCTGTTATGGTGCTTGTCCTCGAGAGGAGAAATGAATTGTGGATATGGCCCAAGTACTTTCAGGCTCTTGTAAATGAAATTAGCTGCTCCTAAGGCATCTTCTTCTAAGAGGAAATCCAAGGATGGAGATGGAGATGAAGATGGTTCAAAGAAGAGAACCAAAGAAAAAAAAGGATCTTAATGCACTAAAGAGAGCTATGTCTACTTTCTTCTTCTCACAAGCTCAAAGAGATGCAAGTTGTTTTTGGTATGCCATATTGTTTTTTGTTTCTTGTTGCCTTTAAAAGTTTTTGGTATGCCATGCGTGTATTTTTCTATTATGTAGACTGGCCTTCTCAAATAGATCGGTTAGTTTAGGGCTTTGGAGAAATGGCTATATCTAGAAATGGATGTGTGCAAAAGCAAGAAATATATATCTAAATTCAATGGATGATATATTATATATTTCAAAAATAGTTGTTAATTTATGAGAATTGCCGACGGCTAAAAACCGTTGAAAACACCGACGGTTTTAACCGTCGCTCTTACTGTCGGAAACAC
Source organism: Magnolia kwangsiensis (assembly GCA_037074715.1). Taxonomy (NCBI): domain Eukaryota; kingdom Viridiplantae; phylum Streptophyta; class Magnoliopsida; order Magnoliales; family Magnoliaceae; genus Magnolia; species Magnolia kwangsiensis. Next base: position 17,645,164 of record CM073576.1, on the reverse strand, counting down.
CAATGGTTTTAATCCGTCGGTGTTGCACCTTTGCCGACGGACTTGCAACGGTTAAAATCCGTCCGGGAAAGTCATTGCCGACGGTTAAAAACCGTCGGCATTGCCCTGTTTTCTAGTAGTGAACATACCCTATCGTATGATGAAAGATGATAGCGAGGGAAGTTGGAGAGACTTACAGGGAGTTGGATACGAAGGGGCAGGAGTCGACAGATGCAGGGCCAGCCAACTGCAGTAAGGAAGGCAGTAGCATGATGAAAACATCTTTAAGGGGGCCAGCAGCACCCTGACATACAAGGCTACCAACAGGAAAGGTAGTAGCAACACCAGCGAGAGTAGGGAGCATGATCAAGAAGAGTGGATCCTGAACTGTCCCAGAGATGACCAAATATGACAGAGCATGGAAAACTTAACCGATCTCTTTCTTCAATCAACTATGCCGAATCTAGGCCACCCCTGATTTGTCTAGGACATTGGATCCTCTAATAGGCTTGGGGAGATTAGCGATGTTGAGAAAAAGTTTGTTGGGGGCGTCGCTGCTTACAATGTGGGCTAGGCCATTCGTCACTATATTTCCTTCCCTCAAGATATGACTAAAACTGAGAGTGAGAGATTGGGAGAGCTGATGGATAGATTTTAGTTAGTACCATAGTTTCCAACCGCAAGAGTTGGAATGATTAGTGATGGCTTCAAAGAGGGTGCTGAAGTCAGTTTTGACAATGATCGAGGATAGCCCCATTTCCTTGCATAGCGTGAGCCCACCAATCATCGCTCTCGCTTTAACAACCATGTTAGTGATGTGGCTGTAGCTGTTACGAAAGGTGAAAATCAGGTTCCCAGCTTGATCGCGACAAACACCTCCACCACCACTAGCCCATGGGTTGCCCCTTGCTGAACACTCAACATTTAGTTTCTTTCAATGCCTAGCCGGTCTGGTCCATCTAATAATCGTGGCCTTATCAGAAGAAGAAAAGAAGTGGGACGTGTCCTTGGAGGAGCCACGAAGAGAAATTCCTTTCCAGACTAAACTGTCAAGATGAGTGAGCTGAGTTCCAATCTCTACAAACCAATTGGAAACTCTGCTAATAATGGTATTTGCTGAGAACCGTTGATTCTCGAATTTGGCTCAATTCTTACCGAGCCAAATTTCCCAGCTGATGATATAGGGGGCCAAGCCTTTGAGGAACTTCTTGGCCTAGGAAGTAGAAGCCATTGCAGTCCATTCTATGACTCGGGATTGGATGAATTGGTTGGGGGGCATGGGGATTTTGAAGATGGGGGTGAAATGGTTCCACGCTTCAGAGGCAATCCTGTCGTGGCATAGTAGGTGGCCTACGTCTTCAATTTTGGGAGTTGAGAAGGGATCCATGGCGCTGGCTGAGAGAGGAGTGGGGTTACTGCTCAGATATGGCCTGTGTTGAAGGATTTGCCTGTGCAAAAGGCTGGAGTGGGGTTGATGAAGAGGCCTGGCACTGTTGTCCTGAATTTGCAGCTGGGAGACATTGATTTGTAGGGCCTGCAGAGTAGACATATGCTGGCCATTGATTAACGATGAGGCGCTGGCGCCCTTTTGCTGCAAGGGGCGATGGAGATGGGCGTGGTGGGATCCTACTGCTGTTGGGGATGGAGCAGGATCAATTAGGTGGGAGGGAGCTGTGGCTAGCCGAGAGGGAGTGAAAAACTGGGGCGAAGCAACAGGATCAATGGTTGGATGCCTGCGACAAACACAGATGGAAGCCAGACTGACCCTAATGTGTTGGATGGCTACATCCACCGGGACAACTTATGCATAATCTTCCAATCTTAGGGGGAAGAATTTGTTCCAGGCCCATTGAGCCCAACTTTGTTTGAGTCTGGTTGATCGGAGGGTGTTCCAGGCAAACTTGGTTGAGAACTTGCCATTTGGGGTGAGGTTCCAGATGAGAGTGTCCCTCGTGTCAAACTCGAAGACGTCGCAGTGGAAGATGGCTTGAATGGCATGATGGGGAAGGAGATCTTGAGCTTGGATCAAATTCCAATTGCCAGATAGATACTGAAAATATGAGAGAAGTTTCTCTATTGCAAGGCTAAGGCGGGGAGGTTCTCGTACCGATTAGTAAGCTGTTACTAGTCCAGTTGTGAAGCCAAAATTTAACATTTCCTTCTCCAACTAGCCATCTTAAATTGAGAATGGTGAAGCTAAGTTTGCTTTTGATATCCTTCTATATACTAGAACCATAGTTCCTGTCTTGTCTGGGGGAGCCGATGAGTCGCTCTTTGTATTTAGCTAAAAAAAAAATCTGGCCCATAAGGATTTTCCCTCGATAAAGTGCTAAACCATCTTGCAGCGAAAGGCTTGCATGACTTCGCCGATAAGACGGATCCCAAGGCCTCCCTTTAAGGCTGGGTGGCAAGCTTCGGTCTATCTAACACAATGGTGCTTATTAACCCTGTCCGTTGATCCCCAAAAAAAGGACGTGATATTTTTTTCAATATGCCTGCTGGTTTTCTTTAGAATGTTGACTGCTGAGAGGATGTGCATTGGAATACTGGATAGAACATGTTTAATGAGGACCAACTTGGCTGCTTGGTTTAATAGTTTTGCCTTTTAGCCAGCGATTCTGTGCTCGATCTTTTGAATAAGAGGAAGAAGATGAAGATACCAGATTCTCCCTTTTAGAAGAGGCACGCCAAGGTATAGGATGGGGAGCATCGAGGGCCGAAAACCAAATATATGAGTGATGTGCCTGACTCTAGTTAAGCCTGCTCTCTTAGGAAGAATGAAGTAGCTTTTTGAAGGGTTAACTTTTTATCCAGACGCCTTCTCATATGACTGAATGAATGAAAGGAGAGAGCGGATCGATGAGGTCCTGTCATTCAAAAAGATTATAATATCATTAGCAAATAAGGGATGGGAAATGATGGGGCAACTCCTGGGGAGATTGTATGCGAGACATTTCCCAGAAAGGAAAAGTTTTTTCAGGCCCCTACTAAGGACCTCCTCCATAATGATGAAATTACAAGCGATAGCGGATCCCCTTGGCACGGGCCTTTAGAGAATTGAAAGAAGCCATGCGCAGTTCCATTGATGAGGATGGAGAACTAACATCATTTCCAACATTGTTCTGCTATTTGGATCCAGTTTGGATGGAGGCCAAACTTGAGAAGGATGGTGCAGATGAAGGACCATTCCATCCTGTCGTATGCCTTCTCCAGATCTAGTTTAATGATGACGTTGCTGTCGTGAGTTTTTCGATCGATGTCGCTAGCCATCTCTGAAGCAATGGAGATGATCTCAACAATAGATCGATCCTTGATAAATGCACTCTGCTCTTCAGAGATGATTGATGGATCTTGGATAGCCTGGTGGCTATGATTTTAGAGAAAATCTTATGTATGCAGTTGCATAGGCTGATGGGCCGGTAGTCGGCAAACGTTTCTACATTTTTCTTCTTGGGAATAAGGAAGATGGAAGAGCATCGGAATGCTCTTGGAATAGTGCCTTCCTGGAATAGTTCAATGAAAGCTTCAAGGATGTCTTATTGTGTGATGTCCCAACATGAGGTGAAAAACCACCTGAGAAACCATTCGGGCTAGGCGCGCTATCAGCAGGAATGGAGAAGGTGACTTTGTTAACTTCATCTAAAATGGGGGGGGGGGGGGGGGGGGGCATTCATATGATCTAAAATCAGAGTGGGAATGCATTGCAGAAAGTTTGGAGGAGCTGAAGCAGCCCTGGATGTTAAAAGATCTGGAAAAAAAAAAAAACTAACTACTTTGCCAATCTCTTTGGTGGTATGAATAGTTGAACCTGAGGTGGGTTGGATGGATGGGATGGAGGCTCTTCTCCTCTTATCCAGGATTGACACATGAAAGAATTTGGTGTTGCGGTCCCCTTCTTTAAGACAGGAAATGTGAGATCGCTACTTCCAGAAGATCTCTTCAAGCAGGAGGGCTTTCTTAAGGGATGCTTGGGCCAGGTGGAGGGCGATTCTATCCTCATTGGATCCAGATAGGAGGAGATTAGCTTTTGCAGCATTTACTCCATCTTCTGCTAATTTAACATTTTGGAAAACGTTCCCAAATACCCTGGAGTTCCAGATTTTCACGGCTAATTTAAGCCTATTCATTTTCAGCAGGAGTTTAATTAGCGAGGTGCCTTGCACTTATTGCTACCAAGATTCACAAACCAATACGTGAAAATCATCATGATGCATCCACATGTTTTGGAATTTAAAGGGTCTAAGCCCATTACCTCTCGATTATGTAATGGAAAGCACTAAAGGGGAATGGTTAGAGAATACCCCAATTAGATGTTCAACTTTGCTTCATGGAAATGCTTGCAACCAACCAGAATTAATCAATATCCTATCTAATCTGGCCCATCGCTGTCTCTACCTCGATCAGTTGCTGCACCAAGTGTATTTGGATCCTGAGTATCCAGCATCCAACAATCCTACTTTTCCAATGGTTGATCTGAACTAATGCATCCACATGTTCTGGAATTTAAAGGGTCTAGGCCCATTACCTCTCGGTTCTGCAATGGCAGTAAAGGGGAATGGTCAGAGAATACCCCAGTTAGATGTTCAACTTTGCTTCACGGAAATGCTTGCAACCAGGCAGAATTAATTAGCATTTTGTCTAGTCTGGCTCATCGTCGTCTCTGCCCCAATCGGTTGCACCAGGTGTATTTGGATCCTAAGTATCCAGCATCCAACAATCCTACTTCTCCAATAGTTGATTTGAACTCGTCCATACTTCTGATGTCTGAAGGGCTTCTGTCAATCCTCTCGTCTGGGCTGACGGTGGAGTTGAAGTCTCCGCAATGTAGCCATAAACCATCAACTAATTTGGATGTGGAGATGATATCTCCCCAAAGGTGAGCTCTCTCTAGTCTATTGCACGCAGCGTAGACCACAGAGATGAGAAAAGATTGGTTGTTGTCCTGAATTGTGACCCTAACCATGACACATTTCTTGGAGGCTGCAATTGTTTGAAGCTGGTAAGGGGTTGAAGAGGATCAAGATTTTTCCATCTGGTTGCTCCTTTGTTATAGATTGCTAGAATCCCAATTTAGATGCTATCAGTTTCTCTTATAGGGCCGGACCATGGTTTCTTGAAGGAAAAGAATTGCTACCTTGTTGATGTGGATAAGACGCTTCAGGTGTCTCAGGGTCGGAGCATTTCCTGGTCCTCTCACGTTCCACGAGAAGATGCTAGGCATCAAATTCCCAGCCAATCTCAGCGGCCCATTTCCTGAACCCCGCAAGGCAAGAGCTCTTCTTTAACGATGCCTTCTTTCTTTTTTTGATTTTCGCTGGGAATAATTTAAACGCGGATGAGGAGGTAACGTGATCATGAAGCTGCTGATATGGCTGGCCTCTAATGTCCACCCATAGCTCCATCTCTCCCTTTATAGTGCAGACTGGTGGTTCAGGTGGGTCGGTAGGTGAGTCAGAGACATATTCCGAAGGCGTGGTGTCTTCGTCTGAATATAAATAACTATTAGAGACTAATGGGTCACAACTATTGATGACAGAAACTCCGGGCCAGCTCCAACTTCTGGATTGTCCTGCCTGTTGTCTTTAATCTGGAAGATTTGAGCTTCTACTTCCAGGTCTTGATTAGGGGTGTTTCTCAGGGCTAGGTTGGTGGGGTCCATTAGAGGGGCTATTTGGATATCCGGTGCCAACTGTGTTAGTTGTGGTGTCAGGGTAATGGGAGGGTTGATGGGGCTATTGGTAGAGGTTGTTTGTGTTGGGGAGATGGGATTGAGCAGATTGTGGTCTACTAAGATGTAGGTTATTTGGGTTGGGAAGCTAGAATTAAGCAGGTTATGGGTAGGAATGGTTTTGAGATTCACTGAGTTGGCTGTGGAGGGTATCAGGGAGTTGGGAGGTTGGTAAAAGGGGGGTTGTGTGTTGGATCTATACATGTTGGCTATGATCTAGTTTGTGGGGTTGGTGGATATGTGGTTTGGCTGAGTTGGTGGGGCTGATTAAGCTTGGGTTAGGCTGGAGGTGTTGGGGAGAGTGGGCGTGAGGTTAGGTTGATCGGGTCTAGATGGACTAGAGGGAGTAGCCGAAGGGAAGAGTGTGGTTGGGGACTTATTTTGCTTGGTTGGAGTGGTTGAGACATTTTGTCGAGCACCCGTCGAGCGTGGCTCCTCTGATTGATAGGGCAGACAAGCGAGGCCTCCCTCTCAGCTGATAGGACCGGATCGATGCCAAGGCAATGACCAGTCTAAGATTTATCTCTCTCTTTAGCTGGATAGGGAGGGGGGTGGAGATGGTTGGCCTTAGGATTGAGTCATCAATATTGTTGGGTTGGGGTTTGTGCTGGTTAAAGAATGGAGGAACTTCAAGGGTCAGCTATGAGGGCTCAATGGAGATAATCAGGAATGATCATCCTTCTACTTCAAGATCCAAGATAGTCGAGAGATGTGGGCCTGGGTTGGGGATGATTTTTACTCTGACGAACATGAGGAATGCGGAGGATAGGGTGAGTTGGTCGATCTCAACAACCATGCCGAAGTAGTTGGCTACCTGTTCGATGGTTTGTCTGCACTAAGAATGAAGAGGAATCCCCTGAATCCGAATCGAGGTTCCTTGGTTGGTCAAAACAGCCGAAGGTTCCTAAGGTGAAACAAAGCATAGGCCATGCTGTGATGGAGAATGGTGTCACATTGGAAAGCTAGAGCTTCTTCCTTGGTTTGGAAGTTGAGGAGGAACAATTGGGATGATACTCTAGTGATATCCACCTTCGAAGCTCCGAAAGGAGATTGTAACACCTCGAGTTTTTAGGGATTGTGTAGGAACTCGGCCTCCAATGTCACTTACAACCAAAATTTACTATTTTGTGTTTAATCTATTTTAATGAGCAGTATAGAATTGCTTGGAACGTGAATCACAATCACAACTATTTTTTTGAAATGAAAGCAACTAATGTTCGTAAGTCTACAGAATATATCAATGGGTCACCCAAGGCGTCGCCCGACAAAATACAAAAAAATGACATGTCCAAAAGAATAGCACGCTGAGTCCCCTACTCAGCAATCCAAGTCCGCCCGTGAAATCTACGGCAAATCGCCCATCAGTTGTAAGTAAGACAACTTATCCTCCTCATCAATGCTCGCACCGCACGACTCATCGAACTCAACATCACCTGCGGCTACTGAAGAGTCTGGTTGGTGTTTTAAAACACCGTCCCAGAGTGGGCGTGAGGGATCAACTCAGTGGGTGCTATTAGCCTTAAGTTACAACAAGAATCAATTCTATGATGGATTTAATGAAAGATAGACATTCATAAATTCCTAACTAGTCTTATTAATGCATATGCATGATATATGATATGATGCATGATCTCTCAATAACACTCCCTTGAGCGACTTCGTCTAACGATCACGTATCGCCAATCTAACTAGTGCGATGCAATCGTGATCATGTTAGCCGAGTTTTTAATTAGTTCCATTCAACCAGCAGATTGGGGAAACTAGTACACCCCACGATGTCAACGCCCTTAACTGGTTACGAGGCCAAGGCCCCTCAATGTGCGAGATCAGGACCTTGCGATCCTTGATCCCATCGGGTTCCCCATCCCCGATTTTCAAGCACATGTGGAGTGTTGAGAAGTGGGATCACTCGCGGTCACTACGGGGAGGCTCATTACCCCAGCCTAGGCTGACAGCTTGAACACAGTGTCCCATTCCACCATGCCCGGCTCTCAAGACTGTGGATCGGTTTCAAATGGTTATTGATGGGCTTCAGTGGGCGAAGGGTGTTCCAGGTTCCATATAAACGTGAGCAGGCTTGGTTAACAAACATGGTTGGTCAGTAATAGGACTAGACCGTGTGAGTTCAGGCGAGTATGTGACTGACGACATCGAGTACAAGCGACCCATGTAGTCCAACTACTGTCACCCATTCGCATCCGCCCAAATCCACTAGTCTAGCCTCAAGATAGTCCTACCAACGGGACTACCTTCTCTCACCTCTGTTTCCTGACCAACCTAAGGATTTGATGGTATTCAATAACACTTCAAAAAATTAGAATTTATCATCTAACACAAATAATGTCATGCACTCATACATCAAACATATAAATTTAGATTTTTCTGTAAATACAATTACTAATAATATTACGAAATGAATGTGTATGTGTGTTGTGTAGGGTTGGCGAAGAGTTCAAGAGCTATACATGATTCATGGAACAAACATACAAGGATGAATGCTAACACAAACATACAATAAGGATTTATGCAATCATACATACCACAAGGAAGGTTATACTAGAATCATATGTGAGATGAACATGCCACACCAAAATCAAGCCTAATCATGTTGAAGAACAAATAAACAACACTCAATCATTTCATGGAATTTGGGAGGACCTAATCATGTAGGGTCTTGGTTAGGCTCCCTCTAGATTACTCAAGAACATCACCCAAACATTCATAATCATTAAATTCATACTAAAATTGATGCTAGGCCCCCTAAGAATAATAGTCAGCACCTTGTGACGTTTCGCCCAACCCGCGGTGCTCATTGGGTTAGAAAATTGGGAAAAATGATTCCTATGCTAATTTAGAAGCAATTAGGAAAGATTCATGCAATTCATTTTAGAAAAACCTAGGTTGGGAAGGAGGTTTTGTTTCTTACTTTTCAATTGCGAATGAGGCAAATTCGGTAGAGGAAAATGATCGATGCTAGGATTTTGATTGGAGGAAACCGATGAAGGGAAGCACCAAAGCCTCCCTCACCATACTCTCTCTTCTTCTCTTCTTCTTTCTCTCTTTCTCTCTCTCTCTCTCTCTCTCTCTCTCTCTCTCTCTCTCCTTTGAAAATATAAATTCGTATAGGAAGAGGGGGTGCCCAAATGAAGTCCTTATATAGTGCCATATTTAGTGTAAATGGCCCCAATGGTTGAGTTTTTACTATACTAGCCCTATGGGAGAGTTTTTCTAACCTTTAGGGCTCATTATGGGGTTTACAAGTTGATATACATCGTAGAATAGTTAACCCTAATGATGATCTACGTATGGATATGATCAGCTCGTCATTTGAACGTGTCAATCAACGAATATGATTAGAAGTTTGTTTAACGGTCACTGATGGTCGATCGGGGCTGCGACTATACAGATATGAGTAGAAAAATATCCTTACTCCATGTGTGAAGTTTGTTTGTAAATTGACAGTCCGAAATTCTTAACTTTGCATAAGAGTGGACGACCCGATTCGTTTAAGTTTCAGCTTCTTCCTTTAAGGTATTTATACTTCTCGTGCACTCGTCCTTTGGCTCAAGTTGAGCGGTTTTGGACAGTACCCAGGTCCGACTCCCGCGATAGATGTCGAGCCCAGTAAGACAAACATTATTTTATAGTTTTGGAACTAGTGGCCCACCAACGAGTGGTCTAGAGCTTGTTCGGAAAATTGGGACATTTATCGAATGAATTAGTTATTGAGATTTCTCGTGGACAATGATTAGGGTTTGAATTTACTATGTTCATAGTGTGACTTATTTATAGTTAGTTAAAGTAGAGATTTGGTCATGATTACTCTAAACTGTCAGTTTTAGGCTACAAGAGTAACAGGGTTGATTTGGTCGATTAGTCAAGATCCGAGTCTTATCCGACTCAGCTTAGGTTAGATCTTTAATTTAGTTATGATTGTCTTGATTAGTTAGTAATGGATCGATTAGATTTGGGTCCTCTGTGAGTAAATCATGGGGCTAAACTTGATGTTCGAGTGATCGGGCGGATTCGTTGGCTTCCTATGGTTGATTAATTGGAGTTGTGCGGTTCTTTACTAGTACCACCTATGTATAAACTAACATTGAGTGCTAATGGTCAGTAAGTGATAATATAAGTTAATTACATAAAAAAAATTCAAGGATTTTTAGAAATCCAAAACAGTGAAAATTCAGGACGTTACAGAGATGTTCTAAGTGAATCAATCAGTTGAATTACCGAGCAGGAGGGTTCCGTAGCAACACCTATCGATGTAGTAGCTAGAGCTCTTCTCCAAGCGGCAGAAACCCTAGATGAGATTTGCAGCGTGTAATTCCTCTGTTCCAGAGCGCTCAAGGGAGGGGGTTGGCAGGGGTTGGAAAATAGTGTTTGGAAAGGGATCATGGGATGGGTTGAGCAGTTGGCAGGGGGATCAGTTGAGGGGGTTACAGCCGAGTTTACTTGGCGATTGTGGGCTTCTTGGGTGATGATAGATCGGCCTCACAATATAGTGCCTTGTAGACTGGCCATGACAGCTTGAGCATCTTCCTTGAAGTGGAATCTCACAAAACCAAAACCCTTATTCCTTGATGCGTTCTTCAACAACGGAACATAGATATCAACAATGCCCCCAAATTTAGAAAATAGATCCCTGATGTCGGCGGTACCGCAGTGGAATGGAAGGTTGACGATGAACAGGGAGTGGGGTTGTTTAAATGGCCGACACCTGTGGATGGTGGTCCATCCTCCCTCTTCGGCCATCCTTACCTCCGCCGAGAGTTGGACAGTCTTCTTAGCTCTTGATAGCACTGATTTCCTTGGTAGAATGAAAGAATTTTTTGAGGTATTGACTTTTTGACTTGAGAACTTCTCATAGGATCGAAGGAATAAAAGTATCAAACAAACATTTGAGAGCCTGCCATTAAGGAAACTAATAGCATCATTAACAAGAAGAAGCGAGATAAAAGGACATGCTCTGGGAGATTGAATGGTTAGCACATTCTTAAGACGAAGAGCTTTCTGATTCCCCTGCTCAGAATTTCCTCTATTATGATAAATATAGCTGGCGAGAGAGGGTCGCCTTGTCTCAAACCTCTGGTTGATTGGAAATAACCTATAAGCTTCCTGCTCAATAGGATGGAGAACCAACATCCATTCTAACAACGTTGAGCCAGTTCCACCCATTTCTCTATCAAAATTGAATTTGAGGAGACTTTATCAAAATTGAATTTGAGGAGAGCACGGGTTATGAAGTTCCATTCAATACGGTCGTACGCTTTTTTCCCTATCTAACTTGATGATCAAGATCTTCCTACGCACCTTGTTATCAATATCAAAGGCCATCTTCCTGGCTAAGGATATATTCTCAAACAAAAATTTGCCAGAAACAAAGGCTTCATGCTCTTCTCATTCGTATTTAATTGATAATTTTTGTGTTTGATTTGCGGGTGGTAGAATTGTAATAATGATGCTTTTATTTTACATTACTAGGGTAATTGACAAAACAAACAGACCTAAGAATTGAAAATGGGCCTATTGGATTGCTATAATTAAGAGATTCAACATTTTCGGGCATCTGATATTCGTTCATATCATCAGAGAAGGCAATGGGCCTGCAAATGGTATGGGTAGATGTTCACTCCCCAAGTGCAGGGTTGTGATGTAGTAATAAACTCGGTAAGACCGAGGTCGAATCCCAAGGGACTAAAACCTGTATGTTATCTGAAACTAAGTAGAACTAGAACTAGACTAAGATGAAATCTAAACTGAATGAAATTTAGAGAATACTAGTGGAATAATTATCTAAAATGTAGAGAAATTCAGAGGTATGAAACTAGGGATTCAGAGGATCCACTTGTAGAGATCAGGGAGATCTTACACCTGCTTCAAGAATCATGAAAATTAAAATGAACTTACTTAATATAGTTTTAAAGAGATGAAAGGTATATGAATTAGAATGGATTTCATCACCAAACCATGCCCAGGAGACAAAGAAAACAACAGAATTAAACTAATTACCAACCAATCAACAATGCATAAGGGTTAGAAAGGGTACCATCATCCGACCATGCCCAGGAGACGATAGTGAACAACAGGGCTTCCTGACGTCATAAACATAAAAAGGAAAGGGACATGCTCAAAGCCATTGCAGACCTATTGTAATTTCAATCACAACGGACCATTAAAAACTAAAATTATTCCCTTAATAAAATTAAATCAAGATCCATTCAGTCTAAACAAAAGGCATAGCAAAGAATCTCCCTATCACGCTACAAGCTTCACCTCTTAGCCCTAGCTAAGAGGTTTAGCCAAACATGATGAGGCTAAACATCTTACTAGAAAATTTCTTCAAGCACTTGTCGGATAAAATGATGACAAACATCAATGTGTTTAGTATGTGAGTGATAAATAAAATTTTTAGCCAAATTGATAGCGCTCTCGCTATTATAATTAACCGACATGGCCTCCTACTAAAGTTCTAACTGATTTATCATGTCTCTTAACCAAACACATCTTCCTTAAACGGTTCCGTTACTGTCATATATTCTGCTTCGGTCATGAAAAGAGCCACCACGGACTGAAGTTTCGACATCTAACTAATTTCTCCACCCGCTAATACAAATGAGTAACCAGAAGTTAACTTTCTGGAACCCACACTACCTGCGTAGTCTGAATCCACATAGCCTACCAACTTTGTCTCTGTCTTTTCAAAAGTTAAGACGTAGTCTTTCGTACCTCGAATGTATCGAAGTAGTCATTTCACCACTTTCCAATGTTGTTTGCTGAGGTTTGACATGTATCTGCTCACAACACCGACTGCCTGTAAAATATTGTCTCGTATAGACCATGGTATACATTAAACTGCCAACCACATTCGAATAAGACACTGGAGATATAACCTGCTTTTTCTCAATTGATTTAGGACATTGTTCTGATGAAAGCTTGAAGTGATCTGCATAGGGAACACTCACCGGCTTTGCCTAGTCTATCCCAACTTGATCAGTACATTTTCAAAGTATTATACTTGTGATGAAGAAAGCTTGCTCCTCTTCTTATCTCTATGAATATATATACTGAGAACCCTCTTTGCAATCCCCAGATCTTTCATCTCGAATGTCCATGATAACTAAGTTTTCAATACATTGATTTCAGACATGTTATGACAGACAATCAACATATCATCAACATGCAATACTAAGATGATGAATTTGCCATCACTAAGTGAATTATAATAAACACAATGATCATATTCACTCCGAGTAAATTTCTGACTAAACATTAAAGAATCAAATTTTTTATACCACTGCCTAGGCGATTATTTCAGGCCGTACAATAACCTTATTAACCTACAAATATTTTTCTCTACCCCTTTAACTTCGTAGCCCTCTAGTTGCTTTATGTAGATCTACTTTTCCAATTCCTCGTGTAAGAATGCAGTCTTGACATCCATTTATTCCAGCTTAAGATCGTATTGGGCAACCAGTGCCAACATGAATCTGATGGAGATTTTCTTAACTACTGGTGCGAATATCTCTGTGAAGTCGATTCCTTCACTCGAAGCATACCCCTTCACTACCAGCTTCACTTTGTATCTATCATATTTTCTTTTGAATAACCACTTGTATCCGATCATTTTTTGACCAATTGGAAGCTCCACCAGCTCCCATGTATAGTTTTTATACAACGAGTCCATCTCATCATCCATAACCGCCTTCCACTTTTCTGTATAAGACTCATCAAGAGTCTCTTAAATAGTTAATAGGTCCCCCTCATATGTAATGAGGGCGTATGCGATATTAGAGTCATCCTTGTATCTTACCGGTAATCTGCAATCACACGGTGAGTTTCTTCTCACAGATAATTACTCCACCTGATCTTGTACCTTTGTTTGCACATTTGTCTCTACCTGAGTACCATTTGTGTCAATCTGGACGTTTACGATCAACCTTTATGGTTCCTCTTACTCATTTTGATCATTCTCATAGAATTGGGAGCTTTCATCTAATTTGATGTCACGACTAGTGATGAACTTGCGTGTGACCTTGTCGAATAACCTGTAACCTTTCACACCTATACCATAGCCAACTAAGATATACTTTTTTGCTCTAAGCTCTAGCTTATCTCTCTCAACTAATGATACATGAGAATAAGCCTCACAACCAAATATGCGTAAATCTAAGTAGTCCAGCTTATGACCACTCCATACTTCCTCTGAGATTTTACATTTAATTGCTATAGACGGGGATCAGTTTAAATAACAAGTCATGTTAACGGCCTCTATCCATAGGTCCTTGCTCAATGCAGCATTACTTAATATGCATCTGGCCCTCTCCAAGAGAGTCTGATTCATTCACTCAGCCACGTCGTTTTGTTCGGACGTGTGGCACACTGCATTGTGCCTTGCAATATTCATTAAATTTAGTGGAAGTAAATTCTCCACCATTGTCAGTCCTTAAAACTTTTATTTTTCACCTTGATTATTTTTCTATTATTATTTTCCATTGTTTAAATATAATGAAAACTTTAGATTTACGTTTTATGAAGTAAGCCTAAACTTTCATAGAGTAGTCATCAATAAATGAAACAAACCATGACGTCCTCCCAATGAAAACTTCTGGCGAAGGCCCTCATACGTCAGATTGCACATAATCAAGAACTCCCTTACATACATGTTTTCTAAATTTAAAAGATAATCTAAATTTTTTACCACATATACAATGCTTGTATATATCTAAATCAAAATTCTTAAAAGCTGGAATAAAAAAATAATCAGTTAGTACCTTCATGCCCCGCTCGCTCATGTGGCCTAAACGGATATGCCACATATGTATAGACGTGGAATCTACAATAATAGCTACCGCTCCACTTGTTGAAGTGCTTCCGATCAACCTGTAAAAATTTTCATGTCTTTGCATTCTCATAACCACAAGTACCCCTTTTGATACTTTAAGGAAACCATTAAGACCAGTGAGCTTGCACCCTATAGTTTCAAGTGCACTAAGAGAAATCAGACTTTTCTTCATATCTGGAACGTGCCTGATATCAGTCAAGGTACACTCCATATCATCAAACATCTTGATACTCACCTTTCTAATAGCCACAACATTACAGACATTGTCATTGTCCATAAAGACCTGTCCACTATCACATTCTTTATAATTGACGAACCAATTTCGATGAGTACTTATGTGATATAGCGTTCCTATGTCAAGGATCCACTCATTTTTATGATTGTTGTGTAAGTGTCTGATCATAGGCACAGACAGAACATCACCTTCACTCGTCTCTTCATCAGATGTGACAATATTGGTCTCCTTGGAAGAAGCCTCCGAGTTTTCTTTATTTGCTTTAGGATTAGTACAATCCTTTTTCATGTGTCCAGTCATCCCATAGTTCTAGCATTTTAGTTTTCTTTACAGTTACCCTTAGATTTGGATATAGGTCTTGAAGATCTTGTACCTCTATCTGTATTCCTGCCTCTCGTAATCAGTGCATCGAAAGATGTCCCCATATCACCGTTTTACTTTCTCATGGCCTTATCTTAAAGGGCCGAGATAATAGTGTCGACACATAAGGTTTTATTTGCGGTGCACATTAAGTCTCTGAATGACTCATATGATGTTGGAAGAGAATTTAACAACATATATGCTTGTTTCTCATCTTTGATACTCATATCCAGTAGTTTTGCAAACTAATTTATTAAAGTTACTGATGTGGGCTTCCAGGTCTTCACCCTCTATCATCTTGAAGGTATACCACTATAACTTCAAGTGTAGTCAATTTTTAGAGAATTTTTTCTCATAGATATTCTCTAATTTCACCCATAAACTAGTCACAGTTTTCTCCCTCAAAGCATTATAGAGAACCTCATTTGTGAGATACAAACGGATAGAAGATAAAGCATTCATATCAAGAGTATTCTAGTCTTCATCATTCATAGCCAATTTCCACTCCTCAAGAGCTTTAGCTTCGCCTTGCTTTGTTAATAAACTAATCGTCTTAATTTTTCATAACTCAAAATTACTTTTGCCTGAGTATTTTTCAATATCAAGCTTTTCATTTCCCATTGATGCTAATCCTATAGATCCATATATGTACCCCAACGATTTCTCTGATACCAATTGTTGGGGATTGGACCGCGGAATCACACAGAGATGGATCTAGGATAATAATTTAAGAGCACCAAGCAAACACAAGAGAACACAAAGATGTAATATGGAAAACCCTTTCGAAAAAAACCACGACACAAAGTGATAGAAATCCACCATGAAAGCAAACATTACAAAGAAAAAATACTTACTCGAGTCAAACAACCTCGAATCTCACCCTTTCTACACCCTTTGAAACCCTAGAACCCCTTCTAGAAATCCTTTGGAATACTTTAGAAAGTCTTAGCATGTTTTAGAATTTCCCTAAGAACTCTTATTTATAGATACTTTTACACCGACTTGGAATAGTTCGGAAACCGCTTCAAATTTATGCAATCTGCGTAACCTTTGACTAGTCGAGCCAGAGCTTGTGCTAGTTGAAGGGTGCCCTTTAACTAGTCGAGCCAGAGCTTAGGCTAGTCGAATGGAGCCCTTCGACTGGTCGAATTTCTTGAAAGTTTTAAAATATATTGTTACTAGACTTTCAACTGAACTTTCTTGGACTAGTCGAATTTCCTTAAATTTAAGACATCTGTTAACAATAGATTTATATATAAACTTTTGTTTTTGTTTTTTTTTTAAAAAAAGGTATTCAACCAATCTAACATACCGCTTAAAAAGGTTCAACTACTTGATGGCATTCAACTGAATAATGGAGATCCCATAAAGCAACTAGGATGATCTATCTTATGTGATTTTCAGCATAGGCCCATTCATGGTATCATCACACAAATGAACATCCAGATCTATTGGCTATGTGCCCCATGTAAAGAGAATGATTGCTTGATCAACCAAGCCACTTTGGATGGGGGAACTCCAAGGGGACCTCTTCTTTGGGCACACGTCGGATTTCCCTCTCCACGTTGGGGAGCTATTTTTGTTAGATAAAATGGGGCTAGGATCTATTAAACAATCTCCCTTCTCCACTTTTGGGAGCTATTTTTATAGACAAAGTCGAGTTGGGATCTATTAGAGAATCTCCATATAGAGTAGTTTTTTCTTTCTTGGCTCGGCCTAATTGTTGTGTATAGGGTTACAAAATGATAGGTTGCCCAGGGTTTTTCTGAAGACCACTAACGACCATTGGAATTTCGACCAGAGAAATCCACTAATAATCTCCCTGATTGGATGAACGCAAACATCCGATCAAGTATCTACAAAACAGATGGTCAACATTAATTTGGTAACCTTGTAATTAGTTGTATCTGATCAAGTTAACTTTCGGGTGACTTGAATTAAGACTCAGAATGATTGCAAGTCTACAACTTGGGTCAAGAAATATTGGGCCCATCATGATGCTCCTGTTATATCCACTCTGTCCATCTATTTTGCCAACTCAACATGGTCCCAAGATCCAAAACTTAAGTGGGCCACACCGCAAGAAATTAGGAGATTGAACACCCATTACTTATATTTGTATTTTTCCTACATCTATGTGGAAATCACGTTAGGAATGCATTGGATGGAATATAAACATCATAGTTGGGCCTAAAAAGGTTTCAACAGTGAGTGTTTTTATCCCTGCTGTAATTCCTATGGTGTGACCTACTTTCTTTTTCTTTTTTGCTAGTGTGACCTACTTGAATTTTTACATTCCATTGTGCTTGGCCACGTCCTAAAATGAGATGGCGGAATGGATAGACTAAGCACCATAGATTGTGTAGTGAAGAACTCGCCATGCTATATTCTTTATGGGGCCCACTGTGTTGTATGTTTTTTATCAACACCATCCATCCATTTTTTTTTCAACTCACTTTTGGGTAGAGTTGGGCACAGGATGATTTATCTCAGCAAACTGGATTTGTTCAACTCAATCCAAACCGAGTGGGTGAGTCAACCTGAATCGAGTTGACTTCATCCAATCCAAACTCGAACCAAGTCGAGTTCGAGTCACCGAGTAACTCGACTCGACTCGATTCAAAATCCAACTCAGTATTGACTCAACTTGATCCAAAAGACGATTCATACATATATATTAAAAAAATAAAAATAAAAATAAAAAACTCAGATATGACACTTCATATATGAGAAGTCATGTAGCTAATGGAGAGGCTACAATTCTGGTAAGTGAATTTAGGTTTTAAGTTGTGATTTTAGCATGTGGATACCTGCTACACCCGACCCGACTCGGCACTTGTTACCAGGTCAGAGTCGGTTTGGATTACTCAGGGCCAGACCTGGACTCAGATCGGGTCAGGCATGTTGGACTCAATACCGAGTCGGTCGAGTTCTGGTTAGGCTTATTTCAAAAACAGATCAAGTCAAGTGAGCATGAACCCAGCATTGAGGGATACCCAAGTTGGGGGATGTTGCACAAAACCTTAGGATCTAGCCTCCTAAAAATATAAGAATTATTGGATAATAAAGCAATGAAATAAATCAAAGCACAAACCACACAACACAAGAGATTTTTACGTGAAAAACCCTCAAAGAGGTAAAAACCACAAGACCTAATCCAGATCAAAAATCCACTATGAAGTAGAACATTACAACCTTCTTCACTCATGTAGGAGTGGATGAACAATAAGAGAAAAAAAAATAAATAGAGAGATCTCACCAATTACGAGGACGTAGAAGCGATGAGATGTTGAGTGCATAGTAAATTACCTCTATGAGCAGAACCACCCTTCCATAAGCTTCCTCTCTCTCTCTCTCTCTCTATCTCTCTCACACCTTTGATAGCCCTAAACCCTTTAGAAAACCCTTACAAAGATTTAGAAAACTCTCTTGCATTCCCTATAAAAGCCTTAGGAACCTTTATTTATAGTTTAGGCAACTCTCTTTCGCACATCTTGCAAAATCGCCTTAGATTTCCTCAATCTACACAAAATTCAGACTCAAATTTGCGTAACCTCGACTGGTTGAGTAGGGTCCTCGACCGGTCGAGCACCTCCCTCGAATGGTCGAGAACCTCGGAGATTCGAAACCCATTACTCGCTATACTTTGAGTCGAGCACCACCCTCGATCAGTCGAGCGACGAGGAGAAAAATCCCCATCAAAACTCCTCCTTTTCGACTCAAGAAGAATCCACCTTCTTCAAGCTAGCCCGATTTTTACAAACCTCAAACTTGTCCTAGAGCAAAGCCTTAGACATCATATCTGACCCATTGTCGTCCGTGTGGACCTTCTCAAGCTATAACACCTTCTGTTCTAAAGTATCACTGATTCAGTGATATCAAATCTCTATGTGTTTCAACTTGGAGTGCTAACTTAGTTCTTGCTCAAGTGTATAATACTTTGACTATCGCAATAGACCACGTGCTCCTCCTGCTTCTGGCTAAGTTCTTGTAGGAACCTCTTCATGTAAAATATCTCTTTACATTCTTCTGTGACCGCAATGTACTCGACCTTTGTCGTTGACAATACTACGACCTTCTGTAGCTTGCTTTGCCAAGGGACCGCTCCCCCTACAAATGTGAACATGAACCCCGATGTAGACTTCTTAGAATCTATGTCACCTGCCATATCTGCATCTTTGTAGCCCACTAACATAGATTTTCCGTCACCATATCATAGGCTCAACCTAGATGAGCCTCTTAAATACCATAATATCCACTTCACCGGTGCTCAATGCTCTTTGCTAGGATTAGGATTGACAAGATACCGGCTAACTACACCAATTACATGTGCTATGTTTGGGCGCCTACATACCATAACATACATCAAACTTTCTACTGCTGATGCATAGGGTATCTTCTACATCTCATCCACCTCTACCTTCATCTTGGGACACTACCTGTCGCTCAATTTGAAGTGACCATCTAGTGGAGTACTGACTAGCTTCGCTGCATTCATATTGAACCGCTCTAGGACTTTCTCAAGATACCGCTCTTGTGACAGCCAAAGCTTTCTACTGCTTCTGTCACGGGTTATCTCCATTCCTAGGATTTACTTAGCTGGGCCTAAGTCTTTCATTGCGAATGACTTACCCAACTCTTGTTTCGGCCTGTCAATCTTCTTGATGTCCTTTCCCATGATAAACATGCCATCAATATATAATAGCAGAAGTAAGAAATCACCTTCTTAGAACTTGCGCGTGAACACACAGTGGTCCGACTCTCTGACCGAATCCTTTTACCACAAGTCTGGCCTTAAACGTCGTATGTGAATTCTTCTGCTCAATCTTCTTTTTGAACACCCACTTGTTGCTCAAACCTTTCTTACCCTTAGACAATTTCACCATATCATAGGTGTAGTTCTTATACAAGGATTTCATCTCCTCTTGTATACCTTTCAACTGCTCTTTATTATGCTTGTCGGGTAGGGCCTCAGAATAATCTTCTGGCTCTCCCCCATCAGTAAGCGTAATGTACTCATGCGGCAAGTACCTCTTAGATGGTTGTCTGTCCCTAGATGACCTCCTCACCTGTGGCTCAACAGGTGGATCAAGTGGGGGCTACTCCCCCAGTCCATCTTCTGTAGGAACTCTCTCGTCCTCTGTACCTTGTTGTACTCCCCTGTCATCAGGCACCAGGAGAGGAATAACTGGATTCATGTCCTCTAGCTCACCTAAACTAAGTTGATTCTTCTCTAGCTTACTAATGTCTTCTATACACTGATCTTCAAAGAATACGACATCTCTACTCCTGACAAGCTTATTCTTGGTCAGATCCCACAATCTGTAACTGAGCTTTTCATCACCGTACCCCAAGAATATACACTGCCGGATCTTCATATTGAGCTTGAGCCTCTCGTCCTTTGGTACGCGAATGGATGCCCTGCATCTAAACACCCTGAGATGATTATATGATAGATCCTGTCTATTCCACACCTTCTCAGGTACTACTCCATTCAATGGGGTTAATGGAGATTGCTTATCAAATACATTATCATGTGCATTGCTTCTCCTCAGAATATCTTGGGCAACTTCGCATGGGATAACATGCATTTGATTCTCTCAACAATTATGTGATTTATTCGCTCAGCCAAACCATTATGCTGAGGGGTCTTGGGAACCGTCTGTTTAACCATATACCCAGGGACTTACAATACTCATGAAAGTCACCGATGTATTCACCACCATTGTCAGTGCGAATGCACTTCATTGATCTGCTTGTCTCTCTCTCTCTCTCTCTCTCTCTCTCTCTCTCTCGACCATAGCATGAAATAATTTAAACACTCCAAAGACCTCGTCCTTGAATTTTAAAGTATAAACCCAAACCCTCCTAGATGCATCATCTATAAAAGTAACAAAATATAATGCCCCACCTAAGGTCTTTTTCCTCATAAGACCACAAACATCAAAATAAATCAAATCTAATGTATGCACTTTATTAACATGAGAAATAGATTTAATAAATGAAACTCTATGTTGTTTTCCTGATAAACAATCAATACAGGTTTTAAGAGGTATACCTGCCACATCTAGAAGGAGCTGCTTCCTTGCTAGTAGCTGAAGCCCTTTTTCAATCATGTGGCCTAGACAACTGTGTCACATGTCAATAACTAATTTTCTTTGCGTTCAACCTATCCTTGCACACACTGACACTTGCCTTATAAAGAGTGCAACACTTATTTCCTCTGGCTGCGATCAATGAACCCTTGATGAGCTTTCAACGCCCACCAGCAAACCAGCCAGCTTTCATAGCCATCATCATCCAACTTTCTCATCGACATTAAGTTGAGATGAAGGTCTAGGATAGGCCTCACATCTCTGAGAACTAATGTGCAGCCCACATCGATCTTCACACAAATATCACCGACCCCTATGATCTTTGATACGCCAGAATTTTTCATCTTCACGGCCCCATAGTCACTTGACTTGTAGCATGTTAAGAGGTCTCTGTGTAGAGTCGCATGAAACGAGGCTCCTGAGTCTATCACCCAGCCGGTGTCCTGACTCAAACATCATGATCTACTGAAAAAATAACTACAACATCGCCATATGAAACGACCGCAGTGGAATTTGATTCATCTTCCTTATCCTTTCTTTTTCCTTTCTCGTCATTCTTATTCTTACGACATTCATGCTTATAGTGGCCTTTCTTGTCACAATTCAAGCATTCAACATCCTTCATAGTACTCGCCTTACCTCTTAATTTATCTTGGGCCTTCCTGTTCTTCCTATTTTTTCCTCTCCCCCATTCTTGTGTCACAAGGGCCTCTTGTTGAGTAGACTCCTAAGAATTCCTCCTTATCTCCTCATTAAAGAGACAACTAGTTGTTCCATAAACACCTTTCCTTCTGGTGTAGAGTTACTTAGAGACACCACCAATGTCTCCCAACTATCAAGCAATGACCTAAGCAATAATAAGGCTTGTAGTTCATCAGCCAGGACCATCTTCATGGTGGAGTGCTGGTTCAATATATTGTTAACTTCATTCATGTGCTCAACCATAGAACCATCATCTTTGAACTTGAGATTCACAAGTTGTCTTATCAGAAAATTTTTATTGCCGGCTGTCTTCCTCTTATACAGCCCTTACAATTTCAGTCATAGGTTAGTGGCTGAGGTCTCTATAGACACATGATGGAATACGGAATCATCTAACCATTGTCTAATAAACTCCATCGCCTTCCGGTCCATCTTCTTACAATCATCATTAGTCATATCCTTTGTTTTTGCTGATATGCCTAAGATTGGAATATATAAGTTCTTGCAATAAAGTAAATCCTCTATCTTAGCCTTTCATATGGCCACTTTAGATGAGCCACCTTCTATAATTCAAAAAATTGATCCCACTCTGTTCAAAAAATCAATAGCTCTGATACCACTTTGTTGGGGATCGTTGCACAAAACCTTAGGATCTAACTTCCCCAAAACACCAGAATTATAGGATAATAAAGCAATGAAATAAATCAAAGTATAAACCACATGACATAAGAGATTTTTACGTGCAAAACCCTTAAAGAGGTAAAAACCATGGGACCTAGTCCAGATCGACAATCCACTATGAATTAAAACGTTACAATCTTCTTCACTCATGTAGGAGTGGATGAACAATAAGAAAATAAAGAAAAAATAGAGAGATATCACTAATTACGAGGACATAGAAGCATTGAGATTTGAGTGCACAGTAGATCACCTCTACGAGCAGAACCTCCCTTCCATAAGCTTCCTCTCTCTTTCTCTTTTTCTCTCTCTCACACCTTTGATAGCACTAATCCCTTTAGCAAACCATTGCAAAGCTTTAAGAAACCCTCTTGCATTCCCTAGAAAAGCCCTAGGAACCCCTATTTATAATTTAGGTAACCACCTTTTGCACCTCTTGCGAAACTGCCTCAGATTTCAGCAGTCCGCACAAAATCCAGACTCAAATCTGCATAACCTTGACTGGTCGAATAGGGTCCTCGACCAGTCGAGCACCTCCCTCGACTGGTCGAGAACCTCGAAGATCTGAAACCCATTGCTCGTTGTACTTTGAGTCAGGCACCACTCGACTAGTCGAGCACCACCCTCGACCGGTCGAGCACCACTCGACTAGTCAAGCACTACCCTCGACCGGTTGAGCACCACTCAACTGGTTGAGCAGGGCACTCAACTGGTTGAGTGATGAGGAGAAAAATCTCCATCAACCGAAAGCTTAAGTAGACTACACTGCCACACAAGAATCATTGGAATGGAGCCCAAAGCTCAAGTGGACAACAATACCACAGGAAGCAATGGAATGGAATGCCTACCATGCAATGGGAATGGAATGCCTACCATTGAAAGCTTTGCGAGGGATAAGAAGTTTTGGATCAAACCAACTTCTATATTTCACTTAATACTGGTCTGTGTGACCTCATGAACAAGTTGGATGGCAAATAAGCATCAGTAGACCTTAGGAAGGTTTCAAATGTGGACGCATTATTTCTATTGTTTTTTTTTTCTTTTTTCTTTTTTCTATGGTCACTTGAGCTTTGGAGATATACTTCAATTTTAGGCCGTGTCCTTAAAATGAGCTGAAAATAGATGAACAGCTTGGATAAAATACATACATCAATAGAGATTCGTACCTAACTGAGTGAATATAACACACGTTATGATGGCCCACCAGAGCGGAGAGGAGAGGATGGAAATCCGCGACCCGCCCTGGATTAAAGTTTCCCCTAAAAAACTCCGTCGTCCCACATCCCCATTCTCAATCTTCACCGCAAACCTAACCTTCAACACATCCCTAGAAGATCTCCAGCGCATATTCGACAGATATGGCAAACTGTTGGATGTATTAATCCCATGCAACAAAAATCTCAACCGCTCCAGAGGATTCACCTTTATTTGTTTCGCATATGAACAAGACGCTTACAATGCCATTCAATGCCTCCATAGCAGGAGGATTGATGGCAGGATAGTGCAGGTTGCTTGGGCCAAAAAGCAGGGTGACAGTCTGCGTCTGAAGAGGGAGGATCGAGATGGCGGCCCTATCGTCCATAACCCCTCATCTCCGCGGAGACACGGAGTCCCAAGCAAGATGCTTCCTCCCCGTCAATCAGATTCTTCTAGGCTCGCAGCGGTTGATGCGACAGCATCGTCCAGGGCCGCGTCTTACAAAGAAATGGCAGAACCATCGCGTCGGGTTCTTCATGGGCCCCCTGCCCCCCAGTGCAGTCTGCCCCATATCGGAAAGGATAGCCCGGACCCGTGCATCATCCACACCGATCCAGGAAGGGTGCAGGAAATCGCGGAATCCCTCTCAGTTGACCTAATCGCGACGGTGGATGTTGAGGGCGTTTCGATTCTCCACCTCATCGATGTTTTTCGTGCATCCTCACTGGCTGAAATCCAAGTAGATTTTACGAGACTGGCGTCCTTGCAGTTTCTCCTGAAGTTTCAATCTAAAGAAGAGCGAGGGATGTTCGCTCAGGACCTTCGGCTTCAACAGAGCATGAGAATCTCTGCAATTGCTGACTGGTCTCCTGGTACGGCTGCCCATCGTGGTGGGGTGTGGATTCAGCTGTTTGGAATCCCACCCCATGCCTGGTATCACAAGGCTATAGAGAGATTTGCCAAGACCTTCGGCCTTGTTCTGGAGATCGATAGGATGACATTGATGGGGGTTTTCTAAGGATTTGTGAGAATCCGTATTCAGCTGCCTCCGGAGCATCAAATCCACTTGCCACGATTCATGGAGATTCTAGGTGAGGTTTTCCCTATTGTTGGATCCTTTGAGGATCGCAGTTTTGAGATGAACAAGGCCCCTCCCCAAGCGAATCGCACCAGGGAGCCTGCTTCAACTAGAGAGTGGGTCTTACAAGCCTTTCCTGCTCATAACAGGCCCCCGGCGCAACATCCGGTAAGTGGTCGACATAAGGACTGTCCCGCTCTTGGCCAGCCCCCTTCTCAACACTCGAAAGGTGTTCGTCGAATTGTCTGCCCGGGAGGTGTTTATCCAAATGATTGCCCTAGTTCCTCGCCAGGCATCCAGCCTTCTATTAGCGAGGCTTATTCCCCCCAACAGACCAAGCCTGTTTATCCTACTCATGCTCTCCTTGGTCCCCTCCCCCCTATTGATTGAGTACCCCACACTCAATTCCCCCTCCCCACCCTCCCCACCCTACCCCACCTCTGATGCCCCTGTTCTCCTTTTGAACGGGCTCCCCTCCCCGCCCAAGCCGCGGCCTCCTTCTCCTACCGGGCACCCTTCTGACCTCCCAACACCTTCCCTGGACTCAGGAAATCCTCCTGCCGAAACATTTTTGGGAACGACCTTAATAGAGCGTGCTCGGTTGGGAGTTCACCTGTCTGTTCTCGGGTGTTTTCTGCAACGCAATAAAGCTCATTCGGTGGGCTGCTCTCCCTTGAAACAGCAGAAGAAGTTCAGATGGCGGGAATCTCCAAGTTCTAACACCATCGACAGACCAGAGGTGGTAGAGAATTGCAGGAAGGAGAATTACAGTATGGAGAACTGCGACAAGATCTGTATCATGGATGATGAACTGAATGATATGTCGGTTGATCTCTCACCTTTCTTCAATCAGGAAATGGAACCTGCCTCCCTCTATTCTATCTCGGAGAATCTGGCCCTTTAAATGATAAAAATTCATAATGGTGCGGAGCCTCTATCGAAGAGAGATAAGAAGCTCGGTTCGAATAGGCTTATCAGAAATCAGGGGATTAGATCCAAGAAGGGGACCTTACCGTCTGTTGATTGGTTTAGTAGACTTCGCAAGTTGAAACGTTGGGCAGTGAACTCTGGTTGTGTTATAGATGAATAACGCGATAGTTTAGAATGCGCGAGGAGTGGGGAATGCGCCTATGATCAGAGCTCTCAGAAATCCGGTAAAGAGCTCTAATCCCTGTTTGGTGGCGATTTTATAACCGATGCAACCTGAGCACAAGAGGGTTGCTTTGGGTCTGAAATTGGGTTTCCACTACTCTGTTTCAAACGCGGATGAAGAAGGAAAAATATGGTTGTCTCACTTGAATCAGCTTACAGTTACTATTCTTTCAGTCTCAAACCAGATGGTGTCCTGCAATATCGCCTCTCAGTTCAGCAGAGATCCGATCGTTCTATCCATTGTATACGCGCGTTGTTGTAAAATTCAGCGGAGGTCATTGTGGAATGAGATTGCTGCGACCAGCAGATCAGTGCAAGGGGCGTGGGCCATTGCTTGAGATTTCAACGCAGTGGTGACTGTAGAAGAGCGAAGAGGTATCCGTGCTCCAGATAGAGTTAGCATGTCAGATTTTGCCGACGTGATCCAAGTCGCTGGCCTCATAGATGCGGGGTTCGTTGGCAATCGATTCACCTGGTGCAACAACCGTGATGGAAACGCCAGGGTGTGGGCTAGACTGGACAGAGTACTGCTAAATTCTAGATGAGTCTCCACTTTTTCGAACTTCAAAGTCAAACATCTTCCCAGGAGCAAATCAGATCACGCTCCCCTGCGGCTTTCGTTCGCGTCTCAGGTGACCCCTAAGGTTAGACCTTTTAAATTCCTCCGTATGTGGACTCTTCATGCCACTTTTCCCCAGCTCATCAAGAAGGCGTGGGAAGGAAATTGTTCCTTTCATCCACTGCTGAATGTGCAGCTCAAACTGAAAAAAACTAGGCAGCTGTTAAAACTCTGGAATAAGGAATCTTTCGAGAACATCTTTCATCAGATTCAACAAACAGAGGAAAAATTAGAAGGTATCGATTTCAATATGCAAGTTAATCCCTCGGATGAGCTTCTTCTTCAATTTAATGAGACAAAGCAGCACCTTGCCCAACTCGAGCTCATGGAGGAGATTTTCTGGAAGCAAAAATTGAGAAATTCTTGGCTCCAGGAGGGAGACAGGAACACCAAGTTCTTCCACACGTCAGCGACTGAAAGATTTAGGCGGGCTTCCATCTCCGCCATCAGGATAGGGTCGGGGGAAACCGTCTCATCGCCCTCTGTCATTCAGTCGGAAGCGGCCAGATATTTCCAAGTCCTTTTTCAAGCAGAGCCTACTAGTCCTGCCTTAGAATTTCTGCAGGCTATCCCCCTAGTCATTACTCAACTGGACAACGATGCGTTGTTGTCCCCGCCTTCGATGGATGAGGTCAAAGCGGTGGTGTTCGCTATGCCAAAAGATGGTGCAGCGGGTCGCGATGGTTTCTCGGTGGCATTCTTTGTGAGCTGTTGGGATATTGTGGGCGGGGATATCCTGAATGCGGTTGCTGATATGATGGTTGGATCCTCTCTTCCTAGAGCCTTCACTTCCAACCATATCTGCCTCATTCCCAAGTCCCAATCGGCAATTACTTTTGCTGATTTTCACCCTATTAGTTTGTGTAATGTCATTTATAAAATTTTTGCCAAACTATTATCTAACAGACTTAGCTCGTAATTACCTAAGATGATATCGCAAGAACAAGGAGCCTTCGTCCAGGGGAGATCCATAGATGAAAACATAGCCCTTGCGCAAGAGATGATGAGAGATATCAACAGAAAGGTCAGGGGAGGTAATCTGATCCTAAAGCTTGACCTTGAGAAAGCTTATGAAAGAGTCAGTTGGGATTTCCTGAAGCAAGTTCTTCTCAAATTCGGTTTCTGTCAGAGGTGGGTTCAGCTTATGGAAGTCTGCTGGGGAAACAACTGGTTCTTTATTCTCATTAATGGAGAACCTATGGGCTTCTTCAAATCTTCTAGGGGATTGAGACAGGGAGACCCTTTATCCCCAACTTTGTTTACAATAGCCATGGAGGCGTTCTCAGTAAATCTCAACCTTATGTTGGAGAGCGGTGGATGCCAGCCATTTACAACGCGTTGCGGCGGTCCTTGCTTCTCCCACCTTCTTTACGCAGAAAACATTCTCCTCTTCACCAACGGCAAGCGAGAGACGCTGATGCAGGTCCTCCAGTTTCTCAGGATATTTCAGGAAACAACAGGAAAAAAAATAAGCGCGCACAAGAGCTCCTTCATCCGCTCTAATTCCCTGCGGCATCAAAGGATCAGGTCGATTGCTAATGTTCTTGGTTTCTAACGAGTAGGGAGAACGCTTCAATATCTGGGTGCCCCTCTGTGTCAGGGGAGAATTAAAGCAGTGGACCTCCATTTTCTGTCAGCGAAAGTGGAAAGGAAAGCTTCAGGTTGGGCGGGTATGCTGATCACTCAAGAGGGTAGGCTCACGCTGATTCGACATGTATTGAGTAGTTTCCCAATTCACATCATGTCTACGATGCATATCCCTGCTCAGGTTATTGCTAACTTAGAGAAGTGCTTCTCAAATTTCTTCTGGGGCTGGTTCGACGAGAAAAGAAAATTAAATTGGCTGGCATGGAATAAAATAGCCAGGCCCTACGCCGAAGGAGGGCTGGGTGATAGGAGACTGAGTGAAGTTATGGAGGCTCACCGATTAAAGTTAGCTTGGGCGATAACCGTGGGTGAAGCTCATGCGGCACAAGTTCAGCAGGGATCTCCTCTCCAATGGTCTCTCTCCTTCTCCTTCAGGTCAGTCGTTGCTATGGAAGAAAGTTAAGGCCCTGTTTCCTCTTCTTTGGGGCACAGTTCAGTGGCAAGTGGGACAGGGGGAGATGGAGATGAACTTCTGGACCGAGAATTGGATTGGCAGGGGCCCCCTCCAGCATCTGCTGGACATCCCGGTCCCTCCGTACCTCTCGGGCCTGCAAGTCAGAGACGTCCTCGGCCCTGCTGGGCCTCTCCCCCCCTTCCGGGTTTTTTCGTTCCTTCCTCAGCAGATCATTGAAGATATTTTCGATGGTGGTTTTGTTACTTCGAATGAGCCTGCAGGGTGTGTATGGCCGCTAGAATCTTCAGGCTTGTTCTCGCTGCACTCGGCCTGGCGTCTTCTGAGAAATTCGTCTCCCCCCTCCCAGTGGGCCAGCTGGATCTGCACAACTCTCTTCCTCCCAAATTTTCCATCTTTATGTGGAGAATCCTTCAGAATATGACCCCGGTTGAGATCAGAGTACAAGCTAAAGGAGTCGCACTTGCCTCCAAATGCCATTGCTGCTCGAGTGAGGAGAACGGTAGACCGCAAGTGGAATCCATTAATCATCTTTTTCTCTCTGGCAGTCACGCTTCGGCGCTCTGGGCCGTGTTTGGTTCAATGTGTGTTGTCCCCTCCCTGAACCATTCCTCGATAGCCAGCAAACTGCTTCACTGGAGGAATGCTGCGGCCCCAGGTTCGGTGCCAAGCTCAGTCAGATCCCTCCCAATCCTCATTTTATGGGAGATTTGGCGCTCTAGGAATGCTGTCAGGTATGACAATGATCCAATGAACCTTAACCGATCAAAGGCCCGTGTCAGGTGGTGGGCAAATTTGGTCATTGGCGAAGAGAAGATGGGTTGTCTTCATATGCTCCGCGGTCCCAGGCTCCCCATCCCCTCCCCGTCTCCTCCCCGTTCTTCATCAATTGTGGTGAAATGGAGGACTCCTTCCCTGGGGTGGGTAAAATTAGATGTCGACGGCTCGGCGATCAATAATCCTGGTTGCTCACCTGGTGGAGGTATTTGCAGAAATGATAGGGGGATTTTTATTTTCGCTTTCTCCGCGGCCTATGGGGTTGGTTCAAACAACCTGGCGGAGCTTCGCGCAATGCATGATGGGATGCTCCTTTGCTTGGAGAAAGGTATGGAAAGAGTAATGGTCGAGTCGGATTCAACGTTGGTTCTCTCTGCTATCGCCAATCAGTCCAACTTTCCGTGGAAGTGGAGACCTTGGGTAGTTCGTATCAACCGTCGGCGGCTGGGCAATTTCTCCTTCTGCCACACGCATAGAGAAGGTAACGGCCCTGCAGACGGTTTGGCGCGGGTAGGGAGCCATCTTCAGCTAAACTCGTTTCATATGCACCTGAGGGCCTTACCGCGTCACATCTGAGGTCTCATCTTCTTGGACAGGGTTGGGCTTGGGTCGCTTCGATCTGTTAGTTAAGCTGTTTGTGCGGCCTTTGCTTCTTTTTTTTTTTTTTTTTCTTTTCTTCTGTTGTATAGGTAATCGCCTATGACTCCTTATGATAGGCCCTCTCGTTAATTTTGTTTCGATGGGGCCCGAAATTCTGTGTAGGCCTTTGATATCAAAAAAAAAAAAAAAAAAACATTTCCTAAAAAAAAAAAAAAAAAAAAAAATGGTGGCCCACCAGAATTTTTATTTGCCATCCAACCTGTTGCTGAGGTAAAATAAATAAAGAAGACATGGATGAAAGGACTACATGAATATCAGCATGATCCAAAACTTTTGCCCAAGAGAAGTTTTTAATCGTCATTCACCACAGTTTACTATGGTGTGGTCCACCTGAGATTTGGATGTGTTTTATGCAATATGCCCTAAAATAGCTGAAAAAACGGATGGACGGTGTGGATTTAAGACAAGTACATCAAGGTGGGCCCCACAGTCAGGGATTCACCCACCCCGGTGGATCCGGGGATCCACCTAAGCCACGCTCGAAACGGTAGTATATATATTATAACAATAATAGGGTGGAAGGAATGGCCAGATTTAGATGACCATTGTCAAATCCCCACCGCAAAAACCTCTTGCATTGCCAGCTACACTGACCACGGAAATCACATGGGTGGCGTTGTATTTTATTATATCCTCTCTATCAATTTCCAATCTCTCAACTCTATAAATATCCACACCCCACGTCTTACTCCATCCCAAACACATCTGCTGCTACTCCCACGACAACAAGGTGCAAGTGTTTGGAGATGGCCTCAAAGAACTCAGCGTCAGCTGCCCTTTTACTCTCCCTCAACATTCCTTTCTTTGCTTTTGTCACCGCCCATGATAGCCCTTGCCTTTGTAGCCGTTGCTCTTGCAACCCTACCCCAACTCCTAATCCTCCTTCAACGGGTACATGCCCCATTAATACACTGAAGTTGGGTGTATGTTCCAATTTGCTGGGGGTGGTGAACGTGATTATCGGATCGCCACCAACACTCCCATGTTGCTTTCTAATCCAAGGGCTGGCTGATCTCGAGGCAGCCGTGTGCTTGTGCACTGCCAATAGAGCCAATGTCTTGGGCCTCAATCTCAACGTTCCAGTTTCCTTAAGCGTGATCTTAAACGACTGTGGTAGAAGGGTTCCAAATGGATTCCAATGTCCATAGTCAATCTATCTCTAAGTACCACCCTTGGATGGCTCTAGTATCTTCTTTACTGTTTTTTACGTTTGAATAAAATCAAACGCGCAACACCTTCTACGCCTACGAATGCATTTCTCGTAGCCTAGTGTTGTGGGTTGTGTTGGCATGATATAGCTAGTGTACTGAGTTGTTTTTTTTTTTTTTTTTAAAATAAAAATAAATAATAATAATAATAATAATAATAATAATAATAATAATAAAAAACAAACTTTCTTCATTTCTATCAGGAGAAACCCACCTATACAACTGAGGCACCCGTATACATAAACATGGGGCCAATCAGGAAAAGGATATGCTAAATACAAAACTATACCCGGACGAACAAAAAACCATCAAAGGAGAACCTAACCCAACCTTATCGAGGAAGACTGAGCCTCTAACCTGAAGAGGAAGATCTAATACACGGCCGAACTCAGCATTTGTTTGAGAAGCGCTCCCTAACTGGGCCAAAAAATCTCCCAGCGAGAGTACTGAGTTGTTTTGCTGATGTTCTTGGAAATTAATACTACTTTTTCTTTTTAATTAAGGTTACTTTGTTGTACATACATCTGGGATCTATATTTGAAGATAGATTGTAATTTCACGTGGGTGTGTGTGGTAAATCAGGCCCCCTTGTCAGGTGGTCCTGAGCGTGTTGATTCTGCCGATAGAAAATCAAGATGACATGATCTTCGGTGAGGTACACGTGTACACAGGAACTTCTGTGGACAGTTTATTTCTTTAGTGCTGGTGTGATCCACTTGATAATTGACACAGGAATGGATGTGATGAGATCAATCACTGCCTTCCTTAGAGAATAACTACTCCAAATCCATGGAGCTCTTTTTGGACTTCTCACAGAGCTTCTCAAATTCACAAGTGATAAAAAGATAACATAAATTTAAAATAAATTGAAATTATATTCCTTTAAATAATAAGCTCAAACCTAAGATGGAGTTTTAGACTCAAACTCCCTGAAAATGTAACTTACTATAAATAATAAACTTACTATTATTTATATAGGGTTGCCAAAAATATTAAGTTTCCAATTTACCCTTAACCACATTGTTCTCCTAACTTTTCTAAGCCCTTTTATGTTCGGCACTACTACATCTGGAATGATCAAAAGTTGTATGCTAACTAAAACTTACTATTTATGGTAAAAAGGAAATCAAAATGAACTTTTGACTATCTAATGGAATCTCGCAAATTCAGCATGATCAACCCATCATTGGGGTTGGTAGGCTAAAGTAGCTTCTCTTACCATAAAATTATATATGATACGTCGAAAAATTCATTCCAATTTGTGAGATACAATTGTTTTAAGGTTCTGATGGTCTGGATCATTTCTGCATCCGATCGCGCTTTCTCTTGTCCATCTTTTCCATGAAACTGTCTGCAACTCGCTCATCAATAATCATATAGCAATGCCTTTTAAGACATGGCATCCATGTCGATGGCTCACTTGATACATTGGATTTAATCCATATGTGCATTTCTTTCCACGTGTGAGAGGAGTGCACACAAAACAATTGCAATTAGGACATGTTCGTGTATTAATTATCTTGCATGGTAAGTTCGGTTTCATCAAAGGTAACGAGGATTATGTGGTACGTAATGGGACATGACTATATGAGATGAAGAAAGGTAAGCTGTATTGAAGTCGGAGAAATGATAAATTAAAAGGATAGTTATACGATACTCAGGCATCGTATGGCGCTTGATACGCTGGCACTCACCACCGATTCGGAATCCTCACCAGCAGCCGTTGTCCGCGGACGCGGTTTGGATGGGGACCCAACACCCTGCGATAGCGGTGTCAAAGTTCTGTGGGGCCACGTTGATATATGAGTTTTATCCACGTGGTCCATCCATTTTGCTGATTTTTAAGGCATAGGGCTAAAAAATGAGGAGATCCAAAGCTCAAGGGAACTACACCACAGGAAACCGTGGGAATTGAATACTTGCCGTTGAAAACTTCTCAAGGCCCACGACAATGTTTATTTTACATCCTCCCTATTCATAAAGTCACATACCCCTGTATGAAGATAAAACGAAAACATCAACTTGATACAAAACTTATGTGGCCCACCGGAAGTTTTCAACAGTAAGTGTTAAATATATGCTGTTTCCTATGGTGTGGTCCAATTTTGCTTTGGATCTGCGTCATTTTTAGGCTCGTACTTAGAATGAGTTGAAAAAAAAAAAAAAAAGACAGCATGGATAAAATATATATACATCATGCTAGAGCCATGGAGGTTTGAAACGAGCTACCTGGTTGGTGTGGGGGTCACCAGCCAAACCTCGTCCATTGTACACCGGTTGCAGCACCTAAACTCTGTGGGCCATCATGATGTTTGTAGCAAATCTAGTTCGTGTGCGTCTGTCTTCACCGTACATCCCAAAAATCATTGAGATCTAGATCCCAGGTGGGCCACACCATGGAGCATAATGCGAAAACACACCTGAAGCCTTTCAGTTTACTCCGTGTGGCCCACCTGAGTTTTGGGTCAGACTGGGCTATCCCTTCATTTTGGTAAGGAGCTCCTGAAGAGTGGATGGGACAGAATATACTGACCATGGTTGCGCCCACAGACAAACCTATGTTTGGTTCCCCTCCCATGTACGCGAATTTTTTGAATTACAAAACATTGAGAGGTGCGTCTGACAGCCGGGTAGATGTGTGTGCGTGTGTGTGTGTGAATGTCCAACAATCACATACTTAAATAGATTCGTGACGCATCTAAATTCGACAGTTTAATTTGTGGCAATGGGCTGGGTGCGGGCCGTGCTAGCTAGGCAAGGCGTGGGACTGGACCATAGTTAGACCAAGACCCTAACCCATCATGGGCCTCGCATAATGGGCCCTAGGCTCAAGCCTTTAAAAATTATTTGGGCGCAGGCTCAACCTAACCCAACTAGGCCTGAAAATTAACAAAATCCATGTTTCCCTCTTCAATGTTTTTAATATATCCCTTAACAAGCGGACCATGCATGCACAAAGAAATAGACATTTTGGAGGAAATAAACCATTTATATTCAAGATCGATAGGTTGCGTCAAGGCTGGAAACAGTATATTTTAAGATATAACACATATACATGTAAAGACAAGCTGAGTCGGTTTAGGCTAAATGACTTGAGCCCAGGCCTTTAGCCCAACCTGAAAATTAATCAGACCATACATGCCAGGCTCTAGCCCAGCCCAAAACCTTGGTCAGACTTGTCCGGTCGGCTTGCCTACCCATCCCATTGCCATCCTTATTAATTTATGAGTAGGTATATGTATTATGTAACACCTTAAATTTCTTGTAATTTCAAATAACCCCTTCACTATTGTTTGTGGCAAACAGATCCTTTCCTTTTTGCATTTTTATGCAAACTAAAATTCCAATTACTTATGTGATGGAGTAAGTTGCTCCGCAGTTGGCAAATTTTGAAAAAGATAACGTTGCTTGGGTGGACTTTTTTTTTTTTTTTTTAATGTTTTAAAAACCATCTTGAAAAGGTCTGGAAATGCAACTTCCTTTTGAAAAAAAATCCTTTTACAATAACGCACGCACAATTAATTCAAAACAAAGTATACCATTACGGGTTTTTTTTTTTTTTTTTTTTTTTTTTTTTAAATAAATAAATTGGGCAGAGCCACCATCTTTGAATCAAGTAAACAGAGTGTATAGCCATTCAGGCGTACCCGGATACAAAAAGGTGAATGGGTCCTGCCTATCGTATACGTATAATGAAAAAAAACTATAGAATGGAAGAAGAGTGGGGCCAGGGGAACAAGAGAGGAGGGAAGCAGGGGCCGGCAACAGCAAGGATCAACTGTAGAGAGGCGAAATCAACATCTGTAGCAGATTGGAGCAAGAAGAGCCAGTGGCGCCCAGAGATCGGCATTACCATGGTCCAAAAACATACAGATGGACAGCAGAAAAATTGGAACTAGTATTAGCAACAGGCAGGGGCGCAAGGAGCAAGCTGAGAAAAAAGTGGTGCAACAAGGCCAGAAAAAGTGGCCTGAAAAACAGGACAGGCAAAGGCAGATCAGTCGATCCCTTTCTTAACTCGATAGTGTGATGAGGCCTACCCCTATTTTGTCTAGTACCAGGAATCCTCTAATAGGCCTGGGAAGCTCAGCGCAATTAAGGAAGATCTTGTCAGGGGCGCCACTGCTTGCGATATTGGCAAGACTATCAACCACAGAATTTCATTCCCTAAATGTGTGGTTGAATCTAAGATTGAGGCCTAGAGAGAGCTGATGAATGATTTCTAGATGGTACCAGAGTTTTCAGCCGCATGAGTTGAGTGGTTGGAGACTGCTTCGAAAAGAGTATGGGAATCTGTTTCAACTATGATAGAGGAAAGCCCCATTCCCTTGTAGAGCTTAAGGCCATCAACCATCACTCTGGTTTTTGCTACCATATTAAAAACCTGGTCGTAGCTGTTGTGGAAGACGAAGATTAGATTCCCTGCAATATCTCAGCAAATACCACCCCACCACCAGACCCTGGGTTTTCCCAAGCCGAGCCATCAACATTCAGTTTACTCCAGTTCTTGGTTGGTCTTACCCATGTTACAATCTTGGCCATGATGGAGCCTTGGAGAATTTCCCCAATCCATTTCGAATTGCCAGTGTTAGTAAGTTGAGTACCAATCTCCAGAAGCCAGTTTGAAACTCTGCTAATAATGGGGCCAGTGAAAAAGTTTATGTTCTCGAATCTAGCTCCATTTCTACCGAGCCAAATCTCCCAAATTATGAAATATGGGGCCAGCCCTCTGAGTAATTTCTGGGCTGAGGATCTAGATGCCGAAGCAATTCATTGTTGAATCCGGAATTGGATGGGTTGGTTGGGGTCGATGGGGATTTGGAAGAGGCAGGCAAAGTGGTTCCCAACTTGTACTGCAATCCTGCCATGGCAGAGGAGGTGGTGAATGTCTTCCACATGAGGGGTGGGGGGAGAAATTGTTGCACAGGCTTGTGGGACTGATGGACACATGTTGCCATGATTGGTTCTGAGTTGTTGGATCTACCTGGAAGGATGGGCTGAAATTTGAAGTGAAAGGCCTGAGTGAAGAGGTTGGGAAGGATGGACGTTGCTGCTGCAGTCCTGCAGTTGGTGGGTGTTAATTCGCAACAAGCGTAGGTTAGAGCAGCGCAAGTTGGTAAAGTGGTGGACGTTGCTAGCCATGGGAGGGCTTTGGTCTTGTTGATGGATGTGATGGGAGGGGTGGACGTGTTGGGGGTTGGCTAGAATCTGTAGAGAAATTAGGTCAAACAGAGATGGACGAGCTGCGGGTGGTTGGGGTAGAAGGGAATCAATGGGCGGGGCAATTATGTCTCCAGTAGGGTGGTCGCAGAAAGCACATATGGAGGCTAGGCTGATCCCAATATATTGGATTGCGACATCCACTGGGACAGCATTATACATGACCTTACAGGCGAAGACTGCTATCTTGGGGGGTGGGGGAGAAATTTGTTCCATGCCCATAGAGCCCAACATCATTTAGATCTAGACGTGCGAATAGCATTCTAGGCTAATTTGGTTGAGAACTGGCCAATTGGTGATAGATTCCAGATGAGTTTATCTCTCCTATCATATTTGAAAACACCGCTATGAAGGATATCTGGCTTCGGCTGGGAGAATGTCTTGAACTTGGGCGAGATCCTAGTTGCTAGAAGAATCCCAAAAGTCAGAGAGGATTTTATCTTTGTCATGGAGTCGTGGTGGAGAGATTGCTGCACCAATCAGAATGCCTTTTCCTGTCCAATTCTGGATCCAAAATGTAACGTCTCGAAAAAATCCGTACAAAGACTCGAGTACCACGTCAGGCAGAAATCACTAAGGACCAAATCCTTTAGAAATTAGACGAGAATTAACTAAGTGATAAACTAGATTATCTGTAAAGTTAGCTCTAACTGTTTTAAATATGAACTGCAAGACCCAAAACTAGCAGAATTGTTGACGCTATATCCCCTAAAAACTTAGGATCCATCTCAAAACCCAGTTGCTCTCAAGAGCAGCACGAAACTCCGTATCGGACTTGATCGAAAGTCCGATTATCCCAAAACTATACGGTTATGACCGCCTTGTTTGACTTGACTACCATCTCAAAAATCAAGTCCATATAGTACCTAGAAACACACACTTGAGCCCGGAGTGAAGTGTGTGAGAAACGTGAATATCTTTAGGAAATGAACTGAAACTTAAGTGAATTGAGTCGTTCACTTGCAGGCCAAATCCAAGGATTCAGACTACCAGAATCTGACACAACTACACCCTCGGATCAGAAAAATTTTTTCAACACAGGTCAGTGCACTTGTGACCCTGATCGAGTATCGTTGACCGTTCAACTGAAACTGGTCTCCCGCGGCTAATCCACTGATCCGATCGGGCCGAGATCTTAACATAACCTATATCCAATGTCAGGAAGCTTAAGTCAAACCGCATGCAGAAAAGGGGCCTCCAGATGTGCTCCGTTGGACTGAAACAACCACTCTTTGGCTATAACCTAAGTATACCATGGCCCTGGGGCCAGTCCCATCAGTTTTGGGCCTATATAAGGGCCTTTATCGGCCCCTCTCTCATTCCATACTAATTCTAAACCCTAAGAGAGAAATGAGAGAGAAAGTGAAGGAGGAAGTGGAGAAGTGAGTGTGAGATAATTCCTGGGATTCGATCCCACTACTCCACGTATGTAACTACCGTTTCCGTGTCATTATACCGTAGATTCTGATTTCATTCTTGGGTAAGACACCCTAACCCTAACCTGTTTTAGGAATTCAAATACGTAGATCGGTGAAATAGCTAGCCCGTTTTATTGATTAGGTATCCAAAGTCTAGTTTATAAGGTGAGTGTGTTCAAACTGAATCCACTACGAGTTTACCAGCGAAAGGTGTGGACTATAAATGTTTAAGTTATGATTTTTAAGGCTTTCAATGTCAGTAATAATTTATGATTGGCTTGATTGCTATCACAAGTGCATAGTATGATGTTTTCCATATTTTATATATATATATATATATATATATATATATATATATATATATATATATATATATATATAGACTATGTTGATTTTAATGCATTCCACGTGGTTGTTGAAATGCTTGAATGAATATGAAATTATGATTTATGCTTGCCATGTTCGTTAACTAAGAATCCATGATTGTTGTACGTATGGTGAATCCCTTGTAAAGGGATTTGTTATAATACCTGTTGTATCTACTTTATTACATGTATGTGGTATGTGTAGACTAAGTGTTTGATAAAATGCCTTAATGTGAAAATGATAGTTTAAATGCATGTAATGAGGGTGTTGAGATGATATTCTCAATCACCTTGTCTATATGATTTGATTCTTGCTGGTAGTGTACATTTGGCTATGTGATTTATGTATGAAATGCCTGTGTTTGACAACATGTGCATTATGTGTTTATTAAAATGCTCAAATGAGATGTATATGTGAATCAATTGTTCAATGCTTTTAGGCAGTCATATATGAATGCTAATTTCAACCGAGTGTGTTTGGGACTACGACGTAGTCCAGGTGATCGGTAACAATGTTCGAGTTAGTGGCTGAGGTCATTTCGCCACACCAGATAGGTTCAAGGAATCCGAGTCGTACACTACTTATCGATAGTGGTTAGGCCACATAGAGTGTTTACGCGCTCCATGTCGATCAGCTCGACGTATGCTCGTACTAGTTGACCTTGTCAAGCAACCTGATTGGCCTAATGTATGTTAACCATGTATGAACGCTACTTTTTGAATCTAAGGTACTAACTTACCAATGCAAATCCCGTTTAACCATCGTACCACGATCCACTAAGACTCATGAGCCGGGCATGGTGGTATGGGACACCGTGGTCGTGCTGTCGGCCTACGCTGGGTTGATGAGCCTCCCCGTAGTGTCCAGTGAGCAACCCAGACTCGTGAGCCGAATACGGTTGTATAAGACACTGTATTCAAGCTATCGGCCTACGATCAGGTGACGAGCGCGTAGTGACCTCAAGAATATACTAGGTCTATGTTGAGGTGACAAGCCTTTTCGTAGTAAACTAAAGTATAAACCAGGCCTACGCTGACAGTGATGAGCCTCTCTGTAGTGCCCTGAAACTGCTTATCGTATGTGACTACTACGATTGACAACCCTAGATGGATTAATGTTGGGTCAATGATACAAAGGGAGGTACCTTAGTTTTTCGAACCTGCTGTATGAATAAACGTAATTAAGTATTGGCTAATATGATCATGCACCGCACTGCATGTGCTTTGGCGAGGAAGCGCACGTTTCAAGAGGATGTCATGCGTGAACGTGAGATGAAGTTGCCGAGGGAGTGTAAGCAAGGGCATGCATCATTATCACATACTATTCTTGCATTAACAAGAGTAATCTAGGACATGATTGCTATACTGCTTTATCATTACTTCTTGACTGAATTGATAACATATTAACCTTTGCCTTATAATTTCACTGAGTTGATCATTCATTACCACTCTGGGACGGTATTTTAAAACACCAACTAGACTCTGTCTTAGTTGCAGATGATGGCGCAGCTTATGAAGTGGAGCCTGATTTTTATGACGACGAGAAGGAGTTCTCGTATATGCAATATTCTGGTGGGTTCATGTATGCCGCATTCTGATCATCGGGGCTATAGGGATTTTATGATGTAGATGGACCTACGCATTTTGATATTTTGTATTTTGAAATGATACATGTAATTGTTTAACCTGGAA
This sequence comes from Magnolia kwangsiensis, assembly GCA_037074715.1. Taxonomy (NCBI): domain Eukaryota; kingdom Viridiplantae; phylum Streptophyta; class Magnoliopsida; order Magnoliales; family Magnoliaceae; genus Magnolia; species Magnolia kwangsiensis. Next base: position 17,605,097 of record CM073576.1, on the reverse strand, counting down.
CATGATTATACTCTGGAGACGCACCACCACTTATATGTTTTATACATACCTATCATGGTCTTCTGCTTGCGTAATTTAACTGTCTCTGGGATATGATATGCTGATTTGATATAATCTTACTCATGTTTAGTGCGCTAAGATGGACAACATTTAATCATCATTATTCATGTTGCATAGGTGATGTGTTGGAACTCGGGAGTTAAACTTCTGCTCGACCCTCGATTTTCAGGACGTTATACAAAACTTGACGTCCCCTTTTCCAACTAACCATCTGAAATTGAGAATAGTGAATGAAAGCTTGCTTCTGATATCTTTTTAAATACTTGAACCGAAGTTCCTGCCAAGCCTGATGTGGTTGAGGTGCCTCTGCATATATTTAGTTGAAAAAAGTTTGGCCCAAAGTGATTTTCCTTGAATCAGGTGTCAAGCCATCTTGCAACGAAAGGCCTGCTTGACTTCGCCTATCCAACGGATCCTTAGACCCCCCTCGGTTATCGGGTAACACATCTCTACCTGGCTAACCCAATGGTATTTCTCAGAGCTTTCTGCGGATGCCCAGAAGAAGGATGCAATTGTTTTTTCAATGAGCTTGATGGCTTTCTTTGGGATGTTGACTGCTGAGAGGATGTGCATTAGAATGCTAGATAGAACGTGTTTGATAAGAACCAGCCTGGCTGCCTAGTTCAAAAGCTTTCCTTTCCAACCAGCAATCCTACGTTCAATCTTGAGGAGAGGGAATCCAAGGTAAAGGATGGGAAGCGTCGATGACTGAAAGCCCGAGATGTTTGTGATTTGTCTGTCTCTTGCAGGTCCTGCACTTCTTGGGTGGACTAATATGTTGGTTTTATACCATTTAAAAAATAGTGCAACTCATCCTCCTCGCTAGTGGCAGTGATGTAAAGCTATTCAGTCCATGAAAATTATGAAGAACCATTATTGATGGAGCATATACCTTTTCTTAATCAAACAAACCTAACAATCTTATTAATTCTATTAAGTGGATGTTTTAAAATAAAATAAAATAGTGAGTGTCCCAAATTCAAAGAAAAGATCATATGGTTTATTTTCTCACTGCTTTTTTCTTAAATGCTCTATCAACAATTCAAGCAACAATTCAAACTGTCCCAACTATAGATGTATACTCTTGAAGAGTCACCACCATTTTTTAAGTCACTACTAGCACCATTAACATATGAATTTAAGAGCCCGGCCCACAGCTTAATGACATCGACCACTAAAGCATCCATTCGATTCCCCAGATCCATAACTCAAGTGGTAGATTGAGTGAAAGATACCTCGTTTCAACACTAAGGTCTTGGCATCAATTCCCTAGAGGGGGTGGCTAACAATGAAGTGTGAACTAATAGTGGGTGCACTAAAAAACAAAGGACCTATCATAATGACATAGAAGAAAGGAATCGATGGAACGAAAAAGAAACCAATTAGAGAAAGAAAGAAGAACCAGGGCCTATCTCCTTGAGTTCCTATGCAGGGCACTGATTATCTCTGTCGAAGCCAATCCTAATTGCCCCCAGGCCCACTTTATCAAGGAAAAGGCTTCCTCTAACATGGCCTGGGAGAAAAGAAATCTGTCGGACCAATGAAGAAGCTTGAGTGTCACTGCCCATACAGGCCATACTATCTGCAGGCCCGTTACCTTCTCTGAAGATATGAACAAATTTCAATTGACCATGAGTACCAAATCTCTAGATGCTAGCTATCCAATAGGCCATTTTCAGCTCGGGCTGGCACTCCTGTTTAAAAAATCAACCACAAGCTTAAATATAGATTCCACCATGACTCTAGTTAAGCAAAAACGATAACATAATGATAGCCCATCATGCACTGCACGAAGCTCTGCATAAATGTTGGAGGCGATCCCATAAATCACTATATATATTTGTGTTCTTGTTATGTGGCTTTATGAATTTAGCCATGCATAAATTGAAAACTTATCACTTAGTGATAACTTCCTTTTTTCATGAAGGTGAGAGCCCAACACTTGTAACTTTGTTAATGGGTAACTTCACGAGCTTTTAGACAAGTGTGCCAAATAAAAAAAGTAAAGCCTCGCCTGTCATATAGGCTCACTAAAAGCAAAAAAAATTATAACAAAACCCAACCCAAGCAGTACTCCCAAGAAAGATCTCCAACCAACCAACCAAGCTCCACCCAATCTCAGTTCCTGACTAGGAAGACAATTGTTATCTAACTTTATGAGGTTTTTTCCCCAGGCTCAACCGGTCGTGAGCTTCACTTGACCAGTCGAGGGCTGGTGCATGACCAGTCGTGTGCTGGTTCGACTCGTTTTCCAGCGAGTTGTGGTTTTGAATTTCTGAGAGTAGCTTGACTAGTCGTGGGATGTGCTTGACCGGTAGAGGGTGCTGCTCGACTGGTCGAGGACTCTGCACAACCGGCCGAGCTTACGCAGATTTGAATCTGGATCTTTTGCGGACTACGAAAATTTGAGGCGATTTTGCAAGGGGTGAGAAAGGGATTTTCCTAAACTATAAATAGGGGTGCCTAGGGCCTTTCTAAGTAATGTAAGAGGTAATGTAAGAGGGTTTTCTAAAGATTTACAAGGACTTGCTAAAGGGTTTAGGGCTATTAAAGGTGTGAGAGAGAGAGAGAGGAAGCTTGTAGAAGGGAGGTTATGCTTGTAGAGGTGATCTACTGTGCACTCAACATCTCAGCGCTTTTACGTCCTCGTGATTGGTGAGTTCTTTTATTCTCTTACTGTTTATCCACTCCTGTGTGAGTGAATAAGGTTATAACCTTCTACTTCATAGTGGATTGTTAATCTGGACGAGGTCCCGTGCTTTTTACCTCTTTGAGAATTTTCCACGTAAAATTCTCTTGTGTGGTGTGGTTTATGATTTGATTTTTTTCAGTGCTTTATTATCCCATAATTCTGGTTTGTTTTGAGAGGCTAGATACTAAGGTTTTACATAAGGCCCCCAACAAAGTGGTATCAAAGCTAAGTTCATTGAACGGAGTGGGATCAATTTTGAAATATGGAAGGTGGCTCATTAAGGATGATCAACCTCAATGGTTCTATCTAGACTATATGGAAGGCTAAGATGGAGGACTTGCTTTATTGCAAGGACTTGTATTCTCCAATTCAAGACATATCAGCAAAGTCAAAGGATATGATAGATGATGATTGGAAGAAAATGGACTGGATGGCAGTGGGGTTTATTAGACAATGGTTAGACGATTCCATATTCCAGCATATGTCTACGGAGACCTCAGCTGCTAGCCTATAACTGAAATTACAAGGGCTATATGAGAGGAAGACAGCTGGTAATAAGATTTTTCTGATAAGGCGACTTGTAAATCTCAAGTTCAAAGATGGTGGTTCTATGGCTGAGCACATGAATGAGGTCAGTAATATAGTGAACTAGATCTCCACTATGAAGATGGTCTTGGATGATGAATTGCAGGCTTTGCTATTCCTTAGTTCATTACCTGACAGTTAGGAGACATTGGTGGTGTCTTTAAGTAACTCCACGCTAGACGGAACGGTATCTATGGAACATGTTACTAGCTGTCTCTTCAATAAGAAGACAAGGAGGAAGTCTCAGGGGTTTACTCAGCAAGAGGCACTTGTGACACGAGAACGGGTGAGAGGAAAGAATAGGAAGGGTGGGAAGGCCCGAGATAAATCAAGAGGTAATGCGAGTACCAGGAAGGATATTGAATGTTGGATTATGACAATAAGGGCCACTACAAGCATGAATGTTGTAAGAATAAGAACGACAAGAAAGAAAAAGGAAAGGAGAAGGAAGATGAATCAGATTCCACTGCGATCGCTTCAGATGGTAACTTGCAGTTATTCTTAAAGCCAACATGATGTTTATCTCACGGCTACGAGTCAAGACACCGACTGGGTGATAAACTCAGGAGCTTCATTTAATGCGACTCCACGCAGGAACTTCTTCACAAGCTACAAGTCAAGTGACTATGAGACCGTGAAGATGGAAAATTCTGGTGTATTGAAGATCGTAGGAGTCAGTGATATTTATGTGAAGACCGATGTGGGCTGCACATTGGTTCTCAGGGATGTGAGGCATATCCCAGACTTTTGCCTCAACTTGATGTCGACGGGAAGGTTGGATGATGATGCCTATGAAAGTTGGCTTGCTGGTGGGCACTGGAAGCTCATCAAGAGTTCGTTGATCGCAGCCAAAGGAAAGAAGTGTTATACCCTTTATAAGGCAAGTGTTAATGTATGCAAGGTTGGGTAGAACGAAGCGAAAGATTAAGCTATTGACATGTGGCACAGGCGTCTAGGCTATATGAGTGAAAAAGGGCTTCAGGTACTAACGAGGAAGTGGCTCCTTTCAGACATGACAGGTATACCTCTCAAAACCTGTATTAATTTTTTATCAAGGAAACAACATAGAGTTTCATTTGTTAAATCTGTTTCTCATGATAATAAAGTGCATGCATTAGATTTAGTTTATTCTGATGTTTGTGGTCCTATGAGGACAAAAACCTTAGGTGGAGTATTATATTTTGTCACTTTTATAAATGATGCATCTAGGAGGGTTTGGGTTTATGCTTTGAAATCTAAGGATGAGGTCTTTGGTGTGTTTAAATTGTTTCATGCTATGGTCGAGAGAGAGACAGGTAGATCATTGAAGTGCATCCACACTGACAATGGTGGTGAATACATTGACGACTTTCATGAGTATTGTAAGTCCCTGTGTATACGGCATGAACAGACGGTTCCCAAGAGCCCCCAGCATAATGGTGTGACTGAGTGAATAAATCACACCATTGTAGAGAGAATCAGATGCATGTTATCCCATGCGAAGTTGCCCAAGATGTTATGGGGAGAAGAAATGCACACGGCGTTGTATTTGATAAATAGGTCTCCATCAATCCCGTTGAATGGAGAAGTACCTGAGAAGGTGTGGACTGGACAAGATTTATTGTACAGTAATCTCGGAGTGTTTGAATGTAGGGCATCCGTTCATGTACCAAAGGACGAGAGGTCCAAGCTCGATATGAAAATCAGGCAGTATGTGTTCTTCGGGTATGGTGATGAAAAGTTCGGTTATATATTGTGCAATCCGCCCGAGAAGAAGCTTGTCAGGAGTAAGATGTGGTTTTCTTGAAGATCAGTGTATAGAAGACATTGGTAAGCCAAAGAAGAACCAGCCTAGTTCAAATGATCTAGAGGATATGGATCCGATTATTCCTCCCGTGATGCTTGATGACGGGGGAGTACAACAAGGTACAGAGGACGAGGGAATTCCTTCAGAAGATGGACCAGGGGATCAGCCCCCAATTGATCCACCTATTGAGCCACATGTGAAGAGGTTATCTAGGGACAGACCGTCGTCCAATAGGTACTCGCCGCATGAGTACATTATGCTGACTGGTGGGGGAGAGCCATAAGATTATTTTGAGGCCCTAACCGACGAGCATAAGGGGGAGTGGTTGAAAGCTATATAAGAGGAGGTAAAATCCTTACATAAGAACCACACCTATGATATGGTGAAATTACCTAAGGGTAAGAAGGCTTTGAGCAACAAGTGGGTGTTCAGAAAGAAGGTTGAGTAGAAAAATTTATAGACGAGGTTCAAGGTCAAACTTGTGGTGAAAGGGTTTGATCAGAGAAAAGGCATAGACTTCAAGGAGATATTCTCACCAGTGGTGAAGATGACATTCATTAGGGTTTTACTTGGGTTGGTGGCTAGCATGCACTACCAAAAAATCAAGCAAAGGGCACGGACTTTGAAAGTTTTTAGGTACGGATTAAATCCGTAGTAATTAAACTACGGCTAAAACATAATTAATCTGTAGCTAAAACCTACCTCTTCGCTATAGCCTTATTACATATTGATGTTGCTTAAGGGGCTCCATGGAGCTCATTGGAATTTTCTTTTTATCTAAGCCACCCATAAATTTTGATATACAATTTCAGTTGATGAGCCCAAAAATTATGTAGATTAAGGGTCTAAGTGGACCACACCATAAGAAATAATAAACATTAAATTTCTATGGTTAATATGCTGTGTGGTCTTCTTACAACTTTGATCTGACTCATTTTCTCATCAGTACTTAAAATAATATTTTAAAATTAATGAATGGAGTGGATGAATAAAATACATCACGGTGGGCCCCACGGTACTAAAACCTAAATGATTTATGGGCCGTCCGTCATGTGCCATCCTAAAATTAAACGCGCCCTACCAAATCCAAAATCAGTCCGCCCTCTTCTCCCGCGCGCAGCAAAGCTCCCAAAACCCATCTCTTAATCTCTCTCTCCATCTCTTTCTTGCACTCAGCCTCTCCATCTCCCTCGCCCACTCTCGATCTCAAGCTCTCCCCCATGCACTCAGCCTCTCCATCTCACTCCACCCATTTCTCCTGCGCGCAGTAAACCTCCCAAAATCCATCTCTCAATCTTCAAAACTCCCTTTCACCGTAAGAAGGAGAATAAGAAGGAGAAGGAGAAGGAGAATAATATCTTTGTAGAGGTAGAGCCATTTCTCACGGTCGCGGCAATCATCGGACACGATGGAAGCGTATGGGCTTAGAGCGAGTGTTCACTCCCCAAGTGCAGGGTTGTGATGTAGTAATAACTCGGTAAGACCGAGGTCGAATCCCAAGGGACTGAAACTTGTACGTAATCTAAAATTAAGTAGAATCTGAACTAGAATAAGGTGAAATCTAAACTAATTATGATTTGAAGAATAATGATGGAATGATTATCTAAGACTTAAGAAAATTCAGAGAAAGGGAACTAGGGATTCAGAGGATCCACTTGTAGGGATCAGGGAGATCTTATGCTTGCTTCAAGAATCATGGAGTTTAAACTGAACTGTCATTGATCTAGTTTTCAAGAGATGAAAGGTATATGAATTAGAATGGATTCCACACCCAACCATACCCAAGAGACTATGGAAAATAACAGAATTAAACTAATTACCAACCAATCACATGTATGAAGGTTACGAAGGGTACCGACACCCGACCATGCCCAGGAGACTATGGTGAACAACAGGGCTTCCTGACGTCATAAACATAAAAGGAAAAGTAAATATTCAAAGCCATCGCAGATCCATTGTAATTTTAGTCACAACAGACTATTAAAAACTAAAAATATTCATATAATGAAATTAAATCAAAATCCATTCAGTTTACACAAAAGGCACAAGTATAAATTCTCTCATCTCACTACAAGCTTCACCTCTTAGCCCTAGCTAAGAGGTTTAGCCTGACATGGATGGACTGATCTCCATGTAAGTCATAGAAAGAAAATAGAAAAAAATAATAAATCTAAACTCTTCTCTCTCTCCTTGTCTCCTTCTCCTCTCTTCAAGCTCTGGATCTTCCTCCTAAGGTCTGAATAATTGCTCCCCACGTCCAAAACCTCCTTATATAGCTGTTAGAGTGGTGAAAATCGGACTTGAATCAGATTTGGAAAGCTATCGCATGCGCAGCGAAAGCCTTTTCGCAGCCAAGTTCAGTGCCTCAAAAATTACCACTTTCCTCGCTCAAATTTCAAAGAAATACCATCCCTTAGGACTTTCTTATGTCCTCTACATGATAGATGGTTCAGATCTGTCATATGATTAAAGATGGTCGGCCATAACCGCCTGGAAAAGTCAGTTTTCGCGGATGTGCGAAACTTTTCGCACCATTTCGCTGTTGTGATCGGTGGGCCCCACAGAAGCATTTTTTCAGAAAATCCTCCCCGTCCATTGGATTCAGGATGAAATTTCAGTCAAGAATGGGTGATTTTGAAGGTCCATTGACGCGGCCTAGAGAAGATATCACAAAAGGATCAGTTTTGAACGTTGCAGGGTAGCCCTTTTGTGGCCTCTGTATCTCACACGTGTGCGTATATGGATACAAAGTATCAGCTAGGTTTTGTAGTATTCCCGGCTATCTACACGGTGGACGGCGCAGATCAGACGTACATGCGAAGGGTGGGGCCCACAATCAACCGTAAGCCGGACTCAATTCGTCCGCTTGCTGACACCAAAACAGCATCTGCCATTTTGGAGAGGCGGTCGCGGGCGCTGTTTTGGAAGGTGCGCTGACCGCATCAGCGGTCCTGTGCACGTCTCATGCATGTACATGATTAATGTACACACCATGTATACGGGCCCCATTACCATATATATCAGAAATTCAATCCATACATCCCTTTTCTCAAACTAATTTAACCGTCCAAACTAAAGTTGAGGTAGTTCCAGATATTAGGTGGGCCCCACTTAATGAATTAAGGGGCTGATCAGTCCGTTGACCCACTTTCAGAGATCTTCAATAGCTGAAATTTGGCATGTACAGTTTATTTATGGTCCTCAGGTTATGTATGAAGTTTCAATCTGATCGGATGGTGAGAACCTTGTGATCTTGCATTCTGAGCCAATTTCGGCCCACTTGAGCTTCAGTTTCTCAATTTTCTCGAATCTCTGACGTGTAATTCCATCGATCTTGATCCCCTGGGGTCCGTCCCTTGCCTTGGTGCCTCTAGAGCATCAAATTAGTACTTTTAATACTATTTTTCAGTCAAGTCTCCTAATCACACCCTGCAACGAAACACGATTAAAACCGGGTGTTAAACAGCATTATGTTCGTAAATTCAGGTAATAAATGGGGTCTGATATGCAATATTTGACCCTTAACACAACCCCCAACCAGCATCTTGCTAGTCCCGAGCAAGGTATGCGAGAAATAAGTTGAGAATTATAAAAGAATTTTCTATGGAATCGAGCGATATTTTGAAAAATGAATTAGATACGAGAAATCTAAGATTCATGAATGCTGAAAATTATTTTCTCCTGGACTCAAGCACACAGTAAACTTCATAATCAAGTTCAAAGTATTAATCTATCAATTAGAATAATTCGAAACATTAAAATCCATGGGTGTATAGTATAATCTCAGTTTATCAACACTAAGATTCAATTCTCTATTTCAGGATATCATTGGTAATCAACAAGAGAATTCATGATAACCAAAACTTGCCTCACAGAGTTATTTATTTATTTTATTAACAGTAATGCTAAGAAGGGAAATCAAATCCTCACCTATAGGGAGCAAACCTATGGTGAAGACCGTACACTTGACTCTTTTTAGATATCATTCAAGGGGTATTAAATCTACACCTATAGGGAGAAAACCTACGGTGAAGATTATTCGCCCAAATCTTTCCAAAGATATCTTCTTCTCTTTTTTTTTTTTTTTTTTTTTTTTTAACTATCCTGTTAGGCATTTTTTTCCAAGATGGTTCCTTTCATGCTTAATGATTACCAAGTTAACCCTTCGATATCAAATTGAAATTTTAATGTGAAAGTGAGATGTGGCATCATGACTCAATTAATGTTTACGACTTCTAATCATGGATTAATAACTCGATCTTAACTGCGAAATTTAACAGATACTGAATCGAAGAGTCCTAAATTATCAACATCACTTATCTTGAGATTCTAAATCAAAGATATCCATTAAAATCACTTCGAATTCATAAAAAAATTCAGAAAAATCTAAAGATTTTAAAAAATTTCACAAATTTTTTTTTCAAGACCAAGAAAACACTAATTAGGAAACCTAATCTCCTACCCCCCAACCTAAAATCTACATTGTCCACAATGTAAAAGATATATGAGCATGCAATGCACATGGGACAACGAAAGTAAATGAGAAGTGATGGGAGGATAGTACCTGGATAACGAATTGAGAGAGAGAGACTTTCCAACAGATCGCAGCATGGAAGCTTGTCAGCATGAGAGAGAAAGCAGAACAAAAACAACAAAAATAAAATTCTACCTATACTACTTTCGCAGGTGCTCTCGATTGCATTTATCATATGCAACAAGCCTTTAAACCCCTAGGTTACCCCTAGTGGACGAGTTGTAGTCTCGTGAGGGTTTATAGCAATGTTACCCACAAACATGGAACTAACTAACTGTTGAGGGTCAAATATTGCATATTAGACCCCATTTATTTCCTGAATTTACGAGCATGATACCGTTTAATGGCCCGTTTAATCGTGTTTATACTGCAGGTTGAATTTATGAGCTTAAGTTGAAAAAAGGATGCTAAAAGTATGAATTTAACGATCTGGTGATCACTAAGGCAAGGGACAGACCCAAAGGGACCACGATCGACGAATGCACATGCCAGAGATCTGTGGAAATCAAGAAACTGAAGCGTAAGTGGCCCAAAATTGGTCCAGAACGTAAGATTGCAGAGTTCCCACCATCTGATCGGCTCCGAATTTCATACATCGCCTGAGGACCACAAATGATCCGTACACATCAAATTTCAACTCCTGGATCCCTACAGAAGTGGGCCAACAGACAGATCAGCCCATAGATCAGTGAATTAGGGCCCGCCTGAGATCTGGATACGCTCCAGTCTTGGTTTCAATGCTTTAAATAAGATGAGGAAAGGAATGGACGGAGTAGATCCTTCATATACATCAAAATGGGACCTGCTTTACATGGTGTGTGTGCACAGCTCACATGCACCGGCAGTGCACCGAATTGTAAAAGTCGATCAACAGACCTTTTGACCGAAATTTTCAAAGGGAATTTCCTTCTTCTTCTCAGTGGCGAACGCTCAGAACAGAGCGTGCGGATGATTTTTCATGGGCCACCATGATCGATCATACGGATGATCGGGATCGTCTATTAGACTTAAAAGGCCCCACTTACCATGGCCTAGGTGGAGACTTTTCAAAAAGAGCATCGAAGATCAGCTTTTAATCGTCCAGCGTCTAATGGACGGTGGAGTATAAAATCTCGTGGGCCACACCAAAATCAATGAAATCTTCCCACTACCAAACGGTTTTTCGATGGGAATCCAACGGACGGTTCTGATTCATCCAAGACCAAGGCATGTGGGCCCCACAGTTAACGAAAAATCGCTTTTCCACATATGTACAGTGACTTACGCATTGATGCTCGGTTCGCAGTTGTGGGACCCACCTATTGTCCATATAGCCAATCTAAGCCGTCCATTAGATGTCAAAGGCTCATGTTACCAAGACCTAGGTGCCCTTTCTCCCTCAGGTGAACTATCGGAAGATCCAAGCCGTTGAACACAATTCGGACGGCGGGAAGAAAAGTTATGTGGGTCACACCGAGTCTGAGAAAAAACCATTCATTCTTGACTTAAATTGCGCCAGTAAACCAATGAACGGCGTGGATTGTGCAACATAACAGTGAAGTGGGCCCCACTGTCAGCACAACGTAATCAGTTACGCAGCTCTATTCCGCGTACGAGCAAATCGGCAGATGTGGGCCATTGTACAATCGCAGAGATGATCGGATTGATGATCCGATCCGTCCAGAAGATGCTGAGGTGGGTTCTGCTTCCATCCTTGAAGCTAGATCAGAGATCCAGGACTGTTAGTCATCACAAATCAGAGCTGTTGTGAGTCGGTTTCTGAGTCTGCGAATAAAGTTGGTGATAACCGACTTGCGTTCGCACGGACGCATGCCCACAACCGACTCCCATCCACCGACCAACACACCTATAAAAAGGAGAGAGAGTGAGAAGGGAGGGGGATTCAAATCCAAGCTTGGACGTGGCAGGGAGCTGGACGTTAACAGATTTTTGTTTTGCTTTCTTATTTTTCATTTTATTTTTTCTTAATTTTTGAGAGCTATAGCCGCATCATGCTAGGCTAAACCTCTTAGCTAGGGCTAAGAGGTGAAGCTTGCAGCGTGATGGGAGAACCCTGTGCTTGTGCCCTTTTGTTTAAACTGAATTGATATTAATCTTTGTTGAGTTTATGGGAATATTTTTAGTTTTTAATGGTCTGTTGTGACTGAAATTACAATGGGTCTGAGATGGCTTTGAATATTTTCTTTTCCTTTTTATATTTATGATGCCAGGAAGCCCTGTTGTTCACCATAGTTTCCTAGGCATAGTTGGATGACGGTATCTTTCCTCACTTTCATAGCATGTGATTGGTTGGTAATTAGTTTAATTCTGTTGTTTGCCATAGTCTCTTGTGCATGGTTTGGTGATGGAATCCATTCTAATTTATATACCTTTCATCTCTTTGAAAACTAGATCAACGACAGTTCAGTAAATTCCATAATTCTTGAAGCAGGCATAAGATCTCCCTGATCCCTAAAAGTGGATCCTCTGAATCCCTAGTTTCTTTCTCTGATTTCTCTTAAGTTTAGATTAATTAATTCATAATTATTCTAAAATTGTTACTTGATTTAGAATTCATCTTAATCTAGTTCTAGTTCTGATTAGTTTTAGATAATGTACAAGTATCAGTCCCTTGGGATTTGATCTCGGTCTCACCGAGTTATTACTACATCACAACCCTGCACTTGGGGAGTGAACAAGTTTTTGGCGCCGTTGCCGGGGACTGTTGGATACGTTTTTCTGAAATTAATTAGTTTTAGGATTAGATTTTCTTTTTAAAAATTTTTAATTCTAGGTTTAGAAGCTTAGTTATTTTCCTTATTAGAAAATTTTCCTAACTTTAGAAACTTGTTATTCTTCCTTCTATTTGATTTTTAGAACTAACTCAATTTTTCTGTTTTGTAGGAAGCTTCTAATTTAGTAAGCTCTTTCTAATTCTTCTTTCTTTGGAATTTCTTCTTTTCTCTAGAAATTAATTTACTTTTAATTAGGACTTTCTATTCTTAGAAACTAACTTATTTTGTTTTGTTTTGCAGATTCTTAACCTAGGACTCCAAATTTGGTAACTTCTTTCCATATTTTCCTTTTATTTTATAGATTTCTACTTCTTTTCTCTTAGGTCTAGGTAGAATTTAAATCGAGGGCTGAGTGTGTTTTATGCCCCAGTGGGCACGCGACAACACTCGACGTCTCGTGACTGAAGGAGGATTAGTTGAGGGGTTGACTGTCCATCGTAGGATTGGACACCACTTGAATTCTCCTGAGACAAAGGAGGTTATGGCTGAAAATTAACCTTAAGACTACCCCAACCTAGGGTTGAGGAAGTACATGATGAGAATGAGGTGCACCACGCACCCCCGCCTAGTACTTTACGAGATTATTTACAACAGGCGGGGGTGAGTACGCCCTCATGCATGATTTTTCCTGTGAATACAGGACATATGGACATCAAGCTAGGGGTTATCCAACTCCTTCCCAAGTTTCATGGGCTTGAATCTGAAGAACCATACTTGCATCTGAAAGAGTTCGACGAAATCATAGGCACCTTATATTTCCCTAATGTATCTGAAGATACTATTAGGTTAAAACTCTTTCCATTTTCTTTGAAAGAAAAAGTCAAGACGTGGTTACATTCATTGCGTCCTAGATCCATTGGCACATGGAATGATATGCAGAGGGAATTTATAAAGAAATTTTTTCCACATCATAAAACAATTACCCTCAGGAGAGCAATCATGAACTTTGCCCAAAAGGAAGATGAAACATTCTTCCAATGTTGGGAAAGGTTCAAGGATCTGGTTAATGCATGCTCACAACATGGATTTGAAATATGGCGCATTATGAATTTTTTCTATGATGGGCTAACATCTTCCATGCGCCAAATGGTCGAGACAATGTGTAACGGAGATTTCATCAATAAAAATGTCGACGAGGTATGGGATTACCTCGATAGTCTCGCTGAAAAAATACAATCATGGGACTATTACCCAAGGACGAACGCTACGTCTAGGCCAACTCATTCAAGGGAAAAAGGAGGAATATATCTCCTGAAAGAGGATGATGATCTTAACGCTAAGGTGGCTAATCTCACCAGAAAATTTGAGGCCATAGAAGGAAAGAAGGAAAAGGTTAATGAAAGTGTTTGCGGCATCTGTGATTGCAACATTCATACTACTAAAAATTGTCCTTCAATACCTGCCTTTCGAGAAGTATTGAATGAACAATCTAATGCCGTAAATAACTATCAAAGACCTTTCAATGGACTACCCTCTAATACATACAATCCTGGTTGGAAAAATCATCCAAATTTCAGTTGGAGGAATAGACCAACGGCTACACCTCAAGGTTTCCTAAACCAAAATCCAACTCAAGAGAAACCTCAAGAGGATTTGGTTCTAAAATATTTTCAAAAGCAAGAGCTTTTCAATCAGGGTATGATGCAAGCCTTTTAAGACCTTACAAAAGCAATACATGAACTTAAGGCTGAAAATACGATTGGAAACAAGGGGAGCTTCCCAGCTCAACCTCTTCCCAATCCTAAACCGCATTATTAAGTTAGTGATCCTAGCTCTTCAAATCAAATGGGGCATGCTAAATCCATCACCACTCTTAGGAGTGGGAAGGTTATTGATAAAACCCTTCCGGTTAGGCCCGAAAAGCCTCAAGAACCAGAAGAGGACAACAATGATGGATCTAGTGATGCCCCACAAAAATTTGAACCAAAACCTCTAGAGAAGCCAGTTGCTCCGTTTCCCCAACGGTTGGTTGAACCAAAATGTCTATCTAACTCTCAGGATATCCTAGAGGTGTTAAAACAAGTGAAAGTCAATATTCCTCTGCTTGATGTTGTAAAATAGATACCTTTATATGCTAAATTCTTAAAAGATTTATGCACGACCAAACGATGAACAAGTGTTCAAAAGAAAATTTCTTTAACTGAGAAAGTGAGTGCCATCCTGAAACAAGACGTGCCGTAAAAATTCAAAGATCCCGGTTGCCCAACCATATCATGTGTAATCGGAAACTATCGAATTGATCACGCACTTCTTGACTTCGGAGCGAGTGTCAATCTAATTCCCTACTCGGTATACCAACAGTTAGGCTTGGGTGAATTAACACCCACTTGAACCACACTATAACTTGTTGATCGTTCTGTTCGTGTACCAAGAGGGATCATCGAGGATGTGTTGGTCCAGGTTGATAGATTCTACTACCCTGTTGATTTTATCATCTTGGACGACGAACCCATCAATAACACGAGCACTCAGATTCCCGTCATCCTTGGTCGCCCATTCCTGTCCACTTCAAATGCAATTATCAATTGTAGGAATGGTGTTATGACTATGTCTTTTAGAAATTTAACATTGGAATTGAATATCTTTTTCAATAACGACAGCAACTCAGAGGATGATGATGATTTCCACGATGTTAACATGATTGATTCTTTTGTGGAAGATAGAACACCTCTCATCTTATCCTCTGATCCTCTAGAGACGTGCCTGGCCTACTCCCATGATCTTGATGATGATATAATTAGGGAGACGTATGCCATGCTTGATACTGCACCGATATTTGAAGTTAACCGGTGGAGGCCACAAATTGAAAAGTTGCCCCAAACTGATGTAGTGCCTCTACCTTCTAACCTCAAGCCACCGAAGCTTGACCTAAAACCTTTGCCCTCTGATTTAAAATATGTCTATTTAAGTCAAGATGAGACATATCCGGTGGTGATCTCTGCCCACCTGGAGAAAGAACAAGAGAGTATGCTCATATCTACTCTCATTGAGCATAAGGGAGCTCTTGGATGGACGATAGCAGACCTCAAGGGAATTAACCCATCAATTTGTACTCACCGCATATATCTTGAAGATAATGCAAAGGCTGTTCGGCAATCACAATGTAGACTAAATCCAAACATGAAGGAAGTGGTTAAGGCCGAGGTTCTCAAACTATTGGAAGTGGGGATCATATACCCCATATTCGATAGTCAATGGGTGAGTCCAACTCAGGTGGTTCCTAAGAAGTCCAGGATCACCATCGTACCCAGTGCCAATAATGAACTCGTGCCGACCAGAGTTACTACTGGTTGGAGAATGTGCATTGACTACAGGAAGCTGAATACCGTCACTAGGAAGGACCACTTTCCTTTGCCCTTTATAGATCAGATCTTGGAAAGGTTAGCTGGTCATTCCTATTACTGTTTCTTTGACGGGTATTCAGGTTATAATCAGATTGAAATCGTCCCTGAAGATCAGGAAAAAACCACATTTACATGTCCCTATGGCACCTTTGCTTACAGAAGGATGTCATTTGGGTTATGTAATGCCCATGCCACCTTTCAGCGATGCATGATGAGTATCTTTTCTGACATGGTGGTGAAATATTTAGAGGTCTTCATGGACGATTTTTCTGTTTTCAGTTCATCTTTCAGTGAATGCTTAGCAAATCTTAAATGTGTGCTGAAAAGATGTGAAGAAAAAAATTTGATACTTAACTGGGAGAAGTGCCATTTTATGGTTCAAAAGGGAATTGTCCTTGGGCATATCATCTCGTCCAAAGGAATCGAGGTAGATAAGGCAAAAATCGATCTTATCTTTAACCTACCTCCACCCAAGAACATCAGAGATGTGCGATCCTTCTTGGGACACGTAAGATTTTACCGACGATTCATAAAGGACTTTAGTCTCCTCCCTCGTCCTTTATGTAATCTTCTTCAAAAGGATGCACTATACGAGTGGACTGAGCAGTGCCAAAAAGCTTTCACTAAGCTTAAAGACATGTTAACCACTGCACCTATCATGCAGCCACCCGACTGGAGTCTTCCTTTTGAACTTATGTGCGACGCCTCTGATTATGCTCTTGGAACGGTTCTAGGCCAAAGAAAAGATAAGCGGCCTTATGTCATTCACTACTCAAGTAGGACTCTAAATCCTGCCCAAGTGAACTATTCAACCACGGAAAAGGAACTCTTAGTCGTAGTGTTCGCTTTGGACAAATTTCGATCCTACCTGATCGGATCCAAGATCATTATTTATACAAATCATGCGGCACTTAAGTATTTTCTTTCCAAGAATGATTCTAAGCCCCGCCTAATACGATGGATCCTTCTACTCCAAGAATTTGATTTAAAAATTAAAGACAAAAAGGGAGTAGAGAACGTAGTGGCTGATCACCTTTCTCGCCTTAATACTTCTGATTCCCTTGAGGCGACCCATATCAATGACATGTTTCCTGATGAACAACTGTTTAGAGTCTCCCATTCACCTTAGTTCGCTGATATTTCTAATTATCTTGCTACAGGTGCCCTACCGACACACTGGACATCACAAGATAAGAAGAAATTCTTTACCAAGGTGCGTAACTTTTTCTGGGATGATTTATATTTGTTTAAATATTGCCCAGACCAAATCTTAAGGAGATATGTGCCAGACGATGAGCATCAGAGTGTCATCTCCTTCTGTCACTCACAGGCCTGTGGTGGTCACTTTTCTGTGAAAAAGACCACGGCCAAGATTTTACAGTGTGGCTTTTACTGGCCCACTATGTTCAGGGACACTCATGAGTTTTGCAAGGCTTGTGAGCATTGTTAGAAATTGAGAGCATTATCCCGTCGAAATATGATGCCCTTGAATCCCATCCTTATCATTGAAGCATTTGATTGCTGGGGCATCGATTTCATGAGACCATTCCCCCAATCCTTTGGAAATCTGTATATTTTGCTCGCTGTAAACTATGTTACTAAATGGGTTGAAGCGATTCCGTGCCGTAACAATGACCATCGAATGGTCATTAAATTCTTAAAAGAAAATATCCTGTCGCAGTTCAGAACGCCTCGAGCTATTATTAGTGACGGGGGCTCACACTTCTACAATAGACCATTTGAGAGTTTAATGAAGAAATACGGTATCTCTCATAAGGTGAGTACCCCATACCATCCACAGACAAGTGAGAAAGCTGAGATTTCCAATAGGGAGATCAAACATATCTTAGAGAAAACGGTTAACCCTAATCGTAAGGATTAGTCAATCCAATTGACCGATGCCTTATGGGCATACCGTAATGCTTTTAAAACCCCTATTGGAACATCTCCCTTCAGACTTGTCAATGGGAAAGCTTATCACTTGCCTGTGGAATTGGAACATAAAGCATACTGGGCGATCAAAAATCTAAATTTTAATCTGAGCAATGTTGGCTCGTTACGTAAACTTCAATTAAATGAACTTGAAGAAATCCGGAACGATGCATATCAGAACTCGAGAATTTACAAGGACAGGATGAAGGCGTTTCATGATCAGCATATTCTACGAAAATCATTCACGCCGGGTCAGAAAGTACTTTTGTACGACTCTCGACTACATTTCTTTCCGGGTAAGATTCGATCTCGTTGGACCGGCCCTTACATTGTGGTCACTGCTTATCCTCATGGGGCCGTGAGATAAGAGATCCTGACAATGGCAAGGAGTTTAAAGTAAATGGACATCGATTAAAGCCATTTGTCGAGACATTTGATTCAGAGGACATGTCCATGCCTCTGATTGCTCCTGTTTTCCAGGACTGATCTCCTCGTCTGATAGAGGTATAGGTAGGTTTATCGCTTTCATAGGTCTAGGATAATTGCTTATTTGTCTGGCTGAAGACGGTAAATTTAGCGTTCCTGGGAGGCAACCCAGCTTTTTTATTCCATTTCATTTTTTTTAGTTAGTTAGTTCAATGTTTGTGGGTAACATTACTGCAAACCTTCACGAGACTACAACTCGTCCACTAGGGGTAACCTAGGGGTTTAAAGGCTTGTTACATACGCTAAATGCAATCGAGAGCACTTGCGAAAGTGGTATAGGTAGGATTTTATTTTATTTATTTATTTATTTTTATTATTTTTGTCGCTTTCTCTCTCGTACTAACCTACTCTCCTAGTGATCTCTTGAAAAATCTCTCTCGATACGTGATCCAGGTACTATCTTCCCATCACTTCTCATTTACTTTTGTTGTCCCATGTGCATTACATGCTCATATATCTTTTACATTGAGAACAATGTAGATTTTTGGTTGGGGTGGGGGATTAGGTAACCTAATCAGTATTTTCTTGGTCTTGAGCAAAAATTGTGAAATTGTGAAAATTTTTAAAATTTTTCTGAAAATTCCTGCGAATTCGAAGTGATTTTGATAGATATCCCTAATTTAAATTTTCAAGATTCGTGATGTTGATAATTTATGAGTCTTGGATTTAGTATCTGTTAGACTTCACAGTTAAGTTTGAATCATTAAGCCATGATTAGAAGTTTTAAACATTCATCGCGTCATGATTTCATATGTCACATCTCACTTTCACATCAAGGTTTCAGTTCGATATTGAAAGGTTATCTTGGTAATAATGCAGTATGAAAGGAACTAGCCTGGAACATTTGCCTAACAGGATCGATATGAAAAAAAAAAAAGAAAAAAAAAGATGTCATTGGAAAGATTTGAGCGAATAATCTTCACCATAGGTTTGCTCCCTAGAGGTGTAGATTTAATACTCCTTGAAGGATATGTGAAAAAGAGTCGGGTGTACAGTCTTCGCCATAGGTTTCCTCCCTATAGGTGAGGCTTTGATTCCCCTTCTTGATGTACTTTTAATGGAAAAAATCAAAGTTGAAAGAATGACAAGAAGATCTGTGAGGCAAGTTTTTGTTTTCATAAATTCTCTTGCTGGTTACCAATGACATCCTAAAATAGAGAAGTGAATGTTAATGATGGTAAGTTGAGATTATACTATACAACCATGGACCTCAATGTTTAAGATTTTTCTGATTGGTGGATTAATATTTTGAGCTTGACTAAGAAATTTACTGTGCGCTTGAGTCCATGAGAAAGTAAAACCCAGCAGTCATGAATCTCAGAATTCTAGTACCTAGATTATTTCTCAAAAATCATTCGGCTTTACAGAAATTTTCATAGAAATCTCAACTTATTTTTCGCATATTTTGCTTGGGACTAGAAAGATGCTGGTTGGGGGTTGTGTTGAGGGTCAAATATTACATATTAGACCCCATTTATTTCCTGGATTTACGAGCATGATATCGTTTAATGGCCCGTTTAATCGTGTTTATGCTGCAGGTTGAATTTATGAGCTTAAGCTGAAAAAAGGATGTTAAAAGTATGAATTTAACGATCTGATGATAACTAAGGCAAGGGACGGACCCAAAGGGACCACGATCGACGAATGCACATGCCAGAGATCTGTGAAAATCAAGAAACTGAAGCGTAAGTGGCCCAAAATTGGTCCAGAATGCAAGATTGCAGAGTTCCCACCATCTGATCAGCTCCGAATTTCATACATCGCCTGAGGACCACAAATGATCCGTACACATCAAATTTCAACTCCTGGATCCCTATAGAAGTGGGCCAACGGACAGATCAGCCCATAGATCAGTGAATTGGGGCCCGCCTGAGATCTAGATATGCTCCAGTCTTGGTTTCAATGCTTTAAATAGGATGAGGAAAGGAATGGACGGAGTAGATCCTTCATATACATCAAGATGGGACCTGCTTTACATGGTGTGTGTGCACAGCTCACATGCACTGGCAGTGCACCGAATTGTAAAAGTCGGTCAACAGACCTTTTGACCGAAATTTTCAAAGGGAATTTCCTTCTTCTTCTCAGCGGCGAACGCTCAGAACAGAGCGTGCGGATGATTTTTCATGGGCCACCATGATCGATCATACGGATGATCGGGATCGTCTATTAGACTTAAAAGGTCCCACTTACCATGGCCTAGGTGGAGACTTTTCAAAAAGAGCATCGAAGATCAGCTTTTAACCGTCCAGCGTCGAATGGACGGTGGAGTATAAAATCTCGTGGGCCACACCAAAATCAATGAAATCTTGCCACTACCAAACGATTTTTCGATGGGAATCCAACGGACGGTTCTGATTCATCCAAGACCAAGGCATGTGGGCCCCACAGTTAACGAAAAATTGCTTTTCCGCATATGTACAGTGACTTACGCATTGATGCTCGGTTCGCAGTTGTGGGACCCACCTATTGTCCATATAGCCAATCTAAGCCGTCCATTAGACGTCAAAGGCTCATGTTACCAAGACCTAAGTGCCCTTTCTCCCTCAGGTGAACTATCGGAAGATCCAAGCCGTTGAACACAATTCGGACGGCGGGAAGAAAAGTTATGTGGGTCACACCGAGTCTGAGAAAAAACCATTCATTCTTGACTTAAATTGCGCCAGTAAACCAATGAACAGCGTGGATTGTGCAACATAACAGTGAAGTGGGCCCCACTGTCAGCACAGCGTAATCATTTACGCAGCTCTATTCCGCGTACGAGAAAATCGGCTGATGTGGGCCATTGTGCGATCGCAGAGATGATCGGATTGACGATCCGATCCGTCCAGAAGATGCTGAGGTGGGTTCTGCTTCCATCCTTGAAGCTAGATCAGAGATCCAGGACTGTTAGTCGTCACAAATCGGAGCTGTTGTGAGTCGGTTTCTGAGTCTGCGAATAGAGTTGGTGATAACCGACTTGCGTTCGCACGGATGCATGCCCACAACATACTCCCATCCACCGGCCAACACACCTATAAAAAGGAGAGAGAGTGAGAAGGGAGGGGGATTCAAATCCAAGCTTGGACGTGACAGGGAGCTGGACGTTAACAGATTTTTCTTTTGCTTTCTTATTTTTCATTTTATTTTTTCTTAATTTTTGAGAGCTATAGCCGCATCATGCTAGGCTATACCTCTTACCTAGGGCTAAGAGGTGAAGCTTGCTGCGTGATGGGAGAACCCTGTGCTTGTGCCCTTTTGTTTAAACTGAATTGATATTAATCTTAGTTGAGTTTATGGGAATATTTTTAGTTTTTAATGGTCTGTTGTGACTGAAATTATAATGGGTCTGAGATGGCTTTGAATATTTTCTTTTCCTTTTTATGTTTATGATGCCAGGATGCCCTGTTGTTCACCATAGTCTCCTAGGCATGGTTGGATGACGGTACCTTTCCTCACTTTCATAGCATGTGATTGATTGGTAATTAGTTTAATTCTGTTGTTTGCCATAGTCTCTTGGGCATGGTTTGGTGATGGAATCCATTCTAATTCATATACCTTTTATCTCTTTGAAAACTAGATCAACGGCAGTTCAGTAAATTCCATAATTCTTGAAGCAGGCATAAGATCTCTCTGATCCCTGCAAGTGGATCCTCTGAATCCCTAGTTTCTTTCTCTGATTTCTCTTAAGTTTAGATTAATTAATTCATAATTATTCTAAAATTGTTACTTGATTTAGATTTCATCTTAATCTAGTTTTAGTTCTGATTAGTTTTAGATAACGTACAAGTATCAGTCCCTTGGGATTTGACCTCGGTCTCACCGAGTTATTACTACATCACAACCCTGCACTTGGAGAGTGAACACTAACTAAAAATCTGGATTGCCGCCCAGGAGCGCTAAGTTTACCGTCTTCAGCCAGATAAATAAAGCAACTATCGTAGTCCTATGAAAGCGATAAACCTACCTATACCTCCATCAAACTAGGAGATCAGTCCTAGTAAACAGGAGCAATCAAAGGCATGGACATGTCCTCTGAATCAAATGTCTCGACAAATGGCTTTAATCGATGTCCATTTACTTTAAACTCCTTGCCATTGTCAGGATCTCTTATCTCGACAGACCCATGAGGATAAGCAGTAACAACAATGTAAGGGCCGATCCAACGAGATCGAAGCTTACCCGGAAAGAGATGTAGTCGAGAATCGTACAAAAAGACTTTCTGACCTGACGTGAATGATTTTCGTAGAATATGTTGATCATGAAACGCCTTCATCCTGTCCTTGTAAATTCTCGAGTTTTCATATGCATCGTTCTGGACTTCTTCAAGTTCATTTAATTGAAGTTTGCATAGCGAACCAGCATTGTCCAGAGTGAAATTTAAGTTTTTGATCGCCCAGTATGCTTCATGTTCCAATTCTATAGGCAAGTGACAAGCCTTCCCATAGACGAGTCTAAAGGGAGATGTTCCAATAGGGGTTTTAAAAGCAGTACGGTATGCCCATAAGGCATCGGTCAATCGGATTGACCGATCCTTACGATCAGGGTTAACCGTTTTCTCTAGGATATATTTGATCTCCCTATTGGAAATCTCAGCTTGCCCACTTGTCTGTGGATGGTATGGGGTGCTCACCTTATGAGAGATACCGTATTTTTTCATTAAACTCTCAAATGGTATATTATAAAAGTATGAGCCCCCGTCACTAATAATGGCTCGAGGTGTTCCGAATCGCGATAGGATGTTTTCTTTTAAGAATTTAATGACCGTGCGATGGTCATTGTTGTGGCACGGAATCGCTTCGACCCATTTAGTAACATAATCGACAACGAGCAAAATATACAGATTTTCAAAGGATTGGAGAAATGGTCCCATGAATTGATGCCCCAACAATCAAATGCTTCAATGATAAGGATGGGATTCAAAGGCATCATATTTCGACGGGACAATGCTCCCAATTTTTGACAACGCTCACAAGCCTTGCAAAACTCATGAGTGTCCCTGAACATGGTGGGCCAATAGAAGCCACACTGCAGAATCTTGGCCGTGGTCTTTTTAGCGGAAAAGTGACCACCACAGGCCTGTGAGTGACAGAAGGAGATGACACTCTGATGCTCATCGTCTGGCACACATCTCCTTAAGATTTGGTCTGGGCAATATTTAAACAAATATGGATCATCCCAGAAAAAGTTACGCACCTTGGTAAAGAATTTCTTCTTATCTTGCGATGTCCAGTGTGTTGGTATGGAACCTGTAGCAAGATAATTAGCAATATCAGCGAACCAAGGTGAATGGGAGACTCTGAATAGTTGTTCATCAGGGAACATGTCATTGATATGAGTCGTCTCAAGGGAATCAGAGGTATTAAGGCGAGAGAGATGATCGGCCACTACGTTCTCTACTCTCTTTTTATCTTTAATTTCCAAATCGAATTCTTGGAGTAGAAGGATCCATTCTATCAGGCGGGGCTTAGAATCATTCTTAGAAAGAAGATACTTAAGTGCCGCATGATCTGTGTAGATAATGATTTTGGATCCGATCAGGTATGACCTAAATTTATCAAAAGCGAACACTACGGCTAAAAGTTCCTTTTCCGTATTCGAATAGTTCACTTGAGCAAGATTTAGAGTCCTACTTGCGTAGTGAATGACGTAAGGTCGCTTATCTTTTCTCTGGCCTAGAACCGCTCCAAGAGCATAATCAAATGCGTCGCACATAAGTTCAAAAGGAAGACTCCAGTCAGGTGGCTGCATGATCGGTGCAGTGGTTAACATGTCCTTAAGCTTAGTGAAAGCTTCTTGGCACTGCTCAGTCTACTCGTATGGTGCATCCTTTTGAAGAAGATTACATAAAGGACAAGAGAGGTGACTAAAGTCCTTTATGAATCGTCTATAAAATCCTGCGTGTCCTAAGAAGGATTGCACGTCTCTAATGTTCTTAGGTGGAGGTAGGTTAGAGATAAGGTCGATCTTTGCCTTATCTACCTCAATTCCCTTGGACAAGATGGTATGCCCAAGGATAATTCCCTTTTTAACCATGAAATGACAATTCTCCCAATTAAGTACCAGATTCTTTTCTTCACATCTTTTCAACACACATTTAAGACTTGCTAAGCACTTGTTAAAAGATGAACCGAAGACAGAAATCGTCCATGAAGACCTCTAGATATTTCCCTACCATGTCAGAAGAGATACTCATCTTGCATCGCTGAAAGGTGGCAGGGGCATTACATAACCCGAATGGCATTCTTCTGTAAGCAAAGATGCCATAGGGACATGTAAATGTGGTCTTTTCCTGGTCCTCAGGGGTGATTTCAATCTGATTATAACCTGAGTATCCGTCAAGAAAACAATAATACGAATGACCAGCTAGCCTTTCCAAGATTTGATCAATGATGGGCAAAGGAAAGTGATCTTTCCTCGTGACGGTATTCAGCTTTCTGAAGTCAATGCACATTCTCCAACCAGTAGTAACTCTGGTCAGCATGAGTTCATTATTGGCATTGGCTACGATGGTGATCCCGGACTTCTTAGGAACCACCTGAGTTGGACTCACCCATTGACTATCATATATGGGGTATATGATACCCACTTCCAATAGTTTGAGAATCTCGGCCTTAACCACTTCCTTCATGTTTGGATTTAGTCTACGTTATGATTGCCGAACAGCCTTTGCATTGTCCTCAAGATATATGCAGTGAGTACAAATCGATGGGTTAATTCCTTTGAGGTCCACTATCGTCCATCCCAGAGCTCCCTTATGCTCAATGAGAGTAGATATGAGCATACTCTCTTGTTCTTTTTCTAGGTGGGCAGAGATCACCACCAGGTATGTCTCATCTTGACCTAAATAGACATATTTTAAATCAGAGGACAAAGGTTTTAGGTCAAATTTCGGTGGCTTGAGGTTAGACGGTAGAGGCACTACATCAGTTTGGGGCAATTTTTCAATTTGTGGCCTCCACCGGTTAACTTCAAGTACCGGTACAGTATCCAGCATGGCACACGTCTCCCTAATTATATCATCATCAAGATCATGGGAGTGGGTCAGGCACGTCTCTAGAGGATCAGAGGATAAGGTGAGAGGTGTTCTATCTTCCACAAAAGAATCAATCATGTTAACATCATAAAAATCGTCATCATCCTCTGAGTTGCTATCGTTATTAAAAAAGATATTTGATTCCAATGTCAAATTTTTAAAAGACATAGTCATGACATCATTCCTGCAATTGATAATTGCATTTGAAGTGGACAGGAATGGGCGACCAAGAATGACGGGAATCTGAGTACTCGTGTCATTGATGGGTTCGGTGTCCAAGATGATAAAATCAACAGGGTAGTAAAATCTATCAACCTGGACCAACACATCCTCGATTATCCCTCTTGGTACACGAACAGAACGATCAACAAGTTGTAGTATGGTTCGGGTGGGTTTTAATTCACCCAAACCTAACTGTTGGTATACCGAGTAAGGAATCAGATTGACGCTCGCTCCTAAGTCAAGAAGTGCGTGATCAATTCGATAGTTCCCGATTACACATGATATGGTTGGGCAACCGGGGTCCTTGAATTTTTGTGGCACATCTTGTTTTAGGATGACACTCACTTTCTCAGTTAAGAAAATCTTCTTTTGAACACCTTGCCGTCGTTTGCCTCTGCATAAGTCCTTTAGGAATTTGGCATATGAAGGTATCTGTTTTACGACATCAAGTAGAGGAATATTGACTTTCACTTGTTTCAACACCTCTAGGATATCCTGAGAGTGAGAGAGACATTTTGGTGCAACCAACCGTTGGGAAAACGGAGCAACTGGCTTCTCTAGAGGTTCCGGTTCAAAATTTTATGGGGCATTACTAGATTCATCATTGTTGTCCTCTTCTAGTTCTTAAGACTTTTCGGGCCTAACCGGAAGGGTTTTATCAATAACCTTCCCACTCCTAAGAGTGGTGATGGATTTAGCGTGCCCCATTTGATTTGAAGAGCTGGGATCACCTATCTCGTATTGCGGTTTAGGATTGGGGAGTGGTTGTGCAGGAAGCATCCCCTTTTCTACAGTCGTCATACGTGAATTTATTTTTTGCATAAAATCTGATATTCCTCTCATTGTCTGAGGTAGCTATTGTATGGAATTTTGAACCGATTCTTCTTGAGGTTTTCCCTGATTTGGATTTTGATTAAAAAAAACTTGAGGGGTAACAGTTTGTCCATTCCTCCAACTAAAATTAGGATAATTTTTCCACCCAGCATTGTACGTATTAGAGGTAGGTCCATTAAAAGGTCTTTGATAGTTATTTACGGCATTAGATTATTCATTCAACACTTCTCGAAAGGCAGGTATTGTAGGACAATTTTCAGTTGTGTGAATGTTGCAATCATAGATGCCACAAACAATTTCATTAACCTTATCCTTCTTTAGTTCTATGGCCTCGACTTTTCTGGTGAGATTAGCCACCTTAGCATTAAGATCATCATCCTCTTTCAGGAGATATATTCCGCCCTTTTTCCTTAAATAAGTAGGCTTAGACGTAGTGTTCGTCTTTGGGTAATAGTCCCATGATTTCATTTTTTCAGCGAGACTATCGAGATAATCCCACACCTCGTCGACATTTTTATTGATAAATTCTCCGTTGCACATTGTCTCGACCATTTGCGCATAGAAGATGTTAGCCCATCATAGAAAAAATTTATAATGCGCCATATTTCAAAGCCATGTTGTGGGCATGCTTTGACCAGATCCTTGAACCTTTCCCAACATTGGAAGAATGTTTCATCTTCTTTTTGAGCGAAGTTCATGATTGCTCTTCTGAGGGTAATCGTTTTATGGTGTGGGAAAAATTTCTTTATGAATTCCCTCTGCATATCATTCCATGTGCCAATGGATCTAGGACGCAGTGAATGTAACCACGTCTTGGCTTTTTCTTTCAAGGAAAATAGAAAATTTTTTAACCTAATTGTATCCTCAGATACATTAGGAAAGTATAAGGTGCCTATGATCTCGTTGAACTCTTTCAGATGTAGATATGGTTCTTCAGACTTAAGGCCATGGTACTTCGGAAGGAGTTGGATAACCCTTGGCTTGATGTCCATGTGTCCTGTATTCTCAGAAAAAATCATACATGAGAGCGTACTTACCCCCGCCGGTTGTAAGTAATCTCGTAAAGTACAAGGCGGGGGTACCTGATGCACCTCATTCTCAGCTTGTACTTCCTCTACCCCAGGTTGGGGTAGAGCTTGAGATTGATTTTCAGCCATAACCTCCACTAACTCAGGAGAATTCAAGTGGTGTCTAGTCTTGCGATGGACAGTCAACCCCTCAACTAATCCTCCTTCAGTCACGAGACGTCGAGTGTTGTCGCGTGCCCACTTGGGCATAAAACACACTCAGTCCTCGATTTAAATTCTAACCTAGACCTAAAAGAAGTAGAAATCTAGAAAATAAAAGGGAAAGATGGAAAGAAATTATCAAAATTGAAGTCTTAGGTTAAGAACCTGCAGAACAAACAAAACAAGTTAGTTTCTAAGAATAGAAAGTCTAAAATTATAAAATTCCTAATTAAAAGTAAACTAATTTCTAAAGAAAAAAAAAATTCTAAAGAAAATAGAAAATTTCTAAAACGAATTAGGAAAGTCTTAACTAAAAAGTAAAAGAGATATGAAAAATAGAAACTAGAAATTAAAAAGGGCTTACTAAATTAGAAGTTTTCTACAAAACAAATAAGTTAGTTCCTAAACAAAAACTTATAGAAAAATTCTAGAATAAGAAACAAGGTTAGGAGAAATAGAAACTAGCTAAAAAGGAAGACAAATCCTAATCTAGAAATAGAAAGGGAAAAGAAGATAAGAACAAAGTTACCAATTTAGAAATTATCTCAGAAGCCTACAAAACAGAAAAATTGGGTTAGTTCTAAAAATCAGATAGAATGAAGAATAGGAAATTTCTAAAGTTAGAAAAAATTTCTAACAAGAAAAATAACTAAGCTTCTAAACCTAGAATTAGAAAATTCTAAAAAGAAAATCAAATCTTAAACTAACCCTAAAACTAATTAATTTCAGAAAGCGTAGCCGTCAGTCCCCGGCAACGGCGCCAAAAACTTGTTCACTCCCCAAGTGCAGGGTTATGATGTAGTAATAACTCGGTAAGACCGAGGTCGAATCCCAAGGGACTGAAACCTGTACGTAATCTAAAATTAAGTAGAATTTGAACTAGAATAAGGTGAAATCTAAACTAATTTTAATTTGAAGAATAATGATGGAATGATTATCTAAGACTTAAGAAAATTCAGAGAAAGGGAACTAGGGATTCAGAGGATCCACTTGTAGGGATCAGGGAGATCTTATGCTTGCTTCAAGAATCATGGAGTTTAAACTGAACTGTCATTGATCTAGTTTTCAAGAGATGAAAGGTATATGAATTAGAATGGATTCCATCACCCAACCATGCCCAAGAGACTATGACAAATAACAGAATTAAACTAATTACCAACCAATCACATATATGAAGGTTAGGAAGGGTACCGACATCCGACCATACCCAGGAGACTATGGTGAACAACAGGGCATCCTGACGTCATAAACATAAAAGGAAAAGTAAATATTCAAAGCCATCGAAGATCCATTGTAATTTCAGTCACAACAGACCATTAAAAACTAAAAATATTCCTATAATGAAATTAAATCAAAATCCATTCAGTTTACATGAAAGGCACAAGTATAAATTCTCTTATCTCACTACAAGCTTCACCTCTTAGCCCTAGCTAAGAGGTTTAGCCTGACATGGATGGACTGATCTCCATGTAAGTCATAGAAAGAAAATAGAAAAAAAATAATAAATCTAAACTCTTCTCTCTCTCCTTGTCTCCTTCTCCTCTCTTCAAGCTCTGGATCTTCCTCCCAAGGTCTGAATAATTTCTCCCCACGTCCAAAACCTCCTTGTATAGCTGCTGGAGTGGTGAAAATCAGACTTGAATCAGATTTGGAAAGCTATCACATGCGCAGCGAAAGCCTTTTCGCAGCCAAGTTCAGTGCCTCAAAAATCGCTACTTTTCTCGCTCAAATTCCAAAGAAATACCATCCCTTAGGACTTTCTTGGGTCCTCTACATGATAGACGGTTCAGATCTGTCATATAATCAAAGATGGTCGGCCACAATTGCCTGAAAAAGTCAGTTTTTACGGATATGCGAAACCTTTCGTACCATTTCGCTGTTGTGATCTTTGAGCCCCACAGAAGAATTTTTTTGAAAAATCCTCCCTGTCCATTGGATTCAGGACGAAATTTTAGTCAAGAATGGGTGGTTTTAAAGGTCCATTGACGTGGCCTAGAGAAGATATCACAAAAGGATCAGTTTTGAATGTTGTAGGGCAGTCCTTTTGTGGCCTCTGTATCTCACACGTGTGCATATATGGATACAAAGTATCAGCTACGTTTTGTAGTATTCCCGGCTATCTACACGGTGGACGGCGCAGATCAGAGTACATGCAAAGGGTGGGGCCCACAATCAACCGTAAGCCGGACTCAATTCGTCCGCTTGCTGACGCCAAAACAGCATCTGGCATTTTGGAGAGGCGGTTGCGGGCGCTGTTTTGGAAGGTGCACTGACCGCGTCAGCGGTCCTGTGCACGTCTCATGTATGTACATGATTAATGTACACACCATTTATACGGGCCCCATTACCATGTATTTCAGAAATCCAATCCGTACATCCCTTTTCTCAAACTAATTTAATCGTCCAAACCAAAGTTAAGGTAGTTCCAGATATCAGGTGGGCCCCACTTAATGAACTAAGGGGCTGATCAGTCCGTTGGCCCACTTTCAGAGATCTTCAATAGCTAAAATTTGACATGTACGGTTCATTTATGGTCCTCAGGTCATGTATGAAGTTTTAATCTGATCGGATGGTGAGAACCTTGTGATCTTGCATTCTGAGCCAATTTCGGGCCACTTGAGCCTCAGTGTCTCAATTTTCTCAAATCTCTGGCGTGTAATTCCATCGATCTTGGTCCCCTGGGGTCCGTCCCTTGCCTTGGTGCCTCTGGAGCATCAAATCAGTACTTTTAAAACTCTTTTTCAGTCAACTCTCCTAATCACACCCTGCAACGAAACACGATTAAAACCGGGCGTTAAACGGCATTATGTTCGTAAATCCAGGTAATAAATGGGGTCTGATATGCAATATTTGACCCTCAACAGTGAGACTTTTCCTTAGGTTTGTTTTCCTTGTTTCTGTTTGTATTCTTTGACTGAAATCTGAGATGGGTTTTCTTTTGATTTCTTATGTGGATTGTATAAGATGTTACCAGTCCAATCGAGTCTGGCTCCAATGCTTTGATGGAGATTTTCGATTGGGTGTTTGATTGTTTGTTTAAATAGCTCATGAGATTTGGTGATTGATTGGATCTCTTGTTTGATCTGTAGGAAAACTCAACCAGGTGTTGGTGATTTTGTTAGATTTGGTGTGGAATTGAGAAGATATCAGATGTGGGTTTTGTTTATTTCGGGATCGGATTTGAGGTTGTAGATGTGATGTTTTTGTCATCGAAAGGGGCAGAGACACCTTATTATCATAAAAAAGAGAGAGATGTTGATGATGTGGGAAATTGCAACATTTTTCCTTGGGGGCTTTCTATCATGTGAACTTGTTCCATATCCTTTTATGGTTCTCTTGTAGCTTCTTTCAACATAGTTATTTACCCCTTGCTACCATCAGAATTAAGGAAAGTAATTTGGATTTTCCTTTTCCACAATTGATCTTGCTTTCATTCCCAATAGTTGATTTCCTCTTCCCTCCCATGCTCTAATGCAACCATTGTTTCCTTCATCTTGTCCACATCTCCTTGAAACTATAGACTCCATTCCTTGCCCATCTTGTGAATGGATTTTCCAACTCATTGAGTGTTCACAGATGTTTAATTCATCCTTAGTTTTGAATTGATGGAACATTCTGATGAAAAATCTAAGAAATCTACATGTCTAATTAAAAAAACGTAACTAGGATATTCTAGAACCTATTTCCCTCAAACCAAACTTGGGTGCTATTTTATGAAACTTATTTTCAACACTTATACTATTCAGATCGTTTGGCAAATCCAGATTATTAAGTGCTTAAATTAATTTTCACTGAAAATATGGGTCTTTTTTTCAGCTCCCCTCCCTTCACTTAATGCTGAAAGTGGTGGTCGATTAAAATTTCTTTTCACTTTGATTAAAATATCCCTAAGATTATTTCAAATTACAATCACTTTACGTTTTCAACACTTGATTTATTTTCAGAGCTTGGAAGAGTTCGAGTGGCTGTAAGACTACAACCTCAGAATGCAGAGGAGTTGGTTGCAAATGCTGATTTTGCTGATTGTGTAGAATTGCAGCATGAGTTTTTTCTAATTGCACTTCTCTTTTGTTTGTAATTGCATATGCCTAAATTTACACCAAATGTGCAACGTGTAATGCTTTCCAAAAATAAATGAGAAATGTAAGCCAATCCATGGGCACCAATCACATGGCCATTCTCATGTTGTGCAAAATGTTATACTGATGCTCAAGCAGAGGATTATAGGCCCTTGTAATGTTAATGTGCAAGATTGGGCCTGAAATCAAAGGCCTTATTTGCTTTTAGACCCAATGACTTAAATGGGCCAAACTCGGGCTGATCTACATTAAGGTTTTGTTGTAGGTAATATGCATATTCCATAAAAGAGGATCCAATTAGCTTCTTTTTTTCTCATATACAACCAAGTTGATTTAATATTCCAGCTTTCTTCTTATCCTTGATTTGGCTGTCTGATAATCAGATAATCCTGCTTGACCACTTGCCAGGCACATGATGTAATTTCTTTGGTTTTGCATAAAGTATGCTTATATTTGGATAGCACATAGTTTTGCTATTCTCTTACAGGTGGTTTCCTATAGGTGCTTTTTCTCAATTTCGTGTTGTTTTGCTGGTGGTTGCTTGGTAACTTTTAGGACTTGATCAGGTTGGTTAATGGTGCTACTTCTTTATTTAATTAACTTTAGTAGGAAACTATGCTTATCATGATATTTCTATTAGGTTGATACTCATTTTTAGGATTTGTATTATGCTCATGAGTTTCTTCTCTTTTGAGTCGTCTATTGAGAATTCATGTTCAAAATACACCTTGGTAGTGTCCAAGCATTTATTTGTGTGTTTCATGTTTAAATTGATAAAAAGAAGGAAATCATGATTAAGTCTTATTTTTGGTTTTTTAAGTTAATGGGTCCTTACTCTTATCCGGGTGGTAGACTCCTTGGAGTTTCAACATCGGGTCAAGGGTTCGAGTACCCATGGTGGTGAAATCCCATGGTGTGCGTGTGGCGTGAGTGTGTGGGGGTGTGTGTGTGTGTGTGTAAAAAAAAAAAACAAGTTAATGGGTCTTAGTCCAACCTTGAAACAGGTTTGACTATATTGAATGAGATTGCCGAGCTGGTGGCCTTGGTTGCAATTTTGAATTTTAGAGGTATGTCTCAAGAACTTTCAAATTTCAGATTACCTCTTTATTTCTATGGATTGGTTATGTAAAATGTATGTCCATTGTAATTTTCAATTTCATTTCGTTGCTTGCAGGTTAATGGAATAACATTTTTTTTCCTTCTGTATATGTAGATTCTCACATAAGAAAACTATGTTTGCAAGAACGACATTCTTGATGTGCAGCTATTGCAAGTGACACGACAAGGCTCGGACATGTTATTGTGGTATGGGGATTATAGGACCTGATCTGTTGACATCCTTGTATGTCTCATGTATAGGCCTTAAATTGCTCTACTTCTAACTGTATTTGGCTGTGTCTAGAGGACTTTGTTTATTTTGTGTTGGGATTGTGCTTGCACTCATGCTGATTATAACCCCACTTTCCTCATTTATGGCCTTCAAAGAAAGTTTAATGGTCCAATATTGCCTTTTATATTTGATCTCTACACTGAATTCATATTCACTAGATTTTGTTAGAAGTTACATTTGAATTTGGAAGTTCATACATGCACCTAGACCCACTTGAGTACACATATATTGGGATCTCTTCCCTTAGAAAAGGCACATTGTTCCATTGTCATTGAATGCAAGTCCCCACTGTGTATAAATATTCTCCTGAAATATATGGATCTTCATATGCTTTGCTTTCCTTAACATTCAAAAAAATTACAATGACTAAATTGTAATCACTTTCCTTAACATTCAAAAATTGAGGGATTGGGCATATGAAATTCTTGGTAGTTTTCACTTATACTTTGCAACTTACAACCCAGTAAAATGCAACTGATGCCACTGTTACCATTATGCAAAGGTTGTTATGGCACACCATGCCTGTAGCTAAAGCTAATGTGGTTATCATTAGCTGAAGGATAACTGGGTTTCTACCTGCCCATAATCTGTATCTGGGTAGCTAAAGCTAATGTGGTTGTCATTAGCTGAAGGATAACTGGGTTTTTACCTGCCCATAATCTTTATCTGGGTAGCTAAAGCTAATGTGGTTGTCATTAGCTGAAGGATAACTGGGTTACTATGATGGTAGGCTTTTTCTGGTTTGAACTTGTTGGCTATTGTATCTAGTCTCAGCTGTTTTTATGGGATAGTATGTTTTCACACATATCATGCTAGCTATGCCCAGCACCATCCAAGGGCTTGAGTTTAGGGATTAGACTTGCCGGACTCAATTAGGGAAGTGGTTGTGTGTGGGGTTTTGGTTCTTCAAGGCAAAAGTGTCCTAGAGAATATGGAGTCAAAGTGCAGATGGATGCGTGGTTGCTAACTGTTGCCTTGATTGAAGGAACCAACTTAGCAGCTGTGGATTGAATTGGATTTTCAAACCCATATGTGATATTGACCTGCAATGGTAAAACAAGAACCAACTCAATCAAGTTCAAAATGCTAGATCCTCAATGGAATGGTAAGCTACTGTAATTTCTCTAGGACACGTTGGTTCTTCAGCTTGTAGAAGTGAGGCCCATGTTTCAGTGATTAAAACCATTGATCCAATGGACTCGTCCTTCAATGGGCCATGTCCCAAAATCTTTTTCAATTAGATATGGACTATGTCCATATTTTTCTTCTTAGCAGTCTATTTGCAGGTCAGCAATAGACGGGCTAGGATTGTTCCATTTGGGGATTTTTAGCAACAATCCATTTACTCTGGCAGCCCATGAGAGCAATGGTTTGGATCATGAAATATTAGGTGCAGCTTGCACAAACTACCAACCTGATGATACCATACATGCGTAATGTTGAGGATTATGTATCTCCACGCTCTTTTTAATGACTCATACATACATTCTTCCTGTTGATACCATGTATGCTTAATCATGCTCATCTAGTTCCTTCTCTGCAGGGTTGTCTCTTTCTATTAGAAAGAATAATTGGGTTTCATGCAAACTTGTTTGGACATAAAACCAAATTCTTTTTTCTTTGGGAAGATAAAAGATATCCAAGTGGTCCCTCCACCTCAAGCATCTGTTGGCAGTCCATCTCTTATCATTATTCTTCGCCGAGGTAGGGGTTTGGATTCGAAGCATGGTGCCAAGGCACGGGATGAAGAAGGCAGGTTGAAGTTCCATTTCCAGTCATTTGTATCATTCCATATAGCCAACAGGTACTAGTTTCATATATATATATATATATATATATATATATATATATATATATAATTTCCACTCTATATTTGAAGATATATTGTTGGTAAAACTGTTTTTTGTTTTTGTTTCTCTATTTCTTTGAATCCCATGCAATTGTATTGCCTAGATTAGGAGTCTATTTGGAATTTCTTGATTTGCAGTTGACTGGATGCACTCCTCCATAATTGCAGGTGGAATAATAACAACTTTCAGTGTTGTTCTTATCCCACTTGCTATATGGAGTAGAAAAATGGGGAAATAGTATCCTGCCTGATGTAGTTCTTGCTTCACACTCTCAGCCCAGTTGCAAGGCAGATTGGTTCTTCATTCTGAGTATCTTGGACTCAGGGAACCAAATTGCAATATATTACTTTCAAGTTGGACTTGTGTGAAACTTAACTGCAACTTGATGGATACTCATGCATCATGAGTCATGACTATTAGGAAACATCTTAAAACCTTTTATATTCTCTTGATTAAACTGAACTGTCAATATTCTCTTTTGTAATGATCTCCTATTAACCAGTCTGTAAATAACTTCTGTGAGAACTCATCCCGCATATTGTGTGCATGACATCCAGCCCATTCATCAGATGTGTTACCTCATGAAACCTCTAGGCCCAAAAATCAGCCTGATTCAAAATTTAGGTCAGCCACAACAAAGGGAACCAAAGCGAGACGGCACCCTGCCCTTAATTTTCACTGGGGCCCAAATAAGTTGCAAAACAGCCTGTTTTTTTGCATGACCCTTCATCCAAGCTAGATGAAAGGTACACATGGGATTAATTCTTGAAGGGTTCTCACATGTTCTCATGAAAACTGGTTTGTAGGAGAAATTTTTCCTCCAAACAGTGTAAAATATGAACTATCATCTTTCTACGTCTTCCCCCACCCAAAGGTTTACTGTAGAACTAATAACAATGGATCCTATGCTTGGAGATTAGCCAATCTGTTTGACGAGAGGTTTGATATTCGTGCTAGAGTTTGGGTTAGAATGTTGTCGGATATACAATTAAAGGCTATCATTGGGTTAGAATGTTGTCAAATAGACAACACTAAACAGCAATTTAATGCCTTGTAGCCATGTCAGGGCTGTCCCATGTGACGATTTATCCCATGAGACCGCAGGTTGGTTTTCCTTCACATTTGTAAACTCAACGACGTGAATTCCCCTATGTGCATTTTGTTGGACGGTTTATGATAGTCGATGCCTCATGTCAGCTGATTGCATCAGCTTCTTAATACATATTTGAAAAACTCTTTTGCAGGTACTACAAGCTATATCAAAGGCTCTCGATGATCCAAAGAGGCCCGTTCGCTAGGAAGCTGCTAGATGTTGTCAAGGATGGTTTGATTTCATTTATAAGCACATCAATCATCTAATATTTCTTTCTTCAAGTTAGTGGGTATGACACTTTATGATCTTTCACAACAGGGCATCAACTGCATCAAGAAACCTTTATTTTTTTTGTGTCAATTTCATTCTTTTTTGAGTTTTTATTAATTCATTAAGGAAAAAAAGAAAATGGTCATACATGATGCACTTCTTTTACTGTCTTTTTTAGGGTGAAGTCGAGAAAATTTCTTTAATGAAGCCAAAGGCCAGGATGAAGGATGTACCTGGCCATATGCGAGTGCACACGGACTCACCAAGTTTTGTATTTTCAGCATTATTTAAATGAAGGATTGTAATAGATTGAATGAAGGATTATAATTGAATGAATGAAGGATTATAATTGAATGAATGAATGATTATGCAGGTGGTAATTGAATGAACAAATGATTATAATTGAATGAATGATTGATTGAATTTTACAAAAAAAAAAAAAAAAGAATGAATGAATGATTGTAATTTTGACCAAATGATTATGCAGGTGGTAATAGAATGCATGAATGAATGATTGTAAAAATAAATTAATTAATGTAGGCAATAGCTGCGGATATTAACCATAGCTGTTAATTGATAGCCGTAGCTATTGTAGAATTCGTCATATTGCTACGGATCCAACACTACTTTTAGCTACCAATAATATTCGTAGCTGTAAGTGCTTTTGGCTACAGAAATATTTGCTACAGATTATATCCGTAGCTATTATAAGATATGGCTACAGATTAAATCCATAGCCATAGGTTTTAGATCTATTGGCTTGGCACTTACGACAAAAATCGTGCTACGGATTTAATCCGTAGCCATAGGTCTATGGCTACGGATTAAATCTGTAGCCTTTGCCCATTTTTCTGGTAGTGATGGATCTACAGATATAGCAGTTAAATGTTAAAACTACATTCCTCCATGGTGACCTGGAAGAAGAGATCTACACGCACCAACCAGAGGGGTTTAAAGTCAAGGGCAAAGAGCATATGGTGTGTAGGCTGAGAAAAAGATTGTATGGGTTGAAAAAAGCTCCACGGAAATGGTACAAGAAGTTCAACTCGTTTATGTTGAAGCATAGATATGACAGAACAGAGTCGGACCACTTTGTGTTCACTCGCAAGTTCTCAGATGGTGATTTCTTAGTTCTGCTGTTATACGTTGATAACATGCTCATAATGGGAAAAGATATCAAGAAGATCGACAGGCTGAAATAGGAGTTGGGCAAGTCGTTTACGATGAAACACTTGGGTCTGGCTAAACAGATCCTAGGAATAGAAATAACCCATGACAGAAGCAGTAGAAAACTTTGGCTGTCACAAGAGCAATATATTGAGAAAGTCCTAGAGCGGTTCAATATAAATACAGCGAAGCTGGTCAGTACCCCACTGGATGGTCACTTCAAATTGAGTGACAGACAGTGTCCCAAGATGAAGGAAGAGGTGGAAGAGATGAAGAAGATACCCTATGCGTCAGCTGTAGGAAATTTGATATATGTTATGGTGTGTACATACCCAAACATAACATATGCGGATGGTATTGTCAGCCGGTATCTCACCAATCCTGGCAAAGAGCAATGGGTAGCGGTGAAATGGATAATGCAGTATCTAAGAAGCTCATCTAGGTTGAGCCTATGCTATGGTGACAAAAAACCTGTGTTCGAGGGTTACACAGATACAGATATGGCAGGTGACATAGACTCCAAGAAGTCTACATTGGAGTTTATGTTCACATTTGCAGGGGCAGCAGTTTCTTAGTAGAGCAAGCTATAGAAGGTCGTAGCATTGTCGACGAAAGAGGTCGAGTACATTGCAGTTATAGACGCATGTAAAGAGATCGATGCGTTGGATGAAGAGGTTCCTACAGGAACTTAGCTTGAAGCAGGAGCAGCACGTGTCTATTACGATAGTCAAAGTGCTATACACTTGAGCAAGAATCTAAGTCAGCACTCTAAGTCGAAGAACGTAGAGATTCGGTATCAATGGATCAAGGATACTTTGGAATAGAAGATATTACAACTTGAGAAGGTTCACATGGACGATAATGGGCCAGACATGATAACTAAGGCTTTGCTCAAGTGTAAGACCCGTATCCTAGCCTGTACTGTTCCGTCGACTCTCACGATCCTTTCCGTCGAATTTCGGCAACCTGCGACCTATGATCGACGTCTGCGCAAGACCCTAAGTCGTATCTCATAGATTTGAGTCGACTTAATCTGAGACGTATACCATTACGACCGCACCGTCGCCGCGGTTTCAACTTCGTGACTCGTACACCGACCCGATACCCAGGTTAAAAGATATTGGTCCACATTTATTTCGAAGAAAACACCGCGCGTTTGTAATCTCAAGAGAATCTCTATAATATTATACATCAATCAATCACTCAATCAATCATTCAAAGCTTTCTTTCTTCTCAAGTCAAGCAACCCCAACGTCAACTCTTTCTCACCTTCTCTCTTACACACCTATACATGTCAAGTACACCATTACCTCACATCCATCACTCCATCACCCATCACTCCTCTTACAACCACCCTCTCTCTCTCTCTTCACATTTTCTAAGCACCAAAATGAGCTCACGTTCAAGCCTTTCCTAAGAGAGAAAAATGACTTTATGTAGCCCACCTTTTCCATTCCAAAAATCTTCATCCTAGTCATTCAACTCTCATCACCCTCCATCAAAGTGAAGCACAAGGAGACCAACGTTCCAACAGACCGAGAAGATCAAACGGTAGGTGCTTCTATAGGCTTAGATTTCATTTTTTAGATGAAGGGCCAGGTGAGGCCGACTGATTGATGATATGGATCTCACTTTGGACCCTAGGTGTGGCCGATGGCCTACCTTGATTCTCATGTTCATTCCATGAATTGACCATTCTCCATGGACCTCATCATGATGTTTATTTTCTTTGTATGGATAGAGGTCATCTAGACCTTCCATTTTAGTGGAAAAAGAATCTCCACCGTTGATCATTAATTTGGTGGGCACACATGTAATGGGACCCACTTGATGTATGATTGAGTACTTGAAAGGTAGGGCCCATTGTACCAGGGTCCCTCCATCACACGTGTCTCTCGATCTCTCTCTTTCTCTCTCTTTTCCTTTGATGTATGCATTTCATCCAAGTCACCCACCTTTGTAGGACCCACTTGATGGACGTGTAGGATCTACACCTTCCAAACCATGTGGGCCCTACCTTAAAGATGTTGGGAAAACATAAATATCCGTGTGACCCAAATCAAGTGGGGCCACGTTCTTGTGGAACCCACTTTGATCTATATATTCATGTTGTCCAGCATCCCTGGACGCTGGACTTAGGTTCAGTAGGTGTGAGCAGAGAGTGGACGTACAACAAAAATAAAATATTAGCTTGATTCTAAACTCTTTAGGCGGGCTGCTCATGCAGGCCCCACCTTGATGTAGGAACCCAATCCACACTGTCCATCCCTTTCCCCAGACCATTTTAGGCGTTCAGCTAAAAAATGGGGCCAATCCAACTTACTGGCTGGCCATAGCATAGAAAACAGTCGCTGTCACCGTTAAAAATTCACATGATATTTCCACACCCCAAAATATATTGAATATTGGGCTTGTTTGGCTTATCTTGGGCTATAGAAAGCAGTGGATAGGGTGGATTTTCCTGAAGTGGGTTCCACGTGTGAAAAACCTCACGAAAACCATTTTTTTAAAAAAATAAAAATATAGGTAGCAGTAGGCACTGCTACGCTGTGACATGATTCAAAGACGGAATGTGGTCCCAGCTATGGGTCCCACCGTGATGTGTCTTGCACATCCACACCATACACTTGATGGCCCCTTAGGGCAGTGGCCCCCCCTCCAAAATTCAGTCGTATATGTGGCTCAGGTGGCCCACATCATAGGAAACAATGAGATTGAATGGCTACCATTGAAACCCTTTTGGGATAACACAAAAGTCTTAAATCAAAATGAAATTTGTTTTTCCTACTCAGCCAGATCCGTGCGACCTTATCAGCAGGTTGGATGGAAAGCAAACGTTATAGTGGGCCCCACATGGGACCCACTAATGTATGTTTTGGATCCACACCCCACACGTGTGGGACCACTATGATATATGTTTTATATCCATGTAGTCCATCTATGCGAGACCCACATTGGTATATGTATTCTATATTCACGCCCTCCATCTGCCAGGACGGTGGTTCTCACTACGGACTGACGTCAGCAAGTTATGTGGACCATCTGATGTATGGGTTATATCTCAACCGTCCATTTATTTTTGGCTGTGGATATAGCCCAGCTTGATACACGTGTTCTATAGCCACACCGCTGTCCATTTTGCTGGACAGGTGGGACCCCCTTTTGATGTATATATTCTATATTTGCACTACCCTTCTGGACGGTGTTATGTGGCATACACCATGACGTATGTGTTTTCTCTATGCCGTCCAACCACTTTGGCTGGGCTGCTGGGCGGCAAGAGACCCACCATGATTTATATATTTTATTCACGTCTAGTCCCTGGACATGGGGCCCGCCTGATGTATTTGGGGCCTATGGGTTGAGGCCCATTATGATGTATAAGGGCCCGTGGGTTAAGGCCCATTATGATGTATTAGGGCCCATGGGTTAAGGCCCATTGTGATGTATAAGGGACCATGGGTTGAGGCCCATTATGATGTATTAAAGGCCTGTTATTAAGGCCCGCCTTGATGTGTATGAGGCCCGCTATTGAGGCCCACCGTGATGTGTATGAGGCCCGTTGTTGAGGCCCACCTTGACATATATGAGGACTATATGATAAGGCCCATTGATGTATTTAAGGCCCATGGGTCGAGGCCCAATGGGATGTACATGAGAGCCATTGATTGTGATTCCACCATGGTTTGTGTAATGATATTTATGGCGGGCCATGCCTTGGGAGCAATGATGGTTTGACATCTACATTGTTAGAATAATATTGGTTAAATGTCCACATTATGACTCTCATTAGGGCCCATTAATAGGCCCATACTTGTTGTGTATAGGCCGTCTAGGCCCATCTGCATTGTAAGGATAATTCATTACTCTATAACATGCTTAGTATAATCCCATGACTCATGCTCATACACATCATATATATGCTTAATATGAGGAATATTGATCATAGCATAAGCCAGTTGGGCTGAGACATTTACGAGACTCCTTATAAGACGGAGTGCCCCACATGATCGCGCGGTATGCGCTGAATTGCTGCATGATTTGACAGTGTGATTCATGCATCTTACATTTGTGTGTCATAATCATTGTACACCCTAGTGACATCAGGGTTGTGGCTCCATAGGCACATCATGAATGACCATATCAGATACCGAAAATACTTAGTTCTAGCACTGTGGGCACTTAGGATGTCTTTGGGTGAAAGTCCCAGAATCTTTTTGGTATCAGGAGTTGTTCCAACGTCTAGGCCGAGTGGATACACAAGCACCCGAGTACTAAATACCAGTAAGCCACGTCTCCCACTGTGTCATGGTCAGTTGAAAGGGGATGTGGCCTTATCCACCCAAGTAAGGGGGTTATAAGCTAGGCTGAGTTTGACCAGCTCGTAAATGAGTCCGCTATCGATAAACTGGGTAGGTATTGACAGACTACTGGTCAGGCGGATAGTGAGGTCTATTCCACTTTCTTGGCTGTGTGGCTAGGGAGGAGGCAGTCAATGTGAAGTGTATTAGACCCCGTTGATATCCTAAAGAGGAACTATATTGATATATGTACTTGATGAGTACTGGCATGCTTGTTTTGCATCTTGCATATGACATTTGGCTACATAGGCCTTGCATCGCATGGTCTTAGTATGACCAATAACATTCATGTCTTGTATCACATAACTTTGGTACAGCTGATAGCATTCATGGACTTACAGCATATTTCCGCATTACTCTGATATTGTACACTTGGCACTTGCTGTGCGCACACACTTACACCACCCTCTAAGCTTTTATAAGCTTATGCACGATAGATGCATGCAGGTGGTGTTAGGTTGCATCAGTGTTGAGCTTGGAGCATGCAACTGTCCTCTGGAGCTTTGATTTTAATATATGTATTTCTCTTTCAACATCGTATTCAAATGATTATATTAGTGGATATGTGATAATGATGTTGCCTTTATGATTTGGGTATAGTTGTGGTTATGCTTCTTATGAGACAAATGTACGTTGGAAAATCCTCCTTGTAGGATCCCAGGATCGGAATCTGGTGTATGTACGCTGGGGACCGAGAATGGGGTACTACAGAGGCTATCGGCATCGGGTTCGGCGATCGGGATTCCTGTGAATCCGATTTTTGGGTTTGGGGCGTGACATCAAGGGAAAGTTTGAGGTTTGTAGAAACCAGGCTGGCTTGAAGAAGGTGAATCCCTACTGGGTCAAAAAGGGAGAGATTTGATATGGTTTTTTTCCCAGGCTCAACCGGTCGTGAGCTTCATTCGACCGGTTGAGGGCTAGTGCACGACCAGTCGTGGACTGGCTCGACTCATTTTTGAGCGAGTTGTGGTTTTTAATTTTCGAGGTGCTCGACCATTCGTGAGATGTGCTCGAACGGTCAAGGGCGCCGCTTGACTGGTTGAGGACTCTGCACAACCAGTCGAGCTTAAGCAGATTTGAGTTTGGATCTTGTGCGGACTGTAGAAATTTGAGGCGGTTTCGCAAGGGGTGCGAAAGGGAGTTTCCTAAACTATAAATAGGGGTGCTTAGGGCCTTTCTAGGTAATGTAAGAGGGTTTCCTAAAGCTTTGTAAGGGTTTTCTAAAGGGTTTAGGGCTATCAAAGGTGTGTGTGTATGTGTGTGTGTGTGTGTGTGTGTGTGAGAGAGAGAGAGAGAGAGAGAGAGTTTATAGAAGGGAGGTTATGCTAGTAGAGGTGATCTACTGTGCACTCAACATCTCAGCGCTTCTACATCCTCGTGATCGGTGAGATCTCTCCGTTTTTCTTTTATTCTCTTACTGTTTATCCACTCCTGCCTGAGTGAAAAATGTTGTAACATTGTATTTAATAGTGGATTGTTGATCTAGATGAGGTCCCGTGGTTTTTACCTCTTTGAGGGTTTTCCACGTAAAAATCTCTTGTGTGGTGTGGTTTATACTTTGATTTATTTCATTGCTTTATTATCCCCTAATTCTGGTTTGTTTTGGGAGGCTAGATCCAAAGGTTTTGTGTGAGGCCCCTAACATAACTGTTCCCAGACTAGCGCAATCCAAGGCCACCAAGCCTCAAATTTCTTGAATTTCTGGTGAAAGTTCTTCTCTACTTCTGAATAAATAGTTGGAGGTCCCACTACTCCCTCTGCTTCTGAATAAATAGTTGGAGGTCCCACTACTCCCTAACCTTGCAAGGCCATCCATCACTAGCTAGATTCACCAGGAAACTGGGCTGCAGGGGATTAGTAATAGCTTCTGTAATAATCCGTCTTAGTGAAGACTTCTTATCTTTTCATTTTAAATTGAAAAATTGCTAGAAAATTGCCTTTCTGTTTTCACATTTGCAAGACATAATGGTGTCTAGATATCATGT
Source organism: Magnolia kwangsiensis (assembly GCA_037074715.1). NCBI lineage: Eukaryota > Viridiplantae > Streptophyta > Magnoliopsida > Magnoliales > Magnoliaceae > Magnolia > Magnolia kwangsiensis. The sequence goes on along the minus strand of CM073576.1, from coordinate 17,561,412 downwards.
GTTTTGCCCACTACAGGCAACAAGTGTTGTAAAGGATACGGTCGGTTAGAAATTACCCACCCGGTACACTAAATTCAAGTTGAAACGAATAAATTGTAGAAATCACTGTAGCTAGGTCATTAGCTCCACAATCCGAACACCTTAGGATACCCAGAACCACTTGTCTATTTATCAAAACCATGGGACATTTTTCATTTTTAAACGTCCAATATATTTTCACCAGTCAGTCGGATAATCAAGCTTGTTGATAGAATATATTTCAAGGGAGTGGTCGGACACTTATTTGATGCAGGCTTTCATGGGTCGGCTTACACCTGGTGTAATAACAGATCTGGCTGGATCCAAAGATGGGCGCGATTGGATAGAATGCTTATCAACGCATCCTAGTTACATTCCCTCCCACCATTCCAAGTTGAGCACTTGACAAGGTCCCACTCTAACCACTCGCCTCTCCTTCTATCTTTCAAAGATGCGTCAGCCAACTTCCCACGTCCTTTCAAGTTTCAAAGGATGTGGACAGCCCATGAAGATTTCAAGAGAGTTGTCAAGCATTGTTGGGAGACAGATGTCGAAGCTGCCTCGATGTTCAAGGTCCTGATTAAGATGCAGATTCTCAAGAAAGCTTTGAAAGATTGGAACAAGAACATTTTTGGCAACGTGGCCAGTAAGGTGCAGCAGGCTAAGAATGCGGTAAACAAAGCTGAATTATTCCTTCAAAACTCTCGATCAAATGCTAATTTAGAAAGGCTCAATCAAGCGCACTCCAATTTAAAGCAAGTCCAGCTGCAAGAAGAAATTTTCTGGAAACAAAAGTCCAGGAATAAATGGCTAGCAGAAGGAGACAGAAACACCAATTTTTTCCACCACTCAGTCCTGGACAAGAAGAGAAGACTGACCATCACAAAGCTTAAATCCTCCTCAGGTGATCTTCTTGAAAATACTGATGATATTGGTACGGAAGCTGCTGGTTATTTTCAGGCCCTGTTCACCTCCTCTGGTACTGCGATTCATGATGACATTCTGGCATGCATCCCGCCCATTGTGTTAGATCAGATGAATAAGGATCCGCTACGCCCACTCTCCATCGACGAAGTTAAGGTCGCAGTTGATTTTATTCCGCTGGACAGCGCTCCCGGGCCAGACGATTTTGGTGGCTCCTTCTTCTCTTCCTGCTGGGATGTGATTGGTAATGATATTTTTGCTGCAGCTAATGATTTTTTTTTGCAGGAGGCCCTCTGCCAAGAGCATTCCAATGCACTCATATCTATTTAATCCCGAAGAAGAGAAACCCAGAAACTATTGGGGACTTAAGACCGATCAGCCTTTGCAATGGCATAATGAAGATATTCTCCAAGGTTGTTGCGTCGAGATTGGCCGCTCATCTCCCTGCCATCATCTCGGACGAACAAGGCGCCTTCGTCAGGGGTAGATCAATTGCGGAGAACATATACATTGTAAGAGAAATGATTCATGAGCTGGACCGCAAGGTCTTTGGAGGCAATCTGATCTTGAAACTGGATATGGAGAAGGCATACGATCGTGTTGAATGGAGATTTTTAGACATCATGCTCAAGAGGTTTGGTTTTGATCAGCGGTGGATCAACCAGGTGTAGCGCTGCTGGCAAGATAGTTGGTTTTTCGTGCTCATTAATGGAAGAGCGTATGGCTTCTTTCGGTCGTCCAGAGGCTTGAGGCAGGGAGATCCTCTTTCCCCAGCCATGTTTATTATTGCTGTTCATTGCTGGGTTTTGCCAGGCTTTTAAACTCTCCTCTAACTGCCCCCTGATCACCCACTTATTATTCGCTGACGACGCTATCTTATTTCTGAATGGTAGGCTTTCCTCTTTGCGACCGCTACTTAAATTCATTAGAGACTATGAGAAAGCCTCGGGACAAAAGGTGAATTCCCAGAAATCCTCCTTTATTGTCCCAAAAAAAGATTCAAGAGCCAAAGCCCGCAAACTGGCCCTCCTAATAGGCTTCAAGCAAGCCTTTCTCCCTTGCACTTGCCTGGGTGCACCTCTCAACAGAGGGAAGACTCGCTCCCCCATGTTGTAGCCACTCATTCAGAAAATCCTTAGCAGGACTGATGGATGGAAATCCAAACTACTCAATCCGGCAGCAAAGGCTGTTCTGATCAAGAACGTCTTATCCAGCATTTTGATTCATGTCTTGTCAGCCCTGAACATCCCCGCGGCTGTCTGTAATACCCTAGAGGCTGGATTCGTAAATTTCTTCTGGGGCAATTCGGAGGTCCGTCAGAAGAAGCATTGGATCAAGTGGGCTAGGATCTGCAGACCCTTAACTGAGGGAGGGCTGGGGATCAGAAGACTTGGGGACGTCATGCGTGTGTTTCGTATTAAAATGGGCTGGAATCTTCTGAATGGAAAATCTCTGTGGGCGAGACTCATGTCTGCCAAATACATTCCCAGTCTCATTCGTAACAGAGGGAGGAGTTCTTCAGCAGTCTCCCAGGTGTGGAAGGAGGTACTCACTACGCTGCAATTTGCTATTCATCACTCAAAGTGGCTCATTGGTGAGGGAAAGATTAATTTCTGGACTCAAAACTGGACAGGGAGGGGCTTTCTAGCTGGAGCCACCCTCTCCTCCGTCCCGCCTCATCTTCAAGATGCAATGGTGCGATACTTCCATCCATGCAATGACAAGTGGAACCTCTCCCACATCCAATCCCTTCTCCCTCTGTCTATTCTTCAGATGCTCAATTCCAGCCCAGCTGTTTTTTCAGACAGAGAAGATGTTTTGGCTTGGGATCTTTCTACCTCAGGCGCCTTCACTCTGAAGTCCGCTTGGAATGGTCTTCGGAATCACCATCCGAGGTTGAGTTGGACCAAGTGGGCCTGGAATAAGTGGCTCCCTCCCAAGATTGGAGCTTTCCTCTGGAAGATTAGCCTGGCCTCCTGATGTGAATGTTGTAGGGCCCCAAACGACAGTGTTGATCCCTCGTCTGCCCACGAGCATGATGACTCTCACTCAATTCAGTTCTTGCCAGCCTCGTCCTCACCGTCAAACCAATCATCTGAGAACCTCGACCACCTCTTTTGCTATGGCATGATTGCTACTGAGGTTTGGGTGCATTTCTCTCGAATTTTTAACATGTCTCTTACTCCTAATTAGTCCATTAACAGCAGAATCATATAGTGGACCTCCAAATCCTCTAAATCCCCTCGTTTCAAGCATCTTTTGGGGTTCACCCCAGCTTTCATTTCCTGGGAGCTCTAACTCAGCCGGAATGCTTCCCGATTCGATGGGATGAAGATATTAGCTAGCTAGATCATTTTGAGAGTCATTAGGTGGATTCAGGAAATTAGAAACCTTATTCTAGACAGGTCCTCGCATTCTTTCTCAGTAGCTATTGCGCTCCAGTCCTTCCACTTGCAGATCTCTCCAACCCCCAAGTCTATTACATCAGTCATTGTAAAATGGTCAAAGCCCCGTTGTGGTTGGGTAAAGCTTAACATTGACGACTCCTCACGAGGAAATCCGGGCGAAAGTGGAGGTGGGGGTGTTTGCAGGGACTCTCAGGGGCGTCTCATCTTCGCCTTCCATAGGAGATACGGTAGGGCAACTAATACGATGGCGGAGGCTTGGGCAATGCGGGTTGGCATTGCTATTTGCGCCAATTTGGGCCTGTCACACGTTATGGTTGAATCATACTCCAAAGTCATCATAGAAGCAGTTGCAAACCCCAAGGCACCTTCCCCTTGGAACATTTGGTATGACTTGGGCTCCATTCTCCATTTCAGCCGCGCTCTTCACCTCTCCTTCTGCCATATCTATAGGGAAAGCAACTCGATTGCGGATGCTCTGGCTAGAATGGCTTCGGATGGGTGCCCCAACCACCTCTACACGGCCCGTGCTGACCTGCCTCGTAGAATTAGGGGCTCTTTGGTTCTTGACAATGCGGGGATTGGCATTATCAGATCTTCTGTAGATACTTAGCGTGTGATCATCTGTTTTTTTTTTTTTTTCCTGGTGTTGGGTATATGATAGGCGGGGCCTGAGTCCTTTTGCTGGCTCCCGCCTGAAAGGTTGAAAAAAAATAAAATCAAAGATGGGGTGACACGATAGGAGAGGCCATTGCTTTTTGTTTGGACCCTCCCGAATGCTTGTATTTGTTTCAGTTCAATGATATTCCTGTGGTGGGAACCCACTTTCTTTTTTAAAAAAAAAAAAAAACAACAAGCTTAATTTTTGGCTTATGGTGAGTTTATATTTTCATATAGCACTCTAATTTTCTCATATTTTCCTTTCTATATTTTCTAAATCCTTTTTCTTTTTTGATTATTATTGAAACTACATCTTCAAATTATTTGTCACAGAATAGCTTGAAAAATATCTTTGTGATAAATGGCTTTGGAACCTGGTGCAGAACCTATATTTTTTGTGCCATTTAAAAATGGTGGTGACTTATCATATAATTATCTAATAAATGAACTTTGACTGTGGACTTTTGCTGATCTTATCTTATAGTGTCCATTTATACAATATTTCTTAAACGTTAGGATAGCTCAATTAGGCTCGGTTTTTTATCACGCACAATTAGGATAGCACAACTGAAGAAACTAATCGTTGCTAGAGTGGCATCTTTGCTCCAAATGGCAAATGAAGTGACTAAGTAGCAGCACTACTGGTACTAGTTATGGCTGGGTTATTTTTATCTTGTGTTAAATGGTGTGTGGAGAGGAATGACTGGGTTATCTCCTTCTCTGATTATGTTGTTGATCTTGTCCTGTTATGGTTTTTGACCTCTAAAGAACTCCAATTAGTAATAGTAAATGGTTCTACGTTATGTGGTTAAAAAAAATAAAGGATAGCACAATTAGGCGAGAAATGGTATAATGTTCGTCCACGATTGGACATATATAATGAATGGTTTGGATCACGTACATGGCATGTGTACGGTAATGAGACAAATGCATGGTATCTCCCATAACTGCGTTAGTGTATCTCCCCCCTAGCCTAGGGAGGTTAGTTTCACAGACCGATCGAGAGATCCATCCCGTCCACCCCGTCCATCAGGTATGATGCCTCATGCTAACAATTATCAAACTGATCAAAAATCACGGTAATCAATAACTCAAGTAGGGTCTAAGAAACTGCTGGGATGGAACATCCACAGTTATTTTTGGGTATGGTGCACTGTGGTATTTATGTGCCATCCAATCCATTCATTTGATGTACCTCGTCGGGATAAAAGAATTACCCAAAAATAGCAGCATTATACATCTCAGTTCCGGCCATACCACGTGTATTTAGAGGTTTTAGGTATAGTTTCTTTGAGGTGGCTCACCTGAGTATTGAACCAGCTTGATTTCTGGGATCAAAGCTACGCAAGGGATGGCGTAACTGATGGATGGCATAGCTTTAGAGTAAAAACGCCCGTCATGACCTAAATCTCCTGCAACTCCATAAATGCTTTGATCCGTTCTCGTGTTGGAGAATTTGGGCCTACTCCATTGAATACTTTGAAAATTTATACAGACCTACCACATTCAAAACATATGTTGGGATCTTCCCATCTGTCAGATTTTTTGGGCAAACTCCATTTAAGTTGGTTGTCATATGGCATACTCTATAACCCAGTAATACAAGAATCCCCTTTACCCTTGTTATGGGAAAAATGGGAGCGTATTGGATACTGAACGCTTCAGTAGCCAAAACGCTACTGTAGTGATGTAGCAAAACGCCATTGGTTAGATACCGATGGCATGTTTCCTGTGTATAAATGCTACTCCGTTAGATCCGTTAACGGATCTTTCTCCGTTTCCGCCATGCACCGACTCGGCCATGAAATCGGATTGTCATTATGAGAAAATTCAGTTGAGCCCACTGTAAATTTATGTGATTTATCCACACCTTCCATCTATTTTTCCATCAAATTTTAGGCGTTTGAGCCTAAAATTGAAGCTTATAAAAATCTCAAAAGGACCATACTGCAGGAAACAGTGGAAATAATGATTTCCACCTTTGAAACCTTTCCAGGCCCCACAGTGATGTTTATTTTTCATCCAAACGGTTCTAAGGATCGAAAAACATGGATGAAGGTAATATTAATATACATATATATATATATATATATATATATATATATATATATATATATATATATATATATATAATCTTGATCCAAAACTTCCGTGAACTTCCGTGGCCCCCAATAATGTTTCTACGGTATGAATTCAATTCACACTATTTCCTTTGGTGTGGTTGATTTTAGTATTTTTATGCTTAGGTTTTGAGATAAGGCCCTAAAATTATCTTATAAAATGGATAGACAAACTGGATAAAATACAAAAATCACGGTGGACCCAACAGAGTTTACTCAGTACGCAATCTGCTTCCCTTTACCACCAACCGGTAAACTCCACGTACATTTTTTTTTAGACGCGGAAGTTCCTGGGAACCCAAGTGGGGCCCACTATGATGTTTCTGAGAAATCCTCCCCTTCCATCCATTTTTTGAGTTCTTTTCAGGACATGATGCCAAAAATGAACCATATCCAAAGCTCGAGTGGGCCGTAATAACCAAAAATGTGGTTAGGGAAATTCCTACCGTTAAAATATACCTGGTTTCGACAGTGATGTTTACAAGCCATCCATACCGTTAATAACTTCATTCCTACTGGGATGAACTGAAATCAAAAATATTAGCATGACTTGAAACTTCTATGGCCCATGAATATTTCAACTGTGGACATTCAATTGTCATGTTTTTGACCCACTTGAGCTCTAGAAATGGTTCATTTTTTGCTGCATGTATTGAATTGAACTCAAAAAATGGATGGACGGGTAGGATTTCTCACAAACATCACAATGGGCCGCACCTCGGTTCCCAGCGCAAGAACTTCCTGCGAAAGTCTTTGGCAAGAAATCAATGGCCTTTTTTTTCTTCTTATGATAAACAAATTACCTGTGCATAGCCGAGTGCATTCATAGCATAAACAAAAAAAACATCCACTAACGGATCTCTGTTGGAAGAGCATTTATTGGTATCCACCAATGCCATTTTTCCACATCACTTCAGTAGCCTTTTGGCTACTGAAGCCTTCAGTATCCAATCTGCTCTCGGGAAAAATGGGTCAGCCAATTAAAGGTCAGGTCAGAGGGGATAAGACCGATCAAATAGCCGGCTTGGTTTAAGAGCACTATTGATCAAGGAACCAGCTCGAACTCGGCTCCACGACCACATCAAGGATAAGTCGGGGAGCCTAATTAAAGTTGACTAAGCCCTGCCCGCCCTTCGCAAAGTTTCCAGGTTGGCGAAACCCAAGGTCGGTACAACATCGTCCCAAGTCAACAAAACTTCATTCAGTATAACACTGTCCTCAAAGGTTCCGACCTTGCTCCAATCGACTTTACTCAAGATCCCAACTGAAGATCTCGAGAGACCATCACAACATGGATCTCTCCAAGATTTCGGCCGAAGATCTCTGAGAATTCTACGACATACTCTGGATTCGAATCCCTCTACAGTACGTCCCTACTAAATAGAGAGATCTCATCTACATCACCACATCTCCTCAACTATAGGTAGGAGTATCTTTAATGGTGAAAGGTACACACAATTACTAGTCCAAAACTCCTTACTCGACCGGTTTAGGTTAAGGTTGTAAGTATAAGTTATAGGTTAAGGTTAAGGATTAGGTTTCGGTTATAAGTATAGGTTTTGGTATTTGAGAATAAGTTTAGGTTAAGGTTATAAGTCTAGGTTTAGGTTATAGGTTAAGGTTTATGTTTAGGTTATAGGTATAGGTTTAGGTTATATGTTAAGGTTTAAGTTTAGGAAATCGGGTTCGGGTTCGGAATCGAGTTTAGGTTTGGGTTATAGGTATAAGTTTTGAGATTTTAGAATAGGTTTAGGTTTAGGTTAAGGTTATGAGTCTAAGTTTAGGTTATAGATTAAGGTTTAGGTTTAGGCTATAGGTATAGGTTTATGTTATAGGTTAAGGTTTAGGTTTAAAAAATTGGGTTCGGGTTCGGGATCGGGTTTAGGTTTGGGTTATAAGTATGGGTTTTAGAATTTAAGAATAAGTTTAGGTTAAGGTTGTAAGTATAGGTTATAGGTTAAGGTTAAGGTTAAGGTTTTGGGATTTGAGAATAGGTTCAGGTTAAGGTTATGAGTCTAGGTTTATGTTATAGGTTAATGTTTAGGTTTAGGCTATAGGTATAGGTTTAGGTTATATGTTAAGGTTTAGGTTTAGGAATTCGGGTTCGGGTTCGGGATCGAGTTTAGGTTTGGGTTATAGGTATAGGTTTTGGGATTTGAGAATAGGTTTAGGTTAAGGTTGTAAGTATAGGTTATAGGTTAAGGTTAAGGTTTAGGTTTCGGCTAGAAGTATAGGTTTTGGGGTTTGAGAATAGGTTTAGGTTAAGGTTATGAGTCTACCTATTCTTCTAATGAGGTCATGGAATTCTACCTATTCTCATGTTACACTTGCATCCTACATGGATATATATGCCAGTAGATAGTTATGATAGAAAGTCCTCAATTTTTGATAGCATCTCTTTACTTAAAGCACGATACCATTTTAAGAAAAGTGAAGGTGGAAAATTTGAGACTTGGATTCAACTCGACCATGTGTGTTTTCATTTAAACCTTATTGTAGTTTCGCTTGAAGAAAACTATGCTTGCATTGCAGTGTTTTAGATATTTTTTTCCTTTTCCTTTTTCAAAGTTGGATGTTGTATCTTGGATACCATTTCTCATTTCAGTGACGATGAAGAAACACCAAGTACGCCAACGGTGAATGCTCTTTTCATTCCTTGGGAGAATCTAAGGGCACTGGTTATTCGTCCCATGGACCAGTGGCCCACAAGATCTAGTGTAGAAAAGTAGTCTCCATTGAAAGATACAGATGCACCAGTTCATCAAATCGTTAGTTTCATTCCATTTCACCTCTCTTCTTGGTTTAATCTAATTTTCCAGACATCTTTTCACATATACATCATCTTCACACTCACACGCACGCCCCCCAACACACTCAGTAGCTATTGCTTTATGTATTTGCTCGAAATTAATGGAGCAGACCCGAATGTGCGTCGGAGCTATCCGGATGAGCAGGGGTCCCTGGAAGGTGAAAACCGCTATTATGACCATGATGAAGCTGTCCATTTTCTATGGACAACATTGGAGGGGCCTGGCCATTTGGATAGGTCATATTTTTATATTTGCTCGAAATTAATGGAGCAGACCCGGATGTGCGTCGGAGCTATCCGGATGAGCGAATTCTCTGAAAGGTGGGAACCGCTGTTATGACCATGATGAAGCTGTCCATTTTCTATGGACAGCATTGGAAGGGCCTAGTTGTCATGCCCTAAACCCAAAAATCGGATTCACATGGGGTGCTATAGATATCCTTAGGTGAAAGTCCCAGAACCCTCTTGGTTCCAGAGGTTGCTCCAACGTCTAAATCGAGTGGGTAGATGAGCATCGAGTGTCGATTACCAGATGACTGCGCTCTCCACTGTGTCATGGTCAGTTGGAAGGGGGTGCGGCCTTACTTGCCCGAGAGGAGGGGGCAATGCTAGTCTGAGTCTGACCAGCTCGAGGAATGAGTCATCTATTGACGAGCCAGACCCGATATTAGCAGGCAGATAGTGAGGTCTCTTCCACTCACCTTGTTGCGCGCGATGGGGCAACAATCTGGTTTGGAGTGTAATAGATCCCGGTGATTTTCCAGAAAGGAACCGTACTGATATGTGGACTTATCGAGTAGGAGTTGCATGCTCATTCATTCATTCATTCACTATCCACTCGTGCTGGTGGTGCACAACTAATCATTGTGTACCTTCATTATGGCAAGGATTTCGGTTGGGTGCGCGACCAACCTGAGATCAGGAGTTTACCACGTTGAGTCTGACCATCCAAATTTAGGTATGGGACTGGTTTGGATAGAAGTCCATTGTGGCGGACCCCGTAGCCTGCGATACTACGTACTATCATCTCGACTTCACACTCCAAGCATGGTCATTTCATTCGCATTTGTATATTGCATTGCATCCTTGGCATCTGATATTTAGCTCTTTATGATTCTTTATTGTATACCTGTTCTATATTGTGTATCCTGATATTTATTAACTTATGGACTTCTCAGTATTTCTACTTATTCCGATGATGTACGAATTATGAATTACCAGTATTTTCGGTATTGTATGATTATGACATTATATTGAATACTTAGCACTTACCTTGTGCACACACTTACACCACCCTCTAAGCTTTCTATAAGCTTATGCACGATAGATGCATGTAGGTGATGTTAGGCTGCTGCAGTGTTGAGCTTGGAGCGTACGATGGTCTTCTGGAGCTTGATTCTCTATTTATGTATTTCCCTTTCAGTATTGTACTCAAATGATTGTATTAGTGGACATGTGATGATAATGTTGCCTTCGTTAAGTGGGTAATCTTGTGGTTATGCTTATTACTAGTTAAATGTATATTAAAATAAAAAAAATCCTCCTTGTAGGATCCTAGGATCAGAATCTAGCATATGAATGTTAGGAGCCGAGAATGGGGTACTACGGAGGTTGTCGGCACTGGATTCGGTGATCGGAATTCCTGTGAATTCGATTTCTGAGTTTGGGGGGGGACAGAAGTTGGAATCAGAGCATAACTTGAGAATACCTGAAGATAACATCACATATCTGCTGATAGTTACCCTGCACTCTATGATTGTTGAGAACTTAGAATGATTAGACGCCCAAGTTCAGATAACTTAGAGACTTTCTGATATAGCTCCCTACCGTTGAGATTGCGAGGTTGCATAGTATTCTAGTCTCAATAGTTTCTGACTGGGGTCCGAGGATCAATGGGGTCATCGTAGTGCTGATGAGGTGTCTTGGGAGTGAGAAGCTGAGATTTGCAAGTGTTATCCCCGTCTTCTTATTATTGGCTGCTTTCGAGGGTTGTGTTTATGATTTTACCTAGTGAGATGATTTCCTTCTTCTAATGAGTTATGGCTAGTTGCGATGATTGGGTAAATTTTGAGGATGAAATTTTTATTAGGAGGGGAGAGCTGTAAGCCCCGTATCTTAGACCATACTGTTCCGTAGACTTCTGCGGTCTTACCGGTCAAATTCTGGCAACCTTCAATCCTTATCTGGTGTTTGCACGCGACCCAGAGATGCATGCCGTTAACCCGAGTCGACTCAACCCGAGACTTTTACCATAGCGACCGCGCCGTCGCCGTGATTTCGATGTTGCAACTCGGGCGATACCATGGTTAGGAGATGTGGGCCAACGTTCGGTGCGAGAATAATGTCTCGCGTTTGCAATCCCAAGAGAATCTCTACGATATGTCCCATCAATCAATCCTATCACCTCATGTCAAGTATACTATCACCTCACACCCATCCCCAAGCAACCCATAAGTCAAAAGTTTCTTACATCTTCCCATACCTTTCTTACATCACCCCTCCCTAAAGTCAACAAAGTTCTTACACAAGTCACATTTTTCTTACACACACCACTCTCTCCCATCACTTCTTACATCACTCTCTCTCATCTCTCTCATTCCTCCCAAAACACCATGAGAGCAACCGTCCAAGCTTCCATGGAGGAGCTAGATGTGGCCCACTTCCTACCTCCCATCCCCACCATCCAAAGATCATCTAGACCGTTGAAATCATTCCCTTAGAGCTCTAAAGGCTATAGGCAGAAGAAGGAAGATGAGATCAAAGGCGGACGAATCTTTATTGTTTGTGGGTGCCTCTCTCTCTTTTTCTCTTTCTCTCTCCCACTCTTTTTCATTTCCTATTGTATTTGAAGATGTGGCCATGTGGCCCACCCGGATGGACCCCACCATGAAGCATATATTTTAGCCAAGCCATCTATAGGTGGGGCCCACTTCACGTATGTGTTGTACCCACACCATCCATCGGTGGCCCACTTGAGCAGGGCCCACCTTACATTATGCACGACATGTCAAGCCGTCCAGCGTCTCTGGACACTGGACGTGAATTGTTAAAAAAAAAAAAAAAGAGATTTCTTTTGGGTTTGGGGGCGGACCGCTCACATAGGCCCCACCTTGATGTATGGTTCTAATCCAAGCCGTCCATCCCTTTCACCAACTCATTTTAGGCGTTGAGCCAGAAAATTAGATTGAACGGAGCATCTGGTGGGCCATAACTTAGTAAATAGTGACCTCCACCATCTAAAGTCTCTAAATTTGTTCTATACGCTGAAAAATATCCAACACTGGACTCATTGGGTTTGTTTTGAGCCATACTATGTAATGCACGGGTTAGATTTTCTTAATGAGGGCCCCACCTGTGAAAAACCACAGGATTTCATTTTATTTTTTTAAAAAAAATAAGGTGTAAGGGGCAGCAGGCGCTGCCCCCTGACAACTGCAGCAGACGCTGCAGCGTCTTCAGACGAGCGGGTGACCAGCATCCCACGGCTGCTGTCGTGGGGCCCACCATGATGTTCATTCGTCATCCAACCGGTTCATTAGGTGGGCCCCTACGTGAAGTGGGCCCACTCCGAAAACTAGCCTGATCTAAGATTCAGGTGGCCCGCAACATAGGGAACAGTGGGATTGAACCTCTGCCATTAAAACCCAAATTTGGGCCCACAGAAGTTTTGAATCAAGATGAAATTTGTGTTTTACCTTCACACGGGTCCTTGTGACCTTGTCATCGGGTTGGATGGCGTTTAAACATTACAGTGGACCCCACATGGGAACCCACAGTGATGTATGTTTCCATTCACACCGTCCACTGCCGTGGACGGTGGAGCCCACCTAGTTGTACGTGTTTTATATACGCCGTCCAGCTATTTTAGTTGGCTGCTGGACGGCAGGGGGATCCCACCTTATAATATATGTTTCATCCATGCCATCCCTCAATTTGGGACCCACTCCTATGATGTGATCTTCACCGTCCAGGTGTCTGAACGGTGAGTCACACATGATATATGTGTTGTTTCCAGGTGGCCCAGCAGCGTGGGCCCCATACACAGGTAGAATCCGTCGTGATGTGTAAATCGTGGGACCCACCTCTGATGTACTTAAATCCATGCCATTCCATCTAGGTGTGAAATCTCTCCCACGTGTGTGGTATACACCTTGATTTATGTATTTCATCTGTGCTATCCAGATGTGCTGGACGATGGCAGCCACCAGATGTATGCATTATGTCTAACACCGCCCATCTGCTGTTGTGGGGCCCATCTTGTACACGTGCCACATGTGAGGTGTGAACCACCTTTATGTAAGTGTTTCTAATCCACACTGTCCGTATTTGGACGGTGGAGTAGCCCACCATGATTTTTGTGTTTCACCCACCGTCCATTCCAGGACGGTGGGACCCACCCTGATGTATCTGCTCTGTCCTCGCCGTCCATTATATGAATGTGGGACCCACCCTGATGTATCTGCTCTGTCCTCGCCGTCCATTATATGAATGTGGGACCCACCCTAATGTATCTGCTCTCTCCTCGCCGTCCATTATATGAATGTGGGACCCACCCTGATGTATCTGCTCTGTCCTCGCCATCCATTATATGAATGTGGGACCCACCATTATATAAGTGTTTTATTCATACCATCCGGCCCACGTGCGTGGGCCCCACACTATTGCGGGATGCATCCACACTGCCCATCCAGTTTTCCAAATCATTTTAGGGCCGGGACCAATGACCAGCGTGTGGGTCAGCAGACAACAGACCCACCACTGAGGTATGTTTCATCCACGACCATCTATTTGCGAATGCTGCTGGAGTGTTGTCCAGTAGCTGCAGAGCCACCTATCGTGTGCTTTGATCCACCACCGCTTTTTGGAGGGTCTGTGGAGTCTACCATGATTTATGTATTTTATCTGGGCCATCCAGATTGTATGGGATCCACCTTGACATACATGTTTTATATCCAGCGTCCATCCATCTGCTCCAGAACGGCGGGACATCGCCCACTCTAACGTGTGTGTTGTATACACACCGTCCATCTTTTTTCTAGTGGGTCACATCTGTGGACCCCACCCTAATGTATCTGTTATATCTGCACCATCCAGAATGCTGGATGGTGAGATCCACCTTGGTTGAATACGTGAGATCCACACCGTCGATCTATCAGGTGGACCACACTGTAGAAAACCGCGGAGATTGAACGGCTACCATTAGAATCCTTTTTGGGTCACAGAAGTTTCAGATCAATATAATATTTATTTTCCTCTTGAATTTAGGCCTTTGTGGCCATATGAATAGATTGAATAGGAAATAAACGTTATGATGGGCCCTACCTTGATGTATTTACGGCCCACCCGAATATATATTCGAGGCCCTTTGGTGCGACCTGTGGATGTAGCCCACTTGATTTGTGTGAGGCCCAGGTGTAAGGCCCATCTATTGTGTATTTGAAGCCCATGGGTTGTGGTCCATTGTGATATATTCGAGGCCCATGGGTGAGGCCCAATACGATGTATATGTGGCCCATTTAGTGAGGCCCATGTAATGTATTTGAGGCCCACGTGTAGGGTTCACCTATTGTGTGTTTATGGCCCTAGAGCAGGGCCCACCTGTTGTGTATATGAGGCCCGATGGTGCGACCCATTGATACGGCTCATGGTAGTTGTATGAGGCCCTTGTATGAGGGCCCTTGCGATGTACATTAGGCCTTTATGTGAGGCCATGGGCTCATTTTATGTTTGGCTCTATGTGAGCCACTCCTTGGGAGCGATGTTGGTTTAATGGCCACATTCACAGGCAATGATGGTTTAATGTCCACATTGTGACCTTCTTTTAGGCCTTGTTAGGCCCATTCTCATCATTCCCTTAGTGAGTTAACCCAAATAAGTGGGCTTCATTCGCCGTAGATGGATGGCTCCGTGCTAACGGATTTGATATAACTATGGCCGAGTGTTGATCTTTATACTATAGTTGATCGGCTGATCATCTATAGACCCCATTTTGTTTATCGTGGCCGATTGATCGATTACCGATTGTCGAGGCCGATTATCATGACCGATTACCGATCGTGGCCGATTGTCGATTGAGGTGGCCGATTGCCATTTTGTTTATCATGGCCGATTGACCGATTACCGATTGTCGAGGCTGATTATCGTGACCGATTACCGATTGTGGCCGATTGTCGATTGACGTGGCCGATTACCGATTCTGTTTATCATGGCTGATTGACCGATTACCGATTGTCGAGGCCGATTATCGTGGCCGATTGTCGATTGACGTGACCGATTGCTGATTCTGTTTATCGTGGCCGATTAACCGATTACCGATCAAGGCTGATTATCGTGACCGATTACCGATCGTGGCCGATTGACGATTGATGTGGCCAATTTTTGATTCTGATTATTGAGGCCGATTATCGATCGAGGCCAATTATCGTGGCCGATTGTCGATTCTGATTGTCGTGGCTAATCGCCGATTCTGATTGTCGAGGCCCAATGTGATGTATATGCAAGCCGTATTTGAGGCCCGTTGTGATGTGTATCCAACCCGCGTTTAAGGCCCAACGTGATGTATATGAGGCTTATGTGATGAGGCCCACTATGATGCATTTGAGGGCTAGGCGATGGAACCCATTATAATATATGTTAGGCCCATATGAAAGGCCCATCGTGATGTATATTAAACTCTTGAGTGAGGCCCATGGTGTTGTATTTGGCCCTTGTGTGCGGCTATGAGTCCACTATATGTTAGGCTTTATGTGGGCCATTCCTTAGGAGATAATGTTGGTTAAATGTCCACGTTGTCGATGTCGATTGTCAATGCTTGCTATTGATACCGATCATGAGTATGTGACTGCATAGCATCATGATACATGCCCATACGCATCATCTGCATGTCTGTTATGAGATATGATTGACCATTGCATATGTCATAGTGCTGGTTGTTATGAGACTCCCTGATAGGTGAAATTGTCTCACATGAGTGCACGATATGCGTAGGATTGATGCATGATTGGATTGTATGACTCATGCATCTTGTATTGTGTGTTGTGATTACTATATGCCCTAGCGACATAAGGGTCGTAGCCTCCATAGACATATCGTGGATGGCCAGATGGGATACCAGAAATCTATTCTACATGGGATGTTATAGATATCCTTGGGTGAAAGTCCCAGAACCCTCTTGGTTTCAGAGGTTGCTCCAACGTCTAGACTGAGTGGGTGATGAGCGTCAAGTGCCGATTACCAGATGAATGCGCTCTCCACTGTGTCGTGGTCAGTTGGAAGGGGGTGCGGCCTTACCTGCCCGAGAGGAGGAGGCAATGCTAGGCTGAGTCTGACCAGCTCGAGGAATGGGTCCGCTATTGACAAGCCAGGCCTGATATTGGCAAGCGGATAATGAGGTCTCTTTCACTCACCTTGTTGCGCGCGATGGGACGGTAATCTGATTTGGAGTGTAATAGACCCCGGTGATTTTTCAGAGAGGAACTGTACTGATATGTGGACTTATCGAGTAGGAGTTGCATGCTCATTCATTCATTCATTCATTCACTATCCACTCGGGCTGGTGGTGCGCAACTAATCGTTATGTACCTTCGTTATGGCAAGGATTTCGATTGGGTGCACGACCAACCTGAGATCAGGAGTTTACCACGTTGAGTCTGACTATCCAAATTTAGGTATGAGACTGGTTTGGATAGAATTCCATTGTGACGAACCCCGTAGCCTATGATACTACATACTATCATCCCGACTTCACACTCCAAGCATGGTCATTTCATTCGCATTTGTATATTTCATTGCATCCTTAGCATCTGATATTTAGCACTTTATGATTCTTTATTGTATAACTGTTCTATATTGCGTATCCTGATATTTATTGACTTATGGACTTGTCAGTATTTCTGCTTATTCGGATGATGTACGAATTATGAATTACCAGTATTTTCGGTATTGTATGATTATGACATTATATTGAATACTTGGCACTTACCTTGTACATACACTTACACCACCCTCTAAGCTTTTTATAAGCTTATGCACGATAAATGCGTTCAGGTGATGTTAGGCTGCTGCAGTATTGAGCTTGGAGCGTGCGGTTGTCTTCTGGAGCTTGATTCTCTATTTATGTATTTCCCTTTCAGTATTGTACTCAAATGATTGTATTAGTGGATATGTGATGATGATGTTGCCTTCGTGAATTGGATAATCTTGTGGTTATGCTTATTACTAGTTAAATGTATATTAAAAAAAAAAAATTCTCCTTGTAGGATCCCAGGATCGAAATCTGGTATATGAATGTTAGGAGCCGAAAATGGGGTACTACGGAGGCTGTCGGCACCGGATTCGGCGATCGGGATTCCTGTGAATCCAATTTTTGGGTTTGAGGCGTGACACTGGCAATTTGGACAGGTCGTGTTTATATCTTGTTTATATCTATATTTGTAAGGACCACACCCTTAACCTAAATTACACCCTAAACCTATAACATATAACCTAAACCTATATTTATAACCTTAACCTAAACTTATAACCTTAACCTAAACCTATAACCTTAACCTAAACCTAATCCCGAACCCGAACCCGAACCTGATTTCCTAAACCTAAACCTATAACCTATAACTCATACTTATAACCTTAACCTAAATATATTCTCAAATTCCAAAACATTAACCTATAACCTAAACCTATACTTATAACTTTAACCTAGACCTTAACCTTAACCTATAACCTAAACCTATACCTATAACCCAAACCTATACCTATACTTAAACCTTAACCTAGACTCAAACATTAACCTAAACTCAAATTCCTAAACCTTAACCTATAACCCAACCTAAACCTATACTTATAACCTAAACCTATTCTCAAATCCCAAAACCTATAACCTAAACCTAACCTTTCCCTAAATATATAACTTACACTTATAACCTAAACCTAGACCTTAACCTTCACCTATAACCTATACTTATAACCTATAGCCTTAACCTAAACCTTAACCTATAACCTTAACCTAGACTTATAACCTTAACCTAAACCTATTCTCAAATCTCAAGACTTTAACCTATAACCTAAACCTAGACCATAACCTTAACCTATAACCTATACTTATAACCTATAACCTAAACCTTAACCTATAACCTAAACCTAGACTTATAACCTTAACCTAAACCTATTCTCAAATCTCAAAACCTTAACCTATAACCTAAACCTAGACCATAACCTTAACCTATAACCTATAACATAAACCTAAACCTTAACCTATAACCTAAACCTAGACTTATAGCCTTAACCTAAACCTATGCTCAAATCCCAAAACCTTAACATATAACCTAAACCTAGACCATAACCTTAACCTATAACCTATACTTATAACCTATAACCTAAAACTAGACTT
This sequence comes from Magnolia kwangsiensis, assembly GCA_037074715.1. Taxonomy (NCBI): domain Eukaryota; kingdom Viridiplantae; phylum Streptophyta; class Magnoliopsida; order Magnoliales; family Magnoliaceae; genus Magnolia; species Magnolia kwangsiensis. The sequence continues at coordinate 17,543,091 of CM073576.1, read as the reverse complement.
ATAACCTTAACCTAAAACCATTCTCAAATCACAAAACCTATACGTATAACCTAAACTTAGACCTTAATCTTAACCTATAACAAATACTTATAACCTATAACCTAAAACCTAAATTCGATCCCGAACTTGAACCCGATTTCCTAAACCTAAACCTTAACTTGTAACCCATACTTATAACCTTAACCTAAACCTATTCTCAAATCTCAAAACCTAAACCTAGACCTTAACCTTAACCTATAACCGATACTTATAACCTGTAACCTAAACCTATACCTATAGCCTAAACCTAAACCTTAACTTATAACCTAAACCTAGACTTATAACCTTAACCTAAACCTATTCTCAAATCCCAAAACCTTAACCTATAACCTAAACCTAGACCATAACCTTAATCTATAACCTATAACTTAAACCTAAACCTTAACCTATAACCTAAACCTAAACTTATAACCTTAACCTAAAACTATTCTCAAATCTCAAAACCTATACGTATAACCTAAACCAAGACCTTAATCTTAACCTATAACCTATAACCTATAACCTAAACCCAAACCTAAACCCGAACCCTATTTTCTAAACCTAAACCTTAACCTATAACATATATTTATAACGTATAACCTAAACCTAAACCTAAACCTAGACTAATAACCTTAACCTAAAACTATTCTCAAATCCCAAAACCAATACATATAACCTAAACTAAGACCTTAATCTTAACCTATAACATATACTTATAACCTATAACCTAAAACCTAAACCCAATCCTGGATCCAAACCCGATTTCCTAAACCTAAACCTTAACCTATAACCCATACTTATAACCTTAGCCTAAACCTATCCTTAAATCTCAAAACCTAAACCTAGACCTTAACCTTAACCTATAACATATACTTATAATCGATAACATAAATCTATACCTATAACCTAAACCTAAACCTTAACTTATAACCTAACCTATACTTATAACCTTAACCTAAACCTATTCTCAAATCTCAAAACCTTAACCTATAACCTAAACCTAAACCATAACCTTAACCTATAACATATACTTATAACCTATAACCTAAACCTATACCTTAACCTATAACATAAACCTAGACTTATAACCTTAACCTAAAACTATTCTCAAATTCCAAAACCTATACGTATAACCTAAACTTAGATCTTAATCTTAACTTATGACCTATACTTATAACGTATAGCCTAAAACCTAAACCCAAACCTAAACCCGATCCTGATTTCCTAAACCTAAACCTTAACCTGTAACCCATACTTATAACATTAACCTAAACCTATTCTCAAATCTCAAAACCTTAACCTATAACCTAAATGGTCCATGAGCCATGAGTAGGCCGCACTGTCCCCGCCGCCGCACGTGACCGATGACGACTGACAGATATTCTACGATAGATTTTCGTCTGATTCTTTTTAAGTAATATTTACATATTTACGATATCTTAAGGTAACAATTAAATTCACAATTAATAACAATGTATTCAGAAGAGGAGCAAAATAAATTTTGATAACAGGGAAAAGTTAGAAGTGAACCATGTAGCTAGTTCAAAGTCATTTGCAGAAATTCATCACAATATGGTAAAAAATTACTCATAATTATTAAGTTGATATATTTTTTTCATGCATTTATATTAACTTTATTGTCCTTTCGTTTGTGCAGCGAGATCTCATCACTAGCCAGGAGCCTGGACCAGTAGACCTCTATAGAGGGACTCACGGTTGATAGGCGACGGAATTTTGGGTACATCTTAGAGCCAGCGATATTTGGGTAAAAATTCTTACATTCTAAAGTTTAATTGTTTTACATTATAATAATGTCATTTTTTAGAGAAAATTCATATGTTTTTATTACGGGCGGTGATGGACACCTTACGCAGTATCCCACTCCCAATGGTACTCAGCGGAGTGAGCCAAAGATCCTGAGTGAGGTGCTTGGCATCCGTTCTGGATACGTGCGTAAGCTTGGTCATGGTGCCAAGCTCATGGCACCCACTAGAGCTGCCTCCACCCGATTCATCGTTGTTGGCGAGAGCACCACCCATCGAGCTAATATTACAGAGAAAGAGGTTCAGCAGCTACGGGTCGTCGTCCATGACATTAAAGAGCAGCTGAAGAAGACGAGTGAGTAGCTGGAGAGGCAGATGGAGGAGCAGGAGAGGAGGATGGAGGATCTGACGAGGCAGAGGGAGGAGCAGGAGAGGAGGATGAAGGATCTAACAAGGCAGAGGGAGGAGCATGAGAGGAGGAGGATGGAGGAGCAAGCGAGGGAGAGAAGAGCATGAGAGGAGGATGGAGGAGATACGAGTGGAGCATGAGCGACGGATGACGGAAATGTTTCAGGCTCTCGCTACATGCTTACTCACTAATGCTCCACCTCCTCCGCATTCATCTTTATGATTTTTTGTATTTTATTTATGATGTTAAACTTATATGTATTTATGTGTGAATGAATATATTATGTTGATAGATGTAGTTTATATTTGGATGGATCTACGTACTTTGGGATTAAATGGATGTGAATGTGAATTTGAATATGATGAAATATTTATATATAACAGGTGTATATCAGGAATATTAACAAGTGTATATCAGGAATATTGTAACAGGTGTATATTAGGAATATTTAGCAAGCACATTTTTTTTAAAAAAAGAAAACTTTTACAAACGAAAATTTTCATAGGTAAAAGTATCATTGGGTTTTTATCTACGAAAATTTTCGTAGGTAAAAGTCTCATATACGTTTTTTCTTACGAAAATTTTTGTAGGAAAAAGTTCAATAAATTTTTTGGCTATGAAAATATTTGTAAGTAAATGTTTTGAAAATATTTTTACCTACAAAAATATTCGTTGGTATATATTTTCAAAATGGCTTTACCTACTAAACGATGCATAGGTAAAAGTTTCATAAAAGTTTTTAGCTACGAGAATCTTCGGAGGAAAAAGTTCTATAAATATTTTTGCCTACGAAACTATTCATAGGTAAAGGTTTTAATAAATATTTTTAGCTACGACAATATTCATAGGTAAAACTTTTGTAACAATTTTTACCTACCAGCTAATTCGTAGGGAAAAGTTTTGAAAATTTTTTTAGCTACAAAAACATTCGTAGGTAAACGTTTTGAAAATATTTTTACCTACGAAAGTATTAGTAGGTGAAACTTTTGTAACAATTTTTATCTACGAACAAATTCGTAGCCAAAATTTTTGCCATAATTTTGACCTACGAAAAAAATTCGTAGGCAAAACTTATGTAATATTTTTAGCTACGAAATTATTTGTAAGTAAAAGTTTTGTCATAATTATTACCTACAAAAAAAATCGTTTGTAAAACTTTTGTAAATATTTTTACCTATGAAATTATTTGTAGGTGAAAGTGTTGTCATAATTTTTCCCTATGAAAAAATCAGTAGGTAAACATTTTGTAAATATTTTTAGCTACAAAAATAATCGTAGTTAAAAAGTTTTGTAAATCTTTTTTAGCTACGAATATAAGGCAAAATTATTTTCAATATTTTTGGCTATGAAAAATTACGTTGGTAAAATATGTTACCTACGAACTAAAATCGTCAGCAAAAGTCTTACTTTTGCCAACGAAATACTTTTTTTCGTTGGTAAAAGTTTTCTCCCTCAGTCTTTTGGCAACAAAATTGCTAACGAAAATTTTTGTTGGAAAAAGTTTTTGCCTACGAAAAATAGGCTTTTACCTACGAAAATTTTCGTAGGTAAAAGTGACTTTTCTTGTAGTGATTAGACCTAGATTCATTACCTGACTTAGGCATCAGAGGATCCTTGCACTAGTCGTGGTCTCCTTTGTCCGTCCCTTGTGCAGGTACACAAAGGCCCAATGAAGGCAAGCCATATTTCTGCATCAACAGCCCTAATCTAGATAATATCCACCGTGATGTTTCTATTATATCAAATTTGTACATTCGCTAATCTCTATAATATCCACCTTAATCTCTATAATATCCACCCTAATCTCTATAATATTTCTACATCAACAACCCTAATCTCTATAATATCCACCCTAATCTCTATAATACCCATAGGATTCATCAGTTGCAGCGAAGAGTTCGAATTAGATTCGTGCATGTAATGCGGGAAGGGAATATGCCGGTAGATTTTATGGCCATGTTAGGGAGTGCTTCTCAATCTTATGCTTGGTTCGAACGTCAGGTGGAGCTTCCTCAATAGGTTAGAGGCTCTATCTTTCTTGATAAGGTTGAATTAGGTTCTATTAGGATAATCTGATCCCCTTACAGATATCTTTTGTAAGTAATACGTTCTTATCATGGAAGGCCTCCTATTTTATGTAAAGGGACCTCAAATGTATAGGTGATGTTTTTAAATGATAAGAGTTTTTTCGAAAAAATAAATAAATTGTACATTCGCTATCCCAGTCCATGTTGGGATGTCATCTTTAAAATTAGGCAGATTCAAAACTAAATTGAGCTATTAAAATAAAAACTCTAGTAATGTTTTATCGGGAAAGACACCTTTCGCAAACCTCTCCCCCCCTTCCCTAATCCGCATTCCTCAAGGCAAATCAAATGCTTTTTGTCTCTTTTTGCAAAGTTGATTATGACTTGCTTGTCACCTGTGATTTCTAGGTAATATCTGCGCATCTGGCAGATTTAATACTCTGCCCAGGTATTGAACCTTTTTATCAGAATGGCACAGTTGGTGAGTCCGTGACCAATTGAAAAGTGCACGTTCTTCATTTGGGAAACATAATGGAAAAGGGAAGTAATAACAGGTGAACGTATTAGTACCATTTTACAATATTAGGAACTTTTATTTCTCAATAAATGTGAAGTGCGTGATGTAAACCATCCATTATCGTACCAAATTACTCACCATATTCCAAGTGGGCCACAGCTACTCTGACCTCAGTGTTAACATCCAGGCTGTCAACCGGCCGGGCCTGGGGTTGGCTTCTTCCCAGATTTTGAGCCTGACGCGAGCGGCCCTATTCAGAATTTTGAGCTTGCTAGACTGAGTCCGGGCATTGACAGCTCTACGTCCAAGTGGGGCATTGTTTCCAACCTCTCATGTGTGGATGACGTCCAATCCGTTCCTCTGGTCGCCTTCACCGGTGTAGATCATTAAGTAAGAAGACATCAAGCCTATGTACTTATCAGTTTGTTTAATTAATTTATGATTTGGTAGGTCAGCAAGGAGAAATCAGACCACTCATCAGGAATGCTGCACTGTCATCCAATTCTTCTTGATATTAATATACATTTTCTGTGATTAATGGAATGGTGGCAAGAGTCCACGTTTTTTTTATTAAATAATAATAAATAAATAAATAAAACATTTTTTTCCGTTTTTGATCTCTTATTAACACGTTCCTCTCTCTCTCACTGACATCAACAGTGGGACCGAGTAGTAAACATATTAAATGAAAAGTCCATCTGGCATGGTGGTTATCTTCCATCCAAACCGTTCATTAGGTGCACCTAAACAGGAGGAAGGGAAATTCCAAAAAAAAATGCTAATAAGCTTAAGCACAGCTGAAGTGGGTGACATCAACTTACAGTTTTTGGTTGTTATTTTACATTCTTCCGTAAGGTGTGGCCCATCTAAGTTGAGTGTGGAGCTGATCTTTTTTTTAATGGACGGTAAACACGAAGGGGATCATGTGATGGACGGAGTGGATTTCACACAAATATCACAGTCAGCCCCATAGAGCTCGCATCTTGTACAAGTTGTGTACACCAAATGTTGTAGTGGAGTGTATTTTGTGGTCCTGAAATCCCCTACAAATTGGTATGCTTTACATCCAGTACTCAGCCACACCTTCTTTAAACTACCTAGTTTCCCTTTAATTTCAACACTTCCCATGCCTTTTTATAAGGCAAAGTTTCAATAACTGAAAAATTAATAGCAGGTAAAAAATTCCCATTGCATGCTCTTGTTTATAGTAGAGATTATAAAATCTTATCAACCAAATGTCCATCTCGCATGAGAATTCAAGGGCCAGGATGTCTTGTTGACTCCTTAGATTTGGAAAGCTGAAAACTGACAGCCAATTGATTGTAATTCAAGAAAACATGCATTTGATTGTTTGTAATAAAGAAATTATGCATTTGAATTGATCCAATTAAAAATAGCACATTGCTAGTGTATAAATGTACAGTTATTTTAGGGCTATAAAATCAAGCAAACAAGACCAAATTCATCAAGAATACTTTTCTCTTCTTCCTTACCTCTTTATGGTATTGGGCCAGATCCTGGCCAACCGAATTTCATCTTCAACCCTAATTAAACTCTTCTCTTTTTTTCATTTTTCTTTTTGGATCGTAAGTTAGTTAAGATGAGCTACTTTTTTTGAAAGATCAAATTACATTTCATGATGGGAACAATACAAGACATTAGACATTCGGGCTGCCCCAGGACTAAAAAAGAACCCAGGGTTGCATATCATAAACCCTCTACAATGAGACTAGGGCCGAGCTAACTACCCACCCACATTGGATTCTCTAATTGAAACCAACAATGGGGAGAAAGAGATCCTAAACCCGCCAAAAGAAGAGACTCCCCCAAAGCTCACTCCCCAAATGGTCCAGCCCATTCGTCGGGCCATTACCTTCTCTCAAGACGTGAACAAAACGAATCTTCCCCCTCTTCTTCAGTCTTTCTATTATGGCTGATCAATAATGCCAGTTCCAAGATGATTGGGATAGGCAATTCAGAGACTCCACCAAAAACTTGGAGTATGATTCGACCACTACCTTAGATAGCCCTTAGTACAAGCAATGGGCGAGGTCGTCATACACCACTCATAGCCCTGCACTGTTATTGGAACCCACCCCATACCCTATAAAGAACGCGAAAAGGAGGTCACCTTTTTCCCATCTACAAATACCTCCACCTCCCAAAATCCTCGGGTTCCCTCTAGCTTAAGAAGAGCTACTTCTCCCTTAAGTAGTTTATCTTGTTTTCTACTTATTAAAGTGATTAAGTAACTTTAAATAAAAAAGCCATTTCTAATTCTAATTGATTATAAACCAAACTTACATATCTCCAATGAGTTAATTTTTTTTTACAAGAAAGTCTTAAAATAATAAATAATAATAAAAGAGAGGGAGAGAGAGAGAGAGAGAGAGAGAGAGAGAGAGAGAGAGAGAGAGAGAGAGAGAGAGAGAGAGAGAGAACCTTTTATTGAATGACAAAAACAGAGCTTTACAGGACTTCAAGCAAGCTCCCACAAAAAGCAGCGGAGCCCACCTATCATATACCAGACTACACACTAGACAAACCGCCGACGAAAACAGAGCACTCTAAAAAGGAATTGAGAGACTCAAGCTCTGAGGTTCCCCAAGCCTTCCTTGTCAAGGAGCAAAGAGCCCCTGATGCGCCTTGGCAGTTCCAAAGGATGGCGAAAGGAGTTAAAGCATCCTTCACTAGTCGCTTTTACAAGCGCATCCGCCACCGCGTTTCCCTCACAGAATATGTGGTCGAAGGAGATGTTAAGGGATCGGCTAAGGCGGTGGATTTCCCCCATCCTATACCAAATATTCCAGGGGCAATGCCCAGAGGGGGCGGACGAGGCGTCCACTACAATCTTCAAGTCAGATTCTACTTCAATGCTGGAGTAGCCCAATTTACTGCAAAGAGTGATGCTGTGAAGCATTGCCTAGGCCTCCGCAATCGTGTTCATTGCATTTCCATAATATCTACGAAATGCAAAGAGAAACTGGCTCTGAGAGTCCCTAGATACTCCCCCACCACCGCTCTCGCCTGGGTTCCTCAAGACGATCCGTCAATGTTCAATTTGACCCACCTCGAGCATGGTCTTTTCCAAGTAACTAACTAAGGTCGAGCAAGCAACAGGACTAGCCCAGGATCATGGATCAGGGGAGCTGAGTCAGAAGCAACGTAGAGGGGAGAAGAGAAGCTGGCTGGAAGAGGACCTCCCAGATCCTGAACCCACTGAGAGACCCGGGCGATTATCCGCCGACCTGACATTGAAGTACCATCGAAACAAGAGGCGTTCCGGCTAAGCCATAATTCCCAACAAATTAACGCGAGAGTCATTCCAAGAAGGAGCTTACGGCGAGGTGAGAGGGAGGCCCAAAACATGATGCGCCGATGAATGGTGTGAGAGGGGATGAAGGGAGCTTCAAAGAGGCGATGGAAGTGGGCCTAGGTTGCGATGGCTATGGACCCCAAGCTAAACAAATGGTCAAGATTCTCCTCCTGGTAAGCAAGGGGACTGGCGGAATGGTTGATGTGAGCTACAAGGGAAGTAGAGGCTTGAGAAGGGAGCAAGGAATCAAGGCCTTGCTGCTGAGGAGGAGGGCTCAGCGGCGTGAGATGAACAGGCACATCAGCGTTAAGAGTGTTCTAACTACCCGAGCTGATCAAAACTAAAATCAGATGGTGATGAAGGGGTGATCTCCAATGAGTTACTTATCTACTGTTGTAAGTAGAAAAGTTAACTTATTTGGTGGTATCCAAACAAGCCTTAGGAGCATAAGCCAAGAATAAATGCGACTCTTAATTGACATTGCATCTTGCACAATAATAATTTAGATAGTCTGGATCACTTACCTAATTTTGGGAGCATAACCCGAAAGTTACCCTGGGGAGGTGACGATATGATTTGGCCCTTGGAATTCAAATCATTCACAATTTTAATTTTAACAATCCATTTGATAGCCATCAATTGCATGGTTAGGACTCAACTGCCTACGATTGTAATTTAAAGAGATGCTACATTAGCAATGTTCCCCACAGTTAGGATGATCCAGATAGTGGTAGATGAGTGCCCAAGTGAGGAGGTAAATGGAGATATTGGTAGTGTTATCCAAGGGCTTTTTTCTATATCACACGACCTAAAGTCCATTCCTCTTAAGGCTAATAGCATTTAGATTGGACTTGACTTGTCAAAACCCATGACATGGCCCAATGAAAATATGCTACGTGTTGTTGCGCAGCACGCCAACAACACAGTGAGCCGAGATCTAAATTCAAGTCTCGCCCACAAACGATAAACAAGAACAAATATAAACTAGAAACAAATCAAAGCAATTCAAATAAACCACAAGAAAAGATATACATGTAAAAATCCCAAACTATGGTAAAAAATCACGGATGCAAACTTTCACTATGAAGAAAAATAAAGATTACAAGGCAAAATACTGACCTCTCCCTTAGAAGAACATAGAAAACTCTTTGTCCACACCTTAAAATTATTTTTCAATAATTTTCAATACCCTAAAAAAGCCCTAGGAACACCTATATATAGTTTAGACAACTTCTCTTTCACACCCTTGCGAAAGGTGACACAAAAATCCACAGTCCTCATCAGATTCGGAAAAGAATCTGCGTAACCATGACCTATCGAGCAGACTGCACAACCGGTCGAGCAGACCCCACGACCGGTCGAGCACCTCGAATCCAAAACATTGATGCTCACTAGAGTTCGAGTCGAGCCAGTCCACGACTGGTCACGACCAGTCGAATGGGTTCCATGACCGGTCGAGCAAGATGTGGCTCTACTTCTCAACAATCTCTCACTTGGAGACACATTGACATAATCTTTTGTCTTCTTCATCCGAAGTGTACTACCTCCCCGTCTTCAATCCTGAAGACCAATCAAAGCTAAACATAGCTTCAAATTTTTTTGTGTGACCGTCTTAGTCAGCATATCCACAAGATTCTCACTTGTATGAATCTTCTCCACAGCAATCGATCCATCTTCTAGTAACGAACGTATGAAGTGATATCTGATGGCAATATGCTTGGTCCTTGAATGAAAGGATGAATTCTTAACCAAGTATATTGCACTCTGACTGTCACTGTACAGCTTGCAATCTGCTTGCTTCTTACCCAACTCTTCCATGAAATCTTGCATCCACACCACCTCCTAACATGCTTCTATAGCTGCAATATATTCTGCTTCGGTCGTACTGATAGATACTGCCTTTTGTAACTAAGAGACCCAACTGACTGCAGCACTCCCTAGAGTAAGGACATAACTGGTAGTGCTTCTTCTGCTCTCAATATCTCCTGCCAAATCTGAATCTATGTAGCCTTGTAGCTTGATTTTCGATCCACCATAGCACAGCCCTACATCTTTAGTACCTACCAGATATCTGAGAATCCACTTCACAGCTCCCAATGTTCCTTCTCGGGGTTATTCATGAACCTACTAACAACTCTGACTGCTTGAGTAATGTCTGATCTCGTGCTCATCATAACATACATGAGACTCCCAATAGCTAATGCGTATGGGACTTTCGCCATGTAGTCTCGTTCCTCCTGCGTCCTTGTGTCTTGCTCCTTAGATAGCTTGAAGTGGTTGGCTAATGGAGTGTTAACTGGCTTCGCACCTCCAATATTGAATCGATCAAGTACCTTGGCTATATACTCTGCCTGTGACAAAATCAGTTTCTTATTTTTCCTATCACGTTTTATCCTCATGCCCAGGATTTTTTTTGCAGCTCCTAAATCCTGCACGAAAAATTCTCTAGACAGTTGTCTTTTGAGATTTGAGATGTCCTTCATGCTTGAACCGATCATAATCATATCATCAACGTACAGAAGATGGATGATGTATGGCGTATCAAACTTCTTCAAGTAACAACAGTGGTCTGCATGACATCTCCTAAAACTATTTCTCGATATGAAACTGTAAAACTTCTTGTACCACTACCTCAGGGCCTGCTTCAGGCCATATAAACTCCTCTTCAGTCTGCACACTTTGTTCTCCTTTCCTGGTGCCACATATCCTGTCGGCTAATATATATATATCTCTTCTTCTAGGTCTCCATGTAGAAAGGTTATCTTAACATCTAGCTGCTCAAGATGTAAGTCCTCTGTAGCCACTATACTCAAGACCATGCAAATCGTAGACATTTTCACCACAGATGAAAATATTTTAGTGAAATTAATACCTGCCTTTTGTTGAAACCCTTTCACAACCAATCTAGCCTTGTACCGTTACGAACCATCGTGCTCCTCCTTCAGTCTGTAAACTCACTTATTATGAAGAGCTTTTTTACCATTAGGGATAGTGACTAGCTCCCATGTACGATTAGACTCAAGAGAGTCCATCTCCTCATCCATGGCCTGCTCTCACTTAACCCGTGTATTTGACAGTAACGCCTCTTCAAAACACTCTATCTCACCATTATCTGTCAGCAATAGATAATGTAAGGAGGGTGAGTATCAGACCATGGGTCTTCTCTCCCGAGTAGACCTCCTCACAACCGGTGTATGCAGCTTTACCTCATAATGCTCTTGTGCATGATCATCCTGTGGCGCTGTAACACTCGTGTCCGGTAACTATTCCAACTCTACGAATTCCTTTTTCTCGGCCTTATTTTTCTGCACACTATCCTTATGCATCATTTTTTCATTGAAGATTACGTCCTTGCTTCTGATGATTTTTCTATTTTCTACATCCCAAAACCTATAACCAAAATCATGCTGCCCGTAGCTTATAAACGTGCACCTTATGGACTTTGTATCCAGCTTATTTGTGTTCTGCATCAATGTGAACATATGAAGTACAATCGAACACTCTGAGATGTGTAAGGTTCACTTCTTTTCCAGTCCACGTTTCTTCTGGTAGCCCACTATCCAATGGTACTGAGGGACTTCTATTGATGAGATATGCAGCAGTATTCACAGCATCTGCCCAAAAGATCTTGAGTAACCCTACATGTAACCTCATGCTCCTAGCGCGCTTAAGGATGGTCCTGTTAATGCGCTCAGCCACACCATTCTGTTGTGGTGTCCCTGGAATCATTTTCTGATGTTAGATTCCGTTTGCTGCACAATACTCCTTAAACCTCTTATCACAGTACTCTCCCTCATTATCAGATCTGAGACATTTTACTGTTTTACCTGTCTCATTTTCTACTATAACTTTGCACTTCTTAAATACATCAAATGCATCAGATTTATGCTTTAAGAAATAGACCCATAGTTTTCTACTAGCATTATCAATAAAAGAAATAAAATGATGTGAGCCACCAAGAGATAATACCTGTGTCGGTCCCCACACATCAGTGTGTACAAGCTCCAACAAATGCATCTTTGGAGCACGTCCTGTCTTCTTGAAGCTTACCCTCTTCTGCTTGCCATACACATAGTCCTCGTAGAATTCCAAGTCAATAAACTTTAGCCCTAGTAGCTTCCCCTTTAATAATAGCACTTTCATCCATTTCTCACTCATATGTCCCAACCTATGATGCCAAAACTGCCCATTCACTCTAGTTGATGCGACTGCGAGTGAACTATACGATCCTAAAGTCACGTACAAAATACCTTCCTTTTTGCCTTGAAATATCACCAAGGCACCTTTTGTGATCTTCTACGAATTACTGGTGAATGTCGTCACATAACCGGTATCAGCCAACTGCCCCACTGAGATCAGATTCCTTCTCAAACTCGGTACATGTTTGACATCCTTCGATTTCAACATCATTCCGTCTTTCTAATTTATATGAACGTCTCCCTTTCCAACGATACTGCACGTCTCATTATCACCCAAGTAGACTCTCCCGAAGTCACCTGACACATAATCATGCAAAACTTCCTTACACGAAGTGGCATGAAATGAAACACCCAAGTTTATAACCTAAAACTCATTCCTTGCATCAAGAGATAAGATCAACGCCTCTTTGTCACTCTCCTCGGATAAATTTACTGAATCATTCCTACCTTGAAAGCTTTCTTCTTGTTTCTTAAGCGCCCTACAATCACGTTTCATGTGCCCCTTCTTGCCGCAATGCCAACACCCGTCTTTATCTTTCGGTCCCTTGGACTTTTTTCTCAATTTAGAACGCCCGTATTTATTGCCTTCTTTGTTCAGCAATCTTCCTCTTCCTTCAATGTTTATAGCATTCCCTGAATCCCCTGAAACTCTTGATGCCTTTCTTCTAGATTCTTTGTTGAGAATTAGACCGGCCATATCATCAAATTTCAGCTTTGTCGACCCTGAAGAATTGCTCATAGCAATCATCAAACCATCCCAACTGTCTGGAAAACTGGACAAGATCAATAACGCCCTGACCTCATCCTCAAAAATAATGCCAATGGATTCCAACTGGCTCGTGACTGTATTGAACTCATTTAGATGTTCAGCCACGCTCCCACCATCTGACATATTCATGTTGAATAGCTGTTTCATAAGATGAACCTTGTTGGACGCTGAGGGTTTTTCATACATGGTGTCTAGGGCTTCCATTAATTCTTTTGTAGTTTTCATCTTAGATATGTTGAAGGCGACGCTCTTAGACAAAGAGAGTTGGATTATTCCTAAAGCCTTCCTATCCAGTAAAAACCATTCAGCATCTGTCATCTTTTCTGGTTTCTTCTTTTTTCCTCCTAAAGGAATATAGAGGTCCTTCTAATACAGATAATCCTCCATCTGCATCTTTCAGAAGACAAAGTTTGAACCATCAAACTTTTCAATTCTAGTTTTTCCTTCTTTCGTCATCGCTCTCAATAAAACTAAACTAATGGCTCTAATACCATTTGTTGCGCAGCAAGCCAACAACGCAATGAGCCAGATCTAATCTCAAGTCTCACCCACAAATGATAAACAAGAAGAAATATAAACTAAAAACAGATCAAAATAATCCAAACAAACCATAAGACAAGATATACATGGAAAAACTCCAAACTAGGGTAAAAAACCACGGATGCAAACTTCCACTATAAAGAAAAATAAAGATTACAAGGCAAAATACTAACCTCTCCCTTGGAAGAATATATATATAGAAAACCCTTTGCTCATACCTTAGAATTACTTCCCAATAATTTTCAATATCCTAAAAAAGCCCTAGGGACACCTATATATAGTTTAGGCAACTTCCCTTTCGCACCCTTGCGAAAGGTAACACAGAAATCCGCAGTCCGTATTAGATTCGAAAACAAATCTGCATAACCATGACCGATCGAGCAGACTGCACGACCAGTCGAGTAAACCCCAGAACCAGTCAAGCATGGCTCACAACTGGTCGAGCACCTCAGATCCAAAAAACTGATGCTCGCTTGAGTTTATATATATATAACAAAACAAAAAACATTCATTTCCTCACTAGAGTTCAAGTTAAGACAGTCCACGACTGGTCACGACCGGTCGAGCAGGGGCCACGACCGGTCGTGGGCGGCCCCAGATGTGGCTCCACTTCTCAACACGTGTACACCTCGGATGTGAGGTCTACAAATCACTTTGAAGATCATTCTTACATGAAATAAGGATTCAACCTTTCTCACTGCAGCCCTTCATATGATGTGCACTTATAGAGCATTTTCACCATGTCAGGAGGGTTATAAGTAATTCACGTAATATTTTTAGAGAAAGAGAGAGAGAGAGATTTAAGTCTCGTCCGTCCTTCAAAGGATAGTCATGCTTCCCACCCTCTCACGTCAGGATAGTCATGCTTCCCACCCTCTCACGTCACCCACATGACGTTCCAGACCCTCTGTTCAGAATCACCAGCTCATGGGATAAATATTACTAATCAGAGGTCATTACCATCCATACAAAGGTTTAGAAACTGGTTTTTTTTAGACTTTTTCCCTGCTCAACTTTGCACCAACGATACATTAAAACCATACCTCTCATCTGTTTTATGACAATTGTAATTACGTCTCCTTTTGGATTATCATCACAACAACCTCCCCACTGCTAGAGATCAGTAGAGGACTATATGAAGTGACAACAACACTTAGGAGTTCCTTTTGTCTGCATGTGGGGCCCGTCATTACATAAAAATCGTGTCCAAATAATCTAGCAGGGTCACTTCGTAAATATTGAGCACCCAAAAATCATTCATTGGTGAATCTTACTGTAGAGCGGTCAGGGTGCTAAAATCTCACTAATGGGAAAATCTAAACCATGTAATCGATGCCTTACAAATTCATGGTAGCTGGAAAGGAATATTGGCAGTTGTTAGCCATGAAAGGAGAAAGGGTGGTCCACCAGGTGAATTTGTAGGAATATTGTTCCATCCAGGCAATTGTATTCGTTCCCCTAACAACTTTCAACCTCCCTGCTCTATAAATACCCACAACCCACGTCCAACTCCTCCATCCCAAATACATCTTCTACAGCTTCTACTAAAATTTGTAGGTGTTTGGAGATGGCCTCAAAGAGCTCAGCATCAGCTGCCCTTTTCCTCTCCTTCAACCTTCTCTTCTTTGCTTTTGTCAATGCCAATGACAGACCTTGCCTTTGTACCCGTTGCTATTGCAACCCAACTCCAAATCCCAGACCCAGACCAACTCCAAACCCCAACCCTAGACCAACTCCCACAACTCCAAACCCCAACCCTACAACTCCAAACCCCAACCCTACGCCAACTCCAAACCCTAACCCTACCCCAACTCCCACAAATCCCAATCCTAATCCTAACCCTAACCCAACTCCAGGAACTCCAAACCCTAACCCAACTCCCCGAACTCCAAACCCTAACCCTAACCCTAACCCGACTCCTGGAACTCCAAACCCTAACCCTAACCCTAACCCAACTCCCGGAACTCCAAATCCTAACCCTAACCCAAATCCTGGAACTCCTTCAGGTGGACGTGGTAGATGCCCTAGAGATGCACTGAAGCTGGGTATATGTGCCAATTTACTAGGGTTGGTGAATGTGGTTGTGGGATCCCCACCAACACTCCCGTGTTGCTCTCTAATCCAAGGGCTGGCCAATCTTGAGGCTGCCGTGTGCTTGTGCACTGCCATCAGAGCCAATATCTTGGGCCTCATTCTCAACATTCCTGTTTCCCTGAGCTTGATCTTGAACGACTGTGGTAGAAGGGTCCCAAATGGATTCCAATGTTAGATGTTCAATCCAACTCTAGCTACGACCGTTGAGTATCTTCTGTTACCTTATTTTTTATGTTTGAATAAACAACCCTCGATGGTTCCTAGGATTGGGAATGCATTTCTCATGGCCTAGTATCATGGGTTGGGATGGGAAGATATTGATGTACTCAATTGCTTTTGTAGTTAGAAATTAATGCTACTTTGTTATGCATACATCTGGGCTCTATGGCTTTGAATAGAGATGCTAATTGCACGATCTCACACGTGGAAATGAGACATACGTGTAAAATCAGACCCGCTTGTCACTCTATCCTTTTTTTTTTCTTTTTTTTTTTTTTCAGAAAGAAGATTTGTATTAATTTAGCAAGCTTTACAAAGACCGTCTTCAGGAGCCCCCCTAGCAAAACAGGAGCTCCTATAGTAAAAGAAGCCTGATCAGGCCACCTGAGAGGAAAAACTGTACAACTAGTTCTGAGAAGTTCGGAGAGCGCCTAATCCTACTTTGTCAAGGAACAGCAGGCCCGGACTTGGGAAGGGAGATCACCAACCCGAACAAAAAACCTTAGCTTGCTGCTCCCTACTACCTACCCTTGCCATGCCGTCAGCGGGACCGTTCCCTTCTCTCTGAATATGCCCGAACTGGATAGAAGCAACGGTAGCCAACTGATAGATTCTATTAACCCAACGAACCCAATGCCAGGACGCCTTGGAGGTCCCTAAGAGGAGCGACACCACTACCTTCGAGTCAGATTCAACCTCAATGAGGCTGAACCCTCTATCCAGGCAGAACAAAATCCCGTCATAAACAGCCCGCAGTTCTGCACTATTGTTTGATCCAACTCCATAGCCTGTCGAGAAAGCAAAAATGAAGCTACCATTAGCAGCCCTGCATACACCACCTCCCCCAGAGAGGCCGGGATTTCCTCTAGCTGACCCATCAACATTGAGTTTTACCCATCCCGTCATTGAGTTTTACCCATCAACATTTGTCACTCTATCCTGCGTGTCCAAATTCCACCTATCTAAAATCAGGACGGCATGATCATCACGTGGGCCACACATAGACTTGAATTGGAGCATTAGTCAATTCTCTGGTCAGTTCATTTCTTAGTTACATTGCCCACCCGATAATCAGATATAGGCATGTTTTTGAGAGATGACATCTATGTTGATGGCGGCACTTGTTTTCACGTGTGAAGCGAGTACACTCAAACAAGTGCAATTAGCATTTGTTCATGTATTAATTTTCTTGCATGGTATGTTCGGAAGAGGATTATGTGGCACGTAGTGAGATAAGGCAGGCTATATTGAAGTCAGAGAAAAACTAGAAGAGGGAGTTACATGATAGTCTGGCACGTATGGTCACTTCATGCACAGGACTCAAAAATTGTACCTGTGGCATAGATTTGAACAGTGTTAGCCTTGCTTGGTGTAAACTTACTTGTTTTCATTGTACACCAGCAATAGAGAGTTAGATCATTCGAATAAGGGTTTTTTTTTTTTTTGGCATTAATGATACATTTAAACTGGGAACCAAATGACAGCTAATTCGACCTGTGTCTATGCTACTTATACACATAAACGCTATTTTGTATGTGCTTGCGTGTTCTCCCTCACAGTCTATCAAAGTTTTTCTCACAAGGGTTGGTTGGTTTTTTAAAAAATAAAAAAATAAAAAAAAAATCAACTCCGAAAGAGATTTGAACAGTCCTTCGGGCGTCGCCAGAAAAAAGAACGGGCCACACATATCATGAAATGCTAATTACAAAAGTGGCCACCCAGCAGACACTGAACAAGGGTTGGTGGCTCCCCAAGTAGATTGTCTGCAACACCCGCCACCAGGGATGACCCAAGCGTGGGAAAGGCCCTTTCGCAAGAATATCCTGGTGGAGCCTACCGTGATGTTTGTAAGAAATCCACCTGTTTATCCATTTCATGAGCTCAATTTAAGACTTAGATCAAAAGTGAAAAGGATACAAGACTCAATGAGGTTGCACTAAAGAAAAAGGTGAGTAGGGAAATTCCTACCATTGAAACTTTCTTTAGTCGACGGTGATGTTTACATGCCATCCGTACCATTCATAATGTCATTAGTATGCCTGATTTAGTACGCCTGATTTAAAACTTCTGTTGCCCCACAAATATTTCAATAGTCAACGTTCAATCCTCACGTTTTTTGCCCACTTGCGTATTGGATTGTGCTCATTTTCGACCTCATGGCTTAAAATGTCTAAAAATGACCTTACAAAATGGTTGGGCAGGGTAGATTTCTCACAAACATCATGGTGGGCCCCACCTAGGTTTCACACAGGAAAGTCTTTAGCAGTGAATCCGTGTCCGCTCTGTGGAACCCATTGTCATGTATATTGCCATCATCTGATTTTTCTGCTCATTTTAAGGCATAAGCCCAAAAATGAATATGCGGTCCCAGCTCTGTTTTTTGTAGGGCCCGCCTGAAAGGCTGTACATCATCTTCTACTGATATAAAAATTTTGGTGGCCATGTTCCACTTTCCTTTTAAAATTATTAAAAAAAAAAAAAAAAAAAAAAAAAACCCCAAAAATGATTCAGATACTTAATTATGGGGGAGGTGTTTCTTTCCCATCAGATCTATGGGATTTTCATTTTTCTTTTCTAGCGTCTAGGGAGCTTTTAGTGTAGCTGGGGTTATAGGATAGGCATGGGTCGACCTGCTGTGACCCTGTCCCCAAAAACATGTACAGCGAAGGTCCCATGTTAAAAATAAAAATAAAAATATTCGGGTTGGTTTAATGTTCTTCTGTTTGGAATCACGAGGAAAAAGGATTGCGAACATCGGGTGCACGTCTTGATACCCTTCTATAAATTTAGCAACCTTTACTTCTCAGTAAATAAAAAGAACGTACTGTTTGATTGGACATGTAAACCGTCTACTCTGGTACCACAATATTTCAAGTGGACAACATCATGGATAAAAATTTAAAAATAAAATAAAATAAAATAAAATAAAAACACTCAGCCACCTTAGATCAACTTGCTCAGTTTCAAGATGGGGTGCGCCTGGTCTTTTAAAACAAAAAAAAAAAAAAAACAAGTTTTATATTATATTAGAAAACACAAAAGGAAAGATGTACAACCCTTCTGGCGTGCTCCAACAAAAAGGAGAGGAGCCTCGCTTATCATAAGCACCCACACATGCATCTCTATGAACAAGACGCTCAACGGATGAAACTAAGAGGGGCTGACTAAACGCGGACCAATCTCCCTAACAAAAAAGGAAAAAACCGGGTTAAGTTCTCAAGTAACCCAGCCCGGCTTTGTCAAGAACCAATAGGCCCCTGATAAAAGTTGGGAATTTTCAAGTGAGGCAAATTTCCAATGCTGACTGGTGGCAGCAAACTGGATAGGACTACTCTTTTTTTCCTTTTTTTTGGTTTTTAGAATTGGTGGATTCCTCTACTTGCAAGAGAATTATTGGATGTGGAAACGGAACACTGCTGCTAACTTTCCAGTCTCCAATTTCTTACAAAAGAACAAAATCCCGCTCAAAAGAAGATGCTACATCCATGGCCATTGCTACATTTACTCACCTCTACCAACCTACCTAAATTTGCACATCACCTTGAACGTCTCACATGGCAAGGCCTTGTGGTGGAGCTGCTGCCGCCACCCTAGGCTTGGCCTTCTCAACCACAATAGCCTGTGTTGTTAGGACCATCCCAGCCACTGATGCTGCATTCTGCAACGCACATCTGGCGACCTTGGCTGGGTCAATCACCCCAGCTTCAACAAGATTCTCGTACTTGTCTGTCATTTCATTGTATCCAATCTCCCACTCGCCTGCCTTTTATCTTCTCGACCATCACCTCTCCTTCCACACCAGCATTGTGCACTATCAAAGCAGCGGGTGCCAACAGTGCCTTCTGTATGATGTCAGCTCCCAGCCGTTCATCTGCATCTTCAAGCTTCTCCTTGATCGCAGGAACATAAGCAGAGAGGTGAACAAATGCAGCGCCACCACCCGGCACAATCCCCTCCTCAATGGCAGCAAAGGTGGCATTCTTGGCATCCTCAATCCGTAGCTTACAGTCCTCAAGCTCCATCTCCGTCGCAGCTCCAACCTTTATGACAGCAACACCACCGGAGAGCTTGGCGATTCTCTCAGCCAGCTTTTCGGAGTCATAGACAGAGTCAGTCTCAGCCAGCTCCTTCTTTATCTGCGCGTTTCGGGGTTGGATCTAATCTTTGGTTGCAGCATCAGCAATGATGGTGGTGGAGTCCTTGGTGATGGTCACCTTCCTTGGCACGCCTTGCTGCTCGATTGAGGCGTTCTCTATTAGCAGACCCAGATCACTGGCTTGGAATTCAGCTCCTGTTAAGATTGCAATATCTTGAAGCATTACCTTTCGCCTCTCACCGAAACCAGGCGCTTTAATTGCCGCAACATTTAAAATACCCCGTAGCTTGTTCACAACAAGAGTAGCCAAGGCCTCGCCCGTGACATCTTCAGCAACAATGAGCAGAGGTGCCCTTAATTGGGTATTCTCCAACAGAGGAATGATATCCTTTATTGTGGAAATCTTCTGATCGGTCAAACTGGATAGCACTAGTTGAACAAGTAAGTTGTCCATGGTCACATATAGTTAGACAGCTGTTTCACCGTCCAGGTACACCGTGGTTGCCAACATCTCATAGATGTAGATGTAGATGTAGATGTAGAATGGGTTGCGGACAGTTTCATGGCCAAGATGGATTAGAAAAGGCTAGGTCGATAACATAAGTGATCCAAATCATCGGACCTTAGGTCAGGCGTATCTCGCAATCTGGAATAAGTTATCAGGCATAAAATATATGATTTTGGGATAGAACGAACTACTTTAGCCACCCAATTTACTACGCTGAGTTGCACAAGCTAGATTTGCAAAATACCCCTGGATTGACGGTCGTTTTCCTATTTTAATTCCGTTTTTATTATAAATAGTAAGTTTTAGTTTGATTATAACTATTCATCCGTTGGGCTTTAGGAGTTGCACCCAACGCGAAAAGAACTTAGAATAATTAGGAGAATATATTAGTGAAGTCAAATAGGACACTATTTTTGGCCAAAAACTTTGCACACTAGTAGACATCACGACCAACTATAAATAGTAAGTTTACTATTTATAGTAAGTTGCGAATTCTAAGAGTTTTAGTTATAGTTTGCTTATGATATCTCTCTCATTGCTTGCTATCCCTATTTAAAGGGTTGTGAACTCGTTTATTTAATAAATCAATTAAATTTCAAATTTATTAAAATTTATTTATATTTTCTTGCTCTCTTTCCTCATGGATTCGAGAAGTCTCTGTGAGGAATCCAAAGAAGCTCCATGGATTCAGTGTGGTTATCCTTAAGGAAGACGGTGATCGACCTCATCATGTTCATCCCTACATCAATTGGTATTAGAGCGAGAATTTTTCTCGGGCCGATGGCAAACATCGAAGGTATGATCCAAAATCCTGTGGACGGTGATCCAGGGATTTGTTATATTGAGGAAAGAATGGAAGTTTTCCACTAGGAGAGTCAGTTGACCATGCAAGGGTTGCAGAAAATCCTCAACCGTCTTGCGGATGCACTACTTCTGTCCCGAGCCCTAGGCGATGCTCCTCCACTTATGGTTGCTCCATCGCCCATGGTTGCTGTACGGCACAACCCTGATTTCCATAGAGTACTAACAGTGGCAAACCGTAAGACTAGATGTTTCAAGTTTTAGCGACGAGGACCTTAATGAAGGCTTTACCCAATGACCAATCCATGAAGGCGAACATATAGATCTTTCTGAAAGAGACTATTAAGGTAAGGCTAAACTTCTTAGTTTTAATGGTTTATTACACATAGAAGATTTCCTCAATTGGTAAGCCAAAGTAGAGAGAGATACTTTAATTACATGGACGTGCCAGATCATAAAAATGTAAAATTGGTAACGTTTTGTTGAGGGTCAAATATTGCATATCAGACCCCAGTTACTACCTGAATTTACGAGCATGATGCTGTTTAATGGCCCGTTTTATCATATTTGTGATCCAGGGTGTATTTATGAGCTTGGATCGAAATAAGGTGCTAAAAGCTAAGATTTAACTCTCAGAATTCATCAGAGTAAGGGACAGACTCCAGGGGACCAAGATCGATAGAATTACATGTCAGAGATCAAAGAAAATTAAAAAACTAAAGCTCAAGTGGCCTGAAAGTCAGCCAGAATACAAGATCACAGGGTTTCCACCATCCGTTCGACTCGAAACTCCATACGGGGCCTGGGGACCATCAATTAACCGTACATGTCAAAACTCAAAAATTGGAGCGCTGTGGAAGAGGCCCAATAGCCAGATCAACCCACAAATCGTTAAACTGGGGCCCATCTACTATCTAGATGTACTTAAATTTTGGTGTCAACCATTTAAATTATATACCAATCAGGTTGGACAGAGCTGATCTCTCATATACATCACCATGGGACCCACATGTACATTGCATGCGTAAAGCGTGGGTGCTCAAGCCGTGCACTATAAAAGCAAAGGTCGGTCAACGCCCGCTGACCGACAAGTTTCCAAAAAAAAAAAAATGAACGAACAGACGCAACAGCGTCTGCGCTAACCGACGTTGGATCCTACTTTTGGGCCCCACTCGTCCTCCTTTTGCAAGATGTGGACCATCCATTCACTCCAGAGGACGGCCACGCCCCTTGCCAAGCTTTTCTTTAGGCCCCATGCATGCAATCAGGAAATCTCCACCGTAAATCGTAAGATGGACAGCAGCGAGCAAAGTTCAGTGAACCATGTCGAATTCACTCCAAAAACATCCATTCCTGATTGGTTTTTTGCCAAAAATTCAATGGACGGGGTGGATTTTATCAAAAACATCACTGTGAGGTCCACCGAGCATCACAGCGCCTCTACGCAAGCTCTGTTTCGCAACAGATCTTACGGAAAAATGTTGTGGACCACCATCAGGAATCAACGGTTGGATCTAGACCGTCCATTGGGTTCCCACGACATAGCTTACTAAGGCCTAGCTGATAGAATTTGAAGAATTCAAGAATATGGGATCTCATCCGTTCAAACGTCGAATTGACAATGCAATGAAAACATCCGTGGGCCACACTGAAGTTAATCTGAAAACAGTGATTCTCACTTGGTTTTTCGAGGTGAATGCAGTGGATGGAGTGGATTTCATCAACACCGGAAGGAGTGGATCCCACCAGTACATCAGCGTAAGAGATTTACGCAGTTTGTTTCCAGATGCGTAACTGCTACGCATGCAAGCTCGCACTGCCTTCCTGCTCTTATAAAAAGGAGAGAGAGAGAGAGAGAGAGAGAGAGAGAGAGAGAGAGAGAGAGAGAGAGAGAGAGAGAGAGAGAGAGAGAGAACACGAGAGGATCCATCAGTTGCTGGGGTTAGTCGTGAAGCAGAGAGAGAGAGAGAGAGAGAGAGAGAGAGAGAGAGAGAGAGTACATGGAGTAATTCGTTTAGAGTTTTTTTTTTTTTTTAATTCCTATGGGTTCTAGCCTAATCGTGATGCTAGGCTAAACCTCTTAGCTAGGGCTAAGAGGTGAAGCTTGTAGCGTGATGGGGGACTTGTTGCTTGTGTAATTTGTTTAGACTGAATGATGTTGATTTTAGTTTGATTTTAAGGGAATGCTTTTAGTTTTTTTTAATGGTCTGTTGTGACTGAAATTACAATGGGTCTGCAATGGCTTTAAGCATCTTCCTTCCCTTTTTATGTTTATGACGTCAAGAAGCCCTGTTGTTCACCATCGTCTCCTGGGCATGGTCGGATGACGATACCCTTCCTAACCTTCATACATGTGATTGGTTGGTAATTAGTTTAATTATGTTGTTTACTTTGTCTCCTGGGCATGGTTTAGTGATGGAATCCATTCTAATTCATATACCTTTCATCTCTTGAAAACTATATCAAATAAGTTCAGTTTAATTTCCATGATTCTTAAAGCAGGCATAAGATCTCCCTAATCTCTACAAGTGAATCCTCTGAATCTCTAGTTTTTCACCTTTGAATTCTACATATTTTAGTTTACTATTTTATCATTATTCCTCAAATTCACCTGATTTAAATTTCATCTCATTCTAGTTCTAACTCTAGTTAGTTTCAGATTACGTATAGGTATCAGTCCCTTGGGATTCGACCTCAGTCTTACCGAGTTTATTACTACATCACAACCTTTCACTTGGGGAGTGAACACGTTTAAATTAAAATATGGTACTTTTGCATAGTAGGAGCAATTACAACTCTCACGAGCCCGCCAAAACAACGCACCCATCTCATCATAGTCACGGATGAGACGTCTTCTTCGATCATGATTTCTTCCCAGTGATTATGAGCAGATATTATTTCAGAAATAGCAGAATTGCCAATAATGAAATCGAACCGTCACAGATTACATTAAAGAATTTCAGCGGTCGGTAACATGAAATGATCTGTCAAAATCTGAGTCACAGAAGGTGGCACGATTTATAAGAGGGTTACAATCGACAATTCAGGATCGAGTTCAGATCCACCCAGTCGAGACCGTGGATGAAGCAGTTCAGTTAAAAGGTACAGCAAAAAAGCAACTTGCAAGAATTTTGAATTGACCTTATCCTTCAACTCGACCCCCATAACGGGTCCTACACAGGATCCAGTACTGGCACAAGGAAAAGAACCAGTAGGAGAATGTCATCAACCTCCCGCAATCGTACACCGTGATACAGGGAGTGGCTCATCTAGGCCTTAACGTGTAGCACCCACAAAAGCGGGCCCGAGTATAATTTCAAATCCTTACATTCAGTTAAGGTCAAACAATTATTACCACTGTAGATAACCAGGCCACTTATCAAACACATATCCTCAATATCCCGTGGCACACTTGATCATAAATGAAGGGGTTACTGAATGTGAGACCGCAAAAAAAGACTTTAACTTTGATGAACATGAACAAGCCACTGAGAAAATAGTAGATGGTAATGAATTGATGGGCAAGGATCATGGCAAATCTCTAGTTGTGAGGCGATTACTGTATACCCACAGAATAAATTACATCCACGGGACACAATATATTCAGTACGCGATGCACTATTAACGGAAAGGTATGTGATGTGATCATAGACAATGGTAGTAACGAGAATATCGTCTCAAGAGTGATGGTGGACAAGTTGCAACTAGTAATAACAAAACGTCCTTCCTCGTACTCAATTGGTCGGATAAAAAAGGTAAACGAGAACATGGTAACTAAACGATGCACTATCTCATTTTCAATTAGCAAAAATTATAAGGATTAAATACTTTATGATGTGGTCGACATGGAAGCATGTTATATATTACTCGGTCGACCCTGGCAGTCGGACCATGATGCAACCCATCGAGGATGTGACAATGTCTACATATTCGTCAAGGATAGTCAAAAAATAATCATTACCCCTATGGCACCAGAGAACCATCGTAAAGCCTCTAAAGTGGAGGGGAGTTCCCTCTTAACCATTCGAAATTTCATGAAAGAATCTAAGAAAATCGGTGAGGTATACACCGCAGTAGTGAAGGGTGAGAAATCGAAACTCTCAAACATTCCTCCAAGTTTAAGACTATTGCTAAACGAATTCAAAGAAGTCTGGCCTGAAGATTTACCTAATGGATTACACCTGATGAAGGACATCCAACATCACATAGACCTCATCCCTGGGGCTATCCTGCCCAACCGCCCTCATTATCGAATAAGTCTGAATGAGTGTAAGATACTTCAGGGGCAAGTGGAGGAATTGATCCATAAAGGTCTCTTAGGAGAGAGCATTAGCCCTATGTATTGTACCAGCATTATTAACGTAAAAAAAAAAAAGATAAAAGCTGGTGCATGTGTGTCGACAGTCATGCAATTAATAAAATTACCATCAAATATCGGTTCCCAATACCACGGTTGGACGACATGCTCGATATGCTAGAAGGGGCCAAGGTGCTCTTTAAACTAGACCTAAGGAGCGGGTACCATCAAATTCGTATCTGACCAGGTGATGAGTGAAAAATGGCATTCAAAATCAAGAAAGGGTTGTATGAGTGGATGGTCATACCCTTCGGTCTATCGAACACACCAAGTACTTTTATGTGTTTGATGAATCAAATTCTAAAACCATTTACTGGCCGATTTGTGGTTAAATATATTTTGATGACATACTGATATATATTTAGGATGAGACGGAGCACAAGAAACATCTCAGGCAGGTGCTGTAGGTCCTACAAATTAACAAGTCGTACCTTAACTTGAAGAAGTGTAGTTTTTTAACGGACAACTTATTGTTCCTATGATTTATTGTAATGTCCATGGGTATCCGTGTGGACAATGAAAAGGTGCGAACCATTAAGGAATGGTTAATCCCAACAAACATTCATGAGGTGAGGAGTTTTCATAGGTTGGCGACCTTCTATTGTCGATTCATGCAAAATTTCAACATAATAGTCGCGCTTATTGTAGATTGAATGAAAAATTACCGTTTTAGTGGACCGATGAGGCTGACAAGAGCTTTCATGAGATTAAGCAGCATTTGTCCACAACACCGGTATTGCTACTTCTTAATTTCGACAAGTTGTTTGAGGTTGAGTGTGACGCTTTATATGTTGAAATTGAAAGAGTATTATCACAGGAAGGCAAGCCGGTAGCCTTTTACAACGAGAAGCTCAGCGAAGTCCGAAAGAAGTGGTCGACGTATGAGTTTAAGTTATACGCAATTGTTAAGGAGCTACAACATTGGCAGCATTATATGATTCAAAGAAAGTTTGTTCTATACACTGACCATTAAGTATTAAAGTTTATTAATAGTCAGATTAACGTGAATCATGTGTATGCTAGATGGGTTACATTTTTACAGGAATTCATGTTCGTTCTGAAAAATAAGTCAGGGCAGCAGAACAAGGTGGTTGATACACTTAGTCGTCGTGCATCACTACTTGTTACGATTAGCAATAAGATGGTCGGCTTCGACTATCTCAAGGACTTGTATGCTGAGGATGAAGACTTCAAAGATTCTTAAATGAAGTGCCAAAAAGGTCATCCCAATGACCTACATATAAAGGATGGTTTCCTCTTCAAAGGGAATCGATTGTGCATCTCTCAAAGTTCTCTAAGGGAACAGATTATTCATGTGCTATATGGAGGTGGCCTCGGTGAACACCTTGGACAAGATGAGACGTGAGCTCTTATAGAAGAGCGGTATTACTGACCACAATTGGTACGTGAGATGTGGGAAAAGTTGTACAACATTGTCATGTTTCTCAAACCTCCAAGGGGTAATCTCAGAATACGGCCTTTTATATCCTGTTACCTGTGCCTGACGGTACTTGCGAGGATTTATCTATGAACTTCATACTTGGTCTCCCACGAACACAACGCGACATGGATTCGGTGTTCATGGTAGTAGATCGTTTCTCTAAGATGTCGCACTTTATCCTATCCAAGAAGACCCTCGATACAACACACGTGGCGAATCTATTCATCAAGGAAGTCGTACGGCTACATAGGGTCCCCAAGACTATTATTTCTAATCGTGACACGAAGTTCATTAGCCACTTTTGGCGGACTTAGTGGACTCGATTCGATACATGATTTCAATTCAATAACGCATACCACCCACAGAGTGATGGGCAGACCGAGGTTATGAATTGCATGTTGGGAAAGCTCCTTCGTTGTATTTCAAGAAAAAAAAATTTAAAGCAATGGGATTTGTCCTTGTCTCAAGCAGAGTTTGCATTCAACAATATGGTAAACCGCTCGACAAGGAAATCACCATTCTATATTATTTACAGACGAATACCTCGCCACACACTTGACTTGGTCCCTCTGCCCAAGCTCCCAGGCATGAGCGCTACAGTAGAACATATGACATACAGGATCATGAGCATCCATGCAAAGGTGCAGACTAAGCTACATGTATTGAACGAGAAGTATAAGGAACAAGTGGACAAGCATCGGTAACAAAAAGTGTTCGAGGTGGGCGACCACATTATGGTCCATCTGCATAAAGAACGATGTCCGACCGGGATGTACAACAAATTAAAGAATAAGAAGATTGGAACAGTACCAATTATTCAAAAGATCAATGACAACACTTACATTGTTGATCTTCTAGATGACATTGCAATCTTACGGACTTTCAATGTCGCTGATCTGACCGAGTATCATAAACTAGATCAGGACGAAAACTCGAGGATGAGTTCTTTTGAAGTGGAGGGGACTAATGTAGAGTGGGTCACGGAAAGTTTCATGGCTAAGATGGATTAAAAAAGGTTCGGTTGATGACAGAAGTGATCCAGACCATCAGACCTTAAATCGAGCGTATCTCGCAATCCGGAATAGTTATCGGGCGTAAAATATATGATTTTGGGGTAAAACGAGCTATTTTAGCCACCCAACCCACAACGCTAGGTTATGCAAGCCAGATTTGCGAAATACCCCTGGATCAACGGTCGTTTCCCTATTTTAATTTCGCTTTTACTATAAACAGTAAGTTTTAGTTTAATTATAACTCTTCATCCGTTGGGCTCTAGGAGTTATGCCCAACACAAAAAGAGCTTTGAATAATTAGGAGAACAGCTTGGTGATGCCAAATAGGACACTTACTATTTTTGGTCGAAAACCTTGCGCACTAGTAGACATCATGATCAGCTATAAATAGTAACTTTACTATTTATAGTAAGTTGCAAATTATAGGAGATATAGTTGTAGTTTGCTTTTGATTTCTCTCACATTTCTTGGTATCCCTATTTAAAGGATTGTGAACTCGTTTATTTAATAAACCAATTAAAATTTAAATTTATTAGAATTTATTTCTATTTTCTTGCTATCTTTCCTTATGGATTCGAGAAGTCTCTGTGAGGAATCTAGAGAAGCTCCATGGATTCAGAGTGTTTATCCTTATGAGTGCCTATTTGTATTTCAAGTGATCTACGTTGAGGGTTCTTTTCGCTTCACCCACATCTTGAGAGAGGGGAACAGTCCGGCTGATGGATTGGCCCGTCTAGGAAGCAATACTCAAGGGAATATGCTCTTCCACACATTGCGGGACCTCCCCCACAATATCCGGGGGATGGCAGTGTTTGATAAAGCCGGGTTGGGGGCCGTGTATAGTTTTTCCTTTACGATAGGTTGCCCCAAGTCTCTTTTTTGGTGTTCTTGGGGTCACCTGAAATACAGTCCCTGTAACCTTTCCGCCATGAAATGAATCTCAGGGTATGGTTTAAAAAATTATTATTATTATTATTATTATTAAAAAAAAAAAAAAAACATCAGACCCTCCGAGTTATATAACACAAGTAGAATTTGACCAATTTTACCTTTATAATTAGTTATGGGAGGAGCATATACTATTAAAAAAGGAAACGTATCTACCCTGCAACTAAAGTCATTTTAGTCGTTTTCACTCTTCCATGTATCTTCTCTTCCTCTGCGTACACAAGTTACATATCGGCAGGAAAAAAAAAAAAAGGAAGGAAGAAAAACATGGTAAGTGAAAGTTCACACACGACGCACGTGAACATTTCCAATTATCTGAGCCAAGGATAGAGCCGATAATATGATACTGGACCAATTTCTCCCCCGAAAAAGATGCAAGATTACGTAACAATCGGAACCGTCCTTCTAGCGGGAGCTACCGTGGATGGACCAATAAAAAAGAAGAGATTGGACGGTCCCATATCAATCTGATAGGTGTCTGAAAGCCATTCTAAGAAAAAAGCCAAAGTTAAAAAAAGTCAGAGAATGGACAGCTTAGCGTACGAAAATGGAAAAAGTGATGGATAGGATCATCTCATCGGCTTGAATTTTGAAAGATGAAACCCGTGAGATGGGTGGTCCCCATTGATAGATCACCATGCCGGGATTACTCGAGTGAGGTGGATTTTACTAATTTCTGGTTCTTGCGAATCTACGGTGCGATCTTCCTTTTTGCCGAAACAAGAGAGCTGGCACGTGGCTTAGATGGAGTAAACGGGTTGTAAATGGGCGTGGATTGGGTACTACCCTCACCAGGAACTACATATAGACGGACGGTCCTGGCAGGGGCTCT
This sequence comes from Magnolia kwangsiensis, assembly GCA_037074715.1. Lineage (NCBI taxonomy): Eukaryota > Viridiplantae > Streptophyta > Magnoliopsida > Magnoliales > Magnoliaceae > Magnolia > Magnolia kwangsiensis. The sequence goes on along the minus strand of CM073576.1, from coordinate 17,513,224 downwards.
GTGGGGCTCAGCTTGATGTATGTGTTTTAACCATATCGTCCAGTCGTCCATCCATTTTGACAAATCATTTTAGGGCATCATCCCAAAAAAGGAGGAAGATCTAAGGCTCAAGTGGTCCACCCCATAGAAAATAGTGGGGATGAAATATCTACCGTTGAAACACCTCATGGGGCAACAGAAGTTTTAGATCAAGCTTATATTTATGTTTTCCCTTCATCTAGGTCTGCCTGACCTTGCGAACAGATCGGATTGCAAATAAACATCTCAGTAGGCCCCAGGAAGGTTTCAATGGTGAGGGTCGTTGTCCACTGCTTCCTGTGGTAAAGTCCACTCAAGAATTTCACTTACCTCTTATTAGGGTCATGCCCTAAAATGATTTGTCAAGATGAATGGATAGACCGCCTGGAAATTTTGTGGTGCCCACTCAAATGTTTTACAGTCAGGTTTTCTTATCAATGATATCCAGGTTTCCAATTAACAAAAAAATAAATAAATAAATAGAAGGGGTCAGTTTTACTACGATGAACTGAAAACCCACGGAACTTAGAATGACACAATTTTTTTGTGGCCGTATGAATGTTTCAATAGTGGTCATTCAATCATTCTTTCTACTTGTGTGGCCCATTTGAGCTTTTGATCAGTCTAATTTTTGGTCTCATGTTCTAAAATGAGTTGAAAAATGGGAGAGTAAGGTGGATTTCTCACAAACATTGCCGAGGGCCCCACTTAGCTCCCGAGAGCAAGAACTTCATGGGAAACCCTTTCCCATGCCATCTGCATCCAAAATAAGCCATGATCAGAATTTAGTTAGCACCACCGAGATGTTTGTGAGAAATCCACCCAGTCCATCCGTTTCTCCAACTCATGTTACGGGAAACAGTGGAGATGGAAATCCAACCATTGAAATTGTCACAGGTCTACCATAATATTTATATACCATCCAAACCATTATTAAGGCCATTCTAACTAGGATGAACTGAAAACATAAACGTTAGCCTGATCCAAAACTTGCGTCCCCATAAAGGCTTTAATATGGTGAACGTCATATACACAATGATTATGAATGGATGATAGAAAGGAATATTAGCTTGGTTAGCACTGATTATGAATGATGGTCCACCGGGTGAATTTGTAGGAATGCTCCATCCGTGCAAATCCTCGGCATTCTCCATTCGAAGTGCACCTCAAATCGATCAGGTACCATTGCTCAGGTTAATTTCTCTTTTGATTATCATCCCTTCTATTATTACGTGTTTTGTCCTTTACAATGGGACCCACCTGACAAATCGGACCAGATCTGGAAGTAGCATTCTCATCTCAGGAATTTAGAGAGAAAATCTTGCTTTGTTATAGTTCACGTGTCAGCTAATTTGCAACATCCCCATTCAAGCATCATTCCAACTTCTATAGTTCACTCTTTTTTAATACAACTTCCTAATAATGGATTTTATTAAAGTTTTGAGTTATGGGATACTCTGGGAGAGATTGATGGTCGATACACGTGCACTGAGAAGTTGTTTATGTAGGATATACGCGTAACTCAAATCGAACCGTTCAAATCATGGGACCCACAATAGATAGCACAGCCCCAAAATAATCAACTTTGATAGAGCTATCACATTCTATTGTGACTGGAAATTTGTTTGTTTAATTCAGGCCATTGGATATTTTGATTCTAACGATCTATAACGTATCGACCCGTGGCAGTTAAGAGCATCGATTCAGTGTGGCAATCAGCTTAGGACCCATCTACTTCGAGTGGCACGTGCGGCACATGTGTAATCTCTTAATGCATGCGTATGAACCATCACCGTCAGCCAGAGTGCCTCAGTTTTTCTAACGTTGAGATCCTGATGCTGTTTTATAGAACAATACAACGTTCATGTGAACGTATATTTTCTTGGGAATTGATGGGACCGGAACATGTGTATGTGTCAGTCAAAGATTCCATGCCTCATTGTTGCTCATGTGATGTGGGGCTAGTGAATGCAGACGACTACTAAACTTTTAAATCCAACTGCCCTGTGTTCTCCATCTTTTTGGTTGATGGACCATCATGCATCATGGGTTCCTTCCTTGAGGCTTTTTTTTTTTTACACACACACCCCCATACACTCATGCTTAGGGGTGCACACTGGTGAGTTCGGTCCGGTTTTGAGGTGAAACTAGAATTGAACTCTTCTTAACGGTTTTACAAATTATGGAACTGGAATCGGACCGTTAGCACCATAGAACCAAACCGGAACCGGACCATGAAAAACGGTTCGGTTCCGGATCAGTTCCACGGTTCTGATGTTGGCATAAACACTTGCAGAAGAATTTTCTTACAACACAAGGATATGATTGTCCCATCACTATGATATTGGTATTCTGTTACACCTTCATGGTTATCAATGATGAATGAACAGTACATATCATCATATACATGCCACATGTACGGTATAAACCAGGGAGAATAAATGACCAAAATAGAGGTGATTCTTATCTATTTGTTACAACAACCAAGCCCCATACTGCAATCCTATACATTTCATGTAGGACCTTAAACAATGAAAATCACAAATCAGGGGATCTTCCCATGTTGCAAAAGTAACAGGGCCCTTTTGGGTCATTTTGGATCTTCCCATGTTGCAAAAGTAACATGGCCCTTTTGGGTCATTTTGGCTCTATTAAATGGAATAGTACAAATCCAATTCTTCAAGCTTACCTGTTTTGATCATTACAAAGAGAGAACATGATGAAGAAAGGGTTGGGGTAGGGGGAGGGGCGCAATCGGCGAGAGAAAGGGTAGGCAGGGGCGGCAGTAGTTGAGCTAGAGAGTAGAGAGATTAGATATTTAGGATTATTTTTTTAAGTAAAGGTTCAGATCGACGGTTCAGATCTACGGTTCGGGTCACGGTTTGGATCTACGATTCGGATTAATGGTTCGGTTCGGTTCGGTTCTACAAGGCCTTAAACCGGAACCGATTCGTATCCAACGATTCTTGAATTTTTAAAATCGGAACCGGAACTGGTGTTGTTTAGGACCGGACCAAACCGGACCGATCCAACGGTTCCAGTCCAGTTCCACAGTTCCGACGGTTCAATATGCACCCCTACTCACACTAGTGGAATTTCACCACCTATGGGTACTCGAACCCTTGACCGGGTGTTGAAACTCCTGAGTCTACTACTCGAGTATGAGTAAAGACCCTCCTTCCCTTGAGCTTCATTACCATTCTATTGTACCTTTTCTCTCATATGTCAATGAAACTCTATGCTTATTTAAATATTATAAGAAATAGGCGGCATCACTCCGACAATAACACCCAAAACTAATATAGCTTCAGCTTAGCACATTGCTATTTAACTGTCCATTTTGTGTGATCTAGTTTGATGAGATTTTAAAAAATAATATGAATGTTTTGATGTGGACGGATATTGTGTACATTTCAAAGGGGATTGATTCTTTTCGGGGAAAAAATTTGATACTCGTGATAGTTGTTGTGGTTCCATTTGTGGTTTTTGTCACACAGCAAAGCGTATGCATACTGGAATTGAATTTGTAACTCAATTTAAACCGAACAATTATATCCTAAGTGTCGAGATAGGCAGATACGTAGTATATGACCAAGATCGAATGAGATTGATTGCTTATTCAACCACTCACTCAGTATGTAAATAAAATCGGGCGATATTCAAACGGTAGGGTTTGTCCTCTGATGATAGGTTTTTTTTTTTTAAGGAAATGTCTCCTTATTTGTATTGACAAAAGGGAACGTACATCTTGGTAATTTGGACGGCCCCACAGGTTGACAGGGCCCACCTATCATGTGAGGAGAGAACTAAGAAGACTAAAAGAGAGAAGATAAAGCAACAGGAGCTAAACCGGCCACAGAAACCTGATAACAGGCTAGTGGTCCCTAGCCAAAATAGAGGAGAACTGCCCGGCAAGGGAACAGGAAAAAAAAAAAAAGTTAGGCCGAATGAGAAGGAGAATGCGAGATGTCCAAAAATCCTTGACGAAGCGCAAGATGGAAAAACTGCCTGAGGCTATCCCCAACGCTGGCCCTTGAGAAGCACTAAGTCATTCGACTCCCACCTTGGGTCTAGAGTGTCTGAGCGTACCTATGCTTTCTTTTTCAAGGAGTAGGGATCCACCAATGAGCCTTGGAAGATCTCCCAGCGCAAAGTAAAGGGGTACCAATGCTAGTGCACTTAGCAAAACCATCAGCCACAGAATTGCCCTCCCTAAGCGTGTGTGAGAAATGGATGTTAAGGGGCTGGATGAGCTGCTAGATGACTCCTAAGAAGTACCAAATGTTCCAGTTGTGGGAATGGTTGGGATTGACCACCACATTGAAGATAACGCGAGAATCAGTTTCTGTTATTATGTTAGAAAGGCAGTCTTTACATATCAACAAGCCATCAACCAGCACGTGAACCTCAACTACTATGTTGGAAATTGAGCCCAGAGCTGTTATGGAAGTCAAAGATGAGGTTACCTTGGTGATCTCTGCTTATTCTGCCACCTCCCCCCTCTCTTGGATTGCCTCTCGCTGACCCATCCACATTCAACTTGACCTAACCTGATTGAAGTTTCCTCCAAGTGATAACTTGGGCCCTATTGCAGATCGTAGGAAAGTTCCTATCCAAATCCAACGATCGCTTGATGATCATTCCCTGAACGAACCATATGTCAAAGTGAGGTAGCTGAATATTTAATTCTCTGAGCTAAATCATGATTTTGGCAATTGTAGGGTGTGCTGAAAAGGGATGACCGTCGAATCTGGTTGCGTTCCTGCCAAGCCAAAGCTCCCATATTATCAGAGTGGGGATGAAACCACAAAGAATCTTCCAGGAAGAGGATTTTCTGGCAGCCATCATCCATTGCTAGATCCAAAGAGAGTGTGATTGGCCTTGAGTGTAGTGGACCTTAAATAGATGAGCAAAGAAGATCTATACTTGTGATACAAATAGGCCCTTGCAGAATAGGTAATGAAGGTCTTCCTCATTGTGAGTGGATAAAGGCGCAGGGTGATGGATTGGATGGATGATGGTGGGGGAGCTGGTTGGGAGCTGAGGGATGTCATGTGGAATATGGGGAGAGTTGGGATTGGTTGAAGGGGATGTTGCACTGAGAAGAATCAACCTAGCCTGTTGGAAAGGGTGTTGGAGCTGTCGCTGAGCTTGGGTTGTAGGCCTGGCTGAGTTTAAATGGGTAGTAAAAGATGGTTGGGAGGAGAGAGTTGCAGAATTTGCTGACCTGGAATCATTGGCCCGCGCAGGAGTGTAGGGGAGAGAGTCTGAATGGAGGGGAGGGAGGCTGCCAGTGGCATTCTCTGCAGGATCTGGGAGGGGGTTATCACAACATACGCATTTCGACGCCAAGCTAATGCTGATTTTCTGGACTGCAGCATCAACTGGGATCGCTCTATGCATAACTTTCTAAAGGAAAATGGCGAGCTTAGGAGGGAGGTACTTGTTCCAGGCCCAAGTGGTCCAATGCTGCCTAGGCCGGGAAGTTTGGATAGCATTCCAAACTGATTTGGGAGTAAACTTACCAAAAGGCGTGAGATTCCATATGAGCTTTTCTTTTTTGTTGGATAGGAGGATTCCGCTATTAATGATCAATTGAATAGAGGTAGCAAGGAGCATGGCTTCAACTAATGAAAGATTCCACCTGCCAAGGGGGATCCAGACTTCCTTGACCAAGGTGTCATTGGACAGGCCATGACGTGGGGTGGAGACAACACCGATCAATGGCCCGTTACCTGTCCAATTGTGAGTTCAGAATTTGATGATAAGTTATACCTTTAACTTTTGTTCAAAATTACGTACTTTTCGATACAAGTAAAAGGGAAAAACAGGAAAAGAAAACTTATAGTCGGTTGCCTGTGAGTAGCTACAAAACACCTTTCTAGATGGAGCATTGAATCTAGTGTATAAGTGTAGACCTAAATTACAGCTAAGATTATCAGCTACTTAATTAACACTGCAAATTTACATTATGGAATATAAATAACAAGCAAAATTTAAAAGATTATAATAAGAAATATAATTGATTGACGAAAAAGTAGAGTGATTACGCCAAGGAATGTGAACAACGGATAATTGAAATAATAATTAAAAGATATATTGGGTTTAATTTGGTTGGCATAAGACCATTTGTTTTGTTTATAGCCTCAATCTAGTCATCTAGATGTTTTCCATGATCTTCTGAATGTGCTTCTCATATTTTGATGGTTGTTGTAACCGTTTCAGTACTACATGACCTTTTAAAGACTTCATTGTCACCTATCTTATTAACCGCTCTGGGCCTCCTTGCTAACTCGATTGTACTACACTCGACTGTTTGATCGAGCTTTTGGATGACTATCGACCGCTTAATCGACCTCTTAGATGACTATCGGCCGCGTAATCGAGCTTCTAGATGACAATCGGTCGCTTAATTGACCTCTTGGGTGACTATCGGCCGCTTGGTTTACTTTTGAATTCCTTCAATTACTATTTATCTTGTCATTCTGTTGGTTATGATTACGTAAAAAATACTTCAAACATTCTCGGAGATCTTTAACATACTATATCATTCCCTTACTATAACACGTGTCATTTCCAATTGAATTTTGTAAAAACGATCAGAAATATGGTATAAAAACAATGTATGAGAGCAATATACACATGGCATAAATGTACGCTATCCAATTAGTTCAAGTAGTGAGGAATCTTAGATTGGTCATAACCTAAAAATTGGATTCAAGAATGACCATGACTGTCCAATTTATGGAAATTTAAAAATAAAAATAATTCTTTTTTTTTTAAAAAGGACAAGTACAGTGTAAAATAGTAGCAGATTCAACAAGCAAATTTCCAATAATAAGAAGTGAGGATGGCCCAATTAGGCTCATTTGGGGATACGTCACGCATGAAAGATGGGCCCGTGATCTGCCAGCGTTTCAATTAACCTTTGGCTTGTTTTTTTCAATTTTTCTTTGGGCAGGCACCATGGTAAAAAGACTCGATCGGATTAGCCCGTTAAGCCTTAGTTGAGTCGGGAGTGTTCTTACCAGGTACGTACCCAATCCAGGTCAACTAAGACTCGTCGCATTGGGCTCGCCAGAGACCTAAAACCTACCTCCCTTCTACTCCCAAACGTAAAAAACTCTTTCTGATCCTTTCCTCACACGTGCCACTTATGCATTGCAATCCTCACCACCTTAACCATTAGGTGCGTTAAGGATGATGGAGCTCATCTCTAGAATCTCTCCGAAATGAGCAGTCCCAGCAATGTAATTGAAGGCTATCTAATGGTTATTCAAAGGTAAAATAGTAAGTAGTCCAAATCCCAGGGCAAAGTAGATGCATTCTACCGTCTTCTAAGGATCACCGTTCATAATTGGGTTTGACGTTTTGGCGGGGGGATTAGGTATTTACCGGATAACACCGACTAAGGTGTTTCCCTTGATGTGGCACCTTCGCATTCACTAGCAGTGCCTGTCAGTAAAGGTTCGAGTACATAACTTGTAAAAGCTGATGGCACCTTAATTCCTAATCTACTTCCGATAGTTCGGACTGTAGGTATTAGTCCACAACCATGCCAAATGCCATGCATATGGGTAATAAGTCACGCCACTTTTCAAATGGTAGTAAACTACCATAAGAATCCAGTAGACCAAAAGAAACCTGATTGAATTTATATTCTGATATTTTTAAAAACAAATAACTCATTAATCATTATAATTATTGGTTCCTTAGTCATGCCTCAGTGGTAGACTCACAAGAGTTTCAACAAGAGGTCATGGGTTTGAGTACCCATTGTGTCAAAAAAAAAAAAAATTAAAAAAATTTAAAAAAATTTTTTTTCTAAAAAACAAACAAATGGTGGGCGACACGGGTCCTGTTTCCAGTAATATCCGTAAACATTACAGTGATTCCTGTCGAAATCAATTGTCGCATTCGCAAAATGTGAATGCAAAATTACAGCTTGTACCTGGGGACTTTATTTTTTGCCTGGTGAATTGTGATGTGATGCAAAACCACTTTAACCACACATAATTCCTGTTTAGGCCCATGGCAAAAAACAAAAAATCAGACTGACTTGTGACTCAAGTGGGCCTCACCAAAGAAGATAGTAAGATGAGAGACATTCATCCTTAATTTTTATAGGGTCCATTGCGATGCTTATATGAAATCCACCTCATCCATTAGATGACACACCAAAAATTTATGCCCGAGCCCTAAAAACCAGTACCATCCACAATTCATGCCGCCCAAAACAAGGTAAATAATTTACAGTGGGATCATTGCCATGTACGTTGTTTCCAATCATGTGGTCCACTTGAATTATGGATGAGGATGAATTGTGGGTCCTTAGCCTAACATGGGGGGTCACTTCTGTTGGTTGAGGTGGATTTTACATAAACATCATGATGAGACCCACACACGCAGCAAACCCATTGTAGGCGAGGATAATTATATGGTTAATGAGGTAGTGTTTTGATAACGGTACCACAATGTAAGTTCCTATAGTATTTTTTCGTAAAATTCCCTATTTATTATGAAGACAACTCTTATGACCTGGGCTAGGCTCTATCCAAGCGTGGTTGCAATGTTCAATATAAGCCCGAGTCAGGCCCGGGTCCTTGATAAGTCAAAATAGTCTAGCCGAAGCCCTGATAAAAATGTTTACACTGGGCCTTAGTCTGAGCCCGAGTTTTTCTTAGGTGAATCATAGGATACAAAACAAATATGAGTTGTGCAGTATATTAAATAGGAATTTCTATGGTGTATGTTACAAAATTGCCTTTGCACACCTTAATAGGCTGGGCGGGGCATAACTTCGGTGGGCTTACGGACTGTAGGACATGGTCCAAACCCGACCCAATTGAGAGAAGGGCGTGAATTAAGCCCCCAAGTACAGTCCAAGGCATGCCAGGCCCACAAGCCCAATGGACCAGCCTGACCCATTGACAGCCCACTGACAAACTAACTAAAACAATCAACGCCATTCATCCGGTAGAACGACGTACGAAAAGAATGGATAGTTAGAATAAATGAACGATTCAAGTTACATATGTGACCTGCTTGATGCTTAGACTTGCTATTTTTAAACCAGCACGTGCTCCAGTAAACCCCATCTAATGATTGGCCGGATCATCCCCACCATCAAGACTCTAAAAGAAAATCAGGCTGGTCCATTCATCAGATCGGCCCTCTACTATACAGCACGTGTTTATCCATAAATTCATCATCCAAACAGTAAGCAAATCCTTTTTTAAGGGACTTTTTAGCTTTATCATGTTCTGCATTTGGGCTTTGTGATATGAATAATTTCCTTGTTTTGACAAAAAAATAAAAATAACAATACAGTAAGCAAATTAATCCCAGCTCTGTGCAACATGAGGTACCGCCCAATTAATCAATCGAATTAAAACACTAGAAATCTACATACATTACGTAACCAAGATAAAATTTGAATAAATTAGATAGAGAAAGCTCAAGACTACACAAATCACAACTTCCACACACTTGTAGGAAACTCATCCATCATAATCGACTAGCAAGAGCACCCTATCTAAAAATGAGACATGAGATATATCCATTTTTAACCTTCTATCTCGACAACTAAAAATAAGAAAACAAGCAGAAGAAAAACACCCACTGGCCGAGAAACCCTAACACAACGAAAACCCTAGAAACAGAAGAAAATGGAGTTAGTGAAGAGGTGGGCAAACGAAACCCGGTGGGACGGTCTTCCCGCATGTGACCAAAGCTGTAAGAGTGAGTGGGATGATGATGTTGAGGTTGAGAAGCTTGAGTCTTATAGTAGTGCAGAGGCAGACTGCAGCTTCGATCTCTAGCAACCCTTTAAGCACTGGGCAGCAAGTATTGACTACTGGATCTCCCAGCCCAGTATGGATCAGCCCTCCAAGAACGTCGACGCACAACCCTAATTTCAGATGGTCGATCGAGCACGTTGCGGAGGATGATGATGGAGGGTTGGTGATGGGAATCCCACTTGAAGGCGGCATTAGACCGTCCGAAGGTGGTTTTTGATAGACGGGCGGGGGATTCACGACCGGAGGTGTTATCACCGGGGGTGTGATGATGATCGGTGGGATGATCACGGGCGGGTTCATGGACGGTGGGGATGATCTGGGTAGTCTTCTGAAGTAAGGAGGATGGGTGGTTTTTGGTGGGTACGAGCCGGAATAAGGAGGGGAGCAGGTGGCGCATGCGTACATCCCTGGCAATGCCATCGCCGTGTAAATCATGAGGATGAAGGACGCAGCGGTTAGTCTTGGAACCATGTTGAGTTAGACCGTTTGATTAGAGGATTCGGATCTTTGTGAGTCTTGATTGATTAATATCTAAGCAATATTTATAAGTAGATATTAGGAGCTTAAGAACAGCCCGTGACTGTTATTTTGTTTAAGCTACTTGAATGAAAATTAGAATTAAAACTCTTAAGTTGGCGGGAAAGAGTAGAGTACTTTATATTTTAAAGAGAGGAGTTTGGAATGTTGTTGCATATGGGGTGTGGATTTCGAAAGAGGATAATCGCAAACCATGTGGTCTCTCTCTCTCCACACACATAAAACACACCACCTACTTTACACAAGACACGAATGTCCCCAATACAAACCATCCAAATTATAGATCCCAAGGTCGATGGAGTATTACACAAAAATCACATTGATGAGGAAATCCTAATCTTCAGATGAATGGACAGCTGCATTTTGAAGTTGAATTAACTATTCTATGGCCACTGAAAAACTGTTAGACCCTATATTCGATGCGTTGGATTTGGATCATCCAAAGTGGACCCACTGTTTGGACGGTTTGAATTGAGTCACGTGTAAGGTAGGTATATGTATGAATATGAACTCACATGTAAAGTAGACATGTGCAAGCATATGACATGCCATACTCTAGCAGAGTATGTTATATAATAGGAAGTGGTTGGACCAATCCCACCGTCCATTGAGACAGTCGGAACTACCTACGTACGAACATCCAACATGACTCCTGAATTCGGGGTGGCCAGGGGCCTGACTGACCCGTAAATCCCAGGCATGAGCCCATCAATCAGAAAATTGGTTGGGCCGGCCTATAAGTTGATAACATACATGTTTCACACTTGAATGTTCCTAATCCATCTGTTGATCAACTGGGCCACACATGCAATTGAAATTGATACTCAAAGGAGTGATACCAACGCTCTACATTCAAGATTCATGAGTTACCTAATTGAGAATTGAAATAGCATATTTGTGGGATCATGGAGTGTCAGGCCAGATGGTATTAAAATGACTTGAGCCCAAGCCCAGCCCAAAATTTTTATAAAGCCACGCATGCCATGCACATATATGGCCCATGGGCCAAGGTAAATGGATCAACTTGTGGGCCAGGTATATATTAATGTGCACTGGAATACCTTGCCCACCGTCAACATACCGTGGGCCATTGGGATAGACAGGATTCGAGTTAACTGTCAATAAAGGGTGGAAAGCGTGGGTGCACGATAGTAAGTGTACCTACAGATACACGGAAATTGAGCTCTATCAAAAAGCGAATAGTTCCCTGGTGTACTCATTTTGATTCAGAACGTTGATACAGTGAGACTGATCGCAGATGGTGGACAACTCGTGGAAGATCCTAGCCATCATCCTTAGCCTTGTTTTTGGGCTTTACGGCTAACATACGGGGACTAACATGATGGATGAGGTGGATCTGATGCATATATCACGTGGTGGTGCCAGTATATTTGAGCGCAAATCTTTTTCTGCGAGGTGCACTCACTTGAGCTCGGTACCACCATAGTTGTGGGGTCCATGTGATGTGTGCATCAGATATATTCCGTCCACTAGTTTCGCCCTTTGATGTTAGGCAATGGCGCCATCAGTCCTATAAAACACTCCTGTAGACCACACACTACAAGGAACAGTTAGGGAGTGACGCGCGGCCAATAAATCCTGCTAGAGCTTTTACGATCGGATTTGCCACGTTGTACATTTGCTATCTAATCCAATCATCAAACATTAGGATGAAGGGTCACCAAGAATCAGGCCATTCGAAAACTGAAGGGGGCCGCACCATCCGAATTTAGAAGCTTTAGGCGTGATCTGGCAATGTTTCCCACTGCATGTGTTGCGTATCCACACAGCACACATGGACCAATCAAATTAGGTACTGCCCACATCACACATGCACAAACAATTCAAATTTCACGTAAAAATTCTTTTAAAAATATTATATGAAAACAGAAATGACAAGAGAGAGTCACCGTTTCAATCTACCTCATAATCTCAATTAGTGCCCAAGCTCAAGCTATACCGTTGTAATTCTTAAGAATGGATTAAAGAGCCCTATAACTCATGTACTATTTAATTTTCAATTACAACGGATATATATATATATATATATATATATATATATATATATATATATATATATATATATATATATATATATATATATATATATATTACCTATTTAAGACATCAACGACAACATAGACCCCCTAAGTTCTTTAGATTTTGCCGTGAAGGAGTGATATGGATTTGACGAGTCCAAGGGAACATCGACTTCGACGAGGGTTATGGTGGGGTTACCTTAATATATATGTTGGTTGTGGACCGCACCACATGAAACAGATTGTACGGCCACACTACATGTTGATGCGGAACCCTCACCAGATTATGCGAACCACACCACATGATACAGTGGTGATTGAACGCCCATCAATAAAAGCTATATAAGGCCCACCGTAATTTTTATTTTCCTTCTAACCTGTTGATAAGGTAACAGGGACCTGGATGAAGGAAAAACACAAATATCGGTTTGATCCAAAACTTTCGTGGCCCACAAATATTTAATCCGCATTATTTCCTGCTGTGTGGACCACGTGAGATTTGGCCCTGCTTCCTTTTCAGGTCCATGCCATAGAATGAGCTGTCAAAACAGATAGATGGCATGAATATACAACACATACCTCAAGCTGGGCCCCACAGTCACGGCCTCGCCAAATCCGCGTTCCAACAGGAGGGACCTAGCACGACGAAATGGATGATCTGTGCACCCCACGACAGATCCGTACCATGTGAATGCACGTCTGTACTGTTTACTGTCGGTCCAAGGACACTGATGGAAGTCTTAGTTCCAGTACATTTTTTGCTACTACCCATCCGCCCACAAGTTCCAAGAGCCTGGATTATAAAACCAGTGGCGACTTTTGACCAGACCGACGTGGACGACATCTAACCAGCCTGTCGCATCAGAACCCTATTGTGTCCTGATGCACCCGGGCTTTATAGTTACTCCTTGCTTGTTTGGATTCTAGTACTCTAAAGGCGGTTTGCAGAGAGAATATACTCGCACAGCGTATATTGGATTTGATTGACAGAAGATTATCTTTAATTAAGTTGTTTCTCGTGGATCAGCATAATAAAAATTGAATGATGATAACAAGGGTCGTGATTCAACGAGGGGCTGCTTATGTGATGGGCCCGAAATAACCAATGGATCAACCGTTGAATGGTACACATGTCAGAGATCCGGCCATTCTTTTGGGTAGGGTGAATAATGATCGTGTGATGGACCAAAAAAATCTTTAGTTTCTGAGGGCCCGTTTGGTCAGGTGTATTGGTATGGATTGAGTGGTATTAGGGCGGATGGCATGGATTTCAGGTAACGATAGTGTTGCCGATGGATTGTCTCAAGATCCTTGTGATTGCTAAATCCTACTATTGCTATATCCAGTTTGTTTGGCATGCGCGGCCAATCTTGAGATTAAACCTTTTCATCCTTTCCAATCCTTTGAACCAAGTATGTTTTAGGTAAATTTGAACGGATTAAAGTGGATCGGATGAGATTTAAAGATAACTATGGTGTTGCCACTTAGGATAAGTTTAGGAGGTGGAATTATAAGGGATTAGGTGGGATGGGATTCATCTGATCTGTGCCAATTCCATTCCATGTTTGGAATAAATGGAAAAGCTTTAAATTACATTAAATGGAATTGTATTGTTTTTTATGCCAATTTCATTCAATGTTTGGAAAGTTGTGTGGGCCTATCTACACCGTCCACCCATTTATCGAGATTATTTTAGAACATGGGCCAAAAAATTAAGTAAATTTAAAGCTCAAGGGGACTCCACCATAGAAAGCAATAGGGATTGAATACTTACCGTTGAAAACTTCTTCGGGGCTACATAAGTTTTGGATCTACCTCATTTTTAAGCCAATGCCATAAAATGAGGTTAAAAAACAAATGAACATTTTAGATATAACACATGTATGTTATTCTCAATAATTTTAAATGATAGTGAGTATATCCATTCAATATACCATTGTACTATCAACAAAGCATGACATTAATTTAATCCCGTGGCAACAGGGACAATCCGTGCCATGTGTATCAGTGATGTTTTTTGAATCGTATTCCATTGAATCCCGTCTAATCCTACTGTCCAAACTGACCCTTAAGATCCATGGGATTGTTATATCTCGGGATCAGTTCAGCCCGCCTATTTGGCACGCCCGGTCAATTTTGAGATTTAACTTTCAAACCCTTCCAATCCGCCCGGCCAAACGGGCCTGACGGGCAAGTTAAACTTGTACGAAAGAAACGGGTGGCTCAAGAAAAAGCTCGGCCGTCACAAGTCAATGTTCACGCGTGATACAGTTGGTGAGTTTACTACCCTGATTTTTGGTACGTCCCATGTTTACAGTGTCCACTGCCTAATGGATGGACTGGATATCAGACTTGCTTGTTATTTGATGTGGGAACGGGCCCTGCGTAGCAGCTGTCATGCGAGCCTGGCATTCTATCCCAATCCCAGTAAGAATCTTTCGGGACGCGTACTAACGCTGCCAGTAGCGAAGTCAGTCACCACTGTTTCCTGTGGTGTGGTCCAATGAGATTTGTACCCTCCTCATTTTTCTGTTCCTGCCATAAAATGATCTGTCAAAATGAACGGACGGCGTGAATAAAACACGTACATCACGGTGGTTCCACGTAGCACAGTCTAATACCCACTCGCTGCTGACAGCGTCAGTAAGCAATCGGCGGCCAATCTTTCGTATCCTTCGCCATCCTGGAGGCAAACATGTGAAGTTCATTTCCTTAATCGAGACTAGGGTAATAGTTCACCACCACAACAAAGTAAATATTAAGTTCATTGTACATATGGCATACACCTACTGGAATCTAGACCGTCGAAGTCTTAGTTTCCATCGTGGATGGTACTCAGCCTGAAACTCGCATTGATATGATGTCTATAGCCATCTGATTTTTACCATTTAATTTGACCCATAGGCCATAACAGTTTTAGGCACATTTCACAGCATTCAGTACGACGGTTATATAGGATCATTTGTCGACCAATGTTACTCTGGGCCCATCCTCCATGCACGGTGGGCCTTACTATTTGGATCGCCCTGGTTTTCGTACTTCCGAGGATGAATCACCGCTATTTTTAAAATGGTGTGACATAGGCCATGCTCCTTCTTGTAACTGATTTCGTGAGCGTTTGCCACAGAAAGCAACATGAATACAGGAGTTCACCATCCCGAGCATCCTCGGTGTAAATATCAAAGGCCTGAAAGTAACATAACCAATGAGCTATACAGTCCACCCGTTCAAGCCTCCACATGCGAATGTCACGCGTGCGTGCATATGAGAAAGCCATCAGTTAGGCCCAAATGCCATTGCCAGTAAAGCCAATCCACAGGACTGGTTCAGCTGCCAATTTATTTTGTATCCTCTTTGATTGATGTCTTAAATACGATAAAGCACTAGGTCTACCGAAGGCAGCTTGATGTAATGGAGTAAACTTTAGTGTTATTGAAGGTTACTCAAAATCATTGAAAAAATACAGAAATTTTACAATTGATTACTGGAAACTTTTGGTATCCTGCTCAATGCCATCGAAATGATTTTGATGCCATTAAAGTTGCGTCAAAGTACCATCAAAAAATTCAGAAAATATATAATTAGTCGTTGGAATATTTTGGTGTTTTGTTCGATGACATCAAAGAGGTTTGATGCCATCGAATTAAGTGACATCGAATGCGCCATCGAACAATTACGTAGAGTAACACTCAATTCCGCATCTGCTGTATTTGTTTTCTATTTCGATTGTAATTCTTATAAAAGTTAAATATATAATTGTAATTGGGAATAAGTAGTATTCTAAGGGCCATCTAATTTATTTCTAGGATTTTAAGGGCTTTTAAGGAGAGATTTAAAGCTTGTTTCGAGTATTCTTTCTATCTCTTGTAATTTCTATTTTCATAGTGTGTTACCGTCGCTTTGTGCCATAATATTTTTCGAAATAGTTTTTTCATATTAAATTCAAAGGGTTTGTGACTTAGTTGTTGTGATTAGAATTTTGCTTGATTCATGTCATTGTGCTTCGTGGTCTCCCAAGGACCAGCCTTATTTTTGGATGCGGGCACCTACAGCGGCTGGGCTACTCACACCAAGAGGGTAGAAGAGAACCAAGCAATAGTGAGAGAGAGCTTTGCTAAATGCAGAGACGTGTGCAGTAAAATTCATGTACGGGACACAAATCTGCCCGCATTGAACACAGGTGCGAGATCTAATCCATCTATCTGGTTGGTCTGACCTTATATGTGTTGTCCAATCCTCACAGCATGTGGACCTAATATTGGAAACAGGTGGATGGGTTAGAGAACTCCAGCCAAAGTTTTTCACGGTTGTACGTACATTTGTTTTGTAAACAGTTGGATGGATGTATGGATTGGATCTTATGGAGTGTTTGGTAAAGCTAAAAAAACTACAAAATTACCAAAAAAAAAAAACATTAAATTGTAATTATATCACATGCGAGGTCTATCAAACCGTTCCTGAATTAGATAGATTAAGCTACTGCATAAACGGTGGATTGAGGTCTGTTTATCTCCCACCCATTGCGGGATAATTAATCAAACTGTTAGTTGTTACGTTGCCACTGGAATAAAATAAAATAATTAATTGAAACTGTTATAATGATTTAAGGCATGTGAGAGTTCAAATCTAGATGTGTATGTGCATTATTATTGAAAAGGGAAAGAACAAGATGACAAAAAGTATTATACTATATCACATGATCACACATGGAATGGACCAGATATTCATGTGCATATAGATATCTCTTCCCATACTCATATCAGTGAAGCTACTTGGCAAGGGTAATCCAAGGAAATGAAATTTCTTTCCAATGAAATGTCTTTCTTTTTTGTTTATAAGATTTCTACCATAAAATTCCTCACACATTAAGATTTTGCAAAATAATTTACCTATGAACTAATAGATTTGTTAAGAAAGTATTTTTTGAGTGGTGAAATTGCGCATTATTCACATTTTTCTTTAGAGAGTAGTAAAGTGAATAAATATGAGGCCCATGTGATATTTTTATGACATTCACTTGTCCAAAAGAAATAATCCACCATGATGTTATGAAGAATCAAATTTTTGGAGTCACACCATAAAAATAATATATACCACTTAAAAATATCAAAATGATGGAGCGTAAAACTCATTTGATGAATTGCTTAGAAAGATATCTTCCGTTGGATGTGATTATTATGGTTGGGGGTATATGGTTGCCAGGCTTGATGCCAAGCACATATCATGTGGGCTCCTAAATTTTCTGACTTCATAACCATTTAAATAAAGACTATATAAAGGTACTTTAATAATTTTCCTTCTCAAAAAAGCACTAGCGAGGTATTTTGATTCGGGAAGGAATTTTTTGGATATTTTAAGATTTACGAGGACTTTTCTTGTAAAAATCCTGTTTATAATACTTTCCCATCATTTAAAAAGTGGCCATAACTCTTCAGTGTATGCCATGCATGGTTGTACAACAGTATAGACAGTCCAAATCTCTAACCTATTGATACACTGCTGCTGAGCGATGATCCAATGATCAGATTGGTTGAGCAATTCTAACCTCCAATCGGTGGACACATGTTTATTGAAATAGAAGTATTAGATATTTTTCAATTTTAACAATCCAATATTTGTCAACCATTGCAACAGTAGATTTAATTGTATGCTAAGTATAAATTATCTTACTAATTCATAGGTAACGTCAAAGGTATCAAATTAAAAAAATTTCAAACTATTCACGAAAAATGCAGTGTAGTGCTCTTTGGGAAGGGAAAGTTACCGTGTAGTGCTTTTTGGGTGGAGCTATACACAAGCGGAACTGAGTCAAGCTTGGCCCAACTTATCTTGGCTTGGCCAGCAAGCTACCCCAGCTCGGCTTGCCAATAGGCTACCCTAGATCCAACTTGACCCAACTTGATTCTCGAGCCTGACTGGCCAGCTCAATTTGGCTCGGCTCAATCAGCAGCTCGGGCTAGCTGGAGCCGAGTTTGAACTCGATCTTTCGAGCCAAGTTTGGGTTCGAGCGTATAAGCTAAGTTTGAGTTTAGAGTTTAAGATTTTTAATGTATATAATATATAATTTATAATTTATTTAAATATTATATTATAATATAATTTATTTAAATATAAATATTTATATTAAGGAAACCTGATCTGAGTCGAATCAATTCAAACCAAGTCAAGTTTGAGTCAAGTTCTTAGTGGAGTCAAGTCAAGCTCAGTCTAACTTGGACTTGCTTGAAATTTTTTTAGCTAAAAAAATCAGCTCAACTCAACTCAAACCCAATTTCAAGCTAAGCCGAATTGAGCTCTTCCTTGACGAGTCAAGCCAGTTAACCAAGCTAGTTGGTTTTGTGTGCAACTCTATTTTTGTGAAAGAAAGCTACCAATGTACCCCATATATAGCTTTTTCTTTAGAAAATTATAATAAAGTTATAAATTTTAAAGCCGCATCATAAGTGACTTCCAACCTTTCAAACATAAACATTCAATCGTTATAATCATATTGACCAAAATCTTTCTAATCCAATCACCAAATGAGCAGTACTTGCATTTTGATGTTTTTCAAGTGGTGTATATTATTATTTATAGTATTGCTTACCTTATTTTTAGATCATCAAAAAAAAATTCTTTGCTTAAATATTATGTCAGTTTACATCTATTAAATGGGTTGGATATCATATAAATATCATGTTGGGTACACAATTCTCTACATTATCACTTCTAAAAGAAAAAGTGTATATCAAATGTAATGATAATTTCACCACTCAAAAAACACTATCCCCAAGCATTATTTGAAATATATATATATATATATATATATATATATATATATATATATATGAGAATTTTTACGATAAACATACTTAGAAATAAAACCTTTGTTGTTTTTTATGTCTTAAATCGAGTCAGAAACAGGGTCTGTCGAAGACATCAACAAATTATTCGACGTCATCAAACAGTGCTCGATCCCATCAAGATTTTTTAAAACTTCTCTAGTTAGTTGCTAGACTAACTGAGTGTTTGTTCAAATGCCATCGATGAGTGCTCGATGACATCGAAGATTAGTTCGATGTCATCAAAGATGGCTCGATATAATCAAAGAAAATCAGATTTTCATGTTTTGTCTCTGTACTGTTTAGGTATTAGTTTGATGTCATCGGAGAATAAGTTTCAATGACATTGAAGTGTATTCGATGACATCAATTGAATCTCACAAATTTATACAAAATTGTGATTTTGAGGGATTTGTTTTCGAATTTGCTTGGGATTCTTCTATAGGTTATATATGTATGGGTGTTAGATTGGGTTGGACAACTAATGTTTCTTATTTGTCCAAAGGATTTCAAGGGTATAGTAAGGGGTTGATTTGAGGTTGTTCGAATCGGGTAAGTTCTCTTCCTTTGTAATTTCTGCTTTCGTAGTGATCATCTGTCACTTCGTGTCATGATTTTTTTTCTTGTAAGAGTTTTTTCACGTTAAATCATTATGGTATATTTGTATTTGCTTGGTGTGATTGGATTACTCTCCTAGATTCATTTTTGTACACTTACGTAGTCCCCCAACAACATTTGCACCTCTCTCTCTCTCTCTCTCTCTCTCTCTCTCATATATCCACACCCGCTACTCTAATAATCAGGTTGGTTGAGTATTTTGAATGTTGATGTTGATCCATCATGTATTTTGAAAGTGGATGATGACCATTTTTGCTAACCTTCATGCATACTTGCATACAAAATGACCGGAACAGACTGTTTTCATACCAATGCAAGTATACGGTGGGAACCACCTGATTAACAGCCAAGATCTCACATTGTAGTGTTAGGGCACAATTAAGGAGATGCCATTGGAATAGTAAAATTCGATGCATCCCTTTTTACAAAGGATTTTATAGGAAATACCAATTGGCTCACAAAAATACAAACTTGAACTTTTTACATAAAAATCTTAATAAAAACTAAATTTACCAAAGGCGGTCAAGATACCTAGGTAGTCCTTTTTGGTTAAAAAGTGGCATCCGACTTAGCAAACATATGCATCCAATCATGATGATCATGTTAACAAAAATAACTTCTAATCGTATCACCATGAGTTGCATTTGCTTTTAGTGTTTTTAAGTGGTGTATGTTATTTTTCGTGGTGTGGCTTATTTTACTTTTTGAGTAACTAAATTTTTTCTTCTTCTAAAAATCATAGCAGATTACATCTAGTAGATGGGTTGGATATCATAAAAACATCATATGGGCTTAATAATTCTTCTCTTTATCACTTTCTAAATAAATAAAAAGTAGTCATTATGATAATTTTACTGCCCGAATTTTGGTTGGTAGTGGTGTTATTTGGTAAAATCCTAGTTTGTGAGAAATTTTGTTTCGGTAGGTAAGTACTTCACCCTATATATCCAGACCATGGATCTTTTGGACCCTAGGAGTCTCTAATTATTCCCGGGTTTAGGAAGCTAGCCCTTCTATAATTGTTAAGAAGAAAATACAACAATAGGGGAAGATAACATCACATGTCACTTGAATACATTGTAATTACCATATGAGCCCACCCATGATGTATGTGTATGTTGGATCCAAACCATTCATCTGGTGAGACTCGTGATGGACACCTTACATCTCAAGAATCATCCTGTCAAAACTCAGGGGCAACACACCAGAGATAGCAATGAACAATCATGCCTACAGCTTATATATTCACTTGTTGCAGCCCACATGGATGTTGAAATAATTTGAGTTTCAAAATGTAGTGCCCGGGTGGGGATTAGTGGAGCTCTCACCCTCAACTATTGTTTGGTGACGTGGAATTAAAGATTTGATTGGCAAGGTTTGTATGCTGTCAAAAATGGGCCGGGGCCTTTTTTTTAAAGTATTTTTTTTAAAAAAAATGTCAGGTACTTACTCAGCCATATCTGATAGCATACCGCATATCAATCAAATCTCACCACTGTTGTGGATAGTGGGGGCCTCACTGTATAACCTAACTGGGTTGGATAACATATTTGGTTAAAAAAATGTGGTGTTCCATCTCGAAGTTTGTATGGTAGGTGTCCCTTCCTGTCCCTGTATCACACACTCTTTCCATTGGTGTGGCCCACCTGAATTATATAACAGCCTGGATTTGGGTTCCAGGCCTAACATTTTGGGGCGCATCTAATGGACTGGTTGGATGGCACTTGCACATAACACGTCAAGGTGAGTCCATGTAGCTCAAATGTACGGTAATTAGGGTGCTTTGGAATGTATTTGATCACTCTCCCGGATTAAGTCCACATTCAGCTGAAGTAGCAAAGACTATTAAAAAAGAAACAGAGACGATGAATAAGAAATTTTTTTAAAAAAAGAAAGGTAGGAGTTGACCACCTGTAACTTTGTTGATATGAAATAAAAAACTATACAACTATTTTGTAAGTGCCACATGAATTGGGGCTTACCCATCATTGCACTAAAAACTGTACAACCGTATGAATGGGTACCATTAAAAGAATCAGGCCTCACCTATCATATCACACTATTAAACAGCACGAAAACAAAATTAAGAAAAAAAACTAAACAAAAGATTAACACTAAAACAGATCTGAGGAGGGCAAACCCAATCCCTGCCGCACCAAGAAAGCATTGAACCGGCCTCCACAACAGCAAGCGGCTGAAACTCCAACTGCCTCAAACGAACACCCGCAGCGAAACACAACTCTGTTGCATGTCAAGGGCGTGAAGTAACCAAACCCAGCTCCAGTAACCTGTAGCACTACTGATGTAGAGTGGGTCACAGATAGTTTCATGACCAAGATGGATTACATAAGGCTCGATCGGAAGTGGAGGTGATTTGGATCATCGGAACTTAAAACGGACTGATCTAGATCATCGGAACTTAAAACAAACGTATCTCGCAAACCGGAATGAGCTATCGGACGTATCATATATGATTTTGGGGTAGGACGAGTTACTTTCACCACCCAACCCTGCCACGGCGGGTTACCCATGCCGGATTTGCGAAATACCATCATATTGACGGTCAAAATCCTGTTTTAATTTTATTTTTACTATTTATATTAAGTTTTAGTTTGAGTATAACTCTTCATCCATTGGGCTTTAGGAGTTGCGCTCAGCATGAAAAGTGTTTAGAATAATTAGGAGAACAACATGGTGAAGCCAAATAGGACACTATTTTTGGCCGAAAACCATGCACACTAGTAGGAATCATGACCGTTTATAAATAATAAGTTTGCTATTTATAGTAAGTACGTTGCAAATGGCCATGGCTTAGTATCCCTATTTAAAGAGGTGTAAACTCGTTTATTCATTCATCAATAAATTTACAAATTTATAGAAATTATTTCTATTTTTCTTACTTTTCTTCCTCATGAATTCGAGAAGTATCAATGAGGAGTCCAAAGAAGCTTCATGGATTCGGAGTAGTTATCTCTGAGGAAGACGATACTCGACCTCATCACGTTCATCCCCACGTCAACTACACTTTTCAGCTAAAACCGCAGCCACAATCGGGCCTCATCAAGCAAGAGGGCAAACTGGCTCCCCTTCAACTATTGAGGACTCATGTGAACTACAAGAAGTTGTCCCCCGCAAAGCCTCCAGGCACTTCATAACATGTCCACTTATACAAGACTATATCCACCAGTTATAGTAGACCATCAAAACAATCACCCACGCAAATCCTTGAACAAAAACTGGACCTTCCTAGCCCTAAACAAGAAGAAACCTCAATGACTCCAGCCTTGCGGGATAACAACTTCAAATCTAGGAAATATCTGTCATGGCCTATCCACGTTAGAGCCTATCAGATCAACAGCCTGGATCATTAAGTTATTATGCTTGTTAGGAAACCACAGAAGCAAACTCCAAATTCAAATCAAATAATTAAAAGATAAATGTAAACAAAGCATGCACAAAGGACACAAATTTTATGTGAAAATCCCTCATAGGAAAAAGCCACAGCACAAAGTGACTACGATCACCATGAAAATGAAAAGCACAAGGGATTGATAAACTTACAATTTAGAAAGCCCCCGTTTTCTCCTCTCCAAACCTTAGAAACATTTTACCCCTGATTAGAATCTCCTAATCCCACAATTACACCCATATATATGGTACAACGCCCGAAATAAAAAATAAATCGTGCAATTCCACAAAATAGTGTGCACCGCCAATCTAAGCATTAGTCTATCGACATCGCCATAGCAATCCCCGATCAATCAAGCTCACATGTTCGATCTATCAATCGAACATGACTTAAATTATCTAGAGCGCAAACTGACCAAAAATAGGATTTCTCGATTGATCGAGCTTGTGGTTCGATCGACCAAACTCCCCTGTTTCAGACAGATTGAAGACATCTGAGAACAATCTCTACCATGACTTCAATCATCATGAAGTACATCTTTGAAATCCATCTCTAATTGCCTCCATCATAATTTCACTATCGTCGTCCTTTTTCGTGCAAACTCCATCTTCCTTGAACATTTGTTAGATTGAGAGAAGTATAACATAATATAAAATTCTCTGCATGAACCATCTTCGTAGGCATATTTGTCGAATTCACACTCGTGTGGATCTTCTCGAGAGTGACACCGCCTTCCTCAAGCACCTGTCAAATAAAATGATAACAAACATCAATATACTTAGTATGAAAATGATATTCCAAATTCTTTGTCAAATTGGTCACGATTTCCTGTTAAAATTAACCAGCACGGCATCATGTTGAAGACTGAGTTCATTATTCCACGTAACCAAACACCTTCTTTGAATGACTCTATCACTACCATATTCTCAGTTTCAATTGTGGAAAGAACAACCACAAATTGAAGCTTCAACTTCTAATTGATCACTCCACCCACTAATACAAATGAGTAATCGGAAGTCGACATTTTATTATCAACATTCCTTGCGTAATCGGAATCCACATAGCCTACTAACTTTTCTTCTAATTTAATTCTAAGACGTAGTCCATTGTACCTTATAGATAATAAAGTAGCAATTTCACTACCTCCCAGTGTTTTTTTTTTTTTTTCTTTTTTGAGGAATTATCCCAATTCATTGAAGATCAAGGGGAACTATACAGCCATTTGGGTGAGGGCCCACAAAATAACAGGGCCTCACCTATCGTATGTGCAAAACGAAGAAAAGACAAAGAACACCCCCAAACAATGATGCGGACGGTCCTTGGTTAGGGGGATCTGACTGACCCTAGCCCCACCTTGTCTAGAAAAGCTAACCCTCTAATCTCATGGGGCAAAGACGAAAGGCAAGAAAAATGATAAGAGGTTTGGGATGCGCTACCAAGTTTCACCAAGCCATCTGCCGGAGCATTTCCTTCCCTAAGCACGTGTTGAACAAGAAGACACCCCAGATTCCCCAATTTACCTATAATCAATCTCCAATTGCGCCAAGACCAAGCGTGGGATGAGGAGTTGTTCAGAATGTCCACCACTAGTTTGGAATCCAATTCAACAATAATGTTATGGAGACCCTTGGCAAAGCAAAGGACAAGCCCATCCCAGACCGCTCTAATTTGGCAAGGTTGTTAGAACCTGACCCGTAACCCATCGCGAAAGCAAATATCACATTCCCGCTCTTAGATCTACAAATACCCCCACCACCAGACAGGCTCAAATTGCCTCTTTAGGACCCATCGACATTAAGTTTGGCCCAACCAGAAGGAGGCTGCGCCCACCTGATTATCTAGGCCTGGCATTTTGGAGGGGATGGGATTACCATCCTCAATGTTTAAAGGGTCATCATGTCAGCGTGATTAGTAGGCATGGGAAGGGAGAGCGTGTCACCAATCTGAAGCAACCACCATCAAATTCGGCCCACCACTGCCACTGTTGAAATGCTGCGACCCTTAAATCTAGCGTTGTTTCTGGCCTTCCAGATTTCCCGTAATACCAAGCAGGGAACAATATTGCGAATGGCTACGAGACCCCCACCAGCTACATTTGACATCCACCACTGGTGCATTTTAACTTCAATTGACGTGGCCTGGAGCAAAGATACCCCAAAAATTCTACCAAAATGGGCCTAGATGCGAACTGCTAGAGTGCTGTGCAAAAATAGGTGGGACGACGTCTCAACATCATGCCTGCGAAGTGGGTCTATGCATAGCAAAGGCACCTAGAAACCAACGTGACACCCTTAACCTAGATACTCACGTCGAGAGGAATGGCCCTATGAAGGAGACGCCAAATGAAAACTGAGATTTTTGGTGGCATTTTACTGTGCCATATCCGCTCAATCCAGGGACGTTGCGAGGCACTAGATCTGCACAAGTCCCACACTAACTTGACTGAGAATAGCCCCGAGGGGTCGAAGCGCCAGAACGGCGAGTCTTCTTCCTCAGAAATGGTGAAACCGCCCTGAAAAATCGTCTCCACAACTTCGAGAGGTAGAATAGAAAGGACCGAGGACGGCGGGAGGGGACCAATAGGCCTAAGAAAATCTTTGACTTGTAATCCCCGAAGATGGATTGGGACGGGCTAAGAGATGAGCGTAGCCAACGGGCTGAGACCTGTCCAATCGGCCTCCCAAAGGTTACAATTACCATGACCCACAACCCACTGAATGTTGTCGTCTAGAACTTGAACATAATCCTTGATTTTCTTCCATAGAGGGGATGGAATGGCGGCCGCATCGTGCTCGACAAGGGAAAATATGTCGCTGCCGTATTTTGCGGTCATTAGATCGACCCAAGGCGATCAATGGGATGGAGGGGCGGCTGCACCGTGCCCAGCAAGGGGAAATATGTCGCTGCCGTATTTTGCCGCTATCTCCCAATGTTGTTTATTACGGTTTAACATATATCTGCTCATAACACCGACTGTATGTGAAGTATCCAATCTTGTAGAAATCATTGCATATATTAAACTGTCAACTAGATCGAATATGGCACACGAGACGTAACCTATTTTTCTTCTTATATAATGGGACATTGCTTTAAAGAAAGCCTAAACAGAGTAACATGAGGTGTACTAACTGGCTTAGCCTCGTCAATCCCAAACTTCACCAATACCTTCTCAAGGTACTTCGCTTAAGATAATTATAACATGTTCCTCTCCCTATCTCTATATATATATATGCCGAGAATCTTCTTTGTAATCCTAAATTTTTAATTTTGAATGTCCCTCGTATATAGTTGAATCTCCAATAGGTTGATTTTAGACTTGCAATGACTGACAATAAGCATGTTATCAACAAATAATACAAGTAAGATGAATTTTTCATCACTTGGTGTCTTAAAGTAGACACAACGATCATATTCACTTTTAGTAAACCACTGACTTACCATGAAAATATTAAACTTCTTATACTAGTTACTACCTAAGCAACTATTTCAGGTCATAGAACCAGATATAGTTATACTGAGGTTTTCACTCTTTCATATAATTCTTTACAATATTTATTGCTCATAGTCACATGATACTTCGTTACACAAAGAAGTACTTGTTACAATCCTTACTAAATTAAAAGACCTCTCATCTTCACTTTTCATATTTCAAAGTTATTTTTTCTAATGAACTTCTTCATTTCATAATTCACGTTCGATCCCTCCATAAACATGTTTCAGATTCAAAATTGGGTCCCCAACATATAACTCTAATACTATTGGTTAAGGAATCACAGAAGCAAACCCCGATACGAATCATACAACAATAAAGAAAACGCAAACAAAGCATGCACAAGTACCCATAATTTTTACATGAAAAATCCTTACCGGGAAAAAAAAAATAACAATAACAACAGCACAAAGTGACAACAAATCACTATGAAAATGAAAATATAAGAGATGGACGTACTTACAATGTTGTCAAACTCTCATTTTCTCCTCTTCAAACCCTATAAATGTTTAGGCTCTAATTGAAATACGCTAATCATGCAATTACACCCATATATATATATATATATATATATAGCATAACACTAAATATAAAACTAATTGTGCAATTACACAAAATTGTACGTGCCATCAATCTAAGCACCGATCAATCGACATTGATTGAGCAATCCTCGATCAATAAAGCTCCCAATCGAACATTCACAGAACTGTCGAGATAGTTTACAAGAATATTCCAAATTCTGTCAATCATTTAACCAGACAGTTTGATCGATCAAGACTGTCTAAAAGTGTCCAAGGATGCATCTGTAAAATTCAAAGGTCCACTAAATAGACGGTCGAGATATACCCCACCACCTTACACATTTGAGTTATTGGACGACGAGCGTTCCTGAATCACCTCCAACGCAGAACCAAAGTTACCAAACACCTTTGTGCAGCAATAAAAAAAAAAAAAACTGTGCAACGCATCTATGAATTTTAAAAGCTACTTTTAGGCATCTTTGTGGTCCGTGATTCAACGAAGGACCCTCATGCACACGTGTGAGGGATCCAAGCCATTCATCAGCTAAGTTGGTGAATTTATAAAAGAATAAATAGACAACACCTCTCCGACCACATTCTTCCGTTCGAACAGGTCTCAACTCATCCATGACATGCACGTTACCAATAGCTCTATTTATCTAACTAAACGGCGAAAGGGAAGGTTCAGGTAACAGAAACATTTCGATACTCTGGCAGGGTGTGATAAATGATACGCAGGCACTTAAAAACTACAGGGGTGAGGTACAATTATTTCGAATCAAACCGTTCAATCGTGATCCCATTTCAGATTTGCCATGATCCAAAAAATTACACTATTTGGTTATATGACTATCATTTTGGTGGACATTTTTTGGACCGTTAAAATATCCAATGATCCTATTTCCACAAACAAGTGTCCACGAATCTAAGGTTTAAAATTGTTCAACCAATCTGATCTTGGGTCGTAACTAAGCGAAGTGGGTTTCCACAATTTCGTTGGCTTAACTTAAGATAAGGCATGCCACGTGTACAATCATAAGTGCCTGCGCATCAAGCACACAAGCATCAAAATATTCCCCTTCATGAAATTCGAGGTCCCTATTTCGGGCCAATTCCCAATAATTTTATTTGGCTGATTGAATGGTTAGATACACCACTTTTTTATGTCCAGTCAATAACACTTTTATAATTATAGAGCAAACAAAAGAGGAGGTACACATCCGTACACTGATGCATGCGTCACAATATGACACGTGTGTAGGATCTGAACTTTTAATCAATTGAGATGCACCATTAGATCTTTAAGTAGGTGGGCCACTGTATACCGGAATAAATGAATGGCTTGAAAGAAATTTTAACTGTCACATTGTGGCCTACTTTGATAGTGAAGTTGTCTATTTTCAGGTAGAAGATCTAACCATAGAGAAAGCTAAGATCTCACACACATATTTCATATTTGCGTGTGCCACGTGTGTGGATGTATGTGACTCTTACACGCATATGTGTGGAATTAGCAAACCTCATAAAAGAAATGTCCACGTACCATCCAACATACATTCTTATCATTCTTGTTTATGTGCACTGTCATCCCAGACGTGCCCAAACAAAATTACACTTCACTCGGAGGCTGGAATGCCTATAAACCACTGGCAAGAAAATATGAGAAGATAAACGCGCATACAAAGAAGGCAAACAGGCTGCAGATATCCTGGTGAATTTGGGCTCACCTAGTTGGACGGTTTGGATCAACGACCTTTGCAGAGTCGCTTGCTTGAGGTGCTAGATCAGATGTATTTTCAGTTGTGCCTGTTCACCGGTTTTCCTTCGGCTTGAACCAAAGTTACCAAACACCTCTGTGCAGCAAAAAAAAAAAAAAAAAAGCCTTTGGTTTGTTCATAAAAGAACAGTTTATCATGATGGCTTGGTCCATTTATCAGGTGGGCCACAGTCAAAATCAATGGACGTCACATCGTCCGAATCAACATAGAGGCTTGGACGACCTAATGAGTAGACCAACCTGATTTTCCTTTGTTATTATGATATGGTTTTTGTAATGGAGTAGGATAGGAAAGGGTTTTGAACTTTGGATGGTGTTGTTGTTTTGGGATTCTCTTCTGTGTTGCTTTGCTCTCTGTTAGTATAGTACGTGCAGTATCTTTACAAGTCACCAAAAAAAAAAAAAAATTAATAAAAAAGAAGAAGAAGAAGAAGAAGAAGAAGAAGAAGAAGAAGAGAGAGAGAGAGAGAGAGAGAGAGAGAGAGAGAGAGAGAGAGAGAGAGAGAGAGCAGCCTGATTTTGCATAGACGGCCACATCTTTTGCACGGTTTGGATGTCCGACATACGAGATTATATGTGAAAGCTCACATGCAGTACCTGTACATTACACATTAATACATTGCTAAGAAAGCATCCATCTTATTCCATCAAGAATCACTTTTCTCATTAATACCCATGAGTAAATTATTTATTACTAGCCTTGACTGATATGCTTATTAGAATAGAAAGGCCTAATCACAACAGCCTTTCATCTCAAAATTAATACACTACTCCAAGAAAAAATAAAAAGGACTTGCACAACAAACCCGCAACTTCAAACCCCATAACACAACAAACCAAATACCAGAGAGAGAGAGAGAGTGAGGCCTTAGGCACATTGGAAACCAGATGGGCACTTCTTCCCACAAGTGTTCAAAAGCAAGGTTAGGGAGACTGGGACATTGAGGTTTATGCCCAGGATATTGGCTTTAATGGCAGTGCAAAGACAGACAGCTGCTTCAAGGTCAACTAGGCCTTCAAGGAGACTGCAACAAGGGAGTGTTGGTGGAGAGCCAACAACCACATTCACCAACCCTAGCACATCAGCACATACACCAAGCTTCAGCGTATCTCTTGGGCAGGTAGGGTAGGCAGGTGGGTACTTGGTGGGGGGCTTGTAAGGCTTTGGAGTGGGCTTAGGTTTCACAGGTGGGCATGGAACATATGTGGATGTGACCAAAGAGAAGAAGAGAAGGTTGATAGAGAGGAGAAGGGCTGTGGTTGCAAAGGCCTTTGAACCCATTTCCAAACCCTAGAGAGAATATCAGAGGGCTAGTAATGTATTTGGAGAGATGGTTTGATATTTGAATTGGGTTTTGGGTGCTTTTATAGGGAGAGGTGGGAGATTTGTGATGTGTTTGGTATCAAAAAAATAAGATGGTACCCATGTGGTATCATGGGCCAGCATTGAGCTGGCACTGCAAGTTGGAAGACAGGATTGTGGATTGGATTTTGATATTTTCTGCATCAGCCCTGATAACGATGCTCGAGGGAGTAGGATTTGGAATTTGCCATTGCAATATCTAGACCACTCATCATTTGGGTTGCACCCTTTTGCATTGTGGCCGAAAAGAATGGACTGATTCGTTCATCAGATGGGCCATGCCTATAGGGCGAATGCGAACCACTGGTCAGGTCTTTTAGCTGTCTGTATTTTCATACCCATCGATCAAGCCTGATTTTCACGTGATGGCACATGCACTGTGGACCAACATGATGAACAGCCCAGGTCAGCTGCACGCATTTTGCACGTCTGGGAGAGTAGGATTCATCCTCTCTAGTCTTTTGCGTTTCTCCTTCTGAACATGTGGTCGACGTACGCATTCTGACTTCCGCGAGCGGATTGGCTGGTGTACTACACACCACCAGCCTAGCTGGTGTGGGTACGTGTCCTGCGAAGACGAGCGCCGGCGCACCTCGAGCTCTCAGTTGTACAAACGGTTCAAAGAAGATCTAAGTTACATGGGCCCCACAAGGATGTATTTATCATATCCACACAGTTCATCCATTTTTCGAGATCATTTTAGACCTTTATTCAAAAATTAAATCATATCTAAATTTCAAGTGGACCACACCACAAATTGCAGTGGGACAACTATTCTCACTGTTAAAACATTTGTAGGGCCCACCATAAGGTATATTTTCCATCCAATATGTTCATAATGTCACACAGATCTGGATGAAGAGGAAAAACAAATATCGTATTGATACAAAATTTCTGTGACCCCCCAAAACGGTTTCAAAGGTATACGTTCAATCCCCCACTCCATTTTACAGTGTGGTCCAAATGATTTTTGGATCTGTCTTATTTTTAGTACTAAGCCTTAGGATGATCTCTCCAAGTGAACGGACGGTTTGGATATAACTCATACCGCATTATGGGATCCACATAACTTTGTGACGTCAACACTCCAACTCACTTCCGCAAGTACTCGACCTCTGCCCACACTGAACGTGGTCACGATCTTGCATATCATTGAGATTCTTCTGTACTCGGGAATTGAATGGGAGAAATTTACCACTGTACCACCCATTCATGATCCATTTACCTGCATAAACAGACCTCATTTTACCTGACCAGAATAGGCCCCAACTGTACGGTCACCTTGCCCAAAGACGAAAATGCTGCTGCTTTTTCCTTCCAGCGGATCGGCCGGTGCTCGAAGACGAGCGGTGACGCTCCTTTAACTCCGAGTTGTACGAACGGTTCAAAAGAAATTAAAATTACATGGGCCCCATAGTTATATATTTATTATATCAATAACGTTCATCTATATTTCGAGATCATTTTGGAGTATTATCCAAAAAAAAAAAAAAATCGTATCCAAAGATCAACTGGACCACACCACAAAGAGCAGGAAAATTAATCTTCACCGTTAAAAATTTTGTAGGGCGATAATAACATTTATTTTTCATCTAATCTATTCATAAGATAACAAAGACTTGGATGAAAAGGAAAAACAAATTTCATAATGATAAAAACTTCCGTAACCCAAAAAGGGTTTCAATGGTAGACGTTCAATTTCACATTGCCTTTTACTGTATGGTCCACTTGATAGTTAGATCTGTCTTATTTTTCGTCTCAATCCTTAACATGCGCTCTCCAAATGTATGGACGGTTTGGATATAACACTGACCTCATGATGGGATCCACAGAAGCAAGGGAGAATCTACTGCCAACAAAAAGTAAAGAGGGCTGCCGCGCCAGTCTAGCACATTTTTTGGTTTTAACAATAACTTTTACCCCCTTGCCCGCCCGTCTAGCACATTTTATTTTATTTTTTTACGAAAACTTTTTCCTCCGTTACATTTGTCTCTTATACGTAATTACCTAAATAGTATATATAAGTATATAAAAATATTTTTCTATCTTTTTAATTCATTTTTTTGTCTATTTATTTAACAAATATATCTCCTAAAATAGAATGAGTTACTTAACCTACCACACATGATTTTAGGGTAGGAGAAGCTAATTTAGCCAACCAACATGGTTATTTTTCAAGATTCCATCGGGTCGATGGTAAAAAATCTATTTCATTAACTTGACAGTCAATTTCATTCATTTCTTTAACTTCAATTTCATTCATTTCTTTAACTTCATGGTCAATTTCATTCATTTCGCGGTAAATTCATTAACTTCACGATCAATTCCATGCATTTTGCAGTCAATTTCATTCATTTCGTGGTAAATTCATTAACTTCACGATCACTTCCATGCATTTTACGGTGAATTTCAGTGAATTTCCTTCACTTCATGGTCAATTCCATGCTTTTTGAGGTCAATTTCCTTCACTTCATGATCAATTCTATGCATTTCACGGTCAATTCCGACGATTCTTCATCACTTCATGGTCAATTCCATGCATTTCATGGTCAATTTCATTCACTTCACGATCAATTTGTGCATTTCACAGTCAACTCCCTTCATTTCACGATCAATTCCATGCATTTCACAGTTAATATCGGTGATACCGCTTCACTTCATGGTTAATACCGGTGATTCCGCCTCACTTCACGGTTAATTCCATATATTTCACAGTCAATTCCCTTCACTTCACGGTCAATTCTCTGCATTTCACGGTCAATTCCCTTCACTTCACAGTCAATTCCGGCAATTCTGCTTCACTTCATGGTCAATTCAATGTATTTCACGGTCAATTCTATGCATTTCATGGGCAATTCCCTTCACTTCATGGTCATTTCCATGCATTTCATGGTTAATTCGCTTCACTTCACGATCATTTTCATGCATTTCACGGTCATTTTTGGTGATTCCGTTTCATTTCACGGTCATTTCCTTGCATTTCACAGTCAATTCCCTTCACTTCACGGTCATTTCCATGCATTTCAAGGTCAATTCGCTTCACTTTACGGTCATTTCCATGCATTTCATGGTGATTTCTGGCAATTTCGTTTCATTTCAGGGTAATTTCCATGCATTTCATGGTCAATTCCCTTCACTTCACGGTCATTTCATTGCATTTCATGGTCAATTCGCTTCACTTCACGATCATTTCCATGCATTTCACGGTCAATTCCCTTCACTTCACGGTCATTTCGATGCATTTCACGGTCAATTCACTTCACTTCGCGGTCATTTCCATGCATTTCACGGTCATTTTCATGCATTTCACAGTCATTTCTGGCAATTTCGTTTCATTTCACGGTCAATTCCCTTCACTTCACGGTCAATTTCATGCATTTCACGGTCAATTCACTTCACTTCACAGTCATTTCCAATGCATTTGACAGTTAATTCCGACGATTCCGTTTCATTTCACAGTCATTTCCATGCATTTCACGGTCAATTCGATTCACTTCACAATCATTTCCATGCATTTCACGTGAAGTAAAACGGAATCGCTGGAAATGACTATGAAATGCATGGAAATGACCGTGAAGGAAAGAAAATTGACCGTGAAATGCATGAAAATGACCGTGAAGTGAAGGGAATTGACCATAAAATGCATTGAAATGACCATGAAATTAAATGAAATCGCAGGAATTGACCGTGAAAAGCATGGAAATGACCGTGAATTGAAATGAATTAACCGTGAAATGCATGAAAATGACCGTGAATTGAAGGGAATTGACCATGAAATGCATGGAAATGACCGTAAACTGAAGCAAAATGATCATGAAATGCCTGGAAATGACCGTGAAATGAAACCGAATTGCCAAAAATGACAATGAAATACGTGAAAATGACTGTGAAGTGAAGTGAATTGACCGCGAAATGCATGGAAATGACCATGAAGTGAAGGAAATTGACCATGAAATGCATGGTAATGACTGTGAAATGAAACGGAATCGTTGAAATTGACCGTGAAATGCATGGAAATGACCGTGAAGTGAAACGAATTGACCGTGAAATGCATGGAAATGACCGTGAAGTGAAGGGAATTGACCGTGCAATGCATGGAAATGATCGTGAAATGAAACGGAATTACCGAAAATGACCGTAAAATGCATGAAAATGACCGTGAATTGAAGGGAATTGACCGTGAAATGCATGGAAATGACCGTAAAGTAAAGCGAATTGACCGTGAAATGCATGGAAATGACCATGAAGTGAAGGGAATTGACTATGAAATGCATGAAAATGACCATGAAATAAAACGGAATCGCCAAAAATGACAATGAAATGCATGGAAATGACCGTGAAGTGAAGCAAATTGACCGTTAAATGCATGGAAATGACCATGAAGTGAAGGGAATTGACCATGAAATGCATGAAAATGACTGTGAAATGAAACGAAATTGTCGAAAATGACCGTGAAATACATGAAAATGACCGTAAAGTAAAGCGAATTGACCATGAAATGCATAGAAATGACCATGAAGTGAAGCGAAATG
Organism: Magnolia kwangsiensis; assembly: GCA_037074715.1. NCBI lineage: Eukaryota > Viridiplantae > Streptophyta > Magnoliopsida > Magnoliales > Magnoliaceae > Magnolia > Magnolia kwangsiensis. Next base: position 17,478,299 of record CM073576.1, on the reverse strand, counting down.
ACCGTGAAATAAAATGGAATCGGCATAAATGCCCGTGAAATGCGTGAAAATGACCATGAAGTAAAGTGAATTGACTGTGAAATGACCGTGAAGTGAAGGAAATTGACTATAAAATGCATGAAAATGACCACGAAGTGAAGCGAATTGACCGTGAAATGCATGGAAATGACCATGAAGTGAAGGAAATTGACCGTGAAGTGAAGGAAATTGACCGTGAAATGCATGGAAATGATCGTGAAATGAAACGGAAATGCTGGAAATGATAGTGAAATGCATGAAAATGACAGTGAAGTGAAGTGAATTGGCCATGAAATACATGGAAATGACCATGAAGTGAAGGAAATTGACCGTGAAATGTGTGTAAATGACCGTGAAGTGAATTGACCGTGAAATGCATGGAAATGACTGTGAAGTGAAGGAAATTGACCATGAAATGCATGGAAATGACCGTGAAATGAAATGGAATCGTCAAAAATAACCGTGAAATGCATGGAAATGATCGTGAAGTAAAGCGAATTGACCGTGAAATGCATGGAAATGACTCTGAAGTGAAGGGAATTGACCGTGAAATGCATGGAAATGACCATGAAATGAAACGGAATTGTCGGAAATGACCATGAAATGCATGGAAATGACCGTGAAGCGAAGCAAATTGACTATGAAATGCATGAAAATAATCGTGAAGTGAAGGGAATTGACCATGAAATGAAGAGAATTGACTGTGAAATACATAGAATTGACCGTGAAGTGAAGCAAAATCGTCGAAATTGACTGTGAAATGCATGGAAATGATCGTGAAGTGAAGGGAATTTACCTTGAAATGCATGGAATTGACCATGAAGTGAAGGGAATTGACCATAAAATACATGGAATTGACCATGAAGTGACACGGAATCACCGAGATTGACCGTGAAATGCATGGAATTGATCGTTAAGTAAATGAAATGATTGAAATTGACCGCGAACTGATTGAAATTGATAGCGAAGTGAATGAAATGAATTTTTTACCATCGACCTAATGGTGTAACATCCCAAATTTTCATGACCAAAGTATGTACTCGTGACCGAGGAAACCGGGTGTTAATAACGTACAACTGGATGCTCTGAAATCACTCCCAATTTTTTTCATTTGTTTACATTCAAATACATTCATGAAGGTAACATTCACAAGAATAAAATTAACTGTAGTGATTATATATCATTAGAGTAAAAAAGAATAATTAAAGCCTCATTATGGGAGGTTTGTTATGACATCAGAGTTCACAGCGGAAGTGTAAAACTAAATCATAAATCTATTTTCTCGTTCTTTCCATACAATTTTCTATAGGAAAGTAGTCCTCTAATTTTTCAATTGTCCGTCACTTGTATAATCTATACGGTTGGGAGAGGGTCAATGCCCTACTCATAGTGAAGATTATCCTTTAAGATTAATAATAATTCAAGAGATTCACGAAAGTAACATAAAAGGTTCTGATATGTCCCGTAGTCCACTAATATTAAGATATCAGAATACACAAACAACCTACATGAGATGTATATCTAACAAAGTATGTGGGGCTCATCATATATAGTGATCATCACATTGTGGAATACAATTTATAGATAATCGACTAGACCTGCATCCCATAACTACGGATATTCACCGGCATGGCTAACACTACCGTGAATTTACAAGAACTCAGAGCGCACAACACATGAGCTGGGTGAATTATGTGACATGATTGTTCATGGAGTGACTATTTACGAACATCCAATCCCGGGGTGATGTGGAACTACATTAGAGAATTATCCACATCAAAATGTACACCATTACCCGAAGGCTCAAGGACTTACGTGCCCTAAGAGGGTTTCTATCCAAGACGCATTACATATATGATAGAATATTTGAATCACTAATTGTGATACATCTTACACATCACTTGCACTTATGGAGAATATAAACTGAACAAATATAACAGAATACGAATAATAAAGAATATCAACTGAATTATGGAGAATCTAGAATGGTAAGACATATGCTTGAGCTGTAAAGATGGATAACACGAGGCCAACATAATAAAAAGAAAAATGACATTGGTTAACTTAACAAAAGTGGCAATGGCCAACATAATAAGAAAAGAATGACAATGGTCAACTCTATAATATGAAGAGTGGTAATGACCAACTCAAATAAAGAGACAAGTGGCAGGGCTAACTCAAAAAGGTGATGAGGCAGGAGAAAGGCTTGCATTCATGGCCTCGCACAAATTCAGAGAAATCCCTTATAATTAACATCATGTCGTAAACTCAAAGGGCCAATAATTGTAATGATAATAATGGAATCAATTGATAGGATAATTTTTAAAAAAATATAAATATGGAAGGCAGGATGAATCACATCATTAAATGTATGAAAATACATGATAACTCTCATCATCAAAAGTATGAAAATGCAAGATAATTCATATCATAAAAGGCATTGAAAAGTAAGATAAATATAGTAACTTAAATTAGTGTAAGTTTAGAGGATAAAACCCTCACCATTAATATTTTGGTTATTTGTTAACAAGGTCGTCTACCTAGGAAGATCTTAAGGTTAAACTTGTTTTTCCTTTATCCACGGATTGGAAATGGTTAGAATTAGAATTAAGTTACTAATGTTGCTAGATTTTATCTAAGCTTAGGGAAGGTGTTTTACCTTAAGATCCACCACTTCTATTATTGTGGGAAAAGGAGAGTCTGCAAGGGAATGAAGAGGAATAGATTTTGAACCTGGATGAGCTTGAGCAACGATCCATAAGTCAGTGAATGCCCTGACGAAACGTCGGCTCCCTTCTTTCCTCACTCAATCTCTCTCTCTCTCTCTTTCCCTCTCTCTTTCCTTTCTTCTTCTTTTCTTTCCTTTCCTTTCCTCTTTCTCTTTCTCCTTCTCTTCTGTCTTTTCTTTCCTTTTCTTCCCTTCTCTTTCTTTTCTTTCTTTCTAACTATGACGTTCAGTAGAGAGTTATACGTCTCTCTCTTCTCATGTTTCTTTCTCCCCCTTGCTGTTGGATGGCCAATTCCCTCTCTCTCTTTCTTTCTTTTCTTTTCTGACTTGCGGATGGCAGGGCGTACCCTTTTATAGCCTGCCTGAAATCTTGAAACTTCTCTGCGTAAGCGAGTTTACGCAGCAGGGATGAGGCGAGACTCTTCTTGCGCACCAAATTCTAAAAATGACTTGTGCTACAATCGGAATCGGCGCACATACCGACTCAATCTCCCGATCCATCTTCTTATGAGTGGTCAGGCCCTCCCTTGATCGGGTTTGAACGGTCCTGATCGGCCCAAAACTCCTTAACCAATCACTGTTGCAATATGGAGTGAAATCTATGCAAACTCCTATCGGCGCAACTTGCAGACAAGGACACGGCATGTTCGAAGGTGGAAAACCTTAGGGTCTGATCTAAATCGCCCTAGGAACATGATGGACGGTTCTGATCATCCTTATGGATGGTGATGAGTCCTCGGATTCATCCCAACGGACGGTTTGCGAATTCTCCATTTGCGAATGATTTCTTTCCCGCTTTTCCGATCTAAGCTGGTATCAAAGGGGATCTAGATTGGGTTGTCTGGTCTTTCGCACCAGATGAACGTTCTGGATCTTCCGATGGGACTGTGATGATGGGCCACCGCTTGTCCTCTGTTATCAGGTTAACAGAGAATTCCTGTTACCCTAATGGTTTGGCGTCCGAAGCTGTTTTTTATTTATTTTTATTTTTTTAGTGAGTGGTGACATGGACCAATGAGGATTAGGGTATCAGGAATTCTCTGTTGAGCTGATAACAGAGGATCCTGACTCATCTATATATATTCTTTCCCCGTTGTGCATGTAGTCGATCCGGACTCATCCATATATATTCTTTCTCCGTGTGCATGTGGTCCCGCCCTAGTTACAACCCAACCCTCTTACCCTCTTATAGAAATTTCTCGTACTTTGTCTTTCTCCCATCATTTTTGTATATGCACTACTCGTGCCACTCACCCTGTTATACCATACATGACATGAGCAGGTTTTAGGTCTTTTTTTTAAATTAGTTTCATACAGTAAACTAAGAAATTAAAAAATTAAAAAATTATATATATATATATATATATATATATATATATATATATATATATATATATATAAACGCTTCGAATATTTAATGGACGTGGGAATTCACTTTGAATGATGACTGGGTACGTATTTTCCAGACTCAAAAACGTATTTGTTTTCTTGGGGAAAGTTCAGATTTCCCTCACAAACAACTTGCAAAGCTTAGATTTTATCGGCATCCTTTGAATTATTTGATATGAGTAACCCACTCATAGTTGTTAGTGTGGGTTTTGAATTTTATACAATAAGTAAATAAATAAATAAAAACCCACTCAAATTTATTCCTCTTTGCATGTAGCTACACAATTGCATAGTATTAAAAGATACCATGCAACAAAGGCTTTATGCACTGTACCACAATAATGACATTAAATTCATATTGTACATCTGTTACAAATTATCTTAACAAATAAACATATTTAAAGCTTGAGTAGGCATATGAAAAGGTGGAAATGAATTAACTAGTCTTGGAAACCATGAGTGCCCGTCCCTCTTTATCTATATATTTGCATATGTCTAGCACTTGTGCTACATTTTTCCCTCCTTATTTCTTATTTTTCCTATTTTCTCCCCTATCCTTTTTGTACATGTACGTGCACATGCTACATGCCCTGGTAAATTAGATGGGAGCCATTTTAGCAGCACAACTCATATACAACCCCTTCAGATATCACCTAATAAGTTATTTTTTTCTACTAATAATATATAAGTAACTTAATTATTTGAGATAAGCAAATTTAGTTTAAGATCAATTATAAGTAACATTTACGCCTTGATCCATATCTCAAGTGATAGGTTGTGCGAAAGATACCTCGTTTCAACTAAGGTCTTGGTATCAATCCCTAGTGCAAGTGGCTAACGGTGAAGTATGAACTGATAGTGGGATGTACTAACAAGATTTTTAATATATATATATATATATATATTAGTAACATTTTTACTTAAAGGTATTTAATCACGGATTTCTACTTATTAGATCAAAGCGATTAAGTAACTTTAATTTTATTTTTTTAAAGCTATTTATAACTAATTATAAATCAAATTTATCTTTATAGAGATATACTGAGTTATCATAGTATTGGATTCACAATGGGTCTGGTCGGGCTCATCATGTGAACCCTATGTGTTGGTATTCTTGACTTAGTTGAAAAGTCTGTCGGCAGAAAAAGTAATTTATTTAGTAATATCCAAATTGGCCTTTAGCAACACTAATGAGATGCATCATATTCAATCATTTTCCTTGTCTCTCTATTTTCCTTGAGCCCCTTTCCTCGAGTTGTTTTTTTATTTTTATTTTATCTTCCGCCTGCTACATTTTTCCCTTCCAATTTTCCTTTAATTAAAAAAATAAAATAAAATAAAATAATAAAAAAATCTTCCCACAACATTTTTTCCTTCCTATTTTCTCCGTCAGCTACATTTTTCCTATTAGTGTTTCCATTTTTTTTCTTCCACCCATTACATTTAAGTCTACATTACAGGCTGATTGGACCATGTAATGAGGTAATCCACTGTTACGATTGTGAAAGGGGTCACCCATCAAGTGATGTGGACCGACGGTGGACCGCACCCACTATTCGGCTGCTTGACTAATTTTCACTTAGCATTAATACGGATTAAAAGGGGTAAGTAAGACCCTCGTAAAGACCAATCAGATAATCACATGGGCATGAAGCTTCAGATGTTACAATTGCTTGCTTATAGCTAAGATGGCATTTTGAATTCAATATGGGCCGTTGATGTGATCCTAGCACTATCTACCTTAGGAATGTAGTATATTACAAGGCCAACTTAACTAATTATACAGATTATTAAAAAGAGGAATTATCTGGTGTAAGTTGTATATATCCCTTTCCAGAGCCAACGAGTTTTCAAGTACAACCATCTCATCTTGATCAAGCACTTGCCAATTGTGGTGGTCCACCAGACTCCTGATCAGTTCGGGTAGTGGTCCCCACAAATTTATGGTTGTAGCTCATATACAATGTACCACGCTCATCTCTCAAAACTTGCAAGGTCCACTCATCTCCAAAAATTCGCAAAGGTGTTTGGAGCCATTATCCAATGAGATAGATCTTATCTTATCAATGCAATTATTCCTGTGGGGCCAGGTGGATCACCCATGTTTATGGTAGGCCATTGGATAATAAGGGCCTGAAAAATGGACGGTATAACTGTTTCCACTGTTATCTTCCTTTTTCGTATGAATCACAGACTCAGGACCATATGCAATCCGTGTGGACATCTCATGTCCAGTTATCATTGGTGACGGACGCAGATTGCGTACTGAGTGACTCAGTAGCATGCCGAGAAACTATGTGGAGCCCACAGTGATGTATGTATCTTATCCATGCCGTCCATCCGTTTTATCAGCTTATTTTAGGAAATAAGCTTAAAGTTGAAGCATATGCAAAGCTCAAGTGGCCCACATCACAGGAAACTGCGGGAATTGAATGCCTACCATTGAAAACTTCTTGGGGCAACACAAGTTTTGGATGAAGCTGATATTTTTGTTTTCCCTTCATCCATGTATCTTTGACTTTATGAGCATGGTGGATAGCGAGTACACATCACTGTGGCCCAAGGTTTCAACGGTGAATGTCAATTATTCCCACTGATTCCTGTGGTGTGGTCCACTTGAGCTTGGGTTGGATATGCTACAATTGAGGACACATGCCTAAAATGGGCTGTTAAAACATATGGACGGCATGGATAAGACACATACATCACGGTGGGCCCCACATAATATTGTCATAAGAAAGGTCGTGAATATAACCATTGGATCAGGGTCATATTGGGTGATCCAAACCGTTCATTTGATGATATAAACATATAAAGGTGACCAGTTAGAAAATTTTCAAGATTGGAAATCTTAAACTTTAGATCACTGGCCCACAAAACAACACTTACGGAGACGATCCATATTCAAATGAAAAGAGTTAAATGATCAAAGCGTTAAAATTTTCTAATATCGAGACTTTCTTATCAGGGACAACCATCATCTAGACAGTTTGTATTACCTGATATGACTCATAGATCCAACGGTTGTAGTTAAACATATCCAATTTCATACGTCCGGATGTATTTAGCAAACTCCCTCAATACCATCTTCGCTAAGGAAGCATTAATCACAATTATTGCTTCTACACAACTGAACAAGGAACATTCACCCGAGATATCTCCATCCACCCGAGATATCTCCATCCACCCGGACTCTTCACATGGTTTCTGGGGCCCACCTAATTTGTGTGGACCACAGGCCACAATCACGCGTGTTTTATGGACCCAAGCAACTTTTGTAATTTGTCTAGACGACAGCCACAAACATCCAAACATGCCGACTTAGCAAAATTTTACTGAAATCTACCCCTTCCATGTCTATCCTCTCCTTCGATAGTAATGAATGGTTCCGATTGATTCATCAAGTTCAATCAAGTGGGCCTGTTGTTGACTTAAAATATCCAAGGGTCTATTGCTCTTGTGAAAGTTACAACCGGCGCTTCTACAGGTACATTTCGGAGGTTAATACAATTTGGAAAGATTTTTCAAAACATGGTGGAAGCTAGTCACGTATAGAGCCCGACAGTACTGTTCCAAGTGGGGTCCATGATACAGCCATTTGTAATTAACATCCACCATACACGTGTATAATGGAGATTGGGCAGGTAGAAATGTATCTTGAACTATGAGTCAGTGCTACGCCTAGCACATTTACTGCTTAAAGATGGCTCCACCAACGTTACTTTTTTCTCATCAATCTATCATATATGCGCCATACACGTGTCCCAGAATTTGGGACCATGGGCCTATTATCCAAGCCTTTGATCGGATGGGACCTACTGTGGATGGGGGATACATCAAAAACGAAAAATCCTTCAGATTGGAAATTCTTACCATCAATGGCCTCCGTTTAGAAGGTTCCAGAGAAAATACAATGACTGCTCGCATTCAACAGAAAACAGTCCAACAAACAAAGGTTAAAATCGTCTATTCTGGGAGATTTTTGGGCTGTTCCCCTTCCTGTGATCAGTCCCATAAAATCAACGGTTAGATCATCAAAGCACAGTCTCTGTAGATCGAAAAATGAGTTACTGAGTATAGAACTATTGTACGTCCAATAGTACAAAATATTGACCGTAGGTGAAGGGGAACACGTATTGACGTGGCAAAGTTTTGTGGCCCCACCATAATGATTGTATTATATCCACACCTTCACACCATTTTGCGAGATCAATACGGGGCATCAGTCCAAACGTGAGGTAATTTAAAGCTCAAGTGGACCACAGCATATAAAGCAGTTGAGATTTAATGTCTGCCATGATGTCTGCCATTGAAAACTTGACGGGTGCATGTAAGTTTTGCAGGTCACATGATCTTAATAGGATATTTATAAGGGTGCACATCAAATCGGTAGAATATAGAATAAATTAAAACTAATTAAATAGTCTGATTTAATCTGATTTTAAAGTGCACTGATTTTGATTCTGATTTCAAAAATTAAAAAATTAATTGCATTGGTTCAATTCTTAATTCGAGAGTAGGTAGAACGAAACCAAATCATGAACCGATCCGTAGTACAAACCATGGATCCAAACTGCAGAAGTGAACTTGGAACCAAACTCAAAATCGAACTAGGAACTCTTTAATTGTTTTTATATTTGAGTCGTATAATTTATGGTTTACAATGTATCATTTGATTAATTTCAGAAATATATTTTTACACAGTATATATAAAATTTAAATCATTCATTAAATAGATCATAACATAAATGAACATAAACTAGATTATAAAATAAAATATACGGTTGGGCTGAATTATAAAATATTCAAAACCGTGGAATTGAACCGATTTTAATGGTCCAGTTTCAATTTGGTTATAATATGCTAATGGTTCAGTTTCTATTCCAAATATTTTAGAATCATTAGGAGCATTTCAGTTTCAATTTCAACCAAAAATCAAATCCAACCGACCCGTGTGCACTTAGATATTTCCGCAATGGGCGTCATTGTCCCCAATGCTTTCTTTGGTTTGGTCTACTCGGCTTTGGATATCTCTCGGTTCATGTCCCAAGTCTAGAATGGATGGACGTGTACATCATGGTGGGGCCACGGAACTTTGCTTCCTCAACACACCACGGAGGTCAGTGGTGGGTGCCCGACCAAGCAATCAGCGTCGGGGTGAAGGGCATCTCAATGAAGATGGATTTGACACCCAACTAGTAGCGTACGTCTCCTGACGCAGTGTAGTAGTTCCAGGAGCTCTGCGAAGCAGTGGTCCCGTACTTTCAATCTTGCCAATGTTTCCGTACTTTCAATCTTGCCAATGTTCTCATGCTTCAGCGATCCACACCGTTGATCTGATGGGCCCAATTGCCTCTCAGATTGGAATATTCAAATTCTTGGACCCAGGGCCTTCTCTCACTAGATACAGACCATTGCTGCATTCTTTATTAATTGCCTATTTATATGCTAGTTATCTAAGGGTTAGGATATCTGATCAGGCCTTCTCATTCAACGTAGAGCATTGCCATCTTTTCTCTAATTTGACCATATTAACCATTGATCGAACGGTTGTGACGTGGCAATTTTTTTTATTAAAATCCCCTATCCAATGGCAAATCGTATGTTTGCTTAGTTTCGGAGGCATGTAACCGAAAAATTTACAACTGCACGACCCATTTAAGGCCCGTTTACATTTGCAGACCCACTTCGTTTTCCCTTTCAAAAATACGCCCAATGCGTACGGACTCCTTGTTAAAGGTCGAAATTACCCCTGCTTTTTCCTTCGAGCGGATCGGCCGCTGCTCAAAGACGAGCGCTGGCACTCCTCGAACTCCGAGTTGTACGAACGGCTCAAAAGATATCAAAGTTACATGAGCCCCACAGTTACGTATTTATTATATCCACAACGTTCATCCATATTTTGAGATCATTTTAGACCGTTATCAAAAAAAAAAAAAAAAAAATCATATCCAAAGATCAACTGGACCACACCACAAAGAGCATAAGAAAATTGATTTTCACCGTTGAAACTTTTGTAAGGACCACCATAACATTTATTTTCCATCCAATCTAATCATAAGGTTACAAAAACATGGATGAAGAGGAAAAACAAATTTCGTAATGATCCAAAACTTCTATGACCCCTAAAAGGGTTTCAACTGTAGACGTTCAATCCTCCACTGCCTTTTACAGTGTGGTCCACTTGATGGTTAAATCTATCTTATTTTTCTTCTCAAGACTTATAATGAATTCACCAAATGTATGGACGGTTTGGATATAACACATACCTCATAAAAGGACTCACAAAGGCAGAAGGTATTACAACAAGGAAAAAAAAAAGGTGAAGAAGCTGGAATCTATGGCTACGGATATAATCCGTAGCCATAACTGCAGCCCATGTATTTTCATTATTTCGTTTGATATGTCTTCGATTAATCAAAAAAGGTTCATATCTATCTAGTGACTTCGCATAAAGAATCCTTTAATTTTCGATATATCGAAGTGTACTCGATATTATCGAAGATATAACTACGGATTATAGCCGTAGCCATAACTGCAGTCTGTAAAAGTCTATGCAATTTTTTAATTTTTAATATTTTTATTTTTATTTTTTACATGGAGAACTTTATTTTACCTATAATTTTCTCTAATACATATTTATATAAATATGTATATATAAGCATATAAAAAAAATCTCTCTTTTTATTCATTTCTTTCTTTATTCATTAAACAAGAATATCTTCTAAACCAAAATTAGTTACTTGATGTACCCTATATGATTTTGGGGTAGGAGAAGCTACTTTAGCCAACTAACCTAGTTATTTTCAAAGATTCCATCAGGTCGATGGTCGAAAATCCATTTCATATTCACTTTGCGGTCAATTTCAATTAGTTCGCGGTCAATTTCGTTCATTTCATTTACTTCATGGTCATTTTCATGCATATCACGGTCATTCCCGCCGATTCTGTGTTGATTCACGGTCATTTCCATGCATTTCACGGTCATTTCCATGCATTTCATGGTCAATTCCCTTCACTTCACAGTCATTTCCATGCATTTCACAGTCAATTCCTTCACTTCACGGTCATTTTCATGCATTTCATGATCAATTCCCACGATTCTGCCTCACTTCACAGTCATTTTCATGCATTTCACGGTCAATTCCCTTCACTTCACGGTCATTCCCAGGCATTTCATGGTCATTTCCTTGCATTTGGAAGGAAATTGACCGTGAAATGCATGGAAATGACTGTGAAGTGAAGGGAATTGATCGTGAAGTGAAGAGAATTGACTGTGAAATGCATGGAAATGACCATGAAGTGAAGGGAATTGACCATGAAATGCATGGAAATGACCGTGAAGTGAGGCGGAATCGTGAGAATTGACCGTGAAATGCATGAAAATGATCGTGAAGTGAAGGGAATTGACTGTGAAATGCATGAAAATGACCGTGAAGTGAAGGGAATTGACCGTGAAATGCATGAAAATGACTGTGAAGTGAAGGGAATTGACTGTGAAATGCATGGAAATGACCGTGAAGTGAAGTGAATTGACTGTGAAATGCATGGAAATGACCGTGAAGTGAGGGAATTGACCGTGAAATGCATGGAAATGACCGTGAAGTGAAGGGAATTGACCATGAAATGCATGGAAATGACCGTGAAATGCATGGAAATGACCGTGAAGTGAAGGGAATTGACCGTGAAATGCATGGAAATGACCGTGAAGTGAGGGAATTGACCGTGAAATGCATGGAAATGACCGTGAAGTGAAGGGAATTGACCGTGAAATGCATGAAAATGACCGTGGAGTGAAGGGAATTGACTGTGAAATGCATGGAAATGACCGTGAAGTGAAGGGAAATGGCCGTGAAATGCATGGAAATGACCATGAAGTGAGGGAATTGACCGTGAAATGCATGGAAATGACCGTGAAGTGAAGGGAATTGACCGTGAAATGCATGAAAATGACCGTGAAGTGAAGGGAATTGACCGTGAAATGTATCGAAAGGACCATGAATCAACACAGAATAGGTGGGAATGACCGTGATATGCATGAAAATGACCATGAAGTAAATGAAATGAACGAAATTGACCACGAACAGATTGAAATTGACTGCAAAGTGAATATAAAATGGATTTTTGACCATCGACCTGATGGAATCTTTGAAAATAACTAGGTTAGTTGGCTAAAGTAGCTTCTCCTACCCCAAAATCATATAGGGTACATCAAGTAACTAATTTTGGTTTAGAAGATATTCATGTTGAATGAATAAAGAAAGAAATGAATAAAAAGCGAGAATTTTTTTTTATATGCTTATATATACATATTTATATAAATATGTATTAGAGAAAATTATAGGTAAAATAAAGTTCTCCATGCAAAAAATAAAAATATTAAAAATTTAAAAATTGCACAGACTTTTATAGACTGCAGTTATGGCTACGGCTATAATCCGTAGCTATATCTTCGATAATATCGAGTACACTTCGATATATCAAAAATTAAAGAATTTTTTATGCAAAGTCACTGGATAGCTTTTGACCTTTTTCAATTAATTGAAAGACTTTCGATTAATCGAAGACATAACAAACGACATAATGAAAGTACATGGGCTGCAGTTATGGCTACGGATTATATCCGTAGCCATAGATTCCAGCTTCTTCTTTTGTTTTTTACCTTGTTGTAATCCCTTCCGCCTTTGTGGGTCCTTTTATGAGGTATGTGTTATATCCAAACTGTCCATATATTTGGTGAACTCGTTATAAGTCTTGAGAAGAAAAATAAGATAGATTTAGCCATCAAGTGGACCACACTGTAAAAGGCAGTGGAGGATTGAACGTCTACCGTTGAAACTCTTTTAGGGGTCACGAAAGTTTTGGATCATTACGAAATTTATTTTTCCTCTTCATCCAGATCTTTGTGACCTTATGAATAGATTGGATGGAAAATAAATGTTACGGTGGGCCCTACAAAAGTTTCAACGGTGAAAATCAATTTTCTGCTGCTCTTTGTGGTGTGGTCCAGTTGATCTTTGGATATGATTTTTTTTTTTTTGGATAACGGTCCAAAATGATCTCGAAATATGGATGAACGTTGTGGATATAATAAATACATAACTGTGGGGCCCATGTAACTTTGATATCATGAGCCGTTCGTACAACTCGGAGTTTGAGGAGTGTCAACGCTCGTCTCCGAGCAGCGGGCCAATCCGCTTGAAGGAAAAAGCAGGGATAATTTCGACCTTTGGTAAGGCGTCCGTACGTATGGGGTGTATTTTTTAAAGGGAAAATGAAGTGGGCCTGGAAATGTAAATGAGCCTTAAATGGGTCGTACAGTTGTAAATTTCTCCATGTAACCCAGTGGCTATTGATTCCTAAATAACCAAAAACAGAACTTTAGAAATTCAAAAAGTAGCTCCCTCAAGGTTATTGTCCCACCTAAAAACTGCAAATTACTCTGAAAATAAGGTAAATGTCTGAACGAAGCCATCTTTTGGAAATGATCTCATTAACAAATCACACATTTTCAAACATCTGCCATTAATATCATATGGGCTGATACATTGCATTCCGAGGCCAACCAACCAAGTCGAATCCAACAAAAAATTAAATTAAATTAAAGTGTGTCCAATCCAACAAAATTTATTCCAAGTTTTGGCTAAATTCAGCTGCTTGGGGTGTAAGATGATTGTGTTTGGTTTAGAGCTGGGCAAGACCCAACTAAATTCGGCAGATTCGACTCAGTCAAATCCGATCCAACTCAACTCGAACCGAATGCCAAGACCGGATTCGGATCGAGTAGACCCACCCTGATCCAAATCCTGACCAAGTCAAATTCATGTTACGTAGTACCCAATCTGACTCAATCTAAAATCCGATCCGGTCAGATCCAATCCGAAACTCAGATTGGAATCGGATAGTATAAATTAAACTTTTTATTTTTTTACCCTTTACCATTTCATCTACCCTAACCCTACCCACGCCGACGTCACAGCAAACCCGATCGAAATTCAAGCCAGCTAGGAGCCTAGCACCTAATCTTTACCGATCATCCTCGTCCACTCATCAGATATGTTTATTTTTTAAGTTTTTTTTTCCTATATTTTTTCGAGCTCGGGATCTCGAGCACATGCCCACCCTGGCTTAAGAGCTCGGGTACAAGCCATTGGTGATCCGGCCGAGATCAAAACCTCGATCGTGGCCCACCATGGCTTTAAATGGACACGAATTTGCTACTCAAGTGATGTCATCATGTTCTTTGGGCCCCACTATGATGTATGTGTTGCATCTACACCATCCATCCTTTTGGAGAGATCATTTTAGAGTATGCTGGCCCGGCCTAGCTCGACCTTACTAGTGGACTGCCTAGCTCGACCTCGCTGGTGGCCTGCCCTAGCTCGACCTTGCTGGTAGCCTGATCCAAATCGTACCTAACTTGATCCGATTCGATTTCTCTGACCGAGTCAGACTCAGTTCGAATTAGCCCAGCTAAGATTCGGTTCGGAGCAAGTCATGCCTGTTGGACTGTGTCCCAAGTTGTATCGAGTTCGAGTTAGGGAGTTGGCAAAACCGCATCAAGTCGAGTTGGACCTAACTCGGTCTAACTTGACTCGATGCCACCTCTAGTTTGGATGCACTAATTATTTAAAACCATTTTACCTCGCACATTTGGATACACTTCCATAAACCTCATCTAGCAACCACTCATTGAACGTCAACTTTGAAAGGGATTGCATTTATCCTTCTTTTTTTTTTTTTTTTCTTTTAAGAGAGAGGTCTTCAAGGTTCAGGCAGAAAATTGCATTTTGGTTGCTTTCAATTAGACTCCGAATAAACGCAATTGCAATTTGAGGGCCACTCTATGTTAGGAAACATCAATACGGGCCATTTGGAATTGAGGAGAGTCGTCCTCTTGGTGCAAGCCATCCAACTCATAGGTTATCCACGGATTGTTAAACCCATTCATGCACAGGAACCTAGGAAAAAAAAAGGCAATGTGACCAAAAACTTACAACCATTGATAGCGTCTATTCAGAAAAAAAGGTGGAACAACATCGAGGATAGCTTGTTCTTAGTTTAGTGCGGACGAAACGTTGCTTCGTATGCATAACGTGCTGAATGTGTTGCGTGTGTGACCATCCAAAGTTCAAGCACCCCACATTTGTGCGTACCACCATCAATCTCCAAGCATCAAATATATGCCATGCGTGTCAATGTGTACATGATCAATAAATGCTACATATGCCACCACATCAAGCTCCCACCATGTGCCACCATCCATTTTACTCCTTGTTTTGTTTGACAATCAAGGGAAGAATAGCTAGACCAAGATAACATAACCTAGATGGCCTTTCCCAAGATAGAATGACCTAGCCGGTGCCAACACAATTTTGCTTGCCCTCGCTTCAACAAACTGCAAGTTTGCAGTCGATTTCACTAGCACATCCGAACACAACCTTACATGTCAGGTTGTCAAATTAAAATCAATGCACCACCCTGTCCACAGACCACTTTAAATATAGGAAAACTCTGAAAACTCTTCGCAGGCAAGCCATAACACAATCAACGAACGGAAAAGATCTACATTGCAGACAGAGAAATTCATGTCCGTCAATCATCAGAGAAACAAACAAAAGCATTAAACTTTGCAGCAGCAATAATGCATTATTTTTGTCCTAAACAACAGACACATGAACATATCACGGTTGTCAAGTTTCAAAGTTCCAACAAGACATGTAACCAACCTTACAGTTCTCCACCAAGCTCCACGCGGAGGTTGTCGTATGGATAGACTTTTGGTGTCTGATCAGAAACAATGACAAAATTTCAGCAGCAATTTCACATTGTTTCATGTGTTAAATAGATCTATGGTTTCTCAGGCCACATATATCTGAAACACAAAAGCATGGTTGCAAGCAACACAAAAGGTAAAAAGCAAACAAGTAAAAACAATTAATCACGCTCTTCACATCCCCCCTTTAGAATAAAAATCAGCTAATCTGATATAAATTAGTTATTGTCAGAGGATCCATGGCTCACATGTCACGACATATCACCCTTATACAAGATCCAAGCCACTCATCTGACAAGCCACAATGTAACTCCCTGGCCCAAGAATGAGGCCAATCCACACGCAGAATTTGAACAATTGGTTATTTTTCAGTTAATTGTCCATTTCTTTTGTCCAAGTCTAGCCCATCTGATGAGAGGACCAATCTGACTTTTGTGTCAGGGCATCTACATGGTGACCTGCCTGATGAGTGATGAATGACTTGAATATCACACGTGAAATGTTGGCACGTGTGAGCCACCGGGATGGGACTTGAGCAAATTCTGTTGACGAGGCCCTAGCAGGTATGGTCGCCGCCATTCTATATCACTTAGTTTACCTCTTCGACTAGATTCTTTATTTCAGCTTTTCTACTGATGAGGGAATAAATAGCACAAATAAAAAATTGCAAGTGTTGACAGAATCATTGGTGAGAACCAACAACAGTGATATAAGAGATGTTTGCTCACTACTTCGAGGTTCTAGCCCACAGGCACCTCCACATGTGGCTATGCATGCTAACTGGGCACATGCATATGACATCCAGGCCACGTATCAGGTGGAAAACAGTGTAGATTATCCAGCCAAAAGCCAGTCCAGAAAACCACTTAGGCCAGCCACAAATGAACAAAAACATTGGACAGACGTTTTCAAGGCCATCTATTCTGTCTGTTCCCGTGCGGCTGACCTGACAGTTAAATAGCTTGAGTTTCATTATCTACACTGGTTCACATGAGATACACAGATAACATTTGCCAGGTTGGCATGTGGAGCCCTAAATAGAGGTGCATGTAGACTAGTGGAGGATACATGAGGGGTTAGCAAACCTTCACTATCCCAGGTATGCTGATAGAAATTGATTTCATCATGCATTGAGGACATAATGTTCTTGCATGATTACTTGCGATGACAGGAGATTCAACTTGGCATAGAAAGATAATAGATACAAACATTCTCCAAGTCGTTGAAAAGCCTTCATGATGACAGTTATAAACAACAACATAAAATCAGAAACAAAGGGCAGTTTCTACCAAGTATCTTGAAACTAGCACTGATAGTTAACAGCAGAATTAATCTCGTTCACTATCTGCACCATAAAATAAGAGTAATCCACCAAATTTGGGGAATGAATCATACAAAGATAAATGATAGACAACAAGGAATTATTCCAAATATCTAACTGTCCGAATTGTAGATATCCAAACAACTAATCAGATAAAAGATCAAGTGTTTACTAGAGAAGAATGATTGCACGAGACACTTAATCCAGTCCTAACCATCCATTACTCCTAATCCCAACCATCTATTTCAATAGGAAGTTGACAATGACTAATATGTCCTAGATCCCATCACAAGATTCACAACCATACAGCACTTCTGTAATTTGGTCATGATAATTAATATCAAAATCATATGATTTGGGCTCAAATTGAGCCAACTCGATATTCTTTCAAAAGAAGACCACTGGACATTGCTTGGTAACAAAAAAGTGGCCCAAAAATAACCACCAAAATAGGGGTACCTATGTACTGTAGCTAAATAATCTTTTTTGGTCACGTATGAAACTTACAGAATATATCAAATAATGTACCATAACGGCACATAGATCAAATGGACAATCATGTGGATCAATCAGACAATCACGTGGGGCCCAATAACTTCGGACAATGTCGTGGACCTAATCTACTGATTGGATATCTTGATCGTCGCCACCTTGGGCTACATCATTAAAGAGGCCCAAATTGCCTATCCCTAACCAAGAAACAAAACCAAAAACAGCGGTGGCCAACTAAAATGAGAGGCAATGTTCTGCACAGAATAGCAACATGGTACAGAATGAGAGAAAAAAAGTAGACAACCTCAAGCTCACCTTCCACACTAAAGGGACCACTTCATAATTTCCTTAGCTATAGATGTGAGAGAGAGAAAGTAGACAACCTCGAGATAAACATTCTTCCGAGTCCACAGATCTCCATGAAAAAGCCCCCAAAACACTCACACCCCAAATGACAATCGAAGTCTCCCTCGATCATTGTAGCCCACAACTGGATTTCAAAGAGCTTTTTGACACCTTTCCAAAGAGCACAACTAATGTGTTCAACTGGGTATGTGCGTCCTCATTGCCTCCTCTTCCTCGGCATCTAGCTCATGGAGCTATCTTGGCTTAGCAGAAAATTAGAAAGAAGTACGAAGAAGAAAAGAGGTTTTGGGACAAAGACAATAGAGATGGTTTTACTTTGAGGGAAAAGAAAAGAGGTTTTGGGACAAAAGACAATAAAGATGGTTTTACTTCGAGGGAAAGCCTTCCTCCAGAATTTTAATAATAATAATATTCTTTTTCTACATCATTTATTCAAAGACTTCTCTAATTTATAGGAAACATTACAATGTTAAACAATCCCTACAAAATAGCAAATCTCCTACATGTTAAAGAATCCCTAAAAAATAGTAACGACTAGAAAACTTTAACATCAAATAACAACCCAACTCACAAATAATTGACCCATCAAATCTCTCTAATATTCATCTACTCTCTTCATTGATGATGATGTGGCCTTGCATGTGCTTGCTTGTGGAAACACACGTGAAAATCCAAGCCATTAATCGTGAGCACATAACAACTCCCCCCACCCCCCCTCAAAAATAAAAATAAAAAATCGCGCGTCCATAAGAGCTATTTGTGGAAACTTTTGCTAAATATCTTTCAAATCCTCCCAAGTTGCCTCATCTGGTGATAAATGTTGCTAATGAATTAGTATTTCTCATCATTTGTTCCTCATTCAATGGTCTAAAATTACTTGTGGTGTTGGGACGATGGAGTCATCTTCATCTTGGACTGTTGGAAGGGAAGGTTGCAGTGCTACCTTTGCTCCTATTTGCTTCTTGAGGGAAACATGAAATGTTGAGTGAATGCAAGACCCAGCAAGTAAAGCTTGTAGGCAACCAGCCCAATCCTCTGAAGTATCTTAAATGGTTCATACAATCAAGGTGAGAGTTTAATATTCTTACAAAGGGTGAGGGAGATATGCTCGTACAGTTGTAGTCTTAAGTAAACCCAATCACCAACCTTAAACTCACTATCCGTGTGATGTTGATAAAAAATCCTTTTCACGCGAGATTGAGATGCCTAGACCTGATCTCGCAACTCCACCAGGATCTGCTCTCTCTCTCTCTCTCTCTCTCTCTCTCTCTCTCTCTCTCTCTCCACTATTTCAACCTTGGTGGTGCCTGGAACGAATGACAATAATGTTGGTGGGGCCATCCATAAACAATTTCAAACAGGGTCTTTTTTGTTGAAGAGTGGATGTTGGTGTTGTAGCAAAACTTAGCCCACAAAATCCATTTCACCTATTCCTTGGGTTTGGAACTTGTAAAGCATCGAAGGTACATTTCTAACGTCTGATTGACTACCTCTATTTGTCCATCAGTTTGGGGGTGGAATGCAGAACTGAAATTAAAATCAGTGCCATTCAATTTGAATATCTCCTTCCAAAAAATGCTTGTAAATGTTAGATCCCGATCACACACAATTTATTGCAGCATACCATGTGTTAGACGCAAAATCAATTTTGCATGCATTTTATTTATTCAAAAGGGGAGAGTTCGTAGGCATTCATAAATAATATAAACAAGCACAAAATATTCTAGATTTTATTTCAGAGATTCCAAATTCTATATAATCCAGGCTATGATCTAGCACAATCCATTAATTACATTGTGTAGAATACCCTTGATTAAAAGGCAAAAGACTACGTCCGCAAGGGACCATGTCCTTTATAGAAGTTCACTTAGACCGGTCAAGGGATCCCTTGGACAGTGTTGAGCTAATGGTTTAGATCACACCATTCCCAAGAGTCAAGTGTTTATCCCATGTTATTTTAGTCCTAGGCTAGACGATCATTGAACCTCTGACCAAGCAAAGCAACTCAGGGCCCATGCTCATCTCTAGGACAAGAGACCTCTTGAAGACCTACTACGGCTCTGAGCTTAAGCAGTCTAGCCCTCGGGTACTAGATTTAAATGGGTAAGGCATTAAACGACTCTAAGTGGTTGAAGTCCTTAGTATTGACACAATTCCAAGTCATTTTCGGAGTTCGTTTCGATCCTAATGTGATGATTTTGTATGTATTTGTATGGAGACACCCCCTGTAGGCATAGTAAGAGTTGTTATCTGGGTTTTAAAGACAAGTCACACATATATGCAACGTGCGGATATGGACTCTGGGCTATGATAACTTCTTGCTCAACCTAGAATACAAGACCGAATTTAGAATGCTAGCACGATCGTCACGTTAGGATGATAGGCATGTAATCATTACGCCCTTTGGTGGGTTGAACTAGCGAGCCAATATTACAGCCTTAGAGACACCTGGAGACACGTGTCATTTGTAACATGAGCAACCCGTGATCGCTTCTCGTTGGAACCTCCACCATTGTCCAAGACTGCTTAGGGAGGCTTAAGCATCCTTCTAAAACCCTCACGGGAGACGAGATCAACAGTTGAGCGGGGCAACTAGGTTATCGCGCCAGACAAGTGTGATGCCACCCCCCGGGCGTCGCCGAGCAATTTGGCCACCACGCGGAGAGGCTGGTCCCCGTGCCAGGAAGCTAGCAACCACGTTAGCCTCTCTCCTTCATCGTTTCTTCCTCGGTAGATAGTTGGGTTGGTGCGTTGAAGCCCTCTCTCGGGAAAATTGGTTATACTAGGGAAGTCCCTCGCCTACCGGTGACTAGAACATGAGATTCCGGTGAAAAAATTGGGATTCCTATGACGAAATTTGGGTTTCTGGTGACGGAATTGAGTTTTTGGTAACGAAGTTGGGTTTCTTACAACGGAATTGGGATTCCAACGAGGTCTTTCTATTACCCCACACCTAAAGACCAAAAGTTTCAAAGTTCTTCCCCATTTGAAGTAACAGAGAGGGCCATTTATAACCGAGGAAACCGGGAAGTCAGGAAATAGAAAGATGCCACGTGGCGTGCTCTACATAGGGGGTTCGGTGAGCTATGTGGTGGTTTGGACTTTTGTGCATCAGCCAAGGCCTCCGAGCCAAACATTAGGGCCATTGTGTATGGCATTTGGCTGTCACGTGAGGCGTGTGAGCCGTCACGCCGAAGGTCGCGTTTCTACGTTGAAGGCCCCTGTTCTCCTTTTCTTCTTGAATTCGATACATTTAATTCACTTTCTTTTCTTCCTCAAAGTAGTATGTCCGCACATCAACCCTTATTCAAATTTTTTAGACCCTAACACCATGCAACTTAAAGACTTGATCAAAAAATACTTGGGCCACACTTGCAACCGTCCAAGGATGAGAAATGGGTATGAAATGAGCATATTTAGAAAACCTATCTACCACAACATAGATGGTTGACTTAACATTAAATGTCGGTTACCCATCAATGAAGTCCATGGAGATATCAGCCAAAACTTGAGTAGGTATAGGTAATAGCTGCAACAGTCTAACTGGTGATAGATTCTTTGCTTTGTGGCGCTGACAAGTATCACATTGCTTGATAAGTTCTTTGATTTTTTGCCTCATCCCCTTCCAATTGAAAATTGGACAGATCCGATGTAGCTTCTTCTGGTAACTTTCATAGGTACTGAAATGGATCTCCTTGATGATGATGGCATTAAGTGGAGAATCCTCCGGTAAGTATAGACGATTCTTAAAGAAAAGAATCTCATCATGATACTCCCCGAGCCCAATGGCTTCATTATCTAGGCACAATTGAACTAGCCGTTGTAACTGAGGATGAGTTTTGATGTTCTCCTTAATGGGTTCCGACCACCTTGGCACTGAAATGGTTGCAACCTCCACCTTCTCATACCGCCTAGACAGAGCATCGACTAACATTTTTCACTTCCATGTTTGTATTCTACAATGAAGTCATACCCTCATTAACTTAGTGAGCCATCCTTGTAGGGCCGCTATAGTGATTCTCTACTCCTAGAGATATTTTAAGCTTCTCTGATCGGTTCTAACAATGAACTGATGTCCCAAAAGATATGGACACCACTTCTATACTGTCAAGACCAAAGCTAGCATCTCCTTCTAGTACATAGACAAAGTTAATTTTTTTCCATGCAAAGCTTGACTGAAGAATGCAATGGGTCGTCGATCTTGGAACAGTATTGCTCCAATATCCAAACCTGATACATCATATTATACAATAAAGGACTTAGAGAAATCAGGAACTGCAAGGACTGACAACTGCATCATTGCATGCTTCAACTGCTTAAATGCCTCTTCTGCGTTAGGGTGCTAAGAGAGAGTCGTTCTACAGTATGGATGTGAATGGACCTGCTATCTTCCCATAATTTTGGATGAACTTTCGATAATATGCCATCAGGCTTAGATACCCACAAAGGGCTTTGAGAATGGTGGGCTTGGCTAGAGCTATTTTAAAAGGGGGGGAGTTGTAATGTGCTTATGATTAATGGCTTGGATTTTTACGTGTTTGCCACAGGCAAGCACATGCAAGGTCACGTCATCATCAATAAAGACAGTATATGAATGTTAGAGAGATCGAACGGGTCAATAATTTGTGAGTTAGGTTATTATTTGATGTTGAAGTTTTCTAGTCAAAGCAATGAGTTGTTGCTATTTTTTAGGGATTGTTCAATGTGTAGAGGATTTATTGTTTTGTAGGAAATTTTTAACGCGCAGGGAATTTGCTATTTTGTAAAAATTATTTAATGTAGTAATGATTTGTATAAATCAGAGTAATCTTTTGAATAAATGAGTTAAAAAAAAAAAAAAAAAAGAAGAAGATTATTACTAAAATTTTGGATGAAGGCTTCCTCTCGAACTAAAACCACTATATTGTCTTTCACCCTAAACTTCTTTTCTTCTTATTACTTCTCTTTAATTTGTCACTCAACCAAGATAGCTCCACTGATGCATTCAACTTAGTATATGCGTCCTCCTTGCCTTCCCCTACCTATTCCTCGATCTCTAGTACTTAGAGTTATCTTGGCTAAGTGACAAATTAGAGAGAAGTAATAAGAATAAAAGAAGTTTTGGGAAAAAAGATAATAGAGATAGTTTTACTTCGAGGGAAAGCCTTCCTCCAAAATTTTAGTAATAATATTCTTTTTTTTGCTTCTTTCATTCAAAGACTACTCTGATTTGTAGGAAACATTACAATGTTAAAAAATCCCTACAAAATAGCAAATCCCCTGCACATTAATAAATCCCTACAAAATAGTAAATCCCCCACACGTTAAACAATCCCTAAAACTAACAACAACTCCTACTTTGACTAGAAAACTCAACATCAAATAACAACCCAACCCACAAACAATTGGCCCCTTAAATCTCTCTAACGCTCATGTACTCTTTTTATTTATGATGACGTGGCATTGCATGTGTTTGCTCCATTAATCATGAGCACATAACATCAACTTACCACTTTCATGGAATCATAGGACCAAATTGGGCTCCAAAACTGCAGGACCATTCAAACCCCTCTCATGTCATCCCAAATAAGCCCTTCAACCCCACCTGCCTAGATGCTCACACAAGTGAAGATCGAAGTTGAGTTTGAGAGAACCCACAACCACGGGCTCTCCTCGATAGAATTTTGAAGCATGACATTTTGTGGAAATCAAGCAACTTGGATACACTTTATATGACAATTTTGAGACATCCATTAATGAAGCCATCCGAGGATTGTTGATAGAGCTTCTATGCACAAACGAGCTCAAAAATTTGCCAGTAAACGATGGGATGCTTTCTTATTTATGAATGGTATTTTGGGTAGTAAATCACCATCCTAAAAGAATAAGATGAAAATGAGTAAAGAAAAGGAGATCAAATCGTCTTAACTCTTTAAGGCTAACAAGGTTGCTAATGCTTTAGCCGAAGAGGGAACTGGGCAATGTTGTCATAATCATTATCACATCGTGAATTTTAATCAAATGTAACTTGTATTCATATTGTATCGTAAATTGTACCATAAATCATAAGTTTTTTCCAATTTTCTTAAATAAATAAAAAATCAATTATTCATTTTCTCATGAAATGCACCAAAAACAACACTAATCATGATATTATCATGTGAATGTGTTATTTTGTGATAATCAAGTAAAATACATCAACCCTTTGCCCTTGTACATGTATTCAACCGTATAATTCAAAAGAAAAAAAAAAAAAACTTTTGTCATTTACATGTATTCCTTTCTATAATATATATATATATGGGAAAAGGTACTATGCGCTCGACCTCACAATAAGCTCCCGTGAGGTCCAGCAATGTGGGCCCCACCATGATGCGTGTCGACCATCAACACCGTGCATTTGATGGATACCCTTTAAATTATGGGATATCCTAAAAATCATCCGTATATGGAACTCAGGTGGACCATACCATCTAAAATCATGTGAAACACCGTTAAAACATATAAGAGCACTTGGTGGAGCCCACCTGAGTTTTGAATGCTGCTGAAACTTGGTCTGAACCCTCATACAAGTGGGACACACATAATGGATGGGCTGGATTAGCAAACCACATTTTTTATGGGCCCCAAAAATGATTATGAATGTTTTAATGGTGCACGGCCCCTCTCCACTTCTGTATGTGGTGTGGCCCACACAAGTCACGGATTGACTTGATTTTTGAGACCTAGGCCCACGATGGAATGGTGCATCTGACTGATGGGGTAGATGTTCGAAACGCATCACGATGGGGCCCACACGGCTCAACCTCATGGAACGAACTCGTGAGGTCGAGCGCATAGTACCTTTTCCCTATCTATCTACAAACAAACAAAATGTCCAAAATATGTTCGGCCCAGCCCTCAACATCTACTACCCTTTGCCCTTGGCTCTAACCATATGAGTCAACAACATCATCTTCACCGGCACTAATATTAATATTGATATTAGCAATAATATCAGCTCTTCTTTAGAATTTGATATTGAAACACATTCATCTTCATCCTCTTCTAGCACTTTTGCTCTTTCCATTACTTCTAATTAAAAGTTTTTTAAAACCTATAAAATAATTTATACTTATCAGTTTAGCATAATTAAATGAGACTAATAAACTTAAGTTGACAAGAGTACAAGATTAGACTACAACATACAATCATACCACGATGTCTGCGAGGTAGAGCTTACAACTTCATCACCCTCTAACACCTTGACAAAAGATTCACCCATATTCATTCGATCATTATTGACAAGTTATTCCTGTTTGAAGACAAACATAATGGCGGAACACCAAAGCAAGAATTTGCAGATAAAACAAAGCCTCTAAATTAACGCGGGGGGCTAGTGAAAGCTACTTCTTCCCCTTCCTCATCCGAGTGGTGAACTAGGAGGGAAGGAACATTCCATGCATGGAATGATAGAATAGAATAACCATCAACTACTTGGGTTAGGTTAATTACATACTATAGTTAATTATGAAACTATAAGTTCCAAGTAGATACGATCCAAAAAGATAAATAAAGTTGAGTAATAGAGATTGAATGCCCTTCCTCTAATTGTAAAATACAATCTTCAACTTGAAGTGCGTCATGCGAAGAGAGAGAAATCAATGGCTCAATCCAATCTGCTTAAAGAATCCAATAATGAGTGGATCATCAAGAAGGAGAATTTTGCCCTTTTTATAGATAATGATTAAATGAATACGAGTGAATGTTTTTTCGAAGCATTAGAGGGTGATGAAGGTGTAAGCTCTGCCTTACGAGGGAAATTGTATGATTATGTGTTAGTCTAATCTTGTACTTTGTAGACTTACACTTAATAGTGACATTTAGTTATACTGAATTGATAAAAATAAACTATTTTTTTTAGGTCCTAAAAAACTTTCAATTAGAAGCAAAGTAATAGGAAAAAGCAAAAGTTGGAGAAGATGAGAAAGAGGAATTTATTTTAACATCAAATTCTGAAGAAGAAGAAGATGTTATGCTAACATTGATATTAATATTAGTGGGAGGATGATGGTGTCAACTCAGATGGTCAGAGCGAGAACCAAGAATAGATGCTGAGGGCCAAGCTGGACATGTTTTGGACATTTTTTTTATTTATTTATTTTTGAATTATAGAAATGAATACATGTAAATGAGCAAAGGATTTTTTTTAAATTTTTTTTTTTCTTTTTGAATTATATAGAGATGAATATATGTACAATGCAAAAGGTTGATATATAGAACTTGGTTATAAGAAAATGACATGTTTATACACCTACAAATACATTGTATACAGTTGATCACATGAAAATGTCATGATTTTTTTTTTTAAATTTTTTTTGCATATTTATGTGAAAATGGACAATGAATGTGTTAATTAATTTTTCTTATTTATTTATAATTTTAAATAATAATAATAATAAGATATATTTAAGAAAGTTGAAATAAAAAATAAAAAATATTATAATTGATGATGCGATTTATCCTCGCTTATGATTCATGATACAATTTATCCCCGCTTATGATTCATGATACAATTTATCCCCGATTACGATTCACAATATTAAGGTGAAGGTTAGTACTTCCAGTCACTTTTGAGCAATAATCCAATGTAGGATCATTATCCTTATGCTTAGACTTTTTCACCGTCTTCGAGAACAATCAACACAATACTAAAGTAAAGACAAAATAAAATAAAATAAAAACAAATATTAGGAAAAACAATTATTTCCTTAAAATAAGCATAGAAATCTTTAATATTCAAAAGAATCCTAAGTAAATAAAAAGACAATATATTGAATAGTTTTCAACTTATTTACCCTAAAAAGTGAACAATGAAATGGGTAAAAAAGAATCTATAAGTATTTCTATATTTTTTTTTACCAATTTCAATATAGAATCTCAATGGAGACAGTGACATTTGATTCCATTGACCAACAAAAAAAATATGTTAAATTCTTTCCCCTTGTTTTTTTTAACTCAAAAACTCTAAAAATCTTCTCCCTTTCTCTCTTTAAAGAAACAAAAGAGTGCCCTTTTTTTTAATATGGGTGCACCTTACAAGTATTTTAAAAGCAAATAGGTAAAAAAACAAAAAGGAACAAGTTTTTTTGAAAAAAGGAAGTTTTCATCAATTTTTTGGTGAATTACGCATATCGTCGAATCACACAATTCGACTAAATTGTATGATTAACAATTTGGATCATATGATTCAACCGTACTTGCGATTTGGGTGTACTATTTGGATCATGCACCACTGCGATACGATTTGAATCATATGGTTTGTATCATGAATAGTACAATTCAGATAAAAGTAGAGCAAGGCATGAGGATTTCTATGTCAGGAACTTCCTAAATGCTTATTGTTATGCGTCAAGAACTTGTTCCCAACTTTAGCTGAGGAAAGAGAGGTTGTGGCAGCTACTTTCCTTCGCATTGTGCTGGGAGATTTGGAAAGAAAGGAATGGTGGAATCTTTAATGATCTATCAATCACAATGGCATATTTGGTTGAGAGAATTAAAAGTTACCTTACAATGTTCCAACATGTGTCAGTGTTAGGATCTATTTAGAGATTGGCAAGCCATAGCCATGAGCAAAGCATCAAAAGATAATTTGATAGCCACTTGGTCTCCCCCAGCCCTTGGGTGTTAGATGTTAACAACGATGGGTCCTTCATGGGAAATTTGAGACCTCTCGGCACTAATGAGTGATCACCCTATCAGCAGCCATGATCAACTCAATCACACATGATACCAATACATGCCATGTTGTGTAGGGAGTGTACAATGAGTATCAAAGTATTCCATAATGATAGTGGTATCCATAATGGCCACCACAGTTACCTATACGATATGGGTTGTGATGATAGTTACTGCCCCCATAACGGTTATTACGATCTCTTTTTTATTGAAAAAATAAAAATTAAAATTAAAAACCTATATCTACCCCGTAATGTTGAACACAATATTCAAAAAATATGTATATGCCCTGTAACAGACCATTACGGAGTTGTCATGGCCTTTACAGGGAACGCAATGGCAACTAACAGCGATTATGGATCATTTTCTCCATAATGACTGTTACGGCCGTTACGAGGCCATAACAGTTAAGGGTTTCCACCATTACATTTATGTAACGGCCTTTATGGTTCCGTAACAACCGTTACGGCACACCATGATGAGTATCTAAGAGATGACAAGGGTTCTATTTTGATGGCTTTCTCAAACCCCATTCCTAGTGGCAAAGTGCACGAAATAAAGGCTTTAGCCCTCAAAGAAGCTTTAAGGAATTTTACCAAAGAGTTTTCCAGGAATGTCTAGCCATCCTTGAACCACATCTCCAATTGACTAGAGGCAACTCCATAGAACACATGTAGATCTGGTAGAGCTGCCAGTCATCAAAAATATCATGGACGGGAACACATCCTAGAGAGCTGTAACCTAATTCTACATTTAGATGTACAGATTAATTAAATTGCAAACATTCTGCTAAATGAAGAGCGGTGAAAGAAATCAATCACAATTCCTAGTTTTCATAATGCGTGAGTAGCCCCCAAATGATGGTTATGTTTCTCCAAAAGCCATATTGAAAGTACCATAGTTGCAATTTGGATCCCAACACTCTATACAAAGACTACAGAAAATAGCAAGCTGTACAGTGCATCTGGACATGCCCAACTGAAAGCGTTGGACCCCTGACCATCAGAAAGGAAAGACCAAAGAGTTGTAGGTTATTGAGACTCTGTGACCGATTGCATGTGGGAATTGATAATGAAACGAAGTAAAGGTAAGTGATTAAACTCATCCAAGGAAATGCATTATCTGCGGCAATGTAATTACAAATTATCATTTTTTGATGTACTACATTACACTATACATCTAAACTAACAACTCAAAGAAGAGGAACATATCATTTTCATATCAAAATGCAATACAAAATCTGCCCATGGCTTCTAGTATTATCACATGTTAATAGAACGGAAGTATCAAGAACGAACAACCGAACTTACAAAGGGAATCTTAGATGCTTTCTCGTTCTAGGTAGCTAACAGTCCCAGAGCAGCAAAGAAACTCAAGCCTCCGCAAAGCTATCCTAATGCTTCATACTATGAGAGAGAGAGAGAGAGAGAGAGGGCTAATTACCAACATTTGAGAAGCATGATGAAATGAGGGGAAAAAAAAGGAACAATCAAAACCCTAAATTGAACATTGAGAATGAAGCAATATGTGGATTTGGATACCTTTCCGATGGTGGGGGCGAGCCGATCGATGCAGGGTTCGGGAAAAGGGGTGTCATTGTCCCAAATCAGCTCGTCGTTTACGGAAAGCTGAAATCAGAAAAAGAAGAGATTTTTCTAAGAATTCATTTTCTTCTTTATTCTTTTGAAACAGAAACGAAATAGAAGAGAAGCGAAGAGGATAGGAAATAAGCGAAAGAGAAATAAGAATTTTTTTTTAATTTTTAATTTTTTTGGGAATTATCGGCTTGTCAGGGACGATGTGTTTGCCGACGGGGAGACTCATGCCAGCTCGAAGACGAAGGGAGGAAGAGACAAATCGACCGACGACTCCGTTTCCTCCCATTATCCTCGATGCTACTTTACTCAGATTTCCCGCTATTTCTTAGGAAGAAGAGTTCTCTTCTCACAATCAATGAAAATCTGCTTGCTTCGGTTCCTGGAGTAGTTTTTATTTTTAAGGAGGAAGAAGCCTCATTTGGCAATGGGCCGGGTTTTGTCGGGTCACACCATGAGACCTAGGCTCGAGCCCAAAGAAGTGGTTAGGTGCACCCCGAACCGGCTGAACTGAAATTTATCAAATCCATAAGGTTAATATTCCTCATCCATTTTTATTCAAGTGGGCTACACATGGACTAAGAAATAAACATTTACAGTCTAAAACGAAATAGCATGTTTTTAGTATAGAAGTGCACATGTACATATGAAGCGAGCCCTGACCAGGCTAATGACATAAGCCCAAGCTCAGCCAGAATATTGATCGGGCCAATATGAAGATTCCACATGGGCTAAGCTAATTACTCCAAATGCAGTCTAGAGCCAGGCTGAGTTCACCAGGTCGGATTGGCCCTTTTCCACCAATGAAGGGAAAAGGGGTGTTGTTCGTATGCAGACTGTGTAAATAGCAAGCATGTAACTCCAACCAAGTCATCCAAACCATGGGACATAGGATTGTCAATATGGGCCAAGCTGGCCAATCGGGCTTCACGGCCTACCTACCTTGGGCGGGACTTGAGCTTGA
This sequence comes from Magnolia kwangsiensis, assembly GCA_037074715.1. Lineage (NCBI taxonomy): Eukaryota > Viridiplantae > Streptophyta > Magnoliopsida > Magnoliales > Magnoliaceae > Magnolia > Magnolia kwangsiensis. Next base: position 17,447,954 of record CM073576.1, on the reverse strand, counting down.
GTATTAGGCTTAAATTCAAGCCCATTTGTCATTCAGATTGTGCTTGGACGATGTACAACAGCACGTTAGCTCAGTCCTGATTCTAGGGTTTTGCAAAGGATGATTTGGTAATAATTATATTTACACATCTAAGGCTGACAATATTCGAGTTCAGGCCTTGTATAAACATTTAGACCGGAGCTTGGACTGCATGGCCGGTCATAAGCTTTAGTGTTTTTCTTTTTCTTTTTCTTTTTTTTTATATATAAAAATTAAATTAACGTACGCATTCATACTACGGTAGAATTTGACCGCAATGGGTATTTGGAACCCATGACCTCGTGAGGAGCACATGCCAGTCATAAACTTGAGCTGAATTTGGGTCTAGGGTGAAAAATGCAAGCTCAATTTGAATTGGGTCATGCTAATCCGGATGGACGATTAATCCGTCTCCATCCAGGATCCGCCACTTTCGGGCTTGAAAACAAGGCACCGGATATCGACTCTGACAAGTGACGCCCAGAGTAGGGTAATCCAGTCCATTGGCCTGATGCGTCCCACTTTGGATGGCCCATGCCTCCAAATTCTCCTCCATATATGAAAGAAATGCACCAAATATCAGCTTTTATAACTTTAATAATAATTTTTATTTATAAAAAAAAAAAAAAAAAAAAAAAAGAAAGGGTCCCAAGATCAATGCCTGGAATTTTTCCGTCTTTGGATGCAATAAATCAAGGGTCTGGATTACCAAACCATTGGCCTTACATGTTAGAATTAAAAACGCATTTTAACCTAGGTTTGCAAATCAGTTTCGTCGGGCAGAAGTGGTCCACTATACGGGTGTATTGTATGGACCCTACGTTGGACTCTTTGGGCTGACACAGCTGGTATGGCCATATCGTAAATTGGCGACACCAATATGTATTGGGCAATGCATGCCAGTTTCGGACGACACATCAAACCATGTTTGAAAACCATTGGGTCCAGTTGGGCATTAGATCATGATTGTCAATGGATTGGGCTATTCCGTAGACCATTGGGCCTGGCACCAGGCCCATGTTTGTATATGTGCTAAACGGTAAAAAAAGTTCAAGCCCGATCGCCTGTTGGTCTGGCTTAATTCTTCAAGTTCATTCAGCCTGTCCCATTGGCTCACTGCAGGCAATGAGTGAGCCAGCCTGATGTTTGGTTTCAATCATCTATCATGCAGGCAACATCCAAGTCTAGATCTTCTCCATCGTCGATCGATTTAATCATGGCCCACATTTAGACCGTTCGAAGGCTTGGATTGGCACGAAAATGCAAGAAATCTTCATCCATGATGCAAATGTAACAAGTCCCAATTCGAGACACGACCATCATAGATAATCCATGTGGGGCCCGCAGTCGCATTGGATGTGAACCATGACACATCTTGCTCAAGATCTTCTCCACCATCCATTTCAAACGACTAATGCGACCGTTGAGATAGCCGTAATCAGACCATTAAAAGCGTGCCACAAATATAACAGATACGCTGTATATTCAAGTGCGTAGAAAAGCAATCGCTGCGGATGGGCCATATCTGAAACATGAAAGGGCTGGAAACTGCGATACTAATCCGACCAGTGGTTTGCATAAAGAATAGACGGTTCGAAACAGATCCACGGCACACATTCAACCAGCAAATTCAATGGTCTCACAACCAGTTTCCACGGCTCGTAGGCCATGAACCATCCAAAACGAAACCCACCACCAGATCCAGTTCTAAAACGCGAGCTGCACTATTCCATTTGTGTTAGCTGAAATAAGGGTAGTGATGTAATTAAAGGCAAAACCAGCATCTGTCTTCAGGACCAAAAACAGGAAGGAAGAAAAACAGGCACCCCTTGGAGTCAAAAGGTCGCTAGTCAGGCCGCCCTGCTCATCAGATCCCAAGCTGGTTTTGGACGTCCCATATGGCCTTGGCAGAATCCCTGAGCCGCTGCGCCTCCTCATCTGTCAGGTGCACGTTAGTCACGCCCAGCACCCCGCCTCTCCCAAGCTGAGCTGGCAAGCTCAAGAATACCTTTCCACGGCTGCTTTCCTCGATCCCGTAAAAGCCGTTGGCGAGAACGGAAACGGGGTGGATCCGGCGCTGATCACGGAGCAGGGTCCTGGCTAGGCTGGCCACGGAGTAACCGATGGCCCACGATGTGTAGCCCTTGAGGCTGATGACCTCGTAGGCGGACCCCACCACGATCTTGTGGATCTTCTCAAGCGTTTCCTTCTCATATGCTATCTCTTGCTTCTCTAGAAAGCTCAGGACTGGTACTCCCCCAACGCTTATGCTCGACCACAGCGCTACCGAGCTGTCTCCGTGTTCCCCAACTATATACGCCTGAAAAAACAAAAAAAAAAACAAAACAAAACGTACAAAAACCAGTTTATTTAGCGTCTGCCTACCAATCTCGGCCCTTCGATTAGTGGACCACCTCCAATCCTATCTTTAAGGGGGTGAAAGCTCTAGTGCTGCTGGTTGTATTGGGGCTGTCCAATCCATTGATTTAGACCGTTCATTAGGTCCAGCCCATATTTAATGGGGTACCGTGCAAGAATTACCCCAATCTAACGTATATTAACCATTCAATCACTGGTGTTTTAATCTCGATAGTCGATGTCATTTATAGAGTTGTACACTAGTAGAGTTAGCTCGGTGACTCGCTAGACTCAGCTCGAAAAAACTCGACTCGACTCGGATCGAAACTCTATTCAAACCGAGTTGAGCCAATTTTTAGGAGCTCAGAACATTTTGAGTTGAGTCCGAGGTAGACCTACCTCGACTCAACTCAGCTCGAACTTGACACGGATCAAGTTTTAAGTGAATATATAAGAGTTTACACACACACACACACACACACACACACACACACACACACACACACACACACTCTCTCTCATTCACCCAACCCTAACCATTTTGCCCAACCCAACAACCCTAAACCATTTCTCCCTCCCTTTTGCCCAAATCACCCAAATCGTCCGACCCTAACTCATTTCTCCCTCCCTTTCGTTCAAATCGGTCGTCCGTTCGCCCAATACTCCCGTCGTTATCCACCGCCCGGCAAAATTCCTTCTTCCAGTGTCTGTCCGGACGATCTCCTCTCTCAAAGTGAGTCCTCTCCTCCACTCTCTCCATTTTTTCCGACAAGTAGACCCATCTGAGTGGCGAAATACATCTAAAATTTGACTCAAACTCGGCTTGAACTGGATCGAGCTGCTGGTCGAGCCGAGCACGAGTTGTTGTTCCAAGCTCGAATGCCAAGCCGAGCTGAGCATGAGCTGAGACTCAAGCTGTCCGAGTCAAGCACGAATTAGGCAAAGCTCGGCTTGGCTCAACTCGTGTACACCTCTCATTTATATAAAAATATCATCCATGAGAATAACTTTTGTGAGATCATTTACATTAAATTATCATTATGGAGAATCACTTTTGTTATGCAATCGTAGCCATCCGATCCATGGCCTGAAAAATGGATGGGTATAGAAAACAGTCCAATTCAAAATCCACAGTTCATAGGCCACCATGAAAACATCCCATCCATGAGAGCAGATTACGTACGGCCTGGCCTCACCCAAGAATCAAGATAGTATGACCCTTTCGGTGGGGCCCACCCTGATGTATGTATCCTACATCCACACCGTCCATCCATTTTTCTAGATCATTTCAAAGCATTAGTCCAAAAATAAAGCAGATCCAAATCTTAGGTGGACCATATCATAGGAAACAATGGCAATTCTGTTAGGGATTTGTGCTACAGAATCACACAGATCTAGATCTAGGATAGCAATCCAAGAGTAACAAGTAATCTGAGAACACAGAGATTTAATGTGGAAAACCCTTTCGAGAAAAAAATCACGACACAAAGCGACAGAAATTCAATATGAAATAGAAATTACAAGAGAGAGGACTTACCCGTTTTGAAAAATCTTGAATATAACTCTTACTACACCCTTTAGAAACCCTAAAACCATTTTAGGAACCCTTGAAACCCCTTTAGAAAGCTTTAAAAAATACTTTAGAATAGCCGTAGGAACTCCTATTTATAGTTTAAGAAACACCCCTTCCACACCTTTGCGAAACCACATCAAATTTACACAGTCTGCAAAAAATTCGCGCAGAATCTGCATAACCCTTGACTAGTCGAGCTAGGTCCTCGATTGGTCGAAGGACCCCTTCAACCGGTTGAGCCTGACCCTCGACTGGTCGACACCAAAAAATATAGCACGCTGGACTTCGAGTCGAGTGGTGCTCGACCGGTCGAGCAGCCCCCTCGACCGGTCGAGCCAGGTCTTCGACCGGTCGAGCAAACAATAAATTTACATGTTTAATACATTCTAACAACAATCTTCACCATGTCTTCAATCTTCAATTGTATAGGTTATTAACTTCTTCTCTTATCTCTGCATCACATCATAGCTTCAATCAACGCTTCTCGTGCACACTACGTCCTTCTTTTACGCAATCGTCAAGCCCAGAAAAGTTACACATAATTGAACTTCTTTAAGACCCGTATCCTAGCCCGTGTCGTTTCGTATGCTTCCACGGTCCGTCCAATCGAATTCCGGCAATCCTCGACCTGTTTCTGACGTTTGTGTGCGATCCTAAACCGAGTCCTGCATACCGAAGTCGGCTCGAACCGAAATTTGTATCATAGCGACCACGCCGTCGTCGCGGTTCCAACGCCGTGACTCGCGCATCGAACCGATACCTAGGCCGGAAGATGTTGGTCTGCGTTCAATTCAAAGAAAACACCGCACGTTATAATCTCAAGAAAATCTCTACCATCCATCAAATCAATCAATCAAATCAAATCAAATCAATCAGTACAAAGCAACCCATCCCCAAGTACACAAGCCATTTCCTAAGTCAACCATTTCTTAAACAACCCATACCACCCATCACCCATCACTCCCTTACATCCCATCCTCTCTCTCTCTCTCTCTCTCTCTCTCTCTCTCTCTCTCTCTCTCATTTCTTCCAAGCAATCCTTCCATGGAGCACCCACGTCCATGTCTCCCATGAGAGAACCTTGTGTGGCCCACTTTGTGCCTCCCATCTCCACCATCCAAAAACATCTCGACCGTTGAAATCGTCTCCTTGGCGCTCTAGATCGTGTTGGCAGATGAAGGAAGAAGAGATCAAAGGTGGGTGCATCTTTAGGTTACATTTCTCCATTTTTATGATGTGGGTGCCTCTCTCTCTCTCTCTCTTTCTCATTTTAGTGTGATGTGTGGCCCACCCGGATGTACCCCACCTTGATGTATGTGAGGTCCAAGTTGCCCATCAAATGGACCCCACGGCCGTCTAAGCCATGTGGGCCCTACTTAATGGTGATGGGAAAACACAAAGATCAACTAATCAAGTGGACCACATCCACGTGGGACCCACCTTGATTACCACGTCCACGTCCAGCGTTCGTGGACGCTGGACGCTGTGAAGCATGAACCGACAATGGGTGTAGTAACAAAAAGAAAGAAAAAAAAAAAAAGAAGAAATGTTTGATTTTTATGCTTTTAGTGGGCCACTCATGTAGGCCCCACCTTGATGTACCAATCCAATCCACACCATCCATTTCATTCCTTGGCACATTTTAGGCGTCGAGCCAAAAATGGAGCCAATCCGACTTTCTGGCGAGTCAAAGTATAAGAGAACAGTATTTTCTACCGTTGAAACCGACCCTGATGGTTTTATACATTGCAAAATGTCCAATATTGGACTCGTTTGTTGTGTCTTGAGCAGTAAAAACCAATAGGTGGGGTGGATTTTGTTGATGCGGGCCCCACCTGTGAAAAACTGTAAAAAAATACATATTTTCAAAAAAAAAAAAAAAAGAGAGAGAGTAGCAGCAACACCTGCTGCTGACCTTCCTCAGGACGCGCAGGGCATCTTGCGCTCTGGTGTGAACGGGTAGGGACCCACGTCCCAGCTGTGGGCCCCATCATGCTGTGTTGGACGCTCCACACCGTGCATTTAATGCCCCTTAGGGCAGTGGGCCCCCCTCCTAAAAAACAGCCCTATACATGGCTCAGGTGGTCGACACCATCAACAACATTTAGATTGAACGTCTGCCATTGAAATCCTGTTTGGGGATCACAGAAGTTTTAGATCATGATGAAATTTGTTTTTCCTCCTTACCTGGGTCCGTGTGACCTTACCAACGGGTTGGATTGCAAATAAACATTATAGTGGGCCCTATGTGGAACCCGCCATTGATGTATGTGTTTTATTCACACCGTCCATGGCTGTGGACGGTGGGAACCACCATGGTATATGAGCTCTGTCCACACCATCCACTGTTTGGACGGTGGAACCCACAGTGATGTACGTGTACTATCCATTCCATCCAGCCATTGATCAGGTGGCCACGTCACAGGAAACAGTGTTGATGAACCGTCCGCCATTAAAACCCTTTCCACATAAGGCTTGAGTCAATATAAAATTTGTTTTTCTTTTCATCCGGGTACGTGTGACCTCATCAACTGGTTGGGTGGAAGATAAATATTTCGGTGGACCCAGGTCTATGTGACCTTATTAACAGTTTGGATGTCAGATAAGCATTATAGTGGGCCCCACGTAGGACCCACCTGTAATGGTTTGGATTGGCAGTGTACCACACACTAGCCATATAGCCATATGTGGCAGGTTATGTGGAGCCCACTGATGAGGGTTAAATATTGCATATTAGACCCCGACTATTACCAAATTTTACCAACATGATAATGCTTAATGCCATAGTTTAATTTTATTTTGTTGCAGGATGAAATAAAAAGCGTTGATTGAAAATATGTATTGCAAGCATGGATTTGACGCTCCGAAGTCATCAGAGCAAGGGACGCACTTCAGAGTACCAAGATTGATGAATTTACACACCAGGAATCTGAGAAAATCGAGCTGCTCACGTTAAAGGGGCCCGAAAACCAGCTAGAATGCAAGATCACATGGTTCCCGCCATCCGATTGACTCGAAACTTTATACACGTGATGAGGGCCATAAATTAACCGTACATATCAAATTTTAGCCATTGAATATCTCGGGAAGTGAGCCAACAGACAGATCAGCCCATTAATCTTCAATTTGGGGCTCACCTGATATCTGGAACTGCCTCAACTTTGGTATTGACGACTTAAATAATATAAGAAGATAAATGACTGGATCAGATTTCATAAACACATCATCGTGAACCCCACATGTACAGAATGTGCATAGTGCATATATGCACTAGCCGTGCACGGCAAGCGTCAGAGAAGGTTTGACCGTCTCTGACCGAAAGAAAAAATAGAACGCCTCTTACGTGTCGTGTAACCGACCGATGGCCATTTTTGCGATCAGTTGTGGGCCCCACACGTGCCCCGTAAACTCAATCCAAACCGTCCACCGTGTAGACAGCCGCGAGCACTACAAAACCATGTTTAAACTTTTTCCTCATACTAGTACACGTGTGAGATACAGGGGCCACAAAAAGGGGTCACACGTGTGAGATACAGGGGCCACAAAAGGGCTGCCACGGGACATTCAAAATTGATTTTATTGCGATTTATTCTCTAGGCCGCGTCAATGGACGTTCAAAACCACCCATTCTTAACTGAAATTTTGTTCTGAATGCAATTGACGGGGTGAATTTTCCAGAAAATGCTTCTGTGGGGCCCACAGATCACTACAGCGAAAGAGTGCGAAAGGTTTCGCACATCCGCGAAAACCGACTTTTCCAGTCGGTTGTGGCCCACCATCTTTGATCATATGATAAATCTGAACCGTCTATCATGTAGAGGACCCAAAAACGTCTTAAGAGACGGTGTTTCTTTGGAAAGTAAGCGAGGAAAGTGGCAATTTTTGAGGCACTGAACTTGGCTGCGAAAAGGCTTTCGCTGGGCATGCGATAGCTTTCCAAATCCGATTAAAATCCGATTTTCACCACTCCAGTAGCTATATAAGGAGGTTTTGGACGTGAGGAGAGAGATCCACACCAGATCCAGAGCACGGTTTGGAGAGAGAAAGAGAAGAGAGAGAAAGGAAGAAAGAAGAAAGAGGGATGTCTTATTTCACCAATTTTTATTTTTCTTTCTTTTCATTTGATGTTATGGATTGCTAAACTTCTTAGCTAGGGCTGAGATGAAGCCCCTAATTTGATTGACTCTTGTTTATGTTGAATTTATTTTAATTGGATTGATTTGTTTCTTTTTCTAGTGTGCTTTCCTGAGATTTCCATACTTCTCCATTCTATGAGCTCGACCAAAGTCTAGATATGGATGTTGTTTGGAATATTATTCTAGGTGCTTGTGTCTGACCATGAACAGGTCTCCTATAGAAGAAGAAACAGGATTTACATCTCTCCATGCCTGATCATGGATGGAAAGATGTGATCCATACGCTTTAAAGGATTATATATTCTGTGTGCCCGACCAAGGACATATGATGTGCTTTGTTTATTAAATTCATATCAATCTGAATTAGGATAAATCAACAGGTAAAATAAGAGTTAGGATAGTTAAGGGCGAATTCGAAAGTCCTAGTCTTCTTATCAATTGAATTTTACTCACTACTCTCAGTTACTTTTTCATTGATTTTTGTTTAGTTTTCTTAATCATTATCTAAACTCTTTATTGGATTAGTTAAGAAGAGTCCTAAATTTCAAATTGTGACAATCAATCCTCGTGGGAACGATTTCGTAATACGTACCATAACTACATCTGATTCGTATACTTACGAGTTAAAATCATTTAAATCAGATTGGTTTAAATTAAAACATCACCCACCCTGGCGACATGTGTGGAACCCACCATGATGCATGTGTTGCATACCAGCTGTCCAACCATTTGGCAAGCTTGTCTTAATGCTTGAGACTAAAAATGAGACAGAACCTATTGTCAGGTGGACCACACTACAAAAAATAGTGGAATGAATGCCTACCTTTGAAACCCCTTTTGAGTTATGAAAGCCTTGGATCGATATGATATTTGTCTCCCCAGGTCCTCGTGACCATGGGGATAGTCCGAAGGTAAATTAAATGTTGTGGTGGGCCCATTGGAAGTTGAAAGTGAGAAGTTAGTATCACCACCGTTAGTTGTAGTATGGTCTAGATGATCTTTGGATATGATTTATTTTATTTATTTATTTATTTAATGCTCCATAATGATCTCTATTGATGGATGATTGGCGCGGCCCATTCGATCGGCCAATTGATTTGGCCCGATGTGATATATGAGGCCCAATGTTAATGCCCACTTGGATATAAATGAGGCCCACGGGATTAGGCCCACTTTGATGTATTGTGTGGCCCATTTGTCGAGCCCACCTTTGATGTATTTTATGGCCCATTCGTCGGGCCCACCTTTGATGTATTTTATGGCCCATTTGTTGGGCCCACCTTAATGTGTTTTGTGGCCCATTTGTCGGGCCCACTTTGATGTACTTTGTGGCCCATCCGTCAAGCCCACTTTGATGTATTTTGTAGTCCATTCGAGGTGCCCACCTTAATATACTTGTGACCCATTTGTGAGGCCTACCTTGATATATGTGATGAGGCTCATTAGTGCGACCCATTGATGCAACCCATTGTTATATATTGAGTTCCATGGATCGTAGCCCATTATTGTGTATTTATGGCCCAGGTGGTAAGACCCATGCAATGTATTATGGCACATTACTATATATATTAGGTCTTTGTGTGAAGCCATGGGCTCACTATATATTTGTCTCTATGTGGGTCATTCCTTGGGAGCAATGATGGTTAAATGTCCACATTGATAGGCAATGACGGTTAGATGTCCTCATTGTGACCTTCCCTTAGGCCTTGTTAGACTCATTCTCTTTGGGGGTTAACCCAAATAAGTAGGCCCCATTCGCCATAGACAGACGGCGCCATGCTATTGGATTGTATATAAACACAACCGAAAGCCGATCTTTACATTATGGTTGATTGATTGTCCATCTATGAACCCTGCCTTGTTTATATATGCTGGTTATCGGTGCCAATTATCGATGTTGATCGTCGGTGCTGATTATCGATGTTGATTATCGGTACCAATTATCGAGGCCGATTATTATTGATCCCGATTGTTGTGGCCATTGCCAATTAGCGATCGAGGCCAATTATCATGGCCGATTGTCGATTCCGATTGAAGTGACCGATTGCCAATTCCGAGTATCGAAGCCGATTCCGATTGTCGAGATCTATATGATGTATATGCAACCCGTAGTTGAGGCTCATTATGATGTGTATTAGGCCTATGTGATGAGGCCCATTGTGATGCATTTGAGGGCTATGCGATGGAGCCCATTGTGATGTACGTTAAGCCCATGTGAAAGGCCATAGTGATGTGTATTAAACTCTTGAGTGAGGCCTATGGTGTTGTATATCAAGCCTCTTGTGAGGCCATAGGTCCACTATATGTTAGGCTCCATGTGGGCCACCCCTTGGGGGCAATGTTGGTTAAATGTCCACATTGTCGAGGCCAATTGTTGATGCTGGTTATTGATACCGATTATGAGTATGTGACTGCATAGCATCATGATACATGCCCATACGCATTATCTACATGTCTGTTATGAGATATGATTCACCATTGCATATTTCATTGTGCTGGTTGTTATGAGACTCCCTGATAGGCGGAGGTTATCTCACATGAGCGCACGACATGCGCAGGATTGATGCATGACTGGATTGTATGACTCATGCATCTTGCATTGTGTGTTATACACCCTATTAACATCAGGGTCGTAGCCTCCACAGGCATATCGTGGACGGCCAGACAGGACACCGAAAATGTTTGGTTCTAACATACGGGCGTCATAGATGTCCCTGCCTGGGTGAAAATTCTTAAACCTCTGTGGCCAAGAGATGACTCCAACGTCGAGACCGAGTGGATATATGAGCGCACGAGGACCGTATACTAGTAGGCCGCATCTCTCACTGTGTCGTGGTCGGTTAGAAAGGGGTGTGACCTTACCCGCCTGAGTGAGAGGGCAACTTCTATGTTGAGTTTGACCAGCTTAAAGAATCGGTCCGCTATCGACTAGCCGGGCCCGATATTGGCAGGCGGATAGTGAGGTCTCTTCCGCTCTCTCAGTTGTGCGTTCGAATAGGGACAACAAGCTGGCGTAGAGTGTACTAGACCCCGGTGATGATCCCAGAGATGAACTGTACTGATATGTGGATTTAATGAGCAGGGGTTGCATATTCATTCATTCATTCATTCACTATCCACTCGGGCTGGTGGTGCACAACTATTTGTCATGTGTGCCTTAGCAATGGCCATGATTTTGGTTGGGGCGCGCAACTAACCTGAGATCAGGAGTTTAGCGCATTGAGTCTGACTATCCAAATTTAGGTATGAGGCTGGTTTGGATAGAAGTCCCTTGTGAAGGACCTCGTAGCCTGCGATACTACGTATTATCATCCCGACTTCACACTCCAACATGGTCATTCCATTCACACCGCATATTGCATGACATTCGCGGTATACGACATTTTGGATTATTGCATTTCGACATTTATATGGTCCAGGTACGGCTGACGCTATTTGTGATACTCACCAGGAATGTATATTACATTGCATCCTTTGCATCTGATATTTGGTTATCTATGATTCCTCATTTGCATAGTTGATTTGTCTTGCGTATTCTAATATTGTATGACTCATAGACTTGTCAGTATCTCCGCTTACTCCGTTATCATATGATTTATGATCTTGTCAGTATTTCTGTTTACTCTGATAATTCCTGATCTTGCTAGTATTTCTACTTATTCCGATATTGCACAATTTATGGATTACCAGTATTTTCGGTTTTGTATGATTATGGTATTGTATTGAATACTTGGCACTTACCTTGTGCACACACTTACACCACCCTCTAAGCTTTATGGTATTGTATTGAATACTTGGCACTTACCTTGTGCACACACTTACACCACCATCTAAGCTTTTTATAAGCTTATGCACGATAGATGCGTGCAGGTGATGTTAGGTTGCAACAGTGATGAGCTTGGAGCGTGCAGTGGTCTTCTGGAACTTGATTTTCTATCTATGTATTTCCCTTTCAGTATTGTACTCAAATGATTATATTAGTGGATATGTGATGAGGATGTTGTGAATTGGGTAATCTTGTGGTTATGCTTATTACAAGTTAAATGTACATTGAAAAAAAATCCCTCCTTGTAGGATCCCAGGATCAGAACCTGACATATGAATGCTAGGAGTCGAGAATGGGGTACTACGGAGGCTATCGGCACCGGATTCGGCGATCGAGATTCCTGTGAATCCAATTTTTGGGTTTGGGGCATGACAACTTCTCTATAGGAACAACCTTGGTAAGCGTGTCAGCTAGATTCATACTTCTGTAAATCTTCTCCAGTGTTACGCCTCCTTCCTCAAGTACCTGTCGGATAAAGTGGTGACGAACATCAATGTGTTTAGTACATGAGTAATAAACAGAATTTTTAGCCAAATTGGTAGTGCTCTTACTATCATAATTAACCGGCATGGCTTCCTTCTAAAGTCTCAATTGATTTATCATACATCTGAGCCAAACACCTTTAAACGCTTCTATCACTGCCATATATTCTGCTTCAGTCGTGAAAAGAGTCACCACGAACTGAAGCTTCGACATCCAATTGATTGCTCCACCCAATATTACAAATGAGTATCCTGAAGTAAACTTCTTGGAATCTATATTGCCTGCGTAGTTAAAATCCGCATACCCTACTAACTTTGTGTTGAGGGTCAACTATTGCATATCAGACCTAGTAATTACCTGAATTTACGAACATGATACTGTTTTAACGCCCGATTTAATTGTGTTTTTGATGCAAGGTGCAAATACGAGCGTGGATTGAAAAAGGGGATTAAAAGAGTGGATTTGATGATCAGCAATCACTAAAGCATGGGACAGACCCCAGGAGACCAATATCAAGGAATTACATGCCAGATATCCAAGAAAATCAAGAAACTGAAGCTCAAGTGGCCTGAAAGTCAGCCAAAATGCATGATCACAGGGTTCCCTCCATCCGTTCGGCCCGAAACTTTATACATGGTCTGAGGGATATAAATTAACCGTACACGTTGAATTTTGACCGTTAGATCCTGGTGAAAGTAGCTCAATCAACAAATCGGCCCATAATTCTCAATCTGGGGGCCCACCTGTTACCTGGATATGCTCCAGTTTTGGTCCCAACCGCTTAAATAAGATGAGGAAAAAGATGGCCAGATCAGATTTCTCATAGACATCACCGTGAAACCCACATGAGTCAGGGTGTGCATGGTGCACAATAACTCCAGATGTGCACGGCAGTGGTACCTCCTTCCAAAATGGGTCGGTCCCGTGACTGAGACAAAAACGGCAACTTCCGTTTTGTTTCTGCGCAAACATTGGCGTGGGGGATTTTGCGGAAGCCGGTGGGCCACCATCATGGTCCACATGATCGATCCACACCGACCATCAGGTAACCAGGATGGAACCGTCCTAAACCCAATCTATTTCACGGCAGGAAGTATACTAGTGTGGACAAGAACTCTAGCCGAAAGAAGCCTTTTTCACTGCAACACTAACAGACAGCGTCTGTTTGAGCATTGATGTGGCCCACCGTGCGTAACCATTCGAGGAATCCAAACCGTCTATCGTGTAGGCGGGTCAAATCCATCCAAAACCCAGTAATTTCATGCCAAACCTGATCAAGAAAGCAAGAGGAATGTTGTCCGCAAGATGCTCCCGCACAAGGCTGAAGTGAATCATCTTCCTGAAATTTCTTATGGTGTCCCCTGTTGATCTGGATCATCTTATAAAATTTCATATCAACAAACCTTGATGATTCGGACCATTCAAATCAGGGCCATAGAGTGTCCGATCTTACTCAAGAAGATCGGCAGAAAAACGGCAATTCCCGTTACCTGTTGCTGCGAACGGAGAACAGGGGGTCTCTGTGTGATCTTTGTGGGTCCACAACGTCCATCACAACAATGATCGGGACTGTCCATTCGATCCAGGAGGTGCCACAACCGTTGCCAAGGTCTCTTTTGGTTCCCATGCACGCACGCACAGGTAAATCACGATCAAACAGAGAATGTATGGTGATATAGAAAATGTTGTGGGCCACACTTAATCCGAACCAAATCAACATACTTCCAAGGGGTTTTTCGACGTGAATCCAATGGACATATTGGATTTTCGAAACGTCAGCCGATCATGGGCCCCACCAACGTCACAACACAACCATTCGCAGGCCCTGTTTTCGCGTGGACGCTGGGCGATTTTTTTGGCCATTGCACGATCATGGTCATGATCGGATGGAAGATCTGATCCATTCATCATATAGGCCACCCAAAAACGTCCCAGGAGACGTTATTCCTTAGGGTAGAAAGCAAGGAAAATGGGTGCTTCTAGCGTTGTCTTCCTGATTACGTAAAAGGTCTTACGCAGGGAGTTCGCAGCTGCAGAAAAATTGATACGCAAGCCACCGTCCGCACCTCTCCACCGACTTTAGCAGCAAAGGAAGCTTCTCTCCACCGCCTTTTCACGGCTATAAAAGAGAGAGCTTTTGGACGTGGGAGGGGATCTCGGTTTTGGAAGGGAGCCAAAGGCTAGAACATGAAGAGCAGGTAGGTGTCGGGCTTCAACGTGGAACGTGAGAGAGAGGAAGCAGTATTGTTTTCTTTTCTTTTTCTTTTTGTGTTTGTATTTGTTTAAGATCTAGTCCGTCCATGTCGGGCTAAACCTCTTAGCTAGGGCTAAGAGGTGAAGCTTATAGTGAGATGGGAGTGTTCTTTATGCCTTTAATTTAATTTGAATTTATGAAGTGACATTGATTTTATTTTAATAAATGGAATATTTTTAATTTTTAATGGTCTGTTGTGACTGAAATTACAATGGGTCTGCGATAGCTTTGAGCATCTTCTTTTCCTTTTGTATTTATGATGTCAGGAAGCCCTGTTATTCACCATCGTCTCCTGGGTATAGTCGAATGTCGGTATCCTTCCTAACTTTCATAGCATGTTGATTGGTTGGTAATTAGTTTAATTCTGTTGTTTGCCATAGTATCCTGGGCATGATTTGGTGATGGAATCCATTCTAATTCATATACCTTTCATCTTTTGAAAACTAGATCAATGACAGTTCAGTTAGTTTCCATGATTATTAAAGCAGGCATAAGGTCTCCCTGATCTCTATAAGTGGATCCTCTGAATCCCTAGTTCCCTTCCTCTGATTTTTCTTAAGTTTTAGGTAATCATTCCATCATTACTCCTCAAATCATAATTAGTTTAGATTTCACCTTATTCTAGTTCAAATTCTACTTAATTTCAGATTACGTACAGTTTTAGTCCCTTGGGATTCGACCTCGGTCTTACCGAGTTATTACTACATCACAACCCTGCACTTGGGGAGTGAACAAGTTTTTGGCGCCGTTGCCGGGGACTGATGGTTACGTTTTCTGAAATTAACTAGTTTTAGGATTAGTTTAATATTAGAATTTTCCTAACTTTAGGTTTAGATTTTTCTGATTTATAGAAACTAACCTGTTTTCCTGTTTTGTAGGATCCTGACATAGACATCTAATTTGGTAATCCCTTTCTAAATTCTCTACTTTTTCTATTTTTAGAATTAGGGTTTTAAGGAATTTTTTCTTTTTTTAGAAACTAACTCATCTTTCCTTTATTTATTTTTTATTATTTAACTTTCTAATTTTAGGATTTCTTCTGTTTTTAGCAACTAACATACTTTTTAATTTTAGGTTTAGAACTTTCTTATATTAGGAACTTTCTACTTTTAGACACTAACCTGTTTTATTTTGTTTTTCAGATTTTAACTTAGGAATCTCTAATCGAGTAACTTCTTTCTAACTTCCCCTCTTACTTTCTGTATTGTCGATGAAATTTTTCTTTTATTTTAGATTCAGAATTAAGGTTTCACCATGTATCTAAATGAGTGGGCACGTCCATATGTTGAGATAGCTTATGGAAAACATCTTATGCCTCAAAATTCTTCTGAAAATACCTTCAAGAACCAATCGGAATATGATGTTCCACCGATTAAGAAGTCTTTCGGTGATTATCTGCAGGAGAATAATTGCATTCCACGAGTTAAGAAAACAGTACGTGATTATTGGAATGATGACGCATATCAATTCTCGACAAATGACCCGTATGATTTTAATAAGTGGAAACAGAAATATTTCGAAGTTGAGTCAGTAAAACATCACGGTAATAACCCCTGTAGATCCACCACTTGCGAATATCCACCAGAAACGATCCAAGAGGATTTATCTCCGAGTTATACAGGCTATATTGCTGGCATGAGGAAATTAGTAGAAGCACTTGAATCACGCCTTGATAGGCTAATGGAGGCTAGGTCGTCTCAGCCCCAACCCAACCCAAAAATACAATGCAAGGAAAGTGATCCGCATTCACTCTTGAAAGAATCTGGAATTTGGAGTGAGGAGTTGGATTCCGTTAATAAGCATGTGGTTAAATTTCCCGATAAGTCAATCTTGATGACTGTTCGAAAGAATGGTGAAGATACATGGGTATCTTTTAAATACATTGATGATGACACACCTTCCTTACATGACACACATGATTTCAATGATGAGGAGGTTAGTTTATTCGAACCTCAACTAAATTTAGGAATAGAATGTGAAGAAGGCGATCCCATCCCAACTGTGCATTGCACGGAACTGGATGATGATGCGTATTGGGATGATGATCCTGAATGTGCAGCCACAGTTCCCCTGGAATCCCTCTCAAGTTTGGTCCAAATCAATGATCAAGACGTACACGAAGTGGTCGGTCATAATGAGCCTCTCCCCTCACCTGACACGTCTGATTTAAAGGTGGAGGATGAGCCCCTTACGACCGACCCTTCTAACTCGTGTGAAACATATTTAGACCACTCCCCTGAATTGAATGATAATATAATTCGGGAAAAGGAGTTGCTTGCTACGACTCTGGGATTTAAAACCACTCAGTTAAGGCCATCATCTGAGCTGCACACATTTGACAATTCAACGCCTTAATTGAGTAATTTCAATGAACAGAGTGATCACATCAATGCTTCACTTATTGATCTTCAATCTGTCTGTGCAGGACTGGAGCAAGAGAGCATACCTTCATCCACTTTCAAGGGCGATGGGTTCTTTGCACAGATCATCACAAGCCACAATAAGTCACACTCAGCTACACTTCCTAACTCTTGGGATTGGTTGGCACACTTTGTAGTTTCAAACGATCCCATGTTAAGAGACAAAGCGGATGTTTTGCGAGACAACATCTCGGTAGTCATCACTGACCGAAAGAACCCTTATTCTGAAACATTCTCTTCCCTTGATCCTAAACGTCTACCAGTAAAAGAAGAGCTGAAAATTGAACCGAAGTTTGAAACTTCAGAATGTGTTGAGACTACATCACTTCTAATGAAGTTTTCTAAACTTTATTTATTTGTAGTCTCTGATTCACCATACGATACTAACGTTGAAACTTATTCTGTCATAGGTGAATCATACATATTATGGATGCCTCAAGCAATTCAATGGAAGATTTCTTATGAGGTACATAAGTCTATCTGGAAAGTCATGCTCCAGGGTGCCCAAGCCTATTGCAAAAAGGGCTTTTGGATGATCCTGTTAAGGAACTTACTGAGAAACTTATCAAGATATTGGCTGGAAGGAGAACCTTGCGGCATGATCAATTCAATGTTTGTGGGTAACATTACTGCAAACCCTCACGAGACTACAACTCGTCCACTAGGGGTAACCTAGGGGTTTAAAGGCTTGTTGCATACGCTAAATGCAATCGAGAATACCTGCGAAAGTGGTATAGGTAGGATTTTATTTTTGTTATTTTTGTTTTACTTTCTCTTTCATGCTGACAAGCTTCCATACTGTGATCTCTTGGAAAGTCTCTCTTTCGATTCGTTATCCAGGTAATATCATCCCATCACTTTACTTTCGTTGTCTCATTTGCATTGCATGCTTATATATCTTTTACATTGAGGACAATGTAGATTTTTGGTTGGGGGTGGGAGATTAGGTTACCTAATCAGTATTTTCTTGGTCTTGAGCAAAAATTGTAAAAAAATTTAAATTTTTCTGAAAATTCCTATGAATTCGAAGTGATTTTGACAGATATCCCTAATTTAAATTTTCAAGATACGTGATGTTGGTAATGTATGACTCTTGAATTCAATTATCTGTTAGATTTCACAATTAAGATCGAATTATTAATCCATGATTAGAAGTTGTAAACATTGATTGAGTCATGATTTCACATGTCACATCTCGCTTTCACATTAAGGTTTCAGTCTGATATTGAAGGGTTAACTTGGTAATCACTAAGCATGTGAGGAAACCACTTGAAAATTTGCCCGTCATGATCAATTAAAAAAAAAAAGATATCTTTGGAAAGATTTGGGCGAATAATCTTCACCGTAGGTTTACTCCCTATAGGTGTAGATTTAATTCCCCATGAATGATATGTGAAAAGGGTTGGATGTACGGTCTTCACCATAGGTTTGCTCCCTATAGGTAAGGACTTGATTCCCCTTCTTGGAGTTACTTTTACTGAAAAAATCAAAAGCTGAAGAAATGAAAAGATGATCTGTGACACAGATTTTGGTTATAATGAATTCTCTTGTTGATTACCAATGATATCCTAAAATAGAGAAGTGTATTTTAATGATGATAAGTCGAGATTACACTATACACTCATGAAACTCAATGTTTAGAATTTTTCTGATAATGAGTTAACACCTTGAATTGAACTATGAAGTTTACCGTGCGTTGGAGTACAGGAGAAAGTAATAACCAACATTCATACATCTTAGAATTCTCGTATCGGGATTATTTTACAAAATTCACTCAAGTACATAGAAATTCTCCTATAATTCTCAACTTATTTTTCGCATAATTTGCTCGGGACTAGCAAAATGTTGGTTGGGAGTTGTGTTGAGGGTCAACTATTGCATATCAGACCCAGTAATTACCTGAATTTACGAACATGATACTGTTTAACGCCCGATTTAATTATGTTTTTAATGCAAGGTGCAAATACGAGCGTGAATTGAAAAAGGATATTAAAAGAGCGGATTTGATGTTCAGCAATCACTAAAGCATGGGACAAACCCCAGGAGACCAATATCAAGGAATTACATGCCAGATATCCAAGAAAATCAAGAAACTGAAGCTCAAGTGGCCTGAAAGTCAGCCAAAATGCATGATCACAGGGTTCCCTCCATCCGTTCGGCCCGAAACTTTATACATGGTCTGAAGGATATAAATTAACCGTACATGTTGAATTTTGACCGTTAGATCCTGGTGAAAGTAGCTCAATCAACAAATCAGCCCATAATTCTCAATCTGGGGGCCCACCTGTTACCTGGATATGCTCCAGTTTTGGTCCCAACCGCTTAAATAAGATAAGGAAAAAGATGGACCATTCAAATCAGGGCCATAAAGTGTCCGATCTTGCTCAAGAAGATCGGCAAAAAAACGGCAATTCCGTTACCTGTTGCTACGAATGGAAAATAGGGGGTCTCTGTGTGATCTTTGTGGGTCCACACCGTCCATCACAACAATGATCGGGACTGTCCATTCGATCCAGGAGGTGTCCACAACCGTTGTCAAGGTCTCTTTTGGTTCCCATGCACGCACGCACAGGTAAATCACGATCAAACAAAGAATGGACGGTGATATAGAAAATGTTGTGGGCCACACTTAATCCGAACCAAATCAACACACTTCCAAGGGGTTTTTCGACGTGAATCCAATGGACAGATTGGATTTTCGAAACGTCAGCCGATCATGGGCCCCACCAACATCACAACACAACCGTTCGCAGGCCCTGTTTTCGCGTGGACGATGGGCGATTTTTTTGGCCATTGCACGATCATGGTCATGATCGGATGGAAGATTTGATCCATTCATCATATATGCCACCCAAAAACTTCCCAGGAGACATTATTCCTTAGGGTAGAAAGCAAGGAAAATGGGTGCTTCTGGCGCTGTCTTCCTAATTACGTAAAAGTTCTTACGCAGGGAGTTCGCAGCTGTAGAAAAATTGATACGCAAGCCACCGTCCGCACCTCTCCACCGACTTTAGCAGCAAAGGAAGCTTCTCTCCACCGCCCTTTCACGGCTATAAAAGAGAGAGCTTTTGGACGTGGGAGGGGATCTCGGTTTTGGAAGGGAGCCAAAGGCTAGAACGTGAAGAGCAGGTAGGTGTTGGGCTTCAACGTGGAACGTGAGAGAGAGGAAGCAGTATTGTTTTCTTTTCTTTTTCTTTTTGTGTTTGTATTTGTTTAAGATCTAGTCCGTCCATGTCGGGCTAAACCTCTTAGCTAGGGCTAAGAGGTGAAGCTTATAGTGAGATGGGAGTGTTCTTTATGACTTTAATTTAATTTGAATTTATGAAGTGACATTGATTTTAGTTTAATAAATGGAATATTTTTAGTTTTTAATGGTCGGTTGTGACTGAAATTACAATGGGTCTACAATAGCTTTGAGCATCTTCTTTATCTTTTGTGTTTATGATGTCAGGAAGCCTTGTTATTCACCATCGTCTCCTGGGTATGGTCGAATGTCGGTACCCTTCCTAACTTTCATAGCATGTTGATTGGTTGGTAATTAGTTTAATTCTGTTGTTCGTCATAGTCTCCTGGGCATGGTTTGGTGATGGAATCCATTCTAATTCATATACCTTTCATCTTTTGAAAACTATATCAATGACAGTTCAGTTAGTTTCCATGATTATTAAAGCAGGCATAAGGTCTTCTTGATCTCTATAAGTGGATCCTCTGAATCCCTAGTTCCCTTCCTCTAATTTTTCTTAAGTTTTAGGTAATCATTCCATCATTACTCCTCAAATCATAATTAGTTTAGATTTCACCTTATTCTAGTTCAAATTCTACTTAATTTCAGATTACGTACAGTTTTAGTCCCTTAGGATTCGACCTCGGTCTTACCGAGTTATTACTACATCACAACCCTGCACTTGGGGAGTGAACACTTTGTCCATGTTTTCTCAAAAATTAAGATGTAATCTTTCGTACCTCAAATGTATCGAAGTATTCATTTCACCACTTCCCAATGTTGCTTGTCGGGGTTTCACATGTATCTGCTCACAACACCGACTGCTTGTAAAATATCTGGTCTTGTACAAACCATGGCATACATTAAACTGCCAACCAAATTCGAATAAGGCACATGAGATATAACCTGTTTTTTCTCATCTAATTTAGTACATTATTCTGAGAAAAGCTTGAAGTGAGCAGCGTGGGGAACGCTCACTAGCTTTGCTTGGTCCATCTCATACTTGATCAACACCTTTTTAAGGTATTGTGTCTGTGATAGCCAAAGCCTGCTCTTCTTCCTGTCTTTATAAATATCTATGTCGAGAACCCTCTTTACAGCCCCCAGATATTTTATCTCGAATGTCCCTGATAACTGAGTCTTCAGTACGTTGATTTCAGACATATCATGATAGGCGATTAACATGTCATCAACATACAATACTAGGATGATGAATTTTTCATAACTCAGTGTCTTGTAATAGACACGGTGATTGTATTCACTCCGAATAAATTTCTAACTCAACATGAAAGAATCAAAATTTTTAATATCACTACTTAGGCGACTGTTTCAGGCCGTACAACGACGTTATTAAGCTGCAAACCCTTTTCTTTGCCCCTTTAACTTCGTAGCCCTCTGGTTGCTTCATGTATATTTGTTCTTCCAATTCCCCGTACAGGAATGCAGTTTTCACATACATTTGTTTCAGCTCGAGATCGTATTGGGCAAGCAACACCAACATGAATCTGATAAACACCTATTTAACCATCGACACAAATATCTCTGTGAAGTCGATTTCTTCTCTTAGAGCATAACCCTTCGCTGCCAACCTTGCTTTGTATCTATCTTGTTTCCTTTTGAATAACTACTATCCGATCGCCTTTCGGCCCAATGGAAGCTCCACCAACTTCCATGTGTGATTTTTGTGCAACAAGTCCATCTCATCGTCCATAACCACCTTTTACTTTTCTGCATCAGGCTCATTAAGAGTCTCCTGAATAGAAGACGGGTCCCCCTCATCTGTAATGAGGGCATATGCAATATTAGAGTTGTCCGTGTATCTTGCTAATAATCTTCGATCACGCGGTGGATTTCTCCTCACAGGTGGCCACTCCACTTGATCATATACCTCTGTCTGCACATCTGTCTCTGCCTGAGTATCATCTAAGTCAATCTAAACGTTTACGATCAACATTTCTGGTTCCTCTTGCTCCTCTTGATCATTCTTGCGAAATAGAGAGCTTTCATCAAATCTGACGTCACGACTAGTGATGACCTTGTGTGTGACCTTATCGAATAACATGTACATTTTCACACCAATGTCATAGCCAACAAAGATGTACTTTTTAGATCTATGGTCTAACTTGTCTCTCAACTGACGGTAATGAGAATAAGCCTACAACCAAATATGCGTGGATCTGAGTAGTCGATTTTCTGACTACTCCATACTTCCTCTGGGATTTTACATTCAATTGTCGTTGAAGGAGACCGGTTTACCAAATAACAAGTCGTGTTAACGGCCTCAGTCCATAGGTCCTTGTCCAACACAGCATTACTTAACATGCATCTGACCCTCTATAGGAAAGTTTGATTCATTCGCTCAGTAACACCGTTTTGCTCAGACGTTTGGCGCACTATGTTGTGCTTGATGATCCATTCATTCTTGCAATAAGTATTAAACTCAGTGGAAGTAAATTCTCTAACATCATTGGTCCTTAAAACCTTTATTTTTCACCCTGATTGTTTTTCCATCATTATCTTCCATTGTTTGAATATGACAAAAACTTTAGATTTACATTTCATGAAGTAAACTCAAACTTTCCTAGAATAGTCGTCAACGAATGAAACAAACCATGAAGACCCCCCAATGGAAACTTCTGGCAATGGCCCCCATACGTCAGAGTGCACATAATCAAGTACTCCCTTACATAAATGTTTTCAATATTTAAAAGATAATCTAAATTATTTACCATATATACAATACTCGCATATATCTAAATCAAAATTTTTAAAAGCTAGAATCAAACATCGATCAGAAAGTACCTTCATGCCTCGCTCGCTCATGTGATCCAGACGAGCATGTCACATACGTATAGACGTGTAATCTGCATTAGATACTGTCGCTCCACCTGCTAAGGTGCTCCTGATCAACTTGTAGAGGTTTTCATACCTTTGTGCTCTCAAAACTAGGACTCTCCCTTTTGAAACTTTAAGGATACCATCGATACCGGTGAACTTGTACCTTATAGCCTCGATTGCACCGAGAGAAATCAGACTTTTCTTCATATCAGGAACGTGCCTGACATCAGTTAGGATATGCTTCATCCCATCAAACATCTTAATATCCACCGTACCAATAGCCACAATATTACAGTCATATCATTGCCCATAAAAATCTGTCCACCATCGCATTTTTCGTAACTGGCGAACCAACTCCGATGATGAGTCATGCGATATGACGCTCCTATGTCTAGCATCCACTCATTTGCATGATTGTCATGAATATATCCGATCATGGACACAGACAGAATATCACCCCCACTTATTTCTTCATCAGATGTGACAACATTAGCCTCATTGGAAGAAGCTACTGAATTTTCTTTCGAATTCTACAATCCTTCTTCATGTGTCCAGACAACCTACAATTCCAACACTTTAATTTTCCTTTGCCTTTGCCCTTGGATTTGAATCTAGGTCTTGAAGATCTTGTACCTCGCTCAGAATCTTTGCCCCTCGTAATCAATGCATCAGAAGATGCCCCTATGTCATTGTTTAACTTTCTCATAGTCTTCCCTTGAAGGGCTGAGAAAACGGTAGGCTAATCATCTTAACCTTCTATAACTCAAAACTATTTTTGCCTGAGTACTTCTCAATATCAAACTTGTCGTTTCTCATTATTACTAATCTAGCAGATTCAGATATGTGCCCCAACGATTGCTCTGATACCACTTGTCGGGGATTTATGTTGTGAAATCACACAAATCTAGATCTAAGATAGCAATCCAAGAGCAACAAGCAATCACAAGAGAACACAGATTTAATGTAAAAAACCTTTTCGAAAAAAAAACTACGGCACAAAGCGACAGAAATCCACTATGAAATATAAATTACAAGAGAAATGACTTATTCGATTCAAACAATCTCGGATCTCACCTTTGCTACACCCTTTAGAATCCCTAAAATCCTTTTAGGAATCCCTGGAACTCCTTTAAAAAGCCTTAAAAAAATACTTTAGAATAGCCCTATGAACCCTTATTTCTAGTTTAGGAAACATCTTTTCCGTACTTTTGTAAAATTACCTCAAATTTACGCAGTCCACACAAAATTCGTGCAAAATCTGTGTAACCTTCCACTAGTCAAGTCAGATCCTCGACTAGTCGAAAGACCCCTTCAACTGGTCGAGCATGACCCTTGACTGGTCGACACTAAAAAATATAGCATACTCGACTTCGAATCAAGTGGTGCTCGACTAGTCGAGCAGCCCTCTCGATCGGTCGAGTCAAGCCCTCGACCGATCAAGCAGCCCTCTCGACCAGTCGAGAGGACAATAAATTTACAAATTTAAGACATTCCTACAACAGTTCATCATTAATGAACCACAAAATTTTTGGATCTTTTTCATGTTTGGATTCATGCCCTAAAATGATCTAGAAAAACAGATGGATGGTATAGATATAGAATACATACATCAAGGTGGGCCCCACAGTAAGGGCCGCACCTATCCTTCTCCCCATAATGGCTAAACTAATTGATAAATGGGTACCAGATTATTTCATTGAATCAGTATGATCTTTTAATGATAG
The DNA here is from genome assembly GCA_037074715.1 of Magnolia kwangsiensis. Taxonomy (NCBI): domain Eukaryota; kingdom Viridiplantae; phylum Streptophyta; class Magnoliopsida; order Magnoliales; family Magnoliaceae; genus Magnolia; species Magnolia kwangsiensis. The sequence continues at coordinate 17,423,101 of CM073576.1, read as the reverse complement.
ATCATGCCGTGTTCTCAAAAAAATGAGGTATATCCCAATCTCAAGTGGACCACATTACAGAAATAGCGTTAAATGAGTGTCTACCATTAAAAATATTTTGGGGGCATAAAAGTTTTGGATCAAGCTGATTTTTGTTTTTGCCTTCATTTGGGCTTGTATGACCTAATCAACCGATTGGATGTCAAAATAAATATTACAGTAGGCCTCAGAAGGATTTTAATGGTGGATATGCAATCACTATTGTTTTCATGTGGTGTGGCCCACCTGAGATTTATATCCCTCTCAATTTTGGCATGAAGCCTTAAAATGATCTGTAAAAATGAATGAACGGAATAGATGAAACACATACATCATGGCAGGGCCCACAGAGCACCCACCGCTAGCCACGGGGCTGGTGTCAGGGGGAGTAGCTAATCCGTTTCAGTAGCGTTGATTTATTCCTTATTTCCGTACCTTTACCATCACCTAGACTTAAATGACAGTAGCTAATCCGTTTCAGTAGCGTTGATTTATTCCATATTTCCGTACCTTCACCACCACCTAGACTTAAATGACCTTAAATGACCAAACTACCCTCCTTTGAAAATCACTCTCCATGACTTCCATCATACCATCAAAGGTCTAACTTGTTTAGGATGGTGATATCTGTAGTCTGTATCCAAACCATCTAGACCGTCAAAATAATAATCCAGTCATCCAGGCCATCGATGTTATGATCCAGGCAATCCACACCAGCATTCCAATCCTTCTAGATGACGGGCCCAGCGACCGGTATTGAAGAGGTTGGTCCCTGGTGTGGACAATCAAGTGGTGCCTGCAAAAGGATGCCGATACCAAAAATCAACCAAGCTTCCACATTCAGTTAGAAGAAACCCATCATCTGTATCTTCCTTTCTGGATGGTTCTGATTATCCCATGGCAGGCCATCCACGACTGGAACTACCAGATGAACGAATTCGATCACTGAAAATGAGTACTGCGTACGGTAAACGGCATGCGGACCGCATTTTTACAGTAGTATCTCGGGAAATAGAAAAAGAACGAAAGAGTAAAGGGCGCAGTAGAAAAAGTAAAAAGCCGGATGTACCTGCACGTCCTGCGCGTTAACGTCCAGATGATCGGCGATGAGGAAACGGAATCGGGACGAGTCGAGATTCGTCCCTGACCCGATGACCCGGTTCGGTGGGAACCCGGACAGCTTCCACGCGATGTAGGTCAGCACATCGACCGGGTTGGAGACGATCAGCAGTACGGAATCGGGCGAGTGGCGTGCCAGGGGCGGGATGATTTCCTTGAAGAGTGCGAGGTTCCGGTGGAGGAGGTTGAGTCGCGACTCGCCGGGGATCTGACGGGCGCCGGCGGTGACGATGCAGAGATCGGAGTCGGAGGTGACAGAGAAGTCGACGGAGGAGAGGATGCGAGTGCGGGGGAGGAAAGCAGCAGCGTGCTGGAGGTCGAGCATCTCGCCGCGGAGCTTGTCGGGCTTGGAGTCGACGAGAGCGAGGATATCGACGAGATCTTGGGTGAGGATGGTTTGGGCAATGGCCATGCCGACGTTGCCAGCTCCTACGACGGAGACCTTGGTGTGGCGTTTGTTGGAGGAAGGAGGTGATGATTGCTGGATGGGCTTGAAGAAGGCGTGGGCTATTCCCAGGCCCAGGTCCATTGACGATGATGGAGGGGTTTCCATGGTCGGAAGAGAGGCGTTTGGTTGGTGCAGGGAAAGAGGCTTTTGCTTCTGGGAGGACTAAAAAAAGAGAAAGCGAGGCTTTGGGCGGAGTGCGGGAGTGGTTTGATGGTGGGATTTTTTATTTTTTTAAAATATAAATCAGCACTTACTTATTATGGAAATTACGATCCATACCCTTGAATGGGCTTTTATGCTGGATTGGCTGGTGTACCACACACCAGCAACCTATATGGTGCGGGTACGTGTCGTTGCGAAGACACGTACTTGAGCTCGAGTTGTAGGAACGGTTCAAAGGAGATCAAAGTTACGCGGCCCCACAGTGATGTATTTATCATATCTACACCGTTTATCTATTTGTCAAGATCATTTTAGATTTTGATCCAAAATTCAGTAATTTCCAAAGTTCAAGTGTAGCACATCACAAATAGCAACAAGGATAATAATTTTCACCGTTAAAACATTGTTAGGTTCATCCTAACTTTTACTTTCTATCCAATTTAGTAGCAGGGTCACGTGGACTTGGACGAAGAGAAAAAATAAATATCATGTTAATTCAAAATTATTGTGACTCAAAAATGATTTCAATGGCAGTTATTCAACCCTCTACTGCTTTTTACAATGTGGTCTGCTTAATTTTGAGATCTGTATTATTTTTTTAGCTAGCATTAGCATTGGGACAAGTTCATAAAATGAACGGACAGTTTGGATATAACTCATACCTAATGATGGGAGTCACGGTACAATACACAGCTAGGTTGTGCCAATTCGCTTCCCTTATTATCTCATTAGGTGTCTTTTTTATAATGAAATTGCACTCTCCTTAAAAATGCCCTTTGAACGCGTAAGCGTTGAGGAGATCAGGAAGTATTGAATTAGGTGCGGCCTCACCGATACAGTGTGGCACTTACGGTGGGATTGAACATCTACCGTTGAAACCCTGTAAGGGGTTACAAGAGTTTCAAATCAATATGAAATTTGTTTGTCTTTTTTATCGAGGTATTTTTTACCTTATGAATAGATTAGATGGAAAATAAGTATTATGGTGGGCCTTACGAACTTTTTTAACAGTGAAAATCATTACCTTTGCTGCTATTTGTGGTGTGGTCCATTTGAGCTATTCATTTTTTGGCTAGTGCTCTGAAATGATCTTGAAAAATGAATGAACAGTGTGGATACAATAAATACATCATTGTGGGGCCATGTAACTTTGATCTCCATTGAACTGAGGAGCGTGGGCGCTCATCTTCACACAACACTTGTCTACACCAGTCCGCTTCAGTGGATTCAAAGCTTAAGTGGACCATAACACAGGATCCATTAGTGATAATGACATCTACCGTTGAAATCTCACTTGGCTCACCATTATGCTTATTTGCCATCATAAGGCCATATAAATGAAAGGACGACAAATATCATCTTAATCCAAAACTTCTGCAGCTCTTAAGAAGTTTTTTATAATAGGCGTTCAATCCCCATTATGTGGTCCACCTAAGCCATCTATCTCATTTTAATGTTATTAACATAAAATGATATGGAATGGATTAAACCAATGCATCACAGGACTCTACGTAGCCATGCGTGGATGGATTACATGATCCCAAAACTTCGAGTAGCCGTGTGGGACTCACCTTGATGGATGTATTTCATATCCACGCTACTCATCTATTTTTAGGCTCATTAAGTACATCTAAATCTCTACTGGACCACACCATTGGAAAAGGTGGTGCATGACCATTAAAAACTTTTTTTTAGTAGGCCACGGGTTTTGAATCAAGGTGATATTTGTATGTTCCCTTCGTCTAGGTCAGGTTAACCTTATCAATGGGTTGGATGGCAAATATACATTAAGGATCTGCTCACGGTGAGTCTTGGGAATTTTTTAATTGGTGAGTGTCCAATCACCATTGTTTCCTGTGGTGTGGTCTACCTTAGATTTAGATATGATTAATTTTTGGAACCACACTCTAAAATGGGCTGAAAAAAATAGATAGACAACATAGATCTATAACACATTATCAAAGTGGGCCCCACAGTACAGGTAATACCTAATCCACTCCCAGTTTGACAACTAAGTCCATTCATATTTGAGTACTACATATACTACATGTGTAATTTCAAAGTACATGCGCATCAAATGACATACTTTGCTAGAGTATTAAATAACAAGGACAAAACCCAATAACCTCTTTATCACTGCATTAAAAAATCTTTAGCCCCATGCATGCTTGTCTGACTGCTATCATGCCTGCCATCACATGCATGGGTAGAACTTTGGTTGGATCCAACCAATATTTCATCAGGTACACTGCCTTTAGTCCAATTTAGAACTCCATGACAATCAGAAACTCTTGCTCAGGTGGTAGGCTCTCGAGAGATTCAACACCCGGTCAAGGGTTCAAGTATCCATAGGTGGTGAAATTCCACCAGCATAAGTGTGTGGGGTGTGTGCATGTGTATTAAAAATAATAAATAAAAAAAAGTCCAATCTAGAACTCCATGACAATCAGAAACTCAAGTAGGCTACACATAGTAAACAATTGATATGAAATGGCTACCATTGGTATTGCGTAGGGCCCATAGAGGTGTATATATTTCATTCAATGCATTCATCTAACTTATCTCATCATATCGTAAGCATTCTGGCAAAACCATCTTTTCCAAAACTAAGGTGGTTTGTAACATATGAAATTAGAGATTTGGTATAATTCTCTATGGTGGTTTACTTGAGTGTTGAATTAGCCTAATTTTTTTAGATCAACGGAAAACAAGAGGTTTTGTATCTAATAGGGAGGGTTGATCTCATGCACTTGGATTCTTCACTTCAACATGCTAATAGGCCTTTGATGAAAGATACACACCATGGTGTCTCTATACACAAACCTACAGTAGACATCCCATCGCTACCATTCCCTTGGTGTGGCCTACTTCCAATGCCGATCTTGCAATTCTTCTTTGTTTTCTTGCACATGTTTTAAATACAGGATAGAACCATGGTGTCCACATGGCATCCACTTCATTTATCAGTTCTGTGAGCCGAATCTAGGAAATGAGCCTAAAAATGAGGCAGACTCAAATGAGTCATACCACAAGATAGAGTGGAGATAGAAATGCCATCATTGAAACCTTCTTAAGGCCCATTGTGATGTTTATATTAAGTTCCTCGGTGATGTTTATATACAACTCAACCCATTCATGAAGTCGTTCCAATTGGAAAAATACAATCATCGACACGGTACAAAGCTTCTGTTGGCACCGTGGAGATTTCAAAGGCAAGGATCTCAATGTTTCTCAAGGCATAGCTTACTTGAGTACTTGATGTGCCTGATTTTTAGATCACGTCGTAACTTGAGATGGTGCAACCAAAAGTTGCTGGAGAGAAGGCCACTCAGTCGCACTCATTGGAGTTTAATGCCATTCGAATAAGTCCATCTGACTCCTCGAGTCTCTAAACAATGTGTACCATGATATCATATACAACGTTCTCAATTAAAGAACAATTTAGTCATTATCAAAAAATATTTTTTCACCCACGTACTGATACCACATTGGCACTCGATCTTATGATCTCAGTATTAAATCAGTGTCTATCGTTGGTTGTGATTGTGTGGCGCTTTGAGATTCTACATGAGTCCCTGTGCAGTAGGCACACATTGTGAGATGGTGCGATGATTTGAACAGTCCATAATCTTTTACTTTCACAGATAAGGTATTATAACATAATCATGCTTATGTGATAATTGTAATCTTTGTTTTTAGAGTTGCATGCATGCAATTGAAAATTTTCTTTTCATCGATTTAGTATTATTTTCTTACAGTGGCCTCTATAGCTAGCACAGGGCCCATGATATGGACGATTCTGATCATAGGACTACTCAGCATGTGGGTCACTTTGGGCCTGACGGACCCGGCCTGGGTTCTGAATTGTGGAGGAAAACCTTTTTCTATTCTTTTCCTTTCTTCTTAGGCGCCTGCATACCACACTTGATACTCAGGTGCTCAGAAATTGTATATTAATTAGTCATGCATTCATTCATGTTAAACGGACTACGTTTTTGGAATTACTCAAGCCAAGTACCATCCCAATATAAGAATGGTTGGACTACATTTTGGGAATTACTCAAGCCAAGTGCTATCCCAATATAAGAATGGTTGGACAATCCTAACCTCTTATCCTTGGACACTTGTTTATCCAAATAGGACTGTTGGATACTTTCGTTTAAATTTACCTAATAACTTTTTGGTAGACGCCTGAAAATGGTTCATGGGGGCTTAGATAAGCAACTTATGACATTAGTAGCTTATCCTGATTTCTACTTAATTAGACTGTAAATATTCTCTGTGGCTATGGTTTCACCTGACGCGCTTTTTTTGTCATCCAGCGTGTTTTCTCGCCACGAGTCGTTTTATCTCTCGTTTATATATATATATATATATATATATATATATATATATATATATATATATATATATATATGGGTCATCCATCATGAAGGGCCCACCTTGGTTATTGGCTATTCATCACTACGGGTCACAGTTCATTAGGTAGGGCCTACCTTTGATGTTAGTCATCAATCATGTGGGGTCCACCATCAATGTTATTGTCCATCATGTGGGGCCCATTTTCAATATCAAATGCCCATCATGTAGAGCTCACCTTTGATATGGACTATCTATCATGTGGGCCCACCTCCGTTGTGGGTTGTCTATCATGCAAGACCTGCCTTGGATATTGGTCACTCATCATTAAGCTGACCTTTGGTGTTGACCCATCATATGGCCCCACCTTGATGTGAATCATCCATCATGTGGGGTCCACTATTATTAATTGCGCATCATGCAGAGCCCGCCTTTGATGTGGGATGCCCATCATGCGAGGCTCCCCTTGGATGTGGGTCATTCATCATTAGGGGTGGACCTTAGGTGTGGATCATCCATGATGTGGGGCCACCTCAAAATGAGCCATCATCATGTGGGCCCACTAGATCATCTATCTATTCATTATATGATTTTCCAATATCATAAACTTATAAGGGGTTCATGACCACAAAGAAGGTATTTTTTAAAATAATTTTCTAAGTTGGTATATCAAAGATAAGTTACTTTTGGAAGTAAAAATAAAAAATAAAAAATAAAAAATAATTATTAAAAGTAAGTAATTTAAAAAAGAAAGAAGAAAAAATATAGGTTTACTTATTTAAGTTTAATAACCAAACTAACTCATTAAAAAAAAGTAACTTGTTAACTGGCATAAGTAAAAAAAAAAAAAAAAAAACACTACTTGTCTGGAAGTAACAAATAGGACCCTGTAGAACTATTCACATGTACTAAAAATGTCCCTCCTCTAGGAGCATTATAAATTATAGTGCTCCCAAATGCATTAGTTCATTAAGCAGTCTAATTACTTAATTTGAACGGTTCATCAAGTCCAAAAGATGTTTTTAAGGATAACATTCAAAATTTGTACTGATCCGATAGTCTAATCTATCCTTGATTTAGTCTTGTTGCGGGCCTTGTACAAAACCTTAGGATCTAGCCTCCCAAAACAAACCAAAATTATAAGATAATAAAGCAATGAAATAGATCAAAGCATAAACTATACCACACAAGAGATTTTTACATGGAAAACCCTCAAAGAGGTAAAAACCACGGAATCTCGTCCAGATTAACAATCTACTATGAAGTAGAACATTACGACCTTCTTCAGTCACGCAGGAGTGGATAAGCAATAAGAGAATAAAAGAAAAACGGAGAGATCTCACCGATTACGAGGACGTAGAAGCGGTGAGATGTTGAGTACACAGTAGATCACATTTACAAGCATAACCTCCCTTCCACAAGCTCTCTCTCTCTCTCTCTCTCTCTCTCTCTCTCTCTCTCACACACACACACACACACACACACCTTTGATAGCCCTAAACCCTTTAGCAAACTCTTGCAAAGCTTTAGGAAACCCTCTTTCATTCTCTAGAAAAGCCCTAGGCACCCCTATTTATAGTTTAGGAAACTCTCTTTCGCACCCCTTGCGAAAGGGCCTTAGACTTCTATAGTCCGCACAAGATCTGGACTTAAATCTATGTAAGCTCGATTGGTCGAGCCGAGTCCTCGACCAGTCAAGCATCCCACTCGACCGGTCGAGCACCTCCCTCGACTGGTCGAACACCTCAGAGAAAATACATTAATTGGTCGCTGGACTTTGAGTCGAGCCCCACTCGAATGGTCGAGCACCACCCACGACCGGTCGAGTAGCCCATTCGACCAATCGAGCAGTGTAGTGAATTACTCCGATTTTTCACCCGCTGCTCCATCTCTCCTTTAAACTGAGGAAAAATCTCATCAAATCTCTCCCTTTCTAACTTAGGAGGAATTTACTTCTTCAAGTCAGCCTGATTTCTACAAACCTCAAACTTGCCCTTGAGCAAAGCCTTAGTCATCATGTCTGACCCATTATCGTCCATGTAAACCTTCTCAAACTGTAACACCTTCTGTTCCAAAGTATCTCTGATCCAGTAATACCGAATCTCTATGTGCTTCAACTTGGAGCGCTGACTTGGATTCTTGCTCAAGTGCATAACACTTTGACTATCACAATAGACCACGTGCTGCTCCTGCTTCAGGCTAAGTTCTTGTAGGAACCTCTTCATCTAAAGCATCTCTTTGCATGCCTCTGTAACTGCAATGTACTCAGCCTCTGTCATCGACAATGCTACAACCTTCTGTAGCTTGCTCTGCCAAGAAACCGCTCCTCCTACAAACGTGAACATGAACCCCGATGTAGACTTCCTTGAGTTTATGTCACCTGCCATATCTGCATCTGTGTAGCCCTCCAACACAAGTTTTCCATCACCATAGCATACGCTCAACCTGGATGAGCCTCTTAGATGTCGAAGTATCTATTTCACCGCTGCACAATGCTCTTTGCTAAGATTGACAAGATACCGACTGACAATATCAATCACATATGCTATGTCTGGGCGTGTACATACCATAGCATATATTAAACTTCCTACAGCTAACGCGTAGGGTATCTTCTGCTTATCTTTTACCTCTGTGTAACACCCCGGATTTTGGCCAATCTGAGATTTGACGTTCTTAGGCAATGGGTCAATTAAAACACCTGGAAAATTGCTTAGAAACCAATTCCATAGCCAAAGAAACCACTTAGAATCAATTCCTTTAGAAAATATGACTAAGTTAGCTAGTGCAACGTTAGAATAGCTGGGAAATGGTCCCTAATCACTTTAAATACGTTCTACAAGGCCCAAAGCGAGTGGAACCAAGGGTGCTATAATGCTCTAAAGCCTCGGATCAAACTCTAAGCCGGTTTGTTCTCGGGACCTCCTTGAAACTTTGTATTGGATCTAGACCGCGCGTCGTAAGTCAGATGCCTACCATCTTAGACCGTTATGACCACTTAGCTGGGCTTGGCAATCGTTTCGAATATCAAGTCCAACTGACGATCACAGGCTATTTCATTGAGCCCGGACCGAAGAGAGTGTGAATAGGGACATAGTTGGAATTTCAAATTCAAATCTGGCACACAAATTTGACGCATCAGTATTAAGCATTCTGACCGTCAGAATACAGCCAAATTACACCCTTGGATCAGGAAAAATTTCTATTACATATCACGAGACTTATAGGCCTGATCTTGGTGCGGTGACCGTTAAACTGAAACTGGGCCGCCACGTGCGATCTGGGAACCCTACCGGCCTGAAAACTGGATGTGTGCTAGATCCAGTATGCATGAGCTTAAGTTCGACCGCATTTGGCCAGGGGACCTTCAGAAATGCCCTTTTGGACCGAAACGGCCCCGATTTGGTTAGGCACCAAGTAAACATTGTTCCCAAGCCTATTTTGGGCATGTTGTAGGCTATAAAAGGGGTTGAAACCCTCACTCCTCTCTTCCATCCGAATTTGAGAGAAACCCTAGCTTGGGAGAGAGAAAAAGGTGGGAGATTGTGGGAGTGTGGGAGAGTTCTTCCTGCCACTTGTACTACGCGTTGCACGTGCTTAAGCAACACACCTCTACCGCTTTCCCGGCGATTCCACCGCGATCCTAGGTAAGTAAAAACCCTAAATAGTTATTGATTTGAGTTTCCCTTGTTTCCATAGCGATGTAGCTTATGAATCTTGTGTATTAGGTTCCTTATTCGCCGTAGACGAAGCGTATACGCTCCGTTTCAATTTCCGAGTCTACAAGACATAAGGTGAGGATTTTAGACGCTTTGATTGACGGTTCCCAACGCTTTCAATGTCGTTTAATAGTAGATTCTTGACGGCATCGCCGTTTGACATGTACAAAATGCTCTCCGTTTCCCGTTTCGTAAGCTAACGAAGAATATGAGATTTAGGGCATTTTAGTCATTTGTAGGAAGTATTGTTTACATTCATATTTTGCAGATGTGATTGACATGGTTTGTTGTCGCATTAGGAAGTTAGGAATGCGTGCATAATTACTTTGGCGAAGAGATTCGCCTAGTTGCGCACTTTGGGTCGACATACTATATGTAGACTTAAGTGTGTAGTATATGTGTTTGTATAAATGCTTGTATTAGTATGTATTGAATTAAATGATGTTATTTGATAGTTTGTGATTGATTTTTCAATTATTATGCTGACCTAAATGATTTTCTACTTGTTGACAAAATGCATGATTTCATTACATGCATGGAATGTATGTGCTTGAGGATTTGCTTAAGTTGAATATGCATGGGAAGTATGCCTTGAAGATTTGCTTAAGTTGAATGTTATAACATGTGCTAACATGCTCACATGATATATTTCAATTCCAATACCTTTTTATAGTGTTAATGTGATACCATAGATGTGTGGGACTTGACTTAGTCCAGGCAGTCGGTAACCGAGCGAATTCGTGGCTGACTGGTCATAGCCACGAACGACGCGTCGATGAATGTGATTCGTGTTGAGAGTTGGCGGCAGTGGTTAGGCCACGCGAAGTGTTTTACGCACTTCATGTCGTTCAATTCGAGATGCGATCGCGCTAGTCGAGCCCGTCAAGTAACCCGACTGGCCGATGTTTGTTCACCTTGCATGTATCATAACTGCTTGAACCTAGGGTACTGAACTTACCATTGTAAACCCTATTAACCGTGGTACCTTGATCCACGAAGACTCATGAGCCGGGCATGGTGGTATGGGACACCGTGGTCGAGCTGTCGGCCTACGCTGGGGCCACAAACCTCCCCGTAGTGACCAATGAGCACCTTGACTCGTGAGCAGATTATGGTGGTATGGGACACTATATTCTAGCTGTCGGCCTACACTGATCAGGCGACGAGCCCTTTGTAGTGACCGCGAGCGTATTCTGAGTTCACGGGAGGCGACGACCCTTCCGTGCAGTAGAGTACAGTAGGCCTGTATTGATAAGGTGATGGGGGAGCGGTGCAACGAGTGCGAGCAACAGCTCTGGCAGCCCTTGCAGTGACCTACGAAATGTACATCGTATGAGATTACTAGGAGTGACGACCCTAGACAGGATCCGTGTTGGGATTGATACAAGGGAAGTACCTTAGTTTCCCAATCCTGCTGTTTGAATGGACTAATAACAACTTGGTAATCATATCACCATAGCATTGCATGTGCCTGGAAGATGTGGAGCACTCTAGGGAGTGTGGCATGCCGCGGTCGTAAGATGTTGCCGTATGAGGGTGATCGTCGGTGAGGGCATACATCACGTCATATCATAATTGCATTAACAACAGTATTAGGATTGTTTGATTTACTGCGTTACTATTATCGCATGATTGATTTGATAACATGTTAATCTTTGCTCTATTATTCCACTGAGTTAGCTACTCACTCCCACGTTACGGGACGGTGTTCCGGACACCCACCAGACCTTTTTGTGATTGCAGATGATGGCGCGGCCTGTGAGGCAGAGCCGGACTTGATGATGATGAGGAGGATCCCTCCTTTATGCGTGTTCTGATCGACGGGATTACAGGGAGGCTGATTGGATACTTTGACATTTGTCATTTTGAATTTTTAACGCCCTCATGTATATTCATTTTGTTTACTTTTGAAGTATACATGTATGTGCATAACCTGGTAATATATTCACACTCTGGAGACATACAACAGTTTATGTACGTTATACATACTATTACAGTCTTCCGCTTGCAAATTTCACTGTCTCTGGAGTATGATATGCTGTTCTGGCTTAATCTCACTCATGTTTAATACATTATCACAGACAACATTCAATCATACATATCCATGTTGCATAAATAACATTTTGGAACTCGGGAGTTGGGTTTTTGCTCGACCCCCCGATTTTCGGGATGTTACAGATGGTATCAGAGCATGATTTGGATTAAACCGGGCCTGGGTTATGGTCTTGCGACGTACGCTGTCGCTTCCTTTGACTTAGGTGGGTGCGAGAAGGGTCTAGAAACACTTCTAGGATCGCAGATTCGCCGATAGGCGAAGTCTATTAGGATCGATCGCAAGATCGAGTCTGTAACGCATCTCGGGTCGCGTAAGGCAACCCGAATCACTTCTAAGCTGTAGGAAGTCAGGTTGAGACGTCCTATGAGCGGTTTTAAACCGCAAAAGTGAATCCTTGGGCCGTGGGATGACCACGACTCCAGTAATCAATCGTCAGGGCTTAAAAACCCCGTTTTGCCAAAAAGTCTCAAAATTTCTCCTCTAACCACTTCAACCTTCAGTTTTTTCTTATCCATTTCATGTTAGGCATCAAACCTAATGTGAAAATAACACAAATTACTACATTCATCAAATTTTACAGTGAATAGTAAAATTTCATGAAAAATGGCCATAAGGACATTCTAACTTCACTTTCTTTAGCAACTAAGGATCTAGATAGGTGTACTGGCTCCTTCTACCCCAAATTCATATGCTGCATCATATGGTTTGGTATTCGGGATTGCAATGTGGACCCAGAAAGCCCCGAACACATGTTTGGGCTCATACAGACCAAAATAATATGAACCAGGGGGTGGGACCTAACTTTTTGGGACCCTGGGACCATGGGGGACCAGACCCATGGGGTCCCACCGGCCAACTTCAAAGTTGGCCGGCGATGCCATCGCCGGTCGGGCGATGCATCGCCGGCCGGCGAGCTCGGATGGTGCTGTCCTTCGGGCGCACCCTCCTAAATAGGGTCCACATCACCCCTAGCTACCTCCCACCCCAAGAAAACCCCCAAAACCCACCTCTCCTTCACAAACAGCCCCCTTGCATACCCTAGATTCGATTTTCAGCAACCAATCCCAAACCACCTCTACAACCTTCCTTGGCCAAAACCGACCACCACCCATCATTTATTGGGTGTTGGCAGCCTCTTTCCTTGAAGATATCATCATTTGGAGCTCCAAAATCCCTCAAATATAGCTGAAATCGTGAGGAGCTCCATCCCATCTTTTTGTTTGTATTTCTCTTTGAAACTACAGCCTTGGAAAGCTTGAAGCATCCCTCTACGACGCCTAGATTTCCTTTTGTCAGATTGGGCAGTCATTTCTCCGCATTTTCGGCGTTTTCCATGGCTTTCGTGGAAGCCATTTTGGGCCTTTTGTCACTCTCATCCATCATATCTTTGATGGGTAAGAGGAAAACCCCGACAGACGAGGCTGGGCCGAGCCGTCCTGCTCGATCAAGAAGACCGCGGGGTGGTGCCGCAAGTTCAAGCACCGCCGCAGGTCCAGCTGCAGTCCTGGAGTGCCGTACAAAGCGGGATTTGGATCCCCATGCACACCTTGGACGAACCATTCTATCAGAGATGCCTCATGGTGAATACACTGATCGTAGAGTGTTATTTGAGGCGGACGTAGATGGGCGATTGTTCGGCGAGTATCTGTTGTTCGAACGCATTGAAGCTGCGCACTGGGGACCGATCTTTGAAGCTCACGCTCGTGCTAATGTGAGCACTGTTCGTGCCTTCTATGCTAGCATCCAGAGTCCTACCTTGGAGCCTTTGCAGTTCAAAATCCCTTTTGGTAGAGATCGGATGGCTACGATCGACGTTCGGTTGATTGCGCGACTTCTCAACGTGCCTCTAGGCGATGTGCATCCAAGTGAGAAGAATTTGAGGACTAGACGTGAACGAGATCGCCGCACCAGGTTTCTGTGCGGTAAGTTGGTTCCATGGCAGCCCAATAATAACCTCAAGGCGACGTACATGTCTGAGGATTTGCGCCTGCTGCACCATATCTGCACGTTCAATGTCTATACCAGGTCGACGAACCGCATTGAATGCACACGTCTTATGGTCGATTTCTTATTTCTGGTGGCCCAGGGAGAGAACGTATGTATGGCCACTTTCATCTTACAGCAGATAGTTCTCATAGCCAGGTCGAGGAGAACATCCGAATCCCTTCCCTTTGGCCGACTCATTTGCAAGATTGCGCTTGAGTTTGCCTATAGACTTGGACCCGAATTACCGGTATTGATTCACACTATCGATGAGTCGACAATGGTCAAGATGAAGATTGGGTCGCAATACCGTGAAAATCAACTTGAAAGGGATAGTGGGGATGACTTTGATGAAGAGGAAGATCAAAGCGAAGAAGAACTTAGTGCAGAGGTTCAGGAAGAGGCTCAGGAAGAAGCAGAAGAGGAGGCTCAGGATACTGATGAGAGCCCTCCTCCTGCGCAGACTACTATCGACGACCGCATTGCTCGGATGGAGGAGAGTCAGACCGCTTTGCGTAGGGAAGTCCAAGAACTTCGAGCAGAAGTCGCTGATGCCAAGGCCGTTACAAAGAAGAAGTTTGGCAAGGTGATTCGCACCTTGAAGGCAATCCTGTGTTGCTTACAGGATAAGGGTGCTCCTCCTCCATCACCAGACTCCGACTAGCGATGCGATCTTTGATGTTATTATTAGTAGTTAGTCATTTCTTGTTTTAAGTTGTGTTTTGTAAGCCTGATAAGGCTGGTAGTTTACCTATGTTGCTGTAGTAGCTGACTGACATAGCTCCCATGTACTTTTTGTCATGATACTTATAGGGAGATATCCCTTGTATTATGACAATTTTGGTTTAATGAAATGTATGATGCCTTTCGACTTGTTATGTGAATGTTTGTGTTGTGGTTTGGGCTTAATGTAGCCAAAATTTGTGGAATGGAGTGCATGCCGTCTCATTTCACTGTAAGCTATTGTCCCTGAATCGGGAGTATTGTAACTCCCGGGATTCAGCCTACAAATTAGTTTTTATCCCACCCCACCCTCCTACCAAGCATGCCACTTCCGATCCCACTATGGGACTAAGAACGCGGTTCTATTTAATACAACTGAATGCTACGGGCCACATAGGCCCTTGGCGTTTTGGTCCTAGAGTTAGCACTCCTAGATTTGAAGAGTCTGACGACATAAGAAATCCAATTCCATTTAGACAATCTTGACCCTAAGCGATAGAACAACCCTCTGTAGTAGAAATGGTATGGAAAGCCATTTACCGTATAATCTTAAGCTTTAGATTATAGCTACTGAGTTACAGACTAGCCTACTAGTTACCTAGAGTAGGGTAAAGCCTGCATATGTAAAGGAATGATAGGTTAGATTTGGTTGGAATGGGACTCCCTTCCTTCGGTAGATTCCTTTATGGCTTATAGACTTCTGTTGTTGCCCATAGGAAGGAACCATACACTCTAAGGGAACATTTATAACTCCCTCAGATTGAACTTCGAATGTACTAGCACACCCCTTAGAATTGCCTTCCCCAAGGACTTATTGCATTCGGGAACGCAGAGTAAAGGAACTACATGTAAGCGATGTATTCGCGGTTTGAGTCGATTTCTTACTCCTAGTGGTTACCAATGAATCCAATGCTCTGATCAAGCAGAGGATCGGCATCGACTTGGATTAAGAACTGATACAACGCATTTTCTGTCCTGATTAGACAGAAGGTTCAACGTATCCGGCTTAGACCCACTATACAACCTTTCTTCTGTGATGGCCCAACCATCTACAACTAAACAGGATCACATTGTCTTTGGGAAATGGCGAGGACTTAAAGCCAGTAGAGAATTAGACATCTTGCCACCAACTCATACCTGCCCCTGAATTCAATCATAATAGAGGTTAGGCTCATCTCTATGATCATAGGTACCAATGCCATAGAACGCATCATTAGCAAAGAATACCATATAGAGAAAGGCTGTTTCCATTTTAGGTTAAGGATAGCCCCTAAGTTGCGCCTCGTTCTGATATACGGATCGATGCAAATATTCTTCAACCTTAAGTAAAACCAAGTTTTAAGGGGGATAGAACGTATTGAGTCTAATCCAGTTAGGTTAGTCAACGCTACCGTTTGATCAGAGTGGCGCAGCGGAAGAGTGGTTGGCCTCTTTCCCACTGGCCCAAGATCGAAACCTTTGAGTTCGGATATACATACGATTAGGTTATTAAGTAGGATTTGAACCTTCCTTAGAATGTCAATACTCCCTCTAGGTACTCCTTGCCGTTCGCCAATGTCGGGGACGGCATTGTGTTTTAAGGGGGGTAGATTGTAGCACCCCGGATTTTGGCCAATCTGAGATTTGACGTTCTTAGGCAATGGGTCAATTAAAACACCTGAAAAATTGCTTAGAAACCAATTCCATAGCCAAAGAAACCACTTAGAATCAATTCCTTTAGAAAATATGACTAAGTTAGCTAGTGCAACGTTAGAATAGCTGGGAAATGGTCCCTAATCACTTTAAATACGTTCTACAAGGCCCAAAGCGAGTGGAACCAAGGGTGCTATAATGCTCTAAAGCCTCGGATCAAACTCTAAGCCGGTTTGTTCTCGGGACCTCCTTGAAACTTTGTATTGGATCTAGACCGCGCGTCGTAAGTCAGATGCCTACCATCTTAGACCATTATGACCACTTAGCTGGGCTTGGCAATCGTTTCGAATATCAAGTCCAACTGACGATCACAGGCTATTTCATTGAGCCCGGACCGAAGAGAGTGTGAATAGGGACATAGTTGAAATTTCAAATTCAAATCTGGCACACAAATTTGACGCATCAGTATTAAGTATTCTGATCGTCAGAATACAGCCAAATTACACCCTTGGATCAGGAAAAATTTCTATTACATATCACGAGACTTATAGGCCTGATCTTGGTGCGGTGACCGTTAAACTGAAACTGGGCCGCCACGTGCGATCTGGGAACCCTACCGGCCTGAAAACTGAATGTGTGCTAGATCCAGTATGCATGAGCTTAAGTCCGACCGCATTTGGCCAGGGGACCTTCAGAAATGCCCTTTTGGACCGAAACGGCCCCGATTTGGTTAGGCACCAAGTAAACATTGTTCCCAAGCCTATTTTGGGCATGTTGTAGGCTATAAAAGGGGTTGAAACCCTCACTCCTCTCTTCCATCCGAATTTGAGAGAAACCCTAGCTTGGGAGAGAGAAAAAGGTGGGAGATTGTGGGAGTGTGGGAGAGTTCTTCCTGCCACTTGTACTACGCGTTGCACGTGCTTAAGCAACACACCTCTACCGCTTTCCCGGCGATTCCACCGCGATCCTAGGTAAGTAAAAACTCTAAATAGTTGTTGATTTGAGTTTCCCTTGTTTCCATAGCGATGTAGCTTATGAATCTTGTGTATTAGGTTCCTTATTCGCCGTAGATGAAGCGTATACGCTCCGTTTCAATTTCCGAGTCTACAAGACATAAGGTGAGGATTTTAGACGCTTTGATTGACGGTTCCCAACGCTTTCAATGTCGTTTAATAGTAGATTCTTGACGGCATCGCCGTTTGACATGTACAAAATGCTCTCCGTTTCCCGTTTCGTAAGCTAACGAAGAATATGAGATTTAGGGCATTTTAGTCATTTGTAGGAAGTACTGTTTACATTCATATTTTGCAGATGTGATTGACATGGTTTGTTGTCGCATTAGGAAGTTAGGAATGCGTGCATAATTACTTTGGCGAAGAGATTCGCCTAGTTGCGCACTTTGGGTCGACATACTATATGTAGACTTAAGTGTGTAGTGTATGTGTTTGTATAAATGCTTGTATTAGTATGTATTGAATCAAATGATGTTATTTGATAGTTTGTGATTGATTTTTCAATTATTATGCTGACCTAAATGATTTTCTAAAATGCATGATTTCATTACATGCATGGAATGTATGTGCTTGAGGATTTGCTTAAGTTGAATATGCATGGGAAGTATGCCTTGAAGATTTGCTTAAGTTGAATGTTATAACATGTGCTAATATGCTCACATGATATATTTCAATTCTAATACCTTTTTATAGTGTTAATGTGATACCATAGATGTGTGGGACTTGACTTAGTCCAGGCAGTCGGTAACCGAGCGAATTCGTGGCTGACTGGTCATAGCCACGAACGACGCGTCGATGAATGTGATTCGTGTTGAGAGTTGGCGGCAGTGGTTAGGCCATGCGAAGTGTTTTACGCACTTCATGTCGTTCAATTCGAAATGCGATCGCGCTAGTCGAGCCCGTCAAGTAACCCGACTGGCCGATGTTTGTTCACCTTGCATGTATCATAACTGCTTGAACCTAGGGTACTGAACTTACCATTGTAAACCCTATTAACCGTGGTACCTTGATCCACGAAGACTCATGAGCCGGGCATGGTGGTATGGGACACCGTGGTCGAGCTGTCGGCCTACGCTGGGGCCACAAACCTCCCCGTAGTGACCAATGAGCACCTTGACTCGTGAGCAGATTATGGTGGTATGGGACACTATATTCTAGCTGTCGGCCTACACTGATCAGGCGACGAGCCCTTTGTAGTGACCGCGAGCGTATTCTGAGTTCACGGGAGGCGACGACCCTTCCGTGCAGTAGAGTACAGTAGGCCTGTATTGATAAGGTGATGGGGGAGCGGTGCAACGAGTGCGAGCAACAGCCCTGGCAGCCCTTGCAGTGACCTACGAAATGTACATCGTATGAGATTACTAGGAGTGACGACCCTAGACAGGATCCGTGTTGGGATTGATACAAGGAAAGTACCTTAGTTTCCCAATCCTGCTGTTTGAATGGACTAATAACAACTTGGTAATCATATCACCATAGCATTGCATGTGCCTGGAAGATGTGGAGCACTCTAGGGAGTGTGGCATGCCGCGGTCGTAAGATGTTGCCATATGAGGGTGATCGTCGGTGAGGGCATACATCACGTCATATCATAATTGTATTAACAACAGTATTAGGATTGTTTGATTTACTGCGTTACTATTATCGCATGATTGATTTGATAACATGTTAATCTTTGCTCTATTATTCCACTGAGTTAGCTACTCACTCCCACGTTACGGGACGGTGTTCCGGACACCCACCAGACCTTTTTGTGATTGCAGATGATGGCGCGGCCTGTGAGGCAGAGCCGGACTTGATGATGATGAGGAGGATCCCTCCTTTATGCGTGTTCTGATCGACGGGATTACAGGGAGGCTGATTAGATACTTTGACATTTGTCATTTTGAATTTTTAACGCCCTCATGTATATTCATTTTGTTTACTTTTGAAGTATACATGTATGTGCATAACCTGGTAATATATTCACACTCTGGAGACATACAACAGTTTATGTACGTTATACATACTATTACAGTCTTCCGCTTGCAAATTTCACTGTCTCTGGAGTATGATATGCTGTTCTGGCTTAATCTCACTCATGTTTAATACATTATCACAGACAACATTCAATCATACATATCCATGTTGCATAAATAACATTTTGGAACTCGGGAGTTGGGTTTTTGCTCGACCCCCCGATTTTCAGGATGTTACACTCTGTCTTCGTCTTGGGACACTGTCTGTCGCTCAATCTGAAGTGACCATCCAGTGAAGTATTGACCGACTTCACTGCATTCATATTGAACTGCTTTAAGACTTTCTCAGTATACTGCTCATGTGACAGTCAAAGCGTCCTGCTGCTTCTGTCACGGGTTATTTTCATTCCTAAGATTTGTTTAGATGGGCCCAAGTCTTTCATCACAAACGACTTGTCAAACTCCTGTTTCAGCCTGTCGATCTTCTTGATGTCTTTTCCCATGATGAGTATGTCATCAACATATAACAGCAGAACTAATAAATCACCATTTGAGAACTTTCGCGAGAACACACAGTGGTCCGACTCTGTTCTGTTATACCCATGTTTTAATATAAAAGAGTCGAACTTATTATACCATTGTCGTGGAGCATGTTTCAACCCATATAAGCTCTTCCTTAGCCTACACACCATATGCTCCTTGCCCTTGACTTCGAACCCCTCTGATTGGTGCATGTAGATCTCTTTTTTCAAGTCACCATGGAGAAAGGCAGTTCTAACATCTAATTATTCTATCTCCAGATTCATGCTAGCCATCAACCCAAGCAACACTCGTATGGATGTCATCTTCACCACTGGTGAGAATATCTCCTCGAAGTTTATGCATTTCCTCTGACCAAACTCTTTCACTACAAGTCTAGCCTTAAACCTTATCTGTGAATTCTTCTACTCAACCTTCTTTCTGAACACCCACTTGTTGCTCAAAGCTTTCTTGCACTTAGGCAATTTCACCATATCATAGGTGTGTTTCTTATGTAAGGATTCAATCTCCTCTTGCATAGCTTTTAACCACTTCTCATTATGCTCGTCAGCTAGGGCAAATGAATAATCTTCTGGTTCTCTCCCATCAATGAACATAATGTACTCATGCAGTGAGTACCTCTTGGACGACTATTTGTCCCTTGATGACCTCCTCACCTGTGGCTTAACAGGTGGATCAAGTGGGGGTTGTTCTCCTGATCCATCTTTTGAAGGAACTCCTTCATCCTCTGTACCTTTCTATACTCTTCCATCATCAGGCACCATGGGAGGAATAATCGGATCTATGTCCTCTAGCTCACCTGAACTAAAATGGTTCTTCTCTGGCTTACCTATATCTTTTATATATTGATCTTCAAAGAAAACCACATCTTTGCTCTTGACGAGCTTATTCTCAGTCGGATCCCATAATCTATAGCCGAACTTTTCATCACCGTACCCCAAGAACAAACACTGTCTGATCTTCATATCGAGCTTGAACCTCTCATTCTTTTGTACGTGAACGAATGCCCTGCATCCAAACACCCTGAGATGAATGTACGATCGATCTTTTCCAGTCCACACCTTCTCAGGCACTTCTTCATTCAACGGGGCTAATGGAGACCTGTTTATCAGATACACTGCCGTGTACATTGCTTCTTCTCAGAACATCTTGGACAATTTCGCATGGGATAACATGCACCTGATTCTCTCTACAATGGTGCAATTCATTCGTTCAGCTACACCATTATGGTGGGGGGTCTTGGGAACCGTCTGTTTATGCCGTATACTCAGGGACTTACAATACTCATGAAAGTCGCCAACGTATTCACCACCAGATGCACTTCAATGATCTATTTGTCTCTCTCTTGACCATAGCATGAAACAATTTAAATACATCAAAGACCTCGTCCTTAAATTTTAAAGTATAAACCCAAACCCTCCTAGATGCATCATCTATAAAAGTGACAAAATACAATGCTCCACCCAAGGTTTTTGTCCTCATATGACCACAAACATCAGAATAAAACAAATCTAATGCATGCACTTTATTAACATGAGAAGTAGTTTTAACAAATGAAACTCTATGATGTTTCTCTGATAAACAATCAATACAGGTTTTGAGAGGTATACTTGTCACGTCCGGAAGGAACCGCTTCCTTGCTAGTACTTGAAGCTCTTTTCACTCATGTGGCTTAGGCGCCTGTGTCATATGTCAATAGCTAACTCTTTCGCTGCATTCAACCCGCCCTTGTACACATTGACACTTGCCTTATAAATGGTACAACACTTCTTTCCTCTAGTTGCGATTAACGAACCCTTGATAAGCTTCCAGCGCCCACCAGCAAACCGGCTTTCATAGCTATCATCATCTAGCCTTCCCGTCAACATCAAGTTGAGGCGAAGGTCTGGGATATGCCTCACATCCTTGAGAACCAATGTGCAACCCATATCGGTCTTCACACAAATATCACCGACCCCTACGATCTTCGATATGCCGGAATTTTTCATCTTCACGGTCTCATAGTCACTTGACTTATAGCTTGTGAAGAAGCCTCTGCATGGAGTCGCATGAAAAGAAGCTCCCGTGTCAATCACCCAGTCGGTGTCCTGACTCGTAGCCGTGAGACAAACATCATGATCTGTTGAAAGAATAACTACAACGTCGCCATCTAAAGCGACCGCAGTGGAATCTGATTCATCTTCCTTCTCCTTTCCTTTTATTTTCTTGTCTTTCTTATTCTTATGACATTTATGCTTATAGTGACCTTTCTTATCACAATTCCAGCATTAAACATCCTTCCTGGTACTCGACTTGTCTCTTTTTTTTATCTCGGGCCTTCTCGCCCTTTCTGTTCTTTCCTCTCCCCCATTCCTGTGTCACAAGGGCCTCTTGCTGAGTAGACCCCTGAGACTTCCTCATTGAAAAGACAACTGATTACATGTTCCATGGATATCTTTTCGTTTGGAGCGGAGTTACTTAGAAACACCACCAATGTCTCCCAACTATCAGGCAATGAACTAAGTACTAGCAAAGCTTGCAATTCATCATCCAGAACCATCTTCATAGTGGAGAGCTAGTTCACTATATTGTTGACCTCATTCATGTATTCGGCCACAGAATCACCATCTTTGAACTTAAGATTCACAAGTCGCTTCATCAGAAAAATCTTATTACCGACTGTCTTCCTCTCATACAGCCCTTGTAATTTTAGCCATAAGTTAGCGGCTAAGGTCTCCATAGACATATGGTGGAATATGAAATCACTCAACTATTGTCTAATAAACCCTATCGCCTTCCTATCTAATTTCTTCCAATCATCATCTGTCATATCCTTTGACTTTGCTGATATGCCTTAAATTGGAGAATACAAGTCCTTGCAATAAAACAAGTCCTCCATCATAGTCTTCCATATGGTCCAGTTAGAACCATTGAGGCTGATCATCCTTGATGAGCCACCTTCCATAATTCAGAACCGATCTCACTCCGTTCAATGAACTTAGCTTTGATACCACTTTGTTGGGGGCCTTGCACAAAACCTTTGGATCTAGTCTCCCAAAATAAACCAGAATTATGGGATAATAAAGTAATGAAATAGATCAAAGCATAAACCACAAGACACAAGAGATTTTTACGTGGAAAACCCTGAAAGAGGTAAAAACCACAAAACCTCGTCCAGATCAATAATCCACTATGAAGTAGAACGTTACAACCTTCTTCACTCACTCTGGAGTAGATAATCAATAATAGAATAAAAGAAAAACAGAGAGATTTCACCAATCACGAGGACGTATAAGCGTTGAGATGTCGAGTGCACAATAGATCATGTTTACGAGCATAACCTCCCTTCCACAAGCTTCCTCTCTCTCTCTTTCTCTCACACATTTGATAGCCCTAAACCCTTTAGGAAACCCTTGC
This sequence comes from Magnolia kwangsiensis, assembly GCA_037074715.1. Classification (NCBI taxonomy): domain Eukaryota; kingdom Viridiplantae; phylum Streptophyta; class Magnoliopsida; order Magnoliales; family Magnoliaceae; genus Magnolia; species Magnolia kwangsiensis. The sequence continues at coordinate 17,399,978 of CM073576.1, read as the reverse complement.
AAAGCTTTAGGAAACCGCCTTGCATTCCCTAGAAAAGCCCTAGGCACCCCTATTTATAGTTTAAAAATCTCTCTTTTGTAACCTTTGCGAAAGAGTCTCAGATTTCCGTAGTCCGCACAAAATCCGGACTCAAATTTGCATAAGATCGACTGGTTGAGCCGAGTCGTCGACCGGTCGAGTGACCCACTTAACTGGTTGAGCACCTCTCTCGACTGGTCAAGCACCTCCGAGAATATACATCAATTAGTCGCTGGACTTTGAGTCGAGCCCCACTCGACTGGTCGAGCACCAGTCACGACCAGTCGAGCAGCACGGTTAATTACTCCGATTTTTCATCCGCTGCTCCATCTCTTCTCTGAACTGAAGAGGAAAAATCCTATCAAGTCTTATTTTCTATAGTCATCCTTTTTCAAGGCGAAAGATAGGATGACTGCAATTGCCAAACAAAAATCATTCTTTAGAATGAGAAGCAATCGATGATGGTCTATAACAATTAGATAGATCAAAATGTTGATTAGTTCTATTTTTGTGCAAATGATCTTGACCATTTATATCAAAGACCATTGATCAAAAGTTTAATATTTTTCTATTGGTCTGATGCTTTCATAGTGGCCCATGAAATGTGCATTGGACCCAGTCATCATTCTAGATCAATGGATTGGATAGTTCAAGTGTTCCAACCATGAACACTGGAGCATCTGTAATTCTTGGATCATGATGCATCAAAACATCGATTGCGATCTGGACACTTTGGACCAATTATTTATGCTCCAAATATTATACAAATTTTAAGTAATTTATAAGTGCCTGTGTATCATCCATCATCCTGCCAGAGTATCAAAGTTTTTCTCTTTAACCTGTTTCTTCTTCTTCTTCAACGGTCAGGTGGAGAACTTGATACTCGAGCACTATGTCTTTGTACAACAACACTAGTATATTGGAATCGTACACGCAGAATACATGTACTCGAATTAAATCGTCTGAATTGTGGTCCACAATTTCGATGGTCCACGTTCCAGTAATTAACTGACAAATGGTTGATACTATCTGCAGATCTGTTTAACACGTGGATGGCTGCGAAGTAAAATAGTGAAAGATCACAACTGTACGATAATCTAAGGCTAGAATTCTCCAACTAATACAGTTTAGAGTCTGTTATCTATCTACACTATGGCCGGCAGTTTGGACGGCTTGATATGAGATAAATATACGCCATGTGTACAGTTAGTTCATATGTACGAATCAACACCTTCTGCTGAGAGCATTGTATCAAATAACTCCGGATCCTGGAAACGGAGACGGATTGGCTACTCGCCCTGTCACCAGCCCCGTGGCTAGTGGTCGGTGCTCTGTGGGCCCCACCATGATGTATGTGTTTCATCCATTCCGTTCATCCATATTTACAGTTCATTCTAGGGAATTATATTAAAAACGATGGGGATATAAATCTTAGGTAGACCACACCACAGGAAAACAATAATGATTGGATATCCACAATTAAAACCCTCCTAAGGACCACTGTAATGTTTATTCTTGAAATCCAATCTGTTAATTAGGTCATAAAGACCCAGATTAAGGGAAAAAATAAATATCAGCTTGATCCAAAACTTTTATAGCCCCCAAAACGTTTTTAATAGTCAATGTTCATTCAACACTTTTTACTGTAATGTGGTCCACTTGAGATTGAGATATACCTCAACTTTTCTTTTATATTGTAAAATGATCTATAAAAATAGATGGACGGCATGGATGAAACACATACATCATGGTGGGGCCCACAGAGCACCGACCATCAGCCAATCGCTGGTGGCAGGGGGAGTAGCCAATCCGTTTCCCCTGGAAACGCGACCATTTGGAGGTTTTTCGGATCTAGGCACCCCGCCAACAGGAAGTTCCTGTGGTCGGAAGCTATGCGGGGCCCACAAGGATGTTGTGAGAAATCCACTCCGTACATGAGTTTGTCAAGCTCACAGTAGGACAGAAATCTAAAAATCATGACCCAAAACTCAGGTGGACCATGCCACGCAAAAAATGGGGACTGAATACCCACCATTGGAACTTTGTGTGGGCCTCAGAAGTTTTGGGTCAGGATCATAATTGTGTCTATAGTTTATCCGAATGGTAATAACCTTATGAACGGTTTGGATGGCATATAAACATCATTATCGGCTTCAGGAAGGTTTCATTGGCAAGGGTTTTCATTCTCACTGTTTCCTGTGGTGTAGCACACCTTAGCTTTGGATCTACCTGAATTTTGGTTTCCTATCCTATTGTGAGCTTGAGAAACTGATGGAGGGAGTGGATTTATAATGGATATCTCTGTGGGTCCCACATAACCTACAGGAACTTCATCCACGTGGATAGATCTCCAAATCACGGTCCATTGAACGACTCAAGATGGCGTGTCAAGTGTATATGATATCCCAGCCGTAGAAAAAAGTTTGGTATGCATCGACCATACCAAAATGTCGAGTATTTGATACTCTGGCGGAGTTCCTACTCCATAGAAAAGCATGCATTGACCATCCAAAATGCGGGATCAGATGGGTCACTATTCTAAAAACAGACTGCTTGAACGATTCTAACATCTTATTAATTAACATATATATTATTTGAATCTCGACCATTGAATGTTTTCATATCAACCGTGTCCAACGGGTGTTCACCAATAGTCGAGTTAAAATATTAAAAATCAGTTCAATATTTGCTTTGTGATATGTAAAGGGGTCCCCACGAGTCCAACGGTTTGATTTGAATTGCTTCTAACCCACGTGTATAATTTCTTGGTGCATACTATCAAGCGTCGCGCTCTGCCAGAGTAACAATGTCTTCCTTTCTCAAATGAAAATCGGAGTACATGGCGTGATTCCTGCTTCTTCTGACAAACATCCCCGATATTTTGAAAATATCGCGATATTATCCTCTTTTATCTTTTTCTTTTTTTCTTTTTTTGGATAAAATGATATTTTCAGGCAGAAATAACCAGATTTTCAAAATCTTAACTCTTTAAATTTTCGTTATTTTAACGCGAGATTCCGGCGAATTAGAAGGTATAGTGCTGCTAGTTGAGTAAGTTCAGTTGGACAGTCCAATAAATCAATCTGAACCGCCCCTTAAGTCCAAAACGTATTTATCAAAGTACCATGCGGAAAAAAAAAAAAAAAAACACTGATCGGATGACCCAATCGATCCTTGATTTAGACTTATTTTTTATAACCGTCCTTTTCGCAGATCATGGATGGGATGGCTACGATTGCTGAACAAAACTGATTCTTTAGATCATAAGCAGCCAATGATGATCACTAACAAATAGATAATTAAATTGTTGATTGGAGCTATTTTTATGTAAACAATCTTGTTCATCAAAATTGACGACCATTGATCAAATGGTTAATATTTTTTTCGTATTGGTGTGTTTCTTATATGGCAGACCATGAAATACTCGTCAGATCTAATGAACGGTCTAGATCAATGGTTCGAACAGTCCAAGTGCCCCATTGCAACTAGGAGACTATAACTTATAGTGCTTTGATAGGCCTACAGCATTTCTCTTAAAATAACTCAGTTTAAAATTTTTTGAAACTATTTACAATTTAGTAAAAAAAAATTAAATATTTTATTTCCAGAAATCTGCAAGGCTTCTTTGAAATTTCAAGCCAAGAAATTGCCCGGTGGAACCCCAGATGAAAAAGCGCAACTAGGTGGGGATCACCTCAATGCATGCATTGTATGTCTATACTGCTCACCTGTTTTGCCAAATCATTTCATGGCACGGTCCCAACAATTAAGCAGATACAAATTTCAGATGGACCATGCAACAGGAATCACTGTGGTCTCGAAATTTTATCTGCCTCACTTTTAAAATAAGCTGAGAAAGCATATGGACAGCGTGGATATCCAGTGCATACGTCAAGGTGGGCCTTTTCGGTCAGGGTCTTACAGACATCGCTAGGGTCGCAGCCAAGTCCTGCTCCAATGGGACTGCCAATCTAATGGGCCCCACAATGGATGGAGGATAGTTTACAAGCCACGTCAATCAAAGATCCTCGTCATCCATTTCCTGGGCTCGCATTCACGTGTAAAATATAAAGAATGGTTCAGGCGGAGTACGGTGTCTATCCACGTGTTTGACTAGCAGGCGCGGGCTTTGAGGGTCCGCTTACGACTATGCATGCACCAACCCCGATTGATTATTTTTTCTTCTAAACTTTTATTCATTTGTTTGAAATTAACTTGTAAAAATGTACAATTTCAATTCACGAAATGAAAAAAAGGGGTTTATACAGATAAGCAGGTCCCTTGGGTACTATGTCAATTCAATATGTGGAGAGTCTCTCATGTAATCATAGTAGGCAGTTTAATTGGGAAATGCATTTCTCATGTGACCGTTGCTCGTTTCTCATCCCAAGGGAGAATGGAATTATAATTTAAAAGGTCCTCGGCAGCAGACCTACAATTTTCTGACGTGCTGTGTCGCACACATAGGGGGCCATGGTTCGGCCATCTAAACCATTGATCTAATGGACCACAGTGCGGATGAGAGCTGCCTTGACAATCTTTTGGGAATCAAGGAACCATGGGCTACTTCAATCAATCAGACAATGCCATTACACACCAAAAGGCTGAGGAAAAATGATTTTCAGTCACAGTCACAAAGCCAACCGCGAAATGATAGAGCAAGCATGCAGTACCGACAGAATAACAGGGTAGAGCAACATTCAGAGTACTCCATGTGAAGTTTTAAGAGCATTTTTTTAAAAAAAATCTAGAGATTTTTTTTTTTTTTTTTTGAATAATGAATTTTTGGACTCCACATCCTTCACTGATTTGTGCTTTACCTCGTTACGGTATTTCATAATCTATTCTACCATTTCTCGAATGGACAGTAAGTAGGCTTAGTCGCTTTCATGCGTATCAGCCATCATACACCAGTGGAGTATAAAATAGCTCTTTTATTAATATCTCGTGAATCATGACATGAGTCAGTTGTTTGGACGTCAGCGCCACCCTTTTTTTTTCTTTTTCTTTTTTTCAGAGCCACCCTTTTTTTTTTTTCTTTTTTTTTTCTTTTTTTTTTTCTATTCGGAGTACCGATTAAGCTTGAGGGCCCGCCTGTCCCGGGCTCTGCACAGGCAAGCTCTGAGGGGCCTACCATGATGTACGGATTTTATTCACACCGTCCACCCAATATAGTGCATAAGCTAGAAAAAATGAGGTAGATTCAAGGCTCAAGTACACCACACGGTGGGGATGAAACGGCTACCATAGAAAATTTCTTGAGGGCTATAAAAGTTACGGATCAAGCTGATTTTTGTATTCTCCCTTCATCTAGGTTTTCGTGACCTTACGAATAGGCACATGGCAAATAAACATCCCCATGGCCCTAGGAAGGTTTCAACGGTGGATATCATTTTCAATGCTGCTTCCTGGGGTGTGGTCCACCTACGACTTGGACCTGCCTCAACTTTCTTCTTTTTTTCGGATTATACCCTAAAATGATATGAAAAAAATGGATTGAGGGTGTGGATAAAACCTATACGTCACAGTAGGCCCCTCAGAGCCCTGCCTGTACCCAATATCCAAATCATCGAACCATCTCAGCAAGCGAGCCTCAGTGGGTGGTTGGATCCTGAATCACCAGGGAGGCAAAAGAAACTCACAAGATATTGATACGCTGGCGTGACCACCGAAGGAATGCACGTGTATACACGTGGTAAGAATGGCCTCATTTTAATCCCTTCAAACCATAGGCCCCACTGCAGATGGGGCATTTCCAAAATGAAATTGAATGAACAAATCCTACCCCTTGATTAATGGATATTTGTTTGTCGAATAAGTGAATTTTGAGAGTCCACCTTTTCGCATTTTGACTGTTGCTTTGTAGACAACAATGGGACAGTCGACGTCTTCATTCTAGTGTGATTTTTCGGTTGAAAAGATCCACAAGAGCATAATGGTTTGGATTGAGATTCGTCCCCTGGATGTGAAATTGGTTGTCTGCACGAGTATAGTTTTATAACCTTTTCGAAACGAACAAAAGAAAACACGAGCAATTAGGTAAGAATATAGTTCCGAGAACATGAGGTTTGCTCCCTCCATTAGTGCAAACAGGGCATGTCTAAATCATCCGAGCAACACAACAGGTGAAACAATCAGGCTAGTGTACACATTCACGTGGCTACCCTGTCCCTGATACAAACGAAATGGACTTCAAAAGGAAAAAAATCAAAAAGCTTTACAACAGCCTATGCATGACTTGCACATCTGGCCTACCTTATCGGGACCAGCGTGATTTGTATGTATGACTTGCACATCTGGTCTACCTTATCAGGACCAGCGTGATTTGTATGCATGACCATCTTCGCGTTGGGACCCACCTTAGCCTACAGTTAGATGTCCCAGGTTGGCTGCTGCGTGTAAACTGCATGTGGAGAGGGGTAGGTTTGATGCTAGCAAGTGTCAAATTACAAGTTAAAAATAAATAAATAAAATTAAACAAAAGAAGAAGAAGATAGTGTTACACTGAAAGCGAGCATAATCTAGTGCGAAAAGCAGATACCTGTGTTAGTTATCAAGTATTCAATGGCCACGCAAGTGGCACATGTGTAAAAGATCTGGATTTGTTCATCTACTGCGCCTACCATGGATAGGCCATACATGAAAGCTGCACCAACCAAATGACCCATACAACAACTGAAAGATTTTTGCCAGAGGAGCCTAGGCCATTGGTTTGAATTGTTCGGAGTCCTCCAATCAGTGGCTAGAATCACATGACTGGCGTGAAAGTTCTAGATCTCTTACACAAGTACCACATTCACAGATATTGAATGCCTGATAACTTTTAGATTGATATAACTGGATCCTCTCTAATGAGAAGGTAGTACCTTAGTAGGATATTACATTAGTTCGGAGGAATTATATCATCCTTGACACAAGGATATGCAAAGCATCCTTGAGCTTTAGTTTGTACAGTGTGGCCCATGTCTCACTGATCCAGGCCATTGGTTGGCTGCAATCATGGACAGCTCATTACCTAGAATTAATCTAGATAAGATAAGTGTAACCATCCAATTAGGGGCCTGCAAATAGATGGTTAAAAAGAGAAATATAGCAATGGTCCACATTCAAGTGAAGAAAAGAGCCAAGTTTTTGTCTATGATCCTTTAATTTTGGGAGATTCTTGGTGCATGGCTCATCGCTATGGGTCTCATAAGACAATGGTTTAAATCACTGAACCATAGCCTGCTTGTGCAAACTGAAAACTAGGGCATACGATCCACAACTAGAAAATATCAAAATAAAAAACCTACTTGAATTTTAACTAGTGGGAAAGTCAAAAGAAGACATACAATGTTTCTGGTTGATTCACATATACACAATGACCGATCAGTGTGGCTTTGAGAGGGTGATCACACGATGATGCCCAATTCGAGTTTCATGGATGCGACCAAGATGTCGAAGGACCTGTCAAATACATCAAGGAACTGTTGGAATCCAATATAATCGATCTAATGTATGGGATCTCAATGCATGGCTCAGTGGCAGACTCGCTGCGTTTTGACACTGAAGTCATGGGTTTGAGTACCCATGTGGGGCGTGTGTGGGAGGGCACGTGTAAAAAAGAAAAAACTAATGTGTGCACATCTAATTAAGTTCTGACTCGAGAATGACCACCCCTTGATTGCTCCGGCGAAAATGGACAAATTCATGGTTCCAAAACATTGGAAAATTAAATACCTTTGTTGCATTCAATTTTCTGCTCCGATGACTTTAGTATGCATCTTAAGAAGTTATTGGGAAAAAAAAAAACTAGGGATGTGTTGGATAAGTGAATTGAATTGTCAACCCTCAATTTAATCAAGATGAAATGTTGAAACTAATGAGACTACATTTCTTTCAAATCCATCTTCATTTGATGATAATTTAAATGCAGTATGATTAGTGCATCCAAACACGCCATAGGAAAACATGTCTTTGTTTGAATTTTTGAGCATTACATATAATTGTGGTTTTCCTTGATGAATATTCCAGTGCGGCTTTTTGTAAAATTTCCTAAAACTTGTTTTACATGCTTGTTACCTTCAGGTGAAAGGATAATTCAGAAAATATTTAATTCCATGAAGGGAAATGATTGTGCTGAAGAGCTCATCTTATGTGCAAAGAGACCAATAAGCATATGCTTTTTTCTCTAAAGACGTATCCTCTCTTTTTGTTCCCAAGATCTCAAGGACCATAAACATCTAATAATGAGTGATTTTCCACCCATGAATTTCTATGTTTAAGCATCATGTACCAGTTTTGCCTATATTGAAAATCACGAGTTTGACAGATGATTGCAGCCCTTCTTTTAAAGGGGAAAAAAAATCGGCAGTCCTCTTCCTCATACCTCATCAATTCCTAATTATTTACATTAACAAAATACAATCCACAGCAATGGGATAAATATGGCCCGAACAAGACAAAAATGTGTGCATAGCCCAAACAGCAAGGGTTTTATGATTAATAGCTAGGCACAACATCAATACCATATATCTTGTAGGATTGAGCTACATGCATGATTATGTCTTTGAAGCAAACCAAAAGTCAGATAAGTTTTTTGACTTTGGATGCTTAATCTGAGTGCAACAGATTCCGACCATCAAGATCATGATACATGCACAAACATATGTCTTCATTGTTGTGTGTGCAATTCTCAGTATTGTAAACATGATTTGCTCATTGATACCCTACTTCTGCATGTTAGGATGGCACTCATTGTGTTTGTATTTTCTCATATAATTATTAAAAAAGCAATAAGCAAACACTCACGGTCAGAATTGCTTTTCCAGTGTTGTCAAGCTTCAGTCCTGGACCTTTCATATCAGTTTCAAGGAAAAAATGTTTTCCTTTTACAGCTTCTGTCATTGCAATGTCTCTTAGTTCCTGCATGTTTTCCATGGTAATGTTGTCATTGTATTTCAACTTTGCTATCTAATGGCAACAGGAATAGAAGTTGAATGCCTATAGAGTAACTATTCAAATGGACTTTACAGATTGTGAGCTGAATTGAGATTTACTTACTAGAGCCCTTTCCCAAGTATCTTCTGCCAACTTCATCAACACAAAAGAAAGGAAATCAAGATAAATGACAAATCAATCGAAACTAAAAACTGGAAGAAGATGGCACAATACCAACCTTCTTTTTGGGGGCTGCAATAAGCTGGGCATTAGCATCTGCGTATGTTGCCATGTCATTGACAGCAGCATTCACCTTGTCCAGTGTGAGCCTCCCCCTCATATAGCTGCAATGCAGAAAAATTGAAACCTGGGATTCGTTGGGCAGCTTTGGCCGTATCTACTTAGTTGAAACATGCCAATGTAGAAGTTGAACTGCTTGAAAACATGCAATATGATGCCCTCAAATTGTGATAATAAAAATTCTCCCTTGTCAATTCAGATTTCCTTGCCCACCTTCCGACCACTTATACGGAGAAATAAAAATGGCTGACAGAGTGCATTGTGCCCTTCTTGCTAAACTCGACAGTCTTTCTTTTCTCTGGTAGGTATGAGACAGTTAAGAATATATGAACATTAGATGCTTTGTGATCAATTAACTCAAGTCTGAGACTTATGTTACATACTCGCAGCAGTAATGCTGCTAGGCCCACTGCATCTAGTAGACATCTGAATTCTCCACACAAATCTACCTGAATTTAGCCAGTAAAGAAGCAACTTGTAGCCTACCCGGTGAATTATCGCCAATTTATCCATCTGGTTTGACACTTCATGTTCTAGGAGTTCCATTTGGCTCTTATACAATTCCAAAAAATTTAGCAAAACTCAAGCCTCTGCGGGAAAAGTGAGCATTCAATAGTATATTCAATGTATGTCCCTAATAATTAGATGCATTACGATAGATATCTTTTTAGGAACTCTCTTCACTCGTCTCTCACAACATTTTTTGAAATCCTTCTCCATGCATATACTAGCATATAGTGGGGTTCACGGGGGCAACCCATTATCAACAGTGGCATATTGCCTTTAACTAAAGCAATTTCTTCCTTCCAACATTTAGTTGAAAGATCAACACGTTGAGTATAGATTGGTTCTGGAGCAATTTGCTTCCACCACATACTCAAAAATGGCTGTGAATAGTCCAAACAAGGGACATCATTGATTCACTATGATACTAAGACACCATCAAAATCACTGTTCAGATAAGGAATATCTACTCACGATGACAGAGAGTCGAGCTCCTCTGCAGTGATAAACCAGCGAGGTGCTGATGCACGGCCCTTTTTCTCCTGCAGATAAAACAAATCAATGTGTGAAAAATAACAATGATACTTTCATCAACCTAAATCAGAAATTAAAATATTAATGTACCAAATATATCACATGATATGTCCACTTAAACAGATTGAACATTCTGAGCTTATGCTTTGGGAGAAGATTGAAGCTCGGTAAGCATTTTCCATTTCAGTGTCGGACTCCTAAAATTAAGAAACTAATTAATCTTAATGTTAGTCAAATGACTATCCAAGAAACAGTTGCAATTGGGAACCATCGATTCCACTTGAAATGAATGTCATTGTCACAACTTACAGATTACTGAGCCAATGCCCATATGCTTTTATCTTCTTCACATAGAGTTGTGGAAGCTTCTCTAGCATCTTGATGGAAAATGCAGGCATTTCTCATATGCCAACATGTATGGCTATTTAGTTGATTAAGGAATTTCTGACAACTTCTTCATGCTTTCATCATTTGCTAGAATTCAGAAATAGTTCATCTTCATTTCAATCTGGCTTGCTTCTGCACTTGCCTCAATTTAATCATGATGTATTAAATTATATTGCTTTATTTTACACAGTGCTATATACAGGCCTTTTATTTTGTTTTTTTTTACAGGCATTCATGCAATTAAAATTTCCATTTAATCTATGCCGTTGATCCTCAAGTCTGAATCAACACTCCAAAGTTGGTCTCCTAGGATTGGCATATTATACTCGACTTCCATTTTGTAGGTTAAACCGTGACAAAGGATGGTGAGATGGACGAGAGCCTAGAAGAGGAAGGATAGAAATAGAAATGAATTCATTCGCGGGAACTTAGGAGTAGCACTAATAGGTAATAAGATGAAGAAAAGTAGACTTAGATGGTTTGGTCATGTGCAACGGAGACCAAGAACTACACTGGTTAGGAGTGAGTCGGTACAAGTTGAAGGCTCTAGAAGGGCAAGGGAAAGGCCTAAAAGGACGTGTGGAGGTAGAAAGAAAAGACTTGATGACCTACGGTCAAACTGAAGTTATGGCCCTTGATAGAGTGGAATGGCGGGAATAGGTTTCATGTAGCCGACCCCAATTAATTGAGATAAGGCTTAGATGATGAAAAATCAAGGGTGGTTCAAAAAAAAAAAAATACAACAAGAGGATCTTGGAGAATAGTTCATCATCACTTTGAGATTTCCAAAATATATACCCCGGTTATGGATTGTAGTCCTAAATGGCATTCAAAACAACATAAAATAAAGATTCCATGCATGCTTCCTATATGTACAATGATGTAGCAAGTAACAATACTGATAGGGAAATCTCACGCACACGCATGCCCCTCCTACGCACGTACGCAAGGAGGAGGAGGGCCCCACCATCGATCTGGATCGATGATGATGTCCAGGGAGGGCCTCCTAGTTAGAGGACTGTGTTTTGGTTCCTTGGAGTGGACCCGATCGTCATGTAAATCCCACCATTGGATCTCATGATCGTGGCTCACTACTCTAGATGATCTAATATTTTGAGTTTTGCTTATTTTTGTTATTAGGAATATCATGGACAGTTTAGATTGCTTTGATTAGTTGTTATTTTTGTTACTTCGTCTCTAAGTAATAGGGTGTATATATGGCGCGACTTTTAGGCTATAGGTTTTTCTTATAAATAGGCAACCCCTTGTAGGGTTTTTGACATTGAATATTATGAATAAAATTTTGCCTTTTTTGCTTCTCTAATTCTCTGAGTTATGGAAATCCAATTGGGTGCGAAACTCTCCCTTCTTCGAAAGGCTAACTATCGTGGTACAAAGCCACACCCATCTCCTACCATCCATAATCATCATCTCTCACAGTCATCCATTCTTCAAATCCACTTTTATTTTGTAGCCAATCCTTCTCTACTACAAATTTTCAAAATCAGGCCCTGCAGGAGGGCTGAAACTTCGGTGGAGCACCGTGCTCAAACCAGTCATCCGTTCAATTGAAAAATTGGTGTGTGGGTGGCCCACCCTTGTTGACCCCTTTTGGGTTCGTGGGCCCCACACACGTGAGGGCCACAATCCAAGCACGCGCGTCAGGTCCGCTTGCTGTCTACACGTGTGGACTGATCCTGAGTTCTCTCTTTCCTCTCTTTCACTCCTCTCTCACTATATTTCCCTAGCACTAACCCTATATTATCCTAAATCCCAATTTTTATTCCCCTTTTTCAACCCTAAGGTTTCCCGAATTGAAACATGTGAATCCCTTTGATTGGAGAAATTATCATTTGCATGTGTGGATGAATCTACTCTCCTTTGATCATTGTTTGGTCTATAATTTTAATTGATCCAGCCCTAGCATGTGTAGGCTTAGACCCTTGTAGATTCCCCTTGATTGAATGCTTGGCTTTATGTAGGATGTGGAAGTTTTGTGAATGTTTCTAAATTAGTATGATCTAAAGTCTAAAATCTTACATATCATGTTTAATTTCCATGTCCTACATCAAATACAGTTTGAAGGGTAGAAGGGTAGATAAATCCATGACTTCAGTACTCTTTTTCACGTTGGAGAATGTAGTTTTTTTGCTCTTAAGAAGAGAAAAAAATATTTGGTCCCATTTATTTACTTCACATGTTAGTGTTCAGACGGGATAGAAGCATTTGGTGAAAGATGTATCTATGATGACATTTTCATAAATTGTAACAGTCAACTTCTATGTGCATTTGTACTGGAAGATATCTGGAAAGGAGACAACTAAAAACTGCAAGTTGATTATCCACTTTTTATTTTATTTTATTTTATTTTCCTTTTCTTTCCTTTCCTTTTTTTTTTTTTTTGAAAAGAGGCCAATTCCCTGACAACACTATCTTTAAGAAAATGAAGAGCAGGGAGCTATTGTCACTCACTCAGCAATTGGCAAACCTCACCCGCTTTCTCTTTTGGTATCTCTCCTAAAGATTTAGGGACTGGTCAGGAGACCTGTTGTGGAAAGCATCAGCCTCCAATCAGACTAAAATCTTAACAACACAGTCAATTGAGTTATGGCAAGTTTGGGTATGCCACTTTCCAGTTTGCACATGAGAAGTGGGATGTGCCCCACCCAAATCACCACCGACTTGAAGGAAGAAAACGACTTAGGGAACAATGCAGCTTTTCCATGTGGTTTCCAAGAGAAAAACACAATCCCAAATAGGCAGTTGAAAGGATTTTTGTACATCTGTCAATGACCATCCCATGTAATGATGATTTGCGGTACACCCAAATAGGCCCTTATCTCTATCGACACTCATTTGGCATTCATTTCATAGGTATTGATGTCCGACTAGTGGCAACAACTGATGCTGAGAGCTGAAATTTTGAATTATTATCAATGTTCAAAATAAAGGTATATGAGAGAGTATCAGCCAACTTCAAAACCAATATGTATCGGACCATCGGTACATATCAGCTGACGCCTGCTACCTGTTGGTTGTACCATTTTGAGTTTTGACTGATGAAGTGAACTATCAGCAATAAATATATTAAAAAAAGAAAAGAAAAGCTCACACACACCATATCATTTTTCAAAATACTGATACATATCAGCTGATTTGATACTTATCAACCGATATTTTGAATCATGATTATCATCATCAATCAGTTAGAAGTGGAAAACAGGGAATATTCTTCTTGGAATCAAAATTACATAATTATTTCACAAATGTTTCGTGGAAAGTTATCATTAATCTGAAAAAATACCACCCACCAGGCCGCCAGTGATTCTTACCTTTGGCAATGCTGCTGGCTCCTCCTGGACTTTCACAGGCATAGAAGGGAGATTGTAGTTGGATGTTTCCTGCATCAAACTGAACCCAGAAAATCTAACTGCTCATCAACCCAACATGCAGCAGGCTGCTCTGCATATGGCAATTTGAATAATGTACTACTAGCCATATTATCTATAACATTTACCAATTGGGGTTCTGGTTCAATATGCTGGTGGTTTCATGCAAGTGTGATGGCATATGAGCAAGCATGTGCTGCAATTTCCTTTGCTGACGCAGTGACTGCTCAATGAGTTTCTGCCTCAGAAAGATAAAACAAATTAAGAAAAGAAAGAAATATAACTAAGGCTGTGTAGTGATGCATAATGGATCCAATACACAGGCTGCATTTGGATGCACTACTGAATTGAATTGCAATAATTCAGTTAAGGGACTGTTTGATTTTCCAATTTCCTATGAAATGCAAGGTAAATGAACCATCATTATCATTTCTAGTTGTTTGTTTAATGAGGAATTATGGCTCATAGACCGAGAGTCAAATATACTTGTGAAAGGAGGTAAAGTAAAATGTAATCATTACATTTTCACATTACAGAACCACCATTTTTACAGTAATTTCTTCAAGGTGAAACAAACAATGTAACAAAATCATCATTACAGTCAAATGCATATGATGTGACCACCGAATTATAAGAGTAAATAATCATGACCCATTTACAAAGATTTACCATTGTAATTGGAAAACCAAACAGGCCCTAAGGGGTCGTTTGGATGGTGGTAAACGGTTTAAGTTAAATCATTTACAGGCTATAAGCAATGTTGTCAAAAGCGATCGCATAATCACATAATGCCATCCATATGACATATGTGATGGTTGCATATGCCATCTGGATGGTATGCAATCGCATATTGTATGAAGCGATCACATAATGGCATATGCAATTGCTTACTTTCCTCTTCCTCTTTTTTCATTTTTTTTTTCAAAAAAAAAAAAAAAAAAAGTGCAATCGGTTATGTGATTGTGTGATCGCATAAGCAATCAGGCATAAGAGATCGTACAAGATTGCTTATGCCATTTGACAACATTGGCTGAAAGGCTTTAAGTTGAAAATGATTTACTAGTAAGTCATTTACAATGTTCGGATAGCCTGTAAATGGTTTACATCCTATAATTGTGTATTCACTATTCACACCTGAGATAGTTTAGAGAAGTAATTCATTAAAAAACATTCAAATGGCATATAAGAGTGGATTTTAAAGTGGATCATTGGGTTAAGCCCATCTCACTAAAGCTTATGGTTGAGCCCACGAATTCAAATGCTCTTTTATAAGGCCGGTAGCAAGATCTATTTCCGTTGGTGGAGAGAGAGAGAGAGAAAGAGAGAGAGAGAGAGAGAGAGAGAGAGAGAGAGAGAGAGAGAGAGAGAGAGAGAGAGAGAGAGAGAGAGCCATTGGAGTTCCTGGATACAAAGGAGAGAGGGAGGTGCGTATCTCCCAACCTTAAAAAAAGGAGCTGCTGGAGGCTTCTTGCTGGTAAATCATTTGCTAGCAAATGAAATCCCAGCTTTTTGCTACCTAATGAAAAGGAGAAAAAAGTGGTAAATCATTTACAACTTGCCTCATTTACCACCATCCAAACAACCCATAAGTAAAAGGGGAAATGATATAACATTTCTGATTTTTTTTTTCCCTAGCATTTGTGGTGAGGAAGTAGTCCCTTCCACAACCAACGTGAAAGTAGCACAATTACAATTTGGAGTCAAAACCTTCAATATCAACAATAAGGAACGGAATTACAATTTGGACATTTTCACCTTATCAGATTGATAATTATAATGTGGGTCCATTTGTGCAACCAAACACACAGTTTAAGCAAGAGGAAAGGGCAAAACTACTGATGATTCCTAATTGCAATTCCATTCCTTTCATGCCTAACTTCAAAGTAACCTAATTGCAATTTGGAGCTAGTCCTCAATACAGCCGCTCATGTAATTATGATTTGCTTCTTTCACTTTTATTAGATTAAATTTTTGCAATTCAATTGACAGTACATCCAAACACACCCTAATTCACATGGGAAAGCAATGAATCGAATGTATTGGTAGAGATATCGAGAACATGAGAAATCCTAAGAGGGAGATAAATACCTTGGCCTTGGGGATGGCTTCTATCTCCTCTCGCAATCGGTCCTTGATCGCCTGCATCTGATATTCCATTGTCTTCACAGCCGTATCTACAGCGGACAGATCGGCGATGCTGGTAGCTGGATACACTGTAAGAACGAAAAAGGTTATTTTCTTCGTTGGAGAGAGAGAGAGAGAGAGAGAGAGAGAGAGAGAGAGAGAGAGAGAGATGTTATTACTGTTGCGAGCAATGACGAGTTCCTGGAGCTCGACGAGGCGAGTATTGAAGGAAGAGATGAGGGAATCGAGGGAAGAACCTGCTTGCTTCATGTTACTATCCATCGCGTCGGACGGACCTTACTGTTTGGGGTTTTTGGTTTCCTTGGCTTTCTTCCTCTCGAGTTTGAAATGAGCTCGTTGGGCGGGAAATGAAAGAGGCGAAGAACCCTTCGCGCTGGAGGAGATGCACAACCGCGATGGGGAGTTATATGATACTCAGGCAGCTTACGACGCTTGATACGCAAGCACTAAGAAATTGTACACGTGGCAACATTAATTCAACTTAATCAAATTAAGTGTGGAACCCACCGTCTCTATATAAATCACGATTAAAAAATCATGTTAGTTGAATGATCGTAACTTCTGATTCGCTGGACACTTGTTTGTTGAAAGAGGACCATTGGATTTTTTCGTTATTAACCGTCTAATAAATGTCCACTGATCCTTTGATCAGATAATTGAACAGCCGTAATTTCTGGTTCATCACACATCTAAACTGGGATCCATAATATGAATGGTTTAATCGACTTACTTATAGCCACGTGTGCAATTTCTAAAGTGTCAGCGTATCATCCTTCACACTCTTATGTTGCTGTAGTATCAAAGTTTTGCCTACTTGAACGACCTTTGCTATTTAGATTAGGAAATCGTGCACACGAGCTGCGTGGCACACGTGTGAGAGTTCTCTGCCCTTTCTTCGGTGCGGATTGGATACTACCCCACGAGGACCTTGCTAGAGACGGGACGGCCCTATCAGGGGCTATGTGGGGCCCGACCGGACCGCCCGTCCCTAACTGGGTCCTGGGTTAGAGAGCGGATTCGGTGTTACTGGGTAACATCTTAGTGGTTGTTACCTTTACCGTGCCCACCTTAATGTTGTACTGTATATCCATGCCGTCCCTATATTTCTACAGATCATTTTTAGAACTTAGTCCAAAAAATTAAGCATATCCAAATATCAGGTGGACCACACTATAGGAAACGAGAGTGATTGAGTTCCTCACCATTAGAAATTCCAAAAGGGCCCATCTTAAGGTTTTCTTAATGTTTATTTTCCATCCAACCTGTTGATAAGGATGAAGGAAAAATACAAATATCATCTTGATCCAAAAACCTTTTTGGCGTATAAAAAGTTTTTAATGGTCATTCATCATTTTTTCTAATGGTATAGTCCACTTGAGATTTGGATCTCTTAAGGTTTGGGATCACTCTCTAAAATGATATTTAAAAACATATGGACGGCATGGATATGAAAAAAATACAACGAGGTGGGGTCCACACGGTTAGGATAACACCCACAAAGTTGTTACTCGGTAACAGTTAATCGGCTCCGGTGTGGGGTAGTACGCATGTCACTCATGCATGGCTATCCAGACCATTCAAATTGAGTGAGAAATTGCGGATTGACTATATCTCTAAAATTGGAATGATTGAGAAATCCCAACCATCCAATTGATGGTTATCAAATGGATGGCTAAAAAGAAATTGGAAATGGTCAAAATTCCAAGAACAAAATTAGATGTTCACTACCATATTTCGGCTCTGATCTCTTACTCATCCAGAATTATTCAGCAATTTCACCGGTCTGGATTTCTGTACCACGATCCATGTGTAAGGTTGAAGAGTCACCACCATTTGTGAAATGACGGTGAACGAGGAGTCTATCCATCGAAAGATTGCGGTCAGAGTCAGTACATTCTGTTTGTTTTGGCCTCAGGAGGAGGGAAGAAGGGTCGAATTCATGGATTCGTTGGCGCAGCTTGAAAACGTACAAACGCGCATCCTCCAACGGATAACGGAATTGGAACTTGCTCTTTCCCGCCAACACCTCTCCGTCCCCTCTCATACCGACCACCAACACCAAGATTCCACCTCCGACACCGAATCCCGCCTTTCCACGATCCTCAAGGCCGGTGGCGTCCGAGATTTCTCATTCAAGCGGGTGCCGTTCGATTACTACGATAGATCCCTCGAAGACAGGAGAGAAATCCTCAGCGCCCCCACTGTGGATCATCTCTGCAAGAGCATCGTCCTGGTATGCTAGAACCTGTCATCTTCTTCTTTTTCTCTGTTTGGCATTTTTTCGAACAGGCCGTGCGCAAGGTGTAGATGGTTGTGTTGAAACCCTATTTGGTTATTGAATTTGATTTTTTTGTGGGGTGTTGGGGCTTTTTTGTTGCTAAATTTGAAATGAGCTTGGTTGTTAAGGGATGGAGACCAGTGATGTTCTTTTGAATGTCACTTTTTTAAAATAAAAATAATAATTATTATCTCGCTATAACCTTTCAGTAGTTTTATAGATGCCACTGACCATTCTAAGGGATCTGAGCTGCCAATTTTACGTAGCATTGCTTGTGTTTGATGTCAGCTCAATGAAAGTCT
Organism: Magnolia kwangsiensis; assembly: GCA_037074715.1. Lineage (NCBI taxonomy): Eukaryota > Viridiplantae > Streptophyta > Magnoliopsida > Magnoliales > Magnoliaceae > Magnolia > Magnolia kwangsiensis. Next base: position 17,381,202 of record CM073576.1, on the reverse strand, counting down.
TAAGTTCATAGCAAGATGCATGTGGTGATAGGAGTGAAATTTGGCCATCAGATATCACAATATTGAGTGCTAATACTACACATAATATCATAACCAGTAATTGCATGCGCCCTATGGGGACATGTGGTGCTGTTGTAACACATCTGGTGCAACCAAATCAAATAAAGAGAGTATCAATTTGGATATGTACCTTTTTCTTGAATATAAAACCATTAAAAATTTCACAGACACAAAAGAGAGATAAAAATAAGGATTGTGGATTAATATCCAACAACTTATTGGCCATTTTTCTTGCCATCGTAATAAATCTTCACTCTTCTTCTACTGTGGGCAACACATGACAAAGGGAAATCACCATATCCTATGGTCCAACAATAACCAAAATATTTGTTACTTCTAATCCTATCTATTCTCACTAAAATATTAAGAATGACCAAAACACACTTGAATCCTGTCACAGCCCTATTGGGTTTATGTAAATTGGTTGTAACTCACTCAAATAGTATCAAAATTGCAAGATCTTGGGCTCGTTTAAAAGATGAACTCAATAGACTTTCAAACGAGACCAATTTTATGTCATTTTGACATTGTTTAATTCCCGAAAAGTGGCCCACAAAATATGTGACAAAAATAATGAAGAAAAACTAGTTCAACCAAACTCTTAACTCTAACAACTAAGTAGATGACCACCAATGTGGTCCATAACACATACTAGGAACATTGATCTTCCATCTCAAAGTTATTCAAAGGGTCAATTTAGATGGTTGGATGATTTAGATCCTCCTTGATTACGACCTTTGGATGGGCCCAATCTTTGATCGGCTAGCTTTTGTGGCTTAGATGCATCATTCCCTTTGACTTTGAAAAAAACTCATCCTCAAGTGGGTTGCACTTTGTCGCAACTATCTAGATTATTATGTCTTCCTCGACTTTAGTGGTAGTACATGTTGAAGGCCTCTAAACAATATTGGGATCTAGTTCATATGGTGGCATCATATTACTTCTTTGCAGTCCTCTTCATCTTGGGTGTCAACTTCCACTTCTTCTGCAAAAATGGATTTGTAGTCTTGGATGGTTGGAATGTGGATTGTAGCTTCATTCTTTGTTGTAGATGAAGCCATTGTGGTGTCTCCTTTGTCACTGCTCGCCTTTGACCCATGTCTTTTGATCGTCATTGAGACAGGACCAAAGTGCCCATCATAGCTTTGATGTTCCCCGTAGAATTAACTGATACGATCATTGAGCAACTCATTGTTTGGGTGACCTTGATGCTTGAGTTTCATGTCGTTTCATCCTTTAATTCAAATCCATCGACTCTTATAAATTTATCTGTGACCTCTTCTGTTACAGTGGATGCTTCATCTAATCCTCTTGTTGATTCATCAATAAGGCAATCGTGGATCCATCGATCAATCCAATGGCTAATTCCTTAGGAGCATCACCTCTTTTGTTACAGTTGATCCTACTATTGATCCATCAATAAGGCGATTCATGGATCCATAGATCAATCCAATGGTTGATTCCTTATGAGCATCACTTTGGATCAGGACGTTGTCACTAGGAACATTTTCCTTTGGAGTTTCAAGCATTGCTTCCTTAGGTTCCACCACTTGGTTCGCTTCCTTCTCTTTTTTTATTAGTTCTTTCTTTTCCTCTTCTAAAGATTTGAAAGATGACTAGGGCTCTTCAAATATCAGGTTCATCATGAATTTTTTCTTCCTTCACAAAATTTTAGTATTTTTTTTTTTCTCCTCATGAATGACCTATCAATGTTGTATCCTTATCAGGTGACAATGATCAATGGGAGTGACCCTACATCATACATCTCCATAATACTTTTCTTGAAAGTAATAGGTTAAAAGATATCACCAAAAGGGATGCTCTTCGTACTTGGGAAAATATCCCAATTGCAACAATCTCGTAATTGATCTTCAATAAAAAGTTTTCATGACTATTCTGTCGATATAATCTAAATAATGTTTTCATCTACCACTACTTTCATTTTAAATACTTCACTTAGCAAGGTTTTGGTAGGCACCTAACCCATTCACAACATCTAACCCTTCTATCATCTATTGGAGCCTCTTCATCATGTCACCTGACTTCCTAAAATTGGACTTGGGTGATGTTTAAGGGCTTATTTGGATTTACAGTTAAAATTGGGTTTTCTAATTTGGAGAAATTTTGGAGAAGATAGGATTTTAGGTTAGGGAATTCAGAGAGGTTGATAACTTGGGTGTTTGCGTTGAGAAAATATTGGGTTTATAGTGTTAGGAAATTTTGGGATTTTGACACAATTCCAATGTCAGGCTAGGAAAATTGAGAAAATTAGGGCTTGAGAATTGGGAAATTTGGGGGTTTTGATAATTAGGATTTTGGGTAAAGGAAATATGTAAAATAACGTTAGACAACTAGCAAAATTTTAGTGTTTGGTGATGGGGAAGAATTGGGGAATAAGAATAAAAAAAGAGAACCAATCCCAAGGAATGGAACTTGCTTTGATACCAAGCTAATGCAACCAAATCGAATAAAGAGTTTCAATTTGGATATGTATCCTTTTCTTGAATATCAAATCATTAAATTACTTCATATATGCAACGAAAAGAAAAGAAAAAAAAAGAAAGAAAAAGAGGCAAGGGTTATGGATTAATATTTAACTACTTGCTGCTATGCTAGAAATCACAATAAACATCCTGTTTTCTTCTATCGTAGGCAACACATGACAAAGGGAAATCACCACATGCTATAGCCTAAGATTTTTTATTTTTTATTTTCCATTTTAACTCAAATGAATGTCTTTACATGTATATATGATCTTTCTTAAAGCAAGAGAAAATCTTAATATTACCCTAACCATCTATTACTTTTAATCCTAACTATCCGTTTTTACTAAAATATCAAGAACGACCAAAATATCCTTGCATCCCATCATAACCGTATATGCTCTATGTAAATTGGTTGTAGCTCACTCAAATAGTCAAGGTATTCTATATCTGTTATGGCCAATACATATTGGTAACGACTGTCACTATTATGCAATTGCTTTTTTGGGACCACATTTGCCATTACGGGGGGCATAATAGTTGTTACTGGGCACAACGACCATTACCCTTGTAATGGTTGAAGAACAACCACTTTTTTCCTATTTAAATTTAAAAAAGAAATCCTCAAATTATTTATTTATTTTCACTTTTCTCATGTCTAAAACTCTCCTAGATCATTCTATAATAGATTTCAACCACTCTTATTATAGTTTTTAGGATTAAAACCGCTTATTGAAGCAGTTTGAGCAAATAGAAGCTTCAAGGGCCATTTAAAAAAATAAAATGAAAAAGGTGGTATTCATCTTCCTTTTTTTTTGTTTTTTTTTTTTTTTCCAATTTCTACTTCTAAAGCTTGATTGTGATGTGTAAACATTAGAGACATATAACCATGCTCATAAATTCACTAGACAACCCCTTATAACACTCTCACCAAAGAGTGGACTGTTACACGCTACCATAAACATGTTCAAAACAAAAAATGAATACATATTTGGAATATTTACAATATTTTGGATTTTCTAGATATTTTTCCAGAATTTTTTAGCATAAAAAAATTTCTAACCATTATAGTGATCGTAACAGTCGTTATGCCCCTTTATTGGCCGTTACGGCTAATACTCATATCGATAATGGTAATGATTGTTATGGCCACTGTTACTGATACGGAATACCTTACAAACAGTATAAAAATTACAAGAGCTTGGGCTTGATTAAAAGCTAGCTCAATAGGCTTTCAAATGAGACCAATTTTATGTCATTCAAACATCGTTTAATACCCTAAAAGTGGCCACCAAATATGTGATGAAAATAATAAATGAAAATACTCTTAACTCTGACAACTAAGCAGACAACTACCAATTTGGTACATAGCACGCACTAGGATCATTGATCTTCTATTAGATCAATGTAGGCTCTTAACGTTGTTCAAATCCTCAATTTAGATGGTTGGATGATTTAGATCCTCCTTAATCACAGACCTTGGATGGTCCCGATCTTTGGTCAACCAGCTTGTGTGGCTGGATGCATCAACATCTAGATCGGTCATCTGTCAAGTTGCATCATTTGTCGGCCATGTAAATATCACAGTGGGGCCATAAAGATAGAAATCCCGCTATACTCTTATTACCATTATGGGTATCCCTTCATATTCTCAAGTGATTAGGTCAGCAGGTTGATTTCGTCAGGTACAAGAAGGCCAAAAGGGGTGTGCCCTGCTTGGTTTCTTGTATTGTGAACTCTGTTCTCTTGGATTAATCTTTCTGTTTCAATAAAACTTTTGTTACTCTCTCAAAGAAGTCGTATTCTTAAGTGAGATCACACTTTAGGGCTAATGATGATATTTGGCCATAACATTTTGGCCTTCTTGTACCTGACGAAATCTTTACAGTACACTCTATAACATTTTTAGAAGCATGGTTGAAACTGATTCTAAATCTTTGCCGTTGCTATTGTCATCCAACCTTCTCCCAACTATTGGGAATTTGGGATTGGCTTTTTAATTGGGACCGACTTAAAATATCCTATTTCATCAATCATTGTCATCTAAGGTCTAATCCTCAATAAGGGTACAAGCATCTGAATCCCTTCTTAGCCACCTTGATCGAAGTGTTTTTCGCTCTTGTCCATTCTCTTTTCAGGCTCTTCATGATGAAGGACATGAAATTTTAAACATGATATGCGAGATTTCAGGCTTTAGATCATACTAGTTCAAAACAATCACACAAAATTCCACATCCCACATAAAGTCAAACACTCAATCAAGGGGAATCTATGCAAGTCCTGGCCTACGCATGCTAGGGCTGGATCAATTAAAGTTATAGACCAAACAATGCTCAAAGGATAGTAAATTCATCCACATATGCATAAGAATATTTCCTCAATCCAAGGGATTCACATGTTTCAATTCGGGAAACCATAGTGTTAAAAAAGTAGAACTTAAGGATTTGAGATGGTCTAGGGCTAGGATTTTAGAAACAAGGCGAGAGAGGAGTGAAATAGAGACAAGAGGGAACCTATGATCAGCCTGCACGTGTGTACAACAAACCGGCCTGACGCACGTGCGTGGATGGTGGGTCGCACGTGTGTGGGGCTCACGATTCTAGAATCGGTCAGCTAGGGCCTGGTCGGCCAGGGTTGGTCCACCTTCCCTCCAAATTTCAGGCTAAACAGATGATCTGTTTGAACGCAATGCTCCGACGAAGTTTCAACCCTTCCACAGTGCCAGATTGTGAAAATTTGCTATAGGGGAAAGATTAGCTGCAAACGTGGGTGGATTTAATGAGAGGATGGCTGTAGGAGATGAGGAATATGGAGGGTAGGAGAAGATAAATATTGAGCGTAAGAGGTGGGGGCGATTTGGGATGGATGTGGCTTCGCACTACGGTAGTTAGCCCTTCGAAGAATGGAGTGTTTTGCACCCAATTTAGTTTCCACAACTTGGAGAATTAGATAACCGAGAAAACGTAGAATTTTATTAATCATCTTTAATGAAAAAACTCTACAAGGGATTGCCTATTTAAAAGAAAAACCTATACCCAAAAAGTCGCGCTATTTGTGCATATGATTACTTAAAGATGAAGTAATAAAAAATAACAACTAATCAATGCAATCTAAACCGTTCATGATGTTCCTAATAACGGTAATAAGCAAAACTCAAAGTCATAGGCCACCTAGGGAAGTGGGCCACAATCATGAGATCCAATGATGGGATCCACATGATGATTGGGTCCACCCTAAGGAAACAAAACACAGTCCTTTAACTAGGAGGTCCTCTATGGATGTCGTCATCGATCTAGATTGAAGGTAGGGCCCTCCTTGCGTACGTGCGTGTGCGCGAGATGTCCCCATCAACTCTCCCCAACTGCGAAGATTTTGCCACTGGCGAAACAAAACTTCTGAACCATTCCAAGATGTTAGGATCAAGTCTCTGAAGCTCCTCCTCAGTGAGCCACTTACTGTCTTAAGCTGGGCGTGACTTTCACTTGACCAAGAACTTTTGAAATCTGCCGTCTGACATCGATATTATTTGATGGTCAAGAATATCCTCTATCTCCTCTCTGGGTGTGGAAAAGGTAGGTATGAGAGGTGGAGGTTGGGAAGATGGGTTGGGAGGGAAGTCATGGATCAAGGGAAATGTCTGAGGAATTAGGATGGTTAGGTGATAGGCTGGACAATGTATCAGTGGTTCCCTGAAATGCAACTAGATCCTCCACATTGAATGTGTAACTAATTCCGATGGAAGGTAAAAGATCTACCACATATGCATTGAGACCGTTTCGTTTTATAATTTTGAATGGTCTAGTGCTACACGCATGTAATTTACGAATGGCTCCCTGAGGGTACCGCTTTGGCCTGATGTGGACCATCACAGTCCCCTACATTGAATTCCTTGAATCGTTTATGTTGGTCAGTAGAAATTTTGTAATGTTTATTACTAGTATTGATCTTTCACCTGATTTTTTAATGTAATGAATGAATGTGATGTGCAAAGGACTATAAACTCTAATGGGCTATGGGACAGGGACATAGGGACAAGATCAATAGGCTTCCTAGGTTTATAACCAATAACAACTTCAAAAGGACTTAAAACCTGTGGATCTATTGACAAAACTATTAAATGCAAATTCGGCGATGGGTAGTGTAGTGTCCTGCTCCTAGTGTGCTCCCCCACTAAACACCTGAGCAAATTTCTCAGTGATGAGGACATTGTGCACACGCACGCCTGCACACCACCAAGCCTATGCACGTACGTACGAAGAAGGACCCTACCATCGATCTGACTCGATGACGACGTCCAGGGAGGGCCTCCTAGTTAGAAGACAAGTTTTGGTTCAAAAAAATGGGTCCGATAGTCAAGAAAAGCCCATCATGGGATCTCATGATTGTGGCCCACTTGTCGGATTGATTTCGTATTTTAGGTTTTGCTTATTGTTATTATTTAGAATATTGTGAATGCTTTAGATTTCTCTGTTTGGTTTTTATTTTAGTTTACTTTATCGCCAAGTAATGGGTTGCGCACATGGTAGTTTTTGAGTATAGGATTTTTCCTATAAATAGGCACCCCTTGTAGTTCTTTTGATTCATTGAAGTTAATAAAAAAATTCCTACCTTATTTTTCTATTCTCTTCGTGAGTTGTGGAGAATTTCAAAGTGGGTGCGAAGCCCTCCCTTTTCGAAGAGCTAACTACCGTGGTACGAAACCACATCGACCCTGATTCACCCCCATCCTCCATCATCTTCTTTTTTCATCTTCCTCACCATCCGTACTTCGAATTCGTCCCTTTTGTTGCATCAGATTTCTTCATTACAGCAGGTTTTCAGATTTCGGCCCGCAGGCAAGCTGAAACTTCGGCGAAGTACCACGATCAGACCAGAACTCGGATCGACGTCAAATTTGGGGGTTTTGCAACCCAAGCCTGGCCGACCAAGGCCTAGGAATCCGTTTCTGGATTCCGTCCCCCACAACGCATGCGGCCAACCTAAGGCGCACATGCACCCACACTTGGCTCGCTGTCCACACGCCGGGACTGTCTCGGGTTCAGGTTTCTTCCTATTTTCCTCTCTTTTATACATGATTTCATAAATCCTGACCCTAGATTACATTATCCCTAATTGATTTGTCCATTTTCTCATCTTAGGGTTCCTTGAATAGTAATTGGGGAATCCCTTGGATTAGGGACTAATTCTTATGCATATGTGATTGATTTCTATTTCCCTTTGAGTATTGTTTGGTTCATAATTTTCATTGATCCAGCCCTAACGTGTGTAGGCCTGGATCCGCATAAATTCCCCTTTAGTTGAATGCTTGGGTTTTCATGTGGGATGTGGAATTTGTGTGATTGTTTCTGAATTGGTGTGATCTTAAGCCTGAAATCTTGTATATCATATCTAAATTTCATGTCCTGCATCAAATTGGTATCAAAGCAGGTCTCATGTTTGAGACTCCTTACTGGGGATGATTAATGCAGGGGCATTTTTACACTGGCCTCGAGTGGGGTCGCTTGTGGGATGCAGGGACACACTCGAGGTGGGTGCGGCCCACGGAGGAGGTCTCGTGTTTGAGACTCCTTACCAGAGGTGATTAATGCGCATTTCACACCAGGCTCGAGTGGGGTAGCCCGTGGGATGCGAGGACACACTCGGGGTGGGTGGCCCATGTGAATTGGGGCCTACGAAGGAGGTTCGGCCGAAGTCCTAACCCATGCGATATGAAGCCTGGGCTATGAGATAAAGGGATTAATTCGTCATACTCTAACAGTTCGAGCTTTTAGAACAAGTGATTAATTGTCCTGCATCACTCAGACTCCTATTAACCACCTTAGACAGGTTTGGTAGAGTCGTCCTAAGAACTAAATCAATAGCGTGTTGTATATCCCTCGTAAGGGGAAGCTCATCCGATAGATCATCGGGAAAGACATTACGAAACTCATCCACTACCGGAATGGCCTCAGTGGGTAAATCTGCACTAGCTCTAGTGCACTTTCCCTAGCCACAAGGTCATACACCATCGAGTCCGACTCAATCTCTCGCTCAAAGTCTTTGGTATTTGGAATATGGAGAGGCTTAGACTTGGACTTCGATTCCTCAACCAACCTCAAGTAATAAGAGAAAGGGAGGTATTTTTCCTTAAGAGTTTCTTTCATTTCTCCCCAATGAACTATTGGGGGTTCCCTCAACCTCTTTTTCTTTCGCTCCACAGTAGCCCAAAACCTCTTTGCTTAATGCATAAGCTTCATCTTGGCAAATCGTACTCGACGACCGACATGTCGTATCACTCAAAATAGTGGTCCATATCCGCCAACCAATTTAGAAAAGTTTTAGGGCCCAAGTGGACATTAAACGTAGGTGTTTCTACTCTAACTCCCTTGAGAAGTTGTGCATCTGGGTCATAATGATCATGATGCTCCTTGTGGGGTGGGTGCACAGGTGTGTGCCCATGTTTGTTTCTTGGCCACCGTCATTCCCCTGTCTATCCTCCTGACCACCTGCTTGAGATTGGGCATCTTCCACAATGGCGGGATTTACTCAGGCGGAGGTCTCTAGTTGGGTAACGCGCACATCAAGTTGATCCTAACGTTGGTTAATACGTTCCAAGCGTCTACCCAGAGACTCAAAATGTCGGGTTATGTTGTCTATTGACTCTTGTAATTGCTCCATGTTTAGTGTAGAGTGCAACCCAAAATCAAGACCAGTACGTGTGGGTATACAACTACTCAGCTCAAAGACCTTCTAACACAAGTATATGCAACTAAATGGGACTAAATGATCCTATAGGACTCTATGATGAGAGTTAACCCAAACTAAACGTGAATAGACCAAACCCTAAACATGCAATGCATTCCCCTGAAAAAAACCTAGGCTTTGATACCAAATTTGATGAAGGACATGAAATTTTAAACATGATATGCGAGATTCCAGGCTTTAGATTATACTAGTTCAAAACAATCACACAAAATTTCACATCCCACATAATGTTAAGCACTTAATTAAGGGGAACTTATGCGGGTCCAAGCCTACACATGCTAGGGCTGGATTAATTAAAGTTATGGACCAAACAATGCTTAAAGGATAGTAGATTCATCCACACATACATAGGAATATTTTCCTAATCCAAGGGATTCACATGTTTCAATTCGGAAAACCCTAGGGTTGAAAAAGTGGAATAGAACCTGTGATCAGTCTGCTCATGTAGACAGCAAACCGGCCTGACGCACATGCGTAGATGGCGGCCTGCACGTGTGTAGAGCCCACGATTCTGGAATCGGTCAGCTAGGGCCTGGTCGGCCAGGGTTGGGTCACCTTCCCTCCAAATTTCAAGCCAAATGGATTATCGGTTTGAACGCCATGCTCTGTTGAAGTTTCAGCCCTCCTACAGGGCTAGATTCTTGAAATCTGCTATAGAGGAAAGATTAGCTGCAAACGTGGGTGGATTTGATGAGGGGATAGCTGTAAGAGATGAGGAATATGGAAGGTAGGAGATGATGAATATTGAGGGTAAGATGTGGGGGTGATTTGGGATGGGTGTGGCTTCACACCATGGTTATCAGTCCTTCGCAGAATAGAGGGTTTCACACCCAATTAGGTTTCCACAACTCAGAGAATTAGAGAAGCAAGAAAACGCAGAATTTTATTAATCATCTTCAATGTAAAAAACCCTACAAGAGATTGTCTATTTATAAGAAAAACCTATACTCCAAAAGTCACGCCATGTGTGCATACTATTACTTAAAGATGAAGTAATAAAAAATGACAACTAATCAATACAAGCTAAATCGTTCATGATGTTCCTAATAACGGTAATAAGCAAAACTCAAAGTCATAGGTCACTTGGGGTAGTGGGCCACGATCATGAGATCCAATTATGGGATCCACATGATGATTGGGTCCACCCCAAGAAACCAAAACACAGTCTTCTAACTAGGAGGCCCTTCATGGATGTCATCATCAATCCAGATCGAAGGTGGGGCCCTCCTTGCGTACGCGCGTAAGGGAGGCGTGCGTGTGCGCGAGATGTCCTCATCACTTCAACCCTATAAAAGTCCCCTATGGTTGAGGTTCTCTAGGTTTTGTGGCAAATAACCAAACCATCTCAATCAGCAGCCATGATTTTATTTCCTAATGGAGCTATGCTTAGGATGCTTGGTTATCTACGTTCTTAATTCTTTCTTCTATTGGTTTGGCCATTGCCCAGAAATTGATTTGATAAGATAATCTTAATTGTCTAATACTGAAATTTTTCTTATTGAGCGGGAACCATTGCTTCCAGTTGAAGGGTTAGGATTGTCCAAAAGTGATTTTGGACCATTTTTCTTAGGATTTTGTCCAAATTTTCATTAAAGATTGGCCGATGTTGGTGAATGGTGAACTTACAAAGGAGAACAAAATTTCTGTGTGGAAATGCTCACCTCTAGGTGGGTGGAAGTTAAATTTCAATGGATCTTCCTTTGATAAACCTACGTCCAAGCAGCATTAGAAGGTTGATTAGAGGTGTAAAGGGTCTAATTGTTCTTTCTTATTCTGAGCATGCTGGTGAGGGTGATGCAACCAGTAGGGAGGCTATGACACTAAAAGTAGACTCCGTCCCTTTGTTGCCAAATGTTGCAAGCTGATTTGGTGACAATTTTATTTTTTATTTTTAATGAAATCCGTCTCTTAGCCTCTAGGTTAAACATTTCTTTTAATCATGTTGGAAGAGGAGATAAGCAGGGGTCTATGGGTCTTCTGTCTTGGAATGTCCGACCCTTTATTCTAGTGCATCCTTTTCCTGATTTAATTTTTTTTTCGTTTATAGAATGAAGCTATGCTTTTGGGTCAATGAAGATGTTTTGATGTACTTATTTTGCATGCTTTTATGGTGGTGCCTTGTTAGAGTAAAAATTGTGTTTTAAAAAAAAAAATTTGTTTGTGTTTATTTGATGGAGAGTAGTGTTGGCTAAATTAGAGGTAGTATTGGATGGATTAGTGATGAGGACATCACTTCACGTACACCCTTGCATACGTATTAGAGGAGGAGGCGGGCCACACCGATTTCCCTGTGGCTAGGCGAGTATTTGTGATCTTACTGAAGATCCTATGTGCATGTGCAAACATCTGAAAGACCCCACAGTGGGAAGATGCACATGGGCTGCTTTATGAAGTGATCCAAACCGTTGGATTTGAGGGACGCGATGATCGGGCCATTGATCGTTGATCATCCACATCAGTTTTAGACTTTATTATCTTTTAGGATTTAGTTTTTGATTATTTTATATTTGGAGACATTATAAGTGTTTTAGTTGATTTTATTTAGACTACGACTATTTTTGTTAAGATTCATAAGACATAGGGATTATTATAATTTTTGAAACTTCTTGGATCTATAAAAAGAGGAGGGCATGTGACCTCTCTCATTGGATTTTGTGATATAAAAAAGAAGAAAAAAGCTCTTACTTTCTTCTTCCATCTTCATGCGATTTGAAGATACTTTCATGCGATTTGGAAAGAAGATTGGTGCGAGGCTAATATTCATCAACAAAGGTGCAATGTCTCTATCTATCCTCACACTATCTTATCTTTTCTCACCCATCCAGGTATTTTTTTCAGGTTCTTCATTCTCTTATCACAAATCTTTGTCTTCTCCTAAACCTAACTTTCTCATGCCCATCCACAATCCAAACCCTAACCGACCTAAACCCATCCACCCCACGCCACATGTGTGAATCCTGCATTGTCCCTTTTTTTGGTTTCTCATCATCATTATATCAAAACTCATTTCTTTCATCCCCGAAACTCTAACCCTAAACCTAAAATTTTTAATTTTCCTACTTTCCCAAATTACTTAAACTCTAATTTTTACCCTAGGTTATATTAGGTTTTCTAATTTGAAATAAACTATACCCTATGCTAATTGGATGTTCCACATCCATTAGATCCTAGTTTCTTTTTATTTAATGATCTTGTGTTACGATGTTGGTAGCTTAGGCTAGGATTATGCATGATGCTCTTTTGATTTTCATGATATTTGTGATGATTATAGCGATGTTTGTGTTTTTTTGTTGAATATCGTAATTCGGCTATTTGATCTCACATGTTATTTGGTTCGTGCATCGGTCCTGCATCAATTAGGAGTAGTGTTTTGACCTTTTTGTTAGTCGTCGGGCATTAGGCATCTCATATAGCTATGGTTGGCATCATGGGTTGACCATGAGAGGTAGTGGCATCAACAAGCGAATTAGCTAGCAAGAGATGAGAAATGGAGAATGTGATAAAAGGTCCTTGAGTTTCTTTATTGCATTAAGGAGTTATTGTTGTCCGTAAGTGATGATCGAGTATTTTGAACCTTGCCTGTCCATAAAAGTGGATGTTTACACATTGTGCACCCAAAGAAAGTTAGGTTGAATGCCATTTATTAATGTTTGGGGTCATTTATATTTTCAAGTCGTGTTCTGGCACATGCCCTTAATTACATATCTAGGGAAAACCCTTGATTAAAAGGTAAAACCAGAGTGAAGATCTAAAGGCATGGCTGGGCCTTGGACGCGTTTAGGTTCTTGGTTCGTCATCTTTAGAATACTTAGAACCAAGAGGCTCATGATGGCATTGACATATAAGAACGGATGTCTCAACAATGCCGTGGGGGCTTACATATTGAGGACGAATGGGAGACGACTCTCTAGCTCTCACCATAGGGTGATGAGACCCTTTGCGCCTGGCGCCAATTATAAGGGAAGGATATGCGTTTGATATGGGGGCTTGCATGTATGAGAGACTTGTCGTAGGCTTTCTGTCCCTAGAGCTGTTATGTAGGCTAAGAGCTGTTATGTAGGCTAATGGAGAACTCTGCACCTACATGTAGATGTTGATGGTGGGTATCTGCCTAGGTGCAAAGCTTGATCCAATAGGATGTGGTGCTTGAGATCAAGGTCGACATTGTGTGGCTCAGGCCCGTGGTGCAAATCTTATCCCATCATTGAGGTCCCTAGCATGGAACTGGACGATCCTAATAAGGGGGCAGAAGGTACAAGCAAGTGAGGCTCACCTTATGAGCACCTACACCTGAAGGTTCCAAAGTTCAGTCCCTACCAGTTCCTAGTGCTCTCTCTCTCTCTCTCTCTCTCTCTCTCTCTCTCTCTCTCTCTCTCTCTCTCTCTCTCTCTCTCTCTCTCTCTCTCTCTCTCTCTCTCTCTCTCTCTCTCTCTCTCTCTCCTCTCTCTCTCTCTCTCTCTCCTCTCTCTCTCTCTCTCTCTCTCTCTCTCTCTCTCTCTCTCTCTCTCTCTCTCTCTCTCTCTCTCTCTCTCTCTCTCTCTCTCCTCTCTCTCTCTCTCTCTACGGTTTGCAGCATAGGAGGTGATGCATAGTGCACAAAGTCCTCTTGGTTTCCTACTTTCTCATTGTGATGTGATGACGTCATTGTTCAATGCAAAGCTGTTGGAGCTGAGTGGTGCAGGGCAATGGCATCATTGGATGCGCGGGGGCCCATTTTGGTTGAGTACTAGAATTCAGGTTTAGAGGTCTTGAATCCTTCAATTTTCCCATAGGAGTTTGTTCCAAAAAAGCTGGTGTCGTGTGGGAAGCAAATGAGATTTAAAATGGGGACAATTCCGGTGGAAAATGCAACCATCCCTTTTACCACACGTGACACAAGTCTTGCCTCGAATCGTGGTTGCATGGGCGGGCCGATCCACACTACCTATCTCAAGTGAGTGTAGATTTTACTTGGTAAATTTTAGCTGTCAACATGCCTACATTCATATCTTTTTATCAATGCATGAAGGGATGCTAGCTGTAGGAAGCTTTCGAGAATTCTCACTAATTGGAGTTCTCTTGCAACTCAGTTTTGCTAGTCTTGTAATCTGGGAACTGCATCTGTTGAGTAAGGAAATCAACGTCCAGTTTCCATTGTACATAGGGGCCATTCAGTGCCCTTTATGATAGGTCCCCTCAACTTATATTTTTGGTTGAGAAGGGACCCGAAATTTCTTCTGTGTATTGCTCTGTAAGTCTATCTTTTATGAAATGATACGAAACGGTTTTTTTTTTTTTTTAAAAAAAAAAGAGTACGGAAATCAACATCTGGCTGCATAAAACTCATGAGGTCATTATGTGCTGACGATGGATCAAAACTATCGGAAATTCTAACAGCCTTAGTTCGCCTTCATTTATGCATGTCCTTAGTAATTCTTCAATTGATTTCTCAGTGTTGCTGAAGTTGCGTATTTCATTTATCACTTTTTAGTAGAAGTACGTTAGACTGCATTTGGATGCACAAGGAATTGAGTTGCAGACATTCATTGCAATCAAGAGGAAACAACAAAATTCTCGGTATTTCTCAGTATCTAAATGGAGGTAGCAGGACTCAAATTACAGTTACGTATCTTTCGAGTTCAACTTGAAAGTAACATAATTGCACTTTGAAGCCTGGACCCTTATTGTGAATGCTAAGGAAAAATAATAATTATTATAACAGTTTGATTTTGCCCACTTCATAGATGAATGAAAAGACCCTACAGACCCATTTTGAATTTTGCAACTAACTTTTGTTATTCTTATTCTGTTACCAAGACTATTATCTTTCAGATCTTAAAATTCTTCATTTGCACTTATTTGTAGCCATCAGCAGCTCTTGGATTCTCTTAATGTAATGGGGAGCTTCTGTTTTTCCTTCGCAGGTCAATACACAAGCCCAAGCCAGTGTTAATGATTGTAGCAATCCTAACAATTCAAAGTATTATGTTGTTGTCATTCAGGTACGTTAGTTGTTTTCCATTTAACATGATAGTTGCAGTTTGACCCAGCTTGCCAGGTTGTCATATAATTCTCATTTGCTTTGTTGCAGTATACAGCTCGACTAAATGCTGAAAATGTGAAAAACTTCCTGTACTCGATTAATAACGGAAAATACCGAAGAAGAAGTTCAACCGTAAGTTTGTTTTGCTAATCAGAAAGGCAGATCATGGATTTCATCATGCTTTCAAAGTTGATTTCTTTTGCAGTTGAATATGAATTGGAGATGACAGAGCTTGTTGAACATCATGTCTATGGTTTCTATTAAGTTTCAGCTTAGTTGAAGCAATGTTATTCCCATAGTTGCAACTTGGGTCTTGGTCAACCTGAACCCAAGTGCCCCAACCTGAGTTCGGGTTGGGTTGGGTCAGGTTCTCAAAGTCCTTGGGTTGGGTCAGGGTTGGAAAAATCAGGTTGGATTTTGGCTAAGCAAATTCAGGTTGGCTTAGGTCAAGTTGGGAAGCACATGTATTTGGGTCGGGTCAGATCGGGTTGGGTCTGTTTGGGGTTGAGTATTGAGGAATTTTGGGTCGCAGTTAGGGTGGAGTCAGGTTGGGTTGAGGTCGGGTTGACCCTTAAGCCTCAACCCAAACCACCCAAGTTGCACTTCTACTCATTCCTTTAGGTTATCTGACATGTTTGGATTATTATTCTTTACTCAGTGCCATATTTATTAGCTGACCCAAATAAATTGGGATAAGGCTTGGGTGATGATGACGACGACGACAATGACTCAGTGCCATGTTTATCAGAAAAAAAAATGTCTCAGTGAGAAGATTGTTTCCCTTTATTTTCAATGAACAATTTGTACACAACTCTACATGCTCTGTATCATAGTTCCCCCAAAGGAATCAGTTCCTGGAGATGGTATGGGAAATTATGAGAGCAAACATCGAGTGTTTAGGAAAAGGCTAATAGATGCTCAGGAATTGTTAAGCATATGAGAAACAAATGAGATGCTTCTAGGAGTAAGTGAAATGATAGCTGCTAGCAATTTTGTGGAAAACCCAATGGTAAATGCATTGGGATTTATGCTATACAATTAACTGAAACCTCTTTGAAAATGATTCAAACACCCTAAATGAAGCAGTATCTTTGAATGTATGGTGAGGCAATTGGTCATTTATCTGGACTTGTCATCCAACATGATATGGGACAAGTTACTAGTACCAATTTCTTCAGGACAAAAACCGACACAATTATGGATCAAGCTGCTAAACAGTGTGTTTCAATATCGAGGTTGCCCAGTTCAGCTATCAGAAAAGAAAAGGGGAAAAAAATATCCTAACAAGGTCATCAATAGTGTCAAGCCACCCTATGATACTCAGATCCCTTAAGAAGGCTAAAGTGACTTTGATAGTTGGACAATGGAAAGGGAATGCCCTTACCTAAGACTTCATCTTTAAATCTACTTGGGTTTTGAACTCTCAATGCTCTAATTATTTAGGGTTTATAGAGAGGCATACCAACTGGGTTATATAGCCAACTTGTGAATATTGGTGTGGATATGTCTTATTATGATCATGCCAGTAAATAAAATCTTAATACATTTATGATTTGTAACCAATCCTTCCCGTACCCATATCCTGAGAGTCAAAAATCTTAATAAATTTCTGACTCGCTATGGTAACATAAATTTCAGCATTGGTTCGTTGTTGTAATGGCAAAATTCATGTTGTGATCATTTATCTTTCAAGCTTGCATTGTGTTTGGGTGTAGAATGAAGTGATCATAGTTTGCAATGGCCTATGGATCATGACACTTTTCACAGTGGCAAATTGATAAATCATGTGAATGTAAGGCCAATATGATTCACAACATCTTTGACAGTAACTGGTGGCTATTACTAAGCTGGTGCAAACTGCAACAGCTTCCGATATGTAACCAGGCCCCAGGGTGCTTTGTGTGGGATACTCAAGTTCCCCGGGCCAGACGCAACACCTTTTGGCCTTTACCAGGCTGCAGCTTGTGATGCAGGACCATCTTCTCATAACAACAGAGCCAACCCACTGCTTGTTTGTTTCAAATGAGGCCACTTTAATGGTCCAATTGGACTGTTGGTCCCGCAAATCCAATTGGATGGCCCATCTAATGGTCTGATTGACCTGTGGGAGAAATTCCCAATTTTTGGACCAAATAGATCTTGACCAAAGGGCTCGTCAAGATCTTATCAAATTGGATGGCTGTCCATGGTCAGCATTAGGTTGTTTCTTGAGCATAGTCTAGAAGTGAGACTCTTCTAGGAGGGGTTTCCTTAGGTCTTGGTGGTGAGAGTCCTGAGACTCTACAAGTCTATCAACATCTGTATTTTTCTCCTCTTCTTTTTTTTTTTTAAAAAAAAATTATTTTAATTGAAAATTCACAGCAAGTCAATGTGGATTTAGACCTTGCAATTGATACATATGCAAATGTATTTTTAATTGGTTTTGGTTCCATCTTAATTGCTACAACAGCTTGGAAAATTGTTGTGCTGTGTGCTAGGCGGGATTGTGCATTGGGTCCCAAGCCAGAGGTTAAGTATGTTAAGATAGGGACCTAGGAAGCTAAAAAAGCATGAGGATGGTGCCATTAATGATGCCTTTGGGTTCTTTGAGATGTGAGGTGGCTTTGTGAGAGTATGAGGCAGTGGCACAATGACCCTAAGGTGCGGCAGTATGACTCAATGAGGCTCTACCAAATGCAGACTTCAAGTTAATGCTTGATGGGTGGGTTAGGCACTTCCATTGTTTGGCAAAGGATTGTGTGAATGCGCAAAGCGAGAGGATCATGTATAGAGGAGGGCTGGCTTTGACAAGTGTTTGTCAGGACATAGAAGCTGTAAATGTGGAAAACAAAATACTGTAATATGTGACATCTGCCAATGAGGGCCCTGTGTGTGATAATCAGTGTATGCATCGTGATTTTACATTTCAGACTCCCTCCCTCCCTAAAGGAGTTTCTATGCTCAATGCATATCAACTTTAAATGTCTTTCATTTGCATGAGAATCCATTAATGTCTAAAAGGTTGATTCTCCCTCCCTCCCTCCTAATGGAGGCTGGACTAGGAAGATTCATGGCCTGTTTGTAATATTGTGCAACATTTTTTTTAAGCTTTATTTAACATGATCCATTAATTCTTACATTTAGTTTGATTGTTTCCACAACTCTTGAATTGATGCTTTTGCTCTCGTCATAGGGTTAGCAATGACCAGTGTGCACCAACTACCCTAAGTTCACAAGCCAAAAAATTCTACTGCACAGGCATTTTACACAACCAAGAACTGATCTTTATAAACCAAATGTTTCATATAATAACTCCTTACCTTCCAGGATTCATGAACAATGATGATGATTCATGAACAACAATGATGTAAGGATGCTCAATGCGGAGTCATGCATGCATTAATAGTCCACAGCCAAAAAACTTGTAAGCAAATCTGGTTGGGCCAGTGTTTAAGATTTGCTCCCCTTACCGTATTTATGGAATGGGCCATACAATGTTTTGACATGTTTGGTCCACCCAAATCTTATTCCGTCATTATTTGCATACCCTGCTAGTTTCATGGCAATTGCCAATTATGATCTGTTGATTTTCTACTCACATGGGAAGCTCTCAGCAACAAATTATCTTGACTGAAGGTAAACAGAAGGACAGATGGCTATGAATTTGTCCATAAGATAGATCTTCAAGAGGCAACCCAGGCCCTGCACGCCGTGGGGGAGTATGCAGAGATCATGATGGCAGGATGATATTTATGTTCCATCAGCACTATGGGAATGCCTCCAATATAGTAACAAAGATAAGGGCTATGTTTGATGGAGTTAAAATTTGTAGAAGCCTCCTAAATAATGTAGGTGGAAAGTGATTTGTGAGTAGTTGCAGAAAGCTTCCTGAACGCGCACCCACCACCCCCACCCCCCCCACCAAAAAAAAAAAAAAAAAAATCTTGGAACTTATGGTACAAAAGTTGGAAGTGAAGGAGCATCTCTCTTGGATTCTCCATGGAATTTCATATACATTCTGAGAGAACAACTCAGTAGCAGTGACCTCATAAAGATTGGTAGCGCCAGTGAGGGGCATTCCCTTCTCGAGCTGATCTCCCAGAAATATTGTGGGTGGGTTGTATGATTATGGCTAACGTGGGAGTTAGATGAGTATGGCCCCTCCTTGTTTCTCTTGTGATTGTGAGGGGTGAGCTGTCTTTGGAACTGTACAACTCTTTTGTATAGCCTTCTCTGGGGGGATTAGGGCACTGCCGGCTAGGCATGCATCTTTTATTCATCCAATATACACCCTGGGAGCACCAATCCACCTTATACCACAAAAAAAAGGTCCGTGAGAGCCAAGTATCAAACGATAGATCTCTGTCATCAATGAAGTCAAAGTAGCTATTTCCTGTGTGATTATTACGTAACATTGCAAAATCCCCCTGTCCGGGTGAAAGATCTTTCAAGGTTTCTTAGGCTCGGAATTTGACAACATGAAAAATTAATGATATCAAATTCATATTTTTTGACAATGTCTCACTAGTTGTGCAGATCATACATGTAAATATGCAAACAACCTCCCTGCACTCATGGTTTGTCTGCACCATGAGGTGTGTGGGTGTCTTGTGGTTTTTTGTATGTTTGCCTGTTTGTGTGGGTGTGCTGTGCCCATGAGTACTTGTAGCGAATAATGGTTAAAAATAAAAATATGTTAACATTTTATCATCTGCTGCAAAAGTAATTATGTTGTTAATTTCATATTTTCAAGTTTTCAGACCAAGCAGTTTGTCGAAGCTAAGATCATTCTCAAAACAAAAGACAAGATGTATCACAACATGTATTGACCTGTTCTGGGGAACCAGTCAAACTTTTCCAGCATCTGCTAATTAGTATCTTTATATTTATCTATTGTTATCCCTGGCATGATATTTGCACTTTGGTTATGCCGGGGTACAGTGAGGCTCGCACCCGAAGAGGAGTCGCTGAAGTTTACTGGATTCGAACACAATGCAGTGACATGTATTGGTATGAAGACAGATATTCCGGTAAATAATCTCTCTTTATGGAAAAATTATTTAAACCCTCAAATTCTTGGAGTTTTATTTCTGCTCGGTTCCATCATTGCACAGTTAGTTTAAATGTCTTGCAAACTGACTTTAGCTTAAATCATAGTTCTGGGTGCTTTATTTGTGAGTTGCTGCAAATACGGGATAATTGAAGTAGCAACCAAGTTCACAACCCCAATATACACAAATCGGCATGCTATGGGAGTGCTCAAGCTTTTCACTCCTAGTTGAGAGAAAATGCTTGAAAGTCTCTGTTCATTTACGAACCTAACTACTGAAGGATGAAAAAAGATGTAGCTGTTCAAGCAAAGCCAAAATTATACAAGTCTATAAGCAAAATGCGACAATCCTTTACGACAGAAGTATAATAGCTAGTATGATTGGTCCACTATCTTAAGTACCTGCTATAGCCTGAACACCTGAAAAGCCATATTTAGTGAAATTTGTAAATCAAAGAAACTTATTTAAAATTTGTGATCCATATAGATTCCACATTATGTTTCATGGAAATATATATATATATATATATATATATATATATATATATATATATATATATATATTTGGGGTTGTTTTCCAAGATTGCTTGCAAAAGTTTGGCAATTAGCTGCCCCTGACATCTTCCTTTACGTAGGCTTCAGACTTGCTGGAGCTTTGGTACCATGCAGATTTGGAGTTTAGATTTCACAAAAAAAAAAAAAAAAAAAAAGAACCGCAGTTCATCCGAGAAAACCTGATTAATTGGATTTATAATTGTTGAACTCGGATGTTATTTGAAATTTCTGTTTCTTGAAAAACATTTACTATTTAAATTCCCCTCAATTATACTAAAATTTACAAAAGATTTCATAAAGAACAGAATTGTATTTGGAAGTACCTTGAATTTTCTTGCCAAGATACTAAATTTCTTTAACAAATTGATCAGGATATAATGGGTTGTTTGGGAAAGTGCCGGGGCTGCCTTTGATTTTTCATTGGTGGTGAAGAGCCAACAATTTTGGAAAACTCCCAAGACAATTTTAATTTTTGTATTTGAACAAACACCCCTCAATACTTCTACCTTAGAAACAAAAATTGGAGTTAAATGTCTAGAATGTTTTAAGGAAGAATCGTTTCTCTTAGATAATTATGGGTACATTTTCTCCTTGGGTCTATTTGGATTGGTGGAATCCAAAATGTAAATTTGGGAAGGAAAACATCACATCGAAAGAAATTTTTGGAAAAGAATTCTAAATGCCCTGTTTGTTTTAGCATTTATGATTTCCATGGAAATGTGGATAGGTCAATGGAGAAAAAGTGAGAACTTTCTTAAAAAACGTGGAAACCTCCATTTCTTAGGTTTTTTTTTAGGAAATGGAAATCACCCATTTTTTTAAAGAAAAATTTTCGAAATTGGAAATCGATTTCCTCAGCTACTTTTGTTTTCACAAAGGGCTAAAAATGTCAAATATGAGGATAATGATTTCTTTCCACAAGAGAAAGGAGGATTTGACCAATCTAAAGAGACCTTGAGAAACTACGAAATATTGAATGGAATTACCAGTGATGAAGATATCTTATTTTTCCAAACACCACTTATCATTGTTTCTGGAAATATAACCCCTAGCATTTTATATTTGGGTTTTGCTAACCTCCCCACCTTCATGGGGATAGCAATGTCGCCAAACCTTCTAAACGACACAAGGGGTGACCTATCATCAATTTGAACCATTCATTATTTCATTCATACAACTAGGAGCAAGCCATGGCGCATGAATCATGCCGATGGGATGATCCTAACCCTTTAAATGTGGCCAACTTGTTACAGCCATCCATTATTTACGAGCCATAAAGAACATTGTTAGAATCATCAAATCAAAGTGTTACTTTAGAATAATAAGAAATACAGAGTGGGATCCATCTACTAGTGGTTTAAAGATGATGATTGGACTCATTTTGTTTCTTCGATCAATCTTGACTGTCCGTTTTCATGCTATTGATTGGAAGCTTAGGATCACCCAATTGGCATGATTGCTTGCTTCTAGTCATATTACTGAATGAATAGTTCGGATGGATAATAGGTCACCTTGTGTGCCATTTAAAAGGTATGGGGCATTGCTAATGTTCCCATGAAGGCAGGGACATTAACAAAACCCTTTATTTATTTAAATTATTATTTATTATTTTTTTTATCTTTTTGGCATCTTGATAACTTATACTATTTCACACCTGTCATGGATACTGGTGGATTGAATAGGCCTTGATTATTCTTTGATAACATAGTTATCAGAGGTTAGGTTACGGATCTTCTGTTATTTTGAGTTATTTCTCTTGAGAATTTTAGCATCCTACGGGGACCATTTTTCCTTCAATGCACATGCATTCCAGACAACGTCACTTGAGTGGCCCCTCATGCTTGATGCTGCCTGAACACTTCAAACCCTTGGGACTGTCTGCATTGGTTACTGTCTGGTGTGCTGCCATCATGTTTAATGCCCTCTAAATAATTCTTGTCTAGCTGTGTTAGGCTCTGATGTCGCATGTATGATATGTGCCTTCATGTATGTCCATGTCCACATTTGCATGCAGGTGCATGTAATAACTATATGCCTACTTGCATGCATGTATGAGCACATAGGATGTCGCTAATGTGCGAATTCCTGTTATCGATGCCCTCTGTGGATGTGGGACGGCAACCTCGAGGTATATGTCTAGTTCCTATGCATGCATGCACTGTAAGGTCTGAGTGCATACTGGCTCGTCTTGAGGAATAGCATGAGCGGTAGAAGTCATCGGAGTCGGACTTGGAATTCTGTTTATTTCGATCATTTCAAGCTGTTTATTATAACAAATGACTGACTCCACTTGGCAATAATGACCAACAGCGACTTGCAATTGTAAATGACCCAACTTCCACTTGCAAGTGCTGTTAGATGTCTTGTCACTTGTGCCTGAGTAGGTAGAGAAAATACCAACTCATCACCTGAAATGGGACTCATCATTCTGGAGGGCAAGGTATCTTCATCTGTTTAAGAGACGAGGGTATTATGGTCCTTTTTCACAGACATGGGTTGCTTTTAACATGAACCTTCTTTGACATGGGCCTACTATGGATCCACCTTTGTTAACATGGGCCTATTATGGATCCAGCATCTGGGCCTTTAGATCTAACAGTTGATTGTTTGGCCACTTCCCACGACTTTCAGTTGCCCTTGGGATATGAATCCTATCAACCTCTTTGATGTAACCCCAAGTGTGGGCTGTGGGAAATGCAGATCTGTCTGTGCTTATTATGGGTTAGCAGGACCTTTTACCTTCGCCATGTGGCTGAGGAATGCGTCCAGTCTTCCTGTCCACAATTTGGGCCCACTTTTCAGATGGGGTGAAAACATGTCAGAGTCATTTCATCCCTTGCAGAAATTGAGCACTGGACAGGCCGTCCTATCCTCCTTTTAGTGACATTCCAAATTGATCCTAGCCTTTGTACCCTCATGCGCAATTCAGAACGATGTCTAGAGGGATCCCATTTGGACAGCTACACCCAAGTCAGTTGGCAGCTGCCCAATCCATGAATGAGATTTAGCCCTCTGAGTTGATGTTTTCCCATCTGCAGAAACATGGAGCAGGCAGACTGTTCCACGTGTTTTCTGGGTCCAACCAAACATACCCATTCTCACATTATGTAATTAGGTGATGTGTACCCACCAACCATGGACTCCCAAACATCCAAATAAGCCATTTACTACTGTTGGGTCTTTTAACATTGAATATCTGCTCATATCAGCCCAAATGATCGATGGATACTATTAGATCAACATATGTAGTTGCCCATGTGCTCTAATCAATTTGATATTTCAATACACACATACACACACATGATTATCAATTCTGATATTTCATGTATTATAACTAACAAGATAGATGGGTTGATATTAGGTGATCTTGGATGAAGCAATCGTCAGACTGGACCCCAATTTCTTCTGGTTGGGAGGTGGAGAGATCGATCTGAAGCTGGGGATCAGAACCTCCCAATTCATCAATTTTGTCAAACCTTTCATAGTCTGTTGCAGTACTTGATTCTCTGCAAAAGAAGAAATCATCATTCATCCGATTAGAAGAAAGATCAAATTTTCAGAACCCTGTCTTACGAAAATCCAGCAGCTTGAGATCTCAACCGTCAGATCACATTGGGAAGCGCCCCGTCCCGGGCTCGTCGTCAATGCTGGTAGGAAATTGGGTTGGGATGTTTGTTTTTCTAGGAGCAAGGCAGTTCTGTTTCCGATCTCTTTTGAAGTTTTGTGCTGTGGTTATTAACTAATCTGTAATTTGAATTTGGTTGGGAGACATTCTTGGAATTAATGCAGCCATATGTTAGACAGTTAGGTTTGGAAAACAGTCACAGCCATTATTTTCTTTTTTAAACTGAAAGTGTACCTGGTCATTCCTTGGGTAAAATAAAATACAAGATATTGCATAGAATACTAATATGGGATTTGCAGAGTCAGCTCTTAAAGATTAAAGTAAGAATTATAGACTGTTGTGTCTTCCTCTTCTCTTACATGGTTGCATTGCCCAATGCCATTGTTATTTCTTTTTTTATTCTATGAGAAATGATCTAGTGCAGTCAGAGGATTACAAGTTATAGCGCTCGTACTTGTATTGAGAGACTTGGACAATACAATCGATTTATCTGGACCATCCATTAGGTTGAGCACTCATTTTTTCGGCTATGATGAAAAAGGCCACACTGATTGGATGATTAAATCCATCTATAAGATGTGGTTTTTTTTTTCTTTTGTAGCCATCTGTTTTGCAAGCCATGGATGGGATGGTTGGGATGGCTAGATAAAAATTCTGATTTAGAACCATTAGTTTCCATGATGGGCTCCACTCAATAAATGTAATATTCATCTTATTTTTAAAATGATCTTCACCGTCCATTTTATAGGCAATTGATTGGTTGGTTAGAATAGTTCTCTTGGCACAAATTTTCCATTCTAGATCATGAATTGTGTGGTGCTCCTATTCAACAGTCCGGATCAATTGTTCGGACGGTCTGAATATCCGGTTCAGCATCGCAATTTCTAGTGCTCCACATCTCTCTTTATATGCATGTATTGTCCTGGTTATTGCTTAGCCTACAAATAAGCTTACATTGATAAAGTAATGATCTCGTAAAATAAACGCTGACTAAATGGTAGCCTTTGATCAGATGGATCCAGAGGCGTCTAAGGGTGTGGCTTCCCAATATGCTGGCGCGTACTTAGGTGGGTGAAGGGCGGATTTCTACCTAGTTTTGAGGGAGAAAAAAATAATCTTAAAGGCCAACTAAAACCCTAGGTTGATCAAATGGTTACATCATGACTAGCTGCAAGATGACCATTGATCATGATCTATACCGTGGAGACGCCATCTGATTACTTTGCAGTGATCAATCCTTACCTTTTGCTCATGCCAATCTAGTTACATCAAATGTAGCAACTTAGATGATGCTACGTGTTAGTGAGATTTTAATAAGAGATAAATAGAAGATCTATTTCATTGTCGACAGATCGAAAATTGTGCTATCATAAAAGCTATATTTGAATTTAATCAAAATTTAAAAAGTTATGAGTAACATAAAAAGAATAAGTCTAGTTGGCTGCTGTTATAGGACGTGTCATGGATCTCACTTATATGACAAAGTTGGCTACTTACCATAGTGGCTTCATGACCAATAACGATAATCAACCGAAATACGGTAGCGGTTGGTAACAAATTTGGGTGATGCACCACAGGCTAAAATCCCTTGAGCTATGAAGTAACAACAACATTAAGTTGGCCAAGTTTCACATGGTGCTATGCACGTTTAAGCAGTAAAAGAGATAATGATCACCAATGCATTACATCACAAGAAAAAGTCTCATATACGTGGCCGGGAGCAGGATGTCCACGCAACACTAATAACCCACCCCACGATAAATGCACAAATGGCATTGCATAACAAACCATAACTATTTATGGAGCCAAATAAATATTTTCACATCGAAGGGTTGCAAGCCGTTGCCAACACAATACAATTCTACAATATAATGTTGCTTATCTTAGCTTATCCCAACTTAAGAGTAGTGTCATTTATCCATCTATATTGTTACTTTGTACTTGCTTTAGCCTAGAGTGTAATCAAGTTCGTATATGCTGATATGCTAAACCAACTTATTTTAGTATTAATCTAATTTTCTTCGTCTACGCTCAAGTCATTAGATCAAAGAAGACTTTTTTCTTTTTCTTTTAGTAGTATAGTTTCCTTTATATATGCTCAAAGTTGTTGGACTACAAAAGAAGACCTTAGTTATAAGATCTTGTCATCTACCTTGCAAAGATTGGATCATGTAGAATTATCTTTGCAAATTTAATTTTATTTTTTCCTTTTATTATTTAGTTCCTTTACTTTCATGATGTTTACTATCAAAATAAGAAAAAAGTTCCCTTAACTAAAGGACAAAAAGAACTCATTAAAAAGATGAATCATCCTCTTTACAAATTGTTCTAATTTTTTTTTACAAATGGTTGAATAAAAAGTTGAATTGCTTAGTTCCTAGTCACAGATAATTACTTAGATCTCTCTATATATTTCGAAGCTTAGAGTAAAATGTATTTGGTTCCAATAGAACTATATTAGACTGAAACGGCCAGCATAATACACAAGTACCAACACCAAATTTCGAGCCAAACACTGACGAGGAAATGTGTGATACTTAGGTGGACTAGGTGGAATACAGTGGATCATGCATGTTCATGCACACATCACAACACTCGTGGCAGACATGGACTCGTATTAGGGACATCCAAATTGCAAACTGAGGATGGGGCATGGTCCAAAATCACTCCAATCTCACAATCATAGCCATCCAAGTGAATCCTATTTGCCTAGGGAACTTAAGACCCTTGAACCTTTATTTTCTTTGGACCCCATCTACTTGATGGACATCAATCGCACGGTTAAGATGGTCTTGCAGATGTGGTGGTGTAGTTTTCGGGCCATGCCTCATCAAACGTGGGAAAACGATTTTGGTTGTCTAGATTTGCTATTCTTCCACGTGTATGATGTTGGCCTTATGAGTAAGATCCCGGTTACAAAGCCTGCATGTTATATAATGGTTGGACGGAACGGCCCACATAAAGGCGTGAAGCCTCCTTCCCACCTTTGGATGGCACACATGTCAGAGATCCAGACCATTCATCAGGTAGTGTACACTGTGAAAATGCCCTGGACCAAAAAATAACTTTGGTACGTTAATCAGGAAGCCACTCTTGAGAAGGTTGGCAATTAAAAAATCCAAATTCAGGACACGTGTGGCTCGTTTTACCAGTGCCCTACCCTATATGTGGCGTGAGAAGAGTGTCCCTACCTAATAAATGGTCTGGACTGATCATACGTATGCCATCTAAGGGGACCAATGGCCTGGACGGTAGCAGTGATGCGTGGATCCGCATTACATCAAAACCTCCCGTGTGAGGGTTTTGAACATGTTAGCTGGTATTATTTGGCCATGGAAGCCCCTTTATATTATCAAAAGTATTCCACATCTAAAAAAATCATGGAAGGTTTTTAATTCTTCAGAATCCAGACCGTCCATTTCATTGGTATTGATAAACATGTCCTAACATGATTAGATTTTAACAAAGAGGAATTGTCAAGATCGTATGTAGAAGATGGATCATAATCCGATAATTAAGACTATCTGGTTACTGTGATTTTTGTACAGTAGCAGAAGAAGAGTGGACCGGACCTAAATAGACGGTCTAGATAGGAATTACGTATGCGAAAGAGTCAAAATTCAAATAGATGCATGGGAAGGCTTCCATGCAATTATCCCACTAGAGCGTTTTTTTATGATGAGAAACGATTTAATGGCCAAGTACATGGGACCTTTACATGCACATAGTTACATTTGGACTCTTTGGCGTCCACATCACCCATCGTGACCGTCCATTAGGTAGTCCATTCTTCATAGGCTGCCTTAAAAACCAACCACCAGGATGACTCAAACCGTCCAACCAGTGGCATTCAAAAAATGGATGGACAAGATTGTTCGTAGAAGTTAGTTCCAGTCACTCATGTTTAGGCCCATACAATTGTTCTGAATTTGTACAGATGGACGATCCACATAGGCCAACGAGCCCAAATAAAATTATGTGCATGGGAAGATTTCTATACACAGCCCAGAGATCGTTTTGCTTACGTAGCACGTACGTCTCTCCCTGATAGGGTTCCACATGCTAAGATGATTCAATGATTTGAACGGTCCATCTTTCTCGTTAGTATTATAATTATAAAGAAGCCATGTTCCCATACTAACGCTTCTATGATGATCCCGACCGTAGCATTTGTAAGTTGACTGTGGCCATTGAAGACCTGAAATACATCTGCAAGTGATTGTCAGAATCATCCATTCATTGTAAGTCTTCTACAGTGGCCTGTAAACATGGACGGTTATGATCGAACCATCTCATCATGTAGGCCACAAACAGTGGAGGCAGTGTCGGATCCTGAGTGGGAACAGTTACAGGATGAATTTATTAGCCCACTGGATCGTTTCTCTGTATTAGGGTTAGGTAGAATGGAAGAGCTGGGTAGTTATTTGATACTCCAGCAGTGTATGATGCTTGATACGCATGCACTAACTCAAATTAGACCAAAATTGTGGAAATTTTACTGTAACTAAGTCACGTTCCGAAAATAAGATTGGTTAAAGAATTCTGATTCATGGACACTTGTTTATTAAAATAGAAGGCTCAAATATTTCATTGTATCCGTCCATTATGTGTCCACAATCTAATACTCAGACAATCAAAATAAGCTTCATTTTTGGTTTTTGAAAAATATAGACTGAGACCCATAATTAGACGGTTTACATTGAATTGCTTGAATGCCACTTATGCAATATCTAAGTAATTTCCAAACACCTGCTTATCATCCACCATACTCAACCAGAGTATCAAAGCTTTTCTCTAGAAGAGGAATACAGAACCCATGTGAAGTAACTGTAGAAAACCAACCGAAAGTGCAAGACCTAACGGATAACTGCCATCCTCATTTATGAACAACCACCGACCACATTCTACAGCCATGGCCACAGACCCACGGCTTATGTTCTTCTCTCTTTATTCACAATCATATAAAAATGCAAACAACCATTGTAGGGGACCATCACTCATCAATATCCATGTTCCCCACATCCTATTTCTCTATTTTTACTGAAATGTATCACTCACTTAGGAAAATATTACATTTTTAACAACACGTATTTAAGGTGATTTGTTGTGAATTGGCGGTTTGCGGTGCGGTTGCTCGTAATCCATGTCGTTTGTGTCGTCAACGACATCGGTTTCCTTAGACCCTATATGTTCCTCGGAGGCGACGGTGACATGGCCAACAATAGACCCAGATCCTGGCACTAGAAGTGCCTGCTTCCCTGGTTCCTACATCAACACAGGCACATGGTAGCGTGTTACGCTCGCCACATTCATATTCAAATGGATGCATGTTTCTCCACCACGTACGAATTCAAATGTGGTGGATGCATGCATGCATAAGCAGACCATCTGCCCTGACCACCTTGAATAGGGACATGGTATGGGAAATGGGCCATATGTGTTGGTCACTGATACTCCCTACGCATTAAACACTCTTAACTACTGTTCTCCTCACCAATCTTAAATATGAAGTATGGTGCAATTTACCTCTAATTTGCTTATCTGATGAAAATCCACGTGAGAAGAGGATGTTACATTTTCACTTCCTGCAAATCCCATCAATATCAATAATAATAATTAATATGGAAATGATATTTACAACCCTTATTTTTGATAGCTACACCCCTAGGAAGAGACATTGTAATGATGGAAAGAGATGAAGGGGTATCTTATTTTACGTCCACCTTTTTGATAGAATCACCCATTTCTTTCTACTTTTGGTAGCACAGTTTTACTAATTTTCTACCAAAAATAGCAAAAGAAGTGTGTATTGATTAAAAGGGCAGGTGTGGATAACAATTCCTTTTCAAAAATTGGGGTTGTAAATAGTAAATAGTAAATGCCAGGCGTAGTAACAATACTATACCAGTACAGTAGCAGTAGCTGTAGTGGTAGTAGTAGTAGTTATGGTTGTGGTGCAATGACATTATAATGTGAAGGAAAAAGGAGAGGAAGAAAAGAGTATAAGATCTTCAAGAGATTGAAACAAGGCAGTGAACTTTTTCATTGAAAAGGATTATAGATATGTATGATAAGAAGGGAGCCAGAAAGGCATTGCAAAACATGCAATACAACAGCCTATGTTATCTGAGTATTTTCACAACTGCTATGGTTATGTTTGCAGTAAATATATAAGACTGTCATTCTACTACACTAGTCTCTTCTTTCCTTGTATTTCTAAGCTTTGATGGATGTCAGATGTAAGTAGAGATGGCTAAATATGAGATATATATATATATATATATATATATATATATATATATATATATATATATAGAGAGAGAGAGAGAGAGAGAGAGAGAGAGAGAGAGAGAGAGAGAGGAAGAGGAAAGAGGTTTAGTTGTGAGATGGAGGATGTGTTTTGGGTGGAGAATAATCTAAATTAAACCCCGGATGTTCTGCTTGTTTCTCATGTGGTATTCGCCATGAAACCGTGACAAGAGACTCGGTTGGAACGGCACCTGAAGCATTTTCTCTTGTTCCATCCATATCCTTTGGCAGAGATGTTGAATCCTTTGTGTTGCTAGTGCTTGCACCGATGACATTTTTGTCGGCCGCGGGTTTTTTAGGCTGAGATTGGAGTTCCTCAGACAAGGATTGCATCAGATTAGCCGGAGTCGAGGGCTTGTTGAATTCCACCTTCTCTATTGCCTGCACCAAACAGAAAATGAAGAGTGTCAGTTGCTAGAAGCTTATGATCTTTAATTTGTGT
The DNA here is from genome assembly GCA_037074715.1 of Magnolia kwangsiensis. Classification (NCBI taxonomy): domain Eukaryota; kingdom Viridiplantae; phylum Streptophyta; class Magnoliopsida; order Magnoliales; family Magnoliaceae; genus Magnolia; species Magnolia kwangsiensis. The sequence continues at coordinate 17,349,933 of CM073576.1, read as the reverse complement.
AGTAGAGTATGGACTGTTGGAAATAAAAATTCCAGTGGTTCACAGTCACCTCTACAAACCAACAGTTGTGATCTTCTCGTGGTCTATCAACAATATGGCCGAGAGATGGACGGCTCCGAACATCCATCCATCTCTAACATGGGCCATGAGATGACACATGCTGTAGACCTAAGCAGAGAATTGAGCAAAACAAACTCTAAAAGCCAAAGGCCCAAAGGTAATAAGGAATTTACACCAACCTTCATAGATTCTTTTGGAGCTTCACGGAGATGACGTGCATTGCTTCCATGAATAGAAAGAGATAGAAGTAGGAGAAGAAAAACAGGAGAAGACATTGTAGAGAGAGAGAGAGAGAGAGAGAGAGAGAGAGAGAGAGAGAGAGAGAGAGAGAGAGAGAGAGAGAGAAGATGGTAGGTAGAAGCTAGTAAAGAGGTTTAGGTGAGTTAGAAGAGAGAAGTGAGAGTATATGTAGAAGGAGAAGGCATTAAATGCAGGTAACGTAGGAGATGAAGGAGGTGAAGAAAGAGAACATGCAGGAGCGTGGGTGATGGAGACTGAGAAGAGTGAAATAGAGATTTGGGTGGCCTCCTTTGTCTGCTTCCCTCCACTTCTCAATCAATGGGGATCATGCCAAAATCTCCCCTGCACAAGGGAAAAGAAGAGTCCTTAGACACTCTACGTGTGAATTTATACCAGATAGAAGTAAAAAAGAGAGGAGAGAGAGAGAGAGAGAGTAGAATAATAGAATATAAGAAACAAAAACACGGAAGCTAGAGCCTGCTATTTGTTTGTATCGAGGAACTCATTTTCTTGTCCATTTGTATTAGATTTTTCTCTTGGATGGCTTGTGGCTCCGTGTTTGTTGCGCTTGCCCACGTTATTTTGATTGTGACCATCACCACAGATGAATTTTCAATGGCTTGCATTCAACTCTTAAAAGAACCAAAGGTTGGGATCATCAATGAAGCATGTTAAGTGACAATAGCAACGAGAATGTAGACTGTTCACATCATCTGACCATCTCAGCAAGTGAGCCCCAATAGGTGGCGATGCACGCTGGAACCTTTGTCGCGATATAGGGAAAATAGGTAGTTTTGCCCATGGGCCCCACAAGTAGAGATGTTACATTGATCGTATTGTCGATGGGGTGACACATGGTGCCATCATAAGTTGCGAAAAACGAACTCATGGATTTTTGTTACTTTATTTTGCTTAACCTATCATCAGGTTGGATTTACCTTGGATGGGCCATTCCATAAAAATCACAGTGGGACGACAATCCTAAGCATTCCATGCCTTGTAAATTTCGGGATATGGCCCATCTGGGGTAGGTCCTACCTGATGAATGGTTTGGATCTGATACACGTTTGGCATATCTTTTACTGGTGAGTCACTGATAAATGAAGCTAAGGAAAGCTAAAACGTACACAGCTACTCGCTCTACTATGAAACGAAGATGCACCCCCAGAGAGTGTGTATAAATATCACTGACATCAAGGATATTATTGCGATATTTTCAAAATCTCGGCAGTTTTAAACCATATTTTTAGCGTAAAAACCGTGAATTCATTTTATAACTGTTTTTTGTAATATTTTTCCAATTACTTAATAATTAAAAAACGCTTTAATATTTTATTTTAAGCTAGATTTTTTTGATAATGTTGTAGGAAGGTTGCATAAGCAAACCCTGATACAAAATGATACAATGACAAAGCATGTACAAGTACACATGATTTTCATGTGAAAAACTGCGGTGGAAATTAAAGAAAAAGGGAAAAAAAGAAAACAAAATAAAAAGAAGCAACAAATCACTTTGAAAATGAAAATATAACACTTGGATGTGCTTTCAATGTTGTAAAATCTTTGTTTTCTCCTCTTTGAATGGTAAAAACATTTTAGCCTTGATTGGAATTGATTAACACACCCTAATTCAACAATTACACTCATATATATAGCATAATTCGGAATAGAAAATTAATCGTCCAATTATGCAAAATTGTATGTGCCGTCAATTTAAGTATCGATCAATTGACATCGATTGAGCTATCCTCAATTGATCGAGCCATCATATTCAATCAATCGAACATGTGCAAAACTGTCCTGAGAGTTTATAAACATCTTCTAAATTATATCAATCAATTAACTAGATAGTTTGATCAATCATGACTGTCCAAGTATCCAGCAACCAATCTTTAAATTTCGGGCTCATTCAATTGATCAACTAGGGTGGTCAATCGATTGAACCCTTGTTTCATGTACAGACTAAAAACATCTGACAACAATCTCCACCATGGCTTCAATCTCCTTTCATAAACCACAGCTCCATCTCTAATTGCCTTCATCGTGACTTCTCCATTGTCATTGCTTTTCATGCACACTTCATCTTCATTAAACCTTCATCAGACCCAGAGAAGTAAAATATAATAAAACTTCTCTATGAGAACCACCTTTGTAAGTATGTCCACCGAATTTACGCTCATATGGATCTTCTCGAGAATAACACCACATTCCTTAATTAAGCACCCCTCGAATAAAATGATAATAAACATTAATATGTTTAGTTTTAGAATGACAAACCAAACTATTCACCAAATTAATTACGTATTTGCTACCATAATGAACCTACATGGCCTCCTACTAAAGTCCGAGTTCATTTATCATTCCTCTTAACCAAATATCTTCCTTGAATGCTTATTTTTCTATCATATATTCAGCTTCAGTTGTGAAAAAGATAACTATATATTGAAGATTTGGCATCCAACTGATTGCTCCACTCGCTAGTACGAACAAGTAACAAGAAGTTGACTTTCTGTTGTCCACATTCCCTGCGTAATCTAAATCCATGTAACCTATTAACCTTTCCACTGATTTCTGAAATGTTAGGATATTCTGTTGTATCTCTTAGATAACGAAATAACCATTTTATTGCTTCCCAATATTGATTGTCGGGATTTGACATGTATCTTCTCACAACACCGATTGCATGTAAAATATCCGGTCTTGTAGAAGCCATGTCTTACTTTAAATTGTCAACTACGCATGAATAGGGCACACGATTTTTTTTAATCTATAACAAGACCTTGATCTGAAAAAAGCTTGAAGTGAGAAGAATGGGGTGTGATAACTAGCTTAGCTTTGTTCATCCTAAACTTCACCAATACATTCTCAAGGTACTCTGCCTGAGACAATTATAACATGCTCCTCATTATATCTTTATATATGTCTATGCCAAGAATATTTTTTACAGCCCTCGGATCTTTCATTCCAAATGTCTCTGATAGCTGAGTCTTCAATATATTGATCTTAGACATGCTTTGACTAAGGATAAACATGTCAATAATATATAATACCAATAAAATGAATCTTTCATTACTTAGTGTCCTAAAGTATATATAATGATCATATTCACTCCTATTAAATCGTTGACTCACCATGAAAGTATCAAACTTTTTATTCCACTACTTAAACGATTGTTTCATAACGTACAATGACCTTTTTAACCTACAATCCTTATTTGAGAGTGATCTCATCATGTATAAGCTACCTACCTAATTTCACCCTGAGTCTTACAGTGATCTTTTAATCAAGGATATTATAGAGTACGTCATTCGCCAGACATAGTTGGACCGAGATTTTCGTTATTTCATCTAATTCTTTCTAATCTTTAGCATTCATAGTTGCAGAATGTTTCATTACACCAATGAATACTTGTTGCAATCCTTACTGAACTAGAATATCTCTCATCTTCACATTCCACAGTTCAAAGTTATTTTCTGCAATGAACTTCTCTGTTTCATACTTCACGTTTTGTCTATTCATCAATGTGTTTCATATTCAAAATTGGATCCTAGAGTATAGCCCTAATATCACTTGTAAGGAGACCATGAAAGAAAATTCTGATATGAATCACACAACGATAAGGAAAATGCAAACAAAGCATGTACAAGTACACATGATTTTTACATGGAAAACTCTTGCGGGAAAAAAAGTGCGGCACAAAGCAATAGCGAATCACTATGAAAATGAAAATACAAGAGATAGATGCAATTATAATGTCGAAAAACCCACATTTCCTCCTTTCTGAACCTGATAAATCCCACAATTACACCCATATATATATAACACCCAGAATAGAAAATTAATCGCTTAATTATGTAAAATTGTGCATGCCATCGATGCATCAATCAATCAACATCGATTGAGCAATTCTCGATCGATTGAGCCGGCATGTTGGATCAATCGAACATACGCAAAACTATTCAGAGAATTTACAAGTATATTTTGAATTTTTCAATTGATCAATTCGACGGTTCAATCGAATGAGATTTCCAAAAATGCCCAACAACAAATTTGTAAAATTTGAGGCTCATTGGATTGATTGAGTAAGAACAAATATCTCTGGGCAAATGTCAAAATATGAACAGCTCTAGAGGGCCGAGAACCGAGAAAGATATTGCTACGTTCACGAAGGCACTGGTACCAACACATCAAGCATGGTGGCCTTTTCTGGTTCACATGGCGCAGTGGGACCCACGTATCCAAGAACGGTGTCTTTTTATCGTTCACATAGTCAGTGGGACCCACAGATCCGAGTTTGGTGCCCTTTTTATCCGCATGTTGACTGCCTACGTGAATCATCAAAGAACTCATGGGCACTTTTTCCTAACAGAGAAAGTGCAACTTCCTTTTCTAACTTCTCCAGCGAGCTTAAGATATCGGTATCAGAACACGTATTGAATCTTTTGATACGTACCGGTATGCATGGGACGATATACACATCATTTACGTAGATGATATATGAAGAAAACGCGTTACATTGTTGTGGTTGTTGAAATGAAAATGTCCAACGCTTGTAGGAGGATTGAATTATTTCACATCGTGTTTTTTAATCATGCTACTGAATCAAGGCCATTGAGCTGCATTGGCATGCATTCTATTGGTGGGTCACTAATTTGCTATGATAATCGATGGTAGCAAATGGGTGTGCTCTGATAGCCTTTTTTTTTTTTTTTTTGAAGCAGAAAATTCATTACTCAAATAGAAATACAGCTTTTTCCGGTGCGTCCCTACAAAAAACAAACAGGGGACCACACCTATCATGTATCTACAGAAAAGACAAAAAGCATACTAAAAGGACCGGGACACTACCAGAAGGGAGCAAAGCGAGAACAGAAGCAACACCTAGCCAGAAAGGGCAAGAATCAAAGAAATCTAACTGCACCTAGGCCAACCTTGTCCAGAACCACCTCCCCTCTAACGTGCTTTGGGAGAGAAAGCGGCTTGTAAATATTCTGTTAGGGCATCCGTCACTAGCGATTCTAGCAAAGGCATCTGCCACGGTGTTTCCTTTACGAAAAACGTGAGAGAAGGAGAGATTAAGGCTCACTATTTTGGACCGAATTTCACCCATAGTGTACCAAAGATTCCAAGGGAAGGAAGAAGAAGGATTCGCTGCTGCGTCCACAATCAACTTGGAGTCCAATTCGACGACAATGTTGCTATGACCCAGATTAGAGCATAGGTTCAAACCATCAAGCATGGGCTGAGCTTCCGCTGTCGAATTAGAAGCGTGACCATAGTATTTATGAAATGCAAAAATGAGATCACCCGAATGATTTCTACACACTCCTCCTCCACTCTGGCTTGGATTTCCTCTAAAAGAGCCTATTTGATAGCCTGTTTGATAAGCTTCTTAAGATATGTATGGCTTATTATAGGAGATTGAAGAACGCATGGACGTATCAAATCACATTAAAATCGGTTGGTACGATGGATTTTTGTGAATATAATAGAAGACTGGGATCTTAAAAACAATAACCAATAAAGGAGGCATTATACAGTCCTAATGCATCAGAATCATGAATATTGTCCTGATGCACCCATTTAGGATGTGTGGGCTGCATGGATGGCTCATCTAGAAAGTAGTTGGTATTACGGGGCCCACTAGAGATGGAGTATGAAATACCACTCTTCTAGGTTTGGAAGATGTCAGCCACAAAATATTTAGCCTGTTGGTGGATTTTTCTCTAACCATCTTTTCTAAGCTGCACATACGATTTTGAGATTTCTGGGAATACCCCTTTAAAGTAGGTACCATAAAACCAATGGCTTAGATGGCTGAAATACGGGTGCACTGGGCCGTGGTCTCTTTGATAATTTTTTTTTTTTTTTTTTTTTAAAAAATCCAAAATATAGAGAATGAAAAGTCCTCTTGCAATTCTTAGCAAAAGAATAACCTCATAATCTAAAAATAATTCTATAATTTATTTTAAGATCAGTTGTTTTTTTATAAAAAATATTAAAAGGTCAATAGTTAAATAATAAGATATATCTCTTATAAACATAAAAAATCATATTTAATAATTTTTTAGTGAAAATTACACTCAAACACATATTTATGATATACAACTATTAAAATTTATTAAAAAAAAAAGGAGAGAGAGAGAGAAGAAGGAAAAAACCTAATATATATATATATATATATATATATATATATATATAGTTTAAGACCTGAAAACTTGGCTTAACTGGATGCTTATGATGGTTAGGCCAAGTTGCAGATTTTTACTAATTATAATATTTGTACTTATAAAAAATATTTAAAGTAATTAAATTAATGTAGTTATTATGAAGTAAAAATAAAAATAAATCTAACAACAAAAAATTGTGTAGCTCAGTGGAAGAGTCTATCAGTAACTCCACAGAGGATGTGTTTGATTTTTAGCTCCCTCTGCTCTTTTTGTTTTAACAGAAGATACTTTCACCAGCGGAGTGGCAGTGAACTGTTTCGAGTTTAGTCGGAGTCAACAAAGAAATTTTATTTTAAATGACAAAAGTACCCTTTTTAATAAAAGGGTAAAGCATCTCTCCCATCTCTTGGAATCATTTAAAACGCCTATTTTAGGCACCACATACAACACAAATAAAATAAAAAAATAAAAAAATAAAAAATAATCAATCAGATGGGCCACGCCACTCGGAACTAAAAAGTGTAAGTTCACCAGCTGTGGACCATCCAAGTTATCATTGAAGCCTCTATTTTTGATTTTATTTTTTCATTTCTCCAGCATCCTCATGAGCCAAACCTGATGAATGGGGTTGATGGATTATACACTCCACGGTGGGCCCACCTAGGAACCTATGGTTAGCCTCCCATGCCTATTATTACCGTGGTGTGTGGCTCACCTGAGTCATGGATCCTGTGTGTTAGTTTTTGGCCATGTGGCTGAGTTTTCAAGAATACACCAGATGGGCAGGGTGGATTCAACGATTTGAAGTTCGTTTCATCCACGTCAGCAAAAGTCAAACCTTACCTGACTATGCATGTCATGGTTTTTTCACTGCTTAGAGGATTCGGACCCCTCTTAGAGGCAGCAGTAAGATACGCTCCCTGTAAACGAAAAAAATCCTCTGAAAACACTTGTTTTAATTAGCACTCTTAAAGCGCCTCTATTTGGGGCCACGTTCTGGTACATATGAAATCTACTCTGTCCATTAGGTGCACTCAATACTTAAGCCTTGGGGCCCAAAAGAGCCAAATCCAATGCATGGGCCATGCCAAGAGGCTAAAAATGGGAATAATACCCCAACCTTGGGTTTGTATGTACCATCACCATGGTGTCTATATTTCATCAAATCTGCTCATCAGGTGTGACTTTTTTTTATTTTTTATTTCATCAGGTGTGACTTACAATTATAAAGGGAATATACAAAATTCAGTATCTTTTTTCTTTTTTTACACAAGTTCTCCCCACATACTCACACCACAATGTGATTTCACAACAATGAGTACTCAAACCCATGACCTCTTGTTAAAACTACTGTGAATCAACCGTTGAAGCATGAGTAAGGACACAGACAAAAATAAAGATTTTGTGTAATTTTACATTATTCCCTTAGTGCCTCCCATCTTAATTAATCTTTGCGCTCTACCTGCTAGACTACATCAACACGGGTCCCTGTTAACAAAAGAATAACTTTAAGTTAATAAAGTTTATTTTGGTCATTTAGATAAATATCATTTTACTAAGCTTTAACAAAAAAAAAAAAAGGTAATATAAAATTACTAGGGTATACATGTAAGTAGATGAAATGAGATTATAAGCTCAGGTGGCTGACTGTAAATTTTCCTTTTTAAACTAATTTTACTAGAGTTTTAAAGAAATGCTGGTGGCTGTCTCTCTGGTTTTTCAAATAGATAAAACAGTCACATCAACATAATTCTTTCTTCTTCTTTTTTGTCCCTGCACCCAAACAACGTGCTCAATGTTCAGGCAGAAAATTAGACAGCAGCGCACCTTCGGCCTTTTAGTTTATACGAATGGTCTCCATCATGGTTCGATGAACCGAAACATCTAGATATAATAGAATTCACCTTAGATGGCTCATGCACCAACAATCAAGGAGTTAAGGATGCTTGCAACAGAATTTTTGGCCTCTTAAAGGTTGAACAGGAAACCCTTTCTTTCTTCACCGTTTAGTGGCTATTGAATGGTTTATATTTCTCCAAATTGAGGATTTTGACGCATGGACTGTTTTAAGTGGGGGCACATTCAGAGTCCTGAACAAACGACCCCATTTGAGCTTTAAAAAAACGAAAAGTAGTTTACAATCTTTTAGCCCGAGCATTGTATAAAATGTTCTTTGGATGATTTTTATGCTTGGCTTGAGGGGGCCACAAAGATGGTTTAAGTGATGTAGGCCATCCATCTTGTGGCTCTTGTTTTAGACTTATGATAAAAAATGATAAATAACTAAAAATAAATTATTGATGCTCAAATCTAGTCAATTCTACCTCACCTCCTACAAGCTGCTAAGTACCTGTAGTTTAAAGGAGAACAAGAGAAAACAATAGGCCGAGGACTCTCCAATGCCTAAGTCAACTATATGGACTCAGTTGGCACAGTAGAATTGGAATAGTTGTCTAGGCACAGTAGAATTGGAATAGTTGTCTCTACCTTTTATCTATAACAGGCATATTTTTATAAGTTTTCTAGGTAGTCTGCGTATCTAAATTGATTTGTTGAAAATGCTGAGGGCCGGAACCTGAGGTTAAGATCGGTATCCGAGTCGAGGTTGGTACATGAGGTCGGTATCCGATTTAAGCACCTGTGGGCAGTCAGGAGTATTGTTGCTTGGCTCATCTGTCTCGTACATTTGTTTAGCTCCATTTTACTAATAACAAATATGATGCGATTATCCTTATTGCTTGATTTGATCATTGCTCAATTTTATCTTTAACCAAGCTCATGAAGGCCGTTTGTGAGATTGATAAGAGTCTAGGACCATATTAGGAACAGACAGTTGATATCATTTTTCCATGAATTCACCCTGGCCGTTATGGTTTGGCCACTAAATGAAATAGGGACGGAGTAGAGTGGGGCTCTGATAGATGTGGAACAGTTTGAGCAAGCCAAAAGGTTGCAGAAAGGACAAATTTGAAAAAAAAAAATAATAAAAAAAAAATCCACGAGAGAAAAAAGAAACTTTGATGCTCCGAAGAATCAGATGATCCATACGCATGCAAACAACGAGTACGCACGTGACATGCATGTACCTCAAATTAAATGGTCGTAACAGTGGGCCCATAGAGGGAAGGTCATATTTCAGAAACTACGCTGAATTTACGATTGTAGATGACTGATGATCAATGCACAGTTAATGAACGGTTAAAATAGAAAATATCCACCATCCGTATTCAGCGTCATTAGATTTTAGATATGGCCGTCTACGCTCGTTCTCACAATCTGGTCGGTTTAGTTGAGGTACATGAATGCCACGCGTATATTTTATGTGCATGCGCATGAAGGGCACATTCTGCCAGAGCATGAAATAGGTCGTGAAACCGAAGGAAAGAGAGAGTGGGTGGGGTCCAGCAGGGTAAAGGGAACAGGCGGGGCCCAGGAAGAGAGAGGGGAGACAGAAACGGAGGCAGACATGCATGGCCAACCGCCTCTTGCACCTGTGGCCGGCGACACGAGGGCATTCTTGGCCGTCACCCGCGGCCATGCACGCCACGTGGCAACCAAGCCCATGTGCGAAGGACTTGACCTATGCCACGTGGACGGCTCCAGAAGCCGATGTTGGTGGTCCCAACTCCCAAATGGAGTATTTTGTCAATGTTAATTTGCAAGGTCAAGCCGAGCGACGGCGCGACAACTACCCTTTCCCAGGCGGCTAGGGATTCGGGCCTCGGCGTTGACATCAGCTTGGCTCGTGTTGCGCGTTTGGCGCGTGGGTTCCACTTCCACACGCTCGGCTCTGCGTTGTTCCCTCGACAGCCGCGTATTGCACCAACCAGGTCCAACATTGCACCCATCAGAATTAATAGAAAGGACTGGTCTAATCATCAGGTGGGCCGCATGTACGTTTAATATGAGCCGTTGGTTAAACCTTTCCTTATTGTTCATCATCTCACGGACGTGTGTAGCCACCTGCACCAAGTCATGCCGTCGGAAGTTTAGTAGGTCCAACCAGATGTATGTGAGAATGTCATTCCTTCCGTCAGTTTCTCTCCCTGGTTCCAAAAATGAGTCAGATCCAAAACTTTAAATGGACCAGGAAACAAACTCAAAACCTTTGTGGAGACAGTCTTGAATTAGGCTCTATACCATTGTTCCTTACTGTAGTGTGGTTCACTTGAGTCTTGAATTTCATTCATTTTTGGGATCATGTTCTAACTAGAGTTGAAGAAATTGATGGACATATATATGTCACAAGATTCGGGAGTGATCTGGTAAGAATCGGCAAAAAGTTTTGTGGAGATGCATGTGTTTTATATATATTATTTATCCATTTTGGAACATTATTTTAAAACATTGAGTTAAAATTGAGATAAATTCCAATCTTAATGACCATGACAAAAGAAAATGGTGGTGTGATTGAACAACCAACATTGAAAAGTTCCACCGGCTCACCGTAATGTTTATTTCCCATCTAGCCTGTTGGACAAGCCTGGTTGAAGAGAGGAAAATAAATATCAAGTTGTTCCAAAATTCATGTGACTGTAAAAAGTTTTAACAGTGGGCATTTAATAAACATTGTTTCGTGTAGTGTGGTTCACCTTATATTTAGATCTGTTTATTTTTTAATGACCTAAAATGAGCTGACAAAATAAATAGATAGAATAGATAAAACGCATACATCATTGCCGACCAGTGCCAACCTCCGTAATGGAGGGGTCGCTGCCTAGTCTGGGAACCCGACCACGCATGAAATTACTGCGGGCGGGGGGAATGGGCAACTCTCGCCCCGAACGACGGCTGCTGAATGGGTTGGATCTGCACGTATGCCGCGTAAGCGCCGGTGGGCGTTCGTGTCTGATCTTTGTAAATGAACATCAGCATTTTTTTTTGGTTTACTGATCAGTAAGTGCTAGTTCGATGTGGTGGCCCACCATACGATTACGGGTGCGGATGGTGATCACTGGCTTTATCTGGTGGGCCATCATGTTTATAGACATGTAAAAGAGCGTCCCGACCGGACAAGCTGACCACCGATTATTTTGACTTTTGGTTGTTGAATTTAGACTATTTCTCATGCTTTGCTCGGCTTTTGAGTGGACTTGAGTTTGCACCCACCAATCGGATGGATATTTGATATCGCTGTCTAATCATCTTGAATTTTGGGTCATGCCCAAGAAAATTAACGGTGCTGTCACCGAGCACAGGTACCACACGTACAAAGGTTTTGACTGAATGTCGATGATCCTGGCAACCAAGCTCCTTGCAGGGCCTGCTTCCCACGTTCAGATGGCACTTATGTGATCAATCCGAGCCACTGATTAGGCAACGTCAACAGTGAACATGTAAACATGCCATGTACCAAAAATCATGGTAGTACGCTCATTAAGTGGGCCGCACATGGAGGTTGAATATGGACTGTTATTGCCGGAGAAATTATCAATGTAGGAGTGTGCCAACCGATGACCTGCAAAAGACGGGGAAGGGGACAGTGAGGGGTGCTGGTGACCGGATGTGGACCTCCCATGCCTAATTTAGGCTAATAAATTCTGATTAAAGGGGCTGCCAAGGTTTTTCTCTTACCTCTTCTCATTTAGGGTGGTCCTGGTGTGTGTAGTTTTCAGGTGGTTCTAAAAGAATAAAGAAGATATTTGACCCTACATCTGTCAACGTAATCTTCACCCAAGATCAGGCCGGGTCCCCCTCTTCTGGGTTTGATGCATAATGACCACTAGGTTACTCGTACCACCTCTAACGGTGGTCGACCTGGTCAACTCGGGGTGAGAGCTACTTCCCTTATGGGACCCTTACCCATGTTGCAAACGTTCTTGGTGAGGCAAGACCTCTCCCACCAAACTTTGTCATTGGACATCTCAGCTCAGGGGCTCATCTCTATGTCAAAGGAGCTGCTCATCCTGTCTCCGAGCCCTGTGTTTTGACAGCTCGGCTCGACAACTCGTCGATGGCCATTCTACCCGGACCTATGATTTCCCCAGCTCAGGGTCTACCTTAGCTCGATGGCTCATCCCTTATAATTAGATGGTCATCCAACCCACACACACACCCCACCCCCCAAGCCGAGCTTGGCCTGTATGAGCCCAAAAGTGAGATCTTACATTAGTCTAGAAATGCGAGAATTCAAATTTTGAATAGCCTGGTTTTATTTTTGGCCAATTGGCAAAGATGAGAGCAAAAAGGCTAGCAACAAGCGCAGAAGTTGAAAAGGCATCATTAATGTTTGTAGAAAACAAAAAGGTGTGCATTTATTATAGATTATCGCCTCATATTATGAGCGAATCAGAGGATGGTAATTGTCAACTGAGTAGCCACATCTTTGCTTGTGCGAACCCCATGTTGCCACATGGAGGGGCGCGTAAGTCAAAGCGTCACCTTGAAATCCCACACTAACACATTAAGGGCCTGTTTGGATACGCGTTTTGAGATGTATTGTATCGTATTAGAAGTTATGATTTGACGTTACCGTGTTTGGATTGGAGTGAATAGGAGTTCAATTCCATGCGTGCGAATACAAACTCCAGCCAAATTTTCAAACCGACGATAGAGTATTGTCAGTGGGTTTTGTTGCTGCCAATACTTCGTACTCATTGCGTTGTATTCGGCAGCAGATGAAAGTTTGAAATTTGTATGATTATAAGACATCTGGTACCTATGCAGTGTAAGATTGGGACCGTTCATTTGGTACATTTCAACGTGAAAATCATCTGGGCTAGAAATCAAAAAGTTCCATACATCAAACAAGCCACCTGACCTAATTAAGGTTGTACAATATGCAGACATAATACGTCATATCCAAACATTGATCTGTATAACGTATTGTATACTATGCCAAACAATACCCCCTATCCAAACATTGATTGGTATCTGATTGATTTGGATGTAATCTGAAAACCGTCCAATGTATAAATGAACAGTACCCAAATACAATACAATACAATACTATATGCGAATCCAAACAGGCCCTAAGCTATATAGGGATAACTATAGCAGGTGGGAAGTGTATAAATACCCCCAACTTGCCCTCATTTTTGCTCATTTGTTTTGTGAGGTGTCCGAGCTCTGCTGACCTACTACCGTTCTCTTTCCCGCTACCTTCCCGCCTTTGGATTTTCTTATGCTGGAGCATCCCCGATACGTTCTTCCTTGGTCTCTTCTTCTCCCCCCCCCCCCCCCCCCCCCCTTTTTTTTTCATTTTCTTTCCCTTGTCCTTGTCCCTTCTCAATGTCTACTAAGGATTCCGGTGATGCCACTTGTCCAACCACGTCTTAAAGGAGTCAGATAGTAGCAACTCTTATTCCATACCCTTATCTTCAGTGGAGTCCGATCCAATGGGGTTTGTCCCTCTGCCTGAGATAGAACCACATGTTGAGGAACCGACCTCTATCTCCAGTGCTCTGGTTGTCACTGATGACACGTTTATGTCATGGTTGACATGCACTCACTTAAATCAGTCTACAGTATTCCTGGCTCGGTGGGTCTTTGCCTTTCCAGAACTAGGGAAGTCTCAAGCCAACCTCCTATGGAGGAAGTCACATTGTACCCTATGTTCTTTGCTTGTGCTCTCTCTCTCTCTCTCTCTCTCTCTCTCTCTCTCTCTCTCTCTCTCTCTCTCTCTCTCTCTCTCTCTCTCTCCTAGCGAGAGAGGTATTTGTTATCTCATAGTCGCACCAGGAAAGTTGAACCCCAATGTATGGCAAGCTATCTTCGACTGTTATGTTCTCTAACAGTTGGTAGGGAATTCAAAGCTCACGGTGGACAAACTCTTTTACTTGTACCAAACCATGAGCAGTCTCGAATCTGGGCCATTATCACCAATAACCGATCTTCCAACAAGGATTGGAATAAGTGTTGGTTTTTTTTGCGCCTGGAGGATGGGAAGCTCCAATATCCAAGCTTAAGGGCTTATCTTCTCGGGTACTGACTTCTTACATCCTGCTAGGTCGGAACATGCAACCATTCCACCTAGGCCTAGGGAGGACAAGGGCAAAGGGGTTCTTGGTGCCGGTCCTAGTAACATGAGTCAAGTGAGGTGCTATGAGTGTGGCAATCTTTGTCACATGTCTAATTAATGTCATACGAAGAACCGTGGGAGAGCCTTAATTCAACCTAAGTATTAATTGAATCTCATATTCCACGGTTGTGATGATGGCCCGCTCCATTGCATGTTTCCTTTATGATTTTCTCAGTTATGATGATTATTGCTAGAATTTTAGATCATTTATTCATTTTATTTTCGATGTTTAATTATGTTCATGAGCATGCATCATAATTAGGGCTGTCCTGCGTCATATTTGGTATCAGAGCCTACGCTTGCATGGTTTTTATCTAGATCGAGTTATCGAATTAGGGTTTTGATTTTTAGATTTAATTTGGAAAAGTTCCAAATTTAGAAAGTTTTCAATTTTAGAAACTTTTCAATTTTAGAAAGTTCCTAATTTGACTAATTTTCAGATTTGAGTTGTTTCCTGTTTCAACTTAATTGTGACAGTTCATAGTAGTTTTGCATTCATCACATTCATCTTGAAAGTCATAACACCTAGTAATCTAGTTGGGTAGAGTTTGGTTCAAGTCTTCATTGTATGCCCACGAGAAGTGGTAGAGGTTTCGGACTTCAACCTACCATGAATAACGAGCAATTATCTAAGCAACTTGCTCAATTAATACAAAAGATAACCGCCCTAGAAGCGGGTCAAAAGCTTGAATTTGCCCGCCTTGAGAACCAAATTACCACTACCATGACTAAGGTCGAGCAACTAGAGGCGTCCCAAAAAGAAACCCTTGCTGTAGGGAATGATGCGTACTTCCAAGTGGGAGAAATCATTGAAGAACGTGCTGCCACACGTAGTGGTCGTGAGAATAGAGATCGTGGTAACGGTCGTTGTGTGGTGCGAGAGGCACGAGCCACATGTGATCATGAAGACCGCTATGATCCAGATGAGCGTGAGATGAAGAGTGTGAGAGTTGAGGCCCTGAGTTTTGATGGGCGCTTGGATCCCAAGGCATTCCTTGACTGGATTGCTGACATGGACCACTACTTTGAGTGGTATGGCATGTCGAAAAACCGTCAAATACGGTTTGCTAAGATGAAGCTTATGGGTCAAGCCAAGCTCTTCTGAACCAACACCGAGCGTAGGATAGAGAGAGTTGGTAAGGCCCCTATCACACATAGGTATGAGATGAAAGAGAAGTTGAAGGAGAAGTACCTTCCTCTCTCATACCGTCAGAAGCTCCTTGACCAATGGCAATCCTTACGCCAAGGGTCAATGTCTGCCACTGACTATATCGCTAAATTTTAAGAATATGTGATGCGATGTAATATCCAAGAAGACTCTCTAGTAACGCTCTCGCGTTTCAAGACGGGCCTTCGTGCGGATCTTCAGCGCGAGCTTATGACTCGGCTCTTAACGGACTTGGATGAAGCATATCAAGTCGTGCAGGAGTTAGAACAATATCTGAAGGCTCCTTTCGTTCGTCGTTTTGAGTCCCGAGACTCCAGTGCTAGATCTAGTTTTCAGGAAACTAGACCTAATGTCGGTAGTCAACCTAGGGCACAAGCGACCATTCTGCCTAGGCCTAGGGAGGACAGGGCAAAAGGGTTCTTGGTGCCGGTCCTAGTAACATGAGCCAAGTGAGGTGCTATGAGTGTGGCAATCTTAGTCACATGTCTAATTGGTGTCTTACGAAGAACCGTGGGAGAGCCTTAGTTATAGGCGAGTCCCACGAGGGTGGAGATGACCAAGGTGATTATGAAGTTGAAGAGTATCACCCTGAAGGAGGACTTACTGATGAAGAAGAAGTGGATGGAGAAGCAACACTTGCAGTAGTGAGACGTGTGTTAGCTCAGTATATAAGTAGTGCTGACTGGCGTCGAAGTACTATCTTCTACACTATTATCAAGTGTGGTGAAAAGAATTGTAAGGTGATAGTGGACAGTGAAATTTGTCAGAATGTGATTTTCACTAGCACCTTAGATCGGTTAAAACTGAAATCCACACCTCATCCAGACCCGTATAAAATTTCTTGGGTTGACAAGACATCCCTACCTGTCACCCAGCAATGTCTAGTCCCCATCGAGTTTGGGTCATACAAAGAGTCCCTGTGGTGTGATGTTTTACCTATGTATGTGGGACATGTTATCCTAGGTAGACCGTGGCTATTCGATAATGATGTCACGATCTTTGGTCATTCGAATGCGTGTACTTTTATGTATAACGGTAAAAAGATCAAACTTAATCCCATGCCACCTGAAAATACACTAGGAAAGAAGAAGGATGAGAAGGCAAGTGAGCCTAGAGAAGTGGGAAAATCCAAACCTAAGTCTCTACATATAATCAGCGCAAGAGAGTTTGAAAAAGAGGCTAAGGAAGATTTTATAGTGTATGCCCTTGTGGCTAGAGAGATTACACCTAAGGTTCCATCAAAGTTGCCCCGTGAGGTGACCTCGGTCCTGAAGGAATACAGTGATGTATTTCCTGAAGAATTACCGAATGAGTTACCACCTATGAGGGACATAAAAAATGCCATTGATTTTGTCCCGGGGTCTACTCTACCGAACCTTCCTCACTACAGGATGAACCCTGCGGAGCATGCAGAGTTAAAGAAGTAAGTTGATGAGCTTCTGCAAAAGGGTTTCATCCAAGAGAGTATGAGCCCGTGTGCCGTGCCTGCATTGTTGACGCCAAAGAAAGATGGCACGTGGCGCATGTGTGTGGACAGTCGTTCCATAAATAAAATTACTGTCAAGTATAGGTTCCCTATACCTAGACTTGATGATATGCTTGACATGATGGTCAGGTCCACTATATTCTCTAAGATATACCTCAAGAGTGGATATCACCAAGTCCATATACGCCCAGGAGATGAGTGGAAGACGGCGTTTAAGACGAAAGATGGGTTGTATGAGTGGTTGGTCAAGCCCTTCGGCTTGACTAACGCACCCAGTACTTTCATGCGGGTGATGGCACAAGCTTTGAGGCCGTTCATGAAAAAATTTCTAGTGGTGTACTTTGACGATATTCTTATTTATAGTATCACTAAGGAATCACACCTTGAACATTTAAAGAAGGTCTGTAGTGTCCTTAGGGAGGAAAAGTTATATGTTAATCTTAAAAAATATGCATTCATGTCTAGCCAAGTTGTGTTCTTAGGATTTATAGTGTCATCTGAAGGGATGCGTGCAGACCCTGAAAAGGTCAGGGCCATAGTTGAGTGGCCAGAACCAAGGAACATTCATGAGGTGCGAAGCTTTCACGGCCTAGCTACTTTTTATCGTCGGTTCATTAGGAGTTTTAGCACGATCATGGCTCTCATTACCTAGTGCATGAAAAAGGGAGAGTTCGTGTGGTCTAAAGCCGCAGTCAAGGCTTTTAAAGAAATTAAGGGCAAGATAGTGGAAGCTCCTGTCATGCGTTTACCTGACTTTTCTAAAGTATTTGAAGTAGCGTGTGATGCATCTGGTGTCGGGATAGGTAGAGTGTTGAGTCAAGAAGGACACCCAGTGGCCTATTTCAGTGAGAAACTGAATGAGGCCAAAAAAAAATACTCCACTTACGACAAAGAATTTTATGCGGTAGTGCAATCCCTAAGACATTGGCGACACTATCTCCTACTGCAAGAATTCGTTTTGTTTTCTGACCATGAGGCTTTGAGATATTTGTATTCTCAGAAGAAACTCAACCCAAGGCATGCCAAGTGAGTAGCGTTTCTTTAGAAATATTAGTTTATTTTGAAACACAAGGCTGGGGTTGAAAACAAACCAGCGGATGTCCTTAGTAGGAGAGTGGCGTTGCTCAACTCCTTGAGTGTAGAGATAGTCAGATTTGAACAACTGAAAGATGAATACCCCATATGTCCTGATTTTGGGGGTACTTACGCGTCGCTCTCTAGTGACCAGCATATTATGGGTGAATATGTTCTTAAAGACGGCTTCCTTTTCAAGGGAGACAGACTTTGTATTCTCCGTATGTCCCTTCGTGAATTTCTCATCTGGGAGTTTCATTCAGGAGGGATAGTTGGCCATTTTGGTCATGATAAGACCATTGTTCTTGTGGAAGATCATTTCTATTGACCAAGTCTCAAGCGAGACATAGCTAAAGTTTTAGGACAGTGCCGAACATGTCAGCTGGCAAAGCAAAGAAAGTAAAATACCGGGCTATACACGCCATTACCAGTGTCACATGTTCCGTGGCAGGACATTAA
Source organism: Magnolia kwangsiensis (assembly GCA_037074715.1). Taxonomy (NCBI): domain Eukaryota; kingdom Viridiplantae; phylum Streptophyta; class Magnoliopsida; order Magnoliales; family Magnoliaceae; genus Magnolia; species Magnolia kwangsiensis. Next base: position 17,331,256 of record CM073576.1, on the reverse strand, counting down.
TATGGACTTCGTGCTTGGGCTTCCCAAGACTATAAAAAAGCATGATTCCATTTTTGTCGTTGTGGACCGTTTTTCTAAAATGGCACATTTTCTCCCATATTCGAAAACGTCGGATGCGTCTCATGTTGCTCGTCTCTTTTTTGATGGTGTGGTGTGTCTCCATGGGTTACGTAAAACTATAGTGTCTGATCATGATGTTCGATTTACTAGCTATTTTTGGAAGACACTGTGACACATTATGGGAACTCGTTTTTAATTTTCTACTACTTACCACCCACAAACAGATGGTCAAACTGAAGTGGTAAACCGTAACCTTAGAAATCTTCTATGTTGTCTAGTGGGTGAACATGTTAAGACTTGGGACCTAATTTTACCAATTGCTGAACTTGCTTATAATGGGTCAGTTAATAGATCTACAGGCTTGAATCCTTTTGAAATTGTAAGTGGTCATAAGTCTAGAATGTTCATAGATCTCTTACCTATGGCTGTTACCCAAAGGTCTTCTGAGTCAGCTGATGCATTTGCACGCCATATTCATGATTTGCATACACATATTAGACAGCGGTTAAATAAGAGCAATGATGATTATAAAGTTTCAGCTGATTCTCATCGTAAAGTGCAAGAATTTCAAGAAGGAGACTATATAATGGTGCGAATAAGGCTAGAGCGATTCTCTCAAGGATCTGCTAAAAAATTACAAGCACGTAGTGCTGGACCATTTAGGATATTACAAAAGGTTGGGTCCAACGCGTATCGGATTGACCTTCCACCTGCAATGAGCATTAATCCAACTTTTAATGTGGAAGATCTAGTCCGTACCCATACTCCCATTGTTGATACATTGTCTCTTTCATGGCCTTTTTCTGAGTTTGCAACTCAACCCCTTCCACTCCCTCCTCCACCTATTAGCCATACAGAAGAAATTGAGGAAATCTTGGATGATGAGATACTATCCACGAGAGATGGAGGTTTCCAAAGGTATCTTGTAAAGTAGAAGAACAAACCATCATCTGAATCTATGTGGCTGTCGAGCGACGCATTGCAGGGTATTGATCCAGATCTACTAGAGCGCTACAAAAGTTTCAACTCGTCGGAGTCGAGTTTTTCTCACCCGAGGAGAATTGATGCGGACGCAAGCGCTTTCAAGGTATACCAATGAAGAAAGTGTCAACCACAAGTGTCGTCCTTGTGGATAGGCGACTATTAAAGAGCTGAAGACCTTTCACATGTGATTGGACATATAAAAGACCCCACTTAGGGAAGACACATGTGAAGGAAGATTGGAGAAAGAAGACCAGGCGCCCGAACTTTCTCGTACTTATGTTATTTGCGCGTTTTTACTTAGTTTAGGGTATTTTAGTAATTATATGTCTTTATGTGCTTATTCTAAGGATATTTTAGTAATTTTATGTCTTTATTTGCTTATTTAAGTAGGCTAAAGCCCTAAACTCGAATTTTAACGATTGATTAATGAAAAGCAAACCCTTTGGTTGTCTCCTTCCTCTCTTCTCTCTAACGGTGCTTCCTCTCTTCCCTTGATCTTCTTCTTCTAATTTCTTCTTATGTCCCTCCAACTTCTTCAAGGTAATTATTTTCTTCTTTTTATTTTTCAATTTTGGTTAATCCTTCTTCGATCAAAATCTTGAGAACTGATCTAAACTCTAAACCCTCAAATTCTCAAATCTCTAATCCGATCAACTTCCTAGTTCTTCGGACTAGTGATCTTCATTGATCGATTGGGCGTGACCATGCAAGATCGGGAGGTCTCATCCCTCGCCGGATCCAACCTGAGTATTAATTGAATCTCATATTCCACGGTTGTGATGATGGCCCACTCCATTGCATGTTTCCTTTATGACTTTCTCAGTTATGATGATTATTGCTAGAATTTTAGATCATTTATTCATTTTATTTCCGCTGTTTAATTATGTTCATGAACATGGATCATAATTAGGGTTGTCCTGCGTCACACATGCTCAACTCCTAAACTTGCATCACCTTTTTTTTTCTTCTTTTTATTTTGGTGCTGACATCATGTCACTTCTTTACAACTTTCCCCAATTCGCAGCCTTTCAGATAAGTAAGTTTGGTTTATGATAAGCAACTTTTTTACTTAAAAGTAATTAATCACTTCAGTTAATTTTTTTAGAACTTTTCTACTTTTCATAAGTTGCTAAGAGAGACATCAACAGAGATAAAAGACAAGCCAATAAGTACGGTGTTTACTAAACATACTTATCTTCTTTATAAGTAAAAACTAACTTAAGCTACCTGTGGCATAAGTAAGTTATCTCAAGCAACTTAACATCCAAACACCCCGTTATTGTCGATCATTGGCCATTTCTCTCCGCTACCATAGCTTTGAATGCCACATTTCCAACTGTTAGATAATCAAATCCACATGCATTGATGACCAATTATATAGACAATCATGACTTGTAGCCAAAGGCCATACAAGCAACCATAACAGAATAGAATTTAATGAAACATCAGCTCCTGTTGCAAGATTACAAACCATAAGAGCTCAGGCAAGAGCAAAAGTACTTAATTCATGTTATGTTTTTCACTGAGGCTCAGGCACTATCACACGGTCATCAAAGAACCAACAACCTATGGCATTGTCAACTTCAGAGCACGAATATATATCGGCAACTTCTGCGATGGCAATTTAGGTAGACTTAAAGTCTTACTGCCATCTCAGACATAGTAGAGTCAATGGCCACTTACAGTCTTCTTGCCATCTCGACATAGTATAGTAATATCAATAATGGCCACTTATAGTCTTCCTGCTATCTCGGACGTGGTACAGTCAGATCGACAATGACTTCATACAAAAAAGATTTCAGAGAAGTGAAGGTGAACGGTTTCCTGATAGATACATACGACCAACCTAAAACTTGTAATGGAGAGAATGGCTCCATACTCGGCTCTACGTGCCACCATTCACATGTCATTGCAACAGGCAGTGCGAGACAGCACCTTTACCATGCCTAAGAAAGCATAGCCTGGTTTCTGTAATTTCAAACACATACACACCGCTGTCTTGGCCCCAAAGTGGACGGTTAATGCAAACTGTAGAATTCCGCCTGTCCAATTCATCCTATAAATGGATGGCTTAAGAAGAAATTATAGCCAACTTTATACCATGGGGGAATGTGTCCACCATTTGTGGGGATTGCTTGATGGAAGTGATTTTTCAATTCAATCCAAGTATTTTACGAAATCGTTTTCACCAAATACAGGTGAGGTGAGTGATACCAACATGTTCTCTCCATTAAAATTAAAGTAACCTTGATGTATATGTTATATTTAATCTATTAGTGTTCTAATATTTGTTTATTTTGTTTAAGTGGAAACTACCCGAATTATTAAATATTTTTTAACTTATGATATGTTTCATTTAATTGAGAATTATCTGGTGTTATTGTTGTTTGTTCACATGTAATTTATGTTAACTTTAAGTTGAATATCAGTATGATTTATGCAAATCCCTTGTTTACGACTGTATGATTGTGATTGTGCATCTGTATTCCTAAGAAATCTGTGCATGGTATACATGGCAGAATCATGGTAGAATCGTTATCGAATGCCTTAGTTGAATCAAGCCTTGCCCATGCCTACTAAATTGGTAGAAGCATTGCCAAGCACAAACACACGTTGAGGTTATCCAACTCAAGCAAGTGGACAATTATCACATCCATGCATTTATGCATTTGCATAACATTTATACTCAAAATCAATCCCTGCTTTTATATTGTCGAATAGTTGTTTTTGTGTTGTTCCATTTTAATTTTGATGCGATAAACCATATCGAAAATTCTCACTAGGCCTGGTGAGTTTATCCTTTATTGATGAAAAAACCATACAAATATGATCAAGGCTGAACCCTTAGCTTAAGAAGGGGAAGAAGCAGAGATAGCCGCTTTGGACCGATCTTTAATCCTCATATGATATTCATAAAATAAATTCTAATTTATTATATGTTGCTGGAGATGGTGGCATTGACTTACTATTTTGAGCATTGAATATAGTATTACTATTATTTGATTTATTATTAATTTTGGACGTGTGAATAAGATCCTGAATGGGTTGGTCCTTGGATGAATTTCCAACAATTGATGACAAAATTAATAATATCAAATTTATGTCATGGCTTGCAATAGATCTTCAAATATCTTATTTAATCGTTCAGTTTACCCATTGGATTGCAGATGATACTGTATTATAATCCATAGTGATACACATGGCTTCTTGTAAGCTTGTCCTGAATCGTAAAGTAAAGCGAGAATAGCTATCTGATACAGTAATATTAGGTATGCCAACGAGTCATATTGCTTCCTTAATTATAGGTTGGCAAGCGCATCCATTGAATAGCTAATATGAATGGGGGATAAAATGGATTAACTTCCAACTATGAAATCCATAGAAATACAATCTCACTTCCATTATGGTATTTTTAGTGGGTATATAGATTTTGATGATCCAGCTTCACTTGCTAACAAATGAAATATCAAAATATGTAGTCAACAATCTCTCTCTCTCTCTCTCTCTCTCTCTCTCTCTCTCTCTCTCTCTCTCCTGATACATCTTCGTACGATAAATTTAGATCAATTGGTATAACCAAATTAGAAATATCCACTGCCTCCCCAACCGCCTCTTCCGATTGGTGTAACAAGACTAGAAAAGCCCACTGGCCCACCCCAAATAGTTGGGACAAGGCTACGATCACAACGATGGGTCTCCCTCAATTTAATCAAAGAAGAGAATCTGACAATTTGGAAAAGCTTGATAGTACTGATATCGAGGAAGTACAGCAATGCAATTACAGTATATTCCTTCCTACGTCGATATTGACAGTAGCCGAATTGCAAGTTGGAGATTAGAGCTGCCGGCATAGAGGCTCAGACATGGACTAGGTCATTTTTCGCTCGACTGTCTTTAGAGAAGCTTGTATATAGCAGAAGAGCGGAGAATTTTAAGCAAGCTAGAACATGTATAGTGTAGAAACCTCTGGAAGTTACTAGAGTCTCCTTGTGGTCCTTGTAGCTAGACTTGTGTATAATAATCTACAAAAGTTATAGACTATTCCTGACCTTTGGATGATGCCACGTGGCTTCATTTTAGCCATTGATATGGTGGCTGGCTGCATTAGAGCACGTAATGTAAGCCTTCTTTATTCATTCTCTAACGTGTGCACGCTTTCCTTCAATGGTAGCCTACGCTAACAATAGGGCGGTTGGCTGGCTCGTCCACAAAGAGGTCATGAGTATGAATGCTGCATGCACAGCCTGGGCTTGGGGAAGCATGCAGGCCATGACATGTTGTGGAGTTCATAACGCATTCGGTTAGAGAGACGACGCAATTCACCAACATGTCAAGGAATTATTAATGCTCATGCTAGAAATTCCTAACATGCTTGAGGACCTCATGTTCAACCTTGCGGGCAGCTTAAACTTTAGGACCAACAGAAATTGGGATGAGAGATGGTACATAACTTTGCTACGCTCATGCCAGTAGCAGAAACAAGCGACAAGAGTCCAATTATATCTATGCATTTTATTAGGGCCAAAGGCCTAAAAAGAAAACAAACAATAAGAATAAAAGGAAAAACAATACAAAAGGTAATAAAAAATATAAAAATAAAAATAAAAACTACTATCATTAGATTCATAGACACAATCTTTATTTATATTGAATCATTGACATAAGATGTTTGGAATATAAGCCTCTCTCTGATTAATAATATCACCAGGAGGAGCCCAATACAGCATTTTTACTATAAAAAATGGCCACCTAAACCATTATCACCATCTTTAATTTTAAAAGCAGAAAAGAAAACATATTTGGAAACTTCGCATTTTTCAATTTTTTTTTCACATTAAAAACTAATATTCTACCGTTGCAGCCCATAACATAATGGCCTAATGGCCAACCGTTACCGTTATTGAATCCTTTGGTGAGTCTTTAGCCCAAATTCCCTAAAGGAAAGTGAGAGTAAGCCTCGGCAGACTTGTAAACAAACGGTAGTGAGGATAGGTGCCATGAGCTTTGGGGAAGCATTCCATGACACTGGTCCCTCAACAGGAATGGCATGGAATACAAATATTGGGGTAATGATTGCAATTCAATTAAGTCATGCATCCAAACAACCTCAAATAATATATATTATAGGTAATGGGCTAACTAGAATAACTAGGCTATGGAAAGAAACATAGCATCAGAACACAGCAGAAAGGGCACATGCACTAAAAGTGGAATTGTCATTTGAAAAATATTTAAAGGGTTCTCAGATCTTAAGGAATCCACTTGAAAACTATATACAGAGTACTTTGTACAATTTATCACCAGCACGATTATATTGCATTAAATGGGGAAACGTAGAGTACCATATCATTGGCTACAGTGGAATCTGGAGTCCAAATGTATTTTCTCCACTGTAGGTAACATAGAGAAACCCATCTTCATCCTTCTTCTCATCGTATATTGTCGACATTATTGCTCCTGCAACAATTTGGTGACTAACCATTAAGTACTAGCTTCAATGCTTGAATTGTAAAACAAAACAAGACAATTTAAATAGCATGGCGTGTGGGTTGACTGTGAGAGAGACCTGTAGGGGGGAGGACATTATCTACAAATATGAAGATAGCCTTTTCTGCACTTAGTTTGATTCTCTTGCGGATTACGTACACAAATTGCCCCACCGTCAAGTCAGCTGGGACTAGGTACCTGTATTTTTTTTTTTTTTAATTCAGGCCATTAGAAACAATCACAAACTTATGAAACATCTTCTGCACAATATGACCAAACTGTCCTGATGCTTTGCACAAAGGACACTAAAAAATTGAATGGAGCAATGTGAAAACTTGCTGTTTCCAGGTTTGACTCTATTGAAATTCGTGTGGGTTATGATTTTCCGAAATAAATGGGAAATTGCTGAAATGAAGGAAGTGTTTTTGCAGAATAGTCACAAGGGTACCAAGATGAGAAACGATAAAACCATTTTGTAAAGCAATTCAAATAAGGCCAGAGTCTACAAAGAATAGCTCTCTAGGTCAATTTCATTAAATAGATCATGTTTCTAAAGAACACAAATCACGCAGCTAACCAAAAAATACTTATTTCTATGGACTTCTAAGAACAGAAAAAAAGATTTTTTTTTTTTTAATGGAGATGGCAGACTCCCATGTGTGTCTGTGTATCAAATTGTGCCAACCAAAAACAAAAACTATTTCTATGGGCTTCTAAGAACAGAAAAAATTATTTTAAAAAAAGGGAGATGGCAGACTCCCATGTGTGTTTGGGTGTGATTTTTTTTTTTAAAAAAAAGGGAGATGGCACTCCCATCTGTGTGGGGGAAATCATGCGAACCAAACAACAATTATTTCTATGGGCTTCTAAGAATGGAAAAATAGACTTTTAAACAAAGGGAGATGGCAGATCCCCCTTTGTCTCTGTGTGTGCCTGTGTGTGTTTAAGGAAGATGGCAGACTCCAGTATGGGTGTGTCAGATTGTGCCAACCAAAAAAAAAAATTTCTATGGGGCTTCTAAGAACAGAAAAATAGATTTTTTTTATTTTATTTTTATTTTATTTTTTTTAAAAGGAAGGTGGTAGTAAGACTCCCATGCATGGGTGGGTGGGTGGGTGGGTGAGTGGGGGTCTCTGAAGGCTACAACTAATGAAGCAAGTCAAGAAGAAAAGGCAGGAGCGAACAGTCAAAAGTTTAGTGCGAAACAATGCTCACTTTTTCTTATCAATGTTGGGAACATCACTTCTCTCTGCCTTCTCCACAATCACCTTAGAATCATAAAAAGCATGTTTTTTTATACAAGTCAGTACAGATCCCAGGATAGCATTGGAAAATTACTTAGAGATAATATCAGACAGACTCTAGTTATCTATATGAAAGAACATACAAGAACAAGGATTTGGTTTGCATACTTCAAAACAATGTCATTCGAACCATGTGATTCATCCAACCACCATCATCCCATCCGGGGTGCATGCAAACACCCAAAAAGGATATAACCACACATCGGTCACAAGCATAGGACTTGATATTGACCTCTTTTATAAAGTCAAAAGTATCATTACTGCTGACTGCAATATGATTACACCAACGCAAAGAAGAGAAACATGAGGTAGCAGCTACTAGCCAACACAATTGCAATCATTATTGCAATCATGACTCACTTCTAGTCTTGATCACAGTTTAAAATACATGTTTTGGGGATTTCTTTACAGAGATATTTTCCTTTCATCATTAAAAAATAAAAGCAACATGCAACAGATGTATTCTCAATTAATCAAAGACCACCTCGAATAGCCTTTTGCCATGTACTAACTCATTTGCCTCCAGGTGAAAATTAAGTGTTTTTTTTTTTACTGAGTGAGTGAAAATTATCAAGTACAACATCATTTTTGACAAAGATCAACAACCTCATATCTAAAATATTTACTGGAGAACTAAAACGCTGAGAGCCTGAGATGTGAATCTAATGAAAGTAGACAACCTGCCTTCTATAAATTAAAAACGGATACCAGCATGGAGCTCATACAGTCTTAACAAGGATTTGAAAATTCATATCATAGCAGCCATCCAACCTGTTGATAAGGTCACACAGGCATGGATGAAGGTAAAACACAAATCTCAGCTTGATCCAAAACTTGCGGCCCACAACGTTTTAACCGTCAATCACCACTGTTACCTGTGGTGTGGTACACCTAAGAATTGGATCTGCTTCATTTCAGAGCCCATGCCCTAAAATGAGCTGGCAAAATGATGGACAGTGTAGATATAAAACATACATCAAGGCAGGCACCACAGTCAGGGACTCGCCCATTAAGTTGTTACCCCAAACTAACCTAATCTGCCCCTAGGTGGGATACTTGGTTAGTTTTAATATTATTATTATATATTAATGAATTTCACAATTGAATGAGGTTTGCTAAACCCATAAAAGCATGTAAGAGAGACAATCTACATACCACACATGCGTCAACATGGTATATGTGTGTGAGATCCAGTCAGTTCATCAGCTGGGTTCGATCATGTAGATGCCTTTGTCTGACTGGAACCTGACCAAAGCCAAGAATCCAAGACACGATGGGTAGCTAAACCCAATCAATCCAAATCAAGGTACTCAGACCTGAACCTGAATCTAGGGCCTCAAATATTATCCAAATCTGTACCCTGGGGTTATGCAAAAACATTTAGCATGTAGTGAAACCCTAATATACATCCTACATTATACATACGTAGCATTGTACATAGAATTCATTGGTGTATGAATACAACATGAAACAATGAAGAGATAAATGCAGCATACTATTTTTGGAGTAGTATATTAACCACGTTAACAATTTGTCTAAACAGATTCCATTGAGTTCCCATATATTTAAAGAATAAACCTAGACCAGTACCTGCTTCGAAGTTTTTGGAAACTTTCGATTTGCATTGGTGTCTCTCTTACTATCCATATCATAGCTAAGAATTACCCAATTACAACAAATAGGATACAAGCAATAAACTGCAAATCCCACAGGAAAACAGTGAAGGTGGTTGTGCATTACAGTCTCCTCACCTTCTTTGGATTCCACGCTCATACTTGAGAAGATTATTCGTATTGAACATGATTGTCACACGATGATTTGAATGTTGCAATTCCAAGAAAAACATGAACTTGTGGATGGTGAAATTTCCCACAATTTCCTACACAGTTGATCTACCACGCCTGCAAAATTTATTATAAGTATACAACAGAATGTGTTTATCATCTTTCCCCTCTGCAAACCCCAATTCAAAAAATAGAGAATTAGATAGTCTCCTCAGATTACCTTCTCCTAAGAAGGGGGCACACATTTGCAGAACTGTGTCTCAACCCATAATCTCATCCTACCTCATAAGAAGGTCATATGAGGAAAAGTTATGCCATCGGCGCATCACACACCCGAACATCCACCAATAACTCTTTTTATCACTCATCCCCCACCTATATCCCAATCCCCAACCTATGTTCTTCCTGCTCCACAAATTGCCCATGCACACACGCACACAACATCTAAAAAACAACAGATAGTAAATGGCAGTGAAGCTTTGATAATTGTCATCCAACTACAAAAAAGGAACATATGGCCACTGCACACCCACATGCACACATAGATATATACATATACATACAGTGTTGTAAAGAGCATGTAGCATATAGCATAGCGTCCACCCCTCTATATAGAGTGTAGAGTTTTAATGAGATTCAAATGTAAAACAGCTCTAAATTTAAAAGAAAACTCAAAAACTCCTAGCCTTGATTTTTCACTTTATTGCCATCTCCATGATCACGTAGTGCTCTACATCACTAGGTTTGTGGCTACTTAGATGCCTCTGCATGTACTTCAAGATGTGAGTATTAGCCCAAATTGATCCACAAGAAACAATGATGTGTATCAATTAAACTTGTCTCTGTCGGGCAAATTTTCTTCGTTTCAAGCCAAGCCTTATATGCATGGCACTGCTTCTTTTAGTGGCCCTTCTTGTCGCAGAAGTAGCAGAGTCCATCCTTCTGGCCTTTACCCTTTGACTTTGGGTTATCGTCAATGTCCATTTTTCCTTTTGTGTGTTGTAATTGACCTTAAATGTGCTGAAATTGGATGGAAGAGAAAGATGCACATAATAGACCATCAAATCATCTAGTATATTTAGCTATTGTACCCTTAGCTTAGAGGTGACATCAGCCTCAGCCATATTTATGGTATAATCCCTTGTATCTATATTGTCGTGGTATTTTAGGGTCGTGAGTTCCCCAAGGACTATTATGGTCTCTCCTTTATCACATTTAGTGAACCTTTTCTCACTTTCGGCCAAAAAGTCTTATGCATTCTCTTTCTTAAGTATACCTCCATGGATATACTTTAGAAAGAATGGAGTATCTAATGATATCTTCCAACTTAACCATCCATACAAGAAAGGGTGATTTTTAAAGCCCCATTCCATTCTTGGAAATTAGAGCCAATTGGAGGGAATGCTTTTTAATTGGGAGGTAAGGTAACTAATCCGATATTCATAACTGTGATAGGAAGGTGCAAAACCTCAAATTTAGTAAAGAAATCTCATCGAACTTTAAGCATGAATTAAGATACACTTTGTCATGCTAAGCCTTTGTCTAATCAATGGTGCAAGTCAACTAGATTGCCTGGGATGATGGGCTTAAACATCAATCATGGTGTGAAACCCAATACATCATTGTGACCTTCCTTTGGGCTGAGATCACAACATGCGGATGGTTCTTATAACATGAGGTTGGTTGAATGCCAATAACACAAGCCCAAACGGTCCAATACCTTTATAGCAAGATGGACCCCCTAGATCTCATGATGTTGACACCATCCACCCCACCCTGTCTGGCTCACAACAAACAGCGAAATCCTTTTAGTCAAATGCTACCAGTTTGAAGACAAATGCCACCTTATTGATCCTTTTAATGCACGACGCATACACCTTATTGATCGTTTTAATGCACGACGCATACGACATGCCATGCCCTTGAATCTAAGTACCAATAGGCATCCTCATTGCAGCTACTTTGGTGGAATGTGCGACTAAAACTACCCACAAAACTCCTACAAAATAGGATCCTAGTCAATCTAATGCCCCTACGGGACAAAAAGATGGAGAATTTAGCCATATAAGTCATTGTACTATAGTATGTTTACATACTTTATTGGGCTTGGACCCTTAACGACTAGATGAGCACAATGCCCATACTTTTGCCCGATGCCCTTGGCAAGGATGGGTAATTAGGCTTAAGTGACCCGCATTATGAATTAACCTACGCTTGAGGCTTTAATTAATGAACAAATAATAATCTAGTTTCTCAATTCAATATTAACATGATCGAATAAAGTCATAATTGCAAACTAGATTTGATTCGATAAGTTAATTCATAGCCTGCATGACTCAGAGATGTGTCAATTATAACCCATAAAATTGATTGTTGTATAGTGAAGTAAAAGCAACTAAATACATGGACTAATATAATCAATTATTTGAACAATTTTAACAAACCTAATGCAGGGCATTTTCACGCGAGGCTCGAGTAGGGTGGCTTGTGGGATGCAAGGGCACATTTGGGGTGGGCAGCCCGCGAAGCCCATGGATTTGGGGGTCATGTGAGGCGAAACCTATGGATTTGGGGCCCACGAGAAGGGTTCAACCGAGAACCTAACTCATGGATTTGGAGCCTAAACTATGAGATAAGGTGATTAATTCGACATGCTCTATTAGTTCAAGCTTTTAGAGCAAGTGGTTAATTGTCCTGCATCAAATTGGCATCAAAGCGAGAGGTCTTGTGTTTGAGACTCCTGACGGGGGTGATGAATGTGGGGGCATTTTCACAACAAGTTCGGCCTATGTAAGGCAGGTGGCTCGTGTGATGCAGAACCCATGGATTTGGGGCCCACAAGGGGGGTTCGGCCAAAGACCTAACCAATAGAGTTAGGGCGTAGGCTATGAGATAAAAAGAATTAATTTGTCATGCTCTATCTATTAGTTCGAGCTTTTAGAGCAAGTGGTTAATAGTCCTGCATCAAAACCATAAAGGGATTTAAAAGTATATTGAATTAAGGGCCCATACATTTGCTTCAAGGCCGTTTCGAGATGCAACCATATTGTTTATAGGTGATACTGGTATGTATCGGATGTAGACCGATCTAATCATAGAGAATCACTTAGGTTTTTATTCTGTACACATGGAGCCTACATAGGCCCCCCCAATAAAAATAGCACGACAAATCTTGAAAAAAAAAAAAAATGGAAATTTGGAAAAATATAAAACATCAGAATCTATCACTTGTCATTTTTTTAACATGTATTCAATGGTATAGTAGACCATTTTTTTATAAGAATGTTGTGCATTAACTTGACTTGCTAAAATTTCATTTTTTTTAACATGTATTCAATGGTATATCAGACCATTTTTTTTTATATAAGAATGTTGTGCATTAACTTGACTTGCTAAAATTCAACCAAACAGGTCCTAATCGAACAAAAATCAAGCATGATTAGGGCCCATTACAAATGAATACAACGAAAGATGGAAAAGAAAAGTGATGGTTTATCACTTCTTCCAATTTTTCCAAAAATGGTCACTCTGCTTTAATTCATCAAATCCTACTCAAATCTTATGTTTTGGTCCTTTGAATAGGCCTAGATCAAGTTATTTCTAAGCTTCCTTCATGAAGGAAATGAAGAAAGAGGAAAATAATAGAAAATTGAGAATAAAATTTTCAAACATGAACTTTATGGTTGTATTGGCCTCTCTCAACCGTAATGACTCTCAATCAGTGTCATTACGGAGCGTATCAACCTATATGTCGCAATATGTCACGTTTTTTTTACATTTTTTCCCCTTAACAGCGCAGTTCACCCCTGTAAAATGTAATGGGGTGAACCATACAGTTGCTTAACAGCTATAATACAGCCAACCTGGAAAAAAAAACAGATATTCAAAATCATAATCAGGCTCCACATAGACAGTTCAAGTTGAGTTGGAGCATGCTAGGTGTACAGTTACTAATCTCATGGCCACAACCCTGTCCAGCAACCCTTCTCTCTAAAGTAACTCTCTATGCATATCCCTATATCTCTTCTCATCTTCCCTTTTCTTTAAATCAGTCAATACAACAATATGAACTCTTTAATTCCTGGTCCCAGCACATATACAGCACCACGTAGCAGCTAAGTCGTACACATGATCCCAGCCTTCAAGCCCCCACACCCCATCTCACCACCATTCGACCATATGTGCAACCCTCACATCCAACAATTCCTGCCCATAGCATAATCCTATACCAATCCTACTCTTTTTTCTTTTTTCTTTCAACCCACATCAACATGAGCCCATGCACCCAACACTGCTGTTCCATCCTACCCCCACAAGGACTATGAGAAAGAAATTCAGAGAGAGAGAGAAGCCATGGATCTATATAGAGGATCATTCAAGTGAATGGTATCAAGGATGCACGAAAATCAGTGAAATCAAGAATAGGGTTTCTAGTATATTTACCATCTCATTCAAGTTATCCATCCATTTTTTCAAAATCAAATCCTGAGCCTCTTTTTTTTTAATCTAGGGTAAAGTTGTACGAAGCATGAAGCGAAGTGGCAACAAATTCGGGTGCAAGAGTGGGGAAGGGTCCCCTTCAAAACATAATAAGTATAAAGGTGAGAAGTGGGAGTAAGAACGAGAGTCCAGAGCGGGGATTTGAAGCAGGAGTGGCAAAATTTTGAAGTATCCTAGCAGATAAGATCTAGGGAGCAGAGGGGGACCCCATGAGATGGGTACAATTCCTCCCATTGCATAATCAATCAATAACCCAACATTCCAGTCAGTCTTTATTGTCATCTCTTCTTCACAAAATCTCAGATGGGTCACGGGCGTCATTGTGAGTGTTATCATAAGCCACAAAACCTGTCAAAAATGGGTAGTGTTATGGCTCAATTCAAAACTATCCCCAGTCAGACAGTGGACATCAGAAGCAGTGTCAGTACTTGACTACCTGCAATAGATTCTATTCTTGTGTTAAACAAGGTGGTGCTAGAGCTTGATTCAAAACATCCGAATATTACTTCTCTTCATGTTTAATTCCTTCGCAGTTACTCTCTTTCGTTGTCCATTTTGAGAGTAAACATAATAGTTTTTAGTGCCATTTTCACTGCATTGCATCCATGACTCAGGCTTCAATAACATTTGAGCGAGTTTATTCTGGGAGATAAATTAAAAACAAAGCTCATTTCTGTGTTGCAATCTGGAATATAGCACAGAAGCGACACTGTTTATGTCACCTATTTGTGGTTTATATAAGAGGCGCATAAGTTCTGAAGCCAGCTGCCAGATTTGTCCTTTCAATCCCTATCTGGACCTAAGATGAACCATGCTAGTGTTGGCATAGAGATGGATTCTTGTTTAATCTTCAAATCAACAAGTAAATCATTGCACGTAGCCGGTTACTTTGCAGTACGTTGAAAGCCCATGCATCTGGCACCCGTTGGCGAGTAATATGCATAAATTCGGGTTCATTTGTCCTTTCAAACAGTTGTGATCATACAATAGAGCATAAGCCAGTTGGATAGGCTGCTCTAACCATACCTTGATTTTGTGGGGCTTAAAGTGTGTTTCCTGGACTGATCTGGAAAATCAAGTCAGACAACAATGTATCCCAGTAGATGGAAAGCTTGGATGTTAAACATTTGTTCCATGTGGGCATGTGTGCTAAGGTGCGTGTGGGCAGCTTCACACGCATGTGAGCTTAGCAAAATCCTATCCCAATACAACTTGATTTTTGGCATCAATCATATAAGTGGGCTCAGTAAAATCCTCTCCCGATTCATACAACTCCTAATACATCTCCTAAAAGGGCTACACCCATTAATCATATTGGTGTTTATCATTAGAATTTTGAAGTATTTGCAACTACAGTATCTCTTTTTTCTTTTTTTAAAATTAAATGCTCATGCATTTGCACTAAAATGGTTGCAAGAGGTGTGGAAATGAAATGGACACTGCTTAAGATTATTTATAAAAAAAATAATAATAATAACGAAAGAAAGAAAGAGTTGGACAATGCTTCATCAGAACAATACTAATTTCCAATAATATTTAATCAACACCTATTTGGATATGATTCAAAGCACCTCCTAAATTCAAAGAAAAGGAAATGAAAGGCAATCAAGTCAACTCAAAATATATACTAACAGATCAGCTCATTCAGTGGCTTTACAATAGTTTTCATGAACAAACATTTGAAGCCCATGTGCTTCGTCAAGTCAAAAGTTATATTCTTGAAAGTTCACATCCTATACTAAAGATTTAGCTATAAGCAGCATTTATTCCTTAAAAGAGTCATCATAATATCACATTAACTTTCAAAAAATAACATCAGAGACATTCATGTCAATCCTTTAAATTATTTATCTTCTTAACAAGCAAATTAGTCATCATAAAATCAAACAACCCGATTGCAAAACAACCGCATGCATGGAAACAAATTGAAACTAGTCACTACTAGAAAGATTGTCAACATAAATTGCACGCTAATTCTCACCGGAATCCTATCCGGATACTTCTCCCTGATTCTAGCAGCCTCTGCGCGCCTTTTCTCTGCATATAAGTGGCAAGACGAGATTCATTTTATGTAGCAAAAACAGAAATGGCTCTAAAAGGAATCCCCATCAATTCCAAATTCCAACAATGCTGAAACTTAAGAAAAGATAATATTTACTAATGATCAAACAACAAAATGAGTCACCTTTAAAGAAAAAATAACAAAATGAGTCCTATTCCTATAAAACTGCCATGGAATAAGGTCAGTCCTTAGTTGCAGGATCCTTGTAATTACTCCCACTACAAATCGCTCTTCAGACTCATGCTCCCATTCTCGCTTTCTAATTAATTTAAACTTGTTTATATTTTGAAACAAACACCTCACTGATCCCACACTTGAATCTATTGCCACTTTGCTTCATGCTTAGTGCAACTAGAGGTTATTCTACCAATGTTGGTAAACTGTGTGTAAAAGCAGTTCATCTCCACAGAGATCTCATTCAACCACGTGCATAAGTTATTAAACTACATCTAAAAAGTTATTTAACTACCTATGTTGGGTTCACCATGTTGTACATATGCTATCCAACGTGTGCATCAAATGAGCCCCGCCACAATGATGGCATGCCCCAAAGAAATGGCCTACCCAGCCAAGTAGGTGGCCCACAAAAATAAATAGGCAACCACCCAAAAACGTCCAAGTTCATGTGGCTGTCCACATGATGGTCGGAGCAGCCTGATTTGTGGCTCCCCACTTTCATGTTGGAGAAACCCTCCTGGAAAGGTTGGATGCCATATACACCACAGTGAGCTCCACACACAACATTTTTTAAATAACCTTATTACACAACAGTTGTAGAGGATCCAGCCTCATAAAAAAATAACCAACAGACAGACACTGGCATATAGATATATAACAAAGGAGAGTATGTACCAAGGTCATGCTCTTGCTTGAAGTAACTTTTTGCCATTTATCCTGCAATCACTGAAAGAGATAAAACTTCAATAATAATCACAGCATACCAAAAACAATAAAATTATTACGAAACCCTAAATGCAACTCTGACCAGTTAATACACCCGCAAAATTTTTTAAAAGAGAGAAAAAAGAAAAAAGGATGAATTACACACGATCCCAGGTCGATCAAAAGACTAGCTAACCTCATGCCACGAGTTCGTACAAGTGGGGCACATTGTTTGGTGATCCAGACAGCTGAGCAGATGAGCCCCACCATGGTTCGCAAGTTGTGGACTTTTTATCCTGTTCATAGCGTCTGTTTTTCAAATGAAGGGCCAGAATTGCCAGATAGGAGTAATTTCGGGGACTGGGCCATCCAAGGTGGTGCCCACCAGATCAACGTTCTGGATCACCAAACCACCGGCCTCACTCAAACAATCTTCAATCTCAATTATACTATGCATATTCCTCATCTGTCAATCTATAATCCCTCCTAAAACAGAATGATGGAAGGAAAATAACAGAAAATCCCTGTGATCTACAGATATTACAATACATTGCAGAATCCCAAAACGGAAATGAAATAACCCTAACCTTAGAAGAAAACAGAAAACTAAAATCAGAACATGAAACGGAAGAAGTTCACAAAAACAATCGAATCAGGCAAACAATAGAAGAAAATCACATGAATCGTAATGCGTGGAATTCGAATTCGAAAAGGAATTCAAGAAGAACACGTGATCGGAAGAAAAAGGGAGAGAAATCGAAATACGAATCTATTCGAAAGAAAGAGGAGAGACAATAGGAAGGGAGAAATCTAACCTTTTACTTTTGGGCTGATTGAGAAGACGAGGTTCTATTGAGAAGTGTCGAAAATAAATAGGAGCTCCGGACGCGTAGAACGTCGTGTCCTCTTTATTCACGTCTCCTCTGGAGTGCTCGAGAAATTTACGACTGTGAACCCAACCTTTTATCCATTGGATATTCAGGAGACAAAACAAACTTAACGTACGAAATTAGACCTGTTCGTACGGACAGCGAATTTGATGACGAAAATACCCCTGACGGGAGACTCGTGGCTGCTATCTATAGCTACGGATTATAACCGTGGCCACATCCATTGCCGCCCACAGCAACAGTACACCAAACCAGCGGTAGTGCCGCAGTAGGCTATATAGGCTGTACACTCTATTGCTACGGATTATAACCGTAACAATTGTAGCCAACCGTACCACCATGTCAATGGTTGTAATGCACTAGTCTTTTTTTTTTTTAACACAAAGAACTTTATTGTACCTACTTACATTTTTCTCTAATACATATTTATAGAAATATATATATATGCATATATAAAAAAATTTCTCTCTTTTTATAAAATCTTCCTTTATTCATTTAACAAGAATATGTTCCAAACCAAAATTATTTACTTGACATATTATATATGATTTTGGGGTAAGAGAAGCAACTTTACCCAACTAACTTGATTATTTTTCAAGACTTCATCAGTCAATGGTCGAAAATCCATTCCATTCACTTCGTGGTCAATTTCAATCAAATTTAGATGACTTGGATTGTCATGCAGTTATGCCGTGTACGGTGGAAGAATTTTCATCAATTTTTAGTCAGTGTTGCACTAAAACAAAAGAGAAAATGAGCTTTATTGTTATACACTGTCAGCATGGCGATTCATATGTAGGTGTAGCAATTATATATGACGCAGGCAAATAGTAAAATTGTGTTTGTAAAATGGCGATTCATATGCAGGGCAAATTAGAAATTGAGCGCAGCAAACTATAAATTAAGTTGGGCAAACATGAAATTCAGCATGGAAAATTGAAAATTGAGCAGGGCAGACATGAAATTCGGCGAAGGAAACTGAAAATTAAGCGGGGCAAACATCAAATTGGAGAGACAAACTAGAAATTAAGCGGGCCAAACTGAAAATTGAGCAGGGCAAACTGAAAATTCAGCAAAACAAACACAAAATTGAGCGGGGCAAACATGAAATTGAGGAGGGCGAACATGAAATTCAGTGGGGCAAACATGAAATTGATTGTGACAAACATTAAATTCAGCGGGGGAAACTGAAAATTGAGCAGGGCTAATTAGAAATCGAGCGGAGGAAAACATGAAATTTAGCGGGACAAACTAGCAATTGAGCGGGGCAAACATGAAATTCAGCGAGGCAAAAAGGAAATTGAGCGGGGCAAACATGAAATTCAGTGAGGCAAACATGAAATTGAGCGGTGTAAACTTAAAATCGAGCAGGGAAAACTGAAAATTGAGCGGGGCAAACACAAAATTTAGCGAAGGAAACAAGAAATTGAGTGGGGCAAACATGAAATTTAGCGGGACAAACAGAAAATTGAGTGAGGCAAACATGAAATTGAGTGGGGCAAACTTGAATTTCAACGGGATAAATATTGAGAGATCGTTCAATATTATTGAGCATTGCTCAATATATCGAGATTTGAACGATGATATTATCGGGACATACTCGATATATCAAGAAATTATTGAAATTTCAGTATTAGCTGCTAAACATTTTAAAGGCAAAGTCGATATTATCAAGCAACGCTTGATATATCGAAGATTGAATCTCGATATTATCGAGACACTCTCAATATATGTGGATACTTGTATCTTAAACCAAGCTTACCGAGTTGAAGTAATTATGTAACTTTAAGTCAAAAAGTTACTTATAATTGATCTTAAACCAAGTTTACCGAGCTTACTTATCTCGAATAAGCTATTTATCTACTATTATAGGTATACAAAGTAACTTATTTCGGGGTATCCAAATAGGCCCTAAAAGCCAAATACCTTACACTAGCACAAGTTAGTGACAAGTAAACATTATTTCAAGCTAGCTTTTGAGAACAGTTCACTTTGGTTGATGTGTTTTGAATGGTGGTTATTGTGTTTGTCAATCCAATCTCCAATATCTAATGAAAGACAACAATTTCATTAAAAGTGAAAGAAGGGATACATCAAACCAAATAAAATGAATTTACAATGCATAGAAATTGTTTCGTGGGTACCTTAGTGAGCATTCATGCTTTGATAATGCAACAAGGATCTATTGCGTCAGAGAGGATCAAATACTATCAATATTATCTAAGTAGCCTGAAATTGAGCGAGGAAAAATGAAAATTGAGTGAGCCTAGCATGAGAAGGAGTAAGGAAAACTGAAATTAGAGTGAGCTTAACATGAGAGAGAGCGAGGAAAACTGAAAATTGAGCGAGCCTAGCATGAGATGGACCAGCAAGAAAACTCAATATAGTTTTAATCAGTCCTTTTGCAATCAACTCATCTCTTAGATCAACTCTCCTAAGGCTATCATGATTAGAGAAAGAACTCAAACTGAAATGTACAGACTTCAAAATTTGCTGCACTCCAAGATTACTGTAAACCTCGTACAATTTACTTGAATCAATGGTTTATAAGCTGGACTGCGGGTACCAAATAAATAGAATACCATATTCGCTAGCTTCCATAAACATTTTCCTTAGTTGTAGGTCATCTTGTATGAAGAGCTTATCTTTCTCTACTAACCAAATTCCATCGCCAGAGGCAGTCTAGAAGGGCAGCCTAGTTATTTTCTCTTTGAGAATCTCTTCAGTTTTAGGGTTCCAATTTTCAAGTACATGAGTCTAAAAGGAGCAACACTTCTCCAAACTCACTTCATGTGGTGCTTGCTAAATTCAACGACGCTGTCTATCATGGAATTGTGTGAGGTGAGCATGAAAATTGAGCAAGACAAGCATGAAAGCTCAGCGAGGTAAGTTAGAAATTTAGCGAGGGAACCTAGATATTTAGCAGGGCAAACATAAAATTGAGCGGGGGAACAAGACATTCAGTAGGGCAAACTAGAAAATCATCGGGGCAAACTTTATTTTCAGTGGGGGAAAGATGAATTGAGCAGGGCAAATCATGAAATTCAGCATTGAGCGGGGGAAACATGAAATTCAACGAGGCAAACTAGAAATTCAGCGGGGCAACACATGAAATTGAGCAGGGCAAACTTGAGCCCAAAAATCTAAACGTATCTAATGTTCAAATAGACCACACCATATGAATTGACGTGAGACCCACATAGCTTTCAATAGTAAGGAGTTCCTACCCTAAGTTGTTGTGGGTGATCTACATCCCTTTGGATTATAGGGAATTCATATAACCCTAGGTTATAGGAAACTTGCATAACATTTAGACAATTTAGTTTGCATATGGCTCAATTGAGTTTCAAAACTCTCTATTTGAGTAGCTTAGTTAAAGTCGAATAGTCCTACTAGGGGCTTTTATAAAGCTAGCTATAATATGTGTGTTTTATTTAAGTTGTTCATTCATTTTGAAAAATAATTTTAGAACACAAGCTTAAAAAGAAAGTAGATAAAAAACACAAGTAAATCATACCCACATCACAAAAATCAGTAATGATGATGATATTGTTGTTGAAACCTTCTTAGAAGCCATCGTGATATATATTTGTCATTAAATATATTCATAAAATAATGTAAACCTAGTTAAAAGGAAAATATAAAAATATTAGCTTGATCCAAAATTCCTTGAGCCCCTAAAAGAGATTTTTGGTAAGTTGTGTTCAAGCCCCACCATGTGGTGTGATCTACTTTAGTACTAGAGCTTCTTCATTTAGTTTATCATAAAAACCTTCCTAGCAATTCAACGAGGGAACCTAGGAATTGAACAAGGCAACCTAGGAATTGAGCGAGGGAACCTTGGAATTCAGCGAGGCAACTTAGAACTTGCACGAGGCAACATAAAAATTGAGCTTGGGTTTGGGATTACAATAGAACATTCGTCACCTTTTCAAACCACCATTTCAGTGCATACCTAGAGCTTGGGTTTGGAATTACAGCAGAATATTCGTCACCTACAAAGATGAATTGAAAAACATATCAAATATAAAATTTATAAAATAATCATAATGTACAAAATCAGAAATAATTGAAAACAATGTAGCATTTCATGAATTTGAACAAGCTTCATATGAAATCGATAGAGAAATTGAGCGGGTCAAACTTGAAATTCAGCAGGGCAAATTAGAAATTCAGCAGGACAAACTAGAAAATGAGTGGGGCAAACATGAAATTTAGCAGGGCAAACATCGGTCTGGAATGGTTTACAATTCGAAACCATGTGTTTTAGGGTTGGAAATGGTCATGAATGCCAGAAAATGGGGGACCTTGGAGAACTCAAGTGCCTTCATGGGCATATTTTGATTTCCAAAAGGTCTAATTAGTATAAAAAGGTGTGCACAACCAGTAATACATTATAACTATATAAATACTGCTAAATACTAGAATAAATGATAAGGTTTATTAAAACAGATGTGTCAATGTGTGTCCAGCACGTCCCTACAAGCATCTGGTTATTCTCCATCTCTGCTAATACCATACCCGCCCTTGTAATACCCATGTTGCCTGATATCCGATCCCTCTCATATCCAATGGATGTGTCCCAAGGGGCTGGTGGAATGGATTACTATTTCCTCCTTCCTCCAAGTGATGTTGTGTGAAAATAGGGATTACACTCCAGAGGATACCATCTTCCCATCCTTTTCACCCTGAATCAGGATCTGGAACATTTCAAGACCTACCTGAAACATAAATCATGCCGATCTAGCACCCTTTCCTCCCCACCTTTCTGGGGGCACCCATTTTATGTACCTTTTATGAGCAATTTCTATCTAGGCATATTGTCTTTTTCCCATATGAAATGAGCAATTTCTATATAAATACTGTTCAATTTTTAGTTTGCCCTGCTCAATATTATGTTTGCCCTGCTGAATTTGTAGTTTGCCCCGCTCAATTTCATGTGTTGCTCCGCCGAAATTCATGTTTGCCCCGCTCAATTTCATGTTTGCCCCGGTCAATTTCATGTTTGTCCCACTCAATTTCTAGTTTGTCCTGCTCAATTTCATATTTACCTCGCTGAATTTCATGTTCGCCCTGCTCAATTTCTAGTTTGTCCCACTCAATTTCATTTTGCCCTGCTGAATTTCATGTTTACCTTGCTGAAATTCATGCTTGCCCTGCTGAATTTCTAATTTACCCCACTCAATTTCATGTCTGCCCCGCTCAATTTCATGTTTGCCACACTGAATTTCTAATTTACTTACTGAATTTCATGTTTGACCCGCTGAATTTCTAGTTTGCCCTGCTGAATTTCCAGTTTGACCGCGAAGTAATTGAAATTGACCACGAACTGAATGAAATAGATTTTCGACCATCGACCCGATGAAATCTTAGAAAATAACTAGGTTGGTTGGCTAAATTAACTTCTCCTACCCCAAAATCATATGTCGTACGTTAAATAAATCATTCTAGTTTAGGAGATATGCTTGTTAAATAAATAGGCAAAGAAATGAATTAAAAGATAGAAAAATATTTTTATATACTTATATGTACATATTTACATAATTATGTATTAGAGAAAAATGTAAGGGGAAAAAAGTTCTCCTTGTAAAAATAATAATAATAAATAAATCTGCTAGACTGCCGTGGCACTGCCGCCGTACCTACGGTAGTGGCACGACAATTTTTTTTTTTTTGTTACTTTTGTGGGACCCATCATGAGGTCTTTGTTATATCCAAACCGTCCATCTATTTGGCGATCTCATATTAAGGCTTAAGACGAAAAATAAGATAGATCTAACTATCAAGTGAACCATAGTATAAAAGGCAGTAGGGAATTGGACGTTTACCATTGAAAACCTTTTAGGGATTACAGAGAGTTTTGGATCATTATGAAATTTGTTTTTCCTCTTCATCTAGGTCTTTGTGACCCTATGACTGAACTTAGACTGGGAGGATTTCTCACAAATATCACAGTGGGCCCAACTTAGATGGGGAGAATTTCTAATGGCTGATGCTCATTCAACATTGTTCCAGATTTGGATATACTTCATTTTTGGTCTCATGGAAAAATATATGGACGGCATGGATGAAAAGCATACATCATGGTGGGGCCCACGGACCACTGAAGATCGGCCATTGGCGGGCGGGAGGGGGAGTACCCAATCCGTTGCCGTGAAAAGGATGGGTAGTTTCGTCCTGTAATTTATCGTCCGTACGAGAGGTCAAGTTCGAAAGTTAAGTTTGTACTGCTATCCAATGGATAAAAGGTGGGGGTACACCGTCGTAAATTTCTCGGAGTGCTGAGTTTTGCATCCATCGCGATTTAGATTCTAGTATATGCGGCTGATGAGTGGGGCCCACTTGATGAGTGGTATCCTGATCGGAACCGTACATTTTGTGGAATCTAAAGATTTTAATTATCTTAAGAAATATATATTGAAAGGATGGCTGTAATATACATGAAATTAGAATAATGAAGAATGGCTGGGTATTAGGTCTAAAAGTCAAAGGTTAGGATTATCACTGAAGATTAACCGTGGAAGAGTAGCTTATTTACGGGCGCGGCTTCGGTGGATCCCCGAGGTGGGTGGATTCCTGACTGTGGGGGCCATCGTGATCATGTTCCTTACATCCACGCCGTCCATCCGGTTTGATAGATCGTTTTAATGTATGGTCACAGAAACGAAAAATTCTCAAATGTTAAGAATATCACACGACACGAACCAGTGGTGATTGGCTACCAATCATTAAAAACTTTTTTGGGGGCTACCGGAATGTTTATTTTCCATCCAGTCTGTTGATAAAGTGAAAAGGACCTGTACGATGGGCCACATAAATATCAGCTTGATCCAAAAAAAAAATAACCTACGAGAAGTTTTTAATGGTCGATAACCACAGTTTTGTTGTGTGGCTCTCCTGAGATGTATTACATGCTTCATTCTTCGGAGGATTATCTAAAATGTTATTTCAAAACGGATAGACGGCATGGATTTAATTCATATACATCCTGGTTGGCCCCACAGTCTGATTCACCCGAGGCCGCGCTCTTATTTATTGGGACGGGTATTGCGTTGCAACTGGGACACGGGACGCGGTCCTCTGGTTACCCCAACATCAGCTGGACTACGTGGCCCCACCATGTTGTGTGCGTTACACGCGCCGTTCATCCATTTTGCTGGCTTGGTTATGGCTGAAGTCTGAAAATTAGACTACGTGGGCCCACCATGTTGTGTGTGTTAGACGCGCCGTATACCCATTTTGCTGGCTTAATTATGGCTGAAGTCTGAAAATTAAGTATACTGAATTTCAAACAACATGTTTGTTAACAAATATCTTAAATGTTTGGAATATATTAATTGGACACATCTGACCTTGTCTTTTGTCTGAGATTATTTTTTATTAAATGAAAATAAAATAATTATATTTAATTTCAATAAATTAAAATACTTATTAGAAAACTGATATATCATTATTTATGAGACCCTCAATTTCTCTTGGTGGGAAGATTGTCATGTTGGCTTGAGCACCTTTAGCACCAAATCCTTCTAATAATGTACACATAACTGGTGAGACAATGGTAACCAAAGTGACATCACCTAGTTATATGCGCCCACTATGATGTATGTGCTTTATCTACATAATTCATCTATTTGGAGATATAATTTTTGGGCATGAGTTAAAAAATATATGTAGTTGACCCTATCATAAAAATCGGTGGGGAGATTGATGCCTACCGTTGAAACCTTTTTAAGGCTCACCATAATTTTTATTTGAAATCCAACATGCTCACAAGTTAACAGAGACTTGAAAGAAGGGAAAAAACAAATATTAGTTTGATCAAAAACTTTTATGGCCTATTTACATTTTTAATAGTGGGCATCACTTTTCCCACTGTTTTCTCTGGTGAGGTCCATTGGAGCTTTGAATTTAACTCATTCTTTGCATCTTTACCTAAAATTATCTTTCCAAATGGATGGACGGCGTGGATACAAAACATGCATCATGATGGGACCACAGAACTTGGTGACGTCACTGAGTCTCGCTACTAAACCTGCGACGTGGATTTCCCGAGCAAGCCTTGGGTAAGAAGTTCTGCGCAACCTAGTGTGATGTTTGTGAGAAATCAAACTTATCCTTCCATTGTTCAACATCATTTTAAGATATGCTATCATTTTAATACATGCTACACAAAATGAGAAGGATCTAAAACTCAAGTGGGCCATAGGAACTGAAATAGTGGGGAAAGGAATGCCTATCGCTGAAACCTTACTAGGCTCCACCTTCTTGTTTATATGCCATCTAAACCGTTTATAAGGTCATTTTCACTCAGATAAAGTGAAAACACCACAAAAATTAGACCATTACAAAACTTTTATGGCCATATAAATGTTTTAACAGTGGTCACTAAATCTCCACTGTTTCCTCTCGTGTGGCCCACTTGAGTTTTGGATCCTCTTCATTTTTGGTCTCACGCCATTAAAATGAGCTTAAAAAATGGATAGAGGGGTTGGATTTCTCACAAACATCTAAGTTGGCCCCACACAAAATCCTTGCACCTGCTAAAGGCTTTCGCAGGAAATTTACATCTGTCACCCCATCAGTATCCCATCCGTGTTCACGGAAATGGATTGGCTAGCCAATGGGTAGTGGTCGGTGTTATGCGGGCCCCACCATGATGTATGTGTTTCGTCCATGCCGTCCATCTATGTTTCTAGATCATTTTATTATACGAGACCAAAAGTGAGGTATATCCCAATCTCAAGTGGACCACATTACAGGAAAACAATGTTAAATGAACGTTGACCATTAAAAACATTTTGGGGGCCATAAAAGTTTTGGATCAAGTTGATCTTTGTTTTTTCCATTCATCTAAGTCTATATGACCTCATTAATAGATTGGATGTCAAATAAACAGTACATTTGGCCTTAGGATAATTTTAACGGTGGATATCCAATCACTATTGTTTTCTTGTTGTGTAGTCCACCTGAGATTTATATTCATCTCATTTTTGGTATCAAGCCCTAAAATGATCTTTAAAAATGGATGAAACGCATACATCATGGTGAGCTCAGAGAAGTGCCTCGTGTTAAAGTTGGGATGTGAAGGGAGAAAATCTCCCTCGGACAATTTTGGATTAAAAAAATAATAATCACGGGGTGCATTCTTCATTCCCCATTAAGCTAGACTCCCATAATGGAAAAATTCCAACATAAAGGACTCCCATCACTGAAAAATTTCAACATAAAATTGTGAAGCGCTTTTCTTCTTATGCGTTAACAAACACGACTAAATATGGAACATTTTTCAAATTCCGCATTAACTGCCAAAATTCAGCATTAACAAACAGGTCCTAACCCAAAATAAGGTAGAGTTAAAGCTCAAGTGGAAAGTATGGGGAATGAATGCTCATTTTTGAAGGCTTATTGTAATATTTATTTGTCATCCTACGTGTTCATAAGATCATATGACAATTGATGAAGGAAGAACACTAAATATCAGCTTGATGAAAAACTTCTAAAGCCCCGAAATAGTTTTGAATAGTAGCCATATAATTCCCTTGTTTCTATGGTGTAGTCTACTTGAGATTTCAATCAGCCTTGATTTTTGGCTCATACTTTTTTTTTTTTTGAATGACATGGGGTGTTCCCATTTCTTTTTAGGCAAGACTATTCTCTAAAGATACACAATTACTTGTAACCAATTGCATAGGTGATGTCAAAAAGGAGAGTCAAGCCCACACATATAACAAGAAACATCATAGTGGCCTTACAAAGCTTTTACACCAGATAACTACCTAGTGTCACGGCATAAGCCAATCCACATCCTCAACCACCATAGATGTCGGTGGTGACTAGACATAGCGGGATTTGACTACGCCAAGTGCTATAAAAATGAAGCCCGTACAAGGTATGTTTAAAAGTTATTAGGTATTGCACGTATATCAATAGGCCTCTAAGGTCACCGCATAATCTGCATTCGGTTGACAATGGTACCTATTGTAGTTTGATTTCAAAATTAGTAGGCAGATACATTGGAAATTGATCGTATATAACCGAATTCTAATATGATTAATCGCTTATTCAACAACTTGCACAATATTGCTTAAGATGATCAAGCGATAGTTAGAGGGTGGGGTTCGTCTTCTGAAAACGGGTCACACCTCAACCTTCTGTACAAAACGATTTTTTCTCTTCAGTACAAATAAAATAAAAATAAAATTCTTATAGTCGATTGTGGAGAATAACTACAAAATGCCAATCTGGATGGAGAACTTTGCTTGAACTCGAACTGAATCTAATATACGAGTGTAGACTCATATTACAGCCAAAGTTAATAGCTACTTGATTACTGTTACGGATTACATTAAGAAATGTAAATAACAAGTAAAGGTAAATACGAAATGTTAATAACAAATAAATATAAGGATTATACTAAGGAATGTAAATGATTGATAATTGAAAGATAGATTTAGTTTCGTTTGGTTGGTATGATACGATTTCTTCTATTAACTTCTTTTGCTATTTATACTATTAACTTAGTCATCTAGATACTTTTTATGTTCTGACGTTTGCTATAGTCATTTCAGCATTACCGACTTTCTGAATGATTTCCACATTCTGACGGTTATAACCATTTTAGCACTACATGACCTTATAGAGACTTCCTTGTCACCTATCCTAGTAACCACTTTAGGCTTTCTTATTGACTTAACCACATTCCGCTTGGTCACTCAGTCGACGTGCTAAATGAGTTTCAGCTGCTTAACTTGATTTTGAATTCCTTTAAACTACCCCTTGTCTTATCATCATGTCATATGTGATTCTTTAAAAAGCACTCCAAGCATTCTAAAAAATCTTTAATGTGTTATATCTCTCCCTTGTTATAACATGTGTCATTTCCAATTGAGTTTTCCAATAGTACCAAGAATATAGACACAGTTCAAATCATCGGTTAATCTGTGAGCATCATCCACCCAACAGAAGCAAAACAAACTCTCACAACCTACTCCTGGTCTCTAACAGAGAAAGAGAGATATTTAATACTTGGGTTGTGGAGGATGCTTAATATGCAAAAGTTGAAAAACTGTATGCATGGTATAAATTAACTCATATTAAACTGAGTAAACTGTGCAAATCAGTGTCTTAAACTCCTAAAATCTTTCTTAAGCTCTTATTGGGGACACCTTTTTGTTGAAACAAGGCTATTTGATTTTTAATTGTCCAATAATCGTATACAAATCCACTAGTTAGATATATATATATATATATATATATATATATATATATATATATATATATATATATATATATATATGAAAATGAATTTATTAGTTCTCCATGAGAAATTGACACTCATATATGAGGAGTTTTTAAGTAATTTCAAAATTCAAACAAGTTATGCGAGGAAAATTGAGAAAAAAAACATTTATCACTAAAATCTTGGTTTCACATTGATGTTTATATGTCATCCAAATCGTTTATAAGGTCATTCCCATGGCAAAGAAGTGGGGGCGCGAGGGTACGTGCAAAAAAGAAGAAGTGAAAACACAAAAAACTTAGTCTGATACAAAACTTTTCTAGTCATGCAAATGTTTTAACAACCGTTATTGAATCCCCACTATTTCCTCAAATGTGGCTTACTTGAGTTTTGTATCTGCCTCATTTTTGTTGTAAGTCTTAAAATGAGCTTACAAAACGTGTAAACAGGATGAATTTCTCAAAAACATCACGGTAAAACATTCCAGCAAATAAAGCTCTTGCAAAAGCCTTTGGCAACAAATCTGCATTCAGATTTTCTACTGGGGGAATGATATGGTGCTCATATCACAACTATGGAGAGGGGTGCCTTCCATACTTTAACGCATAAAATCAAAACTGTCGAAGTAATGGTAACCAATATAAAGATATTATATCCTGAATTCTAAAAAGATACTGTTGTTGGGAGTTTTGCCCTGCGGAATCACACAGATCTAGATCTAGGATAACAATCCAATGACACCAAGCACACAAGAGAACACAGAGAACACTCAAATTTAACGTGGAAAACCCTTGCGGGAAAAAACCACGGCACAAAGCGACAGATCTCCACTATGAAAACAGAAATTATAAAGAGAAAGGACTTACCCGATTCGAACAACCTCGAATCTCACCCTTGTTACACCCTTTAATTTCTCTGGAACCCCTTTAGAAAGCTTTCACATACCATCTCCCATACACTAGAAAAGCCCTAGGAACACCTATTTATAGTTTAGGAAATTTTCCTTTCGCATCCCAGTTGCGAAAGGACCCTTTCGTATCTCGGTTGCGAAAGGACTCAGATTTAAGACATCTCGCAACAATTTCCACCATGTCTTCAATCTTCAACTGTGTAGCTCCTTAACCTCTTCTCTTATTTCTATATCACATCATAGCTTCTTGTGCACACTCCGTCCTTCTTTTCCGCCATCGCCAAGCCTAGAAAAGTTTCATATACAAAGATCCACGTGCTCAACCACCTTTGCTCCCGTCTTCTCAAAAAAAAAAGGAAAGGCGTAGTCTTTTTTAACATCTCACCACTGCCCAATATTGCTTGCCGGGGTACTTGCTCACAACACTGATAACCTGTGAAATAACCGGTCTAAACCAAACCATGACATACATTGCCAACCGCATTCGAATAAGACTCATGAGATATCCTGCTTTTCCTCATCTGTTTTGGGACATGTCCTGAAGAAAACTTGAGGAGAGATGCGTAGAGAACGCTCTCCGGCTTTACCTGGCCCATTACATCCTGGATCAATACTTACACCCAAGGTATTCCTCCTATGATTACCAAAGCCTACTCTTCCTTCAGTCTCAATGCTGAGAACCATCTTTGCAGCCCCCGATCCTTCATCCATGAAGGAATCAAACCATTGTCTAACCGATAGGTCGACTCACGACCTCCTGCAAAGTCTTTTCTCAGCCCCTTTAACTTCGAACCACTCTGGTTGCTTCATGTAGATTTGCTCTTCACTTTCCCTTACAGAAGTGCAGACTCCACATCCTTCCTTCCAGCTCAAGATTACATTGGCCAAACAACGCCAATC
This sequence comes from Magnolia kwangsiensis, assembly GCA_037074715.1. Taxonomy (NCBI): domain Eukaryota; kingdom Viridiplantae; phylum Streptophyta; class Magnoliopsida; order Magnoliales; family Magnoliaceae; genus Magnolia; species Magnolia kwangsiensis. The sequence continues at coordinate 17,300,254 of CM073576.1, read as the reverse complement.
ACTGATCTAATAGACACCTGTTATACCGTCGGCGCGAATATCTCTGAGAAGCTGATCCCTTCTCCCTGAGCATAACTCATCGCTACCAACCTCGCTCTGTATCTATGCTGTATCCTCTTGATGATCCACCTACATCCAACCACTTTTCGGACCACTGAAAGCTCCACCCGCTCCCATATGTCGGTCTGGTACAACGAATCCATCACATCGCCCATAGTCACCTTTCACTTATCAGCACCAGGCTCACCTAGAGCTATCTGAATAGAAGATGAATCCTCCTGCGATATTGGAGTCATCCATGTACCTCGTCGATATCTCGTGATCATGCTGTGTGTTTCTTCTTATAGGTGGCTGCTCCACCTGCTCTGTATCCCTGTCCGCGCTCTCAGCCTTCCTACCCTGCCCGCTCATGTGGCCATGCCCAACATGCCACACACGTGCAGAGGTGGAATCCGCTACATCCACCGTAGCTTCACCTTTTGAAGTGCTCCCGACCAACTTGTACAAGTTACCGAGTCGTTACGCTTTCATGATTACCCGTACCCCCTTAGATATATTAAGAGCACCATTAATACCCATGTACTTACATCCTTTTGCCTCAAGTACACCAAGAGAAATCAAATTCTGCTTCAAATTAGGAATGTGTCTCACATCTGTCAAGGTACGTTCCACCCCATCAAACATCCTGATGCACACAGAACCAACAGCCACAACATTACAGGCAATGTCATTGCCCATAAATACCTGTCCACCATCTCACTCCCTGTAGCTGGTGAACCAACTCCGATAAGGAGTCATGTGAAAAGATGCCCCTGTGTCTAACATTCACTCATCCTTACGATCATTGTATGACCATCTGAGCAAAAACATAAATAAAATATCACCATCACATCCACTCGATCCATTTGACATGACAACATTAGCCTCTTTACATGAAGCATTAGAATCTTCCCTCTTCGATTTAAGATTTTCACAATCCCTCTTCACGTGTCCTTCATTCCCACAATTCCAGCACTTTACATTTCCTTTGCCCTTGCCCCTATATTTGGATCTAGAATTAGAAGAACCTATACCTTGTCCAGAATTCTTACCCACTGTAAACAGTGCATCAGAAGATGTCTCTATGTCGCTGTTTAGTTGTCTCATAGCCTTCCCTTGAAGGGCTGAGATAACAGTGTCGACACTCAGGATTTTGTTCATGCTGCACATAGTATCCTTGAATGCCTCATAGGATGCCGGGAGAGAATTTATCAACATACATGCTTGTTCTTCATCTTTCATCACTTTCTCCATATCTAGCAATTTGTAAACCAATTTATTAAAGTTGTTGATGTGAGTCTCCAGATCTCCACCCTCTGCCATCTTGAAGTTATACCACTGTCGCTTTAAGTGTAGGCGATTTTTCGAGGATTTCTTCGTATAAACATCCTCTAACTTCGTCCATAACTTAGCCGCAGTTTTCTCCCTCATAACATTGTAGAGAATCTCATCCATAAGACATAAACGGATCGATGATAAAGCTTTCTTATCAAGAGCATTCCAATCAGCATCATTCATAGTAGACTTCTGCTCCTCAAGAGCACCATCCTCGCCTTGCTTGGTTAACAGGCTAATCTTCTTAACCTTCCATAACTCAAAATTATTTTTCCCCGAGTACTTCTCAAACTCATACCTGGCACTCGCCATTATTACTAATCCCTCAGATTCAAATCTGTGCCCCAACTTCGCTCTGATACCACTTGTTAGGGGTTTTGCCCGACCGAATCACACAGATCTAGATCTAGGATAACAATCTAATGACACCAAGCACACAAGAGAATACAAAGAACACCCAAATTTAACGTGAAAAATCCTTGCGGAAAAAAAATCACGGCACAAAGCGACAGATTTTTACTATGAAAACAGAAATTACAAAGAGAAAAGACTTACCCGATTCGAACAACCTCGAATCTCACCCTTGCTACACCCTTTAATTTTCCTAGAACCCCTTTAAAAAGCTTTCTCATACCATCTCTCATACACTAGAAAAGTCCTAGGAACACATATTTATAGTTTAGGCAACTTCCCTTTCGCATCCCAGTTGTGAAAGGACGCGAAAGGACCCTTTCGTATCTCGGTTGCGAAAGGACTCAGATTTAAACATCTCGCAACAACTGTGATCATAGTAATCCAACCGATGGGCATGTAATGCACGGTAGCAATTAAAAGTATAAAAGGCTAAATTCAAGTACAAATGTCCATTAGTCAGAGATAGAACTTTTTAAATCAATCTAATTTTACAGAGAATAAATGTTAGAGATCCATTCCTATGATGCACATGACAGAGATGTGGGTCATGTAACATGTACAACACATAGCTAACATGCCGACAAAAAATCAGGGTGGCATGCTCATGAAGCGTGCCACACCAATACGTTGAGTTTTTATTCAACTCTGTTTTTAACTGCTCGGTTTTTGTCATGCAACTTTGAACTAATTGATTAATGACTTATTAGATATCGCACCTAGCTAATTGCTCCATCACAACTAATTTAAATCTTATTTTCTCTATCTATATACAATGTATTTTTCCTATATAAATGCCCATTATGCAAAAATTTATGTATAGAACAATTGAGAGAAATGTTTCAATTTTCTCCTTTTGTTTTGATATCAGAGTAGTCCTTGACCTTAGTCCACTAAATCAATAGTCGGATATCATTGCACCAACTTCCAGAGTATCATCTCCCTAAATCACACCCATGCAAGTGCACACCGCCTCTTCATCCTCCGACCACATCTTGCCGCCCTCAAATATGTCAATCGGTCGACGAAGAATCATGCACATGTCAAATCTTTCATCAACCTTTTCCCTGGCATAAGATTTAGTGAACCCACCATCATCAACACCTGAAGCTCATTGATCACGACTAATTAATTGATTCCCAAAATCATAGAATCTTATTTTCCTTGTCTAAATATCTTGTCTAAATATTATATATTTTTACTATATAAATACCCCCATTGATATAGAAATTTATACATAGAAGAATTTAGAGTAATATTTTAATTCTTATCTTTTGTTAAGACTAACACTTTTTTCAACCCATGGCATATTCATTGCATGTGTGCCTAATACTAAATGGTCTAGACTTCTGACTTATATGATGCATATATAAGGATCTCTACATGGATTTTGCACCCTCGTATTGTAGAGGCAGCGAAGTAGTTGGAAGGCCCTGTCACGCCCCAAACTCAAAAATCGGATTCACAGGAATCCCGACCGCCGAATCCGGTGCCGACCGCCGAATCCGTACCCCATTCTCGGCTCCTAGCATTCATATGCAAGATTTTCGATCCTGGGATCCTAAAAGGAGGATTTTTTTTTATATACATTTAACTAGTAATAAGCATAACCACAAGTTTATCCAAATCATAAAGGCAACATCATCATCACATATTCACTAATATAATCATTTAAATACAATGCTAAAAGGGAAATATATATGTCAGAATCAAAGCTCCAGAAAATAGCTGCACGCTCCAAGCTCAATGCTGCTGCAACCTAACATCACCTGCACACATCTATTGTGCATAAGCTTATAGAAAGCTTAGAGGGTGGTGTAAGTATATGCACGAGATAAGTGTCAAGTATTCAATACAATATCATAATCATACAATACTGGAAAGCTATTAATCCATAAACCATACAATGACTGAATAAGCAGAAACACTGATAAGAGCACGAATTCAGCATAAACAGAAATACTGACAAGATTATAATCATGCGATAACAGAATAAGCGGAAGTATGAACAAGTACATAAGTTAATCAATATCAGAATACGCAATATAGGACAACTATGCAAATGATGACTCATAGATAATCAAATGTCGAATGACAATGATATAATGTAATACACAATTCGAAAGAGCTAACAAATATCATCACTCTCATCTAAGTCACAGGAATACAGAAACACAACAACCCACAATGTCACATGCCAAAGATGTAATGGAATATGTAGTATATGATGCTAATGGAATGACCATGCTAGAGTATGATGTTGGGATGATAGTACGTAGTATCGCAGGCTACGGGGTCCACCACAAGGAACCTCTATCCAAACTAGTCCCATACCTAAATTTGGATAGTCTGACTCAACGTGGTAAACTGCTGATCTCAGGTTAGTCGCGCGCCCAACCGAAATTCTTGCCATAACGAAGATACACAATAATTAGTTACGCACCACCAGCCCGAGTGGATAGTGAATGGATGAATGAATGAGTATGCAACTCCTACCCAGTAGCCTGTCAGCACAGTAGCCCGCCAATCGCTGGTAGCTCGCCCAGTGTGGTAGCTTGCTCAGGCCTCAGCCCCGCCCACATCACACCCGCCCACATTAGCGTCCGCCCACGTGCGCCCGCCCACATGCACAATAGTGACGGGGTGTCATAATATCATGTCAGTCCTCATATTAGTACAGTTCCTCTTTGAAAAAATCACCGGGGTCTATTACACTTCACATCACCTGCCGCCCCAATCAAGCGCATAACTGGGTAAGTGGAAAAGACCTCACTATTCGCCTGTTAGTAGTCTGTCAATACTTACCCGGCTCACCGATAGCGGACTCATTCCTTGAGCTGGTCAAACTCAGCCTAGCCATGCCTACTCCCTCGGGCGGGTAAGGCCACACCCCCTTTCAACTGACCACGACACAGTGGAGAGCGCAGCCATTTGGTAATCGACACTCAACGCTCATCTACCCACTCGGTCTAGACATTGGAGCATCCTCTAGAACCAAGAGGGTGTTTAGGAATTTTCACCCAGGGCCATCTATGGCTGCTCAATGCTCGAACAGATTTTTGGTGTCCCATCTGGCCATCCACGATATGCCTGTAGAGGCTACGGCCCTGATGTCACTAGGGCGTACAGTAATCACAACACAATGCAAGATGCATGAGTCATACAATCCAATCATGCATCAATCCTGCGTATGTCATGCGCTCATGTGAGATAATCTCCACCTATCAGGGAGTCTCACATCATCCTGCCCAATGACATATGCAATGGTCAATCACATCTCATAACAAACATGCAGATGATGCGAATGGGCATGTATCATGATGTTATGATGGCACATACTCATAAACGCTATCAATAACCGGCGTCGACAATGTGAACTTTTAACCAACATTGCCTCCAAGGAATGGCCCACATAGAATCAAATATATAATGGGCACATGGCCTCACACAACGGCCAAATATACGAAACAGGTGGGCCCTGGTCATGGGCCTAACACATATCACAATGGGCCTTGCCCATAGGTCTCAAATACATCTGGATGGGTCGCACCCATGGGCCTCAGATATATCACAATGGGCCTCAAATATACTTCGCAGGTGAGTCACATACCTGGGTCTAATACACATCAGTATGGGCTATATCACATAGGCCTAATATACATCACTATGCCCACAACCCATGGGCTTTAAATACACAATAGGTGGGCCCTACACATGGGCCTCAAATATATACCACGGGTGAGCCTCAATGGACAGGTCACCAATACAACAGGATGGGCTTAATGACATGGACCCCATAAATATATCGAATAGGCCGCACCAATTGGGGCTTACATACATTGCAATGGGCCATGACCCATGGGCCTTGCAACATGGGCCTCATATATATTTAAGGTGGGCCTTAATAACGGGCCTTATATACATCAAGGTGGGCCTCAACAACGGGCCTCATACACATCAAAGTGGGCGGCCTCAACAATGGGCCTCATACACATCAAGGTGGGCCTCAACAACGGGCCTCATACACATCAAGGTGGGCCTCAACAACAGGCCTCATACACATCAAGGTGGGCCTTTACAACGGGCCTCATACACATCAAGGTGGGCCTAAAAAATGGGCCTCAAAAACATCAAGGTGGGCCTCAACAACAGGCCTCATACACATCAAGGTGGGCCTCAACAACGGGCCTCATACACATCAAGGTGGGCCTCAACAACGGGCCTCATATATGGCCTTAGCAACAGGCCACAAATATATCAAGATGGGCCTAATCAATCATATGGGCTAAATCAATCAAATGGCCGATACGAGCAGGCCGATCAAATGGACCGATACAAATGGGCTGTGCGTGATGGAGTTATATTAAACATGTTATAAAGTAATGCCCTATCCTTACAACACAGCTGGCCTAGATGGCTTGCATACAAAAAGTACGGGCCTACCAATGGGCCCTAGGGAGAGTCGCAATGCGGACATTTAACTAACATTATACTCGCAATGTGGACGTCAAACCAACATTGCTCCCAAGGTGTAGCCCGTAGTGAATAACATTACGTAAACCAAGTTGGGATCACACATTACAATGGACCTTAGGTACACCCCATTGGGCCTTAAATACATCAAATGAGCCATGTCATATGGGCCTTTTACTCATCAAATGGGCCACATCAATGGGCCACACCAATGGGCCTTATGTGCATTGCAATGAGTCATAACCCATGGGCCTTAGATTGCATCAAATGGTTCTCGACCCATGGGCCTTATACATATCAAATGGGCCTATCCCATGGGCTTTGAAATACATCAAATGGGTCCAATCCCATGGACCTTGGAACACATCAAATGGGTCCACTCTATGGGCCTTAAATTACATCAAATGGGCCTAATCCCATGGGCCTTGGAACACATCAAATGGGTCCACTCTATGGGCCTTAAATAGTTCAACAACTAGCTACATTCATGGACCCCATTAAATTCAACTGTAGTGGGCCTCAAAAGTACATTCATTAAGTCCAACATTTAAGGAACTAAAGGTATAAATTATTTCCTCTAAGATCTTTATAATATGGTAGGCCCCACTCCTCAAAATTTCAGCCCAAGGCCAGTATAATTATAACATGTTGATGTCCTAAATTTGGGCACTCCATTGGAGTGGGTCCAAGGCCTCTAAAACTCTAAAAATTGAGGGCCAAGGTCCCTCATCATGCATACAATGAGAGGAAACCCAAAAAGGTGGCCCACCATCAGAAGAAATATTTTTGAATTATGGTTTTTTATCAAGGCATATTACTGAACTGCACAACAGAAAAAATCTGGGAGTCCAACCATCTTGGTCCATTCTTTTGGATACCCAAATGGGGTCACTTGAGGCTGAAATTTCACAGAGTGATACTTTCATAGGTGGGCCACATTCCTACAAAATTTCATAATTTTTAGATATCTCTAAGTATTTTAATTAATTTAAACAAAACAGACTGTCCAGAAAAATCGGACAGACCTGGACGTCCCAACGCGGTGGGCCAGTCCGGCCCTCACCACGGTGTGTACAGGGGTCTATTAGTCCTGAAATTTGGTAGGTGAGTTCTAACATAAGTAGAACACATTCTTAAAAAATTTCATAATTTTTGGACATCTGTAAATATTTTAATTCATTTACATAAATCAATCTGTCCTGAAAATCGGACTAATCTGGACACCATATTATAATGGGCCGGTCCCGCCATCACCATGGTATGTACAGGCGTCCATTGGCCCCAAAATTTTGTAGGTGGGTCATACCATAAGTAGGACATTCTCTTAAAAAATTTTATAATTTTTAAACACCCATAGGTATTTTAATAAATTTCAAAAATTCAACTGTCCATGGTGGAATGTTGCTGGAATAGTGCAGAAAATCCAGACTGTCCACCTTACTTGGACCACACCTTTGGGACCCCAATGAAGGTCAGTTGGGGCTGAAATTTGAGAGACATCAAGATGAGATCCCTACCTTTCAGAAAAGTATATTTAATAGGTATGAATAGTCCTCCAAACAGTCCCAAAATCTGGTCCAAAAACAACCAGAAACTGTCCAGAAAATTCTGGACAGCAACATGTACTTAGATAAAATTTATTATATAAGTTAAATAAAAAAGGAAAATACATTAATGGGCCACACACATCAGGAAATAAAATGAGAAAAAAGAGAGATATAAGGACAATTCGGCCATAGGGAAAGGGGTTCCACCACTATTGAGCTCTTCCAAGATCAATCACACCCGCACATTATACCTAGATTTACATTTACAACATGGATCTTGCACATGCATGGCCTATAATTAAAATGCATGGTGAGGATGTCATCCCCACTATGGTTATAAGGTCTAAATGACCCAAACATAATATGATATGAAATAAAACTACCATAATGGGGCCCATAGAGAAAGGCCTCATGCATGGATCATGTATGCATAAGGTAGGCCATTAGGCCACAACCATGGGATTGTGTGGGATCTTTACCATTGATTGGTGGGTCCTACACTTTCCTCATGAAAGAAAGAAAATATTTAGCCTATAGAAATCAGATTTTTTTACATCTAGAGGAGCACCCACCGTTCGATCTTCTTGCTCCTATGAGTTCCTTAGCACCTTAGCTTTGATTCCAATGGAGGAAATGGAGAATAGATGGTTAGGATGGGAGATCATGGGATAGAAAAGTGGGCTACACTTGAAGTTTTGAAAGAGAGGGAGAGGCTTGGAGAATTCTCATACGTATGGGATTTCTCTCCTTAGATTTTTTTGAGTTTGAAAATGAGAAAGAGAGAGAGAGAGAGAGTTGTAAAGGGAGAGAGAGATGGGTGATGGATGTGTTGAGTGATGGGTGTAAGAAAATCTTGACTTTTGTGACCATTTGTATAAGAAAAGCATGGGTGGTATAAGAACTTTTTGACTTTGAGGGCTTTTGGTGTAAGAGAGGTATGGGCTTGTAAGAGATTCTTGACTTTTGTAGTTGCTTGGGAATGGGTGAAAGGTGATGTGTACTTGACATGTGATGGATTGATGGATTGATGGGATTGATGTGACACCTCGTAGAGATTCTCTTAGGTTCGCAACGCGCTGCGTTTTCTTCGCACCGAACGTTGGCCCACATCTCTTGAACAGGGTATCGCCTCGGCTCGCAAGTCGCGGCATCAGAACCGCAGCGACAGCGTGGTCGCTATGGAAAAAGACTTGGGTTGAGTCGATACGGGTTGACGGCATACTAATCAGGGTCGCACGCAAATATTGGTTAAGGGTCAAAGGTTGCCGGAATTCTACCGGTAAGACCGCGGAAGTCTATGGAACGGTACGGTTTAGGATACGGGGCTTACAGGCCCTCCTCTCATTTCGTATGAGTGTACATGTTAAACCTAGTTTTATTAGGCTTTGTGCATGCTTTCTTTATGGGTGTCTAGTCGATATAAGAGGGAATACAAGTGAATAGAGCATTTTTCTAGTGTATTCCTATGAGAGAAGAGTAGGAGAAATATAACTCTTATATTTCTATTTTTCTTATTTTAATAAAGAAAAAAGCTCCATGTTTTTATCTCATCTATGTGGACATATTGTTGAACTACATAAATTTTTATATTTCTTGTCTCTTATTATTACTTTAATCCTTGAATTTTTTATTTTTTATTTTTAAATTATTTTTTTTATGATTTTGTTTTTCCTACATCAATTTTATATGGATATTTTTTGGCAACAATTAGTTTCAGAGCCAAAGGTTGAGAAACCTTTTAACACAAGATCAATGTTGGAGTTCGTATTATAATTGTATTTTAATGGCTAGGCTGAGTTTTACAAGAGTCGAAGTGTCAAAATTCAATGGATCTAATTGCATGTTAAGAAAATTAATGATGAATAACGAAGGTTGTACACTTGCAATAGAAGAAAAACAAAACAAAAATCCTATAAATGTGAAAGGATTAAGTATTTGAGGAGAAAAAAAAGTTAGCCATAGCGGATCTTCTTCTTACACTTGATGCTTTGATTTTGGTCAACGTATCTGATCAAACTACATACGAAAGTTTATTGAACAAATTGTGGAACTTATACAAAAGGAAAATTAATGTAAAAAAAAAAAAATGGTCCTCTTTGCAGGAACATTTAAATAGGCTTAATACTCTAATTAACATATTGGCAGCGATCAATGAGAAAATTGATGATGAAGAAAATGTGCACTTCTGTTTTGTTTAATGTTAAATTTATAGATAGTTTGATTATGAATTTCAGTAACAGTACAAATCTAAATGTGAATCATTCGTGTTGTTTACCAATGAGCCTTACTAAAAAAATATAAAAGGAATCTTTTGATAATTGTGAGATGATTAGATGAAGATTTATTGAGAAATGTATTAGTGGGAGAAATAAGATAAGATCTAAACTACTGCACAAAGAAAACAAAGAAAAGATCATTGTACTAACTTAAATAGGTGAATTCCAAAAGCCTCTTCCACACTTTCTCTCTCTTTTACTATTATTTTTTTTTAATGATTTTCTTTCATTGGTTCTTTAAGTCTTAACAAGACTTTCACTCTCACATGCTTCCTTTTTAAGAGGGGTTTTGTTGAGAGATTATGAGATACGGGGGAAAGTTAGGATAATGAGAGATGAGATGAGATTGACAAATCTCTCTCTCTCTCTCTCTCTCTCTCTCTCTCTCTCTCACACACACACACACACACACACACACACACACTCACACACACACACACACACTCAAAATCAATTTAAAAATTTTAATTAATTTTTTTTTTTTTAAATAGGCATTACACATACGGTCACAATGATGAAAATCGTGCGTCAACCTAACACTCTATTATTAGATATGACCCATTGAATCCACGACCCAAATTGTGTATCATGTAACATAAGCAACCTTCATTGTGTATGGCCCATTAAACTTGATCTCGTGTGGGCCTAAAGCCTACTTTATAAAATATAGAAATTATTATACGATAGGACAAACACTACATGACAAATGAAGAGCTAGCACATGTGAGACAATACATTATTAGATAAAAATGGGTTCTTCCTCAAAATCCATCATTAACCCTCTCTCATACTTTCGAAACTAATCATGACTCATGTTCACCTCATCTTATCTTATTATGCATCTAATGCATGCCTTGTTTTGTGCCATATTAATTTATACAACTTATTGAAACACTTCACTTCATCATCCACCATGCATTACCTACAACCCACAATCATTATCCATCTAGTAGACAATGCATGCCTAAATTTCATCCACCTTAGCCACTATATGCTTTACACCATCCACCTCATCCATCCACTACCCATAGAATACACCACATTCCACCTCACTTTTATCACCAATAAAACCCCATAAATTTATCACATCATCTTACTACCTCAACCCTCATTCTTTATAAAAGAGTAGGGGCTCTCTTACACAGCTACACTTATACTTTTGGTATACTAAGAAATTTTTGAAATTTTGAGAGAGAGAGAGAGAGAGTAAGATAGAGTGGGGCCAAGGTGTGGCCCACCATCAAACCTAGAGGTAGTTGACCACTCATCATCATCTAGCCATCCATTTATTTGAGGTGAGTCTATGCCCCCTCCTTCCATCCTCCACTTCCTCTTCATTTCTTCATTTTGTATTTTGTTGATGTGTGTGAGGTCCATTGGTGGCTCCTGTGTGCATGTATGACTGGCTATGGTAGTCAGAAAGGTGACTCACATCTGTATGGTCCACTAGGATGAACTTTATATCCACACATTTCATATGTAATCCCTTTTTCGTAATCTGGAGAAGAATTTTTAAAAATTGTATAAAATCAAACATGTTAAGATCTTAAGTAAAACTTGATTATAATATGTAACAAACTCTGAGGTAACTCTAGACTAAATTTCGTGGCTATCCGACAGTCCAATCTCCCGTAGCATCAATTTTACTTAGTTGTTGTCCAACAATGCATAAATGGTCCTGATTTACAAAAAAACTGAACCATTTTTGGTCTATTTAATAAACCTAATAGAAATATATGATTTGATGGGTTTGTAGTAAATCAAAGTTGCTTTCCAACGATTTATAATACACCTTGATTAGAGTTCGGATGACTGAGATCTTGACCTCATACGAATATATATATATATATATATATATATATATATATATATATATATATATATATATATATATATATATATATATATATATATATATATATAAGAGCTTGTTGTGGCAACACATTGTATACTTCATATCTATGATTCCAACAACTAGATCTATTTGATATATATTTTTTTAGTTTACTTAAGTTATTTATTTATCATATGTACGGTCCTTGTGGTCAGATTCCTTACCAATAGAATTTAAGAAATTCTAGACAACTAACAAATGCTTTTGTAAGGATAAATCTTGAATTATTGTGTGTGGTCTAGATGGATACAAGACCTTGTATGACTTGAAACTTATTTGTAGCTTAAATGATATATTCCCAAAACCGTCCATTAGCTCAGATTTTCCATAAAGAATTTAATCATAGTGATTTGATCAATACATTTTATGTGCTCCTTGATGTGTATGTTGTATATATGTTGTCCATAACATTCACCCACTTAAGAGTGGGATCACTTATGATTTATGTATTTTATTAGTTCATCCAATTTGGACATCCATATGTATTGATGTGTATGTCTTAATTATTCTTTGTCACCGTGTGGGCCATACTTGCCATTGAATCTATTTAATTTCTTTTACACTTTTTCTATTTGCTGAAAATTTTCCAAGTACTTAAGTATATTACATATAGGCCTCTTTGACACCTCGTGGTGGGCCCCATGCTCTGTAGAAAAGGGTCCTACTATGGGGGATGTTTATTTGATATATCTGAGTATTGATATCTCCCACCACTTCATCGAGAATAGCCCCCAAGTGTTTGAGAAGTTGAGCCAAAGTTGGGACAAATCCATTCTTAAAATTGCATATATGATTTTATAGGTTTTAGACAAACTTGGGGCCTCTATGGGAGACCCACGTACAAGATAGGCATGGGCTACCGCTTAGACCTTCTAGCCTACTTGGGCCATAGAGGACCCCTCTTGATTGGGGAGCGATCTCAAAATGGGTCCAAGCACAGTTGTGCAGAAAATTGAAATGCTCATGTTTAGCCTTATTCCAAAAATTATATATGTGCATTCAGCTGGTCCCACCTTATGGATTTTAAAGTCCATATATAGTACTACCAAAGGCACTTGACGGCACGTAGAAAGGTAGTCTCATGTGATCATAGGACATACTTAAAGTCGGGCCAAAACTATTTCTACACTATATTTCCTGCACAGTTTCTCCAGGTACCCATGTTTGGGCTATCATCGTAAATTGTACATACTTAACCAATGGAACTTGCCTTGTGGGTTTTAATGCCCACATATATATCTACCAGATGAGTATTTCCTTTCACCAGATGTGGTCCCCACATGATCATGAAACTAACCACAAAATGGCCCGGAACCATTTTTCACCAAAAGTTTGTTTGACATAAAATTTATGTGAGGCCACACCAGTGGGGTCCACCACCTTCCCAAGGCATTTAATGTAGTATCTAAACCTTAAAAATGAACTCCTAGGTGCTGATGGGTTAAAAATCTTAAGTGGGCCATCTATTGTGGGTTGTCTTGTATGGGCCTTACCCTTGTCTAGTGAGGCCCGCCTTGCACGCCATGTAAGCTTATCATCTTTTGATAGTATGGGACATGTGATGGACAGCCTTGCTGCCCATTTGTTTCTCCCAAGTTATATGCAGCCTTGGGCCTATCTAAATGAAGCAAAACTAAGGCCCAATTGGGCCCAATAGCAAGAGAAACACATGGGAGTAAGAAACCCACCTTAGGAACCCTTCTTAGGCCCATTAGGCAGGCCAATTGCCCAGTGTGCATTGTGCCTTGCACACTATTATTAGTGAGTTGAGCCACACTTAGTGGGGCTTATTTGAATTGTATAAGTCATAATAGTTGAGCTTTCTTGTTTTACTTGTGCATTAGGCTTGTGGGCCCAACATGATGTGAAATTTGTACAATGTTTACATATGAATTTTATGTTTGAGATCCTGATTTATCTTCTATTTAATGGTGGAATGTGTATGGCTCACTTAATTGTGGAATTAGAACCACACTATTAAAAGCCTTGTGGGTGGAAGTTTATCCTTTAGAGTTGGCCTAGTGGTTCGCAAAGTAGGACTCATGCTTGACCTATAGGACTGCATGCCTTGCACATAGTCTAAGGTCAATGTAGGAGTCACACCTAAGTGGGAAGCACCTCTTGATGGTTGAGATGGTGATGCATGTGTGGTAACATGATGCTGATAATGGCAAGTTGTTAGTTACAATGATGGATATCATCTAATTATGGCGATTATGGTATGGTTAATATCGATTATAGTGATGATTTAATGGATGGTGAATTAATGAGATATGCATTGATGGCGGATGAGTAGTTGTTTGTGGTAGTTATGACATTTCTTATATTAATCATGAAACGAAAATGATATATCCTCGTCTAATGATATGATAGTGTGTGTGTGTGTGATGACAAAATATGATGAAGGCATGATGCCATATAATGCAGATTAAAAATATAATGTGATGTGTGGTGAAGAATAATGAAGTGAGATGTGTAGATCATACATGATTATTATGGCATATATTAATCAGAGTTCAGTTGAATATTCGACCAAGGTGGTCGATCAATGAAACCCCTATTTCATGTATAAACTAAAGACATCCAAGAATAATTCATGCCTTTTATCAAAAAAAAAATAATTTTAGCCTGTTTTAACATAGGACCCAAAAAAATGAGGCAACATCTACTGTTGAAACTTTCCTAGGTCCCACACTGGGATGTTTGTTTGTAATCTAACCTGTCAATAAGGTCACAAAGACCTAGACAAAGGGAAAACACAAATATCAACTTGACCCAAAACTTCTATGGGTCACTTTTTCCGGTGGGAAGTTTTGGCTCCCTGTTTCCAGTGGTGTAGTTCACTTGAACATTCGATCTAACTCATTTTTGAGCACATACAGTAAAATGAGCAGGAAACAAAAAAGGTTGGCATGGATGAAAAACATACATCATTGCAGGGCCCAAAATAACTTTGACACTAGCTCACTGGTTGGTGTTTAGGTCCTAAGTCAAACCAGGTCCCAAACCCCATTCGTAATCATCAACCACGATGATTGAGTTCAATGATGCAAGAAGCTTATATCGATGATTGTTGCTATCTATAGATGAATTTAAAGGAATGAAAGAAGACATTTAAAGAGTAATCAAGGGAAAATAGCTTATTTACAGTGTCGATGAGAATAAGAACGGTTCAAATCGTTACACCAATATGGGTCCCAGTGGATAACGAGACACATGCTCGATAGTCAGTCATGACCTTGTTTTGAAAATCGTCAGCAAAATGCCCAATGTCATCTGGTGGCCCGGCAGTCCATGTCAAAAGTCTAGCAGAACAGACAGCTAAGAACAGCCAAAGGGCTCTATTCCACGGAAATGAGGTCTTAGTTCGGTGGAAGTCGATTCAGTCAAGATCCTGGCAATAGTGAGTTTCATAGCTTTTGAAATTGGTGGGAGTTTTTTTGGCAAGTGTCCCACCAGCCAATGAAATAACGTCACGTCATCACGTTATAGAACTTGATATTTCCTCACCCAGCCGAATTCCATATTCACCCACACACGTGGCTCACCTGATTGACTGTGCCTGGCTGCCTTTCATGCCAAGGGACATGCAACGTGGGGCCCACGTTAGGATCACACCTGAACTGCGGCTTTTAATAGCATGCTTGCCAATTTCCGCCGTGATTTGATTGAACATGCACCAACCCTTGGCTATGTTGGGGTGTCAACTTGGTCGGTCAGGATCAACCCAAAACTGACCCAATAGTGGAAAGTGGGCCTGGGCTCGACCCATGTTAGAACAGGCCAATTTAAATAGGCCCAAACTGTACTGATGGAAATATACCTGCCCTACATCTGTATGTTAATGTGGGCCATAACCGTGGTGGACCATTGGATCGGAAGGGTCCACCGTGGATTGAATATGGACCCAATATCACCTTACGAACCCAGATCTGCAACACCTGTTGTTAATGCATGGGTCCAACGTGGTGTACATATCCAATCTAACCGTTGAATCGGGTGTGCTTCATAAAGATAGATGAAAGGAAGATGCAAATATCATCCTTATACAAAACTCAGGCTGACCACATAGCTCGAACTTAGATGTTTAAGGCGTGCTTTACGTATTTCCTCGTTATGGTCCATATAATTTTTGAATCACGGTGGTTCTTGAAATGCACGGTGGAAAATTGGTGATGAAAGTGATGGACGGAGTGGATTCCAGATATACAATACGGAGGGTCCCACAGAGCTCGGATATTGTATACATCAGTACAACAGCCGTTCAGTCTTGCAGTGGATTCGGGTCCGGAAAGGCCTTGACCCTGCGGACTGCAACGAAGATAAATGCGCCAAGAAAATCAAGGGTTAATCGTGCGAGTACAATACATTGCGTGTAAATACCAGGTCAGTCTAAGCCGCACATCAGGCGGGCAGCACTTTCATGATGATTGTAGACCTTTGGTCAATTCCAGGAAGTCTTTGTCTTTGCTGGATCGGCAAGAGGATGTTCGTTGCCGCATATCTGACACGTGGCAAATATGGAAGTGAATCTAGACCATCCATTTACTGGTTCTTACGTCTGATGGACACTTGGTTAAAAATTACATCGAATAACCTATCCAGGCCATTTGAATGGCAGCCCTGACATGGACCGTTAGATTAGAAATTGTTGAAAGTCAATATTTGATGGGTATTGAGGGTCCCATTTGAGGTGATGTCCAACCTAAGCCGTTGACGGATCGGACGTGCCAGTTGGCGTTCTGGGCTAACCAACAGCAAAGAATAACCCCATCGTACGGTCTGAATTTTTGGCCAGTGCACAAAAGTGGTGTGGACTGTTGCTAATGGATGGATGTGATCCGAACCCAATGGGCCACATTCGTACAGTCATACGTGCATCCACGAGCCATACTTAGTCTCGCTGGTACGGACGCGGATTGTCGGTTACCCGCTACAGGAAGTTGCATGAGTCAGAAGTGGGGCCCGCAGATATTCCCCTGACAAATCTACTCCGTTCATCAGTTTTGCAAGACTAAAATAGGAGGGATACGAAAAATCAGGCAGATCTAAAACTTATTTAGGGCATAAAACAAAAACAGCGGGGACTGAACGCCAACCGATGGAAGCTTTTTGGGGGCCACATAAGTTTTGTATCTAGATAATATCTATGCAAAGCGTTTATCTGAGTGGTAATAACCTTATGAACGGTTTGGATGACATATAAACATCATGGTCTCCAGGAAAGTTTCAACGGTGGAAGTTTTCGTTTCCACTTTTTCGTTTAGTATGACCTACATAGTTTTGGATCTGCCTGAAATTTTTTAAATATTCTACTACTGCGATCTTCCAAAACTTATGGACGGAGTGGATTTGTCAAGGGAATATCTGTGGGCCCCACACAGCTTCCGACTACAGGAATCCGCGTCCTGCTGGTACAGCAAGGCTTCCAGTCGAAGGTACTTCCAACTTGCTGCTATTTTTACGTGACTGTAGCCGTTGAATGTGTGACACGTTGCAATGATCTAGAAAGTTTATATGATGGGCCTCATCCTGGATGTGGGAATACTCATGAAAGAACACTCAAATTCGATTACAAACCCCTCCCAAAGGTCCGTACTCTTTAGCCGAAAGCATGATGTATGTGTTTCATCGCGGTCCACCTATTTTCCTAGATCATTTTATGGCACGAGACCAAAAATGATGTATAACCAATCTTAAGTGGACCACATTAGAGGAAATACTGTTGAATGCACGTCGACCATTAACAACTTTTATGGGCCATAAAAGTTTTAGATCAAGCTGATCTTTGTTTTTTACTCTTCTCCTCTATGACCTGGTATTGAACGTCAAATAAACAGTACAGTAGATCATAGGAGGATTTTAACCGTGGATATCTAATTACTATTGTTTTCTTGTGGTGTGGTCCACCTTAAATTTATATCCTTCTCTTTCTAACGGATGAAGCCCTAAGATGGTCTTTAAAGTTAGATAAATATAATGGATGAAAAGCATACATCATGGTGCCCACGTAGCACCGACCACCGGCTACTGGGCTAGTGGCAGGAGAGTAGCCAATCCGTTTAATCTCGGGTGGACCCCGCCCTACACAGGAAAACAATAGTGATTGGATATCCACTATTAAAATTCTCCCCGTTTATTTGACATCCAATATGTTGATTAGGTGTCTCGTATGAAGAGAAAAAACAAAGATCAGTTGGATCCAAAACTTTTATGCTCGAAAAGTATTTAATTATCTACATTCATTTAACACTGTTTCTTGTAATGTGGTCCACTTTTGACTGGGATATACTTCCTTTTTGGTCTACTACCATAAAATGTTTTGGAAAAATAGATCGATAGCATGGATGAACCACATACATTATGGTGGGGCCCAAAGAACACAGACCAGCAGCCATTGGCTGGTGGCAGGGGGAGTAGCCAATCCGTTTCCCCTGGAAACATGCGTATCAACCATCCACGGTAAGGCCCGTCGTATAAACGGTGTGGATCACTTTAAAACCGCACCCGCTCGGACTAAAAAAAAGATAGCGACAGGCCCTGATGCACTGTAGCAAACCTCAAGGTATAAATACTGTAATGCGGCTCGCGTGATGGAAGTTTTGTGCAGCTCCATCTGCCTCATGCCACACGTGGCAAACGTGCACGTGATCGGAGCTATTGATCTGGTGTATCATCTTGTGGCCCAGCAATTTCCCAAAGACCATTGGATTGTACAGATGTAGTCAATCTGATCCGTCCCCTGCAAAATGAACGGCTGACTCATAACAAAGAAAAACTGTCCACATCCAACATGCAAAACGCAGAACTGTATGGCCGGAGTTGTCTAGTCATGCGGCTTTTGCTATAGAGCCCATCGAAGAAGTGGCCCACCAGATCAACAGTCAGGATCACTACATATCGCCACGTGTACTGTTAGAACCTAGCTGCGTAGAATTTATAAGAATCGAGGTACCTTTTCCCATATCCTCTTCACATTGCACGCATCCATAGCAGAAGAGAGAGAGAGAGAGAGAGAGAGAGAGAGGAGGATGAAGCTGCAGCTGCGGGTGTATGCGAAAACGAGGTCCTTCAGGTGCGCGCATCCAACATGTACCTGCAATCTCGCTCTCCCTTTTTTTCTATTCATGCCCTCGCCATTTCCTTCTTATTTCTAACCAGGCCATCGACGATTCCCCGCCATTTAGAGTTATCTCAAGGGCATTTTTGTTCTTTCAGATAAGGGAATGAACTTTGGTTTGCTGCAACGGCCGATAGACCGGTAGAAGTTGAAAAGAAACGGTATCTGCAGGAGCACCGAACCCAAGATACAGATGATGATACTTGCTGTTCGAGCAGCGGTCTTCTAAAGCGGAGGCAGCGGCTCTTCTGACACAGCCGGCGTGGCGGCGGTTTCCGACAATCCTCTTCTCAAGTGGCCGCCTTCTCGGCAAGACGGTGAAGGCGGCCGCATCGGGCTGAAGGAGGAATGGGCCTTGGAATTTCAGCCGATGGCGGCATCGTTGGAGATCGGAGGCGAGAAATGCGGCGGGCTTGGGATGGAGGATTTGGAGAGTATGCTGTCGGTGTCTGTGGCGTCGCCGCCAGGCGACGAGCAGTCGTTCTTTCAGTGGTTCGATATGGACGGCAGCGGGGCTTCGATGAAGCAGCTGCTGCTGAGCGGGTGTGGTTCGTCTGCTGAGGTCAATGGCGGGGCTGCTGGTTTCGGGCCTGCCGATCTGGGTTTTGGGTTTGAATCTGTTTCGACGCCGGCAAATGCGAATGCCGTCAATCCTCCATTAGCTGCTGCTGATTTTCCTCTCAGCAGCAATAGACTGCTTTCTCTTCCAAACCCAATTACTTTTCCTAATTTTAGAGGGTCTTGCTTTGGCAGCGGCAACAACAGTAGCAGTATCTCTTCTTCTTCAGCTGGTAATCTCCTTCTCCCTCTTTCTACTCCACCTGGCCCATGTTATCATCATCAGCAGCAGCAGTTTGAACCCATTGACGAAAAGCCGCAGCTTTTCAACACCCAACATCTCATAAACCAGCAACAAGCACAACCTCCTCAACAACCATCTTTCTTCCTACCCTTATCCTACGCCCAACAGGACCTGCAACACCTCCTCCTCCCTCCTCACCTCAAACGCCAACGGCCCAACATTGTCGATCCCAGCTGTCCGATCTTGAAAGCCCCATTCTCTGATTCAAGCCATGAGCTTTTTGTCCGACTACAGCAGCAGCAGCAGCAGAGCTTTTCTAATCTGCATCTCCTTCCTCAGCAACTCCAGCAAAGGCCTGCTGAGCCGAAATCGGAGTGCAGCTCCGGCAATGCAACGAATCAGCAACAGCAGCTGCAGGCATCAATCAACCAGCTCTTCAAGGCCGCCGAGCTGGTCGAGGCCGGGAATTCTGTACTCGCGCGAGGGATATTGGCGCGGCTCAATCAGCAGCTCTCCCCCATTGGAAAGCCCCTCCTACGGGCGGCTTTCTACTTCAAGGAAGCGCTGCAACTGCTCCTCAATACCACCGCCACTGCCCCTTCTTCTCCCCTCCCGTTAACCCCTGCCGCCTCTCCTTTAGATGCCGTTTTCAAGATCAGTGCCTACAAGGCCTTCTCTGAGATCTCGCCGGTCCTCCAATTCGCCCATTTCACATCCAACCAGGCCTTCCTGGAAGCTCTTGATGGGAATGACCATATCCACATCATCGATTTTGATATCGGCCTCGGTGGCCAATGGGCCTCTTTCATGCAGGAGCTTGCTTTGAGGCTCAGCGGCACCCCGTCGCTGAAAATCACTGCCTTTGCCTCCCCATCTTCTCATGACCCCCTCGAGTTCAGTCTCACCCGGGAGAACCTCTCCCACTTTGCTCGTGACCTTGGCATCCCGTTTGAATTCAATTTCATCAACCTCGAATCCGTTGACCTACCGGTGATACTCAGCCCGTTGGGCCACGAGGCGGTCGCTGTGAGCTTCCCCATCGATGGCTCTACGAACCTGTCTGCCCCGGTACTCCTCCATCTTGTGAAACAGCTTGCCCCCAAAATCATCCTCACCGTCGATCATGGGGGTGACCGAAGCGAACTCCCCTTCTCCTGCCATTTCCTCCACGCCCTCCAATCCTATGCAGCCTTGCTAGAATCGCTTGATGCCACTAATGTGAACTCCAATGCAGTGCAGAAGATAGAGAGGTATCTACTGCGCCCAAGAATCGAAAGCGCAGTCCTGGGATGGCACCGGACGGGCGATAAGATGCATCCATGGAGGCCACTTTTCGCATCAACGGGATTTTCACCTGTACCCTTCAGTAATTTTACAGAGAGCCAAGCGGAATGCCTAATAAAAAGGGTACAGTTGAAGGGATTTCAGGTAGAGAAGCGCCAGGCATCGCTCTGCCTCTGTTGGCAGCAGAGGGAGCTCGTCTCAGTGGCGGCATGGAGGTGCTGAGTAGCAGCATTTTCACGGGCACGCCGCTACACAATTCCCCACTCGAAGGTGACACACAACTTACCAGACTCTCTGCCTTTAACTTAATAAAATCTGAAACTTTTCATGGGTGTTCTTAGGTGGTGGCGTCTGTTCTCTGTCTTCCCTGCATTTTCATTGCCTGTGGTTCTCTCTCCTCTGCTAATTGCCATGTCAAAGTTATGATCATTTGAGAAACTGGAAATTTTGGTACAGTTCTCTTTATATTAAACATGGGTATTTAGTATTGTGGGGCTTTTCTGTTTTTGCATCTGTTCTAGGTGGTGGTCGATTGTAAATGTATAATTGAAACAAGGGAAAGAAAATCAACCTTGAAATCTTGTTGAGATTGTGGGTGGTAATGCTTATGATTCCATCCAATGCAATTTCAGTTTGATTAGTGAATGGCAGTTATATTCAATATGCATGTTTGCGTGTTTATGGGTGGTTGGGTATGTTCTCATAGAAAGGGAAGAGGAAAAGACACCTATATCACATGCCACTATGTAATTTTTGTGACATTGCACTATGTTATGTTGACATGAAAAACCAAGCAGTATCCTTTTCAGGTCCTCTCGCTTTCGATTAAAAAACACTCCGAAGAAAAACCCAAAACCCTTGGTTGCTTCTTCTTTTCTTCTTTTAGGTTTTTCTCACTCTCTCCATATGAGAATATGTCCGAATATCTGCAACATTTGTTAATTCTTCTCCAACAATATACAGATTTTTTTTTTCCTCCTATACTCTTCTGTTGTTGTGCCCTCAAGTCAAGGCAACATGTATTACTTCTGCAAAAGTTGCTGGGGCCTTTTCCTCCTATATGGTATGTTTCTTAGATGAGGTGGCTTTTGCTTGGTAGCTGCGGTGGTTTTTAGGATGAAATTTTTGCAAGTATAGATGAGTTATCATGCTCTAAGCTGTTTGCTTGTGAAATTAAATCTCTTTAGAAACAAATGATGAATTGAGCAGATGACAGTTGCGAGTCATTGTCCTGCTTTTGCATTATTTGCTTAAGCCAATTTGATTACCAGCATCATTAGAATGGGGTCTGTGTTTTTTGAAATTAAAATGAAGTGCCGGACATGGGTACATACAACTCGAATGGATTGATTCTATCACTTGTGGAGGACCACCTTCATCTGGTCAGGTGGTTTAGTGTACACAACAAGGTGGAAGGGAAAAAGATCAGTGTTTGATTGTTCTTTACACTTGGTTTGGGCATGGAATTCGCGGGTGGTTAAGTCCCACATGTTATCTGAGTAATGCTTTGGAATTCCTTCCCAGGAAGACTTGTGATGCAATTGGGAATCTGTCACGATGTTTTACATGGATGTTTCAACTACTCCCTGAACCTTGTTTACATGCATGCATCTGTATCATGACTGATTTTATTTCATTGATCCTTGCATCCTAACCTCGAGGATGCAAGACTTGCCACGGTATCTTTATCATGACTGCTTTTAGTAGTTGGGTGGGGTACTAAACCTAGGTAAGAGATGGAACTCACCGCCTTGGGGCTTATTTTCATATTCAATGCAGTAAATGTAATACATGGTACCGAGGAAGAAACACCATTTATTGAATCGTGATGTTTACAAACAAAGAATGATTTGAACCACCACTTACAAATTCTGAAGTTGCAATTTCCTTCACAGATTGTGAGCCTTTGCCATGGCTGGTTCCATGGGCAAAAGAGCATCAACAATGTCTGGTAGGCAGCGGATTCTAAATACTTTTGTAGGTTTACCATTTAAAAGCCAAACCCAAATTGCTGGGAGGAAGGCTAAGATAATGGCGACGACAAGACGGTCGCTTTGGTGGTGTTGGGCATTGAGCACTTTACAGTGAAGAATTTGATTTTTAGGTTCTGTGATTCATTCAGCATGCCAGTTAATTCTTCTGTTCCACTATTTGTTATGTTATCTATAGAATCTACTGTAATCATATCTAGTATCTACACACAGCAGTGGTGATTTGAATGGCTGACAAGTATATAATCCACCAAACAATATGTGATAACTTGAATAGCTTCAGGTTGTCGAACTTCATTTTTATTTTTATTTTTAAATTTTTATCCCCACTCTAATTTTCTTTGCGAGGGTTATGGTCTGCTCGAACCCTTTGATTTAGCTACGACTGATCAAACCTAATCTTTCTAGGGCGGTTTTGTCTCTTATTTTAACATATTACCACAGATTAGCGACACAAATAGAACTTGTATGGCAGATTGTTTTATTTTACTAATCAAACAAAATGATTAGTTCCGGAGACTATATACACAACCCTTTGATTTAGCTACGACTGATCAAACCTAATCTTTCTAGGGCGTTTTTGTCTCTTATTTTAACATATTACCACAGATTAGCGACACAAATAGAACTTGTATGGCAGATTGTTTTATTTTACTAATCAAACAAAATGATTAGTTCCGGAGACTATATACACAATTATTGTGTATGTTCATCATGTCATTTCATGAAAGCTTATTCACCAAGTTTTCATATTGTACAGGTGGGCCATATTTCATAGTGCTTATTGACAATCACATGGTCTTCGTTGGTTATCATATGTTGCACGTATTTTTCGTTCCTCCAATTTCCTTTGTTTAAGATTGGACCATTGACATCATAATTTTAATTAATTTATTATTATTATTATTTTTTCTGGCTCTTATCTCTCTTTTTTTTTTCCTTATATATATATATATATATATATATATATATATATATATATATATATATATATATATATATAATGGAAATGACAAAGGCCATGTTGTAGGGTGGATGGGATGTCTATTGTAGTATATACAGTAGGAATGTATAATAAAAAATTGCATGCGAACATGCATGAATATGAACAACAATAATATTATATTTTTCAACTGAAAACTACTCAATTTTTTCTTTTATTTATTTATTATTTTAGTTTAATAATAAACATGTCCATATCATGGGCCCCAGATCGGTCGATGTCGTTGAAATCGAACGATTCAAATCCTCGAAATGACCTTGATGGTGTTGAAGCTAATAATTAGGGTGTGGACGTTTGATAATTCCACATGTGATCCACGCGTGCGGCCACATGTGCCATGCTTGAACGCGTGTGGAAAATCAGATCTGTCCATCGTGTGGGGTCTGATCTAAGGACACCATGCCCAAAAACAGGAAGGTCCTCATCCGACGAGCGGACCTGCCTGTTTCATGGGGTAGGATATCTGTAGGGTGGGGCCCACTTTATGGGCGGCTTGGATCACCTTCACATGTACTGCTTTGGTGCATGCAGAGGCGTGTGGGTGTAGGGAACGGATTGACTACTCCCCCTGTCGGTGTCTGTGGGGCCCACCATGATGTATGTGTTTCATCCATGCCGTCCATATATTTTTCCAGATCATTTTATGGTATGAGTCAAAAAATGATTAATATCACAGTCTCAATTGGAACACATTACAGGAAACAGTGTTGAATGAGCGTCGACCATTAAAAACTTTTTGGGGGCCATAAAAGTTTTCGATCAATCCGATCTTTGTTTTTTCCATTCATCCGCGCCTGTATGACCTAATCAACAGATGGGATGTCAAATAAACAGTACAGTGGGCCTTAGGATGATTTTAACGGTGGATCTCCAACCACTATTGTTTTCCTGTGGTGTGGTCTATCTTAGATATATACCCCTCTCATTTTTGGTATAAAGCCCTGACATGATCTTTAAAAATGGATGAACGGAATGGATGAAACACATACATCATGGTGGGACCCACGGAGCACCGACAATCAGCCACCAGGCTGGTGGCGGGGGGAGTAGCCAATCTATTTCCGTGTGGGTGTGGCCCGTACGTAAGCGGCTGTAACAGTAATTTATTGGTCGTTATGCAGACGGATGGTGAGAGTTCAATCAACACTGTGTGGCCCAGTTGAGATTTTGATCTACCTCATTTTTGGATTCCTACTTTAAAATTATCTGGAAAAATGGATGGATGGCATGGATGAGACACATACATCATGTTGGGGTCCGCAGAGCACTAGCCATAGGTTAGGGGCGGAGTTAGTAGCCAATCCGTTTCCCGATAAACCGTTAAAACAGAGAGGAAGAAAAAAAAAAAAACAAAGAGGCTACCTGAATTTGCAGAAGATGGGTTAAGGGATGCTAATCCTAGTGACGAATGGACACGATCATCGCCCACGTGTCATGTTGGTGCACGTGACAGAAATGGGTGGTCCGTGGATGCGTTTGGCTGAGATTGTTTGAATAAGAATATATGGATGGTGAAAAGGGGTTTGATGGATGCTTTCTTACGTCACTGCTTACGGGAGATACGAGGGAAGGACCATTCAAAGTTGATTCAGTGACTTGGACGGTCTGGATTATCTTAAGAAGAATGACACGTGTAATTCATGGGTTTAAACATCATGCTCCACCGGACACGTGTGGGCTTCTCTTTATGAACTCGTGAGAGGCAGGGACAAAGGTGGACCTGTATTCGTTGGTGGGTGATGCCCATTGATGAGATCCACACCGTTCATCACGTCAACTGACCCATATCTTGCCATGATCCCAAATATCACCCGGACCCAAATTCAAGAAGGCTAAACCAGAAGGAACCTAAAACCTTTAAATCAACGTGGTGGGACCCACCTTAATATTGAAATAGACTATTTTTGGTACGTACCTTGATATGAATGGGTTGGTGGCAAAGATAAACACCATGGTTTCGACTGTATACAGCTAATGGTGGGCCACTCCACTCCATTTCATTTCATTTCAACTGTTCTCTATAGGGTTCAGCTGAATTTTCGGATCGAAGGTATAGATGCGGGGGGGACGGAATTTCTGTCGACGCGTGTCACTCCTGCCATACAAATCGGTACGAGCATAGCATGTTAGCACGCCAAACAAAAAATTGCTGGTACCATAGCAATTTCCTTACTGCCCAAATAATGCCATGTCCTAGCGAAGGCTGCCACATTTTGGCAATTTAAGAGTCGTTGAGGTCAAGTGGGTCCACCCTGTCAATGTCCAGTTCATACAGGATGCTGACCTGACTTATCAGTAACAGCATCTGAGCCATGCAGAAGGTGGACCTATCAGGCAGATATAGTGCTAACCTTGGGCCAGCTCACTCATTAGGAGGTCCACCTCTCTACTAAAGTCACAGACTTTTGGACCATCTCGCCAAAGTTTCACCCACCCGAAGTGACACGGGCTGCCTGTGGCCTGCGTAGGGTCCACCATGATGTTTGTGAATTTTCAGAGAGGAGCCTAAAAATGAGGCAGATCTAAAACTCCTCGCCACAAGAAATAGCGAGGAAGTAAATGCCGACAGTAAAAAACCTCTAATGGTCCACTGTGATGTTTATATATCATCCAAACGGTTCATAAGGCCATTACTACTGGATGAACTGAATATACCAAATATTAGTTTGATTCAAAACTTTTATGGCACATGAATGTTTCAACCGTGGGTTTTTAATTCCCTACTTTTTCTTGTGAGTAGCCTACTTGAGTTTTGTATCAGCCTCATTTTTTGGGTCATGTCCTAACATGGGCTGATTAAACGGATGATTGGGTAGGTTTGGGGCAAACATCATCCTAAGCCCCACTCAGGTTTGAGTTGCAGGTGGTGGTGAGTTGCCTCCTTTCCTGCAGGGAGAACTTGGTCTGGCAGGGGGTCTGTGAAGCTCACCTGATGTACTGTCCATCTATTTTTCTCAAAAATTTTAAAAGTATTAGCCTAAAAATGAAGCAGATGAAAAGCTCAAGTGGACTACACCGTACGAAGGATGTCTAACATTGAAAACTTACTAGCGCCTACTGTAATATTTATTTGCTATCTAACTTATTCAAAGATCATATAAACATGAAAGACAAAGGAAAACATAAATATCAGGTGGATAAAAATTCCGTTTACTTCCAAACAGCTTTCAACGGTGGGCGTTCAATCCCCACCGTGTGGTCTACTTGATATTTGGATCTGCCGCAATTTTCGGACTCATGTCCTAAAAACATGAGTCGGCAAGATGGACTAACCACATGAGTAAAACACATACATCATGGTGGGTCCCACGGAGCTCCTACGATGACTGACCCATCCTTGCTGGGGTAGGACGCATTAATCCACGTACGTCATATCCAATCAACGTCCATTTTCAAACCAGGCCATGCTCAGGTGGGGCCCACACTCTCCTCCAACCGTTCATCTAACCCAAGCTCCAGGCTGGCATATGCGCCACGTGTAAATGTGCATGCGGGGCCGACAAGCCTCTTTTGTGCCAACAGTAAATAATTGCTGTCTGCCATATGGACCCACAAGCCCATTGTGACTAAAGTGTAACGAAGTGGGCCCCACGTCATTATATGGCAACCCTGCACGATAGATTTT
Source organism: Magnolia kwangsiensis (assembly GCA_037074715.1). Taxonomy (NCBI): domain Eukaryota; kingdom Viridiplantae; phylum Streptophyta; class Magnoliopsida; order Magnoliales; family Magnoliaceae; genus Magnolia; species Magnolia kwangsiensis. The sequence goes on along the minus strand of CM073576.1, from coordinate 17,272,454 downwards.
AGTGGTCTACTCGTTTAAATCTACCTGACATTGTCCATCTCATCTTCACATCGGACAAATTCCTGCCGGATGGTAAAGGAGCTGTTAAAACGTCCACATGATGCTGCCCTGCATTCATTTACATTCCTTTTGGTGGGTATGGTGGGACCCACACCATCAAATAACATGGACCATTCCAAAATCCATCTCTATATTCGAGTAATATCTGATAAAATTATCAAGAAGAACATTCGCATATAATCTAAGATCTGAACTCTGATTTGATTAGGGTTATTAGTCAGCTGGGCTAAAATCATTCAATAATAAAGTTCTAAGTAAGAGATTCTCATTTTGGGATCTGAAAGATGCATGGTTACTGTGGAAGAGACCAGATCCGGAACATTCATAGAGGGTATGAAGATCTTGGAGATCAGGATTGCAATTGTTGCCAAAATCATGAGAGGCTGCTGTGAGACTGATGATTGAGATGGGTGCAGTGTTTTTCAAGATCGTAGGTGTTTTTTTTTTTTGAAGGGGTTGCCCAATCCCTTTTTTCTTGCCTTAAATCAACAACAACAGCAACCTGATTTTCTGTCCTGATGTGAAATGTTCATCCATTTCAAGTCATTCGGCTGAGAGCATTTTGGGCCCACATTGGGCACTACCCCATTAGGACCTAGTTAGAGGGACGATCCTGGCAGGGCCTATATGGAGATCAGTCGCGTATATGTTTCATCCACACTGTCCATTTTAGTAGATTATTTTGCACATGAGCTAAAATTGAGGCAGATCAAAGGCTTGAGTGGACCGACCACACCACGCTAAGCAATGGTGAGAATGACACCCAGCATAGAAACCTTCTTGGGACCTAGTGTGATGTTTATTTGCCATCTAACATATTTATAAGGTCATATAAACCTGAACAATGGCAAAATATAAATATCAGCTTGATCCAAAACTTCAGTGTCTATAGAGTTTTTCAATGGCAATTGCTCCATCCTTACGGTTTCTTATGATGTGGTTCACTTGAGCTGTAGATTTGCTTTCATTTTGGACTCATGCCCTATGATAATATGTAAAAATAGATGAACGACATGGAAAATATCATATATATCAGGGTGGGTCTCACAAAACCTTGGCTACGATCATTTATCTCTAGCTAGGTCCCAATGGAGGCAGTACTTAATCCCAGCACTAGCATTTCTGCTACTGTGTGTGTAGCCTCGAGATGATATCTCGTTGCAATGGTCACGTGACATCTACTCGTATGGAAACGGATTGGCTACTCCCCTTCCACCAGCTAATGATGGGTGGTCGGTGCTCTATGGCTCCATCATGATGTATGTGTTTCATTCATTTTTGTCCATTTATTTTTTTAGATCATTTTATCATATAGGACTAAAAATGAGGTATATCCCAATCTCAAGTTTACCACATCACAGGAAACAGTGTTGAATAAACGCGGATCATTAAAAACTTTGTGGCCTTATGTTGATTTGTAGAAATGGATGAAACACATGCATCTTGGTGGGGAGCACCAACCACCAACCAGCAGGCTGGTGGCAGGGGAGTAGCCAATCCGTTTCCTACTCGTATATCTGCTCTTCAAGCCACGAGATTAACCCAAAAACAAGACAAATCCAAGGTTCTGAGTAGGCCACAGAGCCATACATGCATCTCTCCTTTTCATGACCATTACAGATGCAAACACCTTCTCAGTGTCAAGGTCCTGGGGTCAAGGGCTCTGCCTATCAGGTGGCCAGGATCAGGAAGACCTCATGTCCATTGATCAGCATATCCCATCATCCACCATGCCCTAAAGATAGGCTGGTCCACTCATCGTGTCGGCCACACAAATACATTTAAAATGGAGTCATTTACATCTTTTCAAACGTCTATTTTCTATTAAAGTATTAGCCCATCTGGTGAGGGGACCGGCCTTATTGTCTCACCCATCCATGGATTTTACAACTACTCTTATAACCACAGGTGGTGGGTCACATGTCATCTGTCAGCTACCACATACATTGTACTATCCTACGAAATAATGGCGGATTGCACCAACGAATTCATCTCATTATTATAGTACGCGGTAGGAATGTCTACTGTGTACTGCGCCATCCAACTCCATACAAGTGTCCTTTTGGTGATCCTAGCCGTTGATCTGACAGACACCATCTAGCCATCGGATCCTTGGTCTTTTGCGTTTAATCGACACGTTGCTTATTTTTATTTTTATTTTTTCATCTCATTCATCTATTTTTAGGCCACTGTTCAAAAAGAGTCAGGATCAACAGTCTGGATCACTCGCCAGTGGGTCCCATCTGGTGCTATAACACAAGAGACAAGTCACGTGGGACAGAATGCTTTGATTTCATCCGTACGATACTGAAAATATCTGATCTGCTGTTGAGGCCAACCTGGCCCACCACGTACCGTACAAGTGCTTCAGCGAATCGATGAGATGATACACATGCAACTGAAAATGACGCGACGAAATCAAATCGAACTAGCTTTTCCCTCCTCACCATCAAAATTTACCTTTTTCCAAATTCCAAATTTACCCTCAGACCACCAAACGGTCCCGAGGAGATGTAGGTACAGCGAGAAAAACATGATTATGGTAGAGCTATCTTGTTGCAGTACAAGTCGCAGGTTATGTGTCAATCTCGACCGTCCATGTGGTTGGCCCTCTCAAGAAATGCTTGAAACGAATGATACTAGCCATTCGAATAGTAACCTTCTAAGCAACGGTAGTGGAAAAAGGGAGCTTATGGTCGATCAATCATCTCATAATATCAAAATTATCAAAAGTAGGCCATCCGTAATGAGACTCACTAGATAGATGGTCCCGATTGGATTTTCACCTGGCCACGTGCACTGTAGATAGATAACTCTGCGCTATTCCGGTTCTTCCAACTCCGCTGTATCATCTTCCACAGTCCAAGCCATTTGTTAATTTTCTTTTGTAGGTCCACAGGCACACCAAGATGGGAGCACGTGTGAAAACTGAGTATTAAATCCAATCCGTACATCAGGTGGGTCCCATCACGTAGATGGCTTATCAATAAATTCGCGAAGATCGGTTCATCACGTGGCGAGATATATGTGAAAAAAAAAAAAAAAAAAACTGAAAGGTTTAGAAAACTTGCCAATGGTCCACACTCAACATGCCCGTGCAGAGACGGATAATGATCTAGTGAACCTGATTTTTGGGGATAATCAACAACTTGGTGGGGCTTACATGATGGACGGCTAGGATGTCCCAGAAAATGTCTGCAAGTTTGGCATGGCCGCTTCAACCCAATAACAATATTTGGGATGAATACTCTTCCCAAGATCTGCCGACATTTTCAGAAATCCACACGCGGTTAGCGACGATATCTCAAACAGGCGTGAGATCCGTGCCTTCCATGAATGGGATACGCTGATTAGATGTTCTGCCCTGAAGCGGGGCACAATTTTTTCCTAGCCATTCATTTGATTTGTGCTGGCCCACCTGATGATCGAAACGGAAAGATTTTTTTTTTGCTACATGAAGTAAGCTGTGTGGCCCACCTGATGAAATCTCAGATCTTGCATGTATGGATGGCAGGGCTCCACACGCCTATTCTACAGTACTTCATATTGACTAATATAACCCTAGTCAATGCACAGATATTCATCTATGTCCACAAAACACGAAACATGAGGAAAAGCTCTCTCGTGGAGGCCGGTTCCTCAGCAACTTTTGCAGAATAAGCTTATTCTACAACTATGCCTCTCGTATGAGTAAAATCCACTCCGTCCATCATTTTTTTTCCCTCATTTTGACCTTAGATCCCAAAAATCGGGATGGTTCAAAACTTAGATCGCCCACACCATCTAAAATCACTCATAAATAATCTAAAATCACATGGAATGACCCACCTGAGTTATGGAATTTCATTCATTTTATGGGATCCATCCATCCTCATGGGTTTCATGTTATGAATGGATTGGATGTCATATGATAAACTCGGTGGCGCCAACACACAATTTAGAAGGTTTTAAAGGTCCACATTCCCATCTAAACTATAACCTGTGGTGTGACCCAACTGTGTTTTGGATCGGTCTGAGTTCTGTGGAATACGTTATGTGCTCTAAAGGGCGCACCTTATGAATGGAGTGGATGTGGACCCCACACAATTAGTCGTAGAATACGCTTATTCTACAAATACGGTAGAAGAACCGGCCTCCCCTCATGAGGAAAATGATGCAGGGCCCTTCACTGAAATAGTGAAATGTGAGAAGGAAGCGCCCTGATTAGCGGCTTACGGCAAGGCTATCTTATAACCAGCTAAGACAGCTAATGACATGTCAGTGGGCCCCATTCAACCGGTCTCTTTTCATTTTGTATTTATTTAAATTTACTGCTTGGTTGGGTCCCACTATATCAATGGCCACCAAAGCTCCAAGTTACAGATACCTCGGTCATAATGATCACGGCCCACTTGCAAGGTAGTCCCATATGTTTGTTATGGGCTGAGACAGGCCGGTTCTTGTAAAATATAAAATTTTCAGGCACTAGAATCTGAAATTTTAATGGAAGTGCTTTCCGGTGACAGTGCCCTGTGGGGCCACATGTAACTGTCCATCCGATCTGCCCTGTCCATTAGATGAAGCTTTTGATATCAAGCCATTAAAAAAATCGGCTTAATGGAAATGCAGGTGGGCCACATTACATCGTTAAAATAGTGACACAAAATTATTATGATTTTAACCACCTTTTAAGCCAATGAGACTTATGTCATACATAATCAAACAAGTTCAGGTTCAAGTGTTTGTAGAATGTTGGAAGAGCATTTTTTTCTGTATTTCACTCCTGATAAGTAGGCTTCAAGGATTTGAAAGGGTTTTTCTGATCCAAGTTTAGACGGGATTTCAAAAGGGATTTTTCTTTTTTTTTTCTTCAAGGTAAGGATTAAGTCCAGATACTTTCTTAAAAAGTATTTAAAAGTTTTCTTTTTAATATGTTCAAGGTGAGAAGATTTTCTAATAGCGTTGATACAGAAATCTGGTTAGCCCATTTTAGAATTTCATGTACCTACACAAGGAATGGACAAAAAAGACCTTAGCTCGTGCAGGGGATCATCTGATGGCTAAGTCAGGAAAGGGATCTGTATCTATTCGATTATTGAAGGTTTAGGGTTGAAGATAGTGCGTACATTTCATCATTAGAGGTATCTCTATTTATAGTCTAGGAGAGGCAGTAGCATATATGAGATCTCCATATTTTGTATGTGCGTGTTGTAGAGGGATTTGGATCTCGAATGCGTGACGAATCTTCTAAGATCCTTTGCGAAAATCTCAGGACCCCAAGTGTGTCGCAGATATCCTCCAAAGACCTCGAACGGATCTCCGTCACAATGGATTTTTCGGGTCTTCAGCTAAGATCTCGGGTGGATATGGTTGGACCTTGATGGGAGGTGGGCTAAGCCAACCTGGGGCATGTTGACCTGGGCCATGCCGGCTGGGTCATACTATACTAGTTCATGCCAACCTAGGTGATGTCGACCGAGGTGAGGCCAACCTGGGTAATGCCGAATTGGTCGAGACCGACCTGGGTAACACCAACTCGGTCGAGACTGACCTGGGTAATGCTGACCTGCATAATGCCGACATGTCTCCTTAGTCAAACTCTATAATCGATGGAGGTAGTGTTCTTTTAGGTGTTTGAGCAGGTCGATAGGTGTTCCGACCTGGTGATGGGATACCGAGCTCAATCTTACTTCTTGCTTAGGGTTTAGAGGAGAGGATTGAACTTGTTGGTGTGTCCAACTAGACGAAGTGTGCAAGGTTCCGACCTAACCTTTCATCATTGGTTGACATATTTTCCCTACAATAAATAGTATATGCAATGATAGAGAATTTTTCTTTTAAGCTTGGATTCAAATGAAAATTTATTGTATTATTGAGAAAAGTTCTCTATATTTGGTTTTTTGTAATCTTTCCTTACTATAGTAGATTATTTCTTCATGGGATTGTCCGTGGACATAGCCCAAGTAGTAAACTATGTATATTGTGTCCTTTTGTAGTTTGTAGTTCAGTTTTTTTTTTTTTAATTTATTTATTGTACACTATTCTTGCATATTCTATGTCATTAAAATTAAATGATGTTTAATTTTTATAGCGTGTTGTTTGAGTAATGGTTTTAGTCGCATCACACAAAGAACTACTGTGAAAGAAATTTCAACCAACAAAACCTCCCACAATGGGGAACACCATTTCATGTGTATGCCATTTAATTCATTCTCCAGGTGCACCCACTAGGTTAAATGGGTACAAAATATAGGCATTTCCAAAACTAAAGTGGACCACTACGTGGATTTAAATGTCTTAAGCATGATTTTAGTTTGTTCTCTATATTGTGGTTTCGGGGAATCAAGGAAGCAAACTCCAAATTCAAATTAAACAATCAAAAGATAAATGTAAACAAGCACAATAAAAAACATACGAATTTTACGTGAAAAACCGTCATGGAAAAAATCATAGCACAGAATAACACCAAAATCTACTATGAAAGCAGCATTACAAGAGATGGATCGACTTAGACTGATGCGAAAATTTTCAAAAAACCCTAGCCTCTCCTTAAAAACCCTTAAGAAATGTTTAACCCTCTTAATCAATACTCTAATCCCACAATTACACCACATATATATATATATATAGCATAAGACCTGGAATAGAAAACACAGAACCGCACACCCTTAGTTGATCTAAGCATTGATCGACCGAGCTTTACATGTTCAAGTGATCGAACATGCTCAAAAGTGTCAAGCGAGTAAACTAGGAAAGTCATAAAATTTCGATCAATCGATTAGTCTGGCCAATCGATTGAAGACAACAAATCAACAATCTCTACTATGGCTTCAATCATCATGATTCATAGCTCCAAGCTCCATCTCTAATCGCCTCCATTATAACTTCACTATCGCCGTCACTTTTTGTGCACACTCTGTCTTCATTAAACTTTTTCTAGACCCATAGAAATTGAACAGAATCAGAACTTCTTTGCGGGAAGCACCTTTATAAGCATATATGTTGAATTTATACTTGTGTGAATCTTCTTGAGAGTGACACCGCATTCCTCAAGCACTTGTCAGATAAAATAATGACAAACATTAATATGTTTAGTTCTGGAATAGTAAACTGAGCTATTTACTAAATTAATCGTGCTTTCATTATCGCAATTAATCTGCATGACCTCTTACTGAAGCTTAAGCTTGTTTATCACTTCACACAACCAAACATCTTCCTTGAAAGCCTCTACTACTACCATATACTTAGTTTCTATTGTGAAAAAAGTCATCATAAACTCATGCTTTAACATCCAATTGACAGCTCCACCTACTAGCACAAACAAGTAATCAGAAGTTGAACAAAATATTTCATGTGTAATCTGAATCCACATAACCTACAAGCTTTTTCTTTAATTTTTCAAATATCAAGGCATAGTCTGTTGTGCTTTTTACGTAATAAAGTAACCATTTCACTGCCTCATAATGTTGCTTACCACGATTTGACATGTATTTGCTCACAACTCTAACTGAATGTGAAAATGGTATACATCAAACTATCAATCACGCTCGAATAAGGCACATGAGACATATTTTGCTTTTCTTTATCTATAATGAGACATTGCTCTGAAGAAAGCCTGAAGTAAGTAGCATGTGGTGTGTTAACTGGCTTTGTCTTGTCCATCCTAAACTTCAGCAACACCTTCTCAAGGTATTCTGCTTGAAATAATTATAACCTGCTCATTTTCTTATCTTTGTGTATATCGGTGCTGATAATCTTCTTTTTTTTTCAGCCTCTAGATATTTCATTTCGAATGTCCTTGATAATCAAGTATTTAATATATTGATTTCATTCATACTTTAACTAGCAATAAACATATCATCAACATATAATATTAATAAAATGAATCCTCCATCACTTTGTGTCTAGAAGTAGATGCAATGATCATATTCACTCCTAGTAAACCGCTGACTCACTATGAAAGTATAAAACTTCTTGTACTACTTCTTAGGCGATTGTTTTAGGTTATAGAACAACTTCCTCAACCTACAAAGTTTGCTCTCTGCTTCCTTTATTTTAAACCCTTCTGGTTACTTCATGCATATCTTATCTTTTAGTTTCCCATGTAGGAAATCAGTCTTCACATCTATTTGTTCTAATTTAAGATTGTATTGGGTAACTAACATCAAAACAAACCTGATAGATACCTGCTTGATAACCGACGCGAATACCTCACTGAAGTCAATACATTCTTTATGAGTATATCTTTTCACAACTAATCTTGCCTTGTATATGTCATATTTCTTCCGATAAATTCACTTACAACCAATCACTTTATGTTCGATGAAAAGCTCCACTAACTTCATGTCTCATTCTCATATAAAGAGTTCATCACGTTTTGCATTACTGTTATCCACTTCTTAATATTTAGGTCATCCAATACTTCGTGAAAGGTAGATGGGTTCCTTTCATTCTAATAATGGTGAATGTAATATTCGAGTCATTTCTGTATCTCGCTGTTAATCTGCGATCTTTAGGAGAAATTCTATTTAAAGGTGGTGGCTTTACCTACTCTTATACCTGTTTCCGCAGTTCAATTTCTACCTAAATATTAATTACTGATAACTTTTCCGTTTCTTTATGTTCATCCTTATGGAATAAGGAATCTTTATCAAATCGGATGTTGCGACTAATCGTGATCTTTCATGTGATCTAGTCATATAACTTATAACCCTTCACACTATCACCATAGTCTACAAAAATACACTTCTCCACCCTTTAGTTCAGGTTATCTCTTTCAACTGATGGTACATGAGAATAAGTGTCACAACTAAATACTTGCGGCGTCGAGTAATCAACTTTATGACTACTCCACACTTCATATAGAATTTTACAACCAACCGGTATAGATGGAGACCGATTAACTAGGTAACAAGTTGTGTAAATGGCTTCAGTCCATAGCTCCTTGCCTAACCCAGCATTGATCAACACGCTTTGGGTTCTCTCTAAGAGAATTCGATTCATTCGTTCCGCCACACCATTCTGATTTGGTGTGTACCTGACTATGTTATGCCGTACAACTCGCTCGTCTTTACAAAATTGGTTAAAATCATTTGAGGTGAATTCTCTACTGTTATCTGTCCTTCAATTTCCACCCTGATTATTTTTTTACAATGTCCTTTAACGCTTTGAAGGTGACGAAAGTATATGATTTATAAAACATGAAGTATACCCATACATTTCTATAATAGTCATCTATGAATGATATAAAGAATGAGTACCTCCTCAAGAAACTATGGGTGATGACCCCCATACATCATAATGTGTATAATCTAGAACACTCTTACTAATATATTTTTTTGACTTAAAAGATAACCTTGACTAATTACTAAATATATAATCCTCATATATATTTAAATCAGTATTTTTAAATGTAGGAATCAATCGATGATCAGAAAATATCTTTATACTGTGCTTGCTCATGTGGCTAAGGCGTGCATACTACAAACGTGTGAATTCGGTTGCAGAGGCTACAGCTCTACCTGATACAGTAATTCTGATTAGCTTGTAAACGTTACTGTTCCACTTTGCTTTCATCACTATGAGTGAATCTTTTGAAACTTTTGGGACAAATCAAAATTGGTGAATTTGCACCTAAGTGCATTGAGAGCTCCGATGGATATCAGATTCTTCCTCATCTTAGAAATGTGTCTAACATCTGTCAGGATGCGCTCCATTCCAACGAACATTGTAATGCATACCGTTCAAATTTCAACAACCTTATAGGTAATGTTATTGCCTATAAACACATGTCCACCATCATAATGGATGTAGCTGGTGAACCAATTTCACTGAAAAGTCATGTGGTATGAGGCCATTGTATTCAAAATCCACTCATTACTGAGATAGCCAGTTTTAAATGCGGTCAGAACATCACCACCATCCACCTCGTTAATAGATTCCACTGTATTGGCCTCCTTCGACGCTTCGTATGATTTTCTCCTTATGGGCTTTAGGATTTCAACATTCTTCTTCATATGCTCGTCTCCCATAATTCCAACACTTAATCTTTCCTTTGCCTTTAGACTTGGACCGTGAAAGAGAGTTCTCATTCTCCTGCTCAGAATTCCTTTTCCTAACTATCAAAGCATCAATAGAGGAACCACCGCCATTGTCCTTTTTTTTCTTAACTACTTCGAATGAAGAGTTGAGCTAATAATTTTGATGTTTATGATCTTCCTACCATGGCACATAGTGTCTACGAAGCTATTGTAAGACTTTGCAAAAGAGTTCAAAAGAATTAGTGTATGGTACTCTTCCTCGCCAATCTTCACTTCCACACTCATCAATTTGCAAAGTATATGATTAAACACGCTGATGTAATCATTAAGATCAAAATCCTCTGCCAGCTTCAAGTCATAGAACTACTTCAAATACAAATGATTTGACAATAAATTTGTCATGTACAAGCTTTCTAACTTAGTTCAAAGTATCGTGGTGGTCTTTTAATCCAAAACATTATATAAGACATTGTCGAACAAGCATAATTGAATCGAGGTTTTTGCTCTTTCATCAAGCTCTTCTCACTCTTCATCCTTTATAGTTTCAGGACACTTCACTACACCAAGGAGAGCCTATTGTGAACTAGAACATCAAGCTCAAAGCGACATGTTTCAGATTCAAACTCGAACCCCAACGTTAGCCTTGATACCACTTGTTGGGGAATCCAAAAGCGAACTTCGTATTCGAATTAAACAATATAAAGATAAATGCAAACAAGCATTACAGAGAACATGTGACTTTTACATGAAAAACCATCGCGGGAAAAAATCATAGCATAAAGCGACAACAAAATTCACTATGAAAATAATATTAGAAGAGATGGATCGACTTAGCCCAATACGAAAACCTTAAAAAAACCTTAGGGCCCATTTGGCCGGGTGGATTGAAAGGGATTGAATGGTATTAAGGTGGATGGCATGGATTTCTAGGTAATGATGGTGTTGTCAGTGGACTGTCTTGAGATCCATGGGATTGCTATATCCAGTCTATTTCGCACGCCCGGCCAATCTTGAGATTAAACCTTCCAATCCCTTGAACCAAACACATCCCAGGCAAATTTGAATGGATTAGGGTGGATTGGATGGGATTTAAAGGTAATGATGGTGTTGTCAGTGGATTGTCTTAAGAGCTACGGGATTGGGATCAGATCACCGACTTTGTTTGGCACGCCCGGCCAATCCTGGGATTTAACTTCCAATCCCTTCCAATACCATCCAATCCCTTCTAATCTAACCGGCCAAACAGGCCCTTAGCATCTGTAGAAGTATCTTTGCCTCCACTATTTCTTCTCAAGTGCTTCGATCGAATGACTAAGATGATGTCCAAGGTATATTTACCATGACATAAAATATCCACTAGATACTCATACGACTCTACGAGAGACATCAACAAAATTAAGGCTTTGTCTTCTTCATCAATCTTTATCTCTACACTTATCAACTTGTAAATTAGTTTGTTAAAGACGTTAATGTGCTTAGAAAGATCTGACCCTTCTGTCATCCTCAAAGTATAAAACGTTAGAACTGTCTCTTCAGACATAGACGATTAGTAGGTGACTTCGTCATATAGATGTTCTCTAATTTCGCTCATAAACCTGTGGTAGTCGTCTCATCAATGACATTATAAATGACTTTATTAACCAAGCACAATTGAATTGTGTTAATCGCTCTATGATGAAGTTCATTCCCATCATATTCCTTCATAGATTCCATATGTTTCTCTTTCCCAATGAGTGTATATTATAGTCCTTGCTGAACTAGGAAGGCTTTCATATTCAATCTCCATAGTTCAAAGTTGTGTTTTACCTGTGAAATTCTCTATCTCAAACTTTACATTTGATCTCATTGATGTCATGTTTCCATATTCAATTTGAAAACATAACGTACGTTTTGAAATCACTTGTTGGGCGCTTAAATCCCTTAATGGGCGTGGAAGTAACCTCAAATAGAATGCAAACAAGCAATATAGAATAAAAAATTCAAGTAAATACAGAGAACACGAAGATTTTATATGGAAAACTCTTACGGGAAAAACTACGATATAGAGCGACAATCAATCCACTATAATAAAAAAGTTATAAGAGATGGAATAACTTACCTTAGAAACCCTACATTTCCCTTCAAACCCTAAAAAATTCGTAATAGCCTTTTCAATGTCTCTGGCATTATCTTAATTGTATTTATGGACGTATTTATATACCACCGTATAGAATTAGAAAACAAAATCTTCACTTACAAAAAAACTTAGTGCCTGTTCTGTTAACCCAAGTAGACATTTGGTTGACTGAAAATATCACAGATTGCTTCGGTCAATCCGACTGAACCTTCGATTAATCGAACACATCACAAAGTGTAACAATTGACATCCGACGGAACCTTCGATTGATCGAACACATCACAAAGTGCAACGATTGATGAAATGTACCTGCAATCTAAATTAAACTTGACCGGTCCAAGTCAATTTTAGCGAATTGCATTGCATACAACTTACTTAAATTACTAACCAATGGGCATTTTAGGTTCTCTCTCACCTGTGCATGCACATGCACCCGCTCACGCACCGACAAGCGGGGCCATATAGGATGTTGAGCTGTAGACATCAGTCTAGTCAACATGTCCAGACTTTAAAAAGCTCACCGCAGTATCACGGAAAATAGACTATACGATCTAAGATTTTAAAATATCACATTTTTATCGCAATATAATCATGATATTAATTGAAAAAAAAAATCTTAATATAGATTTTAAAATTAAATTGGTAATTTATATTAAATACTTTTAATATTTTAATTTCCCTTGGATTTTCCCAATAATACACAGAGAAAACCTCAAAATCCGAAAATCTCTCAGAAATTTCTATGCTTTGAAATTGCCATGCATGTACAAGATTTGTTATTATGGTAGACAGAAGGTCACGTGCATGTTTGTTTGTTTCCCATGAAAGTGGTCGTTCTTAACCTTAGCAAATTTAAGGTATTTATTTTTTATTTTATTTTATTTTTTTAAAGGTTGCTCACACAAACCACTTGTAAAACAAGTGGTTGCATATGACTTACGGTCCAAATTTCTCAACCGACCAAACTTGCAATCAACCGTTGGGGAAAGAAAGGAAGCAAACAATCAATGGCTGCAAATGAATAGAAAAGAGGGTACTTGTTGTAGCTCTCACATGAACCGAGTTATCTTCCCTTTTTCCTTAAGTCTGCTACATTTTCTCCTCCCCTCTTTAGTAATTTTAGATTTTCAGTAGAAAAAGGAGACTGGACGAGACGCATAAAGGAAGCATCCCATCCACTAACGCGACTTAGCTACCATCCTGTTCCAGCGATGTGGGTGGACCCTGACTATGGGCCTACGCCCTAGATGTCTGCGTTGTTGATGTGGGTCATGGACAGTTTCATGGCTAAGATAGATTAGAAAATGCCCAATCAACAACAAAAGTGATTTATACTGTCTAAACTTAAAATAGAAGTATCTCACGAATTAAAATAAGCTATTGGACACATTATATACGATTTTGAAGTAGGACGAGCTAGTTTAACCACCCAACCCGGTTATGCTGGATTGCCTACTCCCAATTTGCAAAATATCATAATATCAATGGTTGAATTTTTATTTTAATTTTATTTTTATTATTTATAAAAAGTTTTAGCTTCGGCATAACTCTTCATAGTGAACCACAAAAACAAATCACTGCATATATATAAATCATAAATTTACTATTTACACTAAGTCACGAATTCTAAAAGTTTTAGTTGCGTGTGTACTGATAAAAAAAATAAAAAATAAAAAGGTTTTTAGTCCAAAACTTCTCCCCTGGATTAGTAACTTGTTTAAAGGGGTGTGTAGGGAGCTCGTTTATTCATGTACCAATCAAATTACGAATTTTATAGAATTTCAGTGATTGACCATTAAAATGGGCTATAAAAGTTTTGGATCAAGGAACTGATTCGAAGATCTTAATCATATGTTTCTGCCCATTAAGTTTGCGCCACTAAACATTTACCTTTTAACCGTTCATTTTGATGGTGACAACTGCATCGATGCTTAGGAACAATCCACGTCGCCTGTCCATTGATTTGACAGTGCAGCTTACCAAGAACCTAATTTTCACAAGAAATTATATTTGTGGTGCGGCCCACATTTTGTACGGATGGGAGGTACAACATAAGTGCCACGCAGGTGGAAAAGACGAGCTGCACGTGAACTGTCACGTACATGAGAGGCGAGACTACACAAGGACTCGAATTTCCTGCAATCCTTGTGACGTGGAGCGCGTGCAACAGACGCTATAAGGGCCACCGTGTAACATCCGCTCCGTCCATCATCTTCTTTCGAATAATGTCAGAATGTGAAACCCAAAAAATACAGATCCAAAAGTTAAGTGGGCCACACCACAAAAAATACCCGAGACAAACCCCATCATTGAACCTTACTGGCCCAGCATGATGTTCATCCAATCCATTCATGACTTGATTCCCATCTGGACGAATAAAACTATATTAACCCAATCTAAAACTCATTATGTGGGCCAGTAAGGTTTCAATGGTGAGAGTTCAATCCCCACCGTTTGTTCTACTGTGGACCACCTGAGGTTTTGGATTTTCGGACGCGGATTTCGTGGAAAGCCTTTCTTAGGAAGTTCCTGCGCCGGAAGCCTTGGTAGGGGCCCACCGTGATGTTTGTGAAAAATCCACCATGTAGATCCGTTCGATGAGATCATTTTAGGGGTAGGGCACAAAAATGACCCGGATATAATACTCAAGTGGGCTGAAAACGTGAGGATTGAATGTCCACGGTTAAGATATTCATGGGGTTCCAAAAGTTTTGAATAAGGATAATATCTGTCTTTCAGTTCATCCCAACAGAAATGACGTTATTAACTGTATGGATGGCACGTAAACATTACTGTTGACCTCAGGGAGGTTTCAACAGTAGGAATATCCTTACCCACCTTTCCTTTAGTATGGCCCACTTGAGTTGTGTATCCTGATCTTCTTTTGTCCCGTTTCCTAAAATGAGATTACAAAATGGATGAATGGATTAGATTTTTCAAAATAAAAAATAAAAAATCATCACGGTATGCCCTAGGTTTTGGCTACCGACCCTTCCACGGGCCAGTCGCTAGTGGCTAGTGATCGGTGATATGTGGCCCCACAATGATGTATGTGTTTCATCCATGCTGGCCGCCTATTCTTTCATATCATTTTATTGTATGAGCCCAAAAATGAGGTTGATCCAAATCTCAAATAGACTGCACAGTATTGGTTGAACGCCCAGCATTAAAAATTTCTTCGGCCACAAAAGTTTTGTATCAACCGGATATATTTTTTTACTTCGTCCAACTCTTCACGACCTAATCAATAGCTTAGATGTCAAATAACCATTACAGCAGGCCTAGGAGGTTTTCAATGGTGGACATTCAATCACCACTGTTTTCCCATAGTGTAGTCCACTTTAGATTTAGACCCACCTCATTTTTTGCCCTAAAATTATCTTTCAAAATGTACAAACAACCTTTATAAAACACAAACATCATGGTGGGGTCCACATCACTAGTTAAACCGCGTCCAATAACATGATCCGGTACAAGCAATGAACGTAGCAAAAGTCACGTAACATGAGGTGGCAGAACCGATGGACAGACTGGATGTTACACAGACATGGTCGTGGGCTCCACCTTCTTTTCCCAGCCCGCGCTCCTGATACAGGACACCGGCGTTTTGCAAAAGGTAACAAGCACGCTTTTCAAGTCCTCAAAGTCAGTCCCCATACAAAAGTATAATCATAAACAACTTTAAAAGAGGAATGGTGCGTATGTGTGTGTGTGTGGGGTGCTTTTGTAACGGAGAAGCCTCTCCTCGGAGTAAGAGATTCGTTTCTATTAACGTCTATGCACTCACGGGACATTTGCCAGCTTTTGGCCTCATAAAATGGTTGGCTTTGGTGGGCCACTCGTCATTCGCTCAACTTGCATATGGCTTGCTAAAATGGACAGAGAATACACGTCTGAGAGGAATACTAATTGGGAAACCGGTTTTGTGGACTTGTCAGGATCAAATGTCTCATGCAAGTAATATTCCTTTATTCGTAAACGATCTGTACAATTGTTTAAAAACTCGGATAGACTCGATCAAAACCTGAGTCAACTCAGAAAGAAACTCAGTAAAAGTCTGAAAAATAATAATTCAATTAGGCACAACCTAACATAATTTATCTATCATTTATATTTTAAGTATTAAATATTACCCAAAAAAGAGCCAGACAAGTGAGTTTTCGAGAACTCGGTCAAGTTGAGTTGAGTTGACTCCACCCGACTCGGTTTGTAGTCGAGTTTCTAAGCCATGATCTCCACCCTCAGGTAGTCATCCAATCGGCAGCTTTCTCTATGATGGGCCATAAAACTATGCTAAAGGAATGAATGGGTCCATTAAGGCTACCATGGAAGATCACGACAAATCATTCTCCCCCGTGAGCTCTAGCGTGGAAGATAATAAAGATTACATGTTGTGGTCCTCCATTTCATCTCATTTTCTCCTTTTGGGCCTCTGGAATTAGTTAGGGCTTGTTTGGTGCGTGGGATTGAATGGTATGAAATTGTATTAGATGGAATTAACACCATTATTATATAATGATAGCATCTTTGGAAATACCATGTAATTTTGGCCATCCAGTCCACTTGGTTGGGATAAAATTCTTGCCATGAGAAAAATACTGGATTAAGCTAAACAGCCTTTGGTGGACCATAGAATTATAATAAATGAACCAAATTCACAATAGACACATATATAACTGGAATGTCACATGTAAAGGATGTATATGGATGGATGGCTTGGATAAAACACATGCATCGATGTGGGCTCATGTGCAATGGATTTCAAAATCTATTGAAAAATAATTTCCCCAAGGGACTAAATGCAATTCCCTCCCACGAAATTTCAACCCTTACCATCCTCCCCAAGCATCAAATGTAATTTTCACATGACCAAATGCAATTCCATCCAATCTAATTCTATTTAAGCCCACGAACTAAAAATGCCTTTAATGCTTTTGACAAGATCCAACATAGAAAAGACATGAGAGAAGAGAATGAGAGAATACTTATTGTTTTGATGAGAAATCATTTTGAGGTATATTGTTCATTCAGCCAGCGGATCCCTCGTTTGATCATCAGAAGTGTATGTGTTGTTCATCTAGCCAACTCTATTATGGGTTTGTGTAAATCCGTATACATAAATAAAAAGAATCATATAAATCTATGTTATAGTTTGTATCTTTACACGATTTTTTTTTAAAAAAAAATTGGATATTAATTTCTTTTTTATTTCAATATTATTATATGTTTGGTCCACAAAAAATATTTTGTCCTAATTGAGCAATTGCAGGCCATCAATGACCATACATAATTTCCAACAGTAGCTTCCTTTTTGACTTTGGAGGGCTTACTAGTCATGAGTGGAGTTCTGGCTCCACAGCTGTTGAATAGAATGACTTGGGAACCTTCAGATGTGGGTTTCATTCATTTGTATTATGTTGGGGGGACTTTGCCTGTTTCCCAATCGCTTAGGAGTGGGTGTTCATCTCAATAAATGATATATGGTAAGTTGGACAGTGTATCTTAACCGTCCATCCTATTGGGTCCTAATCATGGATTGCCCAACATTGAAAATCATGTCCACAGGGCTATCCTAGTAATTGAAGCAGTCACGTTAACATAGGGAAGGACGTGATGAGGTCTATCACCGTTTTCTTCAGGGAATAACTACTCGAATCCATAGAGCTTTTTGGACTACTCACATATCTTCTTTGAATTTACTATCGATAAATATTAAAAAAAATTCTAATAAATTCAAAATAAATTGATTAATGATTAAAAAACAAATTTACAATCCTTTAAATAATGAGCTCAAACACTTTAAAACCGTGACTTTCTTTACTATTTAATTATAGATGGTCTCCATTCCTACTAGACTTCTTGATATTGAGCTGAAAATAGAAGTGCCTAATTTAACCAAACCACATTGTTTTCCTAACTTTTCTAAGCCCTTTTCATATAGGGCATGACTCATACCATTCCAATGATCAAAAGTTATAGTCCAACTAAATTTTATTATTTATAGTAAAAATGAAAATAAAAGAGACTTTTGGTCATTGATATGATGGAATCTTGCAAATCGGGCGTGGGTGACCCGGCATTACCGATTGGTTGGCTAAAGTAGCTTATCCTATCCCAAAATCATATATGATGTGTTGAAACACTCCTCCCCATTTGTGAAATACGACCTAATGGCCCGGATCATTTTCATCTCTGATCAGGCCTTTTTTTGTCCATCTTTGCCATGAAAATTCACGTGACTCACTCTACATCACACCTTTAACCGAACTGACAAATTGAACATATTAGCAGTCAAAATTCAACTGAAGAAACGGATGGTTAGGATCAACCAACAACATTTGACTTTTTACCATGGGGCATCTACAGACAAGACCCACAAGATGGACGGTCAAGATCTATGTAACATATTAGATATTGCGCTACGTCTAATCATGATCTAGTGGGGTGGATAATGGTGGACCATTATTATATTTAGTATTTCACATTATTTTTTAAAAGGTCAACCCAACGTTCTCTAAGCTTACACGTCGCTTTCATGTGTTTTCTTGTGTATGTGTTTTTTCTTCAATTTTTATTTCCTCGTAAACATCAAGTGCTTATTTATTTATTTATTTTTATTTTTATTTTCCTATCGTTTAGCTCATGTTTCTTTTCCCAAGTCAATGCTTTCTCATACCATTCTCCAACTGTGCACGCACAAATTAACAAGGGCATGATCAAGGGCCACCTAGGACATGAGCCACGTGGAGTCGTTCAACGTTTGCATCCTATAGCTAACTTGTATGTCTTGTGCCTTTTGTATTATTGCAGCCGTCCCTTTTGTTTTCTTTTCATTTTTATGTCTTCTCTTTTGGAGCATGGTACTTGTCTGTGAATGATGCCCCCATGGGAGCTGCTTTGGAGGGATGATTCGTTGTTTTCGTATGGCTTTGGTTGTGGGCTTTTTGCAGTGGAGAAAGAAGGAGATAGGATATAGGTATGGGTCTACATTGACGTGGATCCGATCCATGATCCTTCATGCATCTTCTTACATATAATTAAGTTGGTGGATGATATAATCATTCATCTGGACCGCTCATTAGGTCAAATCCACTCATTACTATCAGAGGATCTTAACCTATAAAATGTAGGGTTACTTTTTTTTTAAAAAAAAAAATATTAATCAGTTTCAAGGTTTAAAATATCGTCCAAACCCGTACGTGTCGCCTCAATCCATATCAGACTGAAACAGCCGGATATGGGGTGATATCAGTATATGTGGCGAAGAATATGTTAATTAATACACCCATTTCAAACCTCCATCAGTTTTCGCATCTTAAGATGGTTATGGTTACATCAAAGAGAAAACTTGATATTCTTCCATAGTGTACATGGATACAAACAACTAAAGTTGAACTTTCCAAATTATGGGTCCTGCTAGTTAACTCTATCATCAACCAAAGATTAGACTAATTTGATTATTGAACCGTTGGATTGGTAGTCATTTATTGGACAGTTAAGAATGAAAAATTATTAATGGTCCTATATATGTAGTTTCTATGTACTCTTATTTTATGTGGATGAACATGTGATTTCTATATTAATATTGTAATAATGATATGGTTTGATTAATATATTAGTATAATCAATTATTTTTTTTACTGTTTTGATTCAAATATGAAAATCAGAATGATCTATACAATGCATGATTCCCAACTACTTTGATATGAATGTGCATCCATCATATATGTACAACACGTGCTGAATTTATTGGGGACCTCTCTAGATGCTATACCTAGTAGAATTGTAATTACCGATTACTCATTATATTAGTAGAAGCTTATTCAAACGATAGATGCAAGGTTCGTCCATGCCTATTAAAATGGTATAAGCCTATTCGAGGAGTAGATGTGGGTCTCGCACATGTCTACCAAAATAGTATAAGCCTATCAAGAGACAGATGTAAGTTGATAGGTTTTTAATTTAAGCAAGTGGTCGGATTCTTACTTCATGCATTCATGCATTGCACAACATTTGCATTTTAATTTATATTGTATATGATTATTATTGCTCTATTTTAAATTGATGAGAAAACTATGTCGGGACTTCTCACTAAGCTTAGCCAGCTTATCCTGTATTAATGTACAACCGTACATATATGACTGAGGATGAGCCAGTGACTCAAGAATAGAAGAACGTGGTCAAGTTAGAAAAGGACCCATAGGACACGTGGCCCTACTTGACAACAGAAGAAGCTGTGACTGAGGATGAGCCTGTGACTCAAGAATAGAAGAACATGGTCGAGCAAGAAAATGACCCATAGGATACGTGACTCTACTTGACAACGGAAGAAGCTGGTGTTTTGGACTAGCCATGAATTTTATCTCTAATTTTCATTTGATGTTCTTAGGATATTATTGTTTATTAGGATTTTGTTGGACGTGATTTAATTTATTGAATGGAATGACTAATTAATGTTTAGCTACTTACGACTCTGAATGGAAGGATTCTTAGTTAAATTAATAATAAATTATGAAAATGAATAGTTGATCTTTAACACATGGAATGTGGCTAGGTATTAATAGAACTTAAATCTTATATAAGTACTATTAGGGGAACGTGAGGAAGTAATCCTAAGTTAGAATCAAATAAACCAAGCATATAAAGAATACAAAGTTTTTACTTGGAAAATTTTTTCGTAGAAAAAAACAATGGCACAAAGTGACAATAAATCCACTATGATAAACGATGTTACAAGAGATTGAAGAACTTAATGATTTGAGAATTAACCCTAAAAAATTTACAAAACTTTTGTTCTCCAATTTATTTATAAAAGCCCTAAAACATATTCTCTATGCCCTAATCTCCAATTACAAACTCTTAAAAAGAGTTAAAACTGAATTATGAAATAAAAACTATAATTTTGTAAAATTGTGCAAGTCGGTCAATGGGAGCTTCAATCAGATTGAGTGTCATTAACAACCCACCGATGGGATCGAAGCCATCTTTGATCAGATCAATTTAGACCCAAAACTGTTCGGCGAGCAAATTAAAGCAAAAACTGAGAGTTAATCGATGGAATTGAGTGAACTGTTGATGAGATTGATAGCTACTCAATGGGATTGAGTGGTTTGCCGTTACCATCGACAGACCCAGTCATAGAAAGATTGAAGACATATGACAACAAGTACTTCCAGTTGTGTGGTTTTAGGTAAACGTATTGTTTAAACCATGTATACTTAGTGTACTAGTCATGACTTGGATCTTGAGTGTAAAATACACGCTAGGTACTCGAAATCTGTACTATGACACAAGTTGCTCAATCAATTTCTAAGTTTCAGTGTGTTTAGCATCATACTCTCCTAGAGTATCAATTGACTCGTGAAAATGAATACATATCCACTGTGGATATTCAATGGATTCATTGGTACTGATTATTGAAAAATTCTTTTATTAATAAAAGAGGACATCAGAATTTTTTCCTTAAGAAAAGCATAAGAGGGAACATTGAGAAAGACATCGCCATCTTTTATAACACAGAGGATGCATTAATAAAGTGAAAACATAGCTGACTTCACAATGCAAGAAGAATCTGTATACGTAAAAAAAATAAAAATGATATTATTGGGGAAAGTCTTAAAAAATATGCTTACAAAGCTTAAACACTAAATAAATAATTTTCTTAAAATATTAAATTTGCAAATTTATGAAAAATATTACCAACTTTTAAAAATAACTTAAAACTGCTCACATGAATCAAACGAGGATTAACAACTTCTAAAACAACTTAAACTGCTCGCATGAACCAAACGAGGACTCTAAGCCCAACCAGAGTTCTTCAAACTCTAAAAATCAATGAAATTGTAATTTTCTAAAAATTATAATTTTTGAACTAAAAGTCAAATTTAAATTTAAACACATCTGACGATCTGTCTTTAGAAAACCATCAATATGTGACAGCTTCAGGACCAACTTAAACTAGATATGCATTATTTCATACCGTACACAGTACCATCTCTACCATCCACAATGACACCCGTTTGGATTTTCAAAAGCCAAAAGATCATGTTGGTCGACTGTTCCTGGCCATCTGATCCAGTCAGACATAATCTATGAAAAGATTTGTCATAAAATAAATAATTACACAAGAGAGAGGTTCACATCCAACCCTTTGATGATAAGTTACCATCTACCTAGCAGATAGTTTTCAACATGTCATGTGCATATGAAATCCAACCCCTGCAATAGATTGGTCCCACCTTGAGGATCACCTTGTGTAAAAATCAGCCCCATCTACTCATCAATCAGAAATACTTGTATTTGGTTCTTTATTGGCAGCTATACATTATTTTCCATGGTGTGGGCCACCTGATGAGTGGATGAGGTTGATTTTCGGTTAAGGCGATTCTAATGGTGGGGCTAACCTATTAGACGGAGTGGATGGGAGAATTTCTCAATAAATAAATTAATCAATACAGGGTAAGTAACGATCGATGATATGAACTGTTCATGCTGTCAATGCTGCCTTGTGGATGGCATGATCTTATAAGGGTCAGTTTGGGCGGTGGAATTAGAAGGGATTAGGTGGGATGGGATTCATCTAATCCCGTGCCAAATCCATTCCATGTTTGGAATGAATGGAAAAGCTTTGAATTCCATTAAATGGAATTGCATTGATTTTTGTGCCAATTTCACTCTATGTTGGGAAGTTGTGTAGGTCCTAACATGATGTGTGGGCTATATCCACACCGTCCACCCATTTATTGAGATTATTTTAGAGCATGCAGTGAATCTAAAGCTCAAGTGGACTCCACCATAGAAAGTAACAGGGATTGAATACTTACCATTGAAAACTTCTTTGGAGCTACATAAGTTTTGGATCTAAAATGAGGTTACAAAACAAATGAACACTTTAGATATAACACGTGTTATTCTCAATAATTTCAAATGATGGTGGGTATATCCATTCAATATACCACTCTACTATCAACAAAGCTTGCCATTAATTTAACCCCATGCCAACAGGGGACAATCCCTGCCATGTGTATCAGTGATGTTTTTTGAATCCTATCCCACCGAATCCTATCTAATCTGACCGCCCAAACTGACCCAAAGTTATGTTTTATTTATGATGGTGGAATTTGACTCTCAAATTTAATTATGAACCATTAAAACTCTACTTTTTCTTACAATAACCCTTCCATCTTGTCTTTCTTAAGATGGCCCTCCAGAATAAAATCCAAACTAGGAACCCTTTATATAATCACCTAAGAGGCAATCTAGGGGATGAAACCCACCCCTACGTTAGCTGTGATATAAGGGGCCATCGTAACGTATGGATTTTATCCACACTGTCCATCCATTTTGCCTAACTGTGATGCTTGTTTGCCATCCAACCTATTGATAAGGTTATATAAAGGCCATGTGTGTTTTATTCATTTTTGCCAATATATTTTAGGGCATGAGCCAAGGTAGAAGTATATCTAAAACAAGTAGGCCACATTATGAGAAATAATGGGATTGAAGGCTTACCATTGATAGCTTCCTTGAGGGCCATAAAAGTTTCTTATCAAACTGATGTTTATGTTTTCTGTTGGTCTAGGTCTGCGTGACCTTATAACCAAGGTGTATGGCAAATAAATATTATGGTTGGTTGGCTGTAGTAAAGTTTCTAAGGTGGATATCATTATTTTTATTATTTAATGTGGTGCGGTGTACTTGAGGTTTGGATATATAATTTTTAGCTCATGCCAACGTATGAACACCTGGATAAAACAAGGAAACGGATTGGCTACTCCCCCTGCCACCGGCTAATAGCTAGTGGTTGGTGTTTTGTGGGCCCTACCATGATGTTTGTGTTTCATCCATGCCGTCCATCTATTTTTCCAGATCATTTTATGGAATGAGACAAATAATGAGGTATAGCTCAATCTCAAGTGGACCACATTACAGGAAATAGTGTTGAATGTATGTTGACCATTAAAAACTTTTTGGGGGCCATAAAAGTTTTGGATCAAACTATCTTTCTTTTTTTTCCCTTCAACTGGGTCAGTATGACCTAATCAACAGATTGGATATGTATGTCAAATAAACATCATAGTGGGCCTTAGGATGATTTTAACGGTAGATATCCAATCTCTATTGTTTTCTTATGATTTATATACCTCTCACTTTCTAGATCAACCTATAAAATGAACTGTAAAAATGGATGAAAGACATGCATCATGATAGGCCCACATAGCACCGACCACCAGCCAGGCGGCTGGTGGAAGGGGGAGTAGCCAATCAATTTCCAACAAACACATATATAGAGTCCAGTCACCAGGGATATCCGTGGTCACGATCACTACCCAATTCACTTTCTTTTAGGAGGGGACCAAGCAGGACACGGGTACCCTTGTCATCCCCAATAGGAGCCGGAAGTCACGTAAAATGGTGGTCCCGCGAGGTACACCGTCTGTTGAGTACAGTTTGATGTGGACAAATGAGTTGGATAGGTGTCATACAAGCAGCTCAAATGAAAACCGTAGAGATCATGGGTCCCACTATAGATGGGACAGAAACCAACAACCACGCTGAAATTTGTCCTCAATGGTTGATTGGTTGGAATCTGTACAGTTAAAATGGCAAACAATTAAACGGTCTGGATTCAATAAACAAATGTCCACTGATCATAGCCCAAGACGATTGAAACAGTTGGATCCGAGGTTTATGACCTATCTACAGTGGAATCCACTATTTGGACGGTTCAGGATTAACATGGATGCCATGTCTAAAATTTATTAAGTGCACACGTATGAACCATCACACTCTCTGCCCAGAGTATCAAATAACTACCTCATAGCAGTAAATCCCTCCAACCAGAGGATCCCTACCAGGGGTTGATCCAGAGATACGTGGACGACTAGAGGTGCAAGTGGGCTGGACAGCTTGGGTCTGATCGAGTCTGGCCTGCTTTGTCAATTGGGTTTTTTAGGGTGAGGCTCAAGGCCCATAAGCCTGTTTCTGTGGGCTAAATTTGAGCTTCTGTTTGCCCAAAGGCCCACTAAGGCCCAACTTTATTCTACATTAGTGGGCTGTGTGTTTGGGCCCATTTCAATCAAATTCTGAGCTAAAACTGCAGAAACTAAAAAACAAACCAAGCTCCACTTGCAGAAGCTCATCAACTCTGTATGGCTGTAATTCAAAGATAATATGAAATAACCATTATCATAAGTTCATCCAGATATACATGAAAATAACTATCTGACGTCTTCTTTCCATCTTACCAAATATATGAGAAAAAACATACCAATGAAAACTCTCCCTCTGAGGGGAACCATCTCTATGCCTGTGCTTTTATATTAGGGAGAAGGATTAAGAGATAACTTAAGATCCACAAAATTACCCAGTTAGTCGCAACTCCTATGGTTTGTTATCACTTCTCTCCTTTTAGATTGGTATCCTTTTCATACGGGCCAAGCTACATATACAATACATACCTCGCATCTAGGTTCTTATACTGCATTTCATCTTAATAAATATTCAAGATTTCCAAACTCCAAAGAGGAAAACCATTTCTCTGACAATTGTAGCAAAGAACTTATCACCCAAGAACATGAACCAATGTGGTGCAATTCTTTATTTATCTTTTTATTTTTTTTATTTTTCCTTTCTTTCTTTTCCCCCATCTTGTAGCTGAAAATGCCTTGTACTGCAAATAGTGGTACAAGTGCCTATATGTGATTACTTCTCTTTATAGAATGTCATAACTTAGAGATCAAGAAACCATAAGCAATGGCATGTTTGGATATGCAGAATCCTTGGAATCCAAATGAAAAGAAAGGAAGCAATAATAATTTGTACATTTTGGTGATCCAAGCTGCTGAAGATGATTTTGGCATCAACTAAGAATATAGAGTAGAAAATGTGGACACAAAAAAAATTAATGAGTAACGATTTTTTTCATTAACATAGATAAAGAAGGGATTCAATTTTCAGGGGTTTTGTGTCAATAGTAAGTGGAAATCTCAGATATGTTAAGCAATGCTGCATCATATCTTGTGTTAGGAAACACTTATTGTAGATAAGACTAATGATTTCTTAGTATAATCCACTTATTCATATATCTAATATTATCTTGTCAGGGGAATTTATTTTATTTTCCTTTGAATTCAATTCCGCGCGTCCATCAACATTCAAGCATCAGAGAGTATTTTGTCACACTTATTATGTTCTTGTAGCCTATGGAGGTTAGTGTAGATATTTGCATGCATTTGAATTTGGTATTGAAGTAAATTGCAATTTTTAGTATCATAAAAAAGGTTCTTATAGCATTTATATTTAAGGACTAGGCCCCAAATTACAATAATGTTACTCTCAAGTTGTACTTTAAAGGCAGGTAACTGCAATGTGAGAGCTACATCTTGCCTTGAAGATCAGGAATCTTCATCTTGGTAACGGCAATCCTAAATTTTTCCAGTTTGATCTTTGGACATATTTTGTTCTTTTTTATTCGTTCGAAAACAGTTTTGATTCTAACAAAAAAATTTTGAAAAATCAAGTTAGTTCTTTGAACATTTTTGGACAATTTTGATTTGATCAACAGTTTGGTCAATTTAATCAACTGTTCAAACAATAGTCTGCGCAACTTCTACGTAAGTATGCGGTTTTGTTTCTAATTTTGCAACCATGTTATGTAATTCGGGTTATTACAAAATTAGGGTTATTCTAAGGGAATAAAACATTGTTCTAGGAGAACTAGAATTTTAAGAAGGGAAATGCACTTGTAAAAATGAGGGTTTTGAATATCTAAGTTGTTCATCTTTTGTATTTTTTGATTTATAGTAGATTATTTGTTGCTTGGTACCAAAGTTTTTTTCTGCCAAATTTTTTCTATGTAAAATCATTGTGTTCTTTATCCATGCTTGAATTTTCCTTTCTTATGCTTGCTTGATTCACATTTGGGCAATGCTTCCGCGCCCAATAATTCAACCATTCAAATGTACCCATTGTTCATTTCCTACAACTTCCATTCCATATTCTAACATACAAGGGAATTGACTATATATGCATTACCTAGAAATTCTTAACCTTATTATTATTACAACCGACAACTCATCCAAGCATCATGATCACTTCCCTCTATGGGTGAGAGCCTGTAGGGCCAAGGCTTAGTGCCCCTAAACTTATCCCATGGGCTATGAAGCAGGGATGAATGTGATGAGGTTGATCACCGTCTTTCTCAAGAATAACTACTTCGAATCCATAGAGCTTCTCTAGACTCCTCAGATAGACTTCTCAAATACATAAGGAAAAAGCAATGAAAATAGAAATTAAATTCTATAAAATTTGTAATTTGATTGATAAATGAAATAAATGAGTTCACATCCCTTTAAATAGGGATATTAAACCATGGGAGAAGTTTCAGAATCAATCTACAACTAACACTCTTAGAAATTGTGACTTTCTATTTATAGATGGTTGTGATGTCTACTAGTGCACATGGTTTTCAGCCAAAAATAGTAAGTGTCCTATTTGGCCGGACCATGATGTTCTCCTAATTATTCTAAGCACTTTTCATGTTGGGCGCAACTCCCAAAGCCCAATGATGAAGATTTATACTCAAACTAAAACTTATTATAAATAGTAAAAACGAAAATAAAATGGGATTTCAACCGTTGATCTAATGGTATTTCGCAAATTCAGTGTGGGGAACCTGACATATCAGGGTTGGGTGGCTAAAGTAGCTTGTCCTGCCCCAAAATCATTATGGTACGTCTAACAACTCATTCTGGTTTGCAAGATACATCTGTTTTAAGTTCTAACGGTCCAGATCACTTCCACTTCTGATTGGGCCTTTTCTAATTCATCTTAGCCATGAAACTGTTCGTGACCGCTGTACATCAAGTTGGACTAGGGCTTGAAATCTAGACTTGGTGTCTAGGCTGGCCTAAGCTAGGGCTAGTGATGAATGGCCCAGCTTGGCCCATTGATTGACTGAAGGTTACAATCAACATGCATGTACAGCTTCATGGCACTTACAATTCAAATTGATATTCTACTACCAAAACCATTTATACAATGAGATTTATTCGAGATGGTGGGAATGCTAAAAAAATATTTCGCTCTAAGAAGGGAAAACAAGAATATCAGCTTAATTGAAAACTTACCAAGAAGTTTTCAATGTTAAGTGTTCAATATAATCGTTTCCTATGGTGTGAAATACTTGATTTGTCTTATTTTTGGGCTCATGCCCTAAAATGTTCTATAAAAATGGATGGACGGCATGGATAAAACACATATCATGGTGGGGTAACAAAGGTTTGACACCAACTAGTTGACCGGTGTTATGGTCACCTGCCAAACCGCGTTCCTATTTCTCTTGGTGTGGGTGCTCGAGCTTTAGATCCACCTCACATTTAGGCCCGTATATAGTGAAGTCTAAATTGTGCATGTGGATGACCTATACAGCTGTACGCGAAATGAGTTAGCTCGGTTAGCTCGCTTGACCCGACTTGAAAAAACTCAATTTAATTGGGTTCGAAATTGAGTTCGAGCCGAGTCAAGTTGATTTTTTTAGCTCGAAAAATTTTTGAACCAAGTTCGAGCTTGCCCGAGCTCAACTCAACTTGGATCAAACCCAACTCGAATTGAACTCGGATTGAACCAGTTCGGTGACTCGATTACTTTGATATTAATGTTGCTCACCAAGTGTTTAATGAAATAACTCAACGAAATGTCGGCGGGTGACAAAGAATGTATGTATATAAAACAAATATATATTTTTTTTCTTGATTTTGATCTTGCCCACAGGGTGTTGGATGAAATAAATACCTATAAAACAACACCATACAGTGAGAATTTGAAGGTACAATTCATGTGTTTGTGAAAATACTGGACAGGTGAACTTGGCATGAACTCAGCTTGAATTGGCCCGAGCTGCTTATTGAATTGAGCTGAAGTGGTCAATCAAGCTCGAGGACTGAGCCGAGTTCGAGCTGGGGTCAGCTAGTGGCTGAGCCGAGTTGATCTGTGTGAAGCTCGACACGGTTCGACTCGTGTATACGGCACAACTCGACTCGGTCCAACTCGGGTACCCCTTCCGACTCTTGGATCCGAAAACCCGCGAACGTACATATTACAAAAAACCTCGGGTCGGGTATCATGTACCTTCCCGATGCTCGGAGACCCGGACTACTCAAAAGCCCTGTCCAACGACGCGCGGGATCGAAAGACGAACCTTCCGGAACAACGCACTAAAAATCTCCGCTGCCTGAAATCGTCCTCCTCTCTCAACCCATCTCCCTCTCATACATCAAGATATCAGAGCAACCAACGGCAGAGAAACGAAGATGGGGATAATCAAGAGCAGCTTCTCGTTCATGGCGGGAACCCTGTGCGGCATCTACATCGCTCAGAATTACAACGTCCCCAACATCAAGAAACTCGCAAATACCGCCCTCTTCCTGGCCAAGCACATCGAAGAATCCTACCGCAAGCCCAAGAAGAAAGGCGACGACGACTGATCAGCTCTTGGAATCTTCTAGAAGCGCCAGGTCCTTCGCTCTTCCTCTTTTTTTTTTTTATTCTATAAATGCAAAGGACGAAGGTCGGAGTCGAACGGATTTCGGCACTCCCTCACAACGCCATTAAAAAATAATAATCTTGCGTATGATTTTATTGATGGTGAACAGAGCTCCCTGGTCTAAATTGTTCATTCGGGTTTCTTGGAGCGTGTTTGGATGCATCATCGAATTGAATTATGATGTGTTTTGAGGTACTAGACTCCAGATTGCAATTACGTTGCTTTTGGGTTGGAGTTGAAAGAAACGTAACTGCAACTTATGGGCTGGTTCAATGTTTTGATTTAGAAATCTGAGGAAATGCGGCTGGTTTTTGTCATTTCATCTTGATTATACTGAATATTCACTTCAATTCGCTTGACCATCCAAACGCTGCCTTATCATTTTTTATTTTCCTTGAGAAAGAGTTTAAAGTTTGTTGAGGACAATGGAGAATTGGGTGCGTCTTACGCTTGAAGAAGATGTTGTGGTTGTTATTAATAAAGTTTCTATACTTCTATTGCATAGAGTTTGTAATGATAACCATTGAATATATAGATGGTGTTATGATGCGTGCTTTGCGTATGTTCTGTGGACCCGCCCTACCACACATGTGGCAAGCTCGTGCGGCAATCAGGACAGTAGATATGTTGGGTCATCATGTCTATGCACGATAGCCTGAAAAACAAACTACTGGAACAGGTCATTTCAGGGCAGCCGGATCATTTATCATAAAGAGTATGAGCTTCAAGAGAAGGATTTGGAGTAGCGGAAAATCCTAACCATTTGATTATTTTGATGTTTGCCGATCAACTTTGAATGTTGATCACTTTCATTCTAGTTTATGTTAACCATTCATTTGCAGCCTACTGATCAGGTATCATAGTCCAACCACATTGATCTGTTGGGCTATCACTTATCCAAACAATGTTTCATTAGATCAATGTCCTGATTAATGCACGCATGCATGATTTGTCTTTGAATAGGATTTTGGTCCGTACTTCTTGGACATCCATGAAGCATCAACATCATGGTAAAATCCTCTTTTGTCATATCTGCATTGGCAAGCTGAATGGCCCCTTGTCAATTTATGCCCAGTCCTTTTGTTATGAGATGGAGCCTGCCCCTTTATAGTACATGTTTAATAAAATTTGGGGAGAATTTGGCCAAGAAGAAGGGGCCCCAAACATGGTATGGGAATGTGTACATGGTACACAGGCATTAGCAGATCATTTTGTTATGTGGTACTGGAGCGCGTGCATGTTTCACAACTTCCTCCAATTCTCTGTACTCTAGGGGAGGATTTATGCTATCATTGCCATTCCCAAGTCCGGATATAGGGTTGGATTAGGTTGGCAGCCAGCACGAAACTTTTGCCATAACTTTCATCATGAATCTTAGCAATATGGAAGGGCAGAACGGGATTCATTTAGCCGACCCCAATTAATTGGGATAAGGCTTAGATGATGATGATGACAACAACGATGATGTTTTAATCTATGTCCTAGATGATTAATGTTATTGTAAATCATGTGTACATAGTATTATGTGTTATATTCCTGATATTAGAAAAAGCACGTTATGAATAGACATTCTAAATAAAAATCTAAATTACAACTCAATCAACAAATTGTGTAATTTCGGATGGGTAAAAATAGGAATACAGTGAACCATATTTTGGTTTGCGCGATTCAGGGTGGAAAACATAGGGAAGTTGGTGATTTAGGTAACATCAGCATGGACCTTCTATCCAAATGTCACCACCGCTTCAAATTGTAATTCAAATTCTTGTTCCTACTCCTGCTTGGCCTTTTTTTTTTTGAAGTGTAATGGAAATTTTACTCAAAAAAGCAAAAAGAAAAAGAGAGGCATTAAGATGGCAGAACAGCTACAACCCAGAAGATAAAAAATTACAACCTTTCAAAGCATCTATACAAGAGGCACATTGTACTACATGAAACTTTGCCTACCAGAGACTCGCTCTACCCTATTGCTCTCATTCCGAAAGCACTCACGATTCCTCTCTCCCCAAATCGCAGAAAGGCAGCCAGCAAACATAGTCCAAGAAATATTTAAATTCCTAAGGAACTCATTCCACACCTGATGCAGGAAGGAACAGTGAATGAAATGATCGATTGATTTGGTGCTTTCCATACACAGCCATTTATATTGCTAGATTATGTATGGTGCACATGACACATGTGTATGATGTGCCCAACCAGGCATCCTGCAGGGCCATTGATTGGCCTTTGAACAAACAATAGTTCGATTAGACTATTTTTGCCATCAAATGGATGGACCTTTTTCTTGCTATTTTTTGTTTTCATTTGTGTGCCACAACTTAAAGGCTTGGGATTGTCTAAATATTGTGATTTTGGACCGTGTGCCACTCATTAATGGAAACACCAAACATTCATATACATATTGGAAATACCAAATGAACCGTTTGGATGGCTTCTAGGATGCCACATGCAGAAATGACAGGGAGGCATGAAATTGCTATGCCTTGTATGTACCAAATCCGTCATCACACCTCCTAAATTTTACATCATGCACAAATCACAAATCCTCTGCATTTTGAAGGGGTGAAATACTTGGCTATCTTTGTGCATCTGATCACTGCATGTCTGCATGCGTGCAAATGAGGGATTACTTGTGGATAAACATGGATGTTGCAAGGTGAGGCACGAATTGTACACATGAATACACCAATTTTTCTTTATGTAAAAATTC
This sequence comes from Magnolia kwangsiensis, assembly GCA_037074715.1. NCBI lineage: Eukaryota > Viridiplantae > Streptophyta > Magnoliopsida > Magnoliales > Magnoliaceae > Magnolia > Magnolia kwangsiensis. Next base: position 17,240,004 of record CM073576.1, on the reverse strand, counting down.
ACAAATGCATAGAAACAAAACATGTTCTTGCCCTTTTGCATGGACAATTTGACTTTTAAAATGAGTGACAGTTAGTCAATGCATGTGATACAGTCATCAACATACCGTGAGGCACTATTTACAGGATGAAATCTTGGATTTTTGTTGAACAATAATGAAGCATGTTGAAATCTGAATATTCCATGTCTGTCGCATAATAATACTCTGTCATGCTTTCAGCAGAGGTTTCTTTGGATTATGATTTGATTCCAAGAAGGGCAACCTTAAAGTCGAAGCTGCTGATATGAGGAACAAACAGAAGGGATCTTGGTTTAGAGCATAAATTTTCAGATGGCTCACCTTTCACATCAGTTACCTAATGGATTGCATCATTCCATCCATTTTCTTTAACTGAATTTTCATATCAGATGTGCATGGGGTATGCTGTAAATTGTAATGTTTTAGATTGCCAATTGGGTGATGGACTCACTTTTGAACCTTGGTGATTTTGTTGGTGCGGTTGATTATTCAACACATACATGGGTGAATTTCATGTAGGCCCAAGGCCCTCCAAGACTACAATTTACTATTTTTGGAAGATTAGATGTGCTGATTTTGAGATATGGTTGCCAATTTTGATGATTTTCTAAAGATTTTTTGAATTATTTTCTATATTTTAACTATTTTTAGGTCATTACAAATTGACCAAATCTTTGTAGATAGAGTTGTTTCTATCATAGATAGGCTATGTTGTTTTGAAAGCATTTCAATAGTTGGAAAATCTTTATCAAAATTATTCACAAGGATTTTAGGGTGTCTTTTATGGTTTATAAAAGAAGTTGATCTAGGAGGAAGAACGCATTACGTTTTCTAATTATTTCTTTCAAGGTTTATTTATGTATTTGTAAGAAGTGAAGAAGTTTCTATTTCAATAAAGTTGTTCATCCCTCTCTTTTCCAATACTCTTGTGGGTATGTTATTCGTCGATTCTTATGATTTGGGTATTAAGATCTTACTTATTCAATAATCGGATTGCATCAATGAGGTTTTAGAGCAGGTTATTGCTAACAGATTTCGACTCAACATCATTTCCTAATTGCTTTGAAGGGCGTTACACAAGAAGAGTTTGCATGGTAATCAAACTGATCCACTCACAAAGCGGGTAAATCAACTCATGCATATAGCAGGCGGTTTCACTGATCAAGTGAGGGAACTTTGACTTGGAGGGAATTTGAAAATTGAAGATGTAGCACTTGGACATGTAGGGAAAGGTTCCCACCATGGTCCTATCTAACAATGGGAGGGCCTTCCTACTGAAGACTTCTTTCGGATGCTTTTGGTGGGGCAACTGGGACATTGTTCTTTTGAATATCCTTTACATCAGTTTGCAATAAAAGTAGATTTGGCTGAAGAAAGATAGTAATGTGAAGATACTCCATAACATATGCAAACAGAAGTAAAGCATGATACATAATTAGAGTATCAAGAATATGCATATCATGATGGGGCACAACCTAGTTAAGATATAGTAGATGTCTATGGAGATAGTATGGAGAAGATGGTTATATAACATACCATGTTATTGACACCTCAGGTGATTATGAAGGGCAATGGTTGTGCCACAATTTCTTCTACTCCACCTGCACATTTGGTGGTGAGATGTCCACCAATTTGATAAATGGGAATCAATGAGAACCTTTTCTCATAAGAGGTGGATAGTTTAAAATTTAAAGAACATACACATCCACGCTCAGACTAGATTTGTTGATTTAAGAAAAGGGATGAAGTCTTTGTTAACTACTAGTGCTTAACTTGCTTTTCTATTGGATGAAAGTACCAGATAATATGTGGTGCAATGTGGTCCTAAATGTCTATGGATGCCTGTCACACTTTGTTAGGGAGATCATGGTCATGGGATCAAGATATGGTGTACTTAACTCAGCTAACACATTCATTCGTCAAAGATGGTGTTACTATTGTGATGAAATAAATTTCATTACCCAAATTTGGTAAAGAGGATTAGTACAAATCATTTAGTGTAGAAAAGATTTAAGAAGAAATCCAGAAGAGTGACATTTTTTGAATCTTAGTTGGTAAAGAATAAACAAAACAGTAAGGTGTTCCACTTATGTTGAAACTCCATGAATGTGGAGACTTAGTGCTTGAAGCACTCCTAGATACTTAGTGCTCGAAGCACTCCTAGATGGAGTTCGTCTTAACATTGGGTGTCAGTTTTTTTTTTTGAAAGATCACTGAAATTCCATTAAAAGCGAAGGAAAAAACAATGGGGAGAAAAACAAAAAATAGATTCAAAAGAAGAAAGAAACAAGAAAAAAGGGCGGTCCGCTGAGAACGCGGACCTTACAGAGACCTTAAGAAGAAAATATCAGACTTCTTAAACCTAACATCAATGACTGCCCATTCTACAAGCATGCATTTAACATTGGAAATAGTACTGTGCACTGGATTAGAGATGTTGTCAAAACATCTGTTGTTTCTTTCGATCCAAACAGCCCATCAGATTGCTAAAATCGACATTCTCCATAGCTGCTTCAATAACTTGCCCAAACTAACACCGTGCCATGCGAAAAGCAGGAGATCAATCGAGCCTGGATTGTAGCAGCTTAGCCTAAAGCACTGCAGAAATTCAGACCAAGTAGAGGCAATGAATGGACAGTGGAGGAGGAGATGATCGATTGATTCCTCTTACTTCATGCAACATACACAAACGTTGACAATGGACATCCCCCTTTTCTTCAAATTATCTATCGTAAGAATTTTGTTTTTATGCCCCACCAGCCAGCCGAACACTAGAATTTTTTGGGGAGTTCCACATTTTTAGATGAGAGAAGATGGGTGAGAGTAGGTAACAGGGGGGGAGGCCATCTTTTGATAGAAAGATTTTACAGTGAAGGCACCTGATTTGTCCCATCTCCAGGTAATGCGATCAACAGAATGAGGGTCCAACTGAACGAGTTTAGTTGAATATGCCAAACTTTGTCGGCGGGTCACAAAGTTGTTATAAAAGGGGCAGGCATGCCAACATGTTGCATTCCTTCATTTTAAACTCATGGTTTGGAGGCTGTCTCCTTGTAGAGGGTTATAGGGGATCTAGGGTGAGAGAAATGGTAGGTGCTTTTGTCACGTCCCAAAATTTGGGTATACCCGAGTAGGGTTATTCTGGATCCGGATCCTAAGTTTGTGACTTTTAATAGATCGATATTCATTGTAATCTACATAATTCCATCACATTTAATAGATATTTAGAGCTATCGAAAAGGAAAATACTATTGAAATAATACTCACTAATATAATGTTCACTAAATTTAACTCTCTTAATAGTCTTTTTTTTAATAAAAAAAATAAAATAAAATTTTAACATCGAAATTTGGAATTCAAACTAAACCTAAAGAACAAAATTGAAATTGGAATTCAAACTAGACCTAAACTGCTGAAAAAGGAATAACTAGTAGAGGCTCACCTGCTCACAGTATTTCAGTTTAGCACCTGTGGATTTTTGTAATAGAGTGAGCATAACAGCCTAGTAGGATAATTTCTTACCCAAAATTTGAATTGTTCAGGTTATATAAAAAATTTATAAACAGGGGAGAAAAATATGGAGAACAAAAAAAAAAAAAAGAACATTAATTTAAGCATCGGAATCGTAAATATGCTATGCATCTGATGCTTTCCATGAATTCTAATAAACAATATCCGTCATCTCTTACAACATCGTACCCAAGTAGATGGCCACGTTGCATTAACGCCCACGCATCGGTACCTCGTGGTGAGGGACCTTTGACGTATGTTCGCGCACACAATTGTACTCATATGCCGTACACAAAGGCAATGTTCAAATTATATCCGATATTATCGAAATATGTTTGATATTATCTTTATTTCCAACTCAGGGATATCGATAACACTGGTAGCGATACCGATAATACTAGTAGTATCAGAAATTCCAAGTATTAGCAATGTATCGCTAAGTATTGCCAACATATCAATATCGCTAATGTAATCGCCAATATTTTCAGCTATGTAAATTCTAGGTGTCGCTTGTATTAACAATGCATCAATATCGGCAATGTATCGCCAATATTTTCGGCTATGTAAATTCTAAGTAATGCTTGTATCATAAGTGTATCGATGATATTTCAATGGTAAACTTTTATTTCAATTTTTTTCATGAGCACATGGCTGTATGTAGTGTTTAATTTGTCATTGATAATATTGATAAGATCTCAATATTATCGATACCACAACATGGGCAATATTGAGACCATAATTTTTCATTTCATTTCCAATTGTTGATGATTTCTTGGTGAAATATCATGCGTTGTTGATATTTTGTAATATCAATGGATGTTTGGATGAAAGGTCGGATGAGATTTTTGGACTAATTTCTTACAACAACACATGCTTTTAAATAGGCCGGATGGGATGGTTGGACTCAATATTATGTATGCATTCTTTTTGCATTTTTTTTTTCTAAATATGCAAATATGTCCATTTTAACGTCTCCTGAGGTTTCGCTGAAAATTCAACCATTTTCCCCGTGTTTCCCTGCATTTCTAGTTATTAGCAATATCGATATTGTTTCCGTATTCTTAGCCGGAAAAACTTGTAGCGATATCGATACTTCGAACACTGTACAAAGGAGACTGTAAAGGATCCAGTGGGTTCTAGGGTCTTTCGCCCAAGGGACATGATCGGCCTACTTGCTGGCTTTAGGGTCTTTCATCGAAGGGACAATCACCCCACTAGCTTATAGTATGCCTAATATATCAATCTCGATGCTCAATGAATGCTAGATATGCATGTAAGATGAATCATTGCTTCACAATTGAAAATTCTTAATATAAACATAAAGTTATCGTAGATTTATTCTCATGCTTTCGCTACTATTAAATTAATATTCCTAATTTATTATAAAATCAATAATTACTTAACTGAATTCTCAAAATCTCAATGATACAATAATTCTAGATATAATTTCATTAAAACTTTAATAATTAAAATTCTTATATACAATATTTTTAATTTACTACTCTTAAATTTAGGAGTTGTTGAGATTTGATAATGTGTAAGAAATTTTATTTTAAATTCTAACTCTGATTAAATACAATAATAAATCTTATTATTATTATCATAAAAAATTATTCTTATTCATTAAATTCTAGAATTTAGAATTTAGTTAAATTATAATGTAAACTCAAAATTTAACAAATTGATATAACCCAAGGATTTCCACAATTAATGAGTTAACTCATATTTTCATTTAACTTTTGGCAAAATTGATTTAAATTAAAAAAATAATGTAAAAATTAAATCAAATTATAATTTATTAAATAAGTTCCAAAACTTATGAATTGGATTACTTTAATTGTTTTAACAAAATTAAATTAAATATTACTTTTCTAAAAGTTTGGAACTAAAATCAAAATTTAAATTTAAAAATTAAATCAAATTATGCCTTCAATAATTTAGTAACTGAGTCATTTTATATTCTAAACTAAACAAGATTCAATTTATTAAATTTTATAATGAATATTAAATTAGAATTATCCTATGAACCAAACTGATTTAATTTAGCAATTATTTTAAAATTTCAGCAATTAAACTAAATGATTAAAAAAAAAACTCAATTGAAAATGATCAGTCACATCAATAGTTACATAAGTAATCTGAAACTAATTTAAGCAGTACTATTATTAAATTTTTGAATAAAATGGCATAAGTGATAAGCTGAAAATTTTAAAATTTAGGATGAGATCGCCTACCTGATTTGAAGCGCTGGACTAAACCTTATGCAATACACACCCGATGTATACACTCGACGTGTATAATGTCTAAAATCGAGTCTTGACTGACTCACACCCATGAACTATGCACACACTGACTACTTTCTCTCCTTTCTTCTATGTCTTATAATTCTAAGGATGGACCCACACTTAAACTCCACTGGACCTACACTTCCACTTCATGCCATAAGCTCATGTCTAAACCCCTTTTTATACTATTTATCCCATGCCATAAATTTTCATGTACGTGCTTCACATGTGAAGCAAAATACAAATCCTAACTCTTACTACAAATGAAGTTTTTCTTCACGTGTGAAGAAGAAAAATAAATAAATAAATAAATAAATTCTAAAACTCCTAACTTCAATGCCAATTTCAATACTACATTCAATGCCAACAGAACATAAGCACATCTCATGTTGAGGTTCACTCTAATACCTCAATTCCTTGCTAAAATATTTTGCACATAAGCAAGTTATGTAGTTAGAATATCGTTCATTAAATATATGCTTAGATGGTTCAAATCATGATTGGTTTAGATTTCTAAATAGGTAGTCCACAGGGCATATTCAAACTCAGTAGTCCAGATGGTACGGTTCGTCACTGGATGGTTTTGATTGGTTGGACCATATATTGGAAAGTAAGCCAAGAACTGAACTCTTTGGACGGTTGTGATTAATGTGAGGATACATTGGCTAGTTGATGAAGGTGAGTACAATGAGATTTGAATGGTCGAGATTAGTAGCATGCATCAAGTTCTAGCATTATCTATGTCTCTTTAACGTAATCTCCAAAAATATTTTATTTTATTTTATTTTAAATAGTATAGGTTGTTGGACTTCCCATGTTTCTTCTAATGCTTAAAAAAAAATAAATTATATTTATATTCATTTATTTCTTCCCTTTTTCGCATGTGTATTACATGTGTGTGCCATGAGAAAGGTGGATGCGGTGTGTGGTTTGGTTTGGTGCATGCATGGATGGATGGCTGGATGGGTCAAAATTTATCGAGGTCATTACAACTTTCGCAATGTCGAGGGGTTGTCTCTTATGCATGGGATAATGTTGTTGATTGGGTAGGGGGTAAGGGGTGGTTGGACAAGTTGTTATTTTTCCTTTCGTTTTTGTAGCCTTTTTTTAGCGCTACCATAGTGCTCCTTCAATGAAAGTTTCCATTATCTTTAAAAAAGAAAAAAGAAAAGAAAAGAAAAGAAAAAAGAAAAGAAAAGAAAAGAAAAAAAAAAAAGAGGATGGATCTTGGAAGATGTGTGTGGATAATTGTGTGATCAACCGGATTATTATCAAGTAATGATTTTCTATTGTTTTTGGACGACGTATTGGACATGTTGCGCAGAGCAAAGATCTTTTCGAAAATCGAGCTCAGAAGTGGATATCATCAGATTTGTATTCTGCCCGAGTGTGAGTGGAAGACCGTGTTTAAGATGCAAGATGGGTTGTAAGAGTTACTTGTGATGCAATACAGCCTTTCAAATGATACATTACTTTCATGGGGTCCCTTTATAAGCAAGTTATTAGTTGTTTATTTCGATGATACACACACATAGTCCTAGTTCACCTTAATAATTTACCGCAAGAGAATTCTGCCCGAGGGTGAGTGGAATCACTATATGTTTTTTAATCACTTCAAATTTTTTATTTTTGAAGATTGAAAATTTTTATTGAAGAATGCCAAAGGCAACAAAGAAAACACTAGAAGGAAAACAAAACAAAACAAAAACCTAAAACAAGTCATCCAACTCGAAGCAGACTATACAACATGAAGCTAGTCACCAAAAGAAGCTTGGGCAATTACAAGCTTCAAAAGGAAGAAAGAATACAACAATATGAGATCTGGAGACTAAGTGACTTATCTGTTACATCTCAAGAGATCAAATCCACCACCCTAGATATAGGAGAGGAGAGATTTTGAAAGCAACAACTGTTCTTTCTCTTTAGATGGGCCAAAGGACCGACATGATAGCCAAAAGCCAGATAAATTTGAGATCTTTACCACTGCCACCATCATGCCATGCAAACAGCCATTATAAAAAGTGCTCATTCGTCAGCGATAATGTTGCATTTTTGAGTATATTGTTTCTGCAAAAGGAATCAAAATTCATTAAGAGAAAATCAAGGCCATTGTCCAGTGGCCTAGACCATGAACCTTTTCAGAGGTCCATTCTTTCCACAGCTTAGTGACGTTTTATCAGAGATTTGTTTGGAATTTTAGGACCGTTATCGGACCTGTTACTAGTTGCAGAATGGAGGGAAGTTCGAATGGATTTAAGTGGCGGACAAAAGTTTCATTACCATAAAAAAGAAGATAATTGAGCTTTTAGTACTTGCACTTCTGGACTTGAACAAAATCGTCGAGGTGGAAGGGGACGCTTCAAATTTTGGTGTCTCTACAATGCTAAGTCAGGAGGGAAGACAATTATTTTCCTTAGAGAGAAGCTCAATGATACATGGAAAAACTACTCCGTGTGTGATTATGAGTTCTACACACTGATCCAGGAGCTACGACAATGGAGACATCACTTGATCATCGTGAATTTATTTTGTATGAAGACCATAAGTTGTTGAGATATCTCAACTACCTGAAGAAGTTGGTTGCTCATCTTGGAAAATGGACAGCTTTTCTACGGGAGTATACATTTTTATGTCACAAAGATGGAAGTTAAAGCAAAGTGGTGGATGCTTTGAGTTGGAGGGTGGTGCTCTTGGAGACACTCGCTTTGGAGGTTGTGGATTCTAAGCACTAATAGATAATGGAAGGGGTCCTCACCATTTCCAGCAAGGTGCTCAATAGATGGCTGAGACTTGTATGAATGCGTCTTGCACGACAAATATTTATCCATGGGTTCACGCTTGTGCATTCCTTAATGTACATTGCAGGAAGAGATCATATCTGAGCTACACGGAGGAATAGGTGGACAGTTTGGAAGAGATTAAACAAGTAGTAGTTGGTGAAATGGCAGAACAAGTTCCATTCTAAATGCATGTGGATTAGAGACAACGAGTAATTGGACCTGTACCTCTACTGCTGCTATGATGCATCCATCTTGCTGAAGTTGAGTTCCCTCCAACTAGGGGGAATGATTTAGGTTCAAGGCCCATCATAAGGCTCAACATGTGCTGAATTTTTGGCTATTTGCTGCTAGTTTCTTGGTCTAGGTTTCAAAGGCTAGTATTACTATTTGGAAGACTGGAGGTGCTAATTTTGAAGATTTTATAAAGATTTTGGGGTTGATTTTCTGGATTAACTTTTACTATTTTTCTGAGGGCTAGTTTTAGGAGGTAGAAAGCACTACATTTTTCTGAGTTTTATTTTAATATTTATAGGAAGTGAAGAAGTTTCAATTTCAATACAGTTGTTTATCCCTCTCTATTACGATATTCGTGTAGGTGTATTCTTTGTCCATTCTTGATTTGGGTATCAAAGTCTCACTTATTTGATAATTGGATTGCACCAACATTTTATTTTATTTTACTTTAAAAAAATATATATACAATTCAACAAGTTTCTTATGTTGGAGTTTGTTTGTTTTTTGTTAATGGTTGGTAACATAACTTTTATTAAAAAACCATCATCGAAGGACTTAAGAGCGGAACAACTACAAAGCAAAAGGAGAAGTTATATTACAAACATCTATGGACTTTAAAAAAGAAGCCCAATCCACAACATTCCTTATGTCGGGGTTTGGGGTTTCGTATAGTGATATCAAAACCTGTGCATATGGGTCTAAGAAAATAGTTTTAGGAGAAGCCTAACTAATATAATCTTCTGAATAAAATGCCTTAGACTGCAATATTCCATTATCTGTCCATGAAAATTTCATACAGTAAATGAGACCACTAGTACATTAGTTACATTGTGCATTCAATTATATATTATACCTTTCTCAAAATAATCCCGACCATACGTTTTCATGCAATATTTCAGAGTACTTTGAGCAGGGAGACTTCTTCCCAACCACAGAACGGTCAATTGTTCATCTAGTTCATTGTCGTTGGAATGAATTTATGATGTGAAGTGGAAGTTTCTTTTGCTTTGACCCACATCTTTAGGACATTGATAACTTGGAAAATGAAACCTCCTGATCACGCGCGCGCACACACACACACACACACACACACACACACACACACATATATATATATATATATATATATATATATATATATATATATATGAATTTAATTTTCATTTAAATCCCATGCATGAAGATTTAACTGCCTTGATGAGTAATGCATTCTACATGCGATGCACACTATGGTAATACAAAAAGCCACACGTGGACTATATTACTAAGTTTATCTAGTACCAACTGCGAACTGAATGATGATCTGCTTTCATTCTCTAGGTCCGTGCTTCAAATTCCTTCACAATGGATGAAGGCAATTCACCCGAAGTTAAACTAGACATTATCAGGAGAAGAAGGGAGACTTGGTGGTTTCCCCTGCTTGCTTAAACGCCATTCGTCAATATCTGCCATGTTATTGGGGTCCAAATCTGGGAACTTGTGCTTTCCTAAAATTGCCAGAATACTTCCAGCTTCACCGAGAAGATATGCTGCATCCCTGACTCTTTCTTCCCTCACTTCAATGCTGCTGCAAAAGCATTCCATGGATATCACTTGTGGCAGGTTGGTAAGGCAAGCGCCCAATATGTCAGCAATGGTTGTTTGTAACCATTTGAACAACTTGTCAACAGTCCCAAGCTTGTCTTTGTAGTCCTGCAGAATAGTCTCACCGATCCTGTACATCGAATTGGCTGCCAATAACTTTGCAGGCCATTCACGGTGTCCTGTCTCTCTGACGCTCCCACCTGGGAACGTCTCAACGCTTTCCTTTCCTAGATCGGCAAGTTTTCGGATTATCTTTTCTGCGTGTTTTTCTTCACTGACCAATTTGTGGAGATCCTTGTCAAGCCATTGATCATAAATATCAATGCCAAGCCAGACTATATCCGCTGCCTCCCTCATTCTACTCAACCCATTGGCATCCAGGTTCTCTTCTACAAGCCTTACATACCTGAGGCCTTCATCTACGGCATGCCGTAATGATCTGATTATATTTTTGTCAATGTAGGGAAGTGTGATGGCGATGCTTGTGAGTGTAACCAGAGGCAGAGCCCAACAGTTTGGAGGCTTCTCTCCAATTGGCGGAACCTGGTCGCTATCAAACTCAGCCACGCCGTTGAAGTCTCCTGATGAAGGTGGCTTCTTTAGAAGTTCAATCAGATGAGTAGGTTCATTCTTACTGCCCCTCTCAATCCATCGCACCGTGTCTTGGCGGCCACTTTTCATGATCAGATGGACCAAGTCATTCTCCCCTTCCAGATGCAATACAAAATCCTGCAGGCTTTGCGACTCTGATCTGTTGGATTCCAAATTCCTCCAATGCTGCTTGCGGCAGCAGGAGAAGAGTCTACTGAGCCAACTCACTGGCAGTATAGAAGCCAGGCAAACGAACTTGCAGATTAGTACTACTGCAGTTTGCATTCCTATACAGGCATCCAGAATTTGATTTTTCGAGACATGGGCGATTTTCCTACATCGCCTGCTACTAATGCGGAATGGTAAAGGGCTCTCTTTCCATTCTACCAGCCTCTGAACCCAGTACCCCTCTACCTTAGTCGCATCTCTGAACCTTCCTTCTCCGCTCTTCATACTTCTGAAGCTAATAGCATTGAACCATCTAATAGCTGGGGCAATGGTACCAACTCCTACTGCGATCACCTGAGAAATTAAGACGAAGTTACTTGACCACCTGTAGTCGGATTCCCCGCTGCAGAAGTCCAAGGATGATAAAATAAACGATCTGACTAAAGCTTCAAATAAAATCAGTGCACTGAGGAGGCAGAAAGCTCCCGAGGCAGTGCAAGTGGCTGAGCGTCCCAGAACGTACTGAGGACTACAAGTATGGGCCATCATCCAATACTTGTTTACAGCCTCTTTCAATTTATCAACGCTCAACACCTCAGTGTTGTCTGCTCCATTAGAAGCCAGTTCATACTTTTTATCATACTGTTGTTCCAGCAACTGCTTGGCTGTTGGAATTGTTAAACCGGAAAAAGCGAAGATCATGAGCAAAACGATGATGAAAAACATGATTACGGCATGCTCAGGTAAGAAAGCATAGATCACACCAGTACCCATTTGAATACCGATGTTAACAACCATGGTGATCACGAGAATAGCCAAGGCGACGATGTTTGAGAGCATTTCGGAGTCCTCCATAGTTCCTAGAGAGGTCATGAAGTTGCCCATTGCACTGCAAATCAGGATGGTTCCGCTGAGCTTGGTCAGCTGATCTTGACGGCGTGGCATGGATGTGTTCAGATCCACGGGCAGTTTTGTGGCGATGGATAAGAGGGTCAAGGAAGTAGCATTAAGTGAGAAGAACTTGCAAGGGAACCAGGGCTTCCGTTGACGGAACCCATAAAAGGTGTCGATTGCCATGGCAAGTGAGCACACCAGTGAAGCTCCAGCTATGTAGAGGCCGATCCATGGCAATGGCTCGCTGAATTTCGCATCATTGAGCTCGCCAGTTTTACTGCACCCATGCAGCCCCATCTATTCTCTTTATTATTCTTTTGCTTGGTTGTGCTCTTCTTGTCCTTTTGAAAGATAACCACAAATTTACTGCTAAAGCAAGAGTTTAGAAAAGCAGAGTGAAAATGAAAGGGATTCCATCAAGAAGCAACACAAAGGTGCATTCCTCTTGTCAGTTCACAGAAGAATACCTTGAGATGCTCTTTCTCCAGCAAGACGGCTAAAGTCCCTCCAACTACCACACTTCTCTACTTGTGGAAAGTCTCTGCTTGCGGAATGCTTTTGAATTCTGATCTCGCTGAATCCCAATGCACCACTGAGTAGGTGACTCTTCTCTTAAGTGTCTCGCAGGAGGAAGATTTGCCATCCTCCAATTCCTTTCTTCCACAAACACCACATGATGGTAAGTTGCTTGGCTTGCTAGGACTGTTGTTGGATTCTGATGTCTGAATTTAAACTAGTATCTGGAAGGTGTTCTCTGCCTTTTCACACATAATTGCTTGTCCTGAGAAGGCCTAATAAATGTTGGTGTTGACTTTTTTTGAATGGCAAAGGACATGGCAATTTTACAAATGGTGGAATGCATGTAGCTAGATCCAAACCATTCAATTAATAGGGTCCACGATAATTCAGTGATCTTTGTCTGGTTAATTGCTATGTGGTTCTATAATTCCGGTGGGTGACTATTTCTCATTTTGACTGTCTGGGATGTCATGATAATCAGTGTGGTTTTGGCGTCATGGCATGTGTTTGCCACGCTCACAGAGGCGTGGTGCATGCTGGAGTATTGAAACTTTTCTGGGTTTTATTATGGAAGTTTTCACTTGGGCTGCTCTGAAGAGTTTGCTTAATGACATGTTACTGTAATTGTTTGCTGGTTCATTACATTGCAGCTCTAAAATTTGATTTCTAAAGGCTAGGGTTATTTTTGTAATGAGGAAAGCTTTGATACTCTGGCGGTGTGTGATGGATGCTATGCAGACAATACGGCATATAAGTTATTCGAAATTAAAGTGGCTAATCTATCAGTCCGGTTTAGTTGTGTGACAAAGCAGAAATTGCACTTGTTTGATTGTAGCAGCGCTATCAGATTGAAGGACGTTTAGTGATGTTGAAATGAAAATTACACGATAGTTCTATTTCATCAAACAAGTGTCCAGAAATCAGAGTCTAGGATTGTTCTAACCAATCTGATTTAGGCATTTTGACTTGGTTAGAGTGGGTTATGCAATTTAGATGGTTTTAGTTTTGAGTTAATGTTTTCCATGTGTGGAATTTCTGAGTGCCTGCGTATCAAGATTCATATGTTTCCAGAGTATCAAAGAACTCCCGTGTAACAAGTAGGGTTGAATATTTGCAATGTTAAAATAGATTTAATACAATAGTCAAGAAAATGTTTTTCTTTTCTTTCTTTATTCCCCCATTTTTTGTCGGGATCACAAAAGCTCCAATGCATAAGACAACCGAGTCGATTTAAATAAAAGAGGAATGGTGGTTTGCAGCAGTAGTTTATAAGACTTCAAAAGTGGTGGGCCATCACAGGATGGGACGTATACCAAATATCAAGGGGATTTATTTGCCAGAGGTTCATAGCCGTCTGCAAAAGGAACGATTAGGTCCCCATGGGTCCAACGTAGCTTCTGACTGCATAAATCTGTTTTCGACCACAATGAACCATTAAGACCGGTCAGGGTGACACCGAGTTTGGTTAGATGGTAATAGTAGGTCCATCTGTTTTGCCAGCTCATTTTAGGGCATGGGCCCAAAAACGAAACAGATCCAAATCTCGTGTGGATCACACCACAGGAAACAGTGGTGGAAAGCCCGCCGTTCAAAACTCACTGGGGCCGACCGTAATGTTATTTGTGTTATACCTTCATCCGCATTCCTAAAATGAGCTGGCAGAACGGATGGACGGCGTCGATATAAAAGAGAGACATCAAGGTGGGACCCACGGCCATGGCCAGGAAACAGAGGTGATTGCATGCCTACCATTAAAAACACTGACGCCTGGATAGTTAGGCTGTGGAACAAGTGTTGGCAACAAGCCATTCAGCTGTAACAAATAGGCCTCTTACTGACAATGCTTGTACCTTCTACCCCACCATGATCTCTGTTACAGACCATTCATCTAACAGCTTCTACGGTAAGAATTTCACTTTTCCCCACTGGAGATCAACCTATTCTTGTAAAAGTAAGATAGAAATTGCTTCTACGCCCCTTTTTCGTGTTTTTGTTTTTAAGTTAGCTTATAGAGAAATGTTCATATACAAACATTCTATCTTAACTTTTACATGAGCATTTGATTTTATGACGATGATGATATGTCATTTCAGTTGAAGATTTGAGCCCTGAAAAGGGTGGAATTGGAATATACCATGAAGATTCACATAGATCCAAAGTTGGAACAATCCACTCGTCAGGTGGATCACACACATAGATTTAGTTGGACCATCAGCCGTTTATTTATTACACTAGAAGAAAGCTATTTTGCGTTGGACTATTTTACTCGTCTTTTTTCACTCCTGTTTTTATCTTGGTACTATCTGTTAGAGTCAGTTTAGTGGTGCATAAAGTAGCATGTGGAGCTCAGGACAGGTGGGGTTAGTACCCAATCTACGTCCATTAAATGGTTGGGATCTTCCATTATGCAAGTTTAAACATAGAAATGGGTCCTTACTAATGCCATGGTGGTAGACACAGACTCACAAGAGTTTCACCAAGAGGTCATCTGTTCGAGTATTGGTGAAATCCCACGCGTAGGTGTGTGTAAAAAAAAAAAAAAAAAAAAGGTTTAAACATGGGAATGGTTACGTTTGGGGCCCAGCTGTGATGTTTAATTGGAATACGAACTAACCTGTGAATCCGGTGCGCCTCCTCATGTTCAGCGTACATTCCAAAAGTCATCCCCATGTTCTGCTGTGATATCTTCCTCTGTTTCAGCAAACTAGTGTCCAGAAATCAGAGGCTAGGATTGTTCTACCAATCTGATTTTGTCATTTTGACTTGGTTACAGTGGGTCATGCAATTTTAGCGGTTTTAATTGGAGCTAATGCATTCCACGTGTACAATTTCTCGAGTGCCTGTGTATCAAGATTCATATGCTGCCAGTATATCAAATAACTCTCTTACGTAACAAGTAGGGTTGCAAATTAACAATCTTAACGGATTTAATACAAGAAGTCAATAACACATTTTTTTATTTTTCTTTTTTATAATGATCACAAAAGCCTGTCATCCAAACTTCTGTCCAGGTGGGCCATCACAGAATGGGCCATATCCCAAATATCAAGGGGTGTTATCTAGCAGAGGCTCATAGCCATGTGATAAGCGACCTACAAAAGTGACGGTTAGAACAGCTGTCCACAATGAACATGGAAACGGATTGGCTACCCGCCCTGCCACCAGCCCCGTTGCTGTGGTCGGTTCTCTGTGGGCCCCACCATGATGTATGTGTTTCATCCATTCCGTACATCCTTTTTTTGCAGATCATTTTAGGACTCTGTCCCAAAAATGAAAGGGATATAAATCTCAGGTGGACCACATTACAGAAAAACAATAGTGATTGGATATCCACCATTAAAATCCTCCTAAGGCCCACTGTACTGTTTATTTGACATCCAATCTGTTGATTAGGTCACACAGACCCAAATTAAGGGAAAAAACAAAGATCAGATTGATCCAAAACTCTCATGGCCCCCAAAAAAATTTTAATGGTCGACTTTCATTCAACACTTTTTCCTGTAATGTGGTCCACTTGAGATTGGGATATGCCTCATTTTTTTGTCTCATATCATAAAATGATCTAAAAATATATGTGGACGGCATGGATGAAACAAATAAATCATGGTGGGGCCCACAAAGCACCGACCACCAGCCATTGGCTGGTGGCAGGAGTAGCCAATCCGTTTCCAATGAACATGGATTGACCGTAATCCCGCAATTGGGACCCACCGTGATGTTTGTGAGAACTCCACTCCGTCCATATGTTTTGCCAGCACTTCTTGGGACATGAGCTCAAAAATGAGACATCCAAAACTTAAGTGGGCCATGGGACATGAAAAAGCGAGGAGGGAAATGCTTATCATTAAAACTCTCTGATGTTTATATGCCATCTAAACCTTTCATAATGTCCTTCTCACTAAAGATGAACTGAAAAGACAAAAAAGAAGAGCCAGATCCAAAACTTTTGTGGCTCTATGAATGTTTCAACATTGGACATTGAATCCCACTGTTTCCTATCTTTCGACCGCAGGAGAGCAATCTGCACATGATCAACCGTTAGGACTTACATCATTGGCATCTCGATGTTCAGGTTTATACATTCAGTGGAACATCTGTTCACAAGGAATCATTTAACTTTAGAACTTTTTTTTTTTTTTTTTTGTCATTTTCTTGCCTACGTATCATTTCAAGGGAACATCTAGTCGTTAAAGGGGGTAACATGCCATGAAGACAGGAGCTGTACTGTTGACCGAGCAATGGTTCATATTAAGTGGGCTATAACTCATGATCTAGAGACTAGGTTGAGTTAAAATATGATTTGATGGATATTTTGAACGTGCTCATCAGGATGGATAAGTTGGATTGGACACATTGTGTCCAAAGATCTAAAGTCAAGTTGGGGCAAAACATGCTCTTTGGCCTAACTGGCATATCCCCGAAACATTTGTCTGACTCAGATGGATCAACGGATGGCTCGACCATGGAGATTCAGTCAAATTGGTTTGTGGACCTCTGTTTGTTTCTCTATGTGGCAATTGAGTCTTGTAAGTCATGCGTATTGCCTTTGTGATCACTTATTTTATTCTTTGATTAGTTGACCACACATGAAATTTGTGAGGCCCACCCACCCTTGATGGATTGTGATGCCACAAGTCCATACTATAATGGTTGTGTGGGGTCCCATTTTGATAAATGACGTAGGCATGAAGTGTAATAAAGTTGATTACCATCTTTCTCAAGGATAACTATTCCGAATCTATAAAGTTTCTCTGGACTCCTCAAAGATACATTTCAAATCCATCAGGAAAAAAAAGTAAAAAAAATAAAATTCATAATTTGATTAATCATCCACAAATGTGTCTTCTTCTACCATTAATAAAAAAAAAATAAACTAAAATTCATAATTATTAAAAATAGTAAAATTTCAATTCTAATAAGAATCCTATTTCTAATAAAACTCTTCTAAAGCTTAATTTCTTAAAAAAAAATAATTTCAAATAAACTTTTGTTAGAAGAGTACTAACATAATTACAAGTTATTTTTAAAAAAGAAGAAAATTTAAAACTTTAAAAATAGAAAAAAATATTAAAAAATTCTGAATTACTAAAAAAAGTAAATTTTTTCCTAAAAATTTGTTTTTAAGCTCAAAACGCACGTTTTCTAACAAAATGGACAGATGGGACCCATGATGTGGGTTGGTTAACCTTAGGTCGCCTGTTTCAATAAAAGTTAATAGGTTGTGCACTCTTTAACAATACCCAAATCAAAAGTTGCAATTAATTTATGGTCCACCTTCTTTGGCCCAACCATGTTAGGAACGTATTTGCGACACATTCTAAATCAATAAGCTTGCACATGTTGTTAGTGATCTAACCCTTAAAGCTAGATGGCGTGATCACTAAGTCTCTCTCTCTCTCTCTCTCTCTCTCTCTCTATATATATATATATATATATGGAACCTTGCATAAGATATTGTTAGTGATCTAACCCTAGAAGCTACATGGCGTGATCTCTCTCTCTCTCTCTCTCTCTCTCTCTCTCTCTCTCTCTCTCTCTCTCTCTCTATATATATATATATATATATATATATATATATATATATCTTTGGAACTTAGCCTTAAATTCCACAAGGAAGTATTATTCCTAGTGAAGAAGCCTC
Organism: Magnolia kwangsiensis; assembly: GCA_037074715.1. NCBI lineage: Eukaryota > Viridiplantae > Streptophyta > Magnoliopsida > Magnoliales > Magnoliaceae > Magnolia > Magnolia kwangsiensis. The sequence goes on along the minus strand of CM073576.1, from coordinate 17,221,780 downwards.
TGCATGGTTAATATATAACCGTTAAAGATCAGATCTATCCAAGGTAGGTTATGGGCCGTTTAATCCATTACAAATGAATCTCATCAGTTAGAGATTGGATTGGGATGAAACTTAACAGATAGCCTAAATTCGATGTGTTGATCACATCTAAGGGTCTAGATTAAGTAGTGGGAGGTCTGACTATGCGCCTTTTCTAAATCAACCCTGTATCACACATGTCTAATAGTTTGCGGGTCGTGTTAGACCCTAGCATGATAATCCTATGGATGTTTTATGTGAGTTGTGTACGGCTGCTTCACAAGCGTCGAAGGTCCCCTGGTTTGCATTAGTGGATGTACGGCACGTTTTTATAAGATGAGTCCCATGTAGGGTATTGTATTGGCAATCACATGCTGTACGTGGTGCACTCTCTGCATGGGATGTCAACCGGTGAATGAATATTTGAGGCCATGTTATGTCACCCTTAGCTACATTGTGCAATGGGAGCCATCAGTTGTGTTGGAGACACGAAAGACAGACTCCGCATTTCCGTGCGTAAAACATCGCATTCCCTACCATAAGATGAAAGAACACTAAATTTCAAAGGTTTATTTTTATTTTATTTTATTTTATTTATTTTTGTTAAATTATTATACAAATATGTCAAAATTAAAAGTAATATCATTATATCTTAAAAGCTTATGGAGAAAAACTTCGTCAATTGGTCCAAAAAGCACGAGCTAATACTCATCTTTGGCAAAGTACTGTATAGCATACATGAGCCTTCTCAGCTTGAACCCAACTTGACTATTGATGATGTGTCTTTAAATGTCTCATCTAAGTATGCTAAATGGGAAAGAGACAATGAGGTAGCCCGAGTGTATATATTGGCTTCCACATCTAATGTGCTTCACAATCATAAGCAGAACATGATAAAAGTGATACATGAGGTGGCATAGATACATTCCTACCATGGCTGGACCAAAAGAATGTCAAATGAAAATGAAAGTAGTTCATCAAATCCGGGCCCAATCCTATGTAGGGCATGAGGTAATGGGGCTGAGGCATGTCCGATTCAAAGAAATTCAATCCGGATAGAGAAAAATTGTCGTTTGAAGTATGAACTGTAAATTGGTCATAACTTTTGAACTGAGCATTGTTACGAGATGTACAACCTATGAATCTTTACCGTAACGGGCCATCCAAGGTCAACCGACACATAAATTGGAGTCATGTCTGATGCAGAACGTGTCACAGATACGTTCCTAGCATTGTTGGGCCAAAAGAAGATGGACTGTAAATTGACCATAACTTTTGATCTGAGTATCGTCATGGGGCGCACAACCTATATCAATCTTTACTGAAACGGGCCATCCGAGGTGAACCGACCCACAAAGTGGGTAACATCTATCCGTTTTGTCAGAAAATGTGCGCTTTCAGCTCAAAAACGAATTTTTAGGAAAATTTTACTATTTTTAGTAATTCCAATATTTTATTTTATTTTTTCTATTTTTAAAGTTTTAGATTTTCTTCCCTTTTAAAAATAACTAAATAAATTTTAATTATACTAGGACTCTTCTAGAGAAAGTTTATTTGAAATTTTTATTTTTATAAATTAGCTTTAGAAGAGTTTTATTAGAATTATGATTTTTATTAGAGTTAGAATTTTGTCATTTTTGGTAATTGTAAATTTATTTTATTTTTTCTTTATTAATGGTGTAAGGAGACGCATTAGACGATTATCAATGATTGATTAATCAATTTCGAATTTATTAAAATTTATTTCTATTTTCTGCTTTCTTTCCTTGTGGATTCGAGAAGTCTCTGCGAGGAGTCCACGGAAGTTCCGTAGATTCGGAATAGTTATCCTCTTAAGGAAGACGATGCTCGACCTCACATCCTTCCTTGCATCAATGTCTATTTGTTTTGTGAGAAACAATACACTTCCAATCAAAAAACAGAAATACACACACACACACACACACACACACACACACACACACACACACACACACACTTTTTTTAATAATTTCAATTTTTGTCACATTTTCTTATTTTTCGAGTTTTAGATTTTCATTAAAAAAAAAATTTACTTATAATAATAGTATAACTCCAATTACGTTTATCTACGCTTTCTATTTTTGATAAATTAGACTTTAAATGAGTTTTATTATTTTGGATAACTTCCATTAGAGTTAAAATTTTACTATTTTGAGTAATTCCGAATCGTGATTTTATTTTTCTTTATTAATAGTGTAATGGAGAAATCTTATAGATTACACGATTGTTCAATAAAAAGATTAGAATTTTATTTATTTTTGCTTGTAGATTCAAAATTTTACCTACTTGAGGAATAAAATAATCATCATCTTTACTTTTTCATGCTCTTCCCTACGTTAAAATGCCAGGGACATATCTATGCTTGAAGAGTACGTTCAATGCTCACACTAATGCTCGTGTCCAATCCCTCGAGAGACAACAGTACTTGAAACTCAAAGAAAGCACATCGTTAGTTAGCATATCACGAAGATCCTCAAACTAGCCAATGAATTAACACTAATTGGACATGCAAAAGAGGACATTATTAATGCCGTCCTCCTACCACATACACATAAGTATGATAGGTTCATTAATAACTATAATATGATAGAGTTCAAATATAATGAGAAAAAGCTCCACATGCAATTCATCCTCTATGAGGCCAACAATCTGATATATCAAAAGGGGCGTACAGTGCAAATGACTGAGGGCTCCTCTGCTAGTAAATCCAATTCTCACAAGCATAAGAGGGGCACTAGAGTGGCTCATTTCCTCACTACTTCTTTCAGTGTTGCCCGCTAGAGTTTTGGATCACCCTCACATTTAGGTCCATGTCCAACATTTCGGATGATAATACAGTCATTGGATGCACAATTACACGACGACCACCATCTCCACGACTATTGGCAGCTTAACAAGCATGTGAGTGGTTCGAAAATAATCACCCATGCGGCTTTACCATTACATGTGATGGGCTGATTGTTATCTCCATGTGAACGAATGAAGAGTGAGATGAAATTGGCAGTGTTTTCGACAGATACATATGCCTTGAGGAACAATCTCATTATTTTTCCTCCGCGAAGGCTGCAATTTCTCTCAGAAAGTCCATTTAATAAATAGTCGGTGATTGTGGTCCAAGGAATTGGGATGCCTCGTCTGCTTCTTTCTGCAGGCTCTAATATGAGGAGTGATGGCGATCGCTTACCAGTATAATAAAATGGGAAGGCTTCGTGTGTGGAGGACATTTTTAAGTCACAAAGCAATAGTGTGGCTGGCCTAACCAAGGCCCTCAGTCTTGGAACCGGAAACCAGCGTACATACACAAAGCAAAGCCTCAGGTCGGGTACCATGTAACTCCTAATCCTTCTTGAAAACCTGAAGATTTGTACTATTAAAAAACGTGTCCAATGAAGCGTGGGATGTTAAAGCGAACCTTCCAATCCCTCCATAAATAAAACTCTAGGGGCCTGTTTGGATGTCTGTTGTAAGTTGGGTGAAATATAAATGACTTAAAGGCAAGTTACCTACAGGTCTTGTTTGGGGCAGAAAATTCACTTGTAAGTCACTTACAGGCTTTTTTTTTTTTTTTTTTTTTTTTTTTCTTTTTTTTTTGAAAACTGGGGAGGGCTGGAGGTAAGAAGTCACTTCTTTGTAAGTAGCTTACAGGCCCAACAATCTGATTTTTTTTATATAAAAATAAAAATAAAAAATTTCTATCTTCCGAGAGTAAACAAACTTTATGAGAGTTAACAAACTTTTATTAGTAAACCACCAAGGACTTAAGAGGGGAACAACTACTAAGGGAAATGAGGAATTAAATTACAAACATCTATTTTGTAAACAAGAAGCCCAATCCACAACATCCCCTGTGTTGGCATTCCAACATCAAAACCTGTGCATATCAGTCTAAGAAAGTATAAAGAGAAGCCTAACTAGTTTAAACTTCTGAATATAGTGCCTTGGACTACAATATTCAATTATTTTTGTTCATGAAAAATTGGTACAGTTAATGAGATCGCTACTACATGAGTTGCATTGTGCATTCAATGATTTATTATACATTTCTAAAAATTATCCCCACCATATGTCTTCATGCAATACTTAAGGGAGACTTCTTCCCAGTCACATAGCAGTCAATTGTTCATCTACTTCACTGTTGTTGAAATAAATATATAATGTGAGGTGAAAGTTTCTTTCACTTTGACCCACATCTTTGGGACGTTGATAAGATGGAAAATGAAACCATCTCACAACCATAGTTCCATTATATTTTTTAGGAATTCATTTTTTATTTTTTTTCATTTAAATACCATGCATGAAGATTTAACTTCCTTACTGAGTAATGCATTCTAAATGTGATTTACATGATAGCAATACAAAAGCCACATAAGAATTATATTACCAAGTTAATCTAAGGACCAACTACCCTCTGAGTGGTGATCTGCTTTCTTTCATTCTCCAGGTCCTTGCTTCAAATTCCTTTTCAATTAATAAAGGCAATTCACCTGAAGTTAAGCTAGACATCATCAGGAGAAGAAGGGCGAGATAGAGCTTCACGCCAATCATCAATATCTGCCATCTCAAAAGGGCTCAAATCTGGGAGCTTATGCTTACTTAAAATTGCAAAAATAGTTTGAGCTTCACCGAGAGCAGACGCTGCATTCTTTATTTCTTTTTTCCTCTCATCAATGCTGTCACCACGGCGTTCAATAGATATAACACGAGGGAGGTTCGTAAGGCAAGCTCCCAATATGTCAGCAATAGTTGTTTGTAACCATTTGAACAAATCCTCAGGAGACTCAAGCTTGTCATTGTGCTTCTCCAGAATAGTCTTACCGATCCTGTACATGGAATTGGCTGCCAATACCTTTGCAGGCCATTCACCACCACCCCCAGCTGTGAACTCCAAAACTCTTTTGGATCCTATATCCGTTAGTTTTTCGATTATCTTCTTCGTATGTTTTTCTTCATTGACCAATTTGTGGAGATCAATGTCAAGCCATTGATCAAAAATATCAATGCCACGCCATACTATATCCGCTGCTTTCCTCATGTTAAACCTCTTTAGATCATAAATATCAGTGTCACAACTCTCTATGAGCCTTACATACTTGAGGCCTTCATCTACTGCATCCTGCAACGATCTGATTGTATTTTGGTCAATGTTGGGAATTGCAACGGCAATGCTTGTGAGGGTAACCACAGGCAGAACCCAACAGTTTTGAAGCTTCTCTCCAATTGGCTGAACCTGGTCACTATCAAACTCGGCCACACTGTCGAGACCTTCTGATAAAGCTGACTCTAGAAGTTTGATCAGATGAGTAGGTTCATTCTTCCTGCCCTTCTCAATCAATTGCTTCATGTCTTGGAGACCGCTTTTCATTATCAGATCAACCCAAACATCCTCCCCTTCCAGATGCAATACAAAATCCTGCAGATTCTTCAACTCCGGTTGGTTGGATTCAGAATCCCTACAATGCCCTTTCCGCGAGCGGTAGAAGAGTCTACTGAGCAAACTCAATGGCAATATAGAAGCCAGCGAAACGAACTTGCAGAATACTACTACTGCAGTTTGCAGTCCAATGCAGGCATCAAGAAATCGAAATTTTAAGAAATAGACTATTTTTGTACATTGCCTTCTACCAATGTGGAATGGAAGAGGACTTTCTTTCCAATCTACCAACCTCTGAATCCAGTACCCCTCTATCTTAAACACATCTCTGTAGCTTCTTTTCTGACTTGGGCTTGTGAAGCTAATAGCATTGAACCATCTAATAGCTGGGGGAATTGTACCAACTACTACTGCAATCACCTGAGAAATTAAAACCAATTTAATTGACCACTTATAGTCGGATTCCCCTCTGCAGAAGTCCGAAGACAATGATATAAATGATCTGACTGAAGCTTCCAATAAAATCAGTGCACTGAGGAGGCAGAAATCTCCTGCTGTGGTGCAAGTAGCCGAGCGAACATACTGAGGACTACAAGTATGGGCCGCCATCCATCCCTTTTGTACAGCCTCTTTCAATTTATCAACTTCAAACACATCATCATTGTACACTCTATTCATAACTGGTACCTGCTTGGCAAGATACTGTCGTTCTAGCAGCTGCTGGGCTGTCGGAACTGTTAAAGCCGAAAAAACCAAGATCACGAGCAAAATCATCATGAAAAACATGATTAGGGCATGCTCGGGTAAGAACGCATAGATCACACCAGTACCCATTTGAATACCGACATTAACAATCACAGTGATCACAAGAATAGCCAAGGCGACAACATTCGAAAGCAATTCGGACGCCTCCATAGTTCCTAGAGAGGTCATGAAGTTGCCCATTGCAGTGCATATCAGGATGGTGCTACTGAGCTTGGTCAGCTGATCTTCACGGCTTGGCATGGATGTGTTCAGATCCACGGGCAGTTTTGTGGCAATGGATAATAAGGTTAAGGAAGTAGCATTAAGTGAGAAGAACTTGCATGGGAACCAGATCTTCCGGCGACGGAACGCATAAAAGGTGTCGATTCCCATGGCAACAGAGCACACCAGTGAAGCTCCAACTATGTAGAGGCCGATCCATGGCATTGGCTCGCTGAATTTCTGGTCATCAAGCTCACCAGTGGCACTGCAGCCATGTAGCCCCATCAATTCTCTTTATTATTCTTTCGCTTGCTTGTGTTCTTCTTGTCCTTCTGAAGATAACCACCAATTTACCACTGAGGTGAGGACGTACAAAAACAGAGTGAAAAAACAGAGCAAGAGGATTGCGTGGTGTGCCACACATCACCATGATGTATGTGGTACATCCACACCGTCCATCCCCATTTTTGGGGGATCTTTCTGTGGCATGGTCCAAAAAACGAGGCAGATTAAATTCTCAAGTGGACCACACCACCAAGCAGTACTTTTTTTAGGAGAATTTACATGCTTTCCATTCTTGGAGGCACTGCAAAATTTCTCAATGATTTAAAATTTATGAAATACTGCCTGGAGGAACTTACCAGAGCAGTGCTTTTTTTAAAAACGAAATTAGATTACTGCTTTCATTTATTTTTTCGTAACAATGTAGAGAATCGAGATATATGGGAGCCTATCTAACATCCAACCCGTCCAACAGATAGAGACCAACATGGTTATTAGACGAACCAAAAAGATGACAGATCCAATCATAAGGTGGGCCAATATAAAAAATAATAATTTACACCCCTAGAAATTTCCAAATTCAAGTGTAGCCTGTCTGATGATTTGATTGGCCTGATTATTTTATTTTTTTATTTTATTAGTATTATTATCATGATGGAATGCATATGATGGCTGGGTTGGATGTTACACGCATACAACATGCATACCATGTGAGTCTCACAAAATTTGACTTTCACTATTTTTAAATAAAAGATTAGATAAGGGCTTCTCTTTGTTTTTTTTCTCATCCCTCCAAAAGCACCTCCATGTGGTTCCTAATCATGTAAGCATTATTTGGTAAAATCTTTATTATCTAGGAGTTTTGCCATAAAAATCCCTATAATAAAATTACCATTGCAAAACTTATGGGCCGATCCGGGCTGACTCAGCTTAGCTCGACAGGCTGTTGTACAAGATCCAAACCCAGCCAGCTTCAAAAGTGGGATTGAATTTGAAGCCTGAGGCCGGGCCTGGGGCCTGATACTCCCATCCAAGGCCACCGTGAGACAGGCCAGTTCAGCCAATTGAAAGCCCTAATTTTAACAACTCTAGCAATGGTCCATGACTGGGAAGGTTTAGAAAAATATACAGAAGGGGACCACATTCAATCGATAAAGTTGCAGCTTGGTTAGGATCTTCGATTTATGCAAGTTTAAACATGGGAATGATCACGTGTGGGGCCCAGCTGTGATGTTTACTTGGAATCCATAGCATCCATACTAAACTCTGAATCTAGTGCACCTCCTCATTTACAGCATACATCCCAGGAATTATCAATATCCAAAATTATGGTGGGACACACCACAGCTATAGGTAGTGATGTATCACACCTAAAGACCCATATGTTACGTGGTAGGGCCCACCTGAGTTTTGAAATGGCCTCAATTTTGACGTGTGAAATATGTTCCTTCATCCTAAGGGCTATTTGGATAGGAGAAAATGGAGGTTAATGGGTGTAATTAGAAGTAAATGAAGGTAAATGATTATAAGGTGTGTTTGGATGGGAGTAAATGCATATAAATGAAATGAAATAAGAGTAAATGTGCATGTAAATGATGTAGAGAGGATTTGGAAGTAAATGCGGTGAAATACTTTTTTGAGCTCCCTTAGAGTGTGACACATGTAAACAAAGGTGCCACTACACATGTCTGCCACATGTGTCATGCTAATAATACTACAAAATAATCGAATGATCAGCTATATCACTAAAATCACACTAAAAGAATGATCCAAACCATCCAAAGAATGGCTATATAAATGGACGGTTAAAAAAGTTGATAAGTTGCTTGTTTGTGATCCTTACATTTGTGGCTTATCGGATGTTCGAATTTTGTTTTTGTTCTTTTTGCTAAAGTATATATTTCAATGGGCTCATTTTAATCATTTTATTAAACATTGCATATATACACTAAGTTGGGATATAAAAGATGATTTGGGATGTCACATATGTTCTTGCCAATATATCGAAAAATTTAAATGCGTTCTAATTCCTCCCAGATTTCAAATGTTTACTCTCATCCAAACACAACTATATAAGCCATTTATTCTCAATTCATTTACCTCCAATTCCATTTCCTATTTAGACGCTCCCATTGCCTACGACATCGACCTTCCTGCGGTTGGAAGCAAGGCAGGCCACCCTGATGTTTGTGAGAAATATTCCATCCCATCTATTTTTGCAGCTCATGTCAAGACAATTGCCTAAAAAATAGACAGATCCAGGAAAAGGTGGGGAGGGAAATAGGTGCAGTTGAAACCTTTCCAGGGTCGACCGTGATGTTTATATGGCACCCAAACTGTTCATAAGGTCATTCCCAATGAGATGAACTAAAAAACAAAAAATTAGCATGATCCAAAACTTCTATGGCCTACGATTGTTTCCAAAGTGAGCGTTCAACCCCCACTGTTTCCGGCCCACTTGAGTTTCAGATCTGCCTCATTTTTGGGTTCATGCCCTAGCATGATCTGGAAAAAAGGATGGACGGGGTGGATTTCTCACAAACATCACGTTGGGCCTAACCTAGTTTCCGACCGCAGGAACTGCGGACATGGTCGATTAATGGCATCGACGAGCTGAATTTCTCGCCGTGGAGCTCCCCACTGGCGCTGGAGCCATACAGCCCCATCAATTCTCTTTATTATTCTTTCGCATGCTTGTATGCTTGTGTTATTCTTGTCCTTTTGAAAGATAACCATAAATTTATTACTGATTTGAGAATGTAGAAAAACAGGGTGAAAAAAAAAGGAGGAGGATGCCATCAAGAAGCAACGCAAACGTGCGTTTCTCTTTCTCAGTTGAGAGAAGAATACCTTGAAATGCTCTTCCTCTACTTGCGGAAAAGCTTAGCTTGCGGAACGCCTTTGAATTCTGATCTTACCGAATCCCAATCCCGGCGGACCATTTTAAGGCTCGCTGTTCAATAGCCAGAGGGCCGTGTGGTTGGTCCTAAGAGGCCAAGGCGAAAATGGCGTCAGATTCGGAGATGATCCTGGGGAAAATCTGGATGTTTGGTCGGTGGTCATGATCGGAGGAAGTCAGGAAGAGATCGGAACTCAGAAGATGAGAGAGAAAGAGAGAGAATTAGGAAGATTTCCGAGCTCGAAATATGAGAGAGGGGGGAGGACATGGTCGGAGCTTGGATAATGAGGCGGCGTGGTTGCAGAGAGAGAAAGGGTCGCGGATTTCCTGCCAAAGCGTTTGGCAGGAAGTTCCTGCGCAAGGATGCTGGGTGGGGTCCAAAGAGATGTTTTTGAGAAATCCACCCCGTCCATCCGTTTTACGATCTTATTTTAGAATGTGCTGCTAGAAAAGAAAGCTAAAAACACTTAAGTGGGCCACACGAGAGGAAACAGTAGGAATTCAGTGAGAACTGTTGAAGCATTCTTAGGGCAATAAAAGTTTTGTATCAGGATATCTTTTCGTTGTTTTCACTTCATCCCGTTGAGAATGACCTTATAAACGGTTTCGATAGCATATAAACATCAAGGTGGAGCCCAATAAGGTTTCAACGGTAAGAATTTCTTTTACCAATTTTTCCTCTCGTGTGACCCACTTGAGTTTTTCATACCTCTCATTTTTGGTGAAACGTCATAAAATTAGCTCTAAAAACGGATGTATGGAATCGATTTCTCACATACATTTCAGTGGGCCCCACCCACCATCCGTGCCTGCGAAAGGCTTCGGCAGAAACCCATGTCCGAGAGAAAGAGTGTGATGCGGTTCTGGGATATCATGTCGGAATTCTTACAAAAACTTCCTCCTTTTTGAAAATGAAATTTACTAAATTGCCCTTGAATTTTTTTTCTTTAAAAAGCAACAATACTCTTGGAGACATTATTTTAGATAAAGAAGAGATATAAAAGCAGTCTACATTCGACCGAATAAAAATTGCAACCAATGAAACGGTTAGGATCTTCATCTATGCAAGTTTAAAGATGAGATGGTAGCGTGCGTTTAAACTCATTTTTGACGTAATCTTGTAGATCAATAAGATGCTGCCACCCGTCCACACTATCCATCAAATAACGGCAGAATTGTACTCACGCTCGAAGGATAAATTTTTACCATTTTTCCTTGAGTGATAGTCTTCTGTCATAAATGCAGTTGCACAAAAACATATGGACACTTTTAGAGGAAGCGAAGCAATGAATGACACGTAAATGTGATTCCTACGGTGAGTGATCAAGAAAGCATATCCAACACGTCTATAAAAGACTTACCGAAACAAAGATTTCATTACAAATTTAGATATGTTTGATAAGACTATTTCTCATGATTCTTTTAAAATGGGAGAACTTCTTAGAGATGTTGAAAGCTCCTGTAATGATTATGAAGATATGAAGACCGGACCAACATCTAATTAGATAGGCATCGATAGATTGACCCGGTCAAGATCCAGCAGGACTAGTTCCACCAATTCCACGGACATTTATGCTTATGATAGGGGATTTTTAAAAATGGTCTATGATCGAACATGATCCGACAAGACAAATGTTGTTGATGTCTTAAATCTGTAAACAACAAGATTTACTGATGCCATCGAGCAGGTGTAATGTGTGAGGGAGGATAAGATAGTCCAAACATGCACCTTGTAGTTCAGTTCAAATATACACCTTGTAGTTCAGTCCAAACATATGCCTCGTAGTTCCCACATATGATTATGTCACGTAGCTGCTTGTGTTGTAAGACCTTTCTTTTAATCAAGTCCCATGTAGTGTTGTATTGGCATTCACATGCCTTAGTACACGCTTTGCATGGGGTGGCAACCTGTGGGTGGATACTTGATGCCTTGTTATGTCACCCTTAGCTACTTCATGTAGTGGGAGCCGTTAATCTTGTTAGGGACACAACGGGACAGACTTCGCATTTGCATGTCTAAAACATTGCATTTCCGAGCACAAGATGAAAAAACAATAAATCTAAGGTTTTTTTTTAAAATTTTCTTCTTGTGAAATTAAACACAATCGCTAAAATTATTACATCTAAGAAGTTTACTAGGGAAAACTTTGTCAATTGATCCTAAAAGCTTGAGCTAGTACTCGCCCTTAAGCAAGTATTGTATAGCATTCACATGCCTTTTCCACTTGAACTCAACTCGGCCTTTGATGATGAGCCGTCGGTTGTCTCCTCCAAATATATGCTAAATAGGAAAGGAACAATAAGATAGCTAAAGTATATATATTAGCTTCCATATCCGACGTGCTCCACAATTAGATGCAGAATATAATAAAAATTCAGGAACATGTACCTACGTCTAAACGTTATGTTTGATACCCAAGTTAATGCTCGTGTCTAGACCCTTGAGAAATAACTATACTCCTCGAAAATCGAGGAAGGTGCGTCAGTCAATGAACATGTCATGTAGATGCTCAAACTAACCAATAAATTAGAATTAATCGAACAAATGCCAAAGAGGAGGAAACCATCATTAATGCCATCATCTTGTCATTAACATCTATGTATGATAGGTTCATTTACAATTACAACATGATTGAGCTCAAATACGACAAGAAAATTAAGTTCCACACACAATTGATCCTTTATGAGGCTGACAATTTGAGACGTCAAAATGGAAATGTAGTGCAGTTGGCTGAGGGTTCCTCTACTGGAAAGTCCAATTCTAATTTCCATCCATTTTGCCAGCTCATTTTCTTAATGTTTCTTATGGTGTGGCCCACTATAGTTTTGCATCTCCCTCACATTTATGCTCATGCCCTACAATGAGCTGGCTTTATTTGTGGATGGCATTTTTAAGTCACAAAGCAATGGTGTGGATGGCCGAAACATGGCCCGGTTTGATCCCTTTATAAACAAAATACAAGTGCCTGTTTGAATGCATGTAAGTTGGATAAAATGAAACTCAGAGGAAGTCACTTACATGTGGTGTTTGGGGGAGCCACTTACAAACAAATCTTTCAAGAAATTGCTAGCGGTTAGGGATAAAATCTTCCCAGTAAGTAACCCAACAGTCTGATTTTTAAAATTTTATTTTATGAAAGCCAACGAAACTTCAATTAGAAAACCACCATCTAAGCACTTAGACATTGGAAAACAACTACAAACTGAAATGAGAAGTTAAATTATAAACATCTATGGATTGTAAACAAGAGCCCAATCCAGAACATATCTTATGCAAGCATTCCATGTAGGGATATCGAAACCTGTGCATATGGGTCTAAGATAGTAGTTTAAAGAGAAGTCTAATTAATATAAACTTTTGAATATAATGCCTTGGACTACAATATTCAATTATTTCTGTTCATGAAATTTTGGTTCAGTCAATGAGATCACTAATACATGGGTTGCATTGTGCGTTCAAAGATTTATTATAATTTCTAAAAATAATCCCCCCACCATATATGTATGCAATACATGGTAATTTTAAGTGAGGAGACTTATTCCCAATCACAGAACAATCAATTGTTCATCTTCACTGCCCGTTGAATTGAATTTATAATGTGAAGTGAAAGTTTATTGCTCTTTGACTTACATCTTTAGGACGTTAATAAATAAGTTGGAAAACGAAACCTTCGTTATCTTCTTCTTCTTTTCTTTTTTTTTTTTTTTCTTTTTTTTTCCGTTTTTGAACTCAGATCTTTACTTGCCATAAAAAAGGAAAAACCTGTTTGTTGTAATGTGATTGGAGCACATCATCACAGACTGCATTTAATGCAACAGCGCTGAGAATGTAAGTGATGATGTGGACCAATTACAATGCAGGAAAACAGGAAAAATCTGTTTGTGACAAGCAGAGGATCAGATTTTATTTAAAAATTTTTTTTTTTTTTTTGGAATTCATTTTTTGTTAAAATCCCATGCATGAAGATTTAACTGCATTGATGAGTAATGCATTCTAAATATGATAAGCAGGATAATAATACAAAAAACCACACGAGAACTGTATTACTACCGTCTGAAAGATGATATATATGTTTTCATATAGGTCCTTCAAATTCCTACTCAATTGATAAAGGCAATTCACCTGAAGTTAAGCTAAACATTTTCAAGAGAAGGAGGGAGAGAAGGAGGTTCTCCCTGCTTTCTCGAACGCCATTCGTCAATATCTGCTATCTGAGAAGCGTTCAAATCTGAGAACTCATGCTCACTGAAAATTTTCAGAATAGTTCCAGCTTCACCGAGAATATATACCATATCCCTGGTTCTTTCTTCCCTCACTTCAATGCCGCAGCAGAAGCATTCCATGGATATCACACGAGGCAGGTTGGTAAGGCAAGCCCCCAGTATGTCAGCAATGGTTGTCTGTAACCATTTGAATAAGGTGTTGGGATTCCCAACCTTGTTTATGTGGTCCTGCAGAATAGTCTCACAAATCCGGTACATCGAATTGGCCGCCAATACCATTGTAGGCCATTCATGGTGACTTTTCTCTCCCTCGCCCCCAGCTTTGAACTTATCGATGATTTCCTTTCCAATATCTGCAAGTTTTCTGATTATCTTCTCTGTCTGTTTTTCTTCAGTGACTAATTTTCGAAGATCATGGTCAAGCCATTTATCATAAATGTCAATACCAAGCCAGACCATATCAGCTGCCTCTCTCATGTTACTCAATCCCTTTTCATCCAGGTTCCTTTCTATGAGCTTTACATACCTAAGGCCCTTATCCACGGCATGCCATAACGATCTGATTATATTTTTATCAATGCTGGGAAGTGCGATTGCAATGCTTGTGAGAGTAACCACGGGCAAAGCCCAACAGTTTGGAAGCTTCTCCCCAATTGGTGGAACCTGGTCGTGATCGAACTCGGCCACGCCACTGAAACCTTCTGATGAAGATGATTTTAGAAGTTCAATCAGATGAGTAGGTTCATGTTTCTTGCCCCTTGCAATCCATTGCTCCGTGTCTCGGCGTCCGCTTTTCATGATCAGATAGACCAAGTCTTCCTCCCCTTTCAGATGCAACACAAAATCCTGCAAGTTCTCTGACTTCGGACTCCCATGTCGCTTCCAGCAGGAGAAGAGTCTACTAAGCCAACTCACTGGCAGGATAGGAGCCAGCCCAACGAACTTGCAGACTACTACTACTGCCATTTGCATTCCGATACAGGCATCCAGAACTAGATTTTTTGAGACATGGGTGATTTTTCTAAACCGCCTGCTACTAATGCTGAATGGTAAAGGGTTTTCTTTCCATTCTGTCAGGCTCTCAAACCAGTACTCCTCTACCTTAAACTCATCTCTGCAACTTCTTTGACTCTCTAGGCTTCTGAAGCTAATAGCATTGAACCATCTAATAGCTGGGGCAATGGTACCAACTCCAACTGCAATCGCCTGAGAAATTAAAATCAATTTACTTGACCACGTATAGTCAGATTCCCCCTTGCAGAAGTGCAAGGATGAGGATCTGACTGAAGCTTCCAATAAAATGAGTGCACTGAGGAGGCAGAAAGCTCCTGAAGCAGTGCAAGTAGCCGAGCGTCCTAGAACGTACTGAGGACTACTAGTATGAGCCAACATCCAATACTTGTTTACAGCCTCTGTCAATTTATCAACGTTGGACACCTCCGCACCAGGAGAAGCCAGTGCATGCTTCTTATCATACTGTTTTTCCAGCAGCTGCTTGGCCGTTGGAACTGTTAAAGAGGAAGAAACCAAGATCACAAGCAAAATGATCATGAAAGACAAGATTACGGCGTGTTCGGGTAAGAAAGCATAGATCACACCAGTACCCATTTGAATAGCGACATTAATGACGACAGTGATCACAAAAATAGCCAAGGCAAAAACGTTGGAGAGCATTTCAGAGTCCTTCATAGTTCCTAGAGAGGTCATGAAGTTGCCCATTGTAGTGCAAATCAGGATGCTGCCGCTGAGCTTGGCAAGCTGTTCTTCACGGCGTGGCATAGATGTGTTCAGATCCACTGGAAGTTTTGTAGCGATGGATAAGAAGGTTAAGGAAGTGGCATTGAGTGAGAAGAACTTGCAAGGGAACCAGAGCTTCCGCTGACGGAACCCATAAAAGGCGTCGATTGCCATGAAAAGTGCACACACCAGTGAACCTCCAGCTATGTAGAGGCCGATCCATGGCATCGGGTGGCTGAATTTCTCGTCATTGAGCTCGCCAGTGGCGCTGCAGCCATGCAGCCCCATCTTTTCTCTTTATTATTCTTTTGCTTGCTTGTGTTCTTCTTGTCCTTTTGAAAGATAACCATGAATTTCTTACCAAGTGAGTATGTAGAAAAGCAGAGTGAAAACAAAAGGGATGACATCAAGAAGCAACACAAAAGAAGAATACCTTGAAATGCTCTTCCCCCAGCTAGACGGCCAAAGTCCCTCCAACTCCCGCACTTCTCTACTTGAGGAAAATCTCTGCTCGCAGAATGCCTTTGAATTATGTTCTCATTAAAGCTCAATCCAGCACTAAGGAGGTGACTCTTTTCTAAGTGTCTCACAAGAGGAAGATTTGCTATTGTCCAATTCCTTTCTTTCCATAAACACCACATGATGCTAATGTGCTTTCCTTGCTAAGGCAGTTGTTAGATACTGATGTCTGATTTAGAGTACTAGCATCTTGAAGGTGTTCTCTGCCTTTTCATACATCATTGCTTGTCCTGAGAAAACCGAATATATGTTGGTGTTGACTTTTCTTGAATGGTAAGAAACATGGAAATTCTGCAAATGATGAACTGCATGTAGCTAGATCCACACCATCCAAATAGACATTTCGACAGAAAATTGACATTTTGAAAAAGAAAATTAATTTGTTAAAAGAATTTGATAATGATTAGAAAAATGAGATTTTAAAAAAAGCTGAGATTTTGATTTTAAAAAAATTGACATTTTGAAAAACAAAATTGATAAGTTAAAAAAAAAATAAATTGTGATTTTGAAAAAAAAATAAAAGTTTAGAAGTTTGGAAAAAAATGACAATGTTTGAGAAATTTTGAGATTTCAAAAATTTTTTAGATAAAAAAAATTGATTACTTTAAAAAATTTTGTGATTTTGAAAAACAGGAAGTTTGAAAAAGAAATAACAATGTTGGAGAAAAATTGAGATCTTGAAAAGAATTGAGATTGAAAAAAAAAAAAACTGAGATGTTGAAAAACTGATATTATAGCCCAAGTATGATAGAAGTGTGATTACTAGAATAACGTACAATGATGAATTGATCAATTTCTATGATCAGGCCATTAGCTTCACAATTTTTGGGATCACTTCTTAAAATAAGATGGGAAAACATATGGACAGTGTGGATTTACAAAAAATACATCAAGGTGGGCCCTACAAGATTAGGTAACACCCATTAAGGGAGAGTGAATTAGGTGTGGCCCCGACCTCACGCAACACAGTGCGGCCCTAAATGTGGGGCCCACCTTAATGATGTGTTGTATATCCATGTCGTCCATTTGTTTCTCCAACCCATTTTTGGGCAGGGTATAAAAAAATGTGCAGATTTAAATCTTAGGTGGACCACACCATCGAAAAGAGTGGTAATAAAGTTCCTCACCATTAAAAATTACAAAGGGCCCATCGTAAGGTTTTAGTAGTGTTTATTTGCAATCCAACTTGTTGATAATGTCAAGAAGATCTGGATGAAGGGAAATTACAAAGATCAAATTGATCCAAATTTTGGCCTACAGAAGGTTTTTAATGGTTATTCATCAATGTTTTGATTGGTATGGCCCACTTGAGATTTGGATCTTCTTATGATTTGGAATCACACGCTAAAATAGGATAGATGAACATATGGACGGTGTGGATATAGAGAAAAAACATCAAGGTGGGCCCTACACAGTTAGAATAACACCCATGAAGGAGTTACTACGTAATAGCTAATCTGCTGTCATTCCCGAGCCAAACGTGGATTATCTATTGAACCCAACAATAGCAAGTTTTGCTATTGATGTAACATTACCATGTTTTTTGGGCCCCTCCATGATGAGAATGTGTGCTTCTTTAAGCAGGTTGTTGCTATAAAACAATTGGATAGAGATGGACTCCAAGGAAGTAAGAATTTTTTTTGTGGATGTTCACAATATTGGAAGACCATTTTCATGGTAAGATGGCAATGCTACCACGCTACAGTTTTTGGATATCAATTATATATCTAGTTTAGTTTGCTATTCAGACTAATTGAGCATCCAAATACACTTAAAAATTATATTTGGCCGTTTTTTGAATTTTGTGAATGAGGTTCTTATTAAAGAATCTTGTGAATTCTTCAAAAAACAACGAATACAATTGTTTTTTTATTGCAGAAATTTTAGCAACGGACCAAATCCGTTGCAAAGTTCTAAACAAGTCAAAAATGAACAGCGGATTTGAAGTCCGTTGCTTTTCTTAGGAGCAGCCACGGACCGCATCCGTCACCAAAATTTATATGGACGAATAATCCATGTGGGTTTTTCCATAGTTCAGCAACAGATTTTAAATTTTTGCAGTGGATAGGATTTGTCACTTGTATACGATGGAATGAAACTGTCGCACTTTCACGATGGATCCCATCCATCATTCAAATTGTCCAACACAGCAAACTGCGACCAATTACGAACATCATTAATTTCGTTTTGCGACGGACCTAATCCATCACAAATTCACGATTTTGGCAGTGTTTCTTGATTTATTTATATCTTTGAAATTTTATTTTAAAAAAAAAAAATCATTTACAATGTACAATTTGATCTGTGATTCAATACAATTCTACCCTTTGCCTAATGAAAATGATTTTGACAACATTGCCTAAGAAGTTTTTAATGGTGGGCGCTTAATCACTACTGTTTCATGTTTC
Organism: Magnolia kwangsiensis; assembly: GCA_037074715.1. NCBI lineage: Eukaryota > Viridiplantae > Streptophyta > Magnoliopsida > Magnoliales > Magnoliaceae > Magnolia > Magnolia kwangsiensis. The sequence goes on along the minus strand of CM073576.1, from coordinate 17,203,335 downwards.
TTGTGGTGCGGTCTAACTGAGATTTGGATTTAGTTCATTTTTTATTTTTATTTTTTGCTCTCCTTGAAATGGATGGCAAAACAGGTGGGCCCGATGTTCGGGGCCGCACCGCTTTGTCAAAGATTGCAGCCGTTGGATTACATTGAGGCAATAGTTGAGTAAATGAGAAGCGCAAATGACTTATATTCAAATAAGGAAAAACCGTCATTATGACGGTACTTACACCACATCTTATTGTCGCTCATCCAAACAGGTCCTAAATCTCAGGCTCAAAGATTTGACTGCCTTGATGAGTAATGCATTCTAAATATGATCCACATGATACTAATACAAACAGCCACATGAAAACTATATTACAACATTAATCTAAGGACCAACTACCCTCGGAATGATGATCTGCTTTCACTCTCAAGTTCCTTGCTTTGAACTCCTCAATTAATGAAGGCAATTCACTCATAGTTAAGCTAGACATTATCAGCAGGAGAAAGGAGACATGGTTTTCTCAGCTTGCTCAAACGCCATTCATCAATATTTGCCTTCTGATCAGGGTCCAAATCTGGGAACATACGCTCTCCTAAAATTACCAGAATAGTTTCAGCTTCACCAAGAAGATAGGCAGCGTCCCTAACACTGTCTTCCCTCACTTCAATGACGCCACAAATGCATTGCATGGATATAACACAAGGCAGGTTGGTAAGGCAAGCACCCAAAATATCAGCAATGGTTTTTCTTAACCATTGGAACAACTTGTCCCAAACTTGTCTTCATAGTCCTGTAGAATAGTCTCACCGATCCTGTACATGGAACTCCCAGCCAATACTTCTACAGGCCATTCACCAGGTCCTGTCTCTCTGACACGCCCATCTGTGAAATTTCGAACACTTTCCTTTGCTATCTCAGAAAGTCTTCCGATTATCTTCGCTGCGTATTTTTCTTCAGTAACCAATTTGTGGAGATCCTTGTCGAGCCAATGATCATAAACATCAATGCCATGCCAGACATCATCTGCTGCCTCCCTCATTCTACTTGACTCATTGGCATCCAGGTTCGCTTCTATGAGCCTTACATACCTGAGGCCTTCATTTACAGCTTGCCATAATGATCTGATTGTATTTTCATCAATGTAGGGAAGTGCGACAGCAATGCTTGTGAGGGTAACCACAGGCAGAGCCCAGCAGTTTGGAGGCTTCTCTCCAATCGGGGGAATCTGGTTGCTATCAAACTCGGCGACGCCGTTGAAACCTTCTGATAAATTTGATTTTAGAAGGTTAATCAGATCAGTAGGTTCATTGTTCCTGCCCCTTTCAATCCGTTTCTCTGTGATTTGCTGGCCACTTTCCATGATCAGATGGACTAAATCATCCTCCCCTTCAAGATGCAATACAAAACCCTGCGGGTCCTCTGACTCCCATCTGTTAGATTCCAAATTCCTCTTGACGCTTGCAGCAGCAGGGTAAGAATCTACTGAGCCAACTCACTGGCAGTATAGGAGCCAGCCAAACGAACTTGCAAACTAGTACTACTGCAGTTTGGATTAGAATACAGGCTACTGCAGTTTGGATTAGAATACAGGCATAGAGAATTCCATGTTTTGAAATATGGGCAATTTTCCTACATCGTCTGTTACTAATGCGGAACGGTAATGGGCTCTTATTCCATTTTACTAGCCTCTGAATCCAGTACTCCTCCACCTTAAACCAGCTTCCTTTTGGGCTCTCAGGGCTTCCTTTTCGGCTCTCCAGGCTTCTGGAGCTAGTAGCATTGTACCATCTAATAGCTGGGGCAATGTTACCAACTCCGACTGCGATCACCTGAGAAATTAAGATTAATTCAATTGACCACTTATAGTCGGATTGCCCGCTGCAGAAGTCCGACGATGATGAAGTAAATGCTCTGACTAAAGCTTCCAATAAAATCAGCGCACTGAGGAGGCAGAAAACTCCTGAGGCAATGCAAGTAACCGAGCGTCCCAAAACGTACTAAGGACTAGAAGAATGGGCCATCATCCAATACTTGTTTACAGTCTCTTTCAATTTATCAACACAGAACACCTCAGCCTTGTCCACTTCTTCATCAAAAGCCAGTTTATGCTTCTTCTTATACTGATGTTCCAGCAGCTGCTTGGCTGTTGGAACTGTTAAAGCAGAAGAAACCAAGATCGCAAGCAAAACGATCATGAAAAACATGATTATGATGTGCTCAGGTAAGAAAGCATAGATCGCACCGGTAACCATTTGAATACCAATGTTAACGACCTCGGTGATCACGAGAATTACCAAGGCAAGAACGTTTGAGAACAATCCAGAGTCCTCCATAATTCCTAGAGAGGGCATGAAGTTGCCCATTGCAGTGCAAATAAGGATCGTGCCGCTGAGCTTGGTCAGCTGTTCTTCACCACGTGGCATGGATGTGCTCAGATCCACGGGCAGTTTTGTGGCAATGGCTAAGAGGGTCAAGGAAGCAGCGTTGAGTGAGAAAAACTTGCATGGGAACCAGAACTTCCGGCGACGGAATCCATGAAAGGCGTCGATTGCCTTGGAAAGCAAGCAAGCAAGTGAAGCTCCAGCTATGTAGAAGCCGATCCATGGCAATGGTTCGCTGAAGTTCTCGCTGTCAAGCTCACCAGTGGCACTGCAGCCATGCAGCCCCATCTATTCTCTTGTTATGCTGTCACTTGCTTGTGTTCTTCTTGTCCTTCTGAAAGATAACCATGAATTTACTAGTAAGGTGAGAATGTAGAAAAGCATAGTGAAAACAAAAGGGATGCCATCAAGAAGCACTACAACCGTGTGTTCTTCTTGTCAGTTCATAAAAGAAAACCGGAAATGCTCTTGCCTCAGCTCGCTGCTGCAATAGCCAAAAGGCCGCGTGGGTTGGTCCTTAGAGGCCGTGTGCTTTGGTCTGGTTGTTTGGTATTTATAAGGTGAGAATGGCGTCAAATTCAGGGCTGATCCCGGCAAAAATTCAAAGATTGGCCGAAGGCGATGACAGGAGAAAGGAAGAGATGAGAGCCTAGAAGATGAGAGAGGAATATTACAAAGCTTAGAAGACGAGAGATAAGTTTTTTTTTTTTTTCTCTTTGCCACACTGGTGTATCAATGTATATCAAGAGACTTCAACACTCCAACAATCCCCTACACGTGCAGAGTTAGGGATATGCCTGACGTTCTGTATTTTTTAAACTTCGCAAGGGAACATACTAGGTAAGGGTGGAGGAACACAACTCATTTTAAATGATGAAAATAAACATACTAGGTAAAGGTGGAAGAACACTCAACTCATTTCAAATGATGAAAATGTCAAACAACCAAATTTGCTCTTAAAGCTTGAGCTGAATTCATTTTAAATGATGAAAATGTCAAACAACTGGTTGCTCTAAAAGCTCAAGCCGTTAGAGGACGAGGAACAACACCACAAGGGAAGATACTGGGTAAGGGTGGAGGAACACAACTCACACAATAAATGAGCCAGATTGAGGGATATTTGCTACTCCCAGGATTTGAACACTTAACCATTGACTCTGATATTATGTTAAACAACCAGTTGCTCTAAAAGCTCAAGCCGTCCTTCCATTTCAAGATGGGTGTATAACAGGATGGACCTATTGTTTCAAGCCATATGGTCCACTTGAATTTTGGATCTACCTCAATTTTTTGCCCACCCCTAAAATGAGCTGGTTAAAATGAGGAGCAGGATTGATATCTCAAAAATATCAGTGGGCTAGCTTCACGACCTTTTCAGCAGTCATATTGAGAGAGAGGTTGTTTCAATGGTGGCATTCAATGCAAACTGTTTCAAGCCATGTAGGTCAATTGAGCTTTGGATTTGTTTCATTTTTGGGCCCACTCCCTCAGTGATCTAGTGAAACTGGTGGATAGGGTGGATTATCGAAAACATCACGTTGGGCCCCACGCTCAGTTTCAATACCACTGTTTACTTATGTATGATTGCATGATGATGTATGTGTTTTATCCCGGCTGTCCATATGTTTTGCCCCCTCATTTTAGGGCATGGGCGACAAATGAGGCTGATCCAAAGTTCAAGTGCACCACACTGTCAAAAACAGTGGGAATAATGACATCACCATTGAAACCTAGCTAGCCAAGGCCCATAACGATGTTTTTTTGAGAAATCTACTGCATCCATCCATCTTACCAGCTCATGTTAGTGGGTGGGCCCAAAAATGAGCGAGTCCAAAACTCAAGTGGGCCGCAAGGAGGGAAACACTGGAGAGGAAATGCCAACCATTGAAATCTTCCCGGAGTCCATGTTTGATAATATGCCATTCAAACAGGTCATAAAGTCATTCCCACTAGAATGAACTAAAAAAATTCAAATATAATAGCCTGATCCAAAACTTCTGTGGGCCCACGACTGCCCCACGAATGTTTCTATCATTGTTGTTTAATACCAACTATTTTGTGCTATGTGGCCACTAGAGTGTTGGATCTGCCTGATATTTTGGCCCACCACCAAAATTTATGTGGCTAAAATGGTGGGTGGGTTGGATTTCTAAAAAACATTACAGCTGACCCCACAACTTTTTCAGCCAGAGCGCGTTCCACGGTCGGCTTTCAATACTATTGTTTCCTATCATGTGGCCCACTTGAGTGTTGTATATGCCTGATTTTTCGCCAACCCCCTAAAATTGTGTGGCTGAAATGGTTGATGCATTGAATTTCTCAAAATCATCATGGTGAGCCCCACGACCTTTTCAGCCAGAAAGGGTTCAATGGCCAGCATTTAATATCATTTGGTCCTGCCATGTAGCCCACTTAAGTGTTGGTTTTACTTGAATTTTGTGACCACGCCTAAATTTATATATGTGAGTAGAATGATAGACGGATTGAATTTCTCCAAAACATCACAGTGGGGGCCCACGACTTTTTTAACTGGCTATGATTGCAATCCAAAGAGAGTTCAATGCTTGGCATTCAATACTCTGGCCGTGTGGCACAATTGAGTTTTACACCTACCTTATATTTTGTCTCACACCCCATTACGTGTGGACAAAACAGATGGACAAGGTTCAAAAACATCACGGTAGGATCCAGTGCTTCAACGGTAGCCATTCACACTGTATTGTTTTCAGCCTTAGGGTCCACTTAAATGTTCAATCTTAGTGTCCTACCATGGGATAGGGGTGTCAATGGGCTGGGCTCAAGCCTGCAAAAGTGAGAATTTTGAATAGGGCGGCCCGAGGCCCAGCCCAAAATAGTTCAAATTCTGGGCTGGGACTAACCCTAGGCCCGGCCCGTTGATAGCCCTAATTAGAGTGGATGAACGGCCTAGAATTCAACAACAGCGCCCATGAATCCCACCGAACTTTTAGTCTCCAAATATCTCTTCCCGACGTCAACTAATGGGGTAGACCGTAGACCAATAAACATGGTATGCAAGGGTAAAGTGACCTTTTACGAGATAACGAACCTTTTCATTAACCAGCCATATGTCAAAGTCAAATGAGGTAATTTTTTACAATATTTGAAAATGGTACGTCGATACTTAGAAATATTTTAAAAGCATGTGCTGATTTGTCAATAAACTAAAATGCAGATGGTTGTATGATAAAAACTCTTTTATATATTTTATTAGGATTTTTTTCTTTCAAAAAAAAAAATATATTATATGTGTGGATTTTACCACAAAATTCCTCCCATTACCACAATGGGTCCACGATACTAATTTACAAGGTGGTGATCCTCAGGGAATGATATTACTAAATTATCCTATATATTTTTTCTTTTAAAAGTGATAAAGCTGAGAATTGTGAGGTACACATGGCATGCGTATGATATCCAACCTGCCTAATATATGTACCCTACTATGATGACCACTCAAAAATTTTAATTAATTGAATCATAAGATGGGCTACACATGAATTGGGATGTTTTTGAACGTTCTAGACTTATATTCTTATGGTGTGGTCCACCTTCTAGTTAGATCTGCTAGAATTTTCACTTGTGTAATCTTCATGATTGGATGCATATGTTGGATAGATTGGATGCCATACAAGTAGATTGTAGTGCCCACAATTTTGACCTCATCACTTTTTAAAAAGTGACTAATGAGGGCATTTTTGTAATTTCATCCATCAGAAGGGGATCCACCACCGTTTATTTTTCCTTGACAAAGTGGAGAATTCAAATTTATGGGATTTATGTAATATGTGTCTGACATCTAACCGGTCCAACAGATGAAGAGATAATACTAACAAAAAATTGGGCCAATCAATTCATCGATAGGATACAATTAAACTTAAATATTTTGAGTGGTGTATATTATTTTTTATAGATTGGCTCACCTTATGATTGGATCTGCCAATTTTTTGTTAGTTTAATAATCATGCGAGTGTTCACTCCCCAAGTGCAGGGTTGTGATGTAGTAATAACTCGGTAAGACCGAGGTCGAATCCCAAGGGACTGAAACTTGTACGTTATCTAAAACTAACTAGAACTAGAACTAGGCTAAGATGAATTCTAAATCAATTAGCAATGGTGGAATACTTGTAGAATAATTAATCTAAAACTTAGGAAACAAATCAGAGATACGAAACTAGGGATTCAGAGGATCCACTTGTAGAGATCAGGGAGAACTTATGCTTGCATCAAAAATTATGGAAATTATTGAACTTCCGTTGATCTAGTTTTCGAAGAGATGAAAGGTGTATGAATTAGAATGGATTCCATCACCAAACCATGCCCAAGAGACTATGACAAACAACAGAATTAAACTAATTACCAACCAATCACATGCTATGAAAGTTAGGAAGGGTACTGTCATCCAACCATGCCCAGGAGACTATGGTGAACAACATGGCTTCCTGACGTCATAAACATAAAGGAAAAAGGACATGCTCCAAGCCATTGCAGACCCATTGTAATTTCTGTCACAACAGACCATTAAAAACTAAACAGAACATGCCATTAATAATCAACTAAATTCAACGTCAATTCATAAATAAATAAATAAATAAAAACATAAATTAAAACCTCCCATCTCATTACAAGCTTTGCCTCTTAGCCCTAACTAAGAGGTTTAGCCAGACATGGATGGCTGGATCTCTTAAATGAAAACAAAAGAAAGAAGAAGAAAAAGAAAAAAATAATAAATAAGAAAGAAAACTAAAAAACCTCTGTCTCTCTCTCTTCTCTCTAATCCACGTCTAAACCCAAGCCTCCACGTTTCTCTTTTTCTTCCTTCCTAGCCTGAATGAATGCTCCCCATGTCCAAAACCCCCTTTTATAGCAGCTGGAAGGCTGGAGGCAGTGACAGAGTTGTAGCAGGACACGGAGTGTAATTTTTGCAGCCAAGTTCGGTGCCTCAAAACACGCCACTTTCCTCGCTCAAATTTTAAAGAAACACTGTCCCTTAATACTTTCTTGGGTTCTCTACATGATAGACGGTTCAGATATCCCATATGATCAAAGATGGTGGGCCAAAACCGCCTGAAAAAGTCAATTTTCACGGATGTGCGAAATCTTTCGCACCATTTCACTGTTGTGATCGGTGGGCCCCATAGAAGCATTTTCTGAAAAATCCACCCCGTCCATTGGATTCAGAATAAAATTTCAGTCAAGAATGGGTGGTTTTGAACGTCCATTGACGTGGCCCAGAGAAGAAATCACAAAAGAATCAGTTTTGAACGTTGCAGGGCAGCCCTTTTGTGGCCTCTTTATCTCACACGTGTGCACGCATGGGTGAAAAGTGACAACATGGTTTTGTAGTGCTCGCGGCTGTCTACACGGTGAATGGTTTGGATTGAGCTTATGGGGCACGTGTGGGGCCCACAGCTGATCGCAAAAACTTACGCGGACGCGAAAGCGGAAGCTTCTTCCGCTGTGATGATCGGTGGGGTCCACTGAGCTTTCTTTTTAAAAATCCACACCGTCCATTGGCTTCAGGACGAAAAATCGTCCAGGAAGGTAAAGTTCAGTTTGATTTCAATGTGGCCCACAAAATCTGTAACCCAGCCGTCCATCCTGCGTTTTCCATCCATCTACGTCCGTACCTGTGCATGGGATCAAAAGGACGGCTTGGTGAGGTTAATATTCCCCCTTTACATGCAATGGACGGATCTGATCTCTCAAAATATCGACGAGTGGGGTCCACAGTCGATCCCTGGCGTCGGCAGCGAAGACGCTGGCGTCTTTGGAAATTTTTGAGAAAAAATTCGTCGGTCAGCATAATGCTGACCGATTTGCTTGCTTCGGTGCACGGGCGGTCACGCATGGGCTGTGCACACGCACATGTAAGGTGGGCCCCAAATTGATGTTCATGCAAGATCCAATCCGTCCATCCACTTCCTCACCTCATTTAAGGAGTTGAGACCAAAATTAAAGCAGGTCCAGATACCAGGTGGACCGCAAATCAATAATTTTTGGGCTGATTTATCTGTTGGGCCACTTCCAACTGGATCCAACGGCCGAAATTTGACGTGTACGGTTACTTTATATTCTTCAGGCCATATATGAAGTTTCGAGCCGAATGGATGGTGGGAACCTCGTGATCTTGCATTCTGGACGTCCTTCAGGCCACTTGAGCTTCAATTTCTTACTTTTCTCGAATTTCTGACCGTGTATATTTTTCAATCTTGGTCCCCTGGAGTGTGTCCCTTGCCTTTGGCGTCATCAGATCGTTAAATCTCAACTTTTAATGTCCTTTTTCCATCCATGCTCATAAAATCACCTTGCAACACAAGAATGAGAAAACGAGCCATTAGATAGCATTATATTTGTAAATCCAGACAATATCTGGGGTCTAATATGCAATATTTGACCCTCAACACAACCCCCAACCAGTATTTTGCTAGTCCCGAGCAAAGTATGCGAAAAATAAGTTGAGAATTATAGGAGAACTTTCTATGAAATCGAGTGAGATTTTGAACAAAATACGAGAAATGTAATATTCATGAATGTTAGAAATTGTTTTCTCCTGAGCTCAAGCGTACGGTAGACTTCATAATCAAGTGTAAAGTATTAATCCATCAATTAGAAAAATTTTAAACATTGAGATCCATGGATGTATAATCTAATCTCGGCTTATCATTATTAAGAGATCCAATCGTCAATTTCATGATATCATTGGTAACCAACAAGAAAATTCATGACAACCAAAACTTAATCCAAAACTTGCCTCATAGATTAACCTATTAACTTGTAATTTTTCTGTTCAAAGTAATGCCAAGGAAGGGGAATCAAATCCTCACCTATAGGGAGCAAACCTATGGTGAAGATCGTACATCTGACTCTTTTTCACATATCATTCAAGGGGAATTAACTCTACACATATAGGGAGCAAACCTATGGTGAAGATTAATTATCCAACCTTTCCAATTTTTATACCATGATGGCAAGATATTTCAGGCTGGTTCCTTTCGTGCTTAGTGATTACCAAATTAATCCTTCGATATGGAACTGAAATCTTAATGTGTAAGCAAGACGTGTCCTGAAATCATAATTCAATCAATGTTTAAAATCTCTAATCATGGATTGATAATTCAAACTCAACTGTGGAATCTATCAAGTAGCTAAATCCAAGAGTCATAAATTACCAACATCACGTATCTTGTAATTCTAAATCAAAGATAGATGTCAAAATCACATTGAATTTACAAGAAATGTCAGAAAAATTTTGAAAATTTTCACAATTTTCACAATTTTTGCTCAAGACCAAGAAAATACTGATTAGGAAGCCTAATCTCCCACCCCCAACCTAAAATCTACATTGTCCTCAATGTAAAAGATATAAACATTTAATGCACATGGGACAACGAAAGTAAAGTGATGGAAAGATAGTACCTGAATAACGAATCAAGAGGATTTTTCCATTAGATCACGGCATGGAAGCTTGTTAGCACGAGAGAAAAAGCAGAACAAAAATAATAACGAATAAAATCCTACCTATACCACTTTCGCAGGTGCTCTCGATTGCATTTAGCGTATGCAACAAGCCTTTAAACCCCTAGGTTACCCCTAGTGGACGAGTTGTAGTCTCGTGAGGGTTTGCAGTAATGTTACCCACAAACATTGAATCATCTAACTAGAAAAATGAAATGAAAAGCTGGGTTGCCTCTCTGGAGCGCTAAATTTACCGTCTTCAGCCAGACAAATAAAGCAAAAATCCTAGTCCTATGAAAACGATAAACCTACCTATACCTCCATCAGACTAGGAGATCAGTCCTGGTAAACAGGAGTAATTAGAAGCATGGACATGTCCTCTGAATCAAATGTCTCGACAAATGGCTTTAATCGATGTCCATTTACTTTAAACTCCTTGCCATTGTCGGGATCTTTTATCTCGATGGCCCCATGAGGATAAGCAGTAACAACAATGTAAGGGCCGGTCCAACGAGATCGAAGCTTACCCGGAAAGAGATGTAGTCGAGAGTCATACAAGAGGACTTTCTGACCGGGCGTGAATGATTTCCGTATAATATGTTGATCATGAAACGCCTTCATCCTGTCCTTATAAATTCTCGAGTTTTCATATGCATCGTTGCGAATTTCTTCCAGTTCATTTAATTGAAGTTTGTGTAGCGAACCAGCGTTGTCCAGATTGAAATTTAGATTTTTAATCGCCCAGTATGCTTTATGTTCCAATTCCACCGGCAAGTGACAAGCCTTTCCATAGACAAGTCTAAAGGGAGATGTTCCAATAGGAGTTTTAAAAGTAGTATGGTACGCCCATAAGGCATCGGTCAATCGGATTGACCAGTCCTTACGATCAAGGTTAACCGTTTTAGTGACATAGTCTACGGCGAGTAAAATATATAGATTTCCAAATGATTGGGGAATGGTCCCATGAAATCAATGCCCCAGCAATCAAATGCTTCAATGATAATTATGGGATTCAAAGGCATCATATTTCGACGGGACAGTGCTCCCAATTTTTGATAACGCTCACAAGCTTTGCAAAACTCATGAGTGTCCCTGAGCATAGTGGGCCAGTAAAAGCCACACTGTAGAATTTTAGCCATTGTCTTTTTAGCAGAAAAGTGACCACCACAGGCCTGTGAGTGACAGAAGGAGATGACACTCTGATGCTCATCGTCTGACACACATCTCCTTAGGATTTGGTCTGGGCAATATTTAAACAAATATGGATCATCCCAAAAAAAGTTACACACCTTGGTAAAGAATTTCTTCTTATCTTGTGACGTCCAGTGTGTCGGTATGGCACCTGTAACAAGATAATTAGCAATATCAGCGAACCAAGGTGAATGGGAGACTCTAAACAGTTGTTCATCAGGGAACATGTCATTGATATGGGTCGCCTCAAGGGAATCAGAGGTATTAAGGCAAGAAAGATAATCGGCCACTACGTTCTCTACTCCCTTTTTATCTTTGATTTCCAAATCAAATTCTTGGAGTAGAAGGATCCATCGTATCAAGCGGGGCTTAGAATCATTCTTAGGAAGAAGATACTTAAGTGCCGCATGGTCTGTGTAAATGATGATCTTGGATCCGATCAGGTAGGATCTAAATTTGTCCAAAGCAAACACTACGGCTAAGAGTTCCTTTTCCGTAGTCGAGTAGTTCACTTGGGCAGGATTTAGAGTCCTACTTGCGTAGTGAATAACGTAATACCGCTTATCTTTTCTCTAGCCTAGAACCGCTCCAAGAGCATAATTAGAGGCGTCGCACATAAGTTCAAAAGGAAGACTCCAGTCGGGTGGCTGCATGATAGGTACAGTGGTTAACATGCCCTTAAGCTTGGTGAAAGCTTCTTGGCACTGCTTAGTCCACTCGTATGATGTATCCTTTTGAAGAAGATTACATAAAGGACGAGATAGAAGACTAAAGTCCTTTATGAATCGTCTGTAAAAGCCTGCGTGTCCTAAGAAGGATCGCACGTCTCTGATATTCTCGGGTGGAGGTAGGTTAGAGATAAGATCAATTTTTGCCTTATCTACCTCGATTCCTTTGGTCGAGATGATATGTCCAAGGACAATTCCCTTTTGAACCATAAAATGACACTTCTCCCAATTAAGTACCAAATTTTTTTCTTCACATATTTTCAGCACACATTTAAGACTTGCTAAGCATTCGCTGAAAGATGACCCAAAAACAGAGAAATCGTCCATGAAGACCTCTAGATATTTTCCCACCATGTCAGAAAAGATACTCGTCATGCATCGCTGAAAGGTGGCAGAGGTATTACATAACCCGAATGGCATCCTTCTGTAAGCAAAGGTGTCATAGGGACATGTAAATGTGGTCTTTTCCTGATCCTCAGGGGCGATTTCAATCTGATTATTACCTGAATACCCATTAAGAAAACAATAATAGGAATGACCAGCTAGCCTTTCCAAGATTTGATCAATGAAGGGCAAAGGAAAGTGGTCTTTCCTTGTGACGGTATTTAGCTTTCTGTAGTCAATGCACATTCTCCAACCAGTAGTAACTCTAGTCGGCACGAGTTCATTATTGGCATTGGATACGATAGTGATCCCGGACTTCTTAGGAACTACTTGAGTTGGACTCACCCATTGACTATCGGATATGGGGTAAATGATCCCCACTTCCAATAGTTTAAGAACCTCGGCATTAACCACTTCCTTCATATTTGGATTTAGTCTACGTTGTGATTGCTGAACAGCCTTTGCATTGTCCTCAAGATATATATGGTGAGTACAAATCGATGGGTTAATTCCCTTGAGGTCCGCTATCGTCCATCCAAGAGCTCGCTTATGCTCAATAAGAGTAGATATCAGCATACTCTCCTGTTTTTTCTCCAGGTGGGCAGAGATCACCACCGGATATGTCTCATCTTGACCTAAATAGACATATTTTAAATCAGAGAGTAAAAGTTTTAGGTCAAGCTTCGGTGGCTTGAGGTTAGACGGTAGAGGCACTACATCAGTTTGGGGCAATTCTTCAATGTGTGGCCTCCACCGGTTAACTTCAAGTACCGGTGTAGTATCAAGCATGGCACATGTCTCCCTAATTATATCATCATCAAGATCATGGGAGTGGGCCAGGCACGTCTCTAGAGGATCAGAGGATAAGGTGAGAGGCGTTCTATCTTCCACAAAAGAATCAATCATGTTAACATCGTGGAAATCGTCATCATCCTCTGAGTTGCTGCCGTTATTGAAAAAGATATTCGATTCCAATGTCAAATTTTCAAAGGACATAGTCATGACACCATTCCTGCAATTGATAATTGCATTTGAAGTGGACAGGAATGGGCGACCAAGAATGACGGGAATCTGAGTGCTCGTGTCATTGATGGGTTCGTGGTCCAAGATGATAAAATCAACAGGGTAGTAGAATCTATCCACCTGAACCAACACATCCTCGATGATCCCTCTTGGTATACGAACAGAACGATCAGCAAGTTGTAGTGTGGTTCGAGTGGGTTTTAATTCACCCAAACTTAACTGTTGGTATACCGAGTAGGGAATCAGATTGACGCTTGCTCCTATGTCAAGAAGTGCGTGGTCAATTTGATAGTTCCCGATTACACATAATATGGTAGGGCAACCCGGATCTTTGAATTTTTGCGGCACATCTTGTTTCAGGATGGCACTCACTTTCTCAGTCGTTTAGTAGTGCATAAATCCTTTAGAAATTTAGCATATGAAGGAATCTGTTTTACAACGTCAAGCAGAGGAATGTTGACTTTCACTTGTTTCAACACCTCTAGGATATCCTGAGAGTTAGATAAACGTTTTGGTTCAACCAACCGTTGGGGAAACGGAGCAACTGGCTTTTCTAGAGGTTTCGGTTCAAATTTTTGTGGGGCGCCACTAGATCCATCATTGTTGTCCTCTTCTGGTTCTTGAGGCTTTTCGGGCCTAACCGGAAGGGTTTTATCAATAACCTTCCCACGCCTAAGAGTGGTGATGGATTTAGCGTGCCCCATTTGATTTGAAGAGCTGGGATCACCTGTCTCATATTGCGGTTTCGGATTAGGGAGTGATTGTGCAGGGAGCATCCCTTTTTCCATAGCTGTCATACGTAAATCTATTTTTTGCATAAAATCTGAAATTCCTTGCATTGTCCGGGCCAGCTCTTGTATGGAAATTTGAACCGATTCTTCTTGAGGTTTCCCTTGATTTGGATTTTGATTGAAGAAACCTTGAAGGGTAGCAGTTTGTCCGTTCCTCCAACTAAAATTCGGATGATTTTTCCAGCCAGGATTGTATGTATTAGAGGGTGGTCCATTGAAAGGTCTTTGATAGTTATTTACGGCATTAGATTGTTCATTCAATACTTCTCGAAAGGCAGGTATTGAAGGACAATTTTCAGTAGTATGAATGTTGCAATCATAGATGCTGCAAACACTTTCATTAACCTTTTCCTTCCTTCCTTCCGTGGCCTCAAATTTCTGGTGAGATTGGCCACCTTAGCATTAAGATCATTATCCTCTTTCAGGAGATATATTCCTCCTTTTTCCCTTGAATGAGTCGGCCTAGACGTAGTGTTCGTCCTTGGGTAATAGTCCCATGATTGTGTTTTTTCAGCGAGACTATCGAGGTAATCACATACCTCGTCGACATTTTTACTGATGAATTCTCCGTTACACATTATCTCGACCATTTGGCGCATGGAAGATGTTAGCCCATCATAAAAAAAATTTGTAATGCGCCATATTTCAAAGCCATGTTGTGGGCATGCATTAACCAGATCCTTGAACCTTTCTCAACATTGGAAGAATGTTTCATCTTCCTTTTGGGCAAAGTTCATGATTGCTCTCCTGAGGGTAATTGTCTTATGATGTGGGAAAAATTTCTTTATAAATTCCCTCTGCATATCATTCCATGTGCCAATGAATCTAGGACACAGTGAATGTAACCACGTCTTGACTTTTTCTTTCAAGAAAAATGGAAAGAGTTTGAGCCTAATAGTATCCTCAGATACATTAGGAAAGTATAAGGTGCCTATGATTTCATCGAACTCTTTCAGATGCAAGTATGGTTCTTTAGACTCAAGCCCATGGAACTTAGGAAGGAGTTGGATAACCCCTGGCTTGATGTCCATATGTCCTGTATTCTCAGGAAAAATCATGCATGAGGGCGTACTCACCCCTGCCGGTTGTAAATAATCTCATAAAGTACGAGGCGGGGGTGCCTGATGCACCTCATTCTCATCATGTACTTCCTCAACCCTTGGTTGGGGTAGTGCTTGAAGTTGATTTTCAGCCATAACGTCTTCTAACTCAGGAGAATTCAAGTGGTGTCTAGTCCTGCGATGGACAGTCAACCCCTCAACTAATCCTCCTTCAGTCACGAGACGTCGAGTGTTGTCGCGTGCCCAATGGGGTATAAAACACACTCAGCCCTCAAATTCTAACTTAAACCTAAAAAAGAAAATAAAAATCTAGAAAAAGGGAGGGTTGGAGAGAAGTTACCAAATCGGAGTCCCTAAGTTAAAAAACCTGCAAAACAAACCAAAATAAGTTAGTTTCTAAGAGTAGAAAGTCCTAATTAAAAATAAACTAATTTCTAGAGAAAATAAGAAATTCCAAAGAGAGAAGAATTAGAAAGAGCTTACTAAATTAGAAGCTTCCTACAAAACAGAAAAATTGGGTTAGTTCCTAAACAAAAACTTATAGAAAAATTCTAAAACAAGAAACAGGGTTAGGATTCCTAAAAAGAATTAGAATTAGAATCTCACTAAAAAGAAGAAATAAATCTTAATTTAAATCTAGAATAGAAAGGAAGAATTTAAGACAGAATTTACTAATTTAGAAACTATCTTAGAAGCCTATAAAACAAGAGAGACAAGTTAATTTCCAAAAATTAAGAAAATCTAAACCTAATCTTAAACTAATCCTAAAACTAATTAATTTCAGAAAAACGTAACCAACAGACCCCGGCAACGGCGCCAAAAACTTGTTCACTCCCCAAGTGCAGGGTTGTGATGTAGTAATAACTCGGTAAGACCGAGGTCGAATCCCAAGGGACTGAAACTTGTACGTTATCTAAAACTAACTAGAACTAGAACTAGGTTAAGATGAATTTTAAATCAATCAGCAATGGTGGAATACTTGTAGAATAATTAATCTAAAACTTAGAAAACAAATCAGAGATAGGAAACTAGGGATTCAGAGGATCCACTTGTAGAGATCAGGGAGAACTTATGCTTGCATCAAAAATTATGGAAATTATTGAACTGCCGTTGATCTAGTTTTCGAAGAGATGAAAGGTGTATGAATTAGAATGGATTCCATCACCAAACCATGCCCAAGAGACTATGACAAACAACAGAATTAAACTAATTACCAACCAATCACAAGCTTTGAAAGTTAGGAAGGGTACCGTCATCCAACCATGCCCAGGAGACTATGGTGAACAACATGGCTTCCTGACGTCATAAACATAAAGGAAAAAGGACATGCTCCAAGCCATTGCAGACCCATTGTAATTTCTGTCACAACAGACCATTAAAAACTAAACAGAACACGCCATTAATAATCAACTAAATTCTACGTCAATTCATAAATAAATAAATAAATAAAAACATAAATTAAAACCTCCCATCTCACTACAAGCTTCACCTCTTAGCCCTAGCTAAGAGGTTTAGCCAGACATGGATGGCTGGATCTCATAAATGAAAACAAAAGAAAGAATAAGAAAAATAAAAAAATAATAAATAAGAAAGAAAACCAAAAAACCTCTGTCTCTCTCTCTTCTCTCTAATCCACGTCCAAACCCAAGCCTCCACGTCTCTCTTTTTCTTCCTTCCTAGCCTGAATGAATGCTTCCCACATCTAAAACCCCCTTTTATAGCTGCTGGAAGGCTGGAGGCAGTGACAGAGTTGTAGCAGGACACGAAGTGTAATTTTCGCAGCCAAGTTCGGTGCCTCGAAACACGCCACTTTCCTCGCTCAAATTTTAAAGAAACACCGTCCCTTAGTACTTTCTTGGGTTCTCTACATGATAGATGGTTTAGATCTCCCATATGATCAAAGATGGTGGGCCAAAACCGCGTGAAAAAGTCAGTTTTCGCGGATGTGCGAAACCTTTCGCACCATTTCTCTGTTGTGATTGGTGGGCCCCACAGAAGCATTTTCTGAAAAATCCACCCCATCCATTGGATTCAGAACGAAATTTCAGTCAAGAATGGGTGGTTTTGAACATCCATTGACGTGGCCCAGAGAAGAAATCACAAAAGAATCAGTTTTGAATGTTGCAGGGCAGCCCTTTTGTGGCCTCTGTATCTCACACGTGTGCATGCATGGGTGAAAAGTGACAACATGGTTTTATAGTGCTCACGGCTGTCTACACGGTGGACAGTTTGGATTGAGCTTATGGGGCACGTGTGGGGCCCACAACTGATCGCAAAAACTTACGCGGACGCGAAAGCGGAAGCTTCTTCCGCTGTGATGATCGGTGGGGTCCACTGAGCTTTCTTTTTAAAAATCCACACCGTCCATTGGCTTCAGGACGAAAAATCGTCCAGGAAGGTAAAGTTCAGTTTGATTTCAATGTGGCCCACAAAATCTGTAACCCAGCCGTCCATCCTGCGTTTTCCATCCATCTACGTCCGTACCTGTGCATGGGATCAAAAGGACGGCTTGGTGAGGTTAATATTCCCCCTTTACACGCAATGGACGGATCTGATCTCTCAAAATATCGACGAGTGGGGTCCACAGTCGATCCCTGGCGTCGGCAGCGAAGACGCTGGCGTCTTTGGAAATTTTTGAGAAAAAATTCGTCGGTCAGCATAATGCTGACCGATTTGCTTGCTTCGGTGCACGGGCGGTCACGCATGGGCGGTGCACACGCACATGTAAGGTGGGCCCCAAATTGATGTTCATGCAAGATCCAATCCGTCCATCCACTTCCTCACCTCATTTAAGGAGTTGAGACCAAAATTAAAGAAGGTCCAGATACCAGGTGAACCGCAAATCAATAATTTTTGGGCTGATTTATCTGTTGGGTCACTTCCACCTGGATCCAACGGTCGAAATTTGACGTGTACGGTTACTTTATAGTCTTCAGGCCACGTATGAAGTTTCGAGCCGAATGGATGGTGGGAACCTCGTGATCTTGCATTCTGGACGTCCTTCAGGCCACTTGAGCTTCAATTTCTTAATTTTCTCGGATTTCTGACCATGTATATTTGTCAATCTTGGTCCCCTGGAGTGTGTCCCTTGCCTTTGGCGTCATCAGATCGTTAAATCTCAACTTTTAACGTCCTTTTTCCATCCATGCTCATAAAATCACCTTGCAACACAAGAATGAGAAAACGAGCCATTATATAGCATTATATTCGTAAATCCAGACAATATCTGGGGTCTAATATGTAATATTTGACCCTCAACAGCGAGCGCATGTACTTCCATCCCTCAAAAAACACATCCACATAATTCTTAATTGTCGAGGAGCTGTTTAGTAAAATCCAAATCATCGAGGAATTTTGGCCATGATAAAATCACCCTTGCAAACTCTTTGGACCCGATATGCTGTTCTAGGGTTCGTCTCGGTCCGAATTTTGAACTATTTCAAGCGGGGCTGTTTGGCAGAACCTATTTAAAATTCTGAATTTGGCAGGCCCAAGCCCAACCCATTGACACCCACATGTACAAGGTCCCAGCCCCAACTGACTCTTGAATTTCAAGCCTGAGCCAGCCAATTGACAAACTAATCTTAAACACTTGAATCAGCAGCCCAAAGTTAGGAGGGTAAAGAAAAAATACAGAACCAGTATACATTCAACCCAAAAAGTTACAACTAATGAAATGTTAAGATGTTCTGTTTATTACAAGTTTAAACAGGAATGATCATCTGTGAGCCCAGCTGTGATGTTTGTTTGGAATTCTAATAAAACTGTGAATCTGGTGTGCCTCGTAATCAAAGTACATCCTAAGAATTATTCTAATCCAAAATTATGATGGAACGCACCACAGCCACAGGTAGTGATGTAAAATCACACATAAAGACCTATATGCTCACGTGGTGGGCCCACCTGAGTTTTGGAAGCAGATTGCATGGTGTGCACACCACTGACCTCCATGGTGTGTTGAACCCACCTTGATGTGTGTGTTATATCCACACATTATCCATGAACCCCAAATTGAGGTAGATCCAAACCTTAAGTGGACTACACAAAAAGCAGTGGGAACACACACCGTTGAAAGTTGAAACCTTCTTGGGGCCCACCATGATATTTATTTGCAATCTAACCAACTAATAAGGTCACACGGGAACACAAAATAATTTCTTGATCAAAAACTTCCGTGGACTTCTAAACTTTTCAAAGGTAGGCTCCCCTCTACTTTGTGTGGAATTTGTCCACATGAGCTTTAGAATTGACTATTTATGGGTTCTTGCTCTAAAATGATTTGGCAAAATGGATCAAGGGTTTGAATATAACACAACATTATAATGGGCGCACATAACTTAGTGTGGTCGACGCACTGGGGATATCGCTGGTGTGTGCCACTCCACGCAATCCGCCATTCACAGTTTTGATGTGGAAATTTAGATTCATAAAAGTTGGGGTGCAAATTAGCTACGGATCCTTACTCTTGCTCAGGTGGTAGACTCTCACGAGTTCCAACACCCTACTCAAGGATTCGAGTATCCATAGGTGGTGAAATCTCACTATGGTGTGTGTGTGTGGGTGTATGTGTGCATGTGTTAAAATAAATAATAATAATAATAATAGTAATAGTTTTTTTTTAAAAAAATGCCTACTACCCCATTGAGGCCCCACTGTGGTATTTATTAGGGCTATTCACGAGTCGAGTTAGCTCGAAAAACTCACTCAACTTGGCGCGAGTCAACTCGGATTGACTCGGCTTAAATGACCGATTCAAGCCGAGCCAAACTAATTATTTGAAGCTCAAGTTGAGTTCAAGCCAAGTTCGACCAAGAGGCATTTCAACTCGACTTGACTCGAAGCTCAAACTCAAGCTCGACTCGGCTCGATTAATATATATATATAAGTTTTAAGTTTAAACTTTTAAATTTTATTTTTTTTAATAAAAAAAACTCCTAGAGTATCTACCCAACCACATGCACCCCCTTTCCCTTTTTCTTTCTTCATTTCTCTACCCACTGTCAGCCGCACGCCTGTTTGAACTACCACCACCAATTTTCATTTCAGCTTTACAATAGTATGATTTCAATCTCTTGAGATTTATTTCTTAGGCGAGAAACTCAAGAAATCCGAGATGGGTTCTTCTCAGATTTGTTAGAGTTTCAAGGAAATCCAATGATCTGATTGGCTAGAGCTTTTTACTTGGATTTCTGATCTGTGTTCTACTCTGTTTCTTTTCTAGTACTTGGATTTTTGCTGGTGGAAGAAAATCAAGAATAGATCGGTTTTTACAGGTTTTCTCATCCAATTCGAAGCTTTATTTAATTTTTTCATCGGATTTTGTTTTGATTCTCTTAAGATTTTTAAAATTTTCATCAATGGAAGAGGATCAAGAACAGAATCCATTACGCTCTCACCTAACAAGCTCAAGCTCGACTCGAGGTTAACTCGATTCAACTCGAACCACTAGCTCAACTCAAACTCGACTCAACAACTTTGGCAAATAAGTCAAGCTTCAATGTTGAGCTCGAGGCTGAGCTCAAGCACAAGCTCGAACTCAAATACATTATGGACAAGCCGATCCGAGCTTGGCCCACCTTAACTCAACTCAGCTTGATGCTCACCTCTAGTATTTATTGACAACTTCCGTACCCCACTACTTCCCGTGGGGATAAAACATAAACATCACGGTGGGCCTGCGCCCCTGACAGGACCGTTGGTCTCTAGCTAGTTCTTGGTGGGGTATTACTCAGTTCGCGCCCTCCAAATTGAACACAGTTGGTCGCAGATTGCCTACCATCGACCTTCCCGCGGTTGGAAGCTAGGTGGGTCGACTGTGATGTTTGTGAGAAAGGACGTGGATTGGCTGGTGTGGCTAGTGAGCGGTATCCTGTGGGCCCATCATGATGTATGTATTTCGTCCATATCGTTCATCCGTTTTTCAGATCATCTCGTAGCATGAGCCTGAAAATGAGGTAGATCGGAATATCAAGTGAACCACGTCACTGAAAACAATGTTGATTGAACGCTCACTGTTAGGGCGACAAAGCTTTTGGATATTTTTTATCCCCTTAATCCAACCTAATCAACACTTTGGATGTCAAATATACATTACAGTGTGCCTCAAGTGGATTTTAACCGTGGACATTCAATCACTACTGTTTTCCTATAGTGTGTTACAGTGAATTTCTAACAAAAGAAAACCGACTGCGTACTGAGTAACTAAGTAGGCTAAGTGTATTGAGTAAACTCTGTTAGGCTCACTGTGGTTAATATATTCTATCCACTCTTTACATCCACTTTTAAAGATAATTTTAGGGCTTAAAATTAAAAATTAAGTATATCCAAAGATCAAGTGGGCCACACCACAGGAAACAGTGTGAATTGAATCTCAAGTGTTGAAAATTTCTTGGGGTCCAAATAAGTTTTGGATCAATCTGATATTTTCTTTTTACCTTCATCCATGTCTTTGTGATCTTGGATGACAAATAAACATCACTTTGGACTCTAGAGAGGTTTCAACGGCGGAAATTATTATTCCCACTGTTTCTTGTATATGGTCCACTTGAGCTTTAGAAATGATTCAATTTTGGTATCAACCATTAAAATGAGCTGAAAAAACGGATGGACGGCGTGGATATAGTATATCCATTAACAGTGAGCCCAACAGAGTTTACTCAGTAAGATACAAGCATACTGAGTAACTCAGTACGCAGTCCGAATTCCTAAAAAAACATCACGGTGGACCCAACCTAGCTTCCGACCGCAGTAACTGCAGACAGTATCGATCCATGGCATCGGCTCGCTGAATTTCTCATCGTGGAGCTCGCCAGTAGAGCTGCAGCCATGCAGCCCCATCAATTCTCTTTATTATTCGTTAGCTTTGCATGTTTGCTTCCTGTCCTTTTGAAATATAACCATGAATTTCTTACTGAAGTGGGTATGTAGAAAAACAGGGTATAAAGAAAAGGGATACTACAAAGAAGCATCACAAAGGTGCGTTTTTCTTGTCAGTTGAGAGAAGATTACCTTGAAATTCTCTTCCCTCAGCTAGATGGGCAAACTCCCTCCAACTATCACACTTCCTCTACTTGCGGAAAAGCTCTGCTCGCAGAACGCCTTTGAATTCTGATATCACCGAAGCTCAATCCCAGGAGACCTGCTTAAGGCTCGCTGCTACAATAGCCAAAAGACCTTGTGGGCTAGTCCTAAGAGGTCAACGCCAGAACGGCGTCAGATTCGTAGATAAGCCTGGCGAAAATCAAAAGGTTTGGCCGGAGATGATGATCGGAGTAAGTTAGGAAGAGATCAGTTCTTTAAAGATGAAAGAGAAAGAGAGAGAATTAGGAAAATTTTAGAGCACGGAATATGAGAGAGAGAAATGGGGGTATGCGTTGGAGCTTGGAAGACGAAGGGCCGAGGAGGTTTTTCGAACGTTATACAGGATTTTTTATGGGAAATTTCGTCCGGGTTTCTCGGGAATCAAGTTTACTAAATTACCTTTGTATTTTTTTTTCTCTAAACAGCAATAACGTTGAGAATTGTAGGGTTGATGTTGTATGTGTATGACATCAAATCCAATCCGTCCAACATATGCAGCTCACCATGATGATCATTGATAAAAAAAATAAAATTCTATGTTGGGAAATTTATACAGATTAATGTAGTTTCTGTATGATATGGAAACCGAAAATAATATGGACAGGCTGAAGCACGTCTGAAAACGCTATCCTTAAAGCATTATTTGCCCCAACTCAAGTAAATTGAGTATGCTGATAGGTTACAGGCAAATTGCTTCTATGATACGACGAGCCTGATGTGGGTCTGCGTTCAGCAAACACGAAGGCCCACCAAATGAAACTCAATTTCACTCTTTCTGGCAGTATTACAATATAAAAAAAAAAAAATCGCAAAAGAAGAAAAGAAGAAAATAGAAAAGTGGTTTAGAATTCTACTCAAGTAGGTTCTAATCTTCGGCCGCTGGTTCGGTTGAACCGTCCTAGACCACACCGCTGGTCTATCCTTCAAGCTAAGGTTGACATCTTGCCGTGTTGCTGGATAATACTTAGAATGTATGAGTGGAGAGGCTGTTTTTCTAGAATTCGTATGGAGTTGCTGTTGAGGGTCAAATACTGCATATTAGACCCCATTTATTACCTGGATTTACGTACATAATGCCGTTTAATGGCCCGTTTTGACGTGTTTGTGATACAGGGTGTAGTTGAAAACATGAACTGCAAAAAGTTGCTAAAAGTATGAATTTAACACTCTGTTGACGCCACAGGCAAGGGACACACTTGTAGAGATCAGGGAGAACTTATGCTTGCATCAAAAATCATGGAAATTACTGAACTGCCGTTGATCTAGTTTTCAAGGAGATGAAAGGAAGATAAATTAGAATGGATTCCATCACCAAACCATGCCCACAGACTATGGCAAACAACAGAATTAAACTAATTACCAACCAATCATATGTATGAAGGTTAAGAAGGGTACCGTCACCCAACCATGCCCAGGAGACTATGGTGAACAACGGGACGTCCTAACGTCATAAATATAAAAGGGATAAGAAAATATTCAAAGCATTGTAGACCCATTGTAATTTCAGTCACAACAGACCATTAAAGACCTAAAATATTTCCATTAAAATCAAACTAAAACCAACTTCAATTCAAAAATTAAAATTAAATTAAAAGCATATAATCTCTCATCTCACTACAAGCTTCACCTCCTAGCCCTAGCTAGGAGGATTTAGCCTGCCATGGATGGGCTCAATCCAAATAAATAAAGAGAAAAAGAAAAGGAAAAGAAAAGGGAAAGAAAAAAAACCAAGCTCCTCTCTCTCTCCTCTGCCCACGTTGAAACCCAAGCTCGAGCCCTCTGTTCTTCCTCCCAAGACCTTGAATGAATGCTCCCCACGTCCAAAAACCTCTTTTTATAGCTGCTGGAAGGCTGGAGTCAGTGACAGAGTTGTAGCAGGACACGGAGTGTAATTTTCGCAGCCAAGTTTGGTACCATGAAATACGCCACTTTCCTTGCTCAAATTCCAAAGAAACACCGTCCCTTAGTACTTTCTTGGGTCCTCTACATGATAGACGGTTCAGATCTGCCATATGATCAAAGATGGTGGGCCAAAACCGTCCGGAAAAGTCAGTTTTCGCGGATGTGCGAAACCTTTCGCACCATTTCGCTGTTGTGGTCGGTGGGCTCCACAGAAGCATTTTCTGGAAAATCCACCCCGTCCATTGGATTCAGAACGAAATTTCAGTGTAGAATGGGTGGTTTTGAACGTCCATTGACGTGGCCCAGAGAAGAAATCACAAAAGAATCAGTTTTGAATGCTACCGAGCAGCCCTTTTGTGGCCTCTGTATCTTACACGTGTGCACGCATGGGTACAAAAATTCAGCATGTTTTTGTAGTATTCGAGCCCCTCTACACGGTGAACGGGTCAGATTTTCCGTACGAGCAATGGGTGGGGCCCACTACCGTTCGCAAAAACGGCCGCGGGCCGTCCGTTCGCTGCGCCTTACGCAGAGAGGGAGAGAGAGACGGGTCAGCGCTTGCGCTGACCCGTTGGTTGCTCCGGTGCGGTTCGCGTGCAAACGTGCTGTGTACATGCACGTTGCACGTGGGGTCCACTGTGATGTTTATGTGAAATCCATTCCGTCCATCCTCTTCAAAATATCATTTTAACCGTGCAGAACGCTTATCAAGCATATCCAGCTGGCGGGTGGGCCCCAAATTGAAGATTGATGGACTGATCTGCCCGTTAGGCCACTTCCGCAATGATCCAATGGATGATTTTTGACGTGTACGGTTAATTTATGGTCCTCAGGCCACGTATGAAGTTTCGAGCCGAACGGATGGTGGGAACCTCGTGATCTTACATTCTGGACGTCCTTCAGGCCACTTGAGCTTCAATTTCTTACTTTTCTCGGATTTCTGACCGTGTATATTTGTCAATCTTGGTCCCCTGGAGTGTGTCCCTTGCCTGTGGCGTCAACAGAGTGTTAAATTCATACTTTTAGCAACTTTTTGCAGTTCATGCTTTCAACTACACCCTGTATCACAAACACGGCAAAACGGGCCATTAAACGGCATTATGTACGTAAATCCAGGTAATAAATGGGGTCTAATATGCAGTATTTGACCCTCAACAGTTGCTGGAGTGAGTTGAGATGGTTTTGAAACCCATCCAGGCCCTCCTTTTATAGGCTATGGTGGCTGGGGGTTATGGTCCAGGAAAATAAATCCCATGACCGTTTTCTGGCTGTTGAGAAAACTAGCTGTTTTATGGCCGTTTTCTGACTGTTGTGCATGGGCCATTAAGCTGCTGCATGCTGACTGTTGTGAGACAACAGCTAGCCGTTTTATAGCTGTTGGGGCTAGCCATGCAGCAGTTTCAGCTGGACCCTGCACTTATTGCACAGCTGTTACAGATTTTCTGCAAGAGCTCTTTTTTCAGCCCTCTATATATTCTGAGGGACTTTCATTCAGTCCTTTAATTTTTTTCGTCCAACCAACCATCTGCCTTAGCCACTAGTCGCACCGCGACTCGCACACGTCTCGCTCCGGTTCGAGAAGGGAGCGACCCTCTGCGACACGATGTGCACGTGCGAAGTGCAAAGTGCGCCACTAACGCCTCTACAGCCACACTGCCTCACATGCCCACGCCCTCGCACCGAGCCCGTGCCCGAGACCGTGACCGAGACCGAGACCGAGCCCGAGCGCGAGCGCGTGCGCGGTGTTCCAGTGCGAAAGTCCCATGGTCCACGGACTAGGTAGGCAAATATTATGGTACTCCACTATTATCATTTAAACCACTTTTCTTTCTCTTCTCTTTCCCATGTGGGATTATTCCCAAAGCCCCAAAAGTTTTTTCAAAAACAACTTTTCATATATTTTATTATTAAAATATTTTTTATTAAAATCAATATTTTACAACAATCCCCCACTTGATTTTTTTATAAAAATATTTTCTCGGTTAAACATACTGCCAGAATAATTAGCTTATATGCATAAAAAAAGATATCTTTCGATTTTAATCTTCCCTTAGTGTAAGTATCTCAAAACGCTATCGAAATGACTGGTAGCCGCAGCTTTGAACCAGTTATTTCTAGATAATAGAGTTGGAGAAACCACACACATATTCGCTATGTGTTGTTAGAGTTCCCACAATCTTGCTCAGCACAATTAATGGCCATGTGCTTATCCTAATTCGTGAACGATCCCAAGAGAAAACTCTTTAACTCTCATGAGAGACGGCACCATCTCTACGTTCATATAGGTGAAATCCTTCCAGTGTTTCCGTTACTATAAGACACTTGTCTTAGAGATTGGAATTCATTAAGAGTTCTAAGACTCAACCCTCTTTCGTAACGCTCAGCACTTATCTATTATGGATGAGGTTATATAATTTAGTGGTGAAAACTTTCCACTTATCAGTGACTTGTTCTTACCCATTAAACCCAAGATTAGAGATTTTCTGATTTTAGGTTGGGTTACCATCACTAGTGGAACTTTGGTTGAAGAGTTTCAACCCCATCCCTCTAGATGTAGCCTTTACTACCTCTCTCGGTAAAGGTTTAGTGAAAGGATCTACCAAGTTATTGCTTGATTTCACATAGAAAATAGCAATGATTCCATCTTGAATCAACTGTCTGACATAATCATGTCGAAGACTAATATGTCTAGACTTACCATTATAAGTGCCGCTATAAGCTCTAGCTAATGTGGCTTCACTATCACAATGTAGTGATACAGCCGATATAGGCTTTACACAAAAAGAAATTTCTAATAGAAGATCCCTTAGCCACTCAGCCTCTTTGCCTGTTGCAGCTAGAGCTATAAATTCAGACTCCATATTCGAGTGCGTTATGCAAGTTTGTTTCTTAGATCCCCAAGATACAGCAGCACCTCCTAGGGTGAATACCCACCCTGTAGTAGACTTGTTGTCCCCTGCACTTGATATCCAGCTCGCATCGGTATATCCTTCCAATACGGCAGAAAACTCTGAATAAAATAGTCCTAAGTCTTTGGTTGCTTTTAAGTAACCAAGGACTCTGCTGATTGCATTCCAGTGTTCATTACTGGAGTTACTAGTAAACCTACTAAGTTTACTCACAGCATATGCGATATCAGGTCTAGTGTATTGCATAGCATACATAAGACTTCCTATAGCACTCGCATATTCTAATTGTGCAACTGTTCTTCTAGTATTTTCTTTTAGTTTGATACTTGGATCAAATGAGGTTTTTGCTTCCTTTATATTTAGATGGTTAAACTTGTTTAGTATCTTCTCAATATAATGAGATTGTCACAAAGCATAACCCTCACAATATTTTTTAACTTTGATACCTAAGATGGTATCAACTTGTCCAAGATCCTTCATTTTAAATACGGAAGAAAGAAACTTCTTTGTTTCAGTCACACCTTCCATTTTATTACTTATTATTAACATATCATCAACATATAGACAGATAATAACGATATAACTACCATCTTTTTTAGAATATATGCATTTATCAGCTACATTATGCATGAAACCATGAAATAGTATTTTGGAATCAAACTTCTCATGCCATTGTTTAGATGCTTGTTTTAATCCATACAACGATTTGACTAATCTACATACTTTATTTTCATTTCCTGGTAGAACGAAACCTTTAGGTTGTTCCATGTATACCTCCTCATTAAGGTCACCGTTCAAGAAAGCAGTCTTTACATCCATTTGGTGGATGTGAAGATGATGTATGGAAGCTAGCGCAAATAATATCCTAATGGATGTTATCCTAGCTACAAGTGAGTATGTGTCAAAGTAGTCTATCCCTTCTTTTTGTTTAAAACCCTTAGCTACTAGTCGAGCTTTAAAGGTTTGAATAGTCCCATCAGTGTGATATTTCTTCCTAAATACCCATTTGCAACCTATGGGTCTAGAACCTGGAGGTAAGTTTACTAGTTCCCATGTTTGATTGGATAGTATAGATTCCATTTCATTATTTATAGCTTCTTTCTAAAAAGCTGAGTCTCTAGAGGATACAGCTTCCCTATATGTTTTAGGATCATCTTCTATAGTCATTACTATAGGTATTTGTCTTATAACATTTTCTCTATCTGCTTCTACCAGATGGAAAATGATGCGTTGTGAGTCTATGTAGTCATCTCCAAAACTCTTCTCTGTTCTAGTTCTTTGACTCCTACGAGGTTCAGTGGGAGCTTCCATTATATGTGGAGTTGTGCTATTTGGTTCTCTATTAGGAGTTTGAATTTCATTATCCTTTGACTCCAAGGATAGTGAGTTCTCAAAGAATTCAACGTCTCTTGATTCTATAATTGTCTTAGACTCCATGTATAGAAGTCTATAAGCTTTACTATTTTGTGCATACCCTACGAAGGCGCACTTAATAGCTCTTGGTCCTAACTTTGTTCTTTTTGGATCAGGGGTTCTGCAGTATGCAAGACACCCCCACACTTTAAGATATCTTAGGTTAGGTTTTCTACCTCTCTATATTTCATATGAAGATACTTTATATTTTTTAGACGAAAGTTTGTTTATTATATGGCATGCTGCAAGCAGTGCCTCACCCCACAGACTTAGT
The DNA here is from genome assembly GCA_037074715.1 of Magnolia kwangsiensis. Taxonomy (NCBI): domain Eukaryota; kingdom Viridiplantae; phylum Streptophyta; class Magnoliopsida; order Magnoliales; family Magnoliaceae; genus Magnolia; species Magnolia kwangsiensis. Next base: position 17,174,740 of record CM073576.1, on the reverse strand, counting down.
GGCAACTTTGCTTTTATTAGCATTGAGTTGACCATTTCTACTAATGTTTTATTCTTCCTTTCAGCTATTCCGTTTTGTTGAGGTGTGTATGGAGCTGTGTCCATGTTCTTCACAGAAGTAATCGAATTCATTCGAGAAGTATTCTCCTCCTCTATCGCTACGGAGAATTTTTATCTTCTTACTTAGTTGATTTTCTACTTCTGCTTTATATATCTTAAACATGTTCAATGCTTCATCTTTACTCTTTAATAGATAAACATACACATATCTAGAGCAATCATCTATAAAGGTTATGAAGTACCGTTTACCTCCACGAGTAAGAATGCCGTTTAACTCACAGATATCACTGTGCACAAGATCCAAAATTTGAGACGATCTTTCAACACTTGGAAAAGATTTTTTCGTGATTTTGGATCGTATGTACACTTCACATTTATCAGTTTCATTATCTGTGTATGAGATTAAACCATTCTTAGCCATGAACTTCAAAGTACTATACCCTATATGGGCTAGTCTATCATGCCACAGTCCAGCAGATTCAACCATATATGCAGAAGTGCAACTTTCATTCAGAGAAAACTTAACCATCCCGTTACAAGCATATCCCTTTCCAACAAAATTCTCATTCTTTGATAAAATCAGTTTTCCTGACTCGTATACCACCCTTATACCTGGTTTTCCCAGAAGATCCCTAGAAACTAAGTTTCGCCTCATGTCTGGGACGTGCAGTACATTAGTCAGAATCACTTTCTTTCCAGAAGTGAATATCAGTTCGACAGTTCCTTTGCCGACGACCTTCGATCGGACTTCATTACCCATTTGGACTTCTTGACCATCGGTCAATTCCTCATAGGTCTTGAAGGCTGATTTGTCGTAGCACACATGTACTGTAGCGGCAGTATCATACCACCAGCCTGGAACTTTGCCTTGGATGGTATTCACTTCAGTGATCATAGCCACGATATCGCCTTCTTCTACTGCACTTGCCTCTTTTTTAGATTTGCGATATCGGCATACTCGAGCATAGTGCCCAGTTTTTCCACAGACATGGCATGGGCCTTTGAACTTTTCGTTCTTCTTTTGGGCATTTTTCTTGAATTTTTCTTTATTGGGTTTTAGGGAATCGTCCTTCTCAGGATTCTTGTTATTGGTGTTTTCTACTGCATGTACCTTGGACGAGGCATTCCCATTATCATTCTTTTTATCGCGGTTACGGGATTCTTCCTCAATCCTTAGGTGTTTCTGAATTTGTTCCAGTGTGTAGTCCTCGGTTTTATGCAGCAACTTCTTTCTATAGTCTTTCCACATCGGTGGCAATTTAACGATTATAGCCCCGACTTGGAATGATTCAGGAAGATCGATTTTGATCGCTTTGATTTTGTTTACTATTAGCTGTAGTTCTTAGATTTGGGGCAGTAGCGGTTTATTATCTACCATGCTGAAGTCAAAATACCTGGCGATGAGAAATTTGTTGGTCCCTTCTTCTTCAGCCTTGTACTTGAATTCCAGTGCGGCCCAGATCTCCTTTGCTGATGATGTCTGTTGGTATAGATCGTACAGGCGGTCGGAGAGTGCGTTCAGAATGTGTCCACGACACAAGAGTTCGTCTTCGGCTCTTTTAGCGCGGGCAGCCACCCGCTCAGGTGTGTCTTTGTCGGTTGCTTCAGGCAGTGCTTGCAGATTTGGATCTAGTATGTAGTAGATCTTCAGCGCCGTCAGGAGAAATTTCAGTTTGTCTTGCCATCTTGTAAAATTGGTTCCATCGAACCGATCAAGACGTATCAAGTTCTGATTCATCAACTTAATAGATGAAACGCTATCGGCTTCCATTTTAGGAAATAACGCTTTAAGCTTGTTGGGAAATTTATACAGATTAATATAGTTTCTGTATAATATGGAAACCGAAAATAATATGGACAGGCTGAAGCACGTCTGAAAACGCTGTCCTTAAAGCATTATTTGCCCCAACTCAAGTAACTTGAGTATGCTGATAGGTTACAGGCAAATTGCTTCTAGGATACGACGAGCCTGATGTGGGTCTGCGTTCAGCAAACACGAAGGCCCACCAAATGGAACTCAATTTCACTCTTTCTGGCAGTATTACAATATAAAGAAAAAAAAAATTTCAAAAGAAGAAAAGAAGAAAATAGAAAAGTGGTTTAGAATTCTGCTCAATTAGGTTCTAATCTTCAGCCGCTGGTTCGGTTGAACCGTCCTAGACCATACCGCTGGTCTATCCTTCAAGCTAAGGTTGACACCTTGCTGTGTTGCTGGATAATACTTAGAATGTATGAGTGGAGAGGCTGTTTTTCTAGAATTCGTATGGAGTTGCTGGAGTGAGTTGAGATGGTTTTGAAACCCATCCAGGCCCTCCTTTTATAGGCTATGGTGGCTGAGGGTTATGGTCCAGGAAAATAAATCCCATGATCATTTTCTAGTTGTTGAGAAAACTAGCCGTTTTATGGCCGTTTTCTAACTGTTGTGCATGGGCCATTAAGCTGCTGCATGCTGACTGTTGTGAGACAACAGCTAGCCGTTTTATAGCTGTTGGGGCTATCCATGCAGCAGTTTCAGCTGGACCCTGCACTTATTGTACAGCTGTTACAGATTTTCTACAACAGCTCTTTTTCCAGCCCTCTATATATTCTGAGGGACTCTCATTTAGTCTTTTAATTTTTTTCGTCCAACCAACCATCTGCCTTAGGCACTAATCGCACCGCGACTCGCACACGTCTCGCTCCGGTTCGCGAAGGGAGCGACTCTCTGCGACACGATGCGCACGTGCGAAGTGCAAAGTGCGCCACTAGCGCCTCTACAGCCACACTGCCTCACATGCCCACGCCCTCACACCGAGCCCGTGCCCGAGACCGTGACCGTGACCGTGACCGTGACCGAGACCGAGACCGAGCCCGAGCCTGAGTGCGAGCGCGAGCTCGAATTTGGATTTTTTGAGCGATGTATATTATTTTATATAGTGTGGTCCACTTTCTTGGTTGATCTATAAAAGTTTTCATTCATCTGCATCTTCATTATAGGATTCATCAGTTGGATGGGTTGGATGCTACATAGGGCCCACAATTATCCACTTCATCACTTTTTAAAAAAGTAATAGATGAAGGCTATTTTGTAATTTCATTGCTCAAAAGCTTCCACGCACTTTCCATTTTATAAAATTTAGAATCTGACGACTGATACTCCAGTCCAAGCCCGACTAGAGTCGGACCAGCTCAGCCAACTAACAACCTTTCATTTTAACACGTCAATCAATGGCCCACAACTATCTACGGTTCAACCAAAAAAGTTGCAACCAGTCAAATTGTTAGGATCTTCCCTTTATGCGGGCTTTAAACATGGAATGTTTACGTGTGGGCCCATCTGTAAATTATAAATACGGTTTGCCTCTTCATGTTCAGGGTACATCCCTGAATTTTCCTACTCCAAAACTAGAGTGGTATCATGCACCACAGCCACGGGTTGAGATGTACAAACACGGCTAAAGACCTATGCGTTGACGTGTGGGGCCCACCTAAAATTTGGAACTGCCTTATTTTTATTTTTATTTTTTAAAGTGTAAAATGTACATTCATCCTAGTTGAGCATAATCATTTGACGTGGATTGCCTGCAACCTAACTTTCCAAAAGTGTGGGAAGCTAAGTGGGGCACCGTGGTATTTCAGAAACACACCTCAGGAAACAGCGGGAATAAAATATTTATCGTTGAGAACTTTTTGGAAGCCACTTGAGTTTTGAATTCAGTTGATATTTGTATTTTCTCTTCCTATAACATAACCTGACCTTATGAATGGGTTGGGCGGCAAATAAAAAGTTTTCATGGGTAAGCATTCAATCCCTACTGTTTCTTGTAGAGTGGTATACTTGAGCTTTGAATCCGTCTCATTTTTTAATTAGCTCATGCCATGGAATGAGCTATTAAAATGGAAGGGTAATGCAGACAAAACAGCTACATCATGGTGGGGCCACGGTGCTTGACACCAGCTACTGCTGGTGTAGGGCCGAAAGCCAGATAGATTATATTTGTATTTCCCACCTAATCAATGAGATGGATGGCAAGTAAACATCACGATGAGCCTTAAAAAATTTTAATGGTGACATTCATCATCTCATGTGTCATGGTACACATGAGATTAGATGGGTCTCATTTATTTTTTTGGCTCATTTCTAAAACGAGTGGGTATAATGGATGAAAGGGGTGGATAGGTGGCCCTAACAGCTTGCTTGTGTCAAAGATGATGATGTATGTGTTTTATCCACATCTTCCATCCATTTTTCTAACTCCTTTCAAAGCATGAGCATACAAATAATACATGGTGGACTGCACTGCCACACAAAAACAATGTTAATTAAATCCATTATTAAAATCTTCACAAGGCCATTATAATAAGTATTTGCCATCCAATCCCTTGGTAAGGTCAAACAGATCTAGATGAATAGAAAATACTAATATCAGCTTCATTCCAAACTTCAGCACTTTAATAAATTTTCAATAATAACCATTCAATTCTTACGGTGGGCTCATATGAGGTTTGTATTTACTTTATTTTGTGGTAGTGTTGTAAAAATGGAGGGATGGTACGGATAAATATATCATGGTGGGCCTTACAATGCTTTAACACCATGGTCACCGGGAGCGGATTACCTGGTGTACCACACACCAGCTATATAGCTGCTGTAGGTACGTGTCCAGCGAAGACGACCGCTGATGCTCCTCGAGCTCTGAGTTGAACGAACCCTTCAAAGGAGATCAAAGTTACATAGGCACCACAATGATGTATTTATTATATCGACACCATTCATCTATTTTTAGAGATAATTTTAGATCATTACCCAAAAAATGAATCATACCAAAGATCATTGAACCACACCACAAATAGCAGCGGAGATAATGATTTTCACCGTTAAAAATTTTGTAGGGCTCACCATAACATTTATTTTCCATCCAACCTGTTTATAAGATAATAAAGACCTGAATTAAGAGGAAAAATAAATTTCATATTGATTCAAAACTTCTATAACCCTAAAAAGGGTTTCAATGGTAGATGTTCAATCCCCCACTGCTTTTTGCAGTGTGTTCCACTTGATAAGTATGTTTTATTTTTCATCTCAACCCTTAAAGATGAGCTTCCCAAATGGATGGACAGTTTGGATATAACACGTACCTCCTCATCAGACTCACGGAACTTGTTTAGGTCAATACAGCAGCTATATTGGTGAGAGGTACACCAGCCAATCGCTTCCTGGTTCACCGGCCACAGGGATACGGATTTCGTGCGAAAGCCTTTGGCAAGATTCTGTGTGGGCTCACTATGATGTTTGTGAGAAAGCCCCTCTGTCCATCTGTTTTTCAAGTTCATTTTAGAACGTGAGACAAAAATGAGAAGGATGAAAAACCACATGAGAAGAAACCGTAAGGATTTAGTGACCACCGTTGAAACATTTATATGGCCACAAAAGTTATATATCAGTTTAATTTCTTGTCTTTTGCACTTCATCTTAATAAAAATGACCTTACAAAGGGTTTAGATGGAATATAAACATAAGGTGGATCCTAGGAAGGTTTGAAGGGTAGGAATTCCTTTCCCCACGGTTTCAACACTAGGATCTCATTACGAGTTATGTGTTATATCCAAACCATACATTCATTTGGAAAGCTCGTCTTAAGGCTTGAGACGAAAAATAAGACAGAAATAACCATCAAGTGGACCACACTGCAAAAAGCAGTAGGGGATTGAACGTCTACCTTTGAAACCTTTTTTGGGCCATAAAAGTTTTGGATCAATATGAAATTTGTTACTATTCTTCTTTCAGGTCTTTGCGACCTTAGGAACAGATTGGATGGAAAAGAAATGTTATGGTGGGCCCTACAAATTGTTTGATGGTGAAAATCATTCTCTCTGCTACAATTTATGGTGTGGTCCATATAATCTTTTGTTATGATTCATATTTTGGATAATGCTCTAAAATGATCTATAAAAATAGATAAACAGTGTAGATATAATAAATGAATCACTGTAGGTCCCATGTAACTTTGATCTCCTTTGAAACGTTGTACAACTGGGAGCTCGAGAGCGTTGGTGCTGGTCTTCGCAGTACCTACAGCAGCTATACAGCTGCTGTGTGGTACACAGGCCAATCCCAGGCATCATGATGGGGCGGCTGTATTGCGTGGTGTAGAACAGTGCTCCCATGGTAGTGTCTACATGCATAAATCAACATCAAGATGGTTTTGGATATAGAAGTTTTGGATTGAGTAGAAAACAGTGGGAATTGATCGCCTACCATTAAAAACTTTTCCCAGGGGTTATGGAAGTTTTGGATCAAGCTGATTTTTATGGTTTCCGTTCATCCATGATGCAAAATCAACATCACGATGGCCCTAAAAAGGTTTCAACGGTGGGCATCGTATCCCACTACTTCCTGTGGTGTGGTTCACTTGAGCTTTGAATCTGACTCGTTTCTCTATTGGTGCCCTTAAATGGCCCGACAAGATGAATGGATGGAGCAGATATAACACATACATCATCTTAGGAACCACAGTCCTTTTTTACTCTGCGAGGTACAAGGAAAGTGCTTTATTCTCTGCACTAAAGCAATCGTCATCATAAACATGGGTCCTTCCCAGCAAACGACTCGTTGGAACTTCCAAAGCAGCGAAAGCAACCTCCTTCCTAACATCAACTAAAGCCGATGTTCGGGCCCAGTATATTTATCTGGCCCATCTGATGAGTGGACTGTTCTAATTTCCAATCCTAAGTAATCTTCTTGGAATGTTCTTTCCATTTCAAGGATATGGATGTTTCAGCAAAACGACAGGTGGGTAAGAAAATAAAAAAGTCGTAGGTTAAAGTTAAGGCAGTGGAATATATGTTACCCAAGTAAAACGTTACAAGGTGTTATCCTGACCGTGGCTCGTTCTTGATAAATGTATTATATATCCATTCGTACATTTTCTCATATCAATTTAGGATGTTGTTCCAAAACTAAAGGGAGATCCAAATCTCAGGTGGATCACACCCCGGAAAACAATGACAATTGAATGCCCACATTTTAGGATGGTGTCTTCGCAGTTCGTGGTTTGAATGTAAAGAACGGATGGAATTTTACCCATACTTAGTATATGCTTGGCAATTTGGATTAATTCAAGGCCTTCCTCTTCCCCTTGTGTATTCTCGAGGAAAGCACTCCCTTTATCAAGGGTACAACTACATTTAGCTGAAGAATTAGTGCCTATTTGGGCTGGTTTTAAAGACTTAAATAAATAAATAAATAAATAAAAGGGAAAAGGAATTAACCATGGATTTCAATGAGGAGAAAAATTTACAGACATCCAAGTGGCCCCAACAAAAAGAAAGGCAACCGCACCTATCGTATACCACAAGCTAAATTGGACAGAAAGTTAAAAGGAAACCTATGTGGAGAAAATGAAACTGCACAAGGAAAAATCAGAAAAACCATCACGTCCATCAATGACGTCTGAGAGTTCCAATCCCTGCATTATCTAAGAGTAAAGCCCCTCTGACTAACTTTGGAAGATCAGAGCAGAGAAAAAAAGTTTCGTCGGCGCACCCTTCACTAGCAATCCTTGCTAGCGCATCTGCCACTGCATTCCCCTCTCTGAAGGTGTGCTTGATCACTATGTTTAGGCTTTGGATTTTATCTCTAATCCTCCCCAAAGTGTACCAAATGTTCCATAGATTGGAGGAGCCCGACTCCCTCAACTCATCTGCAATGACCTTAAAGTCGGTTTCAAGAATGATATTTGCAAGGCCCAGGTTAGAGCAAATATTGAGCCCATCTAGCATGGCCCTAGCTTCCGCATTAGTGTTTGAAGAAATTCCATAATATTAGTGAAAAGCGAAGACGAGCCCACCAAGATGATCCCGGCAAACACCACCTCCACCACTCTCACTTGGGTTTCCTTTCGAGGAGCCGTCAGTGTTTAGCTTCAACCAATGATCAGGCGGCTTTTCCCATCTTACTACAGAAGGCATGGAGGCAAGGGTGAAGCCTTAGAAGCTAAATGGTAATATTCTCTACCATGGAGTTGCTGTCCGGAGCTTGAATCAGGGAACCAATCTCACGCAGCCAACGAGAAACTTTGAAGATAATGCCTGCTGCAGACATGTTTCGGCCCTCGAAGCGGGTCGCATTTCGCCCAATGCACAACTCCCATATAATGAAACAGGGGAGAAAATTGGTCAATATCTTGACCTTGGACCTTTCACTAGCTGATGAAGACCACTGCTCGAACCACTGGAGGATTGACGCGTTGTGGAGGACATGGATGTCAAACAGGGCGCTGACGTGGGCCCACACCAGAGATGTGGTTCTGCCAAGGCTAAGAAGATGGTCCAGCGACTCCACTGCACTCTGCTGATGCAGCGTCCCCATTTTGTTGGAGAAGGGTGGATGTGTTGTCCCCTTGTTCTGCTGGAGAAGGGCAGCCACCAGCGGGCCATCAGAGGGCAAGGCTCCCTCGGGCGAAGAAGAGCAACATTCACAACGAGAAACCAATGGGATCCCACATTTCTAGATCACTATGTCTATAGGGACTGCTGCGTGGGCTGTTTTTGGTTCACACCCCAAGTATAGGGTTGTGATGTAGTAATAATCTTGGTAAGACCTTGTACGTAATCTGAAAGTAACTCGAACAAGAACTAGGCGAAGATATAATCTAAATTATGGAGAATTAAGAGAATAATTGTGAATGATTAAATTAAAACTTAAAAAATTCAAAGTTGGGAAACTAGGTTGCTAAGGATCCACTTGTAGAGATTAGGGAGATCTTATGCTTGATTCAAGAATTCAATTGGACTTGGAGTCCCAACTTCATCCAGTTGGAAGATATAACCATGAAAATCAAATCTGAACTTCCTTTGATATAGTTTTCAAGAGATAAGAAGGATGTAAATTAGAATGGATTCCATTACAAAACCATACCTATGAGACAAAGTAAACAAAAGAATTAAGCTAATCTACAATCAATCTGAGAAATGTATAAATGTTAGGAAGGATTCCATCATCTAACTATGTCCAAGAGGCAATGGTGAATAACAGGGCTTCCTATCGTCATGATCAAAATAATGAAAATGAAATACTCAAAGCCATCGCAGATCTATTGTAATTTAAGTCATAACAAACTATTAAAAACTAAAGGCATTCCTTATAATCAAACTAGAATCAAATTCATTTCAACTTAAATATGAATCAAAAGGCATAAAGAAAACTCTTCATCTCACTACAAGCTTCACCTCTTAGCCTATCTAAGAGGTTTATCCTGACATGATTAGGCTAAAAAAATAACATCAGAAGTGAAGAAAAACCAGAGGAGGAGGAGGAAGGAGTGGAGATGGCCAGTTGCATCTCTCTCCCTGTCTTTCTCTCTCACGTCTGTTCTCACCCAAGATCCTGTCTTTCTCTTCTCCTCTCCTTTATATAGGCATCATAGGATTCGATTTGTGGTTGGAGTTGGTGGGAAGACCCCCTTTACACAGCAACATGTGTATGCAGCAAAAAAAAAAAAAAAAAATGCAAATCACCTTGCGTTTGGAGGGAGATTTAGGCCTGTGAACGTTCTAAGAATTATTTTTGGTTTCATGGTTAAGGTAAAGATCTAGACCTCCTTCCTAAGATTTTGGACAGTTCGGATCAGAGATCCGACCATCATACAATTCGTACAATGTCCTGCAATGTCTGGAAAAATTGGACTGCGCTGGGATGCTCGGTGGGCCCTACAGTGATATTTTCTGAGAAATCTGACCTCTTCATTGGATTCCTGGCAAAAACTCAATCGGGAAAGAGTAGTTTTTATAAGGTTTTGGTGCGGCCCACTGTATCAAACCAACTCACCATTAATCTTGCATTTTTCGACGATCCACGTGCTTGGGGCCAAAACGGTCAGCTAGGGGAGGTTTACGTCCCCCCCTATGGAGTGAATGGACGGCTTTGATCATCAAGATGCATGATGGGTAGGCCCCACTACTGAAAAACAGATGTTGGATGTTAAGATGTTGTTACGCCTTTCTGGTTTTTTAAAGAAATCACGAGTAAAAGACCCATTGACTGAGAAGGCGGTCCAATGTGCGGCGGGATCTCTTATACACAGTGCACACACACCATGGCGTGGGTCCCACGGTTATGTATTCTTGAGATCCACTCCATCCAACCTGTTTGCCATATAATTGAAAGGGTTGAGACCAAAATTGAAGCATTTCCAGATATCAGGTTGTTCCCAAATCAGGATTTAAGAGAATGATCTGTCCGTTGGGACACTTACACAAGGATTCAATGGCTGAAATTTGATGTGTATAGTTAATTTATGGTCTTCAGGCCATATATAAAGTTTCAAGCTGAACGGATGATGGGAACCCTGTGATCTTGCATTCTGAACGATTTTCAGACCCGTTTAACGTGAGTGGCCTGATTTTCTCAAATTTTTATCATGTAATTTCTTCGATCTCGGTCCCTTGGGGTCTGCCCCCTTGCCTTAGTGATCCTTAAGCATTAAATCTATGCCTTTAACATCCTTTTTAGTCCACGCTTGTAAAGTCACCTTGCAACACAAACACAATTAAAATAGGGCATTAAACAGTATCATGTTTGTAAAAGTAGATAATAACCAAGGTCTAATATGTAATATTTAACCCTCAACATAACCCCCAACTAGCATTTTGCTAGTCTCGAACAAAGTATGTGAAAAATAAATTGAGAACTATAGGATAATTTCTATAGACTCGAGTGAATTTTACAAAATTATCTAGATATGAGAATTCTAAGATTTATAAATGTTGGGTATTACTTTCTCCTAGACTCAAGCGCACAGTAAACTTTATAGTCAACTTCAAGGTATTAATCCACCAATTAGAAAACTTCTAAACATTAAGATCCATGGGTGTATAGTGTAATCTAATATTAAGATTCACTTCTCTATTTCATGATATCATTCGTAACCAACAAGAAAATTCATGACAACCAAAACCTAAACCAAAACTTGCCTCACCAATCATCCTTTCATTCTTCCAGCTTTTGATTTTTTCATTAAAAGTAACGCCAATGAGGGGAATCAAATCCTCACCTATAGGGAGCAAACCTATGGTGAAGACCATTCGCCCAACCTTTTCCAAAGGCTGTTTTTATTTATATTATTTTTTTTCTTTTTCTTCAATTCTTCTTTATGAGCATGATAGGAAAATTTCTCAGGCTAGTTCCTTTCATGCTTAGTGATTACCAAGTTAATCCTTCACTATTGAACTGAAACCTCAATGTGTAAGTAAGATGTGCTATGTGAAATCATGATTCAATCAATGTTTACAACTTCTAATCATGGATTGATAATTTGAACTTAAATGTGAAATCTATTAGATAACTAAATCCAAGAGACATAAATCCCAATACTCCATATCATATACTTCTCAAATCACGACTATCCTTCAAAATCACTTCGAATTCACAAGAACGTCTAGAAAAATGTTAGTTTTGCTCTTGCCCGAAAAAAAAAAAAAAAAAAAAAAAAAAACAATGATGCTTAGTTTTGACAAATTTTTCCTTTTCTTCTTTTTGTCCCTCCCGGCTCTTGCTTCATGATCTAATTCAATGCTTGAATCAGAGGTTGGTGCCTCATCAGTACTTGTTTTGCCTTGAATATCCACCCATAAATTCAGCCCCTTATGTGCTTTAATAGTTGTTTGATTTTCTAGCTCACTGAAAATCTGTCCATGCGTTTCATTTAAAGCTTTATGTGCTGGTTCGTTCTTGTCCTCTTCTTGTAAAATTGTAGCTTCATTTTGGGGCTACAGATCACTCACTGGCCTAGCTGGAGGTGTGATCTGGTGGGATGAATTTCGGTCAGTAAAATGTCTCAGGGAGGGATAAGGAGGGCTGAAAATATGCCTCTCGGGGCTATCCTTGAATAGATCTTTTACGCCAGAGAGCCACCTATCCCAGGCTTCCAGGACTTCATGAGAAGGTTGTATCCATGGGGTCATTGGATGGGGCTCTCTCGGCTGGAAGTCGTTGAGCAATTTGGCTAGAAAGTTGCATTCTAGGGGAGGGTGGTTGTTCTCATTAGGAGGTCTATTTTCCTGGGAATCAGCCATCTGAAGATGGACCGCTGATTGGATCACATTGTTGCTAGTGGGCTGGTTGCTTCTTCTGAATGCTTCTGGTTGAGGAGGGAGATCCATAGTTTGATGGTTTAGGCTTAGGGAAGGTTGTGGTTGGGGAGTTGATTGTCTGTGATGGCCTGAAGGGCTGCCGCAAATTGTAGTCTCTGTGGCATTCTATCAAATAGATTTCCATTAGCCAATGGTCTCCAGGTTGTCTTGTCCCCATCTGTACAGACTGGTTGAAAACATTGAGTTGGATTTGCTGGGTTCTATCAATTAGTGGCTTGTTCTGAGTTGACCCAAACGCCCGGGCGACCCATTCTCTTGTACCTTCTTTGGCTGCTAGGTTGTAGGTTGGATTTGCGTTTGAAGAATCTCCCCATTCCGGTGACAGCAACATTCGAGAAATGTCGAAATCTGATATGTTCTTCCTTCTACTAGCAGCTTTGATATCCTGAATGGTTGATCCTCCTAATGTGAAACTATCTTAGTTCGAGCAAACCAGCGATTTGGTCTGTCCAAAGATCCCCTGTCCAGATTAATGGCGGTCCCCATCTGTTCAGCAATCTGCCCGATAGTATGTTCTCTCCATGCATGCATGGGGATACCTCAATCCGTATCTAAATTCCCCTGCTCAAAACAGCCATTGTTGGGGCCCACATTCTTGTGTTTTTCAAATTCATTTTTTGGTGGAGGAGGCGATCCTTGGAGAAAGTTAAGACTCCTTCTCTGGATTTAAAGCTAATTACATAACTTGATTCGAAAATTCTATGAATCTGTGGTTGGGAAGATTTGAAAGGGGATAATTTTAGAAAATCAGCCATACGGTTGGATGCATCAATCGGACCCTGAACCTCTCCCACTATGGCATTGGTCATATCCGCCCTACCCTTGTCCAATATCCATTTGGGGACTATGATGGAGGTGAAGGTAGTTGGTGGGCTGGGAGGGTGAAGAGCGTTGGCATAGGACATGTGGTTGTGATCATTGGTTGTAGTTTGGAAAGGGACCTTACCTGCGTTGTTGGATGAATGAGATGGATTGACAGTCCTAGGATCATGGGCTAGCACCGGCCTGAGATTTGGAGTGTTATTGGGGAGGTTTGTGGGAGACATTCTCTGGGATGGATCGTTAACAACCATTCGGCGCCTGCCAATGAATCGGTCATTTAGCATTTCCTTCCCCGTCTGGGCTTCCCCCTTGTTCCGAAACCTAACAAAGGCATGCCCCTTCTTTCTTCTTGACTAGGCGAAGGTTGAGATATAAATGTCATTGATATCCCCAAATTGTCTGAACCTCTTCTTGAGATCGTCCTCCTTGATGTCAATCACTGCCCTTTGATCATCTGGGCTGAACGGTTTGCCATTCACTTACTTTGGAAACTCTAGTCGAATCCTCCCTCGTGGCCTGATTCATCACTTTCTTCACCGAATTCATCGATGCAACTTGTTCATCATCACATCTTCCTTGAGAATCTCCGTCGAATCCGCCCTGAAAAACCTATATATCAGAAAGGATTGTTTTCTCTTCAATTGCATATATATATATATATATATATATATATATATATATATATATATATATATATATATATATATATATATATATATATATATATATTGTAACGCCCTGAAATTCGGGGGTCAAGTATAACTCAGTTCCCGAGTTCCAAAACATCACTTATGCAATATATTTGATGATGATTGTATGTTGTCTGTATTAATGCATAAAACATGAAATATATCAAGCCAGATTAGCAGACATAATTCAGGGATATTAAGGTAAAGCAAGCGAAAGACTTAAATACATATATAATTCAAAATGAATCCTCAAATGATGCGTGCTCTGCCCAGGGCAATATACATATATCTATGTATCAAAATACATACATGAACTGTTCAAAATAATACAATTCATATCCCAAAATAATCTCCGCTGGTCAGGATAAGGCTCCATCGAACCCGCCTGAGAACTGCATGTATGAGAACGCCTCCTCGTCCTCATAAAAGTCTGGCTCTGCCTCGCTAGCATCGCCATCACCTGCATCTAAAGCAGAGTCTGGTTGGTGTTTAAATATCGTCCCAAAATGTGGGAGTGAGTGATCAACTCAGTGGTACTATATAGCAAAAGTTAACATGTTATCAATCCAGTCAAGCAGTAATGATAAGGCGGTACAATCAAACAAGTCGTATATCTCTTGTTAATGCAAGGATGAGATGAAGAATAATGCATGCCCTCACCACAATCCCCTCTGCGACATCATCTAACGATCGCGGCATGACTCACTTCCTCAATGCTCTATCACCAATGCCGTTAGCACATGTAATGCGGTGTTATGAATATGATTACTAAGTTCTTATTAGTCATTTTCATACAGCAGTATTAGGAAGCTACGACACCTCCCTTATATCATTTCCCAACATTGATCCATTCTAGGGTCGTCAGTCCTAGGAATCTCATACGAAGCTATGGTTTTAGGTCGCTGCAAGGGCTGTCAGGGCTGTTGCGCACAATCGTTGCTCCACTCCCCTATCACCATATCAATATAGGCCTATTTATATCCTTAAGACTGCATCAGGACTCGTCGCCCCCATACGGTGTCAGGATAATCTCATGGTCACTACAGAGGGCTCGTCACCAATCAGTGTAGGCCAACAGTAAGAATATAGTGTCCCATACCATCATAATCTACTCAGAGTAGGGTGCTCACTGGTCACTACGGGGAGGTTTGTAGCCTCGGCATAGGCTGACAACACGACCACGGTGTCCCATATCACCATGCCCGGCTCATGAGTCTTAGGGGATCTTGGTACCATGGTTAACAGAAATATTACTGGTAAGCTCAGTGTCCTAGATTCAAACAGTAGCGACCAAACAAGGTAAACAAGCATCGGTCAATCAGGTTAGTTGACAAGCTCAACTAGGCCAAGCGCATGTTGAGTTGAATGACATGTAATGCATAAGCACTCCGTGTGGCCTAACCACTGCCGAACTCCCCAAGCACGACTCAGATTCGCTAAACTCATCTTGTGTGGAGAAAGCAACCTCAGCCACTACTTTCAGAATGGTTTCCGATTGCTTGGACTGTAATACAGCCCCATTCACAAACAATGCTAATAACTAGCATATGATTCATATCCTGCAGTTATATAAACAATCATGGAATACAACTTGAATGTAAACATAGTACATACAGGAATTCATACACTCATATAACATGATTCAACTAAGTACATAATCCATGGAGAAAATCATACACTCAGTTAGCATGAATAACCTAAATTACATGATTCATGGAGGAAATCATACACACAAACCTTACGGTTGAAATCCATATCTCAACCATTTTAGCAAGCACATTATACTAACTACCAACTCACTTAGGCATTTATTCAAACACTTAGGTTACACTATTCAACATACATCACATATGTCGACACCGTTGCAAATTAGGGCAAGTCCTTTCGCCAAGGAGTTGCCGCATACATATTAAGCATATAACAACGAAAATTTATCATGGCAATCAATTCAGCAAATTCCATACGTATACGTGTATTCTAACATATACATAAAATACGGTATTTACAATGTACAGCATACGTATACGGAAAACAAAACAGACAGCACATTTGGCATGTGTAATTGCATCCATAATATGAATAAATCATTAACTATCATTAAAAGGGTTGAAAATCATAACCTAAGCACATATAGTCCGCACCTTAAACCAGAAAAGTCGTATTTAGGTTGATTCAGACGACATGTCTTCGTCAACAGCGGATACGCTACCTATGGCAAGAAACAGGTTAACTAGCACTCTACTACAGCTAGTCTAGGCTTCAAAACAGGTTAGGGTTAGCTTATCTTACCCAATAATGGAGTCAGAATCACCGGAAGAACGATTCAAATACACCGGTTAAGAGTACAGATGCACGAGGAAGGATCCTACGGAGTTTCACTGGATTCTCCCACACTTTCTCTCTCTTTTCTTTCTTTGAAATATCTAGGGTTTGAGAAATTCGTATGGGTTAGAAAGCTAAGGGTTTAAGGCCCTTTTATAAGCCCAAACATAACGAAAATGAACTCCAAGTCAAGGTATACTTAGGTTATATCCAAATCGGGATCTTTCTGATCCAACGGAGCATTTCTGGAGGTCCTGTTATTAATTACGGTCGGACTTAAGCTCACTAGCATCGGATCTTTAATCAGTTAAGTTTTCAGTCCGATCGAATTTTCAGATCGTCCGTGGCGAACCAGTTTCAATTCAACGGTCACCGAACTTCGATCAGGGCCACAAGTACTTGAACATATAAGGGCAATTTTTCCTGATCCGAGGGTAAATTTTGGTTGAATTCTGACGGTCAGAACGCTTAAAAATAATGCGTAAATGACACGTGCCAGATTTCATAAAAATGGAATTAATTTTCTAAATCTTTTCCTTTTCTCACTCTCTTCACTCCGAACTCAGTAAAATGGTGTCAAGACATCAGTTGGGCTTGATTTTCGAAGCGATTGTCAAGTCCAACTAAGCGGTCATAATGGTTTGAGATTGTAGATATCGGACTTTCGACGTGCGGTCTAGATCCAATACAAAGTTATCAAACATTCCTTAGAACAACTGGGTTTAGAGTTGGATCCTAGATTTCAGGGTATTATAGCGTCATTGATTCTACAAGTTTTAAGTCTTGCAGAACGTATTTAAAGCGAACAGCACTAATTTCACAGCCAGTCTAACTTAGCGCTAGATAAATTAGGTTAAATTTCTACGAAAATTAATCCTAAGTGATTTCTGATCGAGGCGATACTTGGGTCTTGGTACGGAATTTTTTGGGTCGTTATATATATATATATATATATATATATATATATATATATATATATATATATATATATATATATATATATATATATATATATTATATGGATGCTTATATAGTCTTTTAAGTTTTAAAAGGATTCCAGGCAATATGATTACAAGGGTTGTTTCTATATATGTATTTACCTATAAAGGCTTTATAAGTGGTAAATAGATTATAGGTTTTAATCGTAATCCGAAACCTAATAAAAAGTCATGTTTTAGATTATAGTTAAAGTATTTACAGCTAAAAAGGTATTATACATACTAGAACACAATGATTAATATACACTGATGATACGTGGAGCCCATTGTAATATGTATGGTATATCTAATCTATCCATCATGCACGTACTTCCTTTGATGATCTCATGTGGCCCTAAAAAAACAACTCATCCATTGTTAAATGGACCACATGAAGGAGGGATGAGACATTCACCATTAAAAACTTCTAGATTACATTTGGGGCTATCATGTGGAAGACATCCAATCCATTTAGTATGTGCATGCTTTAATGCTTTCTTAGGGCCTTAAAAAAATCAAGTCATCCTTGTGTGATTTACGAATATTGGATTGCCACTTAAAAGCCAAACGAAATATCATGTGAACTAATTATACTTGAAGTCTTTTTAGGTGTAATGTGTTTACAACTAAAAAAATTACATGCATCCAAATGACCCCTCATTTATTCATTTTGTCGGCTCATGTTAGGGCTTATCTATTCATTTTGCTAACTCATATTAGGATATTTGGCTACAACAAGGCAGATCTAATACTTAAGTGGGCCACATGACAGAGAGAATTGGGAAGGGAAATGCCAACCATTGAAACTTTTCAATAGGGAATATTTATGGCCATTTGAAAATAAAATCACACCGTAGTTTTATGTCAGCAAACAAGTGTGCAGAAATCAAAGGCTAAGATTGTTCAACCCATCTGATTTTAGCATTTTGACATAGTTATGTGGGCCCCACCCAGCTTCTCACTGCAGGAACTTCCTGCCGTCAAGGGAGCATGTAATTTGCACCCATTGTGGATAGCTGCTCTAAACCGTTTCGTGTCACATGACCTACTATAGTTTTGGATCTACCTCATAGGGTAATGGGTGCATTTAAATGGATTTGGATTTTGCAATGACCCCTCGAGAACCCCACGTTGGTACTTGTCAGTGGTGAAAAAGCTCTATAGGCCCCACTATGATGAATGTGTTTTATCCATAACATTTGTTGATGCTAAAATCTGGTTCAACTTTGTCACGCCCCAAATCCAGAGATCGGGCTCACAGGAATCCCGATCGTCGAATCCGGTGCCGACAGCCTCCGTAGTACCCCATTCTCGGCTCCCAGCGCCCATACGTCAAATTCCGATCCTAGGATCCTACAAGGAAGATTTTTCAATGTACATTTATCTCGTAAGAAGCATAACCACAAGTTTACCTAAATCATAAAGGCAACGTCATCATCACATATCCACTAATATAATCATTTGAATACAATGCTGAAAGGAAAATCAATATGTCAAAATCAAAGCTCCAGAAAACAACTGCACGCTCCAAGCTTAATGCGGCTGCAACCTAATGCCACCTGCACGCATCTATCGTGCATAAACTCATAGAAAGCTTAGTGGGTGGTGAAAGTGTGTGCACGAGGTAAGTGCCAAGTAAGCAATAACAGAGTAATCAGAGTAAGCGAAAATACTGGTAAACCCATAATCATACAATATCAGAAACACTGGCAAGATCATAAATCATACGAAATCAGAGTAATATGAAAACATGTTAATAGGCTCATAAATACCATCAGTCGCATTTAGGCCGTATAAATACAGAAGCATAACAACCCAAAATGTCATATGCGTGCGGATGTAATGCGATATGCGATGTAAATGAAATGACCAAGCTGAAGTGTGAAGTCGGGATGATAGTACGTAATATCGCAGACCACGGGATCCACCACAAAAGACTTCTATCCAAACCAGTCCCATACCTAAATTTCGATAGTCAGACTCAATGTGGTAAACCCCTGATCTTAGGTTAGTCGCGCGCCCAACCGAAATCCTTGTCATGCGAAGGTACACGTAACAAATAGGTGAGAATAATCAGCCTGAGTGGATAGTGAATGAATGAATACATGAGTATGCAATTCCTACTCAATAAGTCCACATATCAGTACGGTTACTCTCTAAGAAATCACCGGGGTCTATTACACTCCAAATGGAACCGCCGCTCTCCCTAGCCGCACAGTCCAAGTGAGCGTAAGAAACCTCACTATCCGCCTGGCCAATAGTCTGTTAATACCTATCCGGCACATCGATAGCGGACCCATTCCATGAGCTGGTCAAACTCAGCCTAGCTTTGCCCCCTGCGCTCGGGCGGGTAAGGCCGCACCCCCTTCCAACCGACCACGACACAGTGGAGAGCGCAACCGTCTGAAAATCGATACTCAACGCTCATCTACCCACTCGGTCTAAACGTTGGAGCATCCTCTGGTACCAAGAGGGTGTTTAGGGATTTTCACCCAGGGCCATCTATAGCAGCCCGATGCTCGAATAAATTTTCGGTGTCCCATCTGGCCATCCACGATATGCCTGTGGACGCTAAGACCCTAATGTCACTAGGGCTATCAGTAATCACAACACAATGCAAGATGCATGAGTTATACAATCCAATCATGCATCAATCCTGCGTATGCCATGTGCTCATGTGGGAGAACCTCCGTCTATCAGGGAGTCTCATATCATCCTGCCCAATGACATATGCAATGATCAATCACATCTCGTAACAAACATGCAGATGATGCATATGGGCATGTACCATGATGCTGTGCAGTCACATACTCATAATCGGTATCGCAATCGACCTCGACAATGTGGACATCTAACCAACATTGCCCCAAGGGATGGCCCACATAGAGCCAAACACATAATGGGCCCACGACCTCATACAAAGGCCTAATATACAACACGATGGCCTTACTCAAGGGTTTAATACACATCACAATGGGCCTTTCACATGGGCCTAACATAGATCACAATGGGCCTTGCCCATAGGCCATGAATACATCACAATGGGCCTTACCCATGGGCCATGAATACATCATAATGGGCCTTACTCATGGGCCATGAATACATCACAATGGCCTTGCCCATGGGCCCCAAATACATGACATGTGGGCCCTATAAATGGGTCTTGAACACATCAAATGGGCCATGCATCATGGGCCTAATACGAGTCACAATGAGCCTCAACTACAAGTCACATGTACATCATATAGGTCTCGCCAATCGGCCTTGACAATCGAAATTGGCAATCAGTCATGATAATCGGCCTCGATCGCAATCCGGCAATCGGCCACGATAATCGAAATCGGTCGATAATCGGCATATAAATAAGGCGGGGTCCATAGATGAACAACTGATCAACCATAATATAAAGATCGACCCTCGGTCGTGGTCATATCAAATCCGATAGCACGGAACCATCTGTCTTTTGCGAATGAAGCCCACTGATTAGGGTTAACCCATAAGAGAATGATGAGAATGAGAATATCAAGGCCTAAGAGAAGGTCACAATGTGGACATTTAACTAACATTGTCCCAAAGGAGTGGCCCACATAGGGCTGAACATAGGGTGGGTCCACGGCCTTATACAAGGGTTTGATATACGCCACAATGAGCCTATACAAGGGCTACATACACAATAGGTGGGCCCTGCATAAGCAGCAAGTGGGACTACTCACAACATACCCATCTAGATGGGTCACAAGTATATCAAAGTGGGCCTCATAACATGAGTCTTATATATGGCCTCAGCACCAGGCCACAAATACATCAAGATGGGCCTAATCGATCATATGGGCTAAATCAACCAAATGAGCCGATACAAGCAGGCCGATCAAATAGACTGATACAAATGGTTGAATCAAATGGGCTAAGTCAAATGGGCCCCCAAATACATCGAATCGGGCTTCACCAAGTGGGCCCCAAATACATCAAATGGTCTACGCGTCATGGAGTTATACTAAGCATGTTATAAGGTGATGCATTATCCCTACAACAGATGTGGCCTAGACGGCTGACACACAACAAGTACGGTGTATTAATGGGCCCTAGGGGGAGTCGTAATGTAGACATCCAACCAACATTATACTCGCAACGTGGACGTCAAACCAACATTGCTCCTAAGGCACAACCGTCGTAAACATTATTACATAATCTGCGCTGGAATCACACATTGCAATGGACCTTAGGTACATCCCATTGGGCCTTAAATACCTCAAATGGGCCATGTCACATGGGCCTTATATTCATCAAATGGGCTACATAAATGGACCACACCAATGGGCCTTATGTGCCTTACAATGGGTCATAACCCGTTGGGCCTTGAATGCATCAATTGGGCCTAAACCCGTAGGCCTTATACAAATCAAATGGGCCTAACCCATAGGCCTTATACAAATCAAATGGGCCTATCCCATAGGCCTTATATAAATCAAATGGGCCTAATCTCATGGGCCTCAGAGTACGTCATAGTGGGTCTAATCACATGGGCCTTATGTGTCTTAAATGGGCCTAATCTCATAGGCTTTATACATACCAAATGCGCCTAAATCATAGGCCTTATATAGATCAAGTGGGCCTAAACCCATAGGCCTTATATAAATCAAATGGGCCTAAATCATAGGCCTTATATGTCAAATGGGCCTAAATCCATAGGCCTTATACAAGTCAAATGGGTCTGGTCCCAAGGGCCTTGGGATATATCAAATGGTCCAATCCCATGGGCCTTACAT
Organism: Magnolia kwangsiensis; assembly: GCA_037074715.1. Taxonomy (NCBI): domain Eukaryota; kingdom Viridiplantae; phylum Streptophyta; class Magnoliopsida; order Magnoliales; family Magnoliaceae; genus Magnolia; species Magnolia kwangsiensis. Next base: position 17,152,973 of record CM073576.1, on the reverse strand, counting down.
CCACATCAAAGTGGGCCCCAATAAGCTGTCACAATTATATTAAGATAGACCTCAATCATGCCAAGATGGGGTCCACTTGGACTGTGGATCTGGCTCATTCTTAGACTTATTCCATAAAATAATCTTTAAAATGGATGGACAGATTAGATGCAGCACCTGCATCAATGGTGGGGGCCCACATGAAGGCCCACTATCATGTATATTATAAATAATATAATATATAAATTACATTATAGTATATGTATATATATGTATATACATAGATATATAATATTATAAATAATATAATATATATGTATATATACACACTCACGCTGCACACACACAACAAACATACACGCACGCGCACACACACACAACACACGCACGCCAGGTGGCGTGAATAAAACACATGGATCAAGTGGGCGTTGGACGGTGGAAGCAACACATACATCATTGTGGGCTCCACGTGGGGCCCACCAGTATGTTTATAGGCCATCCAGGCCGTTCATAAGGTCACTTAGACCTGGATGAAGGGAAAACACCAATTTCATCTTGATCCAAAACTTCTGTGGACCCAGGACGGGTTTCAATGGTAGATGTTCATTCACACTGTTTCCTATGGTGTGGGCCACCTGAGTTCTGGGTCCGGTTGAAACTTGGAGGGGGTCCACTTGAGGAGGGGACCCACCTCATGAACGGCGTGGATCTAACATATACATCATGGTGGGGCCCACGGCAGCAGCCATGGGTAGCTGGCTGACCGCCCGCCCGCCTGCTGCAGCTACTGCTGCAGCGTCTGCAGCGTCAAAGAGGCTCTGCCTCTTTATTATATTAAAAGAAAATTTTGAAAACTCATTTTTTGGGGTTTTTCGCGTTTGGTGCCCGTATCAAGTAGATCCACTTCGCCCATTGGGTTCAGTGGCTCGAGGCCGTCCCAAAGAGTCTGAAGTTAGAAATTTTTAAGTGCATAGAAACATCAGAAAATTTCTCAATGATAATCACCAATGTTGCCTATGCTATGGCCCATCAGATGCTCAGATCAGCCCCATTCCTTGGCTCAACGCTTAAAATGGTCCAAGGAATGAGGTGGACGGCGTGGATTGAATACATACATTAAGGTGGGGCCTAAGTGAGGGGACCACCCCAAAAGGCTTGAAAATCAAGTTGATATTTGTACTTCACAGAGACGTCCAGCGTCCCTGGACGCTGGACGGTCCTCACAACTAAGGTGGATTCGGGTGGGCCACCACATGATAAACGGTGTAGCTATAACACACATAAGGTGGGCCCCACTTGAGGATAGCTTGGACAAAATAAATACTTCAAGGTGGGGTCCATTCAAGTGGGCCACACAAACACATCATGATTTTACAAAAGAAAAATGAAATAGAGAGGGAGAGAGAGAGATAGAGGGTGGGACACGCGTGTGATGGAGGGACCCCGACATTATGGGCCCTCCCTTACAATGAATCATACATCAAGTGGGCCGTAAAGCATGTGGGACCATCGAAATTTAAAATCAACGGTGGAGATCCTTTCCCCACCAACATGGACGGTCTATATGACCTTTAAATGCAGTGAAATAAACATCATGATGGGGTCCATGGAGAATGGCCCCATCATGGATGATCATGATGATCTAAGTGGGCCATTGGCCACTTCTTAGGGTCCCAAGTGAGATCCAAACCATTGATCGGTTGGCCTCACTTAACCCATCTCAAAAGCATGAAAAACTAGTATTAACTAGCACCCACCGTCCGATCTTCTTGCTCCTATGGGCTCTTTAGCACCTTAGCTTCAACTTCAATCGATGAGATGAGGAATGGATGGCTAGGATGGGATATGATGGGGTAGGAAAGTGGGCCACACTTGGAGTTTTGGAAGGAGAGGGAGAATTCCATACGTATGGGGGTGTTTCTCTCTTGAATTTTTTTTTAAAAATGAGAAAGAGAGAAGGAGTTGTAAAGGGAGAGAGAGAGAGTGATTGATGGATGTGGTGATGGGTGTGTAAGACACCTTTGTAGACTTTTGAGGCATTTGTGTAAGAAAAGTATGGGCATGGAAAACTTTTGTGGCTTGCTTGGGAAAGGGTGAAAGTGATGTGTACTTGACATGTGATGGATTGATGGATTGATTGATTGATGGGATTGATGGGACACATCGTAGAGATTCTCTTAGGTTTCACAACGCACGGCATTTTTCTCGCACCGAACGTTGGCCCACATCTCTTGACGAGGGTATCGCCTCGGCGCGCAAGTCACGGCACGGGAACCGCAACGACGGCGCGGTCGCTATGGTAATAGTCTTGGGTTGAGTAGATATATGTTGACGGAATATTAATCAGGGTCGCGCGTAAATATCGGTTAAGAGTCGAAGGTTGCCAGAATTTGACCGGTAAGACCGCGGAAGTCTACGTAACGGTACGGACCAAGATACGGGTCTTACAAACCTTCACTGAGCTTCTAGCACTTGAACTAAGCTATGTTAGCCTCCACAAGAGAAGGACAAAAGAGACTCTGGCTAAAGCATGGGACCCTCCGATGCCAAAGTTAGGATAGGAATCTAGGTCTAAGTAGTATTACTAGGGCATAGGGTATCAGATTTTGTGTACCTGTCTATGCGAATGAATCCCCTATTTATACCTTTTTCTTGAGATGAATGTGCCCGTTATTCTCGGCACGATCCCTGTCGTTGAGCTAGAATTCTGCATGCACTGATGTTGGTTGTTACCTAGAGTGTAATGCCCTGAAAGTCGAGGGTCGTGCATACACTCGACTCTCGAGTTTCCAAGTATCACTTATAACCAATTTTCATTAATATGCGCTTAATCAGGTTTAAATGTGTAGCCTGAAATTTTGTGGAACATGAAGCACAACTATATAAGTCTACTAAAATGAAAGAAATCTAATATATATACAGGTGCAAAAATATAAATGGGTCGCACAAGGCGTTGCCCAATAAAAATGCAACAAAGGTTATGTCCAAAAGAATGATGTGCCGAGTCCAACACCCAGCGGTCCAAAATTTCATCTACTAGACCTATGGAAAACTGCCTATCAGCTGGAAGTAGGACGGCTCGTCCTCCTCATCCAAGCTCGCGCCACAAGGTTCCTCATACTCAGCATCACCTGCAACTACTGAAGAGTCTAGTTGGTGTTTTAAAATACAGTGTCAGAGTAGGAGTGAGTAATCAACTCAGTGGGTGCTATTAATCTTAAGTTGTAACAGGCATCAATTACATTATGAACTTAATAAAAAGCAAACATTCATAAATACTTAATTAATCTTGTTAATGCATATGCGTGATAGATGATATGATGCATGCCCTCGCCATAACACTCCCTCAAACGACTCTATCTAACGATCGTGTATGACCAACACTCCCTCAGAGCGACCTCGACTGCCAAGTTGTTAACCTAGCTAGTGCGATGTGATGATAATGTTAGCCAAGTTCTTAGTTAATTTTGTTCATCCAGCAGGTTGGGAAAACTGATACACCCCATGTATCAAGGCCCTCAACTAGTTGTGATGCCAAAACCCCTCAACGAGCGAGGCCTAGGCACCGTGATCCTTGATCTCGTCGAGTTCCTCATCCCCAACTTCAAGCACATATGGAGTGCTGAGAACTGAGATCGCTCGTGGTCACTACGAGGAGATTCATCACCCCAGTGTAGACCGAAAGCTCGGACACAGTGTCCCATTCTACCATGCCCAGCTCACGAGTTGGTGGATCAGCTTCAATTTGGTTATCAATAGGCTAGAACAGTTGTAGGGTGTTCCAAGTTCCATACATAAGTGAACAAAAAGGGTTAACAAACAAGATTAGTCAGTAAATAGGCTAGACCGCACGAGTTCAGGCAAGCACGCATCAGACGACATCGGGTATGAGCGACCCATGTAGTCGAACTACTGTTGCCTACGTGCACCCGCCCAAATCCATGGGTTTAGCCTCAAAATAGCCCTACTAATGGGGCCTCCTTCACTCTCCTCATTTTCCTAACTAACCTAAGGGTTGAGGGTAATTTCATAACATGCTACAATCAGGGTTATCATTCAATACAAGTAGAAGCATACGTTCATATCTTCCAACATAGAATCTCAATTTCTCTACCAAACAAAGATAATCATAATGTAAATTAAGGGTTCAAGTGTATTATGTGGGTTAGTGAGGAAGCTACGCACTTCCTACACTTCATAGAACCAAATAGCACAAGAATTAAGGAATCATAGATGTTATAAAGCAATACCTTATAAGAAAATCACACAAGACATGAACATGTAATCAACCATTGTAGCAAATCATGTGAGAGGTAAGAACAACATCATGTGAAAACTAAACAAAACATACCATTCCGTGCAATTTCAAGCAAGACATATAATTCCTAGGTTTTTTTAAAATTTCCAAATACATCATTCAAGCAATCAAAATCATTAGGCTCATGGTATATTTGGAGCTAGACCACCTAAGGATAATAGTCTGCACCTATGGATCGTTGAAGACTTGGAAAACGACCTAGGAGTGTGGATTTGGGATCGATCGGCCGAAATCCCTAAAGTAAACACTTGCATGTTAGAACTCCATGCAAAACCCTTCTCATCACAAGGGCTTTAAGGAAAGGGATGAGGGATCATACCTAGATGATCCACAGAGTATTCTTGTGGTTGTGGTGTAGGGTTTTTCTTTAGAGAAGGGATAGGGAGTTGCAAGATTGGGTTCCCTTCAGCCCACCTTGATCTATGGCTCACCCTTGCTCTCACCTTCACTCTCTTTCTTCACTCTCCCTAACTCTCTCTCTTCTCTCTTTACTCTCTCCCTCTTTCTCTCTTTCTCTCCTTTGAAAATGAAAAATCGTATGGGAAGAGGGGTGCCCCAAATGAGGCCCTTTTATAATGCCAGATTTGGTGTCAATGGCCCCAAGTGTTAGGTTTTTACTATACTAATCCTATGAGAGAGTTTTTCTAACCTCTAGGGCCCACTATAGGGTGTAAGAGTTGATACCCATCGTTGGATAGTTGGCCTTAGTGATGATCTACGCACAGACACAATCGGCCCGCCATTTGGACAAGCCGATCGACGGATATGATTAGAAGTCTGTTCAAAGGTCACTGATACTCGATCGGGGCTGCGGCTATATGAATATGAGTAGATAAATATCCTTACTTCACATGTAAAGTTTAGTCGTAAACCGACAGTTTGAAATCCTCAACTTTATATAAGAGTGGATGACCCAATTCACTTAAATTTCAGCTCCTTTCTTTAAGGTATTTGCACTTCTCATACATTCATCCTTCGGCTCAAGTTGAGTAGTTCAGGATACTAATCAGGTCCGACTCCCGCGATGGACATCCAGCCTAGTAAGACGAACATTTCTCTATAATTTTGGAACTAATTGCTCACCAATGAGCGGTCTAGAGCTTGTTCAAAAAATCGAGGCATTTTTGGAATGAATTAGGTATTGAAATTTTTTGTAAGCAGTGATTAGAGTTTAAGTTAACTATGTTCATAGTGTGGTCTATTTATTACTAGAGAAAGTGGAGATATGGTCATGATTACTCCAAGTTGTCGATTTTAGGCTAAAAGAGTAACGGAGTTGATTTGATCTATTAGCCAAGATTTGGGCCTTATCTTACTCAGCTTTGGTTAGATTTTTAATTTAATTATAATTGTTTTGATTGGTTAGCGATGGATCGGTTAGATTTGGGTCCTACATGAGTAAATCATGGGGCTAAACTTGATGTTCAAGTGATCGGACGAATTCATTAGCTTCCTATGGTTGATTAATCGGACTTGTGCGATTCTTTACTAGTATCACCCGTGTATAAACTAGTATTGAGTACCAATGGTCAGTAAGTGATAATATAATTTAATTATAAAAAAATTTAAGAATTTTTAAAAATTCAAAACAGTAAAAAATTTAGGATGTTACAATCTACCCCCCTTAAAAATAATTTCGTTCCTGAAATTGCTTAAGGGTAATAAGTAAAAATATTATCATTTCATTTGCTTAAGTTTAATTGATTTCAAGTTTATATGCGTGGTAGGGTGCATACTATCTATACTACTCGGACTCATTTTAGTCTACTCTCCTTATTTATTTTTTTCACCCTGATAGTTTACTACAATTTATTTAATTATCTATTTATTTTTAAAGATTTGGATTCATGACGACGATTTTCATCTATCTAGAGTAAAATATTTATTTTCAATATATAACCAACACAGAGAGACGGTTGTCATGGGTTTGAACCCGATACATTAATCGTCTACCTGATCAGGTGTTCACTCCCCAAGTGCAGGGTTGTGATGTAGTAATAACTCGGTAAGACCGAGGTCGAATCCCAAGCGACTGAAACTTGTACGTTATCTAAAATTAACCAGAACTAGAACTAGATTAAGATGAAATCTAAACTGAATGTAATTTGAGGAATAATGGTGAAATTATTAATCTAAAATTTATAGAAATCAGAGGAAAGGAAACTAGGGATTCAGAGGATCCACTTGTAGAGATCAGGGAGAACTTATGCTTGCATCAAAAATCATGGAAATTACTGAACTGCCGTTGATCTAGTTTTCAAGGAGATGAAAGGTGTATGAATTAGAATGGATTCCATCACCAAACCATGCCCAAAAGACTATGGCAAACAACAGAATTAAACTAATTACCACCCAATCACATGTATGAAAGTTAGGAAGGGTACCGACATCCAACCATGCCCAGGAGACTATGGTGAACAACAGGGCTTCCTGAGATCATAAACATTAAAGAGAACGGAAATATTCAAAGCCATTGCAGACCCATTGTAATTTCAGTCACAACAGACCATTAAAAACCTAAAACATTCCCATATTAATTAACTAAAATCAACGTCAATTCATGCATTAAAATTTAAATAAAATCAAATCTCCCATTCCACTACAAGCTTCACCTCTTAGCCCTAGCTAGGAGGATTTAGCCTGTCATGGATGGGCTCAATCCAAATAAATAAAGAGAAAAAGAAAAGGAAAAGAAAAGGGAAAGAAAAAACCAAGCTCCTCTCTCTCTCCTCTGCCCACGTTGAAACCCAAGCTTGAGCCCTCTATTCTTCCTCCCAAGACCCTGAATGAATGCTCCACATGTCCAAAACCTCCTTATATAGCTGCTGGAGTGGTGAAAATCGAATTTGAATCAGATTTGGAAAGCTATGCATGCCTAGTGAAAGCTTTTTCGCAGCTAAGTTTGGTGCCTCGAAACACGCCACTTTTCTCGCTCAAATTCCAAATAAACAGTCCCTTAAGATTTTATTGGGTCCTCTACATGATAGACGGTTCAGATCTGCCATATGATCAAAGATGGTGGGCCAAAACTGACTGGAAAAGTCGATTTTCGCAGATGTACGAAACCTTTCGCACCATTTCGCTTTTGTGATCGGTGGGCCCCATAGAAGCATTTTCTAGAAAATCCACCCCGTCCATTGAATTCAGAATGAAATTTCAGTCAAGAATAGGTGGTTTTGAACGTCCATTGACGTGGCCCAGAGAATAAATTGCAATAAAATTAATTTTGATCGTCCTAGGACAGCCCTTTTGTGGCCTCTGTAACGCACACGTGTGCACGTATGGAAATGAACTTTCAGCAAAGTTTTGTAGTTTTCAGGCCCCTCTACACGATGGACGGATCAGATCTTCCGTACAGGCAATGGGTAGGGCCCACAACCGTCCGCAAAAATGGCCAGCAGCCGTGCGTCCGCTGCCATTGCGAAAGGAGACGGGTCAGCGACGCTGACCCGTTTTTTAGTTTCTGGTGCATCGCGTGTGCACGATCAGTGGTGCACTCTGACATGCAAGGTGGTCCTTATATTGATGTATATGTGAAATCCAGTCCGTCCATCCACTTTGTAATATCCTTTTAGACGTTGAGACCAAAAGTGAAGCAGATCCAGATATCAGGTGGGCCTCAAAATTGAGAATTTATGGGCTGATTTGACTGTTGGGCAACTTCTAGAGAGATCTAACGGCTGAAATTTGACGTGTATGGTTAATTTATGGTCCTCAGGCGACGTATGAAGTTTCGAGCCGAACGGATGGTGGGAATCTCGTGATCTTGCATTCTGGACGTCCTTCACGCCACTTGAGCTTCAATTTCTTACTTTTCTCGAATTTCTGATCGTGTATATTTGTCAATCTTGGTCCCCTGGAGTGTGTCCCTTGCCTTTGGCGTCATCAGATCGTTAAATCTCAACTTTTAACGTCCTTTTTCCATCCATGCTCATAAAATCACCTTGCAACACAAGAATGAGAAAACAAACCATTAGATAGCATTATATTCGTAAATTCAGATAATATCTGGGGTCTAATATGCAATATTTGACCCTCAACACAACCCCCAACCAGCATTTTGCTAGTCCCGAGCAAAATATGCGAAAAATAAGTTGAGAATTATAGGAGAACTTTCTATGAAATCGAGTGAGATTTTGAACAAAATACGAGAAATTTAATATCCATGAATGTTAGAAATTGATTTCTCCTGAGCTCAAGCGCACCGTAGACTTCATAATCAAGTGTAAAGCATTAATCCATCAATTAGAAAAATTTTAAACATTGAGATCCATGGATGTATAGTGTAATCTCAGCTAATCACATTAAGATTGAATTTGTTATTTCAGGATCTCATTGGTAACCAGCAAGAGAATTCATGATAACTAAACTTGCCTCATAAATTTCATATTTTGATCTTTTCAACTTTTTATTTTTCCATTAATAGTCATGCCAAAAAGAGGAATCAAATCCTTACCAATAGGGAGCAAACCTATGGCAAAAGACCAATTACCTAATAATTTTTTATTTTTTTTTTGAATGTTTAACCTTGGGGAATCAAACCTTCACCAGTAGGGAGCAAACCCATGGTGAAGATTAATTGCCCAACCTGTTCAATTTTTATACCCTGATGGCAAGATATTTCAGACTGGTTCCTTTCGTGCTTAGTGATTACCAAATTAACCATTCAATATCAAACTGAAACCTTAATGTGAAAGCGAGATGTGACATGTGAAGCCATGACTCAATTAATGTTTAAAATCTCTAATCATGGATTGATAATTCAAACTCAACTGTGGAATCTATCAAGTAGCTAAATCCAAGAGTCATAAATCCACCATTATGTACCTTGAAAATCTAAATTAGGGATATCTGTCAAAATCACTTCGAATTTGTAGAAATTTTCAGAAAATTTTTTTAAAAAAATTTCACAATTTTTGCTCAAGACCAAGAAAATACTGATTAGGAAACCTAATCTCCCACTCCCAACCTAAAATCTACATTGTCCTCAATGTAAAAGATATGAGCATGCAATGCACATGGGACAACGAAAGTAAATGAGAAGTGATGGGAAGATAGTACCTGAATAACGAATCAAGAGAGTTTCCAATAGATCACGGCATGGAAGCTTGTCAGCATGAGAGAGAAAGCAGAACAAAAATAACAAAAATAAAATCCTACCTATACCACTTTCGCAGGTGCTCTCGATTGCATTTAGCGTATGCAACAAGCCTTTAAACCCCTAGGTTACCCCTAGTGGATGAGTTGTAGTCTCGTGAGGGTTTGCAGTAATGTTACCCACAAACATTGAATCATTTAACTAGAGAATGAAAAGGAATAAAAAAGCTGGGTTGCCTCCCAGGAGCGCTAAATTTACCGTCTTCAGCCAGACAAATAAAACAATTATCCTAGACCTATGAAAGCGATAAACCTACCTATACCTCCATCAGACTAGGAGATCAGTCTTGGTAAACAGGAGCAATTAGAGGTATGGACATGTCCTCTGAATCAAATGCCTCAACAAATGGCTTTAATCGATGTCCATTTACTTTAAACTCCTTGCCATTGTCGGGATCTCTTATCTCGACGGCCCCATAAGGATAAGCAGTGACAACAATGTAAGGACCGGTCCAACGAGATCGAAGCTTACCCGGAAAGAGATGTAGTCGAGAGTCATACAAGAGGACTTTCTGACCTGGCGTGAATGATTTCCGTAGAATATGTTGATCATGAAACGCCTTCATCCTGTCCTTGTAAATTCTCGAGTTTTCGTACGCATCGTTCCGGATTTCTTCAAGTTCATTCAACTGAAGTTTGCGTAGCGAGCCAGCGTTGTCCAGATTAAAATTCAGATTTTTGATCGCCCAGTATGCTTTATGTTCCAATTCCACAGGCAAGTGACAGGCTTTCCCATAAACAAGTCTAAAGGGAGATGTTCCAATAGGAGTTTTGAAAGCAGTACGGTACGCCCATAAGGCATCGGTCAATCGGATTGACCAGTCCTTACGATCAGGGTTAACCGTTTTCTCTAGGATATGTTTGATCTCTCTATTGAAAATCTCAGCTTGTTCACTTGTTTGTGGATGGTATGGGGTGCTCACCTTATGCAAGATATCGTATTTCTTCATTAAACTCTCGAATGGTCTATTGCAGAAGTGTGAGCCCCCGTCACTAATGATGGCTCGAGGTGTTCCGAACCGCGACAGGATATTTTCTTTCAAAAATTTAATGACCGTGCGATGGTCATTTTTGCGGCACGGAATTGCTTCGACCCATTTAGTGACATAGTCTACGGCGAGCAAAATATACAGATTTCTAAATGATTGGGGGAATGGTCCCATGAAATCAATGCCCCAACAATCAAATGCTTCTATAATAAGGATGGGATTCAAGGGCATCATATTTCGACGGGACAATGCTCCCAATTTCTGACAACGCTCACAAGCCTTGCAAAACTCATGAGTGTCCCTGAACATATTGGGCCAGTAAAAGTCACACTGTAAAATCTTGGCCGTGGTCTTTTTAGCAGAAAAGTGACCACCACAGGCCTGTGAGTGACAGAAGGAGATGACACTCTGATGCTCATCGTCTGGTACGCATCTCCTTAAGATTTGGTCTGGGCAATATTTAAACAAATATGGATCGTCCCAGAAAAAGTTACGCACCTTGGTAAAGAATTTCTTCTTATCTTGTGACGTCCAGTGTGTCGGTATGGCACCTGTAGAAAGATAATTAGCAATATCAGTGAACCAAGGTGAATGAGAGACTCTAAACAGTTGTTCATCAGGGAACATGTCATTGATATGGTTCGCCTCAAGGGAATCAGAGGTATTAAGGCGAGAAAGATGATCGGCCACTACGTTCTCTACTCCCTTTTTATCTTTAATTTTCAAATCAAATTCTTGGAGTAGAAGGATCTATCGTATCAGGCGGGGCTTAGAATCATTCTTAGAAAGAAGACACTTAAGTGCCACGTGATCTGTGTAGATGATGATCTTGGATCCGATCAGGTAGGACCTAAATTTGTCCAAAGCGAACACTACGGCTAAGAGTTCTTTTTCCATAGTCGAGTAGTTCACTTGGGCAGGATTTAGAGTCCTACTTGCGTAGTGAATAACGTAAGATCGCTTATCTTTTCTCTAGCCTAAAATCTCTCCAAGAGCATAATTAGAGGCATCGCACATAAGTTTAAAAGGAAGACTCCAGTCAGGTGGCTACATGATAGGTGCAGTGGTTAGTATACCCTTAAGCTTAGTGAAAGCTTCTTGGCACTGCTCAGTCCACTCGTATGGTGTATCCTTTTGAAGAAGATTACATAAAGGACGAGAGAGGAGACTAAAGTCCTTTATGAATCGTCTGTAAAAGCCTGCGTGTCCTAAGAAGGATCGCACGTCCCTGATATTCTTGGGTGGAGGTAGGTTAGAGATAAGATCAATTTTTACCTTATCTACCTCGATTCCTTTGGACGAGATGATATGCCCAAGGACAATTCCCTTTTGAACCATGAAATGGCACTTCTCCCAGTTAAGTACTAAATTTTTTTCTTCACATCTTTTAAGCACACATTTAAGACTTGCTAAGCACTCGCTGAAAGATGAACCGAAAACAGAGAAATCGTCCATGAAGACCTCTAGATATTTTCCCACCATGTCAGAAAAGATACTCGTCATGCATCGTTGAAAAGTGGCAGGGGCATTACATAGCCCGAATGACATCCTTCTGTACGCAAAGGTGCCATAGGGATATGTAAATGTGGTCTTTTCCTGATCCTCAGGGGCGATTTCAATCTGATTATAACCTGAATACCCGTCAAGGAAACAATAGGAATGACCAGCTAGCCTTTCTAGGATTTGATCAATGAAGGGCAAAGGAAAGTGGTCTTTCCTTGTGACGGTATTCAGCTTTCTGTAGTCAATGCACATTCTCCAACCAGTGGTAACTCTAGTCGGCACGAGTTCATTATTGGCATTGGCTACGATGGTGATCCCAGACTTCTTAGGAACCACTTGAGTTGGACTCACCCATTGACTATCAGATATGGGGTATATGATCCTCACATCCAATAGTTTGACAACCTCGGCCTTAACCACTTCCTTCATGTTTAGATTTAATCTACGTTGTGATTGCCGAACAGCCTTTGCATTGTCCTCAAGATATATACGGTGAGTACAAATCGATGGGTTAATTCCCTTGAGGTCCGCTATCGTCCATCCAAGAGCTCCCTTATGCTCAATGAGAGTAGATATCAGCATACTCTCCTGTTCTTTCTCCAGGTGGGCAGAGATCACCACCGGATATGTCTCATCTTGACCTAAATAGACATATTTTAAATCAGAGGGCAAAGGTTTTAGGTCAAGCTTCGGTGGCTTGAGGTTAGACGGTAGAGGCACTACATCAGTTTGGGGCAATTCTTCAATTTGTGGCCTCCACCGGTTAACTTCAAGTACTGGTGCAGTATCAAGCATGACACACGTCTCCCTAATTATATCATCATCAAGATCATGGGAGTGGGCCAGGCACGTCTCTAGAGGATCAGAGGATAAGGTGAAAGGTGTTCTATCTTCCACAAAAGAATCAATCATGTTAACATCGTGGAAATCGTCATCATCATCTGAGTTGCTGCCGTTATTGAAAAAGATATTCGATTCCAATGTCAAATTTCCAAAGGACATAGTCATGACACCATTCCTGCAATTGATAATTGCATTTGAAGTAGACAGGAATGGGCGACCAAGAATGACGGGAATTTGAGTGCTCGTGTCATTGATGGGTTCAATGTCCAAGATGATAAAATCAACAGGGTAGTAGAATCTATCTACTTGGACCAACACATCCTCGATGATCCCTCTTGGTATACGAACAGAATGATCAGCAAGTTGTAGTGTGGTTCGAGTGGGTTTTAATTCACCCAAACCTAACTGTTAGTATACCGAGTAAGGAATCAGATTTACGCTTGCTCCTAAGTCAAGAAGTGCGTGATCAATTCGATAGTTCCCGATCACACATGATATGGTTGGGCAACCGGGATCTTTGAATTTTTGCGGCACATCTTATTTCAGGATGGCACTCACTTTCTCAGTCAAGGAGATCTTCTTTTGAACATTTTTCCGTCGTTTGGTAGTGCATAAATCCTTTAGAAATTTAGCATATGAAGGAATCTGTTTTACAACGTCAAGCAGAGGAATGTTGACTTTCACTTGTTTCAACACCTCTAGGATATCGTGAGAGTTAGATAGACGTTTTGGTTCAACCAACCGTTGGGAAAACGGAGCAACTGGCTTTTCTAGAGGTTCCGGTTCAAATTTTTGTGGGGCGCCACTAGATCCATCATTGTTGTCCTCTTCTGGTTCTTGAGGCTTTTTAGGCCTAACCGGAAGGGTTTTATCAATAACCTTCCCACTCCTAAGAGTGGTGATGGATTTAGCGTGCCCCATTTGATTTGAAGAGCTGGGATCACCTGTCTCGTATTACGGTTTTGGATTAGGGAGTGATTGTGCAGGGAGCATCCCTTTTTTCATAGCCGTCATACGTGAGTCTATTTTTTGCATAAAATCTGAAATTCCTTCCATTGTCCGCGCCAGCTCTTGTATGGAAATTTGAACCGATTCTTCTTGAGGTTTCCCCTGATTTGAATTTTGATTGAAGAAACCTTGAGGGGTAGCAGTTTGTCCATTCCTCCAACTAAAATTCGGGTGATTTTTCCAGCCAGGATTGTAAGTATTAGAGGGTGGTCCATTGAAAGGTCTTTGATAGTTATTTACGGCATTAGATTGTTCATTCAATACATCTCGAAAGGCAGGTATTGAAGGACAATTTTCAGTAGTATGAATGTTGCAATCACAGATGCCGCAAACACTTTCATTAACCTTTTCCTTCCTTCCTTCCATGGCCTCAAATTTTCTGGTGAGATTGGCCACCTTAGTGTTAAGATCATTATCCTCTTTCAGGAGATATATTCCTCCTTTTTTCCTTAAATGAGTCGGCCTAGACGTGGTGTTCGTTCTTGGGTAATAGTCCCATGATTGTGTTTTTTCTGCGAGACTATCGAGGTAATCCCATACCTCGTCGTCATTTTTATTAATAAAATCTCCATTACACATTGTCTCGACCATTTGGCGCATGGAAGATGTTAGCCCATCATAGAAAAAATTCGTAATGCGCCATATTTCAAAGCCATGTTGTGGGCATGCATTAACTAGATCCTTAAACCTTTCCCAACATTGGAAGAACGTTTCATCTTCCTTTTGGGCAAAGTTCATGATTGCTCTCCTGAGGGTAATTGTCTTATGATGTGGGAAAATTTTCTTTATAAATTCCCTCTGCATATCATTCCATGTGCCAATGGATCTAGGACGCAGTGAATGTAACCACGTCTTGGCTTTTTCTTTCAAGGAAAATGGAAAGAGTTTCAGCCTAATAGTATCCTCAGATACATTAGGAAAGTATAAGGTGCCTATGATTTCATCGAACTCTTTCAGATGCAAGTATGGTTCTTCAGACTCAAGCCCATGGAACTTAGGAAGGAGTTGGATAACCCCTGGCTTGATGTCCATATGTCCTGTATTCTCAGAAAAAATCATGCATGAGGGCGTACTCACTCCCGCCGGTTGTAAATAATCTCGTAAAGTACGAGGCGGGGGTGCCTGATGTACCTCATTCTCATCATGTACTTCCTCAACCCTTGGTTGGGGTAGTGCTTGAGGTTGATTTTCAGCCATAACGTCTTCTAACTCAGGAGAATTCAAGTGGCGTCTAGTCCTGCAATGGACAGTCAACCCCTCAACTAATCCTCCTTCAGTCACGAGACGTCGAGTGTTGTCGCGTGCCCAATGGGGCATAAAACACACTCAGCCCTCAAATTCTAACTTAAACCTGAAAAAAGAAAATAAAAATCTAGAAAAAGGGAGGGTTGGAGAGAAGTTACCAAATCGGAGTTCCTAAGTTAAAAAACCTGCAAAACAAACCAAAATAAGTTAGGTTCTAAGAGTAGAAAGTCCTAATTAAAAATAAACTAATTTCTAGGGAAAAGAATAAATTTCAAAGAAAGAAGAATTAGAAAGAGCTTACTAAATTAGAAACTTCCTACAAAACAGAAAAATTGGGTTAGTTCCTAAACAAAAACTTATAGAAAAATTCTAAAACAAGAAACAGGGTTAGGATTCCTAAAAAGATTTAGAATTAGAATCTCACAAAAAAGAAGAAATAAATCTTAATCTAAATCTAGAATAGAAAGGAAGAATTTAAGAAAAATTTTACTAATTTAGAAACTATCTTAGAAGCCTATAAAACAAGAAAGACACGTTAATTTCTAAAAATTAAGAAAATCTAAACCTAATCTTAAACTAATTAATTTCAGAAAAACGTAGCCGACAGTCCCCGGCAATGGCGCCAAAAACTTGTTCACTCCCCAAGTGCAGGGTTGTGATGTAGTAATAACTCGGTAAGACCGACGTCGAATCCCAAGCGACTGAAACTTGTACGTTATCTAAAATTAACCAGAACTAGAACTAGATTAAGATGAAATCTAAACTGAATGTAATTTGAGGAATAATGGTGAAATTATTAATCTAAAATTTATAGAAATCAGAGAAAAGGAAACTAGGAATTCAGAGGATCCACTTGTAGAGATCAGGGAGAACTTATGCTTGCATCAAAAATCATGGAAATTACTGAACTGTCGTTGATCTAGTTTTCAAGGAGACGAAAGGTGTATGAATTAGAATGGATTCCATCACCAAACCATGCCCAAAAGACTATGGCAAACAACAGAATTAAACTAATTACCACCCAATCACATGTATGAAAGTTAGGAAGGGTACCGACATCCAACCATGCCCAGGAGACTATGGTGAACAACAGGGCTTCCTGACATCATAAACATTAAAGAGAACGGAAATATTTAAAGCCATTGCAGACCCATTGTAATTTCAGTCACAACAGACCATTAAAAACCTAAAACATTCCCATATTAATTAACTAAAATCAACGTCAATTCATGCATTAAAATTTAAATAAAATCAAATCTCTCATCTCACTACAAGCTTCACCTCTTAGCCCTAGCTAGGAGGATTTATCCTGCCATGGATGGGCTCAATCCAAATAAATAAAGAGAAAAAGAAAAGGAAAAGAAAAGGGAAAGAAAAAACCAAGCTCCTCTCTCTCTCCTCTGCCCACGTTGAAACCCAAGCTTGAGCCCTCTGTTCTTCCTCCCAAGACCCTGAATGAATGCTCTACACGTCCAAAACCTCCTTATATAGCTGCTGGAGTGGTGAAAATCGAATTTGAATCGGATTTGGAAAGCTATGCATGCCTAGTGAAAGCTTTTTCGCAGCCAAGTTTGGTGCCTCGAAACACGTCACTTTTCTCGCTCAAATTCCAAATAAACACTGTCCCTTAGAATTTTATTAGGTCCTCTACATGATAGATGGTTCAGATCTGCCATATGATCAAAGATGGTGGGCCAAAACTGCCTGGAAAAGTCAGTTTTCGCGGATGTGCGAAACCTTTCACACCATTTCGCTTTTGTGATCGGTGGGCCCCATAGAAGCATTTTCTGGAAAATCCACCCCGTCCATTGAATTCAGAATGAAATTTCAGTCAAGAATAGGTGGTTTTGAACGTCCATTGACGTGGCCCAGAGAATAAATTGCAATAAAATTAATTTTGATCGTCCTAGGACAGCCCTTTTGTGGCCTCTGTAACGCACACGTGTGCACGTATGGAAATGAACTTTCAGCAAAGTTTTGTAGTTTTCAGGCCCCTCTACACGATGGACGGATCAGATCTTCCGTACAGGCAATGGGTAGGGCCCACAACCGTCCGCAAAAATGGCCAGCAGCCGTGCGTCCGCTGCCATTGCGAAAGGAGACGGGTCAGCGACGCTGACCCGTTTTTTAGTTTCTGGTGCATCGCGTGTGCACGATCAGTGGTGCACTCTGACATGCAAGGTGGTCCTTATATTGATGTATATGTGAAATCCAGTCCGTCCATCCACTTTGTAATATCCTTTTAGACGTTGAGACCAAAAGTGAAGCAGATCCAGATATCAGGTGGGCGCCAAAATTGAGAATTTATGGGCTGATTTGACTGTTGGGCAACTTCTAGAGAGATCTAACGGTTGAAATTTGACGTGTACGGTTAATTTATGGTCCTCAGGCGATGTATGAAGTTTCGAGCCGAACGGATGGTGGAAACCTCGTGATCTTGCATTCTGGACGTCCTTTAGGCCACTTGAGCTTCAATTTCTTACTTTTCTCGAATTTCTGACCGTGTATATTTGTCAATCTTGGTCCCCTGGAGTGTGTCCCTTGCCTTTGGCGTCATCAGATCGTTAAATCTCAACTTTTAACGTCATTTTTCCATCCATGCTCATAAAATCACCTTGCAACACAAGAATGAGAAAACAAGCCATTAAATAGCATTATATTCATAAATCCAGATAATATCTGGGGTCTAATATGCAATATTTGACCCTCAACATCAGGATAGAAGGTTCATTGTATCCCTTCTTCTCTTGATGAATCCTAGTCTTCTGCTTGGTCAAGCAGTCAGTCCATTGGTTGTCGCCCATGATTGAGAATTAGGTCAAGTCGCGAATGCTCGCAGGTGTATATTTTCATAATTTCGTAGTCCGATCAATTTAATTATTTAGGGAATGTCTATCATCGAAAAGTTCAAATCTTCTATTTATAAGGTCGTCCTTTGGCTCTTGATCCAAGAGAGTTCTCATTTTAATTCTTGTCTAAATTAGTAATTAATAATTCTCTTACTATACCTATGGTCAAACATCATCCTAAAGAGTTTTTAAATGTACAAAATTTTATATGAATTACCATTTCAATCTTATAGCTAGTCAATTATGAGCAAACCATGTTTGGGTTTCATTAATTTTGAAAGAGAATAAAGAACCGAAAGTTCTAAGATATTTCAGAGATTTGAAGGGATGGTGACCCTAGAAAGGCTGCTGGAATGGAAAGAGGAAGAATGTCATCTCTTCAATGTAGTATGAATCTTGATTCTATAAGAAAATTAGAAAACTGATAATATTTTAGTGAAGACTGTATCGAATATGAATTTAAAAAGTATTAAACAATCAAACTCACCCTATTCAAGAGTCGTAGTTCAACCATACTAGAAACTATTTTAAGTAAAAAAAAATATACTAAAAATAATCTAATTTAATCATATAAGATAATTTCTATCATGGTTAGAAGTAATTTCTAAAAACAAACAAAACACTAAAACTCCAATTTAAAAAAAAAAATACACTTAGTTCATTGGCAACCCACAAGGCATCAATCTTCATCTGTTAACTGATGTCATGGATATACCAGAAATTTCAAGGAGGCTATTCCATGAAACTGGCCATTTTGGCACATTTTGTAGGTTAAGAGGTTCCTACATGTATAGAAAATTCTAGAGTGGTAGAAGAATGTATTGTAAAGATTACGTAGGATTATCTAGATGGTTTCTAAAGTTTTCTTAGCTGCAGGATGACATCATAAGCCTCATCTTAGCTATCCATGTAAGGTAGCTAAAAGGAACTTAGGTCTACATAAGGAAGACGGGTCCTCATTTGTAACTAACCACATAAACCTCATTCTTGAGTTCTAGTGTAACAAATTCGCTTACCTTGAAGGCTCTCTTATGTTACTCTCCTCTCCAAAATAGCGTGACTATACTATGGTGGTAGGCTGACTCATTCGCAACGAGGGTGTGTGTGAGTGCTTCATAGTCTGCACTTAGGGAAGTACTCGAGATATGACACTAGGATCCAGGAGCCGGCCATGGCGGAGCCTCACATTGACTACACTCACATCTTGGCATGGTCCCATCCAATACTAAACCCAACACAACTATTACATGCACACCTCAAATGGTGAAGCCGAGTAAGAAAATTAGGCGATAGAGTCAAATGAGCTATATCATGTGTGTGTGTGTGTATTAAATCTCACTTTCTTTACAGTAGTCTTTAATCAACGAAGTATCATTAACCCCATTCGGCAAAATACCCTTCTCACCCATTAACAGCCAAGTGTCCGATGCAACTTTTGTCTTACCCAACTCACACCATCCATCAATCAATGAATTACAAGTCACCACATTTGGTTCCATCTTATCAAATATTATAATAAACTTAACCTAGACAGGACCCAAATCAGACCTAAGAAAACTATTTATTAGTTAATATAGGAAGGTCTACAGGGTCTTTTAAAACAAGCATGTATGATAAGTACCAGCCTTTTTTAAACCTATGTGTGCTCCACCATGACATGTAAGTATCCTTCAACTCGTCCATTAGATGCACCCGGTTGTTAGTCCTAGATCCCAATATCTAGCCTAATCCATCACATGTTTTAGAAATAAATAAATAAAGGAAAACTGGACTCAATGTCTAGTTGGGTTGGGTTGACTCGAGGCCTATGACTAGTCTTACTCAACTCTATTCAAATATAATTGAAGTAATACTATTTATAATTTTCTAAAAAAAAATACATATATATCAGTAAAATATAAAAATAATGCAAGGACACGCAAGTGCATGTGCATGTTAATTGGCCTGTTGGTGGTGTTTCTACCTCTGTTAGAAGTCATCGATTCAAAACCCAAAAACCCAAGCCAACTTGACCACGTAAGTAGTTAACTGGATGTGTCATGCCAAATCAAGGCTGAGTTAGGCTCACAGACGAGTTTGATGGTGACTTGGCTCAAAAAGTATGTGTTGAGATTTTAGGAAAGTCATAAACCCAAAAACTAATAATGATAATAATAAAAGACCGAAGAAAAAGGAAAAAAAAAAAATTTGACATCATTTCTGGTGAAACCCTAAATTAAGCGACTGCATAAACTCATTTCTAAAACCTTTGAATTTACTTAATATGGCTCAATTAAGTCTTGAAATATAGTAATTTATATAACTAATATGATGAAGATTTAGAAATGAAAGGGGGCTTTGATGTAAAAATGGAAGAGGGCTTTGGAAATGAGATTTGAGAAGAAGAAGAGGGCTTTGATGAAGATTTGAGAGGAATTGAAGGATTTGAGTAAGGGTTGTTAGGATGGGTTTCATGGATGAGGAGAGGGATTTGAGAGAAATGGGTTGTGGTTTTTGGAATGAGGAAGAGAAGGGCGGAGAGAGGGGTCTTCAAGTGACCCCACACATGTTTAAAACACAAAAAGGGTCACCCGTTGGCCGCCTAGGCGGGGGCCATTGTAACGTTTCTTATATATTTAGTAATAGAATTTTTTTAATAATTTATCATTAAGCTTAAACTCACTCTACAAAATTTTATTTAATTTTGAGTTAAAGAAAAAATAATATTAAAATTCTAGAAGTGACATTTATCTGAAACTAACGATTTTTTTTATTTTTTATTTTGTAAGATTGCACGATGTTTCTATTTCTTGTAAGGTTTCTTGTACTTTCGGTAATTAAATTATTTTTAAAAATTTTATAATACTTTATCATTGATTTTAAAGTCATATCACAAAATTTTATCTCATTTAGATTTGTAAATAAATTATTAAAATTCTAGGAGCAACAGCTGTCCAAAATTAATAATTTTTGGATAGTTGACAGAACATCTTAATTCTAAATATATTATAATTTTTATTTTATTTTTTTCTTATTTTTATATAAAACTAAACTCATCAACCTTAAATTTGACATTTGAATCACCTAAATTGGTTTTATAAGGAAGGAGATATGAATTTTTGAAGTCAACCAAATTTTATAGAAAATTCTGCCGTAGTCACGCCGGCTCTCTGGACATCCGGGCGTGGGCTACGCCTGCTGGGCGTGGTCACGCTGACCCACTGGACATCCGGGCATGGGCTACACCCGCTGGGCGTGGTCACGTGGGCGGCGCAATGCCGGTCGGGCGTACTCACACCGGGCCCCTGTTTTCCCCAGTAGTGCACCTTGCGACGGCCATATCTCACAAACCATGATGAGTTATTCGATGCGCCATATATGTATTTGGGGTAGGAGAATCTGATATACGCAATGGGTCTAGTTATTTTTTGATATTACTCCTATTTAGTGGTCAAAAATCTATTTTATCTATATTTTTAGTATTTTTGGTAAATTTTTGTTTACCCGTAATTCTCTATCCCCGAATGGGTCAGAATTATTAAGTTCGGTCTGGTGTTAGTTCATTTATTCTAGGACGATGATCTCGACCGTCTAAGCTTTCAATTTTCGGCTCGATCCTAACAATGTACTGAGGAAATTAAAGAACAGAGTGGTGGCAGGTGAAGATCTTAAGGAGATAGGTTGGAAAGAGGAATTTAGACTTAAGTCTGTTTGGCTAGTGGCATTAAGCGGTACTAAATGGGATTGCAATGCTAATCCCAACTCAAGATTGGGAAAGGCACGTCTGGAATGAGCGTGGGATAGGATTTAAAATTAATTTCATAAGCTTTGTAAAGTGAGCCTTGTGTTGGAAGGTGTAATATGGGATTTTCAAATCCCATGATGATGAATTTCTAAGTGTAATTTAAAAGGAAATCTCGAGATTTACCTTTAATTGTATGCATTCCAAATATGATATTGAAAAACATGAGATACAGACAATCAGGGACAATACCTTACAGATGCATTTATTTGTACTTTTACAATTTCATTCACCTTAATCCCACCTAACACAGTTGGCCAAACGAGCCCTTAGGGATTAGGTGGACAGGACTACCTAAATTTTCTAGTTAGCCGAATCGGGTCTTGCCATTAATTTCCTAAATTTTTGTCCGGGAATGAGCTAAAACGTGTCGTAAGGCTCCTAGGTCGAATTCTAATATTTTTATGCTCTCTCTCCTCAGTTTAAGCCCTTCGTAAGACTCTCGGACCTATTTCCTAGCGTCACTACTTACTCTCGCTACCCAACCCTAACACTCTAGAAGTCTTACCTTCCGTCTAAGTGCGTCAGTTCAGGGACTGGGGTGGTTGCTAGCATTTTCGTGTATTTCTATTGCGTTTTCTCTCAAGTCAGCGGACGCGTTAGTGAGTTCATGACTCATAGCCCAATTGATTCCAAACTATTGCTCTAATACCATCTTGTAACACCTTAAAAATCGGGGGTCATGCATACACTCGACTCCTGAGTTCCTGAGTATCACTTATAATCAATTTTTATTAATATGCGCTTAATCAGGTTTAAATGCGCAGCCTAAAATTTCCTAGAACATGAAGCACAACTACATAAGTCTACTGAAATGAAAGAGATCTAGTATATATACAAGTTTAAAAATATAAATGGGTCACACAAAGCGTTACCTAACAAAAATACAACAAAGGTTATGTCCAAAGGAATGATGCGATGAGTCCAACACCCAGCGGTCCAAAAGTCCGTCTATTAGACCTATGGAGAACCACCCATCAGCTGGAAGTAGGACAGCTCGTCTTCCTCATCCAGGCTCGCGCCGCAAGGCTCCTCATACTCAGCGTCACCTGCAACTACTGAAGAGTCTGGTTGGTGTTTTAAAATACCATCCCAGAGTGGGAGCAAGTGATCAACTCAGTAGGTGCTATTAATCTTAAGTTGTAACAGGCATCAATTATATTATGAACTTAATGAAAAGTAAACATTCATAAATACCTAACTAATCTTGTTAATGCATATGCATGATAGATGATATAATGCATGCCTTTACCACAACACTCCCTCAAGAGACTCCATCTAACGATCGCCTATGACCAACACTCCCTCAGAGCAACCTCGACTGTCGAGTCGCCAACCTAGCTAGTGCGATGTGATGATAATGTTAGCCAATTCTTAGTTAATTCCATTTATCCAGTAGGTTGGGAAAACTGATACACCCCACGTACCAATGTCCTCAATTAGTTGCGATGCCAAGACTCCTCAACGCGCGAGGCCTAGGCACCGCAATCCATGATCCCGTCGGGTTCCCCGAACTAAGATCGCTCGCGGTCACTACAGAGAAATTCGTCACCCCAGCGTATGCTGATAGCTTGGACATAGTGTCCTATTCCACCATGCCCGACTCACGAGTTGGTGTATCGGCTTCAATTTGATTATCGATGGGCTACAACGGTTGTAAGATGTTCTAGGTTCTATACATAAGTGAGCAAATAGGGTTAACAAACATGGTTAATCAGTAAATAGGCTAGACCGCACGAGTTTCGGCATGCACGCGCCAGATGATATCGGGTACGAGTGACCCATGTAGTCTAACTATTGTGGCCCACATGCACCCGCCCAAATTCATGGATTTAGCCTCAGAATAGCCCTACCAACGGGGCCACCTTCACTCTCCTCGTTTTCCTGACTAACCCAAGGGTTGAGGGTAATTTCATAACATGCCACAATCAGGGTTATCATCCAATACAAGTAAAAGCATACGTTCATATCTTCCAACATAGAATCTTAATTTCTCTACCAAGCAAAGTTAATCATGATGTGAACTAAAAGTGCAAGTGCGTTATGTGGGTTAGTGAGGAAGTTAAGCACTTCTTACACTTCATAGAACCAAATAGCACAAGAATTAAGGAATTATATATGTTATAAAGTAATACCTTATGAGAAAATCACAGAAGACATGAACATGTAATCAACCATTGTAGCAAATCATGTGAGAGGCAAGAACAACATCATGTGAGAGCTAAACCAAACATACCATTCCGTGCAATTTTAAGCAAGACATACAATTCTTAGGTTTCTCTAAAATTTTCAAATACATCATTCAAGCAATCAAAATCATTAGGCTCATGGTATAGTTGGTGCTAAACCACCTAAGGATAATAGTCCACACCTATGGATCGTTGAAGATTTGAAAAATGACTTAGGAGTGTAGATTTAGGGTTGATTGGCTGGAATCCCTAAAGTAAACACTTGCATGTTAGAACTCTATGCAAAACCTTTTTCATTACAAGGGTTTCAAGGAAAGGGATGAGGGATCATACCTAGATGATCAACGGAGCAGTTCTTGTGATTGTGGTGTAGGGTTTTTCTTTGGAGAAGGGATAGGGAGTTGCAAGATTGGGTTCTCTTGGGCCCACCTCGATCTATACTCTTTACTCTCTCCCTCTTTCTCTCTTTCTCCCCTTTGAAAATGGAAAAGTGTATGGGAAGAGGGGTGCCCTAAATGAGGCCCTTTTATAATGCTAGATTTTGTGTCAATGGCTCCAAGTGTTGGGTTTTTACTATGCTAACCTTATGAGAGGGTTTTTCTAGCCTCTAGGGCCCACTATAGGGTGTAAGAGTTGATAACTACCTTTGGATAGTTGGCCCTAGTGATGATCTACGCACAGACACAATCGACCCACCATTTGGACGAGCCGATCGATAGATATGATTAGAAGTCTGTTCAACAGTCATCGATAGTCAATCGGGGCCGTGGCTATACAAATATGAGCAGAAAAATATCCTTACTCTACATGTAAATTTTGGTCGTAAACTGACGGTTTAAAATCCTCAACTTTGTATAAGAGTGGACGACCCAATTCACTTAAGTTTCAGCTTCTTTCTTTAAGGTATTTGCACTTCTCATGCACTCGTCCTTCAACTCAAGTTGAGCAGTTCAAGACACTACTCAGGTCCAACTCCTGCGATAGACATTGAACCCAGTAAGACGAATATTACTATATAATTTTGGAACTAATGGCCCACTAACGAGCGGTCTAGAGCTTGTTTGAAAAATCGGGCCATTTATATAATGAATTAGATATTGAGATTTTTTGTGAGCAGTGATTAGAGTTTGAGTTAACTATGTTCATAGTGTGACCTATTTATAACTAAAGAAAGTAGAGATTTGGTCATGATTACTCTAAACCGTCGATTTTAGGCTAAAAGAGTAACAGGGTTGATTTAATCTATTAACTAAGATCCGGGCCTTATCTTACTCGACTTCAGTTAGATTTTTAGTTTTGTTATGATTGTCTTGATTGGTTAACGATGAGTCAGTTAGATTTAGGCCCTCATGAGTAAATCATGGGGCTAAACTTGATGTTCGAGTGATCAGGCGGATTCGTTGACTTCATACGGTTGATTAATCGGACTTGTGCAGTTCTTTACTAGTATCACCCGTGTCTAAACTAGCATTGAGTGCCAATGGTCGGTAAGTGATAATGTAAGTTAATTACAAAAAATAAAATAAAAAATTAAGGAGTTTTGAAAATCCAAAACAGTAAAAAATCAAGAATGTTATACGGAGATCGTGCGACGGATGTTGCTCCAAACATATGTTACTGGGGTTAATTCCTTAGCATAATCATTGGTCAATCCTTCAACCGAGCCAACCCTTACCATCTTAGTCAGCAATCAAGTTACCTTTAGTTGCCTGCTGACAAAGGCTCGGACGCAATGATCGGACACGACGAATGATGACCTCTTTCGGGTTCTAGGTCGG
Organism: Magnolia kwangsiensis; assembly: GCA_037074715.1. NCBI lineage: Eukaryota > Viridiplantae > Streptophyta > Magnoliopsida > Magnoliales > Magnoliaceae > Magnolia > Magnolia kwangsiensis. Next base: position 17,127,334 of record CM073576.1, on the reverse strand, counting down.
TTTTAAAACCCCACGGAGGAACTTGGAAGCTTAACCTTAATTGTTATCTGTCACATCCTAAACTTGAAAACTGGGCTCACAGAATTTTCAATCGCCGAATCCGGTGCCGATAGCCTCAGCAGTACCCCATTCTGGGCTTCCGGTACCCATATGCTAGATTCCAATCTTAGGATCCTAAAAGAAGGATTTTCAGTATGACTTTTTTTTTTTTTGTAAATGAGCATAACCAAGTCACAAACAACATCACCATATATCCACTATAATAAAAAAAATTGAGTACAATGCGGAAAGGGAAATACAAGTAGATGAAAACTCTAAAAAAATTGTCGAACGCTCCTACTTCGGCGCAGCTACATCCTCGCATCACCTGCACGCAACGATCATGCATAAGCTTACAAGAAGCTTAGAAGGTGTGTGTGCATATGTGCGCAATGCATGTATTAAGCATACAAGTATCAAAGTAAGCGAAAAATGCTAGAAAGTCCATCAATGCTATCATCCATACCAAGGCTATGTGATACAAGCCTACATGGCCAAATGACATGTGTAAGATGTAATGCAAGCATGCCAGTCATCATTTGGGTCCATATATCCATACAGTTCATCTTTGGAATATCACCGGGGTCTAGTACACTCTACACAGATTGTCACCCAAACTGGACGCGTAACCATGTAAGTGAAAAAGACCTCACTACCTGCCCAACCAGTAGTCTGCTAATATTTACTTGGCTTATCGATAGTGGACCCATTTATGAGCTGGTCAAACTCAGTGTATCCTAGCCTTGTCCCTTACCCTCGGGTGGATAAGGCCATACCCCCTTCACAACCGACCACGACACAATGGGAGATGCGACCTTCTAATATTCGTCACTCATGCGCTTATATGTTCACTTGGTCTAGACATTGGAGCATTCTCCTGGTACCACAAAGGTTATACGACTTTCACCCAAAGACATCCTAAGTGCCCACAATGCTCGAACTAAATATTTTCGGTATCCAATCTGGTCATCCACAGTATGCCTATGGAGACCATAACCCTGATGTTGTTAAGGTGTACAGTGATCATGTCACACAAAATGCGAGATGCATGAGTCTTACCATCCAGTATGCATCAAACCCGCACATACCACGCGCTCATGTGGGGCAACTCCGTCTCACAAGGAGTCCCATCAACATCTCAGCCCAATGGCATATGCTATGATTAATAATTCCTCATAACATACATACAAATGATGTGTATGAGCATGTATCATGATGTTATACTAAGCATGTTCTCAGTGTGTCCTACTAGACAAAGTACACTAGCAAAATTATCAGATAAAGCAAACAACAATCAGAATTAATGCCTAGTGGGGTCTACAGAAGGACGGCGGATCTAGCCCATACATTAAGATAGATTCTGCACAATGGTTATACCAACCTGATACTACATATTCTTACATCTACGGCAAGGGGTAATGATGTACTCTCCTACAAACAATGGATGGCTTAGATGACATACTTACATCAAGGATGGGCCTCATGGTGAGTCTAATGGGTATACATCAAAGTGAGTGAAGAGAATAAGTCTAAGTACAACAAGTGGGCTTCCTCACCCTCTCTATCATGTAGTAAACTGGGCTTCCCTATGGGGGCCCGATAAGTACAAGGTGGGCTTCAAGGTTTGGATAATCTTATAAGATATGGTGGAAGCACCATCAATAATGGGGGCCCAACGGTTTGGATTAGTCTAATAAGGTGAGATGGGTAACACTAACATCAATGGGGGCCCAACGGTTTGAGATAGCCCAATAAGGATAGATAGACAATGGCCTTACAATGGGCCCTAGGGAGGTTTACAACGGTGGACATTTAACCACCATTGCTCCTAATGTGTGGCCCATTTGGGATTGGAATCTAACTCACAATGGGGCCCAAGGCCCTTAACACTATCTGGAATATGGATGGGCAGCATGAATATAATCACATACATCATGGTGGGCCTCATGAGACAGCCCATGGCCTAGGAAAATGGGTGGATAGGGTATATATAACACATACATCATGTCGGGCCTCAAGGGGCAGCCCATGGCCCAGAAAATGGATGGACAGTGCGTATAACACATACATCATAGTGGGCCTTACAAGTCAGCCACATGATCCAGCAAAATGGATGGGCAGCATGTACATATAACGCATACAACAAGGTGGGCTCCAGCGGCTGGATGTCCAGCAACTGGACGGCCTGGATTAAACACATACTCATAGCGGGCCTCTCACACAACAATGGGCCCCACCACAAGATGGCCAGTGTGAATATAAAACATACATCAAGTGGGCCTGCTGCTGGATGGTCAGTTCAGCAGCATCCCTGACCCCTTTGGGCATCAAACAGCTAGATAACCTGGATAAAACTCATATATCGTGCAAGAGCGGTCCCACACATCATCACTGGGCCCACGCATCTTAAATGGGCCCCACGATGGATGGTTGGTGCGGATACAATACATACAACAAGGTGGGCCTGCTGCTGGACGTTCAGTCCAGCAGCGTCCCAGCCTTTACTGGACATCCAAATGGCTGAACGGATGGATAAAACACTTGCATATGGTGGGCGCCACCTACAGACGTCCTACCAGGGGGGTGGGCCCCGTCCAGATGGGCCACAAAATGGCAGGATGGCGTGGATAGAATACAAACATCACGATGGCCCTGCAGCTTCTGGGCGGTCAGCCCTGCTGGCCGTTGGCCCTGTTTGGGCATCCAACAGATGGATGACATGGATAGAATACACATCACAGTGGGTCCCACTTAGATGTGGGTTGCCCAGGAGGTGGGCCGACCCCACACTACCACTCAAAACAGGTGGACCGACCAGATATATAAAACACATACAACACAGTGGGCCTGACTGCCTGCTGAACAGTTTCTGGATAGATTCCTCTCGTTGGGCCTGCCCCAATTTGGGCTCACGTCCAAAAATGACATTTCCAGATGGACGGTGTGGTCAAATACATCAAGGTAGGGTCTACGCATGTGGGCCACCCCACTAATCAACTGATATCAATGTTTTCCGTTCAACAAATGGCCCTGCATGACCGACCGATCATGCAGGCCCATCCCTAGGCAATCAGGGGGGTCCACTTTCTGGACAGCAAGAATGAAATACATACATCATGGTATTGTCCATATGGTGGGCCACATGGCCCTAAAACAAGCTGGTATTGGTGGTTTCCCTTCAAACAGGTCTGCCCAAAAACGTCCAGCAAGGTGGACAGCAAGATGGACAGCCATGGCGCCCCACTACTGGATGACGCGGATAAAATGCATACATCACAGTGGGGTCCACACAGGTGGCCCACCAGCTTAGAAACCAAGCTGATATTTGTGTTTTCCATGCCGTCCGGGCCTGTGTGTCCATCCGGCCATACAGGCCCCAAACGGTCCAGCAAGGTGGGCCGGCTTGACGGTCCCACTGGATGGACGGTCTGGATGTATCATGTACACATCAGGTGGGCCATTGACGCAGGGATGAACGTGATGAGGTCGATCACCGTCTTCCTCAAGGATAACTACTCCGAATCCACGGAGCTTCTCTGGACTCCTCACAGAGACTTTTCGAATCCACGAGGAAAGAAAGTAGGAAAATAGAAATAAACTCTAATAAAATTTGAAATTAGTTGATGAGTCAATAAAAACGAGTTCACAACCCTTTAAATAAGGGTACCAAGCAATAGGAAAGAAATCAGAATCAAACTACAACTAAAACTCCTAGAATTCGCGACTTAACTATAAATAGTAAACTTACTATTTATAGACGGTCGTGATGTCTACTAGTGCGCAAGGTTTTCGGCCAAAAATAGTAAGTGTCCTATTTGGCTTCACCAAATTGTTCTCCTAATTATCCTAAGCACTTTTCATGTTGGACACAACTCCTAAAGCCCAACAGATGAAGAGTAATGATAAAACTAAAACTTACTATTTATAGTAAAAACGAAAATAAAATAAGGAAATGACCATCGGTCAGGGGGTTTCTCTCAAATCCGGGCTGCGCAACCCGGCGTAGCGGGTTGGTTGGCTAAAGTAGCTTGTTCTACCCCAAAATCATATATTTTATGTCAGATAACTCATTCCAGATTGCGAGATACGCCTGATCTAAGCTCTAACAGTCCGGATCACTTCTGTCGTCGACCGGGCCTTTTCTGATCCATCTTGGCCATGAAACTGTCCGCGACCCGCTCTACATCAGCCATCAAATAGGAAGGAAGGAGAGAGAGAGAGAGAGAGAGAGAGAGAGAGAGAGAGGAGCTCCACCACTATAAGCTCCTCTTGGATTTACAACACATATCAAATGGGTCCGAAAAATAGGTGGGCCCTAGATCAGAAAATTAGGCAGGAAATTTTATTCCCACCACAAGATCAAGGCCTAGATGGCCATTAACAAGTTATACCTCAAAATAAACATCATGGTGAGTTCCATGAAGAATGGCCCCATCATGGGATACATGCACACCATAGTGGGCCATTGGCCACACCTTGGGTCCAAAATGGGATCCCTATCATTAAACGGTAGGCTCCACTTGTCCCATAAATAAAATCAAAGATCTACCCTATAAAACACCCACCTCTTGATCTTCTTCTAGGTTCCTTGAACTCCTGAGCTCCTAAGTTCTCCTTCAATGGTGGTAGATGAAGATTGGACAGTTGGGATGATGAGATTGGGGCAGGGAAAATGGGTCTTGAGCTTGGGTTCTCGTTCTCTCCTAGGATTTTCTCTCCTCTTGGTTGCTAGAGAATGAGTTGAGAAATGAGGGAGAAGTGTTGTGTAAGAAGGGATGGGATGGAAGGCATGATTGTTGTGTAAGAGCTATGATGGGTTGTGTAAGAAGCATGCCATGGGGGTTTGACTTTGGGAAGAGAGAGAGAGAGAAGCATTGGTTGCTAGTCATGATGAGAGATAGGCATGGGTTGCTAGTCATGATGGGAGGATAGGCATAGGCTAGGCATAGGCTATGATGACATAGGTAGAGATTCTCTCCCAACTGGAATCTCTTGAGATCCGCAGCGTGTGGTGTTTTCTCAAAATATACATGGCCCACAACTCTTAACATAGGCATCGCATTGGTGCGCAAGACACAGCTTTGGAACCGCGGCGAGGGTACGATCACAAGGGTACAAGTTTCGAGTCGAGTTGACTCAGATCTTCGATATGCAACTTAAGGTCGTGTGCAAACATCATCTATAGGTTGCAGGTCGTCAAAAATCAACGGGGAGAATTGCGGGAATCGGTGGAACATTATGGTAGTAGGATACAGGCCTTAGAAAATCTTAATAGTGACATTCATCATTTCACGTGTCATGGTCCACATGAGATTTAGAAGGGTCTCATTTTTTGGCTCATTTCTAAAACGAGTGGGTAAAATGGATGAAAAGGGCGGATAGGTGACCCCACCAGCTTGCTTGTGTCAAATTTTCATGGCCCCATGATGATGCATATGTTTTATCCACGTCGTACATCCATTTTACTAACACATTTCAGAGCATGAGCATAAAAATGATACATGGCCACTGCCGCAAGAAAACAATGTTAATTAAATGACCATCATTAAAATCTTCACAAGGCAATTATAATATATGTATTTGCCAGATCTGTTGGTAAGGTCAAACAGATCCAGATGAATAGAAAATACTAATATCAGCTCCATTCCAAACTTCCACTTTAATAAATTTTCAACAATGAGCATTCAATTCTTATGGCGGGCTCATCTGAAGTTTGCATCTACTTCATTTTTTGGCTAGTGCCACCAAAATGGATGGATGGTATGAATAAATATATCATGGTTGAGATTTGGTATGGCCCACTTGAGATTTGGATCTTCTTATGATTTGGAATAACATGCTAAAATATGATGGATAAACATAGGGACAGTGTGGATATAGAGAAAATACATCAAGGTGAGCCCTACATGGTTAGAATAACACCCATGAAGGAGTTACTAAGTAATAGCTAATCTGCTCCCATTCCTAACCCAAACACAGATTTGCTTTTGAACCCAACAATAGCAAGTTTCGCTATTGATGTCACGTTACTGCGTTTTTTGGGCCCCTCCATGATGAAAATGTGTGCTTCTTTGAGCAAGTTGTTGTCAAACAATTAGATAGAGATGGTCTCCAAGGAAATAAGATTTTTTTTTTTTTTGTGTAGGTTCACATTGGAAGACCATTTTCATGGTAAGATGGCAATGCTGCCACGCTTCATTTTTGGATATCAATTATATATTTAGTTTAGTTTGCTATTCAGGCCAACTGAGCATCCAAATACACCCAAAAATTATATTTGGTCATTTTTTGAATTTTGTGAATGAGGTTCTTATTAAAGAATCTTGTGAATTCTTCAAAAAACAACACATGCAATGGTGTTTTTTCCTTGCAGAAATTTTAGCAAAGGACCAAATCCATTGCAAAGTTCTAAACGGGTCGAAAATGAATGGCGGATTTGAAGTCTGTTGCTTTTCTTAAGAGCAGCGATGGACCGCATCCGTCACTAAATTTTATAATGATGAATAATTCATGTGGGTTTTTCCATAGATCAGCAATGGATTTTTAATTTTTGCAATGGATAGGATCCGTCGCCTGTTTACGACGGACTGAAACTGTCGCACTCTCACGATGCATCCCATCCATTGTTCAAAATGTCCTACGCAGGAAACTGCGACCGACCAAGACTGTCGTTAATTTCATTTTGTGACGGACCTGATCCATTGCAAATTCACGATTTTGGCAATGTTTCTTGATTTATTTATATTTTTGAATTTTAAAAAAAATAAATAAATCATGAAAACATTTACGATGTACAATTCAATCTGTGATTCAATACAATTCTACCCTTATAATGATTTGCCATATGAAAATGATTTTGACAACATTGCCTGAAGTTTTTAATGGTGGGCACTTAATCACCGATGTACAATTTGATCTGTGATTCAATACAATTCTACCCTTATAATGATTTGCCATATGAAAATGATTTTGAAAACATTGCCTAAGAAGTTTTTAATGGTGGGAGCTTAATCACCACTGATTTTGACAACATTGCCTAAGAAGTTTCATGTGGTTCGGTCTAACTGAGATTTGGATTTACTTCATTTTTTTTGCTCTCCTTGAAATGGATGGCAAAACAGGTGGGCCCGATGTTCAGGGCGGCACCATGTTGTCAAAGATTGCAGCCGTTGGATTACATTGAGCCAATAGTCGAGTAAATGAGAAGCGCAAATGACTTGTATTCAAATAAGGAAAAACCATCATTATGACAGTATTTACACCACACCACGACAATAATCACTCATCCAAACAGGTCCTAAATCTCAGGCTCAAAGATTTGACTGCCTTGATGAGTAATGCATTCTAAATATGATCCACACAATACTAATACAAACGGCCACATGAAAACTATATTACAACATTAATCTAAGGACCAACTACCCTCGGAATGATGATCTACTTTCATTCTCAAGTTCCTTGCTTCAAACTCCTTAATTGATGAAGGCAATTCACGCATAGTTAAGCTAGACATTATCAGCAGGAGAAAGGAGACATGGTTTTCTCAGCTTGCTCAAACGCCATTCATCAATATTTGCCATCTGATCAGGGTCCAAATCTGGGAACATTCGCTCTCCTAAAATTACCAGAATAGTTTCAGCTTCACCAAGAAGATGGGCAGCATCCCTAACACTGTCTTCCCTCACTTCAATGACGCCACAAAAGCATTCCATGGATATCACACGAGGCAGGTTGGTAAGGCAAGCACCCAATATATCAGCAATGGTTTTTCTTAACCATTGGAACAACTTGTCAACAGTCCCAAACTTGTCTTCATAGTCCTGTAGAATAGTCTCACCGATCCTGTACATGGAACTCCCAGCCAATACTTCTACAGGCCATTCACCGGGTCCTGTCTCTCGGATGCGCCCATCTGTGAAATTTCTAACACTTTCCTTTGCTATCTCAGAAAGTCTTCCGATTATCTTCGCTGCGTATTTTTCTTCAGCGACCAATTTGTGGAGATCCTTGTCGAGCCAATGATCATAAACATCAGTGCCACGCCAGACTATATCTGCTGCCTCCCTCATTCTACTCGACTCATTGGCATCCAGGTTTGCTTCTATGAGCCTTACGTACCTAAGGCCTTCATTTACAGCTTGCCGTAACGATCTGATTGTATTTTCATCAATGTAGGGAAGTGCGACAGCGATGCTTGTGAGGGTAACCACAGGCAGAGCCCAGCAGTTTGGAGGCTTCTCTCCAACTGGGGGAATCTGGTTGCTATCAAACTCGGCCACGCCATTGAAACCTTCTGATAAATTTGATTTTAGAAGGTTAATCAGATCAGTAGGTTCATTGTTCCTGCCCCTTTCAATCCATTTCTCCGTGTCTTGCTGGCCACTTTCCATGATCAGACGGACTAAATCATCCTCCCCTTCAAGATGCAATACAAAACCCTGCGGGTCCTCCGACTCCCATCTGTTAGATTCCAAATTCCTCTGATGCTTGCAGCAGCAGGGTAAGAATCTACTGAGCCAACTCACTAGCAGTATAGGAGCCAGCCAAACGAACTTGCAAACTAGTACTACTGCAGTTTGGATTCCAATAGAGGCATCCAGAATTCCATGTTTTGAAACATGGGCGATTTTCCTACATCGTCTGCTACTAATGCGGAACGGTAATGGGCTCTTATTCCATTTTACTAGCCTCTGAATCCAGTACTCCTCCACCTTAAACCAGCTTCCTTTTGGGCTCTCAGGGCTTCCTTTTCGGCTCTCCAGGCTTCTGAAGCTAATAGCATTGTACCATCTAATAGCTGGGGCAATGTTACCAACTCCGACTGCGATCAGCTGAGAAATTAAGACTAATTCAATTGACCACTTATAGTCGGATTGCCCGCTGCAGAAGTCCGACGAAGATGAAGTAAATGCTCTGACTAAAGCTTGCAATAAAATCAGCGCACTGAGGAGGCAGAAAACTCCTGAGGCAATGCAAGTAACCGAGCGTCCCAAAACGTACTGAGGACTAGAAGAATGGGCCATCATCCAATACTTGTTTACAGTCTCTTTCAATTTATCAACACAGAAAACCTCAGCCTTGTCCACTTCTTCATCAAAAGCCAGTTTGTGCTTCTTATCATACTGTTGTTCCAGCTGCTGCTGTTTATGCTTCTTCTTATACTGATGTTCCAGCAGCTGCTTGGCTGTTGGAACTGTTAAAGCAGAAGAAACCAAGATCGCAAGCAAAACGATCATGAAAAACATGATTATGGTGTGCTCAGGTAAGAAAGCATAGATCGCACCGGTACCCATTTGAATACAGATGTTAACAACCACGGTGATCACAAGAATACCCAAGGCAAGGACGTTTGATAACAATCCAGAGTCCTCCATAGTTCCTAGAGAGGGCATGAAGTTGCCCATTGCAGTGCAAATAAGGATCGTGCCGCTGAGCTTGGTCAGCTGTTCTTCACCACGTGGCATGGATGTGCTCAGATCCACGGGCAGTTTTGTGGCAATGGCTAAGAGGGTCAAGGAAACAGCATTAAGTGAGAAAAACTTGCAAGGGAACCAGAGCTTCCGGCGACGGAATCCATGAAAGGCGTCAATTGCCATGAAAAGCAAGCACAGAAGTGATGCTAAAGCTATGTAGAAGCCGATCCATGGCAATGGTTTGCTGAAGTTCTCGCTGTCAAGCTCACCAGTGGCACTGCAACCATGCAGCCCCATCTATTCTCTTGTTATGCTGTCGCTTGCTTGTGTTCTTCTTGTCCTTCTGAAAGATAACCATGAATTTACTAGAAAGGTGAGAATGTAGAAAAACATAGTGAAAACAAAAGGGATGCCATCAAGAAGCATTACAACCGTGTGTTCCTCTTGTCAGTTCATAAAAGAAAACCCGAAATGCTCTTGCCTCAGCTCGCTGCTGCAATAGCCAAAAGGCCGTGTGGGTTGGTCCTAAGAGGCCGCGTGCTTTGGTCTGGTTGTTAGGTATTTCTAAGGTGAGAATGGCGTCAAATTCAGATCTGATCCCGGCAAAATTTCAAAGATTGGCCGAAGGCGATGATGGAAGAAAGTTAGGAAGAGATACGAGCCTAGAAGATGAGAGAGGAATATTACAAAGCTTAGAAGATGAGAGAGAGTAACGAGTTTTTTTTTTCTTGTTTGACATACCGGTGTACCAATGTATATCAAGAGACTTTAACACTCCAGCACTCCCCTGCATGTGCAGAGTTAAGGATTGTACGGCATTCTATATTTTTTAAATGACAAAAATGTCAAACAACCAGTTGCTCTAAAAGCTCCATCCATTGTGGGATGGTGTATAAATATATAGTGAGGGACAACTCCGCAAGGGAACATACTAGCTAAGGGTGGAGGAACACTCAACTAATCTTAGATGATGAAAATGTCAAACGACCAGTTTCTCTAAAAGCTCGAGGCTCTAAAAGCTCAAGTCATTAGAGGACAAGGGACAATTCCACAAGAGAAGATACTGGTAAGGGTGGAGGAACACTCAACTCACACCATAAACAGAGGCAGATGGAGGAATATATCAACGGAGGCATATTTGCTGCTCCCAGGATTCCAACACTTGACCAGTTACTCTGATACCATGTCAAGCAATTAGTTGTTCTAAAAGTTCGAGCCATCCTTCTATTACAAGATGGGTGTGTAACAGGATGCTCCTATTGTTTCAAGCCACATGGCCCACTTAAATTTTGGATCTACCTCATTTTATTTTTTTTGCCCACCCCTAAAATGAGGGGCAGAATGGATATCTCAACTGATACGGATGGATATCTCAAAAGTATCCGTGTGCTTCATGACTTTTTCAACAGTTAAATTGAGAGAGAGGTTGTTTCAATGGTGGGATCCAATGCAAACTTTTTCAAGCATGTATCCCAATGGAGTTTTGGATTTGCTTCACTTTTGGACCCACTCCCCCATTAATCCAGTGAAAGTGGTGGATATATAAAGTGGATTATCGAAAACATGGTGTTGGCCCCACGAATCTTTCAACCTCAGTTTCAATACCAACTGTTACTTGTACGATTGCACGATGATGTATGTGTTTTATCCACGCTGTCCATATGTTTTACCCCCTCATTTCAGAGCATGAGCCGTAAATGAGGCTGATCCAAAGTTCAAGTGCACCACACCAAAAAAAACAGTCGGAATAATGACATCACCATTGAAACCTACCCAAGGCTCGTAACAATGTTTTTGAGAAATCCACTGCATCCATCCATCTTGTCAGCTCATGTTAGTCAGTGGGCCCAATTGAGCAAAGTCCAAAACCCAAGTGGGCTGCAAGGAGGGAAAACAGTGGAGAGGAAATGCCAACCATTGAAATTTTCCCAGAGTCCATGTTCGGTTATATGCCACCCAAACAGGTCATAAAGTCATTCCTATTCGAATGAACTAAAAAAAAAAAAAAAAAAAACTCAAATATAATAACCTGATCCAAAACTTCTGTGCGCCCACGCCCCACGAATGTTTCTATCATTGTTGTTTAAAACAAACTATTTTGTGCTATGTGGCCAACTTGAATGTTGGATCTGCCTGATATTTTGGCCCACCACCCAAATTTATGTGGCTAAAATGGTGGATGGATTGGATTTCTCAAAAACATTACAGCAGACCCCACAACTTTTTCAGCCAAAACGAGGTCCACAGTCGCATTCAATACTGTATCTGCCTGATTTTGCGCCAACCCCCTAAAATTGTGTGGCTAAAATTGTTGACGGATTGAATTTCTCAAAATCATCATAGTGGGCCCCATGACTTTTTCAGCTAGAGAGGGTTCAATGGCCAGCATTTAACATCGTTTGTTCCTGCCATGTAGCCCACTTAAGTGTTGGTTCTACTTGAATTTTTTGACCACCCCCAAATTTATATATATGAGTAAAATGATAGACGGATTGAATTTCTCAAAAACATTACAGTGGGCTCACGACTTTTTAAACTGACCATGATTGCAATCCAAAGAGAGTTCAGCGCTTGGCATTCAATACCCTGGCCGTGTGGCACAATTGAGTTTTACACCTACCTTATATTTTGTCTCACACCCAATCATGAGTAGGCAAAACAGATGAACAAGATTCAAAAACATCATGGTGGGATCCAGTGTTTCAACGGTAGCCATTAATTCACACTATTGTTTTCAGCCTTCGGGGTCCACTTAAATGTTCAATCTTAGTGGCTTTTAGCCTCAAATCCTACCATGGACTAGGGGTGTTAATGGGCTGGGCCCAAGCCTGCAAAAATGAGACTTTTGAATAGGCCCGGCACGACGCCCGGCTCAAAATGGTTCAAAATATGGACCAGGACCAATCCTAGGCCTGGCCCATTAACAGCCCTGAGTAGAGTGGATGAACGGCCTAGAATTCAACAAGAGCACCAATGAATCCTACCAAACTTCTAGTCTCCCAATGTCTCTTCTCGACGTCGACTAATGGGGTAGACTAGAGGTGTTCTTGAACCAAGCTAGCTTGGTTAGCTCGCTTCTCTCAACTCGAAAAGGCTTGATTCAACTCAGTTCGAAACTGAGTTCAAGCCTGAGTTGAGCTGATTTTTTTAGCTCGAAAATGAGTTCGAGCTGGCCCCAGCTCCAATCGAACTCGGATTGAACCAGTTCAATGACTCAATTACTTTGATATTGATGTTGCTCACCAAGTGTTTGATGAAATGACTCAAAGAAGTGTAGTTAGTGGCAAGGAAAGTATGTATATGAAAACAACACCCTTTTTTTCTTGATTATTATGTTACTTAGAAGGTATTTGATAATATACCTGTTGAGATTTTCAAGGTGCAGTCCAGATATTTGTGAAAATGCTGCAATGGCGAACTCGGCTCGATCTTGCCTCGAATTAGCCCCAGCTACTGACCGAACCGAGCCGAGCTGGCCAATTAGGCTCACGGACCGAGCCGAATCGAGTTTGAGCTTAGGTCAGCTAGTGTTTAAGCCGAGTCAAGCTAAGGCCAGCTTGACTCGGTTTGACCCAATGTATAACTTTGGACATGGTATGCAGGATAAAGTGACCTTTTACGACATAATGAACCTTTTCATTAGCCAACCATAAGTGAAAATCAAATGAAGCAATTTTTTACAATATTTGAAAATGGTACATCGGCACTTAAAAATATTTTAAAAGCAGTCTCTGATTTGTCAATAAACTATAATGCAGATAGTTGTATGATAAAAGCCAAAAAAAAAAAAAAAAAACTCTTTTATATATTTTATTCGGATTTTTTCTTTCAAAAAAAATATATTATGAAATGGATTTTACCACAAAATTCCTCCAATTACCAAATAATGGTTCCACGATACTAATTTACAAGGTGGTGATTCTTAAGGAATGAACTTACTAAATATATATATATATATATATATATATATATATATATATATATATATATATATATATTCTTTAAAAAATGATAAAGTTGAGAATTGTGGGGTGCACATGGTATATGTATGATATCTAACCTGCCTAATATATGTACCCTACTATAATGATCACTCAAAAATTCTAATTAATTGAATCATAAGATGGGCTACACAGGAATTGGGATGTTTTTGAACGTTCTATACTATATTCTTATGGTGTGGTCCACCTTCTAGTTAGATCTGCAAGAATTTTCACTTGTGTAATCTTCATGATTGGATGCATATGTTGGATGGATTGGATGCCATACAAGTAGATTGTAGTGCCCACAATTTTGACCTTGTCACTTTTTAAAAAGCCACTAATGAGAGCAATTTTGTAATTTCATCCATCAGAAGGGGATCCACCATTGCATCACAAACGTCGTTTATTTTTTCTTGACAAAGTGGAGAATTCAATATTATGGGATTCAAGTGGTATGTGTCTAACATCTAACCCATCCAACAGATGAACAGATAATACTAACAAAAAATCAGGCCAATCAAATCATCAGATAAGATACAATTAAACTTAAATATTTCAAGTGGTGTATATTATTTTTTATAGATTGGCTCACCTTATGATTTTTTTCGTTCGTTTAATAATCATGTGAGGGTATGTTCTTCCATCCCTTAAAAAGCACATCCACATAATTCTTAATTGCCTAGGAGCTGTTTGGTAAAGTCCAAATCATCAAGGAATTTTGGCCGTGATAAAATCACCCTTGCAAACTATTTGGGCCCGACATGCTATTCTACAAGTAGAACTATCAACCGGCCGGGTTGGGGTTCATCTCCGTCCAGATTCTGAACTGTTTCAGGCTGGGCTGTTTGGCAGAACCTATTTAAAATTCTGAATTTGGCAGGCCCAAGTCCGACCCATTGACACCCACATGTACAAGATCCGAACCCACACTAACTTTTGAATTTTAAGCTTGAGCCAACCAATTGACATACTAATCTTAAACACTTGAATCAGTGGCCCAAAGCTGAGAGGGTAAGGAAAAAATACAGAAGCAGTATACATTCAACCCAAAAAGTTGCAACCAATGAAATGTTAAGATGTTCTGTTCAGTGTGAGTTTAAACAGGGAATGATCATCTGTGGGCCCAGCTGTGATGTTTGTTTGGAATTCTAACAAAACCGTGAATCCGGTGTGCCTCCTCATAATTAGAGTACATCCTAAGAATTATTCTAATCCAAAATTATGATGGAAGGCACCACAGCCACAGGTAGTGATGTACAATCACACCTAAAGACCTATATGCTCACGTGGTGGGCCCACCTGAGTTTTGGAATGCCGCACACCACCGACCTCCATGGTGTGTCGAAGCCAACAAGTTCTGTGAGCCCATCAAGATGTATGTGTTATATCCACACCGTTATCTATGAACCCCAAATTGAGGTAGATCCAAACCTCAAGGGGACTACACCACAAAAGGCAATGGGAACACACGCTGTTAAAAACTTCTTGGGGAACACCATGATATTTATTTGCAATCTAACCAACTAATAAGGTCACACAGGAACAGAAAATAATATCTTGATCAAAAACTTCTGCAGACCTCTACTTTGTGTGGAATTTAGAGGGTAGGCTCCCCACTACTTTGTGTGGAATTTGTCCACATGAGCTTTAGAATTGACTATTTTTGGGTTCATGCTCTGAAATGATTTGGCAAAATGGGTAGACGGTTTGAATATAACACAAATTATAATGGGCCCACATAACTTAGCGTGGTCAACACATGGGGTATGTCGATGGTGTGTGCCACTCCACGCAATCCGCCCCTCGTAGTTTTGATGTAGAAATTTAGATTCATCCAAGTTGGGGTGCGGATTGGCTACTACCCCATCATGCCCTGGTCAATAGCTCAAGTGGTAGACTGAGTGAAAGATACCCCATTTCAACACTGAGGTCTTTGGTATCATCCCTAGTGGGGGTGGCTAACAGTGAGTGTGAACTGGCAATGGGGTGTAATAACCAGCTAATATTAAAAATGAAAATAAACAAAAAAAAAATTAAAAAGCTACTACCCCATCGAGGCCCCACTGTGGTATTTATTTGTCATCCAACCTGTTCATAAGTTCACATAAGAAGGGAAATCATAAATTTAAGCCCGACAACTTCCGTATCCCCAACAAGTTTTCAATAGTGAGCTTTCAACACCCACTGCGTTCTGCAGTATGGCCCACTTGAGCCTTCAATCTACCTCCTTTTCTAGTTCAAGCCCTAAAATGATCTGTCAAAATGGATAGACCGTGTGGATAAAACATACACATCACAGTGGGCCTAAGCCCCTGACAGGACGTCTATCTCTAGCCAGTTCTTGGTGGAGTATTACTCAATTGGCGCCCTCCAAATTGAATATAGTTGGACGCAGATTGCCTACCATCGACCTTCTTGCGGTTGTAAGCAAGGTGGGTCGACTGTGATATTTGTGAGAAAGGACGCGGATTCGCTGGTGACCCTGTCACCAGCCAATGGCTAGTGGTGGGTGCTCTGTGGGCCCATCATGATATATGTATTCCATCCATATCGTTCATCCATTTTTCAGATCATTTTGTCGTACTAGCCTAAAAATGAGGTAGATCCAAATCTCAAGTGGACCACATCATAGAAAACAATGTTGATTGAACGCTCACCATTAAAAACTTACTGGAGCCACAAAAGTTTTGAATATTTTTTCCTCTTCATCTATGTCTGTATGACCTAATCAACAGTTTCGATGTCAAATATACATTACAGTGGCCCCAAGTGGACTTTAACCGTGGACATTCAATCACTGCTGTTTTCCTATATTGTGGTCCACTTGAGTTATAGTGAATTTCTAAGAAAAGGAAGCCGACTGCGTAACTTAGTACGCTAAGGGTATTGAGTGAACTCTGTGGGGCTCACTGTGGTTTGTATATTCTATCCACTCCTTACATCCATTTTAAAAGATAATTTTAGGCTTAGAACCAAAAATTAAGTATATCAAAAGATCAAGTGGGCCACACCGCAAGAAACAGTGTGAATTGAATCTTAACTGTTGAAAATTTCTCGGGGTCCACATAAGTTTTCGATCAATCTGATATTTTCTTTTTCCCTTCATCCATGTCTTTCTGATCTTATGAATAGGCTCGATGACAAATAAACATCACTCTGGACTCTAGAGAGGTTTCAACAGTGGAAATTATTATTCCCACTGTTTCCTATTATATGGTCTACTTGAGCTTTAGAAATGATTCAATTTTGTTATCAACCGTTAAAATGAGCTGAAAAAACGGATGGACGGCGTGGATATAGCACATCCATTAACAGTGGGCCCAACAGAGTTTACTCAGTAAGATAAAAGCATACTGAGTAACTCAGTACGCAATCCGAATTCCTAACAAAACATCACGGTGGACCCAACCTAGCTTCCGACCGCAGTAACTGCTGACAGTATCGATCCATGGCATCGGCTCGCTGAATTTCTCATCGTGGAGCTCGCCAGTAGTGCTGCAGCCATGCAGCCCCATCAATTCTCTTTATTATTCTTTAGCTCTGCATGTTTTCTTCCAGTCCTTTTGAAAGATAACCATGAATTTCTTACTGAAGTGGGTATGTAGAAAAACAGGGTATAAAGAAAAGGGATACTACAAAGAAGCAACACAAAGGTGCGTTTTTCTTGTCAGTTGAGAGAAGATTACCTTGAAATTCTCTTCCCCCAGCTAGATGGGCAAACTCCCTCCAACTATCACACTTCCTCTACTTGCGGAAAAGCTCTGCTCGCAAAACGCTTTTGAATTCTGATATCACTGAAGCGTAATCCCAGGAGACCTGCTTAAGGCTCGCTGCTTCAATAGCCAAAAGACCTTGTGGGCTGGTCCTAAGAGGTCAAGGCCAGAACGGCGTCAGATTCGGAGATGATCCTGGCGAAAATCTAAAGGCTTGGCCGGAGATGATGGATCGGAGTAAGTTAGGAAGAGATCAGAGCTTGGAAGATGAAAGAGAAAGAGAAGGAGAGAGAATTAGGAAAATTTTAGAGCACGGAATATGAGAGAGAGAAATGGGGGTATGCTGTGGAGCTTGGAAGACGAAGGGGCATGATTAGAGAGAGAGAGAGTGTGTGTGTGGAGTGAGGAGGTTTTTCGAATATTATATAGGATTTTCTATGGGAAATTTCGTCCGGGTTTCTCGGGAATCAAGTGTACTAAATTACCCTTGTATTTTTTTTCTCTAAACAGCAATAAAGTTGAGAATTGTAGGGTTGACGTTGTATGTGTATGACATCAAATCCAATCCGTCCAACATATGCAGCTCACCATGATGATCACTAATAAAAAAAAATCTGGTCATTTGAATCATCAGATCGGCTATGCTCGAATTTGGATTTTTTGAGTGATGTATATTATTTTCTATGGTGTGGTCCACATTCTTGTTTGATCTATAAATGTTTTCATTCATCTGAATCTTCATTATAGGATTCATCAGTTGAATGGGTTGGATGCTACATAGGGCCCACAATTCTCCATTTCATCACTTTTTTAAAAAGTAATAGATAAGGGTTATTTTGTAATTTCATTGCCCAAAAGCTTCCACGCACTTTCTATTTTATAAATTTTAGAATCTCCCGCCATTTTCCGATAATAATTCTTCGTAAGATAAAATTACCCTGCAAAGCCGAATCCGCCGGTCCTCGAATTTTAAGCTTGAACCCAAGCCCAGGCCTGATACTCCGTTCCAAGCCCGACTAGAGTCGTACCAGCTCTGTCAACTGAAAACCTTTCATTTTAACACGTCAATCAATAGGGGCTCAACATTTTTTGGATCCTTAGGCAAGTCATAAAAATGAGGCTTAAAATTTAATTTTTTGAGAATTTAATTAAGCAATAAAGTCGGTAGTCGTGGTCCTAGTTTTTAGGAAAAGAATTTATTGAAAATGATATTATTATTTTGAAAAGAGATGATAAAATTAGACTGTTATTATTGATAGTGATAGTTTTAAAACTTATTTTGATTTTTAATTTTAAAATTATAAACTAATTTTTAAATATTTTTATTTTGTAGGCTTTTTAATAAGTTTTATTTTAAAATTTTTAAACTGTTTTCCTTCTTAATTTTAATCTTGGAACCTTCGCAATTAAAAAATTTAATTTTGCTATAATATAAGGCCTTCATAATTAGGGGAAACAGATTACTTGCTGAGTAACTCAGTACAACTAGCGTACTTAGTAAACTCTGGATCCCACAGTCATTCGTGCATTTTATACACTCTATACATACATTTTAGCAGATAATTGTAAGTCATTAGCTCAAAAATGAAACATATCCAAAGGTCAAATGAACCACACCACTTGAAAAAGTGTGAATTGAACATTTATCATTGAAAATTTCATGGGGGGCACAGAAGTTTTATATCAATCTGATTTTTTTTCACTTCATCCATGTCTTTGTGATATTATGAAAAGGTTGGATGACAAATAAATATCACTGTGGTCCATAGAAAGGTTTCAACGGTGGAAATCATTATTTCCACGGTTCCTGCGGTGTGGTCCACTTGAGCTTTAGATATAACTCAATTTTGGGCTCTGCTACTAAAATGATCCGAAAAAATGGATAGATGGAGTGGATAAGACAAATACATCCACGGTGGGCCCAACTGAGTTTACTAAGTACCGCAAGAACGTACTGAGTAACTCAGTACGCAGTTCGATTTCAGTCAGACGAGGGGGCTTTGGCGATTGCCTCACTTGCCTACCCCTTTGAGCCGCCCCTGTCAATCAATGGCCCACAACTACCGACGTAAGAAAAAAAATACAGCAGTCCACAATCAACCCAAAAAGTTGCAATCAGTCAAATTACGTGTGGGCCCATCTGTAAACTGTGAATACAGTGTGCCTCTTCATGTTCAGGGTACATCCTGGAATTTTCCTACTCCAAAACTAGAATGGGATCATGCACCACAGCCACAGCTAGAGATGTACAATCACGGCTAAAGACATATGCGTTGACGTGGTGGGGCCCACCTAAATCTTGGAACTGCTTTTATTTTTTATTCTTTTTACGTGTAAAGTGTACATATTTATTGGATACGGATTGCCTGCAACCGAACCTTCCAGCAGTGTGGGATGCCAAGTGGGGCCACCGTGGTATTTGTGATAAAAGTACCTTGGAGGTGGTTTGGATGCTTGTATAGCCTTTCAAGTTTTAAAAGGATTACAGGCAATCTGATTGGCCGGGCTGTTTGGATATATGTATTTACCTGTAAAAGCTTTATAAGTGGTAAACAGATTATAGGTTTTAGTTGTAACCTCAAACCTAGTAAAGAGTCATGTTTTAGATTATATATAAAGTATTTACAGTTAAAAAGGTATTATACATATTAAAACATAATGATTAATATACACTCATGATACATGGATTCCATTGTAATATGTATGGCATATCTAATCTATCCACCCTGCACGTACTTCTTTTGATGCTCTCATGTGGCCATAAAAACATAAACAATAAAATAAAATAAAAAACTTGTCCATTGTCAAATGGACCACATGAAGGAAGGATGAGACATTCGCCATTAAAAACTTCTAGATTACATTTGGGGCCATCATGATATGTGGAAGACATCGAATGCATTTAGTATGTCGACACTTTAATGTTTTTTTAGGGCCTTAAAAAAATCAAGTCCCCATTAAGTGATATATGGGTTTTGGATTGCCCTTTAGGTGTAACATGTTTATAACTAAAAATATTACATGCATCCAAGCGACCCGTCATTTATTCGTTCTTTCAGCTCATGTTAGGGCTTATATATTTATTTTGTCAACTCATGTTAGGATATTTAGCTATAACAAAGCAGATCTAATACTTAAGTGGGCCACATAACAGAAAGAATTGGGAAGAAAAATGTCAAACCATTGAAACTTCCAAATTAGGAATATTTATGGCCATTTGAAAATAAAATCACACCGTAATTTTATGTCAGCAAACAAGTGTGCAGAAATCAGAGGCTAAGATTGTTCAACCCATCTGATTTTAGCATTTTGACATAGTTACGTGGGCCTCGCCCAGCTTCTCACTCGCAGGAACTTCATACCGTCAAGGGTGCTAGGCAATTTGCACCCATAGTTGATAGCTATTCTAAACCATTTTGTGTCAAGTGGCCCACTAGAGTTTTGGATCTACCTCATAAGACAATGGGTGCATTTAAATGGATTTGAATTTTGCAGTGACCCCTCAGGAACCCCACGTTGGTACTGGTCAGTGGCGGAAAAGCTCTGTAGGCCCCACCATGATGAATGTATTTTATCTATGGCATCCATCCATTTTATCTACTTATTTTAAGGCATGAGTACAAAATTAAGGCATATCCATATCTCAACTGGACTACACATGAAATAGTTATAATTAAATACCCATGATTAAAAACTCCATGGGGACCACAAAAGTTTGGGATCAAGATGATGGACGCAATTTGGCTAGTGACCCCACTCTATGAGCCCCACCATGATATGTGTTTTATTCATGTTAGCCATTTATTTTGCTAGCTTATTTTAAAATATGAGTAAAAAAATGAGACAGATCTAAAGTTAAAGTTGGCCATACCTAGGAAATAGTAGGGATAAAATATTTATCATTGAGGCCTCTTGAAAGCCACGGAAGTTAAAAGTTTTGAATCAGTTGATATATGTGTTTTCCCTTAATCTAGGATTAGGTGATCTTATGAACAGGTTAGGTGGCAAATAACCACTGTATTGGTCTTTAAGAAGTTTTCATTGGTAAGCATTCAATCCCCACTGTTACTTGTGTGGTGGTCCATTTGAACTTTGAATCTATCTCATTTTTTAGCTTATGTCATAACATGAGCTCTATAGTGTAGACAAAACACATATATCATGGTGGGGCCATGGTGCTTGACACCAGCTATTGGCTGGTGTAGGGGCCACAAGCCAGATAGTATCTCATGATTATATCTGTATTTCTAGCCTAATCGAATCGATGGATGGCAAATAAACGTCACGGTGGGCCTTACAAATTTTTAATAGTGGCATTCATCATTTCATGTGTCATGGTCCACATGAGATCTAGACAGGTCTCATTTTTTGGCTCATTTCTAAAACGAGCAGGTAAAATGGATGAAAGGGGTGGATAGGTGACCCCACGCTTGCTTGTGTCAAAGTTTCGTGGGCCCATGATGATGCATGTGTTTTATTCATGTCGTTCATCCATTTTACTAACTCATTTAAGAGCATGAGCATAAAAATGATACATGGTGGACTACACCGCCACACAAAAACAACGTTAATTAAATGGCCATCGTTGAAATCTTCACAAGGCTATTATAATATGAATTTGCTAGATCCGTTGGTAAGGTCAAACAGATCCAGATAAATAGGAAATACTAATATCAACTCCAAACTTCCACTTTAATAAATTTTCAGGCTCATCCGAAGTTCGCATCTACTACATTTTTTGGCAAGTGCCATCAAAATGGATTGATCGTATGATAAATATATCACGGTTGGCCCTACAAAGCTTTTTAATACCTGGTCACCTGCGAAAGCACGTCCGTCCTTTCCATTCGCCTTTACATGATTAGAATGATTCTCTGCTGAGTTAAGCGAGATTCTTTCCGTACGATAGGGAAGCATCTAGGTGAAGGGCTGAAGGGTCGAATAGTCTGGACCAGGCATCATGATGGGGGCGGCTGTATTGCGTGGTGTAGAGCACTGCTCCCACGGTAGTGTCTACATGCTTAAAAGCCCGGTAACTCCACGATGATGTACGGTTTTATCCACTCTGTCCGTTGTAAATCATTTAAAAAATGAATAAAAAACTAACGACCACGGGCGTGTTTCGTCCGTGAATTTGAGCTGTATTAGATGATTAAACATCATTACTGTACAATGATTGAATGTCTGAAAAATGGCTGGTGTATCACACACCAGCTATATAGGTACTGTGGGTATGTGTCGTGGGAAGATAGCACTGACGCTCCTCAGGCTCTGAGTTGTAGAGACGGTTTAAAGTAGATCAACCTTTTTATTAATTTACTATTTTTATTTTTTTAAACGATAAGAATCTAAATGATCTTTAATTTATTTTTTTTCAAAAATGGAATATAAGAGTAATACCTACATTGCTTAAGTTATGCTTTTTTTTTCATTGGTAGAAACCCAATAATTATAGAGATCCTCTGGAGATAATAGTTTTTCTATCGATGATGTATTTATTACATTTATACTATTCAACTATTTTTAGAGGTCGTTTTAGCGCATTATTCAAAAAATAAATCATATCCAAAGATCATCTGGACCACACCAAATAACAGCGAAGATCATGATTTTTATTGTTAAACAATTCGTAGGGCCCACCAGAATGTTTATTTTCTATCCAATCTGTTTATAAGGTCACAAAGAGCTGAATGAAGAGGGAAAATAAATTTCATATTAATCCAAAACTTCTATGACCTCAAAAAGAGTTTCAATGGTAGACGTTGAATCCTTCGTTGCTTCTTTCAGTGTGGTCCCCTTAATAGTTAGTTTTGTCTTATTTTTCATTTCAAGCGTTAGGATGAGCTCGCCAAATGGATGGATGGTTTGGATATAACACATACCTCATGATCAAACCCACATAACTTGTTGACATCAATACAGCAGCTACACCTCCCAATCAGCTTCACCATGGTATCGTAGCCATCCAATCGGGATAAGAATTTTATGGCAAGAAAACACCGGATTAAGTAAAATCATGTTTGGTGGACTATGAAATAATAATTACCGGACCAAATTCACAATAAATGTGGTTTATTTGTACACATATATAACCAAAACTTCACGTGTAAACAGTGTATATGGATGGATGGCATGAATAAATGCATGCATCAATGTGGGGCCCACATGTGTAGTAAATTTCAATATGCACAAAAATCCTACATGCGACCAAATGCAATATCATCTCAACTAATCCCGACCTTTCCCATCATCTCCCTCCTAATCCCATATAATACGCCACGCCAAACATCTTAGAGAAAACAGTGGGGATTGATCTCCTACCATTAAAAACTTATCCCGGGGAGTCATAAAAGTTTTGGATCAAGCTGATTTTTATGGTTTCCCTTTATCCAGGTTTTATGTGACCTTATGGACATGATGTAAAATCAATAGCATGGTGGGCTCTAAAAAGGTTTCAACGGTGTGGTTCCTTGAGTTTTGAATGTGACTCATTTCTAGTTAGTGCCCTAAAGTGGCCTGACAAGATAAGTGGATGATTGGATATAACACATACATTATCTCAGTGACCACTGTCATTTTCTACTATGGAAGGTACCATGGAAGGTGCTTTCTTCTTCAGTAAGCAATCGAGTGCAGAAGACAAGGGACGCTAGTTGTCGGTAAAAGTCATCCACGAAAGTCATGACATGACTCATGAGTCATCAGATATTTCTTCAATCATCATAAATATTGTTCCTTCGTAGCAAACGACTCGTTGGAGCTTCCAAAGCAGCGAAAGCAACCTCCTTCCTAACATCTTCAAAAGCCGATGTTCAGGCCCAATATATTTATCTGGCCCATCTGATGAGTGGACCGTTCTAATTTCCACTCCCAAGTAATCTTCTTGGAATGTTCTTTCCATTTCAAGGATATGGATATTCCAGCAAAACGACAGGTGGGTAAGAAAATAAAAAAGCTGTAGGTTAGAGTTAAGGGAGTGGATTAGATGTTACCCGAGTAAAACACTAGAAGGTGTTATCCTGACCATGGCTAGTCATTGATGAATGTGATATATATTCATTCGTACATTTTCCACACCGTGGAAAACAATGATGATTGAATGCCCACCGTTAAAAGCTACCTAGGGCCCACCTGAGCCCACTCAAATGTTTATTTTCCATCCAACCTGTTGATAAGCCAAACAGGCTTGGATGAAGGGTCGTTGGCCGACTGCTGGATGGGGGTTTCGATTCTGGCTCAATCCATCTTCTGATAGGATAAACTAGCTAAATGGAGTCTAGCTAACGTGCGTTTAGTCACCTTTCCCTCCTTGATGTTTGCACCCTCACAAGATTACTTATGGAGGGTGAATGTGTTGAACCTTCCAACCTCTTTGTACTCCAGCGAGTTTAACAACTAAAATGGTGATGGGTAATTCCTTGCAGTGCGTACCAATGGTTTATGTGTGAGAGTTGGACAGATAACCAAGGAATATAGTGATTTGGCTAAAGTACTAGCTCTTGGTTAACAAGTCGCATTAATGGAGTTTTCCTCCTTAATTTAGAGGAGATGTAGTGTCATTCGGATGCCACATTCCTTAACATTACTGCGCTGCTCGACCAGTCGAGTGGGCCGCTCGACTCAAAGTCTAGTGACCAATTGTGTTTAATCTTCCGTGCTGCTCGACCAGTTGAGGACTCTGCTCGACCAGTCGAGGTTACATAAACTCATGTCTGAATCTTGTGCGGACTGCGTAAATTTGAGGCGATTTTCAAAATTGTACGAAAGCAAGTTGCCTAAACTATAAATAGGGGTCCCTAGTGCTTTTCTAGGGTTTTGAAAAGGCTTTCTAAAGCTATTGTGTTAAGGGTTTTTGACTGCAAAGGTGAGAGAGAGAGAGAGAGGAAGCTTGTGAAAGGGAGATTCTACTCGTAGAGGTGATCTACTTCATAGTCGACGTCTCAGAGCTTCTACGTCCTCGTAATCAGTGAGATCTCTACGTTTTCTTTTATTCGCTTATTGTTTATCCACTCCTGCGTGAGTGAAGAAGGTTTTATTCAGGTAAGGTGTGCTTGTGATCGATTGTAATGTTCTACTTCATAGTTGATTGTTGATCTAGACGAGGTCCCGTGATTTTTACTTCTTTGAGAGTTTTCCATGTAAAATTTCTTGTGTCATGTGGTTTATGCTTTGATTTAGTTCATTGCTTTATTATCCCATAATTCTGATGTTATTTGGGAGGCTAGATCCTAAGTTTTTGTGTAAAGGCCCCAAAAACACACTTGCACTTTTTGTGCTTTCACATTTGTATTGGTCCATTTCCCTACTCACTAATGAGGATCTTCATGATTGTGGGGGTCTGGTTTCTTCAATTGTGATTGCGTGAGTATTTTCATTTCTTCCTTTCCACCATGACTAATACAATTCCAACTCGTTCTCCAACCTATGGTTATTGTAGGTTAGCCCATTTTGGCATTATAGAGCGTACTTTTTGTGAACGTCTCGAATTCTTTCTTGTTGGGTTGAGGACATCACTAACATGAGCTTTTTCCTATTCCTTGAGATGTCTCATTGGCCCACTTGGTTACGTCGTACGCAACATTGTCTCATTGAAAATGAAGGCGCTCAACATGTATATGACCTTTGGTTCAGACCTTCCTAATAGTGGTGTTGTAACGCCCCAGATTTTCAGGGGCTAGCAGGAACTCGGCTTCCGAATTCCCGGATGCCACGTGTGTCATATTGGGCTTCAGACTTTAATTACATTTGGATCATTTCATAAGCAATGGAGAGTTTAACAGGGCATGGAGTATAAATAAGTCATAAAGCATAATCAAGTGCCACTAAAAGTAAATATCCAAACCACAAATATAAAAATATCCAAACAAGGAACTAATCCCACCCATACATATGTCCCCAAAGTGACTAGGGCCCTAGCCCAATCCCCACAGTCACCAAGCTCAGTCTAGAAAGATCTACCATAAGTCTGGTAGTGCACTTGCTCCTCCTCATTGTTCATGCCGACATCCTCCAGCACGTCCAGCTCCATCAACCCTACATTTATAATGTGTTCTGGTTGGTGTTTTAGAACACCGTCTCAGGTGAGAGTGAGTAGCTAACTCAGTGTTTCCATTAGTTCTAAGTTACACACGTTATCAACCCAATCAGCGTAGGTAATGATAAAACAAGAAATCAAACATTTCCTAAATACTCTTGTTAAATATGCATATGAAAATATGACATGATGCATGCCCTTTCCAAACAACACTCCCTCGCACGCGACTCCAACCACCTAGTTCGCAAATGATAACACTCCCTCAAACGTGCGACTTTAATGCATGTTCCACCACATTCTAACGAATGTAATGCGGTGCATGATCATGTTAGCCGAGTAATTATTAAATTCAATTCATTCAACATATTAGTGAAGCTAGGATACCGACGTTATATCACGAGTCCTTATCTAAATCACGTGGCTCGTTACCGCACGTAGCGACTCCTTACCTGTGTCCTTTGATACAACTTTAGGTATCACCCGTTTATCTCACAAATCAACAATTTCAAATGTACGACATAATACCTAAATATATGAGGATCAACCCGGTATGAATCATCACCCAATACAGAGTATGATCACTCAATTTTGAGGTGCGTGCTTATCACATAAAACTAAAACACAGAAGAAAAGGGCTCGTCACCCAATTCCATTCACGCCTTGAGTTGTTCGAATGGTACTTTATCACACAACTATCCTCCAAGTAATTTGACAGGAGCCGTTCGAACAATAGTCTATCACCTTCATCAGTGCACACTGGTCACTATAGGGAGGCTCGTCACCCCAGCATAGGTCAACAGCTCAAACACGGTGTCTCATACCACCATGTCCGACTCATGAGTCTTAGTTGCTCACTGGTCAGTACGAGGAGGCTCGTCACCCCAGCATAAGCCGACAGCTCGAACACGGTGTCTCATACTACCATGCCCGGCTCATGAGTCTTAGTGGGATCGTATCACACTACAGTTATGAATGGACACATCCATTGAGAACGGGGTATCGTAGATTCTATTTAGTCTATCATACATTGTGAACATACACGATCAGTCAGCTAGTGGACTAATTTAATTAACCTGGGAGAACCACGACACAACCAACATTTGGTGCAAGCAACCCATATAGTCCAGTTACTGTCGGTCATCCGTGTTCACCCGAGTCGATCAAACAAGCTTAGGGTGACTGGCCTAACTAGGGTCACCCCTTGGTTTGAGCGATTTATCGATTGACCCAACATTGTAAGCAATCTTAAGTATCACTATAGACTAAACACTACATCACATAATTATGACATAAGTTCTACTATATAGCCATTTAGGTATTTCATCGAACATGTAAGCATACATAGGATACTACGTTCACTAAGGCATTAAATCAAACATATGAGCAAGCATAAAGTAATACAATTACTTAAGTATTAAATCAAGCACATGAGCACCAAAAAAATTAATACATTCCACCATTTAAGTATTTCATCAAACATGTAAGCATCCATATCCAATAAATAACATATAATACAATCAAACATGAAATATGAACATGCTAGCTAATACAGCTCATTCAACACAAGACATCATTATCTGAGACCCTCAAGGGTCGATAAATGAAAAACTAGAAATAATGGTCCGCACCTTAAGAAGGAATATCTGATCTTTAAACTCCTATGGTTATGGATTTGGAAAAAATCACAAATTCCTATATAAACACCAAGAACTATATGAGATTCATGCAATTCATTTTAGAAATAACCTAAGTTATGAAGTAGGTTTATTTCTTACTTCTAAATCGTAAATGGGGTAGATTCGGTGAAGGAAAATGATCGATGCTAGGGCTTTGATTGGAGGAAATCGATGAATGGAAACACTAAAGCTTCCCCACTCCTACTCTCACTCTTCTTCTCTTCTTCTTTTTCTTCTCTTTCTCTCTTTCTCTCCCTTGGAGGATGTAAATTCGTATGGAGAGATGGGGTGCCCAAATGAGGCCTTTATATAGTGCTAGATTTGGTGTAAATGGCCCCAATGGTTGGGTTTTTATTATACTAGCCCTACGGGATAATTTTTCTAACATTTAGGGCCCATTATGGGGTGTACATGTCGATATATACCATAGGATAGTTTGCCCTAATGATGATCTACGTATGGATATGATAGGCCTGCCATTTGGATGTGTCAATCAACAAATATGATTAGAAGTCTGTTTTAACGGTCACCGATGGTCGATCGGGGCCGCAGCTATATGGATATGAGCAGAAAAATATTATTAATTCATACTCCAATTTTGGTTGTGGATTGACGGTCCAAAAGTCACAACTTCATGAAAGAGCGGAATGTCTATTTCACTTAAGTTTTAGATTTCAGCCTAGGGGATTCGCGCGTTGCAAACACTTAGCTTTTGACCCAAGTTGAGCCATTTTATGCACTTTCTTGGTTCGCCACCCGCAATATATGTCAAGCCCATTGAAACGGACATTATTTTATAATTTCAGAACTAGTGGCCTACTAACGAGCGGTCTACAGCTTGTTTGAGAAATCAGGGCATTTCTTGAATGAATTAAGTATCAAGATTTCTTGTGCGTAATTATTAGGGTTTGGATTAACTAAATTCATAGTGTGACCTATTCGCAACTAGTGAAAATGAAGATTCGATTATAATCACTCTAAACTGTCAGTTCTTAGGCTAAAAGGATATTGACTCAGTTTGGTTTGTTAATTAAGATCTAACCCTTAGTTGTCACAACTTTTAGCATGTCTTTATTTAGTTACGGTCATCTCAATTAGTTAGTGATAGGTCGGCTAGAATTGGACCCTACGTGAATAAATCCCGAGGCTAAGCTTAATGTTTAAGAGATCGGGCAGATTCGTTGGTCTTTTACAGTCGATCAATCTTATTTGTACGGTTCTTTATCAGTATCAGCCGTGTATAAGCCCATCTCGAGTGTCGAGGGTCAGAAAATAATGACATGGCTAGTTATAAAAAAGAAAATTTAAGAATTTTTAAAAATTTCAAAATAGCAAAAATTTGGGGTGTTACAGGTGTTTTCCTGGTTCATGGTTTGAATGTAAAGACCAGATGAAATTTTACTCATCCTTCTTGTATGCTTGGAAATTTGGATTAATTCAAGGCTTTCCTCTCCCCCTTGTGTCTTCTCGAGACATGTACTCCCTTCATCAAGGATACAACTTCGTTTAGCCCAAGAGTAAGTGCCTATTTGGGCTGGTTTTAAAGACTCAATTCTTCATATATCCTTCTGTCCTACGCTTTCTTTCAACCCTTACACCATTCCTTAATGTTGGGATTGGTGGAAAACGTATTGGAGAAGATATCCTTCATCGAAAGGGGTGTACATTGAGTCGAGCTGGCCTCAGCTCAACTTAGCTCGGCCATTAGCCGACCTCAGCTCGAACTCAGTTTGGCTCGGTCCTCGAGTCTGACTGGACAGCTCGGCTCGGTTTGGTCAGTAGCTTGAGCCAGTTCGAGCCGAGTTCGCGTGTGCATCATTTTCACAAAACATATGGACTGCACCTTCAAATTCTCACTGAATGTAAAACACCAATATCGGCTTTATAGGTATTTCATCAAACACCTTGTAAGCAACATCAAAATCAAGAAAAAAGGGGATTTATTTGATGAAACATACCTTCCTTGCCACCAGCCGACACTTCGTTGAGTTGTTTCATCAAACACTTGGTGAGCAACATCAGAGAATACCTGAGTCGAGCCGGGTTCGAGCTATATATCGAATCGAGTTGAGTCAAGTTGGGGCCAACTCGAACTCAGCTAGAACTCATTTTCGAGCTCTAAAAACTAGCTCGACTTGGATCGAACTCAGCTTCGAACCGAGCTGATTCGAGCTTCTTCGAGCTGAGTCAAGCGAGTTGACCGAGCTAGCTCGGTTCGTGTACACCCCTATTCAATGATCACAATTGAGTGTAACTGCCTTTTTCCATAACTTCCTCATTGAGTAAAGACAACTACTTCCTCCGATCGGGGGTTCGAGCTTTGCCTTTCGGTCGATCGTTCAAAGTCATCGTTCTCTTGTTGTGATCACTCAGATGTCTCATCCTCTGTAAGCTCTGCCAACCTTAGGGGCATCTCGATCGCCTCAGCTTCAATAGATTGTGATGTTCCATCCCTGAACAATCGTGTTTCCTAGTTGACTTCCATTTTGGTGGCGAGGGCCAAGAAAGGGAAATGGCCAATCGAGGCGCCTTCTTCTAATGTTGGTAATATTACGATCAAGAAGGCCTGTCCTCCATGCGGTATCTCTATTAGGGATCGGCAACCTACTTCAAACGTTGAGCTAGAGATTGTTGGATGCCCAACTTCTCCCTTCACTTTATCGTGCGAAGGTGTGACTGACTTTTCCTTTTGCAAAGGTATCTAATCAAATAAGTCCTTTGCTTCAACTGTCACAATCTTTTACCTAATATTATCTATTGCCTTTTCCTTCATACAGAGCTAAGCACGGTAGAAAAAGAGGTTTAGCCTTTAGCAAAACGACACCGAGTTTCACAAGTTGATCTGCCACCTATTCATCACTTGTTCTCCCCTACTAGGGTGGAGATGATCCTAGTCGATCTCTTGATCCTTTAGAAGAAGTATTACATTTTGGACAATCAATAGTTCGCCTGCCCTTTTAGTAGTATCCTCGAAAGAGGACGGGACTCCAGAAAATACATCAATGAGTATGTAGACTAATGCACCTTCTCTCCAGAAAGCTCTTACTTTGGCAATTGTTCTAGCATTACCTGCTGAACATCCTACTTACTTGGTTGCAGCTGTCGATGGGCTAGTTGGTCATAAAGTTTGTGTTGGAGAGAAAATTCTAAACTACGTGATACCATATAATTTGGATTTTTAGGTCATCCCCTCAATCTCTTTTATTCTTGAGTCCTAAAATAAATTATACAGATGCGGCTGATGTCTTTGACCCTGCTTACTTTTCCCCTAGTCTGTTCATGGAGACGACTTTGAGGTTTTTAGTTCCAACCTTTCTAGAAGCGTTATTCTAAAGTCGGTGCCTTCCTTACAAGATGATAAGCCTTGGGATGAAGATGGCAACCTGGCACCGTGTGCCTTGATTTGCTTCATAGTTCCTCAGGGTGAAACTCTTCTTCCAAGGGCATCTCTTCTCATCCTTAGATAGTCATTTACCTAGGTATCTCTCTTGATTACATCCTTAGTAACCATTCGTTAGTCCAAGGTTGATGATATCCAAGATGCATCACACGCATTCGTAATACCTTAGGCTTGAAGAGACCCATACTAAAATGTTCCGCAACTTTCCCTTGGTTGACCACAAACCAAGTCCCCTCGTTAGGCCTTGGCCTGGATATCTCTCAGTTGGTTGTTGTTAGGGTTTGAGTTGTCTAGAAATTCTTGGCAAGACGCTTTTGCCAATTGGTTGCATATAAAGGTTGCTAAAGGTGGAGCGAATTAGTAACCTTCATGTTGTCGTTGACAAAGGTTCTGGTGGGCCAAAGTCCCTTAGTCCTGTTATATAGTGACAGTCTTGCACATCCCCACTAAAGCTAGTGTTTCTCGCTGTGAGTTGGCCCCATCGATGTGACAACTCCTACTAGTGTTATGGTTTCTCATGAGTTGGGATGCCCGAGGCTTGTGCTGCACCTAGTTTATGTCGTGATTTGGGCAATTGAGCATCTTCTCCTGGAACTTGTGGCAGATATAAGCGTAAGGCCCTTCTTCAGTCTTGATAGACTCCGAATTTTTAGAATCTTGGTATTCAATTAGGGCATTTCATTTGTATTTATGGCCCCCTCTTCATATTAGCCATGCTTCCGGCCGACTCGGCATTCCCTTCCGACAGTGTATTCGAGGATGAGCTTTTTTCAGCAGTGACAACTGGCAGTTTGTCAGAAGTCTCATCAGTTGCGATGACGATTCATGTGATTCAATTACCGCTGGCTGAGTTTTTGCACGTGGGGATTCCAGCTTAGATGATTCCAGGGGTTCATCCATGTATTTTCCTTTTCGTTAGTCAATCATCGTGATATTAGTTTGGATAATGTTGACCGCGACTATTTCAAAAGTGAGTGTGATGTCGATTCCCATCACTTGTTGCTCCATCTTTGGAAAGATAAGAGATCCTTTGTCAATGTTATCCTGCACTAGGTTTCTAAAAATAACATAATTTTTATTGAAATATTTCTTAGTATCATGCCATTTACAATAATTTTTACATTTGATGTCATCAGTCAATGGTTTCTAGTGTGCAGGGATTTTGATAAAATTGCTCTGAAGCAAGGTTTCGAAAATATCCTTGGCCTTGGAAATGTTGAAGGTATAAATCCGTGCGGCCTTGGGAGAGCCCTTTTCAAGTTTGGCACACCCAAAACCTTGCACTCGACCCTCTTTAGGGTTGGACATTCATACGGCCATGTACTGACTATCTCAACAATGACCACCTCAAAAGAGGCATTATAGTCCTCACCCAGCTATACAAGTATGATATTTACCACGACCAACTCGTAGTTTGGGTCATGAGAAAACGTGCCCCCTTAGACATGCTTATCTGTTGTTACTCCTCTCGAAGGATTCACTCATACCTAGTAGCTCTGGTTGATAAATTGAACACGTCACCGAAGTACACACTTTCAATTCAATCAAACAGTAATGATAAAACAGTACAACAATCATATCCTAAATACTCTTATTAATGCAAGAATGATATGCGATAATGATGCATGCATTCGCCTGCACTTCCTCAGTGTCTTCATCTTACGGCGCACATGAAAACTACCCGAAAATGTTCTTCCTCGTCAAAGCACATGCAATGCGGTGCATGCTCATGTTAGTCAATAATTAATTAGGTTTATTCATACAGCAGTGTTAGGAATCCAAGGTACCTCCCTTATATCAATTTTTAAACAATGATCTATTCTAGGGTCGTCAGTCCTAGGTACATCTCATACGATGTTGCGGTTCTAGGTCATTACAAAGGGCTCGTCACCTGATCAGTGTAGGCCTAGTTTACACTCTAGTTGCTATGGAAAGGCTTGTCGCCTCAACACAACCTCAGAGTATGCTCGAGGTCACTACAAAGGGCTCGTTACCTGATCAATGTAGGCCGACAGCTCGAATACAGTGTCACATACCACCGTATTCAGCTCACGAGTCTGGGTTGCTCACTAGTCACTACGGGTGGGCTCGTCAGCCAGACGTAGGCCGACAACTCGATCACGGTGTCCCATACCACCATGTTCGGCTCATGAGTCTTAGCGGATCGAGGTACCAAGGTTAACGGATTTTTACTGGTGAGTTCGGTACCCTAAATTCAAGCAGTAGCGTCCATACATGGTGAACATACATTAGGTCAACTGAATTGCTTAACAAACTCGACTGATGTAAGCATACGTCAAGCCGATCGACATGAAGCGCGCAAGCAACTCCGTGTGGATTAACCATTGCCGACAAGCAGCGTATGACTCGGATTCATCAGGCGTATCCGTCGTGGTCAAGCAGTTCAACCATGGTTCACAGACATTTACCGATTGCTTAGACTACATTGTAGCCTCAATCACACTCTAAACCATAGCATTCACATGTAGTGATCCAGAATAGCATGTGACAACTGAAACCAAATATAAATCTTACTCCAACAATTTAACAAAATACATACTAAATACTACACATATTATCAAACATAGGCATTTCATCCATACATCACATAGTAATAAGATAGTCTATATGAAGGATAATATAATCATAGTTAAGAAAATGGAGAATCCTATCTCAACTCCCACAATACATGTATTTAAGCAAATATTTTCACATTTAGGCATTTTATCAAACACTTAAGCTACACATATCATATATATGTAATAAAGTAGTTATAAAAGGTATTATAGTAAAACCCTTTACAAGGGTTCATCATACATACAACAATCATGTATCTCAATCATATAACCATAATAAGCACAAATCATAATTCCATCTTCATCCAAACATTTCAACAAACACATAAAATGCATGTAAAATCAACATAGTTCACATATAGGCATAATATATGATAAACCTCATATCTAAGCACATGTGACAACAATCAAATCAGTCATAACTCATTACTAATATTGAAAGCCTTGAAAACCATAACCTAAACATTTATAGTCTGCACATTTCGCCGGTAAACAAGTATCGAACTCAGTTTGTATGCCGAGCATTTGTCTATGGCACAACGACAACCCTAAAGAGGATTTGGGTTAAAATCCCTAAAATGGGTTAGCTATTTCATCACTTACACTATTTGAATCCCTAAAATGGATTTGGGTTAAAATTTCTTACCTAAGTATGGAGTCGGAATTGGCAGAAAAGCGATACAGAAGCGGTGCTTCGATATGTAGAGTGACAGTGAATGATCTCTGTAGCAAAACTCCAACTTCCCTCACACTTTCTCTCTTTCCTTCTCTTTTTTTCTCTTCTCTCACCTAGGTTAGCAAATTCGTATGGAGTGAGGGAGAGAGGGTTTTAAGCCTTTATATAGGCTCAGAAGTGATGGGAATGGCCCCAGGGCCAAGGTATACTTAGGTTACAGCCAAATAACGTCTGTTCTGATCTAACGGAGCATTCTGGAGGCCCCTTTGCTAAATGCGGTCGAATTTAAGCTTCCTGACATTGGATCTCGGTCAAGCTAAGTTTTCGGTCCGATCGGGTTTACAGATCGACCGTGGGGGACCGGTTTTAATTCAACGGTCACCGGTACTCGATCAGGGCCACAAGTACTCTGACCTGTGTTGGAAATTTTTCCTGATCTGAGGTGTAATTAGGTCAGATTTCGACGGTCTGAATCCTTAGATTTATCCTGTAAGCGAATGACTCAATTCACTTAAGTTTCAGTTCATTTCTTAAAGATATTCACGTTTCTCACACATTTCACTCCGGGCTCAAGTTGTTCGCTTTTGGACTTGATTTTCAAGATGGTTGTCAAGTCCAGCAAGGCGGTCACAATCGTATAGTTTCGTGAAAATCAAACTTTCGACGTGCGGTCTAAGTCTGATATACGGTTTCATGATGCTCCTGAGAGCAACTGAGTTTTGAGTTGGACCCTAAGTTTCAGGATAATGTAACGTTAACGGTTCTACTCATTTTAGGTCTTACAGATCATATTTAAAGCGATTAGTGCTACTTTTACAGATAATCTAGTTTAACACTTAGTTAATTCTCGTCTAATTTCTAAAAGATTTGGTCCTAGGGCAATTCTACGTCCAAGGACATCCATGGCCAAATTGAAAAAAATCCGGGATGTTACACATATATACTTCTAGTTAAGTACGATGAAACTGCCTATGGAATTTCTCTTCCATATTAGGTCAATTCTGGACCGAATTAACCAATAGGTTAATATACTATGTAAAGGTCATTCTTTTCAGAGAATTTCAAATAACTTGAGTTTCATATCATCGTTATGGGCCGCTTAATTGCGCTGCATGGTGAAGCGGCCAATATATTTTATGGTGGAGGTGTCACTATCTCCAGAAAATAAGGTGAACTCTAGGAACTTAAAACCTCTAGGAAATTCATAGTTTTGATTGATCCATTCAGGGTACAATTTCCTATGGGTCGACCATGCAATATGTTGGCTGTTGGGTTGCATGTCGTACTCACGAATGAGATCTATAATATTGTCCCGACTGAGAGACCTTTGAGGGCCAAACGGGTCTTCATGATTGGGATGTTTGTGCGGTTGTCCAACATTCGGGTTTACAGACGCATTACCAATGGCCGTCGGGTATGGTGCGGTGAGAAGTTGCCCCCAAGCACTTCTACCCTTTGGTATCCATTATGAGGTGGAGGCATGATTGAAGGTTACCCCTCGAGCGCCTTTGTCTTGGGTTGTCCTTGGTAGGGCAGAGTTAAGATTGGAGGTTGCTCCCCAAGTGGCTTTGCCCTTTGATAACCATTAAAATAGGGGTGCACAGTCAAAGGTTGCCCCCCATGCCCATCTTCCCTTTGATATGAGGCCAACCTTTTATGGGGTTGCCCCCTCTAGTAATTAGCCATTGGGTTACATAGTAATTGACAGGAGCAGTTATGAGATTAGACCCCAAATGGCTCGGCCACAACACCATGTGATGACGACTAGTTAATCGGTTGCCCCCTTGAGTTACTTGAATTGGCCATGTATTGATTCCCGGCAGGTAATAACTTTGTAAGTCAGGGTAATCTGGTTAAATATACAATTGCCTTTCTTGGTTGTTCCTAATCACCATGGGAGGAGGTAAATGGCGACCTTTGTGGTTTAATCTGACTGGCTCTGGTTGAGAGCTCAGTAGGTTGTTCCTCCTTACGTCTAACGGGACGGAATAGAGGAGATGTCTATCCATGACTTCGAGTGTTGCAATGAGACTTTGGGCCGATTTCTTGTTCATCTCTTGCTCTGATATACACATATTGGCGACCTATTGTATACATCCTGTGAGTTGCTCAAATAATGTAGCAAAGTCATCGGAGATATGCTAGAAAGATAACTCTTCTTTAATTTCGATTATGGGCTCTCA
This sequence comes from Magnolia kwangsiensis, assembly GCA_037074715.1. NCBI lineage: Eukaryota > Viridiplantae > Streptophyta > Magnoliopsida > Magnoliales > Magnoliaceae > Magnolia > Magnolia kwangsiensis. Next base: position 17,090,641 of record CM073576.1, on the reverse strand, counting down.
TGACTCCACGTCGAGTTATTTTTCTATAACATGGACTACAAAACTAACCCTTTTTAATTTGGGAGGCATCTTATTTTATTGAAAATGTAAAAACTTTGCCGGGTCCCACCAGGAATGCAAAAAATAATGTTACGCTCCGATTCAATCAACAACCACAACTCGTATGATTGAGGGTTTAGATTGGATACACGTGTGTGTGAGTAGGATGTACGGGCGTGCCGGAGTCTAACATATTGGAGAATCGCGATTTAATCTAACTCTATGGAATTGATTGAATTATTGGTGTCCCCTTTACCAAGACTGGAGAATGAGATCAAAGATCAAAAGTCCTCTTAGCCACCAAAATTGCACTCCACTCAGGCAATTGGAGAAAGGAAAGGAGGCTAATCCTTTCGAAAGAGTTCTTTTTGCCTTGCAACAATAGATGTGGATTTATAGCTTACAAGACTTTTTTTTTTATATATATAATTAAATAAAGGCTAAACATGGATAATTTCATTAAGTAAAATAATGTTTATAACAATTGACAACTTCTAAGACAACCAATGAATAAACAAAATGAAAAAGGGATAAATACCTGAAACGTCTATCAAAACAGACAAATTAAGATGGGTATGATCAACCAAATTGGAACTTAGAAGAATCGCGATTTAATCTAACTCAACTCCTAAGGTAATGTAGTGGGAACCACTATGTAGTAGCTAAATTAAGCTAAGAAAATAAGAAGAAAAAAAAAGATAGACTGATGTGTTTGGTGTAGAGCTTCGAGCTCTTCTTTGATTGCTACCTTTATAGATTGTCGAGGCGGTCAAACTCTTGTGTAGATCATTCGCGCCCGCTTCGTTGATTTTCTGGATAAGAAAGTCTCCTTATGAAAATTTGAAAACTCTTAATTAGAAGGTCTCTAAAAAGTATGAGGACATTGAATCTCATATTTCAACTCTTACACGTATATGCTTCCTTATTGGACTCTTCAGGAGCATCTTTCGCTTAATCGCAATCACTCATCTGAGTAATTTGATGTATGACGCACAATTCCTTACTAAAAGAGTGAGATTTGACACCTACTATGGGTCTGCCCCTAACGATGGGCCTGATCTGCCTGATGCTGATATGCTATCAAGCAGATCATATCCTTCTTTGAGCTCATTGCCCATTCTTTTATTTTAACTGGTGCATGATGTACCCATCGAAATGATGCATCTATTATTGTCAAAGTACCTTTAATGTCTAATGAAGTTTGATCGACGGAAGTCTAGTAGGGTTGACCAAACCTCCCTGTAATGTTCCTAGTCGACCAAAGTTGGATTTCGATCAACCTAGAGTTTCTATGATGATTTCGATTGATCGAAGGTTAGGTGGGGTCGACTGAACGGGATGCCCAAGTTCTATGTAAGTATGGATTTTATTTCTAATTTCATATGGAAGTCTATATAAGCCTTTGAAATACAGGATAATCCGTACATTATAGAGAGAGCCTACATGATTTCTAAGGTTTTACATAGGAAGAAAGCTCGGGCTTTTGAATATGTAAATTGTTTCATCTTTTGCCACTTTCTAATTATAGTTAATTTTTTGTTGCATAGTGCTATGGTTTTTTACTACAGGTTTTTTCACACAAAATTTTTATATATCTCTGTGATTGTTTGATTTTTATTTTTTTATTCGTGTATTTGATTTGTTCTAATACTGCTTTTGTGCTTAACATGCGGCGGCTGTGCACAATATCAATTTCTCTGGATTCAGATCTGAGCCACAGCTAAGTTTGTTTAGACATTCGCTAAGTTTGTTCAGATCTGAGCCACAGCTAAGTTTGTTCAATCTTCAGAGCTTCGGAGTATTCTGGAATACTATAGTTTTTTCGCACGTTTTTTAAAATATCTCCTATTTCGGAAAAACTGTGAGACACGAACTTGTTGAGAGAATTACCACCAAATCTGTGATAAGATTTGATCTCTGGAAGATCTCTAATAAATATATTGACTTCTTTGTCTCATTGATGTCTTCAACTAAGAATATGCTATTCTTAGGCATAAGTATGTCCTATGCCTGTTGTAGCTTTGTAGTGTTAACATGTGGCAGCTTTTGATTGGCACATGTCAGTCCCGGAAAATGGGTTTAAACAACTTCTGGGCCGTGTGGAACTTCTAAGTGCCCGCGTATCATCCATCGCACTCTGCCGGAGTATCAAAGTTTTTTCTGCAGGACTTCGGTTCCTCGTCCGCATCCATAACCAGAACCTGGCAGCCTACCTGGAACTCCTTCCACAGCAGAAAGAAAGGGGAATCCGTTTCTTTCGAGAAAGAAATAGAGAAATCGTAGAAAGGATGGGGTCGACGACGAGAACGAATTTCTACAAGAATCCCTCCTTCTCTTACAACAAACACTTCAACCTCTCATCCGTCCTCCAAAACCTCAGAGGTTTCCTCATTCCCGTATTTGCAATCCTATCCAATTCCCCTTTCCTTATTTCTCATTTTACTAGTTTTCTTTTCCTCTTCTTCTCCTCTCAGCATACAACGCTGCCACCGGCACCGCTCCTCCAGTCGAAGAATCGCCTTCTTCCATCGAGGAGAAAGCGCTTCTGAAACGCGATCCAGATCACAAGCGGAAGCGGCAGTGCCACGAGAACGGTGAGGGGACTTCGGAAGAAACCACAGTCTTCTCTCACCAGAGTTACATCGAGAAGATAAGGCAAGCTAGCAATCTCTTTCTTTCATCCAGTAATTAATATACGTTCCTTTATCACTGTTCTCGTATTCAAGTTTTATCACTAGACAGTCTTCGAATTTTAGAGTTGTTGAATACCTAGGCTGCGATTGGATGCACAAGTGAATTGAGCTGCTGATGTTTGGTTTCATCAAGATGAATTGCGGAATTAGTCATCAGATAACAGTTAGGTTTACTTCCAGTCCAACTTGAAAGTAACGTAATCAGAATTTGGAGCCAATAACCTCAATGTGAATGCCAATGAAGGAAATTGCAAATTGTTTATTTTATAGGTTGACTGCTAATCACAATTCAGTTTAATTAAGCTGTTCATCCAAACAAACCCCTCATTCAATTTAATTGAATGCTTTTTTTAAAAAAAAAATTGTAATTTGCAGGAAAGAAGTTGGGTCTTCTCATGTTTACCAGGAATTAACCGCAGATGTGTTGGTAATCACGTTTCTTTACTCTTGGTTGATTTGGTCTATGTTTGGTGCATTGTTGGGATGTTCTGTGGTTGTTAAGGTTTTCAATAGTTTGACAAGTTTTTTATTCATTTCTTTGGTAGGGGACTTCCAATTTGGGTTTGGAACCTTTGGTGAACTATGAAGGTGGGTTCTTACATAAATGAAAGGTTTATTTTGGTTTTTGTTTTTGTTTTTTGTTTTTTGTTTTTCTGATGGATTTTGTTTATTGGATTGTTACTTGTCATTTCTATAAGTTGAATTTCTTAGAGACCAATATCTGGTGAGGATTAGCTTGAACCATGAATCGGCTCTTACGTACAAGGATAGTACAATTATTTGAAATGAAAAGACCACAGTGATGGTTCTCTATGACTTTTTAGGTTGTTTCATCAACTACACATCAAACCATGGTATTCTGTAATGGTAAAAAGACCACAGTGATTGTTCTCTATGACTTTTTAGTTTGTTTCATCAACTACACATCAAACCATGGTATTCTGTAATGGTAACAATCAAAGCCATGGTATTCTGTTACGGCCATTGTTACCGTTACAGTCCTTTTTTTTTTTTTTTTTCCTTCTTTTTTTGAAAAAAGCCTGTATTGGCCCTGCAATGGACCATTATGGTTTACCATAATTTCATAGCTTATGGCTTGTATATATGTTTGAGGCAGATCCAAGCAGAGCTTATGTTTGAAGAGTGCTTGTTTACCCAGTTCTCGTGTTTCCAATAGATTTGCTTGCTCAATATCAAAGCCAAATATATGCAGTATTATCTTTTACTTTTTCTTCATTTCTGTACATACTATTGAAATTTTATGAATCTTTCCTCAAACTTTTTGATATAGTTGGCTTGGCAGATTTGTCTATTTTTGAAGTATTGACATTGGATGATGTTTCATTTTTGCAATTTCCTCTGCGAAAAAAGCTGGACTAAATGTAGAAAGCTTCAATGCCTGCATTGGACATACTGCCTATTGTAGCTGGATGTCTTTTTGCGTACTGACTACTGGTAGTTTGCTGTCATGGAATCTCAGGGGATGAAAGTACTTCCTCAGAAGAATGTGAAGAAAAACTGGATAGAAAAAGTCCTGGTTAGTTTCTAGATCCTCTCCTAAACTCTGATTACCTCTATATGAATGCAGGGGAGGGGGATGGATGTGGAAAGGTGTATTTAACTTGGAACTGTGAAAAAGTATTAATTCATACTACTGTTCAAGGAATTGTTGAAAACTCTTTTATCTTTAGAGGGACACATTGCATGCTTCCTTTTTTCTTAGTTAAATTTTTTCTTTCTTTTTTCGTTTTGGGGTGTGTATGCACGTGGCTTTGTGTGTGTGTCATGTATTTCACTCCCTGAATCTTACATAACTCCTTTTCAGTTCGTGTGGATGAAAGTGATCGGATCAAGGAAAGAGGTGAACAGCGTTTCCCTGTTCCCGGGGAGCCTGTTTGTGTGGTATGTGGGAGATATGGGGAGTATATTTGTAAAGAGGTCAGTTCTGCAAACTGTTGGATATTCATTTCCATTTTATTCCTCTTCACCCCCATACAACCTTATGAGTAATGGTTCATTTTGACAGACAGGTGAGGATATCTGTAGTATCAATTGCAAAGCTGAGCTGCCAAAACTTCGAAATATTGACCTGGCCGAGGTATTTCTTGCCTACATGTTAGCCTTTCACTTTGATATTGCTTCTTCAATTTTGATCCTGTCTACTGGACAAAAATTTAAGAAATGCATTGTGTAAGCTATTTGTGCAACACTTCTCAGGTAGCTTCAAGCCACCAAGATTCTCTCGTCTGCTTGGAAAGACCTAAAGGTGTGTTACAGATGGCTGAGCTAAATATGAATGCACTGCAGATGCCCGAGTTTAAGGAAGATGTCTGGGATTTTGACAGGCACCGGTGGAGCAAAAAAAATTCCAGTCTCTGTACATATGAATGGTATATTCTGTGTACAATAGATGTATATGCATATTCAAGAATTTCCCAAGGGCATATCAGCATATGACTAAAACAATCCTCAATGGAAAAAACAGTAATGAAAAGACTAAGTTGCTGTACTGTGAAGTTCAACTATGCATTAACATTCAACTTTATGATCTAAAATAGAAAAATCAATCCTCTGAAAAGTTAGACATATGCAGAGCTGCATTCATGGCGATAATTGAAGTGTTGAGATAGTTATGAAAGTGGAGCATGTGAAGCATCTTGATATATTCAGATCTTCAGCTCCTAACTGTAGCCCAGTGTTTTAAATAGCTATGCTACGTAGCATGTAGCTTATACTATGTACCGTAGCTTAGACTTAACGCTACGTAGCTCACGAAAATAGCTTAAGTCTAATTTGCATATGCTAAATGTTACATGCTACGTAGCTTACACTACAAGCTATTTTTCAATAAAACAAAAATCAATATGTTTTCAACAATTTGTTACATTTTTCTATTTCTCAATAAAAATTAGTTTATCTTTTCAGTGATCTTAGTAAAATAGCATTAAACCAATTATGTTGCTCTTGCTTTATCTTTATAGTTTATCTTTGCCCTATTTTTTCTATTATTTTATATTGTGTTTGGTTGCACCATATATCATGAAATTCCATTACTAGTATGTCTAATTTAGTGCAAAATATTATGAAATCTCATGATATTTGATGCAACCAAGCACAACCTTAATTAAAAATGTAGCATACGCTTGAATGACCCCTTCTCATAATGAGAATGTACACAACCCTATTATGGTCTGGTATGGAATGGACTTATAATATGATGACAGTAGCATGTTGCTTACACTACATGCTATGTAGCTTAAGCCTCATGCTTTAGAAGGTTAAATGCTACACGACAGGCTATTTGCTATTTTAAACACTGCTGTAACCAACATTAAGTACTTTAAGTTATAAGTCACCCTAGTCAGCATAAATAAACTATTGACTAGGTTAGAAACATACAAAGGGATGACAGGTTCCAAAATATGATTACAGACCAGTCATTTTATTGCTGTTACCTCAGTAAAATTTTGTATTAAATGAGAGGACAGAAACAGCTGCCTAAAATGAGCAGTTAATGAGGTACACAGAATCTGCTGCAATGATTCCTTTGTAAATAGAACCAGTGGGAGCTAGTAGTGGCAGAGATTGATCCACTGGGTTATGTCAGTTAGTTGCATGATCCTTCTAACTATGTACAGCTCCTGCTTCAAATTAGGCCTGTTTATACTTGCTAACATTTTGAAACCGATTTTTCCCCACTCTAGCACCCTAATCTTTTTCCGCTTTGTTTCACACTTCGTGCAACTATAGATCAGACCATTTCTAAATGGTGAAGCTTTAGGTGTTGACGTGACACTGTTAGCTTGTTGCTAGCAACATTATACCCGAGCTTCCTTTTTTTGCAGCTCCTGCTTCAAATTACACCTGTTTATACTTGCTAACATTTTGAAACCGATGTTTCCCCACTCTAGTACCCTAATCTTTTTTCTGCTTTGTGTCGCACTTCATGCAACTAGAGATGAGACCATTTCTAAATGATGAAAAATTAGATGTCGATGTGACACCGTTAGCCTGTTGTTAGCAACATTATACCTGAACTTTTTTTTCCTCCCTTCCCAGTCGAGATTATGATGGCTAATAGATGAGAAAATGGACAAGTCTGGAATGGTGGAGAGTTCATACTATGCAATTTCTTCTTAGCCGGGAGTAGATTAGTTGCATGATCCTTCTAATCTGGTGCCACTCCTGCTTCGAATCGCACTTCAGAATTGTACTCCTGCTTCCTAGCCATTTATACTTGCTAACACTTTGAAATAGACGCTTCCCTGCACCTGAATCCGTTGCTGCTTTGTTTCACTCTTCGTGCAACTATATAGTAGACATGCAACGGAAAATCAGTCTTGAGCAAAGCTTTTCTAATCCTGATCACTAATGAGACCTCTCCACACGTCTGTAGGCCTCTCTTGTTTTCCTCTCTCTGATAATATAGACAATGATAGCAATTACAAACAGTCGAGTTGATGTGAGAGAACTTCTGGATACGCCCTTGTAGACCTCTCTCCTCAACTTGATTGTTTGTAACTGCCATCATTGTCTGTTATACGTAAGTGGGTTAATGGGTCATGAATGCACTTATGGCCAATTGGCCACATTCTCAGGCAATGGTCCATACAAAGGGTTGCAATCCATGTCCATTTTATAAATATGAGCCCATTGCTACTGGTCTGGTTAAATTTGGACCACTCAGTTGAGTAAGCAATAAAAATTTTAGTGCACTATAAAGTTTTAGGAATGAAAGGGGATAACACCAAGGTGTTCCGTAACGGTAACGGTAGCCGTAACGGCCACCACCATTACCTTTACGATATGGGGCATAACGGCTGTTACTGCCCCGTAATGGCCGTTATGGTCTCTCTTTTTTATTTTTTTATTTATTGAAAAAAACCTCCGAAAAACTTATATGTCCCGTAACGTTGATTAAAAAGTATGAAAAACCTCTATATGTCCCGTAATAGACCATTACGGGGTTATTATGACCTTTAAAGGGGATGTAACATACTGTTAACGGCAATTATAGGTCTTCTTTTTCTTTTCTTTTTTTCCCCCATAACGGCTGTTATGGCCATTACGACTAGAGGTGGGCATTTTTGACCCAATCCGGCGGATCAGACCAGTTCTGAACAGAACTGACGGCCTAGATCGGGCCTGATCGAGTGTAGAAATCCAGATCCAGTCTTTTTCAGGTCGGGTCCGGATAGAGGTCTATCCAGACAGATTTGGACCGAAAACCTGAACCGATTGGAACCGCACCGAACCGACCAGACCCAACCCGCTCTAGCCTCCCCTTCCCGATCTTCTTCCTCTCCAGTTTCTCATCTCTCTCCTCATTTCTTCGACAATCTTCGTTCTCTCCATCTCAGTTTTCTGCAATCTCTCTATCTCTCTCTCAATTTCCTATCATCTCATCTATCATCTCTCATCTCTCTCTCATCTCATCTGGCAATATCTCATCTTCCTCATCTCTATCTCTCCTTATTTCTTCGATCATCGCTGTCCCTCTCAATTTTTTGTGATTTGATCGCTGAATCCCCCTCTCTCTCTGTGTTCTGGAACAATGGCCTATGCGCTTTTTTCAATGGTTGTGAACTAACTTCGAGAAGAAGTTGAAAAGATAAAACCTATAAAACCAAAACCATTTGATACTCTGAAAGAACGTGGAAGTTGATATGCGGGCACTTATAAATTGTACGCGTCGAATACAACTCATACCAAAACCGTCCAAATTTTAGGTCCCAGTATAGATAAACTATAGACGAAAAATTACACTCACGTGGTAACTTATCTACCCAATTAGTGGACATTTATTGTACGGTCCAAAATTCTTCTCGAATCAGATGTTAGAATTGATCCACTAATCTGATTTTCAGCTTAAGACCTACCTACAATGGATCACATGACCTGGAATTTTTAATTTGAGTATGTATCTGCCAGGTCTAAAAGTTTTGAGTGTTGGTGTATCAAGCATAATACTCTGCTAGAGTATTAAATAACTTTTCTATAAAGGGCTTTCTATCACTATAGACGTCACCTTTCTATCACTTATTTTACCAAAATACCCCTACTATTTAGACTTTTCAACTGCCTGTTGCTGAAAAGCAGGGGCACTTTCGTCCTAAAGTATATTTTGGTAACGTAAGTGATGATCCTAAGTTTCTGGGATCTTCTCACTTCTTCTTCTTCAATGAAGGAAGAAGACCTTGATTTGGAGGAAGTGTTGGATGAGATGATTCCATCTCCAGAATTTGAATTAGGGACCCACGACGATGACGATCGAATCAGGCTAGTAGGAGTTTTCCTGATCCGAATCTTGCCCAATCCGATCCGACTCGGTTTTCCTGACCGAGTCGGACTCAGATCGATTCAGGCTAACAAAAGTTTGGATCAGTCCGAGTCAGATGACCCGGACTTGGCCCCGGATCGGTTTGAGTTCGGGTTGAGCCATGTAGAATCCAGACCGAGTTGAGTTGGACCCAATCCGATCCGACTCGGTCTGATGCTCAGCTCTAGTTATGACCCCGTAACGTGTAACGGTTGCCACCGTACCTTTACGTAATGGCCTTTACGGTGCACCATGGATAACACAGACCTCCAAACAGGGTATTTAATAACGGTAACAGTGACCTTAACAGCCACTGGCCTTCTTTTTTTCCTGAAAGAAACCTGGATCAACCCTATAATGGACCGTTACAGGGTTGATACGGGCCATTTTTTTCCATAATGGCCATTACAGCCCCATAATGTGTAATGGTTCCCACCATTACCATTACATAACCGTTTTTTAATACCTTGTCTCCAATGTTGTAGTTGTAACTTGTGCAGATGTTACCAATCTAGCTCAAAACTTCTTTTGTGTACCTGACTTGTGTGTGCCATAGGTTAAATGGGACAAGGCAGGCTTGGTTCTCTAACAGAACAGGGAAAAATATATCTTGGCCTGAAATTAAGGACTCTTTTTATATTTATGTGCTGGTTTATTCTTGTTTACACTTGCTTTACTGAAAATTAGTAAGGCTTTGTTAGGAAACCCCTAGGAAGATATATCACGACAATGGGCATTCTCTGTCAGGAGTCCTCTATCCATGCCATGTCAGTGGATTATGTGGCATGCATGGGGGCCTTACTGTCAGACTATTTCCATCATCATGATGTATCTTCCAAGGGTTTCCAAACAAAGCCTACCATGAAAATTTACTTTATGAAGATCTATCTTGGCCTGTTATTGAGGAGAACACTTTATTTAAGTGCTAGTTTATTCTTGTTTTTGCACTTGCTTTAAAAAAATTGTTTATATGTATATTAATTTCTTCGTCCTCAACATTCCAAGTTAAACCATTCTTATAGTAATTATAAAATTTGCCTTTATAGTTGGAAATGCCAGAAGCCTGGCCACCTTGCTGAGGATTGTTTAGTGACATTTCACTCACCAAACCTTTCCACGAATCAATCATGTGATCTGGTTCGACTTCTCCTTTTTCATTTTAACCAAAAGTCTTAAGTTGTTAACATCATCTGATGTTGTACTTTTAGTAAGAGTAATGTGTTTTCTTCTTTTATTTAGGTACCCAAGAGAGACCATAAATCTGGTTTTATATCTAAAGATATTCTTGCTCTCTACAAAAGGTTATTAACATATCCACTTGTGCAGTGCTTCTATATTTTTGTCATATGCTATTCATCTTAGCATGCTTAGTTATGTGCTGCACGTTGCTTGATATCCCATGCTTGCTGAAGAACTGCAACCGCATGCCTCAAATATCAGTAAAAAACACTTTTATGAATTGTCTCTTGCCCATCGAATTATCTTCCTTATCACTTACAAGTTGACAAAGTATCTCCTATTAATGTGGCTCCTTTGTTCCTTTGGTTTTGTTCCTTCAATTCTCATACATCTATAATGTGAGTTATTTTTTTTTTCCTTGGGTCACCATCAACTACAAAGGTATCGCAGGCTGCGAAATGCTCCTATAAACATCTCTTTAAGCACCAAGTGATGCCTAAACGAAGTTTAAAAGGGACTTTTCTCAAATTTTCAAAAGATTGTAGCATTAGTTGGATCGAGTGTTACATCATGTTGATTGTTTTGTGTTGATGAGGCCTCTTTGGTCATAATGATTTATTTTATGATTTGATTGGTAGTTTTTTTCCAAATCTTATTTAAGTTTCTTGGGACATGCAGAGATTTGTTATCAAACTCTTTTTTTCAGTAATGGATATCTTGAAAATTTTATTAAAAAGGAAGAGCAAACAGCATACAACAGGCTGGCCAACTTACCGGCACACATGCCACCAAGAAACAACAATCGCTAACCCAACTCAGGCAAGCCCCAGCCCCCTGCTACTCATGACTTGGGGTTCTCACGGAAATAAGAAGATCATTTCTTCAGAATCCCATTTTAGCCAACCTATCTGCCTCAGAATTTGACACTCCATTTGGATGGGAGTAAATGGAGGTAAATGGGGGGAACTGGGAGTAAATGAAGGTAAATGGTATTTGAGGTCTGTTTGGATGGAAGTAAATGCATGTAAATGAAATGAAATGGGAGTAAATGAGCATGTAAATGAAATCCTCTCTTGTAGAGAGGATTTGGGAGTAAATAGGGGTGAAATGTCTTTTTGAGCTCCCTTGGAGAGTCGCACAAGTAAACAAAGGTGGTGCTACCCACATGGCATGCTAGTGATACTCTAAAACAATTCAACTACTGGCTGCATTACTAAAATCACACCAATAGAATGATCCAAACCATCCAAAGGTTGGCCATCTGTTAAAAAGCATTGGCAAGTTGCTTATTTGTGATCCTTACATTGTATTTGTGACCCCACTCGAGGCTCAAAATTTTCTCATTTTTGGCTAAAGTATATATTCCGATGGGCTTGTTACAATCATTTTGTTAAATATCATATATGTACACTAATTTGATATGTTAAAGTTGATTTGGTATACCACATATGTTCCTGTGAATATATTGAAAAATTCCAATGCATTCCAATTCCTCCCATCCAAACATAACATTTAGATTTCAAATGTATTTCATTTACTCCCATCCAAACACAATTGAGTTAAGCCATTTACTCCCAATTCATTTACCTCCAATTCCTTTTCCCATTTACCTCCATTTACAAGCTCCCAAATGAGCTCGTGTGGGAATATGCAATGATTGGTTTTTGCAAATGTCGTCAAATTCATCCATAAGGTTTGCAACTTCCCTTGCTTGATTTTTACCACATAACAGCATTGGAAGAATCTCCTCTGATGGTAAGAGGTCAGAGGTAATGGTCTTGAGCAATTCGAGCATCCTGGTTCATTATGTTTGCTGTCTGCTAGAATGGTCATTACCCATTTTCTGCCTGACATCGTAATGTGTTAGTCATCGAATGGTTGAAGAGGCTCCCTTGTTTGGAAGGTTCTCCAGAGCTGCAGTTTAAACGGCTGGAGCTCAAATGACATGACGAGACTCTTTTTTCTGTAACCCATATATGGCAGGGATATGTTACAGACGCTACATAAACATTGCTTGCAGTCTTGATATTTAGACATGGATGTGTCCTATTTTGAAGTATCTGGGTACCATGGGCTATTCCTTCTGTTTTGGACATGCCAGACAGGAGGTTCTTTGTTACTGAAGTGTTTGCTCTCTAAGCATGTGGATCCTTCATAGGAAGAAATTGTACAAGAGTGAACTTAATGCAATGTGAGTCCTCATTTAGTGAAAGCATGCTTCCTATCACTTCATTGTGAAGTCCCTTTGCAATGATCCTACATTGGATGCATCTAAGAGACCCTGAGTCTTGGGATCACCACTCCATTTCTGAGTACGTTTAGCATGGTATGGCTATGAAATCGAAACTCATAACTATTAGCGGTAAAAGTAATGTCTGATGCATGTTGCTCCATTATCTTTTGACTTCTGTTTGGCATGTATGCTACACAAGCATTCCTAACTCTTACATAAGCCTTTTGATTGCTGTTGGAACTCTAGATGGATGATTTCTTCCATCTATGCTTAAAATCATGCACATCATTACATGCCACTTGTTATTCTTTTTTGCCTGTAAGGGATTTTCCTCCAGCCCTATTTGATGTCTTTCCTTGTTTGCAGGTGCCACCAAATAGGAAAAAGTTTGTCAGATGCAAAATGTAATACCTGCCGTGGCTCTTCAAGTCTGTCAATGTGTCTCGATTGTAGTGCTATCCTTTGTGACAGGTTTAAGTTCCAGCTCCAACAATACATATTTAGAGAGCACTTATTTTTATAAGCATTCCCTTTTCTTTTCTTTTCCTTTTTTTTTTTTTTTCTTTTACTAGCATACATATCCTGATTGGCTTCAACTGATGTTAAAATCTGAAACTATGCACTAGAAGTTAGTTGTTGAATTCTTCACTCTTTCTACGATATATTTGAACTTAAATGATGAATTTGCGCTCCAGTATAAAGCATGGCTCATACCTGTATTGCTTGGCTCAACTTGTCTTCTTGGACAAGGTGCTGATTCAAATTGCCTCTAGTTCTGACACTCATGATATCATACAAATTCAGTTGATAGATAATTTAGCAATTATCTCCAATTTATTCTAATATCTTAATTACATTTGATATAAAACTATGACCAGTAAAGGAGATGAGAAACAGATTGATATATATATATATATATATATATAAAAGGATATCCTCACTGCTCATAGATGCTTCATCATCATCAATGTCGTCGTTGTTGTCGTCATCGTCGTCTAAGCAAGCATTATCCCGGATAATTGGGGTCGGCTACATGAATCCTTTTTCCGCCATTGCACTTTATTAAGGGCCATAACTTACAGTTAGGCCATAGGTCATCAAGTCTTTTCTTACTACCTCTAGCCACGTTCTTTTGGGCATAACCCTTTCCCCTTTAGAGCCTTCAACTTATACCAACTCACTCCTAACCAGTGCAGTACTTGGTCTCTTTTGCACAGGATCAAACCTTCTAAGTCTACTTTCCCTCATCTTTTTACCTGTTGGCGCTATTCCTTAACTGCGCCGAACGCATTCGTTTCTAATTCTTTCCTTGTCTTGCCACATCTATCTCAACATCCCCATTTCAGCTACACTCACAGAATCTTACAGGTCAAATGTATAGCTCTCTGGGATGAGTTGACTACATTCAGCTCCTAGCAGCTTTGGATGAGCAGCCTACTTGCAGCAGCATTCAAACACCAACGATGACTATGCACATCTGTGTGGATTAGTTTTATTTGGTGACGAACTGCCTTTGGAATCTTTGGATAAGCTGTGCAACCTTTCGGCTTCTCTAAAACCCGTTGTTAGATTATTGTGAAGTTTCTCTATTTGAGAGACTGCTTAAACCTGGAGACTGTTTCTTCCTCCATGTTGATAAGCTGCTGTTAAAGACTACTTCAGTTTCGACATTTTGTGCTTAAATCATTGGTTCTGTTACCTCTCCCTGTAAAATCATCATCATCGTCTAAGCTTTATGCCAACTATTTGGTCAGCTTCACGAATCCTATGCTGCCATTCCACTGTATCAAGGACCACATCCTTAGTTAAACCAACCACTCCTTGTAAATTGCTGGGTACACACAAATCTAAGATATTGTTGGAGGTGTTTCCTTGGATGCAAATGGAATTGAGTGGGTGCAAGGGTGGGGATATCACTTCTTGAGACTTGGAACCATGTTTATATATATCTAACAAGATGCATCTAACTATCTAATACGGAGTGCGGACAGATGGTGTGCTCATTATCTCCCACCATTTAAAGATGGTGGGAAGCTATAAGCCTTTCAAAATTTGAATCTTCAAAAGTCTGTTTTGAACACGTGTTAAGATTCCAACATGGATCTGAATATTGGTATTGTATTAGCTGATATGACCGTATCGTATCCGTATCGGCACAAGACGATACACAATATGGGGCCGTATTGGCCTAAAAGAAAAATAAAAAAATAAAATAAAATAAGAAGACCTGTATCAAGCTATATCGGCGCCGATATGGTGTACCCGTATTGGTCGGACCGATATGGGTGTAAAATTAAATGCACGGACTGGCCCACTGTTTTTATTTTTACGCTTTCCTCTCTACTTCTTTCAAACTTTTTCACCTTAGGGATTGTTTGAAATCCATTTTTGACCGGATCCACACAAGTTTTGAACATCAAAACTTGGTTTTTTGGATCGAACATTGTTTTTAGTAGGGCTCGTAGCGTACGCTATAAGCTACAGGGCATGGAGTGAATGCTACATGTAGCATAGATAGCGTAAGCTATCTGAAATCTCCTTTTTTTAAAGTGTTTTTTTTTTTTTTTTTTAATGTTACTTTAAAACCTATTTTTAAATGGTGATGACTTATCCCCATCACACGTGGCACTACATTAAATTAATTCGGACCATCCAAACTGTGGTCCATATAATGAATTTGTGATGTTTCAATAAATAAAAAGAGAGGTCACACTTAGAGATGTCTAACGGCACACAGAGAGAGAGAGAGAGAGTCGGACCATCCAAACTGTGGTCCATATAATGAATTTGTGATGTTTCAATAAATAAAAAGAGAGGTCACACTTAGAGATGTCTAAAGGCACAGAGAGAGAGAGAGAGAGAGAGAGAGAGAGAGAGAGAGAGAGAGAGAGATTTTGCATGGAAATATATGGTTGATGATCCAGATTCGTAGTAAAGAACTCATAGAAATTATGCATTTTGTAAATTTTATCATATTTTTTTATTATTATAATTAAAAGATATTAAGTATTGTGTAACTTACGCTATATGCTATAGAGGGCCAAACGCTACGCTATACGCTACACTATTTAGAACACTGGGATTGAATTTACAAATTGAAGAGGCGGTACCGTTTGGGGGAAAAAATGTAAAATACCTATTTTTTCATTTATTATTTCTGAAATTGAGTCAAAATTGAAGTATAAACCCAAATCGAAGGAATCATGCTTGATATCTTTTGGATTGGGAATTTTTATTTAATTTGTTCCTATTTACGTAGGAAATTTCAGAAAATTTCAGAGGTTTTTTTTTTTTCTTAATGGTGTAATGATGCATGGATACCCTTCTAATACTATAGATCTACATATGTCTTCTCGATTTGGGGATTTCTTTTCTTATTTATGCTTGAATTTTCTGAAAGTTTCAGATCTATTTATTTTCTTTCTTTTTTTTTTTTCAATCAAATGATGTAGTGATGCATGAATACCCTTCTAATACTATAGATCTATTGATTTCTTTTTGATTTGGGGATTTATTTAATTTTTATTTTTCCTATTGAATTTTCTGAAAATTTTCAGATTTTTTATTTTATTTTTTAAAATCAAATGGTGTAATGATGCATGGATACCATTTCTTGTAGATTTGATTTTTTTTTATTTTTTATTTTTTTTCCTATTTATGCTCGAATTTTCTGAAAATTTCAGATTTTTTTCCCCTTTTTTCAATCAAATGGTGTACTGGTGCATGAATACCTTTCTAGTACTATAGATCTACAAATTTCCTCTTGATTTGGAGATTCTTTATTTTTTATTTTTCTAAATTTTTCCCTATTTATGCTCAAATTTTCTGAATTTTCAGATTTATTTTTTCTTTTCTTTTTTCAATCCAACGTACAACATTCTTACCAGAGAATGGTCTGATACACCATTGAATATATGATCAAAACACACACAAAAAGGTGTAGATTCTTGCATATCTCACTCCCCCACCCCCCCACTAATTTTCTAATATTTTTCCATATTTATTTTGCTTAAAAAAATTGTCTGATACAGGCCTGATACCGATACACAATGCCCTATTGTATCAGTTTTTGGCTGGGCGGATATGCCCACTGATACCAATATTCAGAACCATGGATTCCAATCCACACGTGTTGGATGGAGGGCGATATGTGGGCACCAACTTTGTGCAGAATCGTACTCGGAACCTTTTCCCTCTGATATATTGATATTTCTGAATTGCCACATGCTTATACCATGCACCATTGTTTCCTTTCCTCTTTTTGGCTTCACACTGGACAAATGTCTATCATTCTTTTGTTTGTCACACGTTGATTCTCATTACCTTTCCTAGTTGTCTGAGCCAGGATTGTTGATTTGTGGCTGTAGACTAATTTTTACTGATGACCCTTGAACAATGTGCAATAAACACAGCGATTAAATGGTTAAATATAGTTATATTTTAACTGCAGTGTGTCCAAATGTCATGTGGAAATTAAGTGACTAATTAGCATCAGAACCTCTTGCTGCCTTCATTACAGGTTGTATGTGGCTGCAATTGTTAACAATATTTAATATTCAGTAGTGATTATTTCGTGATGGATCTAGTGGATCATTTTAATACTACAACTGGGTGATGAATTGAATTATTTTTCCTTCTCAGTGCAGGTCATTTGAAACAGCATATTGATTCACACCCTTCCCATCAGCGATTCTATTCGTACAAGCTCAAGCGTCTGGTATGCAGTTTTAGTGGCTTCTAAATGACTAGTTTAAAGAAGGAAAAAGAAAAGTACTTATATGATAGGGTTGACCGTTGACCTTTATCAACAATAAGAGATGGTCTAGAATCTAGACATTTGTTTAGGGCATTTGCTCAAGGGGAAAAAAAAAGGGAAGAAAGAAAGGAAAAGAAAAAAAGAAAAGGAAGGAACCAAAAAAGAAGAAGAAGCTTGTTTAGGGCATTTCTTTATTTTGACATAAAGAAAGATGAAGGAGAGAAGACGATGCAGGATAACTAGCTTCAAATTTTGAGATTGTCACCTGACATAGAACTCCATTTGCAATTTTTATCCTGTTTATTCATTTTTGTCTCTCATGTTTGAAATATGCCTATTTTTTTCTGGTCCAGGTGAAATGCTGTAAACCAACTTGCAATGTGACCAACATAAAGGAACTTTTAACTTGCCAATATTGCTTTGATAAAGCATTTGACAAATTCTATGATATGTACACTGCCACATGGTATGTATGCTGGTCAGATAGTCTTTTCTGCCCAAGGCTTCCATCTGAGAAATCCTTGTATCCCTCACTATGAGCTGAATGGAAGTTTCAAAAATTCCTTCTGATTTTTGTGCATACTTTAAGAAATAATCGAACACCCTCAATTTTGGACAAAACACACACATACACAAACTATATTCAAGTTTCTTGAAATGATCAATGGTGTGTTTGGATATCTCAAGGGGTGGAATTATGTTCTTTCCCAAACTAATCGTCCATCCGTTTCAAGACACTTAATGCAGATTTTGCTTAGCATACTCCACATTCAGTGTGTCAAAAGTGGCAGGTGGCCTCAAAACATTTCTGATGGGTATGTGGTTTGATGGTACTTACAAACTCACACCCTAAAATTCTAAAAGTTTCTTAAAAGCAGGTTGTAATATTGGTAATGTTTCTAGGGGAGAGACTATGATGCCTCCATTTCCTAAGGGCTCGTTTAGATGCAGCAGAAGTTCTATCCCTTTTAGCTTAACGGCATGACTAGCTCTATCCCTAGTTTGTGAACACCCTTATTGGCAAAGTTGCCAGGGAAATGAGGATAGCTTATCCCAAAAAGTAGGGATCGCCTATCCTTTAGAAAAAGGCGGTATAACATATCTTGGATAACAATTCACTGTGGTACATCCTGGTGTATGTTGTTTTGTACACATGCCTCTGTAAACCTTCAACCACCCCACTGATGCCACATTCAACCTTCAAGCATCCTACATGTGCCACTGTGTCAATGTGCACTTTCACTACATATGCCACATCAATCTAGAAGTGGCCCACATGTGCCAGACATGCCATTGTACACGTTCCCAGATAGCTATCCGCAAAAACATTGGCTGCACATAAATGGGCCCCAAGAAACAAGCAACAACATGCATGGTTTGTTGAAGGTCACCAAATGCAGTTCATATTTATAAAGCTCTGTAAAATATTCCCAGCCCTGCAATTTTTATGGTAGTTTTTAGCAAGAAGCTCAATTCTGCCCTTCCATTCATATTAACAAAGAAGCAAATCACTCTCATAAGTGACCAGAACAGAATCTTTCCTTAGTTTTTGTTGGTTTATGCTTTTGCTTGTATGCACTAATAGCCAAGTTTAATTGCTTAAATTTGCTTCAAGTTTTTTCTCTTCTGATTTTTGCTTGTACAGTTGAACAAGTAGACAAACCACTCACGTTGTCTTCTATGCGATACATCTGATACCCTTTCATGTCCTAATAAATACCATGGTATATGTTTGGGGAAGAGGGAAAGATTTTCCTTTAACCATTACAAGTCTCTTGGCACAGGAAAGGAGCTGCACTCTCGATTATCTATGGTTCCATTTGCTGCGAGGAGCACTTCACTTGGTATGATCTGCAGCCTTCTGGTAACTATGATGCATTTTCTGTAATACTAATGAATGAATCACTGTTGCTGGTGATGTGAATGGTGTACAGGCACAGAATGAATTGCCCGAGTGCAGATGTAGAAGGCAGTGGATATATTATCAGCAGAAATAGCCAACAAGACCTGTCGGGCCAGCTCAGTGATTTCATCTTCTGATGAATGATGCTTCTCTATGGCTTAACATTTAGCACTGCTATTTTGGTCAAAGGAGTTATAAAGGTGATGCATCACAATGTGAAAGTGTCCTGATGCACCAATCTGTACAAGTGGGGGATCTTATTCTTCGGCTACCCAGACAGTTGATCTTATGGGCACTACTGTGGATGGGGAACTCCCAAAATCTCCTAGATTTAGAATTTCTTAACCTTCAATTAGTGGCCTGCAAATAGACAGGAGAAAAACAAAAGGTGGTCCAAAAAAATGCCAACGATTTTATGTATAATCTTTCCAATTGATGAGTTTTGGGTTGGTCCATATTGTGGTGGGTCCCATAGGTCAATGGTCTGGATCAACAAACCTTGGACCCCACTTGTACACCACTTGTACAAAATGGGTGCATCAGTATGCCATTGAAATTTCTGATAGTATATGAGGACTGTATAACCCTTCTGCATTGTTCTCATTGAACATATTTTTTACAACTGCTTATTGGAAAACAAAATAAAAAATAAAAATAAAAAAATAAAAAAATAAAATCCTCATCCAGTATATAAGGGATCAGTCCACATAACAATATCGTATATGAATGTATAAATATTTATTTTTCCATCGATAAACATGCAGAAATTGCTTAATGGGCTCAGTTGGGCTTGACGATCTTCTAATTGGATTGGGCTGAGGCGCTTGGTGCATTTCGAGTTCAGTCTGGGCCTGAGCTAGGCCTTGTATTTTCTGGAGGGGCTTACCTTGACCTGGCCAGGGACAACTGATTACCCGTTTTAAGACATGGACAAGGCCTATGTTGACTCATACAAGTAGACATGGACTTGATCGGATCCTATCCAGTTTGATACAAGGAGTCACCCAGATGAGTCACCCTGACTCGAGCAAGTCCGGCGATTCACCCAACTCCTGAGTCTCCATGCAACTTGAGACATGATGAATCAGTCGAGTGGCCATTCTTTTAATCCTAACCAATGAGCTTGGTAACCAACGATGCTGGGTTACTTTATGGTAGGGCTGGCAATGGGGGCTGGGCCTGCTCCAAGCAAAATCAATATTTTGAATAGGCCCATATGGCCTAGGTCAAAATGTAGGTCTGAGGCCTGCCCATTGCCATATCTACTTTATTAATGATCAAAATGCATTTCTTGGGTCAGAGTGGTATGTTCTACACAACTCAAGAAATGGGGGAGGTTCCTCAACCGTCCACATCCAAATCGCAATTGTGGATGGAGAATGAGGTAGAACATTGCGCTGAGAAGATAATACAACGGATCTGATTTTTCCCTTCGAATTTGTACCACACTAGTTACTCCTAACCATCCATTTGATAGGCATTACAACAGTGCGACATGTGAGGAGGATATCTCACTACCATTTCTAAAGTTTGTACACACATAGGAGTCGGCCCCTTCTTCTTCTTCTTCTTCTAAGTAGAAAAATCTAATAATGAAACCGTGTTTATGCTCATGCACTGATAAATTCAACACCTGGCATGCATTTTATCTCAAATTAAACTGTCCAGATCGTGCAAATCACCTTAGATGGGTGATAAGCAAAAAGAATGTATTGAACCGATATCTTGACTGGAAGATATGGTGAACAGCAAACGGACGGTTAAAATTTAAAGTAGCCCATGGTCTGGGTTTTTAATAAACAAGTATCCATTAATCAGATCTTGGGTTGTTAGTTATGATCCATGTGCAGTAAGTGGAGAAACTGGGATTTATAACTTCCTTTTAATTAACTCAACGAACAAAACTAACAGAACTTGCATCCATCTCCAATTTCATTTTTAACCAACAAAATTAATAAAGTATTTCATGTGTGCATGACATCCCAGCTGTGCTGCCCAACCACCCAGCAAAAAGTTCAGTAAGGGTCCAATCATCAGATGGGCCACCCTGGACGGAAACAATGGATGGTTTATGTTCAACCTGCTGATGGTCTGATTCTACCATACTTGCGTGACCTGCTTGTTAAGCGAACCTGCCCAATCTTCATTGTGGGGCCCACCTTGGACGGCTCAGATGTCCTAACTTAGTGATAAGTTGGCCATGGGAGGGGATGTATGTTGAGCTAATGTACAGGTAGATAGCTTGCAATCCGTTTCAGAAGGTTTGATGATTTACACCAGGATGTATACATGTTCTCTATTTGTTATTATCTTGTGGGAATTTGTTCTTACTCTTTATCCGACCATCCCGCTTGCGAACCTACGGGAAGTGGGCCAGACAATCCTATCCATCTAATTGGTGACCTTCAAAAGGGCTGCTTAATTTCCACACATGATCAAGGTACCCTTCTCAGCCGTTGATTTTAATTAAAGCCCAACATCTATCAGGCCCCATTCTCACTCAAATGTTAGTAAGGGGGAAAAAAAAGAGAAAAAAAAAAGGAGATTCAAACTTCAGCTGATAAAATTACAAAAAAATGTACACACAGACAATTCCCTCAAGCTTCCCTCTCTCACAAACTCAAAAGCAAGTAAGAGGTATAAAACAGCTGGGAAACCTTCTCCTCCCATCTTCTAAATAAATGGAGAGAAGGGTATGTTTCCATTTCAATCCAAACCCCCCTTGAAGTCAGATTACCAAATCAAAACAACAACATGATTCCCTCCAAAGCTCCCCCCAAACATGTCACACTGCAAGACTTGTTGGTGGCCTTGGGGAATTCGTATTTCCGGCTTGCGCCCTCGACATCTCAATCTTCGCTGCCACCTCAGCCACTACTAGTCTAGTCAAAAGCAACCCAGCTATCAGTGCTGCCACCATCAGCATTGTAAACACCCCATTCCAGCTCTTTGCAGAGATGTAGCCTGTCAGCAATGGGCCGAGGGCTGCGCCCACAGAGCCTGTTCCATCAATGATTGCTGTTACTGTTGCCAAAGCCCGTGAATTCCCATTCAATGAGCCATGAGTGCCCAAGTCGGCTGACACTGCAGTCGTGATGAGCGCATAGGGGCCGTTAACAAACATGCCTGCAACGATCATGAGCACGACATTCACATACAAGGAGACTTCTCCATATATCCGGTAGCAGAAGAGAGCTGGGATTGCACAGTACATGAAGCTTGCTGCTGTTATGGCTCTGGCGTCGAGTCGGTCAGAGATATGACCAGCAAGTATACCGCCGATCACACCCCCAACATCAAACATGGTTGATAGATTGCCGGCTGCTTCATCAGATAAATATTTACCATCGATTTCTGCAACATAACAATGTGGCATGATTAGCAACAATAGCAGCAAGGGTATCAGCTACCAAAGTGAAGGAACAGGAAAAGAGCTAAGCAACTAAAATTTTCTTGGTGTTTGCAAAAATACAAGTCCAAATGCACTTCTTTTCCCTTGCTTGCTGGAAAATTTCCGTTTTCCAATGGATGAGTATGTTTCACTAAGAAAATTCAAGTGAGATGAGAATGCTGAGAACAGCTTAGATCTGTTCTTATCTCACTTGAAAATTGGAACCTGCCTGGTGTGCTTACTGTTTCCCAGGACAACCCCAAAGCACATGGCAGATTGGTTATGAACCAGTGCCGATTTTCAGGTTATATGCAAGTGGGCCACGAAATACCTATACAAATTCTGGGTATATCAAGTGGAACCAATTCCATTTCACTGTGGTTCCACCCCATGATTCTTCTTATTGATCTCTTCGGTCAAGGTAGACCAAGGAACAACTGTGAAGTTGCTAGCCATTTCCCAGCTACTTGTGTGCAGCTTATTTCTCATGGTAGCTAGAATTTGCTAACCGTCTGCCCACCTGATATCAACCCTCTTTTACGTGGACTTGGGACTGGTTGGTGCAAATGCTACCATGTGACAATGGTTTCTTGCCAAAGATCTAATGAAGAACACACACATAGACACAAAATGAAGAAGTACAAGTGTTCTTTCTCCATCTTCAAACATATTGCAGGCTATCTAGTGGGATGTAATCAGCTACTTCTGTCTATTTGTCTGTGTGCGCCTCTGTGCACGCACGCACCTATCACGTAGACATCCCTCAAAAGATCACAATGGCTTATGAAGATCCGCAAGATCAACACCATTGGATCTGGTAGTATGTTGGTTTTCAAAGCTTTCATGACAAGCCCATGAGCGTTAAATGTGTGTGTGTGTGTGTGTGTGTGTGTGAGAGAGAGAGAGAGAGAGAGAGAGAGAGAGAGAGAGAGAGAGAGAGAGAGAGAGAGAGAGAGAGAGAGAGAGAGAGAGAGAGAGTACTCGTATGGGTAATGTAGAAAGGAAGCCAATAGAGGAAGGTATAAGCCACCAATTTGGAGAAGAACAGGCATAGAGCAAAAGGGGCAACGCCGGGAATCTTCCATGCTTCAATGAACCCCACTGCTTTATCCTTAACCACTGGGTCTCCCCCCAAAAGCGACTCTGTAATTTCATTCTTCTTGGGTGACTTCAACAACTCATCTTCGTCGTTGTTGACTCCCACACTGTCGGGAGTAACAGGCAAGAAAAGAAACACCATCAACCCAACAAAGGCAATAAGGAGACCAGGAACGGCAAAAGACCAACCCCACCCATACGTCAGTAAAACCGAAGCAATCAGCGAACCAGAGATATTCCCAATAGAAGTATGGGCATTCCAAATTCCCATTATCAATCCCCTCTTACTCTTACCGAACCATTTCCCGACTACTGCAACCACCGACGGCCATCCGGTTGACTGAAATAGACCGGCTACCATCTGAATTACCAAGAAGTAGTAGAAACTATGGATGTTTAACCAGTAACCAGCACCAAAGAGCGCAGTGAACAGACCCGTCCCCACCATTCCAATGGTGAGGAAGACTCTTAGATCCAACCGGTCACCTAAATGCCCAGCAAAGTACATACCAATTGAGTAGAAAGAAAGGAAGGCCACGTCGATTTCTCCAAGCAAGGCAGTGCCATCTGAACCATCAAATGGGGCCCATCCACTCTTGAGGACTCGTTTCTCTTGCATCTGAGGGGTTGATCTAAGCAAGTGAGTTCTGGGCCATGGGGAGAAGCTCAATTCAGTTGTCTCAGGATCAAGGGTGCTTTTGACGATGCTTGTGGTTTTTCGGGTGGCATGATAGCTTGCGTATGCAACAAATGTTACAATTAGGACAATGGCTTGGTATGTTCTGTATGTGAGAGTGGAGTTTCTGATGTATTCTAAGAAGCGAATTCCGTATGGTTTAGAGCTACTTGTTTCAGTTATCGACTCCTCTAATGAACCCATGAATGAAACTCTACAGTTCACACGGAAATAGGGATATATGACTCTTTCAGAGGAACAGGAAAGCAATCTGGAAAAAAGAAAAAAGAAAAAGGAAAAAAAGAAATGAAAATAGAATGTCACAACAGGTCATTGGAACAAACATGTAAGCAAGAAAATATTATAAGAGAACCTTGCCTTGGCCTCTACTCTACTATGAGACCGGATCCAATACAAAGCTTTGTATCCATACAATGTGAGTGTAAGTGCATTGAAATGTCTTTAAGTGCATCTAAGTGCATTTAACTGTGTCTGAGTGTGTTCTAAGTGCATTTGTCAATATACTTAGATTCACTTAGACACATCCAGACACTTAAAACGTGCCTAGATGCATTTAGACATGCTTACATGCACATCGTACATTTACAAAGCTTTTTTTTATTATTGGATCTCAGCTCTTCTGCTATAAAAAATTCAAGTGGTTGTAATGGTTATGTCAAAGCACTCGCCATAGCTTCGAAGCAAAAGAAATATCTATGCTAATCTTACTCGCTTGAGTAAGAAAAGAGGGGCCCAACTCGCCATTTGATTGGTTTACAAAGGTTTCAGGCTCCACATGCCAACTCTAGCTGCTGTTTCTTCCAGGTTTGATCATCCATGTGGCCAATCAAAGGGTAAATCACCCGTTAGCTTACTGGATCTAATAAGATTAGCAGTGGTCCTTCAACTATCTATCAGAATTTCTACTTCTCAGACTCATCTACTACAAGCAAATACCTCGAATTCCTGAATCAAGAGCGAGAGAACAACACCAATGATCTTTGATTGGCTAATCAAAAGAACAATCTTGCAACCCTTTCTCGAATCATCACCATCTCTGAGCTTATTCCCGGGCTAGTTTCTATCTGCACATTCAATCAATCTGCTCGATCAGCCAATGTATTCAATCAATTAAAAGAATTGGGGGATTTTCTCCAATCATACTTTGTAAGTCCATCAATTTCTACTCATAAATTACAATATTTCATTCTCCAATTAGTATCAAGAAAATCAAGGAGATGTAAAGCATACCAAGTGAAATTCAAATCCAGATACAACACAAAAAATTACCCACCCTCTGAAGTTGTGATTATGAAACAGAACAGTTTTTGTACTATTATACAACCAGATGTCGAATGGATGGGGGTATCTATCAGTCAGTACGGAGCCCTGTCACAAATTCGTTTCCTAAAATTCAGGGTACAATTTTCAGCCATTCCCCGTAAATTAAAAAATAATAATAACTTGATTCATGGATCACATAGTAACAAAATCCATTGACATTAATTAGGCCCTGTATGGTTGAACCAAATATCATGATATTTCATGATTCATCAATCTAGTTTGGTGCAACCAAACATGCCCTTAGTCGTCGTCATCATCATCATCGTCGTCATCATCTAAGCCTTATCCGGACTAATTGGGATCGGCTACATGAATCCTTCTTCACGATTCCACTCTATTAAGGGCTATACCTCCAGTTTGACCATAGTTCATAAATACACTCTTAATCTCAAGAAATTAGACAGAAAAGGTCTAGAAATTCCAAACAATCCCATCGAAACCAAGAACCAAAATATATAAATAAAAGTTAAAATTGATCATCCAAATTGAAATTCCTTTCCTCAGATTCAAACATCGAAACCACTAAATATAACAATAACAACAACAGAAAAAAAGAAAGAAAAAAAAAAAAGAGGATAGAATCTGATCAAATTAACTTCAACTATCATGCAATCAAAGATAAACCCAAAATAATAACACTGACTTAATCCAACAATACACACCAATTAATCAAAATTAGCTACCAAAGCCGATTTTAAAAAAATAATAATAATAATAAATTCCAAAAATAGCTTCCACAGAGAATAAAAAAAAATCTAGAAATTCCGGACAATTCCACGTCAAAACCAAGGAAAAAAAAGTTAATTAAAAATCCACAATGAAATTCCTCTTTTCAGATTCAAGCATCCAAACCAGCACTCATAATAATATATAAATAAAATCTGATAAAACCCAAGATTCTAATTAGCAATTTAATAATAATAATAATAACCAACACCCATTAAACAAAATTAGCTTCCAAAGCTGTTTTTGGCTAAAAAATCATCTTACGATTAAAATATCTAAAGAAGAAAAGAAAATGCTTCGATTACTAGTTTCATCACAGCTATTTCTACCTCCCCACACAAGAAACTCGTGGGATGATCTTCTCTTCTTTTTGGTATTCACGTGGGTTGAATTTAAAATGATATCACTTACGAGAGAGAGAGAGAGAGATTACTCTGTTGCAGCGGGGGAGAAAGATAGAAGAAATCAATTCTCAGAAACCTTCAGCCTCTGTTCGACGAAAGAATCCAGGGAGCAGTTGGATTCTTTTAATAGCGCGATGCAAGTCACGCCTTTGGTCTTCGAAAATCAGATTTACATAAATATCCCTCGCCTGGGCTTTGAACTACAAAAGCTAGCCTCAGTTCTTTGGTCGGAGCCGAAGAGGACTTACGTGATACGCGGCCCGAGTCTTTCTACATTAGACGCGGGTTTTTAGTTCTGACAAATGGGGCCCATCTTTCAGTAATCCGGACTATTGATCCGCTCTGACCTTCCATGGATGGATCATAACCCAAAATCTTTAGATTTTCTTCACTTGAATGTAGACCGTTTATTTGTTTCGCTTCTTTACCGTGTATCTGTTCATAACCCAAAATCTTTAGATTTTCTTCAGTTGAATGTAGACCGTTTATTTGTTTCGCTTCTTTACCGTGTATCTGTGCCCCCACCAATAGTAAAAGTAACGCGAAGATTGCGTCCTACCCCTGCCCGTCTCCAGCTGGGAATAGACAGGAGTTTTGTGTGGCCACCGTGATGTATGTGTCTTATCCACACCGTCCGTTCACTTTTTCCTTATCATTTTAGGATATAAGCCAAAATTGAGGCAGATCCACGATAAATGTAGACTACACAATGGATGGAGCTGATGTTCGTGTTTTCTCTTCATCAAAGTCCATGTAATTTTATGAACAGGTAGGATGGAAAATAAACATCACGGTGTCTCTTAGAAAAGTTTCAACTATGAGAATCATTACCAATGCTGCTTCCTTTGGTGTGCTCAACTTGAAATTTAGATATGCCTTAGTTTTGAATTTTTACCCTAAGTTGTTATGAAAAAAATTTATTGCCCGTGTGGATAAGACTCATATATTAACGTAGCCACTTAAAGCTGGGTGGGTTAGGATACAATATTATCAAGCCTTCTACCCTTACTAATCAAACAACGAGAAAATGATATTCGCGAGGATGGCTTTCGGGCCCACTCGGTGGTAAATAGGTAATTATAAGGGTTTGGAAGAGGGGAAATACAAAGGATAGTTAAGTACTCTTTTAAAATTTACTTTTTGAAAAAAGTGGGGTGAAAACGAGTAAGTCAAATTTGTTAGTCTTACCAAGACATGTGATCTATCCACACTATCTATCAATTTTATCGGATCATTTTAGGGCTCGTGTCAAAAAAATTATAAGCTCAAGAAGACCACATTGCATATCATTGACGTCCGTCATTGAAATGTGAAGCCATCCATGGGTCCATACTGATATGTATCTGTGATCCAACCTAACCATATGATCACATAGACATAGATGAAGGAAAAACACAAATATCAGCTTGATGCAAAACTTTTA
Organism: Magnolia kwangsiensis; assembly: GCA_037074715.1. Taxonomy (NCBI): domain Eukaryota; kingdom Viridiplantae; phylum Streptophyta; class Magnoliopsida; order Magnoliales; family Magnoliaceae; genus Magnolia; species Magnolia kwangsiensis. Next base: position 17,062,457 of record CM073576.1, on the reverse strand, counting down.
TGGCCCATGAGAAGTTTTTAATGGTGGGTGTTTAATCCCCCTATTTCTTGTATTGTGGGTTCATGCCCTAAAATGAGTTGTTAAAATGAATGGATGGCTTGGACCATACGCATATATCGTGGTGTACCCCACAAAATTTTAAACGTTTTCCTTAGTATCAGTATCAAGTCAAATCCGCAGCCCATGTATTTCATGTGAAAAATAATGATTATTTATTTACTTTTGTTTCCAAATATAATTAAAAAAAACAACCACTCCCTAAAAGTCGATCATAGTAGGCCATGCCATATTTTACCTCTACCCTTTATCCAAATCAGCAACATGTCATCACCTCCTATTAAACCCTCACTCTCCCTTGTTCTTTAAAAACGCTTCACCTTTTAAGGAGATTTTTTTTTTTTCCCCCCCCTTCAATTAGCTTGTTAGTACACCCCACTATCAATTCACACTTTGACTGAAGATCTATACTAAGAATTGAAACCTTTTTTAGTCTTAGCCTTAACCTTAGCTATAGTTGTACATGAAGACACATCAAGGTCATTTGTGAACGCCCTCTCGCGAAGACGGCATATAATAATGCCCCTACACTTTTTTAACTTTTTTCATTTGTTGAATTTGACTTGATTTAATTGAAATGCAAGTTTAACTTAGGTATAAAAGTGTGTTTGATTTTAGTGACTATCACTGCAAAAAAAAGTTAGGGTTTGCAGCCAGCAAAAAACTGCAGAATTACTTAAGGTCGAGGAATTAAAAAATTATCCAACTCAAGTGACTCCTGTGATTCGTCTGTAACTATAGGTTCCAAGTAAGTGTCTCGGTTATAGGGGAAAAAAAAAGGTTAGGTATCACTTTCTATTCGTACAACACTGTCTCTATTTTATAGCATTGTACGGTTTTTTAAGAGATTTATAGTAATTTCAAATATAATAGAGTTAAGTCATATTATATTGCATCATAAGATTAGGATAGGTAAAATAAAGTACAAAAAAGTAGTAATAATAACATATATATAGTACTAAGACATACTAAGTTCTTCAGGACTTAGGTAGGTGAAATATTAAAGAAATGAAAACATAAAAGATGTGAGTAGATGTAGGTCGAGCTGGACATGTCTGATCCGATCCGATGGATCTGACCTAACCAGACCTAATTCGACTCTTTCCAAACCAAACCAATGGCGTGGATCAGTGCGGATCAAGTAGGGCTATTTAGATTCGACACTTTTTCGAATCAAGATCGGGTCATGGTCAATTCGGACCGATCCGATCTGAAAACTCAATCCGAATGAATTCGGATCGATCCGATCTGACCTGATCCGGAGTAATTCTTATCAGTACTTCTACTTTTTCCTGTGGTATGGTCCACTTGAGCTTTGGATATGCATCAATTTTGGGTTCAACCACTAAAATGATCTGAAAAAATGAATGGACAACGTGGATAAACCACATGCAATCACGGTGGGCCCCAATAGAGTTTACTCAGTACGAATTGACTAGTGTACCACACGCCAGCTATATAATATAGCTACTATAGCCTGTAGGTAGATGTCGTGCGAAGACGAACACTGAATCCTCCCAGTCCCATCCCATTCCATCAACGTCAGGACACCAGCGAAAGACAATTGGCATGCTTCTACTAGTTTTGAAATACTCCGATTCTAATTTTGTACTATTTTAAAAGTGATGGTGACTCATCTCATATCATGTGGCACTGATGCATAGCTATCCCCATTGTCCAAACTGTGGGTCCTATCATATCTATGAAGTCACACCAATCAAGCTATCCTAACCATCTAATTATTATCTATCAAATTGATGAATGACATTACCTTCGTCTCAAATATTCAGTTATGCTCCATCCACAGCAGTTTTATTTCGATGGTTTGAATTACCTCACAACAGTGCCATGTGTACAGTTGGATAATCTAGTTTTGCTAGGTGTACAGGCATGTGCTAGATGACACACGTGTGTCAGCATGGCACCAAAATCCAATTTGTATATTAGGTTGGTCAAACCTTGTACTTGTTTTCACTAAAAAAATAAAAAAAAAAAAACCTGGAGCACTCAACTTGAGGGCCTAATATTGGAAACAAGCCAATGGGTTAATTTTCATAGCCAAATCTTTGTTTTGCAATTCGTGGCCCACCTGATGATTGGATCAAGCTGATTCCTAGGCCAGGGCATCAATATAGCAGTACCTTTCTGATGAATGGACTGGATCTTGGAGTTATCATGCCATGCTAGCACATATGGGGTGAGCTTTGTTGCACAAGCGTGTTCACTTGGCTAAGCTCTAGATAATCACCACCGTTTTCTTAATGGTGTAAAACTAACATGGGTCTAATATGAGCTATAAATAGCAAGCAACTCATTAGTTTCTTTCTTGCTTTCTATGGTTTCCCTCATCGCCACTAACGTTGTAGCATGTAGCCTTAGCTTGTACGTACGTGTCATGCGGATTAGATACTAACAAAGTCGTTAGTGACGTCACCAAGTTTTGTGGACCCCACCATGATGCATGTATTGTATCCATACCGTCCATCCATTTGGAGAGATCGTTTTATGGCATAAGAAAATTAATGAGATAGATCTAAAGTTCAAGTTGACCCTACCAAAGAAAATAGTGGGGACGGTGACATCCACCGTTCAAAACTTCTTAGGTGCCACAGAAGTTTCCGATCAAGCTTATATTTATGTTTTCACTCATCTATCTCTATGTTAACTTATGAATAGGTTGGATCTAGAAAATACATCATAGCGGGCCATATAAATGTTTCAACGGTGGGTGTGACTGAACCCACGGTTTTCTGTGGTGGGTCCACTTGAACTTAATCTATCTCATTTTTTCTCATGCCATAAAACCATCTCTACAAATGGTTGGACGGTATGGATACAACACACGCATCATGGTGGGGGTCCACAGAGCTTGGTGACGTTAGCAATTTGGTACTGACCTTGTCCGTATCTAATCCGTGCCCACACGCTAACACGTCAACACGATAATGTGTTGTGCAAAGACGATAGGAGAGGCGCCTCAAGCTCCAAGTTGTATGAATGGCTCAAATGAGATCAAGATTACATGGGCCCCACAATGATGTATTTATTATATCCATATTGTTTATCCATCTTTCATGATCATTTTAGAGTATTTGAAAAAATAAAATGAATTATATTTAAAGCTCAAATGGACCACACCGAAAATAGCAACAAGGATACTGATTTTCACTGAAAATGAATGTAAACCTTGCCAAATTCGATTTGACTCGATTTTCCTAATCGAGTCAGACTCAGATCGGATCAGGCCAGTGGTGATTCAGATCGATTCGAGTCAGATGATCTGGCCTCGGTCCTGGATCGGATCGAGTTTGGGTCAGGCCATGTAAATTTTAGACCGAGTCGAGTTGGACCCAATCCGATCCGACTCGGTCGGATGCCTGGCTCTAGATATAGATATTGTTGATGAGTAGGGTACATGCGGAGTAAAATACCTCTTAATGCCATGTGTAAAAAGGAAAGGAAAAAATTAGGCACCATTTTATGTTAAAATTAACCATTAAATGTCCTTAATTCCAACTCTATTCATAGTATACCATATTTCTTTTCAGCTTTTGACTTCTTTTGTTTTCTTGGCATAGTAAGAGGCAGGGAAAAGCCTTTTGTAGAAGTAGATTTGACAGTGTATTTTTTGTGAAGGCAGAAACGTGTCGCAGATAAGTTGGCTTCAAGGACCCTTTGAACAGAGCTCCTGCAACATTTCCACTCTTCAAGCCCCTCCACCTCTTTGGACTTTAACCCTAGTGTTTCTCTTTTTCTCTGTTTCTCTCTCTCGGCAAATCCCCCTTCTCCTGCTCCTTTTTACCGTGGGCCAACCGTGATGTATTTTCCTTATATCCACGCTGCCCATCCGTTTCGAAAACTCATTTTGAGGCATGATTCCAAAAATGAAGCAGATCTAAATCTCAAGTGGACCATAGTAGAAGAAGCATTGGTAATCAATCATTAAAAACGTCCTGTGGCCCATAAAAGTTCTGAATCAAACTGATATTTGTGTGGTCTCTTCATCCAGGCCTTTGTGACCATATCAACAGGCAATAAACATTCCGGTGTCCCCGTGAAGTTTTTAATGGTGGGGATTCAATCACGACTTTTTCCTATGGTATGGTCCACCTAACATTTGAATCTGCTTATTTTTGGAATCATGACCTAAAATAAGTTGTAAAAATAGATGGACGGTGTGGATGTAAGTCACACACATCACAGTGGCCCCACAGCTAAGAATCCACCGACCTCGATGGATTCAAAGATCTACCCAAACCGCGCCTCTAAACCTCGAAACATAACTAATATTTCGTATTTGGAGACTTCGGCGGTTGTTAATTTCTGCCATATAATAAATAAATAAATAAATATAAATAAGAAGAAGAAGAAGAAGAAGAAGAGGAGGTGATTCAACGCCTTCTAAAACATCAATTGCAGTATTACCTGTTGAAATGTGATTAGTTTGCTTATCGGCTCTTGGGAATTGAGAGAGATTTTCCGCTGCAATGTGACATGTTTGATTTCTAAGGTCAGCAACTTGAGAGCGGGATCATCTAAAGAGGAATTATAGGGTCGTGATGCATCAAATAATAACCGTTGAATTGATGAACACCACCACAAATAGCGGATGCTCCTGAATATTCCATAACAGGAGACTCTGGATATCCGCTATCTGGCCTTTGTTGTACATTTCACTGTAACTGTATTTTACTGCCACCGTTTCAAGGGTCAGGATCTTTCAACCTGTGGTCTTTATTTATTTTACATGCATCCCCCAACCAAGGGAAACCGATTGGGTGGTGACCACAACTACACCACCGATGTCTCTGATGACCGGACTATGTGGGGCCCACCATGATGTATGTGTTTTATCCATGTCATCCATCTATTTTGATAACTCAATTTAGGGTATGGAGCCAAAATTAAAGCATATCCAAAGATCACACCGCAGGAAAAGGTGAGAAATGAATGCCCACCATTGAAATCTTCTTGTGGGCTACAGAAGTTTTGGATCAAGCTGATATTTGCTTTTTTCCCTTCATCCAGGCCTTTTTGACCTTATTAACGGGTTAGATGGAAAACAGACATCACAATGGGCTCCTAAAAGCTTCAATGTTGGACACCATTATCCCACTATTTCCTGTAGTGTGGTCCACATGAGTTTTTGATGTCTTTCAATTTCGAGACCATAAACTAAAATGAGCTGGTGAAACGGATGGACGGTGTGGATAAAACACACACATCACGGTGGGGCCACAGAGTCGGGTCACCAGGGATATCGGTGTTGGTGTCACCACCCAATCCGCCATCCAAGATGGTATCCCGCCATCAGATCAACGTTTTGGAAGGGCCGCATTTGCACAAACTGGTATGCCAGGATAGAATGCACGTGGAACACAAATTACGGTGATCAGAGACATTGGTGCGGATGGACCCACGATCTAAAATTCCCAAATTAGAAGAACATATTACTATCGGATCCAGGAAATGGTCACAGATCGGATAGTCACAATAATCCAATCCAAAAAAGAAGAAATATAAAAAGTGCTATAGTCAATCAACGGTGTACACATTATATTGACGGTTTGGATCTACTAGTACAGAAAGCAACCATCAGGGCACCATTTACATTCTCACGCTACTCGGCTTTACAATTTGTACTCTGCAAGTGGGCTAATGGGCCCCACCACGGATGGCCGTTGCACCAAAACTCTTACAGCTGAAAGGATCCGAACCCTTCAATAGGTGGCCAACACGCAAACGGTTGAGATAGAAAGTAAAGCGGTTCACAGCTACTCTTCCAATCTATGCGATTGTTGGTGCATGGACCATCATCATGGTGAGGTCTGTCGTGTGGAAGGTCTAGATTATTTGAACGATGGACCCCACTTGTACAGAAACTACGACTTGTCGACCCGAGCATGGCAGAACATTAATGTCTGGAACACACATAAAATGACGATAATTGCCCTTCAGAGAGAGGTACTGGTAGAGCTGGGCAAATTTGATCCGATCCGGTCGATCTGACCTGGTCAGACCCGGTCAGATTCGATCCTAACCGAACCGACGGCCTGGATCGGTGATGATCGGGTTAGTCATTTCAAATCCGAATGATTTTCGGATCTATCTCGGATCGTGGTTAATCCGGACAGATCCGTTCCAAAACCCGATCCGGATGGACCCGATCCGATTAGATCCGACCAGATCCGGAGGCTGGGGGGATTTTAATAGAGGATATCTAATCATTATAGTTTTCCTATGGTGTAGTCCACCTGAGATTTTTACCCTTTTAATATTTTTTATCAAACCTTAAAATGATCTATAAAAATAGATGAACAGCATTTATGAAAGACATACATCATGGTGGGGCTCACATATCACGAACACAGCATGTAGCCCATCCATTTCCATCAGCACCACTAACGTTGTTTGATAGCATGAATTCAGTATGCTTTTTTGTCATTGAATAAACTCAGTGGGGCCTACCATGAATGTGTGTGGGTTATCCACGTTGTACATCCGTTTTTCTAGCTAATTTTAGCGGTTGAGCCGAAAATTGAAGAATGGAAAAAGTTCAAGTGGACCACATCACAAGAAACAGTGGGAATAATGACTTCCACTGTTGAAACCTTGGTAGGCCTCACGGTGATGTTTATTTGTCATCCACCTTGTTCATAAGATCACAAAGGCATGGATGAAAGGATAAAACAAATAAAAGATTGAAACAAAACTGCTGTGGTCTCTAAAAAATTTTCAACGGTATAATTTTAATTCACACTATTTTTAGTGGTGTGGCCCACTTGACATTTGGATATATATATTTTTTTTGTTCTGAAGTACTCAAATTATCTTTTAAGATAGATAGACGGAGTGGATAAAATAATTAAATTATGATGGACCCCACAGAGGCTGGCGTTATTAACTAAGCAATCCGCATCTGAACTACCAGTCCAAACACTAGCCACCAGCTGTGCCGTAGGCTCTAGCCTAGGCCAGCTGGCTGTGGCGTGCGTAGACGAGCGGACACTCCTCGAGCTCCGAGTTGTACGAACGATTCAAAGGAGATTAAGTTATATGGGCCCACGGTAATGTATTTTTTACATCCACACCGTTCATTTATTTTTAAAGATCATGTTAGAGAATTATTCAAAAAATAAATAATATCCAAAGTTCATCTGGACCACACTACAAATAGCAGCCAAGAATGATTTTCATGGTTAAATCATTCGTGTGGTCCATCTAATAGTTAGATCTGCCTTATTTTTGGTCTCAGGCTTTAAGACAAGTTTTCTGAATGGATGAACGGTTTGGATATAACACCTACCCCATCATCAGATGTACAGACCTCACCAATGTGAATACACAATTCACCCGGTCAAATTCAGTCCAGCCGTGCTTGCGTGAAAAGCAAGCCAACAGTTTAACTTTAAAAGTAAAATAAAATACAATACAGGGAGATTTGAAGTTCTTTCAGTCCTATATGGGCCTATCTTAATGTATATATTTCATCTAAGCCGTTTATCCATTTTGAAATATTATTTTAGTCATTGAACACAAAATTGAGATATATTAAAAGTTAAATTAGATCACACTATATAAAATAATTTGATTTAATTTATACCGTTCGATTCGTACCTAATTCGATCCGGCTCGGTTTTTTTGGCCGAGGCGGACTCGGTTCGGGTAAAGTCAACCAGGCATCGGGTCTGTCCGAGTCAGGTGGCCCAAATCCAATCTTAAATCAGATCAAATTCGGATCTGACCATTAAAAATTCGGATATGATTGGATTATACCTGATCCGATCCGATCCGATCAGTACCGATGCCCAGCTCTAGGTACTGGGGACTTAGGCCAAGGGTAATTTAGACATATTACAAGCCTCAGACATCTCCGTAATATTTGCTGAAAGTAAGGGTACTTGTTAGCCAGGACAGTTATGTAACGGGAACATTCGCTGGGGAGAAAGGATATACCGTTTGCTAGATTAATGGCCGATTTATTTATTGCTCGGGTAGAGCGTAGTGGTCAATACACAGGCAACCATAAATTTAATATTTGTCATCTAATAACCTAAAATACACTGTCCAAAGTTTTGGAACTACCACATACAGCTTATCATTTTCAAAATCGGATCCACCGACGGATCTGAAACTCTGATTAATGGATATTGGCCTATTGAATGCGGACCATTGAATGATTCCCATTTCAATCGTCCATGGAATGTCGACTTATCGTCCACAATAAATACTGGAATCAATGTAATTTATGGTATATAATTCATATATATCAAATGAATCGATTTGATGATTTAATGTGAGTTGATTTTGTGCCACATGTACAATTACTTAATGCCTGTGTATCAACCACCATGCTCTACCAGAGTATCCATTTTGCAAGAATAATTTGAAAGAATATTCGTATCGAATTATCCCTTGCGGGAGCCGCGTTTATTCGCAATCCATTTGCCGTGTGTCGAAAAAAAAAGCCCACACGTTTTGGCAGAAGATGACGTGGCGCCCTCTCGTGACGCGCGGATTGGGTATACCCCTACTAGGACGGACGGTCCTGTCAGGGGTTATGTGGGGCCCACCATGATATATGATTTTTATCCAATCCGTCCATCTACTTTGAAAGATCATTTAAGATGATTAGCTAAAAAGAGAAGGAAGATCTAAGGCTCACTTGGACCACACCACGGGAAGCAGTAGTGACAATGATCCCGCGGTTGAAACCTTCTTATGGCCCACGTTGATGTTTATTTTACATCCAAATCTGTTAATAAGGTTACGTATACCTGGATATCGGATAGCATAAATGTCAGCTTGATCCAAAACTTCCGTGGGCCACAAGAGCTTTTCAACATAGAAATTCAATCTCCGCTATTTCCCATGGTGGGATCCTCTCGAGCCTTTAATCTTCCTTTGTTTTAGCCGATCGCCTAAAATGAATTTTCAAAATGGTTGGACAATTTGGATAAAAAACATATATCATAATGCCAGGACCGTTCATTTCGCAGCCCCAGAGGAATTGCACCTCTTCCATTAGATCTAGTCTGTCCATCAGATACGCTGCCTCATCTTTGCTTGCCATCCAATCCATTCATTTGACATGCATCATGAGGATGAAAAAGCTACCCAAGATTACGGTATTCCAAAACATAAGTGGGCTATCTTACGTGAGATACGTATGTTTTAGGTATAATTTTATGCGCCGGGCATTTGAGTGTGAATCATCCTCATTTTAAAATCAACATTAAAGATGTTGCTTCTTCGGGACGGATGGTGTACATTTCGTGCACGTTAAATCTTTTATCCAAAGTCAACGATAAAGCTGGGTAGAATTTGACCCATTCCGGATCCAGTGGGTCTGACCTGTCCGAATCGAACCGAAAGCTTCGATCAGTGCGGATTGTGTAGACCACTTAGATTCGATCGTACATTGGATTGAATTTCGGATCGTGGTCAATCCGGACCGATCCGATTCAAAATCTGATCCAAATAGATTTAATCCGAACCAATCCGACCCGATCCAGTCAGGTCCTATATATAAATTTTTTACATTTTTTTTTCTTTTTATTACCTATCTCTCTCTCCATCCTGAATCCTAAGTTCTCTTTCTCTACTCGAAGGAGCCAACTAAATTGAGTTTTCCAAACTAAGTCAAACTCGATTCGAGTTAGGCTAGCAAGAATTGAATCGGATCATGTCAACTTTGTTAGACTCAGTCCTAGATGAAATTAAATTTGGGTCAAATTAGTGAAAAATCAAATTCTTAAACCGGTCCAACTCGACTGAATGCCCACCTCTCAGAGAAAGTAATCGGATTGAGTTTAGTTCAAGTTGAGTTGGACCAAATCCGGTCCGACTGGACTGAATGCCCACCTCTCAGTGAAAGTAATCCCGTAGGTGCCTATGCTCGGTACGAAAGCATTTTCAAAATTGAATAGTATTAGAGGCTAACGCAGGTTGAGCAGCGAGACTCGTTACTAAAGTGACGTCTTCAAGTTTTGTGGGACCATCATGATATATGTGTTGTATCCATGTCATTCATCCATTTGGAGAGATCATTTTAGGTCAACAGGCAAAGAATGAGTCAAATTCAAATCTCCAATGAACCCCACTCTAGAAAATAATGAAAAGAATGACTCCTACCATTAAAAACTTCTAATGGCCACAAAAGTTTTAGCTAATATTTGTGCTTTCCCTTCTTTCATATATTTTTTTAACTTGTCAACGGATTGGATTTCAAATAAACATCATGGTGAGTCTTAGGAAAGTTTCAACGGTAGGCATAACTCTCCCACTATTTCAGTGGTCCCATCCGACGTGGCAATATGATGCATGACATCCATTCGGGTATTTCCACGGAGTTCTCCTTGTCTTCTCCGCGCGTGCATGCTCTGCGGACTACCAAGACGAAATTGGAGTCCGCTAGTTGGGCCATGCGTATAGATGATCAGATCCGTTCATCAGGTAGCAGAAAATTCTCATTGAACTGAATATTTATTTCTAAAAGAACATCCGTGCAGTTAGATTTATGGACAGACAAAATCAATAGTCAACGGTTTACATTCAAGTATATTTTTCAAGTGTTTGGGATCATTTCTACAAATGAAGAGAACATTAAATGACCTGTACGTGGTGGGGCTTACTGTCTGAAGTGAGTATGGCATTTATCCACGTGGCCCATGTGGGATAACTTAATTTTGGTAGTCCACCGAACTACCTGCCTTTTTGCCGAACATAAAATAGCTCGAATCCATAAAGCTTTTACGTGTTGCGTGACATCCATCCGCTTGAATTCCACTAATAAATGCGAGTTATTAAAATACCCTTCCTTTTGAAAAATGAAGTGGAATATTCGGATCCCTGGTGGCCCACCGTTGTGGATGGTATTCATCGATGAAAAAGGGAATGAGAAGTGCGACCGATAGGGGGTGATATTCCACTAGCGTGAGTGTGTGGGGTGTGTGTGCGTGTGTAAAAAAAAAAAAGTGCGACCAAATCAGATGAGTGGATCTTAAATCGTGTTTGGTCACGATCAAACGGTGGTGGCCCGCGCATCCATAGTAGGGGCTGTGGGCTCGCTCGGGGTCGTTATCTTACGTGTACTGGGCGATTGTAGTGAGACTTACGTAGAACGGACGCAGGGCGAATTCGATCTGGTCGGGGTAACACCCAGTTCAGTCAGGACGTGACAGTGGAACCCATCTTAATGTATGTTTTGCATATCGACACCGTCCATCCGTTCTGACAGCTCATTTGAGATTTCAAGACAAAAAATGAGGCAAACCAAAATCTCAGGTGGACCACACCACGTGAAAAATTGGTGATTGAGTGCCCACCGTTAAAAACTTCCTAAGGCCCACCATAATGTTTATTTGCCGTTACAAAACGTTGATAAGGTCACACACTTGGATTAAGGGAAACCACCAATGTTAACTTGATCCAAAAATTTTGTGACCCACTAAAAATTGTTAACGATACATGTCATACCTTGTTTTCGACTATTTTTGGAATAGTTAATTAGAAAAGTACACGTGCCATTGAATAAAGATGTAGCATGCGGAAGATAGTTTAAGATATTTTGAGCACATTTCATGAAATTATAGCTGCCACTCATACGGATGATTCAAGCCATCTTATGATTGAGCACGATGGAAAAGTGCAAAGGCAAAACGTGATTAAGTAAAAAGAACCGCTAGAAGGACATACATGTCAAAAAAATTGAAGGATGTAGTGGTCTAATGTGGCGATGAATCAATTGCCATAACTATCAAATGAAGAGAAAAATGTCTAAAAGCAGCCGGGAGAAAGATCTCTAAATAGCAAATAATCATACAAAACAAGTCACCTCACACCAATCTAATTAAATTATCTCTTCTTATCATTATTATAGCTTAGTTTTATCTTAAAAACAACGATAATCCAATATCAATAATCTTTAGTTGTAATTCAATAGTAATAATTTGTAGTTGTAATTTAAGTCTATACTTTTATGCTAAATTATATTTTCAATTTCAATACAAACACTTTTTCTTTCATAAAGTTATTTTGTAGTTGCTTTTTGTAATTGATTATAAGAATTTCTTTTTTATCTTATTGTTTCCGCGCACAGAAATTCTTTCGTATGGAAGATAAGGTGCAACCTATATTCGTAAGAAGAATCTCACCTTTTGATAGTCGCCTGATTATCTTATAATTATCTTGTGAGTGACTAAATAGGCAACTAATCTTTCTAGTCTCAGTCATATATAATCTAATCTTTCTAGTCTTAGTTTGAATTGTGCGGCACAATCGATTCTAACACGCCTTACACATCACACATGATCAAAACAAACCGAGAGCCAACAGTAGACATTCAATATTTATTATTTCTTATGGTGTGGACCACTTGAGATTTGGATCTCCTTCGTTTCTAGGCCCATGCTATAAAATGAGCTGGCAAAACCGACAAAGTGACTCACACATCAAGGTAAGCCCATGGTCACAGCTTGACCCAACTTAGTGTTTTGGCCATTCTCCCTCATTTGGCTACAGTGCATGGTTTCCTCTAGGGGCACAAAAGGTATCATGCATCAACGCTATTGACATGCATGTGGGATGCGTACACAAGATCAAAATCGTTTGATTAACAGGTCATGAGCCATTGTCCAAAACTACAATGCATGTGGCATCCAAATGGATGCTGAAAGAAGTTCGCCAATGGCTAGAGACCAAATGTCTTTTGTCAGATGGTAAGTGGTTACACCTAGCCTAACACAATTCAAATTAATGATCGAGAAGCTGTCATGTATTGACTCTCTTGTACGAAAATGAAAGAGAAATATATCCATACCAGAAAAAGATCATAGATACTATTTATTGAGGACACATATATTGTCAGCATGATTGGGCGCTCAGAGACATAAACACGGCTCGAAGGGCGCTTGTCTGTCCCATAACACATAATGCAAGGCACGTTTAAACCCAGCGAGAAGAGGAAGTTTCCTCAAAGACCTGCCATTGCTGGACTCTTGCATAATTAATTACAGCATTGCGTGACTCTTTTAGGGCTCTAATTCAAAGGAAAATACTTTTAAAAAACGTCCAAGAAAACTTTAGAAGTCATAGAAAAATTGAAGCAAATAGTATATAAAAATTGAAGCAAATAGCAAGACACCGGGGGAAGATTGAAAGATAATCATCCATAGTAACGAAGTGTCTAACAAACTCTTAAACCGAATAGAACATGACCCCTCCTAACTAGAAAAAGCCACCAACTGTCTAGAAACGATAAAAGTAGCATTCGCAAAAGAGCTTGACTTATGCCAATACAATAACACAAAACTTTCAACTTTACAGTACTGCGCTCTCTTTCGTTCTCCATAGAAATATACTCTTATTAGTTTAATTCCAATATCCACTACCTCTATCTAGTATTATGCTGCAACTGGCTCGGAGCTCCTAGGTTAGCTTCTTAGTTTAATTCTCACTGCTGTCCAGAGCACCCCGATAGTAAACCGGTAGGTTAGGCATGGAGCTCTTAGGTTTGCTTCTTAGCTTAATTCTCACTATTGTTCAGAGCACCACTATAGTATGCCCGTAGGTTAGGCACGTAGCTCCAAGGTAAGCTTCTTAGCTTAATTCTCACTATTGTTCAGAGCACCACTATAGTACGCTGGTAGGTTAGAACAGTTATCCATGACTTTGTCACAGGATCTTTCATATTATTGAGTTTTTACTAGCTAACTCTCGGATGATAACTTGCTGACCATACACCATGACCATTTACAACAATCTGGTAATTTTCATGGCCATCGCACGAGTGTCCAAGTCCAAAGTACACTCAAAACCACAGCTATTTCGTTAGCACATACCACAATCGATAATCTCTTCTCCATATAAATTATTATTTTTTAATTACCAATTGTACTACATTCATATCCAAATTAATAAAATCCACGATCAAACCTTAATTCTTTTTATTAATTTTTATTAAAGAAATATGATTTAAGCTATTATTGTTGAAAGAAAAGTCCTTGCCCTTGAGACAAAAAAGACTCATCCATGAGGACTAACTCTTCCTTTCATATATTCATATATTGCCCAATCATTTTTAACAATTGATGGCTAATAGCCCGTCAATCTTAACTGAATTGGTCCTGATCCAGCTAATCCATGCCAGTGCTTAGAGTAGTAGGGTTCACATTGATTTGAGCCGAACATGATTATGACAAGCTCCATCTTATTTGCACATAATAATTAAAATCAGGCCATTCATTACACGTGGATGTATGCCTGAATTCAGCAGCAACAATAAGCACATGAAGTCCTGATTGGAATGACCATGTGTGTACACATGAGACAGGCTTTGTTTCAACACTGAGACCACGGATCGAGTGCCCTTGTGGTGTGGGTGGGTGTGTGTGAGTGTGTAAAAAAAATGCACACGTGAGACAGGTACAGTACATGATGGAGTATGGAGGCACAAAAATCAGGTGGGTCATGTTTCCAAATCAAGGACTACAGCCATTGGACTTGGGTCATTTTTCAATGATCCTAACCGTTTACACACAGGGTTTTGTCGTGGATGGGGTGTAACGTTCAAATTCTGAAACTTCTTTAATAGGCAAGATGGGCTTAAACCTGGGAGCTCATTGATAAAGCCTGAAAAGAGATAATCCATGATCATCCAAATCGGTGGGGTATCATAATCCATGATCATCCAATTAGTTGGGTATCAAAGCCCAATGATTTGGAAGATCATGGATTATCTCCACAAAACATGGACCGTTTCTTTAACCATTAGCTTGCAGGCCACTGATGGAATATTCCCATCTTTAAAACTTTTTTGGGGTGTTCTCGTTCATTGTGGGACCCATCAAATAAACGGCCTGGATCATTGGAAAATAACACAAATCAATGTCTTTAATCCTACGCGGAGAAAATGAAGTTAATAAAACTTGGAGTCATTGTAGCAATCCGAGGCCGCTTGAGTGGATTTAACACTGGTGAGATTTGATGGGGCCATATAATGCTTTTAGAGATGGCCCTGTTGGATAATATGTTGAATTAAATAGACTATAAAATCGAGAACCAAAAAGGAAAATAAATTTAGAGAAAGAAAAACTTATTGAATTGAGTCGAGGCGTGACTGAGTCACTCGGCTTGAAATTGAATTTGCTCTCCTTGGACAGCGTCCCAAGTGCAACAGGTTTCCAGAGCAATCGACCTCCAGGATACAACGACTATGACCCGGTCTCAGCGGTGCACTCATTGTACACGGGCTCGAACCACTTGCAGTTTAATCCGAAAGTGCTGAGTTGACTCAGCAATGAACTCAGTAACAATAGTAAAACCGTATCAGAGAGAGTTTTATAAGACAGTATTTTTTCGTATTTTGAAACTGGAATCGGAAGTCTTTATATAGACTCCGAAATGGTGCATAAGCACCCTTTACAAAAGGTTATGTCCGTTGGGTTTAAACCCAACAGGGGCGACCATCCGGAAGGGAAGCATCTCTCTAGTTTAAAACGAAAAGGCGCAAGTGCGAGTACACTCTCGCACATACAGTCCTGCGAGTACCCATACACACACACCCACACGAGTACACTTACACCGCACCCGCACCCGCACCCGGGCCCAGCCCAGCCCGTCCCGTCCCGTCCCGTCGCGTCGCGCACGCGGACGCGGACACGGACTCGGACTCGGCTCGGCTCGGCTCGGCGCGCGCGCGCGTGTGGTTAATGGCATATATTAGAGCTATTGGCATAGCCCCCCCCCCCCCCCCCCCACAGGACCAAATTCACATGCCCCCTGAAAGGGGCTCAAGCCCTAGGCAAAAAGTCTATCATATAAACAAGAGAATTTCTCTTGTCAAATCCGATGTGGGACAAAACCAACACCTCAAAAACACCAAAATTTTAAATGTGGAGGAAAAATACTGAAATTTGAAAATTCAAAAATTTAATATTATTTTAAAATAAATACAACAATCCCCCACATGTTTTAAAATAAAATGCTTTCGGATTAAAGTGAAATAGTTGTGCAATGGTGCCGGTGTCACCATAGACTTGAACCGACATTAGAGTAAGCAAGACAGGTCTACAGGAATCAGGTGACACCATAGTCTTGAACCTGAATCCTTTTAATGTAGATCGCAAGTACATGCCACTCACATAACTCTTCCTCTACAAGTGATTCTGTGGTTCGGTGCGTTTCGGCCATACACCATTACCTGGATTTCATGAGTGCTCTAGAGAATTCGCCTAGATTCTCATAGGAAGCGGCATCCACCTCCACACCCATATAGGTGAATTCCATCAAGTGTATGTAGCAACTGTATACACCACCAAATATATGGCTATGGATCCATTAAGAGTTCTAAAAACTCATCCTTCTGCGTTGCTGCTCGCACTGTACACCATAGAAGGGGCTCATATAACTCAGTGCAATCGTCTACCTCGTGTCTTGTTGTTTACCCATTGAACCTATCTCATGGGATCTCCACTTGTATAGGTTGGGTTACCGACACTGGCAGCTCATATATTAGGCTCAGCCCCATTCCCTTCGATGTATCATTGACTAACTTTTTAGATAGTCCTTTAGTCAGAGGATCTGCTAGATTCTTTTCTTACCTCACAAAGTCAATAGATATGACTCCATCACGCAACATATGTTTCACTATGTTGTGTCTGAGTCTAATATGCCTGCTTTTTCCATTATATATTTTACTTTTTTCTTTCGCTATAGCTGCTTGACAGTCACAATGAATAGACACGGCCGATACAGGCTTTGGCCACAATGGTATATCAGCTAAGAGATTTATAAGTCATTCAGCTTCTGATCCAGCCTTTTCTAAGGCAATAAATTCGGATTCCATAGTCGACCGAGCAATACATGTCTGCTTGGTGGACTTTCAAGAGACTGCTCCTCCACCCAAAGTGAAGACATATCCACTAGTGGATTTTGTCTCATCTGAATCACTGATCCAGTTAGCATCACTATATCCTTCTAATACAGTAGGATAACCATTATAATGTAAACCATATGTCATATTACCTTTTAGGTGTCGTAAAATTCTAGACAATGCATTCCAATGTTCTTTTCCAGGGTTATGTGTATATCTACTTAGCCTTCATACTGCAAAAGCTATGTCAGGTCTAATGCAGTTTGTTAGATACATGAGGCTACCAATTATTTTAAAATATTCCAATTGAGACACACTATTTTCTGTATTCTTCATGAGAGTCACACTATAATCATAAGGAGTACTGACAGGTAAACAGTCAAAATGGTTAAACTTTCTCAATATCTTCTCAATGTAATGAGATTGTGATAATATAATAACACCATTTTTCCTGGTTACTTCAATACCCAAGATTACACTTGCCTCTCCTAAGTCTTTCATGTCAAACTTAGATGACAAGAATTTCTTAGTTGCATTAACTAATTTAATATTAGTTTCAAAAATAAGCATGTCATCAACATAAAGACATATGATAACATAATCATTTTCAGAAATTTTACTATATACACATCTATCTACATCATTTATATGATAACCATTTGATTTTAAAACACCATCAAATTTTTCATGCCATTGTTTAGGAGCCTGTTTTAAACCATATAGTGATTTAATTAGTCTACATACTTTATTTTCTTTACCTAATATCTTATAACCCTCAGGTTGCTCCATATATATTTATTCTTCTAAGTCTCCATTTAGGAAAGTCGTCTTAACATCCATCTAGTGTACCATTAGTTTATATACGGAGGCTATCGCTATTAAGACTCTAATAGTTGTAATCCTAGTTACAGAGGAATATGTATCAAAATAATCTATTCCTTCCTTTTGTTTAAAGCTTTTCGCTACCAACCTAGCCTTAAACTTATCGATAGTTACATCTGGTTTTAGTTTCTTTCTAAACACCCATTTGCAGCATATTGGTTTGTTACCAGGTGGTAGATATACAAGTTCCCAAGTATTATTAGATATAATAGATTCTAACTCATCATTTATTGGTTCCTTCCAAAAGGTTGCATCTGGAGAGTTAATAGCTTCTATATAAGTCGTAGGATCATCTTCTACTAAGAATGTGAAAAAACCATCTCCTAGGTTAGTTTCTCTTCTAACTCTAATACTTTTTCTTGGTTGTATCTCTTCTACTACTTTCTCATAAGCATTTTTACTAGTAGACGCAATATCTGATTCATTAACTTTTTCTATTCCTATAGATTTAGATTTCATAGGGAATACGTTCTCAAAGAACTCTGCATCCCTAGCTTTTATAATTGTATTAGGATCTAGAATATTATCCTTAGTTTTTAAAACTAGAAACCTATAGGCCGCACTGTTTTGTGCATACCATATAAATACACAATCGGTCGTTTTAAGACCTAATTTTCTTTTCTTAGTTTCAGGCAATCCTACTTTAACAAGACACCCCCACACTTTAATATATTTATAACTAGTAATATGATTCTTCTAAAGTTCATATGGTGTTTGTTCAGAAGATTTAGATGGAATCCTATTTAGGATATAACAAGCAGACAAAATTGCTTCTCCCCACATATTTGAGGGTAAGCCTGAACTATTTAACATGGCATTCATCATTTCTTTTAAAGTTCTGTTCTTACGTTCTGCTATTTCATTTTGTTCTGGTGTATAAGGAGCTGTAGTTTCGTGAATTATTCCATTCTTTTCACATAATTCTCTAAATTGAGAAGATTCAAATTCACCTCCTCTATCTGTTCTAAGTCTTTTAATTTTTATATTTAATTGATTTTCAACTTCAATTTTGTATTTATAAAAAACATATAAAGCTTCATCTTTGTTCCTTAATAGATATACTCTAGTGAACCTAGAGTAGTCATCTACAAAAGTTATATAATATCTTTTTCCTCCTCTAGACATGTGATTTCTAAAATCACCTAAATCATCTTTTTCCTCCTCTAAACATGTGATTTCTAAAATCACCTAAATCACTATGTATCAACTCTAATAGAACAGATGATCTTTCTATTTGTTTAAAGGGTTTTCTAATAAATTTTAATTCTACACATGTTTCACATTTTTCAAACTCTTCATTAGATATATTAGGTAATAAACCTAATCTTTTCATTTTCTTTAAAGATGTCACATTCACATGACCTAATCTATTATGTCATAGATAAAAAGGTTTAATGATATAAACAGAACTAGATGTTTTCTTATTATCATTGGATACATTTACAATGAATAAACCATCGCTACAGTACCCCTTACCAACAAAGGTTCCATTTTTAGTCATTACAAGCTTATCTGAATCAAATACTAATTTGACACCAGCCTTATTGAGGAGCGAACCAGAGACTAAGTTTCTTCTAATGTCAGGCACATGGAGGACATCATTTAACATTAGAGTCTTTCTAGAAGTGAGTTTCAGAAGTACTTTCCCTTTCCCTATAACTGGAGACGTTCTAGCATTTCCCATGAACATCTGTTCATCATCTCCTGATACTTGGTAGGAGGTAAACATGCTACGATTCTTGCACACGTGTCTAGTTGCACCAGTATCTAGCACCCACTCCAAGTTGTTTATAAGGAAGACTTCTAACACCACAGCCACTACTATGTCAGACTCATTGCCTATTTCTGTAAGATTAGCTTGCGGCTTATCTTTATTTTTCTTAAGCCTGAAGGTTTTAACATGATGCGCAGGCTTTCCACAATTGTAGCAGTTTCCCTTTTTCTTGAATTGATTGTTTGCATTCTTCTTTTTGAGCCTGCATTCATTTGCATAATGTCCAGGTTTGCCACAGTTATGACAGTTGCCCTTTTTCTTATTATTTGTCCGACTTGATTTCACAAGATTCGCTTTTGAATCTATCTCATTTTTATTTCCTTTTTGGTCCCTGATTCTATTGGCCTCCTCTATTCGTATGTGTACGATAGTGGTTTCCAAAGAAACACAGTTCTTCTTATGTTTCATTCTATTTTTATATTCTTTCCAGGAGGGCGGTAACTTTTCTATTAACGCTCCTGACAGAAACACTTCATCCAACTTAATTCCTTCTGTCGATAGTTCGTGAATTAGACTTTGAAAGTCATGAATCTGATTTGTGATAGATTTATCGTTTGTCATTTCATAGTGAAGGAAATTAGCAATTGCATGTTTCTTAGCGCCTGCATCTTCTAATATGTATTTCTTTTCTAAAGCAATCCATATGTCTTTAGCAGAGGCGTAAGAAGCATACACATCATATAATTCGTTGGATAAAGAGTTTAGAATATAATTTTTGCAATTATTTTCATCTGTTACTTCATTTTGATTTGCTAGATCTATAGTAAATGATTTAGATAAAATGTATGAAACTTTTAGAGTGGTAAGAGCGAACATCAATTTCTGTTTCCACCGTTTAAAGAATTGTCCAGCGAACGGTTCAATTTTGGCTAACTCAGTAGAAGCATTTACTGTTACTGTAGCCATAGTTTATGTAATTCAACAAATTCGATTTCAAGATTGTTAGATAATATGCTGAATTAAATAGACTATAAAATCGAGAACCAAAAAGGAAAATAAATTTAGAGAAAGAAAAACTTATTGAATTGAGTCGAGGCGTGACTGAGTCACTCGGCTTGAAATCGAATTTGCTCCTCTTGGACAGCGTCCCAAGTGCAACAGGTTTCCAAATCAATCGACCTCCAGAATACAACGACTATGACCCGGTCCCAGCGGTGCACTCACTATACACGGGCTCGAACCACTTGCAGTTTAATTCGAAAGTGCTGAGTTGACTCAGCAATGAACTCAGTAACAATGGTAAAACCGTATCAGAGAGAGTTTTATAAGACAGTATTTTTTCGTATTTTGAAACTGGAATCGGAAGTCTTTATATAGACTCCGAAATGGTGCATAAACACCCTTTACAAAAGGTTATGTCTGTTGGGTTTAAACCCAACAGGGGCGACCATCCGGAAGGGAAGCATCTCTCTAGTTTAAAACGAAAAGGCGCAAGTGCGAGTACACTCTCGCACATACAGTCCTGCGAGTACCCATACACACACACCCACGCGAGTACACTTACACCGCACCCGCGCCCAGCCCGTCCCGTCCCGTCCCGCACGCGGACACGGACTCGGCACGGCACGGCTCGCCTCGGCGCGCGCGCGTGTGTGTGGTTAATGGCATAGATTAGAGCTATTGGCATAGCCCCCCCACAGGACCAAATTCACATGCCCCCTGAAAGGGGCTCAAGCCCTATGCAAAAAGTCTATCATATAAACAAGAGAATTTCTCTTGTCAAATCCGATGTGGGACAAAACCAACACCTCAAAAACACCAAAATTTTAAATGTGGAGGGAAAATACCGAAATTTAAAAATTCAAAAATTTAATATTATTTTAAAATAAATACAACAGGCCCATGGTGTAGTGAGTTCTATAAAGCTAAACAAGTCCTAAAATAGCAAGGTTTGATAGGGCCAAACCTGTCCAAACCACTTTCAAACATGTTTTTCAAAGTTTTTATTGTCAGCAGCAAAACGAGGCAACCACGTAAACTCATGCAGTCAGAAACTAAATGGACTCTTGTGATTTTTAGGAGAAATCCATCTCATCCATTGATTTTCCAGCTCATGATAGGACATGAACCCAAAAATGAGATATACCCCACCTCAAGTGAGCCACTTGAAAAAGAGTAGTGAGGGAAATGCCCACGGTTGAAAACTTCTTTAGATTACACCGTAATGCATATCCATCTAGACCACTCATAAATTAATTTCCATTGAGACGATCTAATTAGCCCGATCTGAAAATTCACTGGCCCCACAAATGTTTCAATGGTGGACAACCAATCCGCACAATTTCTTATGATATAACCCACTTGAATTTTGAATCTCCCTTATTTTTAGACTCTTTTCTTAACATGAGCTATTAAGCTGGCAAGATGCATAAGGTAAATTTCTCACAAACATCACGGTGAACCCCACCTAGCTAGCTTCTGACCATAAGAACTTACTATGAGTATATGATTGCAGGCAATATCATGCTTTAGTGGGGCCCATCACTACCAATACTTCGTGTCAAATCAAATCCCACCACATCAGAAACCACGCCAACCCAATCCACCTGTAGCAAACTCAAAGAACAATCAATGGCTGACACAAAGTGCTCATGTCTATTGGACGCCGCTCATCTGGTGGGCCCCACAGGAAAACGTGGACTGAATGTGGAGGTTTGTAAATTAGGAAATGAATGAAAGAGAAACGATTGTGCGTGCACTCGTGCTTTTGAAATAACTGGAATTGCGTTGAGCCACAAGAACATATGGGACCGAATTCATGGAAGAATCGGATCCGATGATAGCATGTACTGTTGTTGTGGATGGCATTTTATAAAGTAAAAGAGGAATGTGACATGTACAATCTCTATACTGAATGAGATGTGTCTGCATCATCCGTCGTGTGTGATCACGATCGAACATTGCTCGTCCATACATATTTATCGGGTAATGGGGCCCACTCGTCCTCATTGGCTTCTAGTGACCCGACAATGGTAAGTAGACAACGTTCAACTGACGTTCTCTGCACTTGGCTTTATTTTCGGGTACACCACCTCTTGAGGTTCGTACGTCCGGTCATTTGTGACGTAAATGTCTATATGGAATTGATCTAAACCGTTCATTTGATAGGTTAAGTAGTGTGATTTCCATAATCCAAAAATCACAGTCTGTTAGCGTTATCAATTGGCCTTGCTTGGGCAAGGCCGAGGTCTGGATAAACCCAGCCTGCAAGTAAAACAATGGGCCTGAGACCGGCCATGACACGTGATGGACCCAAAACGAACAGTCCAAGCCCTGTTCGTGATGATAATGCATGGCCTAGGCCTCCTGCAGGCACACACTTTTGTGCTAGATCTGGACTGTTCATCAAGCGTGTCCCATCACGTATGATATATAATATAAATTCCTTAAAATACTACATGGGCTACCCGAGCCGACAGGCTCTTAAATGAAACCCAAGCGCGGTATAAATAGGCAAGGCCCAGCAGGCCAGTGCGGCCATCGACGAACGCGAATCGCGTCCTACCCCTGCCCGTCTCCAGCTGGGAACGGGCAGGGGCTCCGAGTGCCCACCGTGATGTATGAGTTTTATCCACACCGTCCATCCATTTCTAAATGGAAGTTTATATAACAGAATGGAATTTATACTGATAAAAGACATATATGGACCACACAATGAGGATTAAACTCTTGCCGTTGAAGTCTTCTTGGGGGCCACGGAAGTTTTAGATCGAACTGATATTTATTTATTTTCCTTCATCCAGTTCTATATTACTTTACGAATAGTTTGGATGGCAAATAAACATAAAGGTGGGCCCTAGGAAAATTTCAACAGCAAGCAGCAATATCACCGATTCTTCCTGTGGTGTGGTCCACTTGAGCCTTGGGTATGTCTAAATTCTGGTTCTCTTTCATGAAATTCCACGAAGAAATGGATGGACGGTGTGGATGAAACCTATACATGACAGCACTTGGAGCCCCTTACCGTTCCCAGTAGGAGACGGGGGTAGGACGCAATCCGCGTTCGCCATCGACAAACACTACTATTTGAGGAATCTCAATGAGTGGAATAAAATGGAAATTAAATGATAAAACTCCGCACGGTTCGTCCGATGGGGAACGCTCCATTATTAGATGGTTAGGATTGTCTAATCAACGTGATTTTTCATTAGTGGGCAATAACCGGTGGGGTCCGCTGGGTACCTGACTCTGATCACCGTACACAAGTGAGACATGTATGGTGCACGATGTGGAGGGTACAAACGCGACGTGGTTCCAGGGGCAGTGTATCAACTCCCTCTCAAAGAGTAGCTAAAAGAGAGATGCTGACATGCCAATGGGACTAGTTGCCTGATGCGCCCGCTCATTATGCAACCCCAGAGTCCATATCTGCTGGTACGAATCAAGCTTAGCCGCTCATCTGGTGGGCCACACCATGTGGGCAAATATTCGGGATAATATTGCAAAAAAATGCACCATATCATATTTATTGCGAATTATCTCAATATTTTCTAAATCTCCGCAAATTATATATCGAGATACATAGTTAAAAAAAATTAAGCAATTTATTATTCATATATATATATATATATATATATATATATATATATTAATTTGATATTATTTTTAAATTTAAAATAAATAAATTTAAATAAAAATACCTTCATCTATGTTTTAGAGATAATGTCCGAAAAGTGCACCTAGAAAGTGATGCCGACCATGCAAGTATGTTTGAAAGTTGATTGGCCACTTAAGTAGGGCGTGGCTACCGTAGATGCACCTGACTGTGGGGCCCACCATGATGCATATGCCTTATATCCACGCTGCTCATCCATTTTAAGAGCTCCTTTTAGTACAAGATTCAAAACATGAAATAGATACAAATCTTGATTGAATACCCAACGTTAAAAACTTCTTAATCCTGTGGTATAGTGTAGTGTCTGGTTCACATAAGATTTGGATCTGCTTTACTTTCGAGATCATGCCATAAGATGATCTGTCCAAACGTATGGATAAGGTACATGTATCATGGTAGGCCCACGGTCAAAAATCTACTAAAGCTGTCTCCACTAGATGAGTTTATTTGATAGTGACACATGGTCCAATCAAACCCTACTTAATTGAGTCACCAAAGAGCATATGGCTGAACGGATCGCTAGGTAATCTCTCTTTTTTTTTTTTTTGAGAAACCATTTCCTCCAATTCCCAAGCATCCAAGTACCATGAGCGGGAATCTCAACCTGGTTTTTGCAAGAGAACAGACGCTGAGAAGTGGGTGTGTTCACAGAAATATTGGGATGCACTGGTTACATTCTCTATTGCAACACAGCCCAGCAGTGGTTAGAGAAGCCTATGGATAAGAGTGGCAATGGGCTGAGCTAGTAGCAAGCCCCAGCCCCAGCCCCTAATCGGGCTAAGAAGGCCTTAGCACTAGCCTAGGATTTATAGGACCGAGCAAGGCCTGGGCTGGCCATTTGAGGATAGATGTGATCAAAGTTTTAAAATACTCTAAACTTAGGAAATATATTGTGGTATTTCATTTATTCCAGGAGTGTCCATAATATAAATGATTTGAATCATATAAACATTATCTCGAATTTAAAAATACTTTTAAATTATGAAAGTATATTAAATGAGACAACTTACAAATATTTTCAAATCATTCATTCTCTTATACGATATAGTGACCCACTCAATGATTGGAGGGGACCAATGGGCTATCATTGCCCTAGCTGGGCCAACCTAGACTCCAGACCTAATTTTCAAGCCCAGGCTCAGGATAATTTAGGGGCCCAAATCTTGGCCCTACGGGGCTATCTCTACCCATGTACAGAATTAGTGGCTGTTGATTACTGAGAACCCTCCATCTGGGTCCTGTTTGGATGCGTCCATGATCAAAAGGGAAACGGATTGGCTACTCCCCCTGCCACCAGCCAATGGCTGGTGGTCGGTGCTCTATGGCCCCACCGTTATGAATGTGCTTCATCCATGCTGTGCTGTCCATCTGTTTATCTATATCATTTCACAGCATGAGACAAAAATGAGATATATACATATCTCAAGCGGACCACATTAAAGGAAACAGTATTGAATGAACGTCGACCATTAAAAACTTTTTGGAGGCCACAAAAGTTTTGGACCAACCTTATCTTTGTTTTTTCCATTGATTTGGGTCTGTATGATCTAATCAACAGATTTGATGTCAAATAAAAGTACTATATGACCTAATCAACAGATTTGATGTCAAATAAAAAGTACAGTGGGCCTTCCGAGGATTTTAATGATGGATATCCAGTCACTATTGTTTTCCTCTGGTGTGCTCCACTTAGATTTATATCCCTCTAATTTTTTATATCAAGTCTTAAAATGATCTGTAAAAATGGATGAACGGAATGGATGAAACACATCCATCATGGTGGGGCCCACACAGCACCGACCATCAGCCACTGGGCTAGTGGCCAGGGGCGTAGCCAATCCGTTTCCGCTTAAAAGACTCTTTAACACGACTTGTCCTGTTCTGCATCCTGTAATGATTTGCCCAAGTTGGGTTGTGGTATGGATGGAGCTGGATCGGTTCCATCTGAGTCTGAGTCAACTCGGACGAGTCATTTTCTCTCCATATCAGATATCTGGATGATCTGTTTAGTTATTCCATTGCAGCTATTACGTACGGGCCTGCCTTCTGACACAACATATTCTTTCGTACAAGCGCTCATCTTGCGACTCTTGTTATATATGATACTCAGGCGGCATATGAGGCTTGATACGCAGGCACCCGAAAATTGTACACTTGGCATAAATAAACTCGAACAATCCTAACCTCTGATCAGTGGGCAATTGTTCGTTGAAATAAGACTGTTACATTAGGTCTTTGAAATCCCACTACGGCGTGAGTGTGTGGGTGGGGTGTGTATGCGTGTGAAAAAAAAAAGAGACCGTTGGATATTTTTATTCTTAACAGCCGATAAACGTCCGCCATTCAACAAGCGAAATGTTCGGTTCATGATACATATATATTTGGAAAGTGTACTTTGACTTGTATGCCACGTATTCAATTTCGAAGAGCCTGCGTATCATCTATCACCCTCTGCCAGAGCATCAAATGTTTTCTCTTTTCCGATTCGGTAGCATACTATCCATTAGCGTTGTATACGAGGAACGTACGTACATAAATCCAAACCATGGGATTTTTTTTATTGATTTTGGACAAACCGACTGTTTTCTATTTTAACCGTCCATCCATCTCATGCCCACCAACCGGCCAGCTAGGATCATCAATTTAATGAGATTCTTGGGTGGTGGGCCATCCAAAGTGGCCGTTGGCACGCATCCATACTATACGCATATTGGCTATTTGTATCGTCCCAATACTGCTATTTCTTTTTTACACCACAGAAACAAGAGTTAGAAAAGAAGCGTTGCAAATACAGCTGAAAAACATGTGGGCTTTTTCCATCCTTCATGCCATTTGAACAGTGGACCCCACCCAATTTCCTTTTCTTCAAATCTATGGGCCCATTCTTTAAACCAATGGCCCCCCTCACAATAACTTCTTTATTGCGTACATCCACTACATAATCAAGCAAACCTGTTTAACATCAACGGCCAAGAAAGTGTTCTTAGTAAAAAATAAACATTTTTCTTACAATTAGGACCATCCATCTGATGGGTCCTATGGATTCGGATTGTGTATGAGTAATTTAGTACGCTAAGGGGTACTGAGTTGACGTGGCATGATCTTATTGGCTCTAAGATGTGGGGCTGCTTCCCTCCTCCAACCACCAAAACAAACACCACTAGGATGTGGGGCCCAACGAAGGAAACGTTGGAGGATCTACCGCTCCTCTGGTAGAAATTGGACTGCACACCGAGTTACTCGGTAGGGTTTTATCGTATAGAGTAAACTTAGTTGGGCCCACCTTGAATGAAAGTGGTCTATCCACACCGTCCATTAGTTTTTACAGCTAATTTAAGGCGTTCAGTTCAAAATTTAAGCATATCCAAAGATAAGTAGATCATACTACAAGGAACAGTAAGAGTAATGATTTCTACCATTGAAACCTTGCTAGGCCATACAATGATTTTTACCTGTTCATGATATCATGAAGACATGGACGAAGGGAAAACATAGATATAAGCTTGATCCAAAACTTTTGTGACCCTAAGAATTTTTCAACGGTAGACATTCAATTCACATTGTTTCTATAGTGTGGTCCATTTAAACTTTATATATGATTCATTTTTAGGCTCTTCATTGAAATTATATGGTAAAATAGATGAATGGAGTGGATAAGATATATAAATCAAGGTGAATGTCACATGAACGTCTAATCAGCACGATAAGCCTAATGAGTTATCTGGTATGCAATGGAAGCGGATTGCATACCGAGTAAACTTTGTGGCACCGCTGTCATGAATTGTATTCAATCCGTCCATCTCTTTTACCACATAATTTTATAGCTTTAACTCAAAAATGGAACATATCCAAACTTCAAATGGATCACACCATGAGAAACTGTGTGAATTGAACATCCACCTTTGAAAAATTCTTGGACAACCAAAGTTTTAGATCAAGCTAATATTTATGTTTTCCCTTCATCCATGGTTATCTGATCTTATGAACATGTTGGATGACAAATAAACGTCATTGGAGGCCTTAGAAAGTTTTCAACCTTGAAAATCAATATTTCTACTTTTTCCTATGGTATGGTCTACTTAAACTTCGTATACGCATGAATTTTGGGTTTAACTCCTAAAATGATTTGAAAAAATGAATGGACGGCATGGATAAACCACATCCATTTATGGTGGGCCCAACGGAGTTTACTACAATATGATCCTATTGGAGTTACTCAGTACGCAAATGGATTTCCCGCTTGGACGGCAATCCATCTGCAGGGCTCCGTGGGGTCCATTGTGATTTAAGGATTTTATCCACACTGTTAGTAACTTTTTTTGGATAATTTTACTATATGATCTAGAAAATTAAGTAGATTCAAATCTCCAATAGACCAAATCAAAGTAAGCAGCAGTAATAACAACATCCACCATTGAAAACTCTCTAAGGACCACTATAATGTTTCAACTGTGGAAATTATTATTCCCAATGTTTCGTGTTCCATGGTCCACTTGAGCATTGGAAATGATTCAATTTTGGTCTCAACCATTAAAATATACTTAAGAAATGGATAAAAGGTGTGAATAGATCACATCCATTTACAGTGGGCTCAACAAAATTTACTTAGCACCATTGAAACCTCTCCAAGCCGCAGTAGATCTTTCTACATTCCCTCCTTACACGGAAGAGAGAGAAGCGAATGACGCATTTGGAGGAGGGAAGCGGCCCCACATGTTAGATCTAATTGACTCTTGTCACGTCAACTCCGTACCTCTTAGCGTACTGAGTTACTCAGTACACATTCCAATTCCGAGTCCTACTAGGATGGTGGGGATGGAAACGGATTGGCTACTCCCCTGCCACGAACCCCATGGTTAGTGGTCGGTGCTCTATGGGCCCTACCATGATGTATGTGTTTAATCCATTCCGTTCATCTATTTTTAAAGATCATTTTAGGGCTTGATCCCAAAGATGAGAAGGACATAAATCTCAAGTGTATCACACCACAGGAAAACAATAGTTATTGGATATCCACAATTAAAATCCTCCTAAGGCCTAATGTACTGTTGATTAGGTCATACAGGTCTAGATGGATGGAAAAAACAAAGATCAGATTGATCCAAAACTTTTATGGCCCCCAAAAGTTTTTTAATGGTCAATGCTCCTTCAACACTGTTTCCTGTAATGTGTTCCACTTGAGATTTGGATATACCTCATTTTTTGTCTCCTACCATAAAATGATTTGGAAAAATAGATGAACAGCATGGATGAAACATATACATTATTTTAGGGCTCACAAAGCACCAACCATCAGCCATTGGCCGATGGGAGGGTGAGTAGCCAATCCGCTCCCGGTGGGGAATCCCACTATGATGTATATGTCCATTCATATCATTTTAGGACTTTATCACAAAAATGGGGCAGATCTAAAACTCAAGTTGACTACCCCATAGGAAAACAGTAATTGAATTTCTACCATTAAAAACCTTCTAGGCCCATTGTAATATTCATTTGACATTCAACCTGATTAGATAATACAGACCTGAATGAAGGGAAAAATCAAATATCAACTTGACCCAGAACTTTTGTGGCCTCGAGAAGTTTTTAATGGTGGGCATTCAGTCAACCCTGTTTTCTATGACGCCACACACTTAAGATTTGGATCTATCTCATTTTGAGGCTCATACCATAAAATTATCTGTATAAATAGATGGACAGCGTGGATGAAGCACATAAATCATGGTGGGGACCACAAAGCACCGACCACTACCAGTAGCCACTGGCTACTGGCAGCGTAAGCAGCCAAACTGCGTCCTGGTAGATCAATGGCCACAAGAGTACAAGTGGCAGGTAAATGTATCAATCGGCATCTTCCATCTAGTGGGCCCTACTATGCATGGCGAATCACTAAGGATACACAAAGACCACACGATTCTATCAATCTGGTCTGTGGCCTTTGAAAGCAAAACTAGTTAACGGCCAATATAAGGTATTAAAAATGAAGGGAAAATGAGGGATGAGATTGTCTGATGAGATTGTCTGATAAGATAGGTGTGATTTTCGAAAGACAGGCCATCTGTGCTTGGGACCACTAGATCAGCGGTCCTGATTGACACCTAACACTGCCACGTCTACTGTAGAGGGATGGCTCTTACATTATTCCATCTCTTGCTCACCCAAGAAATTATCAATAAAACCATGCATCATTCTATGATGCAAGATGGTGTAGTCGACACGTGAGTGGTTCGATCGTCAACTTAAAACACGTTCATTTGGTGGGCCCCACAACTCCACTTTGAACTGTGCATGGCCCCTTATACTCGTGGATGAGATTATTCTAACCATAGACATGGCAGTTGAATATGTTCCCACGTCTCTCTCTCCGTTCCATTTCAAGCATCTTAGATTATCTGATCAAAGGAACTTTCAGGACATTTGCAATCCAAGATCTTTGTGGGGTCCATGTGGGCAGTCGGTATCATCGTCGGATCTAATCAAGGCAAGCTACTAGTCGCAGGGCTGATTAAAATTAACAGATATGAAGGTTAGTGGACCTGATTTCCTCACCGTTGATCTTCGAAATGACATGAGAAACTCTTTGACGGCAATGACTGCACCCCATGTTAGCGCTCATCACAATCACCTGAACCTGAGTTATATGATATAAAATCAGGGTCAACCTTTTCTCCGTGACGAAAACTTTGATACTCTGGCAGAGTGTGATAGATGATATGCAGGGACTTAGAAATTACATAGAAATTGCAATAGTTGTATACAAGTGGGTCAATCTAAACTGCCCAAATAAATTACGTGATGCTCATCTATCGCAAACCAAAATTGCAATGTTTGTGTGAAATTTACTATGTCCATTGGTTTTGCCCGCTCGTGTTAAGACATGAACCTAAAAATGAGGTAGATCCAAAACTTAAGTTGGGCCACAAGAAACAGTGGAAATTAAGTGTCCATAGTTCAAACATTCATTGGGTCACAGAAGTTTTGGATTATGCTAATATTTTTATGTTTTAAGTTCATCTAGTGGTAATGGCCTTATGAATGGTTTTCAATAACATAGAAAAATCACTGTAGACTCTTGAGAAGGTTTCAAAGGCTAAAGATTTTTCTTGCCACTTTTCCTGTGGTGTAGCCCACTTGAATTTTGGATCTACCTTATTTTGGGCTCATGTCTTAATATGGACTGAAAAAACAGATGGACAGGGTGAATTTCCCGCAAGTATCACAGTCACTTAGCTTCTGACTGCAGGAGTTTAGGATGAAGCTATCGTCATCCTTAAAGTATTGATTTCCCCGCTAGTGGATTAATCTATGTTAATTGGACAATTAAAAATGAGAAATATCCGACGCTATATTTCAACAAACAAGTGTCCACAAATAAAAGGTTGGCATCATTCACTTGATCTCATTTTTGGACCGTGACTTAGCAACAGTGAGTTCAGTAATTTAGCCATGCTAATTTGAGTTAATTTATACCACGCGTAAAAATTTTGAGTGCTTAAGCATCAAGCACATCCTCTACCATAGTATCAAATAATGCCGATGTGGTAGAGTCTATGGGTTTCAAAAATGAGGTCATGGCTTGAGTATCCATGTGGTGTGTGCATGTCAGTTTTGTTTAAGAAATAAAATAAAATAAAATAAAATAAAAAAACCCATTTTTTCTGGGTACACCGATGACCCACCAGCACCGTATTTGGGCCTGAACTCTAGCCCGTGTATTGAAACTGGGCCTAAATTTCAGCCCAATTCATAAAGTAATCAGAAGGCCTTCATAGGCCCAACCAAACCTGAGTTCAGGCCCATTAACTGTGTCGTGTAGAGAGGCCGGTGCCCTGGGCCTGAATATCAGGTCTGATGAGTTAATAGTCCAGGCTTCAGTCTCAATTTCAGGCCGTAAACAGGAATTTTCGGTACAAGCTTTATCTGGTCCAAATCAGCCCCTTAGGAATCGTTCCACAACTGGGATGATTGCCCCTTCTATCCGATCACTTGGTAATCCACACCCTTCATCCAGAAAGACCCACCAGAGATGGGTCACTTTGCAAAAATTTTACTGAACGGCAATCCTTACTGTCCACGCAAAGGCAAGTTGGAAACAATGGCCCATATTCCACACATGTGGAGGTGAGGATCTCTAATTAATGGCCCATATTCCACACATGTGGAATTGAGGATCTCTAATTGGTGGGGATTTCACCATGTGGGCCACCACCATGGGACCTTCTAGATGACCAATGTAGATCGCTATGTGGTGGGAACACAAGGTGCGAGCCTTTGATGGGAGGGAAACCCAACAGCACAAAACTTTTTACTACCGTCTGTGAATTCCCAAAGAAATCTCAGCTTTCGTCAAGCAGCTCAGCCCTCCAAATTACTTTAATTCAAATGTCTCCTTTAATTCAAATGCCTTCTCATATTAATCTGATTTACAATTTCTAAGTGCCCACGTATCAAGTGTCACACAGCCATAGCATCAAAGAACTTCCATTTACTTTTACAGTTTGAAAAGAGAAAAGTTGAGGCGTCGTGTCGTGTCGTGTCAGTCACTCGGCTAAGAGCGCGTTTGGATGTACCGCAAATAACGATACAACAGAGAGAATAGCTTATCAGTTCAACTTCCTCCAAACAATTCAGGCAGGAAACCGTACGAATGGGATTCGCTCTTTCCGATTTTATGCCGGACCCGACTACCCGCACAACATACTCAAGTTCTGCCGGACCCGACTAAAATCATTTCCAATTCTATGTTGATTTCAAAAGAAACAGAAATTCAAAATCAAATAAAAGATGAGAAGCGCTTACAGTAGGCAGCGTGAGATTCTCTGCGCATCTCAGCGCTTGATGGGTTACTACCTCCATTCTCGAGCTTGGAAAACCTTCTTGCGAGCGTGCTTTTTTCTGTTTTTTGTAGTAAAAAATCTCTATCTTTAAGAGGAGACTTTCCTCTTTCTATTGGTAGCGTTTGGGGAGTGAATTCCTCTCGTCGATGTATCTTATGCATCCGACGTTTTGAAAGATTGCCATGTAAACATCAGCTGGCCGCCGCTCGCTTTTCATTGGACAATGGCAAGAAGGTCGAAATTACCCTTTTTAAAATGGAATGTGAGGTGTGTGAGATCCACTCCGTCCATCATTTGGACCAGCTGATTTTAGGACGTGAGTACAGAAATCAAGCGGATCCAATGCTTTAAGTGTGTCGCGTTGAAGGAAACAGTTCGAAAGGAGACACCTACAAAGGGTCGTGCAAAAGCATCTCGCAGGAAGTTACTGCACAGGGAACCTAGGTGGGGCACACCGTGATGTTTGTGAGAAATCCACTCCGTCCATATGTTTGGTGAGATCACTATAAGACTTAATGAAAAAAATGAAATGTATCCATTACTCAAGTGGGCTGAAAACGTGAGGATTGAACGTCCACAGTTGAAATATTCGTGGGGCCACAGAAATTTTGAATCAGCTTATATTTGTGTTTTTAAGTTCATCCCAGTATGAATGACGTTACGAACCGTATGGATGGAATGTAAAGATCAATGTCGATCCAGAGACGTTTCAACGGTAGGAATTTTCCTATCCACATTTTCCTTTACAGTGCGGCTCACCTGAGTATTGGATCTTCTCACTTTTGGCTTTAGATCCTAAAATGAGATCAAAAAACGGATGGGTGGGGTGGATTTATAACAAATATCACGGTTGGCCCACCTCGGTATCCAGCACAGGATCTTCCGGCGAAAGCTTTCCGAGGAAATCCGCGTCCCTTGTTTCCCTGTGTATTTACCGTTACCTGTGGTTCATCTGACTTAAAAAATACTTTTTCTAACGGTAAAACCGAAGATGCTGCTAAATATTATGTGGGGCCCACCGTGATGTATGTAGATTATCCACACCGTTCATCCATCATGCCTAATGAGTTTAGGGCATGAGCCAAAAAATGAGTAGATTTAAAGTTCAAGTGAACCACACTATAGGAAAAATAGATTCGAACACTCACCATTAAAATTTTCTTGGCCCACTGTTTACTTTGGTGTGGGCCACTTAAATGTTAGATTTGCTTCTTTCTTCGGCTCATGTGTCAAAAGATTTTGGTGAAATGAATGTACAACACAGATACGTTGTATATATGATGATGGGGCCAGTAAATTTATGCCAGTCATTTCAGGTTTTTTTTCAAGCAACAATACCATCGTAATTTCAAAACAGTGTAGAAAGCTATATAACAGCTGTGGGGACGTGTGGTGTGAAGACGGCCACTGACGGTCCAAAGTTGTATGAATAGTTAAAAGGAGATCAAAGTTATATAGGCCCCACTGTGATGTATTTATTATATCTAAACCGTTCATCTATTATTAGATATTATTTTTAAGCATTATCCAAAAAATGAATCATATCCAAAGATCAACTGGACCACACCACAAATAGCAGCGAAGATAATAATTTTCACTATTAAACAATTCATAAGGCCTATCGTAACGTTTATTATCCATCGTATCTATCCATAAGGTCACAAAGGCCTAAATTAAAAGGAAAAACAAATTTCATATTGATCCAAAACTTCTGTGACCCTCAAAAGGGTTTCAATTGTAGATGTTCAATACCCCCTTGCTTTTTGCAGAGTGGTCAACATGATGGTTAGATCTGTGTTATTTTTCGTCTCAAGCCTTAATACGATCTCGAAAAATAGATGGATAGTTAGGATATAACACATATCTCATAATCAGACCCACATAACTTACTGATGTTAATATAGTAGTTATATAGCTGTTGTGAGGTACACTAGCCAAATCTGCTTCCATAATAATTGGCAATTCATAGGGGCATTTACACTGAATTTGAAAAATCAAACTGGCATTCTAGTTTGATTTTCCAAATTGGATTGGCTACTCCCGTGGAAATTGGATTGCGTACTGAGTTACTCAGCACGATCTTATCATACTGAGTAAATTCAGTTGAGCCCATCTTGAATGTATGCGGTTTATTTATGCCATCCATTCAGTTTTCATATAATTTAAAGGGTTGAGCCCAAAATTGAAGCATATTCAAAGATTAAGTGAATTATACCATTGGAAACAGTATGGATAATGATTTCCACCATTAAAACATTTTTAAGCCCCTCAATAATGTTTATTTGTCATCCAACCTGTTAATGAGATCATAAAGGGAAAACAAAAATATAAACTCGATACAAAACTTTCGTGGCCCTTAAGAAATTTTCAACTGTAGACATTTAATTTAACTCTTTCCTATAGTGTGGTCCATTTGAACATTGGGTATGGCTCATTTTTGGGATCAAGCACTAAAATTATCTGTTAACATAGATGGACGGAAAGGATAAAGTATATAAATCATGGTGGAACTAAAAAAGCATACTCAACACGCTAAGCATAGTAAATTACTCACTACGCAATCGGCTTTCACTCCCATGCCACCAGCCGGTTGGTGCTCTATGGCCCTCACCATAATGTATGTGTTTCATCCTTGCCGTCCATCTATTATTGTTGAAAATCAGTGGTTTTAAAAATAATAAAAATGAAAATTCAAAATTTTTCAAAATTTCAGGATTTTTTCGCCAAAATACTTTTTGAATTTTTTGAATTAAAATGTGTGGTGTGTGTGCTTTGTCCCACATCGGAAATGTAAAAAATAGTTTTGTGGTTTATATGAGATGTTAAGGGTATTCTTAATTGGAGCTTTTTGGAGGAGATGAAAATCGGGTTGCGTGTTCCAGTGCAAGCACTGAAACACACGCATGCGCGCTCGCGCTCGAGAGTGGGCAGTGAGGCAGTGTGGCTATAGTAGCACTAGATGGCACACTTTGCACTTCGATCGCGGTGCGATGGATTTATTGCGATGAGTCTGGTCAGAGCCTTAAGGCGGTATGGATCTGAAACGAGCCTGGGTTTTATAGGTGACTGAGAACGATCGGATCTTAAATCCGAAACGTTCAGCAGTTTCAAAAAATGGCTCTATACCTTGAAAGCCAAACAGTCTGAAAACAGACGGGCCATGATGATCCAATGGTCAGATCCTTTGATCCGACGACCAGAAACATTTGTGATTAATGGACAACGGCCAAAAATATTTTTCAAACGTTCTGGACCATTGATTACAGCCTAACAACGGTCCACTACCTGATGCCTATATAAACTGGACCATTCCAATCTGATTTCATCATCTCACCACACCTCTCTCTCCCATCAAATCAAATACGAGAAATAACTCCATCATAGAATACTGTGATCATCTCTACCGTCTAAATCTGTCAGAAGAGATCTACCGCGTTAAATTGTTCCATAATGGACCTATTGTGATTGTTGCACGCTGGATCCAGATAAAGCTTGTCTTATCCTAGAAGTAATTCACCTGTAACCCATCAGCAGTTGATAAGGGGGCGAATTACGCTTTAAGGACAACGTATTTTATACGTGATTCAGCCTAGTGAAATTGTTATTTTCAATTATTTATTTTTTACATTTTCAGTGTATCCAAACCTAGATTCATAACAAGCTTAAAGCATGATTAGATGGACACCGAAAGTGTTGCATCAATCAAATTGATGACCAGGATCTGATCTGATTGGACTGATTTGATGGTTCAAATTTCACTAGATACCAAGACAAGCTGAAATTCTTGCTGACCGCTCTGAAAATCTTTTACATCCTGGACTCGACTTTCTAGCCTCAACCTAAAGCAAAAGACACTGATACTCCAGAACAGGTTGCTGCTAGTATCAAGCGACAAGAAGATGAACTGTTGTGTCGTGGCCACGTCTTCAATGCTCTCTCTGATCGGTTGTACGATTTGTACATATGGACCACATCAGCTAAAGAAATATGGAGCGCACTGGAATACAAACACAAGGCTGAAGAGGAAGGTACACAAAAATTTCTAATTGCCAGGTATTTCGACTTCACGATGGTAGACAATCTACTGCTGCTTGTCCAAATCCAAGAACTGAAGCTTATTGTAAATAAAATAAAAGCCATACAAATTAATCTTCCTGAATCCTTTCAAGTCGGAGCTATAATCGCAAAATTGCTTCCGAGCTGGAAAGATTACAGAAAGAAACTACCGCATAAATTCAAAGAGTTCACCCTAGTACAAATCCAGAAGCATCTTCATATTAAAGAAGAATCCCGTAACCGAGACAAAAAGGATGATACTAATGGTGCATCCTTATCCAAGGTGAACGCAGTAAAAAGGTCATCCCAAAATAATAAAAAAACTGATTCCCTTAAACCTAACAAAGATCAAGGGAAATTCAAGAAAATCCAAAAGAAGAAAAATGATAAACCTAAGGGAGCTTGTTATGTCTGCGGCAAGACAGGGCATTTCGCCCGAGTCTGTAGGGACCGAAAAAAGCCTAAGAAAGAGGCTAATGTAGTAGACGATGAAATCGTAGCCATTGTCACAAAAGTGAACTTAGTTCAAGAGAAAATTCCTGGTTGGTGGTATGATACAGGTGTCACAGTACATGTATGCAATGATCGATCTGCCTTCAAAAACTATGAAAACGAGACCAATGGTCAGGAGGTTCAAATGGAAAATGAAGGACGATCGAAAGTTGTAGGCAAAGGAACCGTGGAATTACTCTTTACCTTTGGAAAGAAAGTAATTCTGACCAACGTACTGCATGTCCCAGACATAAGGAGGAATCTTATCTCAAGGGATCTCTTAAGCAAGCCTGAGATTAGGGTTGTGTTTGAATCAGGTAAGCTGATCTTGTCTAATAATGAGAACTTTGTGGGTAAGGGATATGCTTGTAATGGGATGATCAAATTATCTTTGAATAAAAAGAATTCTTTTGCTTAAATGATTGAGTCTGTAACGCTATGACATGGTAGACTAGCCCATATTGGCTACAGTACCATAAAACTCATGGCTAAGACGGCCTAATATCATACAATGATAATAACAAAGATAAATGTGAAGTATGCATACGATCTAAAATAATCAAGAAACCATTCCCTAGTGTTGAGAGATCATCTGAAATATTAGACCTAGTGCATACCGACATATGTGAACTAAATGGCGTTCTTACCCGTGGAGGTAAAAGGTACTTTATAACGTTTATAGATGATTGTTCAAGATATGTGTATATATATATATCTGTTAAAATCGAAAGATGAAGCATATAATGCATTTAAGATCTATAATTCTGAAGTAGAAAATCAGTTAGACAAAAATATTAAAATCCTTCGTAGTAACTGAGGGGGAGAATATTTCTCTAATGACTTTTCTAACTATCGTGAAGAACACGGCATAATACATCAATGTATAACACCTTATACACCACAACAAAATGGTGTAGTAGAGAGAAAAAATAGGACATTAGTAGAAATGGTCAACTTAATGCTAATACAAGCACAATTGCCATTAAACCTATGGGGAGAAGCTCTGTTACCTGCATGTCATGTTTTAAACCGAATTCCATCTAAGAAAATCAAGACCTCTCCATACGAAATATGGAAAGGAAGAAAATCAAACATATGGTATCTTAGAGTGTGGGGGTGTCTTGCATACTGCAGAACACCAGATATTAAAATAAGTAAATTAAGACCAAGAGCTATCAAGTGCGTCCTTGTAGGATATGCACAACATAGTAAAGCCTATAGACTTATAGACTTAGACTCCAATATAATCATAAAGTCTAGAGATGTATAGTTCTTTGAGAGTTCTGTATTCACAGAGAATAAGAATACTAAGATTCAATCTCCTAATGAAACTATACTAGAAACACAGATAGAAGAGAAAACTCCTAGTGAACCTCGTAAGAGTCAAAGAGCTAGAGTAGAAAAGAGTCTTGATCCTGATCAAATAGACTCTCAGCGACTCTCTTTTCATCTAGTTGAGGGTGATACAGAGAAGGTTCTTAGGAAAATACGTATGGTTTTGACTATAGAAGATGAATCTAAAACCTTTAGTGAAGCTATGTCTTCAAGAGACTCCGCCTTTTGGAAAGAGGCCATCAATGATGAAATGGATTCCATAATATCTAACTAAACATGAGAATTGGTAGATCTACCTCCAGATTCTAAACTAATAGGATGTAAATGGATATTTAAG
The DNA here is from genome assembly GCA_037074715.1 of Magnolia kwangsiensis. Lineage (NCBI taxonomy): Eukaryota > Viridiplantae > Streptophyta > Magnoliopsida > Magnoliales > Magnoliaceae > Magnolia > Magnolia kwangsiensis. The sequence goes on along the minus strand of CM073576.1, from coordinate 17,023,199 downwards.
AAGAAATATCACACAAATGGTACAATTTAAACCTTTAAAGCAAGATTAGTTGCTAAGGATTTTTGACAGAAAGAAAGAATCGATTATTTTGACACTTATTCTCCGGTAGCTCGAATAACATCGATTAGGATCTTATTCGCTCTAGCATCCATACATCATCTTCATATCCATCAAATGGACGTGAAGACCAGCATTCTTGAATGGTAATCTCGATGAGGAGGTTTACATGGAACAACCAGAAGGGTTTGTTCTACCAGGAAATGAAAGAAAAGTATGTAGACTTGTTAAGTCTTTGTATGGATTAAAACAAGTACTAAAACAGTGGCATAATAAATTTGATTCTAAAGTTCTGTCTTATGGTTTTGAACATAATATTGCTGATAAATACATATATTCAAAAGTATGTAATAATTATATTGTAATCATATGCTTGTATGTAGATGATATATTAATAATCAGTAATAAAATGGAAAGTGTAACTGAAACCAAAAAGTTTCTCTCTTCAATTTTCAAAATGAAGGATCTTGGACAACTTCATACCATATTAGGTATCAAAGTTAAAAAATATAGTGGAGGTTTTGCATTATGTCAGTCTCATTATATTGAGAAAATAATAAACAAGTTTAATCACTTGAAAATTAAAGAGGCAAAGACCCCGTTTGATCCAAGTATCAAGTTAAAATAAAACAATGGAAGAGCAGTTGCACAACTAGAATATGCTGGTGCTATAGGCAGTCTTATGTATACAATGCAATGCACAAGAGTAGATATAACATACGTTGTGAGTAAACTAAGCAGGTTTACGAGTAATCCAAGTGTTGAACACTGAAAAGCAGTAAGTAGAGTTCTAGGTTATCTTAAAGAAACCAAAGAACTAGGACTATTTTACTCAGAATTTTCAGTAGTGTTGGAAGGATATACCAATGCAAGTTGGATATCGAGTGCAGGGGACAACAAGTCTACTACAGGGTGGATATTCACTCTAAGAGGTGCAATAGTATCTTGGGAATCCAAGAAACAAACATGCATAACGCATCCAACTATGGAATCTGAGTTCATAACTTTAGCCGCTATAGGCAAAGAGGCTGAGTGGTTGAGGGATCTTCTATTAGAAATCTCATTCTATGCGAAGCTAATACCGGCTATTTCACTTCATTGTGATAGTGAAACCACTCTAGCAAGAGCCTATAGCGGTACTTATAATGGGAAGTCTAGATACATAAGTTTGAGACATGATTATACAAGGCAATTGATTTAAGATGGAATTATTGCGATCTCATATGTAAAGTCAAGTAATAACTTGTCTGATCCTTTTACTAAACCTCTGACGAGAGAGGTAGTAAGGACAACATCTAGAGAAATGGAGTTGAAACTCTTTCTCAAAGTTTCACCAGTGAAAGAAACCCAACCCTAAATTAGAAAATCTCTAAATTTCGGATTTAATGGGTAACAATAATTCACTGATAAGTGAAAAGTTTCGGCACTAAATAAATCAATAACCTCATCCAGGATGATAGTGTTGGTCGTTATGAAAGAGGAATGAGTATTAAACTCTTAATGAAATCCAGTCAAACAGGACAAGTGTTTTAACGGAAACACTGGAAGGATTTCACCTATGTGAACGTAGAAGTGGTGACGCTTCTCATGAGAGCTAGAGTTATCTTGGGATCGTTCATGAAATAAGATAAGCACATGACCATTAAAAGTGCTAACCGAGATTATGAAGGAATATCTAACGCAGGAGCTATTATGTGTGTGGTATTTTCGGTTATATCATATAGGAATAACTGGTTCAATGCTGCAGCAACCAGAAATTTTGAAATAATTTTAAAATACTTACACTAAGGAAAGATTCAAATCGCAAAATATCTTTCTGTATGCATAATAACTGTTATTATTCTGGCAGAGTTTTCATTGTTTTAAAAACCAGTGGGGGATTGTTGAAAATCAGTGGTTTTAAAAATAATAAAAATGAAAATTCAAAATTTTTCAAAATTTAAGGATTTTCCCCCCAAAATACTTTTTGAATTTTTTGAATTAAAAAGTGCGATGTGTGTGCTTTGTCCCACATCGGAAATGTAAAAGATTGTTTTGTGGTTTATATGAGAAGTTGAGAAGGGTATTCTTACTTGAAGCTTTTTGGAGGAGATGAAACTCGGTTTGCGTGTTCCAGTGCGAAGCACTGAAACACACGCAAGTGCGCTCAGGCTCGGGCTTGGGCGTGGGCAATAAGGCAGTGTGGCTGTAGTGGCGATAGATGACGCACTTTGCACTTCGCATGATCCAATGGTCAGATCCTTTAATCCGACGACCAGAAATGTTTGTGATTAATGGACAATGGCTAGAAACATTTTTCAAACGTCTGGACCATTGATTATAGCCTAACAACGGTCCACTACCTGATGCCCGTATAAACTGGAACATTCCAGTCCGATTTCATCATCTCACCACACCTCTCTCTCACATCAAATCAAATATGAGAAATAACTTTATCATAAAATACTGTGATCATCTTTACCGTCGAAATCTGCCAGAAGAGATCTACTGCGTTAAATTGTTCCACAGTGAACCTATCGTGATTGTTGCACGCTAGATCCAAATAAGGCTTGTCTTATCCTAAAAGCAATTTACCTATAACCCATCAACAGTTGATAAGGGGGAGAATCACGCTTTAAGGACAGCGTATTTTATACGTGATTCAGCCTAGTAAAATTGTTATTTTCAATTATTTAATTTTTACATTTTCAGTGTATCCAAACCTAGATTCATAATAATTTTTTCGAGACTAAAAATTAGATATACCATTAAAAACCTCTCTGGTGCTATAAAAGTTTTGGATCAAGCTGATCTTTGTTTTTTCCCTTCATTTGTGCCTCTATAGCTTAATAAACTGATTGGATGTCAAATAAACAGTACAGTGAGCCTTAGGAAGATTTTAATGGTGGATATCCAATCATTATTATTTTCCTATGGTGTGATCTACCTGAGATTTATATCCCTCTAATTTTTGGGATCAAGTACTAAAATGATCTGTAAACATGGATGAACAGAATAGATGAAACACATACATCACGGAGGGGCCCACAGGGCACCGACCACCAGCCACCAGGCTGGTGAGAGGGGGAGTAGCCCACCATGAAGGGAAACTTTCCTAGTCCCGGGTGACATTTATATGCCATCCGAACGGTTCATAATGTGAGTCCCACCATGAGGTGAAAAACCAAATATTAACTCTGTCCAAATCTTAAGTGGGCCCAAGAAAGGTTTCAATCATAGGCGTCCCTTTCCCACTTTCCCCTGCGGTATGATCTACTTGAGATTTCAGTCCACCTAATTTTGGACTTTTGTTGAGATGAAGGCAATGATAAACAGAGTGGATATTTAGCACACCGTTGTGGGCCCCACAACTTTTTTTTATTGCACGGGCTGCCACAAATTTAGCGGCGAAGCCAGGAGTGCGGATTAGGCAGCGAGGACCTCACCACGTGGTGAGAAGACGTGGCGAGATGTGATTGATGGAGCTGTACCTTGTCAGAGATTGGCCCGGGTTTAAAACGTTTTTATGCCCTCGGACAGTTTATGCCTGTAAATTGCATCCTGCCACCTCTCTTCACCACCCACCTGAGTGGTGAGGACCTCCCAACCAACCCGGTTCTGAAGTCAAGTAGCCCTTGGACTACTCAAGTGAAATCGTAGCCACTGGATGAGTTGGGAGATCAGTGTAAGGGTTCAAGGCCCGCTATCCATGGTGGGGCCTACATTTTCAATGGCTCCGATCATCTTTAATCATGACCCAAATGGGACATGACGAATTTAGATTTACAAGTTCGCGACTCCGCGGCTGTGGTGCTGTGCTTCTCACGCGTATTTCGTTTTCGTCCTCTTAATGAAGTAAAGTATGGACATTTGCATGTTTATCTTTTCAACGCGTCTTTCGTTTTCGTCCTCTTAATAAGTCACAAGAAATGATGGCATTTTCATTCGTTCCATTACAGTCACCTGCTCTTTTAACGAGTGGCGAGCATGTGCTAGATCTGAACCATTCATTAGGTAGGCTATTGGATGGGCCATAACCTAATAATCACATCGATACAGGGGAAAAGAAAATAGACGGTTAGGAAAAGCCAAAGTTAGTTTGACTGTCCATACTTTACTTGAACAATCCCAGGGATTACAACTTTGCAATTGGTGCGGGATGGCACGTATGACCAATCCGAGGTAGGGCGTATCTGATGATCGGTGCAGATCTTTTACACGTTTACCGCTTATAAGAAAGCCTTTTACTAAGTTAATCGAGTACGCACTGACCTTGGATGCGGTCCTGAGGTCATGGAGTGAGATGCCAATCTGGCAATCACCGCCATACGCGTAGAAGAGCGGTCCAGTCATCCAGACCGTCCACAGAGTGCCCCAATCATACACAGCCTGAAAATGCAAGTACGTACTACGCAGTGACCGTACGATCCTGACACCATCCTATCCGGGCGAGGATTGGGTGCTACCCCCACCAGTACTTAGCTAGAGACGGACGGTCCTGTCAGGGGCTTTGTGGGGTCCACCGTAATGTTTTTGCTTTATCCACGCCGTCAGTCCATTTAAAAAAATCATTTTAGCTCAATATCCCAAAAAATAGGTATATAGAATGCTCTCGTTGATCACAAAACTGCAAACAATCAAATTGAATGCCTGCCGCTAAAAACCTATTGGGAGCCACAGAAGTTTTGGATCAAGATGATATTTATTTTTTTACCTTTGTGCAGGTATATGTGACCTTGTGAACAGGTTGGATGGAAAATATACATCACGATGGACTCTTGGAAGGTTTCAACCGTGGGGGTCATTTCACCTTTCACCGCTTCTTCTTGTGACGTGGTCCACTCGAGCCTTCTATCTGCCTCCTTTTTGGGCTCATAACCTAAAATGATCTTTCAGAATGGATGGACGGCTTGGATAAAACAAATATATCACGGTAGACCCCACATAGACCCTGACAGGACCGTCCGTCTCTAGCTAGGTACTGCCGTAGTGGTGGGGGTACTGCCCAATCCGTGCACATCCTATCCGTTGCTTGCGTCTGTCTTAACCGCGCCTCTTTAACATTTATAACCTTACGTTACAGTGGATCAGGTGTTACCACTGCCATGGGACCCACCATGATGAATGTGTTGTAAATCCACGCCGTTCATCCGTTTTTACAGACTATTTTAAGTCTTGTATCCAAAAATTCAGTAGATCCAAATCTTAAGTGGACCACACCACAGAAAACAGTGGTGATTGAACACCCACGATTAAAAAACCCTGGGGCCCAAAGTATTCCCACCATGATGTTTCTTTTTCATCCAACCCATTTATAAGGTCAAAAGACCTAGATGAAGGGAAAAATATAAAGATCAGCTCGGTCCAAAACTTTTGTGGCCTAAAAAAATGATTTTAATGGTCATTCACCACTGTTTCCAGTGGTGTGGTCCACTCGAGATTTGGATCTTATTAAATTTTAGGATCCTGTTCTAAAATGATACAGGAAAAAGGATGAACGGCATCAACATACTAAAAATTCATCAAGGTGGGCCCACACAGTAAGGGTAACACCCACCTAATCCGCTCCCTTTAATTGACGCCGGTATCTCTGCAACGTTTGTCCATTCATCCTTGATGGGGCCCACTCAGAATCTGGAAGCTTTTAATGGGAGCGTTCCCATCGCAACTTTTCGCTGTGGTGGATACATCACAGTGGGCCCCACACCCAGAATTGTAGAAAAAGCATTTATTCAACAGTAGAAACCTTCCTTTTCCCATTTCTCAGCAGCAGCTGTTGGTGGGCTGGCGTTTGACGTTTTGTGGCATGTTTGGCACCACCACACCTTCCTTTGTCTTGCCTGCCGCACTATGCTATTGGCTCTCACGTTCGCAGCCCTTTTAAAACACAAATGCCATGGCATCCAAATCTTACTCTCCCTGCATGTGCTGACGTGTCACCTTTACGAAAGATCTGGGTCGTTCATCTGGTGTGCCTACAGCATATATGACGTGAACGAAAATCAGATATACTCACGAGGTGGGTCATGCATGTTTGAAGGAAATTTACAATTAAGGTACAACTACAACCATCGGAGGGTTCATATTTAATTTACATGTGTGGCCCATCTTATGACTGGACTAAATTGATTCTGGGCCTTTTGTTATAATGATAGCCTCCAATGCTAACTCCAGGGTTCGCAGAATGCATGGATGGCCTACCATTTTTCAGATGGGTCCCAGGCTTACGGCAAGCAGGGGACTTAAAATATGGCGACTGACATTTTTATGGACGAGGATAATCAGAGGATGTGGGAAAAACAGAAAAGAAAGGCGTCTGAGGAATCCAAAGCTTATTTTAGAAGTCGGGGGAATACAGAACGTTATCTCTAACGAGCTTAGTGAAGTTATGGGCTTGAGTAGAATAAAGTTTCTGTCTTTTCCATTTACATTGGAGGAATAGTTCACGGCCGTTGATTCAAGATTCGGGGATAAGATGGAGTAATTCGTTAACCAAGCATGGATGGATCAGCTGTGGTTTGTGTGTTGGGCTACTATGATGTGCATCTATCATCGACTCTATTCATCATCTGTAGCTCTTCCAGACGAAGGGAAGATACAAATATCAGCCGAATCGGAAACTTGGGTAGCACACAATAATAATAATAAAGAGAGATTCAAGCGCAATTTTATGTTACTCCTATTGGTGTGGCCCATTTGAGTTTTTTTATTTTTTATTTTTTTATTTTATTTTATTGAGTTTATATGTTGTATGCAAGTATTGTACCCAAGAAAAATAATGTTCGTCTCTCAAACTTCTATTTCTTTATAATTTGATACAGTAATTTACCTTGGAACTTTAAAATGTGTGAAGTCTATACAAGCTAAAGAGAAGGATTCATTTAGTTATCCCGAAGAACTTGAGATTGAACACAATGAACAAAGGTAAATGGCAGAAACATAGATCTCAATACTCTATTAGTCCACAACAACTTTATAAGGTTTTAAGACAAACCCATGGTTATTCTTAATACGGTGAGAAAAGGTTGACGACGAATTGAGATGGAAAGTCTTCATTATTAGGCTTACCAATAAGTTGATGCATTTGTTGTACGAACATTCATAGGTACATGATCTTGTTATTAGACCTAATATTAAACACATATAATAGTGTGAGAGTGTTCATAGATACTTGATCTTGTTATTAGACTTATATATTGGACACATATATTGGAAGATTACTTAAGAGTCTCTAGGTCAAGAGGTTTATTATGCCTGAAGTAGATTGGCTATGTATTTACTAGCTTTAACCAATCTTTAACCTGAAAACGTGGGGAGTTGAAAGCCTTGATGTAACGTGCTTTGACTCACTTTAGGAGGTTGTGTTGGTAGTTGATGTCACGCCCCAAAATCCGAGTACAAAGTATGCACCCTCAGACCCGAGTTTCTATTCGTAACTTATACACAAAGTGTACTAACTTAATTCTTTAATCGATATAATCACATGTGATAATTACATTCAACATAAGATCCATCATAATCTCAATCACACATACATAAATCAAGCATATATGCACCTGGACAACCCTTAAAATAAAACAAATCTTAAAATTATTCATTTATTATACTATTATATTATAATGTTGTTTATTTTATGCTAACATTATTCCAAAGAAATGACGCTAAATAATTTATTAAAGTCTCAAAATAAATACCAGTATGCATTATACGCTAATCAGGCTATGCTAACAAAATAAAACATATAATCAAAAATTTTCTAGTGCTGCCACATCGTCTTCAGATAAGTATGATCATGTTTCAGGTGGGTCGTGTTTAGGTACAGTAGATCCTTTCGGTTCTTGTGCTATATCATCTACTAATGACTCCTCTGTACGATTTTTTCATCAATAAAAATTATAAGCTGGTCAGGTTTAATGAAATAACCTAGCATGGTTCATAATCATAACAATTAAAATAACACAAAAATGTATGCAGAATGATATAGGTGCAAATGGTGTATGAATGCATCAGATAGGATGATTGTTCATCTGCTTGGGTCGGAGGTCGTCAACCCACATCCACTCGTTGGGTAGGCTTCCACCTTTCGGTAGACTTGAGCATAACCCGCATCTGGTAACGCTCTACCAGGATCGACATTTTTTTCAAGGAGAGCCTTTAGGATCGACCATGCATTATGCAATGCAATGAATGATGGATGATACGTAAATACATATTTATAATGTTTGGCATAGTTGTCTTGATCAGATATTCACCAATGAATTTAGCATAGAATTATAATATCAAAATACTCAAATCAGTAAATCAATGCAACAATCACAAAAGATTTATTTTTATTTTAATGAATTATAAGACAAATTGGGTTACTCACCTGAGTTTGGTAGTATTGACTTTGCAATATAATTAGGTTGATTTGAATTTCGGGATCCTATCAATTATATCAACGATATTATTATTCATTTATTTGTATTACATGGTGGGGCCCACGTTTAATATACATCCTAGTTGGCCAAACTAAAATAATCAAATAATTAAAATTATATATTTATGTAAATTTAATTATCAAGATTTAGATTTTCTTTTTAAGATCCTGAAATTGAATGTCAAATAATTAATTGGGGTGACCCACCGGATAATTGGATCATCTATATTCTTAAGGTATTATAATGTTTTGCCTCTACACATTAGATGGATGTTGTGGATCTAACCACACATACACCGATGACCCATCTCGACCTTCTACGCCAAGTGATACTAACACTTGCGCAAAAATTTAAGATTCCTTTATTAAAAACTTTCAGATCTGACTAATGTGACCTATCTGATTGTCAGATTGATCTAAAAATTATGACTTATATATTTTGGCCTTAGGGATCATATGATCCGTACAGATTTATCTTAGCACAATGAGATTTCATCCATTCAACATATTCTTAAAATATTACTAACTAAATCTGAAATCATAAAAACATCGCTTTATTAAAATTGACTCTATACACCTATACGATGATGGTGTGGATCATCCACGCCATCCATTGTATAGATCAAGAAGAAATTAACGACATAATAAAATATTAAAAAGATATAACGATAAAAACTTACCTGATCGAGCCTTTTTTTAGAATTTTCTCTTCCTGTTATTTTAGGGCTTCCTATCTTCTTCTCTTTTTTTTTTAATGGAAACCTTCCGTATCCCTTTTTAAAGAAAATTCTCATAAGATATGATGAGCACATCCTCCCTTATCCTAAATTAAAATTTTTTTTTTAAAAGACATTTGACAAAAATATTTTTATTACTACTTCAAGAAAAGATCCCTAAACCTCTCTCTCAACTGAAAACATCTCCACCAACTTTACTATTAACTTGTTTTTATTTTTTTATTTTAAAATAAAAATTTTAAATATTTATTTTAATTTTTTTAATGCACTAAATTTTTGGGTTGTTACAGTTGACATGTGGATGTGGTTGGCTTAGTACATATTAGGGTTTAGTTGATGCTTATATAATTTAACAAGGGATTAACTTAGTTACTCAGGATATAATTAGTGGACTGATCTTTTAGTTGAACCGTTCAACAAGTGTTTTTCTATCCGACGATCATAACCAAATGTTTTCTAATGGTTAAATTAAAATTTTTAACTATTTACATTTCATTTTAACAAATGATTTTTTTAATCACTCTTGATAGATATCCAGATTTATTGATCCATCCATTGGACCGATATATGATATTTGGTTAAGAATGGTAACCAAGGTAAGTGAAAGGATTTAATTAATTTGAGTAAATAAATAGGCATGATTATATGTTTTAGATGCAATAGAGCATAACAAAGTATGTGTAGTGGTGGAATACCACATGCAGTTAGAGCCATGCGGGTAGATCTTTAATGAGATCCATCAGTTACGTTGCATCATATTCGACTTCGAACCGAAATTCATAACCATCCAAAGGTAGGTAAGCCACACCCTAGAAAAAAGTTAGCATGGGAAGACCACCATTAGTTTGTATTGGGTCCATTGTGATGTTTATATACAATCTAATCCATTCATCTTATGCGGCTTGTCACGATGAATGATTCACACAAAAAGTAAGTACTCCAAAACTCAAGCGTACCACACCATGTGAATTTAGAGGCTTTTAGGTATAATTTTATGGGTGGCTCACCTAAGTGTTGAGTTACCCTGAATTTTGGCATAAGGCCAAACAATGGGAGAAGTAGCCAATGGACAGAATGGATTTCGTGCATGTTAAGCCGTTCCCCACGGAAGAAAGATGAACCTCAATAGGTACCTACACAGGGTAGGTAAGTGTTTTCCTATAAACAGTAGCAACTATTTATTATCTGTAAAACCATGGCTCCTAACCTGACTTCATTGGGGGGGGGAGGGAGACCCTAAACACATGCCAAACTTAAATATATGAACTACAGATAATCAAATTTGCACAAATTTCTGATATCTTATTTTAAACTAGACTCTTTCAAACTAGCTAAGCCCGACTTTAATGATTTTAAAAGTTTATCTACTGCTTTATCTTTGGACTTATAAAACATGAGTTAGACATTATAGTTGCCATTGCCATCTAGACAACAATGTGAACTAATAAACATTACTCAAAACTCTCAAGAATCATTGGCGACCAAGGCACCTCAATGTGTGTAATCTTTCTTATAATTGACTTCTTACTCAACACATCTTTGATAGGATTGCCTATGAAAGCCTTTCACATAAACTTCTAGCAACAGAAAGCACTGAGTAGGGCTACAGTGATTTTGTGATAAATCTACCCGGTCCATCTATTTTTATAGATCATGTTAGGACACCAAAAACGACCCAAATCCAAAACTCAAGTGGGCCACATGACAAAGGATTAATTAAATTAGGCTAATTTTTATTTTTTTTAAAGTTCATCTAAATAAGAATGACCTTACTTCTGTTGAATAGGCTAATTTTTTATTTTTTGGGTTCATCCTGATGGGTTTTTTGACCCGTCTTCGACCGGTCGAGAGCCCTACTCGACCGGTCGTGGGTTGTTGCTCGACTAGTCGTGGGTTGCACGACTTAAAATTCAGCGAGTGCGAACTGCTTTCTTCCGAGGGTGTTTGATCGGTCGTAGGTGGCCCACGATCGGTTACGACCGGTCGAAGGAGGTGCTCGACCGGTCGTAGGAGGTCCACGACCGGTTGAACCTACGCAGATTCGTTCCGCGATTTTGCGCGAATTTCGTGTTTCAAGTCCTTTCGCAATTGGGATGCGAAAAAGAGTTTCCTAAAACTATAAAAAAGGATTCCTAGGGTTTTCTAAAGTATGATGTTGTGTGAAGAAAACCACAAGATAGTTTCCTAAAGGGTTTAGGGATATCAAAGGTGAGAGAGTGAGAGAAGAGAGAGAAGAAGCTTGTGGAAGGGAGCCGTCGTCTCAGCGCTTCTACGTCCTCGTGATCGGTGAGATCCCTCTGTTTTTCTTTATTCTTTTATTGTTCATCCACTATTGTGTGAGTGATGAAGGTTGTAATGTTCTGCTTAATAGTGGATTATTGATCTGGACGAGATCCCGTGGTTTTTATCTCTTTGAAGGTTTTCCATGTAAAAATCTCTTGTGTGGTATGTGATTGTACTTTGATTATTTTCATTGCTATTATTATCCCATAATTCTAGTTTGTTCTGGAGGGCTAGATCCTAAGGTTTTGTGCAAGGCCCCCAATAAAGTGGTATAAAAGAGCTAAGTTCATTGAACGGGTAGGATTGATTTAGAATTATGGAAGGTGGCTCATCAAAGATGATCAGCTTCACTGGTTCTAACTAGACCATATGGAAGGCTAAGATGGAGAACTTGCTTTATTGTAAGGATTTATACTCTCCAATTTTAGGCATATCAGCAAAATCCAAGGATATGTCTGATGATAATTGAAAGAAGATGGACCGAAAGGCGGTGAAGTTTATTAGACAATGGCTGGATGACTCTGTGTTCCACCATGTGTCTACGGAAACCTCAGCCGCTAGTCTATGACTGAAACTACAAGAGCTATATAAGAGGAAGACAGCCGGCAATAAAATTTTTCTGATAAGGCGACTTGTGAATCTCAAGTTCAAGGATGGTAGTTCTGTGGCCGAGCACATGAATGAGTCAGCAATATAGTGAACAAACTCTCTTCTATGAATATGGTCCTGGATGATGAATTGCAGGCTTTGCTTTTGCTTAGTTTATTACCTGACAGTTGGGAGATATTGGTGGTGTCTCCGAGTAACTCTGCGCCAGATGGAAAGATATCCATGGAACAGATTACTAGTTGTCTCTTCAATGAAGAGACAAGGAGGAAGTCTCAGGGGTCTACTCAGTAAGAGGCACTTGTGACACAAGAACGAGGGAGAGAAAATAACAGGAAGGGCGGGAAGGCTCGAGATAAATCAAGAGGCAAGTCGAGTAACAGAAAAGACATTGAATGCTGGAATTGTGGCAAGAAAGGCTACTATAAGCATGAATGTTATAAGGCTAAAAACGACAAGAAAGGAAAAGGAAAGGAGAAGGAAGATGAATTAGATTCCACAGTAGTCGCTTCAGATGGCGACGTTGTAGTTATTCTTTTTGTTGATCATGATGTATGTCTCACGACTACGAGTCAGGACACCGATTGGGTGATAGACTCCGGGGCTTCTTTTCACGTGACTCTACGCAGGAACTTCTTCACAAGCTACAAGTCAGGCGACTATGGGACTATGAAGATGAAAAATTCTGGCATATCGAAGATCGTAGGGGTCAGTAATATTTGTGTGAAGATCGATGTGGGATGCACATTGGTTCTCAGGAATGTGAGGCATATTCCAGACCTTCGCTTCAACTTGATGTCGACGGGAAGGTTGGATGATGATGGCTATGAAAGCCGATTTGATGATGGGCGCTGAAAGCTCATCAAGGGTTCGTTGATCGCAGCCAAAGGAAAGAAGTGTTGCACCCTATACAAGGCAAGTGTCAGTGTATACAAAGGTGGGTTAAACGCAGCGGAAGATTTAGCTATAAACATGTGGCACAGGTGTCTAGGCCACATGAGTGAAAAAGGGCTTCAGCTTTTTAGTAAGGAAGCGGCTCCTTCCAGACATCATGTACACCTCTCAAAACCTGTCTTGATTGTTTATCAGGGAAACAACATAAAGTTTCATTTGTTAAATCTGCTTCTCATGTTAATAAAGTGCATGCATTAGATTTGGTCTATTCTGATATTTGTGGTCCTATGAGGACAAAAACCTTAGGTGGGGCATTGTTTGTTACTTTTATAAATGATGCATCAAGGAGAGTTTGGGTTTATGCTTTAAAATCCAAGGATGAGGTCTTTGATGTGTTTAAGTTGTTTCATGCTATGGTCGAGAGAGAGAGGTAGATCATTGAAGTACATCCGCACTGATAATGGTGGTGAATATATTGGCGACTTTCATGAATATTGCAAGTCTCTGGGTATACGGCATGAACAGACGGTTCCCAAGACTCCCCAGCATAATGGTGTAACTGAACGGATGAATCGCACCATTGTTAAAAGAATCAGATGTATGTTATCCCATGCAAAATTCTCCAAGACGTTCTGGGGAGAAGCAATGCACAAGGCAATGTATCTGATAAACAAGTCTCCATCAGCTCCATTGAATGGAGAAGTACCTGAGAAGGTGTTGATTGGACAAGATCCATCGTATAGTCATCTCAGGGTGTTTAGATGCAGGGCATCCGTTCACGTACCAAGGGACGAGAGGTCCAAGCTCGACATGAAGATTAGGCAGTGTGTGTTATTGGGATACGGTGATGAAAAGTTGATTTACATATTGTGGGATCCAACCGAGAGGAAGCTCGTCAGGAGCAGAGATGTGGTTTTCTTTGAAGATTAGTGTATAGAAGACATTGATAGGACAGAGAAGAACCAGCCTAGTTCAGATGAGCTAGAGGACATGGATCCGATTATGCCTCTCATGGTGCCTGATGACGGGGGAGTACAGGAAGGCGCAGAGGATGAGAGAGTTCCTTCAGAAGATGGACCAGGGGAGCAGCCCCCACTTGATCCACCTGGTGAGCCACAGGTGAGGAGGTCATCTAGGGACAGACAGCCGTCCAAGAGGTACTCGCCGTATGAGTACATTATGCTGACTGATGGGGGAGAGCCAGAAGATTACTCTGAGGCCCTAGCCGATAAGCATAAGGAGTAGTTGAAAGCTATGAAAGAGGAGATGAAATTCTTGCATAAGAACCACACCTATGACATGGTGAAAATACCTAAGGACAAGAAATCTTTGAGCAACAAGTGGGTATTCAGAAAGAAGGTTGAGCAGAAGAATTCACAGACGAGGTTTAAGGTCAGACTTGTGGTAAAAGGGTTCGGTCAAAAGAAAGGCATAGACTTCAGGGAGATATTCTCACCAACGGTGAAGATGACATCCATACGGGTGTTGCTTAGGTTGGCAGTTAGCATGGATCTAGAAATAGAGCAGTTGGACGTTAAAACTGCTTTTCTCCATGGTGACCTGGAAGAAGAGATCTATATGCACCAACCAGAAGGGTTCGAAGTCAAGAGCAAAGAGCATATGGTGTGTAGGTTGAGGAAGAGCTTGTATGGGCTAAAACATGCTCCACGGCAATGGTACAAGAAGTTCGATTCGTTCATGTTACAGCATGGGTATGACAGAACGGAGTCGGACCACTGTGTGTTCACGCGTAAGTTCTCAGATGGTGATTTCATAGTTCTGCTCTTATACGTTGATGACATGCTCATCATGGGAAAAGACATCAAGAAGATCGATAGGCTGAAACAGGAGTTGGGCAAGTCTTTTGCGATGAAAGACCTGAGCCCGGCTAAACAGATCACAGGAATGGAAATAACCTGTGATAGAAGCAGAAGGAAACTTTGGCTATCACAAGAGCGGTATATTGAGAAAGTCATAGAGCGGTTCAATATGAATGCAGCGAAGTCGGTCAGTACTCCACTGGATGGTCACTTCAGATTGAGCGACAGGCAGTGTCCCAAGACGAAGGCAGAGGTGGAAGAGATGTAGAAAATACCCTACGCGTCAGCTGTAGGAAGTTTGATGTATGTTATGGTGTGTACACGCCCAGACATAACATATGCGGTTGGTGTTGTCAGCCGGTATCTTGTCAATCCTAATAAAGAGCATTGGGCGGCGGTGAACTGGATACTACGGTATTTAAGAGGCTCATCCAGGTTGAGCCTATGCTATGGTGAAGAAAAACCTGTGATAGAGGGCTACACAGATGCAGATATGGCAGGTGACATAGACTCCAGGAAGTCTACATCGGGGTTCATGTTCACGTTTGTAGGGGGAGCGGTCTCTTGGCAAAGCAAGCTACAGAGGGTCGTAGCATTGTCGACGACAGAGGCCGAGTACATTGCAGTCACAGAAGCATGTAAAGAGATGCTTTGGATGAAGAGGTTCCTACAGGAACTTAGCCTGAAGTAGGAGGAGCACGTGGTCTATTGCGATAGTCAGAGTGCTATACACTTGAGCAAGAATCCAAGTTAGCATTTCAAGTCGAATCGCATGGAGATTCGGTATCACTGGATCAGGGATACTTTGGAACAGAAGGTGTTACAGCTTGAGAAGGTCCACACGGACGATAATGGGTCAGACATGATGACCAAGGCTTTGCTCAAGGGCAAGTTTGAGATTTGTAGAAACCAGGCTGGCTTGAAGAAGGTAAATCTCTCCTGGGTCAAAAAGGGAGAGATTTGATGGATTTTTTGACCCGTCTTCGACCGGTCGAGAGCCCTGCTCGATCGATCGTGGGTCGTTGCTCGACCAGTCGTGGGTTGCATGACTCAAAGTCCAGCGAGTGCGGACTGTTTTTTCTGGGGGTGTTCGACCGGTCGTTGGTGGCTCACGACCGGTCGAAGGAGGTGCTCGACCGGTCGTAGGAGGTCCACCACCGGTCGAACCTACGCAGATTCGTTCTGTGATTTTGCGCGAATTTCGTGTCGCAAGTCCTTTCGCAACTGGGATGCGGAAAAGAATTTCTTAAAACTATAAAAAGGGTTTTCTAGAATTTTTTATAGTATGATGTTGTGTGAAGAAAAGCTCAAGAGCGTTTCCTAAAAGGTTTAGAGATATCAAAGGTGAGAGAGTGAGAGAAGAGAGAGAGAAAGCTTGTGAAAGGAAGCCGTCGTCTCAGCGCTTCTACGTGCTCGTGATCGGTGAGATCCCTCTGTTTTTCTTTATTCTCTTATTGTTCATCCACTCCTGTGTGAGTGACGAAGGTTGTAACGTTCTGCTTAATAATGGATTATTGATCTGGACGAGGTCCCATGGTTTTTACCTCTTTGAAGGTTTTTCACATAAAAATCTCTTATGTAGTGTGTAATTGTGCTTTGATTGTTTTCATTGCTATTATTATCCCATAATTCTGAAGGGATAGATCCTAAGGTTTTGTGCAAAGCCCCCAACACATCCAACCAGACATGACCTTATGAACAGTATGAATGGAGCAGCATAAATGGCACATAAATATTACGGTGGACCCAAGGAGATTCAACAATGGACATTTACCTGCCCACATTTTTTTGTCATCAGCCCACTTGAGTTTTGGATTTGCATCATTTTTGAGCCTATGTCTTAACATGGTCTAAAAAAATGATGGATGGGTGGATTTCCAGCAAACATCACAGTGGGCTTACCTACTTAGCTTCCCGTGGCAAGAAGTTCCTCTGGAAGGCTTTCCCAAGGAATCAGAGTCCAGACATCTCGGCACTAAAATTTCCACTTTCTCCGGGATTCCACGCACATGGGACGTGCATGATTGCCTTTGTGGAACCCTGAATGCCTACATCCCTGGACTCTACGAGCCACATATCTGGATAATCCAATCTGTTTATCAGTAGTGGCTCACCATCTATAGAATTCTAATAGGCACTTCCATACTAGAATCTTCAGAATAAAACAAGAAGGATGAAGAAAGAGAAAATGAAATGTATGGCCCAGGTCTAATACGTGTGGTAAGTAGGCAAAGGAAATCCCCAATCTCTTGCTCCCACATCATTTCCCTTTCCCAATAGCATGAAGAAGAAAACTATAATATTTTGGCAATTTGATTACTTATACACACCTACTGCCTGCACACGTGCTAACATGGACCTCTGATCAAGCCATCTAAATCAATGGGCCTACTTGGATCATACCTAAGAATCTCAAACTGGCTGATTGGTGGCTCCATGACCGTGCCCAGGACTTGAGATACGGACACTTCAGGCTGGGCTTGGGCCCATCTGTTTTAGCCTGTCATGGGCCTAGCAAGGCGTGGGCTTAAACAGATTTCAGCCCAGCCATGCGTTGCACTGAGCCAGGTTCGTCCGGTTACGGTGGTTTTTAGCCTGAAAATTGATGGCATTGCTAAGAGGATCGCATTCAATTTGGAAACCTTGATGAATATGACCCATTTGTGAGTGTCCCACCATTGGAATGGCCACTCTCTTTAGGATGAGAATGATGGAGTTCACGGCCCATCTCTTGTGGTGTTTAGAGGATCAATGGCTGAGATCATCTGATCAAGAAGCCATGTCCCGAATACTAAATCCATGTTTCAAGAGAAAAAAAAAAAAAAAACAGTAAATCCTTGATCCACTCCGTTCATCAGGATATCCGAGTTTCTTTTATTCCCGAGTGGAAAAATTACGTTGGTGCGATCATTGGGTGGGCCACACAGAAAAATAATTAAAAAAAAAAGGATGGGCTGGGCATGTGCATGGTGGGCCGCACCTGGCTAGTGTGGAATGTACCTCACACGTGTGACTCGTTGGCACATGTGCCACGGACGGGCTCATATCCTCTTCAACGAATCAAAGAGCAACGACTGATCCCGAAGAACTGGCGCGAGAGCGAGAAGCGATCCTCCAAAACCCCTCAACGGATCTTTTAAAAAAACAAAACCCTCGAATTCAAAAACCCATTTACAGAAAATGTCAGACGACTCTCCTTCGGATTCAGAAACAGATGAAAACTCCCGAAATTCGTTATCGGGTGATGTCAAAACCCGCGGGAAATCCCAAGAGGATGGGGTGAACGAATACGAGAAGCAGAGGCTTTTGAGGATTAGAGAAAACAGGGCGAAAATGGAAGCTATGGGACTCCCCAAGCTCACGTCTTCGATGGTCAGTCCCGTCGGAAACCGGCTAAAACGAATGGAGAAGGAAAAGAAGAAGGACCAAGACGATGAATACCGACCGCCGGATGGAGAAGATGGAGAGAGTTCGTCGAGCGAAGAGGACGAGGAGGAAGAACGGACAGTTCGTGGCCGCGGGTCATTAGGTTCGAAACGGAAGGTGGGTTTTCTTTGTTTGGAGAAATGTATTTATGTTTTCTTTTCTTTTATGCTTTTCGATTGAAATGGGTAATTGGGACAGTGGAGAGTCATTGATTAATTTGCTTGCGGTCGGGTGCGTTTTAAACCTTGTGTAATTTGATTTGATTGCGTTTGGATGTGCAACTGAATTGAATTGAGAAAAGTCGAGTTCAGTGAAGGCGAAATGACCAAATCGATTCGAGAATACCTACAATTAGATTGGGTTTTTTCTTTTCAGTTGGCAGAGTGAACCAAACCATTGAGATGACTGGGCTATGCATGGATACATATTCTGGATTGGAAGATCATCACTGTCAATCTTTGGCCTTTTATTTTTGTGGTCAAATGCGGACTGTTATTGTACTTTTTTTAACTGTCTATTTCTGACTCATGAAATGAAGGGTCAGGATTTTTGCATCCATAAGGTTGGATCACTGAACCATGGGCACACCGCTCGTAGAAAGTACAAACAGATAACTTGAGAATTGAGGTAGTCATAGTACCTCAACTGTAATTGTGTATGCTAGTATTTATAACGAGGAAGTAGCCCTCGAATTGCAGTGATATTCCCTTCAACTCCCAACTTGAAAGCAATGCAATTGCTACTTGGAGCCTAGTTCGTCAGTATGAGTACCAAGGAAGGTAACTACAATTTGCCCAATTTCACTTTATTGAGCTAATTATTGCAATCCATTGCAATTGTGCATCCAAACGTAACCTTAATCTTTGAGTTAATTGGTTGAGGCAGAATTTGGGTGTAGTTGGGTGTTTCGGACATATGATTTTGTCGGTTATCTTGCTTGGAAGAGGTTGGTTTGGAAACTTCATATTTTAATGTATTTGCGGTTTGTTTGTGGAAAATGGAATTGTCGGTCTTTGAGCTCAAGAAACGCTAATGATCGATGCTAACCACCTGCTTCTTGTTTTGGTCATGAGTCTCTCTCTTATGCAGTAGATAGGGAAGCAATGATTCATTATCACATAAGCTATTGTCAAAGAGTATATATCACTGTTTCCACCACTTGTAGTCATGAATTTGTTTCCCTCGTTTCGGGTTCATTTCTTGTCTTCAGTCCTCTCCACAACATGAATCATCACAACCAGAGCAAACACATGAAAGTAGCATCCATTGGTTCTCATCCTCCTAATACAATGAGCGGTAGTTGAGGGCATAAGAATTACTCATGGATACTGACTTGTAGCAGGGTATCAAGAATGAGGATGGATTGAAAAATCGTCCCACATGCCTCGGTAGCATCCGAATCATATCCGTTTTGGCCTGAAGTGAAATGAGTCCGAGTTGGACCGAGTTTGGGCTAGGTATGCCGGTTTCAGTCACCAAGGGAGTTGCACTCCAAAACCACCACTTAAATCCAGTAGGTAAATGTCTTCATAGCATTTGTGGTATGATCACAGGTCGTGACTTGGACATTAGTCAGGTGAGATGCAACTGTGAGACAGGAGCATTGTCGAACTCCCCACATCCCAGGTCAATCAGGCCACCTTGTATGCCATTGCACTTACACCGCCATTGTATTTCTTGAATAATTATAGCAAACTAAAATCTTAATATGCAGGTCTCTTCCTGAAGACGTCTTATGTTGGGGCTTATCACATTGTATGAGTAGTGGACCTGTCTGTCAAAAGTTTTTTAATTATCCAAACTCTCTTAATCACACAGTGGATTATGAAATAGTAAGCAATAACAACTACACATGCCAATGAATAACCAAATAAATCCATGTGATCATCTCCATTTAATCATCCACTTAAAAAAAGAAGGTAAAACGAGACTGAAAGTCCATAATGATACGTAATATTTCTAGTGTATTTCAAAATTTTCAGCCTAGCCATTTAGTCCTCCTAGATTTCTGTTCTATATCAGTGCTTTTAGGGCCTGTTTGGTAGATGACCAAAAATAAGTTCATGTCATTTTGTTATTCATCTAAAATGAGGAAGTCATTTTTAGGCATTTATCAAACAGGCTGCTATTAAATGTATTCTATAGGTTTATTCAAGGTAGACATCTTAACCAAGTTGCTGAAAGAGAGCTTAATTCTAGAACAATTCATATCATCATCAAAGCCTTATCCCAACTAGTTGGGGTCAGCTATATGAATCTTATTACACCATTCCACTCTATCATGGACCATATCGTCAGTTAAACCGTTGGTCAAGTCTTTTCTTACTACTAGCCATGTCCTGCCTTCCCCTCGTGCTTTTAGAGCCTTCAACTTGAACCGACCCACTCCTAATAACTAATGCAGTTCTTGATCCCTGGTGCACGTGATCAAACCATTTAAGTCTACTTTTCCTCATCTTATTGCCTATTGGCGCTACTCCAAGGTTCCCTCGAACGCACTCATTCCTAGTTCTATCATTCTTTTTCTTGTCACTCATCCATCTCAACACCCCCATTTCTGCTACACTCTAACATGTTGTTCCTTAACTGACCAACATTTTGTCTCCTGAAGCATGGCTAGTCTTATAGCTATCCTAAAAAGTTTCCCTTCAGTTTCACTGTTATCCGGCGATCACATAAAACTTCATTGTGGAACAGTTCATATGTGAACTGTTATGCTGACAACTGAATGATATTGCGCTTCTGCAATAATGAGTTGGAATTTTTTACGTCATGATCTTTTAGTTTGTTGAAATCTCCTTTTTTTTTCCATTTCAGGGAAAGAAGAAAAGTCCTCTGAAGACAACAAAAACAAAGAAGAGTTTACCTGTTCAAAGACACGTGAAGGAAACAGATGCCTTTGATGATGATGATGCCTTACAGCAGGTAGATTGCAGTGGATGCTACGTAAATGCGGTTTCCTTTCTCAAAATTTCCCTTTTAATATTTGGTCCAAGGGTTTCGATGGAACTTTTAAAGTCTGATTGGTCAGGGTGGAAAATTTGTCAAATCGCTATTGGTTTATTTCTTCTAATTCAGGAAATGAGCTCAACAGCACTTTTGGAACCGGTGAGATGGAAAAAGGCCATTCTGCCCAATCTGAAAATCACTTTCTGCATTTCCCAAACTCTGCGCCTTTCAAATATCATGTGGGTGCAATTTTATTTGGGCAGGAAGCCACTTTGAGCACTTTTCCAGGATCACCTAACTTAGCTGCTGCAGAGATATTCACACTTAATTAAAATTCACATGCAGGCAATTGCTCTTTCACTTGGTGGCCTGCCGGAGAATTCAGGTGTGGTATTCAATGGTCCTTCCCAAAATTCAGGCCCGAGTGGTGATAACGTTCGTCTCAATGGAAGAAAAGAAGGTGGCAACATTCCAGAAGCTACCGGAAAAAAGAAAAGAAGAAAATCAGTTTGTCTCTGATTCTTCATCACCTCGATTTTACATGGAATTGCATTGTTTTCGCTCTTAAACACCCTGAACTAGATGGATTTGAACCATATACACTCTTCTTACCATGTATTTTTGCCTCTTTGTTTGTGGTTAGAATATTAGTCGGGTGCAAATGTCTGAAGATGAAGTGGTTGCATACTTCTTTTCGATTGATGGTAAATGCTTTCTTTTGTTAGGTTTTAGGATTTTTCAAATTTTCCAAGTTTTTGGTTCTTTAGTGCATCTATTCACTAATTCTTGCTATGTTTGAAAACCTTAAATTGATTTTTTTAAGGGTGTGTTTGAATGCTAAATTGAACTGAATTGCAGTAATCCAATTCACTATAAAAGAACTGAATGAAGTAGGGTGGCACATTTTTAATTCATATCATAATTGTAGCCTTGTTCCAGCTATTTGGGATCGGCTTCGCCAACCATTCCTGTCTAAGGGCCCATTTGATCCTCAGATGATCGTGTCATTTACTCATGATGAAGGAAAAACCTCTACTTGCAGTTCCATGTGTTTTGAGTTTGCTTGGAACAATCATAATTTGTATTCAGGGCTAGTCCCTCATTTCAATGGTTGGAAGCGGCCCAACTTTGCCGATTTTGATGATAGCAATTCAATTCAATCGAACATCCAAAAGGAGCCTAAGTTGCTTAAACATTGTCATTGTTCTGTTCAGAATTTTTATGGGAGCCTCACATGCATTTGTGTTCAAGATGGGTAGTGGTTAGTTTTTATTACGTTGCTTGGTTTCTCTTGTAATTGAGTATTGACTGTTATACAGAAGCAGGCAAGGGGAACATAACATTGCGGGATTTGAAGAAAGTAGCCATTGCTCATGACTTTGATTGGACTGACAAGGAACTGGCGGATATGATTGAATGCTTTGACAAGGATGGAGACTGGAAGGTCAGAATTTGCAGTTTTTCATTCTGTAATATATTACAACCATATTTATTACAGTTTGAGTTAGTAATTGATTTTCACAAGCATTGTAGTTTTTTTAATCTTGAAAATGGGAGCCAATCAGAAAACTTTGTTTTAGGATCTAATGTGCATTATGTACCAATTACTAAATGGTGTGAACCTTACAAATCCTGATATGCACACTTCGGCGATGGATTCAAACTTTCCAATTAGTGGACCACCTCTTGATTAAATCATAGTTTACGGCAATGGTTGAGGAAAAAGTCTATATCTTGGATGGCTAGGGGTGGCCTTTCAATTGGTTTGTTCAGATTGATGGAGGCATTCATCTTGCGTATTAGTTAACAGGAGATACCATTTATTAAATACACTGGACGTACATTGAGTTTGTCCTCAATGGCTTAATCATGTTAGAATTTTTCAAACAGTGACAAAAGCATTGGCTTGCATTTTAAAAAGAACTTTTTCTTTTTCTTTTTCTTTTCTTTTTTATTTTATTTATTTTTTTAATTTTTTTAACACATGCACACACACCCCACACACTCACACTGGTGGAATTTCACCACCTGAGAGTCTACCACCCGAGCATTTTAAAAAGAACTTGCTTGGCTGTTTCTTTATGTAACCTTTGAAAGCATTCTCTACAAAGTAATGTAGAGAAGAGGAGGTATATGATTCTCGACACAAGGATATCCACAGTTTCCTTGAGCCTTGGGTTTGAAAAAGTGGACCCCATGCCTGAATGATCCAGAGTTGATCTGATTGGCTACAATGCGGCTAGACCATTCCCCGATAATCTCCCGCGATGCAAGCTTGAACCCATCCAATATTTGGTTATGCCCCATACAATATTTGAATGTGGACCTTTGCCTGTTATCTCAACTGTACATCTGCAGACCACTGTTAGAAAGGTTGTGATCGCTTAATCGTAGGGATTTTTGGGATTCCCCCATCCACAGCAGCATCATCAAATCAACATTCTGGATCACCGAGCCACGGGCCCCACTTGTCCTACTTAAGGTTTCACGATACTGTGCATGTCCTTGGCTCGAGGATCATGTGATCCGGCTGTAGGAAAACTTATATGTGATTATCAGGTGCATCAAGAGTGCATTTCAATTTTACAATTTTATGGGTTTTAAGTGATCATGAATATTCCGCCTGTTTGAAAAATCAACACCGTCATTTGCCGAAGAAAAGGACCCCATCAGTCTTTTAGTTTTCTAAATTAATATGGTGCCTTTATTTGCTTTATCAATGATCCATTTACAATTGCTCAATGCTCTTTTTGCAGCTAAGTTTGGATGATTTTCGAACAATCGTAACCCGATGCAACATGATTCAAGGTTCAGAAAATGCTTAGGCCAGATGAGGGACTACTGAAGTTCACTTAAAGGGGCATCATTGTATGTTGAAATTACTCTTAAGCATTTAGTTATATTTCTTAAGAAAGCTGTTTCTATCCATCTCAAGTCGGGGCTGTTCATCAAAGAACAATTTGGTGTATAGCATACAATCAGTGGCGGTGAAAGTGGGGCCCACTACTAGTCGTTGCAACTTGCAAGTGGAAAAAATAGTTGTTTTTTTAAAAAAAAAAATCTAATGAGAAGTACAAGCAGATATAAGTTTAGATTAGTGTCTGAATTAAATTTGAAAAGGGGTTCCTTTCCTTTTGGGGGAGCTATTTGATACTCTTTTGCAGTATGATGGTTCATATGCATCAGCTCAGCAGTTTTACTTGGTGGCGGTGCATTTAACCCAATTCAACTGTCTAAATCGTAGGACCACTATAGATAGGTCATAGCCCCATAATGAGACTGGTTGATTTAACCTGACCTCTGATTAATAGACGTTTATTTGTTGAGTTTGGACTGTGGCTCTATTTTGGGTGGATCATTGCTAGATATCTGCAGTTATCAAATGATCATAGCTATCTGATTTGTCTTGTTGAATTTGGGCTGCTGATCATTTTAGTTTTACAGTTCCATTAGTTTATCCTTTGGGCTTCGCTCCATCAATGGCTGGTTATATGATTTAGACAGCCTGGATTGACATGCATGTATGACTCATCTTCCTTGGATAAGACACTACAATTGAAAATTTCACGGCGAACTATCACAATAGCTCATCCCCAACATATTACCGATACAAGTAACCATTTCCATGCGACCTCCAATTGCAGGATATTTTTGGCATTGTAGTCCCTTTGTAAGTTTTGCCAGATGGATTAAGGGGCTTTTTGTTTTGATGGGTCATTGGTGGATCTTGGTCCAATTTTTGGACCATAGATCAAAATTGGCCATCTGGGTCCAAAAGTTTAACCTCAAATACTAAATGGATTACGTTTGGAAATTCTCAAAATCAACCCAATGTGATTCAATTACAGTTTTTACCAGTGCAAACCCGACCTAGGCACAGACCCAACTCAGACAGGTTATGAACTTATAATCATGGAATCAACTCGATCATTAGATTATAAGTTCAAAAGTACATTTTCAAAGTCCTGGAGAGGAAGATGCAGTTTGGGTTGACGCATAGTTCAAGTTGCAGGAATAGTACTTGATTGATATTAAGCATATGAAAGTCTGATTTGGTTAATTAACTAATACTACCTATAACAAGAGGAAGTTTAGGGACCCCCAATGCCAAATTAATAGAATCATGTGCTTTAGATAGCATAAGACTATGTACTCTTGAATCTCATTTGATTTAAACCTTGGTGCAAGTAATATATTTGAAATATTACTTGTGTAAAATCTTGTTATTAATTTTTATTCCTAACCTAGGCCTGACTAATGCCCGACCCATGTGTCCAAACAAGATCTAGTAATTGACAAGCTTTTTCTTTCTTTCTTTCTTTTTTTAGGCCAGGGACCTAACATAAAATTTGATATTGTGATGGGTGTGGCCGCAGATTTAAATTGTACTCCTGATAACCGTAACATGACTCAATAACGAAGTGTCATGTGTGCTTGTGAAAAATGGAGCCTATACTCGATGAAAGGTTATTTCAGCCCTCTTCACCGCTGGTCCTACCTCTAACTCATGCGGAAGGCACTTTTTCATTAGATTCATACCAAAATTATGGGGGATTCATGTAACTCTTTTTTATTGACAATATACATCGATTGGTCCCAGGTTAAGTCTCTTAGTTAGGGCATGAATTGCTTGTAATCAGGTTTATTGGAGATTCCTATAATCCCACATGGCCAATAAAAAGGTGCAATGTGCACATGTTTGACATGACTCCCATGATGAAATGTGAAGGGAAGCGTATTTTCGAACAAGTAACTCAGTACACCACTCTGTTGAGCCCATCGCGATGTGTCTTATTCACTTTGTCCATTTGTTTTATTCACTCTATTTAGGTGTCGTTTGGCATTATGGATTTGATAAGATTTTAAATCTCCTAATTGTTAAGCATCATAAAGTAACTAGGGCTTCGAATCTCTTCAAAGAGAGCCACAAAAGTTTTGAATTAAGCTAGTAGTTGTATTTTTGCTTCATCAATGTTTATGTGACCTTATAAACAGTTTAGATGACAAATAAACATTATTGTGAGCCCTAGGAAGCTTTCAACAGTAGATGTCATTATCCTCATTGTTTTGGTGGTATGGTGCACCTGAGCTTTGGGTACGCTTTAATTTTGGGACCATACCCTAAAATGAGCCGGTAAAATGGATGAACCATATGTACAAAACATATTCATCATGGTATGCCCCCCATGGAGTTTACTCCATATCCATTGTACTTCCAATTTGAAGATTCCTTTATATAAAAGTGATGAATTCCAATTTGAAGATTCCTTTATATGATGAATTTTGGGATGTGGATTAGCTATGAACTCGAGAGTAGGCTATTGAAGTAATGTCATCAAGTTCGATAGGCCTATCATGATGCATGTGTTGTATTCACACCGTCCATCCATTTGTATAGAGAATTTTAGGGCATGACCCAAGCTCAAGTGAACCCCACTATAGAAAACAATGGAAACAGTGATGCCCACCGTTGAAACCTTCCTATGGCCCACCATGATATTTATTTGAAATTCAATCGTGTTCATAAGTTATCACAGACACGGAAGAAGAGAAACCAAAAATGTCAGCTTGATTGAAAATTTTAGTGGTCCGGGAGAACTTTTAGTGGTAGGCAATCAATCCCAATTGTTTTTAGTGTAGGGTTCACTTGAGCTTTAGATCTGCCTCATTCTTTGAATCATTCTCTAAAATTATCTCTCCAAATGAATAAATAGAGCCCTCGTAGCTAATCATCTCTTGAATTTTGTCCTTTTGGACACATCAGGGTGAAACTTTAATTACATGCAGTTTGCATCCTACTAATTATTAAGGGTTTGATTTTTCAAACACACCCATCCTTCCTGGTGGTTGTACACGTGGCATGATAATATGCTTCCCTACTTCTTGTCCAGATGGCTTGACCATATTACGGTCCTCCAGCTCTACCGATTATCTCCTTGGTCCATAATTCCCAACCATATAAACCGCTTCCCTGCTAATATCTTATGAGTTTGTTTAGTATTTGCCATGGTTAGACGTCCAACATCAGCTGCCCATTAAACTCACATGCTAAGTTTTCTGATGATCAGTACCATCCATTTTGTGGAATCTATGCTATCCGGACCACTATAAGAAAATTACACTGAACGGATGATTGTAATCATCAAGATCAATAGATAAATTGTGAACAATAAAAAGAGAATTTTGGTTGGCGCACATTCAATTCTAAAAATCAAAGGTTAAGATAATCAATGGAGCATGGTTATGGAAGAAAAAGCTTACTAATAGTACTGAGAAGAATGAAATCAGATTGCGTACCGTTTGACTCAGTAGGCTCTTATCGTGCTGAGTAAACTCAGTTGGCCCCACCTTGAATGTATGTGGTCTATCCATGCCGTCAGCTGTTTTCCTATCTAATTTAAGGGGCCGAGCCCAAAATTAAAGCATATCCAAAGAAAAAGTGAATCATACATGGGGAACAAACAATGGGCATAATGATTTCACAGTTGAAACCTTGCTATGACGCACTGTGATGTTTATTTATCATCCAACTTGTTCATAAGATCATAGACAAGGATAGTCGATGAACACAAATATAAGCTTCATCCAAAACTTGGCTTTTCAACTAGAAAAGTTCAAATCAACTGTTTCCTATCCCATGTTTTATTGGGAACATTGTATATGCTTCATTTTTGGGCTCAGCCTTAAGATTATCCGAGAAAATGGATGGACCGAGCAGACAAAATACATAAATATGGGCAGCTCCAAAACATCGCACCATCTCACGCTGCATATTGTCGCGATAGAGCCAAAATTAATGCCTGTGATTAGTCTATATTTGGACCTTAAAAGGATCCCTCTGGACCTGATTCGTCCCTCTCAATTGCAGATTAGCTGCCACCTCAGATCCAGCCACATGGGTGGGACATTGATGGTGGGCCTGACCGTGGCGCTGTCTATCCATTTTATAGCTTATGTTAGGGCATGGTCCAAAAAATGAAGCAGATACAAACCTAATGTGGACCTTTAAACAGGAAACAGTAGTCCTTGAACACCACTATTAAAAACTTTTTATGGTCCATCGTAATATTACTTCCTATACTTCCTCTGGTCCACCGTAATTTTATTTCCTATCCAACCTGTAGATAAGGTCACAATTACTAGTACTTTGCTAGAGACGGAAGATCATATAAGGGAATCCATGGGCATACGAATCATAAAATATATAGATGATGGTGGGATGCAAAGAGGCCCTGACATGACCGTCCGTCTCTAGCTAGGTCCGGGTCGGGGTGGTACCCAAAACACAATTGATTCAAAACTGTTGTGTCCCCAAGAAGCTTTTAATGATGAGTGGGCCACATATGATATGTATCTTCCTTATTTTTTAAACTATGACCTACAATAAGCTGGCAAAGAGGATGGACGGAGTGGATATGCGTCACGTACCTCTAGGTGGGCCCCACGGTAAGGGTCGCACCCACCTGGCTGTGTCCAGGGTCGCAGCTAATTCGCGTCCATCACTCGCTCCCCGTCGGAAGCGGTTGCGATCGAACCCAAGGACAATAAGCCGTTTGACCAGAGCAACTACGTGACGTATCTGTTTATCCATACCGTCGTTCATTTCTCATATCGTCTTAAGATATGAGTTAAAAAATAAAGAAGATCCTTGAGTGAACCCCATTAGATATGATTTTTGCATTTAAAGCTTTGATGCAACCAAGATCACTATTTGGCGTGGTCCATTTGAGACTTGGACCTGCTTAATTTTTGAGCTTATACCTTAAAATAACATGAGAAAATGGATGGATGGCTTGAATAAACATATACACAACAGTGGGACGCACATAAGATCTAGTTATACGGCTTAATTTCTTGTCAAAGCCTTTCGCAGAAAGTTGGATTCTGTGTGGGCCCACTGCAATTTTTTTAAGAAATTCACTCCGTTCATCCGTTTTCCAATCTCATTTTCGTAAATGCTAACAAAAATAAAGTGTATGGCCACACGAGAGAAAAGAGCAGGATTTAGTGACCACCGTTGGTACATTTATATGGCTATAAAAGTTTTGCATTGGTTTAAGTTCTCCGTGTTTACACTTCGCTGTAGTGAAAATGGCCTTATAAAATGGTTTGGATGGAACATAAACTTAAGGTAGAGCCTAAGAAGGTTTTAACGGTGGCCATTCCTTTCTCCGCTGTTTCATCTCGTATTGCCCACTTAAGTTTCGGATCCTCCTCATTTTTTATGCTACGTACTAGAAATTGCTCGCAAAACGTATGGGCGGTTTAGATTTCTTAGTAACCACATCCAGAATTCTTGCGCAGGAACTTCCTGCGAAAGCCTTTCGCAGGAAA
The DNA here is from genome assembly GCA_037074715.1 of Magnolia kwangsiensis. Lineage (NCBI taxonomy): Eukaryota > Viridiplantae > Streptophyta > Magnoliopsida > Magnoliales > Magnoliaceae > Magnolia > Magnolia kwangsiensis. The sequence continues at coordinate 16,993,695 of CM073576.1, read as the reverse complement.
TCCGCGTCCCAGTATTCGATTCTTGAAAAAGACATTCTTCACGGTTCCTTTTTCTTCCTAAAATATCGATGGTCTCTCTCCCTCTTTCTGAAACCCTAACCGCCATTAATTTCCACCCCTTCGAGAACCCGAAGGGACCTGAAAATCCCATCCCTCCATCCCAGGCCGTTGATTACCTGATCGATTGGTAAAACGAGATGGGAGGGCACGGCGGCCTCAATATCCTCCCTCAGAAGCGCTGGAACGTCTACAACTACGAGAACCGAGAGAAGGTCCGCCTCGACGAAGAATCCGCCGCCCGAGAGGAGCAGCTTAAACGCGAGCAGTCCCGCAAGCGCGACGCCGAGTTCCGCCTCGAGCGCCTCCGCCAGGCCCGCGGCATTCACCACCAGGACGCTGCCCAACCGTCCACTGCTGACGAACCGAGCCACTCCGACTCAAAGAACACTGACGAACCGATCCCCTCCGACTCAAAGCACATCAATCTCTTCGAAGGTCTGAAAATTTTCCCGGCCTTTGGAGGAGAAGAAGAAGAAAGTAACACTGTTCGAAGAAATGCCCCAAAGAAGCAGAAGAGGGAAGAGAAGGATGCAGCTGCTGCCAAAGTCGTGTTGCCAGAAGATGAGAAGTATAGGCTGGGGTATGGTGTTGCTGGGAAAGGTGTGAAGGCGCCATGGTACCTTTCTAGACCGTCGGATGGTGCAGACACAGCAGCTCGCGATGGAGATGCTGCTGCCTCTGGTTCGGAGCGGGGGGATAGTGGTAAGAAGTCTGGGGGGAAGAAGACATTGGAGGAATTGAGAGAGGAGAGGATGAAGAGAGAGAGGCGGGAGAAGGAGAGGGAGCGGGCACTAGTTTTGGGGAAGAACGGCAGAGATGGATCAGCAAGGAGCAGCAGATTGTCCAGGTAAGGTATCCTGTTAGAATGATTCTGTATTTCAATGTTGAATGCAGTTTTGGAATTTTTCGACTCCAACATTCAAATCTGCCTGTTTTGGGTTTGGGATTCTTGTATCTGCGTCTTTTCTGTTTCTACCATTTGTTGTGTGTATTTTTTTTTTTTTCAAGAAGTCTTCTGCATATTATAGGTTTGTTAGGATTTCATAATCTGCGCCTGTTGCTGTGGAAGTCTGGCTGTAACTTCTGCATGTTGGTTCTAGGAATGGAACTTTGAATGGGAGCTAGTTGTCTGTTGTGGCGTTCATTGGCATTGCCGCCTATAGCAGTTTTTTAAGTGTTGGAAGGATCTTGGACAATGGGGTGATGGCTTATTCTAGGGGCTCATCTGATTAGTTGTTGGGTGATAGAATTGATCAGGCTTCTTTCCGTTTTTGTGCGCATTATCCTGTTGCTATAATTACTTTTAATAGTGTCTTATGTTGGAGACGCTTGGTATGGCAATTGCTGTTCCAATCATTAATTGGTCGGTGTTGTCCAAATTTGCTTTTACACATGCAAAATTGTATTAGTGAAATTGATTTTGAAGTCCCACATGTTCACTCCATGAAGGAAATTGGTGAAGCTTTTGATGTACATCTGTTAAACCTGTTAAGAGAATGTCACTGTCATCGAAGCAATGAATAGTGTGCCCCGTAAGATGGAGATAGTTCAAAATGTGCTCGATCCTTCAAGGATAAGATGTGCTCGATCTAGGCAATGAATAGTGAGCCCTGTAAATGGAGACAATTCAAAATGTGCTTGATCCTTCTTGCGCACTCCATGAAGGAAATTGGTGAAGCTTTTGTTAACATCCATTAAACCTGTTAAGAGAATGTCATTGTCATCCAAGCAATGAATAGCGAGCCCCGTAAGATGGTGACAGTTCAAAAATTTGCACGATCCTTCAAGGATAAGATGTGCTCCCCAATGTAGTTTTTATTAAGGCTATAAGGATGTTAACGGAATGGGCCAAAGCTGCTAACTCCAAGGGGGCTCTTATTGGGAGTTGATGTAGGGGCCCTTTTTTTCGTGTGCGCGGTTTGTGGATGACATCACGTCTCCCTATGGTTCTTCTTTTCCTTGAATAAAGTTTTAGAATCTTTCAAAAAAGAAAAAGATGTAGACAGATAATAGTTGCTCCCACTCTTTGTCCAGGTGGATGGAAGCTTGATTTCAACGGGTCTTGGATTGGGAACCTAGGGTTGAGTTGTATCATGGTGTGAATAGAGATGTTAAGGCCTCTGCAATTCTTTCTTAGGGCCACAGGTTGGGGTGATGTAATTAGAGTTGAGGCAGTGTTGTGTAGCCAAGTTTTTGGGCCCAATCATTGCTGAAGGAGATTCCTTCAATGTTGTTTCCTAGGATCAGAAAGGTGGTGAAGAACCTTGGAAGTTCCCTAGTGACATCTATGCAATTTACCTCCTCGCTCCTAGGTTACACATTTGGTCTACTCATGTTGGTAGAGAGACTGATTGCTTGATTGGCAAAGATTCACAGGCCGCCTACTTGTTTTGGAAATTATCTTGATGTGTTTATTCTTTTTGTATGGTACCTATCTCTTTTTTGAAATCATCATCTTTCTGAAGAAGAAGAAGAAAAGTAATGATGATGATAATATAAAGTTGATTAATTCAACCTTGGGCATGGAGGGATGCTCCATCGCTATTTAAAATTTTGAGGTTATGTCCAAAAGTTAGAAAGTCCAAAGAGCATTGGTATAGGGTGAAAGGAGAATGAAATATCCGTATCTACCAAATAACTTGATGGAGTTGCAAAAAGCCAAAAGACACTCAAATCTCAATGCTAGGCATCATATGAGAAGTGAGCATTGGGGTTTGTAGCATAGTAATCAATCGAGATGATTCCTAGGTTGTATAAACTAATGTCAAGAACTTATTTTTATGCGGTGATTGTTATGAGGGGTGTGGTGTAGAATGTAAAGCTTAGGTAAAACTTGCGGGATGCTTGGATTAACTTGGAGTAATTAATCAGGGTGTTGGGATAATAGAGGTGCTGGCCATGTAACATGGATACAACACTCTTGGAAATGGATCATCAAAGTCGCTACCTTGCTATTATATATCAGTTTACAAGAACTAATCCTTTTTTTTTTTTTTTTTTTACAGAGAGATAATTGAGATTTTATTAGAAAGCTCGCGGAAATGCGGGAAATGATACTTTTATGCTTAATTACTTTCATTCCAGACTATCCTTTACTTGTAATAAACAACCTTGTGTACCTTGGACATTGAAAGGAAACCGCAAAGAGGTGAACAACCCCATTTAATCCTAGACAATGAAATTTCTTAGTTTATTTGGAAGAAGAAAAGAAAGAAACAAACAAAAAGAAACATGCAATAAGTGAAATATTTCTTAGTGGACCTATATGACTAATAGAATAATTGAAGAAGACTAGATTTATCCATTTGACAGGTGATGAAAGTTAAGAATATGTTAAATGCTAGAGAATGTATTATTTTTCAGCCCCTTCAGCATTTGAAGGGGATTGATACAAAGAATCTGTTGACTGAAATAAGCAATAGTACCAGAGAAATTATGGAGTAGGACCAAGTCCGTGTCCGTCTGTTTGCCATTTAGGATGTTATGGATTATAGTATTCGATCATGCTATCAAGTTTGTTGGTAATATCTTTGAAAATTATCAGTAAAATTACAAATGTGGTTGGTCTACCGTGACTCATTATTGAGGTGAATGTCATTCACATCTTGCCGATGTGTCAATATGGGCTTGACTGGCCAGGCCTGTTACTTTTGAAAATGACATTTGAAAAATTCTCTAAGCAGTACCTGATGTAAACATGTTTCTTCTATTGACATTGCAACCAGGATAAATGCCTTTATGTAGCCTATAATCTGACGATTTTGAGTGGTGGAGGCCTTTTTCTTTCGCTTGTCAGGTCTTTTCGGAATAAACGTGGACGGGATACCTAGAGCAAAGAATAGTCCATACGCATTTGCTATATGTGCTGGAGTCTTTTCCTCATTAGGATTACTGTTGACTTTGCTCGTGTTGAAATGCCTTGGGTTGGAAAAATCAATGATAGATGATGAAGCCATATTGAAGTTGAAGAAGTTGATGATGCTCCATGGCCCAATGGCTCAAGATACGATTCGCTATCATTCCGATTTTATACTTCAGTAAGCACTTTCTTGTTGTAAATTCCATTTCACATTGTTTTTTAGAATTGTAATTACCTATCGGACTGAAAAAGATAATGCAAAATGCATGGAAAGCTTCCTTGACATTTTAGAAAGTTTTAGATTTTAATTGTTTTATAAAAATATTAGCAACTTAATCTTCTATATTACATTAATCAAACTTAATTAGTGTTTAACATTAAACTTATATGATTTTAAATATTAATTAAGTTTGATTAATGTAAGACAGAAGATTAAGTTGCTGATATTTTCATAAAAAAATTAAAATTCAAAATTTACTAAAATGTCAAGGAACTAAGGAAGATTTCCATGCATTTTGCATTATTATTATTATTATTATTTTCCAGTCAAGTAGGTAATTACAATTCTAAAAAATAATGTGAAATGAAATTTACAACAAGAAAGTGCTTAGTGAAGTATAAAATTGGAATGAGAGCGAATCGAATCTTGAGCGCCCATGGAGCATCCTCAACTTCAATACCGCTTCATCTGTTATCAGTTTTTTCAACCCAAAGCATTTCAACATGAGCACAGTTAACAATAATCCTAGTGAGGAAAAGACTCCAGCACGTATAGCAAATGCGTATGGACTATTCTTTGCTCCAAGTATCCTGTACATGTTCATTCTGAAAAAACTAATGCAAGTGAAAGAAAAAGTCTACCCAAAATCGCCAGATTATGGGCTACATAGAGACTTTTATCTTGGTTGCAACATCAATAAAAGAAACATGTTTACATCGGGTACTGCTTGGAGAATTTTTGAAAATGCCATTTTCAAAAGTTACAAACCCGGTCAGTCGGGCCTACATTGACACATCAGCAAGATGTGAATGACATCCACCTCGATGATGTGTCACAATAGACCAACAACATCTGTAATTTTATTGATAATTTTCAAAGATATTACCAACAAACCGAATAGCATGATCGAATAATGTCATTAATGACATCTTAAATGGTAAACAGAGGGTCACAGACTTGTTCCTATTCCTCCATAATTTCTCTGGTACTCTTGCTTATTTCAATCAACAAATTTTTTACAACAGTCCCTTTCAGATGTTGAAGTAGCTCAAAAATAATACCTTATCTAGCATTTAACACATTCTTAACTTCCATTACCTGCCAAAAGGATAAATTTAGTCTTCTTCAATTATTCTATTAGTCATATGGGTCCACTGAGAAATACTTATTGCATGTTTCTTTTCGTTTCTTTCTTTTTTTTCTTCTCCCAAACAAACCAAGAAATTTCATTGTCTAGGGTTAAATGGGGTTGTCCACCTCTTTGTGGTTTCCTTACAACGTTCAAGGTACACGAGATACTTCATTACAAGTGAGGGATAGTCTGGAACGAAAATAAAATAAGGGAGAAGTTTGACCCAAAAGCATAAAAGATGACGTTTTTTTTTTTTTTTTTTCATTTTTCTCCTTACCCTTATTTATTTTTCTGATTTATTAATATTTTTTGGATGAATTGATAACTTATGGTCCAACCAAAGTTATGACCCTTGATGGAGTGGAAAGATAACAAGATTCACGTAGCCGACCCCAACCAGTTGGGATAAGTTTTAAATGATGATGATGATGATAATTTATATTTTTCTTTTTTTTTTTTTTTTTGAAAAAAAATCTTTAAAATCTTAAGATTTATGATACAATTTGCAATTATGATACACAACAATAAAATTATACCTTCAAAAAAAATTTTAAAGAAAAAAATAAATTTTTTTTTTCCAAGTCATGATTTTTTTCAATTATTAGCATGTGTAAATAGCCACCATTTATCAATAATGATGGGAGGAATTTCATTATCTGCCATCCAATGGTCATTTGGTTACACTTATTATGGAAACTTATTGACACCATCTTTATTTCCTTTAGTGGTAGTAGGAGTTTGATGAAAGAAAATGTGCACGTAAAATGTATACCTGTGTTGACAAGTTTCTGATCTTTCTACATCCAAAATTATGCACAGTGCTTCTTTCAATGCCTTATTACATCTCTTGTTCAATAGTGGAAATTCTTTACTGGATGAGGCACTGCCAAAGCGATTTCTTTTAAAGAGAAACATGGCTGGATGTGTAGGAGTGTACCTTTGCATAAACTCCAACTCAATGTCGTCCGATGACCCAAATATATACATACGAAACAATTTAAAACAATTGAAAGATAAATGACAAGTAGTAATAAATAGGTCAACAAAACCAGTTTATGTTGCAATGACACCGGCAACAAAGGAAGCATGTAAACGTGAACATAAGAACCAAAGAAAGTAAAAGTAGTGCATGTCTTTCACTGATGGGTTGGTTGCCAGGGGAAGGAAGGGATTCTGAACGGGACAAATGGAATTCTTGATCAATATCCAAGTCAAAAGTTCAAGGCAAGATGAATTGTTAAAATTGCGGGATGACGGGACACATGAAAAATGATTATTGGAATCCTGAAGTTCAAAATGGAGAGAAATCTAATAATACACCAAAGGAAGCTAACACAGTGGAGTCCGTTGAGGAGACAGATTGTAGTGACATTCTGACTGCATCCGAATATGGTTACCTTAGTAATGACTAGCTTTTGGATTTGGGGGCATCCTACTACTTGACCTTTTATCAAGATTGGTTCACCAATTACAACAATTTTGATGGTGGACGGGTGTTTATGGACAATGACATTGCCTGTAAGGTTATTGGAATTGATTCATTGCACATCAGGATGTTTAATGGGGTGGAGCATATTTAATAGAGGTGAGACACGTTTCTGACCTCGGGAAGAATCTTATTTCGCTTGGGGCACTAGAGGCACTTGGGTGCAAGTTCATCAGGTTTGATTGTTCTTAGAGTTTCAAAGGGGGTACTCATAGTAATGAAAGTGCAATGGTGCAGTAACCTCTACAAGTTGATCAGGAATACTATATCGGGTGGAGTTGCACTATTTATTACAGAATCCACATTGGCATGATTGTGGCATGTGCGCTTAGGCCACATGAGTGACCGTTGTATGAATGTACTTTCTGATTGTTGCTTGATTCCTGCCTTTAATAGTGTTGGTTTTAATATATGTTAACTTTTAAGACCGAAAAACATGTAAGGATGTACTGGAGTATGTGCATTCAGATGTATGGGGCCGTCGCCTATTATTTCTACTAAATGGTCATCGTTTTTTATCTCATTCATATATGACTAGTCAAAGAAAGTGTTGGTTTGTTTTCTGAAAAATAAATCTGATGTGTTCACCACATTCAAGGTGTGAAAGGGAATGGTTAAGAAGTAGAGTGGCAAAAACTGAAAATATTGAGGACAGACAATGGTGGTGAATTCACTTGAAAGGAATTCAACCAATTTTGCAAAGATGGTGGGATTGTAAGGCACAATACAACGGGCCATACACCTTAGCAGAATGGTGTAGCGGAATAGATGAATTGGACTCTCTTAGAGAGAGCCCGAAGCATATTGAATAATATTGCCTTGGACAAGGAATTATGGACTGAGGCCGTTAACATATCTTTTTATCTTGTGAATCGATCCCCGTTTACGACGATAGACTGTAAGATTCCAGAAGAAGTGTGGAGTGGTCATGATGTAGACTACTCATAATTATGCGTATTTGGTTGTGATACTTACTCTCATGTACCGTTAGTTGAGAACGATAAGCTAGACTAAAGGGTGAAGAAGTATACTTTTGTAAGCCATCGTGATGGAATGAAGGGATACATGTTATATGATCGGGTCACATGAGAAAAATCATAATTAACAAATATGTCAAGTTTAATGAAGATTCCCTGTTTCGCAAGGACGAATACAAGGAACTGGAGAAATCAACGATTATCGATTGTTGAGATTGAAAAAGTTAATACATAGGTAGAGCCTAAGCCGCAGATAGAGGTACATGAGCACGTGGAGTAGTCATCTCTTAGAAGAAATCCACCTAGAGAACAAATTACCGGCTAGATAAAGAGATGATTCAAATGTTATATTCGTTGTCATTGTGGATGAGGGGGATCTGTCTACTTTCTTGTAAGTACTGAATGACCCAGATGCTGAGAAGTCGATGACGACAATGCACGATAAGATGGATTTTTTGTATGAGAATGAGACTTTGAAGCTGGTTGAGCTTCTAGTTAAGCATAAAGTGATCGGTTGCAAGTGAATTTACAATAAGTAGGATAAGTACAAGGCGAGATTGGTCGTGAAGGGGTTTGCTAAAAAAGAAAGCATTGACTTCAGTGAGACATTTACATTGCTTGTCAAGCAAGTATCTATCAGATTTGTGTTGACACTGGTTGCCCAATATACCATAAAATTGAAGCAAATGGATGTGACGACTACTTTCTTGCACAAAGAGTTGGAAGAATAGATATATATGAAGTAACTAGAAGAGTTTGAATAAAATGGGTCAGTGAATAAACTTTGCAGGCTAAGGAGGTCGTTGTATGGCCTGAAATAGTCGCCTAGGCAGTCATACAAGAAGTTTGATACTTTCATGGTAAGTCGACATTTTACTATGAGTGAATATGATCATTGTGCCTTCTTCAAGACACTGAGTGATGAGAAATTCATTTACTAGTATTGTATGTTAATGATGTGCTTATCGATAATCAAAATATGTTTGAAATCAATGTATTAAAGACTCAGTTGTCAGGGACATTCGAGATGAAAGATCTGAGGGCTGCAAACAAGGTGTCCCGTATCGGTATCGGTTGGCATAACGGTGACTTCCAAAACCGATACGGATACGGGGGCGTAATGGCCCGTAACGGCGTAAAAAAATTTTTTTGCCAAAAAAATATGAAAAAATATGGATTAAATGCAGAATTTTCTAAGCATTCCAAATATGTATTTATTTATAAATTGGAACATGTTTATGGTGGTGTAATGGTCTACTTTTTGGTGAAAAGCTATATCGGACTGTCTGATTAATTTTTGAACGAGGTAACCTGAATTTAACTACAAATTTTATATATTTAATTTTCTAGATATCTAATTTATATACTTAACAATTTAATATCTTTCTCCCAATAGTTCTTTTAAAAAATGAAATTAAATTCAGGTAGATGGCGTTGCCAATTTCGGGCCGACTTGGATGACCAATCTATGCCCCAAATTAGCCTCAAATTCATGCAATTTATTGTCATTATCCCACTTATGTATTGGTGGACATTTATTGGATAGTGAATCATGAAAAAAATCAACAGGCCCTATTTTAAAAAATAAAAGTACACAAAATAACAATTAAAATTATTCAAATAATTTGATTTTGGCATTGTGAGTTAGCAATTGCAGTTTATAATTTAATTGGTAAATTTTAAGTTAATATGTCTCATGTACAATTTTTTAAGGGCCCAAATTAGGCCAGACTTGGATCGGGAAGTGTAGCACACATGTCAAAGTTTTTTGGGCCCCACCCATGATGAATGTGTTATATCTAAACCGTCCATTCGTTTGCGAGATCGTCTTAAGGCTTGACACGAAAAATAATATAGATCTAATTATCAAGTGGACCACACTGCAAAAAGTAGTAGGGGATTGAACGTCTACCATTGAAAACTTTTTTGGGATCACAGAACTTTTAGATCAATATGAAATTTGTTTTTCCTCTTCATTCAGGTCTTTTTGGCCTTATGAACAGATTGGATGGAAAATAAATGTTACGGTGGGCTTACGAATTGTTTAACGGTGAAAATCATCATATCTGCTGCTATTTTTGGTGTGGTCCAGACGATCTTTGGATACGATTCATTTTTTAGGTAATGCTCTAAAATAATATTTAAAAATAGATGAACGGTGTAGATATAATAAATACATCACTGGGGAGCTCGTATAACTTTGATCTCCTTTGAACCATTCGTACAACTCGGAGCTCGAGGAGTGTTAGCGCTCATCTCAGCGAGTGACACGTACCTACAGCAGCTTACGCCCGTGAAAAAAAGAAAAGAAAAAGAGAGGGGGAAACCGAAAAGAAAAAAGAGGGAAAGAAGAGAAAAGAAAAAAGAGGGAAAGAGGGAAAGAAGAGAGAGAGAGAGAGAGAGAGAGAGAGAGAGAGAGAGAGAGAGAGAGAGAGAGAGAGAGAGAGAAGGAGGAGGAGGAGGCTGCAACCGCAGCCGCAGCCGCAGCAGGCCGAGAAGAGGAAGAAGAAGAATAAGAAGAAGAAGAAGAAAGAGAAGAAGAAGAGGAAAAGAAAGGAAAAAGCTAAGGGTTTTTTTTTTTTTTCAAGGCCCATAACAGCCGTTACGGGTCAGTAACGGCCGGTACGCCCGTAATGGGACCGTAACGGCCGTTACGTGTACAAAAATAAGACTCGGCCGATACGGCCCCGTATCGCGAAACGGGTACCACCGTTATCGTTACGTATCGGCCGAAAGCGTTTTGGGACACCATGGCTGCAAAGAAGATTCTCAGCATAGATGTACACAGAGATAGGAAATGGAGCATATTATAGTTATCTCAGGTAGAGTGACTTGAGAAGGCACTGGTGAAGTTTGGGATGGACAAGGTTAAATCAGTTAGCACACCTCATGCTGCTCACTTTAGTCTTTTTTTAAAGTAATGCCTTATTACAAATGAAGAAAAACATGTTATGCCTAGTGTGCCCTATTCAAGCGTAGTTGGTAGTTTGATGTGTGTCATGGTCTGTATGAGACCAGATATTTCACATGTAGTCGATGTGGTGAGCAAATATATGTCAAACTTCGGCAAGAAACATTAGGAGGCAGTGAAATGGCTACTTCATTATCTACAAGGTATAACAGACTATATCTTAACATTCGAAAAATCAAAACGAAAACTTGTAAGCTACGTAGATTTAGACTACACAATAAATATGGACAATAGAATGTCGACTTCCGGTTACTCGTTTATATTGGCGGGTGAAGCGATCAGTTCGATGTCGAAGCTTCATCCAGTGGTTGCTCTTTCCACAACAGAAGTTGAGTATATGGCGGTGATGGAGACATTCAAGGATGTTTTGGATAATTTTAAATATAACGAACCTTGACGTGGTGTGAAGGTTTCCATCATAAATGTACATATATAATGTGGACTTCTAATGCTGGTCGAGGTGGATTGGTTGAGGATTTGGAAGTAAACAAGCCACTCAGGGGCTAAGGCAGTAGAATGGTGAGGTTCTCTTTTTGGCCACTAAAGAACACTCTACTGCTTGGCCATCCAATACTTCTTCTTCCTTTATTTATTTATTTATTTAAGGCAACACATTTATGGAAAAGTTAAGGCAAAGGTGAAAGCCAAGAGTGACAAACATGGAACAGCTGTGGCGGAAAAAATCAAGTAGTGAAGTGAGAGAAAATAGGAAGTGGTGATTGAGACGTAGAGGGATCAAGCGGCAAAGATGGAGCGGAGTTGATTGAGGCATGTGAAATGGAAACGGGAGAGGGGATGGAATATGATAATAAGGAAGATTGGAAATTGGTGAAGAATAGAAAGAATGATTCTAAGAAGAAGGGGTTGATGGTTTCAAAAGATTTATCGGAGTTCCTAATGCTGTTTGTGGAGGGATTTTCAGTAAGGGTGGCTTCTTGGAAAATTTGAAAAGGTATTTGGTTGAGCGGGGAAGGTGATGGAAACAGTCGTTCCGTGAGTTCGTAATTCTTTGAATCATCGCGGATTTGTGTTAGTCCGGATGCATTTGGAGGAGGTGGTAAGAGCTGTGAAGTTGCCGAATGGGGGGGGGGGATGCTCAATATTTGGCAGAGGTTCGTCAGGGGCAGGATACTCAACAATTAGCAGAGTCGTCAGAGCTGTCGGAAGTGCTGGAGGTCCAACTGTTGGCAGTGGTTTGTCAAGGGCAGGATACTCAACAATCAGTTAGAAAATCAGATTTCTGGGGAGTTGACTCTAGAGCTTCCAATGGAGAGGACAGGTATGGGGTGAATCCCTCAAATGGTTTAGGGTCGCAAGGCGTCAATGGTGCAAGGAATGAAGTACATAAAAATGGTTATATTTGAGATGGCACGGTTACTGGGGGGTGGGGGGTTATGTTTGGCGACAGACCTAAGGATTATGTGGCATCATTTGAGTTTGTTGAAGAAAAGGGTAGGCAATGTATGCTTCTGGAACAGAATGGTGAGGGCCTTATTCAAAATAGGGAGAAACTATGTCTGGAACATGGGTCTATGAATGCGGGGTGGTAAATGGAAATAATTTAATATGGGTTTTAAAGGGATAAGGAAGCCTAAAATGAAAATAGTTAGCGGGATTGTGCGGGGTTTGGGGTGTTTACAGAAACAGCTGCAGGTTATGGATATGTGTAGAAAAAATAAAGTGCAGATGGTTGTGTTTCAAGAGGCTAAATCGTAAATGGTAGACCAGGGGATAGTGGATTTGCTATGGTGGGGGAAATTGAATTAGTGGGAGTTGCTGGATGCAAATGGTTCAACAAGAGGTACCTTAATAATTTGGAGTCCAAACAGACGGAGGAAAGAGGATAGCTTCAAGGTCAATTTTCTCTTTCCTTGTTGTTAAGAGATGTGTTGTCAGGATTTCAGTGGGTATTCATGGTGGTGTATGGGCTGAATAGACTGAGTTTAAGACCATCATTCTGGGTTGAATTGGACACACGTAGGAATAAGTGGTTACTACCATGGTGTGTGTGGGGAGACTTCAATGTCGTGAGATTTACATTTGAGAAGTCAAATGGGGGTAAGATTACTTGCAGTATGGGGAGTTTTTCAGAATGGTGGATCATTAAGAATGAAATGGTTGATTTGCCTTTGGGTGAGGTGAAGTTTACATGGTCCAATTGTGCCTCTTTGCTCGCTTGTCAAAGATCATCAAGAATGAAATGGTTTGTTTGCCTTTGGGTGAGGTGAAGGTTACACGGTCTAATGGGCAGGCTAGTGCTACCAAGTCAAAATTGGATTGCTTCTTATTATCTTCAGATTGGGTTGAAAAGTTCCCTTTAGTAAAAACCAAAGAGGTTTGCCAAGATGTATTTCAGATCATTATCTAATATTACTAGAATTAGACGAAGAGGGTTGAGGCCCGCGTCCGTTTAGGTTTGAGGTTGTTTGGTTCGAAGTGGAAGGATTCATAGTAAAGATTCAATAATGGTGGTCGTCAGTTTCAATTTAAGGGCAGGTTTTTTCCTGTTTCAGAAATTAAAATTGTTAAAAGGCAAATTTAATATATGTAGAAAAGAGGTATTGGGAGGGTGTGAAGAGGAATCATTAAAATTATTTCATGAGATACAATCTCTTGATATAAAGGAAGAGGAATGTGAGCTGTCAGAAGAAGAGAGAGCATGGACAAAAGTTTGTAGCGCTGAGTATAATATGACGGCAATGGTCTAGAGCCTTATCATGGTCAAAAGAGGGGGACAAAAATACCAAATATTTTCGTGCCATGGCAAGTGTGCGAGCAAGAGTTAACAAAATTGGTTCAATGATGGTGGAGGGGGAAAGGTTTGAAGGTAAAGCAAAAGTGTGTGATCCAATTGTGAAATTTTATAAAAAGTTGTTGTCTAAGGATGATTGGAAAAGACCGCGTCTCGATGACTTATTGTTTGACACTATAACAAGAGAAGCGGTAGAGGGTTTAGAAAAGCTGTTTACAAAAGAGGAAATAAAGAAGGCAGTTTTAGAATTGGGAAGTGAGAAAGCACCACATAGTTATCCAATGTTGTTCTTTTAGAGATTTTGGGAGTAAGTAAAAGTGATATTATCAGATTTATAAATGAATTTTATGAGCAAGGTTTCTTAACTGGCGCGACATTTGTTGTGCTAATTCCAAAAAAAGAAGGGGCGGAAAGCTTAAAAGATTTTAGACTGATCAACCTTTTGAGAAGTCACATACAAGATTTTGGTGAAACTTCTGGCAACAAGATTTTGACAAGCTATTGGGGAAGTTATTTCTAGCTCTCAAGGGGCCTTTATGTTAGGAAGGCAGTGGAGAAGGGATAGCACTCTGGTGGTAAACGAATGTATTGACTCATATAATAGGAAAGGCTTGAAAGTGATTATTTACAAATTGGATGTTGAAAAAGCATATGATCATGTGGACTAGGATTTCCTTTGATTATATGATAGGGTGATTGGGTTGGGTGAAAAGTGGCGGGCTTGGATTCGTACGCGTGTGACTTCGGCTAAATTCTCGATATTGGTAAATGGCTCCCTGAATGGATTTTTTTCTGCTACTAGGGGGCTTTGACAAGGAGATCCTTTGTCCCCATATTTATTTGTGGTAGTGATTGAGGCTTTTAATAGAATGATTGATAGAGGAGCAGAATTGGGCCTTGTAAAAGGATTTCGGGTTGATAATACAGAGTTTCAGATAACCCATCTTTAGTATGTAGATGATACACTTCTTTTGTGTGAAGCGGATGAGTGGCTAGTAGACAATTTGCGATTGATTATAGTATTGTTTGTGATAGTCTCGGGGTTAAAGGTAAATATTGGCAAAAGTGAACTTATGGGGGTTGGTACTTTAAGGGAGGAGGTGGGGATTTTTGGTTGTAAGGTAAGATCTTTTTCGACTTCTCATATCGGTCTTCCATTATGTCTTAGAAAGTTGGCCAAGAACTTTTGGGATAAAGTAATAGAAAGATTCAAAAACAAGCCATCTCAGTGTCTAATCTTCCAGTGTATTTTATGTCATTGTTTAAATGCCCTAAATCAATTTTGGTCAAATTAGAAAAATTAAGGCGGGGCTTTTTGTGGAAAGGGGCAGAAGAAAAACACAAATTTCACCTTATGAAATGGGAAGATGTTTGCAAGCCTTGGGATCGGGGAGGAGTTGGGCTTAGGAATCTAGAGGTGATGAATTTTGCAACATTGGGTAAATAGGTTTGGAGATTTGGGGTAGAAGAGGGTAGTTTGTGGAGAGGTGGTGAGTAGAAAATATGGGGTCGAAGAAGGGGGTAGATGGATTTAGCCATCGTTGTTGCATAGGGCATCATCTATTTGGAAGTCGTTGGCATTGCTAAAAAATAGAGTATAGGATGGGACAGGTTTCTCTCTGTGTAATGGTAAAAGGATTAGGTTTTGGGAGGATATTTGGATGGGGAAGCAAAAGTTGAGTGTCCTTTTCCCTCGTTTGGTGAGAATTTCTATGGAGGATAATTTATTGGTTGAAAGGTGCTTCAATATGCAATGTGAGGAAGTTATTTGGGCTCCCACCTTGTATAAGGAACTTAAAAAATGAAGAATTTGAGGAATTGGTTAATCTGCTGGCTCTTTTCTCCAGTATGCGTTGTGCTATCAGTTGGGGACTTGATTGTTTGGTCACAAGAAAAGTCCGGTAGATTTTCACTAAACTCTCTGTTCAATATGCTTAGTGAAGATGATAGAAGAGATGGTGTCAGCCAGTCAGCTTTTGTGTGGCAGTATGTTGAGCTTGGCTTGTGAGCCATAATAAGCTACTTACGGTGGATAACCTGCACAAGAGGAAGAGGATTCTTCCAAATGCATGTCTAATGTGTTGTCAAGAGGAGGAATCGGTGGATCATCTATCCATCGTGTGTTCGCAAATAGTTGATGGAATTGCTTTCTTAACTTATTTGGAGTAGCTTGGGTGGTTCTGAGGTCTATTAAATATTGATCAATTCTACCATTCCTCTTCTTTGCCGGGTTGGTTGACATGATCAATTTCTGATCTATAAGTCAAAGGTTCGAGATTTGGTGGCCACATCTTCAAAAAAATATTGATCGATTCTTCTTGGTGTGGCATGATGGTGGTATAGGAAAGGCGGGGAAAAAAGTTTGGCGTCTGTGTTTACTTGTGGGGATATGGCTCATTTGGCAAGAAAGAAATAATACATGCTTCAAGAATGTGGGTTACATATATTTTCAATAGGGCTAAAATGAATGTAATGGATTGGAAAAGTTCATCAAGGGTTATTTGCTCAATTCCCTGCTTATTGGCTTGAGCTGTAGTTATGTTCTTCTTTTCTTTGTATTCTTTGGCTGTGGCCTTCTTTGAATAAAATTATCAATGTTCAAAAAAAAAGATGAAAGCCAAGGCCAAATGGGTATCTCCCCTCTTGACTCTTTCATAAAGCTTAATTTTGGGTGATCTATGGAAGACACAAGTCCTTGTTTAATTTGTGTTTTGAGAACTGATATTGAGGAGATTGTGATGGCATTCATTGGGCCATGTGGCAAAGTGGGGCCAAATGTGGTAGAGTTGTTGAGAAGGGCTACCAATCTTCCTGTCCTTGTGCTCTAGGAAGTCGATAATTGAAGGAGATGCTCAGTATATCATATTGCAGGCCTCGTTTGCTGCACTGGGATCATGGAGGCTCGCTTTTTGCATTTTAGAAATTCAATCCTATTGGTTTATTTGGGAGCTTTGTGCTTTTTGAATTCTGAGAGATTCAAATGATGTGGTCAATTGACTTGCTCGTAAATGAGTGAAGAGAGTCACTCGGTATTGATCATTTTATGTCTTGATACTCTCTGTTGTTTTAAAATAAAATTTATTTCTTTTTAAAAAATGAGCATGATTTGAGAGATGATCTCCAATAGCCACAGTTACTCCTTGGTAATTGAGTTTTTAAGCCTGTGAAGCGTTTTCTACTAATTTCAATTGGGTGATGTTACAACTTGCAAATCGAAATCATCTATTGTGGAACACTTTCAGTTCCCATTTCTTATACATAATTTTGAGGAGTTGAAAAACGGATACATGCAGTGTTGAACTTGAGAACAAACAGATTAATTAATTCTTCTTCTTTCTTCTCCCCCTCGCTTTTTTTTTTTGGGAAAAATGAACTGATGTTTTATGATTATTTTGTTAGTCTTGACTGCATGCTAAGTGGGCTTACCTGGCACTCGTTGTTTTGATCATCAATGCAAATTCCCCTTTGTAGGTAGACATGATACTGTGCTGTCCCTCCATGTCCTTCACTTTTGCCCTTTGGAGTTTGCATGTAACTATTTGGCTAGAGTTCAATACTGAGTGAGATGGTCAGCATACAAGTGGCCTCAATGTGAGGCCTCTGCCATGGCCGGTTCCATAGCCTAGGTAAAAGAGGGAGGTTGATGTTTGGTGGGCAACCGATTGTAAAATATTTGCCAATATTTACCATTTGGGGCCCGTTTGGATACCACCCAATAAGTTACTTTTTCTACTTACAGCAGTAGATGAGTAAACTTATTTCAGATAAGTAAGTTGGTTTATGATTAGTTATATGCAACATTTTTTTTTACTTGAAAGTACATAATCACTTGAGTTAATAATTTAGCTTTTCTACTTTTCGTAAGTCACTGAAGAGAGGAATAGGAGAGACAAAAGAGAGGAGAAGCTGATCAGCATGTTGTCTACCAAACATATTTATTTTCTTAATAGGTAGAAACTAAGATAAGCTACTTGCGGCATAAGTTATCTTAAGCAACTTATGATCCAAATGAGCCCTTAGAGGGCCTGCCTAGATTGCTATGAAAAGGGCTAACATGATGAAATAATTAAATCCATGTTATCTTTCTTTATTTTTCTTTCTGGAATCTAGGTACATATAAATAATTAAAATATACTATTTAAAATAGCTGATGATGTGCTGGTGAGTCAGACTTATAAAAGGCATCATGCATGACATCCGTATCTGTTGCCAATGCCAAAACATTTGTCGATATCCAAGTTGCATGTAGTGATAGCAGATGGAAATGGACTGAACAAGGTAATTCCACTGGAAGATGTTTATTTCCAGAATTCGCTACGGAGGGAGGACATGTGTCATCATATGCATATGTTAGAGCGTCAATTTGCCTAGGGTGGGACGCATTTTGTAGGAAGTTCATTAAAAAGAAACAATTGTAATTTCAGTAATGTGGATGCACCTTTGGAGAATCCTAAAACCATGATTGCGGTGTTTTATTGAGAGCATTAGGGACTCCTCTTTCCCTGCAAGAAGATGAGAACTTGATACAATGTTATACTTGGTGCAGGGACTCTTTTAGATGAGAAGGTTGTTGCAGATGGCATGTTTGCACAAATGGCTTGTTGGGTTTCAGCCCATCTATCCATTGGATGTTGTGGATATGGTAAGTCATGTTTTCTGCTCAATCGTATGTTGATTATCGCCACAGATGGCAAGTACTGAATGTTTTTTCTTCCCCACTGTCATCTTGATCTGAAGGTGGAGAACAGATACTGGAGGAAACTATTTTGTAATATTTTCCTAACAAATGAGTGTTTTTTTTCTTCTTCCTCTACTTCTGTTCTTCGACTCTGTTTTTAGAGAGATATATCAGATGAAATCTTTTGTAACATTTCCACAATACTAGATATGGAGCATTAAATGTATGCTATTTTGTATAGTGAAATTATATGGTAGAATTTGTCAGAGGGTGAGCAGAATGGTGAGGACAGCCTGTCTCCAGCTGGGAACAGGCAGGAGCTTTTAGAGGCCACTGTGATGTATGGTTTTTGTCCACACTGTTCATCCATTTTTCCATGTCATTTCAGGATATAAGCCCAAAACCGAGGCAGATCCAAGACACAAGCGGATCACAGAATGGGGATTAAACTCTTACCGTTGAAAACTTCTCGGGGGCCATTGAAGTTCTGGATCGAGCTGATATTTGTGTTTTCTCTTCATCCAGGTCTATCTAACTTTATGAATAGGTAGGATGACACATAAACATCATGGCGGGCCCTAGGAAAGTTTCAATATGGAGAATCATTATAACTGCTGCTTCCTGTGGTGTGGTCCACTTGAGCCTTGTATCTGCCTAAATTTTGGTCCTATCTCATAAAATTCCACGGGAAAATGGATGGACAGTGTGGTTAAAACCCATATATCACGGTGGCCACTCAAAGCTCCTGCCCTATCCCGGGGCAGGATGCAATCCGTGGCCAAATATCTTTCATGCGGTGCCCAATCCTGGTCTTAAGTGGGCTAAAAGGCCGGACCGGGCCTACAAGTAAAACAGAGACAATGATCAAAGGTCCGAATCTAAGAATATTGTACGTTGAACAGGACAAACTCAAAACTATCTTCAATTACTTCATTCTCTTGTGTTTGACCCGCTGGTGATTGGACCTGCCGAATGGTCTGGGCTAAGCCATTGAATTATTGGCCCTTGCCCATACTGAACACCTGACCTGGCCCTACAAGGCCGGCCCAGGACAGCTAGACCCGGTGTCAGTCCCAAGTTTGATGCATGGTCCACTCGCTATTCCCCACTCAGAATTCCCCGTTAGAAAACTTCAGCCAAGTTTTTTAGAGCTTTAGAGCCATACATTTCTTTTGCAAAACTGTCCAGAACGTGTTTGCCTTGTGCATCAGCTTTATTGCAATCTTATAATTGTGAAGAAATAAAGATCATTTTCATGGTATCACTATCAGAAGGATCCACGACCCTAGTTGGTAGGCACGTGGAGGCCTGACTTGCCTTATCTAATAGCTATTTGGGACAAACATCCATATGTAGACATTCCACCCAAGCTAGCAATTTAGTAAGGCATGGATGCTCCTTAGGAATTGAATTTAAACCCCACATCCTACTTAAAACCATAACCATTTTCCAAACTTATCCAAACCCTAGCTTTAAGTAAAACTTGTGTTATAATGACAACAAACTTGGCATCCGACATGAACCCATTTAGTAAGTGGGCATTCAATTTCTGCAGATAAACATGACACATTGGTCCAGGAAGCCGGAGACTGGGGACCTTCTTCGTGCAGGAACAACAATGGAAAGAGTGTTATCTTCTTCTCCTTGTTCAAGACAAGAAAGGGAATGTCACCTTTGATGTCCGGATGCATCTGGGCAACCAAAACGAATTGGATTCAATCACTTTTCCATGAAACCAGGAAAAAAGGAAAGTGACATTGTTTTCAACAATGAAAATAAATTGGAGTGCTACATAGAGAGAGATCATCTTCAGCAAAGAATGAATAAGATGTGTCTAGGAAAACATGTTTCCTCCTTTTTTCATAACCACAAGGAAAAACACATTACACATTACAGAATGGACCAATGTTTTAAACGTGGACCAGACCAAGACCTGTTTCTTTCAGTCAAAAACAGCCCAGCTGGGGTTCTGGCCATCCAACCTGTGATATGTACTTAACTAAATATAGAAAATGGTACTTAATGTGCAGCAAAAGCAGATGTAGTGAAGCGGCCAGGAGCATGATTCCTAAGGAGATCATTGGTTCGACTTTGCCTAGGTCTAAAACTTTGATATGTCTAATTAAAAAGGAAAAAAGCAGCTGACCAGTTGACCTACCTGGTCCACTGCCTCACCTGGATGCTTGGACCAGCTAAACTGCGTGGTCAGTACAGATTCTTTCCCAAAACAGGCCTCTAAGTGACCCCCATTATCCTGCTCAGTTCCGGTCGAAACCAGTCCGAAGGGCAGCCGGTCCAGTCTGGTTTTTAAAACAAAATGAGAAATATGTACTTTATTTGATGACAGAGAATGACTAGGGAAATAAGTATTGAGGGGGAAATGTTGCATCTGCTGTTGGAGTTCATCTGGGTACATGAGCATCTGAATGTTCCCTTAATAAACAGCACATAAATGAACAGGGAGAGCAAATATCACCTTCTTAATGAGAAAACATCAGGTTATCCAAGAAAACATGATCCTCGTCCAATTTCCACAAAATCAACACTAAATAAATAAAAAAAAAAATCCAATTTTGTGATGAAAAATGAGTATAGGTATGATATTGTAGCCTTTTCTGTCGGTAAGCATTTGTATACCCAAGAAATCATCGACTTCCATGTTTCCATGACTAACTGTAAAACAAAAGGGGAAACACGGCCGAAGATAAAAGAATCTCATGAAACCAGACACAATATGGAAAATCAAGACCTGGGTTTCGTTATCTGCATTGGGAAGTAGCAAAAGGGCATCAATTTTGTGATAAAATGACTTTAGATACTATACACACTATAATTTTTTGCAGGCGGAACCCGTTCATACCCAAGAAAACATCAACTCTTCCATTTCTCCAAAAATAAACTCAAAATGATATGGGAAAATGTCCGATGCTTGGAGCAGCTAAACTGGGCAGTCTGGACGGATTCTTTCCCAAAACGGGACACTAGTTTTGGAATGACCAGGTGGTCTAGTGTAGAGAAATAATTATACATGGGAGATGTTACATCTAGTGTTGGAATCCATCTAGATACACCGATAAATATGAATTCATCCATTTGTCCATAACCAATCTCAGGGAAAATCTCCTTGCATATGCATGTTCCCCTGATTAATAGAACATGAATGAATAGGGAGATACAACGGGTCAGGGTATTGAAGAAAACACTAACCTCATCCATTTCCCACAAAGTTCACTCTGAAAATCGCACACGCAAAAAAAGGCAAACATGAATCTAATTTTGGATACCTGAGAAATCATCAATTTTTCCATCTCCATTACTAATTTAAAACAAACACGCGACTGCAGCCAAGGGTGAAGGAATCTCATGAAACCAGACACTGAGAAAACATGAATTGGGTATTGCCATCTACATTTGAAAGTATCAAAAGGGCATCCTTAACATTGCTCACAGCTGACGATAAAACAATATCATAAGTATGAGAAACAACACGAAAAACCAGGAACTCAGTATTGTTATCTGCACTAGGAAGTAGCAAAAGGGCTTTCTATTTTCCTATAATGAAAACCAACTATAGATATTATACATTATCATCATATCCTCAATTAGAAAGCATTTGTACCCAACAAGTCATCGTTCTTCCATTTCTCCTCAGCTAATTGCAAAAGGAAGAATCCTCAAGAAAACCAGATAGAACATGTAAAAACAGAAAATGGGTATTGTTGCCTGCATCAATAAAGACAGTACAGAGAAGAAGAGAAATCAATACCGTTGATGCAAAAATCTCATACACCCACCCTTGAAACATTTATAGGGCCCACCGTGATGTATTTTTTAGATCCAACCTATTCATAAGTTAACATAGATATAGATAAAGTGAAAACAAAAATGTAAGCTTGATCGGAAACTTCTGTGGCCCCTAAGAAGTTTTGAACAGTGGATGTCACTGTCCCCACTGTTGTCTATGGTGGGATCCACTTGAACTTTAGATCTATCTCATTCTTTTTCTCATGTCATAAAACGGTCTCTAAAAATGGTTGGATGGTATGGATATAGTACACGCACCTTGGTGGGGTCCACAGAGCTTAGTGACATCATGTCTAACCCGCAGCCCCACTATTCTATTCCATGTAAACAGCGAGTGCGCGCTATCGAGCCTCTTCTTCTTTGTAGAGTTTCTCTCCCTTTGTTCAGATCTTCCCTTCGTTGCCAAGATGAATCCAAACATTCACATTCTTCTGTGTTCATCACCCCTCCTTGCATTGTCTCTTTGATTTTTGCACGCTACCGGGTTTTTGGAGGTTTTTTAGAGATTCAAAGCCAACACTTGCTTCTCCAACTCCTAAATGGCATCATCGCGACCAACGTTGATCTTATTTAAACCAGTAAATACCAATTTTTAGTTCACTCCAATATCTTAGTTGGCCTAAATACAACAACTCTAGAATAATAGAAATCATGGTATGTGTTGTAATCTCATAATGCTAAAATAAATTGTAAATTTGAAAAAATATATAAATGAAACAACTACTAAATGAACTACTAGTTTACAAGTAGTTATGTCACAAAAATTTCATGAATAGAGCCTGTTATGCTATGTAGCATGAATGGGCATACAGTCAGCATGATACATTAACAAACTTGTTGTCTACTTAGTAATGTAATATGGGTGGTTAATAAAAAACTGCACAATTGTTATGTGAGTTGGGACGGTATAATACATCCATCTCTACAATACATGTGGCAAGGTGTCTTAATGATCTGAGGCGAATATATGCCATTTGCCGTGCATTCGAGCTTACGTGGAACCCAACACGACATTATTGTGGAATCTAAACCGTTCATCAGGTGCAATGCCTCATTTTCACAATACATTCTATAAGTAAGGCTGATTTATATCTCAGGTGGGCCACACATCAAGGGACGTTGTAAAATCATGTCTAAACCTCTGAATTTATGTGGTATGGCCTACTTGAGTTTTTGAAATGAGCTGATTTTGGGAGTGTACGGTCATCCTGTTGGGGCATGTTTGATAAAGAGAAAATGACCACTGTAGACAAAACCTTTACCCAGCGGTTTTTATCGCGGAATACAAACTTAAGTTACCAATTTAGACTAGCACGTGCGGACAGCGACATTGGGGACGAAACTACCCCTCCTTTACTTTTTACTGCCGTTGCTTTTCGACTCCCTTTACAAAAAATACATGCGCTTTTTTTCAACTAAGTTCCATTGCAACGGAAAACCGACGCACAGCGGCTTTTCTTACCATTTTTCTTACTAAAATTCAAACTTTATCATCTCCATATTATTATTCAACATTTGGCATTTTTTTATCTTGGTGAGGGTTACGTGGAATCCTCCAAAGTGGTTGCATTTTCAATCTTCGAGAGGGTTTAAATTAATCCCTCACTTGAAAGCATCCGTCGTCAACTTGCATTGAGCGAGACTACGGTCACTGGAGGTATAAATATTAAAAAAAAACCCTAGTGTAGTTTATAGATACTTTCTTTTATAGTACTGAACAACGATTAACTAAGTACCTGTAGAAATTCAGCAAAGGTGCCTGGTCAAACTTAGCCATTGCACACTTTAATTTGAAGAAAGAACTCATTTAAATTGAGATGAGCGGAATTCAATGACAATTGATCGACTACTCATCGAATTTTATTTGAAGTTCGGTGAATTTCATGTCAGGCTCTTACAATTTCATTTGTTAGGCTTAGTTAATTTTATGTTATGATTGTCCAAATTCATGTGAAACTCGCTTAATTCCATTTGAAACTCACTCAATTTCATCTTAGGGCTCACTCAATTTGACTTTATGGTCACTCAATTTCTTGTTTTCCCAGCTCAATTTAATGCTAGGTTTGCTCAATTCATTGTTTGCCCATCTCAATTTCATGGTAGGCTCACTCAATTCAATGTTTGCCCAGCTCAATTTCATGCTAGGCTCACTCAATTCAATGTTCGTCGAACTCAATTTCTAGCCTGTCCTGCTGAACTTTCACTTTTCCCTCTTTGAATATCTAGTTTGCCTCATTCAATTTTTACGTTGCATCGCTGAATTTCTAGTTTGCCTCGTTCAAGTTATAGGTTGCGTCGCTAAATTTTCATGTTTGCCTTAATCATTTCCATGTTTGCCGTGCTTAATTTTAATTGAAGTTTATTCCATTTTTTCCAAAGCTCGCTCAAATTTATCAAGTGCTTGATATTTAGTATGAACGTATATGATGTAATGCTTAAATTCCTATTACTCTAATTCTAATTAACTATGTGTAGAGAATTTAGCCTTGTATCCCCTTATGTTACATTTGTGATTGCCTAAATATAAGTATATTTCTAATAGATATGACATGAACCATCAAATTACATTTTGTTTTGTCTTATAAACCATACAATGTGGAATACTTGCTGAATGTTGAATGAACTTTTAAATATTCCAAATTGCTTTACTATAGTTGAGATTGATATGACATGTTTGTGAGCCGTCATTTGAGCTTAGAGGAATTATAAGAATCCATGTTAAATTCATGTGTTGATGTTTAATATCATGATATGATTATATGTACAATTTAAAGAGCAATCTGGCCAAAATTTAAGGGATGTACATGGGTATCATGATGCCATGATACATAACATCCACTCATGACATACGAGCTTTACCGGGTGCTCAATGTAAGCCACATGCTGCACCAGTTACTAGAATAACTATTTGAACCTATACAGAATTCCCTTAGTAGAAGGAAAATTGCGAACCTAGAGACTTAGAAGTTTAGCACCCTTAGGAAATTTCAGATTTAGTTGTTTGAACGTAGTAATGAAACTTAGGTTCCCTTGAAATCATTAGAATAGCCATTCAAACTTGGTTGGAATCACATTGGAATTATGACATTTGAGAAGATAGAGACTCAATATTTTAAGTTCTTTATGAGTTTGCCTGCATAACCATGAAACCTAACGTAGGTCCCCATTAAAAACTTTTAAAATGATCGTTTGAACTTATAACTAAACTTAGGAATTATGGGAGAACAAACAAACTGCTATGATGTATATTAGACTAAACAAGAATGTTCCTTGAACTTGACCTCCAATGAACTTCTTAGCAACTTAGGATTTGAATTTTACCATAATTTTTCTTAGTTGTAATGACATTGCAAAGACACTCAATAAACAGTAGTTGAAACGAGTTTAGGCATTGTAAGCAGTTTCTTACCCATTACATTGTACATTAGATCAAATTTAAACACTTCCTACACTGAAAACCCGCACTAGGAGTTAAAAATGAAATTTCACTAAGAAATCTCATTAGTTAAAAATGATATTTCTCGTAATTTTTAGCTATTAGCACTAACTAGAAGTGAATGTATAAAGGTTTGAGAAAAAATTTTCAAGTCTAAATGGAGCATATTGAGACTAGGATTTTGTATTTCGAATCCCCAAATATATCTCGTTGATCAGAAACAATATCTCTCGCATGTTCCAACAATTAGAAATAATTAATAGTGAAATTTAGGTGAAATTTCAACCCTACACTCTGCTTGTTAAGTCTAGCTTTGAAAGTCTATGTAAGTTTAACATATTTTAAACCCAAATCCTCATGTAGAAATGTTAGGTTTGTATATATATTTTTTTGAAAGTGTACTAGGCCATCATAGAATTATCCCTTGTTAAAATAGAAGATCATATGGATATTCCATTATATATAGCGTCGCTGAATTTAACAAGCACCACATGAAATCATTCCTATCTCTAAATTTGTAATCTATATAAGCTCTTATTATTATTATTATTATTATTTTAAAATTTAACGCATTGCTTACATTTTATTTCCTTAAGCTATTTATCATTGTTATCTATTATGGAATGAAAGTACTCGCTCCTTTATTATTTAATCGAGTTTTGTCTTATGGCAGGCTTCCATTGCTTAATGATTCACTAATATAATATCATTGTATTGGTTTTCAGATAATGTCTACGAGGATCATCTGCTGTTATGGCGGGGAGATTGAATATGAAAACAAGCAATACTTGTACATTGGTGGGGATTCGAAAACTTTTTCGCTACGTGTCGAGACTACGTATGAGGAGCTTCTATCTAGAATTTACAGGATTATTAATAGTCTATCAATAGATTGTGATATTAGGATGAAAGTAATGTATCCTTACACAAATGAATCAATCCTTCCAACTGTAATCGCAGACGACGATGACGTGCGAGAGTTCCTGGCAACACAGTCGGAGCATTCGGATAAATTCATTCCCTTAGTCATCGAGACAATGCAACACATTAATAGGCCAACACACATAGACAGTTTTTCTGAGGAGCATGGCGTGGAATTTCAATACAGGGCATCTCTATTACAAGTGGTAGTGAGCAGCGATCAACTGCCCAAGCCGCCTCAAACATCAAACTTTGTGAGTAGCCAAGTCAACTGGGCACGTGACCTTAACCTCACTGATGAGTACAAGACACCGCCTTTAGCAACAACAGCAAATCTTCCATCATCATCCAACACCCGAGCTATACGTGTAAGCGACATTCCGCTTCCAGACCTTGTTGAAAGCGGAAACTTCATCACTCGTCAAGTTCCCGTGCCATTTGATGATGCTGCATTCACCAATGCAGCACTGCTAGAATATACAGATTCGTTGGGTGAACCGATCGATATAGCTATTGAACAAACATTTAAGGATAAAAGTCGATGCCAATATGTTCTAAGCCAATTTGCAATTCGTAATAAATTTCAGTATAGGGTACTGTACTCAAATTCTAGCAGATTTAGCGTGGTGTGCTTTGAAGATAAATGCGACTGGAGTGTTCATGCAACTCGGGTGAATGATACTGGGATATTTAAGATACAAAAATATACTTCAGAACACACGTGCGACATGTCGTGGATGAAGAGTGATCACCGGCAAGCAAGCAGTAAGTTAGCGTGTGATCTGATTGTTAGCCGCATTAAGCAACGGCTAAGTTTGAGGCCACGTGATATTATCTTCGCTATGCAAGAGAAATATAATGTTCTTATCAGTTATAGGAAGGCATGGAAAGCTAAGGAGCTAGCAATTAATCAGGTGATGGGGTCTTATGAAGACTCTTACAATCAACTCCCCTTGTATTTGCATGAGTTGAGGATGGTCAACCCGGGGACGGTGACTGTCGTGCTTGTTAACTAAGAGACTTTGAGGTTTGAGAGGTGTTTTGTAGCGCTTGGACAATGCGTTCGAAGTTTTCAGAATTCTATGCGGAGGGTATTGGCCATTGACGGGACACACTTAAAGGGTAAATACAAGGGTGTTCTATTCATCGCCACGGCCTTAGATGACGACAATCATATATTTCCAATTGCGTTTGACATCGGGGAATCAGAGAACAAAATGAGTTGGAAATGGTTCCTTACCTACCTTAACGATGCGTTAGGGTATCTGGAGAGTCTTGTGATTATCTCCGATCGACATAAAGGTTTAATGAAAGAAGTTCCTCAAGTATTCCCACATGCAATTCATAGGTACTGTGCGTACCATATTTATAGAAACTTGGTGGACACCTTTAAAGATAAGTCATTGGAGATATACTACTGGCGGGCAGTGAAGACTTGCAGGAGGGCTGAATTTGAAAAATTAATGCATGATATTGAAATGGCCAACCCCCCAGTACATGCATGACTGACAGAAATCGGCTACGAAAGATGGGCATCTTCACACTTTTCAGGTAAAAGATTCAACTTGGTCATCACAAACATATCCGAGTGTGTTAACGCCCTCTTCAAAGAAGCACGGGAATACCCCGTTACTAAATTGATAGAGGCAGTAAGATGTAAGATACATGAATTATTTTACAAGAGAAGAGAATCTGCAGCCTCATTTGTAGGTCCGTTGACACCATGGGCAGAGCAACAGTTAAAAGACCTTATACAGAAGCGCGAGATGTTCGCTGTCATCCCATTTCTCGAGATGAGTACTATGTTGTGGGAGATTATAATGATACAGTCAAGCTTAGCTCGCTTTCACGTACATGTCGTGAGTTTGACGTGAAGGGGTACCCTTGTATGCATGTCCTGTCAGCATGTATATACTACAATATTCATCATTACTCGTACTGCTCCCCATTCTACACAGCACAAAACTACTTGAGCACATATAACGAATCGGTGTACCCAGCACGTGATAAGAGCGAATGAGAGATTATAGATGGCTTCAAGGAGTATTGTGCAAAAATTAAACCCCCGGACAGAAGAGGCCATCTGGAAGACCAAAAAAGTTAAGAATTCTCTCACGTGGAGAAGAATCGAAAACATTAAAGTGTGGTCGATGCAAACAAACCGGCCATAATCGCCGGACGTGCAAGTTTCCTATACCTGATGTATAGCATACTTTATATTTTATTTAGTATTTTGTATGATATATGTTTTAATATATTTCCTCTCATGCAATAATCTTTTGGTTGTCTCGCTCAATTTCTAAGTTGCCTCGCTCATTTTTAGTTTGTT
Source organism: Magnolia kwangsiensis (assembly GCA_037074715.1). Taxonomy (NCBI): domain Eukaryota; kingdom Viridiplantae; phylum Streptophyta; class Magnoliopsida; order Magnoliales; family Magnoliaceae; genus Magnolia; species Magnolia kwangsiensis. Next base: position 16,965,070 of record CM073576.1, on the reverse strand, counting down.
GTACTAAATTTCTTATGCTGCCTCACTTAATTTCTACTTTGCCTCGCTCAATTTCTCTGTTCTCTCGCTCAATTACTAGGTTCCCTTGCTCAATTTCTAAGTTGCCTCGCTCGATTCCTAAGTTCCCTCACTGAATTTCTAGGTTCACTCGCCTAATTTTTAGGTTGCCTCGCTCAATTCATCGCTTCTCTCACTTAATTCCCAAGTTCCCTAACTGAATTGAGTGGTTCCCTCGTTGAATTCCTAGGTTTTCTCGCTCATTTTCTAGTTTCCCTCTCTCAATTCCTTGGTTTCCTGGCTCATTTTCTAGGTTGCATCGCTCAATTACTACATTCCCTTGCTCAATTCCTAGGTTCCCTTGCTCATTTTCGAGGTTCCCTTGCTTAATTTTTAGGTTCTCTCGCTGAATTTCTAGGTTGCTTTGCTTAATTAGTAGGTTCCCTCACTCAAGGTAGTGAGGTAACAGATCAACATGCTCCTCAACAACTGCATGTAGAGCTGCATCCAATAATATTGACATTATACTCAATGACTGCACTGCCTGTTACTCATTGACTACAACTCAGCACTGTAACATAGTTGCTGTTAGTACCTCACTAGTTTCAAATGGCTGCTTTGAATTTAGAAGTAAACCCAGGGCAATTTGACAATGAGTAAGTTACAACTTCCACAATCACAACACATTAGGAATTCTGGATAGGTTAGGTGAGGTTGGTACAATCACAGGTACTTCAGTCAGTTGGATTGATGCTATTTGTTTGGATTGCAACAACATGAATTCCCACATTATAACCATTCAGTTCATTCCAGTAGCATTTTTCTATGGCAATATGAAAAGTGGTAGTTGCGATTTGAATAGCATTTTTCTAATGCAAGATGAAAACAACATGAATTTGCGAATCTTTTCATTCAAAATCATGCATCAATCCGCATTCATCTTGCAATTGGGCATTAAATACAATGGGGCAAATTTCATTACAAAATCATTCACCTATGAATCTAAACACGCATTGAACAATCATTCCTGTAAAATAACAATCTTAGAGAGGCAAAGAACAAGAAGCAATCAATTTCTTATATAAGAAAATGAAAAATGATCTAAGGAATTCATATGGATTGATAGTACAGGTAAATCCAATTTCTTGTAAAATAACAATTCATATGGATTGTCAGAAAAAAGTGTGCACAACATTGGACATGTATATCAACCATCTATATTAAGTCCAGGTACCTTTTGCATTGGCTATACTCATCCTTCGTATACGTGGCATAAGCACATGCTGGTTTGAATTTAGATGCTGCTCAACATTGGACCCACTGTGAATGGAACATAGTTTAATCAAACTGATGGATCAAAAGGGACAAGAACTTCAAAAGATTTAGAGTCTAGGATATTGTGATTGTTTAACTTTTGACAGAACCCATATACTATTCTAGAGTTCTATGTAATCAAGTTTTGGTTTGCTTTTGGATATTCACTCCTGCCTTGATTGGTTTTCAAGTAGGCGGATTGCATTAAAGTGGGCTGATCATCAAGCTTGACCCGGTCGACCGGATGTACCAGGTCGACCTCGACACGTTGGACAGTGGACCCAGTCGACCGGATGTACCGGAACTAGAGGATGTTGCGCACCCTTAAGGAAGTGTTATGTTGTGTTCGAAAGGATGGAGCAGCACTGCATCCGACTAATTCACAGGACCATTAGGTCTCGGGTTAAGCGATGTTTGTGGTGATGTGTTTTCTGTTTACCGGGTTGAAAGAAGTGGATCAGTTCCACCTAGTAGTTTAATAGTTAGTAGTTGGGTTTTTATTTTTTTAAGCCATATTTTTTGGTAACTATGCGATCAATGTACAATCTTAAATTATAAAACTACTTGTTTCCACTTCGTCGTACCATGTGTAGTAGTGTATGGATGTTCTTATTTTACCAGATGTTCCCTACTATATCACTCTTATTCCCTTCATCATGAAACCTATGTTACTAAGAAGAAATACAAAAGCAATTGGAGATACTGGACCTTTATTAGGTTCCATGAATCTTTGTTATTCACAATATGTTAGGATTTTTGTTATCATGCATTTTTCTAGTGTAATAGAGAGAGAGAGAGAGAGAGAGAGAGAGAGAGAGAGAGAGAGAGTTGAAGAGATCTCCGAAAGTCAGTAAAAAGCCTCACAGCAGGCTTTTCCAATTCAAGTAGATATGGTCTTCCCACCTTGTGATGATACAGGCCCATCCATCGTCAATTTTATGTTCCTTGTCAAACCCGAGCTCTGACATGTCTTGTTTTGCCATCAAGTTCTTAGACGAGCAGAAATAAACACTAAATAAGATGCCAAGCATTGTCATGAGAGCAAAAGACTAGATTTTAAACTAGGATTTTTCCGGCCCTTCCACCTGTTTCAACTATTGGGTCCATGTGCTGAGTGGACTAAATTTGTTTTTGGGAAAACCTGTAGAAGGTTGGACCAACCTGATGTATGGATTGGATATTGCACCTATGTGCCCTGATGGCACATGTGTGGCATGTACATGAGCTTTATTGCATGTGTATGCTCAGCAAAGCTCTTAAAAACCTCATTTGTAAGTTCTCTACAGGGGAAACTCCAGGTGGAAGCAATGTGCCAGCCAGCTCCAATCCTGGATAAGGGTTGTTGTGTACCAACACATGTAATGGCCAGCGCAATACACAAAGATAAATGACCCAGTGAGTTGGACCTCTCAAGAATGCACTTCTGTCAATGAAACAATGACATCTAAATAGAACCAGCAATCCACGCTCGTGTGGCTACCAATACCATCATAATATCATGATAATAGGTGTGTTCTGAAATGAAAGGTCTTTACTGATTCAGAAAAGAATTTACAACAAAACGCTTAATAGAAATTAAAATATAATGATCAAATATCCCCATCATTAGAGATATTCCTTTAACAACATCTATAGCCAACAACAACCTCTATCTCCTCCTGACAGACATGATGAAAGGAACCATGATGAAATAGAATATGCCAAGGCAAATCAAGTTCGTTGGGGATCTGTGGTGAAAAACCCTCTTCCCTATGGTGCGGCTAATGTAAGTCTTGGATTTCCTTATAGTGTGGATCTGATGCATGTTTGTCCCATAATGATTAGTTAGCTGGCACATGTCATCCTTTCCATGTGCCTATGCAATTCAGGCCATTTCAGTCCCAATTTCTCTCTTCCTTTCTCACGTCACATCTTCTAACCTACTTAATAGTTCCAAGCTAAAAACTAAGCACAACATAATATGCATGACCTGAGGCCGAGTACTGGCCATCCCTACATGGGCTGACAGAGTCAAAGAAGATTGTCAGCTCTAATTCAATGTGGGCCATGCAAAATAAAACCTTGTAATAGACTAGGCTTGATAAGCCCAAACAAACCAGCTTAAAATCTAGACCAAATACATCCATTGATGGGGCTACTACTTGAAATTTTGCAAAACCCAACAAAATGGAAACTTGACTCTAAGTCGCTAGAGTTGATTGTCATAACCATCCAATCATGGATTGGAAAAAGGAGAAGTGCATTGATTACAATTGAGGAGATCCAATCACTGGTTTGGTGTGGGGTCCACTGGGGAGAGGATGAGACGGATGGGAGATGAGAGAAATGTAAGAGAGGGAGAGAATGCATGAAATGACTTAAGCTTACGATTCTAGGTTTCTAAAAATTAAGAAAACAAGTCATCAAGCATGTATAATACCTTTAGATTATTATCCTAATGAGTGTTCCAAATGCCTTTTATTAATATAATGTATTATGCTATAATACTTAGTTTTTATTATTTATAATGAACTATATTATGAGCTATCAAAGCGTGCCTTAGAAGTCTTGAGATATGGGAGGTCCAGTCCAGTTTGCTTTGCAAGTTTACACAACTCAAGGGAGAAATAAAAGTGGTCTTTACCTCTTTCCATCAAAGCTCATCTTATTTCCATTGCATGACTTCACTCGAGCAATTCGAGTACCTCGCGCATAGAAGCAAGCCATATTCATGCCACACTGGAGCTACTCCTCAGGTTGTCCTAATAGATATAACACATACATCATGATGGGACCCACAAAAGTAACATAGAAAAAAAAATAAATTCAGTTTGCCACGCTCAATTTCCAGTTTGCCCCGCTCAATTTCTAGTTTGCCCCGCTCAATTTCCAGTTTGCCCCGCTTAATTTTCAGTTTGCCCCGCTTAATTTCCAGTTTGCCTCACTCATATATGGACGGTTTGGATATAACACACACATCATGACGGGACCCACAAAAGTAAAAAAAAATAAAATTCAGTTTGCCCCGCTCAATTTCTAGTTTGCCCCGCTCAATTTTCAGTTTGCCCCGCTCAATCTTCAGTTTGCCCCGCTCATATATGGACGGTTTGGATATAACACATACATCATGATGGGACCCACAAAAGTAAAAAAATAATAATAATTCAGTTTGCCCCGCTCAATTTCTAGTTTGCCCCGCTTAATTTCCAGTTTGCCCCGCTCAAATTTCAGTTTGCCCCGCTCATATATGGATGGTTTGGATATAACACATACATCATAACGGGACCCACAAAAGGCAAAAAAAAAATGCTAGTTTGCCCCGCTCAATTTCTAGTTTGCCCCGCTCAATTTCCAGTTTGCCCTGCTCAATTTTCAGTGGCAAGGATATGGTGTCCCCATCAGCAACTGCCTAATCAAACTCGCAGCCGCCGAGGAATGCCAGGCGGTGCTGGTCACCAGAATTACACCGCCGGTTCGTCAGTGCGCTGTAGCATCTAGGCAGTTCGCAAGGTTAGAATATAATTTTAAAAAATCAAATAAAATTTGAAATTAATTAGTGTTGGATTATAGATTTGATATACTTGAGATGGGTTTTTCTTGAATTGGTGAATCTTCAGAAATGGACAACAAATGCTCAATTTGAAATTAATTTCTTTTTATTTTCTAAAAATGGAAATTATATATTTTTTGTTTTAATTTATTTGATTTGGGTTTTTGTTGTAATTACTTTAGTTTGTAAAAATAGGATTCCAATGATTGGTGAAACTGTAAATCTTAGTTTCTTTTTGTCAATTGGGATGTTTTAGATTTTCTAGAAAATGGATGTGACTAAAACCAATCAGATCAGAAGAACAATAATTGTTCTTGAATTTGTCATGACATGTCTGATTTGGGTTCTTTTATGTCTTGTGGAATGGCTGCTTGAATCTACAGAATTTGAAATTATTAAATTGGTGAATTGTGTGATGATTTTACCATGCATCTGATTTTTTATTTATTTTTTGGCACAGTGGCCACTCCCAAGCAGATCAGGGAATTGATGAAGGTGGACAGACTGACCAATGATGAAGTGAAGAGTCATTTGCAGGTCAGTTTTTTTTTTTTTTTTTTAAATAAAAATTATGATCTTTAATTTTCTCTTCCTCCTATTTTATTCAGTTGCAGGTTTCTAAAAATTATGAAGTGAAGAGTCATTTGCAATTCATTTCCCTGTCACCCCCTGCAAATCAGGGAAATTATGACGAATCAGCAGGTCACCATGATGGGAGGAGTGTGGGTCCCCCGCAACAATTACCATTCATCAAAGCCAATCACTTCCCAATCGAACTCTCCACAAGGCCTGCTTCAGTTAGCCGGTGCTGCCCGAGCAATCTCAGCTGCAGGGGGTGACAGTGGCGAAGATGAAGATGAGAAGTCGGAGAGCTATGGTTGGAGAGGCCACCTTTAAAGATCAGTTGACGAAAACACAGAATGATGGTTTAGCAAATGCATAGATCACTTGAGTGAAGCAGATACTATACTGGGGGAGTCGGGACTCAGGAGTAGAATAATACATTATACATTAGGATCTTGAGAGAGAATCTTTCAATGAAGGTAGTATAGAGCTTTCGCCCGTGAAATTTTGGAGGTTTTGATAGATAGGTTTGGTTTCGCTTTTTGTTTTATTTACTTGTTTAAGCTGTTGTATAAGGAGCATCATGTAACATCTACCAGAAAAAGACCGACATTTCCCGATACATAATTTGGTTTTAAATATATACAGTTCCGTTTCCAAAGCTGAGGCTTGAATTTTTAGCAATCCATGAAATTCCATGCTACAGTCAAAGACTAGATATCTAAATTCTGGTTCTTTTTCCTGTTTCTTTCTGGTGAGTTTCATGTGGCTGTGACGGAATGCTGGTCTGAAGCAGAGTTGATCTTTGGTAGTTCGATTCACTGTTTCGGATTGAATTCATCAGAAATTCGATGTGCATTGTGTTCGTTGAACTTCGGCCAATGCCCATATCTCATATGAGCTTTTGTTTCTTGATTGAAGACCGAAATTGCAACCTGTTGTAGCTGTGAGCGCTTGTCTTTGTTTTTCATTGGTGAATGATGTGTTTGTTTTTTTATAGTTCGATTCACTGTACATATCTCAGATAAAGTTCACTAGAAATTCAGTATGTGTTGTGTTTGTTGGACTTAGACCAATACCCATTTCTTATCATTGTGTTTGCTGGACTTTCACTAATATCCATTTCTTATCAAAGCTAAATAATTCGAATGAACAATGAAATGGCAGCCAATTATAGCTACAACATCTTGTCCTTGCTTCTCACTGGCTATTTCTTTTCTTTGATCTTTCATTCTTCTCCTTTCAATTGCACTCTTTGATGATGACATTCATGGAAGCTTTGATTGTAATTCTCTAGTAATTGTTGTCCATTGATTTGATCATTTGGGTGTCTCATTCTAGCTCCGAACTTTGATTCTTCAATTATCTTTCAATTCCTTGAATTATATAAGCAATCCTCAATGGTTTTTATCTTTGGGAACTGATATTTACACACTCTTCTCAATGCATACACCCTCTTTTTCCAATTTCAACATCGTAATAGTACGTTCGTGAGACTACTCTCATACCATTAGTAGAGAGAGGGGTTGCATTGAAATCAAACTATCCCAACTTTGTGATGTTACTCTGGTTGCAGTTCTTTTGCTCGCGTGGGTTGTTTTCCTGGCATTGTGTTTCTTTCTCTTTGAGCTTTGGGAGGTTGTCGGTGATTGGTTCCTTGTGATGCGAAGAAAGGGGGATGGAATTTTAATGATCTTCACCCAGATTAAAATAAACTCATGTCTATGTTTCTCTTCTATCATTGAAGATTGTAGGATGGGCGGATATCTGTAACATTCTATTAGTTTGATATTTTTCACAGAACTGATTGACATTTAAAACATGAGCTACTTTCGAAAACTAGTGTAGAGTGAATTCATTGTTGTGATTTTTGACAGCAGCATGAACGTTGATTATAGCATGAAGATGCAATGATGGGAATCGAGCATGGTGGGAAGTCATAAAACCTCTGTCCTGGCTGTTGCAAAAATGCACTGATGCTTCATAGGAGAGAGTCTACAACTCAGCTATAGTATGAAGTTCTTATTTTCTTTCAGGACTTGGATGTAAGGATAGTTACCATAGCAAGAAATGGATGCAGTAGATGAGATGTTCACAGGCTACAATGTCATCGATCTCGCTACAAGGCAGTTTTCTTCTTGAAGAGAAGATTGGGATTTAATGTGATTCATATTGCTGCTTGGTTCGATAGACCACCATGATCCACCCCAACTTGGTTGTTCCTTATTGCAGGGACAGTCGACATGCTTGTGCTATCATCTTCACAATTTTTGTTATGTGATGAATGCGTCGCCGGTTGTCAATCTACAGGTAATGATTTCCATCCCAACCTGGTCTGACATGCTGATGCATTCAAATGGTCTATTCCTGACTTACATTGGCAATGAAAATGAGTTTGCTCTTCAGGTTCTCCAGATTACGCTGCCGAGATTTGTGATTTTCTTGGGAAGAAAATACGCAGCGTTGTCTTCAGTTGCTTCCAAATCGAGCGAGTGTTTCAGCTTCCTAATCATTCATGAAGGTTTGGATCATCAGGCACCAAGAGAATCCTAATATCATCTTTCTTTTCCCCAAAAGAGAATGGAACCTGCTCAAGATCCATTGATGCTGCTGTGGTGGGCCCGTTTCTTATCCTATGCCAATTTGATGAAGATAGATTGTGCTCTTGAATTTCATGTTTTTTCCGCTCAATTTCCAGTTTGTCCCGCTCAATTTCTAGTTTGCCCCGCTTAATTTTCTGTTTGCCCCGCTCAATTTCCAGTTTGCCCCGCTCATATATGGACAGTTTGGATATAACACATACATCATGATGGGACCCGTAAAAGTAAAAATAAATAAATTTCAATTTACCCCGCTCAATTTTCAGTTTCCCGCTCAATTTCTAGTTTGCCCCGCTCAATTTCCAGTTTGCCCCGCTCATATACGGACAGTTTGGATATAACACATACATCATGATGGGACCCACAAAAGCATCATAGAAAAAAAATAAATTCAGTTTGCCACGCTCAATTTCCAGTTTTTCCCGCTCAATTTCTAGTTTGCCCCACTCAATTTCCAGTTTGCCCCGCTTAATTTTCAGTTTGCCCTGCTCAATTTTCAGTTTGCCCCACTCATATATGGACGGTTTGGATATAACACATACATCATGACGGGACCCACAAAAGCAAAAAAAAGTAAATTCAATTTGCCCCGCTCAATTTCTAGTTTGCCCCGCTCAATTTCCAGTTTGCCCCACTCAATCTTCAGTTTGCCCCGCTCATATATGAACGGTTTGGATATAACACATACATCATGACGGGACCACAAAAGCAAAAATAAATAAATTTCAGTTTGCCCCGCTCAATTTCCAGTTTGCCCCGCGGGTCAAACTAGAAATTGGGCGGTGCAAATTGAATTTTTTTTTTCTTTTTTGGGTCCCATCATGATGTATGTGTTATATCCAAACCGTCCATATATGAGCGGGGCAAACTGGAAATTGAGCGGGGCAAACTGAAAATTGAGCGGGGCAAACTGAAAATTGAGGAGTTGAAATCGGGTTTAGTTTGAGTTTTCAAGTTTAGGTTTAGGTTAAGGAGTTGAGATTAGGATTAGGTGTGGGTTTAGGTTTAAGGATTTGAGAATACATTTAGGTTTAGGTTTTAGGTTTAGGTTAAGGTTATAGGTTTAGGTGTAGGTTATAGGTAATAGCTTTAGGGAATTGAGAATAGGTTAAAGTTTAGGTATAGGAAATCAGGTTCGGGTTCGGGATCGGGTTTAGGTTTGGGTTTTCAAGATTAGGTTTAGGTTTAGGTTATAGGTTTTGGGATTTGTGAATAGTTTTAGGTTATAAGTATAAGTTTATGTTAGGTTATAGGTTAAGGTTTAGGGATTCGAGTTTAGGTTATATGATTAGGTTTAGGTTTAGGTTTAGGGATTTGAGTTTAGGTTTTGGGATTTGAGAATGGTTCGGGTTTAGGTTATAGGTTTTGGTTTCAGTTTAGGCTATAGGTTTTGGGATTTGATTATAGGTTCCGGTTTAGGTTTTAGGTTTTGGTTTTAGTTTAGGCTATGGGTTTTGATTTAGGTTTAGGTTATAGGTTTTGGTTTAGGTTATAGGTTTATGTTAAGGTTTAGGTTTAGGTTATAGGTTTTTGGATTTGAGAATGGGTTCGGGTTTAGGTTATAGGTTTTGGTTTAGGTTTAGGTTATAGGTTTTGGTTAAGGTTATAGGTTATAGGTTTAGGTTTAGGTTAAGGTTAGGTTTAGGTTATAGGTTTTGGAATTTAATAATGGGTTCGAGATTAGGTTATAGGTTCTGATTTTAGTTTAGGTTATAAATTATAGGTTTAGGTTTAGGTTTAGGTTATAGGTTTTGGGATTTGAGAATGGGTTCGGGTTTATGCCATAGGTTTTGGTTTTAGTTTAGGTTATATGTTTAGGTCAATTTCATGTTTGTCCCGCTCAATTTTCAGTTTGCCCCGCTCAATTTCTAGTTTGCCCCGTTCAATTTTCAGTTTGCCCGGCTCAATTTCCAGTTTGCCCCGCTCAATTTCCAGTTTGCCCCGCTCATATATGGACAGTTTGGATATAACACATACATCATGATGGGACCCACAAAAGCAAAGGGGTATAATAAATTTCAGCTTGCCTCGCTCAATTTATAGTTTGCCCCGCTCAATTTCCAGTTTGCCCAGCTCAATTTCCAGTTTGCCCCGCTCAATTTCCAGTTTACCCCGCTCAATTTCTAGTTTGCCCCGCTCAATTTTCAGTTTGTCCCGCTCAATTTCCAGTTTTCCCCACTCATATATGGACAGTTTGGATATAACACATACACCATGATGGGACCCACAAAAAAAAAACAAATAAATTTCAGTTTGCCCCGCTCAGTTTCTAGTTTGCCCCGCTCAATTTCTAGGTTTAGGTTTAGGTTATAGGTTAAAGCTTTATGGAATTGAGAATAGGTTAAGGTTTAGGTTTAGGGAATCGGGTTCAGGTTTGAGATCGGGTACTAGTTTGGGTTTTCAAGTTTAGGTTTAGGTTAAGGATTTGAGATTATGATTAGGTGGTTGTAACCTTGACCGCATTTGTGATTACATGGCACCGCCTCTAGCAACAAGAGCAGATCTGCCATCATCATCCAAAGCCCAAAGATACATCAATCCTGAAAATGACATCCCGCATCCAGACCTTCCAGAAACATCAAACTTCAACACTCATTAAGTGCCCGTGCCATTTGATGATGCTACAAGTGTATTTGGCTTCTTCGTATTGGCGTGTCTGTAATTTTCTTTCCTTTCTGTATTTTGCAACAGATAAAGATTTGTAATGGTTTCTAGTGTGACTCCTTCTCACTCAACAAGGATTATAAACCCAAGATGTGGACTGAAGCCTGGACTAGCTGGTAATTGTTTGCTTGTATCTACTGAGGATTACAAATCGGTTTTGGTCACCAATGCGGGTTTTCGCCACTGTATTGGGCTGTTTGGGTTCAATATGGGCTGATACAATTGTGTCATACATGGGCGACACTGTTTTTGAACGATACATCAAACCATGGTGGCTCCTGAAATCTGCTGTATTTAATACCAGTCAGGGGTCACATTTCTAATTCATTGTGATTGCATATTACAAAATATGAAACTTCAAGACTCAAGATTGAATGCATAAAACCATAAAATGGAGGTCTGACATCTGGAATGCCTTATCACTACCAGAAAAATGGGAAAATGCTACGGATAAAATTCGTAGCTATAGATCTATAGCTACGGTTTTAGTCTGTAGCACGTCCGTGCACTACCGTAGTCGTAGGTGTTGTAACAATAGACCTATAGCTACTGTTTTAGTCCGTAGCTATTATGTACGTTAAAAAAAAAAGGAGTCATCTGTTCATTCAATTACCACCTGCATAATCATTCATTCATTCCATTACAATCATCCATTCATTCATTCCATTACAATCAATTAAATCATTCATTCATTCAACTACAATCATTCATTCATTCAATTACAATTACAATAATGTTGAAATTACAATTGTGCAAGTCCACTCAAATTCCTTTCAATTTCTTAGTAGCGTGGCTCAAGCATGCTAGGGATGGACTCGAAGTGACTGCGAAAGTTGCTGACCTGCAAAATAAAAAAAAAATGGAAAGACACTTAATTGTAAACATGCAAGGTTGTACAACCCCAAGGATTTGACAGAATCCAAACATATGATATGAACATTTCACCTTTTTTAATTCAGGACCCAACTCAATAGAAGGGTCTGCTGGATTAGTTCATGCACTGTTTCTGATTACAAAGCCATCGGCCAAGGTATAAGGATCCGACTACAAAACAAAAAAAAAAAAGAAAAAAAAATGTGTTAGGAATGCTCAAGATCCATCCAAGTAACCAAGATCAACTTCAAGAAAAGCATTAACCTAAATGAGAAGCAAATCAGATGTTGCCTTCACTGGAAGAAACAGACAACATGACTGTGAACTCTAGATAAAACTGCAGATGTCTGATACATGTAAGGGCGAAAATAATCTTGTTTAGGAACAACTGCCTAGAAAGCCTGCCCTGAATATTAAGAATTAAAGGTCCACTAAGCCCATACGTGTACCGCTCTGCCAATCTAAAGGTCATCACACATGCCTACATGGCACATGTGCAAGATCATTCATTCATGCCGGTGGGACATGCCTGTAGATGCCCTGGAGTAAAAATTTGGCGGTTCACTTGTCAGTGGATTTTGGTGGACGAAACAAATGGATGGATTGGAAAAAATAAAAAATAATAAAAAATTAGCCATCCATCTACTTCATAGTTTTAGGCCCGTAAATGAATTGAGTAGTTTTTCTATCAATGGCCCAATTACGCACTTGAAAATCATGACAAGAAGAGTCAATTCAACCGAGACCCTGTCGAGTTTATACCATTAACTTGGTATCTTTAAAAGCCAAGAAAAACTCATGATGAAGTACTTAGAAAACTCGAATTTATATGAACTTGAGCTGGTTTGAGCTGATTTTTTTTCCAAAAAGAAAAAAAAAAGGAAAACCAAAACCTCAGATGGAACTTGGGAGTCTCATTTTTAGTTCCATACGGTATTTTCAAGTTCTACTGGATGTGGTGGACTGGTTCAACACAAACCCCACTCCATTTCCCTTTCCTTCTTATCCAAATAAATAGATAAGAAATTTTAGTGTGATTCCTTATGATTTCAAGGAAGAAGAACAAGAACTCTATTTTAGGATGACCAACCATTAAATGTTTGTTCTTCCCAGCCACTTTTGGAGGTGGAGGGAAGGATCGATTTCTTGAAAACTTTGAAGCAAAACGATCTCATCACAAAGCTACTACAAGATATTGACTTTGTGTGCAGAAATTGGAGGATCCAAATAACATCTTTACCTGTTTTTGTTTTCTATAGATATTTCCCCTCTTACATGGGGAAGATTAGAAAGTAAGAATGGCTAGGAAAGGAGATGATATATGGGATGTAAGAAAGTATCGGGATGTGTGTGCATAGAGAGGGTAGAATGACATTTTTGTCGGCATTAACTACCTTGGGTATCTCTTTATAGAAAAATTCATACAGAAAGAATTGCATGGAGTCGTAGATGACCAAATTGGAGATGAACATAGTCTAGCTTTATTGAGTTGTGAAAGAAATCAAAGGGGTGCGAGTTTCAAGTTCCCGTAACACAAAGATCTGTGGGCCCACCATGATGACCTTGTGAAATCCATTCCAGCCGTCAGTTTTTCCAGCTACGCCACACCATAAGAAATAGTGGGGATTGAACAGGACAACAAACCAAGATTTAACTACCAATCCAATGATTGAGTTGCATGAACAAATTCAGCACAAATGTGTTATAAAATGCTAATTTTAAACAAAACAGCAAGAGATAGGACTAAGGTCAAGTAAATAATTGAGAAATGCAGTATATAAACAATAAAGGGAATGCGAAACTACAAATGATACGTACTCAATGGATAAGTCAAAAGCAACATCATTACCCATGACTCTTTTCAAATGATTCTTAACTAAATATGCTGCACTCTCCTTGTAATGCATTTTCCCACAGATGGACTCATTCAAATATAGAATAACTCTCCGATCAATAATATCATTCTTGAAGTTAACTTTGCACAAAATGTCTTTCCTGGAAGAGAAAAATATAACGTAATCAAAAGAAGCAAACATGTTTTGTTACTGAAGAAGAATAAATTAATGCAAAGATAAATAAAAGATGGACTTACTGAAAATAAAATACTATCATATCGATGGAACCTTCATCGATTCCCATGAAGAGTTGTTGCTCTGAGAAGAATCAAGAACTGTTTTATATGGCAGGATTTGATACTGCAGTAGCAGCTAATACACCAACCAGGTCACCAGCAAGAGAACTTCCAGTACTATTATCGTCCACTTGTCCCTACTCAAATTGAATTATAGAATTGCTGCATAGGTTTCTCACTGTCCCATCATAACAGATAACAACATCTCATAGTGTGGCCATTAGATTTTTTAAACAAAGTTCCTGGTTCAGTAAGTCCTCTGGAAGAACGGATCAACACTTCCCTGGATGATATGGAATGGACCCACTCTTCATAAGGGGGTTAGAACTTGTAAAAAGGAGCTCTTAACTAACCCAAATGCCTCAAAAGGGTAGTCAACACCATTAATAGAATACTTATTTTGGAAGTGAAAACTCATATCCTCAAATTATCCAAAGTAGATAACTTTAGAATACGAGTCACGATAGGCAGTTTTACAGTTTTCATGTAGCTTTCCACTCGCAACTCTACAAGTTCATTGTAATTTGGTCACAAGTGAAGCAGCAAAGGTGATATGTCCTGAATCTTCTTCTTTATATCTTTAGTAACAGCCTTGAGGATGTCAAAATCATTCAAGCCAACACTATATCCTTCTAAAAAGAGAATCTCCATCAGCAACGGCGGCAACATATTAAAGAACACACACTCACACCTATACCACAAGGGAAATCAATCTCATGACCTCCCAATTAAACATCTTAAAATAAGAAATAAATAAACAAACAACTATATTGCAATTGTGGCTCCTGACAAACAGAATTCTAGATATTAAAATAATCAGCTGCTACTTTAAATGCTAGACAAATCAAACTCACAAGTACATGTCTAGAAAAAACAGAGTCAAGATTTGTTGTTGAAACCCTCACACTACCATTATCGGTATAACACGAAATGTCAAAAAACTACATGTGAACAGTTGGGGAAACTATATCGTTAAGCATATATACCTAAAGTATGGTTGTTTTCTGCTATGCTGATGAGACTTTACCAGAAGTGGAAATGGAAAGTATCAATTGAAACATAACTACATCCATGCATTGTTCACATACATTCCTAACATAGAGAAAAATATAAAGAACCCAACTACTAACTACTAAACTACTAGGTGAAAATTTCCACTTCTTACAACCCACAAAAAACAAAACACATGACCACATCCATGGCTTCACCCGAAACCTAATGGTCCTGTGAAGCAGTCGGATGTGGCGCGGCTCCATCCTTCTGAACGTAGCATAACACTTCCTTCAAGGTGCATAAGATCTTTTTATTCCATTGTTCTTGTTCGGTCATTTTGGTCTTCATTTCAGCCCTGAAATGAGTTAATTCAGACCGAACTGATGTCAACTCCTCTTCCACCCGACTGAAGCGCTCATGTATAAGCGGGGGGACCACAAAATCTTCGTCGATGTCTTCATCATCGTCTTCCTCTTCCTCCACTTCTTCTTCCTTCTCTTCTTTCAACCTCTTGTTCCTCAATCAATTTCATCCTTTTAATGGAATGAGTGTCAATGAAATTATGCGGCTTAAGCCTCTGATTGCGGATGAAAACAAGCCCACATTCCTTCGTCATCTTACAAACCAACCGACCGAAGGGTAAGGACAGATTGGAATTGGTGGTGGCCGCCATCAAGATATGCTGCATTACAATAGATGGGTAGCAAACCTTCTTTCCCGTACCCACTAAATATAGAACCTCCAGCATATACTGTGTTAGTTGTGTATGATTGCCCGATCTAGGATACACATTGTACAAGGTGGAGGAACTTGTAAACTGGAAGCATCTTTGTTACCTTCAAACAGTTATCATCTTGTATCCAAGGCTTATTTTCGCCACAAACAGAATGGATAGGTCGACGACAAGTATGACAGTTATGGGGTCGAGACATGGGCGAGTGGGAGCGGCTACCGCGGGCAGTACAGGCAGGGGTTGAGGCATGCATGGATTCGGGGTGTATAGGTTTTACACAGGGGCTGTGTATGCCGGCGAGTGGTTGAACGGGTAGTGCCTGGGTGTGGGGTCCACACGGGCAAGGATGGGAGCCAGTATGTTGGGAAATTTAAGTGGGGAGTCATGCACGGTCTCGGGCACGACCATTTTAGGTAATTGAGATGCTGGGTTCCCATCTATTTTTGTGACTGGATTTGTAAATTTACTGTATTTGGATTGCCGGGTTCAAATTTTATAATTGATCGATTGATTTGGAATTTGTGGTTCACCCAATGTGTTTGTGGATTTATTATTATTAGTATTTTTTGAGTTACAAAATTTGGGTGTTCTTGCTTTTCTATCATCATCTTTGGGGCTTTGTAGATACTTTCTTCCGGATAAATGAATTTGAGATCTTGGTCATCGAACATCTTAACTCTCCATTTTTTAGGGCCATTGTGTTCTTAGGATCCTGAGTTTGGATTCTTGGACTAAGGATCTCATTTAGGATCCCGCGTTTGGATTCTTGGACTAAGGATCTCATTTGGCTATAGTAGAATTGTTTGGTTTATCATACCTTTTCAAAATTTTGATAGAAACAGTCTTCAAGCTGAGTGTGGTTTTAGTAATGCCTTTTTTTCTTTGGCCAAGCCATTTTTAACCGCAATTTCCTTTATGTCATCATTATTGTAACGGACCACTTAGTTGGAGGGTGTGTTTCCTTTTGTTTTCAGTATCAGAATTCCATCGCTGTTTGATATGATATCATGAAGTTTTCATCAATTTTTGTGTCCACTCAGTTACTCTTTTGATGGGTTTTTCACCCGTCATGTGCAGTTCAGCTAATGCACACGCTGCCACACATGCCAACATGGAAGACGTGTGAAATATCCAAGCCATTCATCAAGTGGTCCTCACAGTTTAGATGCTAATTCCAAAAGATAAAGGTGGACTAATTAGTATGTACGGCACAATACAAGAAAATAAGTGGACAGTTTAGAAATTTTTGGTTAATTTCTCTACAGCCGTACATTTGTTCAATTAATTGTGGTTTACCTGACAATTAGATCTACCTGATTCTTTGGAATCTAAATAGTGGTAACCTTCTAATGAATGGTTTGGATATTTCACATGACTGCCATGTTGTGATACTCGATGGTATGTGCATTAGCCATACACATGCGACTTTAGCAAAACTATACACCTCCTGGATAACGCCTAGAGGATGCGGCGGAGTGGAGCGGATTAGGTGTTACCCGGGTAACACTAATACCCTTACTGGAGAGCCATCTTGATGATGTTCTGTATATCCAAGCCGTCCATCTATTTCTACGGTCCATTTTAGAACTTATTTCCAAAAATTATTCAGATCCAAATCTTAGGTGGTTGACACCACGGGAAACAGTGGTGATTGAGTGCCTCACCATTAAAAAATTTCAAAGGACCAATCGTATGGTTTTTGCAATTTTTATTGTCAATCCAACCTGTTGATAATGTCACGGAGATCTGGATGAAGTTAAAGTACAAATATCATCTTGATCCAAAACTATTGTGGCCCACAAAAAGCTTTTAATGGCCATTCATCACCTTTTTTTGTGGTATGGTCTACCTGACATTTGGATATTCTTAATATTTTACATAATAAAATAAGATGAAAAAACAGATGGACGGCGTGGATATACAAAAAATACATCAAAATGGCCCCCACACGATTAGGGTAACGCCCGGTTGTTACCTGGGTAAACCCAAATCTGCTCCGTGGCGGAGCTAGGGGTATCAATGGGCCGAGCTAAGGCATTAACTTAGAATTTTAAAATGAGCGGCCCAACGGCCCAGCCCGAAATAACTTAAAATCCTGGCTGAGACCTACTTCAAGCTCAACCCATTGACAACCCTAAGCAAAGTGGGTAAAATCTTTGGAATGAATCAGAGGCATTTATCTATAGATATATATCTTCCCATATATTTTCAAAATTCGAAGAATATAAATCTTTAAAAATCACCTTCATAAAGTATTCTTTGATTACTAGGGATGTTAACAGGACAGGCTAGGTTAGGTGTCAGCCCGGATTTTGAGCTGTTTCACGCCAGACCATCGAGCTAACTTTATTCAAATTCTAATTTTTCAGGCTCGATCCTATCCCATTGACACTTCTATTGGTTACATGTGGATTATATATATACAAAACATGCTACACATGAAATACATAGGAAAAAGGTGGAGAAGAGAAACTAAGGGTCGTTTGGCACCGTGGATTTGAGGGGATTTCAAATCCGTTGGTTGTTGGCACCATAAAGTAACTAAGAGTGGGATATAAATCCAGGGGTTTCAAATACCCTAAAAGATATGGGGTTTTAAATCCACAGTGGGAGCTTGGATTATATATAAAATCCTTCCAAGAGTTGCATATGTTCGCTGGACTATTTTTTGATTGAACACAGAGCCCACTAATGATATCCCAAAACAATTAGATTATCAATTGCATCACTATAATTACTTTAATATGATGATCAACACCGTCCAAACATTGTCCATGTAAATCAACGGTTAAAAATCGTGAGTTAGTCACTTGGACATGATCTTGTGCTTGTGGCCAATCCGAACTCGGAATTTCATCATTTTTGGGCAAAGCATATATTTAGCTTATTACAAACATTGTGTCAATCATTACATATGTTACTAATTAGATATGTATTAAAGTTGATTTAGCAATTAAATTCAAACCCTTGTAAATATACTAATTAGATATATATTAACTTTTGAATTTAAGTTAATTCCCAATCCATGGTGCCAAACACAATATGAGGATTTCAAATCCACGCTCCCAAACAGACCGTGAGAGAAAGTTGAAAGGGTGCCGCCACATTCATGCCAGCTACATACATGTGGAGAGAGAGAGAGAGAGAGAGAGAGAGAGAGAGAGAGAGAGGTTTGAAGGTGGGCTTAACCCATGCCTACTTTTCTCCAGCGTTTACCCCTCGTGTCTTAGATTAAACTTTCGTAGGCTACTTCATCTCAATATATATGACCCATAGAGAGCCTTTGTTGCAGGGGCTTACCAAAGGTGTATCTTATATGTGACAACACATAAAGATGAGAAATGGGTGCCATCAGTTTTTAGGAAGCAGACGAAAGGATATATAAAATTACCCTCAGGTTAAAGGGTTAGTCAGATGGAAATGTTGTGTTTTCCCCTTCTTATTACTAATTATGGGAATAAAAATGTCTAAAAATTACTCATGTTTTACATGTTATAAACATGGATACTGAGTTTATGGCATGTGAATGCTTGAGTATGTGGGGCAATGTAAAATCCACTTCATCCCTCGGGTTCTACACTTGGTGTTGGGTTCTAAGGTAAAATATTAAATAGATCAATAACTTAGGTGGGCCGCATGACATGGAGTACTGAGAACAAGATGCCGACTCTAAATTTGTGTGGGGCCTACACGTCGTGCATTATGCTTCAAACCTGTTAACTTGTCAGCAGAAAGAGGATACAAAAGTCGTATCAATAATAGTCTCAAGTGGACCACAACCAATGACCTTAAGAAGCTTTTGGGAAGTAATTATACATCCTCCCCATTAGTGCAGCAACAGCTTGTGTTGCAAACGTGTGGGAGATCCGGGCCATTACCAAACGTGTGGGAGATCCGGGCCATTACCAGGTGGGACTCAATGTGAACATTGCCCAGTGCCAACAGCCAGGCCCTTCTGATGGGACAATCTGGGACAATTGGTGATTTTTCAACTGACCATTTTCCTCACATAAGTCTGGTCCTTCTTATGAGTGGATTTGATGCAGGACAAAAAATTAAATATGGTTAGAAACATCTTCCAATGAATGAAGAGGATGCGGTGCATCCCACATATAAATGGTGCTGGTTAGGAAAAAAAAAACAAAGAAAATATCAAAAAAAGAGGCAAAAAAAAAACGAAGAAAATATAAAAAAATAGAGGCCTTACCTGTAATGCTCAATCTGTAGTCTACATAGCATGGTGGTAGAGAATGAGGGAGAGAGAGATGGAGGCGGGCGTGGCTGGTAGTAGGGATTGAGGGAGAGAGGGAGAGAGAGATAGGTGGAGGCGGACGTGGCTGGTGGTAGGGATTGAGGGAGAGAGAGAGATGCTGCATGGGATGTAGTTGGTGGGGATTGAGGGAGAGAGAGATGCTGCATGCGATGTAGTTGCTTTAGGAATCCAGGGAGAGAGAGAGAGAGAGAGAGAGAGAGAGAGAGAGAGAGAGAGTGTTGCATGGATATGGCTTCAGCTGAGTAAAACTTCATATTTGAAAGGCCGTGTACATACTCGCCTTCAATGAAACCGGTATGACTGGTTGTATTCCTTCAACATGCAGTAAAAAAATGACCGTTGGTTTCAAAATCGCTCCATCCAAGAGTCACCAAGCTGACAGCGCTCGACCTTACAGAATGCTTTCGTAAGGTCGAGCGTATAGTACCTTTTCCCATATATATATATATATATATATATATATATATATATATATAGAGAGAGAGAGAGAGAGAGAGAGAGAGAGAGAGAGAGAGAGAGAGAGAGAGAGAGAGAGAGAGAGGGGGGGGGGGGAATACAAGGTCGAGCACATAGGACCATAATATAAGGTCGAGTTGTGTCTTAGTTTGAACCATTGTATGATAAATTTTAAAATATACAGCGGAGATGCCATCCCAAAAAAACTGGATAAATTGACATTATACGATTTTGGGGTGCGTTGCCGTTACCAATTATATGGTCCTCCATGATATATGTGTTATATCCATACTGTCTATCTATTTTGAGATATCATTTTAGGGTTTGACCATAAAATTGAGGCAGATTCAAACCTCAACTAGACCACGGCACATAAAGCAATGGGGATAATGAAGCCCACTATTGAAACCTTTCTACGGCCCATCATGATGTTTATTTTACATCCAACCTATCCGTAACGTCATACAGTATGAAGGGACCAAACAAATATATCATCTTGATCCAAAACTTTTGTGGGCCCAAGAAGTTTTCAATGGTAGGCGTTCAATCCCTACTACTTTCTATGTTATGGTCCACTTGAGCTTTGGATTTACTTAATTTTTGTCCAAATGCCCTAAAATGATTTTTTCAAAAGGATGGACGGTGTGGATATAATACTTATACCATGGTGGGGCCACATAACTTAGCCACGACAACACACCACCAAGGTCGGTGGCCTGCGGCACACTAGCCTTTCCGCTTTCCATGTGGAACTGGACGCGGATTAGATACTGAAAAGGTTGAGTAGCAAGTCAGCTACTGAAGTGACATCACTAAGTTCTGTGGAGCATACTATGATGTAGGTGTTATATTCACACTGTTCATTTTTAGAAATCATTTTAAGTTATGAACCAAAGAATGAGGCAAATAAAAATCTGTAATGGACCCCACTAAAGAAAACAGTGGGGAGAGTGATTCTCACCATTGAAACTACCCTGAAGGCCCATCATAGTGTTTATTAGAAATCCAATGTTCAAAAGTTTAAAAAAACCACGGAATAAGAGAAAACACAAATATCAGGTTGATATAAAACTTTTGTGGCCTTTAGAAATTTTTAATGGTGGCATCATTGTCCCACTGTTTTCTGTGCTGGGGTCCACTGGAGCTTTGGATTTAACTTGTGATTTATATATTGTATTAAAATGATCTCTCCAAACGGATGGAATGGGTGGATACAAAACATACATCATGGTGGGGCCCATGGAACTTGCTGACGTCACTTCATTAGCTAGCCTCCCTACTCAACCTGTAAGTAGCTAATCGGTGCCCCGCGGAAGGGAGCACATTAGGTGTGGCCTCCGCCTAACCTAAGACAATGCGTCCCTCGTCATGGGGCGGATTTGATTTACATACTGTGTACCCACAAGGTCCATCTGTCTCGGAAGACAACTTTAGGTCTTGATTCAAAAAATAAAGAAGATCCAATTCTAAGGTTAACCATACTATCGGAAAAATAATAGTGATTGAATACTCTATTGTTAAAAACTTCCCATGGCCCATTGTAACGTTTACATCATGCTTATTTTCCATCTAACCTATTGATACGTGACATAAACCTGGATGAAGTAAAATAAAAAAATATATCATCTTCAACCAAAATATAAGTGGTCCATTAATTGTCAATCACAACTTTTTACTATGGTTTAATTGGTCCACCAGAGAATTGGATCTGCTTCAGATTCTAAATCATATCTTAGAATGTTCTACAAAGACAGGTGGGTAGAGTGGATATAAAATTCATATGTCAATGTGAGCCTACAATAAGGATCGCACCGTCTTGGGTCAGGCCTGAGCCGCACCTAATACACTCCCACGCCAGACAGGAAACGGAATGGCTACTCACCCTGCCACCACCATTGGTTAGTTGTCGGTGCTCTTTGGGCCCAATATGATTTATGTGTTTCATCCATTCCATCCATCTATTTTTATAGATCATTTTATAGCATGAAAGAAAAAAATGAGGTATATACCATATCTCAAGTGGACCACATTATAGGAAACAATGTTGAATTAAAGTTGACCATTAAAAACGTTTTGGGGGCTACAAAAGTTTTGGATCAAGCTGATATTTATTGTTTCCATTCATCTTGGTCTTAAGGACCTAATCAACATATTGGACGTCAAATAAACAGTACAGTGGGCCTTAAGAGGATTTTAATGGTGGATATCCAAACATTATTTTTTTTTCATGCAGTGTACTCCAACTAAGATTTTTATCCCTATCACTTTTTGTATGAAGCCCTAAAATGATCTTTAAAAATAGATGAACGGAATGGATGAAAGACATACATCATGGTGGGGCCCATAGAGGACCGATCACCAGCCATGGGGCTAGTGTCAAGGGGAGTAGCCCATCCGTCTCTCGTCTCTCGTCTGAATTGTGTTGGAAGGAATTTTTATCTATACAAATATGTGGGCACGTTATAATGTTTATTAGAAATCCACCATGTTCATTCATTTTTTCTGGTCATGTTAGGAGGTGGGAAAAATAATGAGGTATACCTATAATTCAACTGGGCCACACAACAAGAAAAATGAGTAGTTAAATACCTATTGTTGAAACCTTCCTAAGGTCTACCATTATTCTTATATGCCATCCATACTATTCACGGGGATGAACTGAAAATACAAAAATATTAGCCCAATCCAAAACTTCTATAACCCCACCAATGTTCACCAGCAGCCATCCATTTTTCACTATTTCTTATCGTTAACCCCTGATATTTTTGAATCTGCCCCACTTTTTGTCTCATATCCTAACGCGACATGAAAACCAAATGGATGGTGTGGATTTCTCACAACATGATGGTGGGCCCTAACTAGCTTCCTCTCAGATTAAGCTTCCCCAAGAGGTTATCCCATATTTCCGTCACATTGTGCATTTTGAACGTATATCATCCAACGGCTCACGTTAAGACACGACTCGACCTTATGTTAAGGTTTTATCCGCTCGACCTTATAGTACCATTATATATATATATATATATATATATATATATATATATATATATATATATATATATATATATATATATATATATATATAGCGGAATGCGCATTTGCGAACCAGTTTGTATAGACTATGTACGAACTTTTTTGAAAACTCATCATATCGATGAATCTTAAAAATCTGAACGGTCCACATGAAGCAGAACCTCATGAAACCCCCATTCGTAGTGGGCCTCACCATAAAAGTGCCCGTTCATGGCTAAAGACAGGCGGGATAGGATGCAATATGTATTCTGGTGTTAAATCATTGTGGGTCCCACCATGATGTATGTATTATATTCACCCTGTCCATCCGTTTGCATAGAAGTTTTGGATCTAGCATATATTTGTGTTTTCCTTCATCCATGTCTGCATAGTCATTCTTGTGATATGATCCACTTGATCTTTGGATATGCTGTGAGCTAAACTCCCTAAATTAGATGGATAAATGGATGGATGATGTGAATAGACTACCTACATTCTTGTGGAAATCATTATTCCCATTGTTTCCTTTGATATGATCAACTTGATTTTTGGATATGTTTCAATTTTGAGCTCAACTCCTTAAATTAGATGAAAAAAATGGTTGGATAGACTACATACATTCCCGTGGGCCAACTGAGTTTACTCAATGCAACGTACACACGATGAGAGCGTGATGAGTAAATTTTATTTTATTTTTTACACAGGCACACACGCCCCCACACACTCACACCGTAGGTGGGATTTCACCGCCTATGGGTACTCAAACCTTCGACCTGGTGTTGAAACCTATGAGAGTCTACCACCGAAGTAAGAGGAAGGACCGGTGTTGAAACTTGTTAGTACACACCTATGTGATGAGTAACTCAGTATGTAATCCGATTTCGTTATGTTCTCCCTTCATCATCCAGGTATGTGTTACCTTATTAACAAGTTGGATGGCAAATAAACATTATAGTGGGGCTTGAAAGTTTTTAATGGTGGATGTTCAATCATCACTGTTTTCCTAAGGTGTGGACCATGTGGTCCATCTGAGAATTTGATCTGCCTTATTTTTGAGCTTATATCCTAAAATGAGCTGGAAAAATTGATGGATAGAGTGGATAAAACACAGACGTCATGGTGGGACCCACAGCACTTTGACACCAGCTGACTGGTTGATGTTGGGGTCACTAGCCAAACGGCGTCCGATAGAGCCGTGACTTTATTCTGTACTGTCTCGTGAAACCCGTGACTCAGTGAGCGGCATCTCTCGTGAAGAGGTGGACAGTGAAACTTGTCAGAGATCCCTGCCCTTCATCAGGTAGGTTCGCTACCGAGAAAGGTAACACTTGTATGAAAATAACAAACGGTTAGAAAAAACAAATCAACATATATGTATTGCTCGTATGATTAATGGACCAGATCTCACACTTACCCTAAACTAGCACATCCCTGACACTTACTCCGCTACTTCACAGGCTTCGGATTGTGTCCTACCTAGGGATGTACATCGAGTGGAACCGAGTCAAGCTGGCCTCAGCTCAACACGGCTTGAACACTGGCTGACCTCAGCTTGAACAAGGCTCAGCTCGGTCCTCAAGCCTGATTGGCCAACTCAACTCGGCTTGGCTCGGTCAACAGCTTGGGTCGAGTTCGAGCCCAGATCGGGCCAAGTTCTTCATTAAGGCATTTCCACAAACACCTGAATTACAACTTTAAAATCCTATTGTTTTACCAACAGAAGCAATGATTTCACAGGTATTTTATCAAACACCTTCTAAGTACCATTTAAAAAAAAAAAAATAGATAAAAGGTATTTGTTTCAAGTTAGTTGCTCGTGCAAGTCGGTTGTGCTATCAGACCCACTATTCTTCATGCAATCGATGCTCCACCGAGCTATAACAACATCCTGTTGGGATGTCCATCCGAGCTAGCAGCTTGACAGGGTGATAGAACATATAATAGTGAAGATTCTAAGATGCCCAAATCACAACAAGGCAATGCTTTTATATGTGTGAATAACGGGTTTCATAGTCAAGCAAAGTTTTACTTAGGTAGTAGATAGCCTTCTCCTTCTTGTCTGTTAAGTCATTTTATCAAACGGTTGGTGAGCAACATCAATGGCAAAGTAACCTAGTCACTAAATTGGTTTGATCTGAGTTCAATTTGAGCTGGATTCAATCCGAGTCGAGTCGAGCTGGGGCCTGCTCGAACTCATTTTCGAACTCAAAAAATTAGCTCGAGTCGAATCGAGCTTTTTCGAGTCAAGTCGAGTGAGCTAATTGATCTAGCTTAGTTAGTGTATACCCCTAATCCTACTCTCGCCTGTCTCTATCAACATCTGTGGGGGCCCACCATGATGTATCTGTTTATCTACGCCGTCCACCCTTTTTCTCAAATTATTATAAGGAATAGGCCCAAAAATGAAGAAGATCCAATGTCTCGCAGGTATGATGGGCCGTTATTTAATAGTCTGACAACTTATAAGACTTGATACACAGCAAGTTGTAAATGTGGGATACATTAGCATAAAAATACATCAATTAAATTTTGAAACCCACTGTAGAGCGAGTTCTACTTGCTAATTGGTTGGCCAATGGACATTTTCGTTCTGAACTGTTGAATTAGTGTTCGCCAATCTGATATTCAGATACTTAAATAAGCTTAAACGTAGTTTATAGTGCATAATTTGGACATTTAACTCAAAAATTCTTTATGCCACGTATACAATTTCTAAGCGACTGTGTATCAACTACCACACTACGCTAGAGTATTAAAGTTCTTCTCTTATGGAAGGAAAATTGACCATACTAACCTCAAAGTTTGGGCAAATTATCTAATGAGAATCAACCTTTCAAATATCTTAAGAGTGGTCCTTTGTCAAGCTTCCGTAAATTACTTGGACCAAAATGTCTTTGTCCTTGTTTCAGTAGTTGTACGGTTTTTTAAGGAATAAGAAGTTATATCGTCTTTAATTCTAAGAAAGTGATGTGTACGAAACCCTTTTTTGCGCGTGAGCAAGGACCAAACTAGTGGGGCCCACATTGATATTTATGTATAATCCATGCCGCCCATCCTTTTTATTATGTTATTTTAGGGCTAGGGTCCAAATATCAACCTTAACCAAATCTCATGTGGGCCACATAATAGAAAATAATAGTGACAATGGAACCCACTATTGAAACTTTTCAGGCTCACTGTGATGCTTGTTAGAAGTGGACACTACCCAAGCTAGGACTTTTTGGGCCCACGACGAGTAAGCCGGCAAGGTGGACGGAACGGATCTCCCCATTGTTGGCCTATCAGCCTGATCCAGTGCTCATGTGGGCCAGAAAATAGAAAATAATGGTGGGATCACATTGATGTATGTGTATAATCCATGTCGTCCATCCTTTTTGGGCCCACAGCGAGCTGACGAACAAGGTGGAAGGAACGGATCACCCCATTGTGGGTCTTAGGCAATTGTACCAATGACTATCCTTTCATTTAGTAGTAAAGAAGTGAACATGCAACAACCGCGACCTATATAACATAACAACTACAACCCATATAACATGATAACCATGATCCAAGCAAGATGACAACCACGACCCATATAATATGGAAACTACGACCCATGTAAACCACGACCCATATAATAGAACAACCACGACTCTTATAATATGACAACCACAATCCATGACAACTATTACGTACCCATATAACATGACAACCACGATCAATATAACATGACAACCACAACCCATATATACATGGGATATTCGGTATCTACGTATGTTATGTACCAACTTTGATAGGTCGTGGTCTATTACAACTGTAACACCATGGATTTTTTCCAACCTGGAATTACACGTTCATGGGCTATGAGTCGATCATAATACTTTAATTGACTTTTCAGAAGTCAATTTTAAAGCATCAAATCCCCTTTCAACCCATTTCCTTCAAAAATCTCACATTTCTATCAAAAATTCACCTTTCACCACCTTGTGCTTCAAATTTTTCGAAGTACTTTCACATTGGACACAAATCTTATAGTTTAAATGATGAAGAACAATACTTAAACTAAAACTTACTGTAAATGATAAATATATAAATAAAATGGGATTTCGACCATTAGCATTTTTGGAATCTCACGATATAAATAGGTTATTTGGATATATTAGCTTCTCATACCCCAAAATCATATATTGCACGTCACGTAACCCATTTCAGATTAAAAGATGCACTTGTTTCAAGTATCAGGTGGCGAAACCACATCAAACGAACTCAGAGAGCTAAACGACGCAAATTGGGGGGACTCGAGGTAGGTCCCGCACATTTTCGGCACCCCGGGAGGGGCGAGGTAGGTCCAGCGAGCAACGATGCCCTCGCTGGCCTCTGTAATTTTTTTACACTTGTCATTCAATTTTGAAAAGTCATATCTCCCTCATTATAACTCCAATTTAGGTGATTCAAAATTTAAATTGAAACTTGACAAGTTTAGTTTCATATAAAAATAAGTGAAAAATATAATAAAATTTTTAATATAGTCATTGTGACAACTGTATGAAAATCATTAGTTTAGACAACTGCAGCTTCTAGAATTTTTCTACTACATGAAATCTAATGAAATTTGGTAGAGATGAAGTAGACTTGATGAAAAACTATTAAAAAAAATAATTAAAATAATATACTACCTAAAACAGCCAGAAAGGAGCATAGAACTGCCCTAGGATCATATTCTATTGTAATTAGGGTATAATTTAGTTAAGTACTAAACTGAATAATCAGTAGAATTAGCTTGAATCACTTTCAATATGATCTGTTAGACCCAAACCAAGTAGAACCATTAACGCTATATTACTTAAAAACTTAGGATCCATCTCAAAATCCAGATGCTCTCGAGAGCATCATGAAACTCCGTATCGAACTTGGATAATGCGTCGAAAGTCCAATTACCCCAAAACTATACGGTTACGACTACCTTACTGGACTTGACAACTATCTCAAAAATTAAGTCCTAAAGGTATCCAGAAACGCAAAACTTGAGCCCAAAGCAAAGTGTGTGAAAAATGCAAATATCTTTAGAAAATGAACTAAAACTTAAGTAAATTGAGTTGTTCGCTTGCTGGCCAAATCTAGGGATTTAGACCGTCAAATTTTAACCCAATTACACTCTCGGATCAGGAAAAATTTTCAATACATGTCAGTACATTTGTGGCCCTAATCGAGTACCAATGACCATTGAACTAAAACAGGTCCCCCCGCGGCCGATCCTCTAATCCGATCTGGCTGAGATCTTGACCTGGCCTAGATCCAATGTCAGGGAGCTTAAGTCCGACCGCATGTAGAAGACGAGCCTCTAGAAGTGTTCCATTGGACTGAAACGACCACTCCTTGGTTATACCCTAAGTATACCATGGACATGGGGCCATTCCCATCAGTTCTGGACCTATATAAGGGCCTTAAACTCTCTCTCCCCCTTCAAATACGAATTTGTAACCCTAGGAGAGAGAAGAGAACAAAGAGAGAAGGAAAGAGAGAGAAAGTGAGAGAGAGAGAGTGGGAGAGAGTTCCTAGGATTTGATCCCATCGCTCCACGGGCCGAATTACCGCTTTCATATCGCTATACTGACGATTCCGATCCTGTTGTTGGGTAAAAAATTCTAACCCTAATTTGATATAGATATTCAAATAGAGTGAGGGATGAAATAGCTAACCTATTTTATGCTATATGTTGTAGTTGTGCCGTAGATAAGATCTGAGTACAAACTGAGTTCGATACGAGTCTATCGGCGAAAGGTGCGGACTATAAACGTTTAGGTTATGATTTTCAAGGCTTTCAATGTCAGTTAATGATTTGTGACTGACTTGATTGCTATCACCTGTGCTTAGATACAATGATTTCTGTATATTACATATATATGTGAACTATGTTGAAGATAATGCATTCCATGTGTTTGTTGGAATGTGTGAATGAATATGGAACGATGATTTATGCTTGTTAGGTCCATTGATTGAGAATACATGACCGTTGTATGTCTGAAAAATCCTTTGTGAAAGGATTTGCCTTGAAATATGTTATAACTATTTTATTACATGTATATTAATATGTGTATTCTAAGTGTTTGATAAAAGCTTGAATGAGAAAATGCTTGATGAAATGTGTTTAATGAGGGTATTGAGATAGGATTCTCGATTACCTTATTTATAATTATAGTTCCCTTCATGTAATCTATCTCGTTGCTACGTGATATATAGATGAAATGTCTATATATGTTAACATGTACTCTATGTGTTTGTTAAAATGCTTAAATGAGATTTATATCTGAATTGGTTGCTACATGTTGTTTTAATTAGTGCATATGAATTGCTATTGCATTTGACTGTGATTAGGACTACGACTTAGTCCAGGCAATTGGTAACAATTCTTGTTTGAGTGGCCGAGCTAGTCTCGCCACAATTGATGCGTTTAGTGAATCCGAGTCATACGAGGATCGTCGATAGCAGTACCTTGTCAATTGATTCAAAGTACGCTCGTACCAGTCGAGCTCGTCTAATAAACCGATTGGCCTATTGTGTGTTTACCATGTATGGACTCTATTGCTTGAACGTAAGGTACCCCTTACCAATGTAAAGACCCGTCTCAACTATGGTACCACGATCCGCTAAGACTCATGAGCCGGGCATGGTGGTATGGAACACTGTGGTCGAGCTGTCGGCCTATGCTGGGACGACGAGCCTCCCCGTAGTGCCCAGTGAGCAACCCAGACTCGTGAGCTGAATACGGTAGTATAAAACACTATATTCGAGCCGTCGGTCTACACTGGCGCAACCTAGTTGTGGTCCCCAGTCGAATAGACTGTCAATTGGTAGGGCGTTAGTGGAGTGACCTCGAGTATGAAATAAGCCTATCCCGGCACAGCTTGGCTGTGGTCTCCAGTCGGGTTGGTGACGAGCCTTGGAAAATAGACTGTCAGTTGGTAGGACATTGGTGATAATGACCTAAACTTGCCTATCGTATGTGAGTAACTAGGATTGACGACCCTAGATGGATCAATGTTTGGGTAAATGATATAAAAGGTGGTACCTTAGCTTCTCAATCATGTTGTATGAAAAGGGCTAACTAAGAACTTGGCTAACACAACAATGCATCGCATTGCACGGTGCTTTGGTGAGAAAGTGCACGTTTACCGGGAGTGATGTATGCCGCAATCGTAAGATGTTGTCGCAAGAGGGAGTGAAAGCGAGGGCATGCATCATTATAACATACCATTCTTGCATTAACAAGAGTACTTAAGACACGAGTGTTGTACTGCTTTATCATTACTACTTGACTGAATTGATAACATATTAACCTTTGCTTCATAGTTTCACTGAGTTGATCACTCACTCTCACATTACGGGACGGTGTTTTAAACACCAACTAGACCTTGTTTTAGTTTCGGATGATGATGATGCTTATGAAGTGGAGCCGGACTTTTGCGACGACGAGGAGGAGTTCTCCTATATACAACTCTCGGGCGGGTCTATGTAAACCTCGTGCTGATCGACGGGGTTACAGGGATACTAGATTAGTTGAACATTTACATTTTTTTAACATTTTGTAAGTTTGAAACAACACTTGTATATATATTCAGCCCAACTATATGATCATACTCTGGAGGTTAAGAAACACATACCTATATTGTTTTATATTAAATTCAGTCTTCCGCTTGCTTAATTACATTAACTCTATAATATGATATGTTATTTTGGTGTAATCCCACTCATGTTTAATGCACTAATACAAACAACATTCAATCATCATTATCTATGTTGCATAAGTGATGCGTTGGAACTCGGGAGTTGAGCTTCTGCTTAACCCCCAATTTTCAGAGCGTTACAACAATCGCGACCCATATAATAGCACAACCACGACCTATATAACAAGACAACCACAACTCATGACAACCACGACCCATGTAACATGACAACCATGACCCTTAACTCATGACAAACACAACCATTACCGCATTACAACAACCTGTTGCGACCTATGCTACGATACATATATCGTTTGCACGACTATGGCGTGACTTGCACCAACTTGGTTAGTATATGGGATATTCGATATCTACGTATACCATGTACTAACTTTGATGGACGGTAAGGATTTTATGTGCACCAACTTGGTAAGTACATGTGATAAACGATTTCTACGTATGTCATGTTAGAAAAGTAACGTGCTCATCTACATGGGTCGTGGTTGTCATGAGGTAAGGGTCGTGGTTGTCATGAGGTATGGATCGTGGTTGTCATATTATATGGGTCGTGGTTGTCATGTTATATGGATTGTAGTTGTTTGTTAAGGGTTAAATATTACATATTAGACCCCAGTGAGCACCTGAATTTACGAACATGATACTGTTTAATGGCTTATTTTAATCGTATTTGTGATGCAAGGTGAATTTACGAGCATGGACTGAAAAAGATGCTAAAAGCATAGATTTAATGCTCAAGAATCACTAAGGCAAGGGACAGACTCCAGCGGGCCGAGATCGATGATTTTACACGGACGAGATTCGAGAAATTCACGTGTTTCACGATAAAGAGGCCTAAAATTCATCCAGAATGCAAGATCATAGGATTCTCACCATCTGTTCAGCTCGAAACGTTATATCTGGTCTGAGGACCATCAATTAACCGTACACGTCGAATTTCAGCCCTTAGATCCCTATGTAAGTAGCCCAATGGATAGATCAGCCCATAAACCGTTGATTTCGGGCCCACTCGATCTCTGGATATGCTTAAAACTTGGGCTCAACCAGTTAAATTAGCTGGAAAAATGGACAGACGGAGCTGATTTCTAATGGGCATCACTATAGACTCCATGCGCATGGAGTACTTGCACAATGCATATGCACCAGAGGTACACCGCATTAATTGGAGCGGTCAACAATCGCTGACCTAACTGAATTTAGAAACTTCAAATTGGCGCTTGCGTAAGAGATGAACAGAGAGCCACGGACGGAGCACGGTGGGCCACCATCATCACCTAATCCGATGATCTGAACCGTTAATTAAAACTAGGGGGTCAAACCGATCGTACCCTAATTGGCGATTTGATTTTCTCGAATATTGTATGAATATGGGAATTCAAACGCAGGTAGGACGACAGAGTATAAGAGTCTGTGGACCACACCGAAACAATAAAAAATCGTCTATTCCAAATGGATTTTTCGAGATTAAACTAATGAACAGACTGGATTTCGTCACCATCTCCAATCATGGGCCTTGCAGATGTTGCACGGGCCACTGCAAACTGTTGTGTGATCAAGGTCCGGATCAGGGCCATGATCCGGACCATCCAGATGATATGTAAGGAGATTGTACATGTCCTCATATTGACAGATGAGATCAGAAGTGATGCAAGGGACGACGATCAGTGTCCGATCGTCCCTGCGTAAAAACAGGGTGCGCTAGAACAAAATCCGACTCCTGGTCAGATTGTGATTCACGCATGAATCCAACCTTCCTACTCTATAAAATCCTCCTAAAGCCCACATCCAATCTATTGATTAGGTTATAGAGGACCAGATGATGGGAAAAAACAAAGATCATCTTGATCCAAAACTTTTATAGCCCCAAATTTGTTTTTAATGGTCAACGCTTGTTCTTGAAAAATATCTAATTTTTGTTCTCATACAATAAAATGATCGCTAGTGTACCTCACACCAGCTAGCTACTATATTGATGTTAGCAAATTCTATGGGTCTGATCATGAGGTATATGTTATACCCAAACCGTTCATCTATTTTGTGAGCTCGTCTTAAGAGTTGAAGCGAAAAATAAGATAGATATAACTATCAAGTGGACCACACTGTAAAAAGTAGTGGGGATTGAACGTATACCATTGAAATTATTTTTGGGGTCACAGAAGTTTTGGAAAAATAGAATTTTTTTCCTATTAATTCAGGTCTTTGTGAACTTATGAACAGATTGGATGGAAAATAAATCATTATAGTGGGCCCTACAAATTGTTTAACGGTGAAAATATTATTTCGGCTGCTTTTTGTGGTGTGGTCCAGATGACTCTTTGATATGATTCAGTTTTTTGAATAATGCTTTAAATTTATCTCTAAAAATAGATTAACAGTTTAAATATAATAAATACATCACTGTAGGGTCATGTAACTTTGATCTCCTTTGAACCGTCTCGGAGCTCGAGGAGCGTCAGTGCTTGTCTCCACACGACACTCACCTACAACAGCTATATAACTGCTATGTGGTACACCAGCCAATCCGCTTCCCGAATCCACCCCTTGCGCCTGTGTTTACAGACAATAATAAATACGAATGTAAAAAACCAGTCATGTCCAAAACTCATGTGGGAAATAGTTGGGACTGGATGCCTGAGGGTGACATAAGTTTTGTATGAGGATTATATTTTTTATAAAATTTATCTGCGTTTTAATAATCATATGAACGGTTTGGATGCCATATAAACATTATGTTAGCTTTGAAAAGGTTTCAATGGTAGATGTTTCCATTCCTATTGTTTCATTTGTGGTGGCCCACGTAAGATTTAGATGTGCTTAATTTTTGGAATACTATCCTATTGTAGTCTTTAAAAAGAGATGGATAGATTAGATTTATCACTAACATATCTGTGGGCCCAACAAAGCCCCGAGCACGGGTATATCTCTATGCCCGGAGGCACATGCAATCCGCACGGGTTAGTGTTTACTTTTTTAGTTGTGGGTTGTAGGTGGGCCCAACATGTTCGGGATTTATGGAGCCCATCGTGATGTATGAATGCCATTCAACTCGTCCATTTGATGCGCCCCTAAGTTAGGCTTAGATCACAAATATGGTATCACCCATGACTCAGCTGGACCACACGAAACGGAACCATCTATAGAAAATTCCTAATGGAATGTGGGGTCCACCGTCTTGTATTTATGTCATCCATCCTAGCCATCAGCTGCGCCCCACCGGGATGGAGGAATGCAGAGAAAAAGTAGGTGGACCACAAAAAAAAAACGAGAAGATAAAGGTTTAAGGCATTATTTTACCTTGCTCTGTGTTGTGTCCCACATGAGTTTTGGACTGGAATGTTTATTGGGATGTACGGTGAACACGATAAGGTGCACCAGATTGACGGTTTGGATTCCACATGTGTATGAACATACCCCTCTCCGTGAAAATATAAAATATATATGTATGGTCTCGATCATCAAACTATCTCTGCATGTGGGCCAAACTTTGTGTGGCATGAAGATGAGCGTGAGTTGAGTTGGGATGATGGAGAGTCATGTGGGCCAAACTTTTCATTGGATCTATTGAGTTTTATAAAGCTAGTTATTGTTTATTCGAGTTCAACATTTAATCTATGCCTTTTGATCTCTCTCCATGATGGAATCATTTGGTAATTGAATCGAAACATCAAACATGTTGATCTAGTTAAGTTAGCTTACTTGGGCTAGGTAAATTGACTTAGTTTCATTACGCAAATTTTAAGTTGAGTTGGTTAATCCTTAAATTCATAAAGAGTGAAATCTAAATCTTCTAAATTGATAAGGAGCAAGGTACAATTATTTGGGATGCATGGCTGTATCTGCCAAGGGAAGCTGCTCGATCTTGTGGCTCCATTTTATATGCATTTTATTATTTCCTATGTGTTAAATTGTGTAATTTTTTGTATGTTAATATATAGACATTGGTTTGTATAAATCATTTGGGCAGCCGCTCGTATATTCTGAATATAAATACAACATTTTCTTTATGTTTGATTTGTTTATCTTTTACTAAACTGTTACCTCTGAGAAAAGAAAAGAAAGAAAAATATACATATCTGACATTTTATTATCTTTAAAGGTTAACACTCGAGTTTTTGGAAAACGAGTCATATACTTGGGTTTTAAAAACTCGGGGCATTATAGCTGGTCACTCGATCTCCATTGTTTCCTCTTGTATGGCCCGGTTAAGTTTTAGATACGCCTTATTTTTTGTTGCACTAATATTAAATAAATCCTAATGTATAATTCATTATAGACACCCCACCCAAACTAGCAACTTGACAAAACATGGATGATCCTTAGGAACTGAACCTGAACCCCGAACCCTAACCTTAATCCTAAGCCTGAACCCTAACCCTAAACCTTAACCCTGAAACCTAAGCCTGAACCCTAACCCTGAAACCTAACGCTAAACCCTAACCCTAACCCTAAACCTGAACCCTAACCCTAACCCAAGCATGTCCCTAGAAAGCAACCAACAATTTTGAGCCAAAACCCTGAAAATAGACTCGGGACCGAGCCAAAACACTGAATCAAGCCCACCGGACAAAAATCAGAGCAAACCTTACCCAGACGATAGTCAGACTACCACAGGTGGTAGTCGGTAATCAGAGTGTCGCTCCAGATTCGACAGGTGTCTCCTCTGAGCACACAATTGTCCCCCGTCCTAAAGTCAACTTTTATACAGAATTACCTCCAAAGTTCACTTTATTTACCATACTACCAAACCTAAAGTCAACTTTCATATGTAATTACCCTCAAAGTTTACTTTATTTACCATCCAACCAAACTCAAAGTTAACTTTCATATGAAATTACCTTCAAAGTTCACTCTATTTACCATCCTACCAAATCCAAAGTCAACTTATATATGGAAATTACTCTCAAATTTTACCCTATTTACCATCCTACCAAAGCCCAAGAGCCTCTATATGACATGTGGCATTACCATTTCATCAACTAATCACAAACTGCCACATCAGCATTTATCCTCTAAAAATCTCGAAATTATCAAAATG
Source organism: Magnolia kwangsiensis (assembly GCA_037074715.1). Classification (NCBI taxonomy): domain Eukaryota; kingdom Viridiplantae; phylum Streptophyta; class Magnoliopsida; order Magnoliales; family Magnoliaceae; genus Magnolia; species Magnolia kwangsiensis. Next base: position 16,929,175 of record CM073576.1, on the reverse strand, counting down.
TCATCCCAAAAGGCTATAAATAGCCTTCACTTCTCTTCATTTTAACACACCAAGAAAAATCCAAGAGAGGGAGAGAGAGTAAGTGAGTGAGAGTAAAAGGGAGTGCTTGAGTTCTCAAGCTCCCATATTTTTAGGCTCATCCAACTGTCTCTTAGGCTTTCAATCCCACTCAGGTCAATCCTTCCAACCATTATGCACCGAAACATCCAAGCCATGTCAAAAGCAAGCCAAAGATCAAGTTACTTCATAAAGCATTCATCAAACATCTCTTCCCTTCTCAACCCTACTGCTTCTCCAGATCACTTGTGAACGTATGCTCTATGACTTGTCGTACATCGGATCCTGTCACATCAAAAATTCTTAGTGATTTAATTCACTTTTTTTTATTTTTTCATAAACATCATTATATCCGCCTTTTATACACATCATTGGACATATGCTCTGTGGCTTGCGAAAATCTCGGTTCCTGCCGCATCAGAAATCCGCGTGTGACTAGTCTTACTCCGACTACACCATTCATCCCTTGAGATTTTTTTACCACACCAAGTAGATACCATACATTTGTACGGGCAGAGAGAGTGTCTAACACCTTCCCTCTTTATAAACGAGATCCCTTACTCGGAATCCCGGATCGTAAACCAGGAGTCAACTTAAAACAAGAGAGTCTTCAGATTCTCTAGTTTTACACATTCTGTAGGTTCTAGCCGACTACGGAATTTTGAGTTAAGTGGCTAGTGGTGACTATAAGTTTACTGTATCATCAATCCAAATCAGCCAAATCACCACCACCACACTCCAACGAAACATAAATCAGTGTGGGCGTCGATTTCCCAGCGTTCACATTCATTCACCCCTAATGTATGACTCCTTCACCTTCACCTTCACCCCTAATGTATGACTCCTTCATCCCTAATGTATGTTGTAACTCTATAAATAGGTTATACAAATGTATTTAAACTCAATTCTTGCTTGTAAATATTTGAAATCATGTAAATGTGAATTAAGAATGGAATGTGTTTAATTGTAATAAATAAGTTAGCTAGGTAATTTATTCTTTTCAATTATTTTTTTTTTTTGGAAAATTTATATTTCATTTCTTTTTGTATGTTGTTAAATTTAGGAATTTCAATGGGTAAGGCTCATCAAGCAAGCTTGGTCATAATTATCTCAAAATCAAGGCCAAAAGTATGCTTAGGCGTGCTAGGTACAACACTAACTAAAATTTATTTTTAACTAATTAATGTGTATGGTTAATAGTTTTAAGATAAGTATATGTTAATAATATTAGTTTAGAACCATCAATTTTATTAACTTCTATATTTATTTATTTCTGTTACAGTTACACATATCAAAATAATTTAAATCCAATTGAGACATTGGAGGAAACTAAAAAAGGTATCTTTGTTTATTCTTTGAATTCATTACAATATATAATCTTTTCATAAATTCAGGGGGCCATACAATACGAAACCCAAGTGAGGCATATGATATGAAACAGCGGGGAAATGAATGCCTCCATATGAAACCTTCCTAGGCTCCACCTTGATGTTTATATGCCATCTAAACCATTTATAAGGTCATTTTCATTGAAATGAAGCAAAAACACGAAAAACTTAACCGATACAACACTATTCAGGTTCAAGTTTTGCAAAAAAAGACAACAAGCCTCTCCTTCACTTCTTCTCAACGGTAGGCATTGTTCATTATGGTGTGGCCCACCTAAGCTTTAAATCAATCTAGTTTTTTATCTCATTCCTATAAAATGATCCGACATAATAAATGGGGAACACAATGGCCTCATGGGTACGCCTAGCTCCCTATTTGCCCAAAATACCCATTGGGAAATTGTGTTCCCACATGTTGTACATACAAGATCTATACCATCCATGTATCATGGGGCCTAACAACGGTATTTTTATGGGCCCATGGGTTAGTTTGGCAAAGCCCATTTTCTGTTACTTCCTTGAACCTTCTTGAATAGAGTGGCAAAGACGAGGACATGGATTGCCTATAGACCGGTCTCTATAGATATCCCTGGTGACCCAACTTCGTGGGGCCCACCATGATGTATGTGTTTTATCCACGTTGTCCATATGTTTTTTGAGGTTATTTTAGGTAATAGGTACAAAAATGAGGCAGATCCAAAGATCAAGTGGACCATACCACAAGAAAGAGTGAGATTGAATGCTTACCATTGAAAGTTTCTTGGGGACCACAAAAGTTTTGGATAAATCCAATATTGGTCTTTTCCCTTCATCTAGTTCTGTATGAATTTATAAATGTACTGGATGAAAAATAAATCTCATAGTCGGTTTTGAAGAATGTTTCAACAGTGGGTATCAGTATCCCCACTATTTCCTGTGGCGTGGTCCACTTGATTTTAAGATCTATTTCATTTTTTGGATCCTGATCGACCTAAAATGATCCGGAAGAAGTGATGAGCAACATGGATAAAATACATATATCTTGGTTGGCTCTCCACGGAGACGGTCTCCCCTCAACCTGTGCCACTAAGCAACTCAATAGTATTGAATAAACTGTGGGGCCCACGATGATGTATGCCTTATACACGCCGTTCATGATCTCTTTAATATTATTAAGTTGTTAGATGGTAAATAAGCATTATAATGGGCCCAAGAAAAGTTCTAAGGTTCGTATTAGATAGAATTAAAATAAATATACTACAAAATTAGTGTTATATCTTGTTTTGTTTCTTTATTGGTTATTAGCTTGGTATATTTTAGAAAATGAGCCATATGTCATCGAACTCTGGTCTGCAGCAAGAAACCTTACCCAGCCATCTTAAATTCGAAGTAAATTATCTCCATCTATGATTGGAATGGATTTTTGATGTTGACAAATGTATATGCTATATCAATGCCATCCATCCATTTTTTATAGATCATTTTATGGTATCAACTCAAAAATAGGCAGATCCATATCTCAAGTAGTGGATCATATGATATAAAGCAATGTGGATTGAACGCGTACACTTGAAAACTTCTTAGGGGCTATAGAAGTTTTGGATCAAGTTGATATTTGTGTTTTCCCTTCAGCCAGGTATGTGTGACCTTTAAAACAGGTTGGATGGAAAAAGACATCATAGTTGGCCCTAAGAAGGTCACATTGGTGGGTGTCACTGTATCCGCTACTTTATGTGGTGTGATCCACGTAAGCTTTGGAACTATCTCATTTTTAGGGCTGTAATATAAAATGATGTCGCAAAACGGATGCATGGTATGGATATAACACAAACATCATGGTGGGTTTGCATAATTTGATGACATCCACACACTAGACAACGGTAATAGTGCGTGACATTTCCAAACTAAGTACAGAGAGTGAATGAATCTTCAAAGTTTCCACAATTCAATTCAACAACGTTTCTAAATAAATGCAAGAATCTACATTTTCACTAGTCTTCTTCCAAACAAGAAATAGGATGACCTTTAGCTTACCAAATTTCAAACAAACCTAACACCACGTGATCATTACTGAATACCAATTTCATCCCACCTGATTCCATCTAATACCGGTGGACGTCATTACCCCACTGTTTCTTGTGAAATGGTACATTTAGCTTTGGATATACTTCAATTACTCATTACGATGCAGTGTAGCGTGAGCACGCAGAGTTACTCAGAACACTCCATCCGCGGCCCCCAAGAGTGGACTAGAGTAACTCTGCGGGGCCTTACCCCACTCATCCATCTGTTTTTCCATATCCTCCAAAAAGGTCAGATGAATTGACCGTTTGTGTTGTTCAGCCACACCCGTGTGCGAAGGATGGAGGTCACTTTTCGAAAGAAAAAACGAACACATTCTTCCTATCCAAATAGATAGAGATCTTAATCTTGAAGAGATTGTCTCCCAAATTGTTAAAGCAGAGATTCATCGGTTGTCTCCTCAACTTTGGAAACCGACCTCGTTGAGAGATACATCAAGATCGTCTGATCATGGCTGTTGCACCTGGATGGTGGCTCGTAGGATGTTGGCTCTGCCACTGCGGGATCTTGCATTTATCAAGGGATTGGTGTGGATGGTGGCTGGTCGTATGTTGGCTTTGACGACGTGGCTGCTGGTTGCTGAGAGGTTGGTTGGGGATGTTGGCTTGGATGGCGCGGCTCGTCAGATGGTGGCTCTTTCATTACTGGGGTATCTTTCGTGCGATTGGACACACAGTGATGTAATTATTATATATACACCGTTCATATATATTCAAAGATCATCTGGACCGCACAATAAATAGCAACAGAGGTAATGATTTTTACTGTTAAAAAATTTATAAGGCCAACAATAATGTTTATTTTTCATCCAATATGTTCATAAGGTCACAATAAGGTCACAGAGACATGAATGAAGAGGAAAAATAAATTTCAAATTGATTCAAAACTTCTTTAACCCCAAAAAGGGTTTTAATGGTATATGGTCAATCTCCACTGCTTTAATCCCCACTGCTTTTAACAGTGTGGTCCACTTGATAGTTAGATCTATCTTATTTTTAGTCTCAAGCCTTAATACGGGCTCTACAAATGGATGGACAGTTTGGATATAACACATACCTCAACCCATAAAACTTGCTGAGGATATATAGCTGGTGTGACGTACACCAACCAATCCGCTTATGGGATTTGTTTCTCCTCTTGGTGGGCCCCACCCCCTGGGGTGGGCCATCTTCCAAAGTGAATATGCCGAGGCCATGGCTTTTGCTTTTGGGCCACACGAGCGAAGGTCATGGATCAGATGCGCCATTGGTCCGATCTAGTTCACTTGTGTGTAGTGAGCCGTCGACGGTGCTGTCTAATCTGAACCCGATGGCTCGACCATGGACTCTGGAGGTGGACCCCACGGTCCCTGCTCAAAAGGATGAAAGGTTTTTGTTTGTTACATTCTCCAGGATAACCTTTGACCAGGGGCGAGATCATTGACTCCTTGAGTCAGAAAGTCAATAAATGGCGTGAGTTGTGAGTTAGACTATGTTGACTGTTGGGTTGTTTAAGAATGGGACGCCGCACGTGCTAGCTCGACAGGCATGTGTGGTGGGAGTGACCTCACTTAAGATGGTGTGGCTCTTAAAATGGGACCCACCTTGATGTATGTATTTTATATCCATACCTTTATTTTTATTTTTATTTTTATTTTCCCCTGATTTCAGGGCATTTAACAAAAGCCAAAGCTGATCCAATTCTCATATGGACCATACTAAAGGAAACAGTGGTTATCAATCATTAAAAGCTTTTAGTTGGCCACAAAAGTTTAGTACAAACATGATATTTGTTTTTTTACAAAAAGATGGACGAAAGGATATATGCATAAATCAAGACTGGTCAGCCGTAACGGCTGCATTGTCTTCGGTGAGGCCGGGCCGCACAAATGCGCTCGAATTTCGTACCGAGTAGCTCAAGCATACTGAGTAAACTGTGTGCGGCCTACTGTGATTTATATAGTTTATCTGTTCCTTCCATCCATTTTATAAGATAATTTTAGTAATTAAACCCAAAAATGAAGAATATGTAAATCGCAAATGAACCACAATGTGGGAAACAGTGTGAATTGGAAATCCACCGTTAAAAAATTCTTGGGGGCACAAAAGTTTTGGATCAAGCTTGTCTTTTTATTTTCCCTTCATTCATATCGGTATGGTCTGAGAATCATCACATGCCATCAAATATATGCCATTCCCAGTGCATTCGAGCTTACGTGGAACCCAACACGATGTTATTGTGGAATCTAAACCGTTTATCAGGTGCAATGCCTCATTTTCACAATACATTCAATTAGTAAGGCTGATTTATATCTCAGGTGGGCCACATGTCAAGGGACATTGTAAAATTATGTCTAAAACTTCTAAATTTACGTGGCGTGTCCTACTTGAGTTTTTGAAATAAGCTGATTTTGGGAGTCTACGGTCATCCTGTTGGGGCACGTTTGATAAATGAATTTAATCTCACGCCCACACACATATATATAGACGGTCCGATCATCAGAATATCCCTCCATGTGGGCCAAACTTTGTGTGGCATGAAGATGAGCGTTGAGTCGAGTAGGGATGACGGAGAGTCACGGAGGGGAGTTCCTCTACAACTGTCTGTGGGGCCCACCATGATGTGTTAATGATATCCCTTCCGTCCATGACTTGTATCCCCTGATGTTCTCATTGTATTCCAAAACGGAGGACGATCCAAGACTTTAGGTGGCCATACCATGTAAGATTATACTAAGAACCTGTAAAATCAGTCGATGTGGCTCACCTGAGTGTTTGATTGATTCTCTGCTGCTCATTTATCTGGTTTGTAGCATCTTTTGAATGGATTGGATTGCGTATACAGATTTATGGTGTGCCCCACGCACATGATTTGGCAGTTTTTAATTATGGCCGTCCACTCCTCATCCCAACTTTTCCTTGTACTAAGACTCGACTATACTTTTGATCGACCTGATTTTTAGGTTAGTGTGGTGTCGCTGAAGGGGGCGCACCTTACGGACGGAGTGGATTTGGGATCTGCATTTCAGTGGACCCTCTCACGTAGTCGTAGAGTGAACTTTTTCTACTGTAGGTGTAATGGGTTTGCTGCACACGTGGCTATCTGGGACGGGCTTGCAGATTCGAAGCGGATTGGCTGGTGTACCACACATCAGCTATACAGCTGATGTAGCTACGTGTGGTGCGAAGACGACCGCTGACGCTCCTCGAGTTCCGAGTTGTACGAACGGTTCAAATGAGATCAAAGTTACATAGGACCACAGTGATGTATTTATTATATCCACCCCGTTCATCCATTTTTTGAGATCATTTTAGAGCATTATCCAAAAAAAAATGAATCATATCCAAAGATCAACTGGACCACACCACAAATAGCAGCTGGATAATGATTTTCACCGTTAAAAATTTTATAGGGCCCACCATAATGTTTATTTTCCATCCAATCTGTTCATAAGTTCACAGAGACCGGGAATGAAGAGGAAAAACATATTTTATATTGATCCAAAACTTTTGTGATCCTATAAGGGTTTCAATGGTAGACGTTCAATCCCCCACTGCTTTTTGCAGTGTGGTCCCTGGTTAGATCTGTCTTATTTTTTGTATAAAGCTTTAAGACGAGTTAGTCAAATGTATGGACGGTTTAGATATAACACATATCTCGAGATTAAACCCATAAAACTTTCTGACGTCCATACACCAGCTATATATCTCGCGTGTGGCACACCGCCAATCCGCTTTCTTGCTGACCGGGCCCAATAAGCTCCTCAATCTCAACGGAAACGGATTGGCTACTCCCCCTGACGCCAGCCAATGACTGGTGGTCGGTGCTCTGTGTGCCGCACCATGATGAATGTGTTCCATCCATGCTGTCTATCTATTATTACGGATCATTTTACGATAAGAGAAGAAAACTGAGATATATCTCAATCTTAAGTTGACCACATTACATGAAACAGTGTTAAATGAGCGTCAACCATTAAAAAACATTCTGGGGCCATACAAGTTTTGAATCAAGCTGATTTTTGTAATGTGGTCAACGGAAACGGATTGGCTACTCCCCCTGACACCAGCCAATGGCTGGTGGTCGGTGCTCTATGGGCCCCACCATAATGAATGTGTTTCATCCATGCTGTCCATCTATTTTTATGGATCATTTTACGTTAAGAGACGAAAACTGCGATATATCTCAACCTTAAGTTGACCACATTACATGAAACAGTGTTGAATGAGCGTCAACCATTAAAAAACATTTTGGGGCCATAAAAGTTTTGAATCAAGCTGATTTTTGTTTTTTCCCTTCATCTATGGCTGTATGACCTAATCAACATATTGGATATCAAATAAACAGTACAGTGGGCCTTAGGAGGATTTTAATGGTGAATATCCAATCACTATTGTTTTCATGTGGTGTGGTCCACCTGAGGTTTATATACCTCTCATTTTCTGGATCAAGGCATAAAATGATCCGTAAAAATGGATGAACGGAATGGATGAAACACATTCATCATGATGGGGCCCACAGAGCGCCGACCACCAGCCACGGGGCTGGTGTCAAGGGGAGTAGCCAATCCGTTTCCAATCTCACGTGAGGACGTGGATTTCCTGCGGAAGCCTCCCGATAAGCTCCTGAATCTAAACGTGAGGACGGGGATTTCCAGCGAAAGCCTTCTGGATGAAGTTCCTGCACAAAAATTTTGGATGGGAGCCACTACAATGTTTGAGAGAAATCTAACCTGTCCATCCATTTTTTGAGCTCATTTTAGGACATTAGATAAAAAATTAGAAATGAGCTCAAAAAATTAGGAGGATCCAAAACTCAAGTGGGTCATAGGCCTTCCGAGGCTCCACTTTAATGTTTATATGCTGTACAACCCATTTATAAGTTCATTTTCACTAAGATGAAATGAAAACATAAAAAACTTAGACAGATAGTAAACTTTTGTGACCATATAAATATTTCAATGCTGGTCACTAAATCTCCACCGTTTCCTCTCGTGTGGCCCATTTGAGTTTTGGATCTAACTTATTTTTAGTCGTATGTCCTAAAATGAGCTGTTAAAATGGATAGACGAGTTGGATTTCTCACAAACATCACAGTGGGCCTAACCCAGAATATGTAAGGGCATGTTTGGACTTCAGGCCCACGTGGTAGTGTAATGTAAAGTGGCCTAAGCTGTAAGTTTTAAGTGTTTGAAATCGAATGAAAAATGGGGCGTACACGACCGACCCGAGTACCACGCCGAACCATCTCGTCGCCTCCACGCATTACTGCTGCCAGAGTACAGTGCGTCGGTAAGAGCAACAGAGTCATTGCACTGCACCGCCATTTCAAAGGGGAAAAAAAATCATCTTTCTTATTCCTGCGGACCATCATTCTCAGGTGATCTCTCCATCACCCTACCTCTCCATCCTCACGGTCCTTACTTGAGAAGTTCGCGTGGATACCTAAAGATTAGAGATTGCAAGGGGTTGCGGTTGTGCATGTTCTCTGCATGTCATGGTTATCGAGTCCTCTATGCATAGCATCATCGGCGTCTCGCCATTGACATTTTTGTGATCCCACATCCGTTCAGTTTTATAGCAGCGTCGTAAACTCGGGTTCCCACTGGGTCCAGGTTAATGCTTCGAGACATTCTCAGGATGGGTTTAGATCATACACTGTCTTTGCCTCTTTGGGGAAGGAAGGTTCCTTCCTGTTCATTGGGGAATCTTATCCATTGCATCTTCTTCCACGAAATCACGGAAATATTGCAAATAAATCACCCATTTTTTTTTCTTACATGCACATCTGATAGGGGAGTAGATGGTATATTTCCTCCCTACTACGATGCCCACAGCCCACACAATACTGTAGACATTATGTATCCCTCTTGCTGTACCATTGACTCATTACTGCGTATCTACAAAGAATCTAGCAGATGGATTCACCTCCAAAAACCTGTGACATGACTTGTGCATGTCAAAGGGATTGGAAGTTCTGATCGCTTTTGTACTTGAAACCATATCGAGAATGGATATATAAGAAAATTTTCAAAGATGGTGATTCACCATTAGCCCATTCCTTCTGAAATATAGTTGGGTGTCTTGTGAGTCCCAGCTCCTAAAGTTCAGTTGAGGTAATATTCTAATCTCAAATTTACAGAGATCTGTTATGGATCATCTTGTTCTGGAGAAAAAAAAGGTTTCATATGTGGCAATTATGAATGCATTGTTGGCACATACGTAGGCATTCTTTGAGATAAATGTGTCTTAATATTAAGAAGAAATCTGCGTTATTATGAATATTGTAATTTAATCTTGTATATTCAGTGAAATACCCCACACGATCATGTTCTTTCCACTTTACTGAACCATCAATTTTCCATTAAACAAGGTCTAATTGTAGCCCTTTCCTGCAATCCAGTCTCGCAGGTGTGTTGATCATCAAAGTTATCTCTGCTTTTCAACTTAAAAATTGTTAATAGGTGCGTATGAAATTGGTCATTATGGTATCTTCTACTAATCTGCTTTTCGTTTCTGGTATTTGACAATACTTATGTTCATTGACCGATTATTGTCTCGAATTATGTATGTGGTACCATCGACTCTATCATGTGTTACGCCTGAGTAAGCATGGTTACACCATGATTGAATGATTATAGGTATCTTAAATTGTTGAACTTACCTGTACGGTTCCTATAATGTGATTTCTGCCTTGCCAATATTTACTCCTATAATGATTGTTTCGATGTTATTGAAGGAAATATATTTGTTAACATATTTGAAATAATGTGCAGTTGAGGAAATGTTTGAATGTTAGTGTATCTCTGTACCATCCTGTTTTTTCTTGTTATTACACCTCTATAAGCAAGGTAACATGAAATAGAAACAGGTCACTACACAATTTTCAACGATGGAGTCTCACAATGGTGACTCTAGCTGGGAGAGGTCTTGCAATAGTGATTGGTACAAAACTGAAATGGAAGCTGCATTAACTGCAATTGCAGCCTCTGCCTGTGTTATGGGAGCTGCTGAATACTATCTTTGTTATTGTATGAAATCAGTGCCTCGAGAATGTGAAATATTTAGAAATAGATTTATTACCGGAATCATAAAGAAGAGCGACGTAGACTGTCTTACACAGCTACGAGTGGGCCGTGATAAGTTCTTCGAGTTGTATTCTTTGTTAAGAGATAGAAATTTGTTGTCTGATACAAGAAGATGCAGTTTAGAGGAACAAGTCATCATGTTCTTCGATACTGTAGGACACAACGTGCGAAACCGTGTTATTGGTAATCGGTTTTCACGTTCTGGAGAAACCGTGAGTCAACACTTCAATAGAGTTCTTGATACAATAATTGGACTCTATCTAGAATATGTCAGGTTCCCCGGGTTACATACCCCGAAAGAAATATCTGATATTCCAATGTGGAGCCCATATTTTCAGGTAATAGAATTAGAAATTTTACAATTACTGAATGATTATATTGTTGCATCATTAATATCAACCTAAAAGTCAAAACTATGTTACTTGTAGGACTGCATTGGGGCACTCGATGGCACCCACATACAGGCCTATTTGCCCAAAGAAGCAAGTTCAACCTTTCGAAACCGAAAAGGTTACCTGTCCCAGAATGTAATGGTTGCCTGTACATTCGATATGAAATTTGTATATGTGCTAGCAGGTTAGGATGGGTCTGCCTCCGACGCTCGTGTCTTGTAAAATGCATTAACTCATCAACCTACTTGTTTTCTTATGCCTCAAGGTAAAGAATGATCGTTGACAGTTCAATATAGATATGTAGGATGCGATTTGGCTGTTGCTTAATAATTACATATTACTTTGTGTAGGAAAATATTACGTTGTCGATGCCGGATATGCCCATACTCCTGGATTTATGGCACCTTATCGATGTGTTCGTTATCATTTGAATGAATTTCGTACAGGGAGGAAGCCTGGTAATAAGAAAGAACTCTTTAACTATCGTTATGCCCAACTGCAAAATGTAATTGAACGGTGTTTCGATCTTCTAAAAAGCCGATTTTCTATACTCCGTATAGCACCAAAATTCAAATTTAAGACCCAAGTGAAAATTGTTATCGCTTGCTTTGTTTTGCATAACTTCATTTGTGTTAGTGGTGAAGATGGATTTGTTGAAACAGTTGAGGGTATTGTCGATAGTGGTGAGGAAATTTCGCTATCACGTATAGACGTCACTAATGCCGAAGAAGAGCACGCAGGGTTTATTATGACGGAGCGCGCGAGAGAGCAATGGGTAAAAAAGAGGGACGACATTGTTGACCACATGTGGAATGACAGCCTTCCTCGGACCCAGCAGCGACGTTGAATTTGTTATAATTTCAGTAACTGTTTTTTGCTGTTCATGTAACAATATTATTGTAAACTTGGATATTATTTGCTTTGGGTTGTTGGTTTGTTTGGATTGTTTGTTATATTTATCCGGATACTTTACATGGATTTCATTATATGCCAGCACTTATCATGGTTTATATTTCAGGTCTCACTAATTTAATCCCCATGTTTCTGTCCGGAGCTTTAATTTATGACTTTAGTTAGATTATGATATTATTGACCCATTGACTGTTATGAGCATGCGTAGGTAACATGAATTTCCTATGGAGCTCAAACAAGATGGGAAAAGATAAGAAACAGCTGCTACCTCCTCAAAATGTTCATCCTCTCCCAAGAGGAGTATGGCATCACCAAGCAGTATCTTCGGTACATCGGCCAAAAGAAGCTTGTCCACGATACAAACAGCTCCATCCCCAGTCAGTCTGAATACCCGCACTGTAAGGAGTAGACAAAGTAACAAATCAGTGCGCATTCAATGGAGCGAACTGATGGATAATGCATTGGTAGATGCATTAGTAGAGCAGGTAACTCTGGGTAGAAAAAGTGACATGGGCTTTAAGCCAGAAGCCTATAAGGCTACCATCATTGAAATGTTCAATAAATGTGGTGTAGAGTTAGAGAATAAACATATCTCTAACCGTCTTCGTACATTGAAGAGATTCTACTAGGCAGTTAAGGATATGCTGGAAGCCAGTGGTTTTGACTGGGATGCCGACCAGAAAATGGTGATTGCTATGGATGATGTTTGGTCTGCCTACATTGAGGTATAAAGTAACAATTATAATACAGTCATCAATTATCACCCATTTAATTCTATATTTGTCAGTTCTTACTATTTGCTCAGGTTTTGTTATATTTATATCGTCCTAATGTACTGATGTTGCCTTGCAGCCTCACCCGTATGCTGAGAGAGTCCGCGGTAAACATATCGACAGATACAATGATTTGGCGATTATGCTTGGAAATGACTGTTCTCATGGCTCTTATGCCAACACAGCGTACTCATCTCCTCTTTCTGGCCGGCGTTGCGATAGAGCTGACCTTGATTATGATGATAATAGGACTGATATTGTTTGTCTATCTTCAGATGAAGATGGTGACGATGATTGTGGTCCAGCAATTCGTTCCAATGACGGAACACATCAGCGGTCAAAAAGGGTCAACACAGGTTCTATGGAGACCTCACGTGGGTCTATAAACAGTCAAAGCACCGCATCTGGCATGAACTGTGGCCGAAGGGGTAAACCAAGTGAGCACATTGGTGACAAAATAGGTGAAGTGGCCGTCAGGTCCCTTATCATAACGATGGCACATGGCAAAACTATGACCCAACTACAAAAGTTGTTGGGTATACTAGAGGAAGTTGAGGGCCTCAGCTACGAGGATCAGGTCTGTGCTATGCAGTTGTTATAGGCGGATGTAGTTAATGCTGGGTTTTTCATCAAAATGGGTCATGAAAGGAGGAAGGAGTGGGTGCAGAGACTCCTCGACCGCAATCTAGCTGACTAAAAAAATTTTGGGTTTGGTGCATTGGGCATATGAAACAACTAAACTTTTATTTTATTCTGTTTTTGTGTATATTTTGGTGTGGTTTTTGGATAAATATTTTGGGTACGCAATGAATACATAACTGACTGCAATATGGGTGAACTTGAAACATATGTAACTGATGGTGGCACCATCTTTCATATTTCCTGCTTGATATTCTATTTTCTCAGTAATCTGACTAAAATGGGGTTACATTTGAGGTTCATATGTTCAGGTACATCAGAGCCTCTGCCTTTGGCTATGAATAGTCGACTATTAGGAGAGTTTGACTATCATGGTTATTTCATTGGTTTGACCATGCTATGAATTTGGTGATGAAATCTTAGTTTGTTTTGCGGTGAATAGAGTGAAATGTGATGCTTCCCGATTCTGTTTTCTGATATATGAATGCAAATAAATTTATTTATCTTTGGATTTCTATGAAGCTTGTATCCGTAACAGTGATTGTATTAACGTTGACATAGCAAATAATATCAGATTCATGAAATTGAGGAGGTGAGACTATTCAGCTGATCATGTCATGGAGGATCTCCATTTATTCTTCACAGAAATAACATCTAATTCAGTGATTCATGCAAATAAATTTTTATTTACTATCCTGCTTACGAAGCTATAAAACGTGCACATTAGACAGGTCTGATAGAGCTTGTTTATTTTGTCAGGAAGGTATGAAGAAGTTTTATGTCGTCTTTGTGGGAAGAGTTCCAGGGTTGTATGACAAATGGGAGGATGCACATGCGCAGGTTGATCGATGCTCAGGATGCAGACACCAGTCGTACAAATCATACGATGACGCTAAAAGGGCTTGGGAAAATTTTCAGGTACGTTATAGGTTGTTTCATGCCCAACTGCGAGTAACAGTCTCAGGAGTTGTTGTTCAATGAAGTCCAATGTACCTCATATCAGCAATCCTGTCTTTCGATTTAATTTTCAGTTTTTAATGATTACTGTAGACCAATTGGCAGAATGATCGTGATCAAACAATTTTTCGGAGATTCAAGCCGGAAGCTCGACGTGATCATGAATCTGCTATAATTGAGGAAAAGATTGTAGGGCTGCAGGTTTCGGATGCGGCAATGCCGGACCTGAAAAGGGACTACAATTCGTTTGTTGATGGTTATGCTATATGGAAAATGGTGATAGGAGTATTGCTTATGTATGTGGTTGTTGTTTGGATTGTTTCAAATGTCATATCATAGGGGAGGAGTAATAGGTCACGGCAGTTGATCCAAGACAATAGTGGAGCATGGAGATGATAGTCCATGCTTCATGTGCTATCCATGTTTGGACTTTGAAATATGTATAGACGTTATCATTTGATCTGTTTTGAATGCCGGAATTGAAGTTAACAGTGACAACAGGATTTTATTTTCATTAAAGGTAACAGTATCGTTCATTCTGTAGGCATCTATAATATGAATATACAAGGACAAGTTGAAGCCGCTACAGTGTATGGGGCAGTAATTGGAAATCAACGGTTGAAAGCCTACTGGCCTCGTGGCAACTGGTCGATGTTCTGTGGACCCCACCATGGTGTATTCGTTTCATCCATTCCGTTCATCTATGTTTTGTAGTTCATTTTATTGCTTGCTACAAAAATGAGAGGGATATACATCTCCTGTGGACCACAGGATATGAAAACAATAGTAATTGGATGTACCCCATTAAATTCCTCCTAAGACCCACTGAACTGTTTTTTTTTTTTTTTAACACACCCCACACACTCACGCTGGTGGACCCACTGAACTGTTTGATTTCATATCTGAATGTGATCATTAGTTCATGCAGGTCCAGATGAAGGGAAAAAACAAAAAATAGCTTCATCCAAAACTTGGCCCTGAAAGTGTTTTTAATGGTCCACGGTGACTCAAAACTATTTCCTGTAATGTGATCCACCTATGTTTGGGATATGGCTTTTATCCGTATAGTGTCGTACAATGACATGTAAATATAGATGGATGGAATAGAGGAAACCGCTACAGTCGATGGTAGGGCCCCCTATGGACCCACCACCAGCCTTTGGCTAGTATGGTTGGGAGTATCGTATCCGTAAGCAAGGTAACAATTTCTTGTACACTATAGTAACACATGTACGATAGCAGAACCAAGACTCTATTCCCAAACGTGGGCACTGTTATCCGCAGTGTATACATGGACTTAATAACTCGTAACCAAACACCATAGTTGTTGACCATCATTTCAACGTGTACCATGCTACAGTGATTGACATACCGTGACTGTACAGTTGTACAATGCAAGACAATACTATACATGAATCCAAACACGCCCTAACGCTTTGAAAATCGGCACTCGAGTTTGCAGTGTTTTTGTGTTGATTCTGCAAATGGATTTTGATTGTTAGCATTTTCTGGCGATTGTGGATGTGGTTTCATTAGCTCTTGTAGGAGTTCGTATGGGCTTTTGCATGGGTGTTGCCTATTTTTAGAGAATCCATGCCAAATGTAAACCTGAAAAGATGCGATCTCTAGCAAAGGCCCTTCCAGATTCTTCAAGGCCCTTTGATGATGGGCTGTATAGAGGACTTGATATCTATTTCAAGGTTCGAATCCATTCATCAATATTTACTGTAGCTTGGATTTGTAACTTGTTGTATTTTAAATTATTTTAAAATAAATTAGTGTTTCAAAATATCCGTTGGGACGGACCATGGCTGTGGCCATAGGTGCGCATGTGCCCTACGGATGTGTCTTTTCACTGAAAGGTTATATCCTTTCAATTTTTGTTAAGCCTAAGAGTCGCACCACTTGGGTTTAAACCTAATAGTCACAACCCTTTGTGAAAGGGTGTCTTCACAAAGTCTATAAATAAACTTTCTCTCATCTGTTTTAAAATAGTAAGAAAAAGTTTATTTTATATTAAAAGTACGGTTTAAGTGTTTTCTAGTTCGGGTTAAGACTACAAAGTGGTTCAAGCCCACGTACAGTGAGTGCAACGCTGGGACCAGGTCATAGTCGTTGTATCCTGGAGGTCAATTGCTCTGGAAACCTGTTGCACTTGGGACGTTGTCCAAGGGGAACAAATTTGATTTCAAGCCGAGTGACTCATGATACGCCTCGACTTCTATAAACCGATAAGTTTTCTCTTTTTCTTAATTTAAATTTATTTTATTTAAATAGTTTTTCAAACTCCATATACTAACATAACTTGCTTTCCTTTTCACAATGTTTTACCTTAGCAAGTTCTAACTTACTGAAAATGTCTTGTCTAGCTTTTTTGTTTTTGTGCCATACAGAGATATATCATTAGGTGCTAAATGAGTAGTTCCAGTAATTTAAATATGCAATGAAATAATCTTGTGCATGTAGCATCACTTCGATAACATGTTTTTTTTTTTTTTTTTAACTCAGATAAATTATATCCTGCTTGCCAAAGATTTTCATTTGTTTCAAATACTTAGGGCCCAAAAGGATGTGGGTAGAGGTAGTAAGAAAAGACTTAATGACCTATGGTCCAACTAAAGTTATGGCCCCTGATAGAGTGGAATGGGGCAGAACAGGATTCATTTGGCTGACCCCAATTAGCTGTGAGCCTGGGATAATGCTTTGAGGATGATGATGATGATGATAAATTTGATAACATGTTTCTCTTTATCTCATCTGTTTCAAATATTTAATTATTCTGTTTCTATGGTTCATAATGATACAAGTTATCATCCTAATATATGTCGTTTTCTTAACTGTCCAAGGGCACATCCTTTTTTATGAACTTGGAATTCCAATGACTACAAAGACTGCATTAGGCTGCCCATCTGCAAAATTGATAGCTGGTTGGACGTCCATTGCAACAAGGATGTTTATCTATTCCAGAAAAAAATTGAAACTAGCAAAGCTTTTTCGACCAGAAATTGAATGAAAAACAGAATTGACTTGCTTTTCTGTCATTATTATTGAAATTCATCCTCCCTTTGATTGTTTCTCTGGATGTCCAAATGGGCCTTAAAATCAGCACTGTGAAACAGATGAATGTTGACAGAAAATGGATGGTTTGACTATATTCATGTCTCCTACATTATTACTTGTTCCTTTTCAGTTCTGAAAGATGCATAAAATTCTTACAATACATGGAACCATTCTGTTGTTACTTCTCCATTGTCAAATGCCGCAAAACCAAAACCTATTTTTAGAGCATTAGGCAAGATTTTGCATGAGATTATTTTTAAATGGTTGCAGTGTTGCCCGTAGATTCTACGTGTAGTAGGTTTTGGTTTTGAGCATTTGGTGAAGATTATGCATTACATGTTGTTTCTGGTTCTTCAAGCTGCGTTTGGATGCAATTTTATATTGGATTGCAATTCTGTTGCGTAATAAAGTTGGAGATAAATAGATTGTAGTTAGCCTTCCTATCGAGGGTTGAGCTCCAAATTGCAGTCTTGTTCCTCTCAAGTTGGACTCAAATGAAACATGACTGCAAGTTGAGGGCTTCTTTCCCCTTATGAATACTAGAAAACATCATTAGTTTTTCTCATTTCTTCTTGATTAAACTAAATATTTGCTGCAATTCAATTCACTTGATTTTATTTTTTTTGTTATTTTGGATAAAGGTTTTGGTTTTCGAAGTTTTCGTGCCATTGTTCCCGCATATTGTATTTGATTAATTCCACCTCATTATGACTCAATTGCCTTGATGGGTTTTGGTTTTGTAGCATTTGGCATGGATTCTCCTTGGTGAATTTTGATTCTATTGTGTATATTTTTTAATTCATAAATAGTCTGGAGTATCTCCTCATTCATTGTGAGTTTGATTCAGCAATATGAGCTGGTTCTTGTGGCTCTCAATTGGTAAGAGAAGGAAACTTCTTTGGCGGCCCACCATGTGGGCCATTGTGTTGTCAATTTGGAAGGAACAAAATCTTAGGACCTTCAATAACAGATCTGATAAAAAGGACACCATTTTTCTTAGGTCCAAAGGAGAGTCATTTCTAGGGCATTGGCACTGAACCTCTTTATGGGTGATGATAGGGTAGATCCTTCACGGGACTTGGTAAATGTGTTGTAAATTCTAGGTACAGTGAGGTTGAGGGATGGCCCCTCACCATCCTTCTCTTTGTTGTGTGCTTCTCTGTGGTTGTATCTTTTGCTTGTTTTAATAAATTTTCTACGTTACTTTTCAAAAAGAAGAAGAAGAAGAAGAAGAAGAAGAAAGAAAGAAAGAAAGAATCTTTTGGATTCTTATAGTGTCGTCTTGAATCTGCAATTGGTTTTTATTTTTGGTGTGTTTTGTTGAGCTTCTTAGTTGGGTTTTGTTTAGTGATGTCTTTTATGTTGCTTTTGATTCTTGATTCACTTTGTAGTTATTCTGTTATGGGTATTTGATTCCTTCCACCTAACCTAGATTTGGTCATATTGATGGTTATGATTATTATTTGGATTTGGTGTGTTTTTAAACTGGTTTTGATTCTTTTGCAGCATTTTATAATGTCTTGTGTTGATTCGGCAAATGGGTTTGGGGTTCTTGTGGTGTTCCATGTTGATTCTGCAAATGGATTTTTTTTTTTTAAATAAAAAATAAAAAATTATTTTACGATTTTATAAATGGGCTGATTTTATAAATGTGTATATGATATCATTCTCCGTCCATTGGTTTTCACTGCCTAAGGTTTGGTTTGGGCTGATTTTTGGTCCCAAGGGCTAATGTCAATAAATGTACCTAGTGGATGGGTAGATATGATGTGTGCATCGAAGTCTTTCTTTGTGTCCCCTTAACACTACTTCCGGAATTTGGCATGTAACCCAATTTCTATTTGTTCCTTGCTGCAGTACCTTGTTTCGTGCAAATGATGCTGATGCAGTACCTTGTTTTGGCATGCAACCCTTTGGCACTTAGCAAACTAGATTTCTGAAAAGACAAATAATAGTAAAGACTTGCAGTTACTCTTTTGTTCAGCTAAGAAAACTGTAAGGGCATTTAGTCATCAATTGTTAGGGACTGCCAGTTCCAGCACTAGTAAAGACCTGCAGTTACTCTTTTGCTAATTTATCTTCCCAGATTTTGATTGTTTTGGATCTTCCAATTTCACACCATCCTGGTTTTTGGGCCAGGTTATCTACAGCGGGGCCAACTGATTTTCGTATCGTCCACATCCTCATCTGCATGTGAAGATGTACATGTGAGCTAGCAAACATCCACTTCTTCTTTTTTTCCATCTTTAAGTAATTCTAAGTTCTTTTTTGTTATCTTCTCCACATGTTTCATTTACTACAATCTGCAAGCGGGTATTGTATTTATCGAGCTTTTCGTTTCTTTCAGAGCTGTCCCGTATCTATTTCAGAGCTGGTCAGCAAGTGCATGGGGAGCCCATTGGAAGATGTCTGTGGCATGGAGTCTTCTTTGCTGTCATTTGGGGCATATGGAATGAGAAAAATAAGAGAAATTTTCAAGGGAAACAATTCCCAGTCTGTGGCATCCTTAGCAGAATCAATGGAGGCCTAGATTGGGCGACAGCCATCCAGCACTTTGGAGGATTCTCAAGGGGGATGATCACGCATAATTGGGAGAAATCTTCCTGTGCCTCTAAATGCCTGTCGGCCATGTGTTGGATGAATTCAGTTTCAGGGCTGTGGTCTCATTCAGGAATTAGAGTCCTTTGTTACCGTTTTATCTCAAATTGGGGTTTCTATATAATTTTCTTTGCTCTTGGAGCCTTGTAGTTGGCTAGGGTAGCAAAGCATGTTGTCTTTTATATTTTCCTATTCAATAAAGGATCGTCGCCCATGAAAAAAGCTAAACGCTCAAGATTACCAGGTTTAGCATGTTTAAACTTCAGCCACTCGAGTCGCCTGCCGATTCTTGACTAAATATGTTGCTAACTAATTGTGATTTCCTGTTTGTTAGCGTTTGCTGCCATTTCCTTTTTTATTCCTATTTCGATTATTTTCTATTCTTTTTTATACAAAATCTTGGAGTTTGCAACCCAAAATCTATGTTTGGGGGATCAATAGAAATTCAATGAGTTCTCCTTTTGCAGGAAGTTCTTGGGAGATCCGTAAATGGTACAACGTATGCAGGAATCCGGGCCCAACCGACAGGAGCTCCACAGAACCATTGGTAAGTAAGATCCTTCCTGACTAACGTTTCCTCAGGATGTGAATGAGGTACTGATGCATCCTTTTCATACATGGTGTCATGAGTCAGTGATCAAGATCATTGAATGACGGGTCCCAATTGTATGGAGAATTCCTAAAATATTCTACATTCGAGGATCCTAGCGATTTAATCTTTGGCTTTTTTTTTTTTTTTTTAATCCGGACCATGGATTTTTGTTTTTAATCTGGACCATGGCTTTGTTTTCCTTCATGACCATCTATTTTGTAATCCACTTATTTAAGGGTTAGGATCTTCTAATCAGGGAGAATTTGGGAGCAGCCACAACTTTCCTACAAGTGGCAAATACACATTAAATCTGACCCAATGATTGAGCTGGCCGTATCATAAATTAGATAACTCATACCAGACCATATGCTCTTCTTCTTCAACATTTAATTGGCTAAAAAAAATCTGGCTCTCTTAATTAATCTCGCCAATATAGGGTTGTTGCCTATGGTCTGGTATGAGTATATACTTATTGACCTCGAAGTAGCTGACCATGAGCCCTTTTAGCGGTCTTGGCCATTCATTACCATAATTATGTTTGTGATTCATGACCTTAGTTAATTGAACAATCCTGACTTGCACCAACCGCATTGTTTGCTGCAAGGGCACTGGCTTCCCTAATCACAAGTTGATTCTAAGGAACTGTGTATAGGATTATCACCGCCCAATCCACTATTTGAAGTCATGGACTTGATGAAAGGATTCGCTTTAATATTAACTAGTGTTGTGGTTCTAATACTAATTGGCATAGCAGTTCTAATACTATGATCTGTTGTGGATATCTCAATCAGTAATCTTCTTGGTCAAATCAAGTCCAAAATCTGATGTGCATAGATGTTTGTGATTTACATTAGATTTTTGCATACAGATCAAGGAATGGGCCAAAGCACAACATATCAATGATCCAAAGACTGGAACTTTGAATTCATGTTCTCTTTGTTTGCTGGTTATCTTCCATTAATAATGGTCTGAGTGGACTGTGGAGCACATAACTCCATAGTTAAATACATGAAACCTTATTGCACTTCACGATATGTACATGGGCTATGTGAAAAACAATTTTTTTACACTTCTTTTCTCATCTGTAGGTCTGCTTGTGGAGATCCCTTTATCTTTTATCATTGCAGGGCTGTAAATTCCTTGATGAGAGCTGGTCGCCAAAGTTTACTGTCATTGTGGCTCAAAAAACTTCAAGAAAAGGTGGGTGCTAGTAAATTTCTTCTCATTTCTCTGTTTTTGTTATAAGAAACTTGAAGAAATTTCTATGCAGGCAGCTTTCCAAACTTCCCTTGGGTGAATGTATGGGATCCTTACAAGCTCTCGGTTATAAGCTCCAATGTTTCCGAAGAAGAAATAGGAGGTGCATAGTGGATTTTTGCAACTATGTTTGGTTTAGAAATGTATGAAAAAGCCTGAAATCAGTAGCTTTTTTTGTTTTCTTTAGCAATGGAAAGTGGCATTTAATGGTTTGCTAGTGTCATCCAGTCTAGGCTACTGTTTGGGCATGGTCCACTCATATGATCAATGGTCTAGATTGCTGCACTGTAGTCCACACTGGTTGGAACTCAGGGCTTGAGGACTCTAAACTTATCTGCAAGCTGAAGATATCATATGGTTTTCTGAAAGTTATTTAAGGTACCATTTTGTTTGCTTTTTTTTTTTTTCCTCCTGCTTTTCCTTGTGTCTCAAATCTGTAAATTTTTTGTCCATTATATAACCTTTCATTCTCAGGATGCCTGTAAATGGGGCTAATTGTAAATGATTTACAGGTTATGTTTGAATGCTGATTTAAGCCCGTAAATGTCTTCTAATCTAGAAGTTTCAGCCTAGCAGAATTTTTAATTGTTTCTTTCTTTCTTTCTTTTTTTTCCTTTTACTTTGTTAGGCATTGACCGATATTCATAAGAGACTATTGTTCTCTTAAAGAGTGATCCTCATTCATGTAGATCATCTTTGAGTCTCTTAGCAAAGTAAAAAAAAAAGAAAAAAAGATTGTTGATTATGAAAGATGAAACTTTCGTCACACACACACAAACACACACACACACACACGTATTCATGACACACAAGTGCATATTGAGATATTAACTAGCTGACATGATAAAAATCACCTTTGAACAACACAAGGCAGAGCAGACAGCTTTGCCCCTACTACCATTATGACAGTGGCAGCAAGGAGCAGAGAATTGCCCAGATCATCAACTGCGGGTAATCCCATAGGCCAGACCATCTACAAACATACAAAGGGAAGGACAGAAAGAGGAGTCAACCTTCCCCTACTACCATTATGTCAGTAAAAGGGTAGAAAATTCAGCTCAAACCTGGTTGAACCTTTTACTTTCATTCTGTTCTTTCTTTCTTTCTTTCTTTTTTTTTTTTTTGAGAAAGATTTTATTAATTGAAAGATTTCTTTCTTACTTATTTAATGATCTCATCTTGTTCTTTGAAACGAATTCTGAATATGCATCTAGTCTAGAAGTGCCCTTAGCTAATAATACGGTTTTCAGAACCAAAACACTATTGGAAGCTAATCTAGAGCAACCACCTTAGCGTATTTTTTTTTCCTGAATAAAGTGTTGACTCATCCTTCTCTCCAAAAAGCCTTCTGTGCACAGAATTTGTTTTGCCCATTTCAGGCCATTGGATAGCCAGCATGTGTCACCCTGGTGGGGCCCACATGCACTGATGGTCAAAACTGTCCACCCTCCAGGTGCTTTCATAGATGTGCTACATTAAGAAAAATCCATGATTGTGATCATCATATCTAGCTTAACATGGACCATTGAAAAGAAATTTTCATTCAACTCCACCAAATAATGGTCTAGATCATGTTATAGTGTGATGATTGGACCAGAGTCTCCTCAAAATTGGAAGGATGGTTTTGATTTTTGAACCTCATAATATCCTTTGAAGTTTGAAATCGAGGAGTGTGTATTAATTAAGTGTTTTGTGTTTAAATGTAAATCAATGCAACCGCTCCATATGGGCTGCTGTTGCTAGTTGGTTCAGGTATTGGGTGCAGATTCCTTTGTTTGGACTGGTTTTAGCTGATGTTGGTTGGAATGGGAAAGTTTTTCCTGCTAATGTTTGGAGTGTGATCAGCTGCTTATGGTTCCAGCTGCTTCCATTGGATTTGGATGAATCTGAATTCAGGTTTTTAGCTGAAGCATTTTCTCTTCAGATCCAAGTGCTAGATGAAGAAGTCTTAATGGAGAATCGGAGTTAGAATGTGCTTGGTGTCACCATGTAGTGGTTATTCTCAGAGTTGTGTTCCGGCAAACCTGCTAGCAATTCTGGATGGTTTTGGGTCTGATTCTCTAACTTGCTCTGTTTGATCATCATCCTCTGCTCCTATTATACTTACAACTGGCGATCTGTTGTATTATGAAATTTGTTTATTTAAAAATGTGAATGTAGGTTGCATTGTATGATTTGATTGCTATTTGTAATATGAATGCATTGTTTTCTTTTCTGATTGCATTTTACGTACTATTCGTAGCAGCATTAACTCTATTAGCTTAGATGAGTTGATCAATCACAGCAGGTACTTGCAATGGTAACAGATGCCATTAATGTAAGTTTAAAAACATTAGCTACATGTATTCACCGTAGCTTCTGTCCTAAACATCGTAGCTATTTCTCGCTTCAGCATAGTGCTACGGATTTCGTACTTTTAGCTCAGATAGCTTTTTGCCAATGGCTAGGGTAGCAATTTCTATGGTTAAGCTACGGTTATAACCGTATGAATAGATTTTTAGCTACGGTTTTTATAGCTTTTGCCCCTTTTTCTAGTGGTGAAAATTTTAGATGGTTCAAATTTAATAGTAGAAATCAAAAGGTTAAAATCACCGCTTGTTGTACCGTATTTTTTATTGTTCCTAAAATGGTTAATGCGAGATCAACATAGATTATTTCATTGGAAAAAATAGCATCAAAAAAATTTATGAAAATATTATTGGTAAAAATGAACTAACCCCAACGCAACAACTGTAAGAGAATTTCCTCATTCCCAAGGAGACAGCCCGGTGTAAATGACCGAGCACGACCTCCATGAGCAGGTCAATGACCTGACCTCAAGCAGAGAGTCCATCTGTGCTGAGCTCTCGAACTACTGTACGGATCAATCTAACCTGCGTATCAATAGTGGAGTTGACTCCAAGCGAACACCCAGCTTTGGAAGACCTCCGTCGAGGCGGATTCGGACCCCAAACGTAGGGCTCAGCCTCAATTGCTCAAGCTCGGCTATCTGTCCTGATCTTCTCAAGGCCCGGTCACTCAATCTTATTGTGAAGATCGTTTCAAGATCTCTGCTGAGGATCTCGAAAGACAGTCGTGATACCCGCCTACCAAGTTGGGAACTCTCCATCTATGTAACTCGTTTCATCCCACCGAATCCTATTTAACATCATGAGCCAAACACCCCCCAAGTTGTGTGAAATCCAACCCATCCATCAAGCACATCGCCCCTGGTTTTGCCTTGATCCTAAAAACTAGGCTGATTCAATAATGAGCTACCCAATAAAATTATACCTAAAAACTTTTTAACTTAACATGGTATGGGCGACCTGAGTTTTAAGTATTATGGTTTCAGGTTAATTCTTTCCTCTCATGAGGTACGTGAGATAAATGAGCCATAAGATGAAACTTTAGTGTGAAGATTTTTTTTAGAAAAAAAAAAATTTTTAAATTTAAGTAATAACAATACTAGAATAATATCATTAACATAAATAAGAATCATGATGAAGGTAGTTCCATCGCAGTGAGTGGAAAGAGAATAATATTCTACTAAATATTAGTGATATCCGGTGTTCGAAATATCAGTATCATGTAATGTATCGCACTCCTGAGATACAGATATATATCGGTTATCACACGGGATATATCGTTTGTATCGCATAATTTCACTTTCTGAGAAACATGAGGAAACATTGAGAAAATGATCGAATTTTTCAATAAAATTTCAGAAATTATTAAAAATGACTTTAGTACACACTTTTAAATTATAACATCTCAAAACAAAAGTACACACAACGGATTTCTTTGTATAGGGTCATAAGCCATGCGTTGTCTGTTTAAACTAAGATAACTATATTCAAATATAATACATAACATTTATACATATATCAAAACATGTATGAAAACACAACCAAGTGGACCTTACCACAGAAAACAGTGGGGATAGTGACGCCCACTAATAAAACCTTCCTAGGGCATGCCACGATGTTTATTCGAGACCGAACTTGTTCATAAGGTCACAAAAACTTGGATGGGCTTTCAAAATGGATGGATAGTATGGATATAAGGCACATCCCCTACGGTGACCCCTATAGTTAGAGATCAACCAAGTGGGACACAAGTTGCCTACTTATGCCAAGGGATGCGTATTGCTGCTGCCATTAGTGAGGTGGCTACTGGATAATGCTTTGTGAGCTCCACCATGATATTTGTTTTATCCGCATGGCCCATCTATTTTTTCAGGTCACCTCATTAATGGGATACAAAACTCAAGTAGGCCGCACGAGAGGATAGAGTGGAGTTTCAGTGACCACTGTTTAAAAATTTGTATGGCCAAGAAAGTTTGTATCAAGCTAAGATTTTTTTTTCTTCATCCTAGTGGAAATGACCTTATAAACGGCTTGGATGGCATATAAACATCAAGGTGGAGCCCAACAAGAGTTCAACAGTATAAAACTTTGTCTAGTTTTCCTTCTCCTAAGGCCATTTTGAAATTTTGTTCCATCTGATTTTTGGTTTCATGTCCTAAAAAAATCTGGACAAAGGGATGGATGGTGTGCATTTTTCAGAAATATCATGGTGGCCCACGTAGCATCCCAAGCATACGAATTCACAGGGAAATTGTCCCGCCATTTTTGTGCCCAACGCTCTACGAAACCAACATGTGAGTGGGACCCTGACCATGGTCCTCGTCATTATGTATGTGTTATATTTAGGACCTGAATAAGGCCAATCCAAAGCTCAAGTGGACCCCTCCACAAATAACATTGGGGTAATGATGCCATTGTTGAAACTTGAAACCACTTTTATTGGGTCCATCATAATGTTTATTTGAAATCCAACTTGTTCATAAGTTCATAAATATATGGGTCAACGTAAAACACAAATATCAGCTTGATTGAAAACTTATGTGGCCCTTACAAATTTTTTAACTGTGGGAGTTCAATCCCCATTGTTTTGTGTGGTGGGGTCCACTTGAACTTTGGATTTGACCTATTCTTTATCTCATGACATAAAATAATCTCTCCAAATGAATGGACATGATGTATATATAATAGATACATCAACGTGGGCTCCACCGTAAGGGCCACACCGACTTTAGTTCAGCCAAGTCGCACCCAATCCACTTTCCATTAAGAAACTTAACGGGCGTGGATCATGTGTTACGCTGGTAACTGTTGACCAGGTGTTACCTTACTGTAGGGCCCACCTTTGATGACACGTTGTATATCCACTCCGTCCATTTGTTTTTCCAGATCATTTTAGGACGTTGTCCCAAACATTAAATACATCAGAATCTTAGGTGGAACACACTACATGAAACAGTGATGATTGACCGTTCACCGTTAAAAACATATTAATGCTTGCTTTAAGTAGATCCGTAATGTCTATTTGTCATCCAACCCGTTAATAAGGTCAATCAGAACCGGATGAAGGGAATAAAGTATTTTTAATGTCTATCGGCATACTTAGCTTAAAACAAAACTTTACTTGCCTATAAAGTATTTTTAATGGTCATTCACCACTTTTTCTGGTGTGGCCCACTCAAGAGTTTGATCTTCTTAATTTTTGTATTAAAGTCCTTAAAGAATATGAAAAAATTTATGGACGGTTTGGATAAAACATATACATCAATGTGGACCCCACAGATCCCGTGACAGACCAACCATACGTACGTCTGTCTCCACCATCTCCACCGCAATACAAAAAAGGGCTTCCGAAGCCATTTTCGCAGGGTTCCGGTGGAACCCTAAATCCCTAAAATTTCTCAAAAAATTCTCCCAAATCCCACATATTTGGCGGATTTGTTGCCGAAATCTCCCTTTCGTAGGAAATCTACTATTTATTCCACAAAAAACAAAAGGAGTTCGAAGTTCTTTCGCACTTACGGCGCACCACTAGCTATCGATCGTGTGGCCCACCAAATTCAGCTTCCGGATCAGGCAATCTTCTTCCACAGGTACCGAAATCCCCTCTTACATGGATTGAAAGTTTTTCCCCCTTTTTTTTTCGATTATCCGCTAAATATGCCGATACAACCTGATAGTACAGTTAATATCGGTTATTTCGCAAAAAAGTCATACGCGATATATCGCACGATAAAAAGAATTATGTTTTTTGATACCGATATATCGGCCAATAGTATCGATATTAGGAACACTGCATAGTATATTTGAGTTTAGAGAAAAACCGGTCTTAAACTTGTTTCTTGATGCATATTTGAGGTTATAGCATACTTGTTAAGATAACAAACATAATACTCTCCCTATTTTGTAAAATTGGGAGGAATTCTTATGTGAAAAAATCTTGATAAAGTTCTGATGTAGAGCTGGTTACGGATAATTTCATGGATATGTAAGGAACATACATCTCAGTGGCCCCAAAGTTAGGGATCCACCCAGACCGCGGCCAGTCCCAATGGGGTTAGTACGTAATCCACGTCATCGTGAGTGGGTTTACTTAAAAAAAACCACCAGCAGTTTATACATCACGCAGCAATCTTTTCTTTCATATATTCACGTATGTCACACGACTCACACCTGGTGTTTGTCACTTTTCTTTCTTATATTCACATATTTCACACCTGATGAGTGGTGGGGTTTACACAGGGCACGTTGCTCCCATGACACTTGAGCAAAGATTGCATGTTTGCATGTTTTTGGCATGACACCTGAGCAAAGATTGCATGTTTACATGTGTTTGGCATGGCAACATCATCTAAAACGACACAGGGCAAGTTGCTCCCATGACACCTGAGCAAAGATTGCATGTTTGCATGTTTTTGGCATGGCAACTGAGCAAAGATTGCATGTTTGCATAAAGATTGCATGTTTGCATGTTTTTGGCGTGGCAACATCATCTGAAATAACTGAGCAAAGATTGCATATATTGTTGGTTGCATAAGTTCTTTGATGGGTTCTTGGACAGCCATGGGTGAATCAGACTGTGCTTCTTGGCTGGATTCGTGATTAGAACAAACGAGGGATTGATGTTTGTGGTTCTTGGATTTCAATGGGATGTTGTACGATGGGAACGGGGGGTTTAGGAAAACTAGGAATCGTTTGGTTGTTAAACCGTTGTTCTTTATGTGGGAGTGGCCTCACTCTACTCTATCTCGTTAGAGAGATACCTCAAGATCATCTAAAGCCACTCACATTGAGCCACGCCTCCAACCCCTCAAGATCCCACAGCCACGGAAAAGCCAACATCGCCAGCATCCGCACCAACTCCTCAGGATCCAACATTGCCAACATCCACACCAACTCCTCAAGATCCCGCGGCGCCAGCATCTTCACCAACACCTCAAGATCCCGCAGCCACATCAAAGCCAACATCCGACGATCCATCCGCACTAACCCTGTAATCAGATGATGGCTCACTTGAAGGATGCAGATTTCCTGCGAAAGCCTTTGGCAGGGCTGGGAACGCAAGTCAGGCCCACCATGATGTTTGTCAGGAATCCACTCCGTCCATCCATTTTGTGAGCTAATTTTAGGAGATTAGACCAAAATTGAACAGGGTCCAAGACTCAAGTGGGCTGTATAAAAAGGGTTTTAATGGTGGACGTTCAATCCCCTACTACTTTTTGCAGTGTGGTCCACTTGATAATTAGATTTGTCTTATTTTTCGTCTCAAGCCTTAATACGGGCTCTACAAATGGATGGACGGTTTGGATATAACACATACCTCGTGATCAGACCGACAGAACTTGCTGACATCAATACAGCTGCTAAATAGCTTAGCTGGTACACCAGCCAATCCGCTTCCGGGTTTTGCTTCTCCTCTTGGTGGGCCCCACCTTGGTCATAACCCCTGTGGTGGACCTTCTTCCAAAGTGAATATGCCGAGGCCACGGCTTTTGCTTTTGGGCCACACGAGCTCATGGACCAGATGCGCCATTGGTTCGATCCAGTTCATGTGTGCTTAGTGAGCCATTGGCGGTGCTGTTTGATCTGAACCCGATGGCTCGACCATGGACTCTGGAGCTGGACACCACTCCAGAGGATGATCCATCTCTGCAGTACATGTGGCGAGGATCATCACATGCCATCGAATATATGCCATTTGCAACACCCATTTGCAACACGAAGTATGATTTATATCTCAGGTGGGTCATACATGAAGGGACACTGTAAAATCATGTCTAAAACCTCTGAATTTATGTGGTGTGGCCTACTTGAGTTTTTAAAATGAGCTGATGTGTACGGTCATCCTGTTGGGGCACGTTTGATAAATGAATTTAATCTCTCATATATATATATATATATATATAGCGGAACGCTCACCTGTGAACCAGTTCGTACGTACTACGTACGAACTTTTTTGAGAACCCATCATAGGTGATGTGGATCACAAATCTGAACCGTTCATGTGAAGCAGCACCTCGTGAAACCCAACAGGCCGAAGTTTTACTTTGATATAAAACTTGATGTGCCATGAAAAATGAAAACAGTTTCCTCCCTTGATTTGCATTTCTCTTTTCTATGGCCCACCAGAATTTTAGATTGGGGTGAAAATTTGTCACATGAGGTTTCATGGGATTCCGCATCACATGAACCGTTCAGATTAGACACCCATGGCACGCGTGCAAAGGTGCGCAGGGGAGCATGACTCTATATATATATATGTGTGTGTGTGTGTGGACGGTCCGATCATCAGACTATCTCTGCATGTGGGCCAAACTTTATGTGGCATGAAGATGAGGGTCAGTCGAGTTGGGATGACGGAGAGTCACTGAACCTAAAATCAGTTGATGTGGCTCACCTTAGTTTTTGAGTGATTCTCTGCTGCGCATTCATGGAGTGTGTGTACTGACATGCGTGTGTACCTAAAAAAAAAAAAAAAAAGTGGCGCTTGGAGAGCATTATCACGGAAGTGGTATTGGGTGGTGACACCATCAGCACCCTGCAAGGCGGCGTTGGGCGCTGTGGGGCCCACCGTGGTGCATGTGTTTTATCCACGCCATCCATCCGTTTTTCCGGATCATTTTAGGGCAAAAGACAAAAAATGAATCAGATCAAAAGCTCAAGTGGACTACACTAGAAACAGTCGAAAACTCATGGTGATTAGACTAAATTGCTAACTGTCTGATAATTGTGATCTCTGCCCGTTGAACATTGGTGGTTGTCATCTTTTGCTCAATTTTGCATCTGGCTGTTTACAAGTCAATAATTAGATGGCTATAGTAGTTTGATTGCCTTCAAGCTTAGGCCATGGCTTATTCACATGACAACCCATGAAACCAATGATTCCAATCACCATATGAATGTGCTGTGCATATGTTCAAGGACATCCTTCTAGATTTCTTATTTCTTTTTTCTTTTTCTTTTTCTTGTTCTTTTTTTTTTTTTCCGAAAAATAAGAAGAAATCTACAAGGATGTCCATGAACATATGCATAGCACATTCTTGTATATTTCCTGACCACAGGAAGCACATGAACACACTCCATCCAATATGCCTGCACTTGCGTAAAGACACTGGTTCAAGTACGTGATAGATGCAAACAAGCACGGGCATTTGACAAGATGGTCATGTAAGCTCAAGTTTTGGCTTACCTTCCCAAACGAGGGTTCAGGTTCTGCCAATAGCAAATCTTGAAGTGATTCTCTATTTGTTTCCCTGAAGCAACATGAACAGTGAAAAAATATGAGAAGTCATGAGCATGCAAAAAGTTTCATTGCCTTAATAAAAAGATATATGGGCTAAGATAAAAATCTTAACACATGGAAATCGAAACCCTGAAAGAAAAGGCTCTATACGTTTTGAGTTGTTGTATTCCACCGCAACTTCACTGCAATTGCTGAAGCAACGACGCAAAGGTTAAGCTGACAAAAAGATGGAAGAGTGGCATACATCTATTTGATTTATCGATTCCCCATCATGAGAAAAGGCCATTTCGCATTTAAGTTGACCTCAACCCTTCATCTGAATCTGATGGGAGATTCATATTAACTGTCGTTGAGAGAGAGGGTCAGTTGCTCAATTTCTCTATTTGAATCATCAGGAAAGCCTCCTTCCACCATGGTCTAAATACGTGAAAACTCAATCCAACTCAAACCCGGTCAAGTCGAATAAACTTGGTCTATTCTTGAATGCCGATATTGAATGTCTTAAATATTTTGAGTCATGCAAGTTACTTAGACTGAATCTCCGTCAAATTGAGTTTTGTCAAGTCAAATCAAATTTTGATCAAGTCCAGTTTTTTGCAGCTTTTTAACTATGTTACCCACAGAAAAATAAGATTAAAAAAGAGTGTAGCTAAAATTGTTTAGGTGGAGCATAACAAAGAAAATTAAACAATCATCGGTACAGTTTGAGTTCAATGAGGAAGCCAAGAACCAACCTCTCATCAAGAGAGAGCATCCTGTGAGGAAGAGCGTAATCAGCACTGACATAGGTGACAACCAAACTGCCAGAATCTAGGTGAGGCCAGCTCCGTGACATAGGAAACCTAAGTACGAAAGTTCCCGGTCTTTGGAGTCCTATTGGACCAGTAATTGAAGCTTCTGCTTCTTCCTTTATAATCAACCCTTCTATCCACTCGGGTGATGTGCATTCCCAGACCGCTTTGATCTGATCCCTCGACAAAGCAAAAGCTATGGGATACAACAAATGCCACACCTTATCAAAATTCTCACGAGTGATCTTGTCCTGGCACCTGGCAATTCTTTGCAAAAGCTTCATGTCCTGAAATATTGCATAAAAGATTAGTACTTAGAACAGTAATATAGAGGGGCTAGAATCGTGTGTGTGTTTTCCATCATTTCTTGGGGAGAAGTGACACATTCACCACACATGTGGCACATATTTACATCAATCCAGATCATTCGAAGTACCTTTCTTAAAATATCATCCCTTCGGATTCCCTATCGTCAGATTCGTTCAGTTTTGGACCAAAACAACGAGAGTCACCACACCGAAATGGGACCGAGTCAGACTGAATTGGGCAAGCCATACTGGTTTTCTTCCCTAGGTGAGTTGCAGGTAATTAAACTCCGAATCATGGATCTATTTGGTATGGAGCATATCCTGGAAATCACACTGATTGGATGGTCATGGTAGTCATCACATGGACTGTTGAAAGAGAACCATCAGCATCCCAATTCAGGGGCAAGATCATAAGGTTAAGATTGTTGATTTTTGGTTGATATTCCATCCACAATGAGGCCCAGGTACTGATTGTTCTGGATCTAAAAGGAACATTGTCGTCGACTCGTCAAGCAAAGCTTTGAGTGGGGATTGATGAAGTATGCACCCTCACTGGGTGAAAGGTATAAAAATAAAATAAAATTGAGATGCAACCTGTCCAGATAGACCTCTACTAGAGCAACTAGAAATTTTCATGAATTTCATTTCGATTTCCCGGGCTACACTTTTCCAAAGAACTTGGTTGTTGCTTTGTGGAATTGCGTTCCAAGTATCTATTCCTTTTAGGACCAGTCAGTCCCTTTGCAATCAATATCTAGTCCCTTTGCAATCAATGTCTGGTGCCTGAAGTGTTGAGAAAAGTCTTAAATCTGAAGTTTTTGAGGTCGTTCAATCGGTCGTGGGACAGCTTCGACTGGTCGTGGGATGCGCTCGACCGGTCGTAGGTTCGAGCCCTGGCACGTTTCAAAGTCCAGCGAATTTTTGCTATTTTTCTCTGCAGTTTTCGACCAGTCGTAGGTAAGCTTTGACCAGTCGAAGGAGGCTAAGACCCGTCCTGAAATTTTCAGGACTAGTTGTAGGTTACGTAATTTGTTCCGCGATTTTGCACGAAATTGCGAATTTGAGTCCTTTTGCAACCGGGATGCGGAAGGGAAGTTGCCTAAACTATTAATAGGTGTTCCTAGGATTTTTCTAGGTTATGGGGAAAGCTTTCTAAAGGGGTTCAAGGGAAATTAAAGAATGTAGCAAGGGTGAGATTCGAGGTTGTTCGAATCGGGTAAGTCCTTTCTCTTTGTAATTTCTGTTTTCATAGTGGAGATCTGTCACTTTGTGCCGTGATTTTTTCCCGCAAGGGTTTTTCACGTTAAATCTGGGTGTTCTCTGTGTTCTCTTGCGTGCTTAGTGCCATTGGATTGCTATCCTAGATCTAGATCAGTGTGATTCCGCAAGTCAAAATCCCCAACATGAAGAAACAACACAAGACCTATCAAATCACAGTAATTCAATACATTTTGAAGTTCCAAATTCATTTCAAAAGAAAAGAGAAAATGCATATCTGCAGTCACCGAACTTGAATGCCTCAGCATGTGCCTACATGACACATGTATGTGAGAGCTCCACTGTACATCGGGTCACCCCACCATTAATTTGCACTGGCCCAAAAGTCAGGCCAGTCTGCTCATCAGGTGGGACACACATGCACAATGAATGCAGACCGTTTGTAATGTCTTTCAACTATCCATTTCTTCATAATTATGTGGGCCCAACTTATGAACAGGTTAGATGACAAATAAACATCGCAATGGGGCCTAGCAAAGTTTCAAAGGTGGAAATCATTATCCCCATTGTTTCATGTGGTATGATCCACTTAATCTTTGGATATGCTTCAATTTTGGTATCAACTCCTTAAATTTGATGGAAAAATGGATGGACAGCATGGATAGGCCACATACATTCAAGGTGGGCCCAACTGAGTTTACTCATGATAAATGCATACTGAATAACTTAGTACGCAATTCGATTTTGGACTACGTTGTTTGGAGTCACCACACATGCAATCCCATCAAATGTAGATATGATCTTACAAGGGTCAAGCATCGTCCACGACCCAATCTAATAGGTCCAGCGCGGTCCTAGCTCAATTCCTCTCAACGAACGTAATCGACAGTTCGGCTCTTGGGAACGGATTGGCTACTCTCCCTAGGTGGCTGGTGGTCAATGCTTTGTGGGACCCCCATGATGTATGTGTTTCATCCATGACGTTCATCTATTTTTAAATATCATTTTAGGGCTTGGTCCAAAAAATGAGTAGGATAAAAATCTTAGGTGAACCACACCACAGGAAAACACTAGTGATTGGATATCCGCCATTAAAATCCTCCTAAGGCCTACTGTATTGTTTATTTGAACTATAATCTATTGATTAGGTCATACATACCCAGATGAAGGGGAAAAAATAAAGATCAAATTGATCCAAAACTTTTATGCCCTCAAAAAGTTTTTAATGGTCAACGTTCATTCAACACTGTTTCCTTTAATGTGGTCCACTTGAGATTTGGATATATCTCATTTTTGGTCTCATACCATTAAATGATCTACAAAAATAGATGGACAGCATGGATGAAACACATACATCATGGTGGGGCCCACAGAGCAACGACCATCAACCATTGGGTGATGGCGGGGGAGTAGCCAGTCCGATTCCTCGACTCTTACCATGGGGCCACTATTCTATTCTATATAAATAGCGCGCGCGCTGCATCCTCTTTCTCTGTATTTTCTTTGTATACTCTTCTCTCTCTATATTTTATTTCTTCAGAGCCTCCCTCCCCTACCAAAATGAGCAGGAGAGTTCGCATTTTACTGTTCGTGTTCGTCACAGTCCTGACGCTTTCTCTTAGGGTATGTTTGGATGCCCATAAGTTTTTGTAAGTTGTAACTAAGTTATAGGTAACCTACTTACATGTGAAATAAAGTTACTGGTAATTCTGTTTGGGTGTAAGTTGTAACTAACTTACAGATAACTTAATTTCTATATTTGAATAATGTATAACTTAGTTACATGTAAGATGTTTTATATTCACACTAACTGAAGTTTAGAGTACGGAATTGTTAAAAAATTAAATCGTCACATAAAAAAATTTAGATAAAAATATATAATTTTATTGAACTCATTTAGATGACTAGTTGAACTGATTCTAAAACTAAACTAATCATTATGTGAAAAATATTATTTTTATTATAGAATATAAGTCTGAATAAAAGCTTTCATACAGGCTGGATCTTATATACTTGAGTGTTTTATACTATACTTATATCTGGAGGATTTGAATTTCCCTGTTAGCGGGTATATGTGTGTTTGTATATATCTATATGTATGGGTCATTGCTCTTACTCTGGTGGTAGACTCTCGGGAGTTTCAACACTTGGTTGAGGGTTCAAGTACCCATAGGTGATGAAATCCCACTATGGCATGAGTGTATGGTGGTGCGTGTGTGTATATATTGTGGTGTGGTCCACTCCAGCTTGGTTTTGCTTTGTTTTTAGGCTCTTGCTATTAAATGAGCTGGTAAAATGAAGGGACAGCGTGGATAAAACACACATCATGATGTGGCCAACAGAGCTTATTTGGTACTGAGGTTGGTGATCCGTTCGGTGGGACCCACTCATAAGAATTGGTAACTTATGGCTCATTAATTATCCTTGGCACCCACTTCTAAGCCACACTTTGTGTATCAGCAAATGAGGAATTCATCACCAGCCATACAAGTTGGAGGTCTAAGTCCAACCGGTTAGATGACATGGTAACGTCCATCCAGCGGATAACTTCTAACCTTTCGTTTGTATGTGGCATCCAAGCGGTCCAATAGGTTGGTCTCATTATTATGATCAAATTTTGAAAAAAATAGCAACATCCATTCATTGAGTGGATCACACTTGTATGTTTCTATCAATGGCCAGGCATTTTTTTCTTTGGTGTGGACCACCTGAGTGGATGGGCTCATTGTTTTCCACAAACGGTCGGTGCTCATGGTGAGATCAACTACTCCGAAGGGTTGGATTTCTCACTTATATGATATGTTGGTAGTTATTCGCTTGTAATCCAGTCGGTTGGATTTAAGACTTAAATACCCAAAGGGCATTATTCCAGCGGAAATTCAAATGCACATCGCCCTATGCACCTCGGTAGTAGAGTGGGCGTTGCCAATGAAGATGCGGATTTCAGATGCCCCGCCTCTAGGGATATCCGTGATGACTTGACACTGGGGAGCCACTGAGAAGTATGAATTTTATCCTGCCGTCCGTCCATTTTGCCCGATCATTTTAGGGCATCAGCCCAAAAACGAAGTAGTTCCAAAGTTCAAGTGGACCACACCACAGGACATAGTGGGGATACCAATAATAATACTAATAATAATAATTCCCACCGTTGAGAGGATGAATGGAAAATAGAAATACTAACTTAATCCAAAAATTCTGTGGCCTATAAAAGTTTTCACAGTGAGCTTTCCATCATCTTTATTTTTCATAGTGTGGTCCACTTGAACTTTGGATCTGCCTCAGTTTTGGAATCATGCCCTGAAATTCGAGTACCTGAATAAGGTCTTGGGGACCGAATCTAAAGGTTTGTGAATTATAATATAATGACATTTATTACAATCTGCTTGATTCAATCAAATTCAATCAATATTCAACGTCATCTTAAAATAAAAATTTAAAAAAAAAACAGCTGAAATGTTTATTAAAATTAACTCTTTTGATAATTTGTCCTTTTTACATCGAAATTTGAATATAAATTAAACCTAAATAAATAAACTGAATTGAATTAAAACTAAGCCTAATTTTCTAAAAAATAAAGCTAATAATAGAGGCCTATCTGCTCGTAGTATTCCAGCTCTGCACCCATGCATTATTTTAGTAGGATGAGCATAACAGCCCAGTAAGGTCATTTCTTACCCAAAATTTAATATGTTCAAATAACATCATTTTATAATAATGAAGAAAAATAGAATATAAATAACGAAATTTAACAACAGAATTGTGAAAATGCGTACATGTGATATTTTCATGAATACTCATAACATTTATATCATTTCTAACAACATCGTACCCAAGTGGATAGTCACGTTACATTAACGCCTATGCACTGGTACCTCATGGTGATGGACCCATTTATACATTAGCTAGTCAGACTACTGTTCCAGTTGTACCTTTAACGTATGTCCGCGTACACAATTGTACTTATACGACATACACAAAGGAGACTCCAAAGGATCCAGTGGATTCTACGGTCTTTCACTCAAGGGATACAATTGCCCTACTTGTTGGCTTTAGGGTCTCTCACCCAAGGGACACGATTGCCCTACTTACTAATTTAGGGTCTTTCACCTAAGGGACACGATTGTCCTACTTGCTTACGTTACATCCAACATATTAAAATTGATGCTCAATGAATTGTACATATACATGTAAGATAAATAATTATTTCACAATAAAAAAATATCAACAATATAATTCTAATTAATAATTCTAGATTTAAATTTTGTTAAACTTTAATAATTCAAATACTTAAATAAAATATTATTTTTCTATTATTTAATTTAGGAATTTCTGTGAAATAATGGACAAGAAATTTTAGTTTCAATTTTAAAATTTTGAAAAATTTCTTAAACTTAAGTTCATTTAAATTTAATTTAATTAACTCTTTACAATTTTTGAATTAAAATTTTGATTTTAATTTTTACAGAAATAAAAATATTACACTGATTTCTATAATATAGCATTAATAATGAAATTAAATTATTATTTAATAATTTAAGTTAATCTATCTTAATTTTTTTATCTAATTATTTTAAATCTAAATTCAGAATTTTATTATTATTTATTTTTATATTTAAATTTAATAAGTTTAAGGAAGTTATTAATTTGGACTTTGGATACTATTATTATTATTATTATTTTATTTTTTATACGTTCAAATTTTTTAATTATTATTTTTTATAATTAATTCTAAGTATTATAAATGATTGGAATTAAAATTTTTAGTTTACTTTTTAACTTGAATATATATATATATATATATATATATATATATAATTCAGATTAATTAAAGGATTAAATTTAATAATACCATACTCATTAATCAAAAATATTTTAAAATTAATTCAAATTTACTAATTTAAATAAATTCATAAATAAATTTGAATTTAATCTATTTTTAATAATTTACTTTCATGTTAATTAATTTTTTAAAATTTAGGAATAATTCATATTTAATTTTTAATCTTAATAAAAATTTAAGAATTAATAAATTAAAATATAAACTTAGATAAATTATTTATTTTATTCTGTAAATTTATTTTATTTTATTTATATATAAATTATTTCAGTATTAAATAATAGAAATATATAAAATAAAAATTCATAAATGAGTAGGATTCCCTACATGAAAATTCAACTGATAATAATATCCTATAAAAAATTTGGATTAAATAACCATAATAAATAACTGAAAATAATAAATTTCATGATAAGATCACTTACCTTAAAAGTCTGATAATCCAGTCACGGTTTAATCTTTCTTGATCTATAGAGCTCTCTCTCTCCCCCTCTCTATTTTTTCGATTTGATTGTTTCCTTCGTTTCTTTCTTTCTCTTTTTTTTTTTAAATTTTTATAGAGGGGTGTGTAATGGAAATGAGGAGTGAGGATTATGGGACGGTTTTATTTAGTGGGAGGGTTCGGCACCCATTACCGTACGAAAAGGAAGGAAGAATGGAAAAAGTGGTTTAATCGACGTGCGGAAGATATAATTTTTATTTTATTTTATTTTTATTTTTATTTTAAGATATAGTGGATCCCGCTAACGATAATATAAATCTACTCCGTCCATCATCTCGGCCTGGCCAAGAGAAGATGTAAAGCCAAAAATAAGGCTGATCCAAAACTCAGGTGGGCCACACGCAAGTGGACGGTGGGGTTAGTTCCCACAAAAAAATGGGTTGTTACATTCTACCTCCTTAACAAAAATTTCGTCCTCAAAATTTAACATACTTATTATATGAAGAGATGAGGATACTTCTCTCGGATTTCATCCACTCGCTTTCACGAAACTTCATCCTCGCCATGATGCCCCCACTGAACCTTCACGAGTGGTATTGATCTTGTTCAAAGTACTTATTCCTTCTTGTCGAGGATGCGAATCGGTTGCTCTATGTATGAAACATCCTTCCGGATTTCTAGCGGCTTCCAGTCAATGATATGCGATGTATCTCTCTCGTACTTCTGAAGCATATATACATAAAATACGTCGTGAGCGCCAAAAAGCTGAGGAAGTAAGGCTAGTCTGTAAGCTACGAGGCCTACTCTCTGAAAGATCTCAAATGGTCTAATGTAGCGTGGTGCCAATTTTTCTTTCTTTTCAAATCGCATAACTCCTTTCATTGAGGATACCTTCAGGAACACATGGTCTCTTATGACAAACTCCAAGTTCTTTCGACGATTGTCAGCGTAGCTCTTTTGGCGACTCTGAGCGGTATATAGACGTTCTTTGATGACGGCAATCTTCTCGAATGTTTCTTACACTAGTTCCAGTCCCAACAATGTTCTTTCACCCACTTCGGTCTAACAATTTGATGATCTGTAAGGTCTTCCGTATAAAGCTTCGAATGACGCTATGCCAATACTGAACTGAAAACTATTATTGTAGGTGAATTCTACTAAATAGAGGTGGTCGTCCCAATTTCCCTTGAAGTCAAGAATGCAGCTGCAAAACATGTCTTTGAGGATTTGATTTACTTGCTCTATTTGTCCGTCAGTCTGTAGATGAAAAGTCGTGCTGTAGTTTAGCGTCGTTTTCAATGCCTTCTGAAGACTCTTTCAAAAGCATGATGTAAACTTGGGGTCTCTGATGGACACAAGAATGCCGTGAAGCCTAACGATCTCCTTAATATATTCTTTGCTTAACTCGTCTAGGGATAAAAAAATATGTATAGGAAGGAAGTGTGCTGACTTTGTTAGACTATCCATGATCACCCATATCGCATCATGATGACTTGTTTTCGGTAGTTTAACAATAAAATCCATCGATATGTACTCCCACTTCCACTCTGTGACCTGTAACGGTTGTAAAAGTGTCGATGGCTTCTGATGCTCCGCTTTAACCTACTGACAAGTAAGACACCTTGTAACGTAGTTAGCTATGTCCTTCTTCATATTACTCCACTAATATTGACGTCGTACATCACGGTACATCTTGGTTCCTCCTAGGTGGATAGTGAATTTTGTGCGATGCACCTCATCTAAGACTTCTTACTTCAATTCAGATATGTCTGGAACACATAACCTCCCTTAAAATCTAACCCCACAATGAGAGCCTACTTGTCACTCTGAGTTGTCCTTTCCCGTTTCTTCGGTTATTTTCTCTTGTAGCCATGCATCATTCTTCTGCGCTTCTATTATTCATCGCACCTAAAAAAGGAAATCCTGAATAACTAGATCCCAATATAAGAATTAAAGGGTTAATCTAAATGGATAATTAAGAAATTACTTACCAGAGTGGACTGCACCACTAATTACCGATATAAGCCCGAGGCTCATCGATACGAAGTCTGACTTCAAAATCTTTAACTATATCAAGTATCTCCCATTCTTTAATCATTAAACTTGCCACCAGCTTGCCCGTCTTCTTGCTTAACGCGTCGGTTACAACATTCGCCTTACCCGGATGATAGCAAATGTCAAAATGATGATCCTTCAAGAATTCCATCAATCTCCTCTGCCGCATATTTAGGTCCTTTTAATAATAAAAAGATACTTTAAACTCTTGTGATCTGAGTACAGTTCAAACTACTCACCATAAAGATAATGTCTCCAAATTTTTAAGGCAAATACTACAGCTGCAAGCTCTAAGTCGTGAGTGGGATAATTCTGCCCATGAGGTTTCAACTGCCTTGACACGAATGTTATTACTTTACCACTTTGCATCAGCATGCATCCCAACCCTTGATAAGATGCATCAATATATGCTACAAAATTTTCCCCTTCGGCTGATAAAGAAA
Source organism: Magnolia kwangsiensis (assembly GCA_037074715.1). NCBI lineage: Eukaryota > Viridiplantae > Streptophyta > Magnoliopsida > Magnoliales > Magnoliaceae > Magnolia > Magnolia kwangsiensis. The sequence continues at coordinate 16,887,738 of CM073576.1, read as the reverse complement.
GTACTGGGCCTTCCGTTAATTGCCTCTTCAATTCAGAGAAACCCTACTCACAATTTTCATTCCATTTAAAAGAAGTGCCCTTCTTGGTCAAGTTAGTCAATGGCTTTATTAACTTAGAGAATCCCTCAATGAATTTTCTATAATAACCAGCGAATCCGAGAAAACTGCACACTTCTGTCACATTGGTGGGCTGCTCCCAATTTAACACTGTTTCGACTTTCGATGGATCAACCGACACTCCTTTTTTCGATACCACGTGCCCCAAAAACTTTATTTCATTCTTTCAGAAGTCACATTTTGAAATAACTGATTGTCCTTTAGAGTTTGAAGAGTTATTCGAAGGTGTTCAGCATAATCATTTTGCATCTTGAAGTAAATTAAAATATCATCTATGAACACTATCATGAATCGGTCCAAATACGGTTTGAAGACCCTGTTCATGAGGTCTATAAATACTGTTGGAGCGTTCGTTAGTCCAAAGTGCATCACTAGAAATAAATATTGGTCGTACCAAGTCCTAAAGGCAGTCTTGGGTATATCTTCATCTATAATCCTCAATTGATGACATCCAGACCGTAGGTTTATCTTTGAAAAATATTTAGCTTCTTTCAACTGATCGAATAAATCATTTATCATCAGCAGCTGGTACTTGTTCTTAATAGTCGCCTTATTAAATTGACGGTAATCGATGCATATCCTCAAAGACTCATCCTTCTTTTTTACAAATAATACTGGTGCACCCCACGGGGACGTACTAACCCTAATGAAGCCTTGGTCTTGGAGCTGCTGAAGTTGCTCCCTTAATTCTCTCAATTCAACAGGTGCCATATGGTATGATGCTCTAGAGATTGGTGCAGTCCTAGGTACCAAATCGATTGTGAAATCAACATCTCTCTTTTATGGTAATCTAGGGATATCTTGAATTACTTCTGAAAATTCATTAATAATCAAAATTTGTTCTACTCCTTGAGGTTCAATTTTTGAGATAGCTGACAAACTAACTGGTGCTCCCTTCCTTCGCGTCTCATAGAATTGTAACGGTGCTCGCTCATCGATATTTAATATGACTATCTTCCTAAAACAATTGATTATTGCCCGATATAAAGATAATCAATCCATTCTCAATAGACATAACTATAAGATTAGCTGGTAAATTTACATTCTCGATCATGATCGAACAAGATTTACAAATATGACTTAGGTCCACTGAATTATCAAGGGGGTTTGCTACCGTTAACTTTTTATCTAAGGGAGTGAGAGATAACCTAAGCGAGCATAAAAGGCAATAAGAAATAAATGAATACGATGCTCAAGAGTCAAACAGTGCTCTAGCTAAGGATGAATAAAAGACGATGGTACCTTCGAATACATCGCTACTAGCCTCGATGTCAGGCTGAATAATGTCATCTGTTGGTGGTGTTGGATCCTCATATAAAGGTGCGGTATCATCATAAGTCTAAATCGCTTCGTTCTCAGACTATGCTGGAACATCATAACTTTGAATTGAGCCCTCATATTGTTGCGCTAAGTTCTCGTACGGCTGTACTGTGTCTTCTCCTGACTGTACTAGGGCGTAGACTCGGCCTTGAGCTTTTGGTCGTGATGCCTGAACTCCCTGCCTCGACTACTGGTACTGCTGAGGTCTAACCTATGGCGGCGGCTGTTGAGGTGGTCTCTGATATACCGATAAAGGTCCTTACTGTGGTGGCCTCGGGTACGACTATAGCGACCTCTGTGGATATGGCTGAGGTGGTCTCGGGGATAGCTGTGATGTGGAAGAATGTAGTGGAGGTCGTTGTGACATAGACGGCGGCACCTGATGCTGGAGAGGCCTGAAAGACTGATGCGAAGGTCCTCAACTTTGTGGATATTGAGTGCACTGTGGTCTGGAACAAAAACGAGAAGTGTGGCCCTCGAGTCCACAATTATAGCAAAATTTCAAAAATCGTGGTGTAGGAAGTGTTGTCGTTGGTCTGGCCATCAATGTCGATGTTGTTCTCTATCTCTTAGTTGCATCTTTCTGAGCTGGAGATATATGTGTAGTAGTTGTAGCACCACTCTTTACGTCCTTCCTCTGATCACGATTCTTTCAATATTCGTTGATGTCTTTCTCCACTGCTAAGGCACGCTCTAACACTTCGGCATAGGTCTTCTGTACGAAAGGGGCTATTCGGCTACGAATAGAGGCTGTCAGACCTTCCTCAAATTTTTGTGTCTTACGGGTTTCATCGGACACCAGAAAAGTTACAAATCGCGATAGCTCGGTGAACTTAGCATCATACTGGCACACTGTCATATCACCATGCTCCAATTTCATGAATTCTCCTGCATTTTGATTTTTCACATATAAAGGAAAGTATTTATCATCAAACTTTTCACAAAACTAGGCCTAGGTCTAGGCTTCAACTCTCGGGTTCATCCTAACGACTGAGTCCCACCAATGATCCGCCTCTCCTTCTAACATGTAAATAGTCAATTCTGCTTTTTAGTATTCATCGCACTTCATAACAGTGAATGTCTTATCAATCTGTTTCTTCCACACCTCAGCCTCAGATAGGTCAAGCCCACCCTTAAACACAGGCGGCCTCTGTCTTTTGAACCTTTCCAATAAATTTCATATCCCTTCGTTAGCTACGTAAACAGTTTGGATTAGACCTTACGCTTGAGTTTGTCTTATCTGATAGCCCACAAGAGTCGTAAGATCACATATGACCCTAAGAATTTCACCCATAAGTGACATGTTTTCAGTAGTATCAGGACTAAGAGCTCCTGATGTGGCTCTGACATCAATGTTTTGATCCGTCATAATATATGATTAATTAAACATGTAAGCTCAGTGTGTGACAACTAAAGTAGGTTGTAGTAACTAAATTGAATTCTAAGTATCATTAATGAAGTGCATACTATTTAAGATTTATACGACCATGAAAAATTTATTGAATTGCAAGAAAGATTTGATGATCTAAAAGACTAACACATGAAGATTAAGAGAATTTCAGGCAGTGACATGTAAGACCCGTATCTTGGTCCGTACCTTTTCATAGACTTCCGCGGTCTTACCGGTCGAATTTCGACAACTTTCGACCCTTAACCGATATCGACGCATGACCCTGATTCATGTGCCGACAACCCGAGTCGACTCAACCCGAGACCAATACCATAGCGACCGCGCCGTTGTTACGGTTCCGATGCCACGACTCGCGCGCCGAGGCGATACCTTGATCAAGAGATGTGGGCCAACGTTTGGTGCGAGAAAACGTCGCGCGTTGCGAAAACTAAGAGAATCTCTACGATGTGTCACATCAATCACATCAATCCCCTCAATCAATCAATCCATCAAGCCATCACATGTCAAGTACACATCACCTCCATCCCTTTTCCCAAGCAACCACAAAAGTCTCCGAAACCCATACCTCTCTTACACAAAAAGCCACCAAAGTCTTCACCACCCATACCTCTCTTACACAAAAGCCTCAAAAGTCAAAGATTTCTTACACCCCCATCACTCACCACATCCGTCCATCACTCTCTCTCTCTCCCTTTACATCACTCTCTCTCTTTCTCTCTTTCTCATTTCAAAATTTTCAAGCAACAAAAAAATTCCAAGAGCCCCCACGTATGGAAATTTTCAAGAATTTCTAAACTCCAAGTGGCCCACCTTCCTACCCCATCATCTCCCATCTCAACCTTTCATTCTCCATCTCCTCCATTAAAGTTGAAGCTAAGGTGCCAAGGGACCCCTAGGAGCAAGAAGATCGGACGGTGGGTGCTAGATCATACTTATTTTCTTATTTTTTATGATGGGCCAAGTGAGGCCCACCGATCAATGGTGTGGATCTCACTTGGGACCCTAAAATGTGGCCGATGGATCACTTAGATCATCATGATCATTCCATGATGGGGCCAATCTCCATGGACCCCATCATGATGTTTATTTTCTTTAGAAAGGTCATCTAGACCATCCATATTGGTGGGGAAAGGATCCCCACCGTTGATCTTCAGTTTTGATGGTCACATGTGCAAAATGATCCACTTGATGTATGATTTCATGTAAGGGAGGGCTCATAATGTCGGGGTCCCTCCATCACAAGCCGTGTCCCACTCTCCATCTCTCTCTCTCTCTCTCTTTTATTGCTTTTATTTTATTTTATTTTATTTTTTTTATTATGTTATAGGATTGTGGCCCACTTGAATGGATCCCACCTTGAGATCTATTTTATTCAAATTTTTATTCAAGTGGGGCCCACCATGTACATTGTACCCACTTCACCCATCAGTGGTGGCCCACTTCATCAGGGCCCACCATTTTCAAAAAAAAATAATAATAATAATAAACCGTCCAGCGTCTGGGACGCTAGACGTTGTAAAGGAAAGAAGAAAAAGGAAGAAAGAAAGGGAAGCTTTTGGGTGGTCCCCTTGCATAGGCCCCACCTGATGTTTGTGTTCGATCTAAGCCGTCCATCCTCTTACTCACGGTATTTTAACCGTTGAGTAGAAGATTGGAGCTGATCCAATCACCTGGTGGGCCATAGCGCCAAGTATTGCATTCCCACCATTCAAATACTAATTTCTTATTTTATTTCACTTCCATGCATCAAAAAAATTCGAACTCTGGACTCATTTGGACGGCCTCGGGCCACTGATCACAATGGCCGGGGCGGATTTCATTTTAGCGGGCCCCGCGTGCAAAAAACCCCGAAAAACGGGTTTTCCTTTTTTTTTTGTAAAATGCAATGGCAGAGGCAAGGCCTCTGCCTCTGACAGCGCCCAGCGCCTCCACGCAGGCGCGTACAGCCCTGGCATGGGCGGGCGGATGGACATGGGAAGGTGGCCCACGGCCCTATGTGTGGACCCCACTATAATGTTTATTTGATATCTAAGCCGCTCATGAGGTGAGCCGCCCCAGTGGTGGGCCCCCCTCCAAAAATGAGTCAGATCCAAAACTCAGGTGGCCCACACCACGTGAAACAATGCGAATTGAAGTCTACCATTGAAATCTGTTTGGGGCCCACTAAGGTGTTGGATTAAGCTGAAATTTATGATGTCCCTTCATCCAGGTCCGAGTGACCTTATCAATGGGTTGGATGCCAAATAAACATTACGGGGTGGGCCCCACATGGGACCCACATTGATGTATGTGCCAAGTCCACTGTCCAGCGGACGGTGGCACCCACTACGGTGGCACCCACCTGATGTTTGTGTGGCCTCCACCGTCCAGCGGACGGTGGGGCCCTGTGTGATGTATGTGTTATATCCGCACTGTCCACTGGACAGTGGGACCCACCATGATGCATGTGGTGCATCTAGACCGTCCATCCACCTAGTGAGATCATTTTAAAGCATGGGTTGTTAGTTGGGTGGACCACTCACATATGGGTTAGGCCCATTTGATTTGTAACAGGCCTATGGGCTAGGCCCATTTGAAGTATAAAAGGCCAATGGGCTAGGCCCATTTGATTTATAAAATGCTTATGGGCTGGGCCCATTTAATTCATTTAAGGCCTAAGAATTTGGGCCCACTTGATATGTAAAGCCTATGGGCTTAGGCTCACTTGATATTTAAGGCCTATGGGCTAAGCCCATTTGAATTTCAAAAGGGCATGGGCTAGGCCCATTTGATTTATAAAATGCTTATGGGCTAGGCCCATTTGATTCATTTGAGGCCTAAGAACTTAGGCCCATTTGATGTGTTGCAAGTCCATGGACTAGGCCCATTTGATGTACTTCAAGGCCCATGTAATTGGACCCTTTTGTTGAAATTTAAAGCCCATGGAGGTAGGCCATTTGATATATGTAAGGCATAGGGGTTAGGCCCACTTTGATGCAATCCTTGGCCCACGGGTTTGACCCATTGCAATGCACATAAGACCCATTGGTGTGGCCCATTTATGTGGCCCATCTGATGAATAAAAGGCCCATAGGATATGGCCATTTGTTATATATATGAAAAGCCCAATGGGGAGAACCTAAGGTCCATTGCAATGTGTAATCCCATACCGATTACGTAGCGATGTTTAAGAAGATCGTGCCTTGGGAGCAATGTTGGTTTGACGTCCACATTGCGAGTGTAATGTTGGTTGGATGTCCACATTACGACTCTTCTTAGGGCCCATTGTTAGGCCCGTACTTATCATGTATAGGCCGTCCAGGTCCATCTGCATTGTAAGATAGTTCATTTTATTATAACATGTTTAGTACAGTTCCATGACTCATGATCATATGCATCATATGTATGCTTGACGTGAGAATTGTCTGATCATAGCATTTGCCTTCGGGCAGGTTGTTTATGGGCTTCCGGTTAGGCGGTGTTGCCCTACATGAGCGCACGATATGCGCAGGATTAGTTGCATGACCGGATAGCGTGATTCATGCATTCCGCATTTGTGTGACATGGTTATTGTACGCCCTAGCGACATCAGGGCCGTAGCCTCCACAAACGCATCGTGGTTGGCAGGATTGGATACCGAAAATCATGTTTTACATGGGGTGTTATTGATATCCCTGGGTGAAAGTCCCTAAACCCTTATGGTACCAAGAGGTTGCTCCAACGTTTAGACCGAGTGGGTAGATGAGCACTGAGTGCCGAATACCAGTTGGATGTGCTCTCCACTATGTCGTAGTCGGTTGGAAGGGGGTGCGACCTTACCCGCCCGAGAGTAGGGGGCAATGCTAGGCTGAGTTTGACCAGCTCGAGGAATGGGTCCACTATCGACGAGTCGCGCTCGATATTGGCAGACGGATAGTGTGGTCTCTTTCACTTACCTTATTGTGCGCGATGTGGCGGCAATTTAGTTTAGAGTGTACTAGACCCCGGTGATATTTCATATTTTGAGTTGTATTGATGTGTGGACATAGATGAGGATCCGTATGCTTGAGCTGCATTGCACATCGCATGGCCTTGGGATGGCCGATATCATTCATGTCTTACATCGCATAAGCCTTGGTACGGCTATGATATTATAGATCCATCTGCATATTCCGCTTTACTCTGAAATTGTATGTTCATATTACTACCTTGCACACAAACTTCCACCACCCTCTAAGCTTTCTATAAGCTTATGCACGACCGTTGCGTGCATGTGACGTTGGTTCGCAGCAGCGCTGAGGCAGGAGCACGTTGCGGAGCGTTTTGGAGTTTTTGTTCTTGCCATTGTATTTCCCTTTATGCTCATTGTACTTGTAAAGTTTTTGATCATAGTGGAAATGTAATGGAGTTCTTGGTTGTTGTTTGTGGGTTATGCCTTTAGTTATGCTTATTACGAATCAAACCGACATTGAAAATTCTCCTCGTAACATCCCAGGATCGGAACCTGGCGAATGGGAGCTAAGAGCCGAGAATGGGGTTCTACGGAGGCTGTCGGCGCCGAATTCGACGATCGAGAATTTTGTGAGCCCGGTTTCTGAGTTTGGGGCGTGACATAACATGTATCAAGGTTGTAGTGCAGAAAATTCAGATTCTTATAATACTATTCCTGCTAATGTTTTTGATACTTACAAGTGTCGGATTGATCTAAAATTTTTTATAAAGATACATATATGAGTTTACTATAATTTTATAAAATTTCAGCTTAATATAAATTCTACAAAAAAATTCTAAAATTCGGATAATTAGGTCTGTCTAGAAACAAACGATTTCTAACTAATATACTCATAACTTAATATTGGTAAAGGATAAACCTATATTTACATTTTTGAATTATTTTTTACTGAAACTACACTTGTTAGTTTATGACTGGGATTTTGAATCAACTTAAAAGGAGTTTTAATTAATTAGTTATGACTTTTGTAAGTTAAATATTTTTTATTTACTATTGTTGTCCAATTTAACGCAGTGTGCTAAAAATTCTTGAAAATTTCTTAGGGTCCAGATTTGGGTTATTAGTTCAATGTCAAGCCTAAATAAGATCATATCTGATGTCAATATAATGCAATGATCTCTAAGTTTATATTTCTTTTTTTTTCCATCATAAAAGTAAATGGATTTATTTTTGGGTCACTAGTTTTAATGACAACCCTACGTCCATAGTTTTAATCTAAACCTGGCTTTGATACCAACTTGTCACGCCCCAAAATTCGAGTACCTGAATAAGGCCTTCGGGACGCGAATCCTAAGGTTCGTGAGTTATAATATAATAACATTTATTACAATTCGGTTGATTCAATCAAATTCAATCAATATTCAACGTCATCTTAAAACAAAAATTTTAAAAAAACAGCTGAAATGTTTATTAAATTCAACTCTTTTGATAATGTCCTTTCTACATCAAAATTTGAACATAAACTAAACCTAAATAACAAAAAAAAAAAAAAAAAAAAAAAAAAAAAAAAAAAAAAAAAAAAAACTAAATTGAATTAAAGCTAAACCTAATTTTCTAGAAAATAAAGCTAATAATAGAGGCCCGCTTGCTGGTAGTATTCCAGCTTTGTACCTGTGCATTTTTTTAGTAGAATGAACATAACAGCTCAGTAAGGTCATTTCTTATCCAAAATTTAATATATTCAGATAACATCATTTTATAACAATAAAGGAAAATAGAATACAAATAATAAAATTTAACAACAGAATTGTGAAAATGCGATGCATGTGATATATCCATGAATACTTATAACATTTATATCATTTCTAACAACTCCATACCCAAGTGGATGATCACGTTGCACTAACGCCCACACACTAGTACCTCATGGTGATGGACTCATTTATACGTTAGCTGGTCAGACTACTACTCCAGTTGTACCTTTGACGTATGTCCGTGCACACAATTGTACTCATACACCATACACAAAGGAGACTCCAAAGGATTCAGTGGGTTTTAGGGTCTTTCACCCAAGGGACACAATTGCCCTACTTGCTGGTTTAGGGTCTCTCAAGCAAGGGACACAATTGCCCTACTTGCTAATTTAGGGTCTTTCACCCAAGGGACACGATTGTCCTACTTGCTTATGTTATATCCAACATATTAAAATTGATGCTCAATGAATTGTATACATACATGTAAGATGAATAATTATTTCACAATAAAAAATATCAACAATATAATTCTAATTAATAATTTTATATTTAAATTTTGTTGAAACTTTAATAATTCAAATACTTAAATAAAATATTATTTTACTATTATTTAATTTAGAAATTTCTGTGAAATAATGGACAAGAAATTTTAGTTTCAATTCTAAAATTTTAAAAAATTTCTTAAATTTAAGTTCATTTAAATTTAATTTAATTAACTCTTTACATTTTAGAATTAAAAATTTAATTTTAATCTTTACAGAAACAAAAATATTACACTGATTTTTATAATATAACATTAATAATGAAATTAAATTATTATTTAATAATTTAAGTTAATCTATCTTAAATTTTTTTTAATCTAATTATTTTAAATCTAAATTCAGAATTTTATTATTATTTATTTTTATATCTAAATTTAATAAGTTTAAGGAAGTTATTAATTTGAACTTTGGATACTACTATTATTATTTTATTTTATTTTTTTTACATTCATAATTTTAATTATTATTTTTTTATATAATTAATTCTAAGTATTATAAATGATTGGAATTTAAATTATTGGTTTACTTTTTAACTAACATACTCATTAATCAAAAATATTTTAAAATTAATTCAAATTTACTAATTTAAATAAATTTATAAATTAATTTGAATTTAATCTATTTTAATAATTTACTTTCATATTAATTAAGTTTTTAAAATTTAGGAATAATTCATATTTAATTTTTAATCTTAACAAAAATTTAAGAATTAATAAATTAAAATATAAACTTAGATAAATTATTTATTTTATTCTGTAAATTTATTTTATTTTATTTATATATAAATTATTTCAGCATTAAATAATAGAAATATATAAAATAGAAATTCATAAATGAGTATGATTCCCTACATAAAAATTCAATTGACAATAATATCCTATCAAAAATTTGGATTAAATAAGCATAATAAATAACTGAAAATGATAAATTTCAAGATAAGATCACCTACTTTAAAAGTCTGATGATCCGGCCCCGCTTTAATCTCTCTCTTGATTTATAGAATTCTCTCTCTCTTCTCCTCTCTATTTTTTTTATTCGATTGTTTCTTTCGTTTCTTTCTCTCTTTTTTTATAAAAAAAATTTTTATAAAGGGGTGTATAATGAAAATGAGAAGTGGAGATTATGGGACAGTTTCATGTAATGGGAGGGTTCCGCGTCCATTACCGTACAAAAAGGAAGGAAGAATGGAGAAAGTGGTTTATTCGGCCTGTGGAAGATATAATATTTTTTATTTTTATTTTTATAAAATATGGTTGGTCCCACTAACGATAATATAAATTTACTCCGTCTACCATCTCGGCCTAGCCAAGAAAAGATGTAAGGCTAAAAATGAGGCTGATTCAAAACTCAAGTGAGACCACACGCAAGCGGACGGTGGGGTTAGTTCCCATAAAAAATGGATTGTTACATAAAATGATATGGAAAAATAGAGTGACAACATGGATAAAACAATATATCATAGTGGACCCCACAGAGTCGGGTCACCAGGGATATAACTGGAGACCAGGTCTCTAAGCAATCCACGTCCCTCACGTTCACACGTAGCATGCCTTAAGATAATATAGTCCTTTCATCATGTGGGGCCCACATGATGATGATCGTGCAATATCATGTACATAAGTGACAACATTAGCTGTAGTCAAGCAGCATCATTTACGTTGCCCAATCAGGTATGTCCTTGATTAATCACTTGCATGCATCAGCACAGATCATGGTGATCCATTCTCATGCATGGAAACGCGGTCTATTGCACACACGTAACTCAATCCCAACCATTCAAACCATGGGGATCCCTAAAGATGGTATGTAATTGACATGGTGGTGGAAGAGAAGATCTTTGATACTCATAGTGTGATGGATGATACGTAATCACCTAATTTTTGGATCGTGACTCATCCATAGTGCGAGTTAATTTCTTACACTGCACATTTTCTAACTTCCTGGATATCATACGCGGCTAGAGTATCAAATGCTTCGTTGCCTATTCACACAACTTGCTAGCCACCCTAATTATCACACAAAAAGAAATTTTATGCGAAAACATGCTTTTCTTATGATTGTTGAGCTTATTCCTCATTTCTCTCCCCTTCACGATGTTCTTTTATTTAATTCAGTTTGAGTTTTCATTTGTTACCCTCTCTATAATTGATGGTATATTTAAGTATAGATTTTTTTTTGTGTTTTTGAGATGATATATATATATATATATATATATATATATATATATATATATATATCCCGAATCCTGAAAATTGAGACACTGGAGGAAAATTGATACCAAGAACATGTACTAACCAGATTATTCAAGACGTAGTCGCCAATGCCGTTCAATCTAAAATCTATTCCATGATAGAGCTAACAATCGGAGAAATGGAAGGATATTCAGAGAAGGAAATGGCCAATACCATGGAAAACGTACCAAGCATTCGTGCAATGGAATATCCCCCTCAAGATGCCGCAACCACAAAGCCGCTGCATGAATCACCTCAAAATCCTACCGCACTAACCCCTCGCGATTCCACAGCCACCACAAAGCCAACATCGCCAGCATCCGCACCAACCTCTCAAGATCCTGCAGCCACGGCAAAGCCAACATTGCCAGCATCCGCACCAACCCCTCAAGATACCGCAGCCACGGCAAAACCAACATCTGACGATCCACCATTTTAATTTTCAACATTTTCTCGTCTCTCTCTCATCCGTCGATGGATTGAAGCGTGACCTACTTGAGTTTTTGAAATGAGCTGATTTTGGAAGTGTTGGGAGTGCACGGTCATCCTGTTGGGGGCACGTTTGATAAATAAATTTAATCTCTCACACACTCTTACATATATATATATGGACGGTCCCGATCATCAGACTATCTCTGCATGTGGGCGAAACTTTGTGTGACATTAAGATGAACGTGAGTTGAGTTGGGATGACGGAGAGTCCAGGAGGCGAGTTCCTCTACAACTGTGTGTGGGGCCCAACGTGATGTGTTAATGATATCCACTCCGTCCATCATTTGTATCCCCGTTGTATTCCAAAACGGAAGACGATACAAAACTTAGGTGGCCATACCATGTATGATTATACTAGGAACCTGTAAAATCAGTTGATGTGGCTCACCTGAGTTTCTGAGTGATTCTCTGCTGCGCATTATCTGGTTTGTAGCATCTTTTGAATGGATTGGATTGCGTATACAGATTTAGGGTGTATCCCACGCACACAATTTAGCAGGTTTTAATCGTGGCCGTCCACTCCCCATCCCAACTTTTCCTTTTGGTACGACTCGACTATACTTTTGATCGACCTGATTTTTAGATAGTGGGGTGTACCTGAAGGGGCGCACCTTATGGACGGAGTGGATTTGGGATCTGCATTTCAGTGGACCCCTCTCGCGTAGTCGTAGAATGAGCTTATTATACTGTAGGTGTAATGGGTTTGCTTCACGCGTGGCTATCTGGGACCGGCTTGCAGACCCGAAGCGGATTGGCTGGTGTACCACACATCAGCTATACAGCTGATGTAGGTACGTGTTGTGCAAAGACGAGATAAATAAAAAATAAAAAATTAGGTCGGACATACCATGGTAATGGTGTAAAATCATCCCTAAAGCCTCTTAAGTTAACGTGGTGTGGACCTATGAGGATTCGAATATTCTGATTCTAGGAGAATCCGTTCATCCTTGTGCGGCACATTAGATGAGTGTATATTGGATATCATCCTAGAGTACTCATGGAAGAGCTTTCAAATCTAAAATCCTTTAATTATTTGTAATAATAGGGGACAGTCTTCTATGGCGTGCAAGAAAGAGTCTGTTTGGTTATCCAAACATGCCTGAAACGCTAACTACGACTCTTACCTTATTAAAATAAAGAAGAAAATTTCCTATTTGGTTTACTAGCTCATTGGTGCACCGTGCACCTTATAACTTTGAACCCTATTTTATTTTAAAATTCAGATCCCCGGTGTGCTACATTATTGATGTTGTCAGCATTGCTGTATTAAATACATATCGTGATAATGTAGCCTAGTAACATTGCAGCAAACGGATTTTTTCTATTTGTGATAAACAAAAGATTTAGATTTCTTTATTTTATACACTCAATTGAGGCTGATTAAGTAGTGATGCAAACGTTAAGGTGGACCCACGGAGGTCGACACTACCATAAGTTACAGAACGGTGGACTTGTGGAGAATTTCCTATTAAAATATGGAGATGAACATGGCTTATATAATTCCTCATCACATATGGAAAGTCAAATTCGATCTTGATTTGTTTCAAAAGAGGAATCATATCATCCGCAGGATATCTTCCGGTTGAGTTTCTACAAGTGGGGCCCATGTCTCAGTGATCTGGACCATTGATCTGATGGTTCCACACTGGATAGGGATGCCACCTAATTACACATGTGGATCTCCGTCCAATAGGTGTGCACGGGCTGCCATGCAAACATCGCACCTATCTGATAAATGTTAACCATTTGATCAATGGTTTTTAAAATGAACGGTTAAGATTGTTTAGTTTCAATCAACAATTGATCCAACTTTTTGTTTAGGCCAATCGGGAGTTGCTTTTGATTCTGAAGTTTCACTTTTGTAAGGCCGTTAATGGATTGGAAATAGGATTGCCGTAGAAAAAAAGGCCGAATCAAGGATGGATTGGATCATTCAATCATAGACATTTTTTTCAAGGTACCCTATGAATTGTGTTCCAGACTAAACGGACCGTTCGGATTAATAGATTGGACTGTACATGACAACTGATGCAACTAGGAGTACTGTAACTTATAGTGCTTTGAGAGCACTGGAGCATTTCCAAACTTATGGGTGCCCCGTCACGTGAATTTCAAAGGTTATACGAATGATTTTACACGTTTTCCTGTGGCGTGGCACTCTAGTCTTGGATGGTCCTAAGTTTTGGGATCGACGGTGAACATAAGGCCGCATTACTGATGGACAGAGTAGATCTGATGCACGTTCCCCCAGATTCCTTGCTGGTGAAGCTAGATGAGTTTGTACACGTGAGAAACCGGCGACTTGATGAGCCGGTTGTCGGTTTCTCGTAAACTTATCCTACCAAGTGGCGCTTGGAGAGCAAAGTCACAGAAGTGGGATTGGGTGGTGACACCATCAGCACCCTGCAAGGCGGCGTTGGGCGCTTTGGGGCCCACCGTCATGCGTGTGTTTTATCCACGCCATTCATCCATTTTTCCGGATCATTTTAGGGTAAAAGACAGAAAATGGATCTGATCAAAAGATCAAGTGGACTACACTAGAAACAGTTGTGATTGAACCCTCAACATTAAAAACTTCTTAACGGCCACAAAAGTTTTGAACCAAGCTGATAATGGTGTTTTTCCTTCATCCACGTCTGTATGACCTTATTAAGTTGGATGGCAAATAAACACTACGGTGGGCTCTATCAAGGTTTCAACGATATCATTATCCCCGCTGTTTTCTACGGTGTGATCCACTTGATCTTAGGATCTTTTTCATTTTTCTTTCGGGTCATGCTGTAAAATGAGCGGGAAAACGGATGGATGGAATGGACATAGAGCAGGTACATCATGTGGGCTGGCAACCACCTAATACTCTTCCAAAGCTGCCAACTGAAAAGGGGGAGGGTTGCATCGTGACCCCGCCACTACGGACCTCAGTGGTGGACGCGGATTGCGTCCTACCCCCGCCACTACAGACCTCAGTGGTGGACGTGGATTAAGTCCTACCCCCACCCTGATGGTAATCCGTCGGGGCAGGGCTCTGTGGGGCCCAACATAATGTAAATTTTTTATCCACGCCGTTCATCATTTTTATCAGATAATTTTAAGGCATTATTTAAAACATGAGGCAGGTACAGGGCTTAAGTGGACCACAAAGCAGGGATTGAACTTCCACCATTAAAAACTTCCTAGGATCTGGAGAAGTTTAGGATCAAGATGATATTTTTTTTTCTACTTCATTCACGTCTACATGACCTGATAAATTGGTTGGATGGTAAAAAAAAATAAAAATCAAGGTGGCCCTTATAAAGGTTTCAATGGTGAGTGTCATTATCACTACAGCTTCCTTTGGTGTGGTCCACTGGAGGTGTAGAAGTGCTTCATTTTTACATTATTATCTTAAAATGACCTGAGAAAAGTGATGAACGGCGTGGATAAAACACTTACATTACGGTGAGCCTCATAGACCCTGCCCGGATGGATTACCATCCGAGCAGGGGTAGGACGCAAGGACGCAGATTGCGTCCTACCCCTGCCTAGACGGTAATCCATATGGGAAGGGCTCTATGGGGCCTACCGTGATGTAAGTGTTTTATCCGGGCCGTTAATTGCTTTTCTCATGCCATTTTAAGGTATGTATATAAAATTGAAACAGGTCCACTGCTCTAGTGGACTATACCAGAGGAAGCTGCAGTGATCATGGCACTCACCGTTCAAACCTTTCTAAGGGCCACCGTAATGTTTTTTTTATTATACAACCTATTAATAAGGTCATGTAGACGTGGATGAAGTGAAAAAACAAATATTAGCTTGATCCGAAACTTCTCCAGCTCCCAAGAGGTTTTTAATGGTGGACATTAAATCCCTACTTTATGGTCCACTTAATCCCTATACCTTGCTCAGTGTTTGTCTTATACCTTAAAATGATCTGAGAAAAGCGATAAATGGCGTAGATAAAACACTTACATCACAATGGGCCCCACAGAGCCATGCACAGACGGATTACCGTCCGGACAGGAGTATGACACAACCCGTGTTCCTCTGTAGTGCCTTGACGTGGTCCGACTTTGCTGACCTACATGCCCCAACATGATTAGGTAAAACATTTTTGAAAGGGGAGCTGCTTCGGTGGATCGGGGATCCACCAAGGCGAGTGGGATCCCCGAGGGTGGGGCCCTCCTTGATGTATGTTTTTTACATCTATGTCGTCCAATTGTTTTTACAGCTCATTTTAGAGGAAGAACTCAAAAATGAAGCAAATCCAAATCTTAGTTGAACCATTCCATAGAAAACAGTGGTGATCGACCATTAAAAACTTTTTTAGGGCCACAAAAAAGTTTTGGATCAAGCTGATATTTGTGTCGATCCTTCATCCAGGTCTTTGAGACCTTATCAAAAAATTAGATGGCAAATGAACATTTTGGTGGCCCCAAGAAGTTTTTAATGGTGGGGATTCAATTTCCATTGTTTCTTGTGGCGTGGTCCACCTAAGATTTGAATTTCCATCGTTTTTTGTGTGATGCTCTAAAATAACCTGTCAAAACGGATGAACAGCTTGGATGTAAGTTACATAAATCAAGATGGGCCCTACAGTTAATAAGCCATCCACCTATGTGTATTCGGAAATCCGTCGAACCCCATGCCCGTTTGAAATTTTGTTAGATCGAGTGCGTACTCTAGTGAGCCAAAATGGAATTGCATCCAGTAAGATCCATCGTGGAATATGGCTAGGGGTGTACATCAAGTCGAACCGAGTCGAGTTGGCCTTAGCTCCACTCGGCTCGACCTCTAGCTGACCTCAGCTCAAACTCGGCTCGACTCGATCCTCGAGCCCGATTAGCCAGCTCGGCTCGGTTCAGTGCTCGAGCCAGATCGAGCCGAGTTCCCCTGTGCAGCATTTCCATAAACACCCGACTTGTACCTTCAAAATTCCACTTTATGTAAAATAGAAGCAATGGTTTTACAAGTATTTTATCAAACACCTTCTAAGCAACATAAAAATCAAGATAAAAAGGATATTTGTTTAATGTACATACCTTCCTTGCCACTAGTCACACTTTATTGAGTCATTTCACCAAACACTTGGTAAGCAACTCTAATAGCAAAGTAACCAAGTCATCAAACTAGTTCGATTCAAGTTGAATTCGATCCAAGTCAAGTTAAACTAGGGCCAGCTCAAACTCAACTCGAACTCATTTTTAAGCTCAAAAAATCAGCTCAACTCGGCTCAAACTCAACTTCTAACCGAGTCGAATCAAGCTTTTTCAAGTTGAGTCCAGCAATCTAACCCAGGTAGCCCGGTTTGTGTACACCCCTAACTATGGCAAAGGAATATTGCATCCTTCACTCAAAACAGTCTTAGCAATGGCCAGAAAATGTGTAAAAATAGGCAACGGCCCACATTAGACGGGTAAAAGTCCATTCACGAGATGGGTATAACTGTCCAAGTGGGGTCATTTTCGAGTCACATATCATAGCCAGTGAGGCTTAATAAATGGACAATATGGAATTCACGAATTTCTATACCAGATATGTGAGAAAGGACTCATTTTCTACTTATGATGCTGGATAGAAAGCGACTTTTAACAACACCAACAATAATAGTAATAAGATTCAGCGATCGGTGATGCCTTGCTTAGGAATAAGATGCATGAGCCATCAACATCCGATTCATCCGATTCAGGAGGATGAGATGTCTAACCTACCATAATCCTGTCATCTCAGGAGAAAACCTTTTGTTTCATGGGACCCACGTTATGGATGATATCGTACAAAAGGTATGGACAGACGGAAACGGACTGGCTACTACCCTGCCACCAGCCCGATGGCTGATGGTCGGTGCTATGTGGGCTCCAACATGATGTATGTGTTTCATCCATTCTGTTCATCCATTTTCATAGATCATTTTAGGACTTATACCAAAAATGAGAGGATATAAATCTCATGTGGACCACACCACAGGAAACAATAGTGATTGGATATCCACCGTTAAAATCCTCCGAAGGCCCACTGTACTGTTTATTTGACATCCAATCTGTTGATTAGGTCATACAGACCCAGATGAAGGGAAAAAACAAAGATCAACTTGATCCAAAACTTTTATGGCCCCCAAAAAGTTTTTAATGGTCGACATTCATTCAACATTGTTTCCTGTTATGTGGTCCATTTGAGATTGTGATACATCTATTTTTTGTTCTCATGCCATAAAATGATCTAGAAAAATAGATGAACAGCATGGATGAAACACATACATCATGGTGGGGCCCACAAAATATCGACCACCAGCCATTGGCTGGTGGCAGGGGGATTAGCCAATCCGTTTCCTGGACAGACAACTATGATGGAGCCCATGTACAAAAACGATGGATGGACACCGTTCATCTTTTTCATACAAGTGATCAGGAATACCTGATTGCTAAACAGCTTAAGCTCTGGCCAAATGAGCTAATGTAGTGGTTCCCACTCCCACCTGCTACACAGCCCATTTTTTGGACTGATACATTTTAGTGGTACAGGTCCAATTTTTTGGACCCATAAAAAATTGGACTGCATTTGGTTCTTGTCTGTTTGGACCTGATTAAAATTCAGTTCTAGTTGGGTAGGTTAGGTCCATCAACTTGTACCTGACTGTAATATAGTCTAGTTGGGTTGGTTGGGTCCAGTAAAGTCTATATTAGCTTGGATCTAACTAAATAGGGTCTAGCTAGGTCTGGGTTCAGGACAAGTCTATCAACTCGGACCTGGTTAAAATATGGGTGAATCAAGTTGAGTAGATTTAGTTTTAATATTAATATTATATATTAAATATGTATTGATTATTCAAATGAAGGAGGTTGCTTAAGCCTTATGCAAGAGAGCCCATTAATGTACACGCAAGCACGTGTGTGTTGAAGTAATAAATGTATAGAATAGACCAACATAGCCCATATGAAGGGGATGTGACAATAGGATGAAAATGTTTCTTGAAGTTAAGTGAGATGTTATAAAACTTTGATGACCCATGGTTAAAATATTTTGATTTCATAGTTCATGTTTACGGATTTCAAATGAAGGTGTCAATTATGGGAAAGGAATGTATGAGACACTCAATTCTATTTTATAGGATTTATGATTATTTGAAATTTTAGCTTTAAAATAAATAAATGAATAAAGATCAAGTGTAAATGATATATGAGTATACGAGAAGAGTAATGCAGACTTTGACACTATAAAAGGAAAAAAATAATCAGAGCTTCTAAATATTTAAATCTACTTTATAAAATATTAGACAGCAAGATGTACGATTCCCCAATCAAATCGAATATGAGGGTGAGGAAAGAAAACGCTAATACTTTTTTAAAATTATTATTAAAGACGATGTTTTCATCCGTGCTCTACTCCTAAGACCTTCTCACATGAAGCTTGAGAGAATATTGATCTTATAATATATATATATATATATATATATATATATATATATATATATATAAGAACATTTTACCATTTTCTCTAAAACACTTTCACTTAATGTTCAAGGCTTATGTTGTTGTTTATTGGAAATGAGGGAGGGGGGCACTTACAGTGAGAGGTGATAGGACTTTAGTTACTTTAGAATAAATAAAGGGTAAAGTAACTGTGGCATATTCTAATTGGCTCTTAGGTGCCTTTAAACATATTCCACTCTCCCAATGATTAATTGAGATGATAAGACTTATAATTTAGGTGAGATAAAATTGAGAAAATGATATAATAACTAAGTCATTACTAGAAGCGGAAATCTTTAGCCAAATCTTAATTCTTATTAATTGCCCATTAATTAGAAGGATACTTGGCAAAGAGGAGAAGATTTTGAATTTTCGCTACCACCAAATGTGGAGCCGGTTAGGTAAGACCCAGGTCCATCCTGGTGGGTGGGACCCCAATTGTGGGGCCCAACATGATGTGTGTGACTACATTCAAACTGTTCATCTGTATTGAAAGTTCATTTTAGGACATGATCTAAAAAATAAGCAATTCCATATCCCAAACGGGCCGTAGTATAGAAAATGGTGGTGATTGACAATTAAAAACTTCTTATGGGCCACAAAATTTTTGGATCGAGATGATATTTGCATACTCTTCGTCTAGATGTTTGTGACCTTATCAACTGAGCTGGATGACAAATAAACATTCTCAGAATCCATGAAGTTTTTAATGGTGGGGATTCAATCATGACTATTTCTTGTGGTGTGATCCACCTAAGATTTGATTCAACTTCATGTTTTTTGGTTCATGCCGTAAAATGAGCTTACAAAATGGTTGGACAGTGTAGATTTAAGACGCATACATCACTGTCAGAGGTCCCACCCACCTGGGTGGATATAGGGTCTCACTCAATCCACTCCCTACCAAATGGCCAATTTAACCCCATTTCTTTAATGTGGATGGCTCGAATTAGGCTCTAGGTCGCTTTGGATTGTATTGGATTGAGGGTAGTTTGGATGAGTTAGGGTGTTTACAATGTGTAATTAATCTATCAATTGAGGGCCCACCCAACTAATTGATCTCATTCAACTACCCATCAACACTCAAACCTGCATCCAAAGACCCGATGGATATTCAACCCATCAGTCACATGAACCGGACTGGAAAGGACTTGGAGGCTCAAACCCAATTAACGTGGATCCTATTGGACCCGAACCGAACCGGTTGACAACCCTAACTACTTGATAGCCTTAAGGGCCAGGTTAGGTGAGGATTCAGGCGTCATTTACAGAATCAAAAGAAAGAGTCAATGGAATTTTAGATGAGATTTTGGTCTAAACATATACAGATAATGAGAAAGACAGGGGCGGCTCTCTTCTTATTACAATATTTCAAACACACATTAAACATATATATATTTTTATCTTATAATTTTATAATTTTATATTTGAAGAAGCAAGATCTCAATTTCTTCAACTAGCAATTCCACAACGGGGTGAGAGAGAGAGAGAGACAGAGAGAGAGAAAAGTCTCTATAAATACCGAAATGAAAGGAGAGATGTAGCTGGGATGACAAAACAGGCACTCAGATTGGCTGAAAATCTAACACTTCCCACTGTAAGTTTTCTCTTTATTCATCTCTTTCTTTTCACTTTGGGTGCGTTTGGATGCAAATCGTGTTCTGAAAATCTTTAGTTTGTTTTCTTTAATGAACTGAAGATTAATAGATGATCGGTTTTGGGGTTTCGACGGCTGTTTCTTCTGCTGTTTGGGAGTTTCTCATGGGATGATCCTGTGCAATTAGGTGGAATTTAATTACGGTGCAAATGAGTTGGTTTTGGAGATCTGGACTGTTCGAGACATTGATCTTGACCACTCATGTAGTCGGGCCAACTCTTCGTGGCTCACCTTTTAAAAATCATGCTGATTGGATTATCATAAGGGGGGGAAACTAGTCGTCCTCTTTTATAGCCTTCAGTTTTTCGGTCCATTGATCAGATGGTTGGGATATTCGTACCGAAGTCGTTCCCAAGAAACGTTAGCAATCCAAAGCAGTATCCACCATATGGACAGTGATTCTAGATTAATTTGGTCATTTGTGTGGTAACTTATCTGCACCGTGCATTTTACAAGCCAGCGATCGAATGGTTAGGATCATCTTATCAATTTGTTTTTGGCATGGTGGCCCACAGTGATGTTTTATTTTCCATCCCACCTGTTCATAGGGTCACACAGGCTTGGATGAAGGGAAAACACTAATATAAATTTGATCCGAATTTCCAAGGCCCCGAGAAGTTTTCAACGGTAAGCGTTCAATCCCCACTGTTTTCTGTAGCGTGGTCAGCCTAAGCTTTGGATCTGCATCGTTTTTGAGTTTACGCCTGAAAATATCTGGCAAAACAGATGAACGGCGTGGATAAAACATAGACATCACGGTGGGCCCCACAAAGCTTTGGCCACGTCGGGCCATAGGAATGTAAGTGTCCCTGCGGCGTGTTCCACAGGCAATCCGCTTCCGTCCACTAGGTATAGGGTGTATAAAGACTTATATGCCCCTGAAAATTTTATTGCGCATGCGGGTACCTTTGGATTCTGACCAAAATGCCCTGACCGGTTGGATTGCGGAATGAAATTCTAATTATTGCGTTTATTACCAAAATGCCCCGATCTGTTGTTACAACCATTTTCAATCGAGAAATTATTCAAGTCTTAATGCTTCCGTTCGCCAGTGGTAGTTTCCTGGTGAACCAGTTCGCACAAGTGGGGTCCATGGTTTTGGTGATCCAGGCCGTTGATCTGATGGGCTCCGCAGTGCAAATTCTCAGATAGGAAATTTTTAACACTTTGATGAGTGACACAAAAGTGGTCCAAAAAAAGAAATATATTTAACGGCTAGGATCTTCGAATGTGGAAAAGTTTGAGGATCCACAAGCCAAGGAGGGCCCCTTATGATTTAACAAAACCATGGCCCAAGCTTTTATTTTTCCTTTTTGAATTATTTTATTCTTCATAGATGGGCTAGATTTAGATGTTTACGCATGCGTGGAATTTGTTTTGATGCATCGCAGGTTCAAGTGATTGTTATGACCGCTAATATGAGTTGCAATCATTGCCGCCAACGAGCTTCTCTCATGATGTCCAAGATGGACGGTGAGGATGTCATCTCCACAGATACAACATTTGTACATATCATGCAGTTGCGATGACGCGTTTAGTCAATCGCGGTGAACCCATGCGAACTCTTTGCGACTCACCACCGCTGTGAGTGTCGCTGGGAGTCCGTGAATCCAGATCATCCATCTGGTGGACCCTACCATGGATGGCCCTACAGTATACAGACCGAACTGGTTGGCGTTCCTAACTGGATCTGATCATGTCGCTTTTTTAACATGGCCATCAACATTCGAAAATCTACCGGATGGATGATCTGGACCATACGTACGGTGGTGATTCCGGATGAACCAAGACGGGTCCATCGATAGACCCGAAAACTCTTATGACTCGAGCGATAATCGGTGATATCATGAGTGCCTTGTTCTTGAGCCATCTCATCACAGAACGCGTTTCAGGGTGACGCATCAATTAGAGCCGTCCATCTGGTTTACTGCATTGCGAACGGCAAATCTTTCAAAATACGCATTCGTCAGGTGATCCCAGCCATCTGATCAGTGGCCATCACAGCCACGATGGTAAACAAAAATAGTAAACAGCAACATTCTGACACGTGTACTGAAGAGAGGTGGACGGCTCCGTTTCATGCATCAACCTACCACGGGTCAGCTTGCACGTTAGCATTAGCCCATTGTCCCGGATACAAGTTCTGACGCAGAAGATAAGTAGCCGGGCCCAGGCCCACCCTGAATGCAATATGCCTGACCCGAGCCCTCATGTTAGGCCTCCACCTGATTTTAAATTTTAAACGCCCTTAGGACCATTATTTCAGTCCTGGGGAACGATCACATCCGTTCAAACGCACAGTAATTACAATGCCTATGATCTCTGTGGGGCCCACCGTGAGCTGTGAGTTCCATTCAACCCGTCTATTACATATCTCTGTTAAGCATAGACCGCAAAATACGTCCTGATCCACAACTTAGCTGGGCCACATCAAGGAAAGTAGGGTACATTGGTGAGGGTGACGCTGGCCATACAAAGCTCCAGATGGAATGTGCGGTCCACCGTGTTCATTACATATTATCTAACCCAGTGGACCCACCAAAACTCAGGTGGACCACACCACATGACTATATAGGCTTTAGGCATGATTGTACATTGCTCCTTGCAGTGTGCCTCACTTGAATATTTGACGAGGATTATTCTTGGATGTATGTTTGAACATGAGAAAGAGCACCACATGCACGGTTTGGATTCCATATAAACATCACAGGTGGGGTCCACACAGCTTTAAAGTATGGATGGATGTAATCATTCCTCACCGCTTCTTAAAAAATAAAAATAATAAAAAAGTACAGTTCCAAACGCTGCGTTATTTTGCTAACTACGTTTTTACCGTTGATGTATGGCAGGATTGCTTGATTTTGAGGTGGATGTCCCTAATAAAGAAGTAATCATGAGGGGGGTCGTGGATTTAAAGAAAAGGAAATCCTGCGCAGAATTTTCGGAATCCATGAAGAACAGGAAAAAGTTCACGTGTCTTTCGTGCTTTACTTCATAGTTTTTTTTTACATTGTATTTTCCGCTCCGATCTCTAGATTCTGTACTGTACTTGTGGCATGTATACGATGATTTGAGGTTTATGTACGGTGCATTCCTTCTTGGGTGGGCTATGGCGCAACCACCGCATTGATTGGACGAGCCCGATCATCTGATGGGTCCGATAGGTGGTACAATATATGCTTGTTGGTAGTAAAGATTGATAGAGGTTCGTGTTTGTAAGGGATGTAAAGATTTACTAATAACAATAAATAAATAAATAAGATATTTTATTTTATTTTTATTTTGTATTTGTTTTAGATCAATTTTATTTTTTATCTTAAATCATATATTTTTAAATATATCTCTAATTTTCTCTACATTCAAACACTCAAGAGTTCTAGTCAAATTTAAATATTAACAAAAATGCTACTTGTAACAACTAAGAAAGGAAGAAAGAGAATTTTTGAGTGTTTAGATCAGATATGTACATCGTCCTCCTTTTAGTATTTTTTTAAAATATATTTAATATAATTTGATTTAGTGTATACAATGAACGATGTGGATTGGTCATACTATCATCGTATTGAATTATGGGTATATGCCATTTAAAAGTGAGGGAAATCTAAAATTATGAATTGTAGTTGGTGTGCATCTGATCAAATTATATTAGATATGTACGAATCATATGATCCCTAAGGTCAAAATATTTAAGGGCTCTAATATTCAGATCAACCTAACCATTAGATACACCACATTAGTTAAATGTATAAGTGTTTAATAAAAAAATCTTAGATATTTTGTGTAAGTGTTGGTATTACTTAGCGTAGAAGGTTGAGATAGGTCATTGGTATATGTGTGGTTAGATTCACACCATTCATCTAATGCGTAGAAGCAAAACATGACAAGACTTCAAGAATCTGAATGATCTAACCATCCGATGGGTCACCCCAATCAAATAATTTACGTTCAATTTTATAATCTTAAAAAGGAAATAAAAGATAGAATAAAAATTTTAATTATTTGATTATTTTGGATTTGGCTACCTAGGATGTTAATCAAAGGTAAGCTCCACCATGTAATACAAATAAATGAATAATAATATCGTTAATATAATTGATAGAACTTCGGAATTTAAATCAACTTAATTATATTGCAGAGCCAATACTACCAAACTCAGGTGAGTAATCCAATTTGTCTCATAATTTATTAAAATTAAAATAAATCTTTTGTGATTATTGAATTGATTTACTATTTGAGTATTTTTGATATGATAATTGTACGCTAAATTCATAAGTGAATATTCTAATCAAAATAACTATACTTAATATAAAAAATATGCATTTACATATCATCCAGCATTCATTGCATTGCGTAATATATGGTAGATCCTAAGGGCCCTCCATAGAAGAAATGTCGATTCTGGTATAGCATTACTAGATGCGGGTTATGCCCAAACCTATCGAAAGGTGGAAGCATACCTAATGGGTGGATGCGAGTTGATGACCTTTAACCCAAGCAAATGGACAATCATCCCATCTAATGCATTCATATACCATTTTATATTCTTATCATTGTACATGTATTTTTGTATTATTTTAATTGCTAAGATTATGAGCCATTTTGTATTATATCACTAAGCCTGGCCAGCTTATATCTTTATTGATGGAAAAATCGTATAGAGGAGCCATTAACAAATGATGTGACGCAAGAACTAGAAGGATCTACCATACTTAAACATGACCCATGTGAAACGTGGTTATACTTATCTGAAGATGAAGTGTCAGCATTAAATCATTTCTAATTATGTAGTTTATTTGTTAGCATTTTGAGACTTTAAAAAATTATTTAGATTCATTTCTTTGAAACAATGTTAACAATATGGAATAAACATCATTATAATATAATGGTATAATAAATGAATGATTTTAAAGTTTATTTTATTTTAAGGGTCGTCAATATATATATATATATATATATATATATATATATATATATATATATATATATATATATATACTTGGTTAATTTGTATTAAATGTTATGCATGTGTGATTGAGATTATATTAAATTTTATATTGAATGTAATTATCACATGCAATTAAACCGATTAAAGAATTAAGTTAGTACAATTTGTATATGGGGTATGAACCGAAACTTGGGTCTAAGGGTGCACACTCTATACTCGAATTTTGGGGCATGACAATGTTCAATAAAGCCATATCATTTTATTTATTTTTAAATGAAGATTGAATAAAGCCAAAGTTATACATATGAATGTATTAATACAATTTGCTTTTGATTTTTTGACTGCACAAGCAGGGTTATCTATACGTTAGTATTATGGGCCCCACTGTGAGTGGGTATATGCATGATATAAAGTTCTCTCAAGCAAGGTTTTAATACTCAGTGACTGACTCACAGGCTCTTTTTAAATCATAAGAATTTTTTTAATTTCATGAGTAAACAAAAAAATATTCTAAGAAATTAATTTATTAAATGAATCATTCTCATAAAAAATGAGTTTAACCTTTTTTAAATAATTCTAAACAAACTCTATAAACATAATGAAAGAATTCTAATTAAGATAGAAAATAAATTTAGAAGATCATGCAAATTTTTCGTGTCTATTGACCTATTGTTCACCCGTCGAGCTGACAGGTCAAAATAGTAAAAAAGTATTTAGAGATTTAAACTGAAAATTCTATGATTTTCGACTTGTTAATCAAATTTGTTGATATGTCAAATTGAATTTGGACCTGTCGACAAGATTTGTTAACCTATCTAAACTGACAGAAATTAACCAACAAATGATCTAGAATTTCATATAGAATTTTGACCCGTCACTCAAATTTGTCGACAAGTTGAACTATGCCGAGCGTGTTCAATTCTTCTTAACTTCTCTTCTTCAATCCATCTTATCCATGAACAAGTCCGTGACCTATTTTACATTATAAACTCAAATCCCACTACAACACATCCCTACTGAATTAGGAGATCTCCTCTACACCACCGTCTCTCCTTACCTATAAATAGCCTATTCTTTAGCATAAAATTTTTTATTTGATCAAACCCAGATTCTTTACCTAACTTAGGCATATGAGATTTCAAAGAATATTTTTACATTGAGAATTCAATCTTGGTGGGCCTCATGTAACTTGAACATTGAATGTATTAATCATTCCCTATTCAACGATGCTTAATGGAAAAATCGACATTTTTCAAGGCAATTTCCCATAATCTCCCCCATTAGATATCCTACCCTACGAATGAAATCTCTGTTGCAATTAACAACCCAGCTTATTAGAATCTCCATAAGATGATCCAATCCATTAGATCTTCGTGGACGTGGTCCATTCCTTGTGTCCCAAAAGATCGATTGGGTGGATCCCTAAACCAAGGTTACTCGCAGGCCTCGCAGGCTGAAAACCTGATTATAATGTGCATATCCTCAGGTCAAGAACCTTATTGCTCCCTTGCTTTGTACGGTGACAATCCTTGAATGGCAGCCTTCAAATCCACCTTCAACAACAGAAATAGTGTCTACGATATTCAAATGGGGGGCATTTTTTAGAGAGTGGTTCATCCACAGTGGGCCCGGCAGATTAATGAACCAGATCATTATAGGAATTATGGCTAATGTTTAGCAATCTGGACTACCAGTGATGCGTACATGGACCATTTCAATTTTTGTAGGGGATGCAATGGGCCAGGACAGGCTCATGGCCTAAGCTGGCCTAGCTCAACATGGGGCTACCACGAAGGCCTGAACTCTAGCCCAGAAAAAAAGGCTGGTTGGGCTGGGGCCTAGGCTTACTTGAAAATTAATAAGTCCATATTTCCCATCAGAATTTCTAATCTATCCATTAGTTGAGTAGGCTACACATTTATAAAGAGAGAGAGACTTTTAGGCCGTGTTTGGATACACAGGCATAAGTTAGCTTTTTTCTTAACAACATCAAATCAGCCACTTGTGGTACAAAATTAATTTTATAAATTGTTGTTGAATATTTTAATATTATTTGAATCTTTAAGGGTAAAAAAAATTATTTTTTGCGATATGTATGTTAATGGAATGTCTAGAAGAAATAGAATTGAATAAGATAAGACATTAGAATTGAGATAGGGAGATACGGGAGAAAGATTAGAATAGAATAATTAGATGATGTGAAGAGATAAGAAACTAGACAAAAATAAAGATAGTTTTTATTTCTTTACTTTTTTAGGAATTGTATTGCATTTCATTATATAAGCATTACAATAAAGTTTCAATTAAACAATAATAATTATAGAAGAGTAGCTGAAATTTTAAAATAAATAATTAAAAGCATAAAACTGAATTGAGATCGGGAGATACGGGAGAAAGATTAGAATAGAATAATTAGATGATGTGAAGAGATAAGAAACTAGACAAAAATATAGATAGTTGTTATGTCTCTACTTTTCTTGGAATTGTATTGCATTCCATTATATAAGCATTACAATAAAGTTTCAATTAAACAATAATAATTATAGAAGAGTAGCTGAAATTTTAAAATAAATAATTAAAAGCATAAAATTAAAAGCATAAGATTGAAATTTGAATGAGACCTCATCGTCTTGCTTTTGCTAAAAACCATTTGTCCCTACCACGGGGAGAGAGGAGAGAGAGAGAAAGAGGAGAAAATGGGCTTTTTCTTTTCATAATGCATATGGTGAGTCCTAAGAAACATTAACTCCAATAATGTCTTGAACGTGGGGCCCATCTCAATGTGTGTTGTAAATCCACGTTACCCAGCCCTCCTACAAATTCATTTTTGGACGTACCCAAAAATAAAGCAGATCTAAATCTCATGTAATCCACACCACAAGAAATAATGGTGATTGAACACCCACCAAACATAATTTCCTAGGGCCATCATCTAAAACTTCTTAAGGCCCATCATGATATTTATTTGCCATCCAACTGGCAAAATAGACTTGGATGAAGGGAATAGAAAAATAACAGCTTAAACCTTCTTAATGGTAGGCATTCAATCACCATTGTTTTCTACGGTGTGGTACTCTTAAGTACATGATCGTCTTTAGTTTTTGAATCCATTTCTTAAAATGAGATGGCAAGGCAAATGGACGGTGTAGATATATGCCTAGCCCAGCGAGCCCAACTTAGCTTTGGACCGGGCTGGACCTATTAGCTTGTACAGCAGGGCTTGGGCTTAAAACCATAAAGCTTAGGCTCAAGTCATCTTAGCGCTAGACAGCCTGACCTTAGTTCCATATGTACGTCTCATATTCCGCAATTGTACAACTCACTCATCGTGAATGCAGATGGACGGCGTGGATACAACATCACCGTCCGTCTCTAGCGAGATCCTGGTGGGGTACTACCCAATCGGCGCCCTTCCCCCGACTCAGCCGAACAGAAAATGAGTAAAAGCCTGGGTCGAGTACATGTAATTACGAACCCGAGTATATTAGATCTCAAGGATCCCAAAACCTCCTTCCTCTTCTTCCGTCAAACACCCGCCTAAAACCCTCGCAAGGAAGAAGCTAGCTGCAGCAGAGCCCAAGATAGAAAGGCAGAGAGAGAATGGGATGGAAAGCAGCGCAGAAGCTGATTCAGAACTGGAGGATCCTCAGAGGAGATAACGTATTCGAAGACTCTCTCTCTCTCTCTCTCTCTCTCTCTCTCCTCCTCTGTTTTCGTTTTCTCTCTTTGTAATTACATTCATTGATTTTTCCCCCACTTTTTTGAATTTTTTCCTTAAAAAAAGGTGATGATAATAAGGGGCAAAGACAAAGGAGAGACGGGTGTCATCAAGCGCGTCATTCGCACTCAGAATCGTGTCATCGTTGAAGGCAAAAATCTGGTATCTTCCCACCTTTTTCTTCCCTTTCCCATTTCCCATTTCTCATCTCTTCTCCCCCTTTTCTTTGATTTTATTGCAAGTAACTTACATTTCTCAATTACCAAAATAACGCATTTCTTTTTTCCTGTTCTCCATTTCGTTTGCATCGTGAAAACAAACGGGAGGTAAACGAGTTGGGTCCCAATGGGTCCGGCACCATGTTTGCGATCTCAGGCCTGGAACCAGCCAGGTACCCGTCTGGTCGTTGGATCTTTGGCCATAGCAACAAATCTCCTTCTCGGGATATATTAGGAGAATCTTGCCGAAAATGAAGATATTTATTCTGAATTAATAAATAATTAAACATATGTGGTTATATAACAAATACCTTAATGTTTTACCATTTTTCAAGTTAATATCATGGTGAAAGCACTATATTTTAAAATGTATTGATAGTTTGGAAATACATTAATGAAACTAGATCAAGGAAGACACTAATTGCAATAAAATTCAATGTACCATATTGTAGTTTGAATCACAAAGAGAAAAGAATGCAATGACCGTGAGCAAGCTCAACAACCCTCTAGTCTTATACTAGATATCACTTCCCCCCTTTTAACAACTATGTAGAGAAACAAGAGAATTTGCTCAAGAAAATATCATTCAACCGTACCTTATTCCATTGGCCTAAGCCTTATTTATAATGAGGGCTTACGATCTTCAATAAGATCTATGGAATCTAAAACTAGGATTCCTGGCTAGCCAAGATCTATAAAATAAGAAAAGCTATTAAATAAGCAAGCATTTAAATAAGAAAGTACTCAAATAAGAAAAATACAAGATTACTTATTTTCTAAGAGAAAGATATGAAAGAAAAGGAAATTAGAGATACAGTAAAAAGGGAAAGTGGGTATTTTTCTTTTCCACATGTGTGAGCATTCACATGTGGGATGTGGGGCAATTGCATTAATTCCCCCTGGCTTGGAAAAACTCGGCTTCGTCAAGTTAATGGCAATGTACTCCTCATATAGCTCTGGGTTCATATGCTAGAAATCATTTGTTGGGATGCATGTGTTGTCGGATCTCGGTCGACCCTTCCATTTGATAAGAAACTTTTGATATCTTCCTTGGCGTGTGGAAATTATTTGATCATCCAACACATCTTCAATGATTCCTTTGAGCTGGCGTAGCACTTTAGTTGTTTGGATAGATTGTTCTTCCATGCTCTCATCTTCATGATGTCCTAGATAAATTGTGAGATCTACAACATTAAAAATAAGATGATCTTCATTTTGGGTGGAAGATTGATTAGTTATGCATTATCTTCTAGCTTCTTCAAAATAAGATAAGGACTTGCCTTTTTGGACTGGAGCTGATATATTTGCCTTCTAGAAACATCTCAAGCTTGAGCTGCACCATAATTCTATCTTCTTCTTGAAATTGTGCAAAATGTCGTTGAACATTTGCATGCCCCTTGTAATTTTCATTACTAAGCATGATCTTTCACATGACTCCTTCATGTATCTCCTTAATATATTTTGTAAAAGCTTCGATGTCCTGGCTTGATTGAGTCACAATAGGAAGTGAGACTAAATTAATATGTTGTCGAGGTCGCATGCCTATTGCAATTTCGAAATGAGAGTCCCATAGAGTGGTTCACAGAACTGTTATAAGCAAACTCAACTTATGGTAACATGATGTCCCATGAGTTAATATGATTACCATCCAGACATTAAAGTGGATTCCCAAGACTGTAGTTGATGGCCTCAGTTTGCCTATTTGTTTACAAATTATAAGCACTTGAGAACTTTAATTAGTTCCCATCTTAAACCACAAGATGCACTAAAAGTAACTTATAAACTTAACATCACGATTAGATACAGTTGTTTTGGGTACATCATGTAAATGAACCGCCTCTTTGAAGAAACATTGGTGATTTGTAGAGCCTCTGACATTTTCTTACAATGAATGAAATGGGCCATCTTCGAGAACCTTTGCTTAGTTGGCACACTCGACATTGACAAACAATGATTCCAACGTCTTTCTTTAAACCTGGTGAATAGAAACAATCCTCAATTAGAATTGTTGTTTTATCACCACTAAAGTGACCACTTAGGCCGCTTGACCGAAGTTCCCATATAACAAGCTCTCGCAAGGAATCTTTAGGAAGACAACCTCATATCATAGAGTATGTACCCATCGTGCAGGTAGAATCGTGGGGTATTTGGTGCTTGAGCTAGCGGTGAGTATTACCATCCCAAAATCATAATCTACTACATAGCCTCTTTTAAACTTCTCAAACCAAACAATGGAGACCGATAAGGTATATAATTAATGTGATTTTCGGTTGAGTGTGTCCACTACCTCATTTTCAACACATGTCAAACATTTTAAGTTGAATGTGAACTCTTGGATACAAGCACTCCACTTAGTGTGCTTTGTGCTCAGCTTCTTCTAAGAACTCAAATAATGTAACACCTTGTAATTAGAATAGAGCACTAACTCCTGATGAATGAGGTAATGACGGTAATGTTCCAAAGCTTGCACAATAGCACAAAACTCCATGTCTTATGTAGAATACTTCTTTTGTGCCTCATCGACTTCTTCTATTTTTTCTGCTGAAGAAGGCCATTGGATGTCCTTCTTTGCTAAGGGCACCTCCTATGCCTATGCAGGATGCATCACAAGTCACTGCAATCACCTTTCCAAAATTAAGAAGCCTAAGAACTAGAGCTTCCATCATTTTTCTATTGATTTATTGAAATGCATTTGTTGCTACTTTGGTCCACTCAAATGAACCGACCTTCATACAATCTGTAATGGGCGCCATGATGGAACTAAAGTTCTAAACAAACCTTTGATAAAATGCCACTAGCCCATGAAGACCGTAAACCTCATGAATGTTTGTGGCACTAGGCAATTGATAATGGCCCTTATATTTTCAGAATCAGTCTTCACACCTGCTGAAATGATGAAACCTAGAAACACCACACTAGAGCTCATAAAGTTACATTTCTTCAAATTAATGTAGACTTCCTTGTGGCGTAATACTTTCATTACCTGGCAAAGATGACAAATGATCTTCACGTTGAGTGGCTATAGACGAGGATGCCATTGAAGTACACGACATCAAACTTGCTTATGAATGGCCATACAGCTTGCAGCATCACCCGCGTGAATGTACTATGTGCATTTTTCAAGCTAAAAGGCATGACTAGCCACTCACATCATTTATCTTAAAAGTAGTTTTCCATTCATCTCTAGGATGAATCCTTATATGGTGATATCCGCTTCGTAAATCGATCTTCAAAAAGATTGTAGCATTCGCCATCATGTCCGACATGTCATCTAGGCATGGAATGAAAAAAGGTACTTTACCATTGTTTTGTTGGTGGCGCAATTGTCAACACACATCTGCCAACCGCCATTTTTTTATTTTTTTATTTGTCAACAATGTTGGCACAACACATTGGCTGAGGCTAGCATGAATGAAACCCTTAGTTAGCAATTCTTCCACTTGTTGATAAAGTTATATGTACTCTATCAAGTTCATTTAGTATGCCGAAAGATTTGGTAATGGCACCTTGGTTATCAAATCAATCGCGTACTGAATGTCACGCATGGGTGAAAGCTCATTCAGTAGCTCATCAGGGACCAAACCCTAAAATTGGGACAGAATATCCTAAATCTCAGGTGGTTAAACGACAACATCATCAGCTGGATCGGTCTTATATTCTACCAAAGCATACATGATTCCCTACTCACTACTTTCCTTCATGAATCTAGCCATACTCAACACTGTTGAAGTCGGCTTTGCCTCTTCGGGTTCGTCATCCTTTATAGGGTTAAGGGTAATGGGCTTTCCTTTGTACATAAAGTTGTATGTGTTCTTGTAGCCTTTATGAGCTATATCTCTGTCGTTTATCCATGGCTACCCCAATACTATATGTATAACTTTCATTATAATGATTTCTCGTAGCAACCTAGGGAGAAGTTTACTAAGCACCTCTTTTTCACCAGGATGAACATGTCATTCACCAACACAATCTTGTATGGCTTAGGATTCTTGTGAGGTTCTAGCTTTAACTTTTTCACCATGCTTTGTGAGCCCACATTCATATTACTGCCTCTGTCAATAATGACCTTGACAACCTCTCCATCACATAATACTTGTGTATGAAAGATATTGGTTCTTAACTAGTTTTCTTGGGCGTCCTCTTTTAGGGTCATTAGAATCCTTCTGACTATCAATGATAACTTATTTTCATTAAGGCGATCTAGGACTTCCTCAAGTTTTTGCACATCATCTTCTGGGTTGCTTTCATGTTTGCCTTCCACTTGATCTGAATAAAGTTTTCTTTGTACCATTCACCATCTTGCCCCCTGCAAAACTGGAGATTGTGACTGAAACGTTCGGTCCTGTAGTGTTCATGACCACCACACTTGAAGCAAGTGTTGATCGACCTCCCCCGAGTTGCTGCAAAAGACTTTCCCTCTGACCAGTTTTGTGATCCCAAGGAAAGTTACTGTGGGATGCGACTGGTTACAGATGCGCTGTGGTGCTACTAGTAGTGGGATGGGTGGATGCATGGCCCCCGGCTTGAGGATTACTGTGTCTTATCACTAACTCCCGCTTCTGCACTTTTCGGGCCGTTGATACGCTTCGTCTGCACTTGTGGGAGTTTTCTGTTCTCATTACTAGTCCCAAGCCTGGATAAAGGAGGGTTTTGTCAGTTTGGTAGCTGGTGTCAAACTAATGCCATTACTCCCATCATGAATCGAGCAATATAATTGAATAGGCTACAACATCCCCCCCCTTTTCTTCTTCCCGTATGTTTACTCTTGATTCCCAGCTCTCAGTTTTTTGTTGGGTTTACCCTACATTGCTGATCTCTTCACTCACAGCCATCTTTTCTCTCAGTTAGCTGTCACTCGCTTAGAGGTGATCTACTATCCCCTTTGAGATGCAATCATGTGGGTTGCAGGATGACTCTCTTCCGGTAAATTTAATCTCAGATCCAAGCACCTGGAGTTGATTTTCACATGAATGCACTTGGGATGGACAGTCCTCTAAAGGATAGTTGTGTCCAGAGATACTATTTTCCAATCACTCAAGCGATGGAGATGTTGGTGATGCTTCTAGTTTTGATGCATGTCAAAGTTGTGCCGCAGATATGTTCCAGCAATTCGCGGAAAGGCCAGCTGGTGGAGCTTGTAGCCTACCACAGTAATTTTGCAGCAGGTAAGTGGATCATGTTCAATCTCGGAGCATGCTGCTGCTTATGCTGATCATCATAGGCCAAATTGATGGGGCTTCAGCTGCAGATATGCGCGATAAGAGAGAGTTTGTTCGCTCTTGTTTGTCTTTGCAATTGAATGGGCTGCAGTAGGATGCATCTTTACTTGTGCAGCTGGACCTGTGCTACTCCTCCCCTATTCTGTCTCGTCAGGCTGTCATTGGCAAACAATTAAGAGGGAATGTTGTAGATGTCTTCAGTGCAGGAAATCCAATAGCAACAGAGAGGGTCTCTGCTAGTGCTATTGCTGCAGATGCTATAAAAGGAGGGCAGGCTGGTTAATTTTAGATCCATGATGGTACTACTCAATCTGCCCCTGGTCTCTGATATTCGAAGTCACTGGTATTAGTGTTGAATTGGCTGTCAGGCAGCTTTGGCTATGTAGTCAAGTGGGCTTTTTGAGATTATCATCTAATGCTCAAGGGCAGCCGTTTATCGACCATTGCTGCATTTTTAGGATGACTATTGATGAGCAGGGCTTTTGGTTTCCGTATATGGTATTACATCATTAGATGAAAAAAGAAAATTTCTAGAAGGTTGAATGCCTAAGAAGAGAAAAGAATATTCATGTGGAATGATTGGCTGACTACGTAGGTGGCTTTGGGAGAATACTTGATGCCCTAGCAAAGGGGGAGGAATGGATAGTTGCTACTATTGGATGGTAAAGAGATGTGTGCACCAATTCCTGGTGCTTAATGTGTTGGCAAAGTCTTCTTCCTATATCTTTTATAGTCCACTCTCGTAAATTGGGTAATGTTGCCGATTATGTTCCATGAAAAGTTAATATTCTTATTTTGGCCAGCTCTTGCTTATTCTCTTTCTAGCAAAACGGCCTGTTTGGATATCACTCATTCCACATATTGAACTGGTGGCATATCCAATAGTACCTAAAGCATGAAACCCCCCATGTTCTCCATGCCAGATCAAGCGATCCAGATTATGGGTCATAAGCGATCCAGATCACTATTTTTAGTGACCCAAATTATGGCTCTATATTCTTACTATTAGTTAAGTCAACGTGCATTTATATTTACAATGTAGAGATTTATTTAGTTATAATATAACACTAGTTGGGATAATGGCATAAGGCGTAGGTGATGATAATGCGTTATAATATCACACTAAGCAGCTGGGTGTGTAATAATAACATTCATCATTCACAGATAAATTGCAAATATGTAAAACTATATTACATACACAATGAATGTATTGGAGTGGCGGACCAGATCCTACCCCTAATGTACCATGTATTGGAGGAAGTAGCGTACCGCATACCTGTTCCCATACAACATACCAAAGTGACCTGTGATCCAGGTAACCATGGGCATATAATCTTGTCCATAGATTGTGAGAGGAGAATGTTTGAGTGGACAGGAAAACATTAGCAGAAAGATCTGCCATCTTGTTCTGCGTGCATTTTCTGCCTCACCTCATAGATGGGACAAAGTTAATGCAATCTAGCCTAAGAATCAGGTAGTTGCTGATGGTTCAATCCAAATAAGTCCTAAAGATTTCATGGTGTTTGCATCTCATGACATAAATAATCTATGTGGAATTTTCGGTATTTGTTTTCATCTAACCATTGAACTAAATGACTTCCAGATATCTTTGTTGGATTTTACTCATGATGGAAGCATTCATTTTAGCAAAAGAATCTCTCATTTTGTTTGCCTCTGATTGTACTCTTGAGATGGAAGATCGAAGATGTAGCAGAAATGAAATGTAAGTTATTTCTGTACAGGTGAAGAAACACATCAAGCAAGGACAGGGTCACGAAGGTGGAATTTTTTCTGTGGAAGCCCCTCTTCATGTTTCGAACGTTCAAGTGCTTGACCCAGTCACAGGGTATGCATATTTCTTTTTGTGTCTCTGTGTGCCTGCGCGTGTGCATGCATCTGTGTGTGTGTGCGTGTGGGCACGCCCATGCATGCGTGTGTATGATGGGAGCTACCCATAAAGCCAAGCTCCGTGGACCCCATCACGACTGTGCATATGTTCAGCCCCCTCTAGGTTATGAGATGTCTTAAAAAACAGCTGTAGCTGGAACTCAGGAGGGCCACACCATCAGGAACTATGTGAAATAATGCCTAAAATATCTAAAATCACTTGGTGGGGCCCACCCATCTGAGTTTTGGAATGACTTGAAATTTCGTGTGCATCCCACTTGGATGTGGGATGCACACTATGGAGAGGATCGGGTCAGCCCCTCTAGGTTATGGGATGTCCCAAACATCACCCGTATCTAGAACTCAGGAGGGTCCAAGGTGTTCTGTAACAGTAATGGTGGCCGTAATGGCCACCACCGTTATCTTTACGATATGGGGCATAACGGTTGTTACGACCCAGAAACGGCTGTTACAGTCTCTCTCTGGTTTTTTTTTTTTTGAAAAAACTCCCGAAAAACTTATATCTTCCCCGTAATGTTGATTAAAAAGTATGAAAAACCTGTATATGCCTCGTAATAGACCATTACGGGGCTATTATGGCCTTTCTAGGGGACGTAACGTGCTGTTAATGGCAATTACAGGTCATTTTTTATTTTTTCATAACGGCTGTTACGGCTGTTATTGTTCACTCCCCAAGTGCAGGGTTGTGATGTAGTAATAAACTCAGTGAGACCGAGGTCGAATCCCAAGAGACTGATACCTGTACGTAATCTGAAACTAAGTAGAACTAGAACTAGACTAAGATGAATTCTAAATCAAATATCAATTGTGGAATAATTAATCTAAAACTTAAGAAAATTCAGAGGAAAGGAAACTAGGGATTCAGAGGATCCACTTGTAGAGATCAGAGAGATCTTATGCCTGCTTCAAAAATCATGGAAGTTAACTGAACTGCTGTTGATATAGTTTTTAAGAGATGAAAGGTATATGAATTAGAATGGATTCCATCACCAAACGATGCCCAGGAGACAAAGCAAACAATAGAATTAAACTAATTACCAACCAATCAACATGCCATGAAGGTTAGGAAGGGTACCGACATCCAACCATGCTCAGGAGATGATGGTGAACAACAGGGCTTCTTGACGTCATAAACATAAAAAGGATAGGAACATGCTCAAATCTCTCGCAGACCCATTCTAATTTCAGTCACAACAGACTATTAAAAACTAAAAACATTCAATTAAATAAACTAGTATCAACATTGGTTCATAACATGAATTTAGGCTATAAAATCATTCCCATCACGCCACAAGCTTCACCTCTTAGCCCTAGCTAAGAGGTTTAGCCTAGAGAATACATGATTAGGCTGACCTCTTATAAGAAAAAAAAACTAAAACAAAGAAAAGAAAACAACTCACTCGATCAAACTATGCCTCCACGTCTCCCGCTCCCATGTCCTAACCTTAGGCCGAGAGATTGAATTCTCACCTCTCTCTCTTTCTTTTTTATAGCAGGGAAGGGCGGTGGAGAGCCTACGCATGCTGGAGTCGGTGGAATAGTCGGCTGCGGAATGATTTTATGCACCATCGTGCGTAGATTTCTATTGCACAGCAAAAAAAAAAAATCGCAAAATACTTGCTTTTGTATTGGATTTTGAAATAGAAGATGGTCTATCCTTGAAATCTGACTCCGTGGTTGGGGTCTTGGCCTACTGATGGATACATTAGACGGTCCAGATCATCAATCTGACCCCTCCTTTAATCATACAACGGCCCACTGCATCCGGTTTTCACGGACGCAGGGGTTGCATTTTTTTTCTTCGCTGTGATGCTGGTGGGACCCATAATCCTAGTTATTTGAGAAATCCAGCCCGTCCACCGATTTCCTCTCGGAATTTCGGTCAGAAATATGTAACCTTTACCTTCTGTTGATGAGGTCCACC
Source organism: Magnolia kwangsiensis (assembly GCA_037074715.1). Taxonomy (NCBI): domain Eukaryota; kingdom Viridiplantae; phylum Streptophyta; class Magnoliopsida; order Magnoliales; family Magnoliaceae; genus Magnolia; species Magnolia kwangsiensis. Next base: position 16,848,924 of record CM073576.1, on the reverse strand, counting down.
TGTCTTTTCTTGCTGCCGTTTGTTCGACGTTTGAACGATCAAAACCGATCTCCGATTGTATTGTGAACTTTCTCCACCTAGGCTTTTGTGATAGGGGACTTGGAAAGCCAATGGACGGTCCGGATTAGAGCTTTGAATCGTGATGGTGGCCCACAGGAAGGGACCGTAACTCTCTGTTGCGAAACAGAGCCACGCATATCTCCACTGAAATGTTGGTGGGGCCCAAAATCAGTGTAAAACGGGAAATCTACCCCGTCCATTGTGTTCACCTCGAAAAACCAGCTAGGAAGGGCGAGTTTGTTTCGTTTTCGGTGTGGCCCATTAGTACCAGATCTTCTCGTCGTCCGTCTTGCTTTTGGACGATAAAAAACGTATCTCCAATATCTTTTGCAATTTCGCCACCTAGGCATGAGTGATAGAGCCTTCGTGAATCTCATGGACGGTCTGGATTGTCCCTATGGACAATGTGTGGGGCCCACAATCACGAACCGACGGTCGTTCGTTCGTCACCTTTTGTGGCTTGGTTTTTAAAAGAAAACACGGGTCAAAGACCCGTTTGACCGATGACTTGATCTGGTGCGGGTCGCGTTTGCGTGCATGCACACCCTAATGTGGGGTCCACTGTAACGTTCGTGAAAAATCTGTTCCGTCCATCCTTTCCATCATATCATTTAAACCGTAGGGATCGAAGATGAAGCATATCCAAACAGCAGGTGGGCCCAGAATCATGATTCTGAGCTCTGATTTATCCGTTAAGCCACTTTCACCAAGATCCAACGACGTGTACAATTAATTTATGGTCCTCAGGTCATGCATGAAGTCTTGAGCCGAACGGATGATGAGAACCCTGTGATCTTGCATTTTGGGCATCTTCCGGGCCACTTGAGCTTCAGTTTCTTCATTTTCACGGATCTCTGACGTGTAAATTCGTCGATCTTGATCCCCTGGAGTCCGTCCCTTGCCTTTAGTGTCATTAGAGCATTAAATCTATGCTTAAAGCACCTTTTTTCAGTCCATGCTTGTAAATGCACTCTGCATCACAAACACAATAAAACGGGCCATTAAACAGTATCATACTCGTAAATCTAGGTGATAATTGGGGTCTGATATGCAATATTTGACCCTCAATAGTTACGACCCTGTAACGTGTAACGGTTGCCACTGTTACCTTTATGTAATGGCCTTTATGGCCCTGTAACGGCCTTTACGGCACACCATGGGAGGGTCACACCATCTGGAATTGTGTGAAATCATGCCTAAAACATCTAAAATCACTTGGTGGGCCCACCTGAGTTTTAGAATGGCTTGAATTTTGTGACCCCTCATTCTGGTGGGATACATGCAATGGATGGAATAGATGTTTAAACCATATCACAGTGGGCTCCATGAACAATTAAGTTTTAATTGGTGTGCATCTACTCTTAACTATCCCATATGGTGTGGCTGCCTAAGTCATGGATTGGCCTGATTTTTTGGCTGCATTTGATGTGTGGGGTGGATGAGACGCATCACACTGAGGCCCACAGCTACAAAGCTCGACCTTATAGGAAACTCCTATGAGGTCCACCTCATAGTGCATGTTCCCATGTGTGTATCTGTGTGTTTTGCTGACACCCCCACCTTCATCGGAACCAATGTTTAAATTATCAGCGCTATTATCGAATTATCGCCGATAATTTCGGTATTGCTGGAGTTCCGACACCGAAACTCCCTTTTTTTCGTTTCTCTTCCTAATATCACCGATTTTTCGGCGATTTTATCAATTTTTTTGCGAAAAGTCCAGTTGTCAGTGAGAAATTGCGGGATAACTATAGCGAACAACCCATTTTCAATGATAAAAGGACCGATAACAGCGGGGTGTTGCGTAAATATGCAAAATATCCCAAAAAAAGGAAAAAAATGAGGAAACTTGCGGATTTCCATACCTGTAGAAGCGGAGGGCCAATCGTAGAAGAGGATTGGTGAATGGAAATTGCGGTGGGTTAATTGATTGATCGGTGTGCCGTAAGTGCCATCCAATATCTACTTTCTACTTTTTTTCTTCGAATACTCAAAATTTTCAAACCTAGAGATGATTTCGGTGAAGAATCTGCTAAAGATTAGGGATTTCGAGGGACTTTCTGTCGAAAATTTAGGGTTTCGAGGGTTCTCTTCCAAAACCCTCTGCCATTTCGAAAACGCAAGCTCTGTTCGAGACTGAAGCTGGAGGGGTTCCTTCCAGGGGTTTTTACGAGCGCGGATTGGCTACTGACAAGTTGAGTCGCGAGATTGCTATTGAAGTGACGTCACCAAGTTCTGTGGGCCCACCATGATGTATGTTTTGTATCCATGCCGTCCATTCATCTGGAGAGATCATTTTAGCATAAGATCCAGAGAATGAATCACATCCAAAGCTCCAGTGGACTCCACCACAGAAAATAGTGGGGAGAGTGACACCACCATTAAAAACTTCTAAAGGCCACTAAAGTTTTCAATCAAGTTGATATTTGTGTTTTCCCTTCTTTAACGTCTTTTTTAACTTTTGAACTGGTTGGATTTCGATAAAACATCATTGTGGGCCTTGGGAAGGTTTCAATGGTGTACATCAATCTTCCCTTTGTTTTCTGTGGTGGGGTCCACTAAAGCTTTGGATCTGCCTTGTTCTCTGCGTAATGCCTTAAAATAATATCTCCAAATGAATGGACGTTGTGGATACAACACGTACATCATAGTAGGGTCCACAAAACTTGGTGACGTGTAGCGAGTCTTGCTACTCAACCTATCAGCGTCCGCGTTTTGGGAACGGATTGGCTACTCCCCCTGCCACCAGCCAATGGCTGATGGTCGGTGCTCTGTGGGACCCACCATGATGTATGTGTTTCATCCATTCCGTCCATCTATTTTTCCATATCATTTTAACTTAAGAGACCAAAAATTAGGTATATCTCAATCTCAAGTGGACCACATTAAATGAAACAGTGTTGAATGAGCGTCGACCATTAAAAACCTTTCGGGGCCATAAAAGTTTTGAATCAAGCTGATCTTTGTTTTTGCCCTTCGTCTGGGCCTGTATGACCTAATCAATAGATTGGATGTCAAATAAACAGTACAGTGGGCCTTAGGAGGATTTTAATGATGGATATCCAACAACTATTGTTTTCCTTTGTGTGATCGACCTGAGATTTATATCCCTCTCATTTTTGGCATCAAGACAAAATAATTTTAAAAAATGAATGAACGGAATGGATGAAACACATATATCATGGTAGGGCCCATAGAGCACTAACCACCAGTCCTATGGAAAATCAAACTGGGTACTAGGTTACTCGGTATGCTCTTATTGTACTGAGTAAACTCTGTTAGGCCCACCGTGAATGTATCTGATCTATCCACGTTGTCCAGCCGTTTTCCATCGTATTTTAGGGGTTGAGACCAAAATTTAAGCATACCCAAAGATCAAGTGGACCATATCATTGGAAACAGTTGGAATAATAACTTCCACCGTTGAAACATTTCTTGGGCCCATAGTGATGTTTATTTCTCATCCAACCTGTTCATAAGATCACGCAGACATGGATGAAGGGAAAACACAAATACAAGCTCGATCCAAAACTTTTGTGGCCCCCAGGAAATTTTCAATGGTAGATGTTCAATTCACACTATTTCCCATTGTGTATTCCACTTGTGGTTTGGATATACTTCATTTTTAGGCTCAAGCCCAAAAATTGTATATTAAAATGGATGGACGGAGTGGATAAAATACATAACTCACGGTGGACCCCACAGAGTTTACTCAGTACACTTAGCCCATTAAGTTACTCGCTACGCAATCCGCTTCCTTTTCGCATGGTATGCGAGTGCGAACATTAATAGCGTGTGGAAGTCACCAAGTTCTGTGGACCCCACCATGATGTATGTGTTATATCCACATGGTCCATCCAACTAGCGAGATCATTTTACATAGTTAACCCAAAAATGAGGCAGATCCAAAGCTAGGGTGGACCACATTGCCAAGGCAGTGGGGACAATGATTCCTACCATTGAAACCTTCCTAGGCGCCCATAGTGGTGTTTATTTGTCATCCACGAAAATGGATGAAGGTAAAATACAAAAATGACATGGATCCAAAACTTTTGTAACCCCTAATGATTTTTCAATGGTAGGCATGTTCAATTCACATTGTTTTCTATGGTGTGGTCCATTTGAGTATTGGATATGCTTCATCTTCGGGATCAAGCCTTAAAATTATCTTGTAAAATGGATGGATGGGGTGGATAAAATACATAAATCCCAATGGGCCCCACACAGTTGACTCAATACGATAAGGGTACTGATTTATGTTGTGCGCACGTGTCACTTGTTTATATCAGTGGATTGATGGGTCAATGTTATGTGGGGCCATCATAATGATAAATATTTTATCAATGTCGTCCATTTATTTTGATAGATAATTTTAAGGCATGAGCTCAAAATGAGGCAGATCTACATGACTGCATCTCAGGTGGACGTGGACCACACTAAGGGAAATAGTGGTGATTAAATGCCCACCATTAAAAACTTCATAGGGCCATTGTAATGGTTTTTTTTTTGGCCATCCAACCTCTTGATTAGGTCACACAGATCTTGATGAAACAAAAATATGCTTTAGAATTATGTTAGAATTTGCCACATGTACCATTTTCAAATGCTAGGTATCAAGTGTCATACGCAGCCAGAGTATCAAATACCATGCTGATTGGATAATCTAATCCATCCTTGATTTGACTTCTTTGAGTTCATTTACATTTACATGTCTTAATTACTGTATGTTAGCTGCATTTGTATTATATAAACTCATTTTGGTTACTATTTGAGTGATTTCTTACGATAACGCATGCCTTTTGGCTCCCATTAAATGGAAACTTCTAATTTACTGCAGTCTTTTTGCAATTTTTTCATATATGAATATGTAAATATGTGTATTTAGGCATGCCCTGAAGTTTCACTAAAAAATTCCACCATTTTCTCCATATTTCCCCTTTTTTCCCTGCATTTCCGGTTATCGGCGATATTATCGGTGATAACGATATTATATCTTTATCTCCGGCCAGCGAAACTTGTAGCGATACCAACAACTCGAACACTGATCGGAACATTAGCAGCATCCTCTATGCTTTTAAGTGACACTTGAAGTGTCCAATCATTGATTTAGGCTGTGTCATTCATGCAATTGGGGGCAACCCATGGTGAAAGAATCACGCTGATCAGATGATTATAAGACCCACACCCAAGCTCCATAGCTTTGCATCTGCTATCCCAATCACAATTTTCCTAACACCAGAGGTAAAGGTAAGGTCCTTCCCTTTCTGAACTGGTTGTCGTCAAGGAGGGATTGAAACCCCCAACACCATGGTTCGTGGCCATGTACTCTAATCCTCTTATCTATGGGCCTCACCTTGTCTCCACTAGATATGTTCCCAAGAGAACCCTAAAAGAGGAACTTCTCTCCCCAGCCATTTTGGGTTAAGAAGATATTAAAGCACGTTTCTCTCTATAAGATTGGTGCGTTCCGAGGACTGAAGTGCGAGAGAAGGGATGCCATAGTTGAGTTTGTGAATGAGATGACCTTTTTATTTTTTATTTCATAAGTAATAAGAATAAGAGGTGTTAAACTGTTTATCACCCTTTGAATGTGGCCAATTTGTTAAAATTGTCAATCTTTTACGAGCTATAGATCCTACAGTTAGAATCATCAAACCAAAGTGCCACTTTGGAATCATAAGCAATACAACGTTGGATCTATCAAATAGATGTTCCAAGATGATGTTTGGACCTATGTTGTTTCTCTACTCTATCTTGAGTCCTTGACCGTCCATTTTCCGTGCTATGGTCGTGTGTTTAGGATCATTTGATCCGTGTGATTTTTTCACCATGGTTTGCTTGCAATTGTATGAATGACTGAATGGCCCAGATCAATGAGTAGACACTTTGCATGTCACTTAAAAGCATTGGGGACATTGCTAACCCTACGAACTGGTTCTCATGAGAATCCTCTGTGAAGTCCTCCCACATGATGTGTATATACAATCCAGGTCATATAGGACCTTCATCTAGCTTCGACAAAAGGATTGGACAAAAAATAAGGCTATTTCGCAACTCAGGTGGGTCCTAGTGAAATCAAGGGTGCGTGTCCCTTCCCACTTTGTTTCCCTTTCTATGGACCACTTGCATTTTGGATTGGGCTGATTTCTGGGCCTAGAGGATGCATCTGATGGACAGATTGGATGTCATTAACACATCACGTGGGGTGAGTTCTCGAATGGTTCTCATGAGAACTGGTTCGTAGGAGTATATGCATGTGTATGTGTGTGTACACATGTTTCAATGTAATTCCTTCTTCTTCCTTTTTTCCTTATATTAGCCTATCTATCATGAAAGGTTAAAAAGAGTACAATAAACCGGTTTTGATTGTCCTCTAAATTGAAGTCCTGTTCCTCCGCATGTAGAAAAGAATAATAAATAAATCAAATTATGGGAAGCTTTGTGAAGTGCTTCATTAGAAGATTATATATATGTGTGTGTGTGTGTGTGTGTGTGTGTGTGTGTGTGTGTGTGTGTGTGTGTGTGGGAAATGGTACTATGAGGTTGACCTCATGGGAACTTCCCATCCCATGAGGTCGAGCTGTGTGGGTGTGTGTGTGTGTGTGTGTATAGAGTGGTGGTCTCCTGCGCACCGTACCGTAGATGCCTTTGTGCGCACCTAGGCTGACTCACTTAGATGGGTAGGGCTGGGTAGGATGAGGTGGGCCTCACCATGATAAGTTCATGAAATCTATTCCAATCATTTGGTTTGTAATATAAATTTAACAGTAAGGGTAATAAAACAGGAATATTCGTGATTCAGGTGAGCCACACTTTGAGAAACAGTGGGAGAGTGAATGCCTATTGTTGAATCTTTATAGGGCATACCGTGATATGTACATGAAATCCACTCCAACCATTAGCTGATTTGTGAAAATGCATGCAGAGGGGGAAAAAATTTACACCCATGGGTGATTTATGTGGGCCACACCAAGTGAAAATGTTTGGATGGTCGGTGCCCCTGTGCCCTGTTTCTACTCATATTACCTGCCTGGATCAGGGATTTGGGTGACTGCACATACTCATCACAACACCCCCCTCGATGTGGACTGCCTACTAATGGACATGGATTGCTAGTTGGTGGTCATGGCACCAAAATAACGTATTTGTTTTATCCAAGCTGTCCATCTATTCTATCATCTCATTTTACAGCATTAGCTAAAAACTGAGCCAGATCCAAATGTTAGCTGGATCACACCACATGAAAACAGTGGTGATTGAACGCCCAACATTAAAAACTTCTTAGGTCGACTGTATTGATTAAGTTATACAAACCTGGATGAAGAGAAAACACAAATATCAGCTTTAGAAAACTTGTAAGGCCTCCAGGAAAAATTTTAATGGGGGTCATTTAATCACTACCTTTTCCAGTGGTGTGGTCCACTTGAGAATTGGATCTTTCTCATGTTTGGGGTCATGCCCTAAAATGATATGAAAAAAGGGATGAACGGTGGATAAAATATACATATATTATCGTGGGGCCCACATTATGCTTCCGGCACCTATCGGCAGAAGTTTATGCTGGCAGGCCGTTTGGTCAACATGCAGAGATGACTGGGAAAACTTGGGGAGGGGTGTGGGTGGCCTAATGTGATGTGTAAGTGAAATCCACTCCAAACATATGGTGTGTGATGACAATTTGATAATAGGGCTCAAACATCATCCACATTTATAGCGGAAACGGTGAAGGGGATGCCTGCCATCTAAACTGTTTCACTCAGCGTGGGGCCACATAAATCACTTATGGGCATAAAATTTGGTTCACATGTATGGATCTTCACTGGGTGGATACTGGTTGGAGTGGATTTCACTTAAACATCATGGTAGGCCCAGTACAAATTCAATGGTAGTTATTCCTTCTCCATTGTTTCCTTTGTTTGGCACACCTAAATCATGAATCTAACTGATTGATGAGCCTCATGGCTAATTTTAGCCTGTCTGGCAATAATGGGCGGAATCGATTTCATGAATAAAATATGATGGAGCACACCCCGGCCTGGCTCTACCCTCTAAGCAAGTCTGCCTCAGTGCGCATGGAAGTCTCTTGCGGTACGTGCGCAGGAGACCACTACTCATATATATATATATATATATATATATATATATATATATATATATATATATGGGAAATGGTACTATGAGGTTGACCTCATGGGAACTTCCCATGAGGTTGATGTGTGTCAAACATCTTACCCCATCAGTCAGATGCACCATTCCTTGATGGGCCACGGACTTAAAAATCAAGTCACTCCATGACTTGGGTGGGCCACACCACATACAACAGTTGAGAGGGGTTACCCTCCCATTAAAGCATTCATAATAATTTATTGGGCCCACTGAGATGTGGTTCACAAATCCAGGCCAACCATTGTGCATGTCCCACTTGGATGAGGGGTCAGACCAAGTTTCAGCCACATCCAAAACTCAGGTGGGCCCACCAAGTGTTTTTATATGTTTTAGGCATGTCTTCACATGGTTTTAAATGGCATGGCTCACTTGAGTTCCGTATACGGCTGATTTTTGAGATATCCCATAACCTAAAGGGGACCCATCAAATGCATAGTGTTGATATTCAACACACATCACGGTGGGGCCCACACAACTCGACCTTATAGAACCATTTCCCTATATATATATATATATATATATATATATATATATATATATATATATATATAAAAGAAGGTCTCAAGTCCAACCGGTTGGACCACAAGTGACAATCCACCCATTGGATAACATCCAACTTTTCACATGCGTGCAACATCCAATCTGTTCAATAGTTTCTGCATCATGAGAATCACCTCTTGTAAAAATCAGTCACATCCAGTCCTCAAGTGGACCACATTTGTATTTTCTTATTTATCAATGGGTATAAATTGTTTTCCATGATATAGTCCACCTGATGAGTGGGTGGGACTGAATTTTGCACAAGATGATCCCCATGGTTGGTTCAACCCATTGGAAGGGCTGATATCACACGCACAGACTGGAAGTGATTTGTCGGGTGGACTGTAAATTGTGGTCCAACTGGTTGACACACACATAGAGACTGTCAATGGAGCTTTTCTTCTCTTGTACGCGTTGTTTGTCTGAAAAGAACTGTAGCTGATTTTTCTCTCATGCAGGAAGCCTTGCAAAGTTGGAATCAGATACTTGGAAGATGGAACTAAAGTAAGAATTTCTAGAGGGATAGGAACATCGGGATCCATAATTCCTCGTCCTGAGATCTTAAAAATAAGGAAAGCCCCAAGGCCTACTATAGGTATTTAGTTAACTGTCTAAAGGCTTTCAGTACACATGACTTGTGATATAATGCTATTTCTTCTTTCTACAGTAGTTGTCTTTGATATGTTTATATAATTTATCAGTTTACTTATGTGGTGTATAATCAGTCTTAATGGGATAATAGTAAACGTATGGAGGATTGCAGCTGATGCTGATTAACATTAACATGTGAAAGTAGATATGGTTGTAGTTTGTTTGTAAGCTATTCTTTCACTATTTGATTGTATGTATAACTTGATTGTTGTCTCATAATGCACAATTTTCGATGCCGTCTACTGAGTATTAACCCTTATCTGGGAGGCTTTTTTTTTCTTTTTTTTTTGTTGAAAAGTGATATTTATTGAAAATATTAAACATGCAAGGCAGGTCTACCAAACTAAGCAAGCTATAACATGTACGAAATTTTGGGTATAAAATGCCATATTTTCTGACTATTGAACCTGAGCACTGAAATTTTCTAATTTATCTACCAGTGTTTGCTTCCAGTGACTGTTTGTGACCAGACTGACCATGAGAAGAGAAAGGATGTACTCCATGTCTTGACATTTGGAAAACTGCCACTGAAGGAGGGAACTCACTAGCATAATAATAGCATTTGTAGCATCAAGTCAGTATCATTGCATAGCATTGCATATGTCACTTCCTACGGAACCTTTATTTTGTTCCACAAAACAAAAAAATCTTTACCTTGATCTCATTTATGTTCCTAAAATTCCCCATAAGTGGATCACGTTGGTTGCTGAGGCGGAAGGCAGAAAAGGTAACGAAAAAGCTGTGGGAAATGGAAGTCCTCAACAATTCTCTCAAACTCAACATGGATGGGAGTTTGAGTGAAACCCATGGCCGTTGCACAGGTTGTTTCGGAAGGGTTAAAATTTTTTGAGTAAAAACATCTCATGGTCTATTTATTGAAGACAGCTCTCTACAAGTCGTCAAAGAAGGGTCGAGAGTCCATGGCATTTCTTGAGTATTGTCAATGAGACTTCAACCTTGTCTGGTAATCTTAGAGGGTTTGTGCAGTCATATCTTGATTTGAATATCTCTGCAAAAGGAGCTGTAAGACCCAACCTTGTATTGGGCGACCTCTGCTCCTATTGTAGAATGTCTTTCTCACAATGTAATCGTTGAATCACCACAATTCTACTCCCAACATGGGAGCACAGTCATCCCGTCAATAGGTTGTTGATCTTCTGTAATTGTCGTTGTTGTTAATGTTAGGCATTGAAGTTTCCATATACTAAATCGTGTGGTACTGATAAGCTGGCTATGTAAATTATACACTATTTAATCGCTAATTGAAGCTTTAATTCACTTACCAAGGGTAGGGCCTTTGGAACGATTGTTTTTCTTATTATTATTTTGGAAAGATGAAATTTTATTAGGCAGAGCCAAAAAAAAAAAATAATAATAATAATACAGCACCCAACCCCCGAAGGAGGGAAACCCAGACTAGGGCAAAGGGGTATTAGGAATGATTGTTGAGACAAGGTTTCTCAAGCTGACCCCGAACAGTTGAGATAAGGCTATCAAGATGGCAGTGGTGGCCACCACAAATCAATCTTGTAGCACCATATGATTCTGATCAAGTTAGGCTGAATTAAGGGTAGGATGAGTCTCGTCTTCAATTTGACCAACGTCACGACTACCTACCTTGTCTCCATGACTCAATTTTAATTTGGCCCTGCTTCTTTAGCAAGCCGGGCTCAACTTGTGAATGATTCAGTGCTAAAATGGGGCTTATCATCCTCAATTTGTCTGGAAGACCGTTATGTGCATTGGTGATATGTATGATAGTATGTGTTTTCTTCTTGAAGCATGCTCTTGTACTGTTCCACAAGCCTTTTCAAATTCATTTCATGCAGAAGCAGCTCCTCCTCTTTAGTGAGGGAAGACAATGGATGAGAATGTTTTATGGAACACATACATATACTGCTTTTCTGTTCATAATTATGTGGTTCAGTAAATAATCTTGTAAATGGGCACACGAGAAATGAGTATGTGTGCTTTGCTTTGTGCAGTTGGCCCAAAAGACACACCAATGGAAGTTGTATTGGAAAGGACGTATGACGCAAAAGCTGGAAAGGGCATGCCGGACCTTTAGATGCGCTCTGCGGGAACTTCAAGATCTGTGGTGTGCTGGACTGATTTCACAGGAATGGCGGTAGCAGTTCGTCCATCCATGGAAGGACTATGGGATTTTGATTTCCCTTTTTGCCAAATGGTAATTGTGTTATTAGAACTATGGCATCAGCAGGCGTAATTCCTACCGTCTGGTAGTTGTGCTGTTTCATTCCATCACTTCTTTGATACAATGGATGGTTCACACGCATCATCATTTTCGAAATGTTGGAGACTTGTCCACCGTGTAGATGTACATGAATCCTGACCAAGGTGTTTCGTGTCTGTTACGATACATCCGTAGATGCCAATACGTATAGGTAATGGTCATGACCGTTACACGATACAGGGGTGAAACGGGGTAATTGGTTTTTTGGGACTATATTAGCTGTTACAGCGCAACCCGAATAACAGTAAAAAAATGACAACTTTTTTTTTCCCTATTTAAACCAATTTTTTTTCCTCATTTTTCTGCTTTTCTCATTCCAAAAAACTCTCCTGGATCATTTTACAACAAATTATGACCACTCTTACTATATTTTTAAAATTAAAACCATAAATTGAAGTGATTTGAGCATATAGAAGCTCCATGGGCCTTTTTTTTTTCAAAAAATAGTGTCTTTTTTTTTTTTAATGATTTCTAGTTCTAATGCTTGATTGTGATTGTGATGTGTAAATATTAGAGATATATAATAATGTTCACAAGTTCACTAAACAAGCTGATGCAACACTATCACCAAAGAGTGGAATGTTATTAAATTATAAACATGTTCAAAACAAAAAATGAATATATATTTGGAATATGTACACAATTACGAATTTTTAAAATAATATTTCATAATTTTTTAAGTAAAACAAAAAAATTTCAACTGTAACGGGGGGTCATAATGGTCATTATGCTCCAGTTACAGCTAATACCCGCATCAGTAATGGTGGTGATCGTTATGGCCACTGTTACCAATACTGAATACCTTGATCCCAACCTTTCAAATCATTGATCTAGTCTTTTTTAGATCATTAGCCCAAATATTGCAGAAATTGGATGATTGTGGCCTTGCTATTTTGGAGGTTGAAATGGTGCATTAATTAGTTCTCCATTTGATGATCACAGCCATTAGGATGGCCCAATCAATGCTTTTTTTCAAGCTACAATCTATCCGCTAGTGTCTTTCAATAATGTATGACCTGGGCTGTTGTGCGCATATGCCATGTGCACTGTGGATGAGGTGCCACCAATCCGAAAATGGTGGGGAAAAAGAACAAATCTTTCAATATAGAGGTTTGCTAGGATACATGAGGACGAACTGCTGTAGGATACATAGGGACTTTAACCTCTGGATCTGGGGTCATATTTCGATGATCCGAGCCGTTTATATAGTTGGCGTCACCTTGAATTGGGAAAACCCAAAAGAATACAATCTCTTAGATTGGACGGCTCCTTAATCTTTGCATAACCAAAGGGATGAAATGCTTCAATCTTAGAGATTTCTTAGGCAGACTCCATCCACCTTGGGTTCCATCAAATTAACGGTTTGGATCATTGAAAAGGACCACAGTCCTTATGGGAGGATACCTTTGCTAAGCCCACATGTGTGTAAACCCCATGAAATGTGCCATCATGGCATGTAGATCCAATCCATCGATCATGGGGGTCCCAGTATGTTGATGCTTGGAGGCAAGAATCAGGCTGACACACGTAAAGGTGGGCCACTGTTTCTAAGCTCATAGCCCATCTGATGAGTGTACCTACCTGATTTTTGGGTGAGAACATCTTCATAGTTGGACATGCCTAATAAGCTAGTGATTGTTGAAGAGAATTGGTCAGCTGATGGGTCATGGGACCCAATCTGACTAGCAGACCAGGGTCCAAAATTTAGACCCATGGTGTATGTCTGGGTCCACAAGTTCAATCCGAATGATTAAATGGGCAGTTCTTTGTCCTCCAAAAATGAACTGTACTGAACTTGACATGGACCCAATTTTTAAATGTATCCATTTGGGTCATGCTAAAATGCACCCAGACTCGTCTAGACCGGACCGACTTAGACCCAAGAACAGGTACTTTAGAGTATGTATTTTTATTTTTCAAATCTCAAAAATTATACTAATTGAACTACTCAACCATTCAATTTTATCAGTTGTATCAAGACCTTAGCCTTTTTTAAATCTTATTATTATTAAAATTGATACCACAACTTATAAGATAGTTTGGAACATTATTTGTGTAAAAATTTTTAGTAGTTTTTACAACCCACACTCAGACACATCACACCTACCAGACCCAACCTATGTTATAAACGGTTAGGTTTGGATGCCTTTGGAACCGGACCCTACCCGTTAAATTATGGCTTGGCTATTTTTATTTGGACCCTAACGAGTCCCGATCTGAATCTTAATGGGTTGTGTTGGGCCAAAATTCTAACCCTACTCTTAAATGGGTTGGGTCAACCTGATCTAACCCATTTTCACTAATTATCCAAGAGTTTCATTTGGGCCCCAATATAAACAAGGCCAGAACTAGAATTGGAATAGAAAGACTACAATATGCATGAGACGGCAATCGAAATTCAAGTGAAAGAAGACCTAAGATCGATGGCAGGAACTTTTAATCTTGAGTTTTTGGGGGGCTTCGTTCATCCAGTAGGCCCAACAGACAAACGGTCTGGATTACTGAAACACGGGTCCCACTTGTACACCATCAAAACTGGTGTAGCTGTCCACATCCTTGAATCAAGGTCCCGTAGTTTCCCTGGACCGCTGGACGTCTGGACAAGTATCATGTGAAAGGAAAAACTTTGATTCTCTGGCGGAGTACGATGGATAATACACAGCACTTTGAAATATCTTTGAGTAATTCAAATTAAACCATCCGCAATTATGGGCCTTTGTTCAAATTTTTCATGAACCAAAAAATATGTTGATTTGATTATCTGACTGTTGGATTGGACGGCATCATCTGACGTCAAAACTTAGAATTATCCAACAATCCTAATGTTAAATAGTTTGCCCAGTGACTGAATCATCCATATGTCCCATCTTTCATATGTCTCATCTTTTATGACTTATCATGGCGGGATTTGATTAGATCACATGGAGTCTTATAAATAAATGTGATAAAGTGGATAAAGATTGCCTAACACCCTAATCGTGCAATAACAAGTAATGTTTGTGTAATCCACCGTGTATCCATTTTCCCAGCTAGAACATGATGCCAAAAATAATATAGTTCCAAACTCAAGTTGGCAAGAGTAGGTATGGTGCTCTTTAAAACCTTTACATGGTCTACCTTGATTTTTATGTACCATCCAAACTGTTCATAAAGTCATTTTCATTGGGATTAATTGAAAACTAAAAATTTAGCCTGATCTAAAACCTCTGTGGTAGGGTTTGGAATTTATTAATTTTTGTTAATGTCCTAATGTGAGTTGGAAAAATGGACGGATGAATTTCACACAAACATCACAGTGGGACCCACTTAGCTTCTTACTACTGGGTTAGGGTCACAGGCAATCTCACATGTCTAACAACTTTCGGCAGGGCCAACATATTCGGTCACCAGTCACCGGTTCTTATTTCAACAACCACTGTACCTGAGCCACATGGGTAAGATTGTTTCGATGAAACTGATGGGAGTGGATTAGGTGTATCTATTGAATTTTTTAAACCACATTCTAAAATGGGACGGAGAAATGCATGGTCGTAGTGGATATACAACAAATCATCAATGTGGGCTCCAAGGTAAGGATAAAACCTAATCCACCACCGAATCTAATACCGGGCTGACTTGCGCACGGTACGGCCCTAACCATGGGCCCACCTTGATTTATGTAATATGCAACCTACCTATCCATCCGTATCTTGAGATCATTTTAGGGCATTCATCCCAAAAATGATGCAGATCCAATTATCAGGTGGACCATTAACGGGCTACGAAAGTTTAGGATCAAGCTTTTATTTATTTATTTATTAAATATTATAAGACATTCAATAACCACTGTTTCCTATGGTATGGTCCATCTGATTACTGGATCTGATTCATTTTTGGCACAATGCCTTAAAATAATACGTAGAAACAGATGTACGGTGTAGATACAGAATACATACATCAAGGTGGACCCCACGGTAAGGGCCGCAACGTCTTGGCCTCTCGGGTGAGGCCGGGGACATACCTAATCCGCTCCCAGTTGGTACGTGTACAATTTTTTAATGCCTGCGTATCATGCACGGCCAGAGTAAGAAATTCACTCCTGCCAGATTCTAGAAGGAATCATAAGATACCACACAACATCCTCCTGCTTTGTACAAATGGGGCCTGTGGATCTGTTATCCAAAATGTTAGTTTACTGTGATGAAAAATCTCTGTAACAGGACAATCCCAACTCTTCTTTTGCTAGACTGAAAACAGACGGTTGAGAAGAGAATACATCAGTG
The DNA here is from genome assembly GCA_037074715.1 of Magnolia kwangsiensis. Lineage (NCBI taxonomy): Eukaryota > Viridiplantae > Streptophyta > Magnoliopsida > Magnoliales > Magnoliaceae > Magnolia > Magnolia kwangsiensis. Next base: position 16,832,991 of record CM073576.1, on the reverse strand, counting down.
ATTGGATGGAGAAGGTCATATATTGAATGGCTAAGATCGTCAGGAGGAGTTTTGAAATGGCCACCGACAGCCGTTGGATCACGCATCGATGGACCATACAACTACATAGTCCAAACTGAAGGCACATGATACTGGCGTATCCGCAGTTCAAGGTTGCGTAATGCTTTCATTTTGGTGGGAATGCTTTGGTACTCTCGGAGTGTTTGGCTGTTCGTTCTCATGCACTCTGAATTGTACACGTGGAAGCATGTAACTGAAAATAAACCGTCCAATATGAGGGTCCCACTTGGGTTTGAGGGCTCGTTAAAAAAAGTACTAGTTTCCTAAATGGTAGACGGAAATGTAATGAACGGTTTGGATGAAAACTAACAAACAGACTTCCATTGATCAGAGGTTCAGGATATAATCTCATGGTTTTGAGCTATCTACGGTGTGGTCCACGAACTGAACGGTTCATAGGTACATATATACCACATCAGTATGTACAATTTCTCAGTGCGTGCATATGAACCCTCCGACGCTGCTTTGTCTCGATGGCAGACTGTGGCTTTTGCAGCCACCCACCATCGTCGACGCAATCGTGGTCCATGCGTCGGACCATATCCTGTGCAACAACTGTTAGGATGGGCTTTAACAAGGGCTACCCTTGTGTGAATGGAATAGATCAACGGCTCAGATTTCCTGTTAGGAACGGATTTTTCCAACTGCGGCCCATCCGCATGAGATCCCACCAGCGTCGAGTCAGTATCAGTACGGCCACATATACGGTGCTGAATGACGACCACTAAAAGTCGTTCATCGCAATGAACCAGATACCTCCACTTCCTGGAAAACAAGGTGCACGGAAATTCCGATCATATCATCACGCATCCTGAAGCATGACGGAGATGACGTCTCAAACAGGAAACGCGGAAGGAGAGTTAATCGATGGCGCTGGAATGTACGAACATACGTACGCATGCAAACAGATACTGCACACGTGGCATATATTACCTCAATCTGAACCGTAAAAACAGTGGGCCGCCCTATATTTCAATGGTTAGAAACAAGGTACCGGAATTGATCATCCTAACCAAATGTCGGTTTCCATCCAATAGAACGCTAAAATTTAAAAATTCAACGGTCAAAATTGAACAGAATGATTCCAGTCGTTGGTGATTATGATCTTATCTTGGATGTACTTCCAAATCTAAGAAAATCCGACAGTTTTCATTAATGAAACTTTCTTAACTGTTCAGCGGTGATGTGCAGGCGTACTGATGGTCATGCTCTAGCAGACGTAGATGGCGTCGCAGTTAGCCGATCGGAGTCGTTCCTGGCTTTCCGAGCCGATTAGCCATCTGAATTTCCGCCCTTCTCGCAGATCTCTATGCACCACATACCGGCGTCGCACGTCCCTTCTTGGCAAGCATGTGAGATATCTGGATCGTTTATCAGGTCCACTATAAATTATATGCCGTCCCCAACAAGCCGAGCTGATATTCTGGTACGGTCGTTGCGCATGTGGGGGCCACCCTGTTGAAGCTACGAACGCTGATTGCGTCGTGTGATACACGCCACCGACCATGGTTGTGGGCGGCGCGGATTGAGTACTACCCCGCCAGTAGACGTCAGCAAGTTCTGTGGGCCTATAAGGAGGTATGTGTTATATCTAAACCGTTTATTCATTTGGCGAGCACGTCGTAATGCATGAGACGAAAAATAAGACTTATTTAAAGATCAAGTGGACCACACTAAAAATATATCATTTTAGGGCCATGTAACTTTGATATCCTTTAAACCGTTCGTACAACTCGGAGCTCGAGGAGCGTCAGCGCGACACGTACGCACATCAGCTACATCGCTGGTGTGTGGTACACCAGCCAATCCGCTTCCAGTGACGGACGGTCCCCCTGGTAAGGAATAGGATTAGCTACGCCCCCTGTCACCAGCCAATGGCTGGTGGTCAGTGCTCTGTGGCCTCCACCATTATGTATGTGTTTCATCCATGCCGTCCATCTATTTTTCTAGGTCATTTTATGTTATGAGAACATGAATGAGGTATATCCAAATCTCAATTGGACCACATTACAGGAAATAATGTTGAATGAACGTTCACCATTAAAACTTTTTTAATGGCCATAGAAGTTTTAGATCAAGCTTATCTTTGTCTTTTCCCTTCATATAGGTCTGTATGACCTAATCAACAGATTGAATGTCAAATAAGCAGTACAGTGGGCCTTAGGAGGATTTTAATGGTGGATATCCGATCACTATTGTTTTCCCGTGCTGTGGTCCAACTGAGATATTTATCCCTCTCAATTTTTTTGGATCGAGCCCTAAAATGATATGTAAAAATAGATGAACCGCATGGATGAAACACATACATCATGTTGGGGCCCATGGAGCACCGACCACAGCCACCGGGCTGGTGGCAGGGGGAGTAGCCAATCCGTTTCCACCTTCAAGGAGTTCTATGGGGCCACGGTGATTTATATTTATTATACACGCCGTTCATTCATTTTGAATTATCATTATATGCATTATCCCAAAAAAAAATGCAGAGTGAAAGCTCAAGTGGACCACACAATAGGGAGCAGTGGCCAGTGGGGATTGAATACTTACCATTGAAAACGTCTTAGGCGGCGGTGGTAGTAACCAATTACGGAAGCGGACTGCATACTGAGAAACTCAGTACGCTTAGCGTGCTGAGTAAACTCTGTGGGGCTCACCATGATCTATGTATTTTATCCACTCCGTCCATATGTTTTATTAGATAATTTCATGGCATGGGTACAATAGTGAAGAATATCCTAAGCTCAAATGCAATTCACCACATGAAACGGTATGAATTGAACTTATATCGTTGAAAAATTCCCGAGTGTTGCGGAATTTTTATAATAAACTTAGGGCGTGTTTGGATAGGCAGCATTCATTGGAGTAGCCTGTATTAGGTTGGATTAAGTATTTGAATCCCATGGTGTCAAAGCAATTGTTTGATTGGACGGGTGGTAGATTTGCGGCTGGATGAAAATCCGCTGAATTGTGAGGGATTTGGACACTGGATTGTGAGGGTTTTTGGGTGTATGATGCAATCCCGTAGGATTCAATGCTAAATAGGATTTTTTTTGGAAACCATGATGTATGTGTTTCATCATTTCCGTTCATCCATTTTTACAGTTCATTTTATGGCTTGATAAAAAAAAAAGAGAGGTATATGCATTTCAGTTGGACCACACCACATGAAAACAATATTGATTGGACATCCATCATTCAAATCATCACAAGCCCCATTGTACTTTTTTTTGACATCCAATAGGTTGATTAGGTTGTACAACCCCCGATGAAGGGAAAAAACAAAAATGAGCTTGATCCAAAACTTTTATGGCTCCAAATTGTTTTTTTAAGGTCGACGCTCATTCAATAATGTTTCCTGTAATGTGGTCCATTTAAGACTGGGATATAACTTATTTTTGTTGTCAGATCATAAAATGATCTATTAAATTAGATGGACGGCATAGATGAGACACATACATTGTGGTGGATCCCACGGAGCACTGACCAGCAGCCCGTCCAAACACATCACTATATGCATTTTGGATTGCCATCCGCCCGTCCAAACACGCCATACCTGGGCCGCTGGATACAACAATCCAGTGGGATTGCATGTAATCCACTGACATTGTCTTGAAAGACGTGCAATCTACCTTAATACTATCCAATCCCATCCAGTGTGCTCGTCCGAACATGTCCTTATATTTGTTTTTATCCCTTCATCCATGTCTATGTGATATTATTAACAGCTTAGATGACAAATAGACATCACTGTAGGGCCTACGAACTTGACCACATCAACATACCATTGAAGTGGGTAGACCACAAAAAAGTAATGGAGATTGAACACCTACCATGGAAAGAACATGCACTCAAATAGAGAAATTAAAGGCATAAGTAAAGATGTCTAAATCTAATTCACAAGTTGGTAAAAATTGAAGACGTTACATATTATTAGCCTCAAGTCAGTTGATGATACATGAAAATCCCTTGAACTTCAACACATTACTAGATCTCAGTCTCAAAAGGCCCATCTCCATCTATAACTTCAAACCCTAGGAAAAGGAATGTTATCTGTGATGGATCTCTTTTATTATGATGATGCCATTGCTAATAACCTAACATCAATTGGTTATCTGGTCCTAAAGAAGGATCTTGTTCTTTACATCCTTTGAACTCTCCCCAAGGAATATGATGCTTTTTATATTCTGCCTTCAAGTGACTCCACCACACTTAATAAACACCATGCTCTCCTTTTAATTCAAGAATTCTGTCTTGAAACTCAAAATGAAGAGACTGGTTCTATTAAATCTCTAATAATGACATTCTTCACAACCAACTATCACGGATGTTATTGTGGCCATGGTGAATTTTCTTCCATCAATTGAGGTCGTGGATGTGGTTGTAATGAACCGGCCATCACAAGTTCCAACAATTCCAATAAATTCCATACTACACATTCACTTTGCTAGATTTGCAACCAGTTAAATCACTTCACGGAAGATTATTTTTATTGAATAGATTATTTCTACTAAGGACATCATCATCTAGCTAAATTAGCTATCATGGCAGCCTCTCATTAGTCCCAATCCACATGGTACATCGACTTCAAGGCCACTAATCATTCTAAAATGATTGGCAAATTTATTTATACAATATAAATATCGAGAAGGTGGTCATATTTTGATAGGCAATGGTATGACACTCCTGGTTACTCATTTTGACTTTTTCATTCTTACCTCACGGTCTTATAACTTTAAAGTTAATAATGTCTTGCATGTACACCAAATGTCTACTAACATTTTTTTTGTTCACCATTTTTGTAAGGATGATAATTGTTCTTTTATTTTTATTGATCCTTCTTTTCTATTTATTTATTTTTATCAAGGATAACATCTCGAGGAAGGTGATCTTGGACAAGCAAAGTAAAAGTAGCCATTATTCATTACATATTAGCAAAAATCACAAAATAATAATTTTAAAAAAAAACTTCTATGGTTTCTCTCCTCATTACTCGTTTCTCCTCTAACATTCAGTATTATCAATTTGGACATCTCTCACAGGATGTTATGAGTCACATTTATTTATTTTTTGCTAAAGCTATTAATGCACCCATTTATGTATCTTATTTGTCAATCACATGAGACCTTGTGTCATGTAGTCAGTTAAGCCTTTGCAAGCTAAAAACTGAAGACATAAGTGAAGGTGAAGTATCAAGGAGTAAAAAACAGGTAAAATGTGGTGCCTTGGTAACCCTAATCCTTGACCCAAAATAACCTAAACCTTTAGATGATCTTAAACTCAATATGTAAAACCATTATTGATAATCCCTTAAGCCATAAGAGTCTAAATTGACAATCTTTAGATTAGATTTAGAAGTACTGTGTTGTTGAGAAAACTGCACAATTTCAACAACCTTCGGTCTGACCGGAAACTATTAAAACAGGATAGCATGCTGGGACAGAATTTTGGGTGATTCGGTTGCAACCAAGTGCCACCTTCGGTCTCACCCAAGACTACTTTCGATGCGATCGAAAGTGTCCAAATCTGTCAAAGGGTTTTCCTGTCTAACTCAGTTCGATCAAAATTCAAATTCAGTGCGACCGAACATAACTCGATGCGACCAAACATGCACTCAATACGACCAAAGACTATCCATAATAGATCCGTTGGAGCCTTTTTCTTATAAATCTAGCAACTGAATCTTTATGAAAATGATGAATTTTGAAATTTTAGAGACCCTAATGTATCACGAGCTTTACCAAACTTCATAGGCTCTATCACAATGAGATTAACGCTCTCTTCTTAGTGATTCTTCACTCTAATTACCATTTCAAGCTCTTATATAAGAAGACTATTATCTCAAGCCATCTCTAGAGTTTAAATATCATTTTTCTTGGTAATCCAAATGTCTATCAACATGTAGAGTGTCTATCAAGTATAATCTTTAAAATTTTCCATTAGTCGTAAGGGATTCTACTCAACATTCCACCGTATTAGAGCATCACATGCAAGTTGTTTGATCTTGGAGCTGAAGTTTTGGCGAAGCATCGACATCATGATCGGATAAGCAAATGGGAGCTGATTGAAACACGAGAGAGCATCTATCAAGCAAGGTACTACAAAAGGGGCTCAATCTGACAAGTGATCATATGTAAGAGTCTATATACATTGTTTCATTGTGTAGGGTTGTGGTAAAAGTTTAAATTTTCAAACTCAATTAGGTTCTTGTGTAGGACATTGACTCTTGTATAGAGCGCTTAAATCAAAGTCCTTATGTAAGTCACCGGATACGGTTGTGTACATGTTAGTCTCCATGGGAGCTTCTGACGCGAGTAAATGTAGATCTTTAAATTAGTGTTAAGGTTGTTGGTTAGCCTATAGAAAATCAACTAAAGTCTCTTGGAGGAACATCCGACGGGAGTATGCGACAGTAGATTCTTGTATATGACTAAAGTTCAAGGAGAGCCTATAGAAAACCATGTAAAGTCTCTTGTGGGAGCCAATCCTTTTGTAGGATTGTAAAGGTTAGAGGTGAAACTGATTTAAAACCTCTGATAGTAAAATTCAGTACACTCATTGTTTGAGTACATCCGTCAGGAGTGGAGTAAGGAAACCGAATTACTACATATGCTTGTGTTTGAGATTGTTATTTAAGCAGTTGTTTAATTATGCTTATTTAGTAAATATTTAATTATATATATGCATGATTAGATAAATGCTATGTGTTAATAGTTAACAATCTCACACGCATATGTACAATATCATGTTTATAAACTAGTTACTTAATTGTCATATTCTTTATAATTTATGTGATTGGATCCTCTAATAGCTTGGAAGCCTTAGAGTTAATTGTCTTGCTTAGTTTAAGTACACAATTATGTTTAAAAGATATAATTTTTTATTTGGTCCTAAATAATCCCCCCCTAGGACAGTCATAATTCTTTGGCTTCGCCAAGATTCTCCACATAGTCATGGTTTCCATTTCATGAAATTTCAAGAGCATCCCTCGCTCTTAATCATTTAAGTAATGTAACAATTAGAAGCATGCAAGAAAAGTCATTTGTACCAAGAGTGTATCAAAATAGTATAATCGTTGTGGTTTAATCTACATTCATACCTCACACCTCCTCATTTTTTGTCTCTTGCCCCACCACATACTACTCCTTTCTCCTTTCCAATTATTGAGACCACATATATCCCTATGCCTAATAACCCACCCCCACCCAAGGCTCTTACCCCAATGCACTAGGGCAAAGGATGATATCTTGAAACCCAAAGCTTTAATTCATCACTAAGTACTTGTTCCCTGAAGCTCTCCAAGTACCTTTGCATAATCAAAGCCCACCAGCTATACCTAGGCCATGAAATCCTTGATTGTTATGCAACTAAGGCTCTTGAATTTGATGCCTTATAATGACAATAAACATGGACCTCGGTCCCTTCTAGGTCTGAACAAAATATGGTGGGTTGCAAGTGGAGTACAAGGTGAAAAAATGTTCTTATGGCATTATTGACTGCTATGAAGTACATCTTATTGTCAAAGGCTTCCATCAGCAACATGGGGTTGACAATGGTGATACCTTTATCCCTATTGTCAAGAATGTATTTTTACATGAGGTCCTTACAAAGGAGGTTTATATGTAGCAACTCTAAAGTTTTGTAAATCCATCTTATGCCCATCATGTGTTTAGACTCAACAAAGCCTTCAATAAGCTTGGCAAGATACACGTGCGTGATATCTTCAGCTACTATCTTCAAGGCCTTAGCATTGTGGCCTCCACTGCAAATATCTCTCCTTTTATTCGACACTCAGCTGAAGAATTAACTATTTTTCTCATATATGTATATAATATAATTCTTATTGATAATCGCAACGAGGCCATTTCCATACTCCTAACTAATCTCAGTCAGCTTTTCGCAATGAAAGATTTAGACCTACTTCATTATTTTCTTAATAATGAATGTATCGTTCTTCATCATATATTGTCTTCACCCAATCCAAGTACATTCAAGACATCTTACATCGCATGAATATATGGGGTGCAAAACGTTTATGCTCTCATCTTATTTTGGGCTATAAATTTTCCAAGCATAATAGTGACCATTTATCTTATCTTTCCAAATATTAAGAGTGTCATGGAAGCTCTATAATATCTTACCTTAACAAGACCAGACATTACTTCTGTTGTTAACAAAGTATGTCAGTTTATGCATGCTCCTCATTCGACAAGATGGTTGGCAAACAAATGGATCATTCGGTGTCTCAAGGGCACCATCTAGCGTGGTATCCGGTTTTGCCAAAGGCCTACTTAACATCATAACTTATCTTGATGTTGATTAGGCCAGGGATCTTGATGATCAAGGTTCCACCTCAAGGTTTGTGATTTTTTTTTCCACAACTTGATCCTGAGGAGTGTTAAGAAACAACCCACCATTTCACCCTCTAATACTAAATCCGAGCATCATTCACTTACCCTAATAACTATTGAGTTGTTTTAGATTTGCATGGTGTTCCATGATTTAACCATTTTAAAAAAAAGATCCACATCTTCTCTACTATGACAATATCAATGCCATTTGTCTCGCCTCTAACCTGACTTATCAAGTGCGCACCAAGTATGTTGAGGTGGATTATCACCTCATCAGATGAAATGTTACTTGAATGATCTTATTGTCTGCTTTATCGGCATAATTAATCAAGTGGCTAACATCTACACTAAAGACTTAAGTACTATTAGGTTTTAACTATTACAAGACAAGCTTCACGTCGCCTAATGACCATTTAGCTTGTAGGAGCATGTTAACATATCTTTACCATCTGCTCTACTATTATTTCCAAACAGATAGAAAGATGGTCATGGGAATTTAAATTTTATTCAAAATTTAAAACTTTGTTGTAACTAACGACTATTTTAACTACACGTGTGTATCCGAACCCTACGAGAGCCTGTTTGGTTTTTCAATTACAACAGCAAATGGTTGTAAATGGGTAATGATCGTTCACTTTAATTATATGGTCACATCACTTACATCTGATTGTAACGATGATTTTGCATTGTTTTATAGTTTGATTTTCCAATTACATCATTAAATTGTTGTGACTATAACTATGATTTTGCATTGTTTTATAGTTTGATTCTCCAATTACATCATTAAATTGTTGTAAATGAGTAATGATTGTTTACTCCTGTAATTATATAGTCACATCACTTACATTTAATTGAACAAAGATTTTGCATTTTTTTCACTCGGGGGAATGGCTGTAACAATTGTAGGCCTTTATGGCATAAAAATTGTAGTGATTGTTATGGGAAGATCCGAGCCTGCGATAACGCGTCAGTCTAAGTGCCAATTTGAGCCGACTCATTGCAATGATGTCCGGGGCACGATACGTCTGACCCGATACGAGCATCCTATGAAGATCTGAGCACATGTAAAGTCCGAGGCGACAAGAGCCTCGGAGAAGAAAGCCTTCCTCTTCGGTTCGAACCAGTGAAATCGGCTCGGACCTATAAGGTCATATCGGTCATGGAGTTCACTCGGATCTGGGAACCGCCCTTGTCCGACCAAGCAAGGGCAGAGGCAGACGGTCGGACGAGCCGAGCCGAGCAGATACTCGGAGGCGCATATTCTATTTGACAAACATGAAAACTGTCATAACTGAACGTGGCCGAAGACTTCGCTCGCAGATACGCACCACATGCCCGATATGCTGCGTGATTAGCAGATTGCGGCAGTATCTCCATGATCCGATAATTCCCTTAATCATGCCGAGATTATCGGATCCAAACCACTCCACAGGCAAGTATAAATATCACACAACTCTATGTCTACAGGTACGTGATAGCAAGCACTCTCACCTCTACTCTATACTTAGACCCTGATTCCCTTGACTTGACTTAGGCATCGGAGGGTCCCCTGGCATAGCCAGGGTCACCTTTGTCAGTTCTCTTGGTACAGGCTTCAAGGATAATACGTGAAGGTGGAGAAGACGAGGAGGGCCGACCGGATTTTAACATCAACATTTTTTAGCACCGTCTGTGGAAATCTGAAACTAAAAGTCAGGTTCTCGTTTTCCATCCCCTAATCAATGGTGAGGAAAAAGAAGGCTGCGGTTGTGGAATTGAAACCGAACGAACAGACTCGGTCATTATCACCACTCCATGCTGAATCCGCACCAGGGCCTTCCCAACGTTCTCGCAATCGGTCGAGTAAATATCGCGCCATGCAGAACGAAATTCAGGCCCTACGCGATGAGATAAACAGAATGAAACAGCAGAGGGAACCAGAGTCACGCCCGGTTCAGGAACATCCCGTCCTCGAGCCGGTGGGTTTGTTTGTGGAGACTTGCTCTGTGCCGAGGAGTGTGAGACCTGAAGCTCCCGAGCATTCAGGGGTGCCGCGTTGGGGTCAAAATCCTCCTGCGGTGCGTGCTGAAGGATCTACGCGAAATGCCACTACTCGAGCCCCTACTACCATCCATTTAGCCACTTCCGCTCTGCCACCCACGGATCTTCGTCATCAATTGGAACGAAGAAGAGAAAGAAGAACTCTGAAGATCGAAGACGCACCAGAGGTCACCGCTGAAAATAAAGATCCTTGGGAGGCACGATTTGCGGAGCTGAAGGACTAGTTCTTGACGTTGGAGAAAATGCAACAGCAATCGACAGTTCCGGCTACGATCTAGGCGATGAAGGAAGAGACCGAGCCTCCCTTCACTCCAGCCATAATGGCTGAGGTGATGCCGCAAAGGTTTCAAATTCCTCCCGTCATCCAGTATTCAGAATTTGGGGACCCATCCGAACATCTGGAAGCCTACCGATCGTGGATACAAATCCAGACCACAACGGACTCGATGATGTGCAGAGGGTTTTCCATTACCCTTAAAGGGTCCGCTCGGATTTGGTATCGTCAACTCAAACCAAACTCCGTGGGCTCTTTCACGGAGCTAAGTCGATTATTCCTTACGAAGTTCATAAGCAGTAAGAGAAGTCAGAAACCCAACACTCACCTACTCACCATCAAGCAAGCTTCGAAAGAATCGTTGAAAGACTACATCGTCCATTTCAATGAAGAAGCATTGCAGGTCGAAGACTATGATGACAAGATGGCTCTTGCTGCCATTCTCAGCAGACTAAAGTAAGGAAAGTTCTCTTTCTCCATCGGAAAGAGTCTGCCCAAAATGCTGGTAGACTTCATGGCAAAGGCTCAGAAGTACACCAATGCCCAGGAGTTTACTAATGCTCGCAAAGGTACGCAGGGAACTGACTCGACAAACAAAGGGAAGAGGCCTAGGAATGAAGACTCTCAGCCGAGTGGCAAAGGGGCGGACGACCGCGCTTCCCGCGATCGCCGACCGAGCCGTAGGCTAGAAGGAAAATTCTGTTCTTATACTCCCCTTAATACGTCTGTCGAGCAAATTTTGCTGGATATACGAGGGGTCAGGCTACTTAATTGGCCAGTCTGCATGAGGGTTGACACCGAGCATTGAGATAAGTGAAAATTTTACCACTTTTACAGGGATCATGGTCACAACACGAACGATTGCGTGGACGAGATTGAGTCCCTTATCCGCAAGGGACATCTACGTCGATTCACCAAAAAAGAGAAGTCTGTTCGGAGAGAGGAACGACTGCGAGAACAGCCGAACAACCCCCCAGAAGAACCCGCTGAAATTCGTACTATCTTCGGGGGCTTAGCTGGAGGTCGGGATTCAAACAGGGCTCGAAAAGCCCATTCCCGGAGATCCGAGTCGGAACACTATGTTCACCTGACGGAGCGTCCCAGCAAGGAACTCCGAGTCACTCCATGCAGCCTGATTTTTATCGAAGATGATGCACAAGGGATCCAGCATCCGCACGATGATGCGCTCGTGGTCACGATGACCATAGTAAATCACACGGTGTACCACATTCTGGTCGACACCGGGAGTTCGGTCGATGTGATGTACTTCGAAGCGTTCAAAAAGATGAAAATTCCATGGTCATGACTCCGACCTGTGAAGACTCCCCTACATGACTTTGTTGGAGAAAGGGTAATCTCTGAAAGAGTCATTTCCCTCCCAGTAACAGCGGGAGAAGGGCAACATCAACTTACACTCCTAGTGGACTTTTTGATTATCAATGTTCCTTTTGTGCACAACGTCATCCTAGGCCGACCCTCTCTCAACGCAATGAGGGCAGTTATCTCAACTTACCATTTAATGATGAAGTTTCCAACCGAAGGTGGGATCGGCTACCTCCGAGGTGACCAACGTGAGGCCCGAAGGTGCTATGCGATAGCAGTTAAAAAAGGAGCTGCCAAGCAGGAACTTATTGTGGATGCCTTGGATCCCCGCGGACCAACAGGAAGCTCATCAGTTGAAGACCTGAAAAAAGTGTCACTCGATGAATCATATCCAAGCAAAACTGTTCAGCTTGGGTCATCGTTGAATTCCGAGCAGAGGGCCGCACTGTTAGCCTTCCTGAAGCAACATTACGACGTCTTCGCATGGTCACACACAGATATACCAGGGATTTCTCCTGATGTGTTGGTTCATAGATTAAATGTGGACCCAAATCATAGGCCAGTGAAACAAAAGAGAAGGTCGTTCGATGCCGAACGATATGAAGCCATTGCCGAGGAGGTCTCTGTCCTGCTCGACGCAGATTTCATATAAGAAGTGTATTACCCTGACTAGATAGTGAATGTCATGCTCATCAGGAAATCCAACGGGAAGTGGGGGGTCTGCGTAGATTACTCAGATCTGAATAAGGCATGCCCCAAAGATAACTTTTCGTTACCTCAGATCGATCAACTGGTGGATAGCACGGCCGGACATGAGATACTCTCATTTCTGGACCCCTACTCCAGGTATAACTAGATTGCTATGTATCCCCTAGATAGGCAGAAGACTACCTTTATCATGGACAGAGGGCTCTACTGTTACCGGATCATGCCATTTGGCCTAAAAAATGCTGGGGTAACATATTAGACTCTGGTAAATTAGATGTTCGCCAGACAGATTGGGCGCACCATGGAAGTGTACATTGACGACATGCTAGTGAAAAGTTTCAGGGCCTCCGACCACCTTGCCGACTTCCGAGAAACTTCGACGTCCTCCGAGAATACCAAATGAAGCTGAACCCCACTAAGTATGCATTTGGAGTTGAATCATGTAAGTTTTTTAATTTTCAAGTTAGTCAGCGAGGTATTGAGGCCAACCCGGATAAGATCAAGGCTCTCCTCGATATGAACTCACCTCGAACCATTAAGGAGATACAGTGTCTCATGGGAAAGTTGCAGCGCTTGGTCGATTCATATCCAGGGCTACAGACAAATTACTTCCCTTCTTTCAGCAGCTGAAGGGTCACAAGAGGGCAGAGTGGACACCGGAATGTGAGCAAGCCTTCCAACAGTTGAAACAGTACTTGGGTTTGCCGCCTCTCTTATCTAAGCCTGAAGAAGGGGAGCCCTTGTACCTCTACGTAGCAGTTTCAACTTCAGCTATCAGCTCGGCCCTGATCAGAGAAGTCGGAAGTAAGCAATACCCCGTATACTATGTGAGCAAAGCCATGGTACCAGCAGAGACAAGATACCAATCCTTGAAAAAACAGGCGCTCTGCCTTGTCATCTTGGCTAGAAGATTACGGCCGTACTTCCAAGCACATCCCATAGTCGTGCTGACTGACTCACCTCTGAGGCAAGTCCTCTAGAGACTGGAGGTCTCGGGTCGGATGACCAAATGGTCGATTGAGCTCAGAGAGTTTGATATTCAATTCCGCCCTAGGACAACAATCAAGGGTCAAGCTGTAGCTGACTTCATCCCCGAGTTCACAACTTTGAGTGAGGAGCAAATCAGTAAGGAAGTCGAGATGACACCGCCCGTCCCGTTGAGCGATCAAGAAGCAGTGTCGGATCCGGGATGGGTCTTTTATGTTGATGGGTCATCCAATGTTAAAGGAACAGGAGCCGGTGTCGTCCTGGTTGCACCGGATTCAACGACAATCCAATACGCAATTAGACTTGGGTTTAAAGCTTCTAACAATGAGGCTGAATATGAAGCGCTGTTAGCTGGACTCAGGCTGACGGTGAGCCTGAGAGTTCAGACTCTACAAGTTCGTTGTGATTCGCAGCTGGTAGTGAATCACATCTCTTCGGAGTATGAAGCCAAAGAAGTCAGAATGATCGCCTACCTCGAAGAGGCGAGGAAACTGATCGAGAAGGTCTGGAGTTGTACCATTTGGTAGATCCCTAGAGCCGAGAACTCATGGGTCGATGTCTTAGCAAGGCTCGCCTCAGCCTCTGAAGGAAAGATTGCGCGTTTTGTCCCCGTCGAATTCATTGAGCATCCAAGCATCGGCTAGTCGGAGAAGGTCAATCCTGTTCAGTCCATTCCAAGTTAGATGGACCCGATTTTTAACTATCTATCGTCCGGCGAAATCCCCACGGACAAGCTAGAGGCGAGGCGACTGAGGGTCAGAGTGGCCCGGTACGTCATATTGGACAGAGTGTTATATAGGAATGGGCATTCCCAGCCTTACCTTAGATGCCTCTGATCAGATGAGGCCGACTACGTGATTCGGAAGATTCACGAGGGAATCTGCGGAAACCACTCTAGTAGTCGAGCCCTAGCCATGAAGATACTTCGTCAAGGGTATTTCTGGCCGACTCTTAAACAGGACTCGAAGAATTTTATCTGAAAGTGTGATAAATGTCAACGTTTTGCAGCCATGCCGAGGCAACTAGCAGAAGAGATGACTCCCTTGATCGGGTCGTAGCCGTTCGCCCAATGGAGGATCGACATCATTAGTCCTTTGCCTACAGGGAAGGAACAAGTCAAGTTTGCCATAGTTGCGGTCGACTATTTCACCAAGTGGGCCGAGGCCGAGCCTATTGCAAAGATCACCGAGCAGAAAGTGATCGATTTCGTATGAAAAAATATCGTCCGCCGGTTCAGAATCCCACAAACCATCGTAATCGATAACGGCCGGCAATTCGATAATGACAAGTTCCGTGGTATGTGTCAGGGGCTTGTCATTATAAATGCTTATTCATCGCCTCGGCACCCGCAGTCAAATGGACAGGTGGAAGCGGTTAACAAGATCATCAAGCATCATTTCAAGACCAAGTTGGAAAAGGCAAAGGGCAACTGGGCCGAGGAGCTCCCTTTCATCCTCTGGGCTTATAGGACCACAGCCCAGACCTCAACGGGTGAAACCCCATTTTCATTATCCTACGGCTAGGAGGCAATGGTGCCAGTAGAAATCGGACTCCATACGGCATGAGTGAGAAACTTCGAAGAGAATCAAAACTCCAAGCAGATCGTCGCTAATCTAGATTTACTCGAGGAAGTCAAAGATGTTTCCAAGCTCCGAGTAGCGGCTCGACATTAACAAGTAGTGCGGTTCTACAATTCGAAGGTCAAGGTCAGGCGTTTTCGACCTGGGGACTTAGTCCTCCGTCCTGTCTTCCAGAACACAGTCGAACCAGAAGCAAGAACACTCGGATCCAACTAGGAAGGCCCGTATCGTGTGGTCAGATCTGCCAAACCTGGCTCGTATCACTTGAAAACCTCGAAGGTCGTCAACTCCCCCATCCTTGAAACGTTAAGTACCTGAAGATCTACTATCCATGAGGAACTAGCCTTTAAGGCTTATAATAAAGTGTACGCCTCCGAACGACTAGATTTAAGGTTTTTAATAAAAGTTCCAATTCTTCTTCACGAATGTCTACTCAATTACCTTATAGATACGAGCATGAACTTAATGGTCCGATCCCTTTGAGAAGAGGTCGGAACCTAATCCTACAAAGGTTCAACGAGGCATTCCCTTAAAGAGAGAGAAAGCCCAATAATGACCTGACTCTTCAATGGAGAACTCGGCTCATCATACGATAATGAAAGGTCCTCGCCAGACAAGCGACGAGCCGAGTACCCTAAAAGATCGAACTCAACTAAGACTTGAGCCGAGGGGGCTCGGGGAGCCAAATAAACGATAATGGAAGGACCAGATTCGTAAAGAAGTCGGCTCGACAACATTTTAAAACAAGCCAACACAATGATAAACCCTTGAATTCCAAAGAAATGTTTCTCATTCAATAAATCTCCCTCGGAGGGGTAAAAAATACATAAACAGTTTTACAAAAAAAGAGAAGAAAAATAAAAAGGTCTTCACACGGGAGGAGACGCTTGGGCATCTGGGGCTTGATCCAAGCGGGCGACTTTGGCAGGGGCGTCTTCAGGGTCCTCAGGAAGAAGAGGATCAAGATTGAGGTCTGGGTATAAAACCAGGACTGTCTCGATGCAAGCATCGAAACCGCGGTTGTAAAACGTCGCAGCTTCGGCATCCCTCTGCTTGAAGGTCTTGAAATCTTCAATCGCGGCAGCAACAACCGCCGCCAGGGAGACCTTGTCCTTGGCCAGCTGAGTCTTCACAGCCTGAGCGATGGCACGAGTTCGCTCTTCAGCTGCCTCAGCCTTAGTGCGTTCTAAGGCCTCACCAACCGGGTGGTATTCACAGCCAAGGAAGTCCGCGTGAGCTCTGGCGCGGATCAGCTCGGCGATCGCTGCATCGCTGCTGGCTTTAAAGTTATCTGCCCTCTCCTGTAGCTGCAATTCTCTGGCCTCTAAGTCGACCACAGCCCCTTGCAGCCGACTCTTTCTGACCCTCTCGTTCGAAAGCTGTTGGCACAGCTCACCCTGCTCGGACTTCAAGAGGTCGGACTCATCCTGTAAGGCCGCCATCTCAGCCTTAAGGGCCTCAAGCTCAATTTCCCTCCTCTGATGCTCCCACGCACTCTCCCGAATCGAAAGAAATTTCGAGACAACCTGAATAGAAAATGAGACTCAATGTCTAAGAAAATATATACACTAACAATATGAAGGAAAGAGAGGATCCTCTCGGAGACCTACCATATAGCATATGGCAGCTAAGTTGTTCAGAAAGGAGCCGTCTGACTTGTAGAGGTTTCGAGCTATGTCCTCCTAAGGGGCATGCTTGGTGGCCCACGAAACCAAGCAGGCTATATGGTAGCACGGCTCGAACCTCACACTGCTCGTCCCCACCTGGGGCGAGGCCACTGCCTCCTCAGCCCCTACCCTACTACTGGCAGAGTTCTGACCCTATGCGCGGACATCTCTCCCGACCTCGGGGAGGGGGGGAAAGCATGTTGTCGGCCATTCTAATGGCCTCCTCCCATTCAGAGGAAGAAGGGAAGCAATGGGGGGCTCGACCGCTGTGACAGGAGCCTCTACGGTAGGGAGAACGACGGTGGAAGGGTCAGAGATTGGAATGGCTGGGGCATGAGAAGGAACAGAGCTCAGAACGACTGGGGTGCCGGCCACGGTCGTTCGGACAAGCATCGGGGGAGGAGCTACCACTGGGCTCCTGGTCGGATAGGACAACACTGGAAGTGGAGCCGCTGGAGGAGCCATAATCGCACTGGGGTGTACCGGGGTCGGCGCTGCACCCGACGCCTGTGGGTGAGCAAGCACCGCAAGAGTAGAGCCGGCGAGCCTTGGAGCGGGGGCTGCCGAGATAGGCGCCGCAGAAGATTTCCCCTCACGAGGAGGAGCCTGATTCCTCTGGGTGATCTTCATCTGGGGGGTTTTCTTTAACAACTCCACCACTGTCGGAGCCACCTTCCTCTTCTGAGCACCATACGCCTCGGCCATGCCTGCGAGAGAGATGACAGTGTCAGTGACTAAGTAACCGAAACTGGGCTCGTTAAAAATATTGCGACAACTTACTGAAAGACGTGGGCAAGGGCTGTGACTTGCAAAGCCCAGACCAATGAAGATTATCCATAATTATCAGGTCCATTCAGGAATGATGTCCCTTCGATCGTGCCCTAGCCTTCGCGATGCGGTTCTTCTAAGCCTGGTCAGGGAATGACAGTCCCTTCGAGGAAGCTGCAAAAGAAAATGGAGAGCTTTACTTCAATTGAAATAAATGAAAACAAAGGCAGCAATACGGATACTGGGTAAAGTCTAACCTGGTTTTGTGAAGTGGGTCGGAACCCGTGGTGTCAAGGTTTCGAGCTCCACCACCGGTGCCTCCCATTCGCCTACCGTCCAGAACCATTTATTTTTTTAGTCTTTATTGGAGGACAACAGGTTCATGTTTCGACAAAGAAACAAATGTATTTTGATTTGGGAGATTGTCTTATTCAAACATAACAGTGAAAGAATACTAGAAACATTCATCTCATTTTTTTTGATACTGAGTTCTTTTACATCCTCTTTACATCCCTTGATTCTAAGATAGATCATTTGGAAATAAATGACTTGTGCAATATTCATTTCGACAGCCTTCCGATGCTATTTTGATCATCTCCTAGGACTTAGGAGGAATGCTGATCTGATCAACTAATCTTCAGGGGAACGGAGATTTCGATAGCATAACGACGCCTATTTCAGTCATCCCCTAATACTTAGGGGGAAATGTCGATCCGATCGACTGCTCTTTCTTCTGAACTTGCTGATAGGAGGAAGGCCTGAAGAAGAAAATCCTGGCACAGAGATTCCGGCAGCATAAAGGTGCTTTAGTGTCACAGACTGCAGGGCAGTCTGGTTGTGTGGGTCCGCACAACTGATATCGGTTGCGCGGTCCCACGCAACTTTCAGGAGGCTGCGCTCCTACCTTCGGTCTTCTGCTCCGCTCCGCTCCTCTTGAAATTCTTCAAATCTCTCTTAACGAAGGGAGGGGGTATTTATAGACACTCGCACGTGTAAAAATCCTAATCTTATATGTGAGACTATTTTTCAGTGCTTTAGATCACCTTGCAATAGACCATCTCTGCGGCACAATTTGAGGCCCCGCTCAACTGAAATTCCTGTTGCGCGAACCTGTTCAAGGGATATTGGTTGCGCGATCCTGTGCAACTGACATCTGTTGCGCGGTCCTGCGCAATTAATCTCAAAAGGCACTTCTCTTCTTTCTTTTATTCTTCTCTCTTGTATCTTGCTTTCCAATCTTCTTCTGCTTCAATCCTTTCATCTTCAACAGATACCCCTGGAGTTGGAACTTTACCAAAATACCTAAACTACCCCTGGAGAATATCAACACCATGAGATTCTCTGACCACTACAATGAGATATTTTTTTGTGCCTCAACAGATGCCCCCTCGATCCTTCTTTGATTGATTCTTGAAATCAAATGGAGGATCGATCTTCCTCCGCTCGAAGAACTTGAATGAACTGCAACTGAAGGATGACCCGATGATTATGCTTGCACGGGAGACTGGAAAGCTTGCGTTCAAATGGAAGACTTGGTCAATCGTGCTTTAACCGGAGACTTGAATGCTCACATTCAAACTGAAGATTTAACTGATCGAGCTCGGAGGGAGGATTTGAGTGATTGTGCTCGAACGAAAAACTTGAATGATTGCGTCTGACTGGAAGACTGGAATGATTGCACTCGAACGGAAAACCGGAATGCCCCCAACCAGTAGTGTCGAGCGAATATTGCACTAGACAGGATGAAATTCTCTTTTCATCGAAACTTGTCTCGTAACAGCTGTGGTGACTTCATCCTTGAGAAACTTGAACAGAGAATTGTTCCTGACCATCAAAACTTGTCATCACAATAGTTGTGGCGACTTCTTCTCTAAGCAACTTAATCAAAGAATCGTTCTTTAATGATGCTCTTGTTGCGATAATCTTCTCGATCAACTCCAGCGATTCTTTCTTTGAACTCCGTGGCTAAGAAATTGTTCTTTGATGCTGCTCTTACCGCAACAATATTTTTCAACTGTCTCCTTTATTTATAATCTGCATAATTCAAGTTTTCAAATGATAATCTTTCCTGCCAAATTAATCATAATTAGTATCTCAATTTATAATTTTCTAACTTAGCTTTATGAAGCATTGATAATTTTGAAATAGAATGAGAGTTTCTTCTCTTTTTAGGCTGATTGTGGTATTCGCAATATGATTTAAGCAATCTTTTGCACTTGTTATTGTGCTTCGCATTGTATCCTTTTACATTCTTTAAGATTTTATCTTTAGCTCCAAAGGTTCAATTGCTAGGTCTTTTTGTTGAATCGTCTCGAGTTTGCGCTCCTTAGCATTTCTTCATAAACTTTTCCTTTGGTCTTTGCTGATTCAGAATAGCGAGAAGCTATGAATCAGCATATGAATTCCTTTGCCATACATAAGAGATTATCTGAAAGACCAAGGCATAGATTAAATCCTGCCCCCTTTCCAGATCAGCTTTGCATAAAGATTTCTTTAGAAGATAACATTTTCGAAATAAAGCCTTTTGCTACTCCTGAAGAATGGATAATCTTTATTACTCTTTTCATGACTCCAAAGAATATATCAGAGTCCTCATACTGTCCGATAGAGAATGATAATTCTTCACTAATTTATTCTCTGCTCCCCTTTTGAGAACCTAATAATATGTCTTTATTCATTAAGAAGGCGAGATATGAAAAGACCTCACAGCTCTTGTCAATATATTAAGTGACCTTGGAGACTTGAGCTTTTGAGTAGATAATTGCCAATATCTTGAAGGCATTTACTGTTGATGTAATCTGAACCTGATTCAAGAGAAATGCATTTTTGCATATTTGTTTAATCACCATTTAAGATTCTCATCAGGCAATTTGCATTATTTAAGCATATCTATCTGCAGCATTTTGAATGCTACACTTAATTTATGCTTTTAAGCAGTGGAGAAAATGTACTTTTGACTGGCCATAACTTGACTGGACACGATCTGACTTGACTGAACTGGACTTGACACCACTAAACTGACGTTATACACTTTAAAGCGCTTGAGTATTTGGAGTGCACTCAATGGGATTTACGCACAGGGATGGCCACAGTAACTCTCTAGAGTTCACGGGGCTTTGTCAAGTTACCTTTGACCAAATCTAAGGCCGCCAGTCCGTCAATGAGTAGGTTTAAGCCCTTCCTCACGAGTTACTACCAGAAATAAGCCCTAGATCTGAATTTCGATAGGTACCAAATCTGATGCCGCCAGTCCGTCAATGAGTAAGTTTAAGCCCTTCCTCACGAGTTACTACCAGAAACAAGCCCAAGATTTGGAGAGTCATCCTGCTTCGGAGACTCACTTTTTCTTCGTCTGCAAGGTCAGACCCATTCACAGGAGGACATTATCCTCCATACCCCGTGACGTTGTCGGAAGCTATACAGACGGCATGGGGGTTACGCTGACTAGCCATTGGAGGACTTTTGGCCCTTAGGCTTTTGGTCAAATTTTGGCCCTTAGGCCTTTGGTCATTGGCTCCATCAGCTGCCCGCACGGGTAAGCGTACGATGGCCTTCACGGGCTTTTTTAGGGCCACTGGCTTCTCACCGCTGCCCGAATGGCGATCTTGATAGGTCTTATGTGAAGCTGGCCATTGGCTTGACTTAGGCGGCCTTTTTACGATCATGGTCTCAGGCGTAGTTGGCCGTATAGGCTTGGCTAGGCTACCTTTTTATGATCATAGGTCTGATGCGTAGTTGGTCGTATAGGCTTGGCTAGGCTGCCTTTTTACGATCAGTAACCATCGTTATCATCAACTTTATATGTGGTTGACTATATAGTTTATTCCAGTGTCAAAAGATGGTAAATCAATAATTGATATTTCGCTGTTGCTGATAATGTTATGAGAACTTTCGTATCATGTTTAAAATAGTGTATCAGCTTGGCGATGATAGTAATTTCGATAAGTGATTGATAGCGACAGCGATAGTTGCTAATTTTGGCGATTGGCGCTTTTTCATTTGGCGATTTGCGCTTTTTTTTTTTCATTCGGCGATTGGCACTTTTTCATTCGGCGATTGACATTGGTACTTCTCATTTGGTGATGACTTAATTATGCTTGAAAGCCTACTTTGCTTTGACAATGTCTTGATACTTGAAAGCCTGCACTTTATTCATATACACTAAAGAAATACATTTTATGATGAGAAACTTATTTCATAATTTTTACTTACCTGTCTTGCCCCGTTTTGATTTTAGAAGTATCGTACCGATATCTTTTGAAATCAAAATAGTGGTCATCTCCTGAATTGGCAGGTATTGCAATGCATATCTGCAACGAATGTGCTTTTTATCATGGCTTTACATCCTTTGCCTCACTTGTTTCTTTTCATTTGAGTATTTGGGCTATGATAGCTCGATCTTGTCATTACCGATAGCTCACCATATGAAGCATGTTATCGTCTTTTAACGCAGATGCCCCCAGAATTTTCTTTATCGAGCTTCTGTGATTCTTATTTGTATTCTCTTTCTGTCAGGCTCTTTCATCGCAATTTCTCCTTTATCGACCATCTTTTGTAGCTTTCTCCTGAGGGAATTACAATTTTTTGTATGATGTCCAACTTTACGGTGATAATGACAATAATCTTTTTCTCTTGTATTTTCAACCTCTTTAAGGCGTCTTAGTCGAGGTAATTCAATATGCTTCATAGCCAACAATTGATTCAACATAGGAAGTATGTCCTTTCTTGCAAACGAATATTTCATATGATCTTTATTTTGCCTGGACCTTTTATATGTCATTATAACTGCATGACCATTTCTATCTTCTTTATCGCTGTCTTTTTCCACATTTTGATAATCTTCTTTAATTTCTTCCTTTCAAGTTATGTGGGCTGATTTTGACTGAGAAGCAGACACTCTTTCCATCATCTTTTCAAGAGCATAAGTCTTCATAGCGAGATTACGATAGGTTTTCCAATCTTTGCTAACCAGGTGGCATGCTAGTCCCGGTCTCATACCTTCTACACATAGTTTTACTTGTTCTGATTCCGGCAGAGAATGTTGACATGATGCCGCCCAGTTCTTCCATCGATTGATGTATTTTTCAACTGATTCATTTTCTTCTTGGCGAATGGAAGCTACTCCAAAATTGAATTTTTCAGAGGATAATTCATCAAATGGTGAATTATAACAAGAGTTTCTAAGTGAATCTATTGTTGCCGGCCATTCCCTCATTGCAACAGCCTTCCCTTTATCTTTCCAGTTCTTTGTCGGACCCCTCGCAGATGTCATGTTTACAATAACTTTCTTGTCTCGCTTCTCCTTCCTGTTTATCATTATTTCACCTTGTTTTATCATTCGCTTTAGTATATTTTTTAGTGTGAAACAATCTTCTGTACGATGTCTTAAACAGCGATGGTAATGACAATATCTTTCATCTTTAATCATTTCAGCTTCTTATGGATATCTCGGCGAAGGTAAGCTGATAATTCCAGCAGCAAACAATTGTTCCATCATTGGCAACATATCTTCTTTATCAAATGCACATTCCCTATAGGAGTTACATGGTCGCGATCGTTTATCGTTTACTTAATTCTTATACCGATCTGAATCTGCTTTTCTCTTCATCTCTCGTTCATTGTAGAAAATATTCTTTTTCTTTCCTTAATGAATAGTATTTACCATCAACCTATTCGGTCCTCTTCTTTCTGTCTTGATTTGAAAGGCTGACATTTTCTCGGTCACTAATTCCAACCTGTGCGCTTTTGTTGCAAGATCTCGGAAAGTCCTTATATTAGCACTTTGAGTCCAAAAGCAATTCTCGACTCCATAGAATTCAAACACATGTTCACTTGCTCTATCTCCTCTGGTAATTGTTTAGATGAAGCTCTCAAGGTCTTCCACCTATTAATGAATCTCTTCACGGGCTCGTTTTCACACTGTTTGTAATACCCCGGATTTTTTGCCAACCTGGGGTTAGGCGTCCTTAGGCGATGGGTCAACCATAACACCTTGGTAACCTCTCAGAACCCAATTCTAGAGCCAAAGAAATCACTTAAGATTAATTCCTTTAGAAATTAAGCGTAAGTTAGCTAGCGCTACGCTAAAGTAGCTGTGAAATTGTCCCTAAACACTTTAAATACGTTCTGCAAGACCCAAAACTTGTAGAATCAATGACGCTATAATACCCTGAAATCTAGGATCAAACTCTAAACCCATTTGCCCTCAGGAACCCTTTGAAACTCCATATTGGATTTATACCGCACGTCGAAAGTCCGATATCCACAATCTTAGACCGTTATGACCGCTTAGCTGGACTTGACAATCGTTTCGAAAATCAAGCCCAACCGACGTTCAAAGGCTATTTCATTGAGCCTGGAGTGAAGAGAGTGAGAAATGAGTTAAGATTTGAAATTTTAATTCAAATCTGGCACGGGTCTTTGCGCATTATTATTAAGCGTTCTAACCGTCAGAATTCAGCCAAATTTCACCCTCGGGTCAGGAAAAATTTCTCTTTCATATTATGAGACTTGTAGACCTGATTAAGGCACGATGACCGCTGAACTGAAACTGGACCTCCATGTGCGATCTGAGAACTCTGCTGGTCTGAAAACTTGATGTGTGCTAGATCCAGTAACCATGAGCTTAAGTCCGACCGCGTTCGGCCAGGGGACCTCTCGAAACGCTCTTTTAAATCGGAACAGTCCCGATTTGGCTATAACTTAAGTATACTTTATTCCCAAGTCTATTTAGGTTAGTTTTAAACCTATATAAGGGATTTAAACCCTCTCATATCTCTCCCATCTGAATTTGCTTGAAACCTTAGATTGAGAGAGAGAGAAAGTGAGAGATTTTGAGAGAAGTGGGAGAGATTTTCTTGCCACTTGCTATAGCTATTGCACGTATTGAAGCACCGCACTCCAATCACTTTTTCGGTGATTTCAACGCACTCCCAGGTAAGAAAACCCTAACCTATCGCTGTTTTAGGGATTCCTTTGATTCAATAGCGAAGTAGCTTATATATCTTGTGCATTAGGTCACCTTTACGCCGGTGACGAAGCGTATACATCCTATTCAAACTGATACGCGTTTAGGACAAAAGGTGCGGATTTTATACGCTTTGATTGACTGATTTCAAAGCTTTCAATGTCGTTTAATAGTAGATTATCGACGAGCACGCCGTTTGACATGTACAACACGCTGTCCATTTTCCATTTCGCATACGTACAGTGAATATGAGATTTAGGTCATTTTAGTCATTTGTAGGAAATACAGTATACGTCCGTATTTTGCTGAAATGATTGCCATGGCTATTTGTCATGTTATGATATTAGAAATGCGTGTATGATCCGTTTGGTAAAGAGATTCGCCCTAATGCGCACTTTGGGTCGATATATGCTATGTAGACTAAAGTGTGTAGACTAAGTGTTTGTATAAATATTTGTATAAGTATGTATTGAGTAAATGGTGTTGTGAAGTAGTTTTGAGATTGTATTCTCAATTAACATACTGATGTATATGATTTCCACCATGTTGGCTATATGAATTGATTTCATTACATATATGGAATGCATGTGTTGATTGATTTGCTTACGTTGTGCGTTATAACATGTGTCAACATGCTTGTATTGTTTATATTCATTCCTGATACTCACATATGCTTACTGATGTTGATATAGAAATGCTTGGGGCTATGACCTAGTTCAGGAAGTCAGTAATGGATCGAATTCGTGGTTAGCTTCTATTTACCACGAAGGACGCATTGATGAACGCGAGTCATGTTTTGGGCAAGAGGCAGTGGTTAGGCCATATGAAGTGGTTTATGCACTTCATGTCGCTTAGCTTGAGATGCGCTCGTACTAGTCGAGCCCGTCAAGTAACCCGACTGGCCATTGTATGTTCACCTTGCATGAGTCATAACTGCTTGAACCTAGAGTACTGAACTTACCATTGAAAAATCTGTTAACCATGATACCTTGATCCATAAAAACTCATGATCCAAGCATGGTGGTATGGGACACCGTGGTCGAGCTGTCGGCCTACGCTGGGGCCACAAATCTCTCCGTAGTGACCAGTGAGCAACCCAGACTCGTGAGCAAATTATGATGGTATGAGACACTATATTCTTGCTGTCGGCCTACACTGATCAGGTGACGAGCCCTTTGTAGTAACCTCGAGCGTATTCTGAGTCTGCGGGAGGTGACGACCCTTCCGTAGCGACAAGAGTACATTAGGCCTGTATTGATAAGGTGATGAGAGAGCGGTGCAATGAGTGCGAGCAACAGCCCTGGCAGCCCTTGCAGCGACCTACAAATATAATGTCGTATGAGATTACTAGGAGTGACGACCCTAGACAGGATCTGTGTTGGGATTGATATAAGGAAGGTACCCTAGTTTCTGAATCTGGCTGTATGAAAAGGACTAATAACTACTCAGTAATCATTATCCATATTGCATTGCATGTGCCTGGAAGATGTGGAGCACTGAGGAACGTAAGCAGGCCGCGGACGTAAGATGGTGTCGTATGAGGGAGTATGTCAGTGAGGGCATCCATCATGTCATTTCATGCTTGCATTAACAACAGTATCTAGGAATGTTTGATTGTTTGCTTTACTATTATCACGTGATTGATTTGATAACATGCTAATCTTTGCTTTATGATTCCACTGAGTTGATTACTCATTTCCACGTTACGGGATGGTGTTTCGGACACCCACCAATCCCTATTTTAGTTTCAGATGATGGTGCTGCTTGTGAAGCGGAGCCGGACTTGATGATGAGGAGGAGGATCCCTCCTTTATGCGTGTTCTGATCGACGGGATTACAGGGAGGTTGATTAGACACCTTGACACTTGTCATTTTATATTTTTAGAGCACTCATGTGTATTCTTTTCTTTCCATTTTTGGAGTATACATGTATTTAATTAACCTGGTAACATGTTCACACTCTGGAGATTTACAATTAATTATATATTTTATGTATTAATCACAGTCTTTCGCTTGCTAATTTAACCGTCTCTGGAATATGATATGCTGTTTTGGCTTAGTCTCAATCTTGTTTAATGTCATTCTACAGACAACATGCATTTATCATTATCTATGTTACATAAGTAACGTTCTGCAACTCGAGAGTTGGGTTTCTACCCGACCACCGATTTTCGGGATGTTACACTGTTTGACAGAGGCTAACTCTACAATACTAACGTCACGTTCTGATGAGAAGAAATTTGATACAAATGTGTCTTGCATTTGTTCCTAAGTTCTTATTGACTCAGGTGTCAAACCAAAGTACCATCGAAATGCTTTGCCTGTTAAAGAAGATCCAAATAACCGTAAGCAATATTGAGGAATACTAGAGAGATCCCCCATAGTGGTGATAAAGCGTACGAGATGTTCTTCTGGAGACCCATCTCCTTTAAACTTCTGAAAATTTGGCTGCTTGAAGTTGGCCGAAAATGGAACATCTTCTACCCTTCTTGGATACGGTATTTTATATCGGGACTTCCCAGTGTGTTCACGCTTTCTTTCCATCCTGACAGTTTCTTCCACCACCTGTCTTACCTCGTCTTGTGTCACGTTTCTTACCGCCGGCATGGACACCAATAATCCTGCCCCTTGCGGTTGAAGGCCTCCAGGCTGGTTTTCTTGTTCATTCATTGTGTTCTGAGGGACTGCTATCCGGGCTACATTATGCATGAGGGTCACTAAGGCTTCCCTGAGGTTTCTGCATTCTTCCATCAATGCATTTTGGGATTTTGCCATCTCATTGATGCGACCCTCTGTAGTTGCTCCACGTTTTTGGTTCGTCCCTGCCGTATGTGCTGTAACTTCTCCACTCTTCGATGAAGCAGTTATTGAAGGAGAGCAAGAGTACGCTGATGTAATAGGGCTTTCAGAGAAGGGAGAGGACAAAGTTTCATTGGGCCTTTTCGTGTCCCTTGCGACATCAATTGATTGAGATGACGCCGATACTGGAGAATCTTTCTGGGATGGCGTTAGCGATCTGATTACTAATGTTTTTCTCTTTTGTTCTCTTGTTCGTTCAACCATTGAAGTATTTAAAGCCGGGAAGTCATGTGCTGTCAACCGAGAAACTGTTTGTGCAGGATAAATCACCGGAGGAGCAAGCTCAGGATTTCTTTTGACTGTGCTTTGTGTTATAGGCCCTCTGATTCTTGGTGGAGGCTGATTTATTCCAGAATTCCTGACGTTTCGTGTTCTTGCTTTATGAGGGGTTATGACGGCCCAGTCTGCATTGTCTTCTGATGACCGGGGCAAAGTAAAAATGACCCCAACTGTTGCTTGAACCATGCCAGTACTCACATGACTTGGTGCGGTTTCTATCACGAATCCCGTCAAGACGAATCGGAAGTTTACTTTCCTTACGGGCGTCGCCATGAGTAATAGGTCGTAATCAGATTTTAAAACCTTCTGTCATGAAACATAATCATAATTAGTAATTAAATCATTAGGGTAATCTATCTTAGAGATGAAGGGGAGGACCTCCCACTGAGAGTCGCCATTTTGGCGTCCATAGGACGCCAAACCGTGACGAATGTTCGTAACAACTTTACTGTTAATATTTAAATAAGACAATAAAATCAGTCCCCAACAGAGTCGCCATTTTGTTTCGACAAAGAAACAAATGTATTTTGATTTGAGAGATTGTCTTATTCAAACATAAAAGTGAAAGAATACTAGAAACATTCATCTCATTTTTATTGATACTGAGTTCCTTTACATCCTCTTTACATCCCTTGATTCTAAGATAGATCATTTGAAAATAAATGACTTGTGCAATATTCATTTCGTTAGCCTTCCGGCGCTATTTTGATCATCTCCTAGGACTTAGGAATAATGCTGATCTGATCGACTAATCTTCACGGGAACGGAGATTTCGGCAGCATAACGACGCCTGTTTCAGTCATCCCCTAATACTTAGGGGGAAATGTCGAGCCGATCGACTGCTCTTTCTTCTGGACTTGCTGATAGGAGGAAGGCCTGAAGAAGAAAAGCCTGGCATAGAGATTCCGGCAGCATAACGGTGCTTTAGTGTCACAGACTACAGGGCAGTCTGATTGTGCGGGTCTGCGCAACTGATATCGGTTGCGCGGTCCCGTACAACTTTCAGGAGGCTGCGCTCCTACCTTCGGTCTTCTGCTCCGCTCTGCTCCACTTGAAATTCTTCAAATCTCTCTTAATGAAGGAAGGGAGGGGGTATTTATAGACCCTCGCACGTGTGAAAATCCTGATCTTAGATGTGGGACTATTTTTCAGTGCTTAGATCACCTTGCAATAGACCATCTCTGCGGCACAATTCGAGGCCCCGCGCAACTGAAATTCCCATTGCGTGAACCTGCGCAAGGGATATTGGTTGCGCGGTTCTGCTCAACTGACATCTGTTGCGCGGTCCTGCGCAATCAATCTCAAAAGGCACTTCTCTTATTTCTTTTATTCTTCTCTCTTGTATCTTACTTTCCAACTTCTTCTGCTTCAATCCTTTCATCTTCAACAAATACCCCTGGAGCTGGAACTTTACCAAAATACCTAAACTACCCTTGAAGAAGATCAGCACCATGAGATTCTCTGACCACTGCAATGAAATATTTTTTTGTGCCTCAACAGTTCATCACCAGCCCCGACCCCTTGCTGCCTCGGGTGCGAAGTAGTATCATGGGTCGTTGCTGTCGTGCTTGACTAGGTACAGACTCATCAGCTATTCCGGGGTGAGCTCAGGGTTCCCGACTTGTCGCCAGATGATGAAGGCGGAGATTAGCACTCTCCAGGCGTTGAGAGCGAATTGCCCAGGAGCCAGCCCGAGGTAAGCCGCAACCTTCCAGATGAAGGGGTGAAGTGGGAGCCAAAGCCCGCACTGCAACGAGCAGAGGAAGATTGTGACTTCCTCCTCGGTAGCACCAGCCACGTCCATAGGCCTAGGGGCCCTTATCTGGACGGCGCTCAGAATTTGAAACTCCGAGCGGATCCAGTCTATCTGGGATTCCGACAAAACGGAGCCTCCCGGGACTACTTCCGCCATGCGTCCACTCGCGGGCGTTTCGGTGGCCTTAGCAGTGCTGACTTGGCGAGCTTGGGTGGTGTTGAGGGTCAAATATTGCATATCAGACCCCATTTATTTCCTGGATTTACGAGCATGATACTGTTTAATGGCCGATTTTATCGTGTTTATGTTGTAAGGTGATTTTACGAGCATGAGCTGCAAAAAGGTATTAAAAGCATGGATTTAACGCTCAAGATTCACCAGAGCAAGGGACGGACCCCAGGGGACTGAGATCGACGGAATTACACGCCAGAAATCCATAAAAATGGAGGAACTAAAACTCAAGTGGCTTGAAGGACGTCCAAAATGCAAGATCACAGGGTTCCCGCCATCCGATTATCCTGAAACTTCATATATGGGATGAGGGCCATAAATTAACCGTACACGTAAAATTTCAGCCATTGGATCACTATGAAAGTGCCTCAACCGACAGATCAGCACATAAACCGTTGATTCTGGGCCCACCTGATATCTGGAACTGCCTCAAAATTGTTCTTGACGGTTGAAATAACATGAGAAAAAGGATGAACGGTGCAAATTTTACAAAAATATTACAGTTGGTCCCACAAGTGTACGTGTGGATACACATTATATAAAGTGGCGATGAGCACCAAACCGGTCAGCAGCGCTGACCAGCGCCTGCACGACTACTGACTCGCGTTCTCATGTAAAATGGGAAGTTGCCGTTTTCAGCAACTGCATAACCGACCGACGGTCGGTTTTACGAACGGTTGTGGACCCCACCCATGATATGTATGGATAATCCAAGCCGTCCACCGTGTAGACAGCCGCGAGCACTATAAAACCATGTTTACACTTTTCATCCACGCAAGCACATGTGTGAGATATAGGGGCCATAAAAGGGTTGCTCTGTAGCGTTCAAATCTGGTCTTTTAGTGATTTCTTCTCTGTGACACGCCAATGGACATTCAAAACCACCCATTCTTGACTGAAATTTCGTTCTGAATCCAATGGAAGGGGTAAATTTTTCATAAAATGCTTCTGTGGGGCCCACCGATCACAACAGCGAAATGGTGTGAAAGGTTTCGCACATCCGTGAAAACCGACCTTTTCAGGCGGTTGTGGCCCACCATCTTTGATCATATGACAGATCTAAACCGTCAATCATGTAGAGGACCCAAGAAAGTCCTAAGGGGTGGTATTTCTTTAAAATTTGAGCAAGGAAAGTGGCGATTTTTGAGGCACTGAACTTAGCTACGAAAAGGCTTTCGCTGCGCATGCGATAGCTTTCCAAATCCGATTCAAGTCCGATTTTCACCACTCCAGCAGCTATATAAGGAGGTTTTGGACGTGGGGAGCAATTATTCAGACCTTGGGAGGAAGATCCAGATCTTGGCTGGATTGGAACGTCAGGAGAAAGAGAGAGAGAGAGAGAGAGAGAGAGAGAGACAGAGAGAGAGAGAGAGAGGAGCTTTGATTTTTCTTTCCCTTTTCTTTTCCTTTTCTTTTTCTCTTTATTTATTTAGATCTAGCCCACATCATGTCTGGCTAAACCTCTTAGCTAGGGCTAAGAGGTGAAGCTTGTAGTGAGATGGGAGATTTTATTTTATGTTTTCAATTTAATTTTAATTTATGAATCGACGTTGATTTTAGTTGATTATTATGAAAATATTTTTAGTTCTTAATGGTCTGTTGTGACTGAAATTACAATGGGTCTGCAATGGCTTTGAGCATGTCTCTTCTTTTTTATGTTTATGACGTCAGGAAGCCCTATTGTTCACCATAGTCTCTTGGGCATGGTCGGATGTCAGTACCCCTCCTAACCTTCATACATATGATTGGTTGGTAGTTAGTTTAATTCTGTTGTTTGCCATAGTCTCTTGGGCATGTTTTGGTGATGGAATCCATTCTAATTCATATACCTTTCATCTCTTTGAAAACTAGATCAATGGTAGTTCAGTAAATTCCATAACTCTTGAAGCAGACATAAGATCTCCTTGATCTCTACAAGTGGATCCTCTAAATCCCTAGTTACCCTTCTCTGATAGCTCCTTAGTTTTAGATTAATTAATCTACAATTATTTCACAATTGCTACTTGATTTAGAATTCATCTTATTCGAGTTCAAATCCTACTTAATTTTAGATTACGTACAGTTTCAGTCCCTTGGGATTCGACCTCGGTCTTACCGAGTTATTACTACATCACAACCTTGCACTTGGGAAGTGAACAAGTTTTTGACACCGTTGCAGGGGACTGACGGCTACGATTTTCTGAAATTGATTAGTTTTAGGATTAGTTTAAGATTAGGTTTTAATTTTTTCTGATTTTTAGAAATAACCTATTTGTTTTGTAGGATTTTAAGATAGAAACTTCTAATTCAGTAAGCTCTTTCTAATTTCTATTTTCTAGTTTAAGACGTTCCTAATTTGTTTTCTACTTTCTTTTTTAGGAATTTCTTCTTTTTATTTAGAAATTAGTTTACTTCTAATTAGAAATTTTTTATTCTTAGACTTTCTCTTTCTAGAAACCAACTTATTTTGTTTTGTCTTTCAGGTTCTTAACATAGTACTCCAATCTGGTAACTTCTCTTAAACTTCTCCTCTACCTGCTTTCCATATTGTTGTAGGATCTTTTCTTCTATTCTTTAGGATTAGATTCAGATTAAGGGTTTCATCATGTATATGAATGAGTGGGCACGTCCGTATGTCGAGATAGCTTATGGAAAACAACCTATGTCTCAAAATTTTTCTGAAAATATCTTCAAGAACCAATCGGAATATGATGCTCCACCGATTAAGAAAACTTTCGGTGATTATCTGCGGGAGAATAATTGCATTCCACGAGTTCCACGAGTTAAGAGAACATTACGTGATTATTGGAATGATGACGCTTATCAACCCCCGACAGATGACCTGTATGATTCTGATCAGTGGAAACAGAAATATTTCGAAGATGAGCCAGTAAAACATCACGGTAAAAACTCCCGTGGATCAACCACTTATGAATACCCACCAGAAACGATCCAGGAGGAGTTATCTCCGAGTTATACAGACTATATTGCTGGCATAAGGAAATTAGTAGAAGTGCTTGAATCACGCCTTGATAGGCTAATGGAGGATAGGTCGTCTTAGCCTCAACCCAATCCAGAAATACAATACAAGGAAAGTGATCCTCACTCTCTTTTGAAAAACTCTGGAATTTGGAATGAGGAGTGGGATTCCCTTAATGAGCATGTGGTTCAATTTCCTGAGGAGTCGATCTCGATGACTGTTCGAAAGAATGGTGAAGATATATTGGTGTCTTTTAAATACATTGATGATGACACATTTTCCTTACATGACACACAAGATTTCAATGATGAGGAAGAGGTTAGTTTAGATGAACCTCAACCCATGCTAGGTGTAGAATGTGAGGAAAGTGATTCCATCCCAAATGTGCACTGCACTGGACTAGAACATGATTGTGATCCTGAATGTGCAGCCACAGTCCCCCTGGAATCCCTCTCAAGTTTGGTCCAGATCAATGATCAAGACGTACATAAAGTGGTTGGTCATAATGAGCCACTCCCATCACTTGACATGTCTGATTTAAAGGTGGAGGATGAGCCCCTCATGACCAACCCTTCTAACTCTTGTGAAACACGTTTGGACCACTCCCCTGAATTGAATAATGATATGATTCGGGAGAAGGAGGAGTTGCCCGCTACAACTCTGGAATTTGAAACTACTCAGTTGAGGCCACCATCTGAGTTACACATATTTGACAATTCAACGCCTCAATTGAGTAATTTCAATGAACAGAGTGATCATATCGATGCTTCTCCGATTAATTTTCAATCTGTCTGTGCAGGACTGGAGCAAGAGAGCATACATCCATCCATTTTCAAGGATAATGGATCCCTTGGGCAGATCATCACGGACTTCAATGATAAAAACGAGTCACGCTCATCTGAATTTTTCAACTCGTGGGATTGCTTAGCACACTTTGTGGTTTCAAACGATCCCATGTTAAAAGACAAAGTGGATACCTTGCGAGACAACATCTCGGTAGTCATCACTGACCGAATAAACCCTTATTCTGAAACTCTCTCTTCCCCTGATCCTAAACGTCTACTTGTAAAGGAAGAGGAGATGAATTTAGAACCGAAGTTTGGAGCTTCGGAATATGTTGAGACTACATTACTTTTTAAGAAGTTTTCTAAATTTTATTTACTTGTAGTCTTTGATTCACCATGCGATACTAACATTGAAACTTCTTCTGTCATAGGTAAATCGTATATATTACGGATACCTCAAGCAATTTAATGGAAGATTTCTTATGAGGTACATAAGTCTCTCTAGAAAGTCATACTCCAGGGCACCCAAGCCTATCGTAAAAAAGGCTTTTGGATGATCCTGTTTAGGAACTTACTGAGAAACATATCAAGATATTGGCCGGAAGGGAAACCTTGCGGCATGATCAATTCAATGTTTGTGGGTAACATTACTGCAAACCCTCACGAGACTACAACTCGTCCACTAGGGGTAACCTAGGGGTTTAAAGGCTTGTTGCATACGCTAAATGCAATCGAGAGCACCTGCGAAAGTGGTATAGGTAGGATTTTATTGTTGTTAATTTTATTTTTCTTTCTCTCTCGTACTAACCTGCTCTCTCCCAGTGATCTTTTGAAAAAATCTCTCTCGATTCGTTATACAGGTACTATCCTCATAACTTCTCATTTACTTTCGTTGTCCCATGTGCGTTGCATGTTTATATCTTTTACATTGAGGACAATATAGATTTTAGGTTGGGGGTGGGAGATTAGGTAACCCAATCAGTATTTTCTAAGTCTTGAGTAAAAATTGTGAAAATTTTTAACATTTTTCTGGAAATTCCTATGATTTCGAAGTGATTTTGATGGATATCCTTGACTTAGAATTTTAAGATTCATTATGCTAATAATTTATGACTCTTAGATTCAGTATCTATTAGATTTTACAGTTAAGTCTGAATTGTTAATTCAGAATTAGAAGTTATAAACATTGATTGAGTCATGATTTCACAAAACACATCTCGCTTGCACATTAAGGTTTCAGCTCAATATTGAAGGATTAACTTGGTAATCACTAAGCATGAAAAGAACCGGCCTGAGAAATTTTACCATCATGATTATAAAGATGAATTGAAAAGGTTGGGTGAATGGTCTTCACCATAGGTTTGCTCCTTACAGGTGAAGGTTGATTCCCCAAGAATGACATGCGAAAAATATTGAATGACTGGTCTTCACCCATAGGTTTGCTCCCTATAGGTGAGGATTTGATTCATTTCATTGGCATTACTCTTAATGGAAAATCAAAAGTTGGTAGGTTGATCTATGAGGCAGGTTTCGGTTCAGGTTTTTGTTGAATCCTCTTATTGGTTATCAATGATATCTTAAAATAGAGAAGTGAATTTTAATGATGATAAGCCGAGATTATACTATACAACTATGGATCTCAATGTTTAGGAATTTTCTAATTGGTGGATTAATATTTTGAACTTGACTAGGAAGTTTACTGAGAGCTTGAGTCCAGGAGAAATTAATCCCCAACATTCATGAACCTTAGAATTTTTGGTATTTGGATTATTTGCAAAAATCACTCGAGTTTATGGAAATCATCCTGTAATTCTCAACTTATTTTTCACATATTTTGCTCGGGACTAGCAAAATGCTGGCTGGGGGTTGTGTTGAGGGTCAAATATTGCATATCAGACCCCATTTATTTCCTGGATTTACGAGCATGATACTGTTTAATGGCCCGTTTTATCGTGTTTATGTTGCAAGGTGATTTTACGAGCATGAACTGCAAAAAAGTATTAAAAGCATGGATTTAACGCTCAAGATTCACCAGAGCAAGGGATGGACCCCAGGGGACTGAGATCGACGGAATTACACGCCAGAAATCCACAAAATTGGAGGAACTAAAACTCAAGTGGCCTGAAGGACGTCCAAAATGCAAGATCACAGGGTTCCCGCCATTCGATTGTCCTGAAACTTCATATATGGGAAGAGGGCCATAAATTAACCGTACACGTAAAATTTCAGCCATTGGATCACTATGGAAGTACCTCAACCGACAGATCAGCACATAAACCGTTGATTCTGGGCCCACCTGATATCTGGAACTGCCTTAAAATTGTTCTTGACGGTTGAAATAACATGAGAAAAAGGATGAACGGTGCAGATTTTACAAAAATATTACAGTTGGTCCCACAAGTGTACGTGTGCATACACATTATATAAAGTGGCGACGAGCACCAAACCGGTCAGCAGCGCTGACCAGCGCCTGCACGACTGCTGACCCGCGTTCTCATGTAAAACGGGAAGTTGCCGTTTTCAGCAACTGCGTAACCGACCGACGGTCGATTTTGAGAACGGTTGTGGACCCCACCCATGATATATATGGATGATCCAAGCCCTCCACCGTATAGACAGCCGCGAGCACTAAAAAATCATGTTTACACTTTTCATCCACACAAGCACATGTATGAGATACAGGGGCCACAAAAGGGTTGCCTTGTAGCGTTCAAATCTGGTCTTTTAGTGATTTCTTCTCTGGGACACGCCAATGGACATTCATAACCACCCATTCTTGACTGAAATTTCGTTCTGAATCCAATGGATGGGGTGAATTTTTCAGAAAATGCTTGTGGGGCCCACCGATTACAACAGCGAAATGGTGCGAAAGGTTTCGCACATCCGCAAAAATCGACCTTTCCAGGCGGTTGTGGTCCACCATCTTTGATCATATGACAGATCTGAACCGTCTATCATGTAGAGGACCCAAGAAAGTCCTAAGGGATGGTATTTCTTTAAAATTTGAGTAAGGAAAGTGGCGATTTTTGAGGCACTGAACTTGGCTGCGAAAAGGCTTTCGCTGCGCATGCGATAGCTCTCCAAATCCGATTCAAGTCAGATTTTCACCACTCCAGCAGCTATATAAGGAGATTTTGGACGTGGAGAGCAATTATTCAGACCTTGGGAGGAAGATCCAGATCTTGGCTGGGTTAGAACGCCAGGAGAAAGAGAGAGAGAGAGAGAGAGAGAGAGAGAGAGAGAGAGAGAGAGAGAAGAGCTTTGGTTTTTCTTTCCCTTTTCTTTTCCTTTTCTTTTTCTCTTTATTTATTTGGATCTAGCCCACATCATGTCTGGCTAAACCTCTTAGCTAGGGCTAAGAGATGAAGCTTGTAGTGAGATAGGAGATTTTTTTTATGTTTTCAATTTAATTTTAATTCATGAATCAACGTTGATTTTAGTTGATTATTATGGAAATGTTTTTAGTTCTTAATGGTCTGTTGTGACTGAAATTACAATGGGTCTGCAATGACTTTGAGCATGTCTCTTATCTTTTATGTTTATGACGTCAGGAAGCCCTGTTGTTCACCATAGTCTCTTGGGCATGGTCGGATGTCAGTACCCTTCCTAACCTTCATACATATGATTGGTTGATAGTTAGTTTAATTCTGTTGTTTTTCATAGTCTCTTGGGCATGGTTTGGTGATGGAATCCATTCTAATTTATATACCTTTCATCTCTTTGAAAACTAGATCAATGGCAGTTCAGTAAATTCCATAACTCTTGAAGCAGGCATAAGATCTCCCTGATCTTTACAAGTGGATCCTCTGAATCCCTAGTTATCCTTCTCTGATAGCTCCTTAGTTTTAGATTAATTAACCTACAATTATTTCACAATTGCTACTTGATTTAGAATTCGTCTTATTATAGTTCAAATCCTACTTAATTTTAGATTACGTACAGTTTCAGTCCCTTGGGATTCGACCTCGGTCTTACCGAGTTATTACTACATCATAACCCTGCACTTGGGGAGTGAACAGGTGGCCTTCTTTTTGCTGGGTTGCTTGGTCCTACCACACGACCCCTTTTTCTCCGAGGCGGGGGGTATAATGGTACGGTTTCGAAGGGAACTTCGAAAGCTCCACTTCCATCTTCAGAACTCCCCGGCTCGGAGTCCTCAGCGTACTTGCGCACCATCTCGAGGTCGGAAGACATTATGTAAAGAGGGATGAAGATCAACGGGACTCACCGGACGACTACCGGAAATCGCCTTCTACCGAAAAAGGTGATTGGTCGGAATCGCCCACCGAAAACTTTAAACTCAAACGGAATCGCCTCGTCGAAAATCGCCTCCTCCTATATGCTCTCAAGTTCACGATACGCATAGCGAGAAAGGCTCCGAAGGCAGTTTATATAGGCTACGAAGGATCTCTGCATTAATGACGAGTCATAATGGCCGCAGCCGAATCGGCACGAGCCGATCCGCAAGCACACTTGGCCACACCTAGTTGGGGGAATACTCAACCGACGATACGGCTCTAACATCGGGCAGCGTGCTTCGATATGGGAAGCGACGCCCAAGCAGTGGGAGCCGTCATGTACACGCCTCCTCAGACCTACGTGGCAACCTCTCATAGGCCGGAAGGAGATTCAGAATCGTAACCATCCCCACGCGTCCACCAAAGCGACTTGCAAGCGCACGATCTTGAGATGTGACGCTTCGAATTCGAAAATCATCATCAATGCAGTAAGGGCGGGCTCTCTTGTATGAGTACTCTCCAAGTCTGCAAGCAGACTCGAAGAGTAGGGGGCTTCTGTTATGGAAAGATCCGAGCCAGCAATAACGCATCAGTCCAAGTACCAGTCTAAGCTGACTCACTACAATGACGTTCGGGGCACGATACGTCTGACCCGATACGAGCATCCTGTGAAGATCCGAGCACATGTAAAGTTCGAGGCGATGAGAGCCTCAGAGAAGAGAGCCTTCCTCTTCGCTTCGGACCAGTGAAATGGGCTCGGACCTATAAGGTCGGATCGGTCATGGAGTTCACTTGGATTTGGGAACTGCCCTTGTCCAACCAAGCAAGCACAGAGGCAGACGGTTGGACGAGCCGAGCCAAGCAG
The DNA here is from genome assembly GCA_037074715.1 of Magnolia kwangsiensis. Taxonomy (NCBI): domain Eukaryota; kingdom Viridiplantae; phylum Streptophyta; class Magnoliopsida; order Magnoliales; family Magnoliaceae; genus Magnolia; species Magnolia kwangsiensis. The sequence continues at coordinate 16,794,300 of CM073576.1, read as the reverse complement.
ATACTCGGAGGCGTATATTCTATTTGATGAACATGAAAACTACCATAACTGAACGTGGCCGAAAACTTCGCTCGCAGATACGCACCACATGCCCGATACGCTGCGTGATCAGAAGATTGCGGGTAGTATCTCCATGATCCGAAAATTTCCTTAATCGTGCCGAGATTATCAGATCCAGACTATTTCATAGGCAAGTATAAATAGCACACGACTCCATGTCTACAGGTACGCGATAGCAAGAACTCTCACCTCTACTCTCTACTCAGACCCTGATTCCCTTGACTTGACTTAGGCATCGGACAGTCCCCCAGCATAGCCAGGGTCACCTTTGTCAGTTCTCTTGGTACAGGTTCTAAGAGTGATACGTGAAGGTGGAGAAGACGAGGAGGGCCAATCGGATTTTAACATCAACAATGATTATAATATTCTTTACCAACTTTTACAAGTGTTTTTGACACTTAATTTAGGAGTTATAAATCCTGCTTTTCTTTTTCTGTCTTTTTTACACACACTCACACCCGCACACCTAGGCACTCACACCATAATAGGGTGCAATGGGTACTCCCATGACCTCATGTTGGTCTACTACTAAGTCATGAGTAAAGACCCCGTTTAAACAAATACTTTGAAGTGATGGTGATTGATTATTTACTTTGAAAAACCAAACAAGCTCTAAAGGATAATGGGTCCATGAAATTCAAAATAGAATTGGCTTTTCATACGCCAAATGGCTCTTTAGGCCCGACCATGTAAATGCCTTATTTGATGTGGGTCGGGTAGGTCCAAAGATAGGTTCCCAACCCATTCGAACCAGGGTCCCAAAAGACCGAACACAATCAGCCCCGGAGATGTAGGAACTAACCCGGACCTAACCCAGGCAACGGTTCATAAAACGCGTCAAAATAGTGAACCGCTAGGACCTTTCAATCTGCTATTTTTCTGGATCACGGTCCACTGAGACCGGGCCCACCACGTGCACACAACATTCTACAATCTGAACCCACATCTCAATTAAGAGGTACTTTGATACTCAAGCAGAGTGTGATGGATGATACACAGGCAGTTGGAAATTACTAAAAAATTACACACGTGAACTACAAGTAATTTAAAATAAACCGTCCAAATTAAGAATACTATGTTAGATGTATCATGCCAAAAAACTACTCTTATTTGGTTATTTAATTTCTAAGTTATTGGATATTATTTCATGACTAAAAATGAAAAAGACCCAACGGTCTTATTTAAAAGAATAAGTGTCCACAAATCAGAAACTAGAATTGTGTAAATAATCTTATTTTTATAGTTTAACTTTAGTGATTGGATTAAAAAGTTCAGTCGATTTAGTTTAATTAATTCTTTGCCACACGTATCATTTCTAAGTGCCTGCATATCAAGTGCCAAAGGCAGCAAGAGTATCAAGTAACTATCCATTCTAATCAGCTTAGCTTGGCTGAAGCCGCTAAGCCAAAACCAAATGCTCCCTGTACGAGGAAGTACTCAGGCCAGAAAACCCACCTGCAAGAAGCCGGCATCTATGCCACCGTGCCGGTACCAGTTTCCTCACCCGCCAATGTCAACTGGCCACGTAGCAAATCGCACCTCGTCTTCCCTCCACGTGTCCATTCCACTCCCGGATATAAACGGGAGCCGTCAAACGCCCGGTCTCCGTCAAACGCCCAAAATAATAAAATAATCAGGCGTCAAAACGCCCGTCAAGATTCTCCGGTCGGCAAACCTCCCAATACCCTCATCGTCATTCCATTTCCCCAAAACCCATCTGCCTTCTCTCTCTCTCTCCCCTCGCATCCTCCTCCACTTCCGTCCATCACCGTTAGAAATTCCGTCAGCTCTGTTATAACGCCATCCCAATGTCCCCAAACCCGATGGAGGAAGAGGAAGAGGAAGAGGAAGAGGAATCCGAACCCGAATCGTCCGACAACGAAGAGATCCAATCCCACCCTAACGGCCGTCTAACGGCATCGTCACAGCCAGTAACGGTAGCTGCCCCGCCCTACCACCACCAGCAGCACCACCACCATCAAACCCTAACCCTAGCTCTTCCCATTCAAAATCCTTCTAAGGCTCCGGCGGCCACGAGTGGCCGTGAGGACTGCTGGAGCGAGGGCGCCACCGGCATGCTAATTGAGGCCTGGGGCGAACGATACCTGGAGCTGAGCCGGGGAAACCTCAAGCAGAAGCACTGGAAGGATGTGGCGGACATCGTCAGCAGCCGCGACGACTACACCAAGCCCCCGAAGACCGATGTCCAATGCAAGAACCGCATCGACACCGTTAAAAAGAAGTACAAGATCGAGAAGGCCAAGATCGCCTCTGGCTCGGGCCCCAGCAAGTGGGTCTTCTTCACCAAGCTCGACCGCCTCATCGGCGGTCCGCCCCGCAAGCCAAACACCGGCGCGGCGCCCATGCCCACCACGCCCACAATCCCGATCTCCGTGTCGAAGCCAACCATTGGAATTCCCGTCCAGCGGCCCCCACTGCAGCAGCAGATGCCGGGGTCCTCCAATTCCGCCGGGCCGGATTCATCTGACAGCTTCCCGCCCGTGACCGTGAATGGGAAGAAGCGGCGGATCGAGAGGGGCTCGGCTCAGGCCCGGGCGGGTAATTCTGTTAGGGAGCTGACGCGGGCTGTCCTGGAATTTGGGGAGGTTTATGAGCGCGTGGAGCGGTCTAAGCTGCAGCAGGTGATGGAGATGGAGCAGCAGCGGATGGTGTTTGCTAAGGAGCTGGAATTACAAAGGATGCAGTTCTTTATGAAGACGCAGTTGGAGCTCGCCCAGATGAAGCATGGGAGGACTGGGATTAGTAATAACAGTAATAACACAGGTTAGAGATTTTTATGCTTTTCTTTTGATTTTATTTTATTTTTTCCCTAGTTAGAGACAGCTGGGAGAGGATCTGATGCTGTTATTGTTAATACCCAGATGAGATTTTTAATGAAAATCTCTGTTTGATGGATAAAGATCTGTTTTTTTTTTTTTTTCTTTTTCTTTTTTTGTGAAATGGGGGTTTTTAGATTCAGAACAGAAGATGGTAACAGTGCCGGATTGGATTAATGTATGATTAGTTTGGGTTCCTTTCTTATAATTAATAGAAAGGGTTAGATGTTGAATGCTGGTGAACACAGATGAAACTGGATTTTCACAAAGCCCTAAGGCCTGTTTGGGTGCCACTTAAACATGAAATGATAAAAATGAGTTCATCTCATTTTAGTTAATCCCTGTTTGGATGCAATTTGTGTGCTACTTCCTTATTTTTTTATGCTGGGGAGCATTGATTAAAGTGAATATTTGCAGAGCCTTAGGGCTCGATTGAACGCCAACTTCTGCAAAAGGGGTTCTCCCACAAAAGCAAGGCCGGATTGACTTTGTTGGTCAATTTTCTGAAAACTTAGTCAGCATCTATTTCGATGAGTGGGAGATCAAATGGGGTTTGTGAAGGTGCATCCAAACGTGCAACGGGTTTGGCTCAAAATGGTGCTTATGTATCTACCTGGCCCTTAAGTCCTATTTGGATTCCACTTAAAAAATGAGTTCATCTCATTTTACTTAATTGTAATTGTGTATTAGAGTTCATATTTCTTTTTTGGTAAGGATTAAAAATAGCCTTGATAACCAACAATTGTGATCTCCACTCCATAATTAATATTAACTAAAATGAGAGGAGCTCGTTTTTTAAGTGAAACCCAAATGAACGGTTGGTTGGAATGGAGAGATCTTGGAAATAAGGAATTTTCGTTTTAAAGCAGTTCCAGAGTATTTTGGAGATTTAATCCGTAATTAGAGTTTACTAGAATGAGAGGAACTGATTTTTAAGTTGAACTGCGGCATCCTCATTGATTCATTTTGGAACTCCTCTCTCTCTCTCTCTCTCTCTCTCTCTCTCCATCCATCGCTCTCATGATTATTTTAATGTACAGTTTGAATGAAGAGGACCTTGAGGTCAAGAGGGAATTTTCCTTGTAAAACAGTTCTAGAGTAGTTTGGAGATTTAAGAGTACACAAAACACAGCATCCAATCCATGAAAGCAGTGACCCCATCTTACAGAGGTCATCACTACAAATGGTAAAAAGCATCCATAGCCTAATAAGGAGGTTAGTAATGTACCTTGCGGCTGTGTTAATATGGAAGGTGGGCCCACCCATTGTATGACTTGCCAGTGATCGCTCACCGTTTAGGGTGATTGGTTTCTGACTGAGGTTTCCAACTAACTCAACAAAGACATGTATAAGGACCATGTTTGTTGCTGTATCGACCTCATCGAATCATCATTTCCCTGTTGCACTAGCAGAAAGCGGTTGGAATTGAAGAGTAACATAATCCTGGAGTTGGAGCCGGCTCCCAAAGTTTACAATTTGGCAATGTCTTCCTCATGTTTTTCCATCTTTGTTGTAAGAAATGAGAACTGGAGCCGGCTCTTATCTCCATCTTCAGAGTAACATAGTCCTGGAGTTGTATGGATTATGGACAGCCTAAATTCATGACTGTCATCACAATTTTTAGTAATGGGCCTAATGGCTGAGATGCTGTAAGTGAAGTGCATTGGAAAGGAAAGAATGAAACTATGAAACCTGTTTTTAATTCTTTCTTCTTTTTTCCATCTATCAACGGTTTTTCAACCACAGTTTGCATAAATCTTAATAAAAACAAGCTGAGGGCTGCCCAAGAAAACTAGCCGTTACAACCTAATCCTTCTCACATGCATCACACATGTGCCACATGTGAATGTACCATAAGTGAGACTGTCCATCTTCAAGCACCCAACAATGTCCACATGTGCCAACATGTAATGTTGAACTGACATGTGGTGGCGCTCTGAAACTTCAGGTGATCAACATCTTGCACATGCCACTACTAATCTACGATTGTGCTCCACTTGTAAACGTGCCAAATGTGTACGAAGAATCACATACACTTTTGTTTGGCAACAGCGGTTAATGCAGCAGAATAAATCTATTCAGACAGGCGTTGGCCGAACAAACGTGTTCAGATTAGCTTAAACCAAGTAGAGCTTTGTTGGTTGTTTTATTTTAACCGTCCATGTGCATATCACCAATTAGATGATTAAGATGTTGACCATGCATTCTGGGGGCCTACTTTGAACCGTTCTAGTCACTGTACACAGGCAAGATGTGCTGTGGCAGTTAAGGCAAGCCACAAATCTCGGCAAGATGTCCAGCGGCAATCAAGGCAAGCTAGAAATTCGGTGGCATGGCAGGCTACCAAACCAATCTCAATCTCACACCTACTAGTGGTGGGTTGCACTTTAAAACCCGGAACTCACCAACACCAGTTGGGTCTGACACCTTGTGATCATTTCTCTAAAAATGGGTTCCACTAATTGGACCAACCGCCTGCAAAAACTCCAAAAATAAGGCCGATCGGAAGTTCATAGCCGTCCAATCCAATTCAATCTCTCATTTTTAGACAGTCACATGTGGAGCAACAGCCATTAAGCATTCTATTTTTGGACGATCACATGGTTAGAAATTGCCTGTCTGCTGCGAAATTTTATCCACTGACCCATCCATGAGGTGGCCTATCTATCAGTTGTGCGATCCAGACCGCACAGATTTGGTAACCATGTGGGTGGCATGAGTTGCTAGCATTTGGTAAATGGGGATGCAAAGATACACCAATCCACCATCACAATAAACAGCAGGGCCCACCTGCATGCAGGTCTCACCCACCGTACAGAGAGAATGAAAGTGCATATACTCTGTTTTCCTGTGAGATGCTTGCACATGTTCCAGTGTTTATGGATTGCTGTACGTTTGAGCTTCTTTGGGGTCTACCATGATGCTTTCGAAGAATCCAAACCCGGAATCAGGTGCGGCACTTCATGTTTGCCATGCATCCAAAAGCTGGGCTGATGCAGAACTAGGTGCATCCCAAAAACTTAGGTTATCCAAACCACACCACAGGAAACATGGTAAAATCATGCCAACAAGCTCCAAATTCACATGCTGTAGCCCAGCTGAGTTCTGGACGGGCTGATATTCGTTGTCCCATCATTCTTGATGGCATATATAGATCAGGTTGGTCCCCACACAATTTTGAAGTTTCTATGGCCAGGTGCCCCCTTCCCATTGTACCATGTACCCACCTGAGTTTTGAGTTCTGCAGCTAGCATAGGGTGTCACATCTGATGGTCGGTTTGGATAGAATAAAAACGATACAGTAGACCCCACATGGTGAATGTATGGCAACTCCCATACAACCGAACGCATATGATCATTCCACATCCCAAGTAAGAGCGATAGATATTTAAAAAGATAAAAGAAAGAGGAAAGAAAAAAGTGGGAACAAAGTTACTAGAATGGGCCCTTGACATAGCAGGCATTAGTTACACATACAAGCTTTTTGCTTAACAATTACAAAGTCTCAAACCCCATGAAATGTCTTCTCTATCTGTGCAGACTCTCCCAACACAACAAATAACCATGATCATCATTTTCTTCTTTCTTGGTGTGGGAGTGATTAGAGAAGGGAAAAAAACAAGTAGGAAAACATCCAAACCGGCGATTCATGTCCTGAAAAGACACCCGAAAAGGAAGCCTAGCAAGCCAATAAGCATCACATACAGGAACGAGAAACCACCACGTCTCTTGCTGCCTTCTCGCCTCAAAAGTTCCTAAACAAAGTAGTCACAGAACAATAAACAACATTTTTCTTCGAAGAGGAAAAAGAAGTCCATGGGAATACGGTTGGGAAGTGCATTTGTACTACCTGTGTATGAATATGCAAGCCTGTGTGCGAATGGTTATATTTTTTGTGCCATGAGTGGCTTCATTCTGTAGGGTGCACTGTTCTGCCATCTAAACCACCCACTCCCATTTCTCACGTTCTTTTGATGGATTAAGGGTGCACGGGCATTGGCCCAAATGGTCTCGCTTGGAGCCAGTTTGACAGACTTTCACCCTTCCGCTCAATGTGCAAATAGAGTTTTCACATTTTCCAAATAAAATGCAATTTTCCAATTTAAGTATCCATCATTTTTTTGTTACCTAAAAAGAACAGGATGATGATGATGTAACTGTTTTCAGTTGTTTTCACAGTCTAGTATGAGCCCTTTTCACATTTTGGCCCTTGATAGAGTGGAATGGTGGTATAGGATTCACCTAGTCAACTCCAAGTAATTGAGATAAGGCTTATGATGATGATGATGATGACAATGGAAAAGAAGTACCGCCATTTGGTTACCAAAAAAGGGTGTGCAATTTGGCTACCAAAGAAAAAAAAAAACGCATTTGCCATTTGTGACCTTCTAATGGAACCCAAAGTAGCTTCAGCAGTGTTGTTTTACTATCCAAGCATATCAGTTTGATTCTAGGGAACACAAATAGTCTTCTCACAGACAAAAAAGTAATGAAAAAAGGCGGTCTTAAGCATCTATGAGAAATTCAAAGTACCCAACAAAGTCGCTTTTCATATTTTTTATACAGGAAATATCTAAGCTATCTGCTTTAATAAGTATTGATGATTACCCCTAACTGCTGTCGCCTAGTGAGGATATGGTCATGTTTCTTTAGTTTATGTGCCATAAAAGAGAAACTCAGCATGAGGATAATTGTATATGGCGCCAAACTATGAGGCGTCGCACTGTAAGCAATAGCAATTACATCATGAGCAGTTGTACTGGATCATCATCATCATCATCTTAGCTTTATCCAACTAATTGGGGTCAGCTACATGAATCATTTTCTGCCATTCCACTCAATCAAGGGCAGCAGATGTACTGGATGGATGTAGAAATACCGAACTCTCAGCGTCGGCCACAAGTTTAAGAACCACTTTTTCAACTTTGTGAGTTTTTTTTTTTTTTTTTTTTTTGAAAGGTGAGAAACACACACTACCACCCCACACGCACGGGTTCTCAAACCTTTGACTTCATATATGAGACACACAATAGGATAGAAGCCAATACATATGATAAAAGACGCAGCAGAACAAAGCAGAGTATAGTAACTAAAAGTCCCATTAAGAACCAAACAGTCAATATGGTAAAAATAATATAATCCCCCAGTCTTCGTTTTGTATGGTTCACCTTTTTTCTTAATGAAATCCTCTTTGTTTGCTTATCCAAAAAAAAACCCAACATGGTATAAATAATATAGTCCAAAAACAGCTTCCAAGAATATAAAGCATGAGAACTGACAACCTACAGGCAACAGTACCCACCTTGTGGTACTGTACCATTTTTCCACCAATATGCCAATTGGTTGATGTCCTACACAAGTGGCAGGTTGGCAGAAAAGTTGGTATGGTACCACAAGTTGTGGTACCGTGTTGGTAGGTGTTCAGTTCCCATAAAGCACAACCTCCATTCAGTCATTTACTTAATCAATGGGTTGTCCATAAATATAAAAAATTTCATGAGGAATCGGGAAAAACTTCCTCACCAGTTCCTGAAAAAGTTTATTATTCAGTTGAATGGCAGAATTTTTCTCCTCTGTAAGGCTTGAAATCACAGCCTTTACCTGGAAAGGAACTTTAAATATTATATTTGTTTACAATACAATGTACCGGATATGCATCAAACACTCAATTTTAAAACAGAATGCTCACAGATAACTATCCTGAATGAACCATATATGTAGAAAAGTGTATCAAGAAGTTCATGTGCACAAACACAGAGAATCTGGTCCCAGTAGAATTACAAGTAGCCCTTTTCTAAAGGACAAACAATAAAACAGTACGTGAAGATCAACAAAGCAGAAAGACAACTGAAAATGCAAAACACACAGATAGACACGAATTCAGCTCTCTCAAACAAGATGAAATCAATATTCAATGGTATTGGATAAAACTACGTTCGCAGCTATTAAGACATTGCCATTCTGAAATTTTGAACAGGTTTCAGCAGTTATTGCAACAGTTTGGCATTTTGCACCAAAAACTGCAGCATCTTTTTACAATTATGAATAACTCAGAAACTCAAAATATAAAAACTGAAAATTTTCACATCTGTCTGCTGTTAAAAAGTGGAGCAATTAGAAAGGTCGCCCTCTGAGATTAATTTAGGGCGATGATAGTTAGCAAGCAAAAGAAATGTATGAAATGCAATATGCATGATGGTTCTTCATAATTTCAACATAGTTTCATTAAACATAAACAAATGATGCTAATGAAAAGCAATATGATGATGCTAAGAAAATGGAATAGAGTCAAACCTTCTTACTGCCTCTTAGGCAGAAACAAAAAAGTGCCAAATGGATTGAATACTAAGGTACAACATGTGTATATTGTTAATTGTCTTCATCATACCCATGCTAGGCACGCCATGGTCAAGAAATGTCACATTCACAGGATGAGCGTAGCTAAAATGAGGATGTTGAGATAGGTGAGTTGCAAGACAAGGATTTAGTTAGAAATAAAGGCATCAGAGGGATTTGGGAGTAGCACCAATAGGTAATAAGATGAGGAAAAGTAGACTAAGATGGTATGGTCATGTGAAACAGAGACCAAGAACTGTGACAGCTAGGAGTGGGAGGCTCTAAAAGGGCAAGGGGAAAGCCCAAAAGGTCGTGGGTGGAGGTAGTAAGAAAAGATTTTATGACCCATCATCTAGCTAAAGTTATGGTCCTTGATAGAGTGGAATGGCAGAACAGGATTCATGTAGCCAACCCCAATTAATTGGGAATGGGGATAAGGCTTAGATGATGATGATGAATCCAGGAATCCAGTTTTAAGACTCAAACTACAACCTTAGAAAAATGTGTAGAGACTGAAGAATGAAAAGCCCAATAAGTTGTATTTGATATACACTATAGCATATTCAGGGTAGGGTTTCTAATGACTAGACTAAACCAATGGAAAACTTAGTTTGCTTTAAAACACATCTTCTTTCCAGTCTTTGTAGCTTTTCACAAAAGAAGAAACATACCAATGACTATTTCAGGTCCACATTTGGCTAACCAGTACAACATTCAATACAAGTTTCATGATTCACAACTAGAAAAAATGCCTATCCAATAAAAGAGAGTATTAATCAGAAACTTGCATGTCAAATGGAAGGAAAATGGATATGGTAAGGAACAAACAACTTTATAAGTGCACTTCTCCGAGTTGCAACATGTGCAGTCCATGAATCACTTGAGTATGTAACCTCGCATAAAGACTTACATCCTAACTAGGAGGATGTTTCTTTGTCCATGAAAGATGTTGCCCATAGATAATTGTTCTCAATTTTCAATGGTACTAAAGCTTTCAAATACCAAAGACCAAGTTAAACTAAGGGCCTGTTTGGCCAGGCGAATCCCATGGGATTAGGAGGGATGGGATGGATTTTAAGGTAATGATGGTGGTGTCAGTGGATTGGTTTAAGATCCATGGGATTGCTATATCCCGGGACAAGTTCACTGGGTCTGTTTGGCACGCCCGGCATATCCCGGGATTTTACCTTCCAATCCGTCCAACTTTAAGGTAATGATGGTGATGTCAGTGGATTGTTTCAAGATCCATGGGATTGCTTATATCCCAGGACAAGTTCACCGGGTCTGTTTGGCTCGTCATGCATATCCCGGGATATCGCGATCCTATCCCTCCTAATACCGTGGGATCGGTCCGGCCAAACAGGCCCTAAGTTGCTTAACCAAACATGTAATGGGCCTGGCCCATTTGAATACACCTGGCATGTTAGGCCCGACACTTATAGTTCAAATTTTGGGCCTAAAACCTCTCATGGCTCAACAAATGCGAATCCTAACATACAAGGTCAAGCAAATGTCCACTGTCACGCAGTCGCAATTTCACATCAGGTTATCACATGCTTATAGTTATACTCTCATAATTCATGATTATTTAAACCTTTCTCATGAAATGCAACAAAACTAACCTCTGAAGATTTGTCTTGAGGCTCAAGTGAAACCTACAACCATAATACATGAGCATGTGAACAAGGATTTTTTAAACTGAAATATAAATACAAATATAAATAAATAAATAAAATCTTTGGAATCAAGTAAACTGGGACACCTCAAACACCACATGAGAAAATTCCAAAGCACTTGAATTCCTGTTATCCAATGAAGAAGCCCTAGGTGGTGATGAATCTTCATTGGATCCTTCCATAACTGGTGAGGGCAGTTGTAGTGGAGCAACGTAAACGACTCTTAATTTGCACTCCTCAACAAGATTTCCTTTCTCCTTGTTAAACTATTAAAAAAAATAAAAAATGACCTAAGTTAAAACCAAAGCCATCCAATTCTCAAATATGAGAGTGCACTCTAAATACTACCATTTCTGGTGTAATGTCCTTTGCAATCATGCCTGGATTTGCAACAACACTTTGAAGGAGAAACTTGTCTTTGCATCGCATGTCAGGGGGCGCCTCTCGTTGCCCTTGCATCACGACTGTTTTTTTTTTTTTTTTGGAGAAAAAAGATACAGAATCAGGAACAAGGGTTTATACATGTGTTCACCTCAATTCACTGGATTGTGTGAACTCATCACATTACACGTTGCATGCATGCACAACCCAGACCATCCAAATCATGGGCCCCATTGTGATACAGCATGGCCCAAAAAAGAGCATACTGATTCAACTATTTTTAACACTGATTTGCCGGAATTGAATAGGCAACTGAAAATGAAATTGTCAGTCGTCCAAATTTGATGGGAAAATTATATGCCTAGGATCATCCAATCAGTTATTTCTAATCTATGCTCCATCTGTGATGGGGTCCACAAATTTTCACGTCTAGATTGGCACGCAGGTACACCTTGTATACCATGGATTGGTTGCCACAATTTTCTTGAGGGCCGAAGTCCAATGAACATTTGCTACAAAGCGGTAAATGATGGCTAGTTATCAACAACACGAGTCGCATACATGCACCCGATTCCAGACCATCAAAACCATGCACCTGTTGTGGATAGAGCACACATACAATTCTGCCAACAGAGTCAGTGTCAATCAAATGGATAAGAAAATGGTCAGCGGCCCAAGTTCAGCAGTTGAAATTGGATGGTTATGATCATCCAATCAGTGTGATTTTCAGGCTCGATTGTTCAAGATGGCCCAGGAATTTAACTTGGCACTATTTCAATGCAGTCTATACCAAAAAAAAAAAAAAAAAAAACATACAGATGCAGATGAATACCAGTAACGTCACATGTAGACTGAGGCATGACGATTCCGGCGTTGGGTCGGACACAATACTTCTTCGGATTCGTCGTCTTGACCTTAGAAAATCAAGAAATTCGTCATGAATTTACAATCTCTATCAGCAAAATCACTCATTTTTTTAGTGAAAGAAAAGGCGGGAACGGATTATATACCTTGAAAGCTACATAGTTATCTGTCTTATTTAATAACTGAAGAGGACACGAAATCTGCTTATTCAGTTCAACTTCTCGAAATTTTAAAAAAAAAAAAAAAAAAAAAAAACAAAGAAGAAGAAGAAGAAGAAGAGAGAATTAGGGCATAAATCCAAACCGTATGATATAAAGAACGGATCTAAGAAAGGAGAATTACAGGGAAATTTGAGTTCTTGAGGTTCGATGCCGAGTAGCTCTCCGAAAGCCATGTCGATCGCTCTGGAAATCCGGAGTCCAAGTCGGTTTTGGAAAACGCCAGAGAGAGGCGGATTCCGGTTTTCGGACGTTGGAAAGCGGTTTTCTAAGAGCTTTTCGCTTTCCTATCGATTCTTCTATCTGTATTTCCTTTGGAAGGGGCGCTTTTAGAAGAGAAAGCATTGCTGCAGAGCATATCAGTTGGGACGGGGGACCAGTCAGGTGTTTTGTAGCCAGCGCCTGCGGCACTCGAACTCTTTGTGGCCCACCGTATTGTACGTATGAAATCCACCCCGTCCATCAAGTGCAGTCATCGGGGTTAGATTCTGAGACGAAAAAAAAATGGGACCCAAAACTTATGTGAGCCACACCACATAGAACGGTGGGGATGGGGACCCACCATGAAATATACCAGACGCTGTGTGGGGTCTACCGTTGAGTTTATATACCATCCAACCCGTTCATCACGTCCTCCTCACCACGAGGAACGGAAAATTAAAAATTACCCTGATAAAAACTTAGGTGGGCCACACTACGTGAATTTAGAAGTTTTAGATTGGATTTTACATTTTTCCCATAGTGTGGCCCACCTGATTTTTGGATTGGGCTATTTCTTTTGAAACTAACTGTAAAATCACATGGATGCACCTGATGGACGGAGTGGATTTCACACACATAACGTGATGGGCCCCACAGAGCTCTGGTTCTGTAAGCGCTGGGTACAACACCTATCGGAGAAATTTCCAGTACCACCAGTTGGGCAATATTTTAGACATGGGCATCCTTTTGATATGAGAAATTTCTATCCGTACGACCACTATATGGCCCATTCCCGAGACGAAGCCCACCCATTTTACTTTCCAAGAATACTCCCTAAATGTACGGACGCCTTCCCAAAGGTCAAAAATGCCCCTACTTTTTCCTTCAAGCGGATCGGCCGCTGCGCGAAGACGAGCGCTGACGCTCCTCGAACTCCTGGTTATACGAACGGTTCAAAAGAGATCAACGTTACATGTGCCCCACAGTTATGTATTTATTATATCCACAACGTTTATCCAAATTTCCAAATCATTTCGAACATTATCTCAAAAAATAAAATCATATCCAAAGATCAACTGGACCACACCACAAAGAGCAGCAGAAAATTGATTTTCACTGTTAAAACTTTTGTAGGGCTCACCATAACATTTATCTTCAATCTAATCCATTCATGAGGTCACAAAGACCTGAATGAATAGGAAAAAAAAAATTTTGTAATGATCCAAAACTTCCATGACCCCTTAAAGGGTTTCAACGGTAGACGTTCAAAGTAGAATGGCATTACCATTTGCTACGGATTATAACCGTAGCCATAGATACCATAATCCGTAGCAATAGGGTCCGTCCGGGGTGGGCATGCCGAACTAGTGGCCCCTTGCGCTACTTGCTGGCCAGTCCGGTGCGGCCACGCCGATCTGGCGAGGCCGCGCCTATAGGATGGGCGCTATGAATATGGATAATAATCGTACCTAAAATCCATAGCAATAGATTTTTTTTGATTTTTTTGTATTTTTTTATTATTTTTTATATTTTTTAATGGAGAAATTTGTTCTACCTATAATTTTCTCTAACATATATTTATATAAATATGTATATATAAGCATATAAAATTTTTTTTTTCTTTTTTTTCATTTCTTTCTTTATTCATTTAACAAGAATATCTTCTAAACTAAAATTAGTTACTTTTATGTACCCTATGTGATTTTGGGGTAGGAGAAGCTACTTTAACCAACCAACTTGGTTATTTTTCAAGATTTCATCAGCTCGATGATCGAAAATCCATTTCATTCACTTAGCGGTCAATTTCGTTCATTTCATTTACATGCATTTCACGGTCATTTCACCTCAATTCATGATCACTTTCATGCATTTCACGGTCATCCAAAACATTTTCGTGTTGATTCACGATCATTTCGAGGCATTTCACGGTCAAACTCCTTCACTTCACAGTCATTTGCATGCATTTCACGGTCATTTCGCTTTAATTCATGATCACTTTCATGCATTTCACGGTCATCTGAAACAATTCCGTGTTGATTCACGGTCATTTCGAGGCATTTCACGGTCAAACTCCTTCACTTCACGGTCATTTGCATGCATTTCACGATCATTTCACTTCAATTCATCATCACTTCCATGCATTTCATGGTCATCCGAAACAATTCCGTGTTGATTCACGGTCATTTCGAGGCGATTCACAGTCAAACTCCTTCACTTCACGGTCATTTACATGCATTTCACGGTCATTTCGCTTTAATTCATGATCACTTCCATGCATTTCATGGTCATCCGAAACAATTTTGTGTTGATTTATGATCATTTCGAGGCATTTCACGGTCAAACTCTTTCACTTCACGGTCATTTGCATGCATTTCATGGTCATTTCACTTCAATTCATCATCACTTCCATGCATTTCACGATCATCCGAAACAATTCCGTGTTGATTCACGGTCATTTTAAGGCATTTCACGGTCAAACTCCTTCACTTCACGGCCATTTGCATGCATTTCAGGGTCATTTCGCTTCAATTCATTATCACTTCCATGCATTTCAGGGTCATCCGAAACAATTTCGTGTTGATTCACAGTCATTTCGAGGCATTTCACGGTCATTTGCATGCATTTCATGGTCATTTCGCTTCAATTCATGATCACTTCCATGCATTTCATGGACATCCGAAACAATTCCGTGTTGATTCACGGTCATTTCGAGGCATTTCACGGTCAAACTCCTTCACTTCACGGTCATTTGCATGCATTTCATGGTCATTTCGCTTCAATTCATCATCACTTCCATGCATTTCACGGTCATCCGAAACAGTTCCGTGTTGATTCACGGTCATTTCGAGGCATTTCACGGTTAAACTCCTTCACTTCACGGTCATTTTCATGCATTTCACGGTCATTTCGCTTCAATGCATCATCACTTCCATGCATTTCACGGTCATCCGAAACAATTCCGTGTTGATTCACGGTCATTTCGAGGCATTTCACGGTCAAACTCCTTCAATTCACAGTCATTTAAATGCATTTCACGGTCATTTCGCTTCAATTCATGATCACTTCCATGCATTTCACAGTCGTCCAAAACAATTCCGTGTTGATTCACGGTCATTTCGAGGCATTTCATGGTCATTTGCATGCATTTCATGGTCATTTCGCTTCAATTCATGATCACTTCCATGCATTTCATGGTCATCCGAAACAATTCCGTGTTGATTCACGGTCATTTCGAGGCATTTCACGGTCAAACTCCTTCACTTCACGGTCATTTGCATGCATTTCACGGTCATTTCGCTTCAATTCATCATCACTTCCATGCATTTCACGGTCATCTGAAACAGTTCCGTGTTGATTCACGGTCATTTCGAGGCATTTCACTGTTAAACTCCTTCACTTCACGGTCATTTGCATGCATTTCACGGTCATTTCGCTTCAATGCATCATCACTTCCATGCATTTCACGGTCATCCGAAACAATTCCGTGTTGATTCACGGTCATTTCGAGGCATTTCACGGTCAAACTCCTTCAATTCACAGTCATTTACATGCATTTCACGGTCATTTCGCTTCAATTCATGTCACTTCCATGCATTTCACGGTCATCCGAAACAATTCCGTGTTGATTCAAGGTCATTTCGAGGCATTTCACAGTCAAACTCCTTCACTTCACGGTCATTCGCATGCATTTCATGGTCATTTCCACGCATTTCGTAGTCCAATCGCTTCACTTCACGGTCAATTCCATGCATTTTATGATCATTCCCGGCAATTTCGTGTTGATTCATGGTCATTTCCCTAAACATTAACCTATACCCTAACCTAAACCTATACTTATAACCTAAACCTATTCTCAAATCCCAAAACCTATAACTTAAACCTAAACCTAAACCTTAACGTAAACATATAACCTATAGCAAATGACCTTAACCTACACCCTAACCTTAACCTATAACCTATAACCTAAACCTATTCTCAAATCCCAAAAGTTATAGGTTTTGGTTTAGGTTATAAGTTATAGGTTTAGGTTTAGGTTTTGGGATTTGAGAATGGGTTCGGGTTTAGGTTATAAGTTTTGGTTTCGGTTTAGTTTATAGGTTAACGGTTTAGGTTAAGGTTTAGGTTTAGGTTATAGGTTTTTGGATTTGAGAATGGGTTCGGGTTTAGGCTATAGGTTTTGGTTTTAGTTTAGGTTATAGGTTTTGGTTTAAGTAATAGGTTTTGGGATTTGAGAATTGATTCGGGTTTAGGCTATAGGTTTTGGTTTAGGTTTAGGTTATAGGTTTTGGTTTAGGTTATAGCTTTTGGGATTTGGGAATGAGTTCGGGTTTAGGTTATAGGTTTTGGTTTTGGTTTAGGTTATAGGTTTTAAGTTTATGTTAAGGTTTAGGTTTAGGTTTTAGGATTTGAGAATGGGTTCAGGTTTAGGTTATAGGTTTTGGTTTTGGTTTTGGTTATAGGTTATAGGTTTAGGTTAAGGTTATAGGTTTTGAGATTTGAGAATGGGTTCGGGTTAGGTTATAGGTTTTGGTTTTGGTTTAGGTTAAGGTTAGAGGTTTTGGAATTTGAGAATGGGTTCGGGTTCGGGTTTAGGTTTTAGTTTTGGTTTTGGTTATAGGTTATAAGTTTAGGTTAAGGTTTTGGTTTAGGTTTAGGTTATAGGTTTTGAGATTTGAAAATGGGTTCAGGTTAGGTTATAGGTTTTGGTTTTGGTTTAGGTTAAGGTTAGAGGTTTTGGGATTTAAGAATGGGTTCGGGTTTAGGTTATAGGTTTTGGTTTTGCTTTAGGTTATAGGTTATAGGTTTTAGGATTTGATAATGAGTTCGGGTTTAGGTTATAGGTTTTGGTTTTGGTTTAGGTTTAGGTTATAGGTTTTCGGATTTAAGAATGGGTTATGGTTTAGGTTAAAGGTTTTGGTTATAGGTTTTGGTTTATATTATAGGTTATAGGTTTAGGTTATGTTTTTGGTTTAGGTTTAGGTTATAGGTTTTGGGATTTGAGAATGGGTTCGGGTTAGGTTATAGGTTTTGGTTTTGGTTTTGGTTTTGGTTATAGGTTTTAGTTTAGGTTAAGGTTTAGGTTTGGGTTAGAGGTTTTGGGATTTGAGAATGGGTTCGGGTTTAGGTTATAGGTTTTGGTTTAGGTTTAAGTTATAAGTTTTGGGATTTGAGAATGGGTTCGGGTTTTGGTTTAGGTTTAAGTTTAAGTTATAGGTTTTATGATTTAAGACCAAAACCTATAAATCCAAAACCTAAACCAAAACCTAAACCTATAACCTATAACCTAAACCAAATCCTATAACCTAAACCAAAACAAAAACCTATAACCTAAACAAGAACCCATTCTCAAATCCCAAAACCTATAACCTAAACTAAAACCAAAACCTATAGCCTAAATCCGAACCCATTCTCAAAACCAAAACCTATAACCTAAACCCGAACCCATTCTCAAATCCCAAAACCTATAACCTAAACCTAAACCAAAACCTTAACCTAAACTTATAACATATAACCTAAACCAAAACCTATAACCTAAACCAAAACCAAAACCTATAACCTAAACCCAAACCCATTCTCAAATTCCAAAACCTATAACTTAAACCAAAACCTATAACCTAAACTAAAACCAAAACCTATACCCTAAACCCGAACCCATTCTCAAATCCAAAAACCTATAACCTAAACCTAAACCAAAACCTATAGCCTAAACCCGAACCCATTCTCAAATCCCAAAACCTATAACCTAAACCAAAACCTATAACCTAAACTAAAACTAAAACCTATAGCCTAAACTCGAACCCATTCTCAAATCCAAAAACCTATAACCTAAACCTAAACCTTAACCTAAACCGTTAACCTATAACCTAAATCGAAACCAAAACTTATAACCTAAACCCGAACCCATTCTCAAATCTTAAAACCTAAACCTAAACCTTAACCTAAACCTATAACTTATAACATAAACCAAAACCAAAACCTATAACCTAAACCCGAACCCATTCTCAAATCCCAAAACCTCTAACCTAAACCAAACCAAAACCTATAACCTAAACCCGAACCCATTCTCAAATCCAAAAACCTATAACCTAAACCTAAACCTTAACCTAAACCGTTAACTTATAACCTAAACCAAAACTAAAACTTATAACCTAAACCCGAACCCATTCTCAAATCCCAAAACCTAAACCGTGAAATGAACATGGAATTGCTAGGAATGACCGTGAAATGCATGGAAATGACGGTGAAGTGAAGTGAAATGACCACGAAGTGCATGGAAATGGCCGTGAAGTGAAGTGAATTGACCGTGAAGTGCGTCAAAATGACCATGAATGAACACGAAATCGCAGGGAATGACTGTGAAATGCATAAAAATGATGGTGAAGTTAAGTGAATTTACCGCGAAGTGCTTGAAAATGGCCGTTAAGTGAAGTGAATTGACCGTGAAGTGCGTCAAAATGATCGTGAATGAACACAGAATCTCCGGGAATGACCATGAAATGCATGGAAATGACGGTGAAGTGAAGTGAAATGACCGCGAAGTGCGTGGAAATGGCCGTGAAGTGAAGTAAATTGACCGTGAAGTGCGTTGAATTGACTGTGAATGAACACGGAATCGCTAGGAATGACCGTGAAATGCATGGAAATGACGGTGAAGTGAAGTGAATTGACCATGAAGTGCGTGAAAATGGCTGTGAAGTGAAGTGAATTGACCATGAAGTGCGTCGAATTAACCGTGAATGAACACGGAATCGCTAAGAATGACCGTGTGTAACACCCCAAATTTTTGCTAACCTGGGATTAGACGTTCTTAGGCAATGGGTCAACCATAACACCTTGGTGACCTCTCAGAACTCAATTCCAAAGCTAAAGAAATCATATAGGATTAATTCCTTTAGAAATTAGGCGTAAATTAGCTAGCGCTACGCTAGAGTAGCTGTGAAATTATCCCTGATCGCTTTAAATATGTTCTGCAAGACCCAAAACTTGTAGAAACAAGGACGCTACAATACCCTGAAATCTAGGATCAAACTCTAAACCCGTTTGCTCTCAAGAACCTTCTGAAACTTTGTATTGGATCTAGACCGCGCGTCGAAAGTCCGATACCTACAATCTTAGACGGTTATGACCGCTTAGCTAGACTTGACAATCGTTTCAAAAATCAAGTACAACCGATGTTCAGAGGCTATTTCATTGAGCCTGGAGTAAAGAGAGTGAGAAAGGGGTTAGATTTGAAAATTTTAATCCAAATCTACCATGTGACTTGGCGCGTTATTATTAAGCGTTCTAACCATCAGAATTCAGCTAAATTACACCCTCGGATCAGGAAAAATTTCTCTTTCATATCATGAGACTTGTGGACCTGATCTAGGTGCGATGACCGCTGAACTGAAATTGGACTGCCACGTGCGATCTGGGAACTCTACCGGTTTGAAAACTTCGTGTGAGCAACATCCAGTGACCATGAGCTTAAGTCCGACCGCGTTCGGCCAGGGGACCTCTAGAAATGCTCTTTTTGATCGAAACAGTCCAGATTTGGTTATAACCCAAGTATACTTTGTTCCTAAGTCTAAAACGGTGAAGTTTTAGCCTATATAAGGGCTTTAAACCCTCTCACAACCCTCCCATCCAAATTTGCTTGAAACCCTAGGAAAAGAGAGAGAGAAAGTGAGAGATTGTGAGAGAGTGTGGGAGAGATTCTCCTGCCACTTGTTGCAGCTTTTGCACGTGCCAAAGCACCACACTCCAATCACTTTTTCGGCGATTCCAACGTACTCCTAGGTAAGAAAAACCTTAACTACTTGCTGATTTAGGGTTCTTTCGATTCAAATAGCAACATAGCTCATGTATCTTGTGCATTAGGTCGCCGCTACGCCGTTGACGAAGCGTATTCGTTCCGTTCGAAACGATACACATCTAGGGCAAAACGTGAGGATTTTAGACGCTTTAATTGACTGATTTCAAAGCTTTCAATGTCGTTTAATAGTAGATTATCGACGGCAACGCCGTTTGACATATACAACATGCTGTCTGTTTTCCGTTTCGTAAACGTACGGTAAATATGAGATTTAGAGTATTTTAGGCATTTATAGAAAATACGGTATAAGTCCATATTTTGCTGAAATGATTGCCATGGCTATTTGTCGTATTATGATATTAGAAATGTGTGTATGATCTGTTTGGCGAAGAGATTCGCCCTAATGCACATATTGGCCGACATACGTTATGTAGACTAAAGTGTGTAGACTAAGTGTTTGTATAAATGTTTGTATTAGTAGGTATTGAGTAAATGGTGTTGTGAATTAGTTTTGAGATTGAATTCTCAATTAATATTCTAATGTAAAGGATTTCCATCATGTCGGCTATATGTATTGATTTCGTTATATATATGAAATGCATGTGTTGGATGATTTGCTTAAGTTGTATGTTATAACATGTGTCAACATGCTTACATTGTTGTATTTCATTTCTGTTACTCACATATGCTTATTGATGTTGATACACAAATGCTTGGGGCTATACCTAGTCCAGGCAGTCGGTAACAGAGTAAATTCGTGGTTGGCTTATATTTGCCACGAAGGACGAGTTAATGAACGCGAGTCGTGTTTTGAGTTGGCGGCAGTGATTAGGTCACACGAAGTGTTTCATGCACTTCATGTCATTCAGCTTGAGATGTGCTCGTACTAGTCGAGCCCATCAAGTAACCCGACTGGCCATTGTATGTTCACCATGTATGAGTCATAACTGCTTGAACCTAGGGTACTGATCTTACCATTGGAAACCCTGTTAACCATGGTACCTTGATCCATAAAGACTCATGAGCCGGGCATGGTCGTATGGGACACCGTGGTTGAGCTGTCGGCCTATGCTGGGGCCACAAACCTCTCCGTAGTGACCAGTGAGCACCCTACTCTAAGAAGATTATGGTGGTATGGGACACTATATTCTTGTTGTCGGCCTACACTGATCAGGTGACGAGCCCTTTGTAGTGACCTTGAGTTTATCCTGACACCGCATGGGGGCGACGAGTCCTGATACAGTCTTAAAGATAATTAGGCTTGTATTGATAAGGTGATAGGGGAGAGGTGCAATGAGTGCGAGCAACAGCCCTGACAGCCCTTGCAGCGACATACAAATATAACATCGTATGAGATTACTAGGAGTGATGACCCTAGACAGGATCTGTGTTGGGATTGATATAAACAAAGTACCTTAGTTTTTCAATCCTACTGTATGAAAAAAGACTAATAACAACCCGGTAATCATTATCCATATCGCATTACATGTGCCTGGAAGATGTGGAGTACTACGGGAAGAAAGCATGTCGCGGACGCAGATGGTGCCGCATGAGGGAGTATGTCAGTGAGGGCATTCATCATGTCATTTCATGCTTGCATTAACAACAGTATCTAGGAATGTTTGATTGTTTGCTTTACTATTAACGCGTGATTGATTTGATAACATGTTAATCTTTGCTCTATGATTCTACTGAGTTAATTACTCACTCCCACGTTACGGGACGGTGTTCCGGACACCACCAGACCCTTTTATAATTATAGATGATGGCGCGGCCTGCGAGGCGGAGCAGGACTTGATGATGAGGAGGAGGATCCCTCCTTTATGCGTGTTCTGATCGACGGGATTATAGGGAGGTTGATTAGATGCCATGACACTTGTCATTTTATATTTCTGGAGCACTCATGTATATTCTTTTCTTTCTAGTTTGAGGTATACATGTATATGTTTAACCTGGTAACATGTTCACACTCTGGAGACTTACAATGAATTATATATTTTATGTATTTATCACAGTCTTCCACTTGCTAATTTAACCGTCTATTGAGTATGATATGCTATTTTGGCTTAGTCTCAATCTTGTTTAATGCCATTCTACAGATAACATGCATTTATCATTATCTATGTTGCATAAGTGACGTTCTGGAACTCGGGAGTTGGATTTCTACCCGACTCCCTGATTTTCGGGGTGTTACAGTTGGTATCAAAGCATGATTGAGATTAAACTGGACCTGGGTTATGGACACGCGACGTACGTTGTCGCCCCTTTGACTTAGGTGGGTGCGAAAGGAACCTAGAAACACTTATAGGATCGCAGTTTCGCCAATAGGTGAAGTTTACTCAAATCGATCGTTCGATCGAGTCCGTAACGCATCTATGGTCGTGTGAAGCGACCTAAGTAGCCTGTAGGTTATTAGTTGGTGGGTTTGAGATGTTCTCAGAAGCATTTACAAATCTTAAAATGCATGTCCTTGGGTCGTGGGGCAACCACAACCCGTATACTCAATCTCAGAGCTTAATAACCCCCGTTTCACCCAATTCCTTCAAAATCTTTCCTCTTACCACCCCATTCTTCAACTTTTTCTAAGTCTTCTCACACTAGGCATAAATCCTAATGTGTACATGATAGAAAATCATACTTCGACAAAAATTTACTATAAATAGTAAATATAGGTAAGAATTGGACTTTTTACCGTTCCAATTATGGAATCTCTTGTAAAGAATGGGTTAATTGGATGGATTAGCTTCTCCTACCCCAAAATCATATGCTACATGATGTCTAAATTCATTCTGGTTCATAAACTGGCCCCGGAACGCCCCAAATGGAGTTTTGGGCCTATCTAGGCCAAATTACAATGAACCAGGGTGGGCCCCATGTATATTTGAGGTTCCTAGGGCAGGGGGGACCCAACCCATGTGGCCGGACCGGCCGTACTGATGGTCCGACCGATGGGCCCCATTTGATCTGAAATCCGGGTGCACGCCCTAAAATGGGTAGGACACCCCTCCCATGTGCGGTTCACACCTTAAAACTCCCTATATGCCCTACCTCCTTTATAACAGCCCCTCCCAAGCCCTCTATTTTCGAGTGCTTGCTGCTCTCCCCTCAAAACTTGGTGCCTAACCACTTCCAATCCTTCTTTCTGCCAAAATCGACGCCTACCCACCTATTGGTGGTTGTTCATAGCTCTCTCTCTCTCCGATTTCGTCGTTTGAAGCCCCTACAACCTTCATTTATGACTAAAATCATGTGGAGCTCCATTCCCCTTTATAGTTCTTTTTTCCTGTGCAAATCTAGCCTTTGGGAGCCTGATCTACCCCTCTATAGGGCCTAGATTCATTTTCGTCCATCAGGGCAGCCATTTCTCCCCATTTTCATCATTTTTTCATAGTTTTTATGAGGCTATTTTAGCCGTTTTATCCCTTTCCACCGTCCTCTCTCTCATATCCCTTTTATTTGATTCTCAGACTTGTGGAAACCTGCTTACCCATCCCATTTCTCCACGTTCTTCGCTTGTTTGATTACCGTTTGAAAGATTTCTGTGTTTTGTTGTTGCTAGGTCTAGTGAAGTCATTGGTAGGAAGTGTGTTTGTGTTTAGTGGTTTGGGATTAATATAGCCGAATGCGTTACTGTCATAATCCATGTGGAACTTTATTCCATGTATTGTGACAAATGGAGTGCATGTCATTTCGTTCGCTGTGAGGTATTGTCCCTAAATTGGGTGTATCCTACGGTTTCTACTACCATGTTGTAAATCCCGGTATTAAACCTATAAAATTAATTTTTATCCCAACCCACCCTCCTACCAAGCATAGCACTCCCAATCCCGACATCGGATTAGGAATGCAGTTTCATTTTATACAACTTAATACTACTAGCCATATAGGCCCTTGGCGTTTTGGACCTAGAGTTAGTGCTCGTAGATTTGAAAGGTTTGACGATATAGGAAATCCAATCCCATTTAGACAATCTCGACTCTAAGCGATATAACAATCCCCTGTAGTAGAAGTGGTATGAAACCATTTAGTGTATAGGCTTAGGTTTTGGATTATAACTAGTGAGTTATAGACTAGGCTACTAGTTATAATAAGTAGTGTAAAGCCTGTATATGCTAAGGAATAGTAGGTTAGATTTGATTGGAATGAGACTCCCTTTCTTGGGTAGATCCTCATAACATTCATAGGCGCTTTTAGTAACTCTTAGGAGGCTCATTTACCTTAGAACCATTCACTCTTAGGGAAAACTTATCAAATCCCTCAAGTTGAACTTAGAATAAACCAACACACCCCTTAGAATTGCCTTCGCCAAGGGCTTATTGCATTCGAAAACGCGGAGAAAAGGAACTGCATGTAAGCAGTGTATTTGCGGTTTGAATCGACTTCTTAATCCTAGTAGTTACTAATGAATCCAATACTCTGTAAGACCCGTATCTTGGTCCGTACCTTTCCGTAGACTTCCGCGGTCTTACCGGTCGAATTCTAACAACCTTCGACCCTTAAACGATATCGACGCGCGACCCTGATTCATACGCCGACAACCCGAGTCGACTCAACCCGAGACCAATACCATAGCGACCGCACCGTCGCCGTGGTTCCGATGCCGCGACTCGGGCGCCGAGGTGATACCCTGGTCAAGAGATGTGGGCCAACGTTCGGTGCGACAAAACGCCCCGCGTTGCGAAAATCAAGGGAATCTCTATGATGTGTCACATCAATCACATCAATCCCATCAATCAATCACTCATCAATCCATCACATATCAAGTACACATCACTTTATTCCATTTTCCCAAGCAACCACAAAAGTCTTCATCACCCATACCTCTCTTACACAAAAAGCCACAAAAGTCTTCATCTCTCATACCTCTCTTACACAAAAGCCTCAAAAGTCAAGCTTTTCTTACACAACCATCACTCACCCATCCATCCATCACTCTCTCTCTCTCCCTTTACATCACTCTCTCTCTTTCTCTCTTTCTCATTTCAAAAATCCCAAGCAACAAGAGCCCCCACGTATGGAATTTTTCCAAATTCCTAAGCTCCAAGTGGCCCACCTTCCTACCCCAAAATCTCTTATCTCAACCCTCCATTCCTCATCTTAACCGTTGAAGTTGAAGCTAAGGTGCCAAGGAACCCCTAAGAGCGAGGAGATCGGACGGTGGGTGCCTCTATAGGGTAGTTTTCCTTATTTTTATGGTGGACCAAGTGAGGCCCACCGATCAATGGTGTGGATCTCACTTGGGACCCTTATTTGTGGCCAATGGACCACTTGGATCATCATGATGTTTATTTCATTTAGAAAGGTCATCTAGACCGTCCATATCGGTGGGGAATGGATCTCCACCGTTGATTTACATTTTTGATGGTCCCTTGTTCAAAGGGGTCCGTTGATGTATGATTTCATGTAAGGGAGGGCCCATAATGACGGGGTCCCTCCATCACAAGCCGTGTCCCACTCTCCATGTCTCTCTCTCTCTCTTTTATTTTATTTTATTTTATTTTATTTTATTTTATTGTAATAGGATGGTGTGGCCCACTTGAATGGATCCCACCTTGATGTAATTTTTATTCAAGTGGGGCCCACCTTGGACATTGAGCCCATGACACCCATCAGTGGTGGCCCACTCCATCAGGGCCCACACTCAAAAAAAAAAAATAATAATAACAAAAGACCGTCCAGCGTATGGGACGCTGGACGTTTCAACAGAAAAGGGATAAGGGAAGAAAGAAAAAGGAAAGAGAAATGGTGGGCTGCTCCTACATGGCCCCACCTTGATGTATATTTTTAATCCAAGCCATCCATTTTATTCTCGGGATCGTTTTAGGCGTTGAGCCGAAAAATGAGATCGATCCAATTATCTGGCGAGCCATGGCATTAAGAATACTAGTATCTTCCTTTAAAACTTGAAAAAATGATTTCTGGGGTCCACCAGAAGCTTGGACCTACCTGAAACTTGTTTTGGACCCCTATTTTTATGGAAAACATGCAATGGATGGGGTAAATCTGATTAATGTGGGTCCCACCTAGGATAAATAAATAAATATATATATATATATATATATATAATTTTTTTTGGCATGACTTTGTGCCATGACGTCCAGAGACGTCCACGTTAAAAAGGGTGGCCGCATTAGCCCACTTGTAGACTCCACCATGATGTATATTTTACATCTATACCGTTCATTTAATAGGTCCCCTTGAATGGTGCGTTGACTCCAAAAATCATCCACAAACTGAACTCAGGTGGGCCATACCATCCAAATCATGCGAAGACATGCCTAAATCATATAAAAACACTTTGTGGGGCCTACCTGAATTTTTAATGTGGCTGAAATTTGGTGTGAACCCTCAAACAGGTGGGACACACGTAATGGACGGGTTGGATTGCAAATAAACACTTTGGTGGGTCCTGCATGGGACCCACTGTGGTATGTGTGACTTACCACACCGTCAAAACAATGGGTAGTGACACCCACTGTGATGCAAGTGTTTCACTCACACCGTCCGTCCACGGCAGTGGACGGTGGCCCCCACTCAGATGTATGTATTGTGTCCACGCCGTCCATCACGTTGGCCCCTGGCCACGTGACGTTATGAACAGGTTTGGATGGCAATAAACATTACAGTGGGCCCTAAGCCATGTGATTCAATGAATAGTTTGGATGCAAATAAATAGTACAGTGGACCCAGGTTGGGTAGAAAATATACATTTCGGTGAGCCGTAGGTCTATATGACCTTATCAGCAGGTTTGAATGGAAAATAAACATTTTGGTGGGCCCCTTGCTACATGGCCTTATCAATAGGTGGGATGTAAAATAAATATTTTGGTGGGCCCCTTGCCACACGGCCTTAACAACAGGTTGGGTGACAAATAAGCATTTCAGTGGGCCCAGGATTGGCTAAAAAAAAATGTTATAGTGGACCCACATGGGAGTCTACCATGATGCATGAGTTTCATCCAAACCGTCCAACCATTTTGAGATCATTTTAAGGCCATTGTTGAGGCCCATCTTAATGTATTTGTGGCCCGCCCACTAAGGCCCACTTTGTTATTTATGGGCCCATGTGTGTAGGCCCAATTGATGTATTTGTGGCCCATTGTTGAGGCCCACTTTGGTATATATAAGGCCTATGTGATTAAGCCCATAAAGCTCATGTGATTGGGCTCATTTTTAATGAATTCTAAGGCCCATGGGTTATGACCCATTGCAAAGGACCTTAGGCCCATTGGTGAGGCTCATTGAGGTGATCCTCTTGATGAATGTAAGGCCCATATGATACGGCCTAATTGATGTACTTAAGATCTAATTGAGTGCAACTAGGTCCATTGCAATGCATGATCCCTCCATGGCATATAACGATATTTATAGTAAGTAATGTCTTAGGAACAATGATGGTTAGATGTCCACATTGTAAGGATGACGTCGGTTAAATGTCCGCATTGTCACTCTCCCTAAGGCCCATTAATAGACCCATACTTGTAGTAAGTAGGCTATCTCGGCCCATCTCAGTTATACGCAGAGCCCATCTTTATTATAACATGTTAGTACAGTTCCATGACTCATGATCATACGCATCATATGTATGCTTGACGTGAGAGTTGTCTGATCATAGCATTTACCTTTGGGCAGGTTGTTTATGGGCTCCCGGTTAGGCGGTGTTGTCCTACATGAGCGCACGATATGCGCAGGATTGGTTGCATGACTGGATAGCGTGATTCATGCATTCCGCGTTTGTGTGACATGGTTATTGTATGCCCTAGCGACATCGGGGCCGTAGCCTCCACAGACATATCGTGGTTGGCAGGATTGGATACCGAAAATCTTGTTCTACATGGGGTACTATAGATATCCCTGGGTGAAAGTCCTTAAACCCTTATGGTACCAAGAGGTTGCTCCAACGTCTAAACCGAGTGGGTAGATGAGCGTTGAGTGCCGAATATCAGACGGTTACGCTCTTCACTGTGTCGTGGTCGGTTGGAAGGGGGTGCGGCCTTACCCGCCCGAGTGTAGGGGGCAATGTTAAGCTGAGTCTGACCAGCTCGAGGAATGGGTCCGCTATCGACGAGTCGCGCCCGATATTGGCAAACGGATAGTGTGGTCTCTTCCACTTACCTTATTGCGCACGATGTGGCAGCAATCTGGTTTAGAGTGTACTAGACCCCGGTGATATTTCATATTTTGAGCTGTATTGATATGTGGACATAGATGAGGATCTGTATGCTTGAGCCGCATTGCACATCGCATGGCCTTGGGATGACTGATACCATTCATGTCTTGCATCGCATAAGCCTTGGTACGGCTCATGATATTATAGATCCATCTGCATATTCCGCTTTACTCTGACATTGCATGTTCATATTACTACTTTGCGCACACACTTTCACCACCCTCTAAGCTTTCTGTAAGCTTATGCACGACCGTTGCGTGCAGGTGACGTTGGATCGCAGCAGCGCTGAGGCAGGAGCAGTTGCAGAGTGTTTTGGAGTTTTTGTTCTACACCACTGTATTTCCCTTTATGCTCATTGTACTTGTAAAGTTTTTTATCATAGTGAAAATGTAATGGAGTTCTTGGTTGTTGTTTGTGGGTTATGCCTTTGGTTATGCTTATTACGAATCAAACTGATGTTGAAAATCCTCCTCGTAGCATCCCAGGATCGGAACCTGGTGAATGGGATCTAGGAGCCGAGAATGGGGTTCTACGGAGGCTGTCGGCGCCGGATTCGGCGATCAGAAATTTTGTGAGCCCGGTTTCCGATTTTGGGGCGTGATATGCTCTGATCAAGCAGAAGATCGGCATCGACTCGGATTAAGAATTGATACAACAAATTTTCTGTCCTAACTAGATAGGAAGCCTATATATCCGGCCCAGACCTACTACACAACTTTTCTTCCGTGTTGGCCCGACCATCTACAACCAAAAGTTATTGCTTTACCTTTGGAAAATGTTGAGGACATATAGCCAATAGAGATTAGACATCTTGCAGCGAGCTCACACCTGCCCCTGAACTCAATCACACTAGAGATTAGGCTCCTTCCTACAATCATAGGTACCAATGCCATAGAACGCATCATGTCAAGGATAGCCCCTAAGTTGCACCTCGTTCCGATATACAGATCGATGCATGCATTCTTAAACCTTAAGTAGAACCAAGTTTTAAAGGGGGTAGAACATTTTGAGTCCAATCTAGTTGGGTCATCCAATGCAACCATTAGACCAAAGTGGCACAGCGGAATCATGGTTAGCCTCTTCCCCACTAGCCTAGGATTGAAACAGTTGGTTTAGGTTATACGTAAGGTTAGGTCATTAAATAGGATTTGAACCTTCCTTATAACGTCAATACAAAAGTCTCTTTAAGTACTCATTACCCTTAGCCAATTTCGGGGACGAAATTTTATTTTAAGGGGGGTAGATTGTAACACCCCAGATTTTTACTAACCTAGGATTAGACGTCCTTAGGCAATGGGTCAACCATAACACCTTGGTGACCTCTCAGAACCCAATTCCAAAGGCAAAGAAATCACATAGGATTAATTCCTTTAGAAATTAGGCGTAAGTTAGCTAGCGCTACGCTAGAGTAGCTGTGAAATTACCCTGATCGCTTTAAATACATTCTGCAAGACCCAAAACTTGTAGAAACAAGGATGCTACAATACCCTGAAATCTAGGATCAAACTCTAAACCCGTTTGCTCTCAGGAACCTTCTGAAACTTTGTATTGGATCTAGATCGCGCCTCGAAAGTCTGATACCTACAATCTTAGACGGTTATGACCGCTTAGCTGGACTTGACAATCTTTTTAAAAATTAAGCCCAACCGACGTTCAGAGGCTATTTCATTGAGTCTGGAGTAAAGAGAGTGAGAAAGGAGTTAAATTTGAAAATTTTAATCCAAATCTGACACGTGACTTGGCTCTTTATTATTAAGCGTTCTGACCGTCAGAATTCAGCCGAATTACACCCTTGGATCAGGAAAAATTTCTCTTTCGTATCATGAGACTTGTGGACCTGATCTAGGTGCGATGACCGCTGAAATGAAATTGGACCGCCACGTGCGATCTGGGAACTCTACCGGTCTGAAAACTTCGTGTGAGCAACATCCAGTGACCATGAGCTTAATGTTGAGGGTCAAATATTACATATTAGACCCCAAATATTGTCTGGATTTACGAATATAATGCTGTCTAATGGCTCGTTTTCTCATTCTTGTGTGGCAAAGTGATTTTATGAGCATGGATGGAAAAAGGACGTTAAAAGTTGAGATTTAACGATCTGATGACGTCAAAGGCAAGGGACACACTCCAGGGGACCAAGATTGACAAATATACACGGTCAGAAATCCAAGAAAAGTTAGAAATTGAAGCTCAAGTGGCCTGAAGGACGTCCAGAATGCAAGATCACGAGGTTCCCACCATCCGTTCGCCTTGAAACTTCATACGTCGCCTGAGGACCATAAATTAACCGTACATATAAAATTTCAGCCATTGAAGATCTCGGGAAATGCCCTAATTGACAGATTAGCCCATAAACCGTTGATTCTGGGCCCACCTGATATCTGGAACTGTCTCAAAATTATTATTGACGCCTTAAATGAAGAGTCAAAACAGATGGACGGTGCAGATTTCTCCAAAACAGTGCAATGGACCCCATATGAGATGAGTGTGTACAGTGCACATGTGCACTCACCGTGCATGGCAAGTGTCAGAGACGGCTCTGACCGAAAGAAAGAAAAAAAAAAAATAATCGCACAGCGGACGCACGGCCGCTGGCCATTTTTGCGAACGGTAGTGGGCCCCACCCATTGCTCGTATGGCCAATCTGATCTGTCCACCGTGTAGAGGGCTTCGAGAACTACAAAACCATGCTGACCTTTTGCACCCATGCGTGCACACGTGTGAGATACAGAGGCCACAAAAGGGCTGCCCGGTAGCGTTCAAATCTGATCTTTTTGTGATTTCTTCTCTGGGCCACGTCAATGGACGTTCAAAATCACTCATTCTTAACTGAAATTTCGTTCTGAATCCAATGGACGGGGTGGATTTTCCAGAAAATGCTTCTGTGGGGCCCACCGACCACAACAGCGAAATGGTGCGAAAGGTTTCGCACATCCGCGAAAACCGACTTTTTCGGACAGTTTTGGCCCACCATCTTTGATCATATGGCAGATCTGAACCGTCTATCATGTAGAGAACCCAAGAAAGTACTAAGGGACGGTGTTTCTTTAGAATTTGAGCGAGGAAAGTGGCGTGTTTCATGGTACCGAACTTGGCTGCGAAAATTACACTCCGTGTCCTGCTACAACTCTGTCACTGACTCCAGCCTTCCAACAGCTATAAAAGGAGGTTTTTGGACGTGGGAAGCATTCATTTAGGGTCTGGGGAGGAAGAACAGAGGGCTCAAGCTTGGGTTTCAACGTGGGCAGAGGAGAGAGAGAGGAGCTTAGTTTTTTCTTTCCCTTTTCTTTTCCTTTTCTTTTTCTCTTTATTTATTTGGATTGAGCCCATCCATGGCAGGCTAAATCCTCCTAGCTAGGGCTAGGATGTGAAGCTTGTAGTGAGATGAGAGATTATATGCTTTTAATTTAATTTTATTTTTGAATTGAAGTTGGTTTTAGTTTGATTTTAATGGAAATATTTTTGGTCTTTAATGGTCTGTTGTGACTGAAATTACAATGGGTCTGCAATGCTTTGAATATTTTCTTATCCCTTTTATGTTTATGACGTTAGGATGTCCCGTTGTTCACCATAGTTTCCTGGGCATGGTTGGATGTCGGTACCCTTCCTAACTTTCATACATGTGATTGGGTGGTAATTAGTTTAATTCTGTTGTTTGCCATAGTCTTTGGGCATGGTTTGGTGATGGAATCCATTCTAATTCATACACCTTTCATCTCTTTGAAAACTAGATCAACGGCAGTTCAGTAATTTTCATGATTTTTGATGCAAGCATAAGTTCTCCCTGATCTCTACAAGTGGATCCTCTGAATCCCTAGTTCCCTTCTCCTGATTTCTCTCAAGTTTAGATAATTATTTCACCATTATTTCTCAAATTACATTCAGATTAGATTTCATCTTAATCTAGTTCTAGTTCTGGTTAGTTTTAGATAACGTACAAGTTTCAGTCCCTTGGGATTCGACCTCGGTCTTACCGAGTTATTACTACATCACAACCCTGCATTCTACAGACAACATGCATTTATCATTATCTATGTTGCATAAGTGACGTTCTGGAACTCAGCAGTTGGGTTTCTACCCGACCCCCCGATTTTCGGAGTGTTACACTGTGAAATGCATGGAAATGATGGTGAAGTGAAGTGAAATGATCGCGAAGTGCATGGAAATGGCCGTGAAGTGAAGTGAATTGACCGTGAAGTGCGTCGAATTGACCGTGAATGAACACGGAATCGCCAAGAATGACCATGAAATGCATGGAAATGACGGTGAAGTGAAGTGAAATGATCACGAAGTGCGTGGAAATGGCTGTGAAGTGAAGTGAATTGACCGTGAAGTGCGTCAAATTGACAGTGAATGAACACGGAATCGCTAGGAATGACCGTGAAATGCATGGAAATGACGGTGAAGTGAAGTGAAATGACCGCGAAGTGCATGAAAATTGCCGTGAAGTGAAGTGAATTGACCGTGAAGTGCGTCGAATTGACCGTGAATGAACACGGACTCACTAGGAATGACCGTGAAATGTATAGAAATGACGATGAAGTAAAGTAAAATGATCGCGAAGTGCATGGAAATGGTTGTGAAGTGAAGTGAATTGACCGTGAAGTGCGTCGAATTGACTGTGAATGAACATAGAGTCGCTAGGAATGATTGTGAAATGCATGGAAATGACGGTGAAGTGAAGTGAAATGACCGTGAAGTGAAGTGAATTGACCGTGAAGTGAAGTGAATTGACCGTGAAGTGCGTCGAATTGACCGTGAATGAACACGGAATCGCTAGGAATGACCGTGATATGCATGAAAATGACTATGAAGTGAAGTGAATTGACCGCAAAGTGCATGGAAATGGCCATGAAGTGAAGTGAATTGACCGTGAAGTGCGTCGAATTGACCATGAATGAACACGGAATCGCTAGGAATGACCGTGAAATGCATGGAAATGACGGTGAAGTGAAGTGAAATGATCGCGAAGTGCATAAAAATGGCCGTGAAGTGAAGTGAATTGACTGTGAAGTGCGTCGAATTAACCGTGAATCAACACGAAATTGCTGGGAATGACCGTGAAATGCATGGAAATGATGGTGAAGTGAAGTGAATTGACCGTGAAGTGCGTGAAAATGGCCATGAAGTGAAATGAATTGACCGTGAAGTGTATTTTTAACCATCGACCCGATGGAATCTCAGAAAATTACTATGTTATTTGGCTAAATTAGCTTCTTCTACCCCAAAATCATAGATGGTACGTTATGTAACTCATTCTAGTTTAGGAGATATGCTTGTTAAATAAATAGACAAAGAAATAAATTAAGAGATAAAAAAATATTTTTATATACTTATATATACATATTTATATAATTATGTATTTGAGAAAAATGTAAGGGAGAAAAATTTCTCTCCATTTAAAAAAAAAAAATACAAAAAGCACAAAGAGCCTATTGTTACGAATTTTAGCTACAGTTATTATCCGTATCCATAGAGCTGACCCTATGGGCACGGCCCCGCTAGATGGGCATGGCCGCGCCGGACAGGCCAGCAAGTGGCGCGGGGGGCCGCTAGTTTGGCGTGCCCACTCCGGACGGATCCTATTACTATGGATTATGGTATCTATGGCTACGGTTATAATCCGTAGCCATAGGTCTGACCGTAGCAAATGGTAACGCCATTCTGCTTTGAACGTCCACCGTTGAAACCCTTTCAGGGGTCACGGAAGTTTTGGATCATTACAAAAAAAAAATTTCCTATTCATTCAGGTCTTTGTGACCTTATGATTAGATTGAATGGAAAATAAATGTTATGGTGGGCCCTACAAAAGTTTCAACAGTAAAAATCAATTTTCTGCTGCTCTTTGTGGTGTGGTCTAGTTGATCTTTAGATATGTTTTTTTTTTTTTTTGATAATGCTCCGAAACAATCTCAAAATATGGATGAACGTTGTGGATATAATAAATACATAACTGATGGGCCCATGTAACGTTGATCTCCTTTGAACCGTTCGTACAACTAGGAGTTCGACGAGCGTCAACGCTTGAAGGAAAAAGTAGGGGCATTTTCTACCTTTTGCAGGGTGTTCGTACACCCGGGGAGTATTATTGGAAAGTAAAATGGGGTGGGCTTCGTCTTAGGAATGGGCCATATAGTGGTTGTACAGTTGGAAATTTCTCTTTTTATATTTTAGAGAAGAGAAATTTCCAACTGTACGACCAGTATATGGCCCATTCCCGAGACGAAGCCCACCCCATTTTACATCCCAAGAATACTCCTCAGGTGTACGGACGCCTTCCCAAAGGTCGAAAATGCCCCTACTTTTTCCTTCAAGCGGATCGGCCGCTGCGCGAAGACGAGCACTGACGCTCATCGAACTCCGAGTTATACGAACGGTTCAAAAGAGATCAACGTTACATGTGCCCCACAGTTATGTATTTATTATATCCACAATGTTCATCTAAATTTTGAGATCATTTCGGAGCATTATCCCAAAAAAAAAAAATCATATCCAAAGATCAACTGGACCACACCACAAAGAGTAGCAGAAAATTGATTTTCAACATTGAAACTTTTGTAGGGCCCACCATAACATTTATCTTCCATCTAATCCATTCATGAGGTCACAAAGACCTGGATGAATAGGAAAAAAAAAATCGTAATGATCCAAAACTTCCGTGACCCCTGAAAGGGTTTCAACGGCAGACGTTCAAAGCAGAATGGCATTATCATTTGCTACGGTCAGACCTATGGCTACGGATTATAACCAGAGCCATAGATACCATAATCCATAGCAATAGGATCCGTCCGGGGTGGGTGCACAGAACTAGTGGCCCCCCGCGCCAGTTGCTGGCCTGTCCAGCGCGGCCACACCGATCCGGCGAGGCCACGCCCATAAGGTAGGCCCTATGGCTACGGATAATAACTGTAGCTAAAGTCCGTAGCAACAAGTTTTTTTTTGTTTTTTTTATGTTTTTTTGTGTTTTTTTTTTTTAATGGAGAACTTTATTCTACCTATAATTTTTTCTAACACATATCTATATAAATATGTATATATAAGCATATAAAATTTTTTTTTCTCTTTTTTTCATTTCTTTCTTTATTCATTTAACAAGAATATCTTCTAAACTAAAATTAGTTACTTTATGTACCCTATATGATTTTGGGGTAGGAGAAGCTACTTTAACCAACCAACTTGGTTATTTTCCAAGATTTCATCAGCTCGATGATCGAAAATCCATTTCATTCACTTAGCGGTCAATTTCATTCATTTCATTTACATGCATTTCAGGGTCATTTCACTTTAATTCATCATCACTTCCATGCATTTCACGGTCATCCAAAACATTTTCGTGTTGATTCACGGTCATTTCGAGGCATTTTACGGTCAAACTCCTTCACATCACGGTCATTTGCATGCATTTCAGGGTCATTTCGCTTCAATTCATCATCACTTTCATGCATTTCATGGTCATCCGAAACAGTTCCGTGTTGATTCACGGTCATTTTGAGGCATTTCACGGTCAAACTCCTTCACTTCACGGTCATTTGCATGCATTTCACGGTCATTTTGCTTCAATTCATCATCACTTCCATGCATTTCACGGTCATCCAAAACAATTCCGTGTTGATTCACGGTCATTTCGAGGCATTTCACGGTCATTTGCATGCATTTCAGGGTCATTTTGCTTCAATTCAATATCACTTCCATGCATTTCACGGTCATCCGAAACAATTCCGTGTTGATTCACAGTCATTTCGAGGCATTTCACAGTCAAACTCCTTCACTTCACGGTCATTTGCATGTATTTCATGGTCATTTCGCTTCAATTCATCATCACTTCCATGCATTTCACAGTCATCCGAAACAATTTCGTGTTAATTCACGGTCATTTCGAGGCATTTCACGGTCAAACTCCTTCACTTCACGGTCATTTACATGCATTTCACGGTCATTTTGCTTCAATTCATCATCACTTCCATGCATTTCACGGTCATCCAAAAAAGTTCCGTGTTGATTCACGGTCATTTCGAGGCATTTCACGGTCAAACTCCTTCACTTCCCGATCATTTGCATGCATTTCATGGTCATTTCGCTTCAATTCATCATCACTTCCATGCATTTCACGGTCATCCGAAACAATTTCGTGTTGATTCAC
Organism: Magnolia kwangsiensis; assembly: GCA_037074715.1. Lineage (NCBI taxonomy): Eukaryota > Viridiplantae > Streptophyta > Magnoliopsida > Magnoliales > Magnoliaceae > Magnolia > Magnolia kwangsiensis. The sequence continues at coordinate 16,757,619 of CM073576.1, read as the reverse complement.
GGTCATTTCGAGGCATTTCATGGTCAAACTCCTTCACTTCACGGTCATTTGCATGCATTTCAGGGTCATTTTGCTTCAATTCATCATCACTTCCATGCATTTCACGGTCATCCGAAACAGTTCCGTGTTGATTCACGGTCATTTTGAGGCATTTCACGGTCAAACTCCTTCACTTCACAGTCATTTGCATGCATTTCATGGTCATTTCGCTTCAATTCATCATCACTTCCATGCATTTTATAGTCATCCGAAACAGTTCCGTGTTGATTCACGGTCATTTTGAGGCATTTCACGGTTAAACTCCTTCACTTCATGGTCATTTGCATGCATTTCACTGTCATTTTGCTTCAATTCATCATCACTTTCATGCATTTCACGGTCATCCAAAACAATTTCGTGTTGATTCACGGTCATTTCGAGGCATTTCACGGTCAAACTCCTTCACTTCACGGTCATTTGCATGCATTTCACGGTCATTTCGCTTCAATTGATCATCACTTCCATGCATTTCACGGTCATCCGAAACAATTCCGTGTTGATTCACGGTCATTTCGAGGCATTTCACGGTCAAACTCCTTCACTTCATGGTCATTTGCATGCATTTCAGGGTCATTTCGCTTCGATTCATTTCACTTCCATGCATTTCACGGTCATCCGAAACAGTTCCGTGTTGATTCACGGTCATTTCGAGGCATTTCACGGTCAAACTCCTTCACTTCACTGTCATTTGCATGCATTTCACGGTCATTTTTCTTCAATTCATGATTACTTCCATGCATTTCACGGTCATCCGAAACAATTCCGTGTTGATTCACAGTCATTTCGAGGCATTTCACGGTCAAACTCCTTCAATTCACAGTCATTTGTATGCATTTCACGGTCATTTTTCTTCAATTCATGATCACTTCCATGCATTTCACGGTCGTCCGAAACAATTCCATGTTGATTCACGGTCATTTCGAGGCATTTCACGGTCAAACTCCTTCACTTCATGGTCATTTGCATGCATTTCATGGTCATTTCCACGCATTTAGCGGTCCAATCGCTTCACTTCACGGTCATTTCCATGCATTTCACGATCATTCCCAGCAATTTCGTGTTGATTCATAGTCATTTCCCTAAACATTAACCTATACCCTTACCTAAACCTATACTTATAACCTAAACCTATTCTCAAATCCCAAAACCTATAACTTAAACCTAAACCTAAACCTTAACGTAAACCTATAACCTATAGCAAATGACCTTAACCTAAACCCTAACCTTAACCTATAACCTATAACCTAAACCTATTCTCAAATCCCAAAGGTTATAGGTTTTGGTTTAGGTTATAAGTTATAGGTTTAGGTTTAGGTTTTGGGATTTGAGAATGGGTTCGGGTTTAGGTTATAAGTTTTGGTTTCGGTTTAGGTTATAGGTTAACGGTTTAGGTTTAGGTTATAGGTTTTTGGATTTGACAATGGGTTCGGGTTTAGGCTATAGGTTTTGGTTTTAGTTTAGGTTATAGGTTTTGGTTTAGGTTATAGGTTTTGGGATTTGAGAATGGGTTCAGGTTTAAGCTATAGGTTTTGGTTTTGGTTTAGGTTATAGGTTTTGGGATTTGGAAATGGGTTCGGGTTTAGGTTATAGGTTTTGGTTTTGGTTTTGGTTATAGGTTATAGGTTTATGTTAAGGTTTAGGTTTAAGTTTTGGGATTTGAGAATGGGTTCGGGTTTTGGTTTTGGTTTTGGTTTTGGTTATAGGTTATAGGCTTAGGTTAAGGTTTTGGTTTTGGTTTAGGTTATAGGTTTTGAGATTTGAGAATGGGTTCAGGTTTAGGTTATAGGTTTTGGTTTTGGTTTTGGTTATAAGTTATAGGTTTAGGTTAAGGTTTTGGTTTAGATTTAGGTTATAGGTTTTAAGATTTGAGAATGGGTTCGGGTTAGGTTATAGGTTTTGGTTTTGGTTTAGGTTAAGGTTAGAGGTTTTGGGATTTGAGAATGGGTTCGGGTTTAGGTTATAGGTTTTGGTTTTGCTTTAGGTTATAGGTTTTAAGATTTGATAATGGGTTCGGGTTTAGGTTATAGGTTTTGGTTTTAGTTTTGGTTTAGGTTATAGGTTTTCAGATTTAAGAATGGATTATGGTTTAGGTTAAAGGTTTTGGTTTAGGTTATAGGTTATAGGTTTAGGTTAAGGTTTTGGTTTAGGTTTAAGTTATAGGTTTTAGGATTTGAGAATGGGTTCGGGTTAGGTTATAGGTTTTGGTTTTGGTTTAGGTTATAGGTTTTAGTTTAGGTTTAGGTTATAGGTTTTGGTTAGAGGTTTTGAGATTTGAGAATGGGTTCGGGTTTAGGTTATAGGTTTTGGTTTAGGTTTAAGTTATAGGTTTTGGGATTTAATACTAAAACCTATAAATCCAAAACCTAAACCTATAACCTATAACCTAAACCAAAACCTATAACCTAAACTAAAACAAAAACCTATAACCTAAACCCAATCCCATTCTCAAATCTCAAAACCTATAACCTAAACTAAAACCAAAACCTATAGCTTAAACCTAAACCAAAACCAAGACCAAAACCTATAAATCCAAAACCTAAACCAAAACCTAAACCTATAACCTATAACCTAAACCAAAACCTATAACCTAAACCAAAACAAAAACCTATAACCTAAACCCGAACCCATTCTCGAATCCCAAAACCTATAACCTAAACTAAAACCAAAACCTATAGCCTAAACTCTAACCCATTCTCAAAACCAAAACCTATAACCTAAACCCGAACCCATTCTTAAATTCCAAAACCTATAACCTAAACTTATAACCTAAACCAAAACCAAAACCTTAACCTAAACCTATAACATATAACTTAAACCAAAACCTATAACCTAAACCCAAACCCATTCTCAAATCTCAAAACCTATAACCTAAACCAAAACCTATAACCTAAACTAAAACCAAAACCTATGCCCTAAACCCGAACCCAATCTCAAATCCAAAAACCTATAACCTAAACCTAAACCTTAACCCGAACCCATTCTCAAATCACAAAACCTATAACCTAAACTAAAACCAAAACCTATAGCCTAAACCCGAACCCATTCTCAAATCCAAAAACCTATAACCTAAACCTAAACCTTAACCTAAACCGTTAACCTATAACCTAAACCGAAACCAAAACTTATAACCTAAACCCGAACCCATTCTTAAATCCTAAAACCTAAACCTAAACCTTAACCTAAACCTATAACTTATAACCTAAACCTAAACCAAAACCTATAACCTAAATCCGAACCCATTCTCAAATCCCAAAACCTATAACTTAAACCAAAACCAAAACCCGAACCCATTCTCAAATTCAAAAACCTATAACCTAAACCTACACCGTTAACCTATAACCTAAACCGAAACTAAAACCTATAACCTAAACCCGAACCCATTCTCAAATCCCAAAACCTAAACTGTGAAATGAACACGGAATCGCTAAGAATGACCGTGAAATGCATGGAAATGACGGTGAAGTGAAATGAAATGACCACGAAGTGCATGAAAATGGCCGTGAAGTGAAGTGAATTGACCGTGAAGTGCGTCAAATTGACCATGAATGAACACGAAATCGCAGGGAATGACCATGAAATGCATAAAAATGATGGTGAAGTTAAGTGAATTGACCGCAAAGTGCTTGAAAATGGCCGTGAAGTGAAGTGAATTGACCGTGAAGTGCATCAAAATGATCATGAATGAACACGGAATCGCCGAGAATGACCGTGAAATGCATGGAAATGACGGTGAAGTGAAGTGAAATGAAATGACCGCGAAGTGCGTGGAAACGGCCGTGAAGTGAAGTGAAGTGAAGTGAATTGACTGTGAATGAACACAGAATCGCTAGGAATGATCGTGAAATGCATGGAAATGGCGGTGAAGTGAAGGAGTTTGACCGTGAAATGCCTCGAAATGACCGTGAATCAACACAGAATTGTTTCAGATGACCGTGAAATGCATGGAAGTGATGATGAATTGAAGCGAAATGACCGTGAAATGCATGCAAATGATCGTGAAGTGAAGGAGTTTGACTGTGAAATGCCTCGAAATGACCGTGAATCAACATGGAATTGTTTCGGATGACCGTGAAATGCATGGAAGTGATGATGAATTGAAGCGAAATGACCGTGAAATGCATGTAAATGACCGTGAAGTGAAGGAGTTTGACCGTGAAATGCCTCGAAATGACTGTGAATCAACACGGAACTGTTTCTGATGACCGTGAAATGCATGGAAGTGATAATGAATTGAAGCGAAATGACCCTGAAATGCATGCAAATGATCGTGAAGTGAAGGAGTTTGACAGTGAAATGCCTCGAAATGACCATGAATCAACACGGAACTGTTTCGGATGACCGTGAAATGCATGGAAATGATGATGAATTGAAGCGAAATGACCGTGAAATGCATGCAAATGATTGTGAAGTGAAGGAGTTTGACCGTGAAATGCCTCGAAATGACCGTGAATCAACACGGAATTGTTTCAGATGACCGTGAAATGCATGGAAGTGATGATGAATTGAAGCGAAATGACCGTGAAATGCATGCAAATGACCGGGAAGTGAAGGAGTTTGACCGTGAAATGCCTCGAAATGACCGTGAATCGACACGAAACTGTTTCGGATGACCGTGAAATGCATGGAAGTGATTATGAATTGAAGCGAAATGACCGTGAAATGCATGCAAATGACTGTGAAGTGAAGGAGTTTGACTGTGAAATGCCTCGAAATGACTGTGAATCAACACGAAAATGTTTTGGATGACCGTGAAATGCATGGAAGTGATGATGAATTAAAGTGAAATGACCGTGAAATGCATGTAAATGAAATGAACGAAATTGACCACTAAGTGAATGAAATGGATTTTCGATCATCGAGCTGATGAAATCTTTAAAAATAACCAAGTTGGTTGGTTAAAGTAGCTTCTCCTACCCCAAAATCATATAGGGTACATCAAGTAACTAATTTTAGTTTAGAAGATATTCTTGTTAAATGAATAAAGAAAGAAATGGAAAAAAAGAGAAAATTTTTTTTATATGCTTATATATACATATTTATATAGATATGTGTTAGAAAAAATTATAGGTAGAATAAAGTTCTCCATTAAATAAATAAATAAATAAATAAATAAAATACAAAAAAACCTATTGCTACGAACTTTAGCTACGGTTATTATCCGTAGCCATAGGGTCCACCCTATGAGCGCGGCCTCGCCAGATCGGCGTGGCCGCGCCGGACAGGCCAGCAAGTGACGCGAGGGGTCGCTAGTTCAGCGTGCCTACTCCGGACGGACCCTATTGCTACGGATTATGGTATCTATGGTTACGGTTATAATCCGTAGTCATATCTCTGACCGTAGCAAATGGTAATACCATTCTGCTTTGATCGTCTACCGTTGAAACCCTTTCAGGGGTCACGGAAGTTTTGGATCATTACTAAATTTATTTTTCATATTCATCTAGGTCTTTGTGACCTTATGAATATATTGGATGGAAAATAAATGTTATGGTGGGCCCTACAAAAGTTTTAACAGTGAAAATCAATTTTCTGCTGCTCTTTGTGGTGTGGTCCAGTTGATCTTTGGATATGTTTTTTTTTTTTTTAATGCTTCAAAATGATCTCAAAATGTGGATGAAAGTTGTGGATATAATAATTACATAACTGATGGCCCATGTAACGTTGATCTCCTTTGAACCGTTCGTACAACTGGGAGTTCGACGAGCGTCAACGCTTGAAGGAAAAAGCAGGGGTATTTTCGACCTTTTGCAGGGTGTCCGTACACCCGGGGAGTATTATTGGAAAGTAAAATGGGGTGGGCTTCGTCTCAGGAATGGCCATATAGTGGTCGTACAGTTGGAAATTTCTCTTTAGAGAACTTTGATAATCTGGAGCGTGATGGATGATACGCAGGCATTTAGAAATGATTTATAAATTGCACATATAGTATACGATTAATTCAAATCAAACCGTCCAAACTGTGGGTCAATATTTAGATGTATCATGAGCAAAAAGTTACAATTATAAGATTATCTGAAGGAACATTTAGTGGACGGTCATACATGAAAAAAAACTCAATGGTCCTATTTCAACGAGAAGTGTCCAATAATCAGATTTTAGGATTTCTCAACGAATCTAATACTGAGAGCATGAACTTGATGATGGTCGGTTTAGTTTACGTATGCAACTTTTGAGTGCCAGCGTATCAAGCATTAGACGCTGCTGGAGTATCAAATAACTCCCCTTTTACATTGTTTCGTTTGTCGTTACGTTGCCGGGAATGCCTTTTCCGGTACGCGACGGATGATTTTCAGTAGTATGCGCGCGGGATTATTAGTCTGGAAAATGGGTCCATGATTAGCTAATCCAGGCTACTGGATTGTCGTATCCCACCACGGATGGAAGATGTTTGTAATCCAGGCCCTTGGGTGTTGATTTCCATCCACCGTAGATAGACTAGATCCATGAATCTCCCACTTTGGAAGATCCAGCAATCGAGCACGAGGCTTTTCAGTTGGGTTCGTGTGGACACCTGCTGTACTTTGGTACGTTACTGGTTGGTGCTGTGGGCCACACCATTATGTATGTGTTTCATCCATGCCGTCCATCTATTTTTTTCAGCTCATTCTAGAAACTATTTAAAAAACAATCCAGATCTAAATCTCAGGTGGACCACACCATAGGTAAGAGTGGTGATTCAATGGCAACCGTAATGTTTATCTGCCATTTGACACGTCGATTAGGTCACATCGACATGGTTGAAGGGAAGAAAACAAACATCAGCTGGATCCAAAATTTTGAAAATTTTTAATGTTGTAGCGGTGTTTCCTATGGTGTAGTTCAATTGAGATTTGAATCTGCCTTACCATGCTCTGGATGAGCTGAAAAAGTAGATGGACGGCATAGATAAAATACACTCATCATGGTGGGTCCCATAGCACTGACCAGTACTGAGATTTCAGTGGTGGAGTGGTCACTATCGAATCCGAATTCACCGGGGACACGTCCATGTGGAAAAGGATTGGCTACTCCCCCTGACACCAACCAATGGCCGGTGGTCGGTGCTATGTGGGCCCCACCATGATGTACGTGTTTCATCCATGCCGTCCATATATTTTTACAGATAATTTTATAGTATGAGACCAAAAATGAGATATATTCCAATCTCAATTGGACCACATTTCAGAAAACAGTGTTGAATGAGCGTTGACCATTAAAAACATTTTGGGGATCATAAAAGTTTTGGATCAAGCTGATTTTTGTTTTCCCCTTCATCTGGGCCTGTATGACCTAATTAACAGATTGGATGTCGAATAAAAAATACAGTAGGCCTTAGGAGGATTTTAATGGTGGATATCCAATCGCTATTGCTTTCATGTGGTGTGGTCCACCTGAGAATTAGATCCCTCTCATTTTTGGTATCAAGCCCTAAAATGATATGTAAAAATTGATAAACGGAAAGAATGAAACACATACATCATAGTGGGGCCCACAGAGGACCGACCATCAGCCACGGGGCTAGTGTCAGGGGGAGCAGCCAATCCGTTTCCCGTCCATGTATGGCGCAGCCCAATCACGCCTTTAAACGGGCAACATGTCACTACCCACCGTACCTGCATTTCAAGTTTGGGTCCGGTCCAGCCCTCGGGCCTCGGGCTTGCCTTAGACGCTTGTCACTTCTCTAACGTGTTGAACGATTTAAAGTGCATGAAATCCACCCGTCCATCAGGTGCATCACCGCTCGTTTAACATTGAATCCAAGAATCAGGTTGATTCATCACTCAGATGGGCCATCTTATAAAATATACCTGACAACCTTTAAATTCACGTGATATAGCCCACCTGATCGTGGAATAGTATGATTTCTTTTTTGGATAATCCTTTCACGTCCATGAGGCACATCAAATGAATGGACTGGATGGGATAAATACCACTGTGCACTTCACGAAGATAATGATACACATCCCATCCCAACATTTTTGGACCCACCTGACTTTTGGATGCGTGAAGCGACCCGATTGATGGATGATGGGGTGGATCTCTTGAAAGTTCAACCCATGTGGCTCTCAATAGAAGAGCTACCTAGCGCAGCTCTTCCAGCATTGAAAGCCTTGAGTATCAAGGCTCAAGTTAGGTGGGTTGGGTCACGTTGGTACTCAACTCTAGCCTAATCTAAGGTTCTTATACCTCAACTCCAATCTCACTCAATATAACCTGGGGTTGATAATTTTCAACTCAAGTTTAACCCAAGTGGACTCAATCAAGTTAATGTATGTTAATGTTTTCATTATTACTTAGTTTATTATATTTTCAATCTTCATATTTTTTATACTTATAATTTTATTAATTATATATGTAGTTATTTATCATAAAAAAGTTCACTTTTTATAAACAAACAACTTAAAATACAGGGCAATTATTCTTTTTAAAGTCGTACTATATATAAAGCAATGGCAAAGAGAAATTTAACATATCTTGTTAGATTGAGTCATAAAAAATGATGTGGACTAATAAAACCTAGCGGCATTAGAACTTCATATACCTTAAACGCATACATTTTTACACTCAATTATAATTAATTTATAAAAAACTTATATATTATCCAAGTTTTATTTGAATTATGCAACTCAAGACCTTAATCCAAGCCCAATCCAAGTTTTGTTGAGTTGGTATATATAACTCAAGTCAGATACCAAACTCGATATATCATGCACAAGCACAACCCACCGTAGTTAAACCGGGCCAACTTTCAGCCCTGTTGAGTATAGTCCAACCATGGTGGGTACAAAATTTCAACAGTCACGAGAGGTACTCTTTATAAGTGACCATTGAGATAATTTCGTACGGCCATTCTCAGAATGCTGTTCAGATGATCCTTATATCTTTCACGTTAGGCACGTGTGCTGTGTGCAGAGCCAGCAAACTGCTAATCAGACTATCTTACATCCGTCTGTTTGGCACGTGTGTTGTGTACGAAACTGGCAAGCTGTTAATCCCGTAATCCCTCTAGCGACCTACACAAAAAATGTATGAATCCATCTTCGTCCTAACTCATGCCACAGTGTTAAATCACAAGAGTTTTTTTTTTTTGTTTTTAAACATGCACACACGCCCCCACGCAACTCACGCTGGTGGAATTTCACCACCTATGGGTACTCGAACCCTTGACCGGGAGTTGAAACTCCTGAGAGTCTACCACCCGGCAAGAGCAAGGACCCTTTAAATCACAAGAGTTTATGCAGGAGGTTATGTGTTCTGTTGAAAACTTCCACAAAGGGCTGTAAAAGTGAGTGTATCAAGTCCAATCGGTTGGACCACAGGTTATGGTCCGCTTAATAAATAACTTCTAACTTACAAAGTGTACAGGAAATCCAACCCGTTCAATAGAGTGGGGAGTGGTATGAGCAATATTGAAAAAATCAAGCGCATCTACTTTTCAAGTGGACCACAATTGTATTTTTTCTATTTATCAATGACATGCATTGTTTTCTATGGTGTAGCTCAATTAATGGTTGGATAGGGTTGATTTTTGTAGTAGGTAATCCATGTGATACGGTTAACCTATTAAGAGGATCGGATGTCACAAGTTCTTGACAGGTTGGAATTCATTTACCAGGTGGATAGTGTATTATGGACTAATTAGTTGAATTTTAGACATTCACATATATACATGCACGCCAACGTATATACATACATCCATACATGCACATGCCCCCGCTTCTTACTCTTGTTCTTCTAGTGCTTCTGTTTTTTCTTTTTCTTTTTAAAATACATGTAATTACCTTCAATATTTTATTATTCTTAAGGAGAATGAAAATAAAAAATTATTAAATAAATAAAACAACTTACTTTCTCCTTTCTCTAAAAAAGAATAAAATAAAATAAAAATTAATAAATAAAAAAGAAAAATATTCTTAACCTTCTTTCGTAAAGAAAGAGAAATGAAAATATTAACTAAATTATCTTCGTCTTTGTTTTTTTTATTTTTCACCTTAAAAAATAGACAAATAAATCAAAAAATTAATTAATAAACTGCAAAAAAACATTCTTAAATTAAAAAAATATATATATCAAATAAATAAAATAATTTATCTTATTCTTCTTATTTTTCCCTTTTTATAGAAAAAGACAAATGAATAAAAAAAATTAATGACACTGATTCGTGAACATTTGTTTATTGAAAATGGACAGCTGGATACTATTTCATCTTTAACCGTCCAATAAAATATTCATCAATTCCATTGTAAAAAAATCATCAAATAAGCTTAGTATTTACTATTTAGTCCATGATACGTCTATATTGGGTAATATAATTGGACCGTTTAATTTGATTACTTATGCTCCGCGCATTCAATTTCTAAGTGACCGCGCATCATCCATCAGAGTGCCAGAGTATCGAAAATTTTCATAAAACAAAACTCCCACGGCGCACTCTAGCCGTCTTCCCACCCTCGCGCTCTCTCACTCTGCCCCCAGAGCTCCTGGTTTGAAAGAGGATTTTCGAAGATGATGGTCGATTTGGGAGCGTTCTCTGACGTGAAATTCGACCCGAAAAAATGGATAAATACGGCCTGCCAATCTCGTCATCATCAGGAAGACGAGTCCATCGACAGGCATCTCGCAGATCTGGAGATGAAGCTCCAGCTTCTCTCCGAAGAGATCTCCTCTTCCTTGGACGAGCAGAGCTCTGCCGCCCTCCTCCACGTCCCTCGCGCCAGCCGCGATGTCGTCCGCCTCCGTGACGACGCCGTCTCGCTCCGATCCGCCGTCTCCGGCATCCTCGTTAAGCTCAAGAAGGTCAGATTCAATCCCCATTCCAAGATCTCCCAGGGTTTGTGAAATTAGGGCCTGTCGTTCCGTCTCTTTTTTTTTTCTCAATCCGGATAAGTAATTCGAGTCTGTCTTTCCGCTTTCTTTGCATTTTTATAGCTTGAAAATGGTAGACTTTAGCGGAAAGAAGTGAGAAACACAGGGGCTGCTGTCTGTGTGTGAGATCCGGGACGTTCAGTTCGGGCGGGCCCGAAAATCAGGTCCATCTGGTCATCAGGTTGTCTGAGGATGCAGAAGAAAGATGGATGGTCGAAATGGCTCTACTATTTATCTGCAATCCACATTGGATGCACAAATGATGGTTAGAATTAATTGCAGTAGATCTGTGAAGGCACTGCATTCTTTTGTGAATTTTGTTTGCATATTCAAATCGACAGATCAGTGTTGTTTTAATGAAAAACAATCATATAATGAGACCCAGCACCCCAGTTTCTATGATCTGATGAATCTGATATCATGATGAGGATGGTTTAAAAAAAGGTAAGTAGGATTTTGTAGCGTCTCAATATCCTGGATGGATATGCTCAGTGTGGGATGCTTGGGAGAATGCATTTGATACTTGAGAGACTTTGAGAATTATGTTTACATTAAGGAATTGTAGGTGAAGGCAATTTAGGTTATGCTAAATCACAAGTAAAATTACAGTCGCTAGTTGTTACCTTTGTGAGGGTGTGTTTGGTGGTCCAATTGAATTGAGTTTTAATCAATCAATTCCATAAAGAGGTAGTGAGTAAACTGGGTGTGGCGCCATTTTTTTTTCCCTGAAAGATAACGGCAGAATTTTATAAACAGAAAGCATAGAAAGGTGCAAAAAACTATACAACAGGGAGAGGACCAGCCAAACTCCCAAAAATTTACCAAAAGAGATTACAACCAAAACCCCCTTTCTCCAGCCCAAAAGATAGGAGCCAATAGAACTTGGAGAGGCCCAATAGATAGATGTTGAACTTGAGTTAAAAATAGCTCCACAAACTGCCAGCAAACGGGCAATGAAGAAAGAGGTGATTAACTGGCTCCAAATTAGCCATGCACATCAAACATACATTTGGAAGTACCATCCCCATTTCTGGAGATCATGCGCTGTCAATGCCCTTTCCCTTCCAACAGGCCAAGTGAAGGCTGCAACTTTCAGGGGAGCACCATAAGAGTAAACATACTTGGCAGCATTCTTAAATTCATAATATTGAATTGAACCTTAATTCCGATTTTCATCCCTTTCAAGTTGGACTTAAGCGATCATAATGGCAATTTAGGGAATTGTCCCTTATTATGAATGGAGCGAGGCTAGTCCTAAGATGTTAATTTCTTCTTTATTGCAGTCTATTCAATTGAGCACCCGAAAGCTAGCTAATTTATTATTTATGGTCCACGGTTCCCAAATTGATAACTGCATAGAAGCAAGAGTGGAGATGAAAGATAAACTGGCTAGTCATTTACAAGAAAGTAAATTGTTTTAGTCCAAATACCAGTCATCTTGTAAGAATCAACGAATATATATATGGCTAGAACCGTCATCTCAATGTTTTTTCTCTTTTTGCTTTTTATTCAGTGCTCTTTTTTTTCTTTTGTTTTCTTTTTTTTTTTTTTCCTTTTTTTTTGTCCTCAGCCTCTCAATATCTGGTCACTTTTATTCTCTCTCTCTCTCTCTCTCTCTTGTTTTTTCTTTTTTTTTTTTCTCCTCCTCCCACATTTGGTCTCTTTTTTATTTTATTGGTGTTCTTTTTCCTCTCATTATTTGGTCTCGTGTTTATTTTATATTTGGTGCCTTTTGTGTTCCTGCTGCTCCTCTCCCACATAACTCTTATCTAGTTGAGTCCTGCCAACTTTCCAACTTACTATCTTTTCTCTTATCAAGTCGTGCAACCTTTGATGTATGCACTATCTTTCCTCTTATCAAGTCATCTTTCCTTTTCAAAGTCCTGACCAAAGTTGCAAATTATTCTTCAGGTTCATCTTTGCATGGCTCTTATAAAGTTGACTCCAGCGAACCTTCCAACCTACCATCTTTGCTCTTATTAAATCATCCTTCCCTTTTTAAATCCTAGCAAAACTTACAAATATGCTTTAAAAATCCAGAGAGACTTCTTGTGGGAGAAATGTTGGAATGTGCACAAATTCCATTTAATGAATTCAAAAGATGTTCAAAAGCCTAAAACTGAAGGGGAATTGGGATTGGAAGAATTAATAGAAGAAATTGAGCTCTGCTCAAACTAACAATTAACCTCAAAAAAATATAGAATTGGAAAGATGTCCAAAAGCATAATTCCGAAAGAGGAGTTGGGATTGGAAGAATTAAAGAAAGAAATTGGGTTCTTTTAGCAAAATGGAAGATGTCCAAAAGCCTAAAGTTGAAGGGAGAATTGGGATTAAAGAAATAAATTGTTCTCTTGTAGCCAAATGTTGGTATAGATTTGGCAAAGAACAAAATGCTTTGTGGAGAACAGTTGTGGCCTCTATGTATGGTGAGAAGGAAAGAGGATGGGAAGAGGGTGCGGTAGCTAGAGGGAAAGGATCATTTGTTTGGAAAGCAAATGTCAAAGTTTGGAGACTACTTAAAAGGTGTCAATAAATTTATTTATTTATTTATCTCAAAAAGCATGAAATTTAAAACGAAATTATAACTCTCTGGTTAATTCTAACTTGTTGGAAATTGTATTTTCTCTTGTAAATTGAGAGTCCATCTGTCCGACCTATTCATGGCAAGGGAAGGGATCCATTGATCGTTCTCATGTCTAGGGGACTCTTATGTGGTTCTTGTCTTTCTTGTTTATAAATGAACAGATGCTGTTTGTACTGGGTTTTGGATACAGAATTGCTCTTACAGGTATATAAAATTATGTATGATAAATGTTAGTGGGATTTTAAAGCTTAGAAGCATAACCCTTGAGGTTTCTAACTTAGTATAATTTGCCAGGCAGAGGGCACCTCATCTGAATCTGTAGCTGCTCTTGCTAAAGTTGATACCGTTAAGCAGAGAATGGAAGCAGCTTATAAGACATTGCAGGTAGTAATTCGTTTGGGTCTTGATTTCTTGAATCCTTTGGGTTTCACCATTTTGTTTGAGTGAGAAGAGGAGCATTGGTCCTTTATGGATGTAAATTTACACAATGTTACTTTACCTTTCTCTTGAAAACAGGATGCTGCAGGGCTGACTCAGTTAAGTGCAAGTGTAGAGGATGTTTTTGCTAGTGGAGATCTTCCCCGAGCTGCAGAAACCTTGGCCAACATGAGACACTGCTTATCTGCTGTTGGCGAGGTAATTTCCTTTTATTTGGCTGCTTTCAGGTTTCTTGCAAGGTTTGGTGTTTATTTTTTTTTTGGCTGGAAATTTTTTTTTATGTATGCATTTTTTTTACTTTTCAGGTTGCAGAGTTTGCTAATGTCAGAAAGCAGCTTGAGGTCTTAGAGGATAGGTTAGAAGAAATGGTTCATCCTCGTCTATCAGATGCCCTATCTAATCGAAAGGTCATACAATAATCTTAAAAGATATTATTACTTCCTAATATGTTCAGCCCATTTGAGTATGAATTTGATTTGTGTTAATGATTTTATCAAATAGCTTTGTGTGATGTTATGTATAATCTATGTTTATTACCCCCCTTCATCCATGTGACATGGTTGCATGATGTTCTTTTATTTCCTAATACACAGATTGATGCTGTTCAAGATTTACGGAAAATTCTTATACGCATTGGGAGGTTTAAGTCAGTTGAGCTGCACTACACAAAAATTCATTTAAAGCCAATACTTCAACTCTGGGAAGGATTTGACTCCAGGCAGCAAGCTAAGCATGATGGAGAAAGGCTATCCAGTACTACCGGTTCCAATGTTCCCTCACTTTCATTTTCTAGTTGGTTACCACATTTCTATGATGAAGTTCTACTTTATCTCGAGCAAGAGTGGAAGTGGTATGTTGATTGCTATTGTGTTCATTTTTCCCATTCTTGAAGTTTACTTTCTTATGACAACAGAGGATTTGATATATGTCATGAAAAAGGGATGTGAAGGCTTTTAAACTTTTGGAAGACAGGGTCATAGATCAGAATTTTTTTATGAATGATCTGTAAAGCTGACCTGAAAATGGTCTATTATTGCTTTGTCTGTTGACCAAAGTGCGCTTGTCTTCCATTAGTATGCCTTTTTGTTTTTAGATGTGGAAGCTATGATTGGGCTTTTTAATTAATCCTGCAAATCCCTACCCAGCATTCATCACCTGATATGGTTGTAAAGGGTTTTGCTAATATCCCCACCTTCATGGGGATGTAACAATTCCGCCAAGCCTTTTAAACGGCACATGGGGTGATCTATCATTGATATGAGCCATTCATACATCGAGGATCAAGCCATGGTGCAAGAATCTCACTAATCCAATGATCCTAACCAAGGTATTCAATAACGGTTGACAGTGGCCATAAGGACCACTGTAATTACTGTTATGATACGGGCCATAACGGCCATTGCGGGCCTCTTTTTTTTTTTTTCCATAACAGCTGTTATGGCCCCATAATGTGTAACGGTTCCCACTGTTACCGTTATGTAACCATTTTTTAATACCTTGATCCTAACAATTCGAATGGGGTCAATTGTTACAAGTTACAACTGTCTGTCGTTTACAGCCACAAGTCACATGGTTAGGATCATCAAATCGAAGTGTTGCTTTGGAATCATAAGAAATAGAAAGTGGGATCTATCTTCTAAATGTTCAAGATGATGATTGGGTTCTCTAATCGACTGTCCATCTTCATTTGATCAGAAGCTTAGGATCGCCCAATTGACATGATTTTGCACCATGGCTTGCTCCTAGTTGTATGAATGAATGAACAGTTTGGATCAACACTAGCTCATCCCGTGTGCCATTTAAAAGGTTTGTGGACGTTGCTAATGTCCCCATGAAGTTGGAGATGTTATGGAATTTAAGCATCTACCTTAACTGACTGATGTC
This sequence comes from Magnolia kwangsiensis, assembly GCA_037074715.1. Lineage (NCBI taxonomy): Eukaryota > Viridiplantae > Streptophyta > Magnoliopsida > Magnoliales > Magnoliaceae > Magnolia > Magnolia kwangsiensis. The sequence continues at coordinate 16,741,829 of CM073576.1, read as the reverse complement.
TGCAGGTGCATGGTTGCTTTCCCCGACGACTATAGAACTCTTGTACCAAAGTTATTGATCGAGACAATGTCTGCATTGAGTGCTAGTTTTGTTTCTCGTATCAACCTTGCAACTGGAGACGTTGTTCCTGAAACAAGGTCATTGGCAAAAGGTTGCATCTTAAAATCTTTCCAACTTAAATTAAGGAACATGCCAAGCTTTTAGATATCCAATCTTCTTTGTTTTCCACGATCTGATGGTTACATGCTTTTCTGGATTACTATTTTCTTTCCGTTGCCGTAATTTATTCATCACATATTCTGAAGACTGATCTCATTGTAGCGTCCTCTATATGGTGAAGCCAAATGGCTGAAAGAGTAGCAAATATTTCATTAGTTGGCGCTATATGTGATGAATGAATTATGTATACCTTTACCATTTTAAAAAGTTTTTACAAAATAAAAAATTGACTAGGAACTCTGTCAATCCCCAACTAAGGTAGGACTCTGCCAAGTCCATAGTTGAGATTATGCATCAACATATAAAACAAATAATTAAAAGAAAATGAATTTTCTAAAACTCAAACCAAGTGGAAAATCAACTTGATTGATTTTTTTAAATATAATTATAAAAAATAAAAAATCTTCAACATTCTTATCCAGAAATCTTATGTTTATATGGAAAATTCTAGGTGTACTCGATGTCTTATCTGGAGATGTGCCCAAAGGTACAAAGATTCAGACTAAGCATCTGGAGGCGCTGATTGAACTACACAACATGACGGTTGCTTTTGCAAGGAACATCCAACACTTGTTTTCAGAGTCTGATATTCAAATTTCATTGAATACATTAAAGGCTGTCTACTCTCCATATGAATCATACAAACGGAGGTGAGAAGATAAACCTAACAGATTTGTTTTTTTTTTTTTTAAATCATCAGCTGAGCTTTTAGCATGTTATAAATGCTTTTCCTTTTTGTTTGATGATTGCTTGATGGCATTGCCTTAAGATGCCTCGCCTTTTACACGAACAAACTATTTAGGAAAACTATTTGGTTTCCATATGCAATGAGCATGGAATAAAGACTACTTGATCTGTTTCCATCTCAGATTCATCATTCTATATTGTATTTGCAAATTAATAATTGAATCTCATGCCATGAATAACTCCAGAGACTATATAAACTTCATTTCCAGGTATGGTCAGATGGAGCGTGCAATTCTATCATCTGAGATTGCTGGAGTAGATCTTAGGGGAGCTGTTGCCCGTGGTGTGGGTGCACAGGGAATTGAGCTTAGTGAAACAGTTCGAAGAATGGAAGAATCCATTCCACAAGTTATTGTGCTTCTTGAAGCAGCTGTAGAGAGATGCATCAGTTTTACTGGAGGTTCTGAGGCAGATGAACTTTTAACTGCACTTGATGAGATCATGTTACTGTATATTTCTACACTTCAAGAAACCTTAAAATCCTTGAGATCTGTATGTGGGGTGGATGGTATTGGACATGGTGACAGTATTGGTCCAAGAAAGGAGATGGGGTTGGACAAAAAGGAAGGGACCCACAATACACACATGGCTGATATGGTCTCAGATGAAGAGGAGTGGTCCATTGTGCAAGGGGCATTGCAGATTCTTACTGTTGCAGATTGTCTAACCAGCAGATCCTCCGTATTTGAAGCTTCCTTACGAGCTACCCTTGCTAGGCTCAGCACAAGCTTGTCACTTTCAGTATTTGGTTCTAATTTGGACCAATCTAATATAGCCAGTGATGATGCAAATGGAGAATTTTCGCTGGCTGGAAGGGCACCCCTGGATATTGCAACGATGCGCCTTATTGATGTGCCTGAGAAGGCCAGGAAACTCTTTAATCTTTTGGATCAGGTAGATCTGCACCCCCCTTGAATTATTTTTCTCTATTCTCCTACATGTCTGTTGATGTGTTCCTTCCTCTCATCAGCTATTTATTACTTAATGTAACTCACAAGTCCTAGCCCAGACGGCGGCTTACCAGGGTTGACTAGGAATGGTTTGTGGATTGAGTTTGGGCCTGGAAAGAGGCTCATTTGTGATATCATACATTTGCGTTATTATTTAATAAAATAACACTTTCTTTTGCTACCATGCAGTCGAAAGATCCAAGGTTTCATGCGCTACCACTCGCATCTCAAAGAGTAGCGACATTTGCAGATATGGTCAATGAACTCGTTTATGATGTCCTCATATCAAAAGTACGGCAACGCCTGAGTGATGTTTCTCGCATGCCAATCTGGTCTTCTGTAGAGGAGCCTACCGCTTTTCCACTCCCTAGTTTTAGTGCCTACCCCCAGGCCTATGTAACCAGTGTTGGTGAATATCTTCTTACTTTACCACAACAACTGGAGCCACTTGCAGAAGGTATCTCTAGCAGTGATCCAAACACAGATGAAGCTCAGTTCTTCGCAACCGAATGGATGTTCAAGGTAATAGTCATCTTCCACTATTTTAATTTTATAATTTCTGATCTTTTCATGATGAGGCCCATTTTTCAACTTTGGCTGCATTGTTTCCTTTCTTAAGATAGCAAGAATCTTCAAAAGGAGTTATAAATCAGCTATTTATTCTAGGCCATAATGACTAATGAGTCTTAAGATGATTATGAGTCTTTCAAAGTATGAATCTTTTGTGTTCCTTCTGCATTCCTAATGGAATGTTTAGTCAGATATTCACATATTTCCTACAAAAGTTGAAGAACTTGCAGTTGCTTCATTTTCTATGGCCTCTGAGTGATCGAAAGAGTGCTAGGACAATTCTTGGAAGGAGAGATTGAAGAGGCAACTTCTGGCACACACGCCAACATGGTATGCAGGCCCATTCATCAGGTGGGGCCCTGCCATAAGTGATCTGATGAACGGACCTTGATTTTGTGGCCTGGGCATGCTTACTGTGGCCACCACCTGATTAAATGGCCCAGATCTTGCACGTGTTCCTTGAAATGCCATTTCATTCTCCCCCGTGTGAATCATCTCTTCAATCTCCTCCATGCCAATCGACCGAAATCTTCCAACACGAGTGACCTCTTCAATCTCCCCATGCGGATTGCCTCCCCATTCTTGTAATGAAATGTCAAACCAATGTTCAAAAAGTGCCTTGATTTTAGATCTCTCAAATTTCTTTTGGCAATTATATCAGTCAAATAACTGACCCATTCATGCATATTTGGCCTTTGTTTTGCCTGTTGTGATCAAAGGTCGCAGAGGGTGCCACAACTCTATACATGGAGCAATTACGGGGCATTCAGTATATAACCGATCGAGGTGCGCAGCAACTGTCAGCTGATATAGAGTATTTGAGCAATGTGCTCAGTGCTCTATCAATGCCTATACCCCCAATCCTAGCAACATTCCACACCTGCTTTTCTACCCCAAGAGACCAACTTCGTGATCTTGTGAAATCAGATGCAGGAAACCAGCTTGATCTTCCAACTGCCCATCTCGTCTGTAAGATAAGGCGTGTGACTTTAGACCAGTGATTTTCTTTGTTCTTTTTTTCCCTTTTTTCTATATCTTTTATTTTTATTATTTCTGTGAAAATGAGGGGAACAAGCTTACTTTCCCATTTACTAGGGGCTTCTGTTATCTTTTTCTGTGCCTTTCCTTCACATTGCCATTTAGACTGTACTATTGTATTGCCCAATACATGTATGTGTCATATCACAAAGAGCTTCATGCGTTACTTGTCACAGTAAATTTGGACTTTTTTAAAATCATGATATTTCATGATTAATCAGTCTAATTTGGTGCAATATTTCAAGATATTTCTTGAAATTTGGTGCAACCAGAGACACCCTTATAGATATACCTTGTCATTCAATATAAATATATATATTATCTGGACTTCCATTACAGAACTTATCACAGACTCTGTAATGTATTGTGCTTCACAGTTCCAACCAAAACGTAATGGCACTTGTGAATCGCAGAGGCAGCTAATTTTTGAGTTTGGATGTACAGTCGAACTGAATTACAATAATTAGTTCAATCCAGAGGAAATTGCCATATTTTTTGTTGCCTTAAGACATTGATAATTAGGAAGTAGCCATCAAATCGCCGTCGCATTCATTTCATTTCCAGACTGCAAAAAACATAATTGAGATCTTGGAGTCTTCATGCCTACGGGAGAATACGGAGGAAGGTGGCTACAATTTCGATCATTCCCACGTTTTGTGCGGACTGATCTGATTTTTGCATTTCATGTCCTTCATGGTATTGGATGTCTCATGCACCCACGCAACATCTGAGTGCTAGTCGAGTGATAATATCATTGTACACGCTAGGATTTGATTGGGCCATGTGCTGCTATGAGGATCTTTTCTGGTATGGGTGAGGCACTTGGCCCAATCAAATCCTGCACCAGGCAATCTGTGAATGTTCTGTGGTGAACAACGCTAGTTTATATGCCTTTGACGGGGCGGGGCAGGGTTGGAGTCTCATCCTTCATAAACTTTGATTAGATGATGAAGAAGAGGGATTTGATTCAGTAAAGGGGATGCTGAATAGGGGGTGGCAATGGGTTAGGCTGGCCGGTCAGGCCCACCTTGACTTAAAAATCTAGGTCCGTGTTGGGCCAGGACCAATGATGAATAGAAACTTTTGAGTTGATATTTGGCACCCACATGAACAACTCAGTGCATGCGTATCAAGTGTCATAGACAGGCAGATTATCAATCTAACATACAGCTGTATACTAACTTCGCTTACATATTAGGAGTTACTGGGTTACTTAATCATATGTTGGATATGTGTGGGGCCCATTGTGATGTGTTAGTGGAGATTTGACATCTAACCCATCCATTAGATGTGGTTCCCATGTTACGTCTCGCTACCAAATTCGAGCCTCATCCATGGTTCACGTGGGCCACACCAAAGGGATCAATTACGAACATTGGGGAGGGTGACTCTCACCGTAGAAGCTTCGCACGGTGGAATGGGGGGACCACTGTTGTCGATATACCATCCAACCATGATATTTGGTGTGACCCCCCCCCCCCCCCCCCCCCCCCAACTGGATGAAGGGTCGCACCAAGACTCAGACCATTCCAAAATTCAGATGGGCCGGACCATGTGAATATATTATGTGCTACGCGTGATTAGACATTTCTTTCTGTTGATGGTGTCCCACCTTGGTTTTGCATCACGATTATTCTTGGGATGTATGGTAAACAGAAGAGGTGTATCAGGATTATTCTACGGTAAATACATACGTAGGGGCGAAATAGATGCACGGTTTGGATTCCGCAAACATCGAGTGGGCCCTGCACAGCTTGAACGTTTGATAATTACAACGCGTGTGCATGTGATCAGTAACGCAGGCCCTCTTATTTTCGGAAAACACAAATAATGCATATATTTTCAGGGAAGAAAAAAGGGCCAGAGCTCAGTAGGCTAGGGTCAACTAGGCTGGCCCAAGCGCGGCGCTTTGCCACCCCTAGTTTTGAAGGGCCTCGTGGAGATGCTTCCCTTTATCATCACACGTGCAGTATTGTGATCTGATGATTCGGGCCGTTCATCTATATTGTGGACGACCCACAGTGATTGCAGCCCAAGCTCCACATGACACAGTTGTTCAAGATCTGAGCCATTCATCGGGTTGGGCTGCAAGTCGTGTCCTGACCCAAAAATCAATCAACATACATGTGGTCCAGGCCATACGCGCAACTGCCTGATTTTTGGCTGGTGATGTTGAGTGGCCTCTGCATACTCACACGTGTGTCGCGTGTGCCACCGAACACCCCTTCAGCACTTCAAGTAGGAATGTGTAAGGGAATGGAAAGATGGTCAAGTGCAATTTATAGTTACAAGTAGGAGTGTGAATCGCGTGCAAGATGGAAGTCTTCATCAGGTGGGGGGCCTGATGCATACACGTGTGACATAAAATCAGACCGTTTGGCTGGGATCCTTGGTCATTATGGCTCGATTGTCCATTTGTGTTGTGCACGTGCAACTCACCTGATGAGCTGGGCCTGAATTTTGGAACAATGGCATCTGTAAGGTGCGACTGTGGGCCCGAAAGTTATTGATTGTGCACACATTCATCTTCCAGTTTTTACTGGGGATCCCACGGTGGAGTGATCTGAACCGTTGGAATGATGGTCACCGTAGTCGATACACAACTGGACAAAAATTCCTCTCGATTTGAATATTAGGAAGATTTGGCCATTTATTGGTTGAAGGGGTATTGATTGTATCCATAATTTGAAGATATAATATTATTTATTAGAATAAATATGTGAGGGGATGTAGCTCAGATGGTAGAGCGCTCGCTTAGCATGCGAGAGGTACGGGGATCGATACCCCGCATCTCCATAATAATTTTTTATTTATCAATGATCCACGGTAAACGTGTGGCCCACCTGATTGATGATCCATATCACCAAACCGTTGGCATCAGACGTCTGGGATTCAAACAAAGCGTCTGGGTAAACTGGAACCGGACCTGCCAGCTCTTCTAGAATCAGCACTGTTCAACTCCCGAGCGCTCTCTCTCTCTCTCTAGGGCCACCGCTGGTAGGCACTTGTTGCTGTTCTTAATTGTAATGGGTACAGCACATGTCAGGGGAGATATCAGATGAAAAGGGAACCGCTGCACATAGAGGAAGAGCATACGTGTACTACATGGAAGATAAAATGCCCTTTCATGAGGAGGTCCGTACCCTTTTTTTTTCCCATGGTGGTTCACTTGAGTTTCAGATCTGCTTTTTTTTCTTTTTTTTTTTGCTTGCGTTCTAGAATGAGTAGATGCAGCTTATGGATAATGTGGATGTTACACAGATCATGGTGGGCCTGCATCATAAGCTGTCTCCACGCAGAGTAGAGTGTCTGTGGCCCACTCGCATGAAAAAATAAAGTGAAAAAGACGGAAATACCCCCAGTTAAAAGGCCAGACACATCTATTATTTTCAAATATTTTAATGACTAATAGCAGCATAAAAATGTCCACCACCACTGGCGACTTGTACACTGGAGATATTTATCAGCCTCAGATACTATGAATGAAGATGAGGCAGCGTTGGAGAGCATAAAACTCCAAAGGAAAAATATATTTTAAAAAATAATCTACTCCGAGCAAATGGGCTGAGCTATTCAGACCGACTGACTCCAGCCTTGTGGGGCTGAGCGTCTAGGCCCGATAATTAAGTGGGCAGAAACTGAGAGTCGAAAATTGTAAAAGGTGATGAAATAGTAGGCTGAGTTGGTGTCCAACCCAATTTATTTAACATGGTTGGGTTCAGCATCTGAATCGTGGGCCGACTCACATCCTCTTTGGTTGCACATTTGCCTAGCATGTGACTCTCTCTCTCTCCCTCTCTCTCTCTCTCTCTCTCTCTCTCTCAAAAGAGTGCCTTGCCCATCAAAGGCAATCCGGGGAAGTGCTCAGCTCTGTGGAAGCAATGGTGTTTTGCACTGCATTCATTTGTGCGTACCCATTCATAATTTTCACCTTCTGTCTTTAACTGATAATAGATTACTTTGAGAGCAGGGCACCTTGCTAACCTAACTTGCAAACTCTTTTCTTTTCAATCATTTTACCCTTGAAATTGTACGATATTTTCAACACGAAAAATTACCAAGGCACAAAAAAATGGGTCGTAAATACCATTTGTATATGAGTTGACCCATTACTGCTTATAAGAAGAAAAATGATCCACAATCTTCACATAGGGATAGTAAGAGCAACTGAGCATCTCAACATGACTGCTTTCTGGTATCCAAACTTCAAAAGGGTTGTCCAAAGACGATCACAGGCAGACGGTCAACCTCCATCGTACTTCAGCTTCAAATACCTGGACCATAAAAGAGCATGCGACGCTTCTCTTTTACTTATTGAGACTGGTACAGTGAGGATCCTGCCATCAAAATGACGTGGTAGAGAAGCAGCAAACATGTGCAGCGGGCAGAAATTTCTATCTATGCCCACCAAATGGATGGGCTATGGGCAAAAAATAATAAAAATGGCACGGGTTGGACTAAACTTGGAACGTCCAGTCAAGCCTTGGAAGTGTTACCAGTTGAATGAGGACAATTGTTCTAACCATTCCTTCTGAATGCCTCTGATCAGATGGCTACTACATAACAATCCTCCTGTCTTTTGGGATACAGCCTATCCACATGATCTACCACTAGATGGGCAATCCTGATCACTACATATCTGTCACCTACCATAGCTGAAGCTTCAAAGCACTTCCATCAGGTGAGCTGGTATCTAAGCACTTCTATTTCTTTCCTCTACTTTCAGCAACAATTTCAGATGGGCAGAAGTAAAGCAAAAGGGTATATATGCTTAAGATGTACACTGCATAAAAAGTTTCAACTTTCCATCCACATTCATCTGTGAAGTAGAACTCAATAAGCATCTTCCTGTAGTCAATGGATAAACACCTACACCCTACAAAGGAATGGAAATGTTTGGGAAGGCAGAGAGAATTGTACTTGTTCTCACAGCCATATATATGTGTGTGTGTGTGTGTGCGCGTCACTGGCCTCTGAGTATTACAATTTTCACAGACACATCCCAAAACATGCATGAAGAGAATCAAATGGCAAAAGAAATAGGGAAGAAAAGGCCGGTGAGAATAGGAAACCCAAATACATACGACTTGGGGAAATTCCAATACACATTATGCTGCAGCAAAGTTTGGGTTATGTTACCTTCTGAAAGTTGAAAATTAACCATCATTTCCCTTGGCTCTGCAGCATCATTCGTGCAAAAGATTTCAGATGTCTTAATTAACACGGGAAAATAAAACTGTAATCCACATTGACCCCAACTATAAATGTGCTTTGAAAACAAGGGTCTGGAGACGGGTATGAATGAATCTTAATCTATGGATCATGTAAATTCAAAACAAGCCTAAAGAAACCAAGGTCAGACAAAAAAGGAAAAAAATATAAAATTCACCTACCTCGACCTTTCTCCTCTAAAAACATCGATATGGGAAATGGTAGGATCTCAACAGAACTGTTTGATGAAAGAAAGAGTATATCATCCATGATTATACTTTAGACTCAGACAACAAAGGAACAATTCAGAAAAAGAGAAACAAAGAAATCTACCTCTTTGGATTCAAAGATTGGGCATCTATCTGCCCAGTAAATCCATTAATATGGCCGAACCGGGCTTCTTGATGACCTCCTGTGACTATGCCTAGAAGGAGAACGAGACCTGCTCCTCTCCCAACCCCTATCCCTTGGCATGTCCATGTTCCCATTCCGGTCACGGTACCTGTCCCTACCCCAGTCCCTCCCATTCCGGTAATGGTTGTGCTTCCTATCCACCCCCCTGCCTCCATCCCTGCTCCCTCTGCCATTCCAGTCTCGAGGCCTTTCGCGTTCCCAGTCCCGCTCTCGGTACCGGTCACGCTCTCGATCTCGATCTCGGTCTCGCTCTGAGTGCCTTTCTCTCTCTTCAGTATCATGCCCTCTATTTTTACTCTCGCTCTCTTTCTCCCTCTGCTTTCTCTTTTCTTCTTCTTCCTTCTCCTTTGCCAGTCTCTCCTCTCTTGCCTTCTCCTTTGCCGCCTGTCATATAAATTCATTGTTATACCCAACAAAATAGAGTAGTCAACTTCGACAACGAAGACATCCCCTGGATAGATAATTACCTTGAACTCGCTAATAAAATCCCGTACCATGCCATACCCAATATGCTGCTTTCCAGACACATGAGACTGCGTCCTCTCCACAGCATCATTAGCTACTAGGAAAGAACCACAGATCTCACACAGTGCCATCTTCTTCTCCTGTGTAAGCATCAACACTTTATCGTTTGATCCTTGTTGGGTCAAGGTTGTCTTGTCAACATTCAACATCTCTACCTGGTAAGAGGGACCCACAATATCTAAATTAGAATTTTACCATGTGTAGCATGAACAAAGGAATTAACAGAATCCAGTGTCTACCCCGCACCTTCCTCATGAGTGCCTCTGCTTCATCCACCTTCCCAGCTTCACCAAGGGTCTCAACTTGCTCCAGCAATTTCTTTATCTTCTCTTCCAGGACCAATAGCTGCTCAGATTTCTCGCTTGAGATTGGAGCAGTTGGTGTAACATCCACCTCCTGGGCTATCCGCTCCCGACCACGCTTTACTCTTCTGTCCAAATCCATCACCTGAAATAAAATAACATTTTTTAAAAATGGACCATCATAAGTAGCAACCTTGACAGAATAAAGCCAAGAGGAAGAAGCTCTCACCAGCTTCTCACAAAATTGAGCAAGTTCCGCTTCAAACTTCGGCACATATGCATCATGTCTGGGGGATTTCTCGAAGCTAAACTCAACAAGTAAATTACGATTTCCGTTAAGACCCCATTAAATTGAGGGAAAGGCAGGCATATGTTACCTATGAAAGAAGTAATGAATAATATGTTGGAAGCACGACTTGAGCAGTTGCCTGTCACCAAATAAGGCTGAGGAAGAATCAACGGGTGTGTCTCCATGCACACCCAAACAAAAAATGACCAGCACCATTAGTTATACCTGGGAGTCCACACTTTTGACTTGCAGTGGCCAAAAACTAGAACTGATATCTAATTTTAGCTTCTGAGTCTTCAGTTCCAAAATGCATCCGCCAAATAAAATGAAATGAATTTGATTGCAATCCAGCTAATTCTATGGAATTACTTTGCAGCCCCGTTGTGTTTCACCTTTGCGGTAAACCATAATCTCAATGTATGTCTAACATTCATGAAATTCTAATCAATGTCAATTATGAGGCTAGGTAAGGAACAGGGAAAATAAGGAGAAAGATTCAAGTGGTAGATACTATAGCATGGCTTCCGAATAAATGGATAACCATGAGCACATCAAAATTAACTTACCTAAGAAATGCAAAAGAATATAAGGTTCACTATAGAAAAATAGTGAACTTCAATACAACTAATGCGGTCAGCCAGTTGAGGGTTGCATTTCTGTTTCAATCAGAATATTAAATTAAAATAAACTCAAGCATTAAGGTTCATGCTCTCCTTTTTAACTTGAACCCATTTTTGGATTCTTTCTCCAGCCCACTTCTAGTGGAAATTGACTGTCCCATTAAGTGGATGGTGCAGAGCAGTTACCAACGAAATTAACTGATTCTATTTAGGGGATTCTAGATTTATGACCATTGCATGAAGTTTGATGTAATCATGTTCACTGAAAGGCCAAAGGAAGAGAACGTTGTTGCTAAGGGGAGATCCATCATTTACCCTCATCTTTTGGGATGGAATTCCTTTAGCTTAGCAAGTTCTTGTCTGTATGCATCATCCCACTTCCTGAGAGAGGGGAAGAGAAAAGGAAGTCAGCATGCATCACCGCATAACTCTTCCAGTTTCTCTTTCGCTGTTCTTGCAGCATTGTTTCCTCTTTTACTTGCTTATCATTAAAGTATTTGTTGCCAACAACTAACCACAATACGCATATCAAAGTTCGTGTATTGAGTTGTACATTGTTTGCAGCATGGTGCTATTTCTTCTTCTTCTTCTTTTTTGAAAGGCAGCATGGTGCCATTTCAATTGGTGCTACATACGACTGACCAGAAGTTAGGCTGAATGAATTCTGTTTGAGCTCTGAATAGGGCCAAATCGGAGAAGCAAGCCAACCTGGACAGAAATTAGAAATGCAATCTACAAGTATACCGTTATTGTCATCTTCATGCACCATGTTATTATTTAAAGATGAAAATAAATTCAACGAGGTTCAACTGATGAACGTGATCCTTAACATGGACAACTATGATTTTACAGACTTCAGTTGGATGGGGATGAAAATGAAACAGAGCTAGCTAGAAAGTGCAAACCCGGTCCAAAGTAGGCAAGACGTGAAATTTTGGGAGGCTAAAAACCAGATTAACCTAATTGAAGCCCACACAGGACCCATACCTCACATCACTTTTTTCCTCTATGAACGTCCATGCAGGATGACTAGCTCTCTCTCTTCTTTTTTTGCATTGAGGAAAAAGGTTGGGCACAGACATTGTTTCAACAAGGCTTCTTCCATTGCATAATATTTTTAACTAATTCTGAAAACTAAATGTTTCTAAGACATTTCAGAAGGCTTTTATTTATAACTATAATTTCCAGTCTATAACAAAAATGCAAATGTAATTTTTGACTGTTGAAAGCTAAAAACAACTCCCACACTTCAAAATGAGGGTAGTACAGTGAATAAAACATGAAATGATTCGCTAAATTATAATTGCAAGCATTGAGTATGATAAGCCAGCTGGTCGATCCCCAGCCTGGGGAGAGGAGGGTTGCAGTCAAATAGACAGCTGATAATAGATCTTTGCAAAGCAAACGAAAAAGTTCCTTACACAACCCCAAATAACTGGGACAAAGCTATGATGATAATGAGAAGCATCAAGGGCCATATGTAATATCACCATGTGCAAGTTAATGTCGAAAACGGCCTTAAAATTCTTCATCATGAACTACAAATGAGTTCCTGCTTCAAAAATGTTTAGGCTAATTTAAGATACAGTCACTGGATTTAGTTGCTTATACGTGTTTTCCTGTTTCTGCATATCCCACTATATCAATAAAACAGCAGTCTAAGCCAAGGTGTTTTACTCCAAAAAGTGGTCCATAGAACTGACCATTTGCTCCTAAAAATGAGCAAATCATCCATATTGGCATTTTTCTTTCTTTCTTTTTTCTTTCTTTTGGTCTGCGATAACTCCAAGCTATTGCCCATCCTAAGAACAGATACAGCACTCAGACATGAATTAGTGCATTGGGTTGAGCCTGAACGTAGGTGAAGTCTCATGTTACTATTCTTATATTGAATCCAGTCTCAATAACCATAAACAGGAACCATTTCCAGAATCCAAACATACTAATTGAGGGTGAGCAAACAGACACACAGTCTATGAAATTAGAAACAACATAGCCAGTGCTAACATAACATGCACCATTGATTCATTGCCTAGAGAAGTTTTAGAGATAGTAGGTCCCCTTCAGACTTCTAATTGCAATCACTTCACAAGTGGACCTTACTCTTCAAAGGAACTGTTTTTAGAAAAACTGTACCCAATCTTTGTAGCTGAATCACTTACCATTTCAACAAGACTAACGAGCATATCATGCACGCACCCTGCAAGAAGTCCTACTGTGGGAAGTCGATATTTCCACACAAATGCATCCTTGAATACAATCTCAATTGTATGCATTGAATAACTTAATACTTGTCATCAGAATGAATCAGACAAGATAATCCTTCACCATCTACACTTAAACCATAATGAAGAGGTTAATTGAACTCATCATGTTACAATTATGTGTTGTTAATTGTTGGACCATGACATCTTTGTGATACTGATACCACGGTCGGGAAATGAGGGCTCATTCGGATGCCTATGAAACCCTTAGTTGTAAAGGGGTTACAAGCAAAAAGCCATGTTTCAGATTACAGGTAAAGTCTTTACAATTGAAAAGACGTTATACATGGTAGAACACAATGGTTGATACAGATTCATGATGTGAGGGGCCTACTGTGATGTGTACAGTACAGTCAATCTATTCATTATGTGCATCCCCTGATGCTGTCCTACAAACCCAAAAAAACAGCCGCATTAATCATCAGATGGGCCACACGAGAGGGAACATTTGGTATGGGACACCCACCATTAAGAACTTCCTGATTGTGTGTGGGGCCCACTACGTAGGTGCAGGATATCCAATCCATAAATCCTGTGCATACTTTGATGCTCTCCTAGGGCCTAAAAAAAATAAAGCAATTTTTATGTGATTTGCAGATATTGGCAGGATTTACTGCCCCAAGTTCCATGTGGTGTGAATGCCTACTTTATACATTGTAAATCCTTTACAAGTTAGCCAAACACATGATCTGCTTACCTGTAAACACTTTACCACTTAAAAGACAAACAGAATTGCATGTAAACAGTTTACACCTGAAACTCTTTTCATGTGTAAAGGGTTTACAGCTTAAATCTTTACAAGCATCCAAACAACCCCCAACTAACTCCCTTCCATACAAGGATCTGATCAAAAAGCTTTAGATCAGTTACCTCCAAAGGAAAAACCTGCAACAGCCAGAACTCCAAAGGTCTTATTTAGCATAGCACGCCAGTAATTCATATTAAGTTCCCTCCTATTGTCCTACACATGTAAAGCAGGTAACTTACTCCCAACTTTTTTTCTTAAATGAAAATAACTGATAACATGAAAAGAAGGTCTAATTCTGAGGGGCGAGCATGTACGCCCACTCCAACTGCTAAACAAACCCGCCCTTTCCAATTTTTGGATTATACAATAGTACGAATGTCCAATTGCATAACCAAAAGTAGAAATGGTGGCATGTCGTAATAACCAGTCAAAGTCGGTGCCAATAGCATTCCCTCATTAACCATTGCCGAATTACCACAAATACAAGATACATATACCCATTTTTATCAGAAAATAAGTGAAATAATAAAAATTATAAAACCATGAAAATTAAATTAAAAACATTGCATGGCAAATTCATCCGAATTACATTACGTACCAACCAACCCATATGCCACAATTTGCAAACAGAAGGGATAAACCCATGAAGATATGATTAGAGAAGTCAATAAAAGAAAGACCAAATTGCTAATATGTTTACAACCAGATTGCAAAGTAGCAATAAAGTGCATAAGAAGCACAAGCAAACAGAAACGAAACAGTACAATACAAAAGGTGATTAGGAAATATGACTACCTCTCTTTCAGCTTCTGATCATGGATTCTAGGGCAGGGTCCTGGCACAATACAAAAGATGTTACGAAAAAAAAAATTAAAAAAATCCAAAGAACAATAGAAAACAAAAAATATTCGAGAACAGTAGTCGAGACAAACCAAGATCACTCCGAGTATTTACAAAGAGATCATGTGGGCAAAACCGGACCATATAGAATCTGCAAACCTCATCATCATCCCAACGCACTTCCCTGAATCCTTTCTTCTCCTCTTCCGTGAGATTACGAGCTACAAAAAGGAAACCAAATGAATCAAAAAAGCTGGGAAAATCCAATTTCCAGACTCCAGGGAAAAGAGAAATGAAGAGAAAGTAAAGAGTACCGGCGCCCATGAGTTCATCGAGCAAGGCTCTCTGAGCATCCATCGCTGATTGCGGGGACTATCAGAACTGAATTCGACGGACGAAAAACAGAAAAGAAGTCGATTTTTCGTAAATCTCGAATTTAATAAAGACGGGATTTGAGTGGGAGAGCAGAGATTGAAGTAAAACCCTAGCTCGAGGAGGAGAATGTGGAGAGAAAAGAGATGGGAGAAAGCAAACCCTAGAAATCACGGAAAGGATAAAGCAAACGGCAAAAGGAGAAATTAAGAGGGAGGATAACACGATTCAGGAAAGGAAAAAAACAAAAAAAAAAACACGATATAAGGATGGCGATTCGTTGGGAGTATTACAATCCGTGGGGATTGTGATTTTTTTAATTAGGGTTCGTTTGGGCAATCGGTGAGATTTTTTTTAAGAACTTCCTGATCTCAATTTCGCCCGCAAACCGCTTCTCCTTTGGCTTGGCTTTCTTATATCAACCCGAACCGAACGAATCCGCTTACGGAACTCGCGCGAGTGAGATTGATGTAGGGGCCTCGCCGCACACGTGCCTACGTGTAACACGTGTATGTGATCGCAGCCGTTTAATCAGATGTCCTAAGAGAAGAAATTTCCATTTGCTCGTTTAATTATTTTTTTTTGTTAGATTTGTAGAAGCAAAACCTACGGCTGGGAAGAAGGCAACGACAATTAACCAAATCAGCTTTAATATCTTAAATTGGTATACATACCTAATGTTGGTAATAAGCATTGAAAAAAATATACTATAGCCAAAAAATGAATAAATTCTGAGCTTAGGTGGCCACAAACATAAAGATCACATATGACCGACCATCAACAATTTTTAATCATGTATTTTGATGGTTAATATTTGAACAATTTAAATCATTTTATTAATATAATTTTAGTGGTGCAGGTAATTACCAAATTATTTTAATTTATCATTAGCATGCATGTATACAAATGATTTATAGCTTAATAGGATCTTTGTCACACATCCAGCTCTCCTGCCTTTAAAATGAAAATCGAAGAAAGTAAATCACTTTAAATACACTAATCATAGGAAATGAGTGATTTTAAAACGCATCAAATTTATGTATTTCAAATCTTCAATTCCATTTATCTCAATGATGGATTGGGAGCAAAATTCTCCCAAAATTTCACTCGTTCAACTCATTCAGACCTGACTTGTTCAACTCATTCAGACCTGACTTGATTTGAACCGAGTGGATGAGTCGATTTAAATTGAGTTGGCTTCATCCAATCCGAACTCAAATTGAGTCAAGTTTGAGTCACCCAATAACTCAATTCGATCTAACTCGGTATTGACTCGACTCAGTCTGAATCTCGACTCATGCGTGTGTTTGTGTGTGTGCCTATAAAACTCAAATGTGACATTTTAGATATGAGACGCCGTGTAACCGATGGAGAGGCTGCAATTTTGGCAAGTGAATCTAGGCTTTGAGTGGTGATTTTAGCCCGTGAATACCCACTGCACCTGACTCGACTCAGTGTTGACTTGACTCAGTTTCGACTCGGGTTGGACTCATTCCGAATTAGTACAAGCCAGACTCAGACTCGGATCGGGTCGGGCCTGCTGGACTCGATATCGAGTCAATTTGAGTACAGGTCAAGCTTGTTTGAAAACTGGATCGAGTTGGGTCAACCCTAACTCAGTTCAACTCGAGTCAATGCCCAACTCTATTGTCTAATAACTCCTTGTTGTATACTTCACCTAATGAGTGAATATGCCCAACCTTTTTAGTTCAAGGCATGCTTATGGTCAACCTTGAATGGACACAAATTCCCAATGACCCTAAACTCCATTGTGCCCATTGTCACGTTTGTGCTACATTTACTCCATCCATCAGTTTTGCCCCCTTATGCAAAGACAACCAATTATCACGGAAATTCAAGACCCAAGTGGGCCACACATGAGAAACATTTGGGATGAAATGCCCACCAACTTAAAACTTTCTTAAGGACCACTGCTAATAGTTGTGTTTTCCATTCATCCTTGAAATAAATTTGTGAGCAAGTTAGATGGCAAATAAACAAGACGGCAGCCCCAAAAAGGTTTCAATGGTGGCGTATTGTTTCCTATGATGTGGTTCAATTGTTTTTTATACCTAGCATGAACTAAGGAAACTTATGTATAGAGTGGGTGTCACACGAGCATTATTAAGGGCTTTGTAGAGCCTCTTGGAGGGTCATCTTTCATACAAGCTCTGACTAAACACATGCTAGGAAATGCATCATGTCTCACTAACATGATCCTCTTGCATGCCCGCTAACCATGACTTCCTAACGTGGCTGCAAATAGGGCTGTCAATGGGTTGGATCTATCGATGGGGCGGGTGGGTCATGGGATTTTGGGATAGTCTAGTATTTGGCTTGTTTTAGGTGTGTTTTTGGCTTATTGGATGGGCTTGGGCTAAAATATAAAGGCTTGAATAATTTTAGCCAAGCTTAGGCCGTCTGTGACTCAGACTCGGCTTATTTAACTATAATATATCTTTATTAGATGTAATGCTAGGAGTAGGGGTGTACACGAACCGAGCTAGCTCAGTTAGCTTGCTCGACTCAGCCTGACTCGAAACCGAGTTTGATCCGAATCGGGCCGTTTTGTACAGCTCGAAAACGAGTTCGAGCTGATCTCGAGTTGACCCTAGCTCGACTCGACTTGGCCCAACTCGGTCGTGTAGTGTGTATGTGTGTGTGTGTGTGTGTGTGTCTAACCCTAATCCCTTTACCCTTTTGAAAACATGCCGCCCGACCCCAAATTTTCAAAGCTCTCTCTCGTGCATCTCTCCCTGCCCGACCCCAAATTTTCAAAAATCAAAACCCTAAATCCCTAATCACCTCCTCTCTCTCTCTCTCTCTCTCTCTCTCTCTCTCTCTCTCTCTCTCTCTCTCTCTCTCTCGTCTGTCACCGTCTTATCTGCTACAACTCTACTTTTGTGCTTTTCGTTTCAAATTTCAAAGAGAGATTTTTCCATTCTTTGATTTTCTTTTCTATTTTTTATTTTCCATTTCGTTCTTATTATTCTTCTTCTTTCCCTTGGAAGGGCTTAAAATGGCAAGTGAGGGCCCTAAAGTTCTCCCTGTTGAACTCCTTACTCGGCTGCTCCTACTGGATGGAAGAAAAAGGTCTCTCTCTCTCTCTCTCTCTCTCTCTCTCTCTCTCTCTCTCTCTCTCTCTCTCTCTCTTGTTTGTCACCGTCTTAGCTGCTACAACTCAACTTTTGTGCTTTTCGTTTCAAATTTCAAAGAGAGATATTTTCCCTTCTTTGATTTTCTTTTCTATTTTCTATTTTCTATTTCGTTCTTATTATTCTTCTTCTTTCCCTTGGAAGGGCTTAAAATGGCAAATCCTCGAAGCTCGAAACTGGATCGAACTCGGCTCGAACGGGTCCGATTGCTAACCGAGCCGAGCTTGAGTTAGAGATGTTGGCTCGGTCACCGAGCCAAGCTGAGTTCGAGCTGGGTGTGCCTGGTGGCCGAGCCAAGCCGAGCTAAGGCCAGCTCGACTCGATTCGGCTCGTGTACACCTCTAGCTAGGAGCAAACTTTTATTTTCTCTTTTCATTTAATTAGTTTTAGGAGAGTTGTGGGCTCATGAGATTTTACAGGATATTAAATGTCCCCTTGGATACTACCAAATAAGTAGCTTTTTTAACTTATGTAAGCTAAAAAGTTCATTTTCTTAAATAAGTTAGTTTGGTTATTAAATTTAATTAAGTAGTTTCTAAGTAACTTTTTTTATTAATTATTTTATTGCTTTTTTAATTCCAAAAGTAACTTATTTCCTTTATTTTTATTAGTTTTGCAACAACTTAGTAATTTATTTAATGATGAATGGCCCATATCCAAGGCAAGCTCCACATGATGGACAACCCACATTCAAGGTGGGACCCACATGATGGCAATTAATAATGGTGGGCCCTACATGATGAAAAGGCCACATAAAAAGGTCAATATAATGATGAGTGGCCCATATCAAAGGTGGGTCCCACATGATGGATGACCCACACTGGAGGTGGGGCCACATGATGGACCACATGATGAGCAGTGGATATTGAAGAAGGGCCCCACATGATGGATGACTAACATCAAAGGTAGGCCCTACCTAATGAATTATGCACATTAAAGGTTGACATCATAATGATGAATGACCCACAACCAAGGTGAGCTGATGTAGAGCAGGTCGCGAAAAGTTTCATGGCCAGGATGGATCAGAAAAGTCCCGGTCGATGACGGAAGTCATCAAAACCGC
Source organism: Magnolia kwangsiensis (assembly GCA_037074715.1). NCBI lineage: Eukaryota > Viridiplantae > Streptophyta > Magnoliopsida > Magnoliales > Magnoliaceae > Magnolia > Magnolia kwangsiensis. Next base: position 16,722,502 of record CM073576.1, on the reverse strand, counting down.
TAGAACCTTAAAATAAGCATATGTCGGAAACTGGAATGAGTTACTCAATATACCATATATGATTTTTGGCGTAGTATGAGCTACTTTAGACCACCAACCCAGCTATGCCGGGTTACCCATGCAGAATTTGCGAGATTCCATCATATCGACAATTAAATTCCATGTTTATTTTCATTTTTACTATTTTGAATAAGTTCTAGTTTGATTATAACTCTTCGTCCATTGGGTTTTACGAGTTGTGTCCAACGTAAAAAGTGTTTAGAAAAATTAAGAGAATAACATCGTTAAGCCACATAGGATAATTATTATAAATAGAAATTTACTATTTATAGTAAGTTATGAATTTTAGAGAGTTTTAATTATATTTTAATTCCTAAACTTCTTCCAAGTCTTGGTATTCCTATTTAAAAGGTTGTAGTCTTGTTTATCAATATTCAATAAGCTTCTTTCATATATTTTAAAATTATTTCTATTTTTTTTCTTACGGATTCGAGAAGCCTCTGTGAGGAGTCCAAAGAAGCTCCATGGATTCAGAATAGTTATCCTTGAGGAAGACGATGATTGACCTCATCACGTTCATCCTTGTGTCATGAGCCCTATATGATGGGTGGCCCGCATCAAAGGTAGAGGCCACAAGTGAATGATCCACATCAAAGGTTAGCCTACATGATGGGTTGTGGATGTATGGGGGACCAAAGAGACTTTTAGTATAATTACTTATGATGTTGAAACCAAATATGCTTTTCTACTTTTTGGATGATAAAGTATATTGTTTACCAAACATACTTGCTGATTATGAAGAAACAAAGATAAGTTACTTCAGGCATAAGTAATTTATATCCAAACACCCCTTAAGGGACCATTTGGATACCACTCAAATAAGTAACTTTTTAATTTATATTAAGTTAATAAGTTACCTTTTTAACTTAAGTTAGTTTGGTAAACACAATTATAAAAGTAACTTATGTGTTGAAAGATACTTATCACCACAAGTTTTTTTTTCCTTGCTTTTCAACTGTTAACCTCTCTTTCTCTCTCTCTCACTCACTCTCTCTCTCTCTCTCACCATGTAATGATGGTCAGTATCAAAGGAGGCCCCACATGATGGGTGATTCACATCAAAGATGATGCCAACACAATGGATGGTCCACATCAAAGGTAGGCCCTATCTTATGGATGACCCACATCAAGGTGAGTCCACAGAATGGATTGTCCACATCAAATGTAGGCCCCCTAATGATGAATGACTCACATCTAAAGCGGCTCCACATGATGGAGAACCTGTCTTTCCTCAAAATTCGGGTACAGAGTGTGCACCCTCAGACCCGAGTTTCAGTTCATAACTCGTACACAAATTGTACTAATTTAATTCCTTAATTAATTTAATCAAATATGATAATTATATCTGTAAGACCCGTATCCTAATCCGCACTGTTCTGTTGATTCCCGCGATCCTTCTCATCAAATTTCGACAATCCGCGACTTATAGTTGACGTTGCGCATGACCGTAAGTCATATCCTATTCATTTGAGCCGGCTTAATCCGAGACTTGTATCATTGCGACCGCACCGTCGCCGCGGTTCCAACGCCGCAACTCACGCACTGATCCGATACCCAGACGATGAGATACGGACCCACGTTCAGTTCGAACAAAAACACCGCGCGTTACAAATCCCAAGGAATCTCTACAATATGTCCTATCAATCCCATCAATCACCTCTCATGTCAAGTACACCCACCCATGCTTCCTTTCTCCACAAGACAAGCAACCACCTAAGTCAACTAACCTCTCACTTCACCCATCACTCACTTCACCCATCACTCACCTCACCCATCACTCACCTCACATCACTCCATCACTCTTACAACTCTCTCTCTCCCTCTCATTTCTCAACACTCCAAGTCCCAAGCAAGAAAGCTCTCCCACGTTCAAGCCTTCCATGGAGAGAAAATGTGCATTTTGGTGGCCCACTTCCCATCTCCAAATCCCATCATTCTAGCCATCCATTTCCCATCTCCACCATCAAAGTGAAGCTCTAGGAGACCGGCTATCCAACGGACCAAGAAGATCAAGAGGTGGGTGCTTTGATAGAGTAGTTTTCATATTTTTAAGGTGGGCCAAGTGAGGCCAACCGATCAATGGTTTGGATCTCACTTGGGACCCTAAGATGTGGCCAATGGCTCATCTTGATCATCAAGATTATCCCATGATGGGGCCATTCTCCATGGACCCTGTCATGATGTTTACTTTCCTTGTATTGAGGAGGTCATCTAGATCGTCCATTTCTAGTGGAGTGGGATCTCCACCGTCGATCTTTTGTTGATGGTCCATATGCAAGGGGACCTTTGATGTATGATTGGATGATTGAAACGGAGGGCCCATAGTGCCGGGGTCCCTCCATCACGCGTGTCTCACTCTATTCCTCTCTCCCTCTCTTCTTTATTTATTTTTCATGTATGTTAATGTAGTTATGTGACCCACTTGGATTAGCCCCACCATGAAATATGTATTTTATCCAAACTGTCCATGGGTGGGGCCCATTTTAAATGTACATCCATTTGGGGTGGCCCACCTAATCAGGGCCCACCTTGAATGTATTTGATACAGCCCAAACCAAAAAAAAAAAAACAAAGAAAGAAAAAGACGTCCAGGCGCTGGACGTCACTAGTGAAAACAAAAAAAAAATAAAAATAAATGAAGGCCAATGGGGTGGGCCACTTGTACGGGACCCACCTTGATGTATGTATACAATCCGTGCCGTCCATCCTCTTCCCCAACTTATTTTAGGCGTTGAACCGAAAGATGAGGAAGATCCGGATATCTAGTGGGCCATGGTGTTGAAAATACCATCAATACCATTGAAATCCTTTCAGATTTCTGTTTACACGATGAAAGAGGCTCGATATTGGACTCGTTGGATTCGTTGCAAGTTGTAGAATCCAATGGCAGGAGTGGATTCTTCAGGCGTGGGCCCCACACGATAAAAACTCCAGAAAAACTGGTTTTTAAAAAAAAAAAAAACAAAGAGGGAGAGAGCAGCGTCTGCTGCTGCAGACGGTGCAGGCGCTGCCTGCGCCTGGCAGCGGGCGGGCGGACAGTAGCCCACGGCTCCCTGCCGTGGGCCCCACATGATGTATATTTTGTATCCACGCCGTCCAATGGGTAGACCACATGCAGAGGTGGGCCCTCCCCAAAAATGAGGCCCATCCACGACTCAGGCGGCCCACACCACAAGAAACAGTGGTGATTAAATTCTACCATTGAAACCCTTTTTGGGGTCCACACAAGTTTTGGATTAAGCTGAAATTTGTTTTTCCTATTCATTCAGGTCTGCATGACCTTATCAACGTGTTGGATGGAAAATAAATATTATGATGGGCCCCACATGGGACCCACAGTGATGTATGTGGCTAGTCCACCGTTCGCAAGGACGGTGGAGCCCACTGTTGCCAGGTGAGTGTGCGTGTGTGAGTGCGTTTGTGTGTGTGCGTGTGTGAGTGCGTTTGTGTGTGTGCATGTGTGAGTGCACATGTGTGTGTGCGTGTATGTAAATATATATATATAAATATGTATATATAATATTATACTAAATATAATATTGTGTATATATATATATATATATATATATATATATATATATATATATATATATATATATATATATATATATATATATATATATATATATATATATATATATATATATATACTGTATATAAATTATATAGTATATTAAACATAATATGATTATGATGGTGGGCCTTCCTGTAACCCCCGCCATGATGCATGTGTTGCACCTAAACCGTCCATTTATTTGTTTTATGGCTTGAGCCAAAATGAGCCAGATCTATGGTGCAAATGGGCCACCATGGCATGTGTATAGGGCCCTTTACTGATTTAACTTTGGCCATTCATTGAGGCCTACCTTGGTATATATCTGATGCCTAAATGATCAGGCCCATTTGATACATATAAGGGCTATGGGATTAAGCTCATCTGGCATTATAATGCCCATGGGTTTGGGCCCATTTGACATATGCAATACCCATGGGATCCGGCCCACTTACTCTATATAAAGCCCATGGGAACAAGCCCATTTGATGTGCATGGGGCACAAATGGAGTAGCCTAGTTGATATATTTATGTGCATGGGCCCATCTAACATATTTAAGGCCCAAGTTGTGAGGCCACTTTGATGTATTTCAAGGCCCATGGATCATGGACCATTGCAATGTACATAAGGCTCATTGGTGAGGCCCATTAATGCAAACCATTTGGTAAATGTGGGGCCTATGTAATACGACCCATTTGATATATCTAAGGCCCAGGGATCGAGGCCTAACGGATGTCCTTAGGGTCCATTGCAATGTACGTTTCTCATGGTTCGTGAAAAGATATTTATGGCAGGTCGTGCCTGGAAAATAATGTTGGTTTGACGTTCACATTGTATGTACGATGTTGGTTAAATGTCTGCATTGTAACTCTCTTTAGGGCCCATTGATAAGTCCATACCTGTTGCTATTCATTGCCTTATAATAATCTCATGACTCATGCCCATACGCATCATATGTATGCTTGATATGAGTAATGACTGATCATAACATACGCCATTGGGCAGACCATTTATGGGGCTCGTTATGTAACTGAGCGGCCCACATAATCGCGCAGTACGCGCTGGATTGCTGCATGTTTTGACAGCGTGATTCATGCATCTCGCATACATATGACTTGATCACTGCACGCCCTAGCGACATCAGGGCCGTGGCTCCACAGGTACATCGCGGATGGCCGTATTGGATACCGAAAATACTTATTCTAGCACTATGGGCACTTAGGATGTCCTTGGGTGAAAGTCCCAGAACCTTTTTGGTACCAGGAGATGCTCCAGCGTCTAAACCGAGTGGATACATGAGCGTCCGAGTACCGAATACCAGTAGGCCGCGTCTCCCACTGTGTCGTGGTCGGTTGGAAGGGGGTGTGGCCTTATCCGCCTGAGTGAGAGGGCTATAAGCTAGGCTGAGTTTGACTAGCTCACAAATGAGTCCGCTATCGATGAGCCGGGTAGGTATTGGCATACTACTGGTCAGGCGGATAGTGAGGTCTTATCCGCTTGCTTGACTGTGCAGCTAGGGAGGTGACAGTCTCTGCAAGTGTATTAGACCCCGGTGATATCCAAGGAGGAACTGTACTGATATACGTACTTGAGGAGTACCGACTTGCTTGGATTGCATTTCGCATATGACATTCGGCTATATAGGCCTTGCATTGTATCGGTGTGGCCGATGACATTCATATCTCATCGCATAGCTTTGGCATGGTTGATTCTATGGACTTACCATATACTTCCGCATTGTTCTGATACCGTACACTTGGCGTTTGCCTTACGCACGCACTTACACCACCCTCTAAACTTTTGTAAGCTTATGCACGATAGTTGCGTGCAGGTAGCGTTGGACGACAGCAGCGCTGAGACAGGAGTGCACATCAGGACCTTTTGGAGCTCTTTGATCACTTTGTATTTCCCTTTCTGCATTGTACTTAAAATTTTGTTATAGTGGATATGTGGTGATGTCGTTTTGTGACTTGGTTATACTTGTGGTTATGCTCCATTACAAAAAAAAATTCATTCTGAAAATCCTCCTTGCAGGATCCCAGGATCGGAATCTGGCATTTAATTGTCAGGAGCCGAGAATGGGGCACTACGGAGGCTGTCGGCACCGGATTCGGCAATCGGGATTCATGTGAATCCGATTTTCGGATTTGGGGCATGACAGAAGTTGGTATCAGAGCATAACTTGGGAATACCTGAGGGTCACATCACATATCTACTATAAATGGGTTCCGAGTCTGAATGGTTTAACGATTTTTCGACATAGACTCTTAATGTATGTGCCTTCAAGGATTCTCAAGACTGATAGGCCATTGTTCCTTCCTGTAGGAGACGTTATGGCTAGAAGAACGACCCGAGCGAATCCCGCTCCACCACCTGCGACTCCCGCACCACCACCCACAGCTCCTGCTTTACCACCTGCTACTCCTACTCCACCACCAGATAGTCCTGCCTTTGAGCCTGAGGATGCCACTCATTTTCCTGAGACATGTGCGGATCCGACCGTACCTGTGAGTGCTACTCAGCTGCAGCAGATGTTGCAGGCGATGACCGCCATTCTTCAGGGGCAGAGCAGGCGTCCCACAGTGTCACCGGCCGAGGCTGAGCAGGAGCGTGCGAGCGCTCTTCTCAAGGATTTTCGACGGCACGATCCCCCACATTTTCGGGGTGAGCCAGACCCTACTGCTGCAGAGTTGTGGTGCTCCGAGGTGGAGAAGATATTCGACACCATGAGATGTACGACCCAGCAGCGAGTTCCATTAGCTGTATTCCTTCTGCAGGGCGAGGCTCAGTATTGGTGGGCATCTGTGGCCCGATCGGTAGCTGCCGATTTTGAGTGGACCTGGGAGGACTTTACAGACCGGTTTGACCGAAAGTTCTTTCCCGAGCATGTGCGACAGCAGCGCGCACTTGAGTTTGAGACGTTGGTCCAGGGGGACATGTCTGTGTCCCAGTATGAGGCTGGGTTCGTCGCACTATCCAATTCGCGACGTATCTTGTTGATGATGAGGGGCGGAAGGCCCGCCGTTTTGAGAATGGCTTACGTCCTGCCCTCCGGAGTCGTGTGATCGGACACATGCTCCGACATTTGAGGAGATAGTAGAGAGAGCCCTGATATATGAGACAGATTGGGCCAGTGTGCAGAGAGCCCGCGATCAGAAGGGAGATCAGAAGAGGAAGGCACCCTCTAGTAGCTCCCATCAGCAGCATCGTTCACAGCAGAGGCGCACGACCCGCCCAGCATTCCGAGCACCAGCAGTACCCCCAGCACCATCTTCGGGATCGTTTTCAGGTACTTGCTTTGGGTGTGGTCGTACAAGGCATCGTAGGCACGAATGTCCCCATCCGCAGCAGCAGCAGCAGCAGCCAAGGGCACCGCATTCACCTCTACGACAGCCACTACAGCAGCAGCGACCGTAGCACCAGCCTCCTGTACCTCCTCTACAGCAGCTGAGGCAGCAGACTAGGCCCCCACAGCGACCACAGCAGCAGAAGAGACCTCAGAGGGGACCTGCACCTCCTCAGCAGGCTCAGGACAGATTCTATGCCGCCCGCAGGACCCTCAGTCATCAGGAGGGGTCGTTGAGGGTACTCTTCCTGTCTCTGCATGCATTGCATGTGTGCTATTTGATTCTGGTGCATCGCATTCATTTGTCGCCGATGATTTCTGTCAATCGACTGGTTTGCCGTTGGAGTCTGCCCGTGAGGATTTGGTAGTATCGAAGCCATTAGGGAAGACCGCAGTGTTGGGCCGATTTTACGCGTCTTGTCCTATTTTGATTGGGGATATCTTCTTGCCTGCCGACCTATTTGTATTGCCGATGTCCAGTTTTGATGTTATCTTGGGCATGGACTGGCTTGCCGAGTACTACGCCATATTAGACTGCTCTGCGAGGACAGTTACGTTCTGCATACCCGGCATGCCAGAGTTTCAGTTTGTTGCCGAGCCTAGATGAGGGCAGCTTTCTTGCCTGTTATCGTATGCCGTTGAGGAGCCAGCTGTTTTGAGTATCGACCAGCTGCCGGTTGTTTATAGTTTTCCTGATGTGTTCCAGGAGATTCCGGGATTACCACCTCGTCGGCATACCGAGTTTCAGATTGATCTTGTGCCTGGTACTGCGCCTATTTCGAAGGCCCCGTATCGTATGGCACCGTTGGAGTTACGGGAACTGCAGAAGCAGTTGGACGAGTTGCGCGAGTTAGGCTTTATTCGTCCGAGCAGTTCGTCGTGGGGAGCACCGGTACTCTTCGTAAAGAAGAAGGATGGCTCGTTGAGGCTTTGCGTAGACTACCGCGAGCTCAACAAGGTCACGATCAAGAACAAGTACCCGCTTCCGAGGATCGATGACTTGTTTGATCAGCTGCAAGAGGCGCAGTTCTTTTCAAAGATAGACTTGCGGTCCGGTTATCATCAGGTTTGGGTTCGAGATGAGGATATCCCGAAGACAGCCTTTAGGACGCGATACGGTCATTTTGAGTTCCAGGTCATGTCCTTCGGACTGACCAATACGCCCGCAGTATTCATGCAGTTGATGAACGAGGTCTTCCGTCCGTATCTTGATCAGTTTGTCGTGGTGTTTATTGACGACATCCTGATATATTCGAGGACTCGTGAGGAGCATGAGCGACATCTTGAGATTACATTGCAGACCCTCCGTGCACACCAGCTCTACGCGAAGCTAGAGAAGTGCGAGTTCTGGCAGGAGGAGGTGAAGTTCCTCGGCCATATAGTGACGAGGCAGGGTGTCGCTGTAGACCCCTCGAAGATAGATGCCGTGCGTCAGTGGGATCAGCCCACGAACGCATCCGAGATCCGCAGTTTTCTTGGTTTGGCGGGCTACTACCGACATTTTATTGAGGGATTCTCTCGCATTGCAGCCCCGTTGATCAGATTGACCCGGAAGGGTGCCGAGTTCATTTGGAGCGACGCTTGTGAGCAGGCGTTTATGGAGTTGAAGGACCGCCTCACGTCCGCTCCTGTCCTCACTCTTCCCTCTGGGAGTGATGGATTTATTGTATTTACTTATGCCTCACGAGTTGGCTTAGGTGTTGTCCTGATGCAGCACGGGAAGCCGGTGGCTTATGCGTCCCGACAGCTCAAGGTCCATGAGCTGAACTACCCTACGCACGATCTAGAGCTGGCAGCGGTTGTCTTTGCACTGAAAGTGTGGAGACACTATCTTTATGGGGTGAGATTCGAGCTCTTTTCCGATCACAAGAGCTTGAAGTATTTGTTCTCTCAGTCCGAGCTGAACATGAGGCAGAGGCGTTGGATGGAACTCTTGAAGGACTACGATTTTGATCTTCAGTACCACCCGGGCAAGGTGAACGTGGTGGCGGATGCCCTCAGTCGTCAGCCACGAGGCCTGGTGGCGCATATGATGATTCAGGAGTGGAGGATGCTCGAGGATAAAGCAGAGTACGACTTTGAGTTTGGTCTGCAGTCATCTATCGTTCAGCTATCGAGCTTGTCGATTCAACCCTCTCTTGTCGCAAGGGTGATCGAGGCTCAGCAGACAGACGAGTCGTTACAGGATTACCGAGCGGAGGCAGCATCTGAGAGTCAGAAGGATTGGCAGATTAGTTCTGACGGTAGACTTCGCTTCAGAGGCCGATTGTGTGTCCCGAATATTCCTGATTTACGCCGAGATCTTATGCCCGAGGCACATCGATCGCGTTTCTCTATCCACCCTGGCTCGACGAAGATATATTGCGATATGAGACGCCAGTATTTTTGGTCAGGGATGAAGCACCAGATAGCCAGTTTTGTGGCCGAGTGTGACACCTGCCAGCGTGTCAAGGCCGATCACCAGAGACCCCCTGGTCTATTGCAGCCGCTAAGATTCCCGATGTGGAAGTGGGAGCATATATCTACCGATTTTGTCTTGGGTTTGCCGAGGACTCAGCGCGGTCATGACACCATCTGGGTTGTTGTGGACCGTCTGACGAAGTCGTCACATTTTCTTGCGATTCGTGAGACTTGGCATACTGATCGGCTCGCCAGGATGTTTGTCGATGAGATCGTGAGATTGCATGGTGTTCCCGTCTCGATTGTTTCAGACCGAGATCCAAGGTTCACGTCTTAGTTTTAGAGGAGCTTCCAGAGAGCGATGGACACTGATTTGCAGCTCAGCACCGCGTATCATCCGCAGACCGATGGTCAGACCGAGAGGGTCAACCAGATCCTTGAGGATATGCTTCGGGCTTGCGCAATTGATTTCGCGGGTAGTTGGGACGAGCACCTGTGATTGGCTGAGTTCGCGTACAACAACAGCTATCAGGAGACCATTGGCATGGCTCCTTTTGAGGCATTATATGGCAGACCGTGCAGATCTCCGAGTTGTTGGACCGAGGTTGGGGAGCGACGTCTCCTAGGTCCCGAGCTTGTGCTGTAGACGTCAGAGGCTATCGACATCATCAGACAGAGGATGCGCACAGCTCAGAGCCGGCAGAAGAGTTTTGCTGATCGTCGGCGTCGTCCCTTGGAGTTTGTCGTCGGGGACTATGTGTATCTCAAGGTCTCACCTATGAAGGGTGTAGTTCATTTTGGGATGAAGGGCAAGCTTGCCCCGAGATTCATAGGACCTTTCGAGATCACTGGCCACATTAGCGCTGTGGCCTACCGGCTTGCCTTGCCATTACAGTTGTCTGGCGTCCACAACGTCTTCCATGTCTCTATGTTGAGGAAGTGTGGGTCAGACGTCGTTCCTGTTATCGATTGGCAGCCGTTGGAGGTTCGGGAGGACGCTTCTTATATTAAGCAGCCAGTTCGTATCCTCGATCGAAAGGAGCAGGTCCTCAGAACCAAGGTCATTCCCTTGGTGAAAGTGCAGTGGGGCCACCATAGTGTGGATGAGGCGTCTTGGGAGCGCGAGGCAGAGATCCGCGAGCGTTATCCCCATCTTTTTAATGATTGATTGTATGATGTATTATGGTGCTTGATTATATATGATGTTATGTTCCCTATTTTCTTTTTGAGTTATGGTTAGTTGCGATGGTAATGTAAATTTCGAGGACGAAATTTTTATTAGGTGGGGAGAGCTGTAAGACCCGTATCCTAATCCGCACTGTTCCGTTGATTCCCGCGATCCTTCTCGTCAAATTTCGGCAATCCGCGACTTATAGTTGACGTTGAGCACGACCGTAAGTCGTATCCTATTCATTTGAGCCGGCTTAATCCGAGACTTGTATCATTGCGACCGCACCGTCGCCGCGGTTCCAAAGCCGCAACTCACGCACTGATCCGATACCCAGACGATGAGATACGGACCCACGTTCAGTTCGAGCAAAAATACCGCGCGTTGCAAATCCCAAGGAATCTCTACAATATGTCCCATCAATCCCATCAATCACCTCTCATGTCAAGTACACCCACCCATGCTTTCTTTCTCCACAAGATAAGCAACCACCTAAGTCAACTAACCTCTCACTTCACCCATCACTCACTTCACCCATCACTCACCTCACCCATCACTCACCTCACGTCACTCCATCACTCTTACAACTCTCTCTCTCCCTCTCATTTCTCAACACTCCAAGTCCCAAGCAAGAAAGCTGTCCCACGTCCAAGCCTTCCATGGAGAGAAAATGTGTATTTTGGTGGCCCACTTCCCATCTCCAAATCCCATCATCCTAGCCATCCATTTTCCATCTCCACCATTAAAGTGAAGCTCTAGGAGACCGGCTATCCAACGAACCAAGAAGATCAAGAGGTGGGTGCTTTGATAGAGTAGTTTTCATGTTTTTAAGGTGGGCCAAGTGAGGCCAACCGATCAATGGTTTGGATCTCACTTGGGACCCTAAGATGTGGCCAATGGCTCATCTTGATCATCAAGATCATCCCATGATGGGGCCATTCTCCATGGACCCTATCATAATGTTTACTTTCCTTGTATTGAGGAGGTCATCTAGACCGTCCATTTCTAGTGGAGTGGGATCTCCACCGTCGATCTTTTGTTGATGGTCCATATGCAAGGGGACCTTTGATGTATGATTGGATGATTGAAACGGAGGGCCCATAGTGCCGGGGTCCCTCCATCACGCGTGTCTCACTCTATTCCTCTCTCCCTCTCTTCTTTATTTATTTTTCTTGTATGTTAATGTAGCTATGTGGCCCACTTGGATTAGCCCCACCATGAAATATGTATTTTATCCAAACCGTCCATGGGTGGGGCCATTTTAAATGTACATCCATTTGGGGTGGCCCACCTAATCAGGGCCCACCTTGAATGTATTTGATACAGCCCAAACCAAAAAAAAAAAGAAAAAGAAAGAAAAAGACGTCCAGGCGCTGGACGTCACTAGTGAAAACAAAAAAATAAATAAATAAATGAAGGCCAATGGGGTGGGCCACTTGTACGGGACCCACCTTGATGTATGTATACAATCCGTGCCGTCCATCCTCTTCCCCAACTTATTTTAGGCGTTGAACCGAAAGATGAGAAAGATCCGGATATCTAGTGGGCCATGGTGTTGAAAATACCATCAATACCATTGAAATCCTTCCAGATTTCTGTTTACACGATGAAAGAGGCTCGATATTGGACTCGTTGGATTCGTTGCAGGTTGTAGAATCCAATGGTAGGAGTGGATTCTTCAGGCGTGGGCCCCACACGATAAAAACCTCAGAAAAACTGGTTTTAAAAAAATAATAATAATAAAGAGGGAGAGAGCAGCGTCTGCTGCTGCAGACGGTGCAGGCGCTGCCTGCGTCTGGCAGCGGGCGGGCGGACAGCAGCCCACGGCTCCCTGCCGTGGGCCCCACATGATGTATATTTTGTATCCACGCCGTCCAATGGGTAGACCACATGCAGAGGTGGGCCCTCCCCAAAAATGAGGCCCATCCACGACTCAGGCGGCCCACACCACAAGAAACAGTGGTGATTAAATTCTACCATTGAGACCCTTTTTGGGGTCCACACAAGTTTTGGATTAAGTTGAAATTTATTTTTCCTATTCATTCAGGTCTGCATGACCTTATCAACGTGTTGGATGGAAAATAAATATTATGGTGGGCCCCACATGGGACCCACAGTGATGTATGTGGCTAGTCCACCGTCCGCACGGACGGTGGAGCCCACTGTTGCCAGGTGAGTGTGCGTGTGTGAGTGCGTGTATGTAGATATATATATATATAAATATGTATATATAATATTATACTAAATATAATATTGTGTATGTGTGTGTGTGTATATATATATATATATATATATATATATATATATATATATATATATATATATATATATACATACTGTATATAAATTATATAGTATATTAAACATAATATGATTATGATGGTGGGCCTTCCTGTGACCCCCGCCATGATGCATGTGTTGCACCTAAACCGTCCATTTATTTGTTTTATGGCTTGAGCCAAAATGAGCCAGATCTATGGTGCAAATGGGTCACCATGGCATGTGTATAGGGCCCTTTACTGATTTAACTTTGGCCATTCATTGAGGCCTACCTTGGTATATATCTGAGGCCTAAATGATCAAGCCCATTTGATACATATAAGGGCTATGGGATTAAGCTCATCTGGCATTATAATGCCCATGGGTTTGGGCCCATTTGACATATGCAATACCCATGGGATCCGGCCCACTTACTCTATATAAAGCCCATGGGAACAAGCCCATTTGATGTGCATGGGGCACAAATGGAGTAGCCTAGTTGATATATTTATGTGCATGGGCCCATCTAATATATTTAAGGCCCAAGTTGTGAGGCCACTTTGATGTATTTCAAGGCCCATGGATCATGGACCATTGCAATGTACATAAGGCTCATTGGTGAGGCCCATTAATGCAAACCATTTGGTGAATGTGGGGCCTATGTAATACGACCCATTTGATATATCTAAGGCCCAGGGATCGAGGCCTAACGGATGTCCTTAGGGTCCATTGCAATGTACGTTTCTCATGGTTGGTGAAAAGATATTTATGGCAGGCCGTGCCTGGGAAACAATGTTGGTTTGACGTCCACATTGTATGTACGATGTTGGTTAAATGTCCGCATTGTAACTCTCTTTAGGGCCCATTGATAGGTCCATACCTGTTGCTATTCATTGCCTTATAATAATCTCATGACTCATGCTCATACGCATCATATGTATGCTTGATATGAGTAATGACTGATCATAGCATATGCCATTGGGCAGACCATTTATGGGGCTCGTTATGTGACTGAGCGCCCCACATGATCACGCAGTACGCGCTGGATTACTGCATGTTTTGACAGCGTGATTCATGCATCTCGCATACGTATGACTTGATCACTGCACGCCCTACCGACATCAGGGCCGTGGCTCCACAGGTACATCGCGGATGGCCGTATTGGATACCGGAAATACTTATTCTAGCACTATGGACACTTAGGATGTCCTTGGGTGAAAGTCTCAGAACCTTTTTGGTACCAGGAGATGCTCCAGCGTCTAGACCGAGTGGATACATGAGCGCCCGAGTACCGAATACCAATAGGCCACGTCTCCCACTGTGTCGTGGTCGGTTGGAAGGAGGTGTGGCCTTATCCGCCTGAGTGAGAGGGCTATAAGCTAGGCTGAGTTTGACTAGCTCGCAAATGAGTCCGCTATCGACGAGCCGGGTAGGTATTGGCATACTACTGGTCAGGCGGATAGTGAGGTCTTATCCGCTTGCTTGACTGTGCAGCTAGGGAGGTGGCAGTCTCTGCAAGTGTATTGGACCCCGGTGATATCTAGGGAGGAACTGTACTGATATGCGTACTTGAAGAGTACCGACTTGCTTGGATTGCATTTCGCATATGACATTCGGCTATATAGGCCTTGCATTGTATCGGTGTGGCCGATGACATTCATATCTCATCGCATAGCTTTGGCATGGATGATTCTATGGACTTACCACATACTTCCGCATTGTTCTGATACTGTACACTTGGCGTTTGCCTTACACACACACTTACACCACCCTCTAAGCTTTTGTAAGCTTATGCACGATAGTTGCGTGCAGGTAGTGTTGGACGACAGCAGCGCTGAGACAGGAGTGCACATCAGGACCTTTTGGAGCTCTTTGATCACTTTGTATTTCCCTTTCTGCATTATACTTAAAATTTTGTTATAGTGGATATGTGGTGATGTCGTTTTGTGACTTGGTTATGCTTGTGGTTATGCTCCATTACAAAAAAAAAATCATTCTGAAAATCCTCCTTGCAGGATCCCAGGATCGGAATCTGGCATTTGATTGTTAGGAGCCGAGAATGGGGCACTACGGAGGCTGTCGGCACCGGATTCGGCAATCGGGATTCATGTGAATCCGATTTTCGGATTTGGGGCGTGACAATATCAATCTAAGTTCCACCATAATTTCAATCACACATACAGAACACCTAACACCAATCAACCAGGCATATATAAGTCTTGACAACTCTTAAAATAAAATAAAAAATAAAAATTATTCATTTATTATATCATCGTTCTATAGTTATATTTATTTCATTTTAACATTGTTTCAATGAATAAATCTAAATAATTCATTAAAATATCAAAAATTATACCAATATACATTACATGTTAATCAAATGCTCACAAATAAATCACATAATTAGAAATTGTCTAATGCTACCACTTTATCTTCAGATAAGTATGACCACATTTTACATGAGTTGTATTCAGGTACGGTAAATTCTTTCGGTTCTTACGCTACATCCTCTACTAATGGCTCCTCTGTATGATTTTTTCATCAATAAAAAGGTAAGCTGGTTAGGCTTAATGAAATAACCCAGCATGGTCCATAATCATAGCAATTAAAATAACATAAAAATGTATACACAATGATATGGATGCAAATGATGTATGAATGCATCAGATGAGATAATCGTTCATCTGCTTGGGTTGGAGGTCGTCAACCCGCATGCACCCGTTGGGTAGGCTTCCACCTTTCGGTGGGTTTGGGCATAGCTCGCATCTGGTAACGCTCTATCAGGATCGACATTTCTTTCAGGGAGGGCCCCTATGATCGACCATGAATTATGTAAATGTAATGAATGATGGATGATATTTAAATGCATATTTTTCATATTTGGCATAGTTGTTTTGATCAGAATATTCACATATGAATTTAGCGTACAATTATTATAACAAAATACTTAAATCAGTACATCAATCATTCAAACAATCATAAACGATTTATTTTAATTTTAATGAATTATGAGACAAGTTGGGTTACTCACCTGAGTTTGGTAGTGTAGAATCCACAAGGTAAATGAGTTTATTTGAATTCAGAGATCCTATCAGTTATATCAACAACATTATTACTCATCTAGTTATTTTACATGGTGGGGCCCACCTTTGATTCACATCCTAGGTGGCCAGATCTAAAATAATCAAATAATTAAAAATTTTATTTTATATTTTTATCTTTTATTTCTTTTTTAAGATTATAAAATTGATTGGAAATTATTTGATTGGAGTGGCCCATCGGATAATCAGATCATTTAGATTCTTGAGGTTTGGTTATGTTTTGCCTCTACACATTGGAAGAATGGTGTGAATTTAACCATACATACACCAATGGCACATCTCAACCTTCTAGGCCAAGTGATACCAAAACTTATGCAAAAATCTAAGATTCTTTATTAAACATTTATATATTTAACTAGTGTGGCCTATTTGATGGTCAGATTGATCTGAAAATTATGGCCCTTGGATATTTTGGCCTTGGGGATCATATGATCCGTACAGATCTACCTTAACAAAATCAGATTTCATCCATTTTATTTATTATTAAAATACTACTAACTGGATCTGAAATAATAAAAATATTACTTTATTAAAATTAATTTTAACACACCTATATGATGATGGTGTGGATGATCTACGCCATCCATTGTATAGATTAAGAAGAAATTAATAACATAATAAAAAATTAAAAAGATCTAACGATTAAAACTTACCTAATCGAGTCTTCTTAGAATTTCCTTTTCCTTTTACTTTAAGGCTTCCTATCTCTCCTTCTGTATCCCTTTTTAAAGAAAATTCTTATAAGAAAGGATGAGCACATCTTCCCTTATCCTAAATTTAAAATTTTTTAAAGATATTTGATAAAAAAATTTATTATTACTACTTTATGAATTGATCCCTAAACATCTCTCTCAACTAAGAACATCTCCATCAACTCAACTATTAACTTATTCTTATTTTTTATTTAAAAATAAAATCTTTAAATATTTAACTTAGTTTTTTTATAATGCACCAAATTTTAGAGTTGTACCACAACCCACATTGAATGTGGGGCCCACACGATGGACAGTCCATATCAATGATGGGCTCCACATGAGGGGCGGTGGATACGAAAGGTAGCCCCATGTGATGGAAAAAAACATTGAAAGCGAGCGAGTCCCACATGATGGACAACCCACATTAAGGTCAACCCCACATAATGCGTGGTTCACATCAAAGGTGTTGATGATGAATGGACCACATTCAATGTGGGCCCTGCATGATAGATGATCCACATCAAAGTGGGCTCCACATGTTGAGCAGTAGATACTAAAGGTGGGCCCCACATGATAAATGACTCATATCAAGGTGGGCCCACACGATGGACAGTTCACATCAAAGGTTAACCATAATAATGAATGGCTCACATTGAAGGCGGGCCATGCTTGATAGATGACCCACTTTGAAGTTGGGCCACGTAAGATGAACAATCTGCATTAAAGGTTGTCTTGCATGATGAACGGCCTACATCCAAGGTGGGCCCTACATGATGGACAAACTACATTGAAGGTGGGCCTAGCAAGGTGGATAGTCCACATTAAAGGTAGGCCCCATGCATTGGA
Source organism: Magnolia kwangsiensis (assembly GCA_037074715.1). NCBI lineage: Eukaryota > Viridiplantae > Streptophyta > Magnoliopsida > Magnoliales > Magnoliaceae > Magnolia > Magnolia kwangsiensis. Next base: position 16,705,073 of record CM073576.1, on the reverse strand, counting down.
TAGTTCAAATTGAAGACAAGGCCAAGGTGGACCCAACATAATGAATTGTCCACATCAAAGGTTAGGTCCACATGATAGATGGTGGATATGAAGGGTGAACTGAATAAATTTAATGATAAGTACTTACGTGATATTGGAAACCAACTATACATCTCTACTTATTTACTTCTATACTTTTTAGTTAGTATGTTGTTTACCAAACACATTTATCTATTGAATAAGTAGAAATCAAGATAAATTACTTAAGCGTAAGTAGCTTATGTAAAGTAACCTATGATCCCAACACTCCTTAGATAACAACATTTATAAAAAATTGAAAACTTATGTGCTTATAAAAACAATAGCTTGGATTCATCCACGTAAACAAACGAATTGAATTTTACCCGAGCCTCCCCCACACTTTTTTATGCGTGAGTAACACACTCCCTCTTACATCTTTTCCCTATGTTTTTCTCTCTATATTTAATATCTTTTGGTTGTTGCTGATAGATGAGAATAACTAAGGTTTATTTATTTATTTATTTATTTATTTTAATTTTTTAATTTTTTGTCTTAAGACTTCAACAAACAACCTTTTCCAGTCTGTTAGATTGACTTGTTAGTGCAAGCAAGGTCAATTTCCTATGGTTCTTTTTGGGCTTAGTTCTTGAGAGCATTTTTTTCTATTAACCCATGCATCACTGAGGAGCAGAAATTATCCAAAGCTACAACTGCATCATCTTGCAGGAGATCACAACTACATTCTCTTCTAAATCTACAAGTCTCCAGCAGGTTCTCTTTTAAGCCCAGTCTGTAGCCATTTTCTTAACTAATTTATCCCTACATTTTGTTTACTAATATTTTGCAGTTAACTACTTTTATTTACTGTCAATTTGAAGGATATTGGATTGGATTGTTTAGACGTAGTCACTTTTTTATTCCATCAATGGTTAATCTCACTGGATAGTCAGCTCCAGTCCACTCTTCCGGTGTCATGTGTACAGTGGATGTTTATTCCTGGCACGGGTCGCTTTTGCCTGGGCGTCAGTTCTCTTCTCTACGCGAAGAGTTTTAGCTTGCTTTACAAGGCGGTTCTTAGCTGAGTATCTCACACATGGCTTCGAAGTTGCGATACCCGACCCTTTGATTGCCTATGTTGAAAATCATATTGATTGGGCTACTCTAGCCATACAAATGTTTTAACGTAACGTAACATGTGCATGGATAAATAGAAAAGATCATCGCTTTCTTCTCTTAAAATAGCCATTAAATTTAATTGTAATTTTTTCCTTCTTCTAGAAAATAGCCATTAAATCTAATTGTAAAGAAAAGAGATCACTGCATTCTTTTAAAAAATAGCCATTAAATCTAATTGTAATTTTTCTAAAAATAGCCGTTAAATCTAATTGTAATAAAGAGAGAAAAATCTCTAAAAATGAGAAATGTAATTGATATTAGTGAATAAATTTTGTTTATTGAGTATTTTTATATGACTTAGTGAGTCCTAAATCTTAAATTTGTAATTTTTCCAAAATAATAACTTACCTTAGTAAATTTATATTTGAAAAATAAATGTTATATGACTTATAAACTGAGTGAAACTCTTTCTCATGGCTCAAACAAAGACTTTAAATATCCTACAATGCCTTTACCCTAAAACACCTTTCAAAATAGCAAAAATTAAAACTTCATAAAGATTTTAACTTTAAATTGAAAACTACTTCTAGAAGACCATTTACATCCAATTACCTCTGGCATTGGCTAGCACATAAAGCTTGTTGATAGCTATTCAATGGCATGTCATATGCATAACCGATTACAAAATTATAGCCATGAAAAACTATGATGCACGCTAGACCTTGAACTGAACTTCCTTGTCCAATTTCTTTCTATCCTCTTTATCAATGGGATCCTCCTTGAGCTTGTGCTACACCATGTTAGTCTGAACTTACAAAAAAAAAAAGAAAAAAAGAAAAAAGAGAGTAAGAAAACCTGTTTTCAGATTGGTAATGATGGTGGGGATTCAATCTCTAGTCCTTCGAAAGCTACGAGGGAAGGTTATGGATTACCCAGAACAACACCAATTACGAATAATCCTTATAACCCTACTAATGAGTTGTAGGACCTATCCTTCTCAAGCAGGTCTGGCTGTGAGGCTTCATCCTCTATACGTCCTAGTCAGTGTCTCATCAAAATCACTGATGCATCCGGTGTCTATAATATATGTTTTAGTTATTATTGATTTTACCATATTGAAAATTGATAACAATAAAAAATTAATAAATCCAATGTCATATGTAGTAAAGATTTATGATACATGCATAGGGTGTACTCAATGTGTAGTAGTCTACCCATAGATGAATTGAAAATGATACCTTAGGACAGATGTAAAACTAAGCAAATAATTTCTCTGCTCCGAGAACAGAGGACTATATGTTGGATAAAATGTTGAATTAAATAGACTATAAAAATCGAGAACCAAAAAAGGAAAATAAATTTAGAGAAAGAAAAACTTATTGAATTGAGTCGAGGCGTGACTGAGTCACTCGGCTTGAAATCGAATTTGCTCCCCTTGGACAGCGTCCCAAGTGCAACAGGTTTCCAGAGCAATCGACCTCCAGGATACAACGACTATGACCCGGTCCCAGCGGTGCACTCACTGTACACGGGCTCGAACCACTTGCAGTTTAATCCGAAAGTGCTGAGTTGACTCAGCAATGAACTCAGTAACAAAACCGTATCAGAGAGAGTTTTATAAGGCAGAGAATTTTTCGTATTCGTATGTTGAAACTGGAATCGGAAGTCTTTATATAGACTCCGAAATGGTGCATAAGCACCCTTTACAAAAGGTTAGGTCCGTTGGGTTTAAACCCAACAGGGGCGACCAACCGGAAGGGAAGCATCTCTCTGGTTTAAAAACGAAAAGGCGCAAGTGCGAGTACACTCTCGCACATACAGTCCTGCGAGTACCCGTACACACACACCCACGCGAGTACACTTACACCGCACCCGCACCCGCACCCGCGCCCGTCCCGTCCCGTCCCGTCCCGTCGCGTCGCGCACGCGGACACGGACTCGGACTCGGCTCGGCTCGGCACGGCACGGCTCGGCTCGGCGCGCGCGCGCGCGTGTGTGGTTAATGGCATAGATTAGAGCTATGGGCATAGCCCCCCCACAGGACCAAATTCACATGCCCCCTGAAAGGGGCTCAAGCCCTAGGCAAAAAGTCTATCATATAAACAAGAGAATTTCTCTTGTCAAATCCGATGTGGGACAAAACCAACACCTCAAAAACACCAAAATTTAAATGTGGAGGGAAAACACCGAAATTTGAAAATTCAAATTTTTAATATTATTTTAAAACAAATACAACAATCCCCCACATGTTTTAAAATAAAATGCTTTCGGATTAAAGCGAAATAGTTGTGCAATGGTGCCGGTGTCACCATAGACTTGAACCGACATTAGAGTAAGCAAGACAGGTCTACAGGAATCAGGTGACACCATAGTCTTGAACCTGAATCCTTTTAATGTAGATCGCAAGTACATGCCACTCACACAACTCTTCCTCTGCAAGTGATTCTGTGGTTCGGTGCGTTTCGGCCATACACCATTACCTGGATTTCATGAGTGCTCTAGAGAATTCGCCTAGATTCTCATAGGAAGCGGCCTCCACCTCCACACCCATATAGGTGAATTCCATCAAGTGTATGCAGCAACTGTATACACCACCAAATATATGGCTATGGATCCATTAAGAGTTCTAAAAACTCATCCTTCTGCGTTGCTGCTCGCACTGTACACCATAGAAGGGGCTCATTTAACTCAGTGCAATCGTCTACCTCGTGTCTTGTTGTTTACCCATTGAACCTATCTCATGGGATCTCCACTTGTATAGGTTGGGTTACCGACACTGGCAGCTCATATATTAGGCTCAGCCCCATTCCCTTCGATGTATCATTGACTAACTTTTTGGATAGTCCTTTAGTCAGAGGATCTGCTAGATTCTTTTCTGACCTCACAAAGTCAATAGATATGACTCCATCACGTAACATATGTTTCACTATATTGTGTCTGAGTCTAATATGCCTGCTTTTTCCATTATATATTTTACTTTTTGCTTTCGCTATAGCTGCTTGACAGTCACAATGAATAGATACGGCCGATACAGGCTTTGGCCACAATGGTATATCAGCTAAGAGATTTCTAAGCCATTCAGCTTCTGATCCAGCCTTTTCTAAAGCAATAAACTCGGATTCCATAGTCGACCGAGCAATACATGTCTGCTTGGTGGACTTCCAAGAGACTGCTCCTCCACCCAAAGTGAAGACATATCCACTAGTGGATTTTGTCTCATCTGAATCACTGATCCAGTTAGCATCACTATATCCTTCTAATACAGTAGGATAACCATTATAATGTAAACCATATGTCATATTACCTTTTAGGTATCGCAAAATTCTAGACAATGCATTCCAATGTTCTTTTCCAGGGTTATGTGTATATCTACTTAGCCTTCCTACTGCAAAAGCTATGTCAGGTCTAGTGCAGTTTGTTAAATACATGAGACTACCAATTATTCTGGAATATTCTAATTGAGACACACTATTTTCTGTATTCTTCATAAGAGTCACACTATAATCATAAGGAGTACTGACAGGTAAACAGTCAAAATGGTTAAACTTTCTCAATATCTTCTCAATGTAATGAGATTGTGATAATATAATAACACCATTTTTCCTGGTTACTTCAATACCCAATATTATACTTGCCTCTCCTAAGTCTTTCATGTCAAACTTAGATGACAAGAATTTCTTAGTTGCATTAACTAATTTAATATTAGTTCCAAAAATAAGCATGTCATCAACATAAAGACATATGATAACATAATCATTTCCAGAAATTTTACTATATACACATCTATCCACATCATTTATATGATAACCATTTGATTTTAAAACACCATCAAATTTTTCATGCCATTGTTTAGGAGCCTGTTTTAAACCATATAGTGATTTAATTAGTCTACATACTTTATTTTCTTTACCTAATATCTTATAACCCTCAGGTTGCTCCATATATATTTCTTCTTCTAAGTCTCCATTTAGGAAAGCAGTCTTAACATCCATCTGGTGTACCACTAGTTTATATATGGAGGCTATCGCTATTAAGACTCTAATAGTTGTAATCCTAGTTACAGGGGAATATGTATCAAAATAATCTATTCCTTCCTTTTGTTTAAAGCCTTTCGCTACCAACCTAGCCTTAAACTTATCGATAGTTCCATCTGGTTTTAGTTTCTTTCTAAACACCCATTTGCAGCCTATTGGTTTGTTACCAGGTGGTAGGTCTACAAGTTCCCAAGTATTATTTGATATAATAGATTCTAACTCATCATTTATTGCTTCCTTCCAAAAGGTTGCATCTGGAGAGTTAATAGCTTCTATATAAGTTGTAGGATCATCTTCTACTAAGAATGTGAAAAAACCATCTCCTAGGTTAGTTTCTTTTCTAACTCGAATACTTTTTCTTGGTTGTATCTCTTCTACTACTTTCTCGTAAGCATTTTTACTAGTAGACGTAATATCTGATTCATTAACTTTTTCTATTCCTATAGATTTAGATTTCATAGGGAATACGTTCTCAAAGAACTCTGCATCCCTAGCTTCTATAATTGTATTGGGATCTAGAATATTATCCTTAGTTTTTAAAACTAGAAACCTATAGGCCGCACTGTTTTGTGCATACCCTATAAATACACAATCGGTCGTTTTAGGACCTAATTTTCTTTTCTTAGTTTCAGGCAATCCTACTTTAGCAAGACACCCCCACACTTTAATATATTTATAACTAGGAATATGATTCTTCCAAAGTTCATATGGTGTTTGTTCAGAAGATTTAGATGGAATCCTGTTTAGGATATAACAAGCAGACAGAATTGCTTCTCCCCACATATTTGAGGGTAAGCCTGAACTATTTAACATGGCATTCATCATTTCTTTTAGAGTTCTGTTCTTACGTTCTGCTATTCCATTTTGTTCTGGTGTATAAGGAGCTGTAGTTTCGTGAATTATTCCATTCTTTTCACATAATTCTCTAAATTGAGAAGATTCATATTCACCTCCTCTATCTGTTCTAAGTCTTTTAATTTTTATATTTAATTGATTTTCAACTTCAATTTTGTATTTAGAAAAAGCATCTAAAGCTTCATCTTTGTTCCTTAATAGATATACTCTAGTGAACCTAGAGTAGTCATCTACAAAAGTTATATAATATCTTTTTCCTCCTCTAGACATGTGATTTCTAAAATCACCTAAATCACTATGTATCAACTCTAATAAAACAGATGATCTTTCTATTTGTTTAAAGGGTTTTCTAATAAATTTTGATTCTACACATGTTTCACATTTTTCAAACTCTTCATTAGATATATTAGGTAATAAACCTAATCTTTTCATTTTCTTTAAAGATGCCACATTCACATGACCTAATCTATTATGCCATAGATAAAAAGGTTCAACGATATAAACAGAACTAGATGTTTTCTTATTATCATTGGATACATTTACAATAAATAAACCATCGCTACAGTACCCCTTACCAACAAAGGTTCCATTTTTAGTCATTACAAGCTTATCTGAATCAAATACTAATTTGACACCAGCCTTATTGAGGAGCGAACCAGAGACCAAGTTTCTTCTAATGTCAGGCACATGGAGGACATCATTTAACATTAGAGTCTTTCCAGAAGTGAGTTTCAGAAGTACTTTCCCTTTCCCTACAACTGGAGACGTTCTAGCATTTCCCATGAACACCTGTTCATCATCTCCTGACACTTGGTAGGAGGTAAACATGCTACGATCCTTGCACACGTGTCTAGTTGCACCAGTATCTAGCACCCATTCCAAGTTGTTTACAAGGAAGACTTCTGACACCACAGCCACTACTATGTCAGACTCATTGCCTGTTTCTGTAAGATTAGCTTGCGGCTTATCTTTATTTTTCTTAAGCCTGCAGGTTTTAACATGATGCCCAGGCTTTCCACAGTTGTAGCAGTTTCCCTTTTTCTTGAATTGATTGTTTGCATTCTTCTTTTTGAGCCTGCATTCATTTGCATAATGTCCAGGTTTGCCACAGTTATGACAGTTGCCCTTTTTCTTATTATTTGTCCGACTTGATTCCACAAGATTCGCTTTTGAATCTATCTCATTTTTATTTCCTTTTTGGTCCCTGATTCTATTGGCCTCCTCTATTCGTATGTGTATGATAGTGGTTTCCAAAGAAACACCGTTCTTCTTATGTTTCATTCTATTTTTATATTCTTTCCAGGAGGGCGGTAACTTTTCTATTAACGCTCCTGACAGAAACACCTCATCCAACTTAATTCCTTCTGTCGATAGTTCGTGAATTAGACTTTGAAAGTCGTGAATCTGATTTGTGACAGATTTATCGTCTGTCATTTCATAGTGAAGGAAATTAGCAATTGCATGTTTCTTAGCGCCTGCATCTTCTAATATGTATTTCTTTTCTAAAGCAATCCATATATCTTTAGCAGAGGCGTAAGAAGCATACACATCATATAATTCGTTGGATAAAGAGTTTAGAATATAATTTTTACAATTATTTTCATCTGTTACTTCATTTTGATTTGCTGGATCTATAGTAAATGATTCAGATAAAATGTATGAAACTTTCAGGGTGGTAAGAGCGAACATCAATTTCTGTTTCCACCGTTTAAAGGATTGTCCAGCGAACGGTTCGATTTTGGCTAACTCAGTAGAAGCATTTACTGTTACTGTAGCCATAGTCTATGTAATTCAACACAAAATTTCGATTTCAAGATTGTTGGATAAAATGTTGAATTAAATAGACTATAAAAATCGAGAACCAAAAAAGGAAAATAAATTTAGAGAAAGAAAAACTTATTGAATTGAGTCGAGGCGTGACTGAGTCACTCGGCTTGAAATCGAATTTGCTCCCCTTGGACAGCGTCCCAAGTACAACAGGTTTCCAGAGCAATCGACCTCCAGGATACAACGACTATGACCCGGTCCCAGCGGTGCACTCACTGTACACGGGCTCGAACCACTTGCAGTTTAATCCGAAAGTGCTGAGTTGACTCAGCAATGAACTCAGTAACAAAACCGTATCAGAGAGAGTTTTATAAGGCAGAGAATTTTTCGTATTCGTATGTTGAAACTGGAATCGGAAGTCTTTATATAGACTCCGAAATGGTGCATAAGCACCCTTTACAAAAGGTTAGGTCCGTTGGGTTTAAACCCAACAGGGGCGACCAACCGGAAGGGAAGCATCTCTCTGGTTTAAAAACGAAAAGGCGCAAGTGCGAGTACACTCTCGCACATACAGTCCTGCGAGTACCCGTACACACACACCCACGCGAGTACACTTACACCGCACCCGCACCCGCACCCGCACCCGCACCCGCGCCCGTCCCGTCCCGTCCCGTCCCGTCCCGTCCCGTCGCGTCGCGCACGCGGACACGGACTCGGACTCGGCACGGCACGGCTCGGCTCGGCGCGCGCGCGCGCGTGTGTGGTTAATGGCATAGATTAGAGCTATGGGCATAGCCCCCCCACAGGACCAAATTCACATGCCCCCTGAAAGGGGCTCAAGCCCTAGGCAAAAAGTCTATCATATAAACAAGAGAATTTCTCTTGTCAAATCCGATGTGGGACAAAACCAACACCTCAAAAACACCAAAATTTAAATGTGGAGGGAAAACACCGAAATTTGAAAATTCAAATTTTTAATATTATTTTAAAACAAATACAACACTATATACGGTATATGTTGTAAGATACGTGAATCTGCTTGTCCAACTCTATACAAGTTGTAAGAGATGTGAATTTGCTTGTCCAATCAATATGGCATAAGACAGCAGCATACGTCTAGCTTAAATGTTGCCAGTTGACATTCAATAGAAAAGTAATGGAAATGATAATCCATCTGGATGATTGTTATACACAATGGTGGCACATCTTAACCCTGTGGAAAATAGTCAAAGGTCTAAATTCTGCAAATGAATATCCACTCATAAGTCAATCAATTGGATCTGAGTATATACCCCACTAGAGGGTGCATGGTTTAGACGGTTTGGATTGTGGTCAATATACGCCGCATGGACAATAACATGTTCATGTGAATGGATGGCTATACACTGCCAATGTTTTGAATAATTCATCATGTGATGGACTCACTATGGAAAACGCCAGGACCAAAATTCTCATTTATAGGACGATCCTAGCTCTCTCAACCTTTGCCCTAATGTAAATATATGGTGTAAAAAAACCAAAAACCAAAAAACAAAAAAAAAAACTAAAAACTAAAAACTAAAAAAGGAAAGAGAAAAACTTTGGTAACAGAGGGTGATGGATGATACACAGGAACTTATGAATTACTTAGAAACTTCATAGCAAAGTAGAAGCAATTCCAAATTAAACTGTCCAAGTTGTGGGTCCCAGTTTACATGTATCATGACACTTGTTCAATTAGATGAATGTCCTATTGGTGGACACCTATTGGACAGTTAAAATTGAAAATTCTTTCCTATTTAAATAACTGTCCTTGAATCAGATGTTAGAATTGTGGGACCAATTGGATTTTGGGATTGTGATTCAGAGACGGTGAGTACCACAACTTAGTCCTTTTAGTCTGAGTTAGAGTACGAACTCATGTACAATTTCTGAGTGCTTTGAATCAAGTGTCATGGGCAGCCAGAGTATTAAATAACTCCCCTGAGAGAAAAGCATCCGTCTAGATTTAAACAGGAAAAGAAAATCTAATATATGGTGCAGCTACAGGCCTGGCCCCACCAAATTTTCTTTTGAAGCTGCTTATATTAGCTACACTTTATCATGGGGAGTTATTTGATGCTCTGCCAGTATGATGCTTGATATTCAGGCACTCAGAAATTGCACGCTTGACATACATCAACTCAAAACTGACTAAATTGTGGAAGCCACTTTTGTTCACAGGCTCACAGTTGAATCAGATTCACCGACACTTGTTTGTCGAAAAAGGATAATTGGGTATTTCTCATTTTTAACCGTCCAATAAATGTCCACTAATCCATAGTCCGATAATCAAATAATCACAATTTTTGGCTCATGATACATAGGAACTAAGACTTACAATTTAGTCGGTTTAATTTGGGTTGCTTTCCAATACGCATGCAAATCCTAAGTAATTTTTAAGTACATTCATATCATTCATCAAAGTCTGCTTAAAGTATCAAAGTCATCCTCTTACATTACAGCAAACCATTGAATTTAAACTCCTCACATGTAATCCCAACCAAAACAATAAAGACATTGCCTGCATTTAAACTAAGAGACGCTTCACATCTGTTTGGAGGCAGGCATGTCTAATCAAGCCAGGTATACCAAAGGCTACACATTTCATCTGAAAGGAAATGGATTTTAGAAGTATGCAGTTCAAACAACCCAAAAACCTGATATGCAAATCGTAAACCATTGGGATTCACTCCTAATCTAAACAGTCAAGAAATTCAACATGATTTCAAAAGGGGGGACGCTATGATCTACCAGTGATAGTTAACGACAAAGCACCATGATGACGCTATTATTGGTTCTGTGCAAACAACAGCTCAAATTATCACAAAGTACATAATAGATGCAGACAGTAAATCTCCAACATATTAATTCATTCATTTCACAGCACGTTGGGCCAGAATCTCAACATATGCAGTACAGGCCTTCCAATAATCCAACCCCAATGCATGGACCCTGTAGAAATTACCAGTACCTACACACTTCAATAGCTTACTATCCATGCAATGCATTCCTGGAAATGGCAGGCAAAATAAAAAAACATTACAGAACTCTCCGGCCATTGATCTTAGTTCCTTACGAGGATTGTGTTCTAGAACTTTTATCTTCATACCGTAGTATTGCCGAAACCGTGGCCTGTTTTCTCATTTGGTACCACATCTGCATTCTATATGCTTTTACTGTCTTAGGAACTGAAAGGAGGGTGTGAGATCAAGGCTGTTGTTGTTGAGATTGAGAAGTGAACCCGGCAAACCAAGAGACCCTCATGAGCTGAACTCCGAGAATGAGCACCCACCACGAGACGAGCCCTCGGATGGAGTGTAGAGCCCACGTGGGCACGCCAATATCACCACCCAACTTCAACCCCCTCATCAGCTGCAGCACCCTATAAGCCTCGTACACAATTGGAGTCAACAGCCATACTGGCGACTTCCAGTGCCATGTCAGCATTTCTGTCAGCATCTGTATTGACAGGAGGAGAAGGTAGGGGCCGAGCAATGCAAGGAACGAGATGAAAGGTAGCTGTGGTTGAAGAAAGCCTCTGTAGGAGGCCGAGAGCATGATCAGAGGCATTAAAAAGCCGATTAGGCCCGCGCCCATGTTCCAAAACCTGTAAGTGCGAGGAACTTGGCAGTAGTCCACTTGGTTTGTGCTCTTTGGACGCCCACAAGCATCAGCCATGAGAAGGAAAAGGGTAGCACCTATGTTAAAAATACAGTCGAGGCCCACTAAGGAAAGGAGTCCGGCTATGTTGGGGCCAAGGAAAACGGAAGATAATGGTAACCATAAGGTGGGAACCATGCCTGTTGCAAGTAGGACTGAAGGACCCAAAAGCCACATTGGCCATTTAAGAAGCTGAGGCTCCACGGACGACTGGCTTTTCACGTCAGTAATGCCATCAAAATTCTCGTCAGCTGAAGTTTCAGCAGTCTCTTGCGGAATGACAGATTCAAAGATGTTGCCTCCCTTTACAATGCTCTCACTTTCATCATCAGAAGCATATGGGAGTGGAGATGGTTGCCAGGGGGACAATTTAGTACATCGGAGAGGCAGATGCTTGATTTGAATATGGGGGGAGCTGAATCTGAGTGGCTGCCTCGGTAATTTTGATGCCGCTGAGTTCCTTATATGGACTCGAGGGATGGCATGAGTCGTTATAGCTGGCGGTGCCCGACATAGCAATGCCATTGCCTCATTCATAGCTGGGAATGCTTAGAAGCTTCAAAGAGGAAGCATATGTATCATTTTCCGGCATCAAAACTGCAGTGCATGACTAACAGGTATTTAAGATATTGAATTGTCAATGTATGGATACGATAAGAAACATCAGCAGATTAAGGAAAATTCTAAGTTATAGCATGCAAATTATAGAGATTACTTATTGGTAGAAGCACCAGCCATACTACTAATTACAATTTATGTTAAGAGTTTCAAATAAAATAGGATTTGCATGTTTTGTTATCTGATTATGACTATAATATGAAAAAAAAGACTGATGGTCTCATAGAACCATCAAGCATGGGCTGAGGGCAAAAAAGGGCAGCGTGGAAACAGTAATTTACAATCTCTGACATGCCAACTTCAGACATAGAAAACATAAAAAGAATGAAGTTGTGACTCACAAGAGTAGACGTCCTCTCCCGCATGTGCCAATGTGGCAAGAGACCGCAACCCTGGGTCATTCATCCAGTGCGCCCTGCCATGTATACCAGTCTGGTCCAGTCATTGGTTTGGACCACTTGTGTACAAAGAAAATGGATGGTTAAGGATATTAACCAGTGGGTTCCCACTCAATGTACAGTTCTAGACCAGCTGATGACTGGAGTGACCTATTGTTGGCCACGGCACATGCACAGTGGGGCCCATCTGAAACTGGCCTGGATCTCACATGTATGTGCAACCAGGGACAAGAGGATCGGATGGTTATTCTCATGAGTAGCTATAGATGCCAAGGACCTTCAATGGAATGGATCTTAGAAGCATGAGAATCTTTTATGAGGTGATGGTGTTAGAGGGTGACTCAAAGAACCTCTCTTGGGCAACTTTCAACAATTCAGGGCCTGGGAAATTGGTTTTCATACCGTTTGGTTTAACCTATATAGAAAGAAAGGCAAACTCTATTTCCAATATTCTAGCATAAGAAGGTGATCCTGCAATGTTGAAAAAGAGTCTCAACTTGCAAGGAAGGGATAGATATATAAAAACTAAGAAGCTCAAATCCTTCAATGATGCGCCACAATACAGCTCCAATCACTCTAAATTCATCAATTAACATATTAGATAATAAATTACAGTTTGAATTGTGGGAAAAGAGAAGAAATGAGTTTTCCATTGTTCGGACCTTTTGAGTTGTTTGCATAGCAACGGAATTGGAAATAGCAAGAACTAGCCTTTTCAATAGTCAAATTCTCACACACAAGATTCGAAGCGACCATTGTGAGAGGAACATGAGATTTTCACTTTCTATACAAATAAGACTTCCAACAATGGAATCCATTTTAGTGTTTATGAGATCCATGAACATCCATCATTGGATAAGCATTAGACACCATTTTTTTTAATGCTTTTCTTTTCCTTTCCTACAATCCAAACAGGTCCTAAAGGATAAGTATGGGGAACCACTCCATGTAACCCAAATGGCAGCACACCAAAGGGACTGTCGGGGCAACGAATTGATAGAGTATTGAATTCCATCTGTGGAAACAGTCGAAAACTAAACTAAAAGAAGCTTTATGCAAGCAATAATCATCAACTAGTCCACCTTTACAAATCTTGTCTTCCGATCACACTTGAAGAAGCCTACACAATTGAGGACTATTGGCTCACACAACCCTTCTCCTAAGCTATCTCCTTACTGCAATTAAAGGAAGTATTTCAAATTCTACTTTAATTCCTCAATCAACCGTAGGGTCATTATATGAAACTGTATGGGACATGAAAGACATATGATTGTGCATAATCCCTACAATAGGCAGACAATTAACATAAGAAACTGAATTAAAGGGCCCAAGCTGTTATAAAACCCTCTGATCCAAGTAGGATTCTCAATTATATATCAGTCATTTGGGTACTGAGCAAAACTATGTGCTGCACGGATATATGGTTGCTATAAGCATGATTTGAGAAATCGTCCAATATGACCTGGTATTAAGGGTGGCAACAGGTTGGGATCCGGTCACAACGAAGATGGTTCTAACCCAAACCCAACCCATTCAACCCAACCCAACCATCTATAAATAGGTCAACCCAAATCTAACCTACCTGATCCATTTAATTAAAAATACAAAAATAAATTTAAATTATAAAATAGCCATTTATAGAAAAATATAAAAATATTAATCACATATTCAAAACTCTTAATTAATATTAACTCAAACCCTTACAATAACAAGAAAACAACCATCATAACCAAGTTTAAGATTTATTTTTTTTTGAGGACACAGGGTGTCCCTACCTCTTTTTTGAAGTGAGACTAATCCCTGCAGATACGCACAATCACCCACAACCACGTGTATCGGGTAAAGCCAAGGAGGGGAATCAAACCCTCACCTATAGGGAGCAAACCTATGGTGAAGACCATTTGCCCAAACCTCGTTGGGTAAGTTTAAGATTTTTTTAGACATGTTATATAATAATATATAATAGATATGTAGAGTGAGCATTTAGTCAGGAGGCGAAGGGTGGACTACATTCAAACCCTAGCAAATCCAAGCCCAACCCGTTTAATTCCCAGTTAACAAAACAAAATCTAAACCCAGCCCATATGGGAAATGGGTTGACCCGAACCTCCCTTTCCAGGTTGGGCTTGGGTCAGGTCAAGTTTTGCCACCCCTACCTAGTATCGTCCAACCGGTATCGGTTTTGGTCCAAATGGAATGACCACCACAATGATATGTTCCCAGGCAAGTCGCACTCCAAAACCGCCACTTCAATTCATAGCTATAAGCTGTTAAGTATTCTAGCCAATTGATAAATATGAAACTGAATGCTGCTGATTGGACCAGTGGGTCCCACAGTCCATTTGGTCCTTATGTATAGACCACCCAAATGGATTTGTGGGGGGCATGGTCCAATGGTATGACTTCTTTGCCTTGGTCTTAAATTGGCCAGCTTTTGTAGCCTAGATGCATCAGAAGGTGGTCACTGAGAGGGGCGTTGTATTGGGAATTCTCTCCCACCTCTCCCACTATGATTGCACTAATAAAATTTCATTATCTCTCCAAGAAGTAAAAAAGAAACCTTCGATAGAACATAATCACAGAAGTTGCCATCTCAATACATCTACGTCGCGTTTGGATATTGAACCAAAATACGATAATTGGATTCAAGAAAGATTGGAATCCAAAAGCAGAGCTAGCTACGCCCATTCATAAAAAGGTACGAGCACCCAGATTGGAGTTGCTATTGTATTTGCAATACAATAAATTGAAATCAGGGGTTCAGACGCCTTCGCAAATCAAGTACCCCAACTTAGCCATTTCTTCGACTACGAACGGAAAGAATTGCGATCCAGTTCAATCGAGGATCCAAACACACCCTTCTTAGCAAAATGACACAATTCCGGCGAATCTTCCAAATACCGTAGGACCAGACCATCGAATTACGTAGATTTAGCTATCGACGATTCGGATTACTCGGATACCGATATCGTCGGAATCAGATATACAAAAGGAAATGACTCTGGTGCTCTACCAAAGAAGTTAGAGAATTAGGGCAGAAAAATAAAGAGAAGATGAGGGGCGCATGAGAAACGAACCTTCACAAGAGATCTTGGAACGACGATTACGAGCGTTTGAAAACTGTAAAGGGAGGAGAGATTGGCTTTGAGAGGGAGGGATTCGAGGGAGAAGCCCTTTGTAGAATGGAACGCCAGGTGGACACGAATTTCCTGTAACCGGTGGTTAAGAGACGCGGATTGACACTGTCAGTAGCGAGGTTGCTACTGGACTGTGCTATGTGGGCCCTATAATAATATATGTATTTTATCCATGCCGTCTATAAATTTAGTATTATTATTTTTTGTCATTAATCGAAAAATGAAATAGATACAGGTCTCAGATAGACCACACCAGAGGAAAACAGTGGTGATTGGACGCTCACCATTGAAAACTTCCTGGGCCAACTGTAATGTTTATTTGCTATCCAACGTGTTGATTAGGCCATAAAGACTTGGATGAAGTAAAAACACAAATATCAATTTAATTTAAGACTTTTGCTGCTATTATGAGGTTTTTATTGGTGGGCATTCAATTACGGTTGTTTCCTGAGGTGTGGTCTTTTTAATATTTTAATATTCCTCAATTTTAATACCATGCCGTAAAATCATCTCTATAAATAGATGAGCCGCGTGGATGAAATGCATACATCACGGCAGTGTACAAGAAGCGCCGTGCAGTCGCAAGTCAATCCGTCCAGCTCGTGGTTATAAGTGGTTAGGACGCTGATTAGCTACACGTTGAGCAGGCAACTGAAGTGACATCACCAAACTTCGTAGTTCTACTCGAGGGTATGCGTTGCATTAACCAGCGAATGAGATAGATCCAACAATATTGGACCTTACTAAAAAAAAGAAAAAGCAGTTATCCATAAGATGGTCAGGAGCCTGGTGATATGCACAGTATTAATTTTCATTGTAACCAGGTGGCAAGGGGTTAGAAGGAAATTGAGGTTGGAAAGGTGTCAGGAGTTGCTTTTGCATTAGCATTGTCAGAACTTGACTGTATGTTTGTACTAAATGGGTGAACTTCTTCCCTAACATTACCTGTTTGTATGGGCCTAGTGCATTTTCTCTAAGCTGTTGTTGAGGCGGCTGCCCCTGATATCTCTGTTGGACTTGCTGTGATTGATACTGTCTGTTTAACTGCGATTGGTATTGCCTGTCATGCCGCGGCTCCTGTTGTGGAGCATACTGACTGCCTTGAGTGTTGGCAATAATGTTGTTAACTTCTGTAGTGCGTTGCGCAGGAGCAGTGCCGTTCTCATTCCCATATCCTATAGGTTTCCCTTCAGTTTTGTTTCTTTTGATTGTAGGGGTCTGATGTGGCCATGGAGAAATGATCCCGTCTCTGATCCCTGCCTCGACTTGTTCTCCAGCTCGGATGAGTTGAGAAAAGTTTACGTATGGGTACGAGATTAGATATCCTGAAATACTAGGATTTGCCGAGTGTACAATCATGGATATCTGCTCCTCATCATCGATGGGGTTTCTCATCCGAGTTGTCATGACTCGCCATCGTCCTACGTATGCTGATAAGGATTCATCACTTTTTTGTCTCAAGGCAGCCAAGTCGGACCTTCTGGGAGCCATGTTTAGGTTGTACGAGAACCTGTCAATGAATGCCTGAGAGAGCTTTTCCTAGGTTCTGATTTGATGGCTGTCAAGTGAGGTGTATCAATCCAAAGCGTAACCTTTAAGGGATTTTTGGAAGAGCCGTATCAAGGCTCCATCATTCTTTGCTATCGAATTGAGTTCCCCGCAAAATGCTTTCAGGTGTACTGTGGGACACCCACTACCATCATACCTTTTGAATTTTAGTATCTCGAAATTTGGAGGTATTTGGGCGTTCGGGAAGGGACAAAGTTCTCTAAACTTAGTGGATGGGTGATCCACTCCTTGCTGTTTTTGAAGCTGATTTTGTACCATTTGTAATTGCTCTCGTAGTTCCTCAATCTCTGACTTGCCTTATTGTGGGTATCTTGCCCCTTACTATAGGGCCTGCGCTGCTTCTTCTTCATATGGATCGATGATGGGATGTTATTGGAAAGAAGATGCACTTCCGGTGATGGGAGGTGACTGGAATTGAACACCGCTCTCTTTCGGAGGAGGGTGTGAAGTTCGGAAGTGGCTCCCTCCTAAGGTATCTGTCAATTCTGGAATGTTACTCCCGTTAGGGGGAGTGAATTTGTAACACCCTGAAAATCGGGGGTCGTGTATAAACTCAACTCCCGAGTTCCAGACCGTCACTTATGCAACAAAATGGTTATGATTCAATGTTGTCTGATTTAAAGCATTCACATGAGTAAAAGTATACCAAAACTGCAATTCATACTTCAGATCCAGTGATAAAAGCAAGCGGAAGACTAAACAATGTATATATCACTGTATGGAAAAACAAAGTAAATCTCATCTGTCTCCAAAGTATGACTACATCTCTGAGTCTCATATACATGTACATAAACAAAAAATAATGTTCAAAATAAAGTCCCACTGATATCCCCTCGATCCAGGTCGCCTACGGGAAGCCGTCGTGATACTGCATATACGAGAACTCATCCTGGTCCTCGTCGATCTCCGACTCCACCTCCTGGATCTCGACCTCACCTGCATCTACAACAGGGTCTGGTAGGTGTTGCAAACACCATCCCGTAACGTGGGAATGAGTGATCAACTCAGTGGAATCATAGAGCAAAGATTAGCATGTTCACAATTCAATCACGCGATAATAGTAAAGTAGTAAATCAGACTATCCTAATACTGTTGTTAATGCAAGATGATATGACATGATGTATGCCCTCACCGACGATCACCCTCATGCGGCAACATCTTACGACCGCGACATACCACACTCCCTAGAGTGCTACACATCTTCCAGGCACATGCAATGCTATGGTGATATGATTTCCAAGTTGTTATTAGTCCGTTCAAACAGCAGGATTGAGAAACTAAGGTACTTCCCTTGTATCAATCCCAACACAGATCCTGTCTAGGGTCGTCACTCCTAGTAATCTCATACGATGTGTATTTCGTAGGTCACTGAAAGGGCTGCCAGGGCTGTTGCTCGCACTCGTTGCACCGCTCCCCCATCACCTTATCAATACAGGCCTACCGTACTCTACTGCAACGGAAGGGTCGTCGCCTCCCGTGGACTCAGAATACGCTCACAGTCACTACAAAGGGCTCGTCGCCTGATCAGTGTAGGCCGACAGCTAGAATATAGTGTCCCATTCTACCATAATCTGCTCACGAGTCAAGGTGCTCACTGGTCACTACGGGGAGGTTTGTGGCCCCAGCGTAGGCCGACAGCTCGACCACGGTGTCCCATACCACCATACCCGGCTCATGAGTCTTCGTGAATCAAGGTACCATGGTTAACAGGGTTTACAATGGTAAGTTCAGTACCCTAGGTTCAAGCAGTTATGACACATACAAGGTGAACATACATCGGCCAGTCGGGTTACTTGACGGGCTCGACTAGCGTGATCGCATCTCAAGTCGAACGACATGAAGCGCGTAAAACACTTCGCGTGGCCTAACCACTGCCACCAACTCTAAACACGAATCACGTTCATCGACGCGTCGTTCGTGGCTATGACAAGTCAGCCACGAATTCGCTCGGTTACCGACTGCCTGGACTAAGTCTAGTCCCACACATCTATGGAATCACATTAACACTATATGCAAAGGTATTGGAATTGAAATACATCATGTGAGCATGTTAACACATGTTATAACATTCAACTTAAGCAAATCTTCAAGGCATACTTTCCATGCATGTAATACAATCATGCATAAGGTCAACATGTAGGAAATCATTTAGGTCAGCATATTAATCAAGAAATCAATCTCAAACTACTACATAACATCATTTAATTCAATACATACTAATACAAGCATTTATACAAACACATACACTACACACTTAAGTCTACATATAGTATGTCGACCCAAAGTGCGCAACTAGGCGAATCTCTTCGCCAAACTGATTATGTAAGCATTCCTAACTCCCTAATGCGGCGACAAACCATGTCAATCATGTCAGCAAAATATGCATGTAGACCGTACTTCCTACAATTGACTAAAATGTCCTAAATCTCATATTCTTCGTTAATTTACGAAACAGGAAACGGAGAGCATGTTGTACATGTCAAACGGCGATGCCGTCGATAATCTACTATTAAACGACATTGAAAGCGTTGTAAACCGTCAATCAAAGCGTCTAAAATCCTCACCTAGTCTCTTACGGTTGCGGGATTTTGAACGGAGCGTGTACGCTTCGTCTACGGCAGTAGGAGAGCCTGATTTATGGAATACGTTAGCTAACATATTATGCATCTAAGTAAACCCTAAATCAGCAAGTTTTTGGGGTTATTTTATACCTGAAAAAGTGGAGAAATTACCAGCCAGGTGATTGGAAAGAAGTGCTGAAGCAGCAACTGTCAGGGGCTCAGAAGCGGAAAAATTCTCTTCTTCTCTTTCTCTCAAACTCTCTCTCTTTTTCTCCTAGGGTTGCAATTTTCGGATGGAAGGGAGAAATGAGGGTTTCAACCCCTTTTATAAGCTTAAAATCGCCGGAAATAGGCTCCGGGACGAAGTTTACTTGGTGCCTATCCATTTCGGGGCTGTTTCGGTCCAAAAACTGCTTTCTGGTGGTCCCCTGGTCGATTGCGGTCAGAGTTAAGCTCATGTGTACCAGATGTAGCTCGTATTAAGTTTTCAGTCTGGCAGGGTTCACAGATCGCACGTGGCGGACCAGTTTCAGTTCAACGGTCACCGCACATAGATCAGGGCTGAAAGTCTCATGATAATAAATATAAATTTTTCCTGATTCGAGGGTGTAATCTGGATGAATTCTGACGGTCAGAACGCTTAATACTGACGCGTCAAGTCGTGTGCCAGATTTGAATTTGAAATTTCAAATTCGTCCCTATTCGCGTCGCTTCAGTCCGGGTTCAACGAAATCGTCTGTGATTATCGGTTTGACTTGATTTTCGAGATGATTGTCAAGTCCAGCTGGGCGGTTCTAACGGTCTAAGATAGGAGGTATCGGACCTTCGACGCGCGGTCTAAATCCAATACAAAATTTCAATATGGTCCAGAGAACAAACCTGCTTAGAGTTTGATCCGAGGTTATAGAGTATTGTAGAGTTGTTTGTTCTACTCGATTTGGGTCTTGCAGAACGTATTTAAAGTGATCAGGGACTATTTTCCAGCTACTCTAGCGTTGCGCTAGCTAACTTACGCTTAATTTCCATGAAAATTATTTCTACGCGATTTCGGGTCGAGTTGGTACTCGAGCCCAAGTACGGATTTTTCACGGGCGTTACAATCTACCCCCCTTAACAAATAATTTCGTCCTCGAAATTTGTACCTTTTCGTACTCCTCGAGAAGCTGTGGGTAGTTCTTTCTGATCTCGGCTTCTGTCTCTCAAGTAGCCTCCTCCTCAGTATGATGCGTCCATAGTACCTTCACAAGGGGAATCACCTTGCTACGCAGTACCTGCTCCTTCCTGTCTAAGATACGTGTTGGTTGCAGGATATAAGTAACATCCTCTCCTAACTGCACCTGCTCCCATCTGATGATATGGGAAGGATCAGCAACGTACTTCTTCAGCATAGAAACATGAAATACGTTGTGGACGCTCGCGAGGGGCGTGGGTAAAGCCAATCAGTAAGCCACCGCTCCCACACGATCGAGGATCTGGAATGGACCAATGAATCGCGGTGCCAGCTTCCCCTTCTTCCCGAACCGAAGGACTCCCTTCATAGGGAAAACTCGCAAATACACGTGATCCCCGACTGTGAACTCAAGTGGCCGTCGTCTCGTATCGGCGTAGCTCTTCTGTCTGCTCTGCGTTGTAAGAAGCCGACGTCGAATAATATCGATCTTCTCTGACGTCGCCTGCACCAACTCTGGGCCGATCAAGCTACGCTCACCGACCTCTAACCAGCAATGCGGTGCGCGACAAGGTCGCCCATACAACGCCTCATAAGGTGCCATGCCGATACTCGCCTGGAAGCTATTATTATACGCAAACTCCGCATATGCAAGACAGTTATCCCAACTGTCCTTGAAGTCCAATGCGCAAGCTCGCAACATGTCCTCCAGGATCTGGTTCACTCGCTCCGTCTGTCCGTCCGTCTGTGGGTGGAAGGCAGTACTGAATTTCAACTTCACACCCATAGCCTCCTGAATGCGAGTCCAGAAAATAGAAGTGAACCGCGTGTCTCTGTCCGACACGATCTCCAACGAAACTCCATGCAGACGCACGATCTCTCTGATATACAATCTAGCCAGCTCGTCTGCAGAGTTCGTAACTCTGATCGGTAGGAAGTGCGCCGACTTCGTCAATCGGTCGACGATCACCCAAATGGAATCATGTCCCTTCCTGGTCTTCGGCAACCCAGAAATGAAGTCCATGAAAATGAAATCCCACTTCCACTCTGCAATCGGCATAGGCTGCAAAAGTCCAGGTGGTCGGCGATGCTCTGCCTTCACCTGCTGACAAGTGAGACAACGGGACACGAACTCAGCTATGTGGGTCTTCATACCTTCCCACCAATACGTTCTCTTCACGTCACGATACATCTTCGTACTGCCTGGATGCATCGCGAGTCTAGTAGAATGCGCAGCCTCGAGAATCTATCGTCTCAAGTCAGGGACATCTGGGACGCATAGGCGGCCACGGTAACGTAAGCCCCCATCCATACCAACTCGCCAGTCGGCGTCAGCATCATTACTGGCCTGCTCTCGAAGCTCAGTAAGATGCTCATCGTCCCTCTGCGCCTCGATGACTCGGTCATCGATCTGAGATCGCACCTGTACGTGTGCGATGAACTCAAATGGTTCCTCTACGGTGAGTTTCTGCTCAAAGTCTCGCAAAAACTCAACCATATCCCACTCGGCAACATCAGTGGAGCCGCAAACTCTATCGCCTTCTTGCGGCTCAACGCATCAGCCACAAGGTTCGCCTTCCCAGGATGGTAAGAGACTTTAAACTTGAAGTCCTTCAGCGTCTCCATCCATCGCCGCTGCCTCATATTCAAGTCTCGCTGCGTGAATATGTACTTGAGGCTCTTATGGTCGCAAAAGAGCTCGAACTCCTCTCTGTAGAGGTAATGTCTCCAGAGTCTCAGTGCGAATATAACGGCTACCAACTCTAGGTCGTGTGTAGGGTAATTCTCCTCGTGCTTCCTTAATTGTCTCGAGGCATACGAAATTACCTTGTCCCTCTGCATAAGGACACAACCCAAACCAACGCTAGACGCGTCAGTGTATATAGTGTATTTAACCCCTTGCTTTGGCAATACTAGCACAGGGGCGGACGTAAGCCTGTCCTTCAGCTCCTGAAAAGCTGACTCCGCCTTATCATTACAGGCGAACTTCACGTCCTTCCGTGTCAACTAAGATAAGGGTCTCGCGATCTTCGAGAAGTCCTGAATGAAGCGCCGATAGTAACCAGCGAGACCCAAGAAACTCCTCACCTCAGTGACAGAACCAGGCCGCTCCCAGTCCTGCACCGCAGCTACCTTAGACAGGTCAACTTCCATGCCATCCTTGGACACCACGTGTCCCAGAAACTTTACCTCCTGCTTCCAGAAGTCGCACTTCTTGTACTGTGCGAACAACTGATGCCGTCTGAGCGTATCAAGGACCAAACGCAAGTGCTCCTCATGCTCCTCTCGACTCCTAGAGTACACCAAAATGTCGTCAATGAAGACAACGACGAATCGATAGAGGAAAGGCCGAAATATCCGGTTCATCAGATCCATGAACAACGCCGGTGCGTTCGTGAGACCGAACGACATCACGAGGAACTCGTAGTGGCCAAAACTGGTCCTGAATGCTGTCTTCTGCACGTCCTCATCCCTGACGCGCAGCTGATGATAACCTGACTGAAGATCAATCTTCGAGAAGTACTGCGCTCCTCTCAACTGATCGAACAAGTCATCGATCCTGGGCAAAGGGTACTTGTTCTTCACCGTGAGCTGGTTCAGCCTGCGATAATCAATACACAATCGCAGCGAACCATCCTTCTTCTTCACTAACAAGACCGGTGCTCCCCAAGGAGACACGCTAGGCCGTATAAAGCCAAGCTCTAGCAGACCATCAATCTGCGTCCTCAACTCCTCCATCTCACATGGTGTCATGCGATACATCGGCAGTGAGACGGGTGTAGAACCAGGAATCAGATCGATAGTGAAATCGATCTCACGTCGGGGCGGCAAACCAGGGATCTTCCTGAACAGATCCCCGAACTCAGAAACAACTGGTGTCTGCTCAAGTACCTGGGCACCAGCGTCGCGCAATAGAGTGGCGTAGCTAAGTATGCGGAAAGGAAGATTTACCCGTACTGAAAACGTGAAAGGCGTGCCCTCAGGCTCGTACACCGTCACCACACGAGCCTCGCAGTCAATCTCGGCTCTCGCTACAGTCAACCAGTCCATGCCAAGAATGACGTCGAGATAAACGAGCGAGGGATCGACGACCAGATCAAGAGTCATCGTCCTGCCTCCCAGATCAACTAAACAACCCTCACACATCTGGATGACATCCGAATAATCTCCATGAGCTGCAAGGACTCGCACGCTATCCATAGTGATAGTCTGTAACCCAAGACGTCTGACTACGGCACGCGATATCAAAGAAATCGTGGAACCAGTGTCCACCATGACAAGAACGGGAGTACCTCCGATATGGGCCGTGACCTCGAAGGCTGAATGCTGGAAAGTCGGCGTCGTAGCTGCCTCAGCGGTCAATGCATGAACTCGAGCCTGCTGTGGCCGGTTCGGCCGCTGTGTCCCGTTCGGCCGCTGTGTCAAGGGCCGTGGAGGCTGTCGAATCTGCGATACCGTAGGTCTGAAAGAAGGATGCGCAGGAGCTGACCGTATAGGCGGTGCTAATATCGCCTGTGGACGTACACGATTAATCTTCTGCGGCGGCGAGAACCCACTGTCCCGCATCCTCGAAAAGTAACTCTGCGCCAAGTGACCCGTCCTCCCACAGTATGTACAAGTCAAATCAGGACGCCGAAACGGTGGTACAGGCGCCGTAGTCCTAGTAGGAGGATCAATGCGAGGCCTCTTGCCCGCGAAGGGCCTGTCTGGCAAATCCGGTCGTGGCCTAGAAGCAGCCGGGCCTCGAGATCGCGCAAGTCGATCCACGTCCTGCTCTGCCCGCATGGACATGTGAACCAACTCCGCATAGGAGGGAAAACTAACACAGCACATCTTCGACGGAATATCCGGTCGCAAGCCCTCCAAAAAGCACCGTATGCGCATCTGCTCATCAGCTAGGATCGTCGGGACGTACCTGCCCAACTCTGTGAACCGATGCTCATACTCGGTAACTGTCATTGCTGCCTGTCTGAGACGGAGAAACTCATTCTCCCTGTCGTGCCTGTAGGTCTGGGGATAATACTTCTCATGGAAGCGGAACTCAAATGCTGCCCACGTCCATACAAAATCTACGGCAACAGTCCGCAATACGCTATCCCACCACATACTGGCCTCTCTCTCAAACAGGAAGGTAGCCAGCTCTACCTGCTCAGCCTCGGTGCAGTGCAACATCCGTAGAATCTTCGACACCCGGTCGAGCCAGTACTCAGCCTCCTCGGGTCTGTGAGAACCCGAAAAAGTAGGAGGCCGCAAGCGCTGAAATCGCTCCAGAAGGCCCCGTGTGTCGGCAGGATTCCCCGCAGGGAAAGCAGGCGGCGCAGGATGAGCTATGCCCTCATCCTGGGCGTAAGTATAGGCATCCTCAGCTGGATGGGCAGGTGGTGCAGGTGGAGTAGATGTAGTCGCACCCCCACCCTGGGCTAGTGTCCCCACTATGGTGGTCAGAAGCTGCTGCTGCTGCAGCATCATAGCCATCATCTGCTCGAATCTGTCAGGGGGTGGAGCAGGCTGTGACGGATGCGGTGTGGAAGTAGATGCGCGATGTGGCTCTCTAACAGATGGTGTAAATGGCGGTGGTCCATCTGTAGGACCAACAGCAGGCTGAGACGATCGAACCGCCTCAGGAATCAGGCCCACAGCAGGGTCCGAACGAGTGCCAGACTGAGAGGGAGTCTGATCCATCTGCTCTGACAATGCAAGCCGAACCGCGCTCCGCGTAGTCTTAGGTGGCATTCCCTATATTCAAAATAGGGTGCAACCTTGTCAGTCTCAATTGCACAAATACACCACAATCATTCACTTAAAGAGTCAAAGGCATTCCATGCATTTCAATTAATCAAAATTGTCACAATACAAGGGATATATCCTTACAAGCATCATGACTAGAATTACATGAAAATTAAGACAGTTAAGCAACAGCAACATAAGCAAAGCACTAGCCCTAACAGGCTTACACACATAAAGCAGGAAATGACTAACTACTGATAATAACATCAAAGATCGCATCGCTAGTCGGAGTCTGGTGACGGAGGAGGAGCATCCTTATCCTGTAAGCAACACAGGATTGCCTTCAAGGTGCGAGTCACCTTGCCAAATTTCTTCTTTGTAACGGCCTTGGCATCAGCGACTTCTGCTAGAAGTTCTTGGACTTTCCTTCGCAAAGCGGTCTGACTCTCTTCCATCCGAGCAATGCGGTCGTCGATAGTAGCCTGCGCAGAAGGAGGAGGGCTCTCATCAGTATCCTAAGCCTCCTCTTCTGCTTCTTCCTGAGCTTCTTCCTGAACCTCTGCTCTAGGTTCTTCTTCGCTTTGATCTTCCTCTTCATCAAAGTCATCCCCACTATCCCTTTCAAGTTGATTTTCACGGTATTATGACCCAATCTTCATCTTGACCATTGTCGACTCATCGATGGTGTGAATCGATACCGGCAATTCGGGCCCAAGTCTATAGGCAAACTCAAGCGCAATCTTGTAAATAAGTCGGCCAAAGGGAAGCGATTCGGATGTTCTTCTCGACCTGGCTATGAGAACTATCTGCCGTAAGATGAAAGTGGCCATACATACGTTCTCTCCCTGGGCCACCAGAAATAAGAAATCGACCATAAGACGTGTACATTCAATGCGGTTCGTCGACCTGGGATAAACATTGAACGTGCAGATATGGTGCAGCAGGCGCAAATCCTCAGACATGTACGTCGCCTTGAGGCTATTATTAGGCTGCCATGGAACCAACTTACCGCACAGAAACCTGGTGCGGCGATCTCGTTCACGTCTAGTCCTCATATTCTTCTCGCTAGGATGCACATCACCTAGAGGCACGTTGAGAAGTCGCGCAATCAACCGAACGTCGATCGTAGCCATCCGATCTCTACCAAAAGGGATTTTGAACTGCAAAGGCTCCAAGGTAGGATTCTGGGTACTAGCATAGAAGGCACGAACGGTGCTCACATTAGCACGAGCGCGAGCTTCAAAGATCGGACCCCAATGCGCAGCTTCAATGCGTTCGAACAACAGATACTCGCCGAACAATCGTCCATCTACGTCCGCCTCAAATAACACTTTGCGATCAGTGTATTGGCCATGAGGCATCTCTGATAAAATTGTTCGTCCAAGGTGTGCATGGGGATCCAAATCCCGCTTTGTACGGCACTCCAGGACTGGAGCTTGACCTGCGGCGGCGCTTGAACTTGCGGCACCACCCCGCGGTCTTCTCGATTGAGCAGGGCGGCTCGGCCCAGCCTCGTCTGTTGCGGTTTTTCTCTTACCCATCAAAGATATGATGGATGAGAGTGATAAAAGGCCCAAAATGGCTTCCACGAAAGCCATGGAAAACGGCGAAAATGCGAAGAAATGGCTGCCCAATCTGAGAAAAGGAAATCTAGGCGTCGTAGAGGGATGCTTCAAGCTTCCCAAGGCTGTACTTTCAGGGAGAAATACAAACAAAAAGATAGAATGGAGCACCTCACGATTTCAGCTCTATTTGGGAGATTTTGGAGCTCCAAATGGTGAGATCTTCAAGAAGAGAGGCTGCCAACACCCAATAAGTGATGGGTGGTGGTCGGTTTTGGCCAAGGAGGGTCCTAGAAGTGTTTTGGGACGCCGAAGTTTGGAGTGGGTTGCTGAAAATCGAAAATAGGGCTATGTAGAGGGCTGTTTATGAAGGAGGGGTAAGATTTGGGGGTTTTTGTGAGATGGGAGATGCATAGGGAGGGTGCACGTGCCATTTAAGGGCGTGCGCCCAAAAATCAGCTCCATTGGACATCGCCGGCCAACTTCCACGTTGGCCGGTGGGACCCCATGGGTCTGGTCCCTCATGGTCCCAGGGTTCCAAAAAGTCACGTTCCACCCCCTAGTTCATAGTATTTTGGTCTGTATGAGCCCAAACATGTGTTCGGGGCTTTCCGGGTCCACATCGCAATCCCGAATACCAAACCATATGATGCAGCATATGAATTTGGGGTAGCAAGAGCCAGTACATCTATCTAGTCCCTTAGTTACTAAAGAAAGTGAAGTTAGAATGGCTTTATGGCCATTTTTCATGAAATTTTACTATTCACTGTAAAATTTTGTGAAAGTACTAATTTGTGTTATTTTCATATTAGGTTTGATGCCTAATATGAAATGGATAAGAAGGAACTGAAGGTCGGAGTGTTTAGAGGAGGAATTTTGAGAATTTTTGGCGAAACGGGGTTTTTAAGCCCTGGCGATTGATTACAGGAGTCGTGGTCATCCCACGGCCCAAGGATTTACTTTTGCGATTTAAAACCGCTCATAGGACGTCTCCACCTGACTTTCTACAGCTTAGAAGTGATTCGGGTTGCTTTACGCGACCCGAGATACATTACAGACTCGATCTTGCGATCGATCCTATTAGACTTCGCCTATCGGCGAATCTGCGATCCTAGAAGTGTTTCTAGACCCTTCTCGCACCCACCTAAGTCAAAGGAAGCGACAGCGTACGTCGCAAGACCATAACCCAGGCCCAGTATACTCTCATTCATGCTCTGATACCAACTTGTAACACCCTGAAAATCGGGGGTCGTGTATAAACTCAACTCCCGAGTTTCGGACCGTCACTTATGCAACAAAATGGTTATGATTCAATGTTGTCTGATTTAAAGCATTCACATGAGTAAAAGTATACCAAAACTACAATTCATACTTCAGATCCAGTGATAAAAGCAAGCGGAAGACTAAACAATGTATATATCACTGTATGGAAAAACAAAGTAAATCTCATCTGTCTCCAAAGTATGACTACATCTCTGAGTCTCATATACATGTACATAAACAAAAAATAATGTTCAAAATAAAGTCCCACTGATATCCCCTCGATCCAGGTCGCCTACGGGAAGCCGTCGTGATACTGCATATACGAGAACTCATCCTGGTCCTCGTCGATCTCCGACTCCACCTCCTGGATCTCGACCTCACCTGCATCTACAACAGGGTCTGGTGGGTGTTGCAAACACCATCCCGTAACGTGGGAATGAGTGATCAACTCAGTGGAATCATAGAGCAAAGATTAGCATGTTCACAATTCAATCACGCGATAATAGTAAAGCAGTAAATCAGACAATCCTAATACTGTTGTTAATGCAAGATGATATGACATGATGTATGCCATCACCGACGATCACCCTCATGCGGCAACATCTTACGACCGCGGCATGCCACACTCCCTAGAGTGCTCCACATCTTCCAGGCACATGCAATGCTATGGTGATATGATTTCCAAGTTGTTATTAGTCCGTTCAAACAGCAGGATTGAGAAACTAAGGTACTTCCCTTGTATCAATCCCAACACAGATCCTGTCTAGGGTCGTCACTCCTAGTAATCTCATACGATGTGTATTTCGTAGGTCACTGCAAGGGCTGCCAGGGCTGTTGCTCGCACTCGTTGCACTGCTCCCCCATCACCTTATCAATATAGGCCTACCGAACTCTACTGCAACGGAAGGGTCGTCGCCTCCCGTGGACTCAGAATACGCTCACGGTCACTACAAAGGGCTCGTCGCCTGATCAGTGTAGGCCGACAGCTAGAATATAGTGTCCCATACCACCATAATCTGCTCACGAGTCAAGGTGCTCACTGGTCACTACGGGGAGGTTTGTGGCCCCAGCGTAGGCCGACAGCTCGACCACGGTGTCCCATACCACCATGCCCGGTTCATGAGTCTTCGTGGATCAAGGTACCATGGTTAACAAGGTTTACAATGGTAAGTTCAGTACCCTAGGTTCAAGCAGTTATGACACATACAAGGTGAACATACATCGGCCAGTCGGGTTACTTGACGGGCTCGACTAGCGCGATCGCATCTCAAGTCGAACGACATGAAGCGCGTAAAACACTTCGCGTGGCCTAACCACTGCCGCCAACTCTAAACACGAATCACGTTCATCGACGCGTCGTTCGTGGCTATGACCAGTCAGCCACGAATTCGCTCGGTTACCGACTGCCTGGACTAAGTCTAGTCCCACACATATATGAAATCACATTAACACTATATGCAAAGGTATTGGAATTGAAATACATCATGTGAGCATGTTAACACATGTTATAACATTCAACTTAAGCAAATCTTCAAGGCATACTTTCCATGCATGTAATACAATCATGCATAAGGTCAACATGTAGGAAATCATTTAGGTCAGCATATTAATCAAGAAATCAATCTCAAACTACTACATAACATCATTTAATTCAATACATACTAATACAAGCATTTATACAAACACATACACTACACACTTAAGTCTACATATAGTATGTCGACCCAAAGTGCGCAACTAGGCGAATCTCTTCGCCAAACTGATTATGCAAGCATTCCTAACTCCCTAATGCGGCGACAAACCATGTCAATCACGTCAGCAAAATATGCATGTAGACCGTACTTCCTACAATTGACTAAAATGCCCTAAATCTCATATTCTTCGTTAATTTACGAAATAGGAAACGGAGAGCATGTTGTACATGTCAAACGGCGATGCCGTCGATAATCTACTATTAAACGACATTGAAAGCGTTGTAAACCGTCAATCAAAGCGTCTAAAATCCTCACCTAGTCTCTTACGGTTGCGGGATTTTGAACGGAGCGTGTACGCTTCGTCTACGGCAGTAGGAGAGCCTGATTTATGGAATACGTTAGCTAACATGTTATGCATCTAAGTAAACCCTAAATCAGCAAGTTTTTGGAGTTATTTTATACCTGAAAAAGTGGAGAAATCACCAGCCAGGTGATTGGAAAGAAGTGCTGAAGCAGCAACTGTCAGGGGCTCGGAAGCGGGAAAATTCTCTTCTTCTCTTTCTCTCAAACTCTCTCTCTTTTTCTCCTAGGATTGTAATTTTCGGATGGAAGGGAGAAATGAGGGTTTCAACCCCTTTTATAAGCTTAAAATCGCCGAAAATAGGCTCCAGGACGAAGTTTACTTGGTGCCTATCCATTTCGGGGCTGTTTCGGTCCAAAAACTGCTTTCTGGTGGTCCCCTGATCGATTGCGGTCGGACTTAAGCTCATGTGTACCAGATGTAGCTCGTATTAAGTTTTCAGTCTGGCAGGGTTCGTAGATCGCACGTGGCGGACCAGTTTCAGTTCAACGGTCACCGCACATAGATCAGGGCTGAAAGTCTCATGATAATAAATAGAAATTTTTCCTGATCCGAGGGTGTAATCTGGATGAATTCTGACGGTCAGAACGCTTAATACTGACGCGTCAAGTCGTGTGCCAAATTTGAATTTGAAATTCCAAATTCGTCCTTATTCGCGGTCGCCTTAGTCCGGGTTCAACGAAATCGTCTGTGATTATCGGTTTGACTTGATTTTCGAGATGATTGTCAAGTCCAGCTGGGCGGTTCTAACGGTCTAAGATAGGAGGTATCGGACCTTCGACGCGCGGTCTAAATCCAATACAAAATTTCAATATGGTCCAGAGAACATACCCGCTTAGAGTTTGATCCGAGGTTATAGAGTATTGTAGAGTTGTTTGTTCTACTCGATTTGGGTCTTGCAGAACGTATTTAAAGTGATCAGGGACTATTTCCCAGCTACTCTAGCGTTGCGCTAGCTAACTTACGCTTAATTTCCATGGAAATTATTTCTACGCGATTTCGGGTCGAGTTGGTACTCGAGCCCAAGTACGGATTTTTCACGGGCGTTACAGAATTGGACTCTAAACTGGCTCCCTTCGTGGGCATCCGCCAGTTCTTGTCGGTGGTTCCCGTTAGGGGGAGCTTGTGTTGTAACCTGATTGTTGTGATGTGTTGAATAGGGATGTACGGGAGGGTTGCTCCCGTTTGCTGGTTGCTATTGTTCTGGTGCTGACTCTTCCGGGAGAGAGAGCATGGGATTTGCCGGGGGAATGAGGGAGAAGGCAAAGGGGGTTTGCGGGAGTGAACTATTCTCTATACTAGGTTGAGTTACCTGTGTATTTGGAGAGGGATTTGGCACCAAGCGAAGTAGTAGTTCTTGCATTATTCGAAGGAGCAGCTCTTGGGTAGTTGTCTCGGCTTGGGGGTTTGCCTGGACTACTGGTGATAATGCGGGTGTAGGTGTAGGTGTGGGTGCGGGTGCAGGTGCCGAGGTCTCGGGAGTTGGCTGATCTGCCGGCTCTTCTTCATGAGAGGCTTGAGAAGCTATGGCTGCACGGGATCGAGTAGTCATGATTTGGATCTGTGCCTAAACAAGAATAAGCCAAAAGACCCTTTTTTGTATAGATGCAAATGATGATATCCCTTGAGATTAGAGTACCACACGTTTTCGAGTCGGGTCTCAGCTAGTGTGCTCTAGCAAATAATCCCTAGCGGAGTCGCCATTCTGTAGACACTGAAAATCGGTGCCCACGTTGGTTTACGATTTGTATTGGTTGATTGGGGTGATAGGCTGATTATGGATGTTGGAGTCGCCACTAGCAGAAAAATCTCGAAATCCCGCGGTTGGCTAGAACCACGAAATACGCAAGGTGATGGATATCTGGAGATTTCCTTACCTCAGATTGACTCCTGGTCTGCGATCCGGGATTCCGGGCAAGGGACCTCGGTTACAAAGAGGGAAGATGTTAGGCACCCTCTCTGCCCGTACAGATGTACGGTCTCTACTCAGTGTGGTAAAACAATCTCAAGGGATGATGGATGTTGTGGCCGAGATAGGACTAAACACACACGTGGATTTCTGATGCGGCAAGATCCGAGATTTCGGCAAGCCACAGAGCATACGTCCAACGACGTGTCTAGAAGGCGGATGTGATGATGCTTATGCAAAAAGAGTTAAGAAAAATGGATTAAATCTCTAGGAATTTCTGATATGACAGGATCTGATGTACGGCAAGCCAGAGAGCATACGTTTACTAGAGATCTAGAGAAGCAGAGAGGTTGAGAAGGGAGTAAACGTCATGATGGATGCTTGTAAAATGAATGGATCCTTGGCTTGATCTCTTGAGTAGGCTAAGATGTGGGTTGAATCATGATCAACTAAACTAGGTCGGGAGGTCAGGATGGCTAGGAAAGCAAAGAGTGGGCTAAGAAGATAGCTGAAAAATTTGGACTTAAAGGCTTTGGAGCACCTCCTCACCCTCACTCTCTTCCTCCCTCTCTCCCTCTCACTCTTCTTTTCACTTGAGCTTGGAAGTGAAGAGTTGTTTTTTGGTATCTGGAAATGAGAAGAGGAGAGGGCTATTTATAACCCTCTCTAATGGCATTCTGGTAATTTTTGAGTTTGGGAGGGGTAAAGGATGACATGGCAAGTCATGGTTGGTTAAAGAGAGAAAGGAATGCCACATGGCACATTCTCATTTGCTATGGGGGGGGGGGGGGGGGGGGGGGGGGGGGGGGTAAAACGGTAAATAGTGAAATTTAGGAGAGTAATTTTAAAGGAAAGTTGACTTTTGGACGCTGAGACAGCTGTCCGCACATGGCTCGCGAGCGGTGGCACCTGAAGTACTGCAGGCGGTACTCAGACTACCGCCCGGGCTCAGTTCGGGCCGGTTTTGCACGTACGAGCTTTGTACAGTATGCGGGTTCGCCCAGAAGTCTCCTTTTGAATTTTTCGGCTCAGAAAAATGGGTTTCAGCTTGGCTAAAGAGGATCTGGGTCATGGTATAGGGTATAGCGCGGGGTTAGATGTGTGCTGAATGGTTTGGATCGTGGTTTTGGGTTGCGGATTGGGGACTTTTGGGTCAAGGTTCGGTTTAGATTGGGATTCTAGTTCAATGTATGATCATGGTTCCCAGATGGTTTTAGCCTTTCTTAAGATGTAGTTTGGGTGGGGTGCCTACAGGGCATGATTTCAAATACGAGGTAAATCTAAAAATTAGGTAGACCACACTATATGAATGAGGGAAATTGAACACCTGTTGTGGAAAACTTCTTGAGAGCTATAGAAGTTTTAGATCAAGCTTATACTCGTGTTTTCCCGTCATTCATGTCAGTGTGACCTTACAAATAGATTAGATGATTGATACATGTCCCTGTGGGCTATGATCCATATTTCAACCTGCAACGGTCTACTTCACTGTATCCCTTGTTTCCTGTGGTGTGGTCCACTTAAGCTTATGATCTGTTTTTTTTTTTTTTTTTTTTGTCAAGTGCCCTAAAATGAGATAGTAAAACAGATGTATAGTGTGAATTAAAAACATAGATTATATATTATAGCAGGATATGAAGATTTAATCAAAGGCAGTCTTTCTCTACATTACATGCATGCCATCACAGTATTCATGGTGGGTCCGCTACAGCTTTGTATCTGACTCAGTCTTTGTATCATACCTTAAAATGATCTCTCCAAATGGATGGACGGTGTGGATACAACACATACATCATATTGGGGCCCACAGAACTTAGTGACGTCACTTCTACTCAGCCTGTCAGTAGCTAATCCGCGTCCCCATAAGGCCTCTTATATCATCATTGATAAGTGACCATTATCTTTGCGAAGTATCTGGTTTCCAATTCTGAAAAATGTGGTCCATGGTTCGGTAATCCAGACCATTGGTCGCATCACCAGTCGAAAAATACAAGCCCAAATCAATCAGGCCCGCTTCTTAACAGCCTTAACAGCACACTCGATGTGGCATATTGAAGATATGTAAGCCATCATAAAATGGGGTCCACATAGAAATATGGTCCACTGAGCACGTGGGCTGCACGAGTACCCCGAATACAAACTGGGTCACGTTTCTGATACATTGGTAGCCCACCTGATGGAGACCTAGCTCCTTTTTTATTTCGGATGGCTCAGATCTCACAAATATGTGCCTGATTTTCCCTTTCCCAGAATCTCCTGAGAACTTTTCTAATTACCTGAATATTTATCTGGGCCAGAAATCCTTTCTCTAATCCGGACAGTCCATCTGTGGTGGGCCCAATTCTATCCTGTGAAAAGAAGCTCTACCATTGGACTACGGATGGTTAAAAGATGCAATACAGCCAGCTTGATGGAGGAGAGTTCTTGTAGATTAGTTGAACACGGTGGGTCCCATCAAATCTATGGTCTGGATCAGTATATGATTAACCTCTTAGAAATCATTGCCGAGTACCACTCTGACTAGGGTTTGACAATGGGCCCTCCTGGCCTATCTTTGGAAAGGGCTCGAGCTAATGAGCATGGCCTGAATTCATGTGCACATCTTCTATCTTACAAATCTGCCCGTTCAATTTTCCATTAGACAACACGTGCATTTTGCATGTAGACCTTTGGCTTTCATTTGGCACTTGCGGCCCCCCGATCAACGGATGGATTACACGATGGGAATGGGATATGATCGATTTCGGGACAGGCCCAGACCCAGGCCCAATCAAAACTTTCTGCCAGACTCTTGCCTGCTGTGATAGGGCTATGACAAGTTCGGGGCTTGGGCCTTGTAAATTGGGCCGGCCGACGCTAACCTGGGCCAGTTAAAGTCGGCCCACCGCCATCTGTGCCCATGACGATGAGAGGCACCCAGGATGAATAGATTGAATGTCATGATAGGGATCTGAATTATAAAATAGATAGGGATCTAAAAATTAAATAATTAGATATATACCATATTATGATAGGGATTTAAATTATAAAATAGATGTAAATAAAATAATGAAATGGATCCGTTGATATTAGTAATGGAACAGATATGGACAATTAAAAAGGGTATCTATGCATGGGAGCAAAGGAAAACAAATCTAAACAGGTTTGAATCGAAAGTAATAAATATGAAAATATTTAAAAATGAAAATAATTTTTGTATAATGAAATATATAGTCTTCATATTGTTGTTTTGAGGCATAGTAATTATTTACCATGAAATATAGATATATATTAATGAAGATTAATGACAGATTATGAAATCAGAATTAACCAGTATACAATTAAAACGAATGCACCTGCATCAATGAACAGTTAAATATATTAAAGAGATAATATCAACAAATTTAATAGATGCGCAAATCCATGTCACTTTTTTTGGAAACTATTCAGGTCCGTTTCTTGACCTAAAAGACCGATGCAAATCTCCTGCCATGAAAAGCCTTTGGGATAAAATCAAATACAGACAAGGAATAATTGACTTAAAAACAAAATGGTTGATGCTCACAATATTTCAACTTAAGATAAAAAAACAAAAACAATTGATATTTTTAAAAAAAGTAGAGAAAGTTTATTTATTGGAAAGAGAGATTGTTCTAAGTTGAGATGATTCTAGTTTTTTTTTTCTTTGAAGCTTTCAATTGATAGTAAAACATAGGACTTACATGGTGGACACCTAACAACACCTTGTGCTAAATTATCACCCAACAAAAACATTAATTTTCTACAAACGATCATAACAATATTATAAAGAATTGCAACGTGTTGTACAATAAATTCAATTAAAAGAGAAAATTTTTAAGAAAAAATGAAAGTTACAATGTAAACAAGCTTAGTTCAGCCCACCTGCACGACACGATGCAACAAACGGTTGTATTGTTCATGGCATAACATACTCAAGAGCTCAACATAAGCTTTTCATATATATATATATATATATATATATATATATATATATATATATATATATATATATAAAGATAAAGACGTCATTTCTCTTTAATGTGAGATCCATGATATAGAATATTTAAGAGCTTAATATAAACCTTTTACATATTTCTATACCTAAAGCACAAAAATTTCTCATTTCCCTATAACATGATGCTATTCCTACAAGAAAAATTAATAAATAAAAAAAGTTCAAAGTTTGTTTTTTAAAAACACATGCAACTAAACAATAAATAGTGCATTTCCCTTTTCATTTATCCAAATAAGAATACTTAACACACCTCTATCTTACGTGGGACTAAACAAAAAATATATATTTTTAATTTTTTTCAAAATTATTTTAGAAGAAAATAAATTTTCAAACTTTTTTGAAAAATGTTTTCATTTTATATTTAAATAAAAAATATCAACATAAGACGCATGCCATACGACGGTCCTACAGGGTTCATGGTTTCACCGGCGTGTAGTGTGTGACAGTGATTAAGGTTCAATAATATACAGTGGTATGCCTTTCAAATAAAAAGTAAAACAGTGGGAATATTTTATTGGTTGGGTATCACCTCACCGCCCATTTTACTCGTACCAGCGTGACCCACCTGATTAATGCCCAAGCTCTGACACATGTGCTATTCACCGATTTCTAACACGTGTTCCGCGAGTGCCACAAAGTTCAATCACCTTACAAAGCTAGTTGTTTGACAATCAGACCCGATTCGGAGGCACTCGCAAACGAAAGCGGATTGGCTGGTGTACCACACACCAGCTGTATAGCTGCTGAAGGTACGTGTCGTGCAAAGCGCTCCTCAAGCTGCGAGTTGTACGAACAGTTACATGGGTTTTACAATGATGTATTTATTATAACTAGGTCGTTTATTTATTTTTCGAAACCGTTTTAGAGCATTACCCAGAAAATGAATCATAACTAAGGATCACATGGACCACACTACAAATTAGCGGTGGAGATAATGATTTTGGCCATTAAAAAGTTTATATGGCTCACTATAATATTTGTTTTCCATTTAATTTGTGCATAAGGTCACAGAGACCTAAATTAAGAGGAAAAAAAATTAATACTGATCTAAAACTTTTGTGATCTCCTAAAGAATTTTAATGGTAAACGTTTAATCTCCTGGTGCTTTTTACATTGTGGTCTACTCGATAGTTATATTTGTCTTATTTTTCATCTCAAGCCTCAAGATGAGCTCGCAGTATGGATGGACGGTTGAGATATACCGTATATCTCGTGATCAAACCTATAAAACTTGCTAACTGCAATACAGCCGTTATCTGACCTCGTGTTGAGGTACACCAGCCAATCCACTTCCTAAATGGAAGTTACACCATCCAACAGACATTATTCGTCTCCCAAACTCCCCATCTGGCATGCATTAACTTTTCAAGGTCACAGTTACACAATTAGATTGATTGACGTAACCTCTATCTTGGAAACTAATCTGTTGACAGATGACTGTTGGATTCTTTTCATCTTAACCGTCAGATCAACGTCCTCCAATCTCACGTCCATATAAAAAGCATAGTTTGTGCTTGCGTGGCATCCATTACACCGACATATTAAAGAGATAAGAACGAGACAATCAAAGGTTGCAAGAAGGTTGATATTACCCTTAGATAATTTTACCGTTTTACCGTTTTACCCCTGCCTGCGAACCTGTGACCCCGCCCACAGGAAGTTACTGTGGTTGGAAGCTGTGCGGCCCACAGAGATTTCAGTGAGAAATCCACTCCTCCTATCAGTTTCTCAAGTGTACAGTAGGATAGAAAATAGAAAATAAAATAGATTCAAAAGTCAGGTGGGCTACACGACAGGAAACAATGGAAATACAACTCCCACCATTGGAAACTTTGTGGGGGCCATAGAAATTTTGGATTAGGATGATATTTGTTCGTATGAACGGTTTTTGAATGTCATATAAACATCATGGCCGGATCTAGGAATGTTTTAACGGTGAACTTTTACAATGTTACTGTTTCCTGTCGTGTGGCCCACCTTAGTTTTGGATCTATCTGATTTTTGTTCTCCTGTCCTATTGCGAGCTTTCTAAACTGATGTACCGAGTGGATTTACCACGAGAATCCTGTGAATCCATATCGGTTACCATCACGGGAACTTCCTGTGGGCGGGCACTACCAGCTCGCGTACCAGAATCAGACTACAACGTCTTTGAGAAATGCGAACACGAGCGACTACACTGTTTGGTTCTAGCTTTCAACACGTCGCATATTTGCTTATTCTATTCAGATCAAAACCTCTCATCATGTGATTCGTAATATATAGTTTTAACAGTCCAAAAATCATGTTGGTCCACTGATCAACTGGCTCACAAATGTTAATAAAATAAATATACGGTTCAAATAATACAAAAAACAAACGATCTTCGTATGGATAAGCTTTAGTTCTGGCATATATCCTGTAGATCATTTCCCTACACCTGATCATCGTCTAGTATCAATTACATGCGCACAACGTTATCGCATGTAAAGCGAAGCACGCCCTTCAATTCACACGCGCAAGTACACTAAAATACTCCATAATTTAATAGGGATGTCCGCATTTAGTCAGGCTGCGACTGATAGAGATATGTCTGACGTGAGTAGAATATACAAGTCACGCGCGTCATGGCAGGCACACGAGTGCATGTCGTATTCGCGACCATCCTAGCGCCAGCTGGTATTGATGTAAGGACAGCTTCTTCGTTCAGGAATTTCGGAGCCCGTGCAAACAAAAGCGATGTGTGGCCCACCGGGTTGGCATTCTCATCCGTTCATCATTTTCTCCAGTTGTGAGCCTCAAAACGGACGCAACGACAATGAAAAAACGACGCCGGTGTATCATGTAAGACACGCCGTGAAAAAGAGAGAATTTCCTTCATGAAATGATATTTTGGAATCTGATTCGGAAGCAGATTGGCTGGTGTACCATATAATACCGAGGTTGCTAGTGTGTTTACGTCACCAAGTTCCTTGGGTCCAACCATGAAGTATGTGTTATATCCAAACCGTCCGTCCATTTGACGAGCTTGTTAAAAGGCTTTAACTAGAAAATAAAACAGATCTAATTGTCAAGTGGACCACACTGTAAAAACCATTGGGAGATTACAGTTTATCATTGAAAGACTTTCGGGGGTTACAAGAGTTTTGGATCAATATGATATTTGCTTCATATTTGCTTTTCCTAGTCATTTAGGTCTGTATAATCTTAGCAACGGATTAGATTAGATGAAAAATAAACATCATGGTAAGCCCTACGAATGTTTAAACAGTGGGAATAATTTTATCCACTACTATTTGTGATATGGTCGTCTTGGGATACGGATATAATAATCTTTTTGGAACACGAACAAAAATCTATAATAAATACATCATGTTCGGGCTCATGAAACTGTGATATCATTCGAACAGTTCGTACAGATTGGGGTGGATATGTGTCGGACACAGCACAGAAGTCGGTAATATGGAGGCAGATACCCGGATCCACCGAGGTGGGTGGGATCCCCGGCTTTGGGGCCACCTTGACGTATGTTCCTAACATCCACGCCGTCCAACCGGTTTGACAGCTCATTCTAGGCCATGATCCTAAAAATGAAGCGGATCCAAATCTCAGTTGGTCCATACTACGTTAAAAACTTCTTGTAGCCGACGAAAGTTATGGATCAAGCTGGTACCTGTGTGGGTCCTTCATCCAGGTCTTCGTGACATTATCAAAGGGTTGGATGTCAAATAAGTGGAAGCGGATTGGTTTTATAAGGTCCATAAAGATGTCCATGACAGATCCACTCAGTCCATCTGTTTTGAAAGACCACGGTAGGGTAGGATTCTAAAAATAAGGCGGATAGAAAAAATCAGGTGAGCCACAACAACAAAATCATTGTAGCAGCATTGACGTCCACCATGGAAACCTCCCTAGAGATAATATTTATATGCCATCCAAACCACTCATAGAATTATTACCACTCAGATAACCTGTGTGAACAAATATCACCCGGATGCAAACCTTCTGTTTTCGACGGGCCTTTAATCCTCATTGTTTCGTGTGGTATGGTCCACATGAGTTTTCAATTAACTTGATTTTTAGAATCTTGTCCCATCGTTGTCTTTAAAAATAGATGGACGGACTGGATTTGTCACAAACATCTCGATGAGCCCCTCATAGCCTCAAGTAGCACACACAAATATCTCTTTGTTCGGGTCATACACAATTAGAGTTGTACACGAGGCGAGTTAGCTCCATCAGATTGCTCAGAATTGGATTCAAGTTGAGTTGAGCTAGTTTTTGGAGCTCGAAAAAATTTTTAGCTGAGTTTGAGCTTGCTCAAGCTCGATTTGACTTGGATCAAAACTCAACTTAAATCAACTTAGATTTAAATGGCGTGGTGATTTGATTATTTTGATATAGATGCTACTCGCTAGGTGTTTGATGAAATGACTTAACGAAGTGTTGTTTTGGATGCATACATTCCCTGTAGAATCAGCTAGTGGAGAAGAAGGAATGGATACGAAACAAATCACTACAAGAAATACGAACTTTACATTATAAAACTATCATCATATTTTGATTTTGCTGCTGCCCAATAAGGGTTTGATGAAATACATGTAAAGTATGGTTACTATTTTGCATTTTGTGAAAATTGAATGTGCACTTTGTGTTTAAGAAAATGTGGCATGGGCTCGAACTCAGCTTGAATTGGCCCGAGTTGCTGACGAACCAAATTGAGCTGTCGAGTTAGGCTTGAGGACCGAGTTGAATCGAGTTTGAGCTGGGGTTAGCTATTGGCTGAGTCAAATTGAGTTGTGCAAAGCTCAGGCTCGACTCAACTTTGACTCATGTACAGCTCTACACGCAATCCACTCCCATGCATGCATGACAAAACTCAATCAGCTCATGACAAAACTCAATCAACTCAAAAGCTCAAGTGAACCACACCACATGATAATCCATTATGATGTTTATTTACTATCTAATTTGATCATAAGGTCACACGAACATGGAAGAAGTGAAAACACAAGTATCAACTCGGTTTGAAGCTTCTATTGCCCCTAAGATGTCTTCAATGGTTGGTGTTCAATGTCAATGATAAGCATTCGCTTTGGATCTACCTCATTTTTGGCTTCATGCGCTAAAATAATACAGAGAAATAGATGGATAGCATGCATAAAACACATACATCATGGTAGGGCCCTCAAAGTTTCGTTATGCATATCCAGTCCGAATCCACTGGATTGGGTGGTGTAGCAGCATCAAGTGCTATTAGCAATCTGAAAAGCTATATGGGCCCCACTATTATGTGTGTTTTAACCATTCCATCCATCAATTTTGCTAGCATCATTTTTTGTGCTTGTGCCCATAAAGTAAGGCAAATCCAAATATCAGGTGGACAACAAATAGTGGTGATTGAATGCACACAATTCAAAAACTTCATAGGGCCCACAGACCCTGGATGAAGGAAAAACACAAATGTGAGCTCAAAATGTTTGAAGCCCCTGAGACGTTTTTAATGGTGGGTGTTCCATCACCACTGCTTCCTATTGTGTGATGCACTTAAAATTCTCATCTACATCAATTTTGAGATCATCCTAAGCTAAGGTGGCAAAATGGATAGATGATATATATAAAACACATACATTACGGTGGGGTCATAGAGCTTTTTAAGCAGTACACAGTACCAACATTGGTGCCTTGTGCAACACTACACAATCCCTGATACTTCGCCTTTTTTTTATTGTCGGGTTTCAAGCCTCTACACCCACACATGGCGTTGGACTGGGTGTACGAAATCAGAACAAAAGAAAAACTCTTAACAGATCAAACCACAAAATAATAGAGATTGGGTGCCATCAATAAAACCTTCATAGAGTTCATACAACTTTTAGATCAAGCTAATATGTGTTCTCCCCTCACCCTAGTCGAAATCAAGGGTGCGAATGGGCCGGGGTGACCCAATGGGTCTATGACAAACTAGTGAGTTTGGGTTCAAAATTTAGACCCGTGGTATATGTCTAGGTCCAAAAGTTGCCCCAATTACTAAATGAGTTGGGTTCGACTCCTCTCAAAATCAACCTTCTTAAAGTTAGACCCAACTTTTAATTGGGTTTGATTTGGGTGATGCGCGCTAAAATAGACTCAAACCGAACCCAAACCAACCTCAAACCTAAGAAAAAGTAGTTAACCAAGTATGTCGGATTATTATTTTTATAGGTTAGACTATATCAATAGCTTACTACCTTTTCCAGACATGGCTATCCATCCATTATTTTGTGACAATCTAGGTCATGTATGATGGAGAATATATGGAAAATGGCGCTAATAAAACTACCGTAACAATTTCATTTATCCTGTTCAATTTGAATAGATAGTCATTTTATTATTTATTTTTTACTAACAAAATCGATAGCTACCACTAATTAGATATTATTTTGTGTGATAATTTAACTATAATTTTTATACCGGACCAAGACCTAACCCCAACACTACTGACATGATAAATGAGTTGAGTGCCCGAAACGACTGGTTAAATTGATGGGTCAACTGTTTTTTTTACTTTGATCTAAACCAAATGTGACTCGAATTTTGATGGTTTGGTTCAGAGTCGAAAATTAGGCATCCTTAAATGAGTCATGTCTAGGCAGGGGCAGCTCCACAGTTTTGGAGGCCTTAGGTAGGTCTTAAAAATGAGGCTTTTTAGTTTAAAATGATGTTAGAATTTAATTTTTTGATAACTTAATTAGCAATAAAGTAGGTAGTTATGGTCCTAGGTTTTAGGAAAAGAATTTATTGAAAATGATGCTATTATTTTGAAAAGAGGCAATAGAGTTAGACTTATTATTGATAGTGCTAGCTTTTAAGATTTGTTTTTTATTTTCAATTTCAAATTTATAAACTAAT
Organism: Magnolia kwangsiensis; assembly: GCA_037074715.1. Taxonomy (NCBI): domain Eukaryota; kingdom Viridiplantae; phylum Streptophyta; class Magnoliopsida; order Magnoliales; family Magnoliaceae; genus Magnolia; species Magnolia kwangsiensis. The sequence continues at coordinate 16,661,767 of CM073576.1, read as the reverse complement.
TTTTAGATGTTCCTATTTTGTAGCCTCTCAATAAATTTTATTTCAAAAATTTTAAACTTTTTTTCTTCTTAATATTAATTTTGCTATAATATAGTGTCTTCATAATTAAGGAGCCTTAGGTGATGGCCTCACCTGCCTACCCCTTTAAGCCACCCCTGTGTTTGGGTCTCAAATGGGCCATGTCCGGACCCTCATTGACCTCAATATATTTGCACCCCTAGTGGGAGTCACCTTATGAATGGGTTAAATGGCACGCGCGCGCACACACACACACATATATATATATATAGAGAGAGAGAGAGAGAGTCATGCTCCCCTGTGCACCTATGCACGTGCGCACCTTTGCGCAATGGGTGTCTAATCTGAACGGTCCATGTGATGTAGAATCCTATGAAACCTTATTTGACAAATTTTCACTCTGGTTTAGAATTCTAGTGAGACATAGCAAAGAGAAATGCAAGTCAAGGGATAAAAAGTTTTCATTTTCCCCCACGTGTGTATATATACATATATTGAATAGGCATTTCTATACAAGAGTTTTCCACATAAATTCATGTGTTCTTTGTAATGCTTTGTTGTGTTTATCTTTGGTTTGTGCATTTTAAATTTGAAATTTACTTTGCCACATCCAACACTCTGGAGATTAAGGTTAGGCCAAGGTTAACCACAGTCCAACCCTTAATCTCTAATCCATAGAAAGAAGGGTTATGCATTAACCCGTATGTGTGAGTTTGAAGAAAAACCTATTATATCCTCTTTAATGTGTGCCGCTAATTCATACATTTCTTTTTCTTTTTTGTCGACTGTAATTATTGGTTTCACGAGAACAGTTAACTGTCCAAATTCCAGGAACAAATATCTATTAATCTTTGATGTGTACTACTGGGCCGTATGATGGTGAAGTTTCTGCTGCAACTACACCCACCATGCACAGAGAGTGAATGCTCAGTCTCTGCCAGCTTATCAAATCACTCCGCTTTCCACAAATGATTTGGAATTGCTTTGATGTCAAATAAAAATATCCCATGGCATGTCTCTTCCACATGTAGACTAAGCTAGAGAGCCACCTACTCCAAATTAATTAATTGCCTTCCCAACACATGCCAATCTGTCAAGTTTGTGCGAGTTCATTGATGCCTATCAAGTATATATACTCCCGCCACGTACATTCTATGGCCCAAAACCATGATAGTCTCTCATCAGGTGGGCCACACCTGTAACTGAAGGTGATCGTTGCTAGATTCTTCATAACCATTCGTTTCTCCAAACAGATGAACGACGAGAATATAAGACGCCGTCCATCCCTTCTTAGGGCATGAGCCCAAAAAGTGATAGATACAAATCTCAGGTGGACCCTACCACTGTAAACAGTGCTGATTGAACGGTCAGCATTAAAAACAAAAAATAATAAATAAAAATTTAAGGCCTACGTCACATGGAACTGATGAAGGAAAAACACAGGTATAGATTGATTCAAAACTTTTGTAAGCCCAAGGAGTTTTTAATGGTAGGCATTTAATAGCCACTGATTCTCGTGATATGGTCCACCTGATATTTAGATCTACTTCATTTTTTGACTCATGCCCTAAAATGAACTTAAAAAATGGATGAGCGGCACTGATAAAATACATACATCATGATGGGCCCACATAACTTTTCCAATACTAACCCGTTAGTGGGGGTTCTGGAGCGGTCACTACCGAATTTGAGTCCAGTTAATACCCATGCACTCAGAATCTATACACGTGGCATACATTAACTCAAATTAAACAGATCAATATGTGGGAGTCACTATAAGTAGATCATCAGCCTTAAACTGCATATATCAACCCCTAATAGCAAATACGTTTTTGCTGAATTCAGAGCTTAGGTTTTTCATCTCAGCCGTCCAGTTAAATGCCCACCAATCGACTGTTTAAGTAACCAAAGTATAGTAACTTTTGGTTTAGTGGTGATCCATCTAAAGTGGGGCTCATAACTGATCCGTTGAATTGTGTTACTTTTGTCTTCCCGACAATAACTTTAAGCCACATCGTCAATTATCATACTTTGCCCGAGCATCAGAGGTTTTTTTTTTTCCCCTAACCTACCCACTCTACATTGACGCTAGGGTAATGTAAAAGAAAATGTATAATAATTACAAATTTCTCATCTCCTAACAATATCCACTCTTAACCATAGATATCCCTGTTTATTTTATTGGTAGTAAAATTATAATAATGACCAATTTACATTATTTTAATCTCTAGGTAATCACAAAATACATTAATATTAGTATTTCAATTCGAGATTTTTGTATGTTAGAATTCAAAGCCTAAACTCAGATCAACCTTAGGTATTATAAATTCAAATCTAATATTACCGTTAATTTATACGCTTTGCGGAAGCATGTTTGACGAAAATAAAATAATTGAATAAAGTAAAAGAATCAAACAATAAAGCAAGCAATCACAAAACATAAGATATTTTATGTGAAAAATCCATGCGGGGAAAAATCACAGCACAAACCTAGAAAAATCCACTATGCTCAAAGCCTCAGAGATTACACCACTCACATTCTTCGATTAGAAATGAAACTCAGATCTCTCGTTGCGATACATAGGTAGGAAAACCCTATACCCTTAAAAAAAAAATCAATTTCCATGCCCTTACAAGCATTTATAACCCTTTCACCTTGCAAAACAATTGCCTTTAGAGAGAAAACAATCATATTAACAAGCCCAAATCGTGATCAAACTTAAATACCCCGATTAATTTGCACTAATCTGCATAACCCGTTTGGTCAAATTGGATGTACCCTTCAGTCAAACCAATCCAACCCGAATATACTTTTCAGTCAAACTAAAAACGTGTAAATCTTTACTGCGTGCAACCTGAGAATCCACCTAATTTTCAGTAATTGAACCTAAACAAGACTCCTCTACATAACAGATTGGCAAAATCTAAGGCATACTATACAACATTATAGTAATATAATGAAAAGTGTAATGATTACAAATTTCTTTACTATCCTTCTTAATACATTTGCATTTTACTAATGATTTTCATATTTGGTTTGACTAGCTTTACATTTTTGAGGCAATTGGTGAAATAAATAAACTTGACAAAAATTTGAAAGATATATCCATCTTTTTTTACTTTTGACATTACAGTGTTGTAAAATAGGTGAAGAAATTAAAAGCTCTTAATTTGAATAAAATGAGTTACATGATACTGGGGTACCTGGGATGCTTAATAAGCATGCACTTAGAATTGCACATTGCACATTAGGCATATACTAAATCATTTAAATTATGAAATTTGTTGATGCTTTTTCTGCTCACATCCTTTCCGCTACTCGGAGACCTGCACAGGAAGAGGACAAAGGAGGCCCTGACTTGTACAGGGGACATTCTGATGCCTAAGTCATACTTGGATTTTGGGTCTAATGACTTGATAGGAATTTAAGGGTGAGAATGTGTGTATACCTTTCCCTTTTCGACGTCTTTATTTATAGAGGAGGTGTAATCTTATGGATTTGGGAGATTTCTCTAATTTTTGGGAGATTTGGATTCCTTATCCAAGCCGATCCCGAGATCTTCGAGATCGGATGTTATCTTTCGAGGATCTCGGGAAGGAAATCTTTCATCTCGACATGTCTCCTTGGTCCGGCTCTGGATCGGATGTAATGCTCGATCATGAATCATCGGCCAATCTATTGGTATCATCTTGTCCGGGCGGCTTGTATTGGCCGGTTCATGCGTCGACTCCATTATGGTTGACTGATGATGGCCGATCCATAATCGGCTGATGATGGCCGATGAAGATGATGGCTGATCCTTAATCGACTGTGTGTAGATCCATAATTGACCTATTGGCTGACCAGCAATGGCCCTGTGGCCGACCCATAGTGTGGGCCGGACTGGGATTGGGTCATAATATGCTCGGGTCATATCCGAATTATGGTCGACCCATGATTAGGTCGACATCGTATGGCCCCTGAGGGGCTTTTTTAGTGTCCTTGAGGATGCTTCGGTCTCCTTGGAGACCTCGCCTCTTGGCTCGGGACATGTGGGCCTCAATCAAGCTCGTCGCCTAGTGAGTCCAGGCTATGTCAGTAAAATTAGTCCATTCCATAAGCTGACTTATTGACTTGTTATATTTTTCCCCCAACAGTAAGCCCCCTACTCCTTTTGCCGACCTATGGCGATCAAGGAGTAGATTGGAATTGGGTCGGATTATGTTTAGACCGAGCTAGTGATGGAGCATTTATTGTCAGTATGGTGGCTGGTACAAATATCGGGGCACATCACCTCATTTTAACACACGTCGGCTTGTTTCCCGAGGTTGCACGAGCCGGGAGATTGTCGTTTCAGCTGCGAAACGAATAGAAGGGTGACGCGTGGTAGGGTGCTCAGTGGCGGACCCCAATGGCGCATGGTGTGGTGCCACATGTCGGGCTAGGGCATCCGAGGAGGCGGTAATTCGGCTCCCCATTTAAGGCCGAAGCCACGTGGCACGATTATAAAAGGGGCGCCCTAGCGTCCTTCCTCTTTCATTTTCGTGCCCATCTCTTCCGTTGCTTTCTGTATTCTCATTTTTCGCCCTCTACACTCCATTCTCTGCTCTTCTCTGCACTTTTCGACACCTCTTTAATTATCCGGTGAGCTCCTTCTCCTTCCCCTTCTTTCAATTTTAAACATGTCAGCTCCGTCAGCCCTTGGAAGGGAGTTTACGATGACAAAGGTGAAGCGAGTGGCCTCTGGGCAGTTTCAGAATCACCTTCGTTGCTGGCGGAGGTAGCAATGGAGGCGGATGCTTTGTTTCGTCATTCGCAAAAGGTACTAGATTCTCCGGCACAATCGCCGGTGACATTTGTTAGGGCGTCGAATCTGTCTCCCAGGCAGGAGACTGTAAGAGAAGGTTTCTCTGGTCGGTCTGACCCTCTGGCCGAGGATGAGGCTGAGGAGGCCGAGGCAGAGGAGGGATCCAAGGGGCTGGTGCCCTCAGTTCTGACCGAGGATGACTTGGTTCAGATTCGGACTTGGTATTATATTCTTGAATCGGTCATCCTAGGTCTCCCTCGGCTTGATGAGCTGCTCGACCGACCCCCTGGGATGGTCGCAATCTTCCAAGACGCACTACAGTGCGGCCAGTATGGCCTCCGTCTGCCACTTCAGGAAGTCGCTTGGCATCTTCTGGGCTGCCTTGGCATGGCTCCGGGCAAGTTACCCCGAATGGGTAGAGGGACCTGTTTGACTGCGTGGTTCTCTAAGCTGAGATAAAGCAGCCCGAGCTAAGCTTGGATGAATTCCTTTACCTATACCAAGTACGACCAAACCCCCAACAGCCCGACTTGTACTACTTCTGCTTCTGGCGAAATACTAGCGGGGGTCTAATAACCGACCTTCCATCCTCCAACAAAAACTGGAGGGATCGGTGGTTCTAGGCCTTTGGTCATTGGGAGACGGCGGAGCTAGGGCCCTTCAGGCCCTTTACTTCCCGACCCTTCTCTGAGGCAGGTACTTGAACAGTCACTTGCTTTTATAGTTGTGGGTGGTTGAATCTTCTTATTATGCCTTCTGATTGTTTGTTCATGATTTGCAAGTCGTCCCCAAGCAACCGCCGAGGCTTGATCCCGGTTCCCTAGCTCGGATCTAGGACTTGCGAGCCTTAAGTCCGGAGAGGAGATCTTGGAGAAGGCTTTTCCAATCGGAGCGTCTTCTTCAGTCGGGTCTGGATGTAACTTTGACCAGTAAGATTTATCTTTAACAGTTTTTTTTTTTTTTTTTAGCGATAATGATTCTACTGACAATTCTTGCCTTTGATGCATAGATGTCTGAAGCTTAGCCTACTCTCTGTCCTCCTTCCAAGGTCAGGGCCCCACCTTGGGGAGATCCTCGGGTGTCGAAGAAACAAAAGACATCCTCTAAGGGTCAGGGGAATGTCGCCCCTCCTCGCCCGACCGTTATAGAGGTCTCAGATGATTGCACAGAGGTGGTGGAGGCGGTTTCTCTCGAGCCTCGGGAGGTTCCCGAGCCAGGACCTGTTACAGAATAGGTTTCCCAGAGGAGGGAGGAGGAAGAACCTCCGAGAGAGAAGGCTGTTGAGGAAGAGAGGGGGAGCTTCCTTTGGCACGTTGAAAGTATACTTCCCTAGGCAAGTAAGCAGGAGACCAATGAGGAGTTCGTCGGTCTCTTCGAGTCACCTTCTATGGAGCCGACGCTCTCCAAGATGACGAGGGTGCTCCTAGAGGTAAGGGCATAACTATTGTTACTTATCTGTTCAGTTTCCTCAAAACTGAGCTTCCTTTTCTTTTCTTCTTGCAGTTCGTGCCATGCGCACTGAAGGCTCGAGCTAAGCTATCCAAGGCCAATAGGCGGGCTAAAGAGGTAGAGGCTTAGCTATAGTCTGTCGAGGCTCGGGCTACTTCTGTAGAGGGCCAGTTCGAGGCAACAAGGGTCGCTCTTAGGGAGTCTTAGGCAGAAAGGGCCCGTTTGGCCACGCGATTGGAAGAGGCTAGGAAGGCATATGATAAGAGTCGCAAGGAGTGCATTGAGGCTTGTGTTGCAGCCAATCGAGTTAGGGCAGAGACCAAGGCTGCTCTTGTCATTGCTTGGGGAGAGACGTGGAGGAGTATCTGTCATCCCAAGCCTTTGAGGATGAGAGGAACACTCTCTTCCATCAGGGGCACCCCAAGTGCGTGAGGGGGACGAAGGAGAGCTTTCTCGAGCCCGACCTCTCTGGCTTCTACGAGAGCAAGTCAGGATCCGAAAGTCCAGGTGAGGGAGTCGTTCTTGACCCCGAGGCATACACTGAGGCGACTCCCGATGCTGCTCCTGAGGTAGGTCCTTCGGCGGCCTCTGAGTTAGCTCCTGATGAGGCAGCCGAGCCTAGAAGTTAGCTTTGCAGAGCAAAATTCCTTTCTGCTCCCCACGTCTGCTTCAAGCACTTCAAGCACGCTGAGTACCAAGCTCGAGAGCATATACAGAAGCGAGTATCATCCATCCTCAATATTATGTACTTTTTTTTGCCAATGCAATACTGACGTAAAAGCTGAATCAATATCAATGTGACATTTCTGATCTGATCAATGAATACATTTTTTCTTGCAATCCACTATTCAATTTACATGTTTGTCGATGAAGGTTGAGTAATGATTGTCCATCGGCCCACTTAGGAATAGTAAATCTTGAGATGCTCGGTATTTCAAGGATGAGGCAATAGCTAACCAGTCAGATTTTTCAATCGATATGTACCGGGTCGGACGGTGCTTGCAATCACGTAGGGTCCTTCCCAGTTGGGCCCCAACGTACCTGCACCGACCTCCTTAGTGTTTTGAAATGTCTTTCAAAGGACTAAGTATCTCACTCAGAATCGTCTAATCTTGACTCATGCGTTATAGAATCAAGATACTTCCTGCTGACGGACGATCGTCCGAAGCCGAGCTTATTCTCTTCGCTCTTCCAAAAGGTTGAGGTTGAGTGCTAGTAGTTCCTCGTTGTCTTGTTCATCAAACGAGCTTACTCGGGCAGTCCAATTTTCATGGGGTTAATTGCCTCCGACTCATACGCTAGAAAGAACGGGGTCTCACCTATTGCAATTTGAGCCATGGTTCGATAGGCCCACAGAACTTTGGAAAGTTCCTCGGCCCACACTCATTTAGCTCGATCGAGCTTGGTTCGAAGATGTTGCTTGATGATCTTGTTGATAGCTTCAACTTGTCCATTTACCTGAGGATGATGTGGAGATGAATAAACGTTCTTGATCCCGAGGTTTTAGCACATCTCTTGATATTACCTATTGTCGAACTACTTTTCATTGTCAGAAATGATAGTCCGACGTATCCCAAATCAACAGATAATATTTTTCCAAACAAAATTTGTAATTTTCTACTCAGTTATCTTAACCAGGGGTTCAGCCTTTGCCCACTTGGTAAATTAGTCTATAACGACAACGACAAAACTTTGTCTGATCCTTCCCTATGGGGAAAGGTCCGATGATGTCAATCCCTCATTGAGTAAAGGGCCAAGGGTTGACCATTTGGGTGAGCTCCTCCGGTGGCTGCCAAGGAACTGTTGTGAACCTTTGACATTTATTGTAGCTTTGAACAAGCTTTCGGACATCTTTCTAGATGGTCGGCTAGTGGTAGGCTTATCGAACAACTTTGTGAGCCAAGGATCGTCGCCCAGAGTGATTGCTACAGATATCTTCAAGAATCTCTCGCATGACGTAGTCGGCTTCGCTAGGTCGTAAACATTGCAGGAGCGATGCGAAGAATCCTTTATTGTATAGGATCCCATTGAGCATAGTGTAGCGGGCGGCATGGATCTTCAGTTGTCAGGCCACGACCTGATCCTTAGGCGGCTCACTAGTCTCGATATACCGAATGATAGGGTTGACCCAAGTAGGTCTCAAGTAAATGGGGAGCACGGCTGCGGAGTTGGTCTCGTCAACACTCGGCTTGGTAACATATTCAAACGGGATGGGCCGGTGGATTTCATCTTTATTGCCCAAAGTGAGCTTTGCCAAAAGGTCGGCTTTGGCATTCTTGACCTGCAGGATTCGGATGATGGTATAATGTTGAAACCTGCCGATCAACTTTCTTACTTTTTTTTAGTCTTTCTTTTTTAGTATGGTAGATATCGGTTATCTGATCGACGACTAGTTGAGAATCACTGTATATGTCGAGATGAGTGACTCATAAACTGGCTGTCAAGCGAAGTCCTAGGAGCAAATATTTGTATTCTGCTATGTTGTTAGAGGTTTAAGATCCAAGTCTTAAGGTATACTGTATGTGTATGTGATCAGGAGTTTCCAAGACAACCCCTGCCCCATTTGCCTTAGATTTGGAAAAGCCATCAACAAATAGCTTCCAAAGGGGTTGGGCAGGAGCGGCCTGTTCTTGATCTTGCTGGTCAGTCGACCTCTCTAATGCGGCTAAAGTTGGCTCAGATTGTTGTATGACTTCGACGATGAAGTCGGCCACTGTCTGGCCCTTGGTTGCAACTCTAGGCTTATACTGGATGTTTAACTCGCTCAGCTCGATTGTCTATTTTGTGGGTCGCCCTGAAGCTTTCAGTTTTTGGAGTATGTATCGCAATGGTTGGTCGGTTAGAACGATAATCAAATGAGCCTGAAATTAGGGCCGCAGTTGTCGGGATGAGACAACCAACACTAGGGCCACTTTTTCCAAAGTTGGATACCTCATTTCTGCCGGGACAAGAGTTTTATTGATGTAATAAATCAGAAACGGCTTCCCCTCGTGCTTGCGGATCAAGGCCGAGCTTACGGCAGCGTCAGAAACTACTAAGTATATCAACAATGTCTCGCCTGGCTGGAGGTTGAAGAGTAAGGGCGACGACCCCTTATATTTCTTAAGTTGCTGGAATGTTATTTCGCATTCTTCTGTCCAATTGACTATTTGTCGACCCGTCAACTGTTAGAAGATAGGAAGGCATTTGTTTGTGGCTCGAGACACAAAGCAGTTGAGTGTTACAACCATTTCGGTCAGCCTCTGGATGTCTTTGATCGTCTTAGGCGATTACATGTCAAGCAAAGCTTTGATCTTTTGAGGATTTGCATCAATCCCTCTCTGGCTGACCAGAAATCGAGGAACTTGCCCAAGCATACATCAAGGGTGCATTTGCTCGGATTCAGTTTCATCTGGTATTGCCGAAGGACGAGAAATATTTCCTCGAGATCGACTACATGATTTGTCGCTCGGACGCTCTTAACGAGCATATCGTCGATATACACTTCCATTGTCTGCCCTATTTGGCGGGCGAACATCTTGTTGACCAACCTTTGGTAGGTCGCTCCTGCATTCTTCAACTCAAACGGCATCACTCGGTAACAATAAAGGCTTCTGTTGGTAACAAAGGTGGTTTTTGATTTATCACTCGAATGCATTACAATTTAGTTATATCCTAAATAGGCGTTCATAAAACTAAGTAACTCGTGCCCTACGGTGCTGTCGACCAACTGGTCGATCTTAGGAAGTGAAAACTGTCTTTTGGACAGGCTTTGTTTAGGTCAGTGTAGTCCACGCAGACCCGCCACTACCCGTTGGCTATTTTTACCAGGACGATGTTGGCCATCCAATCGAGATAGTATACCTCCTCGACAAACTTGGCATTAAGAAGTTTGCTCACTTCTTCCTTTATTATAGCATAGCTTTTAGGGTCGAGAGCACGCCTCTTTTGTTGGACCGGCTTGTAGACCGGATCGATATTGAGGCGATGAGTGATTACTGATGAGTCGATGCCGGGCATGTCTTCGTGAGACCATGTAAAAACGTCAGAGTATCATTGCGGCAGAGCTACAATTTTATCTTTTAATGGAGATGTCAAAGACAACCTTATCTACATTGTCTTGGATGGGTCGGATTCATCAAACGGGACTTGGATGAGCTCTTTGATTGGCTGACCACGCTCGGGAGATTTTTCGTGAGGGTCCAGGGACTTGATCGTCGCCACTTCAAATGAAGCTTTCAGAACTGTGCAATAACATCGTCGAGCGTCATGCTGATCCCCTTTGATGATCCCAACTCCTGATTTTGTCAGGAACTTCATGGAGAGGTGGTACATGGAGACTATGGCTTGGAGAAGGCATAGAGAGGGTCGGCCGAGAATTGCGTTGTACACTGAAGATTAGTCAACTATGATAAAGTCGATCATGATCGTTGCTTGATTTGACGCGTCCCCAGCAGTGAGGAGGAGCTGAATGGTTCCCTTAGGGAGGAATTGTCCGCCTAAGAAGCCGATCAAAGGAGTTCTTACAGGCTGCAGTGTCAACCATTCGATGTCCATCTTATCGAAAGCTTGTGTGAACAACACATCTGCAGACGAGCCTGTGTCGACGAGGACCTTGAAGACCCTGCAGTTTGCTGTAGTGACAGTAATGACTAAAGCGTCATCGTGCGGGTGGTGGATACCTCGAGCGTCCTCTTCGGTGAACGTCAAATTATATTTTTCCAGTTTTCTCTCCTTCGAGGGCCGAGCCAGGATCATAATCTCGGACTTAGGCCAACTAATGTTCCTCACATGGGTTTTTCAAGCATAAATTGCTCGAGTCGTCTTCACCTTTGAGATCACCAATAATGATTCGGATTTTCTCTGTTGGTCGGTTATCATTTACGCGCTCTTCTGCAGTCATGGTCCTATCGGCCCCTTGATGCACGTGCTCGCCGAGATAACCTTCTCGGATGAGCCTTTCAATTTTCTACTTCAGGTTGTAGCAGTCACTCGTATTGTGTCCATGATCACAATGAAAATGATAATACTTGTTCCTGTTTCGCTGATCGGGATTGCCTCGCAGTTTGTTTGGCCAGTTAACGAAGTTCTCGCCCTTTATTTCCATCAAGAGTTGCTCCTAAGGTTTATTGAGCGGGATGTATGTCGTGAACTTGTTATCGGTTCGCTTACCTGACCTATGTTCGTCCCAAGGCCAATCGTCTTTCCGTTTCTTGTTGGTCGAGTCGATCTCCTTCTTCGTCGATTCTTTTGCCAAGGCATTTCTGTTTTGGGCTGCCTCTCGTAAGATCCTAGATTCCTTTGCGTAGGCATATTTCTACGACCGGTTCATGAACTTGGTCAACATAGACGGGGAGTTCTTGTCCAAGGAGAAGAGAAAGGGCTTATCTCTTAGCCCATGCATGATGGCATTCAGGACCGTTTCATCTGAGTGCTTTCAGACCTGTAGGGCTTAGTGATCGAAGCGTCAGATGTAGTCCTTGAGGAGTTCCCCTTCTTTCTGAACTATGTTATACAGATGTGTCGACGCTTAAGTTTCTTCTTTCCCCTGATGAAGTCCATGACGAACGCATCGCTAAGTTCGGTAAACGAACTGATGGACTTCGATTTTATTTGTTTGAACTAGAGCCTGGCAACGACTGATAGAGTAAGTGAAAAAGCTCGGCACATGATTGCATCCGAGGCATCGTGCAACTCCATATGGGTCCGGAAGGATTCTACATGCTCAGTTGGGTCAGCCTTTCTGGTGTAGAGTGCGATTTGCGGCTAGTGGAACCTTTCTAGTAATTAAGCTCGCAATACGGTAGCTACGAATGAGGATTCTGCCTCCTCTTTTCCGGAAGGGTTGACCGACTGAGTTCGCTTCATATCCGCAATCTGTTTATGTAGGTTTTGGATCTCAATCTTTCAAGGTTTCTCGCTTTTCGCAGTTCCCTTGGTCGGGGGTCGGTTGCCCCTCCTCCGATCTATCTCATGGCAAAGGTCGGAAGTAGGCAAGGGGACAGTCCTCGAAACATGAGTCGAGGCTGGCTCAGCCGGGTCCTGACATTGGCTAGGTTAAGGAAATGCTCATGGGGTAGAAGGATTTAGGTTGGATTAGCAAACACTAGTCGACTGTCCTTCCCTCCGATCAGGTTCCTACACTTGCCGTGACTGCATCTGTTTCAACATCTGCCTCATGTGATCCAGGTCGGATCTGATATCTTTTTACCAAGCGTCACGCTGGCCATTTCCCCCCTTCCGTTGAGTATGCCTAGTCAAACCAAAGGTTGCTTGGTGGGATGGACAGCCCTAGAAAGTCTACGGTAGCGCTGGCTGGTCCACAGGTCGTGGGGCTTGATCGGCCGCTGGTAGGGTTGCAATCGGAGTTACCTCAGAAGGGGTTGGAAGTTTCTTTTTCCCTCTCTCCATAGCAGGTTGTGCAGTGTTCTTGGTATTGCGAAAACAACTTATAATGTCATTCCCACAGACGACGCCAAACTGTTGATGTTGTTTTTTGCTCACCCCCTTTCCCCTACTCAGAGACCTGCATAGGAAGAGGACAAAGGAGACCCTGGCTTGTACAGGGGACCCTCTGATAGGGGTGCGCATCGAACCATCGAAACCGTGGAACCGGACCGGAACCGTTGGATCTGTCCGGTTTGGTCCAGTTCTACAGAGCATCGGTTCCAGTTCCACAAATTCAAGAACCATTGGATACGGATCGATTCCAGTTTAAGGCCTTGTAAAACCAAACCGAACTGTAGATCCGAACTGTTTGGATCCAAACTTAATATATAGTGCTTACTAGATTTATTCTTCTTACAAAATATTTCTTCTTAAAGGTATGACTAATGATAGAGTGGAACATGGAACAAGATTCCTATAGCTAACTCCAATTAATTAGGATAAGGCTTAAATGATGATAAAAACAAGATTTGTTCGCTGTGGATGTATTCATATGAAATAGATGTTTGGATTTCAAAACTGCAGTGGAAAACAAATTTTCAAAAATCTAGATTTATACATGTGAACCTTAAGAATCTCTATTTAAATATTTTTATATTTCTAAAATAAAAACTATATAATTTTGTAAACTAAAATTACCCTCGATTAATGCTACTGTGAAAGCGAAGTCGTCAATACTCCAACATAGGAAATTTCTATTAGAATTTTCTAAATGCAGTGTAAGAAAACAGAAAGCGAAAAAAAAAAAAAAACTATATTTTGGATTCTACACTCCATAAATCTGGTCCAAAATATTCTCAAGTCATTTAATAAGAAAAACACAAGTCCTATGACTATGATTTACATAATCAATGTTGACAAGAAACCATTGTTCTTTATATTGTTCCTTCAATTAGAAGGTCCATTCCTGATCTACCCTCTACATAGGAGAGGCGAGAGAACTAATGTAGAGCGGGTCGTGGACACTTTCATGTCCAGGATGGACCAGAGAAGGCCTGATCAGAGGTGGAGGTGATCCGTCCAGAGAAACTCTGTGGATTCGGAGTAGTTATCCCCTTAAGGAAGACAGTGATCGACCTCATCACACCCATCCCTGCATCAAGAACCAACACATCGGCCCTAGCAGTAGTGCCATGAGAGGCTTATAGAGCCATTTATGAACCCCATATGTTCCACATGTGTGATGTTAAGGAGGGAGGAGAGGACTCTCTTTCTCTCTCCTTTATTTATTTTTTTTCTATTCTTTCGCTTTATAGGTGATGCAAAGGGGTGGAGATATCCATGGCTCCCTCCACTCTCCCCTCCCCCTTCTAGGATAAGATCTATATACAAAGAATTGGAGCTTTAGCAACAATAACTATGGTATCCCACCATCCTCTAGTATTCCATATGAATTATTACATTGAAATTATATAATCCTCCCTTAACCTATGTATATAAATCCATCCAATCCTTCAATGGTCATGCAAATCAAGTAGTGGACCACACCAAATCTAATGCATATTATCATTATTAGGTGCGTTGGGGACTTTTTTATTTTTAAAATAAGGGCGTGTTTGGACGGACGGATTGGAAGGGATGGAATGGCAAAATCCTGGGATATGCCAAACGTGCCAAACAGACCCGGTGAACTTGTCCTAGGATATAGCAAACCCATGGATCTTAAACCAATCCATTGGCATCACCATCATTACCTTAAAATTGATCCCATCCCTCTTAATCCCGTTCAATTGGGCCTGGGCGTGTTTGGACGGACGGATTGGAAGGGATGGAATGGTAAAATCCCAAGATTTGCCCAACATGCCAAACATACTCGGTGAACTTGTCCCAGGATGTAGCAAACCCATGAATCTTAAACCAATCCATTGGCATCACCATCATTACCTTAAAATTGATCCCATCCCTCCTAATCCCATTCAATCCGGCTGGCCAAACAGGCCCTAAAAGTTTAACAATTAAAAATATTTGTAAGGCCTTTTTAAGTGTCGAGATGAATAAAAAAATCATTTAATGAACATCTAATCTCTAAGATTTAGGGCATAAATAAGTTCTTATATACTAGTGAGTCCTTCATTAGATCATATCATGAGCCTCGACTAAACCTTGATGTACGCACTTAACCATGAATGCTCACTTTTATTTTCCATGTGATAACCTTATAAAGCAAGCCAAAGCACATGTAATCAAAATCTCGAGTTGCTCACATGTTCTTAGGTATAAGGATTAATTTTAAAAAATAGTACATATTCGCGTAGGTCATAGTTTAAGGAATGGATATAGTTCTCTGTCAACATTAGAATCTTACATATTCCTTATTGCAATTTTTTACTCTCTTTTTTCACATGCACTCACACACTCCCTCGCATTCACACCACAATGGGTGCTCAAACCCATGACCTCATGTTGAAACTCTTGTCAGTCTACTACTGAGCCATAGGGTCATAAGTGACTACATTTGAAGTCTATAATCTTGCCTTAACTATCTATCTAAATTGACCAGATCCCTTCACTGTCCATGGCCATTAACCCTTCATCCAATGTTCAACCTAGCTAATAGTGAACCACAAAATCTCGACCATCATAATTACCATTAAGTGTGTCTAAAACATTTTAACTGTTAAAATAAAATATTAATAGTTAACAACATTTGTAAAACTATTTAAAACCTTTTAATTGTCAAGCCTACCTGAAAAAACACTTGATAGATATTCCAATCTACCAGATTTTAGTCATAATAACGGTCTTGTGTAACAGTTGGATTCCTAGTTAGATCAGATGGGCCTTAATTGTATTTTAATGCATGTATCCAACTACACATATATGAATTGCTGCAATTAGCTCCCTGTGGCGAACTAAAGTACATTACTCTAGAAAATTAAACTTCGAATATGTCCTTCAGTCTAAGGATTAGATAAATGTAATAAATATACAAGTTAATATAGATCAAGCATGGTGGGTTTCTCAATTCAGAGACTTGAAGTATCAACCAACGCAAGTACGTATCAAATAAGTTGAATGGAAATATCTTATATTTATGGACTACTCACACCCCATGTGAAGTAGGACCAAGGCACACTGACTCTCTTTTTATGCACGCACTCACACCCATAAACTCACACAAGTGTGGGATTTCGCCACAATGAGTACTCAAACCCATGACCTTATATTGGAACTCTTGTGAGTCTACCACCGAGGCATGAGTAAAGACTCCAAAAGCACATTGACTTGTCAAACTTGGTAGTAGAGACTTTTGATCCTGACTAGTCATATGTTTCCTCACACAAGATAACAACACGAATAATCGCATGTTTATCCTAAACCTGCTAAATAATAACGATATATTAGCATTGAGATCCATGAATACAACTCATTTACCAATGCATGTTTAGTCTAAAATCAAGTTCCTAAAGAAAGTAGAGAAAACTGTTTTGTTTAATTAACCTAGGTTTTTATGTATATTCAAGGTAAACCCATAAATTAATTATGACAATAATTACATATCCACACAAACCATTGTCACCGTGATCGGCATACAAAATCATCGACACCAATGTTCAAAATATCTATTATTAGTGAGTAAGATTTATATTGGCTTTTCAGGACATACAACATCAATGTTATACTCTCCATCCTGTTAATACAACCTGCCTAGACCATCACCATTGATGTCCACACATTCAATAACCATGTGGGCCATTCCTCATTTACACCCGCTTGATATGAACAACCTCGAACCCATCATCATTAATTAGAGTACTCCTTTTTCACCTTTGCAGCAAATCTGTTTTGCCACCAAAACCAAAAGGGGTTGAAAGTTGCACTATTTTCACCAACAAAATACAAGAGTCCCACACCCACATCTGCCAACGTGGAAATCCATCAAATGGGTCTGAAGCTAAAGAAGTTCTCACTCAAAAATCAGGCCAGTCCACTCATCAGGTCAAACACAATGTTAAATACAGCTCAACCACTAAGAATTCAACCAAGTTGTATCAACCGGACATTTATTTCACCAACCGTGGCCCATCTAATTAGTGAACTAACCTGATTATTGGGTCAGGTCTTCCACAAAGAAGCTTCCCTCTAGTGGATGGATTGGATCATGCAGCTATTTACCATGCCACGTACATAAGTTGCATTGTCAGCATAGCACAGCTCCATTAATGCAGTTGTATGAGATCGAGCTTTCCATAAGGTTGTAAGAAATGTTTAGATCTTTTACCTAAAACCTAGACAATTTCAGTCTTAAGCTGGGCCACAAGGTATACAGTAAATTGATACTAAAACTTTCTTTTTAGCCATTCATTTGTTTTGATGTGATGTGGCCCACACTAAGCTGTGAAATGGCCTGGATTTTACGTCAATAGAACTAAACAATGCCTCTGTGTTAGACTCGGAAGAGTTTCAGCACGTGGTCTTGAGTTCGAGTACACATTGTGATAAAATCCCAAGGGTTGTACACGAATCGTGTTAGCTCGGTTAGCTCGCTCGACTCAACTCGACTAGAAAAAGCTTTATTTGACTCGGTTTGAAATTGAGTTCATGCCGAGTCGAACTGATTTTTTTAGTTCAAACTTAGCTGAACTTGATTTAACTCGAATCAAACTTTGATCGAACCAGTTCGGTGACTTGGTTACTTTGATATTGATGTTGCTCACCAAGTATTTGATGAAATGACTCAACGAAGTGTGGTCGGTGGCAATGAAGGTATGTATATGAAACAAATACCCTTATTATTTTTTGGTTTTTTTTATTGCTGAGAAGGTGTTTGATAAAATTATACCTGTAAAACTATTGGTGTTATTTTACATACAGTGAGAGTTGTGTAGTTCATGTGTTTGTGAAAATGCTGCACAGGCGAACTCGGCTTGTTCTTAGCTCGAACTGGTCCGAGTTGCTGATTAAACCAAGTCGAGTTGGCCTATCAGGCTCAAGGACCGAGCTGCGAGCCAAGTTCGAGCCAACTCATGTACACCTCTAAAAATCCCACTGTAGTGTGAGTTAGTGTAAAAAAATTAATTAATTAATTAAAATTTAAAATAAACAATGCATCTTGCGAGAAGTAAAAGTTCAGATCCGATACACATGTTTCATTTTTGCAAGTGGTTATTCATCCTAGTGTAAAACATTGTTCATCTAAGGATCAAAGTTATTCACCTACGTACTTATTCATATGAACATTCATTTGCTTATACACTAGTGTTTGTGCAGGGTCTACCATTCTATCAACCCGAGACATTAAGTAAGCTGACTATGATGACGGGATTCCCAAAAATAGACCTATCTAATTATTAGGTGGACCACACTATAAAAAATAATTAACAACCACCCCAAAGTATTTAAATTTATGAGACCCAAATGATGGTTGACTGGCTTGACTATTGGGGCAGCCAATTTTTATAGTGGGTGATCTTGCTGGCTACTTAGACACCATCCACACACCATGATGGCCCACTCAACCTTGTAGAATAAGCTTATCAAATAGGTAGAGGAACCAGCCTTATAATAATGTGAGTGTGTAACTAATTTAAAGGCATGTACAATATTTAAGTAGTAATCAAATGCTAGTATAATTGAAACCGCGTAGCAATCATAAAAGACCATCTAAATCATTCTTTTCAATCTATAATTGGAGGGCTCAGCTTTCTTCTAATGACTAACCGTGAGATTCAATAGCACTTGAAATTCTTCAGTGTTGGGGTGATCATAGGTTATCAAAGCCATTGATCTGATGGGCCCTATTGTGGATGGATCATGCCCACAAAATCTTCCAAGTTGGAAGATCCTAGCCTTTTAATTATAAGTACCTTGTGCACTGATGTTGAATTTATTTTTGACCGCGTGTTTGGATGCCAACAATTGGAAGGTTATGATTGTTCGATTGAGAAGATTGTTTGGGCATGGTCAATCCATGATGGGACGCACATGATCAATGTTCCAGATCACAAGTTCATGGCCCCACTTGTCCAGATTGTGCGCAAGATAGTAAAGTTTCCTATCATTTGCTAATAGAGAATTGGACCTGCTGTGCTCAGTGGGATATAATATATAGAGGAATGATCAGATACTACTACAGGAGGTTACCATGCTGAACTACACTTCTTGCCACGTGGCATGTGTGTACAGGGCATCTAGGGTACGGAAAAGGTGGGGGCCATCACATGAATCACTTGGCATGAAAATCAGGACCATCCAGGCATCCGGTGGGCCACACCTGACCGTTGGTTTAGATTGTCAGTCATCAAACGAATTTGATGGTGTGGCCCATTTAATGAGGGGATGGGCCTGACTTTGATGCATTGATCTTCGTGATCAGATGTGCCTTTTGCACGGCTAGGATGTACTGCATGTGTGGGAAAAACAGTGCGTATAGACTTGGGAAACTATGTTTGAACGTGCACCATCATTCCTTAGCATACCATGCATGAAACATATTCAGAAATGTGACCCAAACACAGCTGTATCTGCAACACAAACATCATTCTCTTTATTCGATTCGTTTTAAAAATGCGCTGCGGTTTGATTCATTTTTCATAAAAGAGAAATAGTTTGATACTCTGGCAGAGTGCGATGGATGATATACAGGCAGTTAGAAATGACTGAGAATTTGCATACCTAGGCCAGAAGTCAATCAAGGCAAACTGCCAAATTGTGGTAGCAATTTAGATGTGTCATAAACCAAAGATTAATTTTATATGGTTATCTCACTATAAATATGATATTTATTGGACGGTTAAAATTGAAAAATATCCACCGGTCTCATTTTAAGGGGAGTGGATTAGGTGCACCCTAGCCTCCCCCAAGACAGTGGCCCTTGACATGGACAGACCCTCTTTTTTCTTTTTCTTTTTAAACATGCACTCGTCACCGTAATGGGTACTTTAAACCTGTGATCTCCTGTTGAAACGCTTATGAGTCTACTACTAAGGCCCGAGTAATGACCCAATGGATAAACCTCAGGCTTTGTTTGGGAGTGTGGATTTGTAGCCCTTGGATTCGGAACCTCCAAAGTTACCTATTTGTCATATATTTATGGGGATTTGAATTTAATTATTAAATCAACTTTATTATCTTTAATTAGTGAGATATGTAATTTTTGATACAATGCTTATGATAAGCCTGTTGGAATATATGCTTTGCTTGAAAATAATGAAATTTCAAGTCTCGGATGGGCCACCAGCACAAGATCATGTCTGAGTGACTAACCAAGATTTTTAGTCATTGATTTACATTGACAATGTTTGGACGGTACTGATCATCATTAGTGGGCCATGTGCCCAATAGAATGATAGTGTATGATGATAGACATGTTACACCTGCAACTATTGAAATGATTTTAGGTGTAATCCACACTCTCACTGTGGATTGCAAACCCTCTCGAAGAGAGGATCGGAAATCCCCTGGATTTGAAACCCCCATTTACTTTATGCTATCAAACAACCAAGGGGTTAGATACCCCCTCCAATCCGCGATGCCAAATGACTCCTTTCAACAAGAGATAGTGCTCATGTTGTGTTGGGGTGAGTGTGCGAGTGTGTGTGATGTGGGTGTGTGACATGGACCACAAAAGTTTTGAATCAAGATGATATTTGGTTTTTTTTTTTCCCTTTCATTTAAGTTTGTGTGACCTTATTAACAAGTTAGATGGCTAACAGTGAAGTGTGAACTGACAATGGGGTGTACTAACAAGCTAACCAAAAAAAAAAAAAGAGGTTAAATGGCAAATAAATAATATTACGGTGGGCCCTACGAAGTTTTTAACGGCCCGGCCACTTTTTCCTATAATATGGTTCACCTAAGAATTTGACCTACTTTATTTTTTAGCTCATGCTTTAAAAAGGATTTGACAATACATATGGGTGATGTGGATGTAGAATACATAAATTAAGGTGGGCCCACAACGAGGGCCATGACGGTCTTGCGAGAGGCCAGGGTCGCACCAAAACTGCTCCCATTTTAAAAAACAAATGTGGCAAATCAGGTGTTCAAGTTGCTTAGTACATCTGATTTTTAGAGAAGGATCCATGGCATAGTCAGTATTATTTTAAGGTACACACAAACCATTTCTACCTGTCTACGTATCAACCGTCATGCACAACCGGGTATCCAACCCACACGCTGGCACAAGGAATATCCGCGCACCAATGCCATTTGGATGGGAGTAAATGGAGGTAAATGAAAGAATTATAGGTAAATGGAATTAGAAGTATATGGAGATAAATGAGCTTATAAATGAAGGGAAATGAAATGAAATTAGAATAAACGTACAAAAATGAAATGAGATTAGATTAAATGACCTTACAAAGGAAATTATATGTGAGAAATAATTTGGAAGTAAAAAGAGTGAAATTCCTTCTTGAGCTCCCTTGAAGAGTCTCACAAGTAAACAAAGGTATCATGTGCACGTCTATCATACCAGTGAGATATTAATGATACTCTAAAACAATTCAATTATCAACTGCATTACTATAATCACACTAAAAGAACAATTCAAACCATCCAAAGATGACGCATTTAAATGTACCATTAAAAAACATTGGCAAGTTATTTATTTGTGGCTCCCTTGAAATTGAAATTTATTCATTTTTGACAAAAGTATATATTTCAATGAGCATATTATAATTATTTTATTAAAATTACATACATAAACTAATATAAGATATTAAAGCTAATTTCGAATATCATATATGTTCATATAAATATATTAAAAAAAATCCAATGCATTCAAAATCCTCTCATATACTCTCATCCAAATTGAAATTTATATTTTAAATGCATTTTATTTACTCTCGTCTAAGCATAGCCTAACTTCATTTACCTCCATTTATATGCTCCCAAACAACCTCTAAATAATTATGGTTGGATGGAAGAAAATGAAATGCATTTGAAATTCAAATATACTATTTAAATGGGAGTAAATGGGTTACATAAAAAAATTCTCAAAAGAATTTATATGATATTTCAAATTAATTTTAATATTTTAAATTGATGTACATATGTGATATTTAACAGACTGATTGTAATAAACCTAATGAAATATATACTTCAGCAAAAAATTGAAGAAATTTCAAATCTTAAGTGAGCCACAAACAAGTAACTTACAAACCTTATTTTTAAAACAATCCATTTAGAGTTAACCTTTGAATGGTTTTGTTTATTCTATTGGTGTATTTTAATAATGCAGTCGATAACTAAATTGTTTCCATGTATTATGGGTGTGTCATGTGTATGGCTACATATGCATCAATACCCTTGTTTACTTGTGGGACTGACGAAGTGGCTCGATAAAGGCACTTTACTCCGTTTACTTTCAAATCATGTTTATAAGGAAGATTTTATTTACGAACCCATTTACTGCCCTTTCATTTTAATTTCTATACATTTACTCCCATTCAAACATATTTCAAACCTTATTTACCTTCAGTTACTCTTAATTTTTCTTATTTACCTCCATTTACTTCCATCCATACGGCCCTGTCCAAGCAGACCATCAGGTGGCTGGTCCGCTCATCAAGTAGGCCATGATGTTAAAAATAGGCAAACGGCTCAGAAAACTTTGGCCAAGTTATCTTCAGCCGTACGTTTGTTTCAATTGTGGCCCACCTGATTCTTTGGGCTGGTAATCTACGTAGAAGCACCCCTCTGATGGATGGATAGATTGGGTCGTGTAGCTACGGTGCTACACAACTAAATCAGGCCATAAGTACACGCAGGTATTTTTTAGCATCTATTAGTGGATGGATCAGTGATCTAGACCATTGGTCTGACGGCACAAGACATAGATGAACCATGCCCCAAAATTCTATTCAACGGGGCAACAGTAACCTTTCATTTTGTATTCTTCAAATGGACAGTCAGGATTAGAGCCAGGTGACGTTTGTGGGGACCCGAGACAAACGGTTTAGATTGTTGAACCATAGGCTCCATCTGCTTGTAGAGGACAGGTATACGGTCTAACCCATCCATAACGTGTCTTGCAGTGAATATAGCTTGTCCTAAAAAATCATGCCAGTCAACCAGTTCGGCCACAGCTAAATAAACCAATGGATGGCTGAAAAAACACGGCCAGGCCTTTCAAGCCTAACATCTTCCTTCTAACATTGTGACCTGACTGAAGAATTAAACAGCCTGATTTATGGACCAGGTCATTTACATGATCAGTCCCATTTGACAGGCGGCTTGGATCTTGGATACTCTGGCAGAGTCGAATGTTTTATAGGCAAATACTAAAAAATTGCACATGGCATACAGTAAAGTTGAATTAGATTGTCCAAATTATCGTTCCCAGTTTAGACGTACCATGAACAAAAAATTACACTCATTTTACTATCTAACCAACGGATTGCTAGATATTTATTGGACGGTTGAAAATGAAAAATATCCATGAATTAGAGGTTAGGATTGTTCAACCAGTCTGATTTTGGGAGTGTGACTTCACTACAGTGGGTTGCACAAATTAGTCGGATTAACCTGAGCTAATGTGTGTCATATGTATAAGTTCTGAGTGACAGCGTATCAAGCATCATACGTAAGCGGAGTATGTTATATTATCGCAAATATTCTCACCCAGCCATCTCAGAAATGCCCCCACCGCCCACCGTCTCATAGCAATAGCATGCTCCAGACGGTAGGCGGATTGGCTGGTGTACCACAAACTACCGAACTGGCTGTTGTGTTTACGTCAGCAAGTTCTGTGGGTCCCACCATGAGGTATGTGTTATATCAAAACCATCCGTCCATTTTGCAACCTCGTTGTAATGCTTCAGCCGAAAAATAAGATAGATCCAAGAACAAGTGGACCACACTGGGAAAAGCGGTGGGGTATTGAATGTATACCGTTGAAAGTGTTCTGGCGGTCTCAGAAGTTTTGGATCAATATTTTATTTGTTTTTCCTCTTCATCAAGGTCTGTGCTAACTTATGAACGGATTGGATGGAAAATAAACATTATAGTGGGCCCTACAGATGTTTTAACGGTGAGAATCATTCTCCCCACTGCTTATTTGTGGTGTGGTCTACTTGAGCTTTGGATATGAATTTTGTTTTGTTTCATACTCTAAAATGATCTCGCAAAAATGGATGAACGGTCTGGATATAATAAATACATCATTGTTAGGCCCATATAACTTTGATCTCCTTTGAACCGTTCGTACAGCTTGGAGCTCGATTAGCATCAGCGCTCGTCTTCGCCACGTCCACACATCAGCCAATTCGGTGGGTACACCAGCCCATCCGCTTCCGTTCGAGAATGGAGACACATCAAAATTATTTCTACCCAAAATAACCTCACCCAAGCATCGACGAGGTTTTTAGGTGCCACTCTTATTTATTATTATCATTAATTCACAAAAAAAGACCCACCTATATAATATAATTACAAAATTGCAACGAGTTTCCAACTCCTGGATTCATGCAATTTATTCCCAACATGCTCCCACTGCTCCTATTCATAATTGGGTAGTACCTTATGCTACTGTCTCAATCGTCCCCACATCCATCGTTGGCAAAATGGCCCTATCATGTATTCCCAAAATACCCCCACACGTGTTGCAAATTTGAAACCCAATTCATACCCTTTTGTCATGCTGCTGGATGATGCAGGTACAACGGGAGCGGGGGTAACACCCAAGGAAACGGATTAAATACTCCCCTTG
This sequence comes from Magnolia kwangsiensis, assembly GCA_037074715.1. Classification (NCBI taxonomy): domain Eukaryota; kingdom Viridiplantae; phylum Streptophyta; class Magnoliopsida; order Magnoliales; family Magnoliaceae; genus Magnolia; species Magnolia kwangsiensis. Next base: position 16,637,434 of record CM073576.1, on the reverse strand, counting down.
ACACCTAACACCAGCCCCGGGGCTGATGGTCGGTGCTCTGTGGGCCCCACCATGATGTATGTGTTTCATCCATTTTTATATATCATTTTATTTCTTGATCCCAAAACTTCGGTATATAAATCTCAAGAGTACCACACGACATGAAAACAATAGTGGTTGGATATCCATTATTAAAATCCTCCTGAGGCCCACTTTACTGTTTATTTGACATCTAATATTTTGATTAGGTCATGCAGGCCCAGATGAAGGGAAAACACAAAAATAATCTTGATCCGAAACTTTTATGGCCACAAAATGTTTTTTAATGGTCACGCTCATTCAACACTATTTCATGTAATGTGGTCCACTTAAGATTTGAGGTAGATATACCTCAGTTTTGGTTACTTTAAAATAATCCGTAAAAATAAATGGACGGCATGGATGAAACACATACATCATGGTGGGTCCCACGGAGCACCGACCACCAGCCATTGGTTGGTGTGAGGGGGAGTAGCCAATCCGCGTCCAACATCCACCCCTTATCGTGTGGGGCCCACCTTCGTAAATACGTTGTATATCCACGCCATCCGATTTTTCAGCTCATTTTAGGACGTTAAACCAAAATCTAAGCAAATCCAAGTCTCTGGTGGACCACACCACTGGAACAAGTGGTTAATTACCATTAAAAATGTTTTGTAGGCCACAAAAGTGTTGGATCAATCTGATCTTTTCGATTTTCCTTCATCCAGGTCTGTTTGACCTTATCAACGGGTTGGATTGCAAATAGACATTATGGATCTGCTTATGGTGGGCCCTGCGAAGTTCTTAACGGTGGGTGTTCAATAACATGAGATTATTTATTTGTGGAAGATAAACAGTTACCGGCGTTTCATGTACAAAAAGCAAAACCCAGGACATACATAAGGCGTTGTAAACATGCCATTTTCACAGTCGCACGTGCATTTCTTCCTTTCGATTCTACCCCTACTGTTTTGCAAAAAGTCCATCTCAGTCCCACTTACTCCACCGCACGTGCTGTCCCGCATCCCAGCTCCGGCCAGGTAAAACCAAAGTCAACCCACGTGACGTCCAATGTCAAACCCCACCCCTAACGTGCATCAACTCGTGGACGAACCACCCCGCGCATGTTAGCCACGAGTCAGGCTCTCCCACAACGAGGCGCACTGCCGCCTAGCGAACCCAACTCGCCGTTGTTCCAGATCGTACACCACTTCAAACCCCTGCTGCTGGAAGTTCCCCAACGTCGCGGCTGGCCCACCACCCGACTCCATCAAATCCCCACCGTTCATCAACATGACGCACCCCACTTTCCTCTTTTCCCTCTCGAACCCAAGAAAGTAATTCTTCCTTGGCAGAACAACGCTTCCATTCCCCACAAAATGCAAAACAATCTTCGGAACTTTCACATTCTCCTTCCCTTCGTAGTAATAACATAATCCCATCCCCATCTCTTCTTCCACTTCAGTGGCTCTCTTGTAATTTCCTCCAATCCCAAGGTCAAACTTCTTCATCACCGTCCCGTACATCCTCTCCGGCAGCATCGTGAACGTCGTGCCGGAGTCGATCACCATACCGCCATTCCCGTCCCCGTCGACCTCCTTTAAATCCGATGTCGCCGGAATCCGATACTTCCCGACGGTGACCGCCTCCAGTCCGACGCAGTAGAAATACGGGTGCTTTGGATTCTCGAGCATTGGCGTGTAGATGAATTCTTCCTGCACATCTCCCTCCGATACGGATAACGAACGGCCGAGAATTAGCGGGCTTGGGCGACGGAGGCGATCGGCTTCGAAGGAGTGGGAGATTAGGCAGTAGGAGAAGCGGCTGCCGAGGTCGGGGGAGAGAACGGAGAGCTGGGCTGGGAGGGAGAGTGGCCCGCGGCCGAATCCAGCGACTCCTATCGGCTCGCCGAGGGCGACGTGGGCGCACCCAAATGTGAAATTGGGAAGTTGGAGGGTTGGAAAAGCAGAGGAATTCGATGTGGGGATTGAGAGACGGTCGCGGCGGAGTCGGGCGATGAGGCTGCCGTCGCCGTAGGCATAGTAGAGTGGCGGGCAGCGGTACGGAGAGCAGTCTGCGGTCTCGATTGTCTCGAGCGGGCATCCGGCAATGGCGCAGAGGTGGGAGGAAGTGAGGGAGGAGTGTGCTGCAGAGCATGCGGCGGAATTGCAGGGAACGAATGCGGCGGAAGCGATTTTTGGAGGAGGAACGGAGGATCCGGGCTTGTTCTCGCAGAGAATGCATTCAAAGGGGGCGCAGGGGAACCAGACGAGGTCGCTGCCGGTGTCCATGTAGAGGGTGATCGGTTGAGATGGGGTGGGGCCTAGGGAGATGGATAGGGTGTAGTCGCTGCCTGGGGATAGAGGGAGTGATACAGATGGACGGTGGCGATGGTTTTTGGGGCGTGTGGAGATTGATTTGAGGAGGTGGTGGGTTTTGGTGAGTTGGGTTTTGGAGAGAGTGTGGGTGAGAGGGAAGATGAGAGGAGGAGAGGTGGAGAGAGAGCTGGTGATGAAAAGGAAAGAAGAAAGAAAGGAGAAAGAGAGAAAGAGAAAATGAGAAGAAGCCATGAGAGAGACAGGGAGAGGGAGAAGGGGTTATGCAGGGTTTTTAAAGAAGGTGGGTGGGAGAGTACGAAGCTTCTCGCATGAAGTTGTTTAAGTCGAGTATAATCAACGTTTCAGAGTTTTAAGTGCTCAGAAATGATCCACTGGATCGTTAGTTGTAGTGCTCCTAGTTGCATTAGGACATTTAGAAAATCCAATCCATTGATCTGGACAGTTCATCAGATCCATCAAATATTTTATGGCTACCATAAAAGAAGCACACTGATCTGACGGATCATATCATTTGATCGTCGTCCTAAAACATGAACGGACAAGATCATTTACATTGCTAATTTTTTCTTTGTTAGGGGCATCGTGAATTGCTTCTATTTCTAAAGAATCACTTTTGTTGGACTATCGTAGCCATCCCATCCATGGTTTGATAATAGGACGGCTGCAGAAAATAATGACAAATCAAAAAAAAAAAAAAAACTATGGATTAGATCATATTATCCGTACAAAATTTTAATGACAGCCCATAAATTTTGTTCTGGACTTAATGGACAGTTCAGATTTAAAGATGGGAGAATCTAAGTGGAACTACGCAACTAGGAACACTATAACTATGCTGCTATGAGAACACTGGCACACCTCTTAAGTATTGATAGAGAAAATGAGATACTCTGACAGACTGGTCGATGATACGCAGGCACTTAAAAGTTAAGTATAGATCGCATCCAAACAAGTAACGTTAAAATTTCCCAAGTATGGTTCCCGGTTTAGTTGCAGAACGAACCTTAAATTATGCTTATTTAATTATCTGCTATCAGATTGGTGGACATTTGTTAGACGGTCAAAAATGAAAAATATCCATTTGTCCTCTTTCAACAAATAAGTGTCCGCTAATCAGTGGTTAGGATCGTCCAAACAATCTCATTTTGCGACTTTGGGATAGCGACAATGGATGATTGCACGCAATTTAGACAGTTTCTTGTGAACTAAATTATGCCACGTGTACAATCCTGTTGCCGCTTATCAAGCGTCTTACGATGCCAGAGTATCATATGGAGAAAACCAGGTGGTTTACTCTTAGGAGTTTCAACTCCCGGTCACGAGTTCGAGTAACATAGGTGGTGAAAATCCACTAGTGTGAGCGTGTGGGGGGAATGTGCGTGTGTTTAAAAAAAAGTAATGGAGAAAACCAGGTGGGCATTTAAACATGCTAGCAGATGGCTTCAAATTCCATCCATCTGTACACGTAGGTTTTTTTTTTTTGCACACGCACACATAACCCCACACGCTCACGCATTAGTGGAATTTCACCACCTATGGGTACTCGAACCCTTGACCACTGTGTTCTGGTCAGGATGTTCGATCCAGTGGGCCACGGCGTTGGGTAGCTATATGGGACAAAATTGTAGGAATCCGACACTCCTGAGCATCTGCTTCAATGGTGACCGTTGCTCTAACTAGCTATTTCTTTCGCATGCAGGTATCTACCAGAGTCCAATTTTCTCAATTTCTTGCCTGAAGACCGTCCTGAAACTGGTCCACCGGATCAGCAGCCCTGATATGTACACGTGTTTGCCATTTTCAGCATGACGAGGAGTGAGCTGCACATAACTTCCAAGGTCCGAGCTGCATGACAGAATTTCTCGATACTTGATAGTGGGCCGCAAGGCAGCCCTCTGGAATTAACTTCCACGGTTGTCAAAGCATATCTTTCTTTACCACTTTATCATCTTGAACCGTTCATCTGGTGGACCACAGTACGGATGACCCCTCAGGACAAAAATCTCAGATATTTTGTGGCGATTTTGTAAGGAAAAAAATATATTAATGATAGATCGTGGTCATTTTATCAGGAAATATCATGGGGAGTTATTTGATACTCTGTAAAGTATGAAACTTGAAACACAGTCACTCAGAAATTGTAAACTTGGCATTAGATTAACTCAAATTAAACCGACTAAATTGTGGTACTGATTGTTGCTGAATCACAGTACCAAAATTAGATTGGTCGAATAACTTAAACCTTTGATTCCCTGACATGTGTTTGTGGAAATGAGACCATTGGTAATTTTCATTCCCAACCGTTCAATAAATCTCCATCAGCCTGACGGACCCAAATTGGGTACTACCCCCACCATGACCCACCTAGAGACGAACGGTCCGGTCAGGGGCTCCGTTGGGCGCACATGATGTATCAGGGGCTCTGTGGGACTCACCACATTGTATATGTTTTATCCACGCCGTACATCAATTTTGACGGATTATTTTAAGACGTGAGACCAAAAAATTAGGCAGGTCCGATACCTAGGTGGACCACACCACGAGAAGCAGTGGGGATTAAACTACTACTGTTGAAAACTTCCGGGGCCCACCGTGATGTTTATTTTCCATCCAACCTGTTCATGAGGTCACGTAGACATGTATGAAGGAAAAACATAAATATCAGCTTAATCTAAAACTTCTTGGCCCATCAAGTTTTCAACGGTCAACCCCACTGTTTCCTGTGATGTGGTCTACCTGAGCCTTCAACGTGTCTCCATTTTGGTCTCATTATATAAAGTAATCTGTCAACATGGATGAACGGTGTGGATAAAACATATACATCATGGTGAGAGCTACAGAGTTCCAGACAGGACAGCCTGACTCTAGCTTGGTCCTAGAGTAGTAGTACACAATCGGCGCTCCACTCCGATGGACAGAAAATCAGATAAGCTTCGTTTATTGTTTATGACCCATCTATTCCTGGACACATAACTAAGATTGAATATCATTACCCTTCTTCACTTTCTTTTGAAATATCCAAATATTCCGAATTTCTCAGCCCTTATCGTTTATTATTTTTATACCATATTTCCATATCTTCAATCCACATTACTGATTTGCTATTAGTAATTTATTTAAATCCGGCTTTTTACCCAATGCTGGTCAAGAAAATCAATAGGAAAATTTCCAAAAGTTAGATATGCCATGTTTGAGTGGGCCACAATCCAAAGCAACCTTTGATCAGAGGATCCTGACCATGTCTTCTTTTCTTTCTTTTTTTTGTTGAATTTGGAAGTGAATCATTAACCACCTTTTGTTTATTTGGCCCTTTAGATTCACATGATGGGGTAATTAGGTGGGCCCCATCTAGGGTGTGGCCCACTGGAATGATCACAATTAATTGGACATTAGGCCATCTAATGATGTTCTCTTTTATGGCTGGGATTCATCCATGGTGTGGCCCACTGGATGGGCAGCCATACATGGACAGCTCAACTTATGGTTGGGAAGGGTCACCCGTTCAGGCCATTGGTTACATAATTAGGTAATCCTTTGATACAAATTTTAAAAGGTGGGCCTCACCATACTTTGGTCCATCTGATGGTTCCCCATACATCGATTAATCAAGGGAGAAAATCTTCAATGGTCGGTGGTGTGTGATTGATGATACACAGGCACTTAGAAATTGCATTCTTAGGATACAAGCAATTCAAATTAGTTCACCATAATTCTCCACTAATCTGATAGTCAGGCAATAAAATAAGTGGAGTTGGTGGACGATTATTGAAAGGTTAAAAAAAATCAAATGGTCCTATTTCAACAAACAGGGGTCCTCCAGTTTAGAGGTTAGGATTGTTCACCGAATCTGATTATGCGACTCGACTCAGCGAGAGTGTGTTCCACGATTTACCGATTTAAATTGAGTTGATATATGACATGTGTACAATTTCTGATAGCCTGCGTATAGAACTTAATACGCGGCCGGAGTAGCAAATAGTTTCTCTGGTTGGAGGCGGATCCTCTGCCTCCAGGAGGCAGGAACTCCCTGCCTCCCTCGTTTTAATTGGCCAACGTCACTATAAGTGTCATATCATCAGATTTTTTTTAAATATTAAAAAAAATACATTTAATAAGTAACTCCCTCCCTCCACCGTTTCATTGGTCAACGTCACTATAAGTGCCATATCATCATATTTTTAAATATATTAAAAAAATACATTTAATAAAAACAATATCAGAGACGTTAAACGGAAGTGGTTCGCCTGCTGAGTATAACAGTATGGCGAGCCTACTGAGTAAAGCCTATTGGGCCCACCGTCATTCAATCGTGCATTGTATCAACTCTATCTATCTCTTTTATTATCTAATTTTAAGGTTTTACAATGAAAATTAATCATATCCAAAGATCAAGTGGACCACACCACCTAAAACAGAGTGAATTGAATTCTACCGTTGAAAAGCTGTTGGGGGCCCATAGAAGTTTTACATCAAGATGATATTTGTTTTTTCCATTCATCCATATCTTTGTGATCCTATGAACAGTTTAGATGAAAAGTAAACATCATTGGGGGCTTAGAAACATTTCAACGGTGAAAACCAATACTTCCACTGCTTCCTTTGGTATGATCTACTTGAGCTTTTGATATACTTCAGTTTCGGGCTCAACCCCTAAAATGATATGAAAAAATGGATGGATGGCGTGGATAAACCACATGAATTCATAGTGGGCCCAACAGAGTTTACTCAGTATGATAAGACTCGGTACACAATCTGATTTCATGTCTCACGGGGACACGGATTTCCTGCCAAAACCTTTTGCTGGAAGATCCTGGGCAAGGATTCTAGATGGGCCCATTGCAACATTTGTGATAAATCCAACCAGTTCATCCATTTTTAGATATCATTTTAGGACATAATACCAAAACTAAGGTGTATACAAAACTCAAATGCGCCACATGAGAGGAAACAGTGGGGATTTAGTGTCCACCGTTGAAATATTTATATGGCTATAAAAGTTTTGTATCGGTCTAATATTTTGGTGTTTTCACTTCATCCTAGTAAAAATGACCTTATAAACAGTTTGGATGGCATATAAACATCAAGACGCCTACGAAGGTTTTAACTGTAGGAATTTCTTTATCCACTGTTTCATCTTGTACGACCCAGTTGAGTTTTTTATCATCCTAATTTTTTGTTACATGTCTTAAAATGAGCTCTAAAAATGGATGAATGAATTCGAATTCTTATAAACATGATGGTAGACCCCACCATACATCCCAGCGTTGGAACTTCATGCAAAAGGCTTTCCCCAATGAATCTGCGTCCACAATTTTCATTGGAAACGGACTGGCTACTCTCCTGCCACTGTTTGCTATGTGAGCCCACCATGATGTATGTGTTTCATCCATGCTATCCTTTTATTTTTCTAGATCATTTTATGGTCTGAGACAAAAAATGAGGTATAGCCCAATCTTAAGTGGACCACATTACATGAAACAGTGTTGAATGAATATTGACCATTAAAAACTTTTTCGGGGCCATAAAAGTTTTGGATCAAGCTGATCTTTGTTTTTTCCCTTCATCTGGGTCTTTATAACTAAACCAACAGATTGGATGTCAAATAAACGGTACGGTGGGCCTTAGGAGGACTCCAATCACTATTGTTTTCCTGTGGTGTGGTCCATATGAGATTTATATCCCTCTCATTTTTGGGATCAACTCCTAAAATTATATGTAAAAATAAATTAACGGAATGGATGTAACACATACATCATGGTGGGGCCCACAGAGTATCGACCACCACCACCATCGAGCTGGTGGTGGGGGGAGTAGCTAATCCATTTTCATTTTCATTTGGGATTCAGTGCCACATTGAGCATTGAGACTCGCTACTGAAGTGATGTCACCTATTTATATGGGTCCCACTATGATGTATGTTTTGTATCCACATCGTCCATCCATTTGGAGAGATCATTTTAGGGCATGAGCCAAAGAATGAATCAGATCCAAAACTCGAGTGGACCCCACCACAGAAAATAGTGGACAGAGTCACGCCCACCATTTATTACAATTGAATCTAATCCAAACCTCGTCACTTTGTCTATTGAACTCTGTCACTTTGTGTTGCAACCTCGTCACTTTATCTACTGAACCCTATCACTTTGTGTTATAACCCCGTCACTTTGTCCACTGAACCCCGTCACTTTGTACTACAACCTCGCTACTTTGTCTACTAAACTTCGTCACTTTGCATAGCAACATTGTAAGACCCGTATCCTAATTCGCACTGTTCCGGTGATTCCCGCGACCCTTCTCGTCAGATTCCGGCAATCCGCGACTTATGGTTGACGTTGCGCACGACCGTAAGTCGTATCCTATTCATTTGAGCCGGCTTAATCCAAGACTTGTATCGTTGCGACCGCACCGTCGCCGCGGTTCCAACGCCGCAACTCACGCACCGATCCGATACCCAGACGATGAGATACGGACCCACGTTCAGTTCGAGCAAAAACACCACGCGTTGCAAATCCCAAGGAATCTCTACAATATGTCCCATCAATCCCATCAATCACCCATCAATCACCTCTCATATCAAGTACACACACACCCATGCTTCCTTTCTCCACAAGTCAAGCAACCACCCAAGTCAACTAACACATCACTTCACCCATCACTCACTTCACCCATCACTCACCTCACCCATCACTCACCTCACATCACTCCATCTCTCATTAATCACACCTCTCTCTCTCTCATTTCTCAACACTCCAACCTAAGCAAGGGAGAGCATCCAACGTCCAAGCCTCCCCATGGAGAGAAGTGCATATGTGAGGCCCACTTTCCACTCCCAAATCTCCCATCCTAGCCATCTAATTCCCATCTCCACCATCTAAGTAAAGCTCTAGGAGACCGGCTATCCAACGGACCAAGAAGATCTAGAGGTGGGTGCTTTGATAGAGTAGTTTTTCATGATTTTAAGGTGGGCCAAGTGAGGCCAACCGATCAATGGTTTGGATCTCACTTGGGACCCTAAGATGTGGCCAATGGCTCATCTAGATCATCAAGATCATTCCATGATGGGGCCATTCTCCATGGACCCCATCATGATGCTTATTTCATTTCAAAAAAGGTCATCTAGACCGTCCATAACGGTGGAGAATGGATCTCCACCGTTGATTTACATTTTGATGGTCTTTCGTTCAAAGGGGTCCGTTGTTGTATGATTTCATGTAAGGGAGGGCCCATAATGACGGGGACCCTCCATCATAAGCCGTGTCCCACTCTCCATGTCTCTCTCTCTATCTTATTTTTTTTTTAATTTATTTTATTTTATTTATTACAAAAGGATGGGGTGGCCCACTTGAATAGATCCCATCTTGATGTATTTATGTTATCCAAGTGGGGCCCACCTTTCACACCATTTCCATGCCGCCCATCATGTGGTGGCCCACTTCATCAGGGCCTACCATTTGAGGAAAAAAAAATAATAATAATAATATAATAAATAAAAAATTATTTAACCGTCCAGCGTCCCAGACGCTGGACGTTGTGAAGGGAAGAATGAAAGAAAAAAAAAAAAAGAAAAAAAAAATTGGGTGGCCTCCTTGCATAGGCCCCACCCTGATGTTTATATCCGATCTGAGCCGTCCATCCTCTTACCCACGGCATTGTAGCCGTTGGGTAGAAGTTTGGAGCTGATCCAATCACCTGGTGGGGCCATAGCGTCAAAGGTCGCACCTTTACCATTCAAATATCACTTTCTTAGTTTATTTCACTTCCATGCATCAAAAAAATTCAAACTCTGGACTCATTTGGACGGCCTCGGGCCACTGATCGTAATGGCCGGAGTAGATTTCATTTTAACGGGCCCCACAGGCCAAAAACTGCGGAAAAACCGCTTTCCTTCCAAACTTTTTTTTTAAAAGGAGCAGCAGAGGCGCTGCTGCCTCTGACCTAACGCAGGACGCTTGGCGTCCTGCACTCTCCAGCGGCGGGCGGACGAGGCCGACCCACGGCTAGGGCCGTGGGCCCCACCTTGATGACCGTTTCACCATCCAACCCATTCATTAGGTGGGCCAGCCCCCTGACGTACCCCCCTCCAAATATCAGGCCGAGATGACGCTCAGGTGGCCCACACCATAAGAAACAGTATTGATTGAGTGCTCACCACTGAAACTTTTGGTGGCCACAGGGGTTTTGGATCACGATGATATTTGTTTTCTTCCCTTCATCCAGGCCTTGTGATCTTACCAACAGGCTGAATGGAAAGTAAACATTATGGTGGCCCCCCCATGGGACCCACAGAGATGTTCATGCCTGACTCCACCGTCCGCACGGACGGTGGAGCCCACTGTATGTATGATATATCCACAACGTCCAGGGGACGGTGTGTGAGTGTCTGTGAGTGCATGTGAGTGCACGTGTGTGTGAGTGTTTGTGAGTGCATGTGAGTGCACGTGTGTGTATGCATGTGTGTACGCGTGTGTGTGTGTGCATGTAGGTATGTGTGTGTATATATACATGTATATATAATATTATATATATTCCCTATAATATGGTGTATATATATATTTATATATATACATACCTATGTATATATACTATATATATATTATATAGTATATTAAAATTTTGGTGGGCCTTCCTGTGACCCCCGCCATGATGCATGTGTTGCACCTAAACCATTCATTTAATTGTTTTATGGCTTGAGCCAAAATGAGCCAGATTTATGGTACAAATGGGTCACCATGACATGTGTATAGGGCCCTTTACTGATTTAACTTTGGCCATTCATTGAGGCCTACCTTGGTATATATCTGAGGCCTAAATGGCCAGGCCCATTTGATACATATAAGGGCTATGGGATTAAGCTTATCTGGCATTATAATGCCCATGGGTTTGGGCCCATTTGACATATGCAATACCCATGGGATCCGGCCCACCTACTCTATATAAAGCCCATGGGAACAAGCCCATTTGATGTGCATGGGGCACAAATGGAGTAGCCTAGTTGATATATTTATGTGCATGGGCCCATCTAGCATATTTAAGGCCCAAGTTGTGAGACCACTTTAATATATTTCAAGGCCCATGGATCATGGACCATTGCAATGTACATAAGGCTCATTGGTGAGGCCCATTAATGCAAACCATTTGGTGAATGTGGGGCCTATGTAATACGACCCATTTAATATACCTAAGGCCCAGGGATCGAGGCCTAACGAATGTACTTAGGGTTCATTGCAATGTACATTTCTCACGGTTCGTGAAAGGATATTTATGGCAGGCCGTGCCTGGGAAACAATGTTGGTTTGACGTCCACATTGTATGTACGATGTTGGTTAAATGTCCGCATTGTAATTCTCTTTAGGGCCCATTGATAGGTCCATACCTGTTACTATTCATTGCCTAATAACATGTTTAGAATAATCTCATGACTCATGCCCATACGCATCATATGTATGCTTGATATGAGTAATGACTGATCATAGCATACGCCATTGGGCAGACCATCTATGGGGCTCGTTAGGTGACTGAGCACCCCACATGATCGCGCGGTACGCGCTGGATTGCTGCATGTTTTGACAGCGTGATTCATGCATCTCGCATACGTATGACTTGATCACTGCACGCCCTAGCAACATCAGGGCCGTGGCTCCACAGGTACATCGTGGATGGCCGTATTGGATACCGGAAATACTTATTCTAGCACTGTGGGCACTTAGGATGTCCTTGGGTGAGAGTCCCAGAACCTTTTTGGTACCAGGAGATGCTCCAACGTCTAAACCGAGTGGATATACGAGCGCCCGAGTGCCGGATACCAGTAGGCCGCGTCTCCCACTGTGTCGTGGTCGGTTGGAAGGGGGTGTGGCCTTATCCGCCTGAGTGAGGGGGCTATAAGCTAGGCTGAGTTTGACTAGCTCGCAAATGAGTCCGCTATCGACGAGCCGGGTAGGTATTGGCATACTACTGGTCAGGCGGATAGTGAGGTCTTATCCGCTTGCTTGATGTGCAGCTAGGGAGGTGGCAGTCTCTGCATGTGTATTGGACCCCGGTGATATCCAGAGAGGAACTGTACTGATATACGCATTTGAGGAGTACCGACTTGCTTGGATTGCATTTCGCATATGACATTTGGCTATGTAGGCCTTGCATTGCATCGGTGTGGCCGATGACATTCATATCTCGCATCATGCCTTGCATTACACAGCCTTGGTATATTCATGGACTTACCGCATACTTCCGCATTGTTCTGATACTGTACACTTGGCGTTTGCCTTACGCACACACTTACACCACCCTCTAAGCTTTTGTAAGCTTATGCACGATAGTTGCGTGCAGGTAGCGTTGGACGACAGCAGCGCTGAGACAGGAGTGCACATCAGGACCTTTTAGAGCTTTTTGATCACCTTGTATTTCCCCTTTTGCATTGTACTTAAAATTGTTGTTATAGTGGATATGTGGTGATGTTGTTTTGTGACTTGGTTATACCTGTGGTTATGCTCCTTTACAAAAAAAAAAAAAAAAAAATTCATTCTGAAAATCCTCCTCGTAGGATCCCAGGATCGGAAATCTGGCATTAGATTATCAAAAGCCGAGAATGGGGCACTACGGAGGCTGTCGACACCGGATTCGGCAATCGGGATTCATGTGAATTCGATTTTCGGGTTTGGGGCGTGACAAACATCGTCACTTTGTTTACTGTATCCCGTCACTTTGTGCTATAACCTCGTCACTTTGTCTACTGTACCCCTTCACTTTGTGTTGCAACCTCGTCTCTTTGTCTAGTGAACCTCGTCACTTTGTACTCCAACCTCGTCACTTTGTCTACTGAATCCCATTACTTTGTACTACAATCTTGTCACTTTATTTAATGTACCTCGTCACTTTGTACTGAAACCCTATCACTTTGTCTACTGAATCCCATCACTTTTTGTACTAAATCTCGTCACTTTGTACTGCAACCCCGTCACTTTGTCTACTGAACTTCGTCACTTTGTACTGCAACATCATCACTTTGTCTACTAAAATTATATATAAAAATAGATTAACGAAATGAATGAAACACATACATCATGGTGGGGCCCATAAAGTACAAACCACCACCACCATCGGGCTGGCGGTGGGGGGAGTAGCCAATCCGCTTTCATTTTCATTTGAGATTCAGTGCCACATTGAGCAGTGAGATACGCTACTAAAGTGATGTCACCTATTTATATGGGTCCCACTATGATGTATGTTTTGTATCAACATCGTCTATCCATTTGGAGAGATAATTTTAGGGCATGAGCCAAAGAATGAATCAGATGCAAAACTCGAGTGGACCCCACCACAGAAAATAGTGGAGAGAGTCATGCCCACCATTTATTACGACTAAATCCAATCCAAACCTCGTCACTTTGTCTACTGAACCCCGTCACTTTGTACTGCAACCCCATTACTTTATCTACAAAATCCTGTCACTTTATATTGTAACCTCGTCACTTTGTCTAGTGAATCTCATCACTTTGTACTGCAAACCCGTCACTGTCTACTGAACCCCGTCACTTTATAATATAACCCCGCTACTTTATCTACTAAACTTCATCACTTTACACTGCAACCTCGTCACTTTATTTAATGTACCATGTCACTTTGTGCTACAATCTCGTCCATTTGTCTACTGTACCCCGTCACTTTGTGCTACAACCTTGTCACTTTCTCTAGTAAACCTCGTCACTTTATACTACAATCCCGTCACTTTGTCTGCTGAACCCCGTCACTTTGTACAACAACCTCATCACTTTGTTTACTATACCTCGTCACTTTGTACTGCAACGCTATCACTTTATCTATTGAATCCCGTCACTTTGTACTGCAACCCCGCTACTTTGTCTACTGTACCCCGTTACTTTATACTGCAACCTCGTCACTTTGTCTACTAAACCCCATCACTTTGTACTGCAACATCATCACTTTGTCTACTAAAATTATATGTAAAAATAGATTAACGGAATGGATGAAATACATACATCATGGTGGGGCCCACAGAGTACTGACCACCACCATCACCACCGGGCTGGTGGTAGGGGGAGTAGCCAATCTACTTTCATTTCCATTTGAGATTCAGTGCCACATTGAGAAGTAAGACTCACTACTGAAGCGATGTCACCTATTTATATGGGTCCCACTATGATGTATGTTTTGGATCCACACCGCCTATCCATTTGGAGAGATCATTTTTGGGCATGAGCCAAAGGATGAATTAAATCCAAAACTCAAGTGAACCCCACCACAGAAAACAATGGAGAGAGTCAAGCCCACCATTTATTACAACTGAATCCATTCCAAACCTCGTCACTTTGTCTACTGAACCCTATCAATTTGTACTGTAATTCCGTCACTTTATCTAGTGAACCTTGTCACTTTGTCTAGTAAAACCCGTCACTTTGTACTGCAACCCCGTCACTTTGTCTACTGAACCCCTTCACTTTATATTGCAACCCCGTTACTTTATCTACTGAACCCCGTCACTTTGTACTACAACCCCGTCACTTTGTCTACTAAATCTCATCACTTTGTACTGCAACCCCCTCACCTTGGTATTGCAACATATATCTGATTTACCAAATAATAAAGTGACGAGGTTGCTGTACAAAATGACAGGGTACAATTGACAATGTGATAAAGTTGTAGGACAAAGTGACAGGGTACAGTAGACAAAGTGACAGGGTTGTAGTACAAAGTGATGAAGTTCAGTACATAAAGTAACGGGGTTGCAATACAAAGTGACGGGGATCACTAGACAAAGTGAGAGGGTTACAAAGTGACGGGGTACAGTAGACAAAGTGACAGGGTTGCAGTATAAAGTAATGGGGTTCAGTAAACAAAGTGATGGGGTTGCAGTACAAAGTAATGGAGTTCACTAGACAAAGTGAAAGGATTGCAGTACAAAGTGACGAGGTTCACTAGATAAAGTGACATGGTTCAGTAGATAAAGTGACGAGGTTGCCGTACAAAGTGATGAGGTTCAGTAGACAAAGTGATGAGGTTTGGAATGGATTCAGTTGTAATAAATGGTGGACGTGACTCTTTCCACTGTTTTCTGTGGAGGGGTCCACTCGAGTTTTGGATCTAATTCATTCTTTAGCTCATGCCCTAAAATGATCTCTCCAAATGGATGGACGGTGTAGATCCAAAACATACATCATAGTGGGACCCATATAAATAGGTGACATCATTTCAATAACGAGTCTCACTGCTCAATGTGGCACCGAATCCTAAATGAAAATGAAAGTGGATTGACTACTCCCCCTACCACCAGTCCGGTGGTGGTGGTAGTCGGTACTCTGTGGACCCCACCATGATGTATACGTTTCATCTATTCCGCTAATCTATTTTTACATATAATTTTAGTAGACAAAGTGATGATGTTGCAGTACAAAGTGATGGGGTTTAATAAACAAAGTGACGAGATTGCAGTATAAAGTGACGGGGTTTAACAGACAAAGTAACAGGGTTGCAGTACAAAGTGACGAGATTGTAGTAAAAAGTGACGGAGTTCAGTAGATAAAGTGACAGGATTCACTAAACAAAGTGACAAGATTGCAAAACAAAGTGACGGGGTACAGTCGACAAGTTGACGAGGTTGTAGCATAAAGTGACGGGGTACAGTAGACAAAGTGACGGGGTTGCAGTACAAAGTGACGGGGTTCAGTAGACAAAATGACGAAGTTGGAATACAAAGTAACGAGGTACAATAGACAAAGTGACGAGGTTGTAGCAGAAAGTGACGGGGTACAGTAGAAAAAGTGACGACGTTGCAGTACAAAGTGACAGAGTTTAATAGACAAAGTAACGAGATTACAGTAAAAAGTGACGGGGTTCAGTAGACAAAGTGACGAGGTTGCAGTACAAAGTGACGAGGTTTACTAAACAAAGTGACGAGGTTGTAACACAAAGTGACAGAGTTTAGTAGATAAAGTGACGGGGTTGCAGTACAAAGTGATGGGGTTCAGTAGACGAAGTGATAAGGTTTGGATTGGATTCAGTCGTAATAAATGGTGGGCGTGACTCTATCCACTATTTTCTGTGGTGGGGTCCACTCGAGTTTTGGATCTGATTCATTCTTTGGCTCATGCCCTAAAATGATCTCTCCAAATGGATGGACAATGTGGATATAAAACATATATCATAGCGGGACCCATATAAATAGGTGACATCACTTCAGTAGTGAGTCACACTGCTCAATGTAGCATTGAATCTCAAATGGAAATAAAAGCGGATTGACTACTCCCCCCACCACCAGCCCGGTGATGGTGGTGGTCGGTACTCTGTGGGCCCCACTATGATGTATGTGTTTCATTCATTCCGTTAATTTATTTTTACATATAATTTTAGGGGTTGATCCCAAAAATGAGAAGGATATAAATCTCATATGGACCACACCACAGGAAAACAATGGTGATTGGATATCCATCATTAAAGTCCTCTTAAGGCCCATCGTACTATTTATTTGACATCCAATGTATTGGTTTGGTCATAAAGACCCAAATGAAGGGGAAAAACAAAGATCAACTTGATCCAAAACTTTATGGCTCCCAAAAAGTTTTTAATGGTCAATTTTCATTCAACACTATTTCATGTAATGTGGTCCACTTGAGATTGGGTTATACCTCATTTTTGGTCTCAAACTATAAAATGATCTAGAAAAATAAATGGACGGCATAGATGAAATACATACATTATGGTGGGCCCACATAACACCGAGTGGCAGGAGAGTAGCCAGTCTGTTTCCAATGGAAACTGTGGACGCGGATTCACCGGGAAAAGCCTTTTGCATGAAGTTCCAGCGTTAGTATTAGGATGATCAAAAACTCAACTGGGCTATACAAGATGAAACAGTGGAGAAAGAAATTCCTACCATTAAAACCTTCCTAGGCGTCTTGATGTTTATATGCCATCCAAACTATTTGTAAGGTCATCTTTACTAGGATGAAGTGAAAACACCAAAATATTAGACCAATGCAAAACTTTTGTGGCCATATAAATATTTCAATGGTAGACACTAATCCCCACTGTTTCCTCTCATGTGGCCCATTTGAGTTTTGTATACACCTTAGTTTTGGTATTATGTCCTAAAATGATATCTAAAAATGGATGAACGGGTTGGATTTATCACAAACATCGTGTCACGCCCCAAACTCGGAAACCGGGCTCACAAAATTCTCGATCGCCGAATCCGGCGCCGATAGCCTCCGTAGAACCCCATTCTCGGCTCCTAGCTCCCATTCGCCAGGTTCCGATCCTGGGATGCTACGAGGAGGATTTTCAACATTAGTTTGATTCGTAATAAGCATAACCAAAGGCATAACCCACAAACAACAACCAAGAAATCCATTACATTTCCACTATGATCAAAAACTTTATATGTACAATGAGCATAAAGGAAAATACAAAGGTAAAGTATAAAAACTCCAAAATGCTCAGCAACGTGCTCCTGCCTCAACGCTGCTGCGATCCAACGTCACCTGCATGCAACGGTCGTGCATAAGCTTATAGAAAGCTTAAAGGGTGGTGAACGTGTGTGCGCAAG
The DNA here is from genome assembly GCA_037074715.1 of Magnolia kwangsiensis. Taxonomy (NCBI): domain Eukaryota; kingdom Viridiplantae; phylum Streptophyta; class Magnoliopsida; order Magnoliales; family Magnoliaceae; genus Magnolia; species Magnolia kwangsiensis. The sequence continues at coordinate 16,619,539 of CM073576.1, read as the reverse complement.
GTAGTAATATGAACATGCAATGTCAGAGTGATGCGGAATATGCAAATGGAAACATAATATCCTGAGTCGTACCAAGGCTTATGCGATGCAAGACATGAATGGTATCGGCCATCCCAAGGCCAGGCAATGTATAATGCAACTCAAGCATACGGATACTCATCAATGTCCACACATCAATACAGCTCAAAGTATGGAATATCACCGGGGTTTAGTACACTCTAAACCAGATTGCCGCCACATCGCGCACAATAAGGTAAGTGGAAGAGACCTCACTATCCGTCTGCCAATATCGGGCGCGACTCGTCGATAGCGGACCTATTCCTCGAGCTGGTCAAACTTAGCCTAGCATTGCCCCCTATACTCGGGCGGGTAAGGCCGCACCCCCTTCCAACCGACCACGACACAGTGGAGAGCACAGCGAACTGGTATTCGGCACTTAGCACTCATCTACCCACTCGGTCTAGACGTTGGAGCAACCTCTTGGTATCATAAGGGTTTAGAGACTTTCACCCAGGGATATCTATAGTATCCCATGTAGAACAAGATTTCTGGTATCCAATCCTACCAACCACGATGCGTCTGTGGAGGCTACGGCCCTGATGTCGCTAGGGCGTTCAATAACCATGTCACACAGATGCGGAATGCATGAATCACGCTATACAGTCATGCAACCAATCCTGCGCATATCGTGCGCTCATGTAGGGCAACATCGCCTAACCGGGAGCCCATAAACAACCTGCCTGAAGGCATATGCTATGATCCGTCAATCCTCATATCAAGCATACATATGATGCGTATGATCATGGGTCATGAAACTATACTAAACATGTTATAATAAAATGAATTATCTTACGATGCAGATGAGCCGGGACAGTCTATACACGATAAGTACGGCCCAGTAATGGGCCCTAAGGAGAGTCGTAATGTGGACATCCAACCAACATTACACTCGCAATGTGGACGTCAAACCAACATTGCTTCCCAGGTACGACCTTCTTAAAACACCGCTACATAATCAGTATTGGGTTTACACATTGCAATGGACCTTATGTTCCTCCCATTGGGTCTTACATATATATCAAATGGGCCATAGCTTATGGGCCTTTTATTCGTCAGATGGGCCACATAAATGAGCCACACCAATGGGTCTTATGTGCATTGCAATGGGTCAAAACCCGTGGGCCTTAGATTGCATCAATTGGACCTATGAGTCTAATATGTATCAAATGGGCCACACCAATTGGACCCCCAAATGTGTATCCAATGGGCCTCAACCCAGAGGCCTTATATGAGTCAAATGGGCCTAAATCCCTAGGCTTTAACAATTCAAATGGCCTAATCCATGAGCTTGCATATATATCAAAGTGGGCCTAATCCCATGGACCCTTTTATAATCGAATGGGTTTAGTCCCATGGACCTTACAATATATCAAATGGTCTACTTCCATGGACTTTAAATTTCAACAAAAGGGGTCCAATTACATGGGTCTTGAAGTACATCAAATGGGCCTAGTCTCTAGGCCTAAAATGAACCCAATGGGCCCAGCCCATAAGCATTTCACAAACCAAATGGGCCTAGCCCATGCCCCTTTTGAAATTCCAATGGGCCTAACCCATAGGCCTAACATGATCTTTTCAAGTGGATGGACGGTCTGGATGCACCGCCTGTGACAATGGTGGGGCCCACATGAAGGCGTACAATCATATATATATTATATAATATATAAACTACATATAATATAATATATGTAATATATACAATATTATATGTAATATATATATAATATAATAACATATATATGTGGGCCCCACCGTCGAGTGGGGACGGTGTGGATACAACACAAATCACAGTGGGCGTTACCGTCCACGGACCGTGGACGGTGTGAATAGAATACATAAATCACTGTGGGTGTCACGTATATGGCCCGCCGTGATGTTTATTTGAAATCCAACCCGTTCATAAGGTCACTCAGACCTGTATGAAGGGACAGTAAAAATTTCAGCTTGATCCAACACTTCTGTGGGCCCCAAAGAGGGTTCTAATGGTAGACATTAAAGTCCACTGTTTCACGTGGTGTGGGCCACCTGAGTCTTGGATCTGTCTCATTTTTGGAGGGGGGCCCGCTGCTGGAGCGGCCCACCTCATGAGCGGCTTGGATATCAAATAAACATTATAGTGGGGTCCACGCATAGGGCCGTGGGCCCCTTCCCACATTCGTCCGCCCGCCCACGCCAGGGCTGCACGCGCCTGCGTGCAGGCGCTGGGCGCTGACACAGGAGGCAGAGCCTCTTCCTCATGCAATTTCAAAAATTTGAAAAAAATTATTTTCCCGTGGTTTTTCACGTATGAGGCCCGCTAAAATGAAATCCGCCCCGGCCATTGCGATCAGTGGCCCGAAGCCGTCCAAATGAGTCCAGAGTTTGAATTTTTTTTACGCTTGGAAAGTGAAATAACACAAGAAATAACATTTGCATGGCGAGGACGCAACATTCGGTGCTATGGCCCACCAGGTGATTGGATCAGCTCCAAACTTCTACCCAACGGCTAAAATGCCGTGGGTAAGAGGATGGACGGCTTGGATTGGACATAAACATCAGGGGTGGGGCCTATGCAGGGGAAACACCCAAGTCCCTTCTTTTCTTCCTTTTTCTTCTTTCCTTAAAAACGTCCAGCGTCCCAGACGCTGGACGGTTATATATATATATATATATATATATATATATATATATATATATATATATATATATATATATATATATATATATATATATATATATATTTCTTTGGAACGGTGGGCCCTGATGAAGTGGGCCACCACATGATGGGTGCTATTATTTCAATGTCTAAGGTGGGCCCCACTTGAATAAAATGGTTATATCAAGGTGGGACCCATTCAAGTGGGCCACACAATTCCATAGCATAAAATGAAATAAAATAAAATAAAATAAAAGAAATAAAAGAGAGAGAGACATGGAGAGTGGGACACGGCTTGTGATGGAGGGTCCCCGTCATTATGGGCCCTCCCATACATGAAATCATACATCAATGGGTCATTTGCACATGTGACCATCAAAACTAAAGATCAACGGTGGGAATCCTTTCCCCACCGATATGGATGGTCTAGATGACCCTTTTCAAATGAAAACAAAGATCATGATGGGGTCCATGGAGAATGGCCCCATCATGGAATGATCATGGTGATCCAAGTGGTCCATCGGCCACAAACAAGGGTCCCAAGTGAGATCCACACCATGGATCGGTGGGCCTCACTTGGTCCACCATAGAAACAAGTAAATCTACCCTATAGAGGCACCCACCGTCCGATCTTCTAGCTCCTAGGGGTTCCTTGGCACCTTGTCTTCAACTTCAATGGCTAAGATGAAGAATGGAGGGTTGAGATGGGAGATTTTGGGGGTAGGAAGGTGGGCCACTTGGAGCTTAGGAGGCTTTGCAAAACTCCATACGTATGGAGCTTGGAAGTTGTTTGGAGATTGAAATGAGAAAGAGAGAAAGAGAGAGAGTGATGTAAAGGGAGAGAGAGAGAGTGATGGATGGATGGGTGAGTGATGGTTGTGTAAGAAAAGCTTGACTTTTGAGGCTTTGGTGTAAGAGAGGTATGGGTTGTGAAGACTTTTGTGGCTTTTTGTGTAAGAGAGGTATGAGATGTGAAGACTTTTGTGGTTGCTTGGGAAAATGGGTGAGAGTGATGTGTACTTGACATGTGATGGGTTGATGGGTGATTGATTGATGGGATTGATGTGATTGATGTGACACATCGTTGAGATTCCCTTAGTTTTCGCAACGCGCGACGTTTTCTCGCACCGAACGTTGGCCCATAACTCTTGATCAGGGTATCGCCTCGGCGCGCGAGTCGCGGTATCGGAATCGCAACGACGGCGCGGTCGCTATGGTATTGGTCTCGGGTTGAGTCGACTCGGGTTGTCGGCACATGAATCCGGGTCGCGCGTCGATATCGGTTAAGGGTCGAAAGTTGCCGGAATTCGACCGGTAGGACTGCGGAAGTGTACGGAAAGGTACGGACCAAGATACGGGTCTTACACATCGCATGGGCTCATCCGGAATCCTTACACAGGATTTTACTGCAAAAGGCTTTGGTAGGAAATTCGTGTTTGAAAAAGGATTGTGTAACGAGTCTTGTCTTATCGTACTGAGTAAACTCTGTTGGGCCCACTGTGTATTCATGTGGTTTATCCACGCCATCCATCCATTTTTTCAGATCATTTTAGGGGTTGAGCCCAAAACTGAAGTATATCAATAGCTCAAGTAGAACATACCAAAGGAAGCAGTGGAAGTATTGGTTTTCACCATTGAAATGTTTCTAAGCCCCCAATGATGTTTACTTTTCATCTAAACTGTTCATAAGATCACAAAGACATGGATGAATGGAAAAAACAAATATCATCTTGATATAAAACTTCTGTGGGCACCCAACAACTTTTCAACGGTAGAATTCAATTCACACTGTTTCAGTTGGTGTGGTCCACTTGATCTTTGGATATGATTAATTTTTGTTGTAAAATCCTACAATTAGATGATAAAAGAGATGGATATAGTTGATACAATGCAGGAATGACGTTGGTCTCCACCGACTTTACCAGTACGCTTGCCAAAATGATTTATTTAGCACGCAAACTGCTTCCATTTAACGTCTCCGTTATCCTTCTTATTAAATGTAATTTTTTAATATATTTAAAAGATCTGATGTTGTGGCACTTATATTGACGTTGACCAATGAAAACGCTGGAGGCAGGGAGTTCCTGCCTCCGGGAGGTAGAGGATCCGCACTCGAGACTTGAGAGGGCGGATCAACGGGTTTTTGGTGGTGACCCCTCCAGTATTGAGGTTGGTAGTGGTTGGTTCCATGGGCCACACAATGATGTGTGTGTTTTATTTATGTTGCCCTTCAATTTTTCCAACTCATTTATGGGCATTATCCAAAAAAATAAGGTACTTCCAAATCACATGTGGACCACGGTACTTTTATTGGGGGTGTTCGGCGCTTGGAATTAGCTGGTATTAAGTGGGATGGACCTTTAAATTCATTAGTGTGAAAAATCATGCATGTTCGGTTCATTATAGCTTTCTAACGTTAGATCTTGTGCATGGAATAGGGAGGGCTAGGGAGGGCCTTTTTCAATTCAACAGGAATTGTAAAATCCATGAGATTTACTCTTAAAAGCTTGAGTTACGAAGTTTTTACATTGATAAGGGAGATAGGGCCTACTTTGATATTTGTAAGAAATTCACTCCATCTATCTGTTTTAGAGTATCATTTTAATGTAAGTGACCAAAAATGAGATAGATTTAAAACTCAAGTGGGCCACACAAGAGAAAGCAATGGGGATTGAGTGACCACCATTGAAACATTCATATGGCCACAAAAGTTTTGTATTACGATAAAGTTTTCTATATTGTTAATTGATCGTAGCAAGAATGAACTTATAAATGGTTGAGATGACATATAAACATCAAGGTGGAGCCCAGGAAGGTTTCAATGGTAGGAAATTTTTTCTCCACTGTTTCCTCTCGTATAGCTCACTTGAGTTTTGGATCTGTTTAACTTTTGATAGTATGTCCTAAAATGATCTCACAAAATGGATGAACGGAGTGGATTACTCACAAACATCAATATATTGCCCAGCTTACTTCTTATTAAAGTTTTCAAACACATTATTTAGATTGATAATTGATTTTCATGTACAACCAAACACTATATGAATCAAAACTTACATTCAAGCCGTATATTATATATGATCCAAACACTAACGTGAATAACTCACTCCTACAACATTAAGAGACAATCCATAAACAAATGTATTTATTAAAAAAAAATAGCAATTACATCCCACTTAATATTATCTAATTCCAAGTGCTTCAACACCTACCATTAGAAGCTCCTTGAGAGCCAAAAAAAAATAAAAATGTTTGGATCAACCTGGTAATTTGTTTTCCCTTCATTCATGTCTGTGTGGGCTGATCAGCAGGTTGGATGGCAAATAAACATAATGGTGGGCCCTAGAAACTTTTTGGTGGTGGGAATTCAATCAGGAACATTTTGGTGGTGAGAATTCAATCACTACTACCGTTTCCTGTAGTGTCGTCCACCTGTGATTTGGGTCTGTCTCATTTTTGGGGCGCATGTCCTAGAATGAGCTGGAAAAATCGATGGACGGCGTGGATAAAGCAGATACATTATCCCACATACTTTTCCAGCAACGACCGATACCGAGATCTCGAAAATGGAAGGGTCACGACCGAATCCGAATCCGGATCGACAGTAGCGTGGTCCGCAGGCAGAAGAGTGCAGCGTTGCAGTGCGCCACCAGTTCTGACTTCTGAATAGGAAATTTTATATTTTAAGGACGAAAATATCCTTACCGAACGATGCAAATAACCGAGCGATCCGCAGAGAACAAGAACAGTTTCGTCATATTGCGTTAGTTTGGCTGCTACCGCGCACGAATACGAGGAGAACGGATTGGTTTCTCCCCCTTCCACTGGCCCCGTGGCTGGTGGTCGGTGATACGTGGGATCCAACACGATGCATGTGTTTCATCCATTTTTAAAGATAAATTTAGAGCTTTGTACCAAAAATGAGAGAAATATAATGGATCACACCATAGGAAAATAATAGTGATTAGATATCCACCATTAAAATCCTCCTAAGTCCCAATGTACTGTTTATTTGACATCCAATCTATTGATTAGGTAATACAGACCCAGATGAAGGGAAAAAAAAAAACGAAGATCAGCTTGATCCAAAACCTTTATGGCCCCCAAAAAACTTTTAATGGTCAACGTTCATTCAACACTTTCCTGTAATGTGGTCCACTTGAGATTGGTATATATTTAATTTTCGGTTTCATTTCATAAAATGATCTAGAAAAAATAGTTGGATGACATGGATGAAACACATACATCATGGTGGGGCCCACAGATCGCCGACCATCAGCCATTGCCTGGTGGCTGGGGGAGCGGCGTATCCGTTTCCGAAAATGAGGGGAAGAATCGGTTCCTTAGGGCGTGCGGCTATCTGCACGCCAGCTGGTTGAGGACATTGGCGAGTCTATATCAATGCCACGCGTCCTTCTTCCGAATACCAAGCCGACGTTGATTTCCGTGCCATCTGGCAGTAGGAAAAGTGGGGCCCAGTATTTTGGTTTTGATTCGCCTAGATTCCATGGACGCGGATTGCGTCCTACCCCGTCCGGACGATAATCCGTCCGGGCAGGGCTCTGTGGGGCCACTGTTATGTAATTATATTATCCATACTGTTAATAGTTTTTATATGATCCTTTTAAAGTTTGACCTAAAAATTGAGGTAGGTTAAGGGCTTAATTGGACCACAAATTGGGGTTTAAAATTCCACCATTAAAAACTTCCTGGGAGCTGGAGAAGTGTCGGATCAAGATGAAATTTGTGTTTTCACTTCACCCAAGTCTGCAGGGGTGGTAAAAAAACATCACGGAGGCCCTTAGAAATGCTTCAACGGTGGATGTCATTATCACTACAGATTCCTTTGATGTGGTCTACTGGATCTGTATATCTGCTTCATTTTTTTTATACTACCTTAAAATGATCATATAAAAACGATTAACGGTGTGGATAATATAATTACATCACGATGGGCCCCACAGGGCCCTGCCCGGACGGTAGGGTAGGACGCAATCTGCGTCCAGATACCATTGCCTACCGAAAGCCCCGAATATAAGACAACGAGGGTTTAATTGATACTCTGCCATTGCATGATGGATAATACGCAGGCGCTTTTATTTTGCATACGTGGAACAGATGTAACCCACACCAACCGTACAAATCATCGAAACCATTTCAGATAGGTTAACGAAATAAATTAACATCTGAATCATTTTAATATCTGTTTATGAAATCTTGTTGTTGAATTCAAAACCGTTGATTATTGTTCAGGTTGACCGTCCATTGGATATCAACTAATCGATAAGTTAAGGAGTTATTTCAGTACTATTTTTCATATATGAATCACCTAAATAAGGCCATAATCTCCAGATGGTTTGTTTTGAGTTGCACATCTGCCACGTCTTTGTTTCTTAGTGCTCGCGTATCGTCCATCACTCCTCCAGAGTATATAAGTTTCCGTCTGCGACAAGGGAGCGTTTATTTATTCTGAAGAGGAAATTATTTGAATATAGGGAGACAGCTGTATGGTGGGCCCTACTAATCAAACCCAGTCGTCCTCTTCTGCCTCACCGCCGACGGGGGTTGAAGATGACGTGGCGGTCTTCGCTACTATCTGCTTCTGATGAGAACTAGAGTCCACGTCTTATCGTAGGACTCCATACCTCAGCAGCATGTATTGAGTGATATAGCCTCACCTAAAAGAGGAATCAGCCCATCCTCCGTCCATAGACGAACACGCATGTCCCTTTTCTATCGGTGAAAATTACGGTTTTACCCCGAGGGATGCCGAGCGTAATTGCTAACACGTGCAAGCTCGGCACATGTTTGGGAGATCCGGCCGTTCATCGGGCAATCATGTTAGCGATAGATGTACGAAGAATGTTGACTGTTTGCCCATTTCGTTTGGTGTGGCTCACACGAGTTTTGGATCTGCCTGATTTTTAAGCTCATACCTAACGTGGTCTTGCAAAACTGATGGGCGGAGTGGATTTGTCACGGGAATCTATGTGGAGCCCACATAGTTTCCGAATACAGGGACTTCCTCTGCCCGGGGGCATAGGCAATCGGCGTATATTTTATCTTGAAAAAAATTAGCACTGTAGCCGAGAAAAATCTTTGATACTCTGAAAGCGTGCGATGGATGATACGCATGCACTAAGAAATTACTCGAAATTATGGATGCATCATGAGCTAAAAGTTACTCTCATTGGATGATCTGACTATCAGATTAGTGGATTTAGCAGACGGTTGTAAAGGAAAATATCAATGGTCCTATTTGGACAAGCAAGTGTCCGTGAATCAGAGGTTAGGATTGGCCATCCAATCTGATATATGGGATTGTGAAAAATCGACAGTGGTTTCCAGTTCCACAATTTCGTCTGTCTGATTGGGTTAATCTATTCCACTTTCACATGTACAATTTCTGAATGTCTGTATATGAAGCGCCATGCTCTGCCAGAATATCAGATAGATCCCGTTTGTCTCAACCGTACAGTTATGGCCCACCTGATGATAAATCCACGTGATTTTTGGGACAAATCATCTGCGCAGCTAACCCACACGATGAGCGGTTTGGATCTCTCACATATGCAATAGGTAGCCATGTGTAAGAATTAAGTACTGGAAATTGCAATCCAGCTGTAAGGACTCGACATTCCTTCATTTTCTATCTGTGGCGCAAGGATAGATATCCACCCTTCGCTCGATTTTCCATCCCTTCGCCTGTTGAATTGTAGATTATTATGTGACACCAACCGACGGCTATGATTGACTGGACGCATCAGATGGATGGCTCTGGATTGGTCATTAATGGAATGGTCACGCACCAGTTGGATGATTTTAATTGAACCCGTGGAAGATAGATATCTGATCGTAAGTGGAGATGGTGGGCCCCACCTTGGGTGGATTTGATTGAAAGCGGGAAACATCCCTCAGTCGTTTCCAACCAAATGATAACCCATGCAGTTTTAGGTGGTTTGGTGGTCTGTCACTCTGGCTCGTACAAAAACGGAACTCTCGCCATGCACCTCTGGTGCACCGTAGGTTGATGTACCATCATATAGGTCATAGGTCTTCCTTCCCTACGTCGGACATCTGAATGAAGTGGGGTCCACTTTTCGATGGTGGTGATAGGGAACTACCCAATTTGGTCACACCGTTTAAAGTGCTAGAAGAAAGAAGTACGAATACGTTAGGTTTGCCTGCTCCACACGCAACTTTATAAACCGTACAAATTCCAACCTGGCAAGCGTGTGAGATAACCGAGAGATGCATTGAGTGGCTTCCACGGTGAAGATGACCACATGGAAAAAAGCCAGGCTCACCAGGTGGGCCATCTCTATTCCAAAAAGGACGGACGGTTCAAACAAAACTATCAACGGTCCATATTCAACATAAACGTGTGGCCTTCCTAATTCGTGGTCCGTACTGCCTTTTGCATATAGATATCTTCACGGTTAGGATCTCCTTATCGACGGTTCGGATTTTTGATGTACTTGCCAGTTTGCCACGTCTTCTTAGTTCTACGTGAAAAGGTACGCCAGTAGAAGGTGTGCAAGCAAACAACTTCGTATCCAATGCTCCGCCCGCCCGTGGAGAGCAGATTCGGTGAGACCCCGGCCGTAAACAAGACTGTGCGTCACTTACCGTGTGGTTATGGTAAGGCCCACCTTGATATATGTATTATGTATCCACGCCGTCCATAAATTTTTAAAGATCATTTTATGGCATTATAGATAAAATTAAATATATCCAATTATCAGGTGTGGCATACCATAATAAACAGTGTTGATTGACCGACCTATCATTAAAAATTTCTATTGGAGAACTTTAATATTTTAATAGTGTTTATTTATCATCCAATCTGTTTATAAGGTTTCAAAGTCCTGGATGAAGATAAAAAAACAAATATTATTATGATCCGAAACTTGTATGGCCCATTATTGGTCAATTACTACTGTTTCTTATGGTATGGTCCACCTGATATTTTGATCTGCTTCATTTTTCTTTAAATTAACTAAAATGATCTATTAAAACGGATGGACAGTGTGGATACATAATACATATATCAAGGTGGGCCCTACAGTAAGGGCCGCACCGTCTTGTGTGAGGTCGGGGTCTCACCTAATCCGCTCTCCCGCCCGTGAGAGTGGAGTGTGTACTCTGTACATCACGCTCGGGTCGCAATCTGTACAAACGTTGCCCATGATTCAAGCCATTAGACATCAGGGCCCACCTTGGATGGTCCATGCTCGAAAATATCCCCAATTGGAAGTTTCTAATCATTAACCTTTGATCTTCATCTGGTTGAAATTGGACAGTTGCTGCATTTTCTTTCTCAGCTGTCTATTTACAATGCACAAATTGAACGAATAGAAATTTTCATATGCCATATCTTTTTAATCCATGGGTCATTAAAAGGATGTCCTCCCATATCAACGGTTTAGATCACATGATTCCCACGTTAATTTCTTCAATTTTCGCAGAATGTACTAGCAACTGGTAATGTGAGTGGGGCGATCCATCTAACGGTTGAGATTGCATTTTGGCTCGGTTCGAAAAAGCAGGGCAGGATGATGTGTATTGGATCTCGCGTTATGCTCAAGAGAGAAAGTAGCTTTGAAAGTTTGTTATCTTTCATTGATCTAAACCTTGTAATTCGAGCAACCTATCTGAGAAAAGATTCGAGATTGAATGGGATACACGTCTAACTTGCACTCCATTCATTGCACCAGCTGGTTCACAGTTGCCATGGCTGCGGATTTCTAATCTCCCACGTGTGCCAATACAATATATACGAGCCGTTTATCTGGTGGGCCTCAATATCTAGTGTTCACAAACGTAGAATTGTTATCATGAAAATGTGGATGCTTGGTAGGACTGAGTATTTACATCAAAAGAGATCGATGGTTTGGATTAGACTTATTTTCTCCCTCTTTTTTTTAATGCGTAGCTGACAGCAAATTATATACAGTAGACAGGCTGGTATTGAAGCATTTAGAGATAAGAATCGGATCCTATGCATGTCACAGGCAAAGATTTTCAGCTTGTTGTAATGTGATTGATCCACTTCATCACTGGTGTTGTAGCACTGAGGACGCGGATCAGCTAATGAACCAGACAGCTCGCTATTGAAGTGATGTCACCGAGTTCTTTGGTCCCTGCCATGATGTGTTCATGTATCCACCCCGTTCATCCACTTGGAGAGAACATTTTATGGCATGAGCTGAAGAATGAGGTTGATTCAAAGTTCAAGTGGATCCCCACCACAGAAAACAGTAGGGATAGTGACGCCCACCATTGAAACCTTCTTAAGGGCTCACTATGATGTTTATTTGAGATCCAACCTGTTTATAAGTTAACACAGACATGGAATAAGGGAAAACACAAATATCAACATGATGGGAAACTTCTATGCAGGCCCATAGGAGTTTTTAATGGTAGGGATTTCATCCCCACTGTTTTATGTGGTGGGGCCCATTCGAGTTCTGGATATGCCTAATTCTTTGATTCATGCCTTAAAATAATCTCTCCAAATGAATGGATGGTGGGGATGCAATAGATAAATCATGGTAGGGACCAGAAAATATGACGACATCAGTTTAGCTAGGAAACGTGCCACTAGAGGTGTACACAAGTCTTACCAAGTGGAGCTTTGCTACTAGCTAACCCCAGCTCGAACTCAGCTTGGCTTGATCCTTGAGTTTGACGGGCCAACTCGGCTTACTTTGGTCAACAGCCTGGGCCAATTTGAGCCAAGATCAAGCTTATGTGGCATTTTTATAAATACATGGAGTGCACTTTCAAATTTTTACTGTATGTAAAATAACAACAGCTATTTACAAATTGTAGGCAACATCAAAATCAATGAAAAAGGATATTTGTTCATATACATACATTCATTGCCACCCACTGACACTTCATTAAGTAATTTCATCAAACACTTGGTGAGCAACATCAATATCAAGGTAACCGAGTCATCGAACTAGTTAAATCCGAGTTTGAATCAACTCAAGGTTTGATTCGAGTTGAGTCAAGCTCGAGTAAGCTTAAACTTAGTTCAAGATATTTTCGAGATCAAAAAATCAGCTCGACTCGGCTTGAACTCAGTTTCAAACCGAGTCAAATCGAGTTTTTTCTAGTCAAGTCAAGCACGCTAACCAAGCTAACTCGGATCATGTACCGCCCTACTTGCTACTGTGGAGTTTAGTAGCTAATTGGCATCCCAGGGTGCTACATTAAACATAAAATCCCTACTAGTGTTGAGTAGACAATTAGAGATTATTCAATACTTTGTGGGGCCATCTATATATATATATGGAAACGCTCACATGTGAACTAGTTCGTAGGTACTACATACGAACTTTTTTGAGAATTCATCATATCTGATGAGTCTCGCAAATCTGAACGGTTCACATGAAGTAGAACCTCATGAAACCCCCTAGTACAAATTTTCACTCTGATCCAAAACTTCGGTGGGCCATGAAAAATGCATATAAGCTCTTCCCTTGATTTGAATTTCTCCTTGATATGGCCACCAGAATCTTAGATGATCAGGATGAAAATTCACCCTCTTAAGGTTTCATGGGATTCCGCATCTTATGGACCATTCGGATTTGATACCCATGAGACATGTGCAAAGGTGTATATGTGCATAGGTGAGCGTGCATATATATATATATATATATATATATATATATATATATATATATATATATATATATATATATATATTACACTCTATCTATAACATAAGAATCATTATTGAACCTATAAAGCCAAGCCCAGCTAAAACCTTACATGGGCTACACTAATGGGGAGGATGTAGAATTGCTTCCCAAAAGCTTTTTAAGTTCATTGGTTGTGGTCCACTTGAGATTATTATTGGTATGACTTTTGTATCTTCTATATCTTTTTGCTGACAAGTTAACCGGTTTGAGGCACAATGCACCGTTAGAACAATAGAGGGATAGACATCTACCTTTGATTTTTACACGACTTGCAATCACGAGTAAGTGAAATCTATTTCAACCATTAGATGCCACATCAAAAGCTATGCGGGGAATTCAAAAATTGGGTCCATATTTGATTTAAGTGCGCCTTATGAAAGGAATCATTTTAAAAGGTGAGTTTGTTTTTTCTAACACTATTTCAAATTGTACGGTCCACTTGAACTATGAATGGAGTTAATTTTCAGTTCTTAGATCTAACACGGGATGACACACATGATGGTGAATTTTATATTAACACCACGGTGGGGCCCACCCAAGTCAGAGATTAATTTCAAAAGACTTCTTAAAAAGCTAACGTGAAGCAAACGCTCCCCTCTCTCTCTTTCAACATTAATTAGCATTAGAGATTTTTATTTTTTTTCCTATGAATGACCAGTTAGTTGGACCAAATGTATGGTCCAACTAGTTGTGCGTGAGCATCTCTCTCTCTCTCTCTCTCTCTATATATATATATATAAAGGACAAGAGGGTTTTAAGGGTGGACGTTCCTGTCCATTTGGCTTTTGGTGTGGCTGCTGGGATCTGGGTGGTCACCACACATGTGAACGGTGGTCATCGTTGTCACCGTTTTTTTTTTTATAGCATGGTCCACCTGTGATCGGGATCTGCATCAGAGTTTGCCTCTTAAACTTAGAGTTATCTGGTAAAAAGTAAAGAGGTATGGATCAAACCTATTTATCCAGATAGGTCCCATGAGTGGACCATCTATTGTTTGGGATGTCCTTTCAAACTTGCGTCATCTCATGAAAATGGCATGCGGCAATAAATGCCACAGTAGTTAGTTTTCGGTGGTGTACATTCTCGTCCTAACTAATTCATATGGTGTTGCCCATCCGAGATTCGGGTCAGGCTTATAATTCAGAGCAAGGCCTAAAATGGTCAACCAAAACCAATAGATGAATCAGATGCCACACAAACAGCATGTAGGTTCTATAGTGGACCACCTCTTTTGTTGTATTTTCACTGCGTAATTGTCGGTATTTTGAGCATGGCAATAAATGCATTTGTAAATATCCAAGAATGTTTAAATGGTGAGCCTTACTGCCACCACTATTCCGTAGAGAGTGGCTTACGTATAATTAAACTCTGCCTAAAATTTGAGCCCCAGCCATAAAATGACCTAGCATAATAGAAAGACGATCTAATTTTAACACAAACCTCAAGCTGGGTCTACGAGTAAAAACTTCTCTCAATCTGTTGACGTGGAAATCTGCATGAAGTCTATTTGCCAGTGACCACCTATTTTGGTTTATTTTGTAAATACATAGATAGGTCCACGTAAGTGATCTATTCTTTCAATGAGATTGTCCAGCTCATGGTGGCCTGGTGGGCTTATTAAGCTTTGCGTATTCATCAAAAACCAATAAATGAGGAATATACAGGGCAAGGAAAACATGAAATTTCTGCCATCGAATGAGCTTCTACTATTATGGAATCCATATATATCAATCACATGCATATTTACGTGGACCATACGTTGTCCACGCTGGGTAGCATGGACAGGTAGGTCTCACCTTTTGGAAATATGAAAAAATGACATAGATATCAACATATACGTCTGGATGGAATCCTCCATTTGATGGGCCCAACATTAAAAAATTGGGTACACCGGAAGTATATACGACCCGTGCACTCACCTCGACATATACGACCAGTGCACTTACGTCAACGGTTGATTTAGATACCAGATGTATATAAACAGTTGAAATCACCTTTCCTTCTTCCTAATCTCTTGTTTAATTATATATTTTCTTTCTCAGTATCTCTTTTTTTTTTTTGTCTTTCTTTTCGATTTCTTTCATTCAGTCATTGAGATGGATAGGAGATTTTTTTATACACGAGGACGGCATGATCATTATTAAATATGGATGCGAGGAGACGTGGGATAGGCATGACGTGGTAAGGGTAAGGTGTAAATACGTTAGATATTTATATATATTTGAAAGTGACTTTTTACTATTCCAGATATTTTATAATAAGTGGGCCCCATGCCATGTGTGCACACATGTACGGTGCATTTCATACATTGATTCTAATGGGGCATACATCTTTCGATCTAGTCGTCGAAATGGAACGTGTCACACAGCGTTGGAATCACAGTATCAGTATGGTCGTTTGGGTATAGGTCTTGGATCATTATGTATTAAAATAGAATGTCTGATCGGAACTCATTAATCTGGTCTATCCAAAGTGTGTCGATATCGAAAATTAGGTGCTCGAATAGTCTTTTAGAGTATGGGTCTCACACATATCTTAAGCCATAATTAATCATGAATGCACATGGTTCCTTATCGACCAACTTCAAGATGAACATCTCCAATTATCACTCCACGCATCTAATCGTGGGAAACCTCTTAGCTCGTCTTCTCACCAATTCTCTCTCAAATGTATGCTTATAAATTAATAGTCTTATATATTGTTTGAGCTTGGATGGAAATATCTAAGACTCACTAATTTATATAGCTAGGTTCTCTATCGCATCATATGAACAAAGTCTCATTGAACTTTCCTTCCTTATCACATGCTAATATTTATCTTTATCTTACTTAATTAGGTTTAGCCTTTTAAAAATAAAAGATCCTATGTTTTTCAGAACTTCCAAATGTTAGACACCGGGGATACACTAATAGAGGTGGCGGTCTCACTTTAGAATCTCACATTCCAAAATTAATGACAAATGCGTACAAGATCCCAACCATTCATTTCATGGACCCCACTGTTTATTTTCTATAACCCAAGAATTAGGCCAATTCTCAACTACACGTGCACTATATGTGAACTATTGGCCAATTTGTTATAATCATTCCTTTTGGTGATAAATGTGATGCCCCCATCTACACAACAGGATTCACCAGATTAAGTACTTGACCTCACATGCATGCCCTATGCTAGCACACATATAGTGTCTAGATGGCCAACCTCATGCACGCATGTGGCCTAATCAGTGAAGCAAACCTGAAAATGGGGTGCATATAGATCAAAGAAAAGAAGAAAGAGATTGTGGGAAAGAACCCAACAATCCTCTAGCTGAATGCTAGAGACAGCAAAAAACACCCCTCATCGGATCTTTTACCAACCGAACCAAAGAAAGAAGCCTAAAAACTAAACCTTTATTCCATAATCATAATAATAATCCCTTACACCTCCTACCATAGCCTTATATAGACATAAACCAAGTAGAGAAACCCTTAATAACAAAAAATAGCCAAATTGCCCCTAAATCCCGTCAATACCATATGGACCTTATGTCAATGGCTCATAACTCATTCAAACATCCTTGGAATTGCGTGATCTTGGAATCGTTTAAAAGTTTACTTAATAGGCTATCAAATGGGACCAGTTTCGTATCTTTTGGACATTGTTTGGTGCCCTGAAAGCAGCCCACCTAGACAGTGACGAAGATACAAAGAAGGAAACTTTATTAAATAACACAAATCCTAATAACTAACTAAAAAAAATAAATCCTATAATAATATTTATCATCTGATTGATCCTCTTAGCCCCACAATGTAATCTGATCGTTGATCTCATCAGACTACGGATCCGAGGTCTAGCTCATCAGTCAAGACAATTTAAACGAAGAGATTCTTCAAATCCTGATAAATCGGCTTGTGTGGTCATTTGACTATATTAATCAGGAATAAGCATACAAGCATTAACAACAAAAAGTGTTCGAGATGGGCGACTGCGTTATGGTTCATCTGCCCAAAGAGAGATTTTCAACTGGTACGTACAACATGTTAAAGAATAAGAAGATTGGATCTTTCTCAATCATCCGAAAGATCAATGATAACGCTTATGTTGTTGATCTTCCAGATAACATAACGATCTCACACTTTCAATATCGCGGACCTAACCGAGTATCATGAACTAGAGAGGGACGAGAACTTGAGGAAGAGTTCTTTTGAAGTGGAGGGGACTATGTGGAGTAGGTCACGGACAGTTTCATGGCCAAAATGGATCAGAAGAGGCCCGATTCAAAGTTATCAGGCGATATATATATATATATTTGGGGTAGGACGAGCTACTTTAGCTAACCAACATGGCATAAGCTGGGTTGGCCACATGCAGGATTTGCAAAATTCCATTATATGGACGGTTGAATTTCATATTTAGTTTCGTTTTTATTATAACTAGTAAGTTTTAGTTTGATTATAACTCCTCCTCTATTAGGCTTTAGGAGTAGTGTCCAACATAAAAGATCCTCTCCTTCTAGCGAGAGATATAGAATGAAAAAAAAATCACAAATTCAAATTGATGATGAGATTCTGGAAATACTGCACATTTATTGCTACTGCACTGTTTTGTTTATTTTAGTTCCTGCTGCCTTTATTGCTACTGCCCTATTTTGTTTATCCTAGTTCCTACTTCCTCTATAATGTTTCTTTTACGCTGTGGATAATATGGGAAAGAGGTTTCCTAGTCCCACATGAACGGTCTCTCTTGAGAGCACCTCTATAGACGGTGGCATGTTTGGACACCATGGCATGCATTAGGTGGACCCTTATCTCGCACAAATATCAGAGACAACACACGTGAAAACATCAAAAAGTCTTAAAAACTTGCCGAGGGTCCACATTCAACAAAAGGTTTGAGAGAACTTCCAAAGGGTCCCATGTCAACACAAATGTGGCCCACCTAATGATGAGGTGGCCCAATTTTTTGGCCAGTCATCTGAACGGCAAGTCCACCTTATGATGAGGTGGCCCAAAAGGTTTGAGAGAAGGATTAATGCATTTGAGGGCAACATGGAGCAAGTTCACCATCCTCTCTTCACTCGTACCTCCAGCAAGCATGCTCTTATCTTTCCATTAACCTGCAAGCAACAAAATGAAATTGAAAATTATAATGGACATACATTTTGCATAACCAATCCATGGAAACAAGAAATTTGAAAGTTCTCAAGACATACCTCTGAAATTCAAAATTGAAACCAAGGCCACGAGCTCGGCAATCTCATTCAATATAGTCAAACCTGTAAATTAATGATTTCCTTAATCAAAACTAATATCATAAGTTTCAGGATAAGGAACCAATTATAAAATGACATATATATGGCAAGAAATAAAATCTGATAGTGAAATACACCTTACTTGTCAACATCTATTCCAGTTCGATCATTTGCAACAATGCCATACAAGAAATGCTTCTCTTTTGTATCCTTCATTTCAATTGATGAACAAAAAATGAATACCAGTGAAGCTCAAGTATTTGATAAAATTTGGTAATAAACTTGAAAGTACAGATAATAAGGTTCTATAAGAAGAGAATTAGATGCATTTTGGTGCCATTTACTAGATGGTCACAACCCTACAAGACCTTGATTGGTGCACTTGGGTGAGGATTCAAACCATAACATTAGTGGAGCACCTCTTGGTATTTTTGGATGGTAAAAAGATATGATCTTAGATCAAATGGTTGGAAACAGTTTCAACCAGTGGCCCATCCATAACCTGGTTTACCAGTTGGCTGGTTTGGATGGATTGACACATTTGTCAATCTTATCATAGGACTGATACCATCTAATATATGTCACTGGATGCACAGTACTGGATCCTACCTCTTTTTATAGATTGGTGTAGAGAAACTGTAAATATCACACAAAAATCAAATGGAATTAAGGAAACATGAAAATTGATACTGCTGAAACTTGGAGACATCTGACACTTTAGCTTCCAAAATTGAAGAGAAATGAAGAGACAACATTCACCATTGAGTATTAATCACAGTTCAGAAACAACCAATGAGCTTTTTGGCTTCATCCAGAGGTGCAGCCTGGGCAAGTATTATGTCTTGAAAACTGATTGGATGCAGAACTTGCTCTAAGAGTCTTCAAATAAAAGTATTCGGTAACTAATGCATTAAGGGTATGTTTGAGAGTATCCAGAAAACCCATTTTCCGCAAAACTAATGCTCGGTTCTTTTTTAGTTCTTAGAAACGAACAAGGTATCGTTTCATTTGCAGAAAAGTGGAAAATCAATGACATGTCGTAATGCCCAGATGCTCTGTCAGTTCAAAATGGAGTCACCCCACTGACATTCAACCAAAGTAGATTTGGGGCTAGTAAATAATTATGTTCCAACTAGATTCCCAGATTACTATTAGATGAATAAATTACAGAAAAATTCTTACTTGAAGGCGACTATGGACACCCAACATGAAGTCGTGAAAATGGATTCACTTTTTCCTCCAGTTAGATGGCCTGTGTAAAGAGAATGGAAGTATTAGAAGTCACTAATCCATTGAGGAGTGGACAAACATATAGTTTTATGGCTCAGATTTCAATTTCCTTGCAACTTATCTATAACAAACAACCCATTTGGGATATTAAATCAAGATCTAAAACTACCATGAAATACTCATTGAGGAGAATTAAGTCTCGTCTACTCTACAAATCGGAATAGGAATAAACTTTCTCATTGATGTTGACATTTTTCAAATTCATGCCGGTAAAATCATCAACATATATGTAAGAACTAGAACCTTATGACCAAAGGTCCTCTTCAAGATCCTAGGGGAAGCCTTACAACTGGTTCTCTCCATACATCACCATTTCAAATTTAGAAATGCAAGTAAAACATATGGTTTTAAAGAATAACCTATATCCCAAAGAGATGGATTGAAGTGGAAATGGTGTGATTTTCCATATGCCAATAACTTTCCAAATAAAAACACGACTTTCTTGAGAATTCTATAAGCTACATATGGTGTTGTGATATCCACTGCATTCTTAAGCATCTACGTCATAAGCAATCGTTGCTTACATGAGACTCTGTTCAATGACTTGAAGAATCACCAATGAAAGGATCTAAAAGTACAAAAAACGAACATGGAATTCAAATAGAAACATGGTATTCAAAGAAAACCACATGCAAATTCACTTGCTTCAAGAAACTCATTTGCCTTGACGAATATGATGCGCTCTAGCATGCCAAACATTGTCTAGGTAAAAGAGAACATGGCAATGAATGGGTTACCTCCAAGCTTTCTCAGAAGCCGCATACCGATCCAATCGACAGGTATCATCTGATTCCATAAGTGCATCGTAGAGTCTTTGAAGTGCTTTAAGGATGCCAACCTGAGCCCACCATTTTTAAGAATGAGATCCAAGCATATTAAACATTTTGTGCCAATTTGTGTTGGATGAATTGAAAATGTTTTCAGCTATGACCAATCCAGACAATATGGCTCCACAATGACATGTCAGTTGTCTTTTCACAGAGGACCATTGCATTTTCTGTTTTCTGATCATGTGCCCAAATACCAAGTGCTGAAAAACCTGAAAAATCAACCCACTTAATGATCTCATCTTCTATAATTCAGTATACAATTGCAAGTAGCATACAAACCAGTAGCAGCAGTTTCGGCAAAATGGTATTTTCAGGACAGCTATGGTCTATAAATTATCACCTCTTATTGACAAAACGTCACTGAACAAGAAGCAATGAAAAAAGAATGCAGAGGTTTAGAGCATAATACCTATGGCAATGATCTTCTTCCTATCCATGCCACCATTTCTACCTGTAAAATCATATTATAGAGAAGATCAACAAAACATAAAATCATTTTAATGTAATATTACCAATACCACTAACGCCCATTTTCTTACACTGAAATATTTGGTTTCTTGCCAGTAAAAGAAAAATGAATCAATCAACTACTGCAGTAGCAATTTTTACAAGAGATATGCTGAAGGAGACACTACAAGAAGTACAAATGTATCAAGCTTAACAAATATCAAGGCAAATGTAAACTAGAAAAAGCAAAGAAAAGAAGAAACAGTATCCCAAATATGAAGATTGTAAGAAATGATGAGTACATAACTACCAAAACAAATCACACTGACAAATAGCCATAAAGCGACATTGCTTAAAACCCAGAAAAATTCATACCCTTTTTGGGAATTCAATCCAGTTCCCACAGCAGTACCACCCTGCGCAACCTGCTCAAAAGAAACATTCAATAGTTTGACAAAGGCACACATCTTCTGCCCGCCAATCAATAGGCAAGACCACTTGACAAAATTGCGCAACAAAAAGCAAGAAAGCCCATCTCAAGCAAAATTAAAGAAATAAAATGAATATCACCTTCCTATACATAATGGACCATTTTTTCTGTAACGGCTATTTTGGCATGTGTTTTACAAGTGTTTTTAACAAGGCCTGCTGCCCTAGAATATCCAAGGTCTCCATGTCCAAGAGCTTTTCTTCTAGTCTATGACAAAAAGTAAACAATCATTTTCTGGTAGATGCCAACATATAAAAGATTTATCCGAAATAAATTACAGGAATTTGATTTGTCTTGTTCTGCTCCAAATATATGACGGGATTTCGTCAGAAATCAAGCAATTTCTTAGTACCCTGCAGAACACGACCAAGATAGACACTTTATGAGCAAAAGAATCAACAAAAAATAATATATTTACACCATCAGGGTTATATCCATTCAACTCACAATGTCTCCATGTTGGCCGTATTCTCCAATGAAGGGAAAGACATACTTAATCCTTTCAAAACAGATATCCTCCTGAAAATCAAAACATATTGGATTCAAAAAGGTAATTCATATCACACTACTTCCATAGTTGGATATAAATTCAAGGAAATTCCAAGCAATAAAGCAGCAGCAAAAGAAGAACATATTAGATTCACCAAGAGAGCGATGTTAGAAGGAATACGTCCCGTCATAGACGTACCTTGCATAAGCCTGCAGTGGTTCAAATTTATAGTTCATATAGATCTCCTCATATAGAAGCATTTTATGTTGAAAACAAATCAAATAAAGTTCTTACAGTCTGTTGAGTTGCATCCAGTTCCCGATGAAATCAGGAATCTTACCAGAGCTAGGATTCCCATCAAGGATAAGGAAGGTCAAGTTTGAATTTGGATTGTAAAATATGTAAGAACTCTATGTAGTGGGCCTTATTGATCAACGATCTGGATTATATTCTAGTTGGACTGTTCGATTGAGTTGATTAGTAGGCCCCACCTAAGGTGATACGCTGCGCAGATAGAGTGCGCAGCACTGCGTGTTTGGGGTGCAATGCTATGGCTTTACGCAAGGCATTGTATTTGAACTAGGATACAGTAATGTGGAGCATGAGAGAGAGAGGGAGTTTTGATGGGTTTCAAACTCCCCTCCACAGTCTCTATAAAAGAGAGTTGGGTCCCCGATCCTACACTATACAGCAGAAATTCGAATCCCATCTTGTGAACTGCAGAAAGAGTGTAAAGGAGAGGAAGATCTCAGCTTTATCGGAATTTCTGGTATTCTATATTCAGTAATGGCGTCTCAGACAGGTAAGCCATCTAGCCCCTTAATCACCATGTTCTACGCAAAGATAGATCCGTGGCCCTATTCCGTATATAGATTTATTCCCACACTTGGTTTCAGAGCTTTCTATGCATAGGTATGGTTGATCCCATTCACTTATTAGGGCTTTCAAATTTGAAACCCATACAGCAATTAGGACTTTCGAATTCGAATTCCATATCAGATCAGTATCAGGGATTTTTGAATCCCTGAATCCAGAAACAAAATAGATTAGGGATTTCGAATCCCAAACCCCAAATTGGGATTTTTCGAAAACAAATAAAACCACAATCCAGTTAATTAGAGGTTTCTAAATCCCTCAATCCAGAAAATTTTAATTAGGGTATCCCATCCAGATTCGAATTAGGGATTTCAAATCTCAAATTCGAATATTGGGGATCCAGATCTTATAACCCCAAAACGGTCAAATTAGGGTTTTTTTTTTTTAAATTGCCACATCCAAAATTAGGGTTTTTCGAATTCGAATCTCCAAAATCCAGATTTTCATATTAGGGATTTGGATTCGAAAGCCTAAATTCAGAGTTTCAGATTAAGGAATTTGGATTTGAAACCCTAATTACAGAAACCCCAAATCAAGAAAATTAGGATTTTTCAAAACCCTAAAATCTGGCTAATTAGGGATTCCAATCCCAATTCGGTGAAATTAGGGATTTTAATCCCAAATCAAAGACCAAATCCATATTGGGGAGTTCAATCCCATAAGAACTTCACCATGATTTACCTGCAATTTGTGAGTGCCATCAGTCATCATCGAGAACAGGAATTGCAGACGACGGTAATGGCATTCGACCATGTCTGCATCTTCATATCCGATGCTTCTGATGCCATTGAATCAGTACTGCAGGAGATTGAGAGTCTTCATCTCTTCTCTTCGCTCCATGCAGACGGCGAGAGCGGAGATTGAAGAGTCTTCGTCTCTTCTCATCGCGTCGGGTGGACAGGGAGAACGACTTCTCTCTCTCTCTCTCTCTCTCTCTCTCTCTCTCTCCCTCCCTCCCTCCTATAGAGAGATTTTCGGAGACGAGCGCGAGCTAGGGCATCCGACGCTGTTGAATGACATTAGACGGGTTTTTCCCCGTTTTATATGACGGGTCAGCCGGACCCGAATGTATATCTATCGGGTCCAGCTTCTGGACCCGATAAACGAGATTACTGCCCTGTTTTTTATTGGGCCGTTGTGCCTGACGCTTGTTAAGGGCACGTTTTGCACAACTTAGCCCATTTTAAAGCATTCTTCATAAATTCAGTAGGTCTCATTTGTGGGTCATACGTGTGCACCTCAGTTCCACAAATTTTTTGAGCAATTTTTTCCTGATAAAGAGCATTCGTTTAGTTTTCTATCATTAGTATGTTGAAAACCGTACTGCTCACCGATGATGAACTGTTCTAATTATAGTCCTGATTTGGCCCCATTATTGGCCCGTACCCATCTTTAATTGTTGATATGGACGCTTAGAATATAAGGTGTGAAACTTATTTATATGTTTCACGTTAAGGAATTCCAAAAGGGTCAGTATTAACTAACTTATGAACCGCATCAGACTAATTTAGTTATAATCCATTAAGAAGCAGGATTATAATCACAATCCTAAGTCTATATTTGTAATGTTGGATTTAGTTGTGTTAGCCACCATAGTGACCTCAACCAATGAAAATTTTACAAGTACGGACTTGTAACATTGGGATAGAACGGATTGCATACAGTTGCGTTCACATTTCATGCATACGTTAACGAAAACATAGATGATTATCGTATCAAAGTCACGTGAACGGGTGGAGTAAATGGTGTAGGTAATGTAAATTTGAAAGACTCGTCACACCCACAGGTGTTGAGTGTCTTAGATTTACATAACTGACATCACTTAGCTTCATGTTCAGGAGGATCACTAACATGCTGTCATTACCTCCCACAGGAGGAATGATGATGATGTAACAGATTCTCACTAGGATGTGATGGTTGGGCCCATCTTCATCCTGAATGATTCAGTTGATACCTCTCTTAACAATTGAATTGATTAAATTTTCCTGATATTTGTTTACGTTCACGAGATTGCTTTGTGAAATAATGAACTAATGTGAGTACCTCTTATATTTCAGTCTCAATTCCTATTAATACACATCAAGTCTCTGCCCTAAATGGGTCTAACTATGCTCAATGGAAGAACGCCATTGAAGTTGTACTGGGGTGTCTACAATTGGATCTTGCCCTGATAACACCAGAACCGCCAGAACCATCTGATAATGCCACTGAAGCTGAATATAATCGATGGGTTGCATGGTTTAGGTCAAATGATACATGCCTGAAAGTCATTAAGTATTCGATTTCTGAATCTATAAAAGGCGCCATGCCTGAAACAAATAAGGCCAAAGTTTTCCTGACTGAAATAGGAAAAAGGTTCAAGAAATCAGATAAGTCTGAGGTGGGCATTCTTCTGAATAAGTTGACTCGCTCGTCCTACGATGGAAAAGGTAACATCCGTGAATGCATTGTAGAGCAGATCGAAGTTGTTTCTAAGATCCGTGCTCTAGGACTTGTACTCATTGATGATCAGCTGGTTCATTTGATCATGAATAATCTACCTCCCCAATTAGGCACATTCCTGGTTAACTATAACACGCTGAAGGATATGTGGACGTTGGATGAACTTATCACTTAGTGTGTTCAAGAAGAAGATAGAATCAGGCAGACGGTTAAAGTTCAAAATGTTAATATGGTGACCTCAGGTCACGGGCAAGGGCAAGGGAATAAAGGTAAAAGGAAAAGGAAACAAAGTTCAAATAATGGATTCTCTGGTCCTCTATCTGAAAAACCTGAGAATCAATCTGGAAATGGATATAAACGCAAACGGGTTAAGGGTAAACCGTGCTTCTTTTGCAATAAGGTGGGTCATTTCAAGAAAGACTGCGAAGGCTTTAAGAATTGGCTCATAAAGAAAGGTAATCATTCTGTTTTTGTCTGTTTTGAATCTAATCTAACTGATGTATCCGCGGATTCCTGGTGGATAGATTCAGGAACTACTATTCACATATGCACTTCTATACAGGAATTACTACAGGTCAAGCCACCAACTGATGCGGAGCGCTCAGTATACGTAGGTAATGGTGTCAAGGTTGACGTGGAGGCAGTAGGAGTCTATAGGCTTAAGTTGAAGTCTGGTCATTTTTTGAATTTAGTAAATACATTTTGTGTGCCGTCTATTAGGCCTAATTTAGTTTCAATTTCCTATTTGGACAAGTTAGGATATTCATTCTACTTTGGAAATAAAAGTTTAAGTATTTACTTTAATTTGATTAAAGTTGGAACCGGCTCTATAGTAAATAACTTATACTAACTAGACTTGATTGCCTCTCACGTTTACAATATTAATTCCTTGCATGAAAATAAAGTGAGATCCAAGCGAAGATTAAACTATGAGAATTCCTCCATGTTGTGGCACAGGCAGTTATGCAATATATCTCGTGAGAGATTAGATAGGCTTGTGCGAGAAGGAATTTTACATTCTCTAGACTTCTCTGACTATAAAATGTGCATTGATTGTATAAAAGGAAAACAGACTAGAACTAGAAAGAAAGGTGCAACTAAGAGTGTAGGTCTATTAGAGGTGATACATACAGATATCTGTGGACCATTCCCTACGGCCTCATGGAGTGGCCACAAATATTTCATTACCTTTATAGATGACTACTCTCGCTTCGGGTACCTATACCTTATCAATGAGAAATCGGATGCCCTGGATGCTTTTAAAATCTATAAGGCTGAAGTTGAAATTCAACTCGATAAGAGGATTAAAGTTGTCAGATCTGACTGTGGTGGTGAATACTATGGCAGATATAACGAATCAAGACGCAATCCAGGGCCATTCGCTAAATACCTGTAGGATTGTGGCATTGTCCCTCAATACACTATGCCTAGTACTCCAGAGCAGAATGGTGTAGCTGAGAGGCGTAATCGCACCCTTATGGTATGGTGCGAAGCATGGTCAGCAATTCGACATTGCCAGAATCTCTGTGGGGTGATTGGATCAAAACTGCAGTTCATATACTAAACAGGGTTCCCAGCAAAGCAGTAAGCAAAACTCTTTTTGAGTTGTGGAATGAGAGAAAACTAAGTTTTCGATATCTACATGTTTGGGGTTATCCTGCTGAGGCCAAAGTTTATAACCCGCATGAAAAGAAGCTTGATCCTAGAACCGTAAGTTGTTTCTTCATTGGATACTCGGAAAGATCAAAAGGCTATCGATTCTATTATCCTTCCCATTCTATCAGGATTGTTGAGACTGGGAATGCCAGATTCATTGAGGACAATGAAAACAGTGGGAGCACGAACATAAGAAATTTTGTATTTGAGGAACAAAGGACTGTGACTCCTGTCACAGTCAATCCAGATCACGTGAACATTAATGACGCAGTTGATTCTGCCGCCACTACAGAGTTTCACGTAGAACCTCATATACAAACCACTGATGAGAAAAATCAAGATCAGACCCAACAAATTGAACCATTAAGAAGATCTGAAAGAGAGAGAAGGCCTGTAAATCGAGACGATTACATCGTATACTTACAGGAGCACGACTTTGACATAGGGGTGGAAAAGTATCCTGAATCCTTTACACAAGTCAAACAAAGTGCTGATCCTTCTCGTTGGTTTGATGCCATGAAAGATGAGTTGAAATCCATGCAGGACAATAAAGTATGAGATCTTATAGAGTTACTTACTGGAATAAGGTCGATTGGTTCTAAATGGATATTTAAAACCAAAAGGGACTCCAAGGGTAATGTCGAAAGATATAAAGCCTGACTTGTTGTCAAGGTTTTTAATCAACGTGAGGGCATTGACTTTAAGGAGAATTTCTCTCCAGTATTCAAGAAAGACTCATTCAGGATCATAATGGCTCTTATAGCTCATATAGATTTAGAGTTACATCAGATGGATGTAAAGACCGCATTTCTCAATGGAGATCTAAATGAGAATATATACATGTTGCAGCCCGAAGGTTTTGTAGCTACTGGCTCAGAACATTTGGTTTACAAACTTAAGAAGTCCATCTATGGGTTGAAACAGGCATCGCGACAGTGGTACCTTAAGTTTCATGAAGTCATTTCCTCATATGGATTTGTAGAAAACACTGCAGATGAATGCATCTACATTAAAACCAGTGGGAGTAAGTTCGTTCTGATGATTTTGTATGTTGATGACATTCTGTTGACTAGCAGTGATACCAGGATGTTGAGTGACACCAAGAAATTCTTATCTCAAAGATTTGAAATGAAAGACCTTGGTGAAGCTTCTTACGTCATCGGCATTGAGATTCGCCGTGACAGAACACTTGGACTGCTCAGCCTGTCATAGAGGGCCTATATTACTAGGGTACTCGAAAGATATGGCATACAAAATTATGCTTCAGGAAAGTCACCCATTATGAAGGGCGACAAATTTGGTCTATTTCAGTGTCCAAAGAATGATTTAGAAAAGAATTGAATGAAGGAATTTTCGTATGCATCAGTAATAGGGAGCATCATGTATGCTCAAGTCTGTACGCAACCGGACATTGCCTTTATCACTGGAATGTTGGGAAGATATCTATCTAATCCAGGAATGCAATATTGGATAGCTGCGAAGAAAGTGTTACGGTACCTTCAGAGAACAAAAGACTTCGGACTCACATACAGAAGATCTGATCAGTTGGAGTTGATCAGATATTCAGACGCAGACTTCGCAGGCTGCGTTGACACTAAGAAGTCTACTTCAGGATACATATTCATGATGGTGGAAGGAGCTGTGTCGTGAAAAAGTGTGAAACAGTCTACCATAGCCTCATCCACTATGGAAGCTGAATTTATCGCTTGCCTTGAGGCATCTAATCAGGCACTATGGTTACAGAGTTTCTTCTTCGGTTTGCGGGTACTGGAGCATATCATGAAACCATTGAAAATATTTTGCGATAATTCGGCTGCTATTTCCTTCTCTAGTAACAACAAGCATTCGTCAAGGTCGAGGCATATTGACGTCAAGTACCTTGTTGTAAAGGAAAGGGTTCAGAATCATCAAGTGTCCATGGAATTCATCGGTACTAAGCAGATGATTGCAGATCCGCTCACTAAAGGGCTCCCTATCACGCCATTTCAGGAGCATGTAACATCTATGAGAGTCATTGATTCCACAGATGTTTTCAGTTAGTGGGAGTTGAGTGTATTTTTATTTTCACACACTTAAAGATCTCATTTTATACAGTTTGTTTGGATGATTTTGATATAAAGATTCATTTCCGCTTCTCTATATATATGCGCAAATCGTGAGTAAGTAGAACTACAGTCGTGTTTCGTTGGAGACATGTAAAAGCTTCAGGACCTCTTAAGGATAGGCACATATCATCACACTAAAATGTGTAATCCTTGTACCACATTTTCTAGTTCGTTATCTATGTCGTTAAGTTTGAAAGTATTTGTGATTGCGCTTAGACTCACTTCGTCAAAATCAAATGTTGTGATGACTACCGCGTTTCGATACTGACAGTCTTAAAGGACCAGATAGAATAGCATTACTCATATTGTCCAACTATTTCATTGGTTAACCATTCGGATGTTTTCTTAATATTTAATAATTAAAAAAAAAACTTGTTTTCAAAATTTTATGACAATCATTGACGTTACTCAATGAGGCCCAAGTGGGAGAATGTAAGAACTCTATGTAGTGGGCCTTATTGATCAACGATCTGGATTGTATTCTAGTTGGACTGTTCGATTGAGTTGATCAGTGGGCCCCACCTAAGGTGATACGCTGCGCAGATAGAGTGCACAGCACTGCGTGTTTGGGGTGCAATGCTATAGCCTTACGCAAGGCATTGTATTTGATCTAGGATACAGTAATGTGGAGCGTGAGAGAGAGAGGGAGTTTTGATGGGTTTCAAACTCCCCTCCACTGTCTCTATAAAAGAGAACTGGGTCCCCGATCCTACACTACACAGCAGAAATTCGAATCCCATCTTGTGAACTGCAGAAAGAGTGTGAAGGAGAGGAAGATCCCAGCTTTATCGAAATTTCTAGTATTCTATATTCAGTAATGGCATCTCAGACAGGTAAGCCATCCAGCCCCTTAATCACCATGTTCTATGCACAGACAGATCCGTGGCCCTATTCCGCATATAGATTTATTCCCACAAAATAAACATTGGTTGTTCCCGGCACTAAGTATTCCTATAAGATAATTACATCTATACATCTATTGTGTATTTTTTGTTACTTGTAAGGGAATTTGTTCAGACAAGTCTAAATCCATGCTTTTTCTTTCTTTATTTTTTTATTTTGAGTATTTTGTTTAAGCTGATTTGCAGACTGAGTATTATTAGCCTGTTGATTTTGACTTTATATAAGATGGGGTACATGTTTCTCTTTCATTTTCTCTTTAGCTTAACAAAAAACCTATATCAAGTTGGCTGTAAAACTTGCTCAACAGCTAAAACTTTCCTAAAACCAACTAGTCCCAATTGGGAGAGAGAGAGAGAGAGGGGGGGGGGGGGGGGGGGGGGGGGGGGTGGATTAGCCCAGGTGTCTATGTCATGATTCAAAATGATTTTGGGTTAGCTTAATGGAAAGGGAAATGCCCCTTTTTTTTCCTAATGTGGGACCCTTTTTCGTTTGCTGCTTTAACACACAAATTCTGGCCAGGCCAAACTAGAATAATGCAGTCATCACTGAACTTTTTTGGAAGCTTGTTATGGTCTAAAAATCTCTCATCATAATGTATTATTGGAGATGGGTCCCTAAACGATAAACCATTGTACCCACCTTCTATTCTGTAATTTTATTTACATGCATTTTGCTGAGTGCATGTTGTACGTATGCATAACAACCATTTTTCCTAGCTCTATATCTATCTCTATCATTAGAGTTTGACAACGTTACATTCTTGCTAGGATAATACTATGAAACCATAAAAGATCGTCCCATGTGCTTCGTCTTTCTTTCCAACAATGCCACTTAGACGCTGTTGAGATTTGTGCTGCGGAATCACATAGATCTAGATCTACGATAGCAATCCAATGGCACCAAGCACACACGAGAACACAGATTTAACGTGAAAAACCTTTGTGAGAAAAAATTACAGCACAAAGCAACAGATCTTCCCTATAAAAATAGAAATTACAAAGAGAAAGGACTTGCCCCATTTGAGCAACCTCGAATCTCACCCTTGCTACACCTTTTGATAACCCTAGAACCCTTTAAAATACCTTTAGGAAGCCTTAGAATACTTTAGAATATCCCTAGGGACCCCTATTTATAGTTTAGGAAACTCCACCTATGCACCTTCTTTGAAAAAGTCCAAAAACCACCTCAAATTTACGCAGTCTGCGCAAAATCTTTGTAACCCTCGACTAATCAAGCCAGGGCTTCAACTGATCGAAGGACCCCTTCGACCGATCGAGCCTGACCCTCAACTGGTCGAGCGGCCCGAACCTCCAAAAAAAACATAGCTCGCTGGACTTCGCGTCGAGCAGCCTCCTTGACCGGTCGAGTAGTGCGGTGAATACAAGATTTAAGACATCTTTTTTACAACATTCTTCATCATGTCTTCAATCTTCAACCGTTTAGCTTCTTGATCTCTTCTCTTATCTCTGCATCACATCATAGCTTCTCGTACACACTCTATCCTTCTTTTGCATCATCACCAAGTCCAAAGAAGTTGCACAGAACTTAAACTTCTCTTAAGGAACGATCTTGGTGAGCATGTCAGCCAGATCTGAATCCGCGTGCCCATTCATTTTTGTTCTTTTCTTCTCAAAAGTAAAGACGTAGTCTTATCATATCACCACTGCCCACTATTGCTTGCCGGGGTATTTTCTCACAACACTAATATCCTGTGAAATAACTGGTCTAATACATGCCATGGCATACACTGCCAACCGCATTTAAATAAGGCTCATCAGATATATCCTGTTTTTCCTCATCTATTTTGGGACATGTCATAAGGAAAACTTAAGGAGAGATGTGTAGAGAACGCGCTCTTCGACTTTTCTTGGTCCATCACATCCTTGATCAATACCTACCCAAGGTATTGCCTGAGATAACCAAAGCCTACTCTTCTTCTAGTCTCAATGCTGAGAACCATCTTTGCAGCCCCCCGATCCTTCATTCTAAACGTCCCACTTAACTGAGTTTTTAGTACATTAATTTTAGACATGTCATAATCAGCGATCTACATATCATCAGCATACAATTTCTGACTCACCATGAAAGAATCAAACCACTGCCTAGGCAACAGGTCTTGTCACTCCTGTAAACTTTTTTCTCAGGCCCTTTAAACTTCGAAACGCTCTTATTGCTTCATGTACATCTGCTCTTCCAATTTCCCTTGCAGAAGTTCAAACTCAACATCCATCCTTTTACAACTCAAGATCGCATTGGGCAACTAGC
Source organism: Magnolia kwangsiensis (assembly GCA_037074715.1). NCBI lineage: Eukaryota > Viridiplantae > Streptophyta > Magnoliopsida > Magnoliales > Magnoliaceae > Magnolia > Magnolia kwangsiensis. The sequence continues at coordinate 16,587,105 of CM073576.1, read as the reverse complement.
ACCGATCACAAATCTAATAGACATTTTTTTTAACACACGCACACACCCCCCACACACTCACCAAATAATGGGATTTTACCATCTATGGATACTCGAACCCTTAACTGGATGTTAAAACTCCTGAGAGTCTATCACCCAAGTAAGAATAAGGATCCATCTAATAAACACCTGTTATACCGTCGGCACGAATATCTCTTACAAGCCGATCCTTTCTCTCTGAGCATAACCCTTCGCTACCAACTTCGCTCTGTATCTATGTTGAATCCTCCTGAAGATTCACCTGCATATAACCACTTTTTCGACCCACTGGAAGCTCCACCAGCTCCCATGTGTTGATTTTGTATAATGAGTCGATCATATAACCCATAGTCACCTTCCACTTCTCAATATTAGGCTCACCTAGAACCGTCTAAATAGAAGACGAATCCCCTGTGATATTGGTGTCGTCCATGTACCTCACTGATATCCTACGATTATGTTGTATGATTCTTCTCACAAGGACTACTCCACCTACTCTATATCTCTGTCTGCGCGTCTCAGCCTTCCTGCCCCGCCCACTCATGCAGCCATGCCCAGTATGCTACACTCGTGCAGAGGTGAAATCCGCTATAGGCATTGCAGATCCACCTTTTGAAGTGTTCTTAATCAACCTGTGAACATTATCAAGTCGTTGCGGTTTCATGATTACCCGTGCCTCCTTAGATACTTTAAGAGCACCATTAATCCATGTGTACTTGCATCCTTTTACCTCAAGTACACCAAGAGAAATCAGATTCTTCTTCAAATTAGGAACGTGTCTGACATTAGTCAGGGTACGCTCCACCCCATTAAACATATTAATGCGCACAGTACCAATAGCCATAATATTACAGGCACTGTCATTACTCATAAATACCTGTCCACCATCGCACTCCCTGTAGCTGGCGAACTAACTCTGATGAGGAGTCATGTGAAAAGATGCCCCTCCGTCTAGCATGCACTCGTCCATAGGATCATCGTAAAAGTGAATGATCGTAGATATAGATAAAACATCACCATCACATCTACTCGATCCATCTGATGTGACAGCATTGGCCTCCCTGTATGAAGCCTCAGAATTTCTCTATTAGATTTAGGATTTTCACAATTATTCTTCACATGTCCTTCTATCCCATAATTCCAGTACTTTCCTTTGCCCTTACCCTTGGATTTGGATCTAGAACCTGAAGAACCTATCCTTGTTTTAAATTCTTACCCCTTGTAAACAGTACATCAGAAGATATCCTCATATCGACGTTAAGCTTTCTCATAGCCTTCCCTTAAAGGGTTGAGATAACGGTGTTGACACTCAGGATTTTATTCAATGAGCACATTGAGTCCTTGAATGACTCATACGATGCTAGAAGAGAATTCAGCAACATACATGCTTGTTTCTCATCTTTCATCACTTCCTCCAAATTTTATTAAAGTTGTTGATATGAGCCTCCAGATCTTCATCCTCTGTCATTTTGAAGTTATACCACTGCCGCTTCAAGTGTAGGCGATTTTCAAAGAAATTTTTCAAATAGACATTCTCTAACTTCGCCCATAACTTGGCTGCAATTTTCTCCCTCATGACGTTGTAGAGAACCTCATCCGTGAGACATAAACGGATCGATGATAAGGCTTTCTTATCAAGAGTATTCCAATCATCATCAGCTATAGTAGACTTTCACTCCTCAAGAGCACCATCTTCGCCTTACTTAATTAAGGAACTGATCATCTTGATCTTCCATAACTCAAAATTATTTTTTTCCGAGTACTTCTTAATATCATACCTAGTATTTCTCATTATTATGAATCTTACAGATTCAGATCTGTGCCCCCAACGATTGCTCTGATACCACTTGTTGAGATTTGTACTGAGGAATCACATAGATCTAAATCTAGGATAACAATCCAATGACACTAAGCACACACAAGAGAACACAAAGATTTAACGTGGAAAACCCTTACGGGAAAAAACCACGGCACAAAGCAACAGATCTTCACTATGAAAATAGAAATTATAAAGAGAGAGGACTTACCCAATTCGAGCAACCTCGAATCTCACCCTTGCTACACTCTTTGATAACCCTAGAACCCTTAAAATACCTTTAGGAAGCCTCAGAATACTTTAGAATAGCCCTAGGGACCCCTATTTATAGTTTAAGAAACTCCACTTATGCCCCTCCTTTAAAAAAGTCTGGAAACCGCCTCAAATTTACACAGTCTACACAGAATCTATGTAACCCTCGATTAGTCGAGCCAGGGCTTTGACTGGTTGAAGGACTCTTTGACCGGTCGAGCCTGACCCTCAGCTGGTCGAGCGGCCTGGACCTCCAAAAAAACATAGCTCGTTGGACTTTGAGTCGAGTAGCCCCCTCGACCGGTCAAGTAACCTCCTCGACCAATCGAGCTGTGCGGTGAATACAAGATTTAAGACATCCTTTTTGCAACAGATGCAACATCTGAGACGTGCAAAAGGTGGTCCGCAAAACAGTGATCGTCTGGGGTGAAAATTAGGATCATCTATTGAAATCAATGGCCTGCCGATGGTCCAACTCATTGTACGTGTGTTGCCCGCCTAATGATTGGATTGCCTAATTTTCAAGGGGCCACAATTTCTCAAGAATTGATGGTCCTTACACTTGCTCGCAATTGAAAGGGTTGATGATTATAACCCAAGAAGAAGGGTTCAAAAGAGGTATTGTACACAACCATTGCCGCGCCAGCTCTTTTTTAGGTATAAGTGGGCCACGTGTCATTGATCCAATGTATTAGTACTATGAGCCCCACCGTGGATGGGCCATGCACCAAAAAATCACTGGATAGAAATATATTAATTCTTAACTCTTCAATAGGTGGCCCAACAAAATAAACGGTTTAGAAAAGAAATACAGTGCAATGATTTACATTCCACCAAAATGAGGCTGAATGTGGTATTGTTTGAATGTTAGGGGAGTTTTTAGTGTATGAACCATCCATGGTGTGGCCCATATTTTAACCGTTTTGGGTCTCCTCTTTAAGATCTCTACTTCTATGATGTCTTAGGCATAAGGTGCAATAGCAATTAGCACACCATGGACTTGAATCCTCTTCGACGATGATTGACCCGATAATGGACCCGAATCGACACTTATGAGTCACAACAGACTCGTCCAATTCGACCCCTTTCGTATTAAGAGGGTAAAAAACCCAAGCTCTGTGAGCCCCCCATTGTGTGCATGAAATCCACTACGTCCGTCACACATAAAACCTAACCCACTTGAGTTTTGGATCAAGCTCATTTCTGGATTGTTGATTTGTGTAGGTGAGGCATGGTGGGCAGTTTGGATAACATATACACATCATGATGGGCTCCAGTTCCAAACTCATGGTTGACGTCTTCTACCTTTGTTCTTGGTGGGATGGCCCACCTTTGCTAACCATGGAGCTGATTTTTGTCTGTTCGCATTGCCTAACATGGAGGGACTCACTTCATCGACAGAGTGGATGTCACACAAACAGCACGTTGGGCCCACCGACCTCTTGTTTTGCACCCGTTGGCCGCTTCGTACAACAATCGATGCAGAGGATCCAGGTTCTCATAGATGATTCCGTAGAGCGTGAAGAACAGGATTATGATATAGTGATGTTTTAATTTAAACAAATCTGATTTAAATGATTTTAACTCGCAAGTATACGAATCAGATGTAAATATGGTACGTATTACGAGATCGTTCCTACGAGGACTAGTTGTCACAATTTGAAATTTACGACTCTTCTTAACTAATCCAACAAATATTTTAGCAAACTAATAAGTAAACTAGCACAAATCTATGGAAAATAACCACGAACAATAATGAGGAAGATCCAATCAAGGAAAAGACTAAGACTTTCAAATCCACCCCTAATTATCATAATCCTTGTTTTACCTGTTGATTTATCCTAATTCAGATTAATATGAATTTAATAAACAAAGCACATCCTATGTCCTTGGTCGGACACACAAAATGTATAATCCTTTAAAGCATATAGATCACATCTTTCCATCCATGGTCAGGCATGGAGAGATGTAAATCTTGTTTCTTCCTCTATAGGAGACCTGTTCATGGTCAGACACAAGCACCTAGAATAATATTCCAAACAACATTCATATCTAGACTGTGGTCGAGCTCATAGAATAGAGAAGTACAGAAATCTCAGGAAAGCACACTAGAAAAAGAAACAAATCAATCAGATTAAAATAAATTCAACATAGACAAGAGTTATTCAAATTAGGGATTTTATCTCAGCCCTAGCTACAAGATTAGCAATCCATAAAAGTAATTAGAAAAAAGTAAAAATAAGATTTAAAACATAAAAACATCGCCCTTCATTCTTTCTCTCTCTCTCTCCTCTTTCTTCTCTTTCTCCTCTCCTTGGTTCTTGCCAAGCTCTGGATCTCCTCAATCTCTGATGATTGCTCCCCACGTCCAAAACCTTCTTATATAGCTGCTGGAGTGGTGAAAATCGGATTTGAATCGGATTTGGAAAGCTATCGCATGCGCAGCGAAAGCCTTTTCGCAGCCAAGTTCAGTGCCTCGAAACACGCCACTTTTCTCACTCAAATTTCAAAGAAACACTATCCCTTAGGAATTTCTTGGGTCCTCTACATGATGGACGGTTTAGATATATCATATGATCAAAGATGGTGGCCCACAACCGCGTGGAAAAGTCAGTTTTCACGGATGTACGAAACCTTTCGCTGTCGTGATCCGTGGGCCCTACAGAGGTATTTTCAGGAAAATTCACCCCATCCATTAGATTCAAGATAAAATTTCAGTCAAAAATGGGTGGTTTTGAACATCCATTGACGTGTTCCAGAGAAGAAATCACTAAAAGATTAGATTTGAACGTTGCAGGGCAGCCCTTTTTTGGCCCCTATATTGTACTCATATGCTTGCATGAGTGAAAATTATAAACATAGTTTTATAGTGATCGCGGATGTCTACACGATGGACGGTTTGGATTGAGCGTACAGGGCATGTGTGGGGCCCACTATCATCCGCAAAATGGACGCAGTCCATCCATTACACGCTGCAGGAAACAGAAGTTTCCTTTTCTTTTTCTTTTTCGGTCAGAGACGGTCAACCGTCTCTGCCGTTTACCATGCACACCTAGTGCACTTGTGCACTGTGCATTCTCTATTCATGTGGGGTCCACTGTAATGTTTTTGTAAAATCCAATCCATTCATTCAATTAGTCTCCATACTTAAAGCGTTGAGACCAAATTTAAAGCAGTTCCAGATATCAGGTAGGCCCAGAATCAACAGTTTATGGGCTGATCTGTCAGTTGAGGCACTTCCATAGTGATCCAATGGCTAAAATTTTGTGTACGGTTAATTTATAGCCCTCATCCCATGTATGAAGTTTCAGGTCAATCGGATGGCGGGAACCCTGTGATCTTGCGTTTTGGACCAATTTCGGGCCTCTTTAACGTGAACGGCTTGATTTTCTTGGATCCCTGACATGTAATTTCTTCAATATTGGTCCTTTGGAGTGCGTCCCTTGCTCTGGTGACTTTGGAGCATCAAATCCACGCTTTTAATTTTCTTTTTCAATCAACGCTCCTGATTTCATCCCGTAATGAAAACACAATTAAAATATGGCAATAAGCATTATCATATACGTAAAATTAGGCAATAATCAGGATCTGATATGCAATATTTGACCCTCATCAAATAGCCATATTGCTGCATTATGTACACGTGGCAGGTTATCTTTCAATCAGGATTGTCCACTTAGTAAGACCAACATCGGATGGAAATTGATTTGAGATACACAATAGGGGATGATCCTATCCATCGAAACAGTGGCCTTCAAATCTACGGTGAGAATGATAAACGATTCATGGTGCTGGTAACTAAAAGAGATAAGTGATGGCTATGATCTTTTGATGAGTATAATTTTCCAAAAATCATCCATCCATGGTGAGGCCCATCAGTTGAACTATTTGATCAATGGATTTATTGGCCACATGTAATGTGGATAGATTGATCTACTATATTCTAGTTCGTCCAGCTCCTGAATGTATATATGTAACATACAAGGTTTGCTACGCAGCTGACGCAAGGATGAACGTGAATAGGTCTATCACATCTTCCTCGAGAATTACTACTCCACACGTGGACTCATTTGACTTCTCTGACTTCTCGAATCCACAGGAAAAGAAAGCAAAAAAAAAAATAGAAATAAGTTCTAATAAATTCAAATTTTAATTGATTATTTGAAATAAACGAGTTCACAACCGTTTCAATAAGGATACCAAGCAATGGGAGAGAAATCATAAGCAAACTATGACTAAAACTCCTAAAATTCGCAACTTAAGTTTTCTATTTAGTAAGTCTCCTATGTAGCTTAACCATGTTATTCTCCTAATTTTTCTAAACACTTTTCATGTTGGACACAACTCTTAAAGCCCAACGGATGAAGAGCTATAATCAAACAAAAACTTACTAAAAATAGTAAAAATGAAAATAAACATAGAATTTGATTGCCGATATGATGGAATCTTGCAAATTCAGTATAGGCAACCCTGCATAGCTGGGTTATTTGACTAAAGTAGCTCATCCTACCCCAAAATCATATGGTACGTCGAGTAACTCATTCCGATTTGCGAGATATCCCTATTTCAAGATTCCAACGGTCTTGATGACTTCCGCCTCCGATCAGGTCTTCTCTGATCCATCTCGGACGTGAATGCATCCGTGACCCGCTCTACATCAGTCCCCTCCACTTCAAAAGAACTCGTCCTTGAGTTCTCATACTACTTTGGTTCTTGATACTCGGTCTGGTGTATCATAACGATACTCGGATCAAAAGTTATGATCAACTTATGGTCTATCTTCTTTTGGTCCAACCTTGCTAGGAATATATTTGTGACACGTTCTACATTAAACCCCTCAACTTTGAAAAAACTCATCATCGAGTTACTCAAGTGACTTGGATCATAATTCTGAGATAACTTTTAATGCTGATGTTGATTAGCCATTTTCTTATACTTGACATTAGGCTCTTGAGCTGACACAATAAATGTATTCATGCATTCCTTGACTTGACTAGTATCAATCAGTTCCTTCACTTCTTCCTTCAACATCTCACATTCTTTCTGATAATATAGGCATTTAGACAGATTTGCCCCTGAGATGGGATTAATGTGGCTTTTTATATCTTATATAGAAGGTAATTTATTAGGAAGTTCATCGAGCACAACCGCCTTGAACTCCTACAACATTGGTTCTAAATCCTCTAGGAAGTTCACAGGCTCCATAAACTTTTTCTTTTCTACTAATGCATCTCCATTTCCTGTTTTCTCAGATTGTTTTACGAAAGCCTGTTTGCGTATAAGAGACCGTTCCTCAACTTTAGAAGTCTTAGGTTGGTTTTTCGTTCCCATAGAAATGAGCCCAATCTTTCTACCATCTTTAGTAAATATAAATGCGTTATCCCGACTCTATGCTTAGCAATATCTTCAATATTATTTTGCCATTGTCGATCAAGTAACATATGACAAACTTCCATATCGAATACGTCATAAAGTACTTGATCCTTATAATTTTTACCCATTGAAAACGAGACAGTGCATTGTTCGGTTACCTCTATTTTGTTGACATCCTTGATCCATCCAATCGTGTATGGAAATGGATGTTTTTTGGTTTTCATTTGTAGCGCTTCCACCATTATCTTCGATACGAGATTTTTGCTGATCCTGACATCGATGATCATATTACATAATTTTTGGCTTACAGTACACCTCATTCGAAAGATATTATCTTGCTGTAAATCTATTTTTACCTTTGGCATATATAATGGCTTCTTCATGATTAAAGTGGTAGCCTGCGATTTACCATTATCTAATGGTACTTTACAGTAATCGGGGTTATGTCGTATAGCAACCACGGGTGGTTGAGCATCCCTTTGAGCTCGAGGCGAAATTAGCGCATCTACAATACGGGTTGCCTGTAGCCCTTGCATGGTCAACTGACTCTCCTGTTGAAAAGTTTCTATTCTTTTCCAAAGATAATGAATCTCTGTATCACCGTCCATAAGATTTTTGATCGGCCTGATGGGAGTCCTCGCTCTAATACCAATTGACGTAGAGATGAACGTGATAAGATCGATTACTATCTTCCTCAAGGATAACTACTCCGAATCCATAGAGCTTCTCTGGACTCCTTACAGAGTGTAAGGCCCGTATCCTAGTCCGTACCGTTCCATAAACTCCCGCGATCATTCTCATCAAATTTCGGTAAGCTGCGACCGATGATCGATGTTTACACACGACCCTAAGTCATATCCCGTAGATCTGAGTCGACTCAATCCGAGACTTGTACCATTGCGACCGCACTGTCGCCGCGGTTCCGATGCCGTGTCTCGCGCGCCAAGGCGATACCCTGGCCAAGAGATGTGGGCCCGCGTTCAGTTCGAGGAAAACACCGTGCGTTGCAAGTATCAAGAGAATCTTTACGAAACATCTCATCAATCCCATCAATCAAAGTACACATCACCAATTAATGCCAAGTACAACCACCCCTCCCCAAGTCAACATTTTCTTACAACAAAGTACATACTTACATCACTCACCATTACTTCTCTCCCATCACTCTCTCTCTCCTCTCTCTCTCTCTCTCTCTCTCTCTCTCTCTCTCTCTCTCTCATTTTTTTAAGCAACTCCCATGGAGCAATCGTCCATGGCTTCCATGGAGAAGTTTGGTATGGCCCACCTCCATATCACTCAATCCCTCCATGCAAAGACCATCTCCACTATTCAAATGTATCCCTTGGAGCTCTAGGATACGCTGATGCAAGAAGAAGTCCGAAAAGATTAAAAGGTGGGTGATCTTAGATTTTCATTTTTTTTTTTAATTTTTTTTTTTTGTGATGAGGGATCTCACCATGTAGCTTGCCCGCATCCAAGCCATGCTGGACCCATATATGTATATATTAATATAATATGTGGTGGCCCACGTGGGGACCCACCTGATTGGAGAAGGGATTGGCTGATATACCAGACGGCAGCAGGTTCTATGGATCCCACGCTATATGAGTTATCTACACCGTCCATTGTGTGGACCCCATCATGATGCATGTATTTTATCCTGTCCATCCATCATTAGGGCGTGCCCCCCCCCCCCCCCCCCCACTGTTTTCTGGTGCTGCATGCACATCGTCCAGCAGCTGTTGATGCTTGTTGCTGGACATTTGCAAACAAACATAAATATCAGCTTTCTCCCAAGCATGTGGGTCCACACGTGTGGATGCCACATGAGGTATGTGCCTTACCTATGCCATCTAAATCATGGGCCTCACCTATCGGGCACATGTGGAGCATCCATGCCCTCTCTGCTGAGGCAGACACAAATCTATGGTGGGCCACGCTGGAGGGACTCACCCTGATGTATATATTTGAATCCACACCGTTCATATGACGGTGGGTCCCATGCAGCTAGCAGCTGCTGCTGTCCACTCACGTCAACAGGCCAGGTGGCCCTGACCATGATGTATGGTCCACATCTACACCGTCCATTTCGTGGTGGACCTCACCATGATGTACGTGTGGATCTTCACCGTCCATTGCTTGGACGGTGGGCCACATCTTTATATGTGTTTCATCCAGCGGTCCACATATATGGACACTGGCTGTTTTTCAAAAAAAAAAAAAAAAAAGAAAAGAAAGAGAATTAATTAAATAACAATAAATATTGTAATAAATAGTGTGTGTATATATATATATATATATATATATATATACACACACACACACACACACACACACACATATATATATGTAGGTGGTGGGCCCCATGTGGGACCCACCTGCTGGACAAAAATGGGGCAGATTCAAAAGGGCTGGTGGGCCATGTACGTGGACTCCACCCCTGATGGATTCATTCCATCCAAACCCTCCATCCGGACGTGAAATCTTCCCCATGTGTGATATATATATATATATATATATATATATATATATATATATATATATGAGATGGCTCTACGTGGGACCCACCTTTAAAAAAAAAATGAAATCTGCACCGCCGAGATATATCTGGACGGTGAGTATGGGTAGCGTCCTACCCTTTTGGGTGGGTATTTAATATATAACATTATATTATATAATTTATATATTCATCTATCGGGCCCTATGTGGGACGCACCTCTTTGAATAAAATCCCTGAGATCAGTGGTTGATCATGAGGTATTTGTTATATCAAAACCGTCCATCTATCTGGAGAGCATGGTCCACCCCTGTACTGGCGGGTGGAGCCCACAAGATGTAATTGTTTCATCCACACCGTCCAGAGGTCTGGACGGTGTCAGGCCACCGTGATGCACATGTTTTGCACACCACACCGTTCATTTGTTTTGCTGGTGGGGCCCGTCAGTGTGTGTGGCGTCCATACGTGGGGCCCACCTTAGATATGGTATCCACACCCTCTATCTACCATGTACGGCCCACCCTAATGCTCTACATCCACATCGTCCTTGCAGTGACCCACCATGATGCAGGTGTTGTATTTACAACGTCCAACCATTTTGGAGAGATAATTTTATGGCCTGGGAAGAAGAATAAGAAAGATCTAGTGATCACATGAACCACACTGTAGAAAACATTGGAGGTTGAACGTCCACCATTGAAATCCCTTTTGGGTAACAGAGGTTTTTGGATCAACATGACAATTATTTTCCCCCTTTAATCCAGGTCTTTGTGACCTTATGATCAGATCGGATGGGGAATAAACTGTATGGTGGGCCCTGTGATTAGTTTAACAGTGAGAACCATTATCTCCACAATTATTTGTGGTATGGCCCAGATGATCTCCCATTATGATTCATTTGGAAAACACTCTAAAATGATATATAAAAAAATAGATGTATGGTGTAGGCTGCTCACCTAGAACGATGGGTCTGCTTTGACGTTAATGAAGCCCATCTCGATATATTTGTAGCCCACTTGAGGCCCATTGGTGCGGCCCGATTTGATATACATTTGGCCCATTGGTGCAGCCTATTTGATAAATGAAGCCCGTTGGTGCGGCTCATATAATGCGACACATGTGATGTAGCCTGCTTGGCATAAGAGGTCCATTGTGATATATTTGAGGCCCAGGTGCGAGGCTCACCTGCTATGTAATCGAGGCCCAGTGAGATGTATATTGGCCCATATGATGACGCCTATGTGATGTAAATGAGGCCCATCGTGATTGTACTTGAAGCCATGGGCCCAGTATATGTTTGGCCCAGTGTGGGCTACTCCTTAGGAGCAATGTTGGTTAGATGTCCACATTATTGGGCAATGATTGTTTAATGTCCACCTTATGACCTTCCCTTAGGCCTTGTTCGGCCGATCGTCGTGGCCGATTGTTGATTAGTGATCGAGGCCGTTTATCATGACTGATTACCGATTGCCAATTTACGTGATCGAATTGCCTATTACGATTATCGATTGATTCCGATCGTCATGGCCGATTGCCGATTAGCGATCGAGGCCGTTTATCATGACCGGTTACCGATTACCGATTTACATGACCGAATTGCCTATTCCGATTATCGATCGATTTCGATCATCGTGGCCGATTACCAATTAGCGATCGAGGCCGTTTATCATGACCGATTGCCAATTTCGATTGAAATGACTGATTTGCCGATTCTGATTATTAATCGATCCTGATTATCGAGGCCTATTGCCGATTAGCGATCGGGGCCGTTTATCATGACCGATTGCTGATTTCTGATTTACGTGACCGAATTGCCTATTCCGATTATCGATCAATTTCGATTGTTGTGACCGATTTGCCGATTCCGATTGACGCGGCCGATTGTTGATTCCGATTGACCTGGCCGATTTGCCGATTTCTATTGTCGAGGCCGATTATAGATGTCAATGCCGATTGTTGATCACGACTCCGATTGTATAGGCCGATTCTGATTCTGATTTTCGAGGCCAATTCTGATTTGTCAAGGCTGATTGTATAGGCCGATTCCGATTGTCGAGGCCGAGTATTGAAGCTGATTCCGAGTGTCAAATTCCGATTGTTGAGGCTGACCTCGATTGCTAAGGTCGATCGTCGTGACCTATATGATGTAATGCAGCCCACAGTTGAGGCCCATTGTGACATGTATTAGGCCCATGGGCAAGGCCCATTGTGATATATTCATGGCCCATGGGTAAGGCTCACTATGAGGTATTCATGGCCTGTGGGCAAGGCCCATTGTGATATGTATTAGGCCCATGAGCAGGGTCCACCTGTTGTGTATATGTGGCCCTTGAGTAAGGCCCATCGTGTTGTATATTAGGCCCCCATTATTTGTTTGGCTTTATGTGGCCATCCCTTGGGGGCAATGTTGGTTAAATGTCCACATTGTCGAGGCCGATTGTCGATGCCGGTTATTGGTACTGATTGTGAGTATACGACAGCATAACATCATAATACATACTCATACACATCATCTGCATGTTTGTTATGAGATGTGATTGACCATTGCATATGCCATATGGCAGGTTGTTTATGTCTCTCCCTGACAGGCGAAGTTGCCCTACATGAGCACACGGTATGCGCATGATTGATGCACGATTAGACTGTGTGACTCATGCATCTTGCATTTGTGTGACATGACCACCATACGCCCTAACGACATCAGGGTCGTAGCCTCCATAAGTATTTTATGGATGGCCAGATGGGACACCGAAAATCTGTTATACATGGGGTGCTATAGATATCCCTGAGTGAAAGTCCTTAAACCCTCTTGGTTCCGGAGGTTGCTTCAATGTTTAGACTGAGAGGATGCATGAGTGCATGAGGGCCGTATACTGTTAGACTGCGTCTCTCACTGTGTCGTGGTAGGTTGGAAGGGGGTGCGGCCTTACTTGCCCGAGATGAGGGGGCAATGCTAGGCTGAGTCTGACCAGCTCGAGGAATGGGTCCGCTATCGACGAGTCGGGCCCAATATTGGCAGGCGGATAGTGAGCTCTTCCACTCACCTTTTTACGCACGATGAAGCGGCAATCTGGTTTTGAGTGTAATAGACCCCGGTGATTTTCCAGAGAGGAACCGTACTAATATGTGGACTTATTGAGTAGGAGTTGCATGATCATTCATTCATTCATTCACTATCCACTCGGGCTGGTAGTGCACAACTAATTGTTATGTACCTTCGTTATGGCAAGGATTTCGGTTGGACGCGCGACTAACCTGAGATCAGGAGTTTACCACGTTGAGTCTGATTATCCAAATTTAGGTATGGGACTGGTTTGGATAGAAGTCCCTTGTGGTGGACCCCGTGGCCTGCTATACTACATATTATCATCCCGACTTCACACTTCAGCATGGTCATTCCATTCGCACTGCATGTTGCATTACATCCGTGGCATATGTATGACTGACGCTGTTTGTGTTACTCATCAGGAATGTATATTGCATTGCACCCTCTGCGTCTGATATTTGGCTCTCTATGACTCCTTATTTATATAGTTGATTTCTATTGTGTATTCTAATATTATATGACTCATGTACTTGTCAGTATTTTCGCTTACTCTGTCATCGTATGATTTATGACTTTGTCAGTATTTCTGTTTACTCTGATAATTCATGATCTTATCAGTATTTTTGCTTATTTAGACATTGTATGATTTATGAATTTCTAATTTTTCGGTATTATATGATTATGACATTGTATTGAATACTTGGCACTTACCTTGTGCACACACTTACACCACCCTCTAAGCTTTTTATAAGCTTATGCACGATAGATGCGTGCAGGTAATGTTAGGTTGCAACAGTGTTGAGCTTGGAGCGTGCAGTGGTCTTCTGGAGCTTGATTTTCTATTTATATATTTCTCTTCCAGTATTGTACTCAAATGATTATATTAGTGGATATGTGATGATGATGTTGCCTTTGTGAATTGGGTAATCTTGTGGTTATGCTTATTACGAGTTAAATGTACATTGGAAAAAAAAATAATAATAAAATCCTCCTTACAGAATCCCAGGATCGGAATCTGGCATATGAATGCTAGGAGCCGAGAATGGAGTACTACGGAGGCTGTCAGCATCGAATTCAGCGATCGGGATTCCTGTGAATCCGATTTCCGAGTTGGGACGTGATACAGAGACTTCTCGAAACCCCAAGGAAAGAAAGCAAGAAAAATAGAAATAAATTTTAATACATTTGAAAATTTATTGATTATTCAAAATAAACGAGTTCATAGCCCTTTACATAGGGATACCAAGCAATGGGAGAGAAATCATAAGCAAATCATAATTAAAACTCCTAGAATTCACAACTTACTATAAATAGTAATTTTTCTAAGGGCATGTTTGGGCAGTCGGATTAGAAGGGATTCATTGGGATGGGATTCAGATGGTCCTGTGCCAATTCCACTTCATGTTTGGGAAGAATGGAAAAGCTTGGAATTAGAATACATGGAATTGCATTGGGTCCTGTGCTAATTTCACTCAATTTTAGCAAGTTGTGTAGGTCCCACCATGATGTGTGGGTTATATCCACACCGTCCACCCATTTTTCAAAATTATTTTAGACCATGGGCAAAAAAATCAGGTAAATCTAAAGCTCAAGTGGACCCCACCATAAAAAGCAGCGGGAATTGAATACTTACCATTGAAAACTTTATTGGGGCCACATAAGTTTTGAATCTACCTCATTTTTAAGCCCATGCCATAAAATGAGGTTACAAAACAAATGAATGGTTTAGATATAACACATGTATGTTATTCTCCATTCAATATACCACCATATTAACCAGCTAAACATAGAACTAATCTTATCCCATGGCAACATGAGACAACCCCCGCCATGGGTAATAATTATGTTCCCACCTAATCCCTTCTAAATCCACGGCCTGAACACTTTTCATGTTAGACACAACTCCTAAAGGCCGCCGACGGCTAAAAAGTTATAATTTAAACACTTTTCATATTGGATACAACTCCTAAAGGCTAACGGCAAAAAAGTTATAATTAAACTAAAATTTACTAAAAATAATAAAAACTGAAAAACCTGGCTTAGTTGAGTTGGTTCGCTAAAGTAGCTCACTGTACCCAAAATCATATACCGTACCTCGAGTAACTCATTTCGTTCTACGAGATACGTCTGTTTTAACGTTCCCACAGTTTTAACTACTTCCACATCGGATCGGATCTTCTCTGGTCCATCTTGCACGTGAAAGTGCCCGCGACCTGCTCTACATCACCAGCTCACACACGAGCGAAGCACTGGTCACTCACTACCAAAAAAAACATGCCATGTGGCATGCTCGTGCAAGATCCTAGCTTTCCATCAAGTGGGACCCACTATCTAAATCTTTAGACCTAAACTTCAGACCGTTTTCCTGAGGTGGTTTACACAGTATAAAGAGTAGTTGGTTTGGCCATTGTTTTATATACTGTTGTCCACTCGAGGAATGAAATGGCCTGATTTAGGCCTGAACATCTAAACAGCGAACCCCACCTGATGGAAAGCTCGGATCCTATGCATGTGTGCCATTTCGGCATGTGTTTTCTTCACGTAGATGGGCTGGACTTCACACGCGTGCTGGTTTATCATACTCCGCGGCCACATTAACCATTATTGCTTCTAGTGGACACGGTGGAGCTATTGGACGGATGAGGATGAGGACAAAAGGTGTGGGCGATGAATGGTCAGGAAAAGGAGAGACATAAGTGGCTAAGAAGGGGTAAGAGGCCCACCCCATTACATGATCTGAGATGTACTGGGCCCACCCAATTTCTGATTAGTTCTTTTTTCTCCCATATTATTATGCAATTTGGGGAAAGATCACATGCAACTGCATATCATGCTACCACATTTTCCCACCATCATAGAAAATCCGATCCGTTGAATAGGTGGGGACCATCATGAGATCAACTGGCAAAAAAATCCATTCCAATCCAATCATCATATGGGCCACACCAATGATTTCAATGGACAGAATATGATCTGACCGACGAACCTGTGTGCCACCAGTTGAGTGGATAGGCTTGATTTTTGCATTGGGTGATTTTCATGATGGGTTTCACCTTTTCCATGGCCCAGATGTGCTTCACATCCTCATTTGGAAATCTGATTGTTGGACTAGGGTAGAGATTCCTCTGTAGGAGTCAGTGAAGTCCTACCTATGATCACTGGTTACAACCACTGATTTGAGGGTGCACAGAGGATTTCGCATGGCCTCATGGTCCATTTTACTATCATCACATGACCACGCAAGGGTTGTAATTTTTTTGGCCCGGGTAAGATCACAGCTTAATGGCTGAGATCACTGACAGGGCCATTTTCTCTAGCTTACATGGGCACTTGAACCTTTGACCTATTCTATGTTCCAACAGTGTGGCAAATCAAATAAGAGCAAAATTTTCTTATGAT
The DNA here is from genome assembly GCA_037074715.1 of Magnolia kwangsiensis. Classification (NCBI taxonomy): domain Eukaryota; kingdom Viridiplantae; phylum Streptophyta; class Magnoliopsida; order Magnoliales; family Magnoliaceae; genus Magnolia; species Magnolia kwangsiensis. The sequence goes on along the minus strand of CM073576.1, from coordinate 16,570,704 downwards.
AAAAAGTGGGATTTTCAATTCTTAAGCCTATCTTCTCTTGATAATACTCTATCATAAGCCTGCGGATTTCTCTAACATTTTTTTATTTTATTTTATTTTATTTATTATTTATTATTTTATTTTATTTTTTTGGAAGAGGGGGAGGTGGTTAGCTTGTTAATACACACTCATGCCACCACACACTACATGTTAGCCACCCCCTCTAGGGATCGATACGAGGCAGGACCACAAGGTATCTCCAATCGGCCTACCAGTTGAGGTATGGATCTGGGTAACTTGGTAAGCAAAGCAAAACCTGTAATGGATTAAGTCCATATATTTGGGTGTTTATCAAACTTGTAATCCAGACCGTCTATTGCTGTACAGTTCAAGAATTTTATTTATATTGGCCAAAATAAATTCTCTTTAAACGGTTTTTATTTTTTATATTTACTTGACAATGTACTCACAATAGCTATTTCTACTTAAGCCCTGTTTCAATCAGGTGAATGCGTGAGAAAAAAAAATAATTTTCTCGTGCTTGTGGGGCCACCATGGTATATATATATATATGTAAAAAACAGAAATGCTGAATAACGCAATACACTATAGCGAGAAAACATTATAAGATTGGTATAAGTATTTAACTTATCCATGATGTCCATTCTTTCTATCAACTCATTTTAAAGTCTAAGTCCTTAATTAAAGGGTATCCAAATCTCAAATAGACCACACCGTTGGAAACAGTGAAGACAAGGATGTTCACCGTTGAAGTATTATTGGGGCCCATAGTAATGTTTATTTGTCATTCAACCCCTTCCTAAGGTCACACAAACTGCCGTAGCTTATTTAATATAAATAAAACTAGCCACCGGCAAAGGGTAACCATTCCTTCAAGTTTTTATATTCCGTTTGAACAACAGGAACAGTAAGAATGGGTTTATGCATGTGACCACTATGATATATGTATCTCATTGGATCTACCAACCAGGTGTAACTTACCAAGATGAAATGAAAATACAAAAATTAGCTTACTTCAAATATAGGTGGACCACATAGTATGAGCTTAGACTTTATAAGAGCATTTTATATTGCTTCCATTGGTTTGACCCTTGGAATCCTTTATCAGTTGATCTTTTACATGTATCACTCAAATGATGATTATCACCTAATGAACATGTAAGAATTCTATAGGGTGTGCATTGTTGATCAATAGTCTTGGATTATCACAAGGTTTGGATAGTTTGATCGGGAGTATAGACTCCACTAAGTTGTTATACATATGAAATTGTGTAAGAGGTGGTATGTTAGAACTGTGGTACAACACAAAGTGTTCTAGCATGCCACACCTTACACAGATTTCATAATCTCATTCTTACTAGAACACTATCTGTGTATCACGGTTCTTGCATACCACCCCTATACGATTTTAGATGCATTACAACTTAGTAGAGTCCACTAGTACTCCCAATCACACTATCCAACCCTTAGGATAATTCAGCTCATTGATTAATAATACCCACCTTACAGAATTCTTACTGAACAAAGTAAATTTACACATAAAAAATGTTGCAACACATAGCAAGGATGTTTCAGGAACAAGTTTTAAACTTCTGCCCCGTAAAAATCAGAAAATCTATTCGAAAACCAACAATATGAGTCATGGTTGTTATGTCATATGGGTGCAGTGGTTGTCACATGTTCACTTCCTTTACTACCAAATGAAAGCCTAACCATTAATACCATAGCCTAAGGCCTACAAAGGGGGTGATATGTTCCATCCACCTTGTTAGTCAGCTCACTGCGGGCGCAAAAAGTTCTGACTTAGGCAGTGTACACTTCTAACAAACATCACAGTGAGCCTAGAAAGTTTTAATAGTGGGTGCCACTGTCACCATTATTTTCTATTATGTGGTCCACATGAGCTCTTAATCAGGTTGATATTTGGGCTTTAGCCCTAAAATGACATGGCAAAAAGGATGGGCAACGTGGATTATACACATACATCAATGTGGGTCCATATGGGTTGTGGTTGTCATGTTTTTATGGGTCGTGGTTGTCATATTATATGGATCGTGGTTGTCATGGGTCGTAGTTCTCATGTTATATGAGTCATGGTTATCATGCTATATGGGTCGACGTAGTTACATGACATGTGCAGTTTGTGGTTGTAATGTAATAAGAGTCAATGTTGTCATGTTATAAGGGTCATGGTTCTATCATGATTTATGTGTCGAATCTAATCCGTTTATTGGATTTAGAATTTAATTTAATGTCATGGGCTAAAAAATGAGTTACATCAAAAAAAATTATGCCCCAAAAGGTTTTCAATGATAGGTTTTCAATTTCTACTTTTTATGGTGTGGTCCACATGAGCCTTTGATATGCCTCGTTTTTGGGCTCCTTCCTTAAGATGATCTTTCGAAATGAATGGACGGCGTTGATAAAATACATACATCACAGTGGGCCTAGTAAGACCATTCGTCTTTATATAGGGTTGCGTAAGTCGATTAACGTGACTTACTAAAATAGTCTTTCCTAAGATCTTACCAAAAAGTCCACATGAGAATTTCATGGTCGCGGCTTCGGTGGATACATGTGGGGCCACCTTTATATATTTGTCCTAAATCCATGTCGTCCATCCGTTTTTATAGCTCATCAGTGGTGATTGGCCATTCAAAACTTCTTGTGAGCCGCAAAAAGTTTGAGATGATTTTGATATTTGTGTGGTCCATTCATCCAAACCTTTGTGACCTTAGCCCACGGAAAGTTTTTAACGGTGGGTATTAATCACCACGCTTCTATGGTGTGGTCAACATGAAATATGACGTGGATATAAGGTACATAAATCATGATGACACCACAGTCAGGTTGTTGCATCCAGAAACATGGATTAGCCACTGGTCGAGCAGCGAGACTCGCTGCTCAAGTGATGTCACCAAGTTTCCCCTGGCTATGGCTCAGGTCCAACACTCGTGCTGAATTGCATGAGGGCCTTGTTTTATGTGCAAAGTTAGGATTTGCTAGGGTCGAAGTGGCCAACGACTTCAAATTCCGTATTGAGATTCTTTCTAAAACCTCATTGCCAGCCTGATCTCTGTACCACTGGTGTGATAGAATAAGATCTCTGAGGGATTTTTCAGTGTTTTTATGGTTCACACTCCAGTCAGGCATGCCTCTCATGCTCGCATATGTTTCAGCTACCAGTCAGGCTAAGGTTATCTGAGGTAGACTTAGCTCCATCTGCCTACACGACAGGTAGGCATTGGCCATTTTTTGGTGCCCATCCGAAGGACCTGTAAATCTCCCGTCATTTGGCAATATATATATATATATATATATATATATATATATATATATATATATATATATATATATAAAGAGAGAGAGAGAGAGAGAGAGAGAGAGAATTCATTTGGAAAGAAAAGTGATGCCACCAAGTTATGTGGGCCCAACCATGATATATGTTTTGTATCCACACTGTTCATCCATTTGGAGAGATCATATTAGTGTATCATCCAAAGAATGAGTCAGATCTAGAGTTCGAGTGGACCCCACCACTGAAGACAGTAGGGAGAGTAATGCTCACCATTAAAAAGTTCTAAGGGCTACAAAAGTTTCCGAGCTGTATTTGTGTTTTCACGTCTTTAATGTCTGCATTAACGCATGAAAAGGTTGGATCTCAAACAAACATCTTAGTGGACCTTTGAAAGATTTCAACGGTGGATGTTACTCTCTCCACTGTTTGCTGTGGTGGGGTCCACTCCAGCCTTGGATCTGCATCACCTTTTGGTTCATACCCAAAAATGATCTCTTCAAATGTATGAACGGTGTGGGTACAAAACATATAACATGTTGGTGGCCATAGGACTGCTTGACCTTACCGCAGTAGCGAATCTCGCTGCTTAACTTGTCAATGGCTAATCCGCATCCCGATGTCCCGGGCGCGGCTTGCGTCCTACCCCGGTCCGGACAGTAATCCGTTGGGGCAGGATTATGTGGGGCCCACTGTATTGTAAACATTTTATCTACTCCGCTCATCGATTTTCTTAGATCATTTTAAGATATAATAATAAAAATGAGGCATGTCCACATCTTCAGTGGGCCACACCAAAGGAAGCTGCACTGATAATGGCACCCACCGTTGAAACCTCTTTAAGGGCTAACGTGATGTTTTCTTACTATCCAACCTATTCATAAGATCATGTAAACGTGGATGAAGTGAAAACACAAATATCTGCTTAATCAGAAACTTCTACAGCTCCTAAGAAGTTTTTAACAGTAGACATGCAATCCCTACTTTGTGGTCTACTTAAGCATTAGACCTGTCTCAATTTTTAGCATATATCTTAAAATAATCAAGAAAAGAGTTGAACAGCATGGATAAAACACTGACATCATGGTGGGCCCACAGATCCCTACCCGGAATCTGCGTCCATCCCGGATACACTGACCTAATTCGATTCGGGCGTCGGGTCTACGAATCGCGTCCGAATTTCATGCACCTAGCCGACGTTGTATTCACGATATACATCGACAATGAGGTTATCCCTTCTGTCCACCTTATTCTTCAGCTTGTTGTGGGGTCAAAAAGTACCGACGTGGCAGCCATCACAATGGGCCTAAAAAGTTTCAACAATACGAGTTATTGTCACATTTTTTTCTATCATGTTGTCCGCACTATAAATGGACCAGGCTGATATTTGGACTGTAGTCCTAAAATGACATGACAAAAAGTATGGGTCGCATGGATTATATACATACATCAATGTGGGCCCCACTAATTGGCCTTGCCACGCCCAAAAAAGCCCTCCGTACGCGCATCTCTTTCTTTCAGTGTACGCGCATCTCTTTCCTTCTGTTTACGTAGCTTCTTTTTTTATCTATTTATATTATATGGTATGGTGGATACAAAACATAGTAGTGAGTCTCGCTACTAAACCTATCAGTATTTAATCGCGCTCTTATTGTTCATTCAAAAACCGTAACCTCCCATTCCTCCAATTCCCCTTCTTCTTCATCTCTACCCTTCACAAGAGACCAATCATGAACCAGTCTTCTTCCCTTTCCCATTCCCAAACCCTAACCTCATTCCATTCCTCCAATTCCCCCTCTCTTACAACCAAATCCTCCTCATCGCATGCCTATACCGCCTTCCAAATCCTCCGCCTCCACATCCATCTCCTTCTCCTCCTCCTCCTACTTTCGCTTCCGTCCTTCTATTTCTTCCTATCCAATCCCCACCATTCCTTCCTTCTCGACTTCTTATATGCCATTGCTTTCTCCGCTGCCCTCCTCCTCTCCCTCAACCTCGCCCTCTCTCGCCTCCCCTCCATCCGGCTTCTTCTCCTTTGCTCCTTTCCCCTCAATCCGGCTTCTTCTCCGTCGCTCCTTCCGTCCTTTAATTCCTTCAAATCCTCCTCATCTCTTGCCAATACTGCCTTACGAATACTCCGCCTCCTCTCCCTCAGGCTCCCGTGTTCATCCACTTCCTCGTCTTCCGCCGGTCGTCCGTCCACGTCCGCCCTCTGGTCCATCGGCTCCTGGCTCAAGTCCGAATTGTGGGGTGTGTCGGGCTCCAATGTCGAGGTCTACAACAACGAGGACGTCTATGAGGGAGAACTCCACTTCGGGAAGCGCTCTGGCAGTGGGATCTATCACTTTTACACGAGCGGACGGTATGAGGGGGACTGGGTCAACAACAAGTATCACGGTTGTGGGGTCGAGACATGGGCGAGTGGGAGCCGCTACCGTGGGCAGTTCAGGCGGGGATTGAGGCATCGATTCGGGGTCTATAGGTATTACACAGGGGCTGTGTATGCCGGCGAGTGGTTGAATGGGCAGTGCCATGGGTGTGGGGTTCACACGGGCAAGAAAGGGAACCGGTATGTTGGGGAATGGAAGTGCGGAGTCGTGCACGGTCTCGGGCACGACCGTTTGAGGTAATTGAGATGCAAGGTTCCCATCCATTCTTGTGACTGGATTTACAAATTTGTTGTATTTGGATTGCTGGGTTCAAAATTTTTAGTTGATTGATTGATTTGGAATTTGTGGTTCACTCAATGTGTTCGTGGATTTTTTTTTTTATTTTTTTATTTTAGTACTAAATTTGGGTGTTCTTGCTTTTTTATCATCATCTTTTGGGCTTTGTAGATACTTTCTTTCGGATAAATGGATTTGGAATCTTGGAATCTTGGTTATCGAACATCTTATTTCTCCAATTTTTTTAGGGCCATTGTGTTCTTAGGATCCTGAGTTTGGATTCTCGGACTAATAATCTCATTTGGCTATAGTAGAATTGTTTTGTTTATCAGACCTTTCCAAATTTTCGATAGAAACGAACTTCAAGCTGAGCGTGGTTTTAGTAATGCCTCTTTTTCTTTGGGCAAGGCATTTGTCATCATATTGTATCGGATTACTTAGTTGGAGGGTGTGCTTCCTTTTGTTTTCAGTATCAGAATTCCATCGCCGTTTGATATGATATCCTGAAGGTTTCATCAATTTTCATGTCCACTCAATTACTCTTTTATTGGGTTTTTCACCAATTACTTAAAAGATTAACAACAAAGTTCTGATTGTTTCTTTATATATCAGCACAACAAGGTTGATTCTTCCTATTTGTTACAACATGTACTCATGGTTGCTTTTGCTATTTTTTACCAATATCTTGTCTAAGTAACTTTTTATCACATAACTTTAGGACCATGCTTGAACCAAAAAATTTTTAATGCTGACCTGACTTACTGCCTTCCGATTCATGGTTATTGATTGTCAGTGGCATGTCATGTCTCTATACAATCTGGGAAGAAAGGGTTCATTGTCAGGGTATTTTGTTGCCATTGTCAGGATTATTGTGCACTTAATGTGCTCAGTCTCAGGTCCTAAACACTACATGGTTGGAAATTCTTTCGATGTACGCATTTAACATTGTAAAAGTCGTTCAGAAATGTTGTGTGGTTCTACTCCTGGATGGTGCACAAGTGCACCACTACTTTTGAGTGGTAACTGACAGTACCATGTACTTGTAAGAGTGCATGATAAGAGCTCCACTAGCAATTTCTCTGATAGCACCACCACCCAAATTCGCTTTCTTCCTTTTGATAGCTTGCAGCAAAACCAGTCCAAACTATTTGCTTTACCATTATTAAGCATCATCCTCAAGACCCAATCATGGAATCTCTGCCATAGAAACTTGCCCTTCTTTTGTGGTAATCCTTTTCTTGAATTTCATTCCACAAAGTTGGAACACAGATCGGCCATGGGGCTTTTCATCTTTAAGTCCAGTCATGTTATTTCCATGAGTCTTCACTGCTACATGCCAAACCTGGAATAACGTGTGGTGTGAGAAGAAGTGGAGCAGAGAGAGAGAGAGAGAGAGAGAGAGAGAGAGAGAGAGCAGAAAACTTAGCATTCGACAGCGGGTTGCAGCATGAATACGGGGTGCACTAGATGATTCTGAATCGCGTACAAAATTCAACCCAAACTTGGGATATAAATGAGCAGTGAACAAGGAGGTGGTCCACCGTTTCTTCTTCTTGCATGAAACAAAGGTAGATATTAACGATTTGCATGCCCCTTTTCTTTAGATTGTCTACTGTTAGGATTCTATTTTTACCTACCAGCCAGCCAAAACAGATGTATTTAGGAGGGGCAACGTACTTCTAATAAAAGGAGCAGAGGGGACCACTGGATTAAGAGTAGGGGCGAGTTGAGAATAAAAGGATCGGACCGTAAACACACTAGTTTTATCTCGGGTCCATATAAGCTTATCTGGAGAGGTAAGATCTGGTAGAGATTTGGAGATGAAGTTGAGAAGATCCATGTACTCAGAAATCTCCAAGTCGTGAAGGTTTCTGAAGCACTTCACGTCCCATACTGTATTCACATCAGCAACAAAGAAGCAGCTAGTGATGGTTGCATTTTTAGCTTGGGCCAGACGGTAGATATTCAGAAATCGGAATTTCAGCGGCATTTCTCCTAGCCACTGATCTTCCCATGACCTGATTGATAAGCCATTACCAAGCTCGAAACTGATACAGTTGAGCACTGCCTTTTTTTACCACAAAATCCCCTTCCATAAAGTAGAAGCCCTATACGTTGACAAGTCTTTAGTTTTCACTCCCCAAGTGCAGGGTTGTGATGTAGTAATAACTCGATAAGACCGAGATCGAATCCCAAGGGACCGAAACTTGTACGTTATCTAAAATTATCTAGAACTAGAACTAGGCTAAGATGAAATCTAATCTGATTGAATTTGAAGGAATACTGGTGAAATAATTATCTAAACTTGAGAGAAATCAGGAGAAGGGAACTAGGGATTCAGAGGATCCACTTGTAGAGATCAGGGAGATCTTATGCATGTTTTATGAAAATTAACTGAACTGTCATTGATCTAGTTTTCAAGAGATGAAAGGTATATGAATTAGAATGGATTCCATCACCAAATCATGCCCAAAATACTATGACAAACAAAATAATTAAACTAATTACCACCCAATCACATGTATGAAAGTTAGGAAGGGTACCGTCATCCAACCATGCCCAGGAGACTATGGTGAACAACAGGGCTTCCTGACATCATACACATTAAAGAGAACGGAAATATTCAACGCCATTGCAGACCCATTGTAATTTCAGTCACAACAGACCATTAGAAACCTAAAACATTCCCATAATAATCAACTAAAATCAACGTCAATTCATGAATTAAAAATAAAATAAAATCTCTCATCTCACTACAAGCTTCACCTCTTAGCCCTTGCTAAGAGGTTTAGCCACTCATGAGTGGGCTAGATCTCTACACAAATCAAAGGAAAAGAAGAAAGAAAACAAAGAAAAAGAAAAGAAAAAAAACAAAGAAACCACTCTCCTCTTTCTCTCTCTCTCTCCTGCTCGTGGCTGCCTTCAACGTCCCAAGCTCTAGCTCTGAATGAAATTCTCCTCTCACGTCTCTCTCCCTCTCTGTTTTATAGGTGTGTTAGTCGGCTAGAACAGCTGGAGTCGGTGGAGAGCTTCACGTGCACAGCGACAGAAAACGCAACTCCACTTGCGTTTGGAAAGAGTTTCCCGTTGAAAGCTGTCCAAGAGACCAATTTGGACTCCATAGTTATGGTTGTGGGCCACAGTGGAAGAGATTGAACGGTCTGGATCATCCATCCGACCATGATCATGATCACGGAATGCCCCACGTAGGTCGGCAGCATCCGCACGCTGTCTTGCGCATGAACTTGCGCTGGCTTGTTCGGTGGGCCCACTTCACTTGTCTTTCGAGAAATCTAAGCCGTCCATTAGCTTCAGGGCAAAAAACCGTTCGGGAAGGCCAACACTGGGTTGATTTAGGTGTGATCCACCAGAGATCTCATCCGACCGTTCGTCTGGTGTTTGAACGGTTAGAATCTCTCTCATGCTTCTTCTTGGAGATTTTTCACCTAGTTATAGGTCACGGCTCCCCTCCAGACATGATGAACGGTGCGGATTGACTATTTGCACAATGATGGTGGGCCACTGATGGATCAGCGGTCGCCGTGAAAACAGAGACTCCGTTCTCTGTTTGGAAACCGAGCGGGCCCGGTCAACACGCAGTCAATCTGACTGCTTAGGCTCTGTGTTATATGAGTGCACATGAGTGTGTACTCTCTCACACACAAATGGGTCCCACTTTGATGCATGTAAGACATCCAATCCGTCCATCCTGTTTCTTGTATTTTTTAAACCGTCGGGACCAAAACTGAGGTATATCCGGATATCCAGTGGGCCCCAATTCACTGTTTTATGGGCTAATTCGACAGTTGGACCACTTGCACAGCGATCCAATGGTTGATTTTTGACGTGTACGGTTAATTAATGGCATTCAAGCCATGTATAATTTTTGGAACTGAACGGATGGTGGGAACCGTGTAATTTTGCATTCTGGATGCGTTTCAAGCCACTTGAGCTTCAGTTTCTTAGTTTTCTCGGATTTCTGACCGTGTATATCTGTCAATCTTGGTCCCCTGGAGTGTGTCCCATGCTTTGGTGAATTTGGAGCATTAAATCCATGCATTTAGTATCATATTTCGATCCAAGCTTGTAAAATCAACCTGCAACATAAACACGATTAAATCAGCCGTTAAACACTATTATGCTCGTAAATCCGGACAATATTTGGGGTCTAATATGCACTATTTGACCCTCAACACAACCCCCAACCAGCATTTTGCTAGTCCCGAGCAAAATATGCGAAAAATAAGTTGAGAATTATAGGAGAACTTTCTATGAAATCGAGTGAGATTTTGAACAAGATACGAGAAATTTAATATTCATGAATGTTAGAAATTATTTTCTCCTGAGCTCAAGTACACGGTAGACTTCATAATCAAGTGTAAAGTATTAATCCATCAATTAGAAAAATTTTAAACATTGAGATCCATGGATGTATAGTCTAATCTCGGCTTATCATCGTTAAAAGATCCAATCGTCAATTTCATGATATCATTGGTAACTAACAAGAAAATTCATGACAATCAAAACCTAATCCAAAACTTGCCTCATAGATTAACCTATTAACTTGTGATTTTTCTATTCAAAGTAATGCCAAGGAAGGGGAATCAAATCCTCACCTATAGGGAGCAAACCTATGGTGAAGATCGTACACCTGACTCTTTTTAAATATCATTCAAGGGGTATTAAATCTACACCTATAGGGAGCAAACCTACGGTGAAGATTATTCGTCCAAATCTTTCCAAAGATATCTTCTTCTCTCTTTTTTTTTTCACATATCAATCCTGTTAGGCAAATGCTCCAGGCTAGTTCCTTTCATACGGAATTATTACCAAGATAACCTTTCAATATCGAACTGAAACCTTGATGTGAAAGCGAGATGTGACATGTGAAATCATGACGCGATCAATGTTTAAAACTTCTAATCATGGCTTAATGATTCAAACTTAACTGTGAAGTCTAACAGATACTGAATCCAAGACTCATAAATTATCAACATCACGAATCTTGAAAATCTAAATTAGGGATATCTGTCAAAATCACTTCGAATTCGCAGGAATTTTCAGAAAAATTTTAAAAATTTTCACAATTTTTGTTCAAGACCAAGAAAACACTGATTAGATTTCCTAATCTCCCACCCCCAACCAAAAATTCACATTGTCCTCAATGTAAAAGAAATGAGCATGCAATGCACATGAGACAACGAAAGTAAATGAGAAGTGATGGGAGGATAGTACCTGAATAACGAATAAAGAGAGTTTCCAAAAGATCACAGCATGGAAGCTTGTCAGCATGAGAGAGAAAGCAGAACAAAAATAATGAAAATAAAATCCTACCTATACCACTTTCGCAGGTGCTCTCGATTGCATTTAGCATATGCAACAAGCCTTTAAACCCCTAGGTTACCCCAAGTGGACGAGTTGTAGTCTCCTGAGGATTTGCAGAGATGTTACCCACAAACATTGAATCATCTAACTAAAAATCTGGGTTGCTTCCCAGGAGTGCTAAGTTTACCGTCTTCAGCCAGACCAAGGAATGCCAAATCGGTTACGTATCGGCCGATACGTAACGGAAACAGTGGTGACCGTTACACGTTACGGGGTCGTATCGGCCGATACGGTTTTTTGTAGCCGTATCGGCCGATACGGGCCCGATACGGGGCGTATCGGCCGTTACGCCCCCGTATCGGCCGTTACGGGCCCGTTACGGGCCATTACAGGCCCGTAACAGGCCCGTATCGACCTTTTTCCATTTTAAGCTTTGTTTTTACTATTTTTTTGAAACATCTTGCTTCCAAACTGTTTCTTACTCATTTTACTACTAATTTCGACCAACTTTGACTGAGTATTTGAGATAAAAACACATTATATTATGAATTTTCTTGAATCAAAGCTCGATGGGCCATTTTTCAAAAATTTGTCAAAAATATGTATTTATATATTTTTAATACGTTTTGTTGTTTTAATCATACCATATGATGTGTTAATCATAGTAAAACATGTTAATGTGCATTTTACAGATTTTGGGTGTTATTTAATATTTTTTTTATATTTTTTTCTATTTACGCATGAATTTTGGCCCCTTTTTTTAAATTTTGAAAAATCAATTTTTAATGGTTGTATTGTTGTTTCAATTATGCCATTTGATGTGTTAATCATAGTAGGACATGTTAATGTGCATTTTACAGATTTTGGGTGCCATTTTATATTTTTTTCTATTTACGCATTTATTTTAGCCCTTTTTTTGAAAATTCGAAAAATCATTTTTTAATGATTCTTTTGTTGTTTTAATGATGCTATATGATGTGTTAATCATAGTAGAACATGTTAATGTGCATTTTACAGATTTGGGGTACCATTTTATATATTTTTTTATATTTTTTTCTATTTACGCATGAATTTTGGCCTTTTTTTTTAAATTCGAAAAATCAATTTTTAATAGTTGTTTTGTTGTTTTAATCATGTCATATGATGTGTTAATTATAGTAGAACATGTTAATGTGCATTTTATAGATTTGGGGTGCCATTTTATATTTTTTTTTTATATTTTTTTCTATTTACGCATTTATTTTGGCCCTTTTTTTGAAAATTCGAAAAATCATTTTTTAATGATTCTTTTGCTGTTTTTATGATGTCATATGATATGTTAATCATAGTAGAATATGTTAATGTGCATTTTACAGATTTGGGGTACCATTTTATATTTTTTTATATATTTTTTTCTATTTACGCATTTATTTTGACCCTTTTTTTGAAAATTCAAAAAATCATTTTTTAATGATTCTTTTGCTGTTTTAATGATGCCATGTGATGTGTTAATCATAGTAGAACATGTTAATGTGCATTTTATATATTTGGGGTGCCATTTTATTTTTTATTTTTACATTTTTTTCTATTTATGCATGAATTTTGGCCCTCAAAAATAATTGCAAACACCTAAATGTAAGATATTTTCATATTACATTCATTCTAATATATCTATCATTGATAGTAGATAGTTAGAAAATTAAATACATGAATTTTGTAGTCAAATTCAGGTTATCTGGTTCATAAATTCATCAGACAGTCCGATACAACTTCTGACCAAAGAGTGGACCGTTACACCACCATAAATATGTTCCAATTTATAAATGAATGCATATTTGGAATGCTTAGAATATTTCGGATTTAATCCATATTTTTTCATATTTTTTTGGCAAAAAAAAAAAATTTGCGCCGTTATTGGCCATTACGCCCCCGTATCGCCGTTACGCCCCCGTATCCGTATCGGTTTCAGAGGGCACCGTTACGCCAACCGATACCGATACGGGACACCTTAAGCCAGACTAATAAGGAAAACTATCCTAGTCCTATGAAAGCGATAAACCTACCTATACCTCCATCAGACTAAGAGATCAATCCTGATAATCAGGCGCAATCAGAGGCATGGACATATCCTCTGAATCAAATGTCTCGACAAATGGTTTTAATCGATGTCCATTGACTTTAAACTCCTTGCCATTTTTGAAATTTTTTATCTCGACGGCCCCATGAGGATAAGCAGTGACAACAATGTAAGGGCCGGTCTAACGAGATCGAAGCTTACCCGGAAAGAGGTAGAGTCGAGAATCGTACAAAAGGACTTAGTGACCTGGCGTGAATGATTTTCGTAAAATATGTTGATCATGAAACGCCTTCATCTTGTCCTTGTAAATTCTCGAGTTTTCGTACGCATCATTCTGGATTTCTTCAAGTTCATTCAACTGAAGTTTGCGTAGCGAGCCAGCGTTGTCCAGATTGAAATTTAGATTTTAGATCACCCAATATGCTTTATGTTCCAATTCCACAGGCAAGTGACAGGCCTTCCCATATATAAGTCTAAAGGGAGATGTTTCAATAGGGGTTTTAAAAGCAGTACGATACGCCCATAAGGCATCAGTCAATCGGATTGACCAATCCTTACGATCAGGGTTAACCATTTTCTCCATGATATGTTTGATCTCTCTATTGAAAATCTCAGCTTGTCCACTTGTCTGTGGATGGTATGGGGTGCTCACCTTATGAGAGATACCGTATTTCTTCATTAAACTCTCAAATGGTCTATTACAAAAGTGTGAGCCCCCGTCACTAATGATGGCTCGAGGCGTTCCGAACCGCGACAGGATATTTTCTTTCAAAAATTTAATGACCGTGCGATGGTCATTTTTGCGGCACGGAATTGCTTCGACCCATTTAGTGACATAGTCTAGGCGAGCAAAATATACAGATTTTCAAATGATTGGGGGAATGGTCCCATAAAATCAATGCTCCAGCAATTAAATGCTTCAATGATAAGGATGAGATTCAAAGGCATCATATTTTGACGAGACAATGCTCTCAATTTTTGACAACGCTCACAAGCTTTGCAAAACTCATGAGTGTTCCTGAACATAGTGGGCCAGTAAAAGCCACACTGTAAAATCTTTGCCGTGGTCTTTTTAGCAGAAAAGTGACCACCACAGGCCTGTGAGTGACAGAAGGAGATGACACTCTGATGCTCATCGTCTGGCACACACCTCCTTAAGATTTGGTCTAGGCAATATTTAAACAAATATATATCATCCCAAAAAAAGTTACGCACTTTGGTAAAGAATTTCTTCTTATCTTGTGACGTCCAGTGTGTCGGTATGGCACATGTAGCAAGATAATTAGCAATATCAGCAAACCAAGGTGAATGAGAGACTCTAAACAGTTGTTCATCAGGGAATATGTCATTGATATGGTTCGCCTAAAGGGAATCAGAGGTATTAAGGCGAGAAAGATAATCGGCTACTACGTTCTCTACTCCCTTTTTGTCTTTAATTTCTAAATCGAATTCTTGGAGTAGAAGGATCCATCGTATCAGGCGGGGCTTAGAATCATTCTTAGAAAGAAGATGCTTAAGTGCCGCATGGTCTGTGTAGATGATGATCTTAGATCCGATCAGGTAAGATCTAAATTTGTCCAAAGCGAACACTACGGCTAAGAGTTCCTTTTCCGTAGTCGAGTAGTTCACTTGGACAGGATTTAGAGTCCTACTTGCGTAGTGAATAACGTAAGGCCGCTTATCTTTTCTCTGGCCTAGAACCGCCCCAAGAGCATAATCAGAGGCGTCGCACATAAGTTCAAAAGGAAGACTCCAGTCGGGTGGCTGCATGATAGGTGCAGTAGTTAACATGCCCTTAAGCTTAGTGAAAGCTTCTTGGCACTGCTCAGTCCACTCGTATGGTATATCCTTTTGAAGAAGATTACATAAAGGATGAGAGAGGAAACTAAAGTCCTTTATGAATTGTCTGTAAAAGCCTGCGTGTCCTAAGAAGGATCGCACGTCTCTGATATTCTTGGGTGGAGGTAGGTTAGAGATAAGATCAATTTTTGCTTTATCTACCTCGATTCCTTTGGACGAGATGATATGCCCAAGGACAATTCCCTTTTGAACCATAAAATGGCACTTCTCCCAGTTAAGTACCAAATTTTTTTCTTCACATCTTTTCAGCACACATTTAAGACTTACTAAGCACTCGCTGAAAGATGAACCAAAAACAGAGAAATCGTCCATGAAGACCTCTAAATATTTTCCCACCATGTCAGAAAAGATACTCATCATGCATCGCTGAAAGGTGGCAGGGGCATTACATAACCCGAATGGCATCCTTCTGTAAGCAAAGGTGCCATAGGGACATGTAAATGTGGTCTTTTCCTGATCTTCAGAGGCGATTTCAATCTGATTATAACCTGAATACCCATCAAGGAAACAATAATAGAAATGACCAGCTAGCCTTTTCAGGATTTGATCAATGAAGGGCAAAGGAAAGTGGTCTTTCCTTGTGACGGTATTCAGCTTTCTGTAGTCAATGCACATTCTCCAACCAGTGGTAACTCTGGTCGGCACGAGTTCATTATTGGCATTGGCTACGATGGTTATCCCGGACTTCTTAGGAACCACCTGAGTTGGACTCACCCATTGAGATATGGGGTATATGATCCCCACATTCAATAGTTTGAGAACCTCGGCCTTAACCACTTCCTTCATGTTTGGATTTAATCTACGTAATGATTGCCAAATAGCCTTTGCATTGTCCTCAAGATGTATACGGTGAGTACAAATCGATGGGTTAATTCCCTTGAGGTCCGCTATCGTCCATCCAAGAGCTCCCTTATGCTCAATGAGAGTAGATATCAGCATACTCTCCTTTTCTTTCTCCAGGTGGGCAGAGATCACCATCGGGTATGTCTCATCTTGACCTAAATAGACATATTTTAAATCAGAGGGCAAAGGTTTTAGGTCAAGCTTCGATGGCTTGAGGTTAGACGATAGAGTCACTATATCAGTTTGGGGCAATTCTTCAATGTGTGGCCTCCACCGGTTAACTTCAAGTACTGGTGCAGTATCAAGCATGGCACATGTCTCCCTAATTATATCATCATCAAGATCATGGGGGTGGGCCAGGCACGTCTTTAGAAGATCAGAGGATAAGGTGAGAGGCGTTCTATCTTCCACAAAAGAATCAATCATGTTAACATCGTGAAAATCGTCATCATCCTCTGAGTTGCTGCCGTTATTGAAAAAGATATTCGATTCCAATGTCAAATTTTCAAAGGACATAGTCATGACACCATTCCTGCAATTGATAATTACATTTGAAGTGGACAGGAATGGGCGACCAAGAATGACGGGAATCTGAGTGCTCATGTCATTGATGAGTTCGGTGTTCAAGATGATAAAATCAACAGGGTAGTAGAATCTATCCACCTGGACCAACACATCCTCGATGATCCCTCTTGGTATACGAACAGAATGATAAGCAAGTTGTAGTGTGGTTCGAGTGGGTTTTAATTCCCCCAAACCTAACTGTTGGTATACCGAGTAGGGAATCAGATTGACGCTTGCTCCTAAGTCAAGAAGTGCATGGTTAATTCGATAGTTCCCGATTACACATGATATGGTTGGGCAACCGGGATCTTTGAATTTTTGTGGCACATCTTGTTTCAGGATGGCACTCACTTTCTCAGTCAAGGAGATCTTCTTTTGAACATTTTTTCGTCGTTTGGTAGTGCATAAGTCCTTTAGAAATTTAGCATATAAAGAAATCTGTTTTACAACGTCAAGCAGAGGAATGTTGACTTTCACTTGTTTCAACACCTCTAGGATATCTTGATAGTTAGATAGACGTTTTAGTTTAACCAACCGTTGGGGAAACGGAACAACTGGCTTTTCTAGAGGTTCCGGTTCAAATTTTTGTGGGGCGCCACTAGATCCATCATTGTTGTCCTCTTCTGATTCTTGAGGCTTTTTGGGCCTAACCGGAAGGGTTTTATCAATAACCTTTCCACTCCTAAGAGTAGTGATGGATTTAGCGTGCCCCATTTGATTTGAAGAACTGAGATCACCTATCTCGTATTGCGGTTTCGGATTAGGGAGTGATTGTGCATGGAGCATCCCTTTTTCCATAGCCGTCATACGTGAATCTATTTTTTGCATAAAATCTGAAATTCCTTGCATTGTCCGAGCCAGCTCTTGTATGGAAATTTGAACCGATTCTTCTTGAGGTTTCCCCTGATTTGGATTTTGATTGAAGAAACCTTGAGGGGTAGCAGTTTGTCCGTTCCTCCAACTAAAATTCGGATGATTTTTCCAGCCAGGATTGTACGTATTAGAGGGTGGTCCATTGAAAGGTCTTTGATAGTTATTTACGGCATTAGATTGTTCATTCAATACTTCTCGAAAGGCAGGTATTGAAGGAAAATTTTCAGTAGTATGAATGTTGCAATCACAAATGCCGCAAACACTTTCATTAACCTTTTCCTTCTTTCCTTCCATGGCCTCAAATTTTCTGGTGAGATTAGCCACCTTAGCGTTAAGATCATCGTCCTCTTTTAGGAGATATATTCCTCCTTTTTCCCTTAAATGAGTTGGCCTAGACGTAGTGTTCGTCTTTGGGTAATAGTCCCATGATTGTGTTTTTTCAGCGAGACTATTGAGGTAATCCCATACCTCGTCCACATTTTTATTGATGAAATCTCCGTTACACATTGTCTCGACCATTTGGCGCATGGAAGAGGTTAGCCCATCATAGAAAAAATTCGTAATGCGCCATATTTCGAAGCCATGTTGTGGCCATGCATTAACCAGATCCTTGAACCTTTCCCAACATTGGAAGAATGTTTCATCTTCTTTTTGGGTAAAGTTCATGATTGCTCTCCTGAGGATAATTGTCTTATGATGTGAAAAAATTTTCTTTATAAATTCCCTCTGCATGTCATTCCATGTGCCAATGGATCTAGGACGCAGTGAATGTAACCACGTTTTGGCTTTTTCTTTCAAGAAAAATGGAAAGAGTTTCAGCCTAATAGTATCTTCAGATACATTAGGAAAATATAAGGTGCCTATGATTTCGTCGAACTCTTTCAGATGCAAGTATGGTTCTTCAGATTCAAGCCCATGGAACTTGGAAAGGAGTTGGATAACCCCTGGCTTGATGTCCATATGTCCTGTATTCGCAGGAAAAATTATGCATGAGGGCGTACTCACCCCCGCCGGTTGTAAATAATCTCGTAAAGTACGAGGCGGGGGTGCATGATGCACCTCATTCTCATCATGTACTTCCTCAACCCTTGGTTGGGGTAGTGCTTGAGGTTGATTTTCAACCATAACGTCCTCTAACTCAGGAGAATTCAAGTGGTGTCTAGTCCTGCGATGGACAGTCAACCCCTCAACTAATCCTCCTTCAGTCACGAGACGTCGAGTGTTGTCGCATGCCCACTGGGGCATAAAACATACTCAGCCATCAAATTCTAACTTAAACCTAAGAAAAGGAAGAAGAAATCTAGAAAATAAAAGGGAAAGATGGAAAGAAGTTACCAAATTTAAAGTCCTAGGTTAAGAACCTGCAGAATAAACAAAACAAGTTAGTTTTTAAACAAAAGGTCTATAAAATAGAGAAATTCTAAAGATATAATAAGAACCAAAGTTAGGATTTCTAAAAAGAGTTAGAATTAGCAACTACTAAAAAGAAGGACTAAATCCTAATCTAGAATAGAGAGGAAGAATTTAAGAAAGAATTTACCAATTTTGAAACTATCTTAGAAGCCTACAAAACTTGGAAGACAAGTTAGTTTCTAAAAATTGAAAAAATCTAAACATAATCTTAAACTAATCCTAAAACTAATTAATTTCAAAAAAACGTAGCCGACAATCCCCGGCAACGGCGCCAAAAACTTGTTCACTCCCCAAGTGCAGGGTTGTGATGTAGTAATAACTCGGTAAGACCGAGGTCGAATCCCAAGGGACTGAAACTTGTACGTTATCTAAAATTATCTAAAACTAGAACTAGGCTAAGATGAAATCTAATCTGATTGAATTTGAAGGAATACTGGTGAAATAATTATCTAAACTTGAGAGAAATCAGGAGAAGGGAACTAGGGATTCAGAGGATCCACTTGTAGAGATCAGGGAGATCTTATGCATGTTTCATGAAAATTAACTAAACTGTCATTGATCTAGTTTTCAAGAGATGAAAGGTATATGAATTAGAATGGATTCCATCACCAAACCATGTCAAAAAGACTATGGCAAACAACAGAATTTAAACTAATTACCACCCAATCACATGTATGAAAGTTAGTAAGGGTACCGTCATCCAACCATGCCCAAGAGACTATGGTGAACAACAGGGCTTCTTGACATCATACACATTAAGGAGAACGGAAATATTCAACGCCATTGCAGACCCATTGTAATTTCAGTCACAACAGACCATTAAAAACCTAAAACATTCTCATAATAATCAACTAAAATCAACGTCAATTCATGAATTAAAAATAAAATAAAATCTCCCATCTCACTACAAGCTTCACCTCTTAGCCCTAGCTAAGAGGTTTAGCCACTCATGAGTGGGCTAGATCTCTACACAAATCAAAGGAAAAGAAGAAAGAAAACAAAGAAAAAGAAAAGAAAAAAAACAAAGAAACCACTCTCCTCTTTCTCTCTCTCTCTCCTGCTCGTGGCTGCCTTCAACGTCCCAAGCTCCAGCTCTGAATGAAATTCTCCTCTCACGTCTCTCTCCCTCTCTGTTTTATAGGTGTGTTAGTCGGCTAGAACAGCTGGAGTCGGTGGAGAGCTTCATGTGCACAGCGACAGAAAACGCAACTCCACTTGCGTTTGGAAAGAGTTTCCCGTCGAAAGCTGTCCAAGAGACCAATTTGGACTCCATGGTTATGGTTGTGGGCCACAGTGGAAGAGATTGAACGGTCTGGATCATCCATCCGACCATGATCATGATCACAGAATGCCCCACATAGGTCGGCAGCATCCGCACGCTGTCTTGCGCATGAACTTGCGCTGGCTTGTTCGGTGGGCCCACTTCACTTGTCTTTCGAGAAATCTAAGCCGTCCATTAGCTTCAGGGCAAAAAACCGTTCGGGAAGGCCAACACTGGGTTGATTTAGGTTTGGTCCACCAGAGATCTCACCCGACCGTTCGTCTGATGTTTGAACGGTTAGAATCTCTCTCATGCTTCTTCTTGGAGATTTTTCACCTAGTTATAGGTCACGGCTCCCCTCCAGACATGATGAACGGTGCGGATTGACTATTTGCACAATGATGGTGGGCCACTGATGGATCAGCGGTCGCCGTGAAAACAGAGACTCCGTTCTCTGTTTGAAAACCGAGCGGGTGCGGTCAACACGCAGTCAATCTGACTGCTTAGGCTCTGTGTTATATGAGTGCACATGAGTGTGTACTCTCTCACACACAAATGGGTCCCACTTTGATGCATGTAAGACATCCAATCCGTCCATCCTGTTTCTTGTATTTTTTAAACCGTCGGGACCAAAACTGAGATATATCCGGATATCCAGTGGGCCCCAATTCACTGTTTTATGGGCTAATTCGACAGTTGGACCACTTGCACAGCGATCCAATGGTTGATTTTTGACGTGTACGGTTAATTAATGGCATTCAGGCCATGTATGAATTTTGGAGCTGAACAGATGGTGGGAACCGTGTAATTTTGCATTCTGGATGCGTTTCAAGTCACTTGAGCTTCAGTTTCTTAGTTTTCTCGAATTTCTGACTGTGTATATCTATCAATCTTGGTCCCCTGGAGTGTGTCCCATGCTTTGGTGAATTTGGAGCGTTAAATCCATGCATTTAGTATCCTATTTCGATCCAAGCTTGTAAAATCAACCTGCAACATAAACACGATTAAATCAGCCGTTAAACACTATTATGCTCGTAAATCCAGACAATATTTGGGGTCTAATATGCACTATTTGACCCTCAACATTTAGTCCACCATCCGCTTGGGGAGCACCCATACTTGCCTTTAATGAGGGAGTTCCAAAGAGTGCCTCCTTCAGTTCCCAATCTCCAGATCCACTTACCAAGGAGGGCCTGATTCATAATCTTCAGATTTTTGATGCTTGCTCCACCCTCTTGGAAATGTTTGCAGACCTCATGCTAGTTAAGTAGGTGCAAATTCTTCTGGTTGTCCTTCCCACACCGCAGAAAATCACACCTCAACTTGTCAATGGCCAGGAGCGCCAAGGAGGGGCAGCTGAAGAGGGACATATAATAAATGGGAAGGTTGGAGAGGGCTGCCTTGTTGAGGGTGAGACGACCTCCCAACGAGAGATACTTACATTTCCACCTTGCGAGAAACTTTTGAAATTTGTCAATGATCTTGTCCCACATCGACTTCGGAGGAGAGATGATAGCGAGGGGGAGCCCCACAAAGGAAGAAGGGAAGTAGAGGGACAACCAAGGGATTCTGCATATCTGGAAGTTTCGTCTTCCGATAGGTTAACTCCGAAGAGTTTAGACTTTGCCAAATTAATTCTCAGACCTGACAATGCCTCGAAACAGCGAAGCGTAGTGTGCAGATTGTTGATATATTCCTGAGAAGCCACAGAAAGGATGATGGTATCAATAGCGAACTGGATATGGGAGATAGGAGGTGACACCCCAGGCATCACGATACCTCTGAGAACTCCTTCCTCCTAGCCTTTGAGCAGCATTTGGGATAGGGCCTCGCCAATCACAAGAAATAAGAGAGGGGATAGGGGGTCCCCCTAACGAAGGCCTTTGGAATTATTGAAGAATCTTGTTGGGGTGCTATTTAGAAGAATTGAGAAATGGACTGAACTTATGCACGCGCCAATCCACTTTCTCCATCTTTTGCTAAATCCCATACGGGCCAGCAGTTATTGAAGATAACCCCACTCAACGTGATCATAGGCTTTTTCAATGTCCAGTTTGCATAGGACAGCCTTGTCTCGGGATTTGTGGCACGAATGGAGACATTCATTGGCGATGAGAGCACAATCTATGATCTGTCTTCCCCTGATGAATGCACTCTGGTTGATTGAAATGAGTTTCCCCATCACCTTCGAAAGACAGGAGGAGAGGACCTTGGCTAGAATCTTGTATGGCCCCCCTATCAGGCTGATAGGTCTGAAATCAAAGAAGGAACTTGCTCCTGCTACCTTAGGGATTAGGGCTATAAAGGAAGCACCTAACCCTTTGGATAACCTTCCTCTGTTGTAAAAATTCATGCATAAATTTCACGACATCTAAGCAAATGATATCCCAGTATGTTTGGAAAAACGTCATCGAAAATCTATCACGGTCCGGTGATTTGTCTCCTCCAAGCGAGTCCACAGCCGATTTCACCTCTTCCTCAGTGAACGTGACCTCCAAGAGGTCCGCTTCCAAAGCCTCTAGCGTGTTGAATTGGATACGGTCGAGGCGTGGTCTATTCCAATCTTTTAAAGTAAGGAGAGATCTGAAGTGGAGGATGGCGTGTTCTGCTATCTCCTGTCTGTCCTCTATTCGGACACCATCCACTGTGATACTGAAGATAGCTTTAGCACGGGCGCGCATATTAGCGATGTTGTGGAAGTATTTGGTATTCTTGTCTCCTTCAGCAATCCATCTCGCTCTTGATTTCAGCTTCCAAGTTATTTCATCTTCCAACGCCCTGCTCGATATGTTTTGGATGATTTGAATGAGCCTACCTAAGGATTCTGAGGACATCGAGAAACCCTTTGCTTCCGAATCCATTCGCTTGAGTTCCGAGAGTAAATTTGTCATTTCAACTTCCCTCTTGCCTAGCTCGCCCACTTTCCACTCCTTTAGCTTCTCCTTGAGGAGTCTGAGTTTGCAGAGGAGTTTGTGACCCGTGAATCCTTCAACCTGAAAGGTCAGCCACCACTCCACGATCCTTTGACTGAAGCCATTGAGCCTAATCCAAGAGGAATTGAATCTGAATGGTTTAGGGCCCCAGCTATCATCTTCCAACATCAGCAGAATCGGACAGTGGTCCGAGGTAGTTCTAGGAAGAGCCAGTTGGTTCGATGACAGAAAGGCCTCCATCCAATCAGTAAACAGCAAAAATCTATCCAGCTTGGATTGGATAGGAGATTTACGCCCGTTGGACCAGGTGAACCTTGCCCCAGATAGGGGAAGATCAACCAACTCGTGGGATTGGATCCACTTAGAGAAATCCTCCATGGTTGATTTAACTCCTCTTGCGAGATTGCTCCTCTGCAAATCTGACTACATTGAAATCTCCAACGATACAGCAAGGACGTGAAAAGGACTGTCTGATACTAGTCAGTTCATCCTAGAAATCTGGTCTGATGGAGTCCGCATTAGGACCATAGACAGCGGAATTAAGACAACAACAGCTAGATAACTTATCTTGTAAAATAACTGAAACCGAAAATACGCCTATTAAGGAAGACTGAATCTCCCATTTGGATGATTTCCAGGGTACTAAAATACCACCCGAACTTCCTGAGGCGTTAAGAGAAACCCACTTAGCGTCCTTCGCTTTTCACACAGTGGGCAGAAGACTGTCTTTGAATAGGGGAACCTTAGTTTCCTGTAGACATAGGACATTCGGATCTCTCCTGCCTATGGAGTTTTGATTAGGCAACTCTTCTGCTTGGAGCCCACCCCCCTAACATTCCACGACAGAATTCTCATTGGGGCACAGAGCTTGCCCGCGATCCCTGTCTCCCTTGCCACACTTCGGACGCTGATAGTAAGCATGGGCTCGGTTGAAGTCTTTGAAGTTCCCGGTTGCTAGTAGATCTGGGAAGGTGTTTCGTAGGGGTATGGGGAGTGGGGAGGGGTCTTCCTCTGTTTTTGATGCATTGGAAGAGGGTGATCAAGTCTTCTGGTGTGTCCCCAAACATCAGCCCGAGAGACCTTCCGATGTGCCCCACCGCATCTCTAATCCATTTCTTGTTTTGAATAGAATCAAACACTTCTTCTCTACTTTTGTCTTCACTTGAAATCATATCGATGGCCTCCTGTTGATGATGGGGGTAATCAGCACACATCTGCAGTGGTTTTGCTATTATCGCATCAGTTGGCAGTTCTTCCTGGAAGAGGGTGATGGGGCCCAAATCTGCCCAGTCACAAGAATGGGGTACGGAATGGGGTGGGGATGTGGGGAGGAGAAGATTTGAGATTTCAAGTATCGGCTATCGGAGTTGTCGGCTCTAGAATTGTCATCACCTATAATGGAGAAGGGATGCATCCTAGCTAGCAGAGGGGGAGTCGACTGTTGCGGGGCCTGCCACTTTGCTGAGGAAGGGTGGATGAGTTGGATGGGTGAAAAGGTTTTCGGGTAAGGATATGGTTTTTGGAATGGGAGGGAGAGTTTGGGACTCAGGTATGGGACAGGCAAGAGGACAAGTATGATATTGAGGGGCCCGACTCAAACCCGGACCCGATTCAGAGGATCCATTATCGCGGGGTGCGAAAGACGATATTCTTGCGCTGGATGAAGAAGAGGCCACGTGTCGAGAGATAGAACCTTCTTCAAAATGGATTGCCACGCGTCGACTCCCTAAAGAGAGGGCCATCAGAACTCGGGTGTCTCGGGGGTAGCGATAAGGAGGATGATGTGGCTGAATTAGAGCCGCACATGTGCTCCTCTCCACCGGACACTCGATGAGAGAGCTCTTTTCTCAAAGCGTCGTTTCTGCATGCTTGCCACGTGGTGGCTTCTCCGGCAACAGGGACTGACACCCCCTATATCAATAATTGGCGTCATCAAGACGCGACAACAACGCGCCTGCGATCATGTCACATGCCTCTTCGAAGGGTAGGATGCGAGCTCGATCATCGATGGGAACAGAGGCGTTATCAGAGGCAACAACTGGAGCTCCGCTGGAGTATGGAATTCGTGCTCCTTCATGGATCGTCTTCTTTGGTGCTGGGACCTGAATCGGAGAAGATACTTCTTTTGCCCTCCATAGGTAACCCCACCTGGGGTAGACAACATCGGGCATTTATCTTTGCACTGGGAGAACGATTTGACGAATATCAACCTGAACTATCATGTGGGGAGGCAGAGGGGAGCCCTTCTTCCTTCTCACCCGAACTCTAATAACGGCCAGTTCTTCCCCTAGCTTTGTCTTAGAATCGAACTCTAGGAGGGATCCAAGGCAAGAAGCCGACAAGATAAAGAACTCGTCATACCAACATTCCAGAGGGATGCCCCATATAAGAACCCAAACGTTTTCCATCCCAAAGATGGAATAATCTTCCCATGACAATACTTTAGCGACCGGCCCTTTCGAATGTAGATGCCCCGCCATTCTCAACATTTCAGGGTTTAGCCCCGAGCACACCTTGACCCACAAATCATTGAAACCTAGAGGTTTGATGATGTAGTTTCCAGGATGGAAACCAATACAATCTTTGATCCATTCTTTGACTTGAGAAAACGAAGCTCCATCTTTAGTGATGATAACCACTGTCCCCAGCAACTCCTCTCTGGCTCAGTTGAAGCTTTCCTGGCTAATAGAGAGGGTGAAATCCCTTTGATCTCCTTATGTTCCTCTCTGATTGGCTTGGGCGAGAAGCTAGCTTCCATATGTGCATATTCAAACTTAGACCTTCTTCAGGCTACTTTGTAGGGACCTTACGATCATTATTTGTTTTTCATGATAAATTGTGGTTTATGGAATATTAATGAAAAAAAATAAATTGTGGTTTATGGGAATGAACAAAAATTATATAATTCCTAGTGTAGGAATGAGGTCGTTGTTCCTTTTAAAGTCTACATTGATACTTGGGTTAGCCAAGCTGGTAGCCATAGATTCAGTGTTGTTGCTGCAATTGGAAGGTTAGATCTTTGTAGGCATTTGATAGCAGACAATTGACCAGCACACCAAAAGCTCTAGAGTTGATAGGGAAGGACCAGTTTATCCCTATATGTAGGTCCTCCTAGGCAAACCCAAGTGACCTCCCTGTGGGCAACCCTTGCTTCGCATGGGTCCTCAAATTGCATAGCCCCACAGTGGGCCCCACCTTGTGGCCATTATGCATCTCATCAACCCTACCTCGTGGGCCACCCCACCCGAACGTGGAGATACGGTGCATCCTTGGAATCACACCAAGATGCCCCATGCATCATCCACCCACACCGGTGAGGAAACTCGAACACTGGGCTCTCGCTTTAATATCGTTTTGATAGCGAACAACTGACCCATGCACCAAAAGCTCCAGAGTTGATGGAAAATGACCGGTTTATTCATATATGCAGGCCCTCCGGAAAATGCAGGCAACCCCTGCTTCGCACAGTCCCATAGCGGGCCCCACCTCGTGGCCATTCTACATCTCACAGACCCCACCTTGTGGGTCACTCCACCCCATCGTGGAGATGTGGTGCATCCTTGGAATGACACCAAGATGCTCCTGCATAAACGTAGCTACATGAACATTCTTTTTGTTAGACAGTGGTTGCCAACAAGATTCACATTTTGAATAATCTCAAACACTGCATCACCTCCTTCCAAATATCTCTTTCATGTGCAAAGAGGCAAAGGATTTAGGCGTTCATCTTTTTGTCCAATGATGTTTGTAGGGAGCTCTATCAATGACTTAGTGGGTACCCCAGATCCATGGGTTTTCAATTGACCTGACCCGGTTTTAATGGATCCTGGTCTGGGTTCAGGTCCATTTTTGTACTCATTTGGAAACTGGGTTAGGTTTCGTCCCCATTTTGGACCCCGTCAAAATCAGTTCTAATTAGTAACAAGTCGGGTCTATCTTGGACGTGGGGAAAATTGGGTCAAGCTGGGTCCAGTCCGGTTAATATATTTTATTAATTATTCTAGCAATTGAATGAGGTTTGCTAAGCCACACGCATGTAAGGGAGCCCACACCACAACCCAATCCACACCTTATCCGTAACCAAGTTCCAAAGACCGAATGTTACCTGAGCTTGATTGGATTTGGATTTAGGTCCATCAAAAAGAAGACCATACCCGGTGGGACCTGAACCTGATTAGCTCAAGTATGGGCACTCAACCTAATTAGGACCCAACCCCGAACTTGACCCTGTTCAAAGCCGTAGTAGGTTGGCTTCTGAAATTTTGAGGCTTCTTCTTTGGTTTGAGCTGCATTGGGTTCCCCCAAAAGAGAATCGTTGATCTACTTAAAGGTTGGCAAGTTGGCCCTTGTAGGGGAAGAGGCAATTTGTTGGGGCAAATGTTCCCTTCTGCTATCATATTGGGTGTTTGGAAAGAGCAGAATAAGTGAATATCTGATGGTAAAGCAATGGTGATGCAAATGGACATTGCAATTAGGTTGTTTTGGGGTAAGGAGGGGAATGCAAGTTGTGAGTGGATTAATTGGAATAATTCGTGGTTTTCATTAGAATGTTTGAGTAGATGCAAGAAAAACAGGAAGAATATCTCACAACTGTGTAAAATTTAAGAATTTTGGGAGATGTATTTGCATAAATCAAAGCTTCATCTAAAGGAAATGGGGAAAAAGTGTTAAAGGGGGGTCTATACTCCCCCCAAAGTCCTCAACCTCCGACACTTCTTTCCACCTGTATTGGATGCCAATGTACACATTTTTAGTCACAGATACCAGCGTCCTCCTGTGGATGATACCTACTTGGCACCATGCGAGGCACAAGTGGCCCACATATGCCTTTGGCGTGCGCTTGGATTGCCTTTGACACTGAACATTGCTTCCTTGGGCTCCTAGCTCGAGGGAGTTGCTTAGTGTGTGGCCCTGCTAGAAGGAAGACGTGGTATCAAGCCCCACAGGCTTGAAGACGGGGAAAAAAAGGACATGAAAATATTTACCTGCTGGACTTTCTCGAAGGAAGCTTCATTCAACTGGTGAGCCCAACTCGTTAAAGTCGGGTCTTTTCTATTCTGCAAGGTGTAAACAAATACCTCAAATGAATTTGATGCCAGAATTTCAAAGCACATCTGCAAAGTGTGCTGGGATCATTTTCTCTCCAGTTGATGTGGAGTTGTCTTAGCATGAGGTACCAAACACCGGGGACAACATGCTGTCACATTAATACAAGCAAATACTGATATTTGGAGATGTATTATTACACAAGTATCAGTTTACATATGCATAAGATATAGGAAATGTATTTACTCCATAGTTTGCAAACCAGGATTCAGTCCAAGATTTGGTCAGTCACTGGGTCGAGTTGACCAGGCGAGTACAAGTTGATCAGGCAAGCCAATTTGTTTGTATCACACGCACACATTACATGGTTAGGATCTTATCTTCCTCCTCTCTTCTCTTCACTATGTCCTTCCCAAATCTAAATCTAGATATTTTCGTCTCAAATCTGTATTTTTGGGCGTGGATTTGTCGGTAGATTTTTGGAGTGGATTTGAGCATTCTATTGTCGTTATTCTCCTCCAGATTTATAAGTGCCTATCTTCATTTCTCCACATCAGATTTGTAAGTGCCGAGTGGCGCATTTCCCCAATTAATCACAATTACACAAGTTTTTAACCAAAAAAAAAAGGGTAAGAGATCCAAAATAATGTGGTTAAGCATGTCAAAGTGCCACACTGCATTTCTCCACGTGAGATTTGCTAGTGCGGAGCAACACTTTTCCCTGCTTAATCACAATTATGTGAAGTTTAAATAAAAAAGAAACTAAGAGATCCAAAATTGTGATTAAGCATGGAAAAGTGCCACTCTGCATTTACAAATCTGAATTGGAACACATGGGGCCCACCAAAATTGGAACTGTGGCTTAATGCAGATGTTAGGAATCCCCTACCCAGATGACTATAAAAGAAGGTATATAATTGCTAATAAACTATGAGAAGAAAACGTAATCGTTGATTTTAGAAATAGAGTTGTTGATGTATGCCCAACACAGGTGTTGAACACTGCATTTTGGTATCTAAACAGAATGCTGATCTTACATATCTGTGGTGGAAAGGGTTTAATTATAAAGTGTGTAATGTTCCTGAACCCAAGCATGCATGCAAGATGTCCCCAACTGCAACAAGAAGTTGGGCACCATTTCAGGTATGACAGACACGTTTGATCATCATCATCATCTAAGCCTTTTCCCAAATATTAAGGGTTGGCTACATGAACCCTTTTCCACCATTCCACTCTATCAAGGACCATATCCTCAATTAAACCATAGGTTATCAAGTCTTCTCTTACTACGTCCTCCTACATCCTTTTGGGCCTTGACCTGTTTAGAACCTTCAACTTAAACCAACTCACTCCTAGTCCTAACCAGCACAGTTCTTGGTCGCTATTACACATGACCAAATCATCTAAGTTCCCTGGAATGCATTCATTTCTAATTCTATCCTTTGTCGTCTTTACACTCATCCATGTCAACATCCTCATTTCCACTACCCTCATCCTAGGCACATGTTGTCCGTAAACTGCTGAACATTCTATCCCATAAAGCATAGCTAGTCTTTTAACTACCCGATAAATTTTCCTTTATTTTTGATTGTTACTTGACAATCACATAAGTCTGCAAAGGCACATCTCCACTTCTTCCACCTAGCTTGAATTCAACGAGCAACTTCTCAATCTCACCACTCTCATGAATTATTAATCCAAGATATCAAAATTGGTCATTTTGGGGAGCAAAAATATTTCATGAAACCTGAAAATCTCACCAGGTGTCACAGATATGCAAGAGTATGTATCCTATGCTTCCATGAGTGAGTAAATAGGATGCATGCAACATGTGCATATCACAACATCAGGGTAAGAAATTTTTTACGGAATCTAGAGTAGGCTCATGTCTAAACCATATGATATCCAATATGAACACGATAGATGTGTGCCTCAAAATTAAGTATGCCTGCTGAGTAAATTTTTCTTGTTTGATCTTATCATGCACTTGCAAGTGACCTTTGAAAACAAAAAATAAAAAATTCATGCACACGTAAGTGTTATCTCTAACTCTCATTGCATCTCTGCTTTACAACATACTGAATTGTAGCTAGTTGTCCTCAGAAATGCAGTTCCTGCATGTAACAGATTGTTGATGAACGACTTACTAGCCACCACACCACATGCATCAACTTTTGGGTTACTCTATTAAGTTCATGTGCAAAGAATCTATCTTTGGAGTTTCATTTTTTCTAGCATGTGGTTAGTTGGATTTCCTTATAAGTATTATTGCTCATGCCCATTCAATCATCTTACATTATTCAATGTTGGCAGATTGGTCGAGCTGAAGTGCAAATATGAGAATGTTTTTGTGACTCGTTTCATTAAAACCACACTTTGATCTCATCGCTATGGCTAATGTTGGAATGATTGTTTGGCGGATTACACATCTAGTATTAAAATTCGACCGCATGTGCTTTTGATACCAGTGTAGTGGATGGAATATTTTTTATTCAATTTCTGGGCACTGATTCAGCCACCATTTGCAGAAACGGGGACACATATGCTGGGGAATATTCTGAGGACATGATGCATGGATTTGGTGTCTATTGTTTTGCAAGTGGACTTCGGTACGAGGGAACCTGGCACGAGGGAAGAATACTGGGACTTGGGATGTATACATTCATAGACGGAGAGACAGTGTCAGGCGACTGGCAAAATGGTGTCCCTGATACGTTGAGCACGCAGAACACTCATGATGTATTTCCTGTCGCCGCCAACCATTCAGAAGTACTCAATGCAGTCCAGGTAATAGAACTTTCTATTCCCCATGATTTAAAATATGCAAGTGAATTGCAAAAGCAGCAGCAAAAGACGAAATGGCAAGAGGGAAAAATGAGAATTTCTAAGAAAGAGCTACATCATCTGCAGTGACTGCCATTTATCTTCAGACAACTGATCACCTGACCTGGTCCTAGGCTAACTTTACATACCATCAATTGTTACAAGAATTTTGACCTCAAAAACTGCTATTTTCAGGGGCAGAAGTGGAAGCAAACATTCTAAAGGCATAAGAAACAGGTGATGGTGTAAAAATGGTTGTAGGTGATTTGTTCTTTTTTCTAAATGGTGGTCAATTACTCATCCATTGTATGCATGGAGCAAATTCTGCGATCCACCCCATCCAGATTGTGAGTTCTGGCATAACCCAAAAATTACAGCGTTCGATGATATTAACCACCTTTACCTCGTGAATTTGACTGGTCATGAGTTCTTTTTTAGCTGTCTGTTTGATGGTAACCAATTGTATGTTTAGGATCATTCTATCAATTGATTTTCTGGCTATGCCCCATCCACATTGGGCCCCCAATTTGAACGGTCTGGACTAGCGGGCATGTATTCAAATTTGATGGTAGACAAGTCGCCACCATTCGTACACGGTGATGAACAACGAAACATATATCCTTGTCCTCCAAGCTCAGTCATAACATTTCAGGGAAAATTGTCTTACGTCTAAACAATTAACCCATTGATTCGCCATCTATGCATGGTAGGGGATCCCGTCTGACCTAGCTTTATCATAAAACTGTTAGAAAAAGAAAGAAAGAAAAAAAGGAACTTTGCTGATGGTTCTCCTTTAATAATCAGGAAGCTCGAAGAGCAGCAGAGGAAGCATTTGATGTGGCCAGTGTTGATGAGAGGGTGAACAAGGCAGTAGCAGTGTCCAACGAAGCAGCCAACAAAGCAAGAGTAGCAGCAGAGAAAGCTGTGCAAAAGCGGACGAATAACAGCAATGAAGATGACATACCAATCCCAATTGTGTGAGTCTTTTCCCCATGTTTCCATAAATCATGGGGGCATATCACTGGCATAATCAAGAGCAAGGGATTGATCTGAGATATAGGAGGACCAAAATAAAAAATTTCATCACTGCTGTGCTGTCATTTGTACCCCTTTTTTTCACATTAAGATCAACGCATGGGTGATGGCATTATTCGTTTCCTATTTCCCTTTTCTGATCAATTGAAAGCCAACATAATTCATTTCTTTTACTGCACCATGGTGGGTGTAAAGTAAGCATTGACTCGGGGACCCATCATGGAATTTGGTCTGTTCTAGTCTCTCCCCTGTTGAATGATCATAATCATTCTACAAAAATGAACACAACCATCTAAGTGCATGCTGTGGTACCTTGATGATTCATGCAAGTTACACATTCTGTAGCTTGCTGGTGATAGTGGTTGGACCACTGGGCTGAATGTGTC
The DNA here is from genome assembly GCA_037074715.1 of Magnolia kwangsiensis. Classification (NCBI taxonomy): domain Eukaryota; kingdom Viridiplantae; phylum Streptophyta; class Magnoliopsida; order Magnoliales; family Magnoliaceae; genus Magnolia; species Magnolia kwangsiensis. Next base: position 16,538,325 of record CM073576.1, on the reverse strand, counting down.
TGACTAGTCCATCTTGTTGGTGAAACCCCTTTTCCACTAAATCGAACCTCGAAGGCTCGATAAGTTAATCGGTGAAATGCTCTAATTTATATATTCAGGAGCATCCAACAATATTCGTTGGAGGCTGGACAGGAACTAGTGATTATGTATGTACCTTTTGTTTTTTTACTGGATCAAAATCATGGTCCGAGGACTTGGATGCTTGTTTAGGATGTAGGTCCAACAGTACTGTGGTAAGGCCACAAACATCTTGAGCTTGCATGACCGAGCCATGCATCAGTTGACCTTGGGGCAAACTAATGGTTTGTCATCCAATCCAACCTGATTGAAGATTAGAATTGTATTGCTATTTAATAGGCAAAATACGGTGGGTTTTACAGTAATACAAAACAAGGATTGCAGATTTTGGATGCTTGGCTATGTACGTTGGAGAGACAGAAATATATTGAGTTGCTGCAGACCCATCATGAGATGATGTGCCCTCCTTCAAGTTGATTGTTCTTGGTTTTTTTTTTCTAAAAAAATGACAATCCATTCCTCACCATCTAAAACAGACATAGAAAGACCTGCTTACAGGTAGGTGGTACCGCTAGACTAAGCAACATAACAATTTTTTTTTTTTTTTTTTATGGAAGGATTTGGGGCAAGGATCTTTGAAATCCTTGTATTTCAAATCTCCCCTGATTTTTTGTTGAGAATTGGCCAAATCCATGTACTTCTCAGAGCCACACTTACAGAAATCCATGGATTTGGTAGTGGGAAAACCACAACCCCGCATCCTGCAGTAGCTCATCATCAACTTGAATAGCAGCTGGGAATTCTCCAGCCAAAAGTCACCTCGTTTTAAGTTGACTCTTCCCATACAAGAGCAGTCCGCATGTGATATTGGCTCTGATGGCTTGACCATGGACTCTGGAGCTGGATCCCACTCCAGAAGATGAAAGGTGTTTTTTTAAAAAAAATAAAAAATAAAAAATTTATACTCTCCAGGGGATACCCTTTGACCGGGGCGAGATCATTGATTTCTTTACTACGTTCACTGTAGGGTTTTTTAAAGAATGGGACGCCGCACATGCTAGCTCGACATGCATGTGTGAAACCGCTGTTCTTCAGGTGGGAGTGGACTCACACAAGATGGTGCGGCTCTGAAAATGGGAGTGGCCTCACGCAAGCCAAACACAATATTTTGACTTGGTTTTGGATTTCGATTCCAAACTCCCCAAAATCGCCAAACAACCACTTAAAAAAAATTAAAATTTAAAATTTTTAAAAGAACTAAGTAGATCTAAGTGAATTTATGTGCATCTAGATACTTTATCTAAGTTCATTGAAAGTACGATACACTTAGATGCACTTAGATACAAATTAGCAAGTGTATAGAGCTCGTGTGTTAATGTTTCTAACCTTCTCAACAAAAACTAACAAAGTTGTGTGCCTAGCCATTATTTTTGTTTTGGACGATGGTTGTGTTTGGATCAGTGAGGGGAATAAAGAAAAAAAAAAGAAAAAAGAAAAAAGGAAATTGTGGATTTAAATCATATTTCTTTTGAACAACTGTGGATCATAAGTTTGATATAGTTAATAAACTTGACGGCATACCCACCTCCAAGGAAGCCATACCCCAACCCAACTTTATATATACATGTGTTATATTTTGCAAATATGTCATTCCAATCCTTAGTTAAACAAATCTAAACAGTTGATTTCAGTCCTCTAAAAGTCTATCTCTTCGTGCATATGTGGCCCACTTGATTAATGGATTGATCAAGGACATAAGTGAAAAAAATAGTGATGTCTATTTATTTCATGGTATTCACTTAAATGTTTTATACAATCATTTCACACCTTTATGAAAAAATAAGAAGTGAGAAATAAAGATTTTATCAATTTTGGGATGGCTGGCCTAGAAGAGGTTAGTTTGATTAATGGTCCAAATATTTTTGCGGTCGGCTTAGTCCTACTGTGCTAGTTCCAAGTTGGGTTTGGACACTTTAGGTCTTACATGTCGTCGTGGCCCACTTCAAACCCGGCCTATTGCCACCCTAATGCTTATTGGAGAAACTAGATAGCATAAGCAGTGTAATACCATCCTTATAAATCAAATAATAAAATCATGAAAGAGGATTTGTCTCATTTGCTGTGAGAGGTGTAGCATGACCGCTTCGAACTCTAAAAATCTCAAATTCAAGAAAAGATAGTGAAAAGAATCTAACCTAGTCACATAAGCCCAGGTTCACAGAACCTCTGGGCTAAGGGATTGGGCTCGAGCAAGACCAAAGAACCCATTTCCTCCACCCACAAATGTGGTTATAGTCAGATGGGCTAGGCCTACTTGTTTGACCTTAGACAGATTGAAGTGCGGTTTTGGCCCTTAGTTATTGGCCCTTACAATCCGGTCTAGATCAAACCCATGTGTCTCAAGGCTCAAACCATACCCTGCTGAAATCGGCTAAAATTAAGAAACAGGGCTGTTTCAAAGCCATCAAGGCTGGTATAAGACCAGTCCATGCATGCGTTGGGCCTGACTCGGGCTTTACCCACTGAAGTTAATGACTAATGAAGGCCCACCCCAGCGGACCAGCGGTCTTAATTCCCTGGTCTTTCTTCAAGCCCTTCTATGGGCCCGAAATGGTTCACCAAAGCTCGGCCCAACACATATACCAATAAGTTTAGAGTTGTACACGAGTCGAGTTAGCTCGGTCAGCTCACTCGACTCGACTCAGAAAAGCTTGACTCACCTCGGCTTGAAATTGGATTCGGACTAAGTCGAGCTTGTTTTTGGAGCTCGAAAAAAATTAGAGCCAAGTTCCAGCTTGCCCGAGCTCAACTTAACTTAGATCGAACGTCAACTCAAATCAACTTGGATTGAATTAGCTGGGCAACTCGGTTATTTTGATATTGGTAGTGCTCGCTATGTGATTAATGAAAGAACTCATGAAGTGTTGTTTCGGGTGCATATATTGATTGTCTGTTGGCGATGAAGGAATGGATATGAAATAAATCACTAAAAAAAAAAAAACTTTGCATTATAAAACTACCATCATATCTTGATTTTGATGCCGTGTCTATCGAGTGTTTGATGAAATACCGGTAAATTGTAGTTATTGTTTTGCATTATGTGAAAAATTGAACATGTACTCTATATGTTTGAAAAAATGTCGCATAGGCTTGAACTTGGTTCAAACTACTCGAGCTGCTAACCAAACTAAGCCGAGTTGGCCAGTCTCGCTCGACTCAATTCAACTCGTGTACATGTAACGCCCTGAAAATCAGGGGTCGGGCATACGCTCAACTCCCGAGTTCCCGAGTGTCAGTTATAACCGATTTCATTATTATACATTAATCCGATTTATTTGCGCAGCCTGAAATTTTCTAGAACATGAAGCATAATCATATAACCACTAAAATAAGAGTAACTCAGATATATAAATATATATTATATACATGTCCAAAAGAATAAGGGGTCGCTCGTGGCGAAACCCAGCAAAATCACAAAAATAGTAGGTCCAAAAAATAGAGCCGAGCCTATTGCTCGGCGGTGCGATCCAGCCCATCATGCTGACGAAGAGTCATCCATCAGCTGAAAATAAGATAGCTCGTCCTCCTCGTCGTAGCTCGCATCACCCGGCTCCTCCTATCCTGCTTCTCCTGCATCTAAGTACGGGTCTGATTAGTGTTTTATAACACCGTCCCAGAGTGGGAGTGAGTGATCAACTCAGTGGATGCTATTAGTCTTAAGTTACACAGACATCAATTATAATATGAATTTAATGAAATACAGACAATCATCAATTCCTATTAACTCTTATTTAAATGCATGAATGCGGAATGATATGATGCATGTCCTCGCCACAATGCTCCCTCGAGCGACTCCATCTAACGATCACATATATTAACACTCCCTCATTACGACCTCGACTTCCGAGTCGCCACCCTAGTTAATGCGATGTAGTGTGGTCATATTAGCCGAGTTATTAATTAAGTTCATTCATCCAGCAGATTAGGGAATCGGTTACACCCCACAAATCAAATGCTCTGAACTAGAGGCCAAGACCCCCCAACGTGTGAGGCTAAGTCCCCGCGATCCTTGATCATGTCGGGTTCCCCATCCCCGACTTCATGTACATGGGGAGTGCTGAGAACTGGGATCGTTCGCGGTCACTACGGGGAGGCGCGTCACCCCAGCGTAGGCCGACAGCTCAGACATAGTGTCCCATTCCACCATGCCCGGCTCACGAGGCAGTGGATCGATTTCATACGGTTATCGATGGGCTGCAACGGCGGTAGGATGTTACAAGTTCCATACATGTGTGAGCAAACATGGTTAACAATCGAGATTGGTAGTACGTAAGCCAGACCGCACGAGTTAGGCGAGCACGTGACGAGCGATATCGGGTTCAAGAGACCCCTGTAGTCGAACTACTGCCGCTCATTCGCACCCGCTCAATTCGCAGGTTTGGCCTTAGGGTAATCCAACCAATGAGACTACCATCTCACCTCAAGTTACTGCTCAATCAGGGATTAATAATGATTCATAGCATGCCAATATCAAGGTTATCAATTAGTCCATAGTAGCATGTTACACACATTCTACCATACAATTCAACATTTCTACAAGCATGTTACAATATCGTAAATAAGGTGCAAGTGAGAAGTGTGAGTTAGCGAGAAAACGAAACGCTTCCTACGCACCTAGGAATCAAAATATGCAAAGGCAAAATATCATATATGTCATAAGCACCATCATAAGAATAAATCACACAACATATGAGCATATGATCATCTAATACATCATCAAACATGTGAGAGACATAATCATGGTCATAAGAAAGAAAAACTAAACAAACATGCAATTCTATACTTCTCCATCAAACACCCAAATCCTAGGGTCTCTCTAAATTTCACACATACTCCATCCAAGCAAGCAAAATCATTAGACTCATGATATAGTTGGTGCTAGGCCACCTAAGATTAATAGTCCGCACCTATGGATCGTTGTAGATTCGAAAAACGTCCAAGGAGATGTGGGATTTTGGGGCAAAACGGCCGGTACCCTAGGAGCAACCATCACATGTTAGATCCCCATGCAAATCCTCTTCCATCATAAGGGTTTCAAGGAATTTAGGTGATGAATCTTACCTAAATGCCCAATGGAAAGAAACAGCGGCCGCGGATGAGGGATCCTTCTTGGAGAAGGATGTAGGAGGTTGTGGGTTTGATCCTCTTGGGCCCCACCTTGATTTAGGGTCCACACAAGCACTTCTCCACCCTCTCTTTCTCCCTTAGCTCTCCTTGGTTGTTGGAGAAAGGTGGAAGCTACGAAGGAGGGCTTGTTGTCGGATGATGGTGAAAGTTATGAGGAAGGGAGATTGGGTTGTGGAAGGTTAGAGGAAGTTATGAAGGAGAGAGATGGGTTATTGGGAATTGAAGAAAGTAATGAGGGAGAGAGGGTTTGTTGTTGGAAGGATGAAGGGGTTATGAGAGAGAGCTAGGGTTTATTCCCTAGACTTGGGCCCCTTGGCCTCAGTTTCCATAATTTCTCAAATTAGCCTCTTAGAGCTCTATTGTTGTTGTGGTGGCCCTAACACTCCTATGGCCACGAAATTGGGTGGGTAGGTGTCTCATGACCTCACAAGGGTCCATGCAAAGTTTGGGATCTAACAGATAAACGAATATGGGATTTGATCAGACAGTTCCAATTTCTAAGCGACCCAGCGGGGTCTATTTCGGTGATTGGAGAGGTTTTGGTGGTCCCCTAGACATGAAGTTTATAGGGTAGGTGGTCCATGGCCCGATGAAAGCTCATACAAATTTTGGGAGCGATCGGATATGGGGTGTGGTCGCACGGGTCCAATTTGCGATCAACGGTCATCGTGACACGATCGGAACTCAGATTTTGTGGACAGGTGAGGGACACCACATTGGGCGTTCACCGAAATTTTGGAAGGAATCTGATAGCTAATATGCCTGGAATCCCTATTCCCTTGACCAGCGCCAAATTTCCAATATGGCCTTGTGTGGGTTAACCAGTGCCGCAAGAACAGCTTGGAAAATTAGTTTTCGGGTGTCCAATGGGTCTGTGGTCCACGATAGACCACAAGCCCAGCGAGATCTAGTGTTTCCTAAAGTTTTAAAATTTTCTGACCTTCCTGTGTCGCGGTAGAGCCCGCACGAGCTGTTGCTAAGTATAAACGGTCATCTGCCTTGGCGGCCCGCATTTGGTCCTAACATGACCCGTTTGGTCTACTCTGTTGGACTAATTCTAAATTAATTTAGGTGTGGTACCTCACCATAAGTAGTCTAAACGAACGGTCCTGGGGCGAATCCTACGTGGATGCCACAGGACACTGTGCTGATTAGACGGGATGTTACAGTACAACTCTAATAAATTCCATGCTCGTGTCAAAGAACTAAGTTGTTCTTCAAGTGTGACCCACCATGTAATCTCCTAGCCCACAATCAGGTAAGTCTACTCATCAACAGGGCCATTGTTTCCTACACTGTGGCCTTCCTGATGAGTGGACCATGGTTAGGATCATTAATCCAATGGTCAGGATTTTATTTTTTTGGGAAACAATGGGGAGGGGTATTTTGTCTTCTCTCATATAAACACCAACGAACAAACACTCCCGTGGAGATCGTGATTGACCTTCTTGCGTGCTCCATCACAATGGCCCACAATCAAGATGACTGGACTATCTAGTTGGCTCCACAAATTCATACGTGTATTAACCAATTTGCAGTTCGCAAAACCTCTATTGTATATGGGACCCACTTTTGGTGATCAAGGGCCCATCATGAAATGCAGATTGACCACCTCAAATCAAGTGATCAGGTGGCCCATTTGGCATGTGTATGGGACATCCAACTTGTTCATGAAATGGAGCCCACCTTCATTTATATGGACTGACACACGTGTGACAGGGTGGGGAGCATTGGATTCTCCCTACTACAAAAATCCAACCTTGCTAATTGAGCTCGTTTGGTACACCTGAGGCCATCAATGGTCACTGGAACCCACTGCTCTGGGAGGGTTCAATTTCTCCACCTACTTTAGAAATTGGGTCTAGTTTGGTCCACCATTCTTTAATTCTCAAAATTTTAAAGGTCTAGTTAGGTGTAGATCTTCCATCTTGGACCCATTGGAAGTCTTTGATTTTAATAGTAATATTATATATTTTTCAAAATAGAAAATGCTCACATGCCGCGTGTATTAGTGGTGGTATTTGACAATCTTGAGTGATATGTGCATCCGGTCCGCCACTTTCAATAGGATTGTCCTCCATGTTACGTCATGGAGCTAAAAATCAACTCAATCAAAGACTAAGGCGGGCCCCACCATGGGCATGGTTGGAAGGAGACACCTGAGCAATGCAACTTCCCAAAAAGTTAATGGACCCAATGTTTTGCCCATGTATCATCCAAGCCATTCACCAGAAATGCCCCTTTGAGACAAGGGACAAAAAATCAATAAATTCCAAGACTCATACAAGCTAAATCAGGTAATTTAGATCTTTTAGGCATGATTTAAGTTTTGTTTTCTATAAAGTAGCCCACTTGAGTATTGGATAAGATATAGTTTTGCGCAAGGGTATTAGTTTTTAGCTATTGGTTTGTTTTCAATTATGCAGGGGTGTTGGAATCGATACAGCGGCTTGATCCAAACTAATTAAATTTGACCCCAAGCACTAAAGTACATGACTACATCTAATATCAATGTACATGACTAGATTATGAGAAGATTGATCACTTATTCAGCCGCTTGCAAAATTTGATAATAATTACATGATAATTAAATGGTGGGGTTCTTCTTTCAAATATCGGTTACTTTATGCCTTTCATAAGAAATAACTTTCAAAATATTAAGGCCTGTTTGGATACGCGTTTTGGGATGTCTTGTATCGTATTAGAAGTTATGATTTGATGTTTACTATGTTTGGATTGGAGTGAATAGGAGTTGAATCTCATGCGTGCGAATACAAACTTTAGCCAAAATTTCAAACCGATGATAGAGTATTATCAATAGGTTCTGTTGCTGTCAATACTTCGTATTCATCGCGCTGTATTCGGCAACGGATGAAAGTTTGAAATCTGTACGATTACAAGATATCTGGTACCTATGCAGCGTAAGATCGGGACCGTTCATTTGGTACATTTCAACGTGAATATCATCTGAGCTAGAAATTAAAAAGTTCCATACGTCAAACAGGCCACCCGACCCAATTAAGATTGTGCAATATGCAGATACATCATATCCAAACATTGAGTTGTATAACGTATTGTATACTATGCCAAATAATACCTCCTATCCAAACATTGATTCGTATCCGATGTATTCTGAAAACCGTCCAATGTATACATGAACAATATCTAAATACAATACAATACAATACTATACACGAATCCAAACAGGTCCTTAGTGTAAATTGAATAAAATGAAAAATTTACAATTAGTCACTATGAACAACTGTAAGAATAAATTTTTTAAAAGCTCAATATTGATATTGAATAAAGAACAAATTCAGTATATGAACGTAAACTTATATTGCAATTAAAAATTATATTTAAGAATTACGACTACTTAATTACTGCTGCATTTAAGATAAGTTGAGATAGTGTAAATTGATTTATTTGTTTGCTTGATGTTAGATTCTTTACTTTATTGATTTTCTCTTCTTTTTATATACTTCTATTGTAACTTATTCGTTTATATATTTATTTCATTACTGCAATGGTTGTAATAGTTGAAAATTCTCTTTTTAGATTATTCTATTGTTATATTTTCCTTTTATGATTATTCTTATTTTAAATACCTCTCAGCTGCTTGATTCACTTTTCGTCAACTAATATTTTGTTTTGATTGTTCTTGGTCACATTTTATATCTAAAATAATTTCACTATGTTTGTTGGATATCGATGACAACACTTCGTTAATCATTTACTGACATGTAGAACTCAACTTAGGCCAGGTGTATACCTAGTTTGAGTTCACACTTCACTGTTAGCCACCCTGGCTAGGGAACGATGCCCCTACTAGGGACCGATACCAAGAATTTTTTTTTTTTTTTTAACACGCAAACACAACCCCACACACTCACGCGGTAGTGCGCTTTCACCGCCCATGGATGTTTGAACCCTTGAGTGGGTGTTGAAACTCCCAACAGTCTGGTACCCGAGGAAGAGCGAGTATCCATTGATACCAAGATCTCAGTATTAAAATAAAGTATCTTTCACCCAGTATACCACTTGAGCTATCGATTCGGGTGTAAGTTTATGGGTTTAATATGTACCATTATGCTCTATTTTTAACAAAGCTTGTCATTGATTGGCTTGATCACATGGTCCGCATTGATTGGCTTGTTCCTTGACCCATGAAGTCCAGATGTTAGGGTCCACTTAATGAACGGGTTAGATCTTACATGTGTGAGAAGTTGGCACATGCGAGCGGCAAGTGCTACAAGACTGCATCAAGTATCCAAAAAATCTCAACTGCTCGATCCGGGCGTCCCTTCGTGGCCAGTGAAATTAGACCGTCGAAACAAAAAAGGCCCACAATGCCCACATTTCAACTCAACGAGCAAAGGTATATTAAACCGACGGTTGGGATCATCTGATCGCTCCACGGCACGTTTGGTTCCATCTTGTCAGCTCATCATAGGTCATGACCCAAAAAAATGAAACAGAACCCAATTTCAGGTGGACCACACCACAGGAAACAATGCTGATTGAAATCTCACCATTAAAACTTCCTATAGCCCACCGCAACTTGCCATCCAACCCGTTGATATGGTTACACAGACCTGGATGAAGAGAAAATCAAATATCAGCTCCATGCAAGACTTTTGTGGCCCCAAGCGGGTTTTAATGGTGGACATTCACTTATCATTGTTTTCTACTGTGTGTTACACCTGAAATTTTGATCTGCCTCATTTTTAGGATCATGCATCAAAACAACTAGAAAAAACGAGTGGATAGCATGGATATAAAACACGTACGTCACAGTGGACCCCACCGTCACAGATCCACTGACCCAGGTGTTTCCCCGCATCCACCTAATCAACGTACGAAACAAAAGGCGGATAACTTGCAAAACAATCCTAGAGATTGACGGGAATCTCCAGCAGTAGTTGAAGGTGGGCCCACCGTGCAGCAAAAGCAACGAGGCCCTACTGTGATGTAAACATGACATCCAGTCCGTCCATAATTTTTGCCAGCACTTATTCTACGGGAAAGCTTACGAGCGAAACCTTCTCGGGGCCCACCTTAGTTTAGATTAACCTAACATTTGGACGGCGTATAAACATCACATATCCCAAGAAGGTTTCATCGGTGGGCCCTATCCCCATTTAAGTTCAGGCTCGAGTATTAACAGTAGCTGGTGCAAATCATGGACAGATTGAATCTCGCACCCACTTCTTGGTGGGCCACACAGCTTTTTGTTGCACATGCACCTTGCATGAGGAACAAGAAGCTGATGATTTCGATCCGGACATCTTTCGCTTTCGGGCCCACCTGGTGAATGGCGCGATTCTGTGAAAACAAACCTCCGTTGGCTAAACCCGTTGCCTCGCGGAGGAAGAGGCTATCTGCGTCTCACGTGTCAAACGAGTGACAGATCTAGGCCACTCATGTGATGGAACTAACCGTGAAAAAGCCCTGGCCAGATCAAGAACATCCAGTCATCAGGTGGGTCGCTGATTCACTTTCAGTATAGGCCATTGGTTTTCTCTTTAGCTGTACATTTCTCTCTCATCTCAAGTGTCCCACGTGATAAGCAAACGAGCCTGAATTATGTGTACTACATTTTTCGCACCGTCCTCTAAAAGATGAATGGAGCTGATGTGTCACACGTGGTCAAGTTCGTACGTGTTACAGGAATCTCTCCTGCTAATCTCCTCGCGCGAATCGTCTTACCACTTCTACGAAAAAGTAACTGCTAGTGCTACCCGTCTCTCTCCAGATCCGTTCGGCGCGAATCGTCTTGCAACTTTTAACAAACGGACAAAAAACCTTGAAATAAGAAACACTGACGAGAAAAACTTTGATACTCGGAAGAGTGTGATCAATGATACGCAGGTACTCTGATCGATATTGCATGCATGGAATATAACTAATTCAAATTAAACATTCGAAATTACAAGTCTCACCTTAGATGTTTCGCGAACTAAAATTTAAGCTTATTCGACCATCTGACTATTGGATGGGTGGACATTTATTAGACGGTTAAAAGTGAAAGATCTCAGCCATATTTGGAGATGGTCGGTTCCACCATCCAGCGCATATATTTTGAGTTTATGTATGCTGCGTCCATAATTTATGAGTGCAAGTGTATCAAGCGTTATTCGCTGCTGCCATAGTATCAAATAACTCCCTCTTAAACAGAGGCTCTCTGGGGCCCACTGTAATGTAAATGTTATATCCATACCGTTCATCCATTTTTCTAGATTATTTTAGAGGATATATCTAAAAATGAGGCAGATCTAAGACTCAAATGGACCACACCCCAGGAAGTAGCAGTGATAATGGCACACACCATTGAAACCTTCTCAGGGTCCACCGTGATGTTTATTTGCCATCCAACCTCTTAGTAAGGTCACACAGATATGGATGAATAAAACCAAAAACTCAGCTTGATCCATCCCACAAAGTTTTTAACGTTGGGTGTTTAATCCCCACTGTGCGGTCCGCTTGAGCCTTGGATCTGCCTCGTTTTTATAATACACCTAAAATGATATGAAAAAAATGAATGAACGGTGTGGATAAAACCCATACATCACGGTGGCCCCACAAGCCCTACTTAGACCAATGCCATCCAGGCCGGGCAGGACGCAATCCGCTTCGTAATACAGCGGTAGTAATCTTGTATGGGAAATTCGCGTCCCCACTACCTCCACAAACCCCACTTCACACGTGCCATCCGCACCGAACTCCAAATCTCACCCCTCCATTTCCGGACCCCAAAACAGCACCACCGCACGAACAAAAGTACCATAAGACAGAAACAGTCGGAAGGAGGAAGAAGGAAGAAAGAAGAAAGAAGAAATAGAAGAAGAAGAGTTAAAACAAACAACACTCACCCTCTCACCCCTCTCTCTCCAGCAATGGATTCCAACCAGCTCATGGACTCTCTTACTGCCCACATCGCTTTATACCATTCATCCATCCCTCCTCCTTCCTCAAATCTCTCAAACCCTAGGAATTCTATCCTCCGTTGGTTCTCCTCCCTCTCAATCCCTCACCGTCAATCCTCTCTCTCTATCACGGACCACGATTTCCTCCTCCTTCTCCTCCAGATGCGGTCCCACCTGCGATCACGTGGCCACGGCCTTTTCCTTGTCCTCCCTGATCTTCCCTCCTCTCGCTTCCCTTCCCTTCCCTCCCTCTGCTACCGCCGCTCCCGTGGCCTCCTCTCCCGCTCCAGCGCCTCCGACCTCTCAGAGCATTCCCTCTCCCGCTCTGTCCTCGTCTTCAGCTCCAAGGAAGGTGAATCCGTTGGGCCAATTCAGCCGCTCGATTCGATCACCGTCTCGGAGGATTTTGTTAGCGATCTGGATCGGTTTGTCAATGTAATGGACGGGGTTTCTGATGGAGGTTTCCTGAGGGGGGATGAGGGCGGGGCGTTGGGGTCCACGTGGCAGGAGCTGCCATGGTTGAAGGCGAAAGGTTATTATAGCTTGGAGGCGTTCGTGGCCAATCGGTTGGAGCTGGCATTGAGGCTGTCATGGTTGAATTGCTGCGCGGGGAAGAAGCGTGGGGTGAAGGTGACGGAGAAGGCTGGGGCTGCAGGAGTTGCAGCGAATTTGTTCTGGAGGAAGAAGGGGTGTTTGGATTGGTGGGACGGGTTAGACCCTGGAATTAGAAAGAAGATTTTTAGAATGGTTTTGGGCAAACGGGCAAAATGCCTGGTAAGATTCTTACGAACTCGGGCGGTGATGCAGTTCCAATTCTTGCTTGTTTTATACAAGGTTTCAAATGGCATTACCTATTTGATTAAAAAAATTATCCGCACAATCTGTTTTCCTTAGCCTAATTCATGACATGGGAATATACAATATTATGGTCGATGAATACAACATGCTTTGATGGCTTGCCAGATGATATTGCAATGACAAATAGTTTGTGATATTGCATTGGAAAAAAATAGAATTGCACCATGATTTGTGATAAAAAAGGTTTATATGTGGACAAAGGAGGATTTGTCTAATATTCATCTGAATGCAGCGATTGGAACTTCAACTCCCACTTACTGAAAAATCACAATGAGTTTGTGAACTCATTTTTCATGGTGATATTGCTAGAGATTTAGTTGGAAGTAGTGCTATCTGTATAAGTCTGTGCATGATAGAGGATGTGCAATGCTGCTAAAATAGTATGAAAAATCTGAAGCGGGATGTAGCTGGTCTTGTGTAGCTTCGCAAGAAATAGATTCTGAAGGAAACCAGAAGAGGCTTGTGCTTGATTTGGTATGGTACTTTAGGCTGACTTTGGAAATAATCAGTTCTATAAAGTGGAATAGCCAAATTACAATTACCTTCCTTGTTATTAATGTTGAGGAAGGAGTATGCTCCAGCTCAGAATTATGTTACTTACAAGTAGGACTTGGAAGGAACCCGACAAGTTTAGAGCTGCTAAGGAAGGCCATTATAATTTGGTCATTTCTACTTTCATCATCATCATTGTTGTAGCCATGTTCCAGCATTTTGGCCGGCTGTATGAATTCTGTTTTCCAATTGCAAGATTTAAAATAGGAATTGCCAAGGGTGTGGCGACTGGTGGCCCACTTGACATCAATCCTCATCCTTTTTACTGGGTTAGGACCAGTGTTCAAAGTATTGGTATTGCTACAAGTTTTGCTGGCCGGGGATATGGAAACAATATCGATACGGCCGATAATATTGCAGATAACTATCAAAGCGAGGGGGAAACATGGGAAAACGGTGGAATTTTTCAATGAAACTTCAGGAGATGCTAAAATACACATATTTGCTTATTTAGGAATAAAAAAATTGTAAAAAGAATGCATGCATAATAAGTTTTCATTTAATGGGGGGCCTAAAAGCATATGCTATCGTAATAAATTAGTCCAACCATCCCATCAATCTCATCTATCCATCCAACCATCCTACCTGCCATCCAACAATCTATCAATATTTCAGAATATCGACAACACTTTATTTTGTCGAGAAAGTGTTGACAATTGGAAAGGAAACAAAAGACTGTGGTCTCAATATTGACCATGTTGTGATAATGATAATATCATGATATTATTGATATTATCATTGACAATATGAACACTGCATACAACCATGCACCCATAAAAAAATTTTGAAATAGAAATTTTCTTAATAAATAGATTTTTTATATCATCGAAATATTGCTGATACACTAGCGATACAAGCGACACTTGGAATTTACATAGTCGAAAATATTGGCAATATTGATACATTGGCGATACAAGTGACACCTGGAATTTGCACAGTTGGAAATATTGGCTATATCGATACATTGGCGATACTCAGTGATACATCGCCAATACTTGGAATTTCTGATACTATCAGTGTTATCGGTAATCGGTATCGCTACCAGTTTTATTGGTTCGCCGAGTTGGAGATATGGATAATATCGGGGATATTTCAACAATATTGGGGATACTCCGAACAATGTGTTTAGGACTAGCTGACATCTTACTCTTGCTACAGGGTAGAGGAGTTCCTTCATTTCTTTTTTGATCTTTATCGAGCTAATAATGAAATCCAATGTTCTTAATTTCTTGCCTCACAAATGATTGGTCCTTCATTGTTGAGACCGTACAGGATCTTATGTTTATATAACTGAGAACGTGCACATGTATGGTAGCCAATATTGAGCTACTTTCAACTGTTAGAAAGGTCCTTTTTATACATCGTTATGTCCTGACTGTCATTATTGTAAGCTTCCAGGCAAATGAGGTTATTAAAGGGGCAAACGATGCTTTGAAGGATGAAATGGGGTTCCTAAATGTTGGAGCAGAACAGCCTCTGAGATATGGCCCAACTCCATCATGTCGAAGTTCTATGAAGGCACTCTCAGGGACTGATGCGGATGTTTGCTTGGGGATCATTCCTGCCTCTATTTCTGGAAAACCTACTTCCTTGTCCAATGCCATCAATGGATTGCTTGTCCTTCAGGAGATGTCTGCTATGATATTAGCATATCAACATGGTGAAATTGAAAAAGAAAAATTATTTTTTAGTACATTGGGTTCTGTGCACACTGTTTCAGATTTCTTATTCAGGAGATTGCGAGGGTTTCTCATGGTGTTGTCAAGTGATTATATAAAGCGTGAACTTCTTGGAGATGATGATTTGAAGGCCCCAATGAATAAATCCAAGGAGAAATCTGGTGGAGGATCTAGGAAAGGAAAGAACAAAGGCCGCAACACGAAAAAGTTACATCCTGTGCAAAAATCTTCCAGGCCTGATAGTGCTCTTCAAAAACATTCCGAGGTATCTTTCCCTTATTTCACAAATTTCTTGCAGACTTCTATGCATGAAAACTGCATTTGGAGACGACTTAATTTAATTGTTCCAAAGGGGTTATTTCCAGGAGCATGGTTGTGTATCAGCCAGTAGAGCGGACAATAACTCGAGGCTTGGGTATCTGCAGAATGCTACTTCTGTGGAGGCTAATGGAAAGCCTGTGACAGTTAATGGTTGCATTCTTCAGAAGGAACTTTGCAAGGAGACCTCACTGTCAAGCATTAAGGAGGTAATTCTTGCTCTTGATTTGTACTATCTTGCTCGTGTACCACTTCAGATAGTTTATAAATGATTTTCTCAACACTTAGGTACGTCCAAAAGGATCTGTTAATGGAAAGGTCCAAAGTACCGAAAAGAAGAGCAGGAAAGAGAGCAACATTAATAAAAAATCCAGCTTAGAAGAAACTGTTAAAATTGGGTTTCCGGAAGAGAACATCACGGAGAATATTTCTTCATCTGTTATTATACAAAGCGAGCCTGCAGCACCCAGTGGGTTAGTTGATCCTTCAGCTGTTCATCATCTGTCAAATGATTATTCAATCAGTGGTGAACTGTGTTCGCCACCAAATTCAAGTCTTTGTAATGCTACTTGTGAGCCTACTATAGAGGATGGTTCTGAAGTGAGCAAAAACATCCAGGAGCATTCTGTCATTGCTGCTGCTGCAGGGAGCTTTGGTTTCCATTCAGAGTGTTCTCAGACTCGAAACACATTGGAAAGTGGTGACTTGCTGAAGCCTGATTTGTTGGATCCAGGAAAGGGTGAGGGGTTACTGCTGAAGGATTCATCTAAATCTTCTAGCTCTAGTCAAAACAACAGCATGCATGATGACAGGAAGGTCTGTAGTTGCATTACTTCCTCCAATGGTGATGCTTCTGGTGGCACTTCTGATTTGAAATCTTTGTCTACTTCACCTGCAAAGGAGCATGATATCATCCCCACTGATGAGGGGCTCAAGCATCAGAATTCTGTATGCTTAAATGAAAGTGCGTCTCAGCCAGCTGTCTTTCCAAAATCAGATGAAGCTGCTCTCCCAAATGAAGAAAATGCACCACTTCAGAAGGAAGGAGGAGAGTGTTATGTCCATGAACAAACTAGTTCCTTTGGAGGTATGTCGTATGAGTGGCCAAGCTTAGCACCATTTTATTTCCCATCATCCAACTCACAGCATCTCCCGCCCGCCACAGATAGATTGCATTTGGATGTTGGTCAGAATTGGTGTAATCCTGCCTATCAGTCTTTTGTGTCTACGAGGCATTGTGCAAGGAATGTTTCATTAGAAGGTGGACGCACCCGGATTATGCCCTCTCGAACACTGCCAATGAGCTTAGATTGGCCCCCAATGGTTAGAAGTGCAAGTAGATTGGTTCCATCAGTGACTTGTAGCTATGATTCTGGACTTGTCCCTAGGCTGCAGTCTCCTTTTCATGCAGGTTTTACAGCTCATGGAGTGCATCTTAATGGAATGAAGGATGAGGATGAAAGGAAGTACTCTGGGGATGTCATGGACTTCTGTGACTTGAAAAATGCAGATCTGACAGATGATAGTGACAGCCATTGGGTAGCTGAGGAAGAGTATGAGGTGCATGCATTTTCTGGAAGGGATTATAATCAGTTTTTTGGAGGCGGAGTGATGTACTGGAATACTTCTGATCATGCAGGCACGGGCTTCTCGCGTCCTCCTTCTCTAAGTTCAGAAGATAGCTCCTGGGCTTGGCGTGAAGCAGATCTGAATAGAGCTATTGATGATATGGTTGGCTTGCCTGCTTCTTATAGTTCAAATGGTCTGGCTTCTTCTCCACCTGCTGGTCCCTTTTGTTCACCTTTTGATCCTTTGGTACCTGGACACCAGACCCTTGGTGGTTATGTTATGCCAGGAAGTGATGCCACGGGGAAGGTACTGCATTCCTCATCAACAGTGGCAGACCTGCCAGAAGAGAATGTCTCTGGATCTTTGACCAGTTCGCCTGCTGGTGTTGTAGAAGGAATGACCGGCGATACGCTTCCATACCCAATTTTACGGCCTATTATAGTTCCAGGTTTATCAAGGGAGAGGTCAAGATCAGAGTTCAAGGTTAATCATGACCGTAAAAGCCCATGCGTGCCTCATACTAGGAGGGAAACCCCTCGGATCAAGCGACCACCATCGCCTGTTGTACTTTGTGTTCCACGAGCTCCACGACCTCCCCCGCCCTCTCCTGTTGGTGAATCTAGAAAACAGAGAGGCTTCCCAACTGTGAGGTCTGGCAGCTCTAGCCCAAGGCAGTTGGGCATGAGAAGTTGGTACCATGAAGGAACTAGTTGCGAGGAAGCTCGCCTTTGTGTAGATGGTGCTGAAGTTGTTTGGCCTTCGTGGGGAAACAAAAGCCTTGCTGCAACCTCAATGATTAAACCTCTACCAGGGGCATTGTTGCAAGATCGCCTGATTGCGATCTCCCAACTAGCTCTTGATCAGGAACATGTGAGTATTTTATTTGTATGATGTAACATATATTGCATATCATTCTTCTTTGGTGCATTTCTTTGGTTGTTAATGACACGTCACACTGCAGCCAGATGTTGCCTTGCCTTTGCAACCTCCAGACTTACTAAATTGTCCTGTTCGTAAGATGTCTTTATCTGTGATGCATAGTCTTCTCCACGAGGAAATCGATTCTTTTTGCAAGCAGGTATCATATTCAATAGTTCTGTCAATTTCTTTTTGCGGCTTGTCTTATCCGAGAGCAGTATCTCACTATTCCTACTTAGGTTTATTGCCATATAAACAAATGTATGTGATTTGTGAAGAATTTTGTTTCCGTTGATAATCCAAGCTGACTTTATTAAGGTGAACTGCTGGTTCATCTATTGTTGCAAACATCTAAGGTTGCTGCTGGCAATCTAATTAAGAAGCCCTACATTAATTGGGCTGTCAAGAGGGTTGCACGATCTCTCCAAGTACTTTGGCCTCGGTCCAGGACAAATATCTTTGGTTCAAATGCAACTGGTCTGGCTCTTCCGACTAGTGATGTTGATCTTGTGGTTTGTCTCCCTCCAGTGCGGAATTTGGTAAGAATGATCTTGGTGAATTTCTTATGGACTGGCCACATATACCCTAGGTTGTTATTGTTGGTTTGATTGAAACTTATGGTGGGATTTTTGGCAGGAACCTATTAAAGAAGCTGGAATTTTGGAGGGACGTAATGGTATTAAAGAAACATGCCTCCAGGTATGCTGGCATTCGTTGCTCGTGCCACTGAGTCAGGACCTCTGTCATGTTTGCCATCTTAATGATTCTTTCTTTTCCATATGTGTACTCTTTTATGAGTGATGCTATGTACCAATGAAAAGACTGATACTATGAAGTCTGCATCCATATTTTGCATCTTAGGAAGGTTTAATATATTGATTCTCATTTCTCTGTAAACAACTCAAATGTTTCATTCTTTAGAAACCAGTTTATTTTAGGCATTCTAAATGGAATTAATTGGATAACTAAGGAGAGGTTGATTGCATGCATGCTGTGTCCTGAACAAGCTATTTCATTCCTTCATTTAACCACCTTTTTTTCCCCCAAAAGAACAACACCAATGTTGTGATGATTGATGAAATTCTTCCTACACTACCTATTGACATGAACAAACAAAAATCACTAGGTCTGTTGGCATATGGTTTTTCTTCTTGGCTTCTTCTCAATTGTTTTTAAAAATATCTGGTTGAATAAAATTTGTAGGGAGTTTATGCTTCTTGCTTTTAGGTTCATTGTTTTACTTGTTCCTTTCTATTCAGTTCAATCCATTCATTAACTTGTTGGGCTCAAAATCTTTTCTCCATGTTGCTGAAAACAGTTTTCCCAACATAATACTTGAGTACATCAGTTGAGTTGTCACGGCATAATACTTGAGCAATTTAGATGATGCTGGACTGAGTGTCATTTCTCTACAAACATAGTTTCTTTTCCATGTTTTTGGCAGAAATCATTTCTCTACAATTATAGTTTCCTTTCATAATCTGTTCTTGTTGCTCAGGCACCTTTTTGATTTGGAATATAGCTTGAGATTGATTTTCATCTACTATATGAAATGGCTTTGGCTGTTTGGTAAAATATTCAATTTAAATTATATGGGGATTTATTATGACAAATGATATATATATATATATATTTCCTTTGATGAACAACAAATATGATAGTCAGTTATGAATCAAGTTCTGGACCATGTCTGTTTCTTCCATAAATTTTATGCTATGCAATAATGATTGGGATGTTATTTTTTCTTGTCATTGACTCCCGAATTGTCTGCATGAATATCGTTTTCTCATTTTTCTGCCCTGTTCATGGTTAGTGACACCGTTCCAGTTTGGTATTCCAGCATGCAGCTAGATACCTTGCCAACCAGGAGTGGGTTAAAAGTGACTCTCTTAAAACGATAGAGAATACAGCCGTAAAGCCTTTCTTTCCTTTTGACGGTCTAGTGTGTGTGTGTGTGTGTGTGTGTGTGTGTGTGTGTGTGTGTGTGTGTGTGTGTGTGTGTGTATTCCTTTCATTTTAATGCCCTCCTTGTTTTAATCTGCTGGTGCATATAATCATCTTGCTAAAATTTTGTTCTCAGATACCTGTTATCATGCTAGTGGCTGAAGTTCCACATGATGTTATTGCTTCTAGAGAGAGTATTTCCATTTCACATACATCAGAAGTTGAATCAGCCCCTATGACTGGTGAACAAGGCAGTGTTAATCATTCTGACATGGTGGGTTCAGAAAATTCCTTGTTGCCATTGTGCTCAAAAATGGAAAATGATGACAGTATGGATATGAAATCGGTTCGTCTTGACATCAGTTTTAAGTCACCATCGCATACAGGACTCCAGACTACTGAACTGGTAAATTTGTAGGGCCTTCATGATTTTCATTACTTTAAACTGAGACCTTTGGAAATTGAAATGCTTGAAAGATGCCTTATTTGCTCGAGTGACAATGATTCAACTATGTTTTCAGCAAATATGTTAGATGATGTTTGTAGCATTTGGATGGAACTTGGTTTTCTTTGTTTTTTTTTTATTACTCCCTTTCTAGCAACAATGTACTCTCTTTGGGGATTCTATTGCTGTTTTATGCTTTCTAGAGATCCTGTTCTGTTGGGTTGTGAACAAGTTTTCCCTGTGCAAATTGGATCTTTCCCTTTTTGTCAAAGATGGGTTAAGCTTCACCCTTTTAGTCTAAAGGAGGATTTTGGCCCTATTTTGCTTTAGAACCAGGGACCTGTAGTCCATAGCGCTGGCTGGACCAGTCTTTTAAATAGCAATAGTGTGTTGCGTAGCATTCAGCCCTTTGTAGCATGTAGCGTAAACTATGCATCTATTTTTTAATTTTAAAATAGGAAAAATATGATAAATAGTGAGAAAAAAAAATAAAAATGCCTAAAAGATGATTCATTTTTTCAAGTATAAGCATGTTCAAACAAGTTATTAATTATCATTTATCAAAACCCAATCCACATATATGAACTAAATCAAATCATTATCACATCAACAACTTTCTAAGCATACCACTTTAATTAATCATGTCTAATTGAAACCCCATAAGTCACAAGTATGACAGAAAGTTAAAATCCCATAGGTTGAGAGTATTAACGATTAAGTATAAAATACAAAATACAATTATCATTTATTAAAAAAACGTAGCATACGCTACATATGCTATGCATACACTACGACCCCTGTAGCGTACGCTACAAGGGATTTATGCTATTTGCTAACGTTACGTAATGTTGTAGCTACTCTTTGCTGCGCTACGGACGCTTCAAAACACGGGTGGACCTTGGTTTATTCTATACTTGTCTTTGTCCATTCGAAAGTTCATAGTTCATATCTGGTCAAGGATGATTTCCCTGTGTAGATGCATGACTGCAGGTGAAGGCTATTAATCTAGATGCTTGAATTTTTCACCCTTGCAAATCAGGACAGTCTATACTCACCTGACTGTTTGGTTTATGTGTATGTACTGATGGGCTCAATTCCTCACATTTGGATCAACATTGGGCCAGCCTTTATTGTTGAAATTGATAATAAGACTGGCCTTCATGCTTCATGCAAACCATCAGCCACTGAGTCTCAAGACTCGAGTGTTTTTTTAGTAATGATAATTTTAATAAAGACTCGTAAGCAAAAGCAAAACAGGGAAAGAATACATCAAGGAAAACTACAAAATTACTACCCAAAAAAGGTGGGGAGATCACACTCAGTCATTTCTTTCAAAAGGGAGGCCCAATTTATCACTTCCACCCTTATGTTTCCGACGACCATCTCCTTGGATCCTGTTTTATTCTGAAAGCATCGACTATTTCTTTCTCCCCATGTAACTCACCATATAGCTGGAAGCATGAGATGCCAAATAATCGTGCCAATCTTTCCCATCCTGCCTCCATGCTTTAGCCCATAGAAGCTTTCCCACAAATCGAGGCACTACCCACTGCTTGTCAGAAAAAGCAAGAAAGTGCACCAAAACCTTGAAGGTGAATGGGCAATGGATCAACAGATGATTGACAGACTCCACCGCTTTCATGCATTAGGAACAAATGTTGGGGATGACTTTTGGAGATTGTCTATCATCAAAACCTTTTTCCTTCCCACTAACCAAGTAAATACGGCAACCTTGGGAGGAGCACCATAGAACCAAAATGGAATGCATGAATACGGGAATCGTCCGGCGCAGACGCCCGAATCAACCTATTTATAAAAGGATTTAACTGAGAGCCACCCAAGCTGTGGATGTGCCAAGTGTTACTAGTGGCAAATGCATATCAATTTGGTCTATATGCTTTTGATGTTATCCTTGATAGGCAGCCATGAGGCAAATATGTATGGCGTCTGACAACAGTTGGTGTGTCAAAGCAGACATTTTCTCTCCTGCAATGTTGCAGACATTCACAAAGGCAACGAGAATGAGGGAATAATAAGCAAAGATGGTTAAACTATCAATCAGTGCTTGAGTTTGTAATGTTACCTAGGGCAAATGCAAGATGGGTGAGGGTGTGTTTGTTGAGATGATCTAAGAAATATGGCTCTATTGGATTCTTGGTCCAAGGAAGAAGCTGGGGCTTAAAAGTTAGTTTGTCATCATCATAGCTTTGTCTTACCCGTCTAGGGATGTCCTTGTGATTGCTTAGCAAAGGTTTTGTAACTGGCTTCCCAGCTAATGCCATCTGTCCTTTGGCCAGGCTTGGGACCAGCCACTACGTTGCTAAGAGGTGTTACATGCACAAAAGCTAGTTCTAAGCACTAATTCTGGGTGGCATGTGAAATGGTGGTTCTGTTTTTGGTAGAAAATTCTAAATGTAGATGACATCCATCCATCTTTGTATTCTCTATTGGGGTTTGATGAAAATGATTAGTCAAGTGAACTTGTAGATGAGGTGGCAATTAGAATTTTTAATATAGAGAAAATGCTAAAGCTAGTTGTGCGAGGAGAGAGTGAAGAGGTGGTTCATGGTGCACTTGCCAATGGTCAGATGTATATGAGATCCCAGGCCATTCTGCGGAGTGCATTCTGACCATGACCTGACCTGGTCTGTAATTCAAGCTGGTCTACTTATCAGGTGGGCCACATTTCCACGTTGAATGTAGAGCATTGGTCTGTTATCATTCTTCATGCTGTCCATTTTCATGTACGCTCAGCTCACCTGATGATTGGACTGGCCTGATTTTTGGGCAATAAAGGGTAAAAAAAGGAAATGCAATAATCTGATGCATTTCCTAGTGGACGGTCTATTACTTCTCTATTTTCCCTTTTAGAGTCATTTGCTATCTATAAAAGAATTGCATTTGCCAAACTCATGACGAGTGGGGGAACATTTTGCCTATCAATGCTTTTTCTCCTTTCAGGACCTACATTTCTTGAAGTTCCTTGCCTATAACTTATGCCATTTAGTAACTCAAATTGTAATTTTTTAATAATAAAATGTGATATTTTTTTGATTTATCATGTGCAGGTTAGAGAGCTAACTGAGCAGTTTCCTGCTGCAGTACCTCTTGCTTTGGTTTTGAAACTGTTCTTGGCAGATCGTAGCTTGGATCATTCATATTCGGGCGGTTTAAGTTCGTATTGTTTGGTAAGTCGTGCTGCTTTACTAAAAATCTGATCTTATAAAGCCTTGTTTCCGAAACCGTGTATCACGTCGGCAGTATTTTTCATATGTTCTCGGTGTTGTACTTTTGAATGCTCTATTGTATGTACTTCTAACAACATCTTTAGTTATTAGTTGTGACTGTTGTAGCTTTAGTTTTATGTCAGCATAACATAATTCCTGTCATATCTTTTTGCAATGTCTTGGGTGATGCTGGGGAAGATGGATATATTTATCTAGGCTTGACATGGAGGTTGTCCGGCATGAGAAAGAAAGTTTTATAGGGCCCTTCTTTGCTAGCCGAGCTATGGGCTGTCTATGTGGAAGGAATGAAACAATAGAATGTTCTAGAAAAGATCCAAGTCAATGTGGAGAGGGACCTTTCACCTTTGTCCCGAGCACTTCCTTCGTTTTTTAGACTGGCCGAGGAGGAATATGGCTCGATTTCCAAGTTCATTTCGAGAGAAAGAGGGAGGCAGCATGGTGTGGTGTGGTTTTGAAGAAATCTTTGTGACGAGGAGATTGAAGCAGTGTCTTAAATAGCAAGTAGTGTATAGTGTAGCATTCGGCCCTTTATAGCATGTAATGCTATGCTACACGATACTTTTTTTTTTGAACATTGACAAATTTTATACGAGAAGGCCGAAGCCCAATATTTACAAGTATGAAACCAAAAAAAAATTTATAGATCTCGCCAGCATTTCGGCAAATGGGAGGCAATCTTAAAAGCTTACGCCCAATCCAAAACATGGGATTTAGCCCTTTGGAAGACCTCCATTACCTGCCCCTTTCGATTTCTAAAACATCGATCATTCCTCTCAAACCGAATGACCCATATACTTGCTAGCAAACTTGATTGCTAGATTTTCCTACCAATCTTTCCTATACCGCCACCCAGTGTTCGAAATATTGGTATCGTGTTATGTATCGCATCCTTGGGATACAGATACATATCGCACGAGGTATATTGTTTGTATTGGGTAATTTATCGCATTTTTTGCGAAACATGGGAACACATTGGGAAAATAGTTGATTTTTTTTTTTAATGAAACTTTAGGGATTGTTAAAGTAGACCTTAATACACACTTTTAAATCATAACATCTCAAAAAAGAAGTGCACATAATAGGTTTGATTTGTATAGGGTCCTAAGCTATGTGTTGTCTGACTGAACTAATGTAACTATATTCAAATTGAATGCATAACATTTAGAGTGTATGCGATGATTATTTCATCAATCACTCCTAAATACTTAGAAATTAGTCTCAATTGATGGCTAGTTGAAGGAAAATTTCAAAAAAAAATATATTTTAATAATATTTTATTATTTTTTAATTAAAAATTGATTTTTATTTTCTGAAAATTTACAAGGACTCAACAAATCAGTAGATCAGCCCTCTTACATGCTTCATTTCATGTTTGGAGTGCAACATTGATTGCAAGCAATTTGGGAGAAATTAGGAAAAATTTGAATTTGCCTCAAAATTTTCCAAATCGGACCACCTACACTCAAATTTCGAAATTAGAGTGTATGTAATAATCGTTTCATCAAATACTCGTAAATACTTCGAAATTAGTTTCAATTGATAGCTTGTTGAAGGAAAATTTTGAAAAAAGCATTGAGAACATGAAGAACCAATGAATATTGAAATTAAAGCTCAACTCCATAATTTTTCATGCGAAACATGAAGAACCAATGGATTTATAACCATTTGACACCAATTTAACATAAATTCAACAAAAAAGGGGATCAGAAATTGGAAATGCCCATTGGATTGAACATGTGGTATATATCGGCACTACCTGTGCGTTTTGTGTCGTGTAGGTGGGATACAAGATATATTGTGGGATATATCGGCTGATATTTTCGATATTTAAAACATTGCCCCGACCATGCCACATAAAAAAGAACGCATCAATAGAGCTCGACATTACCCAATCCACTCCGAAAAACTTGAAGTTGTCCCACATTTCCTTTGAGAGTGAACATTGGGTAAACAGATGGTCCACTGATTCCTCGGCCCGAAGACATGGCAGATAGACATTCAGAGGGATGAAACCTCTTTTTACAGAGATTGTCCACCATTAGAACTTTGTTTCTCCCCACTAACCACATGAACACTGCCACTTTTGAGGGAGCACCATACCGCCAAATAAACAATGTCGGACAGACCCCAATCGAAGCATCATCCCCACTAAATAACATATAAAGGGATTTCATCGAGAACTTTCCGAATTTATCTTTTAACATTACTATCAAGTCCGACTTTGAGATTTCTAGAACTACCTTTGAAAGTATTCTGAGCGAATTAACCAAATCTGCAGTTTCTTCATCCACCAGATTCCTTTTACATGGCAGAGCTCATACTTCTACCCCTCTCTCAATAGAAAAAAAAAAAATCTAGACACCCTCAAATCCACGTCAGGGGAGATTCCTGCTAGCCTTGGGAAAAGATCTTTCAGAATCTGCCCTTCTACCCACTTATCTTCCTAAAATCTTCCTGGACTTTTTGTTTTACGGCTGCAACAGGCTTCCATATATATGATGATCTATGCAGCAAAGACGCCCTACTCCACCACCCCCTGCTTCCACCCCATATTTCCTCCCCATATTTCCTACCTATTACTTCTCTCCAATAACACTCCCCTTCTACCCTATTTTCCTAATAACGCAAAATTCATTTCCCCCAACTTCCTAAGCCCCACTCCCCCTTGGACCCATGGCTTACATACTTCTTCCCATTTCATGAGGTGCATCTCCTCCTTTCCACAAAAAGTCACACCTTAGCTTTTTCAGCTTCTTCAAGGCTGACTTGGGGCATTTGAAAAGAGACGTATAATAAACTAGAAGGTTAGACATTCCCGCCTTGATCAAAGTTATTCTCCCACCCAATGACAAACGATGATTCTTCCATTGAGACAACATTCTTTCAAACCTTTCGACTACTTTATCCCATAGGTGTTTTGTCGGTCTTCTAATGTAAAGTGGGAGACCAAGATATGTTGTGGTAAAGGAACCCACCTCAAAGGTGCAAGCCAATTTCTTCAACTCCTTTGGAATTCCCACCTCCAAAATTTCACTCTTGCCCATGTTTACTTTCAAGTCCTGAGGCCACCTCAAAGTTGACAATTATTGCTTGCAAATTTCCCACATTCATATCCTCTGCCTCACAAAATAGCATCATATGGTCCGTATCATCAGCATACTGCAAATGAGAGACTTGAAGTCTGAATTATCCACTCTGAAGTCTTTCAACAAACCCACCTCCACACTCCATGACAACAATGAATAAATATGGGGAAAGGGGATCCCCCTGATGAATACCTCTTATTGTTGAGAAAAAACCATTTGAAGAGCCGTTCACCAAAATTGAGAATTTTGCTGACCTCACACATTTCTGCATCTAGAATCACCATTTAGCTCCAAAACTCAATCTTATTAACATCTAATCTAAGAATTTCTAATTCGTATGATACTTAATATTTTTTAAATTAAAATAATAGAAAAATATGATAAACATTAAAAAAATATATAAAAAGAACAATTAAAAAAAGAAAAAGAAAAAGAAAGAAAATAGGTTGCACACATAGGTCCAAAGCTAGGCCACATTATAGAAAATATGTGAAAATATGTAAAACAGTGGACTACACCGCAGGTCCATAGCTGGGCAACACTATAGAAAATAGTGGGCCTTATGAGTTGGATGTCATGAAATACACACACCAAAGTAGGCCGCACACAACAAATGCTTGTAAAACAAGCTTATTCTACAACGTACCATTGAACCGGCATCCCAAAGAAGGAGAAAAAAGAAGAAAAAAAGGGACAAAACAGCATCTAAAAGTGGAAAAAAAAGAGAGAAAATATACTCTAAATCAATCAAAATAGAATAAAAATGATTAATCAAGGTTAATAGTTAGAAATGTAGCTTTATTTCTGATACAGGAACGATGCATGAAATGAGTAACATGTGAGATCAAATAGCTGAATTAGGATATTTAATAAAAAAAACACAAACATCGCTATAATCATCACAAATATCATGAAAATCAAAAGAAAACCATGCATAATCCTAGCCTAAGGTACCAACATCGTAACTTAAGATCATTAAAATAAAAAGAAACTGAGATCTAATGGATGTAGGGACATCCAATTAGCATAAGATATAGTCTATTTCAAAATAGGAAACCTAATATAACCTAGGGTGAAAATTAGGGTTTTGGTAATTTAGGAAAGTAGGAAATTTAGGAAATTTAGGTTTAGGGTAGGGTTTCAGGGATGGAAGAAAAGAGTTTTGATATAATGATGGTGGGAAACCAAAAGGGGCAGGTAGGTTTCACACGTGTGGCTGTACGGTCACACGTGTGGTGTGTGAGGATGAGTTCAGGTTGGTTAGGGTTTGGATTGAGGATGGATATGGAAAAGTTGGGTTTGGGAGAAGACGAAGATTTGAGATGAGAGAATTAAGAATCTGAAGAAAATACCTGGATGGGAAAGAAAAGAGAAGATGATGTGGGGATAGATGGAGACCTCGCACCTCCGTTGATGAAGATTAGCCTCACACCAATCTTCCTTCCAAATCACAGGGAAGTATCTTTAAATCGCATTAAGATGGGAAAAGAAAACAAGAGCTTCTCTCTTTCTCTCTCTCTCTCTCTCTCAAATCACGAAATTCAATGAGGGAGAGGTCACATGCCCTTCTTTTTTTATAGATCTAAGAAGTTTCAAAAATTTCAAAAATCATCCCGTCTTGTGAGCTTTAACGAAAATAACCCTAGTCTAAATAAAATCAATTGAAATACCCATGATATGTCCAAATATAAAATAGTCAAAAATTAAATCCTAAAATATGATAAATTCTAAAACTGATGTGGACGATCAACGATCAATGGCCCGATCATGTGATCTATGTGATCCAATGGCCCGATCGCCGCGTCCCTCCGATCCAACGGTTTGGATCACTTCATAAAGCAGGCCATGTGCATTTTCCCAATGTGGGGTCTTCTATATGCTCGTACATGTACATGGAGTCTTCAGCATGATCATAGGTACTTGCCTAACTACGGGGAAATCGGCGCGGTCCGCTTTCTCCTTTGATACGTACGTAAGGGTGTACGTGACGTGATGTCCTCATCAATTTCTCTTTCAATTCAAGAAAAAATTGCAAATCTCAAGCTCCAAAGTTTTATGGACATGAAATGGGAGAGTTCTGATTTCTCCTTTGTTTGGGGTCCATTGCCAGTGAAATTCTAGCCACATAATCGTCTAACAGGTTGGATGGAACCGCTAAAATTTTTTTCCAAATGGTTGAGTGGATTGGGAGAATTGAGTGGATGATTTTTTTAGGGGGGCGTCGGTGCTAGATGTTGGGTTTTGAAATGAAAACCCTTATTTCGAAAGATAAGTTTTATTATGGAGTTAAGTTTGTGTGAGTTTGGCACCATTTAAAACAAAGAAAAACTCTCCAGCGGTATATTTTCATGGAGAAATATAGATGGTTAGGAATAAAGATATTCTCTATCCATGATATGGACCACAATTTGGATGGTCCGGATTGATCTAATGTACTGCCAGGTGTGGTGGGGATGAGTCACTACAATTTTCAAATAGGTGTTGAATTAACATTGAAGAAACAATTAAAAAAAGAGATTTCACATAGTGTACGCTACCACTATGCTAAGTGCCCTGTAGTGTTCGCTACCAGGGAAATGCGCTACATGCGCATGCTACATAGCATTTTAGCTATGCTACAAGTACTACTGAAAACATTAGATTGAAGAGGTGGCTAGCCTAATGGGTCTTCTTTAGTGTTCGAGTTTCAACTTGGAGGAACTTGATCAGTGGGTTTGGAGAGCGGATAAGGCTAGCAGATTCTTTGTTAAGTCCTTTTAGTTAGTCATGGATGGGAACCAAGACCAAGTTTTGGCATATCCTACGTGTTGGATTTGGAAGTTCAAAGGGCCTTCTCCTGTTCTTGCCTTTTCGTTTGTGGCTAAGAAAAGGTGCTTATGATCAACAACCTTAGGAGAAGAGGCCTTGTCTTAGTAAATGGTTGCCCTATGTCTTCGTGAGGAGGATTCAGAGTGTCATCTCCTCATGCATTGCTTGTTTGCTCAATTTGTGTGGTGGAAGGTCTTCTTTGTTCTAGGTTGAAGGTCTTCTTTGTTCGAGGTTGATTGGGTCATGCTGTAATTAGTGGAGGCATTAATCCATTTTTGGAATGGTGTGGGCATGGGTTGCAAGAGGAAGGTGTTGTGGAAATGTTTTTTGCTTGCTGGGATGTGGTCAATGTGGTAAGAGTGTAAGGATGTGAGGGGTCTTTTGTTTGCCCTTTGGGCCTTTCATTTTCCACTCAGGTTGACTTCTTGTTGTCCTTGTTTTGCAATAAAACTTTATATCCTTTTAAAAAAAAAGTGATGATGGTGTTCTTGATTTTTTTTTTTTTTTTTTTTTTTAATTTTATATTTTTAAATCAGAAGATATATAGAGGGAAAAAGGTTACTATGAGGTCGACCTCATGGGAAGCTTCCCATGAGTCGAGCTATGTGGGCCCCACCATGATTTGTGATGGACATCCACCCCATTAATTAGATGCACCCTTCCATGGTGGGCCACATGCCTAAAATTCAGGCCAATCCATCACTTAGGTGGGCCACACCATAGACAACAGTTGGGAGTGAATATCCACCCATTGAAATCTTCATGAACGTTTACAGGGCCAACTGAGATGTGGTTTGGAAATCCAGCCCATCCATTGTGTGTGTCCCATTTTGATAAGGGGTCACACCAAGTTTCAGCCATATGCAAAACTGAGGTGGGCCCCAACAAGTGCTTTTTGATGTTTTAGGCATGATTTCACACTGTTTCAGATGGTGTGGCCCACTTGAATTCTGGATATGACTGATTTTTGGGATATCCCATAACCTAGAGGGGACCTACCAAATGCACGGTTTGGATGTCTGATACATATCACAGTGGGGCCCAAACAGCTTGGCCTCATGGGAAGCTCACACGAGATCATCCTCATAGTGCCATTTCCTATATATATTGCTTTTCTTTAGAGATTTTTTTTTTTTTTTTTTTTTTTTGAGAAAGTAGAAGCTAACAGCAAAAATACCACGGAACAAGCGACCAATTGTTCTGGTCA